>CM062805.1:635582624-638145124 GCA_031772625.1 Pinus tabuliformis
CGAAGAAGAAGATGAAGAAGATGGTGGAGATGGTGTAGGTTTGCCTCCATTACCACTACCTCCTTTTCCATTAGCTCCTCCTGAAGATCCTTCTCCTTTGGGAGGTTTGGAGCTTTCTCTTTGTAATCTGTTGTTCCTCTCTTCATAGAGGACCTTCACCATCTCTGTCATATCAAGGAAAGCCTTTCTAAAGGTCTTCTCATCTTATGTCATGATAGGTTCTCCTTCATGAGACACGGTCTCTGAAGACTCAACCACAACTTTTGCAACTTGAGGATGTAATGGTGTGGAAGACTTTGGAAACCTTGCTCTTCTCCCACTTGACCCAATTTTAGGGCTTTCAACTAGGTTTCCTTCACCTCTTTTGAGCTTTAACCTTGTAAGCATGACATAAACTTGCAAACAATTAAATCCTTCTTTCACAAAGAAAATCTAGTAAGAAAAAACCAGTGCTATGATACCAACTTGATCTGAAATGGAGCTGATTAGTAATGATGTGCTAATTCCCCATTCAATGGGACCCTTTCCATGTCATCCAATCCTGCCACATAGACAAGTCAAACTTGAACTTTGACTTACTCTAATTTCTATATACGAACTTGGATTTGAGTGTCGTTCGCACCGTTGGATTATGAATAACGAGTTCTTCAATTTGAAGCTGAGTTTGACAAGATTCTGACACTTTAATTTTTGAGCATAATTCTGAGCACCTAATCACTACCGATAAATGATAGCATCCACTTCTTCATCTGAAGTGGCATCCTCATTCCTCCAATTAAACATTAGAGGTGTCTCCATGGGTTTAAAAATATCCACGTGGAATATCTGCAATATCTTATTTGCATACTTTCCTTGAGAGACAAGCAATTCCCCATCACCTTGCCATACTTCCAACCTGAGGAAGTAGTACATGAGACACATGTCCGACATTTCAAATTCCCTTGCAAGGTCCTCCTTGAAATATTTGATAATCTATTCATCACCAGTTAAAATTAAGTCATCAACATATAAGACAATAACCAACAATTTACCTTCTACCAAGATATGATAGAGGTTTGCATCCTCTTCACTTTTGGTGAAGCCAAAACCGGTGAGATAACTATCGATCCTAGTGTATCAAGCACAGGGTGTTTGTTTGAGATCGTACAATTCTCACCCGAGTCTGCACACATGAGACCTTGATCAAAAGTCTCAAAGCCTTCTAGTTGCTCGATGTACACCTCCTCCTCAATAACTCCATTGAAGAATGTTGTTTTTATATCCATCTGGTGGATCTTCCACGCCATTTGTGCATCCAGAGTAAGAATGAATCTAATGGATGAGTACCTTGTTACATGAGAAAAATATCCTCATAGTCAATTCCTTCAACTTGCCAGAGTACCCCTTGGCCACAAATTTGGCCGTATACTTCTCTATGGTTCCATCTGCTACATGATTTACCTTGAAGATCCATCTCGAACCCATGACTAATTTATTTTGCTAGTCTTGGGACCACTTCCCAAAAACTTTTCTTTACAATGGATTCATATTCCTCCACTAATGCATCAACCCATACAAGTTTCTCTTTTGCTTCCTCAAAAGAGGATGGATCAGTCTCTACAAGATCAGTCATTAGAGCCATGTAGGTAATGTACCAATATGGTGACCTTCTATGCCTGCACAAATTTGAAGGAGCACCCACATTCTCCCTTGCATCCTGCACAAGTCTCTCAGCCTCCCAGGTTCTTTTCCTGCCTCCTCTGGATGGTTATTCTTGAGTGATTGTATCCACTCTCTGCTCCTCAATTTGTGGATGTTCCACAACTTCTTGAGGTTCCTCCTTTGGAGCTAATAGCTCATCCTTTGGTGGGATCTGAAGCTCCCTCTCAAGAGAGAACCACATCACTTTCTCCTCATCAAATTTTACATCCCTTCACACAAATATCATTATGAGGGATGGAAACTACACACGGTATTTGTGGGGAGTTTCCGTGTAACCCAAAAATACCTCCAATTATACTATTGGCTCTAGTTTCTTCCTTGATTATTTGGAGACATGGTAGTAAACGTAGGCTCCAAAAATCCTGAAGTGTGACACATCTAGATTTCTTCCCAAGAAATCCTCCTCCAGTGTAATCATGCCTATAATCCGATGAAGACATTGGTTCTGCAAATATAATGTTGTGCTGCATGCTTCAACCCATAAATGCAGAGGTAGGCCTTGGTCATGCAACATCGTCCTTGCTACTCCAACAATTCTACGGTTCTTTCTCTCAGCCACCCCATTCTGCTGTGGGTTGTGGGGTGTTGTCAACTCTCTTCAAATTCCTTCTTTTGCACACAATTTTTTAAATTCATTTAACATGTAATCACCTCCATTATCACTCCTGAGAGCCTTCATCTTCTTGTCAGTTTCTTTCTCAACTAGTGCCTTGAATTCTACGAACTTGGAGAATGCCTCATCTTTCTTCTACATGAAGAAGATCCAACACTTCCTTGAAAATTCATCTTAATAAAAATAAAAAATTATTTGTGTCTAGCAGTGGAGGCTGCTGATAAAGGTCCAAAAACATCAGAGTGGATCCTTTCCAAGGTTGCATGCGCTTTGCCATCCTGATCATGGAATGTGGATTTTTTGTACTTCCCCAATGTACATCATTTGCATACATCCTGCTGCTCAAGTGCTCCTTAAGGGAGGTCAGTGGTTATTTGCTACATGATCTTCAAGGCTCCATGATGCAAATGGCCAAGTATTTTGTGCCAAAGTTCACCGACATTGCGGCCTTGCACTTTCTCTGCCTTAGTGCTTAATGCAACACAATCTTCCACACCTAGCTTATATAGGTTCTTGACTTGAACTCTGATCTGCTTCACCTTTCCCGTGGCTATGTGTGTAACACCCTCCTCCCGCATCCACCCAAGTAACCATGCCAATTGGTAAACATGAGACGAGAGGCTACTATGATCAAATTCAACCTCCTAGGTAACCTTAAGGAAGTGGAATCGATGGAACATCACACACAACCATCCAACATCATCAATAGAACCCTCATGAGACAAGTCAGCTACTCAGACAACCTATCCCTGGGTCCCACTATTGTTTTAGACAATTTAAGTCTCATTCGTTCTCGTGCTATGGGCAAGGGAGAATCTAGAGACCTAAAGTCGCTCTCATAGGCTTGCATGCCAGCGAGTGTGGACAAAACTTACCAGTTTTATGCTAGCGACTTCGCAATTTGAGCCACTTTTTCAGGCCCAGAGCCAAGGCCACTGCACAGAATGGAATGAAAGCTTAGAATTAAGTGAGGTACTGGGAAACAACGATGCAAAAGTAAATAGTTGATCAAGGCCATAAACATACCTCTACTAGCCATGACAATCATTTCATCAAACACATCATCGACATGTAACCTACAAGTGTAAACAACAGAATTAAGTGTAGGGATCTCTTACTTATATGAGAATCCCCATGAACCATTGTTTCCTCATGTCATTTGCTACCTTATCACTTATTAGGTCATAGATACAATATCAATCCAAATACAAGTAAAAAAATCCTAAGATCCAAACATAGTTGATGCCATAAAGTGAACATATAACCAACATAATAGGAACATAATTACAATAAACATATTAGCCATCAAAATCCATATATACACCAATACATTTACACATGAAAATCAATGGAATGAATTTATCACTAATCAATGCAATGAACCGACCGGAGATGGGACTACCACATTCCACCCAACCATAGATTGGTTGAGCCAAGTCTCTCTTCAGCAAATCAACCCTGTGCCATATTCCAAGCATGAATGTGGGACTCGAACCAAAAGAACTCAACTAGGGCATACAGAGGCTAAATCACCTCACCCTCATCAATAGATACCAAGATTTACCATAATCCATCTCGGATCACTAGGCCAACACAATGAACACATCATAACATGCTTTACCGTGATCTCCACCCGATCGTTAGGCCAAAAAAGCATGGATGCCACTAGATTTCTCCACCTACACCCTGATGAATTTTCTTATCTCCTAGTATCTCAGGCTTTACCGCAATCCAAACCTGGACCACTAGGCCCTAAACCAAGACCCATTCTCTAGGCTTTACCGCATATCCCAAACCCGGGATTACTAGGCCCTGTTAGCTCTGCTATACAAAGGGATAAAAAAAAAGGATCCATGTATGCTCGAGAGTCTGCAAACCCATGGAAATTCATGCCAAAGGATCCATGCATGCTGTTGAAATCTTCAAGTTTGGGTTAAAGGCCTTCCACCGATCAAAACCATCACAAGAGGAAAGCCCTTGGGAAGGCGGAAATACACTATCAGGAGGCAAAGAACACTCCAAAACAGTCAAAAAATCAAAATCGCAGGCTTAACATTCAAATTCGCGACAGCAGTTGGATCTGGCCGATCAACGGTCCATATCACATCGGCGGGTCGCAATCGGCGAAGGTAGGCAGTGGCAGCGACGCGGGACACCGCCAATCAGCGATCGCCGATGATCGGATCGGCGGGTCGTAATGGAGGACTTACAAGGAGGTTGGGGCCTCTATATCTTGCAATATGCGATTGCGATTGCATTGCATCGGCGTATCGCTATCAGCGCTTTCAAAGGGTTGGGCCTTTTTGCACATACATATTGCTGATGCGATAACCGGACCTGACGGTTATATATGCTCTATTGTATATTTTTTTAGTTCCGCTAGCGGCCATTTTTCCCGTATTTGCAATGTTTTTCGAGTATAAGTCAAAATGTATCGCATCAGTGAATATCGCATCGATGGGTCGCAAGTCGGAATTTCGGTATCGGCAAAACCAAAGGGGCAGGGCCTTCGCTTAAGATATGCTTGCGACCTGGAAATACAAAGGAAACCTTGGCGAGTGTTGATAGCGATGAAGCCCGGACCCGAAAGGGTCTGGGAAGTGAAATATATATATATTCAGATCCGGCAAAGGCAATTCTTCGTGTTTTTCAGTGTTTTGCATGTATTTGCAAATAGAAGGAAACAGAGGATCGGCTGGCTATCATGTGCGATTGCGACCCAAATGGCGGACCCGATAGATGATTGAACCAGGCTTGAGGACTTTTAAAGTCCAAATGAAGCAGAAATGGGCGGGATTTAGCAGTATTGCAGCGTTTTCGCTGTTTATGACCCAAACAGACACAATAACAGAAAAGAAACATTCGCAGCTATTGTCTGAAAGGGACCGGTGTAGGGATTTCACAGGAACGATAGCCACTCCATTGCAGGTTCAAAGCGGCAAGCCATCCTTAAAGAAATCGTGCAGTTATGATTACATACCAGAAGAAGGATTCGGCAGAGGGACAGCGGCCGACAAATAGAACCCGGAAAGGGAAGGAGAAGGGCCACTACACGCCTCAACCCAAATCAAATGAAATCAGGGAGCTTAACGACCATGCCAGTGCAGTAGTCATCCTAACAAACATGATGGGGCATATTTGGCACGAGGGAGCTCCCATGCATCACAGCAGGCCGCCCAAAACATTTGAGTATGGTTATTCCTCTGTCAGAAGAGGAAAACCTCCGAGCCATGCCTGCTTATTGAGGGAATTAAACGGTTATGGGACAGATCAGACAAGTTTAAGACTCCGAGCCTTCTAGAGAGCTCAGGAGCATTTTAAAGGGCCTATAAAAGGCAGAAAACTAAATGTAACAGGGGTTCAACTTCTGGAGACTCATAAGACTTTGCTATTCAAGCTTCTCATCTTCATTTTTAGTAATACAAGCTTCTCTTGCTGTTATATGTTTAATGTCCATTCCTCTCCTGTTCTATGCTTGCACTTTGAACAATTTGTTCAGAGTTTTCTGTGTGTTCAAGGCCAGATAACTGTCATCTTATCTCTGCTTTAATACATTAGATTTGCAAGCTTCGCTGCTGCCTATGGTTAGCCATTTATATGTGTGATTATATGTGCATCTGCCAGTATAGTCAGTAAGTCCATTTGCTGCCTGTAGCTAGCCATTCATATAGGTCCATGTATGCAATCTGCTGGCATAGTCAGTGTTCTCCATCTATCCATTAAATCTAAAAACTATTGAGCATTAGCAGTCTAAAGCCTTGTGTTATTGGGGGTGTTCATGCATGTCTTGGGTAAAAGCATAGCTGAAATGTTTATCTGGCTTGATCCAAACCATCATTTATTCCAATAGTTCGAAGAAAAACATTAAAGATCATATGTTACCAACCATCTCCGATTTACAACCTTGGGGAGTTTCCTGGAGTGATAACATAATTGGTGCCGTTGCCGGGGAACTGGAAACTGAAGCTCAGCTTCCCTGGGAAACGACATAGACCCAACTTTGATGATAGACAAAGTCTGGGCATGTTTTTGGTTGTAATCATCTATCTGGCGAATCTACTGGAGGCCGAACCTCTTGGCGACTCCACTTCATAATTCTGGCTCAGTTTGTGAGCATACTCGGAGAAATCCTCAGAAATCGCAAGCTGACCCAGCACCTAACCCGGGAAAGACCATCAAGGAGAAGAAAGTATTGCAGAAAGGAGCATCAGGTTCAGGTAAACCTAAACAATACTCTATATCTCTTCAGCAAGATCCTGCAATAGAACAAATACAGGTTGAGAGTACAGATTCAAATACTAGCAGCGAAGAAAAGCTCTTAGAAATTCATAAAGTTCGTTGTTCTTTAGCCTCTCCTTTTGTGGTTAGCCCAAAGGGAACCCCACCTCCTATTCACCATACTCCTTTGGTCTTACCAATCACTCCTCCACCTTCCGTCTTTCAGACTCTTGGTACCCTTTTAGCCACCACAGTTATGGTAGGTCCGCAAGCACCCACGAAAATGGAGAGAATCATAGCCGCTAGGTATGGACCCCTAATGCTGCCCACTCTTTTGAATGCTATGCCCACTGGAGAATATCAGAAGTATATGCCTAAGTTCACTGGGACTAAAGGTGTCACTGCTGAAGAACACCTTGAGTCATTTTATAGCTATGCTGATAATCTGGATATTAGTGAAGATGATGTGTGGATGAGAGTCTTTGTCCAAAGTCTAGATGGGGAGGCTAGGAAATGGTTTAGAGAACAAGCCCCAAGATCTATAGCAGATATCGAAGCTTTAGATGATACATTCCTAAAACATTGGGGAGATAAAAAAGACCTGCTATACTATCATACGGAGTTTGGAAACCTGAAGAGGGAAAATGGGGAATCCTTGCCTGATTTTAATAAAAGATTCAACCATATGTATAGTAAGATACCAGCTGAGGTAAATCCTACCCCCACCTTTGCCAAACTTGCCTACGCAAGTGCCTTTGACTCTGATTTCTGTTTGCTGTTGAGAGAAAGAAGATGTGCTACCCTAGCTGAAATGCAGGATGCAGCACTAGAGGTCGAATCTAACATTATGGCTGCAGAAAAGCTCAAAAGTCACACTGATAGAAGGAGGCAGAGAGGCGAGGCTTCTTCTCCTTCTGCTTCATCCTCAGATACCAAACTTGATAAAATGACTAGAATGATCGAGTCATTGTCTGCTAAAATTTCTAAGCTGGAGGTTGAGCAGAACTCTGGGAAGACAAGGCTCCCAGGCACATTTGCACCAAGAAATCCGAATCCATTTAGAAGAACAAGCGAACAACCGAAAATCATTCAGAGGGGTAAAGAAACTAACATAGATCAAAGAGTTAAGGCTCCTTTCCAAAATGTGGTCATGGAGGAGGAACAGATTGAAGATGAGGATGAAATTCTCTGTATGGAAGATAAAGGCAGTGATGCCTTTTTGACAGTGGCTGCATACAAAGAGTCTTTGTTGCAGGAGCAAGACAGTCAAAGGTGGGACAGAGAGGCTGTTCTACAAACCGGGGAGCATCAAAGATATAATCTAAGTTCAAATGCAAATAATATCAAGGAGAATCCTGCCCAAAAAGCTGCCGTCCAAACAGAGACCCAGAATAGCAGACAAAGAAGACCAGCAGCTGATCCAGTCACCCTCAAAGCACCAGGTCAAGAGGTAAAAGTTCCTCACAAGCTACCTCTCTCTTTCAGCTTCGAATCAGAAGTTCAGAAGTTAAAAATAACTGTGCCTCTGGCAGAACTGGTGAAGAGTGAAATGTTTAGAAAGCCTATCCTTGAGGCTCTCGAGCTGAAGATCACACGAACCTCCACTGACTTTGTCAATTTGCAAGATGATAGGCCTGCAGTTGTGCTAAACCCAATGACTGAACCTGCCAATGATAATTCCCCATCTTTTTATGTCTCCTTGACCATTCATGACAAAATTCTCCACAACTGTCTCCTAGATACAGGTGCCGTCACAATCTGATGCCTAAAACTGTCATGGAAGAGTTAGGCCTTGACATGACCAGACCATATCATGATCTATTCTCATTTGATTCAAGGAAGGTGAAATGTCTGGGATTGATTAAAGATTTAGCCATTTCCCTAACCCAGCTGCCCATGAAGAGCATAATGATGGATATTGTGGTGGCACATGTCCCTCCTAAGTTTGGCATGCTGTTGTCCAGAGGGTGGATTAAGAGACTAGGTGGGACGTTGCAGAATGACCTATCTTATGCCACTGTCCCAGTTTTTGGAGGAGAAAGCAGGAGATTGTATAGAGAAGCACAGCTGGCATACATCATCAGTGATGAAAAGAATCCTTCTAATCATCCCATTTATGCGGTGGACACTGATTTTGGAGCATGTATCCTCCAAATTGAAGAATCTTAGAAGGCCTCGTTGCAGCTCAAGAAACCAATGGTTCAGGCTAAGGGGAAGCAAGCAAATCAGGTTTGGGAGATGTTCTTTGATGGAGCATGTTCCAAGGAGACTGCAGGAGCAGGGGTGGTGCTAATATCTCCAAAACAAGAAAGCACACAGCTGTCATTTAAGCTGGCCTTCCAAGTCACCAATAATATAGCAGAGTATGAGGCTCTGATACTGGGCCTTAATGTAGCAAAAGACAGAGGAATCCAGAATCTGAAAGTATTTGGAGATTCTGATTTGATCATTCAGCAAGTAAATAAGACGTTTCAAGCGAAGCACCCAAGGTTGAAAGCATACAGAGATGAGGTATGGAGGATCAGAGACTCTTTTGATTATTTATGTATTTCATATATTCCTAGAGCCCAGAATCAACTTGCCGATTCCCTTGCTGTGTCTGCTAGTCTATTTATCCCTCCCATGCCACCCAGGCTGGTTCACGAAGTCCAAATGAAATATAGGCCATCCTTGCATGATAATGTCCAGCATTGGAAAGTTTTTGATGATGACGATGAGATAAATAGGTTCCTGCAAGTCATTGATGAATTTTCAGAAATGCAAATTGACCAAGAGAATGAAGCCTTGCAAGAGAGCCCCCAATCCCAGCTCAGAAACAAAATTGGCAAAGATAGCATTGTTCAGCTTCCCAACAATCATATTCCTAAGGGTCTAATTCCTCTAGAAAGACTGTTTGACCAAAACAATGTACCCTACAAGGCTGCCCAAAAAGAAGATCCATCTGAAGTCTGTCAGCATGATATAGGGAGTCCAGGTCAGCCTAGATATATAAAGCTGTCTTCTCATCTATCTGCTGACCAAAGTTCTGAATACTGCAAATTAATGAAGCATTTTGCTGATGTCTTCGCTTGGGAATATAGTGACCTGAAAACCTATGATAAGAATATCATCCAGCATAAAATCCCTTTAGAGAAGGGCACCATACCTTTCAAACAGAAGCTGAGGCCAATAAATCCTATGCTTATCCCTCTGATCGAAAAAGAAATAAAAAAGTTGCTGGCTGCCAAAATCATAGTTCCTCTCAGATATTCCAAGTGGGTAGCCAACCTAGTAGTGGTGAGAAATAAAAGTGGAGAAATCAGACTTTGTGTTGATTTCAGAAACTTAAATAAATTCTCCAAGAAAGACAATTATCCTCTACCCAAGATGGAGCACTTGCTGCAGAAGGTCTCAGAAGCCAAAGTGACGTCTTTCTTGGATGGATTTTCAGGGTATAATCAGGTTGCTGTGCATCCAGATGATCAGGAGAAGACTGCATTCACCACTCCTTGGGGCACCTTTATGTATTCCAAGATGCCTTTTGGGTTGATGAATGCTGGAGCCACCTTTCAGAGAGCTATGGATATAGCATTTGTGGGAGAAAAGGATAAATTTGTCCTTATCTACCTGGATGATATAACAGTATACTCTAGCAGCCATCAAGACCATGTGCAACATTTGAAGAAAGTGTTTTTGAAGTGCAGAAAGTTTGGGATTTCAGTAAATCCTAAGAAGTCACAGTTTGCGTTAGAAGAAGGCAAGTTGTTGGGACATATTGTTTCTGCTACAGGTGTCCAAATTGACTCGGAAAGAGTAAGAGCGATACAGACCTTGTCTGTCCCGAAATCGAAGAAGGACATCCAATCTTTTCTAGGCAAGATTAATTTTGTAAGGAGGTTTATCCCAAATTTTGCAAAACTTGTGAAGCATATTACCTCTATGTTGAAGAAGGGGTCAGAGATTAAGTGGAATGGTGTAGCGAGAAAATCATTTGAGTCCATTAAAAAGGCAGTTATGGAGGCTCCCACTTTAATCAGTCCAGATTATAGCAAGGAGTTCCACATATTTTCTTTTGCCTCTGACGACACCCTTGCAGCAGTCCTATTGCAAGCAGATGAAGAAGGCTCAGAGCATCCGGTGGCATTTTTCAGTAAAACCTTAAGGGATGCTGAGCTGAGGTATGATATTATTGAGAAACAAGCATATGCTCTTATCAAGTCTTTGAAGGCTTTCAGAGTTTATATTCTGCATTCCAAAGTAGTTGCATATGTACCCTCTGCTGCAATAAAAGATGTCTTAACATAGCCTGATGCCGATGGAAGAAGGGCTAAATGGATCGCGAAATTAATTGAATTTAATATAGAACTGAAGCCCACTAAGCTTGTCAGAGGTCAGGGTCTTGCCAGACTATTAGCTGAAGAAAATTGCAGAACATTGGACATGAACCTCATGTGTTCAAATTTAGAGAATGGTCAAACAGAAGAGGAGGAAGCAGCCGAACCAGGAGAAAAGTAGTCATTGACAGAGAACCTAGCTTCTTGTGATTGGTATTCCACAATAGTTAATTTCTTGCTGAAGTTAGAAATCCCTCCAGGCCTCTGACTCAAAGTCAGGCCAGAACTATTAAACTCAGGGCAGAAAAATATTGCATCCATGAAAATTTTCTCTATTGGAGAGACCCATCTGGAATGCTTTTGAGGTGTTTGAACAAAGAACAGTCAATGGAAGTTATGCAACAGCTTCACTCCAGCATGTGTGGAGGACATCATTACTGGAAAACTACAACCCACAAGATCCTCAGAGCTGGGTACTATTGGCCCACCTTATTTTCTAATGTCTTCTCATTTGTTAAATCTTGTGACAGGTGCCAAAGATTCGAAGGGAAACAGCAATTGAAATCCCTGCCCTTAAAACCAGTGCATGCAAAAGGACCTTTTCAGCAGTGGGGCTTGGATTTCATTGGAGAAATCAATCCGCATTCCAGTGGCCAGCACAGATGGATATTAGTAGCCACTGATTATTTCACTAAGTGGATTGAAGCAATCCCTACTAGAAAGGCTGATCGTAGTGTGGTCATGAAGTTTTTGATTGAGCATATCTTCACCAGGTTTGGTTGTCCACATAAATTAGTCACAGATAATGCAGCAGCCTTCAGAGCAAAAGAATTGGTGGAAATGTGTAACTCAATGGGCATTAAACTGGTTCATTCCACCTCATACTACCCTCAAGGAAATGGTCTAGCAGAATCTTCCAACAAAAGTCTGATAAGGATAATTAAGAAGCTGTTGGAGGACAACAAAAAGAATTGGGATTCTAAGCTCAAATATGCACTTTGGGCTGACAGAGTGACCATTAAAAGATCCACAGGAAATTCTCCATTCAAGCTGGTGTATGGCACCGAAGCTGTGTTCCCAATTCAGTTAACTCTCCCTGTGGCAAAGTTCCTGCAACAAGAACAAGATGAGGAAGAAGGAATGGAAAAAAGAATCACTGATTTAGCAGAGGTACATCAGATTAGAGAGAAGCTGGTTGAAAAGTTTGTAGCACATCAGAAAAAGATCAAGGAAGCCTTTGATAAAGGGACAAAAACAGATAATTTTCAAGTTGGAGACATGGTCCTTAAATGGGATGCACTAAAAGAAAAGAAAGGCAACCATGGAAAGTTTGATGCTTTCTGGACAGGGCCTTTTATCATTTCTCAGGTCCAAGGGAACAATACCTTCATGTTGAAGAGCATGGAAGGGGAAGCAGTTTTTGATGGCCCAGTCAATGGGCATTTTCTGAAAATCTATGTGATTTAAGGTCTTTGGGCCTTAAAACTGTAAATATTTTATTTCATCAGTTTTAGTATAAGCAAAGTAGACTCCATGTCCAATGGAACACTAGGAAATTTTGGCGAATTTGTTTTCTACATGAAAGGCATTGCTCTGAAAGTTCTTGAGACCTCACAGGGAGGATCTCATCCCCAGAAGGAGCCAATGTTATCTCGGCTATACAAAGGGATTAAAAAAAGGATCCATGTATGCCCGAGAGTCTGCAAACCCATGGAAATTCATGCCAAAGGATCCATGCATGCTGTTGAAATCTTCAAGTTTGGGTTAAAGGCCTTCCACCGATCAAAACCATCACAAGAGGAAAGCCCTTGGGAAGGCGGAAATACACTATCGGGAGGCAAAGAACACTCCAAAACAGTCAAAAAATCAAAATCACAGGCTTAACATTCAAATTCGCGACAACCGTTGGATCTGGCCGATCAACAGTCCAGATTGCATCGGCGGGTCGCAATCGGTGAAGGCAGGCAGCGGCAGCGACGTGGGACACTGCCAATCAGTGATCGCCGATGATCGGATCGACGGGTCACAATGGAGGACTTACAAGGAGGTCGGGGCCTCTATATCTTGCAATATGCGATTACGATCGCATTGCATCGGCGTATCGCTATCGGCGCTTTCAAAGGGTCGGGCCTTTTTGCACATACATATTGCCGATGCGATAACCGGACCCAACGGTTATATATGCTCTATTGTATATTTTTTCAGTTCTCCCAGCAGCCATTTTTCCCGTATTTGCAATGTTTTTCAAGTATAAGTCAAAATGTATCGCATCGGTGAATATCTCATCGGCGGGTCGCAAGTCAGCATTTCGGTATCGGCAAAACCAAAGGGGCAGGGCCTTCACTTAAGATATGCTTGCGACCCGGAAATACAAAGGAAACCTTGGCGAGTGCCGATAGCGATGAAGCCCAGACCCGCAAGGGTTAGGGAAGTGAAATATATATATTCAGATCCGGCAGAGGCAATTATTCGTGTTTTTCAGTGTTTTGCATGTATTTGCAAATAGAAGGAAATAGAGGATCGGCCGGCTATCATGTGCGATTGCGACCCAAATGGCAGACCCGATAGATGATTGAACTAGACTTGAGGACTTTTAAAGTCCAAATGAAGCATAAATGGGCGGGATTTAGCAGTATTGCAGCTTTTTCACTGTTTATGACCCAAACAGACACAATAACAGAAAAGAAACATTCGCAGCTATTGTCTGAAAGGGACCGGTGTAGGGATTTCACAGGAACGATAGCCACTCCATTGCAGGTTCAAAGTGGCAAGCCATCCTTAAAGAAATCTTAAAGAAATCGTGCAATTATGATTACATACCAGAAGAAGGATTTGGCAGAGGGACAGTGGCCGGCAAACAAAACCCGGAAAGGGAAGGAGAAGGGCCACTACACACCTCAACCCAAATCAAATGAAATCAGGGAGCTTAACGACCCTGCCAATGCAGCAATCATCCTAACAAACATGATGGGGCATCTTTGGCACGAGGGAGCTCCCATGCATCACAGCAGGTCGCCCAAAACATCTGAGTATGGTTATTCCTCTGTCAGAAGAGGAAAACCTCTGAGCCATGCCTGCTTATTGAGGGAATCAAACGGTTATGGGATAGATCAGACAAGTTTAAGACTCCGAGCCTTCTAGAGAGCTCAGGAGCATTGTAAAGGGCCTATAAAGGCAGAAAACTAAATGTAACAGGGGTTCAACTTCTGGAGACTCATAAGACTTTGCTATTCAAGCTTCTCATCTTCAGTTTTAGTAATACAAGCTTCTCTTACTGTTATATGTTTAATGTCCATTCCTCTCCTGTTCTATGCTTGCACTTTGAACAAATTGTTCAGAGTTTTCTGTGTGTTCAAGGCCAGATAACTGTTATCTTATCTCTGCTTTAATACATTAGATTTGCATGCTTCGCTGCTGCCTATGGTTAGCCATTTATATGTGTGATTATATGTGCATCTGCTAGTATAGTTAGTAAGTCCATTTGCTGCCTGTAGCTAGCCATTCATATAGGTCCATGTATGCAATCTACTGGCATAGTCAGTATTCTCCATCTATCCATTAAATCTAAAAACTATTGAGCATTAGCAGTCTAAAGCCTTGTGTTATTGGGGGTGTTCATGCATGTCTTGGGTAAAATCATAGCTGAAATGTTTATCTGGCTTGATCCAAACCATCATTTATTCCAATAGTTCGAAGAACAACATTAAAGATCATATGTTACCAGGCATCTCCGATTTACAACCTTGGGGAGTTTCTTGGAGTGATAACAGGCCAAATGGAGAGTAAACCACCTCTAGGCTTTATCGTATATCCTGCCATTCACCGGCAAGGATTCCTCATCCATCCGAGGAAACACAAAATCTAGCTTTACCACAACCCATAGTTTAGTTCAGGGGTTACTAGGCCACGTGTTCTATCATTTTGGAGATCCACCTCACTCAGCTTCGAATCCATCCGGCAATCCAAATCAACCAAACATGAGAACCCCATCACATCACGCCTATCTAGAAATGGAAAGTCTAGGCTAAAAAACATTGTTACACCTGGAAAAAGCCATGCCATGATAGAAAAAAACCACATGCAATGCCATGCATGCCAAATCTAGCAAGGAAAATACACATGAAAGTCAATACATGTAATGAAGCCTGTTGTAGCTGCTTGATCTTGCCTTTCCCTCCTTGATCTTTGCTTCCTCTTGCCTTCTTTTCCTTTCTTTCTCCAATGCCAAATTGCTCCAAGAAAAAAACTCTTAAGAATCCAAGAGTATGAGATAGAGAGAGATAATAATGAGAGTGCTCCAAAACTGAACTGACAAAATGTTAGCAACTAATCCTCATAAGATTTTTTGTGAATGAGGCCTCTATTTTCTTCATTTTCCATTATTTTCCTTCATTTTCCTCCTCACATGCAACATGTGACCTTTCACCTCCTTTTCATCCTAATTTCCATTATTTTCATAAATTATTGTGCCAAAATGTCATTTTGCCTTTCTAAAGCCTTAGCCATTGCCTTTGTCAATTTCCTTAGCCATAAACAACCAAATGAACACCCCCTAGGATGTCTTGCCCAACATTCAATTTGGAATAAGTGTCCCAATCATCTGTGGTTATTGTTTTTAATATTTATTACATGGAATTTTCATCAGGGTTGTTATAGAACCCTCCGCCTTAGGGGACACCGTCCTTAGTGTTCAATCACACATATACCTCAATAACATGTTGAAAGAAAACATACTGCTTATGGAGCTTTATAACAAAACTTGATGCAGTATTTACAATGAAAGATCTGCTCAAGAGAAGAACATCATGACAACATGACAACATATCACATAGTGGAGCTTTATAAAAAAACTCATTATGGTATTTACAATGATCATCCTGTTGAGTGCCAATCCATATGACATCATAACATCATGATAACATAACCACATGATAGCATAATAACATAACTGTAATAACATGACACCCATACCGCATAGTGGAGCTTTATAACACAACTCGTTACAGTATTTACATCCATACACATGTGTACATATAGCAACATCATCAAAATTATATATACCAAAACATATGCCAAATCTGATCCGTATTTAAACAGGAACGCAATAAATTACAGAGATAACCATATACACAAAGATGCAGCGGAAATAATACTTCATTTCATTAATGGAAAATACTGAAATATGCTTACAACCAGAAATGGAAATAAACCAGCTAGGGCGATGGTAGCTTATCTCTGAGAAGAGATGTGGTGGCTACATGCCTCTGAACTGTGTTACAATGAGGCTCAAAGGCCTATTTATTGTTGAGAAACAATGGAAAACCCTTAACATTCCAAAACCTAACCCTAGGAGATGAAACGCCAAACTGTGGGCCCCGTTTGGGTAAATTGGTACATCAACTTCCCGGGGTCGTAACTTTGGCATACGATCTCCGTTTGACGCGTACAATAGCTCGTTAGAAAGATCTATCCGAGCACTACCACTTTTGGAAGGGCAACATCGGTCCATGGACCCATGTTGCCCCCAGATTTCCCAAAAAACGTCGTTTAGGGCCTCAAAACGGCTCCAGAAGTTCAGGACCCGAAAAACTGCTAAAAATAGTAAGTTGTGCTACAATTAAGGAAACTGAAAATGCTGAGAGAAACAATGGTGGGGGTCCAGGTGGACTTGGCAGGTGGCCACCAATATCCACCTAGATCATTCCTCCCCCCTTAGGAAGCAATGGTCCCCATTGCGTTGAGTTCCTCCATGAGATGAGGAAACTTTTGCTGAACTTGTTCCCTGGTGAGCCACTTGCCCTGCTGAAGGAGTTGGCCTGCTTTGACAACTCGATACAGTTGGATATTCTGTTGGCGAGTGTTCTTGATCTGTGTGTCCATGATCCGATCAGTTGCAACTTGTTCCATGCAATCTGGATTTAATTCTGTGGGTTTGAGCTGTTCTGCAATGTCGAATGTGTCTAGCAATGGTGGAAAGTATGGCCGAAGGTGGTCCACATTGAACACTGGGTGCAGGCCAAGGAATGGGGGAATGCTGAGCTCAAATGCATTATCTCCCATAGCATTAGTAATGGTGTAAGGACCATATCGGAGTGGCCTCAATTTCCGATAGGCTCCAGTAAGGTGTTCCTTTTGCAAATGCAACCAGACTTTGTCGTCCACCTGAAACTTGTGTGGCACCTGATGTCGATCATGTCGCTGCTTGTACTTGGCATTTGATTTCTCAAGAATGTCATGCACCTGCTGGCGAATATGTTGGATGTGCTCAATGAAGCTAGTGGCCTTATCTATTTCGGACTGGACATGAGTTGAATTTATGTGAGTAGCTGCAAGTGGCATGGCCACATCAATGGGGCATAGTGGCTGGAATCCCAAACCCACCTGAAAAGGGCTATGGCCAGTGGAGCTGTGAAGAGCTCGGTTGTAGCTGTGTTGAACATAGGGGAGGCTCTCTTCCCATGTGCGTGGATGCTTTGAGTTATACATGCGCAGAATGTGCACAATCATCCTATTGACAACCTCTGTTTGGCCATCAGTTTGAGGATGGAAGGCTGTGGAATTCGTGAGTTTGGTGTCCAGCATTGACCAGAGACTGGACCAAAATGTGCTGAGAAATCGACTGTCCCGATCTGAGATGATAGACTGTGGGATCCCAAAGTGCACCCACACTCGTTCAAAGAAGAGTTTAGCAGTGGCTTCTGCTGTGATATTCTTCTTGCAGGCCGCCATAATGACCATCTTCGAGAACCTGTTGACGACCACAAAAACACAGTCATTTCCATGCTTAGTGGAAGGAAGGCCTGACATGTAATCCATGGAGATGGATTCCCAAGGTCGACTAGGGGTAGGCAACGGGGTATAGAGGCCGTGCTTCTTAATGGTCGGTTTGGCAATGGCACATGCAGTACATGATCTGATGTACTTCCCAACATCCTGTCGAAGATTCGGCCAATAGAAATAATTTTGCAGTACTGCCACTGTTTTCTCGACCCCGAAATGCCCAGCAGCCTGACTGTAGTGTGCTTCCAAAATCATCTTGGCACACTCGCTTGAAGGAACACAAAGGTGACCCAGGTGGCATAACAGGGCATCCTGGAGGTGAAAATCTGGAACATGCCGACCCTCCAAGAGTGTCTGGTATGTGTGGCCGAATTCTGGGTCGCTTTTGTAGAGAAGTGGCCAATCAGAAGTCTCGTGCCCAAAAGAGTTGAGCACGGTGGTTAACGCCATGATCGGTGGTCGACTGAGGCAATCTGCAACATTATTGGTGCTGCCCTTCTTATACTTGATATTCAAGTGGAACTGTTGCAGGTATGTAGACCACTTCTGATGGTGATCATTCTGCAATTTCCCTTGGGTCTGTATGAACTGCAGGGGTCGGTGGTCTGTGTGGATGACCGTTTCCTTCCCCAAAATGTAATGCTTCCATTGTCGGCAGGCTTGTACAATGGAATACATCTCTTTATCATAAGTGGGGTACTTCCGGACTATGTCTGAAAGTGTTTCACTGTGATATGCCACTAGATGTCCATGTTGAGTAAGGACTGCCCCAATAGCATAGTCAGAGGCATCTGTCTCGACCTCAAATGGTTGTTGTAAATCTGGTAACACGAGCACTGGTGCCGTGCAGAGGAAATCCTTCAACTCCATGAATGCCTTCTGTTGAGATTCAGACCAAAAGAATTTTGCTTTCGCCCCTCCCTTGGTGACTTGACTCAAGGGCCAAGTAATATGAGAAAACCCCAACACGAACTTGCGGTAGAAGTTGGCAAGACCTAGAAAGCTGCGGAGCTCTGTTAGAGTGGTTGGAGATGGCCAATCCCGAATGACTTGGATCTTGACTGGATCGACATGCACCCCTTGTTCATCAATGATGTATCCCAGATACTGAACCTGGGTCATGCCAAAAGTGCATTTCTCCAAATTGGCACATAGCTTGTGTTGCCGCAGTGTTTGGAGAACCTGTCGGATGTGGTGGAGGTGCTCTTCCCAACTCTAGCTGAAGATCAGAATGTCATCCAAGTATACTACTACAAAGGAGTTGGTGAATGGCCGCAAGATGTCATCCATTAGCCTCATGAAGGTTGCAGGAGCATTCGTCAATCCGAAAGGCATAACCAACCATTCGAAAAGGCCCTCCTTGGATTTGAAGGTAGTCTTTAACACATCAGAGGGTTCGATTGGTACTTGGTGATATCCTGACTTCAGATCGATCTTGCTGAAATATTTCGCCCCCTTTAGTTGGTCTAGGAGGTCATCAATCCGTGGGATCGGGTACCTATTACGGACAGTGATCTTGTTCAGTGCCCGATAGTCAATACAGAGTCTCCACGTCCCATCCTTCTTCTGTACCAACACGATCGGGCTCCCACAAGGCGATGAACTCGGACGGATGTGACCTTTCTGCAGGAGCTCCTGAATCTGCCTCTTGATTTCATTGTTCTCCAGAATGGAGCGCTAATAAATTGGTCCATTGGGTAGCGGCGCACCTGGGGTCAGATCGATGGAGTGCTTGACCTGACAGTGCAGAGGAACCCCTGCAGGGGAGGTGAAGATGTCCTCGTACTCCTCCACAACCTTGTCCATCTGTAGTTGTCGTGCAGAGGGACCCCGTCTAGAGGCCACGACCACCATCTTCTTCTTTCCTTGAGGGCGTATCATCAGGAAAACAAATTTCTTGGTTTTGGAAATGATCTTACTGCATTGTTTTGCAGTAATCAAAGAGATGGAGGTAGGTGGTGCTACCTCTGGTATCCTGTACAACTTATTTCCCAATGTAATAATAACAGAACAAGGCCTTGATTCATACACAGCATGTCGCTTCCACAAGTATGGATGTCCTAATAATACATCACAAACTTCAAGGGGAGCAATATCACACAATACCTCATCCGTGAAGGGCTTGATGTTGTATGGAAGGCGACACTGTTGGCTCACGCGAACATCTCGTCCTTGGTGAAGCCACCCAATGGTGTATGGTTGTGGATGTGGTGTGGTCGGTAAGCCCAACTGCTTCACGACCTCTGCCGAAATGAGGTTCTTTTGACTCCCGCTATCAACAATGAACTGTATCGGGGAGCCCTTTACCCACATCTGGGAGTGGAAGAGACGCTCCTCCTCCTCTGGATCTTCGGGTTCATTTTTCTAGATCTTGGCGGTAGCAACAATGGCTTTGGGATCCGCATCAATGATCTGCTTCCCTTTTTCATTCCCCTTATCGGGTTCTGACTCAGAGTCGGAACATGCATCTGATTCTGAAACCTTTAGCTCAGCCACCAGTGACCGCTTGGCCCGACACTCACTTGTGTTGTCAGTGGAGCTCTTATGGAACTCACACCATTTTCCAGTGTCCTTTTTCGGCTTCACGGCGCTGTTCTTTGCTTGCAGCTTTGGCGAGTTGTCTTGGGCTGTGCCGCCTTGGCTTTGTCCTTTGTTCTGTGGTTTAGGGGAACCTTTCCCCTGCTTTGGATTCGCAGATCCAAAGTCTCGCTTCTTTTGTTTAAACTTCTGCTCGACCTTGACGGCATATCGGTATGCTGCACCGAGCGAGGAGATGTTCAGGAATTGTATTTCTTCCTGGATGTACTTGTGCAGGCAGCCACGGTATTTGAGTATCAAATGTTGCTCTGAATCCTTGATACCCAACTTTGTGCAAAGGGTATGGAAAAGATTGGTGAACTCTGGCACGTCTTGGTCCCTTCCCTGCCGCAGCGTGGTCCACTTTATGCATTCATCCTCATAGCTTCCGACAGGGTAGTACTGCTCCTTGATGGCATCTCGGAATGAATTCTAGGTGGGTGCGGCTGAAAATAGTGAGCCAGTACTTTCATCCTTCTGCTCACAGTAGGTTTCCCACCAGTCCTTGACGTGGGGGGCTGCTTTGAGAAGAGCGAAAACAATATTTTCCCGACTCGAAAATTCATGAACAGAAAAATAACCCTCTAGCAGATTTAACCATTTATCTACGGCATCTGCGTCTATCTGACCCTCGAATATGGGGATTTCAAAATTAACTTGTACCTTAAAGGGCGTGGTGTTTCCAGAGTAGCTGCTGGAAGTCGATGCGTCGCTTCTGGGTAGCCGCTGAAGGATCTGGGCAAAGCTGTCCATCATCGCGTTCCGTTGTCGCTCGAGGGCTTCTTCGAGCAAGATTTTGATGGGATCTCCTGCCCCCTCTATTTCTTCTCATCCGCCATGGGAGGCCGTCGGGATTTGCGAGGCTAGTCTTGCAAAGGTTCAACCAGTTCAAGCCCTAACTCCTTATATCCCGACCTTGTTGGGGACATGCAAAGAAAAACAGAGAAAAAGCAGACCGCTCTGATACCACTGATCCAGATTTAAACAGGAACGCAACAAATTACAGAGATAACCATATACACAAAGATGCAGCGGAAATAATACTTCATTTCATTAATGGAAAATACTGAAATATGCTTACAACCAGAAATGGAAATAAACCAGCTAGGGCGATGGTAGCTTATCTCTGAGAAGAGATGTGGTGGCTACATGCCTCTGAACTGTGTTACAATGAGGCTCGAAGGCCTATTTATTGTTGAGAAACAATGGAAAACCCTTAACATTCCAAAACCTAACCCTAGGAGATGAAACGCCAAACTGTGGGCCCCGTTTGGGTAAATTGGTACATCAACTTCCCGGGGTCGTAACTTTGGCATACGATCTCCATTTGACGCGTATAATAGCTCGTTAGAAAGATCTATCCGAGCACTACGGCTCTAGAAGTTCAGGACTCGAAAAACTGCTAAAAATAGTAAGTTGTGCTACAATTAAGGAAACTGAAAATGCTGAGAGAAACAATGGTGGGGGTCCAGGTGGACTTGGCAGGTGGCCACCAATATCCACCTGGATCAAAATTGTATACCAAAACATATATCAAACATATACTAGCATCATATAGCATATATCAAAACATCATAAATCATATATCAAAACATCATATAGCATATATCAACCATCATAAAGCATATATCGATCACCTTAAAGCATATGCTAAACCAACATAAAGAAAATACTAAACCAGCATGAAGCATATACCAAGCCATCATAAGAAAATACTATACCACCATAAAGAAACTACCAAACCACCATAAGCAATCACCAAACCACCATATCAAGGCTGCTTTGCCTCAGCCAAAAACAAAGGAAGGATACATAGTCCGCATCTGATCCACTATCTTCCATGTAGCTTCATCAGGCCCAAAGTGCTTCCATTGCACTTTAACTTGCTCTATTGATCGGTTCTTGAGCATGAGAACCTTCTTCTACAATATACACTGAGGCTCTGGTTGGAATTGTCCATCTGGTTCCACTTGCAATACAGACTAGTCAATCACATGATCAACATCCTTAACATACTTCTTAAGCAAAGATACATGGAAAACATCATGAAATTTCATTGTCAGAGGCAGTGCAAGTGGATAGTCTACTATCCCAATCCTCTCAATGATACTGAAGTGTCCACAAAACCGTGGTGCCAGTTTGGCACATGAGCCAATCCGCAAGGAGCTCTTCTTCGGTTTGATGCGCAAGTACACCTGTTCCCAAACCTGGAACTCCTTGAACAATCTGTTCCTGTCTGCATAACTCTTCTACCTATCCTGTGCTGCCTTGAGATTCTTCTTGATCACCTGCATCTCATGTTCTATTTATGCTAACATATATGGTCCAATCAATACTCTGCTAACCGGATCACTCCAACTAATGGGAGTGTTACAACTCCGCCCATATAATGCCTCAAAATGACTCATCCTTAGTGACTCCTGATAACTGTTGTTGTATGCAAACTCGACCAAAGGGAGATACTCTTCCGACTTCCTCTGCTAATGCATCACATACATCCTCAACATGTCCTCCAATATCCTGTTGACCCTCTCTATATGTCGATATGTCTGCGAATGATAAGCTATGCTGAAGGCCAACTTGGTGCCCAAACCTGCAAATAACTCCTTCCAAAACTTGGAAGTGAACTTTGCATTGCTGTCTGACACAATATTCTTTGGAACACCATGTAGTCTAACCACGTTTCATATGAATACCTATGCAACATCACTAGTTGAGAATGTATACTTTACCGTAACAAAGTGTGCAACCTTTGTTAACCTATCCACAATGACCATGATGGAATCATGCTGCTTCACTGTCTTCGGAAAACTTGTGATGAAATCCATGGAAATGACCTCCCATTTCGACTTGGGAATAACGATTGGCTATAGCATACCACTTGGATGTTTGCACTCTGCTTTCACTCGCTAACAGTTGAAACATCTAGCCACAAAATCTGCTACATTCCTATTCAAATTCGGCCAATAGTAATATCTCTTCACTGCTATGAGTGTCTTTTGATAACTTGGGTGACCTGAATAAGGGTTTGTATGGAATTCCCTCAAGACCACCATCTGGAGTTCTCTGCTATTCGGTACATATATCCTATCTTAGAATGTGACTGATCCCTCTGGTGTAAGACAATTGTCCATGCCCTATGCACCTGTACCTGTACCTATACCTGTACCATGAACTGTACCTATAATATCACCTGTACCTGTACCAACACCTTGGTGAAACCTATGCACAATCTCCATATACCCAACATCTTGTTGTTCTACCTGCAAGATCCCATCGTGTAAGTCTTTCCCATAGGAGCTCATAGCTGCCAAGTGATGTACCTGTACCCATTTGCTGAGAGCATCTGTCACCCTTTTCTCTTTACCCTTGATGTAATTGATCTAGAAATCAAACTCGTTGATCGTGGCCAACCATCTAGCCTTCCTGGAATTTAGATTTGGCTTGTCAAACAAATAACTTAACCCAATGTGATCAATCATAAGAACAAACCGCCTGCCAACAAGATAGTGCCTCCACATCTTCAGTGCATGTATAATTGCTGCTAACTCAAGATCATGTGTCAGGTAGTTTTTCTTGTGCTCGTTTAGTTTTTGGGACTCATAAGATACCACATGTCCATCCTGTATAAGGACTCCACCAAGTCCTCTCTTGCAAGCATTTGTACATACTACGAACTCTTTGTCCAGATCTACAATCTGTAGCACTAGTGCATGTGTCAACAACTATTTGAGCGCTCAAAGCTAGCCTCACACTCTTCAGTCCATTCGAACTTCTTACGTTTCCTCTGCAACGATGTAATGAGATAAGAAATCTGTGAGAAATTCCTGATGAACCTCCTATAATAGCCTTCTAGACCCATGAGAGATTCACCTCATCCACACTCTTAGGAGCTACCCATTCCATAATGGCCCTTATCTTCTCTAGATCTACTACAATGCCTTCCTTGGAGACAACATGTGCCAAGTAGTGTACCTTAGTCTGAAAGAAGATACATTTGCTGAGCTTATCATACAACTGATACTCTCTCAACAACCTTAATACTGCTCTTAAGTGCTCGACATGCTCTTCCTCATTTTTAGAATACACTAGTATATCATCAATGAACACAATAACAAACTTATCCAAATATGGAAGCAACACACTATTCATCAAACATATGAATGTAGCTGGAGCATTTGTTAAGCCAAGTGGAACAACAACAAACTCATAATTACCACAACTGGTCTTGAATGCAGTCTTGTAAATGCACTCCTCCTGACGTGTACTTGATGGTATTTGGATCTCAAGTCAATCTTCGAGAACACTGTTGCTTCCTTCAATTGATCGAATGTCATCAATCCTCGACAATTCTATTCTTGATAGTCACTTTGTTCAATTGCTTGTAATCAATGCATAATCTGAGGGTACCATCTTTCTTCCTCACAAACAAGACCAATGTGCCCCAAGGTGATAAACTTGGACTAATGTGTCCCTTGTCCAACATTTCCTTCAACTGAAATTTCAACTCAACCAATTGAGGTGTGCTCATCCTATAAGGTGCTTTCGATGTTGGAGCTGCCCCTGGCACTAACTCAATCAAAAAGTTTACCTCCCTATGAGGTGCCAACTCTGTAATGTCCTAAGAAAATACATCCCTAAACTGTTGCAACATTGGGTACCTGTTCAACGCATCTGCATCCTCAACCTCCTTACCTTATCACTAGAAATGTGTACTGCAAATACCTTGCACCCTTTCCTGCGGCTATGCTTTTCTTGCATAACTATCACCATCATAACTGATGTGGCCTTCTTCTTACCTTGCAAGACTCTTGGTTCCCCATTGTCATCAACACACTTAATAGATTTTTCATAAAATTCAACCTTGGTTCTATGAAGATACAACCAATCCATGCCCAATAACATACTGTATGAACCCAATGTTAGTACATTCAAATGGGCTGATGTAGGCATACCATTTAAGTCAAATGCGCAAGCTCTTACCCAATAATGAACTCACTTCTTTGTACCTATAGCCAACTGCACTAACCAAGACTCTACATGAAATTCCTTACTCAAACCACACTTATCCACCAAGTCAGGACTAACATAGCTATAATTAGATCTAGGGTCAATCAAAATAGAAATAACTTGATCACAAAGCTTACCGTCCATCTCAATGATAGATGCCTAGTGTTCTGCTTGCTTATTGTCCACTATTGCATAGATACGTGGAATACTCTGACCAACGTCCCCAATAGTCTGCGCCTCCTGTGCACTGTATATCTGAGGCTTACCACCCTGATTCTATGGACAATCTCTCTTAAGGTGTTCCTTACCACATGTCCAACACTCCAACCGACCAGTACCAACACCTATATGTTGCTGCTGCAACTCATGTCCTTGTCTAGCTGCATTAAATCTCTTTTGCGGTGCCACATTCTCTTTCTCATCTGCATGCTGAGGCCTTGTTCTCTTAGGCTACCATTTACCTCTACCTTTGTCCTTTCCTTTCCATCCATGCTGATATTCATTCTTATGCTTTGATTTTTCATAGCAATGCTTGAGTTTCCCAATAACTTCTTCAAGTGACTGAGGCTCATCATACTTAATTCGATCTCTAAATTCTAATGGAAAATCACTGACGAACTGTTGAACTTTAGGCTTCTCATCAGTAAGATATGGTGCATACCTCAATAGCTCCAGAAAATTGGTCGTGTACTCTTCATCCGTCATTGATCCCATCTTTAGCTCATAGAATTATTTTGCCTTACTGTCATAATACCTTTCTGACAAGTACTTCTTCCTGAAAAGCCTCTTGAATTCCCGCTAGCTTAAGTCATATGTCCAGATGTATCTAACCCACTTAACATATTCCCACCATATGTATGCTTTACCTTTCAAGTTAAAGATAGCTATTTGGGCCTTCATGTTATCTGTGTACTCATGCAACTTAAATAATTTGTTCATGCCAAGTATGCAAGCCTCTGCATCTTCTAACTTCTTCACATCTCCATCAAAATTAGGTGGTTTTTCTTTTTAGAATTCATCCAGCAAGTACCCCCTATCATTCCTCCTGTAAGGATGATAGATATGGTGATCATGATGTCTATCAGAAACAAAACTAGAATAATACCTGTACTCAAACTCCCTCCTGTCCAGAGTGTCCAAAAACCTGCCATCTCTCACCATGTCAGATCTATCCAACCTATGTATACTAGAAGATCTACTACCATATGCTCCATTAGTCCTGTCCTCATGTGCATGGCTGATCCGAAGCAGCCCTTGTGGCTGCAAGTCTGAAAAACTCTGAAGAAGTATAACATTCACCTCTTCCTGCTTCTCTTATGTTTGTATGATCCAGTCATTATCTGCCTTACAACTCCTTATCTCTTCCCTCAAACTTCTCAATGTATCGACTAAATCAGAAGTATGCCCCACACCACGCTTCTCATCTGATGCATAAGGAGATTCTACATAGTCTACCACCTTGCTAGCCATTTGATCTCTTTCTTCCTGCAATACATAATATGTTAGATAAACGAAATCACAATAAATTAACGTACCTTAGTATAGCTTTGGGAGGATACCTTGTCTATAATATCACCAAATCAACATGATACAAGTATAACATAATCATAACAGCGTATAGACATACACAATAAATATATCAACACATAAACATCACTCTATCTAGGATCCAGTCATCGATGCAAGGCCATATCAATAGTGCATGCTATGACCTCACGCATGACAACAACCATTAATCCATTGTATAAATTTCTACATGCAACCGACAATATGCATAATCAATTCCTAACCAACTACAAATACACATAACCGCATGTAGTCGAACATAATCGATTTGTTCTTGTATTCAACCTACAAGACTGATACATGTAATCAAAATACTCAAGGATGTAACTTAACATAAAAGGATGTAAGTAGGTGACATAATATCAACATGTGAGTGACATATAATCGATATGAAATTAGTCACTTGCTTATGAAAAATATGTTCTAAAAGATCAACATCATATTCTCCATGCTAACCATACAACAACCCTAATCCATCATCAAGAAAATGAAATAAGTATATAAGTGTAAGAGACACACATGAAATTGACATGCATGCATGACCAACACGCATTCAACCCATTCAGTTTGAGAGTTGAACCATGCTCTGATACCACTCTGTAACACCCTCCTCCCACATCCACCCAAGTAACCATGAAAACTGGGGTAAACATGAGATGAGAGGCTACTATGATCAAATTCGACCTCCTAGGTAACCTTAAGTAAGTGAAATCGATGGAACATCACACAAAGTCATCCAACATCATCAACATAACCCTCAGGAGACAGGTCAGCGACTCAGACAACCTATCCCTAGGTCCCACTGCTGTTCTAGAAAATTTAAGGCTTAGTCACTCTTGTGCTATGGGCAAGGGAGTGACAAGAGACCTAAATTTTCTCTCATAGGCTTGCATGCGAATGTGGACGAAACTTGCCAGTTCTGTGCCAACGACTCTAGGATTTGAGCCACTTTTCAGGCCTAGAGCCCAGGCCACTGCCTAGAATGGAATGAAAGCTCATAATTAAGTAAGGTACATGGAGACAATGATGTAAGATTAAATAGTTGATGAAGGCCTTAACCAAACCCTTACTAGCCATGACAGACATTTCATCAAACATATCATCGACATGTAACCTACAGGTGTAAACAATAGAGTTAAGTGTAGGGATCTCTTACTTATTTGAGAATAGCCATGAACCATTGTTTCCTCATGTCTTGTAGGATTTACCATTATGTCCACCTGATCACTAGGCCAAATAAGCATGGATGCCACTGGATTTCTCCACCTACACTGTGAGGAATTTTCCTGTCTCCTAGTCTCTGAAGATTTACCGCAATCCAAACCCAGACCACTAGGCCCTAAACTGAGACCCACTCTCTAGGATTTACCGCATATCCCAAACCCGGGATTACTAGGCCCAACGAAGAGCAACCCACCTCTAGGATTTACCGTATATCCTACCATTCGTCGGAAAGGATTCCTAGGCCATCCAAGGCAACACAAATTCAACTTTACCACAATTCACAATCTATTTCAGGGGTTACTAGGCCATGTGTTTTGTCATTTCGGAGATCCACCTCACTTAGCTTTGAATCCATTTGACAATCTAGCTCAACCAAACATGAGAACCCCATCGCACCATGGCTCTTCGAAAATGGCAAGGCTAGGTTGAAAAACATTGTTACACTTGGAAAAATCCATGCCATAATAGAAAGGAACCACATGCAATGCCATGCATGCCAAATCTAGCAAGGAAAATACACATGAAAGTCGATACCTGCAATGAAGCCTGCTATAGCTGCTTGATCTTGCCTTTCGTTGCTTGATGTTTACTTCCTCTTGCCTTCTTTTACTTTCTTGCTCCAATGCCAAAGTGATCCAAGAAAAAAAATTCTAAGTATGCAAGAATATGAAAAAGAGAGAATAATGAGAGTGCTCCAAAACTGAACTGAAAAAAGGTTATCAACTAATCCTCAGAAGCCTTTTTATGAATGAGGCCTCTATTTTCTTCATTTTCCATTATTTTCCTTCATTTTCCTCCTCACATGGAACATGTGACCTTTCACCTCCTTTTTCTCCTAATTTTCATTATTTCCATAAATAATTGTGCCAAAATGCCATTTTGTCTTTCCAAAGCCTTAGCCATTGCCTTTGCCAATTTACTTAGCCATAAACAACCAAATTAACATCCCCTAGGATGTATTTCCCAACATTCATCTTGGAATAAGTGTCCCAGTCATCTGTGGTTATTGTTTTAACATTTATTACATGGAATTTTCACCAAGGCTTTTACAATGTGTCTCAGGAATTCTTTTCCATTGTTGAAGACCACATCATAACCATGGTCTTCCAAAGCTGCTACAAAGTTGAGATTTTTTTTTAGGCCTGGAACAAACATGACATCCTTGAGTCTAACAAGGGATCCTGACTCCCTCTGAAATGTGACTATACCAATGCTGGTCGCGTTGTACCTTCCGTCGTCCCCCAACTCGATGTGCACATGCAAATCTTTCTCCTCTAGATCACTGAAAAACTCTCTACACCTTGTAATGTGGAATGATGCACCTAAGTCCAAGTACATACACTCCCCATCACTATGCTTTCCATGCATGCGATAAGGGTAAAAACAAGCTCTAACTATGAAGCTAAAGCTTCACTTTCTACTCCACTTGAGGTTTTCTTGCTCGACTTTTTGTGTGGACATTTCGTGGAATAGTGCCTGAATTCATGACAATTGAAACATTTAATTTTGGACAAATCTTTCTTCTCGTCCCCTTGGCTGGAATCTGGTTTGGCTTGAGAATTCTTCCCTTTTCCATTCTTTCCCTTTCCAACCAATGAAATTTTTCTTCATCCTCACCCTTGGATGAAGTCCCATCTCTGGTATTTCGCCTTATTTCCTCCTGTACCAAATCATACCATAAGTGAACCCAATTCAGTAGTTTCTCCCTCTTGTTCACTAAATCTTGATAGCTATGCCAACTCTTGGGAAGACCTAGAAAGGGTTAGGCTTACCAAGTCTGCTTCAGGAACATTTACACCAACCCCACTAACTTCATCATGAAATTGTGTGAACTTGCTTAGATATTGTAGAATAGTGTCATTCTTCTACATCTTGATACTTCAAAGTTTATCCTTGAGTGCCAGCTTCCTGTGGTCACTATTATTCTCGAACAATTCTATCAGTGCTTTCCACATTGTGAACAAAGTTTCTTTTCCATGGATATTTGAGACAATGTGATCCTGTACTCCCTCCAAGATTATTCTCCTCGCCTTGGCTACATCTTTCTTCCATTGAGCAAGATTCTGGGCATCAAATTATGGTGGTTTTGCAACAACTGTTTTGATGTATTCTAGCAATCCATTGTCATCCAATACTGCCTCCATGCGATCCTTCCATGCAACAAAATTAAAGGTTCGTTCCAAAGCATACTCTAGCCTTAGTCCATTGAAGGCCATCTTCTCAGCTCTGAAGAGATCCTGCTGCACTGAACTCCAAATTCGAGCCTCTTGAGAAACAACTTCAAAATTCTTTCTTTAATGTGAATCCTGCTCTGATACCATGCAGAAATTATGATGTAGATTTGCAACTGCTCATAAATTTTTAATCTAAATCAAAAGACACAAACCTATTCTATTGATCTACAGACATTAATTCACAATTTAGAACATCAATAAAAAACATGCAATGAGAAATAACACACATGCACACAATATTTTTTCCAGGGAAAGTAATCTACTAAAAACCCTAATGATTGCTTGCATTAATCTGATGAATAGATATGTATTACAATTTCTTTGCTCAACTAAGCACAACCTGCAAGTGAATAACCTATCTCTCTGCTCACTTAGAAGCTCTGACCTAGACTTATTCAATTTCTGCCTCTGCTTGAACTCCTATTTCCTTGCGCTTATCCTTGAGAAATTAGGCCACTATTATTTAGGAATTTCTCCAAAATGGATTGTGCAATTCCTTAGGTTGATCATCTGACTGCATGCACCACTTGTACACTCAAGACTAGTCTACAACTGATGTTACATTGTCTTGGAATCTCCACCAAGCTGGGGAACTTGAATTATCTACATGCACTAGCTATTTTGGGTTGATTGATCAGATAACTCGATGATCATTGAGTTTGACTAAAATCCCACTGCACAACTAACCCTCTACTAGTTCCTTCAATAGTAAGAACTAGTTTAAGTGGAAACAACCTTACATAACTGACCTTGATTGTTACAAATTTGAAATCACACATGCTTAATTGAAATCTAACTCCAACTCGAATTCACTGAGTAAACTGGGCGACACAAGCCATGTCACACAAGTTAACTGCATCCAAGTTGTCTGCTGATGTGGAAATTCAAATTTTCTCAATTTAACCAAGGATAAATAAAATTGAGAGTTTCTTGCCGCATTTTTCAACATTATTCTTATTGAACCTACAAAAATATTAAGAATGTTTCCTCTATAGTTTATGAAAACTCCTCCATAACTAGTTGGATTTGGATTGCCTTTAATTTGAGGCTCCATCAAATTTGAGTTTAATAAAACCTTGGGCTGGGGGACTCCATTTGTCTAAACTAGTTCATTTTGGATGACCAATTATGATTGATGGCATTTTATGGGAAGGGGAAATAGTGTGCAAGATTCCAAATTCCAGAGGGTTACAGGCCTAGTTTTGCAAAGACCAGTTAGAGGTATTTTATCCCATACTATTTCTTCAAATACTGAAATGATTTTGAAGATGCGCCTATTTCTTTCCTTCTAGACATACTAGAGCATAAAGAGGAAGACTTTTCCAAGCCCTATTGATGATTGGGTTAGAGAATGTAGAGTTTCTCCATTTAAAAGGGAAGAATTGATACTTTGTTTAAATCTATTTCATTGTCGAAAAGTGAGGGAATTTTTGTTCCAAATAAAAGAGAAAGTACAGGCATTGAGAACATGTTCTGCATTTTCATATTTTGAGGAACAAATAAAACAAAGGAATGGACACTGAAAACCTTTGCATTATAGCCTACCCCAAGTTTGAATTTTACCATGTGCCAAGAACCAGAGGAAGAGAGAAACTTCTAGAGTCAATTTCTAGATTTTACCCGAAATACTTTCATCTAGTATTGAAGCTACATTTGCTGCTATGTGTATGTTTCTTTGAATTATAGCCTACCCCAACTTTGAATTTTACCATGTGCCAAGAACGAGAGGAAGAGAGAAACTTCTAGAGTCAGTTTCTAGATTTTACCCGAAACACTGTCATCTAGTATTGAAGCTACATTTGTTGCTATGTGTATGTTTCTTTGCATTATAGCCTACCCCAAGTTTGAATTTTACCATGTGCCAATAACTAGAGGAAGAGAGAAACTTCTAGAGTCAGTTTCTAGATTTTACCCCAAATACGGTCATCTAGTATTGAAGCTACATTTGTTGCTATGTGTATGTTTATTTTAAATTGTATTTTCTAGTTTGCTTGTATGGCCATCTAAGTTCGTCCATCATTTACTAGAATTTAATTCTTCCTCCATCATTTACTAGAATTTAGTTCTCCTATTTATAATCTCCTCCCAAAATTTCCATGTTCTATTGCCATCTACGTAAGGCTTCCCATGTTATATTTCCATCTACCTAAGACTTGATTGCTCTTTTGGAATCCATGTTCTCCATTTTTGGCGCTCCTATGGATTCTATCATTTTGTATAAGAGATCGATTATGCCTTGTTGCATTGCATATATGTGAGTCTTTTCTTTTCCCTTCATCTTGTTCCTTTCTTTCTCCATAACTTGCTCCATGGCTCATTTGGGGATTGAATCTAGGATTTCACATTGTATTTTTAGGTCTGAAAGGCCCCCTTGATTTTTGGTTGGCATATCTTTTCCGACACAACGAGGGTTCACTTTTTCTCCAACTTTTCTAACAAACAAACCTGTCACCCAAAACAAAAGAATGGCCTTTGAATATTACAAATTTTCTTGATGACTACTTTGGAAGTAGCCAAAGCAAAAAACAAGTAAGAAGCCCTGGCTTGCTGGATTGGTTTCAACAGAATCAGTCTTTTAGCTATATTTAAGGTTCTAAAGCTCCAGCTTGCAAGCTTATTCTCAAATTTTGTTGGGAGGACTTCCCACCATAAAAGAGACACGCCTATCGTATATTAGTGCCTATTATATATTAGCAAACTGTCATAATGACATTTAACGTACGTGTGCACGAAATCATGAACATTGCAATCAAGGGAATTGCGAAGCTCCCGGAGTTTTGATCGCTGATAAGCAACTGAATGGGCCGTATTTTGAGCAATAATTCGCGGTCGAAATCATGCATTGTTTTTCCCATTTCGGCCCAATTCGGTCTATTTAATTTCAGGCAATACCCTGTTCTCGAGTTTTCCTGTGATTTGTAAGGTGATCAAGATGGCAGGGGAGACCGCTGCGAGTCGTCGCATGAATTTAAGACTTCTTATCAACGAAAGAAGTGGGAAGATATTGTTTGCAGAAGCCAGTAAGGATTTTGTTGATCTTCTTTTTAGTTTTCTCACGTTGCCAACCGGTTCAGTCATGAAATTACTTTCATCCCAAAAATTTGCAAAGAGAGTCGGCTGCCTCACCAACGTTTACAACAGTGTAGATAAGCTCCAGTCCATATTTATGACTGCCGATAAATCCCGCCTACTGGAGCCGAATGTTACGTCTACCGAGTCTAATGAAATCCTCAGAGTACAGTCGGCTCCCACTGAGTCTGCTCCCACCAACTATTACGTTTGCGGTGCTCAGATTCATTATGGTGGTAGTACGCACCATATGACCACTCAGGCGGGTGGGCGCTGTGCTTGCGGCCGAGCGATGAATTACCCTGTGCAATTACAGAACCCCAGCAACGGAGATAAGAGCAATGGCGGAGGAAGCAGCGGGGGAGGTTATGTGAAGGAGACGGTTATCTTCATAATCACTGATGAATTGGAGATTTCTCCCGCCTCAACCATCACCAGCATTAACTTGCTAAACAAGCTCAAAGTTCAAAATCTTTCGGATCTGAAGGAGAGAAATGCAAATGTTGGTCCCGATGAGGTAAGCAGTTAGTGATTTAACATCCATTTTAAATAATGATGTAACCTGAGTCCAGAAGGATCTAAATAATGATGTAATCTGAGATGAGAATGATCTAATTTATTTAAGTGTAATTTAGATTTTTTTATTTTAATATAAATGAACAAAATTTTCTATTTTGATGACGGATTAACATCTTTACCCATCATATTAAGCTTATCATCATATTTTAATATAAATGAACAAAATTTTCAATTTTAATGAGGGACTGACACCCTTATGCTTCATAGTAAGCTTGCCATAGGGTATTAAATGGCTGGTTACATGTATACTCAGATATCCCGATATAATACGGGTGCGGTGACTAGATAAATAAAAAATAATAGGGTGTGTTATTGGGATATCGAATACACAAGTAACCAGGTATTTAATGCCCTATGGCAGGCTGGTTAGCTCTGGCGTTGTGTTATCAGGATATCAAATATACATGTAACCAGGTATTTAATGCCTTATGGCAGGCTGGTTAGCTCTTGCCGTGATACTAAGCTTACCATCATCGTACTAAGCTCAAAAAAATAGTTATATAGTTTTATTATAAAAAAAGGTGATCACAATTTTATGGTTCAGGCGCTGAGGCTGCTTTGGGCTTGTCTGGCTTCAACCACTCCTTTGGATGACGTCTTCGGTGGTGCGGCCTACACACGTACTTGAAGAGTAATGCCTGAATTAGGTAACAATCATCTCCAGATTATATTACCAGAAGGATCTTAATGCGTTTGCTTTTTATTAATGCTTGGTTCTCAGGAGAACGCTGGTGTTGCATTTGACATGAAAAATTATGCCTCTGTCGTTGCAGGGCCGAAGGTACTGTAACCGATGTAAGGATGCAGAGAAGAGACTTGGCTATATAATTGTTGAATGACTCATAAGCTTGTAGACTGCATTGCAACTCAAAATTGCCAAAATAAACACTGAACAAACCTTTAAGGTTGGTTTTGCCATTTAGATTTTCGAGTTAACCATTTAGTGAACTGTTTATACTATGTTAACTGTAATGCTTTCTAAGTCTTATAATTTGCTGTTTTTATGTAATAGCGGTAACATATCAGTTATGATTTTACAATCTTTGTAGATCTGGTAGTTTTTTTTGTATAAGATTCCTAGCAGACAATAAATTAGGAAGTCGAATAGTTAATGGGTATCACTTGATGATGTGGTCGAACACTCTGTAACACGTTGTTGTATTATCTTTTTCCAATGAAAAGTTGAAGTTTTTTCTTCTAAAAGAAATGCTATTTCATTGAAGAGCTAGAGTTTTTCCATTGGGTTCTGCACCGTATACCTTGTGTTAATGGTGTGAATGTTATTGTTGTTTACGTTTATCTTCCATGTTGGTCCAATTTCCATTAGTGCGATACAAATGTTCAGCCTTAATCGAGTATAGCAATTGGCATGGTTAGACATAGAATTTGATATAGCAACAATATTATTTCTTGTAAGGAGTGCATCTCAAAATCAAAATCTGAGCGAGGTTTTGCTAGAGCAATAAATTATTGAATTATTGATCAAAAGTAGGCACGAAAAGTGGATATTCTCGGAAAGGGATAAAGAAACTAAAAGTCCTTAAAACAACAATATTCTTAATAGGGGAAAAAAATTAACATTACCTGAACATGACCCATGAGTTAAAAAATGCCAACCAACTAGACCAGGAGAATAGTAATTGTAAGACACATTAACTATGCCCAAGAACTTTTAAGTTATTATGAAACTCTTGTTTATCAAAGTAAGGATGGACTAATTTTCTTTGTTGATCTTGTTCACATGCTCTCTCCAGAATGTGTTTAAACACTGGGAGTGTCCTCTGAGCTTCTGTGGGTGGCTTACATAATTTTTTACACCAAAAGCTGACTTCGTATAATATCACATCGTTGGCCCTTTGTTGGGCATGAATAACATCTCTAACTTGTGTTAATCGTGGGCAACGAGAAATATCACATGGAAGGTGCCCAGAAATCCATAATTTTGAAGATATAGGTGAATTACCACTTATAAGAGGATGAAATATTGATGAACAAAAAACTAACGGTATATGATGAAGGATTCCTAGGTTCTGATTCTTATTGAAAATGATGCTCCGAGGGAGGTAGTGATACAACATTACCATAAATTCGAAACCATATTATCCTTTCCCTTTCGTGATGCCATAGCCATGAGTCTCAAACTTTCTAGACCTTCCTAAAGAATACAAATCGAGTTCCGCATTAGCATGACTCCCTTGTCAATCCTTCTTTCCAAGAATCCTGTTGCATTGAACTCATAACATCAATGGGTGATATATTAAAAATGCTGATGTCATAGAAGACAAAGTGAGTTGAGTCAAAACATATGTTATAATTATCTAAGACATTGTTGCAGAGGCCTTGTCCACTGGAAGAGATGTTGTCTTGTAGTGTAGTGACTAGGTAAAGATTTTAATTTTGTTAAATTACATAAATAAATAAATAATAAAATAAAATAAATAATTATGATTATAATTAATAATTAAACTAATTTAGATTCATTTTAATTTTGGATTTATCAAGTAGCTAGAGGGATTAAATCTCTCTTGATGTGCAAACTTCTTTTAGAGTAAAAAGAGATTTAATCCCTACCCCCACAACATGATGTTCACTGTCTATATCAATTGGCATTTTTTTTTGGTAGAACAACTGCAATTTTTTGTAAATTCTCCTATGATATTAATATAAATTGTGTTTTTTTTCGTACTGAAAAAAAAAGAAGACATTTGATCCCTCTTAACACTGATAGATCTAAAATTAAAATGGATCTAGACTAGTTACTATACTGTTGAATTGTACTTGCAAAGGGAGGTGACTCATGGATACTAAACATTATTAAGAAATGAAAAAAAGCAATCATTTTTTTATGCAATAAAAAGAATTGAGGATGACTATGGACTTGAGATAATTTACACTGTCGATGAGTACTTGCCAATAGTCATGAGTACCATGAGTATCTACCACCCAATCCTTTGTCAAAACATGGCAAGAAGAGAGCTGACTACTCAACCAAATTCCATACTTGTAATAGTATATTGGTAACTATGGTAACTAGATGCAAGGTACAATTTAATGCACATGGAATACATGCAGGGTCTCTGGGGGGTATGCCTTGCCTACTTGGGAAGCTCATACTCATGAAGCTGCTATCTTTATTTAGAAACTCCCTATCAAGCCTTCCATTTTCAGGGAAATTAAATGCTTCATCAATATAAGGACATGAACCAGGATGATAAAGTGGATAGAAGCATCCTCTATCCAATTCCCTGAAAATATATTGCACATTTTTTCCTCATTTGTAGTGCATGGGATGAAAGTAGGTTTTCCTCATCATTTTTAGTATGGTAGTGATTTCAAGGATTGATTTAGTAGACGGGGGCTCACTATACCTACTTTCATTCGCTTTGTTCTTGATAAGTCCAACTTTGTGAAAAGTGCTTGTATTATGATAATTGAATGTAGCATCCAGAGAAACATTTACTCTAGAATTCAAACCTATTGTTCTCACCTTTCAGTTTTTAGGGTTTTCAATAAGAGTAGATATAGAGGGGAAATCAAGCCAAAGTTATTGTTACCAAGTATATGTTTCATTAGCAATGTATAGGGTTTGATTTATTACCATAAAAAGATTAATTTGCTTCCCCTATGATTGAATTATCCACAAATTCACAGGTGGAGTTAAAGAAAATGATGAAAATGTGTTCATCGCCTTCCTCCACCTCCATTTTCTCGCAATTGTCATCATTGTTGTTGCTTCTCCTCAACAATCAGGTTTTCTTCCATTCCAGTGAAACAATACAATCCACCAAAACTTGCCTACCCAATCCTACAATGTTGGGCAATGGGTATGGTATTTAATGTTCAAGCCCCTTGCTAGAATTTTGTGGATATAGTTGTCGATATTTCCTCATGATGTGTGGAATGAAATTTGATCGAGCTTCTATAGTTGTTTCCTCCTAGTAGGGTATATAATATAGAATATGTGAGATAGTAATTCTCATGAAGTTGTATTGTGTAAATGTATTTAATAGGACAAACAACTTATAAATTTTTTGTGAGGTAGTTATATACACATGGCATTATATTATGATAATACTGCAAAACATTCAAGTGATAGTTTAATCAAGTGTTTGAAAAATAGTTTTTAATTTATATTGAAAAATAAATATTTGTATTTTAAAGTTAAACATTATAAATTGGATTGCATTGATCCTCCAATCATAGAAGGTTCCCCTACGCACTTGGTGCGATACTCCTATATGACGCCCCGTAATTATGTGTAAATTCGTCCCTCCAAAAATTCTCACAATCATCATTGTAGCAACACAAAGCCCCACATCTTGGATTAATGCAATCTCTAGTGCCCCACCCTCCACAATTAGAGTCATGCACTAGTAGTTAGATCACTCCTCCAGTGCCATAATTAAAACATGGACAGTCGCATTGAAAATCACACGTGAAAGGGATGCAGAGTCACACAGATGCATGTGACTATGGATGTTTTATGTGCATAGGGTGGTGAACATGAAGGCCAAACAATCATGGAAATTGCCGCTTGGATAATGGTCATAACAATTCTAGTGATCACACAAATGTTTAAGGGAAAGATGCATGCCCACTCGCACAACTGTAATTGGTATAGTTGTGTAGACTGCTGCAACTATATAAGACGTCCAATACTAGATAGCTCTATCATGTTTCTCATTTTGATACCCCATACTCTGATACTTGTCAATTGTTGGATTTTTCAATCATTTTTGCACCGACGACCATTTCCCTATCACACTAATACATCCCATATTGAATAGCTAACCATGTTGACCATCTGGAACCTTTTAGGAGCAGTTTGAGGCTTTAAACAACATTTTTTTGGGGTAAATTTTTTGCTTAAGCACTGCACCTTTTATGCTATTCTCCATTTAAAGACTTTTTCAACAGCATAAGAATAGTTTTAATTGGACATGATTCCAAATAATAGGGAATTTCTAGTATATGAAAAAGTGGTAATATGTGGACCTAATTATGTATGGATGAGGCCCTAAGTGCACATTTACTCCAATGTGTGTGTGTATCATATTTCTTGGGATCCATGACATTGCATTTGGATAGAGGTCACTACCCATTCTTCATTAATTAATTAACTAATCATTATTTTTGAGTTAGTTACCTAAATAAAGGTCATTTAAATATCAAGAAGATGGGTTATATGTGTTATATGCATCTTCTCATAATATAAGCATGCAAGTGATGAAGATAGAGAGAATTAACTACATATAATTCTTAGAGCCATTATGAAGGATTAGTTTTAGGAAATATCTCAATCATTCCCATGAGAATCTTAACTTTCCATGAATATCTCAACTATCACTTGAGATTAAGAAAAAAATCCATGAATATCTCAACTCTACCTTAAGACTAGGAAGTTACAATGCTATGTATCTTTTGCACCAACGCTACATGGTTCTCACACACATCTTGTTTATCCTATCAACTACCATGAATAAGTGTCATGTCCCTTCCTAGTCCCTTAACTAGGTCATTTGACCTAATCTTAACCTTAAAACCCTAAAAAATATTTACAATATAAAAAACCTAAAATAGACCTTGCAAACCCTAGGTGTTATCTCTTTATCTATCTCTTAGCGGCATTTAAACCTAATTGCTACTAAATAAGGTCATTTGACCTTACTTAATCATATGGTTTTAACCAAGAAACTATAAGTCTCAACTATGAAAATTCAAATTTGATTTTTCTTAGTCGATACCCTTATTCCAAAACATTCCCAGTGTGCATTTATTTGAGGCACATAAACCCTGCCTTTTATCCTATGAAATCCATGCAATTTAAAATATTCTTGAAAAACATAAATATATATATATATATATGAAAATTTAAAATTATTTAATTGTATTAATGTTACCTATGAGTTAAAAAATACTCTCCAAGTTGAATCATTCAATTTGGCCTGAAATAAAAATTTGGTGTGCATTTGTGTGAAGCAAACCAAAATTTCCTAGCTTCACTAAAATGCAGACCCATGCTTTATTTATTGGCCAATTTGATTGATTAAAATTTTATATTGTTTATTTAATAATTTTACACACTTTTACATTGTTATATCTTTTCTTTGAGCTTAAATATTTATACTTCATATCTCATACAACATTTTAAGTTCTGCTTCGACTTGCCTTATGTGAAAGTTATGTCTGAGTGAGAAACATATTTATGTAGGATATTTTTCAGGCATGATGCAAGGTTATATCCTAAGTTTAGGAATTGTCCAATCATGTTCCATTTCAAATTTCATTACCAAGAGTGTAATTGGTTTGGCCTATGAGTACATATTTGTTTCGAATATGATCAGTTGTTATTCCAACAGACTTAGATTTCAGTGTATAAAATTTCTTTTATGAAAATGACTATGATATGTTTCATAAAATGGTTTAATATTTAGGTTGGAATGACCATTATCACATAGTCAATTAAGTATATGTCTTGGTGTGCTTTTATTTGAGGAACATAAACCTTGACTTTAACCCTAAGAAATCAATCCAAATTGGTATATTCTTGCTTAAAAAAAATTATATGTGCAAAATTATTGTTAATTATGAGTAAAAAGGTACCCTCCATTATAAATCATTTAGTTTGGCCTTGTAATGAAGGCTAGGTGTGCATTTTTGTGAAGTAGGCCAAAATTGCCTTGCTTCACTGAAATTCATGTCAAGGCTTCATTTATTGGAAAATTTGATTTATTCAAATTGTAGATTTTTTATTTAGTTATTTGGCACGATTTTGAATTATTATATGTTTACTTTGAACCTTAAATAATTATAGTTAAAATTTCATATGACATTCCAAGTTTTTCTTCAGCTTGTTGTTGGGTAGACCAATTGTCCTTTTAATTCAGAGTAACAGTTCAAACTCTTCACATTAATTGTCAATCTAGGTAGGTTTTTAATTGCAAGGCAATTACACAAAATATATGCAAGGGAAAGTGATGACTAGTTTTAATGAATGCCAAACTCAACCATTGTAATAACACTCATAGAAATTCAACTCTCTAACTATTACACTCTCAAACCTTATTCACACTCTCAGGAAATAAACACACAATGTAGAATAAAACCACTTTGTCACATTGTCACTCTTATTCAGAAAAGAACAACACTTCTAGAATCCATTATCTCAACAAATGTTGAAACACACATTCAAATGAAATGAACACACCATCAAATTATAACAAGAATCAAATAACTTTCACACTAACAAAGGGACTGGTCTAAGACCTATGTTGTTACACAATACAGAGGTTAGAATTATGTAATCATTAAAGTATTAAAAAGACTAATAATAGTAACAACGACCACACATGAATTATAACTAAGAGGAAATAAATCAAACAACTATAGTACCTTCCTAACCAGTGATCCCTACTAAGAAGGAGGGCCCTTCCTTCCTAATAGGGGATAGTACACTACACAACACATAATCTAGTCAATATAATGGTATGGTACCATGAATGACTGAGATTTCATTAATGAAACATACATTATTACAATGTTGGTGCTCTCCCCCTCTATCAATGATCTATCTGTTTCTATATGTCCGCCTCATGTGGGAAGGGAGTACACCTCTTTATAATTCCAAATTATAATGATAAAGATCATCATGAGAATCTCTCGATTCTCATGTGGTATAATTTAAGAATACATATTAACAATTTGATAACAATTTCCATGTATAGGACAAAGCTGCAACAACTTTTCCAAATTACAATAATTATCAATAAAAAATCCTAACTATTTCAATTGCGTTGTCCATAAACTTCTCCTTTGATTCTCAAACTATCTTTTGACCAAATTGAAGGAGGTCAATGCATCAAAAATAGATCTTCATGTGTAATAGCAATGCTCAACGAGTCCTTGTCTTGTTCATGACAAGGCAAAACCAGAAAGTGTAATACCACAACATCATATCAAAAGACAACAATCCCTGTAAAATTCTAGTTGCCATTTTTATGAGAAAAATAGCTTAAAACAATAGTTCTCATGCCAAATTACAAGTAGATTTGGATCATGAGGATGCCATACAAAACGATACATACCTAGGTTGATAATGGTATTTGCAGTGGCAAGTATGGCCTCGAGAATAAAAAAGGGTAAAGAAAAGGTAGGAAAATGAGTGCAAAATGATGCCAATTTCACATCCAAACATCTCCCCCAACTTAAGTATTTTCATGTCCTCATGTAGACCCTTCTAAGCGGTTCCTAATGTGGTAAGAGGGAAATTCTGAAAAATTGTAGGCTCCTGTAGTATCCTTTGAATCTACTTTGTAGCCTTGGGAAAGAACCAATTCCATTTCCAATAATATATCAGTAAGACTATATGAATGTTGATACTCATAGGTAGGGAGCCAAATAATAGGAAATTTGAACCTAAGTCCAATCCAACTAGTCTCACATCTCATAATGCACTCCACATAATGAAAAACCCTAGAGAGTGTTTGGTTAAATCTTAGAAAACAATAACGGTACTCATCTCTTAAATCCTTCCTTCAAGTGACCCATCTAAGTCTACTCCCATCCCATGTATCTCGTCTCATCCCTATGATGCTTCTAAGACAATCCCTCCAAAACCTTGTTTATGAACTCCATTAGCATCTTCTTGGTGTTTCGATACTACCATATCCTGCTATAGAGCCTCAAGACTCTTTCAACAGACCTTGGTTCATTTTGAATAAGAAATTTTACTCTTTTTTCATTAGTTGTTATAGTATCATGGAAAACTTTGCAACTAACATGATTTTGCACAAAAGACACAAAGGCTCTCAATTGAACATCTCCAATGTATGGTGTGAGATTAAGATATCTTTCACCAAAACAAACACAATCATGTAGATATAGTTCACATAGTAGATGTTGCTCTAGAAAAGTGGCCTTCAGGACAGTTTCTAGAAAGTCTTAAGCCTCCCTTACTTCATATGGTCATTTCTCCTTGAGGTTTGTTAATCGAAAAAGGAAACACTTTTCTTGCAAAAATAGGGTATAAGGCTAAGAAGGAGGTCTACAACTCAATATATTGTGAACAAGTTCATACATAGACTCATTTTCCTACTGTAACAGTTGTACTTCCTTTTGAAATTCTTCCACTTGCAACATTGCATACTTCCTTTCTTTTTGAATCCTCACCAAGTTCTGAATTTTTAATTTTTCATCCCATGTCCTCTTCATATTATCAAAAAATTCCTTATGTTGTTTGAGAGGAAGAGCTTCAACTTTTAGTGAGATTTTTAATTTCCTCCACTTCTCCAATTCCTCAATAAAAAATATTGAATTGAATGACTCTGCGGGTTTCAACTAAGTTATTTTTGTTACTGTTAAACGAAAAATTTCAGTAGTTTCCTGAAGCATCTCTTCATACCCTTTCTCCATTAGTTGCACTATCTCAACTGTTGGTTCTTGTGTGGCAACAACATCGTCAATAGGTTCTTTTGGAGCAACGACCCATTATATTTCAGTTTACTATATTTTAGCTACTGGTTCTTATGTAATAGTAGCATCATAAATAGGTTCTTGTGGAATAACACATTGTTTTACTCCATCCCGCTTTGCTTCAATTCTTGATTTTTGTGTAACAACAACATATTCAACGAGTTCTTGTGGAAAATCAATTTGGAATTCTTCATCTTGCTCACCAACTTGAATTCCAAATGAAATAGTGGTTGGCCTTTCACAATCTTCTTCTTCCAGCATTTTCTTACATCCATTACATTATTAATCTAAGCGACATTACTTTTGCCACTTCTGCCAAGGTTTCTAATACATTTTGTTTTCTAGACTGAAGTTGCCCTTTAACCATGGTAAGCTTCCTTAAATTCTCATTTTCCTCCAATTTATTAATTAGTTGAATAAGGAGGTCATGTTCAAACTTACTTAGTAAAGAGACATATTATTTTTCCTTTTTTAGCTTCTCCTCTTTCTATTGTTCTTCAGGTTCCTTTGATTTAGGTGGAACAACATGAACTTCAAGTGTCTGGGTATGTTATTTTACAAATTCTTCTTCTTTCTCTTCCTTCTATCCATTAGACTCCTTTAGTTCTGTTTTATTAGTACATTCCTTAGATATAGGGGTAGTTGATGGTGTAACCAATACCAACACTCTCTTCTTGGGATTCTTTCCACCCAATGGCTTCTTCAATTTTCTTTTTTTTTTTTCACCCCAGTTTGTATAGGAGTATATTTTTCAAATACTTCCTTAGATTCCCTGGGAATTTATGTTTTAGGAACCCCTTCTTCAGTTGACATTGTTCTAGGTGCCCCTATTTCATCAATATCTGCCTCAAGCCTTTTTTCCTCAATATAGCATCCATAATAACTATCCTTAGATTGTCTACTATATATATCCACAAGTTCATTAGTTCATGCTATTTTGATTTCAATGGATGTACCAACTTATGTTCTTATGGAACTCCATCTCTTAGGGTTTCTGCGATGGGGTATAGGAGGTGTAATCACTCTTATTTGTCTAGGAAGTGTAGCTACTCTTCTTTGTTTGGGAGGTGTAATTGCTCTATCTTCTAGTTTCTTTTCAGCACTTACCTCATGTTTTTCACTTTCACTTTCCTCTATTATTAGTGGCTGGTGCATGTGACTTTGCTAATAAACCAGTCCATGTGCTTCCTTGCTATTGCAGTGAATGAATTATGATTAACTTGATGAGCACACAGTTGGTTAAGTAGGTATTTGGATTTTTTTCCATATGCATCACATATGAGATATGTTGTAAATATTTTAGCAATTAATAAGGAAAATTTATCAGTTGTCCATTACGAAGATGTGCCAATAACTGAAATGATAATTGAATATTATCCCAAAACGTTTCTCACAAGTAAAGAAATTTTGAATAAAGAAAGCCACATCATCCCAAGGGTAAGGAAGGTATTTTCTATCAATACCTCTCCTCTCACTCCTTACTTCCTCTAATGGTTGTTGAAATGTTTCCCTAGCTGTTGGAATTGCTATTTTCCTAGAAAACCAGCAAGCCCCTGTCTGAGGTAAACCTGTCACCTTAGAAATTATATCCTATGTAACAACAATTTTGAATCCTATAACCTTTGAATGTTGCTTATGTAGAGCCTACACAAGTTCCATAGCAATTTGTTTGCTAAAACGCTAGATCTTTTCAAAGTAGACTAACCACTTGCATTCCTAAATATTTCTAGGGCTTTTGGATGGTGTAGCAGTGCATCAATGGATTTTGGTTCATGATGGATTATCGCTCCTCCCATGGTTATTTTAGAGACTGTTACTACTTAGAAATTGTTATAGGGTTGCACTTGGTAAATAGAAACACTTGCTAGGGTAGAGAATATCATTCGAATGAAATTTTGCAATGGGTAGGGAATGATTAAGGTAGGGAATAATTAAGGTTACCCTTTCATTTAGTTAAGGATTTTCATGATAAATGACAACTACCAAGAATTATTTCCAGAATGATTTTATAATTAAGGTTACTTATCACAGTGATTTTAAAAAATGACAGTGGCAGTAATGACGATAGTGGGTAATTATCAAATTAGAATAAGTGTATTTCATGTCAACTAGATGGTAATTACCAAATTGGGGTACATTCAGTGTATGATATGATTTATATGGGAGGCTCCTCCCCCCAACTTAATTACAAAAGTTGTCCTCGACATGTGTAATAGAAAAAGTCATATCATCCCTTAAATCCAAATCCTACAAGTAAATTACAATAAAATGTACCTACCTTAGCTTACCGTTATGATGATGTAGGGATGTATAAGGAAAGTGACTGGATCAATGTTGTGAAATATTCATCTGTGGCTAAAAAGGAATCTAAAATGGATGCTAAAATCAATGCCATAAAGAGGAGAAAAATAGGATGTTACAAAAGAAGCTATACATGAATCTACAAAAGGCGCTAAAGAAGAGGTTAAACTAGGTGTTTAGGTCAGCGATAAAGTCGATGCAATTTAGCACCGACGAGATGTAGTCGATGAAAAAAAATCCAAAATTGGTGCTGTCCCAATAATAGTGTTGGTTTTTTCAAAAATGTGGAGAAAAGTACACTAAAGTAGTTAGTGGAAGAAAAAAAGGGAGCTAAAGAGGAAGCTAGTCAGAGGATTTATTGTAGTGATTTAACATATACTGGACAACCTTTGAATTGGGTACAAGTTGGGTAAAGTATAGTGAATTAAAGAAATAAAAAAATTTCCTTTTGGATCCATTTGAAGTCCTTGATCTACACTCCATCCATTCTAGTAGATTTAATATTATACCTCTAAACTTGTGCCTTTGACCTTGCTATGGGAGAACTTGGTGTTGCGATCTCCAACTAGAATTCATAATCTGTGGGACTTGAGACAAAATTCTCCCTCTTCTAATATAAGCGCATGATGGAATACCTTGAATTTTTCTTGCTCATATTGCAAAAGATCCTTTGTGCTAGTTCCCTACTCTATTTTCCTTTGGCCTTCTTCCATATTTTATTTATCCATTTTTTTCCCCCGGCCCTGTCTTCAATATTTGTTTTTATAGACTACTTAATGGCTAACATCATTTTAATTTTTCTAATATGGTAATTGGAGAACCAATTTTCCACCTAATCCATGTTTCCTTTACCAAATTTGAGAAACCTTCCCTTTGGATTGAAAGAGGGGAGAAGTGGAAGGGAAACGACCCATAGTTTGTTGTTTGTGATACTTCAAAAGAAATTGGCTAATGATATAAACTTTCCTTGGGAAGAATATGAGAGGAGACATAAAAGGATTGAGATTAAAAGGAATAGGAAACTAAAAATTTGTCTAGGTGGGCTGCAATAAGACCTAGGTTAGATTTGTTATTATTCCATTTAAATTGTTGGTAGTCGACTTGATATCCATTAGATATAGTGAAGTAATTAGATCCTCTAAAATTTATTGAAAATTATCATGAATGGGGGATAATCCTCCCCCCCCCCCACCCCCAAGGATGTGGGTTTGTATTAAAATCCCCTGCCATAATACAATCTCAACCCCAAGGAGAGTCTCTGACATCTAAGAGAGATTCCCAACAATTGATCTTTTCAGTATATTAAATAGGCACATATACATTAACAAGATTACACCTTGTTTGATGGGAGATGAAGTAGGCAAAACAACAACCAATGAGGCACCAAATGTGAGTCAATCTACTTGAAAACAAAGGTAGCGAAAAAATCGAACAAATCCCCCTAGAAGCCATGCATGATCCAGTGACTCTAAGCTCACAATTCTTCCACAATTTTGAAATTTTTTGGAAGGACTCTCATCCCCAAAATTCATCTCCTAAAGTAGGAGGATGGTTGAAATTTCCTTTTTTATTAGATATTTAACTTTAGAGATCTGTTTATCATGGCCCAATCGCCTATAATTTCAAGAGAGGAATTTCATTATTTACTATGCATTTGTTGCCTCCAGAATGGAGGCCAGTGTCACTTTTCTTGAATTTTTAAGTGGCTAGTTGTTACACTAAAAAATGTCACCTTGACTACTTACAGTTAGTATGGCTCCAATCAACAAGTCATGCTACCCTCTTAGGCAAGTCTCATGCCTCTGTTATCCATCTCAAACTCAAAGAAGAGAGAAAGTCTTGTAAAAATCATGTTTATCTCTGGGGTCGCAGGTTCTCTCTAGCCTTACCTGCGGGGACGCTGATCATGTTCACAAAATATGCGTCCATGGACGCTCTGTATGTTAAGGGACAGGTGCGTCCCTCTGTAAAAGGCAAAATGCGCGAGTTTTATCTTGAAAAAGTTACTTGTGGTTACTTCTAGAACATTCTAGAGGTCGGTTTGATGAAATGGATGCGCCTCCAGTTGGTTCATATATCTCTATTAAGGGGGAACCTATCCCATCAATAAGGGAGCTATCCCACCCATAGAGGGGGATGATCCCATTGATAGTGGACCTGAATAACCTCTTTACAGCACTATAAATGAAGGCATTGAGCCAGAAGGAGGAGAGGTTGGAGCTATACATTTTCTTTGGGTAAATGCTGCAGGATTTAGGTCTTCCATTAGAGCCTTTGTGAGGAGAGATTGTCTTCACTTGATTCTACTTGGGAGAGGGTGAGCTTTGTCAAAGTAGAGGAAAACCCTTGATGGACCCTGGGAGGAACTTGCACAACACCAAGGCCAGGTTGTAAGAGTTTCTTTGTTTCGTTATTAATACAAACTGGTTTATTTTTCTCAATAGCTTATGTTAATGAGTTATTTCATGTGTTCCTTGGTCTGCATGTTGAATATATGTTTTATTATATGAAATGCAAGTGCTTGGTAATTGTTTGATTGTTTGTGGTTGCAGGAATTGACTTGAAGGAGGAGCTCATCCGGATCGTCAAGAACGGACTTCAACAACAGCGTTTTGGAATAAGGTAAGCCTAAACACTTGTAGTTTTCATGTTGTAAAAGGTGTATTTAGAGAAAGATCACTCCATTTTGTCTTGTTTGTCATTAGAATGTCTTAGACTTCTAGGAAGGTCAGTCGTGTCCGCACCCTTGACAGATTCCGTGTGACAAATTGGCGACTCCACTGGGGAATCCATTAATGAGAGAGTCTTTTCCTTTATATGAACTTTGCTTTGAGAAAATCATTTTTATTTTCTGGTTTTTGACTGTGAGAATTAGTATTTGGGTGGCTTAGCTGTAGCTTTAGTTGGCTTTAGTTTTTCTTCCTTTTTCCAGAAAGACGCAGTCTCTGTGTGCTGCACAGTGCGTCCTTGGACGCGCTGTTGTCGACTGCACAGTGCGGGGTCGCACCTGTGACAACTGCTGGCCTGCGTCTTCCTGTAAAAGTTAAGAAAATTCCATTTTTGCCTTAAATTACTTTTAGATTTTGTTTTTTCTTAGTGTTTTCTGCCCAGATCCTTTAGTACCCTGTCAAGAATTCTTACCTGAACTGGTTTTGTGAGCTTTGAGTGTTTTAGTGGTTTTCAACGAAGTTTAGACCTAGGGTTTGATTTTTGGAAAGGCTTTGTAGTAACTTTGAGCTTAGAAAGTTGTTCCAGCCTTAGATATCTCTGGTTAGTCAACCTTCTTAGAAGTTGAGCCTGCCGTAAAGTCTCCTTGTTTGAGCAACTTGTCATTTGAGTTGTTTTGGGTCAAATTTCGAATTGCTTGTTTTTAAAGTATTGATTTCCATTTTCAAAAAGGACAAAAAGATTAGAATTTTGTTTTGACTAGTTTTTGGTTCTGCAATAAGCTAGTCCTTGATTTGATTGTGATCAAGTAAAACACCTTAGAAATAATCATTGTTAGTTTTGGCCTCGTTAAGATTGCTTAGAGTAAATTTGCCTTTAGTTTGCTTATGAGTGCATTTTCATAGATTTTAAGAGTTGTTAAGATTGATTTTTGGTTATATTAGATTTATTTGCTTTATTAAAAGAAAAATACAAAAACATCTTCTTAAAAGTCTTGTTTCAAGTAGCTTTTTGTTTTCAAAAGAAGAAAAGAGTTTTTTCGTGCATGTAAAGAGAAGTTATGTTTTTATGCTTGGAAAAGAAAAACGAATTGTTTCTTTGATTGTCTTCAATTAAGAAGTTGCTTTTATAAGGATTGCATTCTCTCAACTTTTTAGTTAAGCAATTCATCGAAAAAGTAAAGTAGTGGATAAATCATTTTAGGTGCATTTTGTAGTGGTTTCGAGTCGAGTCAACATACCACTAGTTTCACTTCCATCACCTTTTGACTTAAGAAACAACCTTAAAAGTAACGCTTAAATTAAAATCAATCTAGTAATCTTTATTTTTCTAGGGCTCTGAAGCACCAACATAGCTTAGGCTAGGGTCTTGGAGTAGGTGAGTACTTAACTCTCCAAGACTACAAAACCAAACAGATAGTCTATCTTGAGTAGAACAAATCCAATTGTTTCAGTTACATTCTGGGAAAGCTCCTCTTAAAGGAGAAACACGAGCTCGTGTCCGAACCAGTGAGGGGATCATTCCTCCCTCGTTGGGAACGACGCCAGGCAGTACGTATTACAAACGGTAAACCTCGGATTAACCATTGTCGAGGAGCCAGGGGTCACTTATCGGTAAACCTTGGATTGTTGTCAAGGAGCCGGTAAGGGGATTGGAGCTTGCTACTCTGCCCTTGCGTGCTGTCGGAGTTTAGACTGTTCCCCCAGGTGTAATTGTTGTGATTGGTAACCTTAGTGGCCATAATATCTAGGATTCTACCCAAGGTGACGGTGGAGGGAAGGTCCCACTGTACCTGGAGCAGACGTCGGTTATACTCACTTGGATTTTCTGGGGGGTTCGCTTCACTTCGAGACGGTTAAAGTGGAGGAACTTGGTCCAGTCTATTCATTAAGCAGGTTGCCGGGGTAACTGTTCCACCCACTATTTCTGTACTGAATCCTGCGAGGTTGGGCCTAATCACCAACTAGCGCTTTTGGTCCGGAAGACTACTGTTTGTGTGTGGTTTGACGCTCTAGATTATTTAGGCGTGTGCTTCAAATTTGATTGGTTCTTTAGAAGACTTTAGGTGGTTTGATTTGAAATTTTTTACTTTGTTTTCGTGTGTTGTAGTTAAAATCTTTAATTGTGGCGGAATTACCGAGAAGGTCCCGTCGTATTGCGGGCCAGTCTCCTGAAGTTGTATCTGTGGCCGAATTGTTGAGAAGATCCCGTGAACTTAGGGGTTCACCTCCTCGAGACGACCCCAGTTATTTAGAGGGTTTAAAGGTCCTTGTAACTCCTAGTGGCAGTAAGTAGGTTCACCTGAAGAAGGAGAATCTTCTTTGGTAGTCCATCCAGATTACCAAAGATTAGAAACAGGTTACAATCCCGAAGCTGTTACAGTTTCCGAGCTTGCTGGTAGTTTTTCATCTGCCAGTGAAACAGGCGAAGAACCTGAAATTTCAGAACCTGTTACTCCAACTCCTAGTGTTCCTGATTCACCAAGAATAGAAAGAATTATCACCGAAAATCTTCCTGTTGGATTAATTGCTATAGAAGAACTTGTTCCAGAGGAAGAAATAGGCGTTTCTGATTCTGAAGATCTAATTACCCTTGATCTAAGGGAGCGTGAATCCATCTTTTACAGTCCTCCTAGAAGTGAATCTTGGTACCTTGCATTAACCAATTTTTTAGACAACTCAGTAGGTTTTTCTACACCTCGTACTCCGGTTCCACCTAGAGGAATTCATTCTCCTGTAAATATGTCTGGTCAGTCGTCTGTGTTTTCGCAAAGTCCTGAATCATTTTTACATGGCGGTCCTTCTGTTCCTACTGGGTATCAGTCACTTTCTGGTACCTTTGCGGGAGCATCTCCTCAACCTGTTGATCATGGGTTATTAGTTGGAAACAGTGGTAATGTACCATTGAGTATAGGTGAAGTTTATATGATGTCAGGTTCAACTCCCATTAACCAACCTCAAGGTGGCCAATTACCGCCTGGGGGGCAACCTTCGTTAATGCCTGGGGGGCAACCTCAAGGTACTTCATTTGTGACTGGGGGGCAACCTCAAGGGTATCAACCCCAAGGGTATCAACCCCAGCCTCAATATGTACCCCAAAGTCAACCTCAGTATCAGTATCAACCTCAAGGATGGCAACCTCAAGGATGGCAACCCCAAGGGTATCAACCCCAAGGGTATCAACCTCAAGGATACCAACCTCAAGGTCAAGGTCAACCCCAGTATTCGTATTTACCTCAAGGTTATCAACCTACGGGTCAATACCCTGGTCAAGGTTATCAACCACCTCAAGGGCAATCATATGGGACTACACCTTACAGTTATCAACCCTATCCTCAATACGGCTATGGATCTCAGTATCCTCAACCTGTTACGAGTCAATACCCTGGAATGTTAACATGGGATCCGTCACAGGGTCAACAGATGTCGCAACCAAGTATACAGTCGGTACCTCAAGCAGGACAACCTGCAGTTCCTGGTCCACCCCAGCAACCGCAACCTGTCCAGTCAAGTGTTCAGACCCCTGTAACTTCTGTAGTTACTCAGCCGCCAATTGCACCGAGTACTCCACCTCACACGGCTGCAGCAACTACCGCTTCATCTACCATGCTTACATCTGGAGTATCGGCAGCTCCGGTTTCTACTGTCCCTGTAACCGTTCCTCAGACATCTGTACCGTTGTCTGGACCCACGGTTCAAACCACAGTCCAGATGCCTGCAGGTCAACCTGGTACAAGTACGGTTGTTACTACTCAACCTCAATTTGTTCAACCTCCGTACCAGGGACAGTATCAACCTGGTCAAGCTGCCCAACAACCGGTTTACCAGTATCAACCGTATCCTGGGTACAATTATCAACCACCTCAACAACCCCAGTACGGTCCGGTTAATCCTGGTTTTCCAGGAGGATATAATATCCCCAATGCGAATCCTGTTCCTAGTTATCCTGGATATCCTCCTCCTGGGGCTGGTATTGTGACTCAGAGTTTTAGAGATCCTAACCGGCAGTTACCATTTATTGCGACTTTAGATTTACCCGACTTGACGCGCCTAACGAACGATCCAATTCAATATCTTCCGTTCTGGCCGCCAATGCCAAATAAGTTGCCCAGCGATATACCCAAGTTCGAAGGTAAGTCTGGAGAGGATCCGTCTAATCACGTGATGACTTACCACCTCTGGTGTGCATCAAATTCCATCTCAGATGATTCTATCCGCTTACGTCTTTTCCAGCGTACACTCATTGGTCTCGCAGCCAAGTGGTACATTGAGTTGCCACGGGCTTCTTTTTACAACTTTAGCCAGTTAGCTACTTCATTCTTAACTCATTTTCAGTTACCAGTCAGATACGATAATGGTACAGAATTATTAACTTCGCTAAAACAATCGACATCCACGTACATTTCTGATCACATCCATGAGTGGAGACGTCGAAGGAGATTAGTGAAAGTTTTTATCCCGGACCAAATTTTAGCTGAATGGTTTGTAAAATCATTATTACCAAGAATTACTGAAGATGTAGCTAAGGCCGGCGTAGTTACTGAGGAGCAAGTCATTGCTCAGGCACAATACCTTGACTTAGTTTACACTCAGTCGGGTACGTTACACGAGAAAATTCCGGATCTTCCAAAGTCAAACCAAATCGCTGCTGCTCCTTCGGGATCTCATGCCGCTGATGGTATGATCGGTATCGTGACTACGAAGAGTAAGAAGAAGTCTTCCAAGACCTCCAATACTCCAATTATCACTTTGCCTGATTCTCCGACAGGAGAGTCTTCTCCTCCTGAACTTACCGCCGACATTCACGCTGTAGAGTCATCTACGGCCAAATCCAAAAACGGTGGAAAGAAGAAAGGAAAGAAGAAGGCTAAAGCAGACAAGGCTCCAAAGGAGAAAACGGAAAAGTCGGAAACTAATGACGAAAAGCGCAAACCTCGTTATCCTTGTCTCATTTGTGAAGAAGATCATTTTACGAGAGACTGCCCTCATCGGGCCGAGGTAGTGAAAATAGTTAAAGGTTCTCCGACTCCTGCTGTGTTAAAGAATCCATTCCCCGAGCAGGAAAATAAGATGATAGGTTCTTCTTCGAATGCCAGTGAAGAACCCATTTTGATGATGTCTCATGTCAGGATTGCGACTCGATCGCAAGATTATGGTAGTAAGGCTCCTGTTGATGGTAAAGAAGCAGAATCTTCTAACTCTAACCCATCAACCTCAGCTCCTGGTTCCGATCCACTACAGATCGAAAAACCTAACCCAGACTTAGTGATTAAGCCGCCCGCCAAGGGTGTACTTCGAAGGTCTGCTTTCAATCCACATGCGAGAGCAGCCCAGAATTACAACATTGTTGAAGATTTAGCTGTTTCACCTTCAGCAATGTCGGCACTCGAAGTGCTGCAATCATGTCCAGCGCAACGAAAATTGCTTTTGTCGGCTATTGGAGCTGTCGATGTTCAGGACCCGAACCTAATGATCTTTGATCTAGAAAGTAGTACACCGCGTCTCCCCCATCAAATGGCTTTCCAAATTCCAGTGATAGTCAAAAACAGGCCTATTCATCGGACTGTGATTGATGAGGGAGCTTCTACGTGTATTATGTCGATTCAATGTTGGAGATCGCTTGGTTCTCCTTCGTTGAACCAATCCCCCACCATCCTTAAGGCCTTTGATGGCCGTGGGTTCCGTCCGTTTGGTATTCTACAAGAATTGCCTATAGGGGTCGAAGGTAAAACCGTTAGTCTGGATGTGGAAGTGGTTGATGCCCCTCTAGACTACAACCTTCTTTTGGGTCGAAGTTGGTCATATGCTATGACAGCGGTCGTTTCATCGGTCTTCAGAGTCATTAAGTTTCCACATAACGGTAAGATCGTGACTATTGATCAGCTGACATACTTTTCATCCGACCCAACCTCTTTAGAAACTATCCAGCATGTTGGTAAAACGACAATCCCTTATAGGGACATTGGTGTAGGTTTAGTTAAGGATTCCGGTTTACTGGGAACTTTTCCTCTCCCTCCACTCAATGCAGACCCTTCGTTCGCAACAATTCATATGATCACGTCAGAAAACATTATTTATGATGATCCTTGGTATGTTCCCTCTGACTCTGAGCTAGACTCACTCGGTGATGTTATGCCGTTGAGTCCGTATGAGATTGCTTATGAAGCTCTTATGTCTTTTACCGACTTTCATTCAACCGACCAAATGAATGTGGTCAGTGAAGAGTCACTTTTCACCTCACCCTTAGAACGGATAACGTTTCCCGAAGAAGTGTCATCTGACGAACAACTTCGCGAAATCCTAAGTGTAGATGATCTACCATGGGACGATCTCCATCACAGATCTTCGTTTTTACCTAAGGATGATGTCTTTGAAAATGATTTTTCATCTATCTTTACCGCTGAATATGTCAAAGACGCTCAGGATCCAACGAAACATTCTGATTCAGAGCTGAATTTAGGGAATATTTCTCGTACTATTCCCATTGATATTTCAGTGAAGCCCGGAATCAAGGAGAACATTCATATAGGTGCCGCATGTACTGACGAAGAAATTGAAACTTACAAGGCCCTATTCCAAGAATTCCGCGACGTGTTTGCCTGGTCCTACGAAGAAATGCCAGGAATCGATCCTGCCATTGTTGTTCATGAAATCAAAACCTACCCGGATGCTAAACCCATTCGGCAACGGTTGCGTCAGATTCACCCTCGAAAAGCAGCTGCAATCAAAGCCGAAGTCGAAAAGCTGTTGAAAGCAGGTTTCATTTATCCGATCCCGTTAACGGATTGGGTATCGAATATTGTTCCCGTCAATAAAAAACAAGGAACAATAAGAATCTGTATCGATTATAGGGATATCAATCGAGCTTGTCCAAAAGACAACTATCCTACGCCTTATATCGATCAAATTATTGATGATTGTGCCGGAAGTGAGATGTTTTCCTTCATGGATGGTTTCTCGGTTATAATCAAATCAATATTCTACCTGCCGATCAACCAAAAACGGCATTCATTTGTCCATGGGGGACATTTGCTTATTGCAAATTACCTTTTGGCCTTAAGAATGCCGGTGCTACTTTTCAACGGGCCATGTCTTATGCATTTCATGACATCAAGCACATTGTGCAACCCTATCTCGATGATTTGCCTGCTCATTCTTTACACCGAGCTGATCACCTTGTCCACCTACGAGCAATCTTTATGAGGTGTAGGCATTATCGAATTCGGTTGAATCCCCACAAGTGTGTTTTCTGTATAGAAACAGGTCGATTGCTGGGATTTGTTGTTTCCAAAACCGGCATTCGCGTCGATCCCTCGAAAGTCGAGGCTATCATCCAATTGCCTCCTCCTTCGAGTTTGCGCCAACTCCAAAGTTTGCAAGGGAAAGCAAACTTTTTACGCCGATTCATCCCTAACTACGCCGAGGTCACTAAAGGTTTTACACGGTTGTTGAAACAGAACGTACAATTCTTTTGGGACGAGATTGCTCAACAATCTTTTGATGCACTAAAACACGCGTTGACCCATGCACCGTTATTGCATCCTCCCAACTACAACCAGGACTACTTCTTATACCTCGCAGCTTCGCATTCCACCATTGGAATGGTGTTAGTTCAAGAAGATGAATTCAAGCAGAGCATGTGATATATTACCTTAGCAGAACCTTAAATCCAACTGAGTTAAAATATTCACATGTGGAGAAATTGGCCCTGGCAGCCGTTCAAGCTGTCCAGCGTTTTCGTCACTACATTCTTCTCCGCAAAACTACTGTTATTTCGGATTGCAACCCTATGATTTATATCTTGACAAAACAACTGCTAGGGGGCAAGTACTCTAAATGGATCGTCATCCTGCAAGAGTTCGACTTGGAGTTTGAGAAGTCCAAGTCTAAGAAATCTTTAGTCTTTGCGGAATTGATGTGTGATTTCCCGAGTGCTGACACAGAGACTGTGGCAGAGGAGTCCATTGCGGACGAATCTTTGTTTCTTATTAGCACTGTAGATCCGTGGTATGGGGATATAATCATCTATCTCCAAACCCAAACCTTTCGGCCTGAAACTTCCAAGGAAAACCGTCGAAAAATTCGGTTTCAATCCCAGCAATACAGAATTATTGGAGATACACTTTATCGCCTGGGGGCAGACTTAGTTTTTCGACGTTGTTTAACTCACGATGAGGCTGAGAGAGTTTTGAATGATTGTCACTCTGGAGCATGTGGCGGTCATATGTCTGGGTATGCCACAGCTCAGAAGGTGTTGCGCGCTGGCTATTTCTGGCCGTCTATGTTTAAAGATTGTATCCTTGCCGTCAGAAAATGCCACAACTGTCAAGTGTTTGATCGCAAGATGCGCGCTCCACCTGCTCCTCTCCACCCTATAATTGCCGCTGGTCCATTCGCCAAATGGGGCATTGACTTTATTACTTGTAACCCTCACTCGGCCGGGGGGCATGCGTATATCATCCTTGCGGTTGATTATTTTACTAAGTGGGCCGAGGCGATGCCTACATTCGACGCAAGCGGCAAGACAGCTGCACTTTTCGTATTCAATCATATCATAACTAGGTTTGGTGTCCCACAAGCAATCATTACGGACCATGGAAGCCATTTTCGAAATGTCATGATGACTGAACTTACAAGCCAGCTTGGTTTGCGCCACGATAGCTCTACACCTTATTATCCGCAAGCCAACGGTTTGGTTGAGTCAATCAACAAAGTTCTAGTCGTCATGATTCGACGGATCATTGGTATCCATCGAACGAATTGGCATAACATGTTATTTTCGGCACTATGGGCATATCGAACTTCAGTGAAAAATTCAACAGGTTTCACCCCTTTTCAGCTAGTTTATGGCTTAGAAGCTGTGTTACCTATTGAGTGCGAAATCCCATCACTTCAAATGGCTGTCGAATTACTTCCAGCTACTTCCGAAGAGGAGAAACGGTTGTTATACTTAGCTAAATTAGATGAGACTCGACGTGACGCTACTTTAGCTATCGAGACTCACGCGAAACGAATGAAAGCTCAGTACGATAAAAATGTAACCCCTCGAAGTTTTTCGGAAGGAGACCTAGTACTATTATATGATCAAGCGAACGATAAGCTAGGTGCTGGAAAATTCGTTCCCATGTGGCATGGGCCCTACATTGTAAAGCGAAAGCTAGCAAAAGGGGCTTATGAGTTAGTTGATTTTGATGGGGACTCTTTGGGCAAACCCAGAAATGGACTTTACCTAAAGAGGTATTATGCTTAAAATGGTGGATGGAGAAATTTTTAGATAGGTTAGATTTCCTTTCTAGCTAGCAAGTGTGTTAGTTTAGTCAGTGTGCTTAGCTTAGCAAGTGTGGTTTTTCGTCATTATTTTGGCTCATCTTGGTTTTACTCTTGATATTGTAGATGTCGACGCCTCTCCAAACATACATTGGATTTGCTGATGGTGCTTGTCGTAGTACACGGAATATCTCTTCCGCAGCTTGGGTTATCTATTCGCCCTCTGACGAGTTAGTTTCTATGCATGGGGTAAGCCTCGGTCAAACAACGAATAACATTGCAGAATACAGTGCAGTGGTTGAATTATTATCCGAATCTATTTCATTTGGAATTCGACGTTTGATAGTGAGGTTAGATTCTGAACTTGTTGTATTACAGCTTAATAGAGTTTATGCCATTAGAAATCCTGTGTTATTAAGGTTGTTTTTGAGAGTGCGTCTCTTGGAACGTGAATTTGATTACATTGAATATCAACATATTCCAAGGTCTTTGAATACATTAGCAGATGCAATTGCTTCTCAAGTGTTGGACAGACATTTATAATAATCATGCAAGTAAATTTAAAGACATTTCATCATACATGTTAAACAAGATAAGCCGATAATAGTGATATATAGATATAGATAGAAGTGTGTCCAAAAATATATACATCGTCTTCGATCATAGGTTTAACACACCTTATGATCGGCAAAATGATAGTGCAAAAAGTCAAAAATGTCACATGTGACTACAAAAGTGACTAGTCAATCACTGGTGGTGCTCTCTGTACGACACCACTGCGCGGGCTATCTTGCGCAGAAATCTCCTAAACGGTCCAGGGACTGCAACCACGAAGCGCTGAAGCCTCATTGGAATGTCATCCATAGTAGTCTCAGGTATATCTGCCGTGAGACGCTCTAGATCATGCTCCAAATCGGCTAGTACTTCTGCTGTCGCATCCTGTAAGGCCGGTGCCGGTGCAGCTGGATGTCGTCTGTCGTAAGGCCGGAGATTGGCTGGACGCTGTGGTCCAACATCTGCATTTTTAAAATTTTACTGTTACTTTGAGACGATATATATGAAAAATAAAAAAATACATAATTAGAAAACTTGTGAAAATGAAAGTACCTCTGTCATCCCATTGTTCTCCCTGTGGAAGAACCATGTCCGGATCACCTCTGAAATCCATTCCGGCATATGGAAAGTCTTGTATCACAAAAAGCTGGCCCTCTAGCCAGTCGAAGTAACTGTCAGAGAATCGAACCACTGCAGCACCCTCGTCAGGATGCCGGGCCATCACCGCAACCCATCGAACAAGCTTTGGCTCCCGAGGACCCAAGTCATCAACTGTGAGTTGCTGAGGGATCAGCATAGGAACTCTCTCCAAGGCAAAGCTCACGACTAGAGGCCCATATCCAAAAGTCTTTAGTCGTCCGTTCTTTGCCTTGGTTAGTTGGCTCTTCATATGAGCCGACACAGCTTCGCACCAGTTGAAGATGGTGCCTTGGTAACAGTCAACTGCCATCCGCATTTGGGATCCGGAAGCAATGTGCAAGGCGGCCGCGCCACAAATCCTAGTGACCGTAAATGCAATAACTCTAAGTTCCGCCAGAGCGATGTGCTTTATCTCCACGCCCTTTTTATGGCGAGTCCCTGGTCTGCACCACTCCTCGCGGAGATCATCAAGGGATTGGCCACCCGGCCTGGTCCCCGCAAGGTTGAGTTGCTCACCTCTGTTTGGCAAGCCAGTGAGAAAGTATACATCCGAGGGCTCTATCTCGAGCTGGTGCCCTCCAATGTAAAAACATTGATCTTGAACGTTCCATCGCTCAACTAGCCATTCCAAAAATCTTACCTGGCCCCTCATGCCCGGTATGGTCCAATATTTGTACAATCCACATGTTCTTAAGGCATCCAGAGAGGGTTGGTGGTTAATCGCAGCTTCATCGTCTTCTACGTGCTCTCTCTCTCTCCAGTCTAACATGTTTTGGCCCTGCACATCAAAAGAGTCAATTAGAAATTAATTTGAGAAAATTTGGTGGTTTTTTGAGAGAGTTAGGGTTTTGAAATGCGCCCTTTGCGGAAGACGCACCCCGGCTTTTTAGCACAGGGCGTCCGGACGCAGCTCGCCTGAAGGCGGACTGCGTCCCCAGACCTTTTTCCCGTGTGAGAAAAAGTCGGGGGACGCGGCCCACCCGAAGGGCACCTGCGTCCGCCGAGGGGCGCATTTTGAACCCAAAACCCCCCCAAAAAATGAAACAGAGACCAAAAACAAAAAACTAAACGGATAAAAATGAAGAGTGGGATGTGTAAAATACCTCGGTGAAGCGGCGTTCGATTCCGACGGTCAGATTTTCCGCAGCAACCACGGGAAGTTTCTTGTCAAAAGCTCCTTTTTCAACCTCAACAGTGAAACGGTAAAAATGACATGGTAAAAGGTCTTTTTATAGGTTTTTTGGATGAATTAGTTCATTTTTTACCATGAAAAGATGTTTTCAAATGTATTTTTGCCTATTTTAAACAGGTATGAGTAATGTGTCGCTTTTGTGCAGGACGAAGGGATTTCAAGGGAAATTATAATTTTTCAGAGTCATCTTTTAAGCCCTTTTCTGACTCCTAAAACATGAAAAGATCGCCGAGTGTTTCTTTTTCACTCGTTAAAACGGAATTAAAAGACGGTCCCCTTTTAGCTCTTTTCTGACCGTAAAATCAGGAAAAGATTGCCGGGTTTTTGTCGTTTCAAACTCGATAAGGAAATAAAACGACGTGTCTTTGATCGCTTTTTACTTTTCAGGTCAACGATTCTATTATGAAAGTACTCCTTGGTCGCAAGATCAAGCGGTTCCCCCAGGTATTATTTTATACTTTTTCGGGCTTGAGGGACACAAATATACGAAAAAGTTCAACGTGGAGTTTCCTTAAGTTTTTCAGACTCTCTAAAAATGAAAAACGCCGAGTTTCTCCTATACTGGGCTCGTTAAACTTTTACAGTAAAGGACCTGTTCAATTACAAACAGGAACGAACCACTCCTTCCTAGGGTTCGCATTTAAACTAGGTTGGACTCGTCCGAAGGATGAGCTTATAATCAAGCATATGTTATCCTCCTCAAGCTTGTTAAAAATAAAGAGGTACTTGCCAGAAATGGTGGGGGAAAAAAGAGAAGAATGAACCTATTTGTCACCTTTTGCCTCAGAAGAAACTTTATTACCGCTCTTGAACACGACACTTTTCATTCACCTGGGTTGGGAAATCTTTTACCTCACAGTTGACTAAATCACTTTGAAAATCTTTAACCGGGTTCAGGGATCAACTTTGAGTTATTCGTCACCAAACCATCTGTTGTGTCGTTATGTGTTCAAGAGGTCTGCAAGCAAAACTTTCATCTGCAAAATACTTGTCATCCATTGACCATCCCTGAGTCAGTCCTTACAGCAACATTTCTTCAACTTGAACAATGATTTCGTGTTGCAGGCTTGCCTGCAACGGGTCGCTTTCTATCGACATCGACACATTATCTAGAAAGATGACTTAGGAATCGACAGTACCTTGAAGTCTGCATGCATCAATGGCAGGTTTCTCGCCTTTGACGTCAGTTTACATCATTGACTTTCGATCAAAGGATTCCGTGAAGTGTTCGACATCAAAACATCTATTCACATTTCACGGGTTGTGCTTGGTACTTTGAGGACCATTGACATTACTGGTGGTTTCTCTCACGCTTGTTAACAGTTTACATCATTGACTGGTAATCAAGTGGTTTCTACCATGTTCGACATCGAATCATTTAATCACATGGCTAGAATCGTACCAATTCGGGAAGTAGAAGTGAAGACCCTGGATCTAGTTTCTACCATCCAGGCTGCGAGGAGTTTTGTATTCATTATCTATGTAGACTAATCATAAACAGATGGCTGCGTCCATACTGTGTCTACAAAAGTCTATAAAAATGATGTACTGCAAGATCATTCCTATATCAGAATAGTTAGTCCATTAGTTAAAGTTTTGAATCTGAGTATGGGAATGCCTACCTCAGTGATGATATAATCTTATCCATGTATTTTGTGTTGAAAATTGCAGGTTCCAACCAGGCCATCCACAAGGCAATCCTTGAAATGATAAAGCGCTTCACCCTTCCTAGAATTACAAAACCCTATTCTATTCCAGGCTTCGCACTTTAGGGGGCAATCTGTTACACTAAAAAATGTCACCTTGACTACTTACAGTTAGTATGGCTCCAATCAACAAGTCATGCTACCCTCTTAGGCAAGTCTCATGCCTCTGTTATCCATCTCAAACTCAAAGAAGAGAGAAAGTCTTGTAAAAATCATGTTTATCTCTGGGGTCGCAGGTTCTCTCTAGCCTTACCTGCGGGGACGCTGATCATGTTCACAAAATATGCGTCCATGGACGCTCTGTATGTTAAGGGACAGGTGCGTCCCTCTGTAAAAGGCAAAATGCGCGAGTTTTATCTTGAAAAAGTTACTTGTGGTTACTTCTAGAACATTCTAGAGGTCGGTTTGATGAAATGGATGCGCCTCCAGTTGGTTCATGTATCTCTATTAAGGGGGAACCTATCCCATCAATAAGGGAGCTATCCCACCCATAGAGGGGGATGATCCCATTGATAGTGGACCTGAATAACCTCTTTACAGCACTATAAATGAAGGCATTGAGCCAGAAGGAGGAGAGGTTGGAGCTATACATTTTCTTTGGGTAAATGCTGCAGGATTTAGGTCTTCCATTAGAGCCTTTGTGAGGAGAGATTGTCTTCACTTGATTCTACTTGGGAGAGGGTGAGCTTTGTCAAAGTAGAGGAAAACCCTTGATGGACCCTGGGAGGAACTTGCACAACACCAAGGCCAGGTTGTAAGAGTTTCTTTGTTTCGTTATTAATACAAACTGGTTTATTTTTCTCAATAGCTTATGTTAATGAGTTATTTCATGTGTTCCTTGGTCTGCATGTTGAATATATGTTTTATTATATGAAATGCAAGTGCTTGGTAATTGTTTGATTGTTTGTGGTTGCAGGAATTGACTTGAAGGAGGAGCTCATCCGGATCGTCAAGAACGGACTTCAACAACAGCGTTTTGGAATAAGGTAAGCCTAAACACTTGTAGTTTTCATGTTGTAAAAGGTGTATTTAGAGAAAGATCACTCCATTTTGTCTTGTTTGTCATTAGAATGTCTTAGACTTCTAGGAAGGTCAGTCGTGTCCGCACCCTTGACAGATTCCGTGTGACACTAGTTTAGATGGATTAATTATAATCTGGATCCACATTTCATTATATTTTCATTTTTTTTCATTATGGAGCTACCAATTTGTCTTCCTCCCTAATTTTCTTTGTGATATATTATTTCATTTTCCTTATCAACATTCAATTTTTGATTTTCAGAGCTTGCTGGTAACCCTCTTCCCTGGGATTTGAGGGCCGTAGGGGAGTGGAATTCCTCTTCTTCTAAATATAAACCCTATTCTTGAGTACCCACAAGGGCCTCCTCTAGGGGAGACATATCTTCTAGTGCTATAAGAGAAGAGGGCTTAGTGGGGTTTGGGGCCTTCTCTGTTATCACTGAAGTAGTTGAAATTTCCCCTTCTTGTAGCACTTGATTCAATATATTGAAGCTATTTTTTGGATTTGGGGATGTATTTTTATTGCCAGCAGAGGTTCCCTCTTTAGGTTATATCCCTTGTTGTTTTGGAGGCATGTGTTATTTCCCTTTCTGCCCTATGGTCACTTGAGGAGGAGATCAATTGTTTGTGCTTGTGGAGCCTCTTCTCCTTTTTTGTTGCTGCTATTGTTCTCCATCATCAAGATTCTTTAGATTATATTCTTCCTTCTTACAATTGCATGTGAAATGTCCATATTCATGGAAAAATTGCATTTAAATGGAAGTTCATCATAATCAACTTCCTCTATGTGAGACCAATTTTCTAGGTTTAGATCTATTGTTGGTGGTGAACCCTTGTCTAGGCCCACCACACAAATCCCAATGCAATCTTGCAATCCTTCTTGTGGCTCAACTTGGTTATGTATTTTCAGAGGGAATTTTCTATACTCCTAAAATTTTCCTCGCTCCAACAATGGAGCGAGAAGAAGGGAATCTTGACCCATACTAGTACTACTCTAAAACATCACAATCAAGATTAAAATATTGACTCTAGTTGTCTAGATATAACCCTTGCCCCCCCATGAAGTAGGGCTGTTCCTGAAGATGAGGTCCCAATATGCTTTGAATTCAAACATGTCCAAAAAATAGCCTTGAAACCTTATTTTTAATCTTGGGCATCCAGTTCTTATCAATGCATGCCCGTAGGGATCTTAAAGAGGGCCATAAGCCCATAAAATAACCAATAAGGCCTTGATCTGCAAGTTTCAAGGCCATTGATCTAGATTGAGAGGTGTGAACTTCCACCATTGGAATGTTTTTGGTCTTCCTAAAAAATTTGGAGGATTTGACCTTCTGGAAATGTGGGCCTCTAACAACAAGGCATTGAATGCCACTATGTTTGGAAGAGGTAGTGGTGAGGGGGATATGAGAACCCTCTCAAAACCCGATCCATCTTCGAGGAAAAGTGGAACACAACAATAGGTGAAGGGATGAGAAAAACACACTAGGATATTGTTACGATGTGTAATTTATCATTCCAATACATGATTTAGGATCGGAGGTTTAGTTAGATTTTTTTTTTTGTATGTGGTTCATGGTCCCTAGAGATCAGTGACCACTACATCTATAGAATAATTGTACTAGGGAGATCTACCTGAAAGGATAAATTCCTGTTGACTCAACCAGAGAGCCTAACCCTAAGAGTGTTGAGAGAATTGAACCCATGACTTCTCAATAGCACAAGTGCTTTAACTACGACGACTTGACTATTTGAGTTAACCCTTGAGGCTTAGATGTTGTCAGATTTATAGAGAGCATTAATTATCTAAATTTTAAAGAGTAATTTAAGTTTTTTTTAGAACCAGATAAATCCACCTTTTCTAATATACTATCGTCCATTTTATTAAATTTCTTATCTAATTGGGAGAAACTAAAGTCTAAGTTTTCACTTTCTTCATGAGTCTTAGATAATCCTTTTGGAGTCTTAATTGGTGTAGTAAATTTCTTTGGAGGCTTGTTGGAAAATGATAACAATATGCTTCTTTATCACAACTTTCAACCATCAAAAAGAAAATTGGATCTTCTAATCAAAGTTATGTCACTTTTAAGTTACATACTTTTAAAAGCTTAATTTGGAGAATATTTAAATAATTGACATTTTTCTTGATATATCTATGAGATTTAAGCCCTTCTGAATTTGCAATTTTGTATTATAATAATATGATATGTCTTTTCTTCAACTCCACATGTTTGACCATAATTTGATGTGCTAAGTGAAATTTATGGTAACATTCCCAAAACATGTTTATTTTTTGTTTTTTCTCAGGAGAAAACTTGTATGGTGTGCCACTTGTCTAATTATTCAAAGTTTATTATGAAACTTTTACTTGAGGTCCTTTTTATGTCTCCTCATATCTATGAAAATTTCATAATCTGAAGTCACTACAAGAAAAATACCTTCTAGTGGAGGTTATAACAAAGGTTTTTCGCAGTTATAAAATTGGCAAAAATTGTTAAAAAACCATCTGCTAAAACATAAATTTGTTATAGAAGATGTTTTAGTGGATATTATGATGAAACTTCCTCACAACTGAAAAATTTGGGCTGTCGAAGGTTTCAATGGATGTTTTCTTGCAGTGCGCTTTATGGAACAAGTAGCACCGATGCGCTACATATATAAAAGCATTGGGCTACATACATAACTAAAAGAATTGAGTTGTTGAATGCAAATAACATCGATGCTTTAAATGTATACCACCTCGGTGCTTATATATCAAAAAAATGCTCTGAGGTGTTCTTTTAAGGAATGACACTAGGGCTTTTGTTTAAACTCATAGTACCAATGCATATTGTTTGTATAAATGAACTGATGCATTAGGGATATAAAAGGATTGATGTTGTTAATTTAATAATGCACTAGGGCTGGAAATAATATTTTGTAGGACCAGGGTGTTAGTTTTATGAAAGCGCTAGTGCGTTAAAAATTATAATGCACCAGGGTGTTAATTAAATGCCCCAGTGCTATCGTTTTCCTAAAAGGCACTGATCATGGAAAAAATATGTCGTCACAATGATTTTATATAACATAACACACCAACGTGTTATTATGTTATGGACACATTGATTTTTTGTATGATATTTTCTTTTTTTCGGAAACATCAACCTATGACAGTGCAATGATTGTAATTTTTAAAATCTGTTATTCATCGAAAAATCGACATATATCTTATAACAATATTCATATAAATTAAAATTTGATTAGTGCATTTATATATGATGTTTGGATTAATCTGTTATATTATCATATTTCACATCTCTTCATTATAATATTTAACCATCCATATATTTAATCAGTGGTGTAATATTTCATAATGACATTGGATAACACAATAGAATAAATTAAAATGTATTTTATTATATATCAATAAGAATCTCTTTGTCATACAAAATGAGATTATTATTAGTAACCCCTTGTCTTTCAATTGGGACACTATGTCCATTACATTAAAAAAATGTTTGATTTTCACAGACAATTATTTCAAAAAATTCAATAGGTTACATTGATATACAAATATATGATAATTGTTTCCTAGAGCTGTTGTTAGTGCTCGAGCTTCTTCCATGACTTGGGTTATTTGGAGGAATTTTTTGTTGATTGGATTGATTGTTTTCACCTTCATGATCTTGTTCCATTTATAAACATAAAATAAAGTGTAATGAGTGTATCTACATTGGTGAGAATAATGAAAATTGAAATAAATAATATACATCAATGTAAATCGAATATGAATGTACCATAGCAATAAGTGACTCATAAACTGTGCACATGGTTTCAAAACCAAGTCTCATGCCTTGTTGCAACAAGTCTTCTGCTGACATAATTCCATACTTTTTTTCTTGCATGTTTTAATCCCGATTATAAATCATAGATTTAGTATAAAGGATTTTTTTGTTCTATTAATTATAAGCCAAAAGAAGTAAAACAACATAGATACTTATAAATTCAACAATTAATTTCTGATATGCCAACATATAATCACAACCTATATTTAACTCAATGTCAATCAATTCTTTTGATGGCTCTTTGATCCAGGTGGATGTTGGTGGCCACCCACCTATCCCATTTGGACCCCCACAACTGTCTCTTTCAGCTTTTTCAGTTTCCTAAATTGTAGCACAGTTTACTATTTTTAGCAGTTTTTCGGGTCGTGAACTTCCAGAGTCGTTTTGAGGCCCTAAACGATGTTTTTTGGGAAATTTGAGGCAACATGGGTCCATGGACCGATGTTGCCTCCCAAAGTGGTAGTGCTCGGATAGATCTTTCCAACGAGCTATTGTACGCATCAAAGGAGATCGTATGCCAAAGTTATGACCCCGGGAAATTGATGTACCAATTTACCCAAACGAGGCCCACAGTTTGGCGTTTCATCTTCTAGGGTTATGATTTGGAATGTTAAGGGTTTTCCATTGTTTCTCAACAATAAATAGGCCTTTGAGCCTCATTGTAACAAAGTTCAGAACAGTTCAGAGGCATGTAGCCACCACATCTCTTCTCAGAGATAAGCTACCATCGCCCTAGCTAGTTTATTTCCATTACTGTTTGTAAGCATATTTCAGTATTTTACATTAATGAAATGAAGTATTATTTCCGCTGCATATCTGTGTTTATGGTTATCTCTGTAATTTGTTGCGTTCCTGTTTAAGTCTGGATCAGTGGTATCAGAGCGGTCTGCTTTTTCTCTGTTTTTCTTTGCATGTCCCCAACGAGGTCAGGATATAAGGAGTTAGGGCTTGAACTGGTTGAACCTTTGCAAGACCAGCCCCACAAATCCCAACGACCTCCCATGGCGGATGAGAAGAAAGATGAGGGGGCAGGAGATCCTTTCAAAATATTGCTCGAAGAAGCCCTCGAGCGACAAAGGAACGCGATGATGGATAGCTTTGCACAGATTCTTCAGCGGTTACCCAAAAGTGACGCATCGGCTTCCAGCAGCGACTCTGGAAACGCCACACCCTTTAAGGTACAAGTTAATTTTGAAATCCCCATATTCGAGGGTTAGATAGACACAGATGCCGTAGATAAATGGTTAAATCTGCTAGAGGGTTATTTTTCTGTTCATGAATTTTCGAGTCGGGAAAAGATTGTTTTCGCTCTTCTCAAAGCAGCCCCCCACGTCAAGGACTAGTGGGAAACCTACTGCGAGCAGAAGGATGAAAGGACAGGCTCACTATTTTCAGCCACACCCACTTGGAATGACTTCCGGGATGCCATCAAGGAGCAGTACTACCCTGTCAAAAGCTATGAGGACAAATACATCAAATGGACCACACTACGGTAGGGACGAGACCAAGATGTGCTGAAGTTCACAAACATTTTTCATACCCTTCACACACAGTTGGGTATCAAAGATTCTGAGCTACATCTCGTACTCAAATACCGTGGCTGCCTACATAGATACATCCAAGAATAGATGGAGTTCTTGAACATCTCCTCACTCGGCACAGCATACCGATACCCTGCCAAAATTGAGCAAAAGTTCAAACAAAAGAAACGAGACTTTGGATTTGCAAATCCGAAGCCCAAAGGACAAAGCCAAGGCGGGGTGACCCAAGACAACCTGTCGAAGCCGCAAGAAAAGAACAACACTGTTATGAAACCAGCTCAAGAAAAGATAGAAAAGATAGATCAACGCCTTAGAATTCAGCCTCTTCGAGGGGGCAACCTCCTTTACATTACATAAATGAACAATTCTTGGATGATTTAAATGACAAAACCTCCTTCCTATATATAGGAGTCTAAGGAGTCACAATATAATCCAGCCGACCTAACAATAATAATATAAAGCCACAAAAATAACAATAGAGGGATTCTATGGGGCACAGAAATAACAAAATGGGGGTAATAGGGGCACAACAATATAAATAAGGGGTATAACTATAATAGTAATGGGGTAATCACTAGTATTATAGGGACCCAACATGCCCCTCTCCTTCAAAAAAGTGTTGTCCTCAACGCTTGAGTAATTCTGGATACTTTTGCATAAAATTCTCATCCTCCCATGTGGAATCTTCAGCGGATAAGTTCTTCCACTTGATAAGATACTCTGAAATTAATCGATTTCGTAGCTGTCGAATTCTTGTTTCTGTGACTGCTTCCGGTTCCAATATAATTTTTCCTTCCTCGTCAAGTTCTGGCAATATTGTTTGAATTGGGAGCTTGTCGCCTATAACCTTCTTTAAACATGAAACATGGAAAACTGGGTGCAATCGAGAAGCTGCAGGAAGCTCCAATTTGTATGCCATAGTACCAATCTTTTGCAACATTTTGTACGGACCATAATACTTTGGTGATAGTTTATTATCCTTCTTAGCTTGCTTTAGGGACATTTGCTTATATGGTTGTAGCCGTAGGAATACCCAATCACCTACATCAAAACTTCTTTCACTGCGATGTTGATCTGCCTGTTGTTTCATTCTATTTTGTGCCAACACGAGGTTATCCTTTAAGATTTGGAGGACTTGTTGTTGATGTTCGATGTGATGTTCCATTGCCTGAACCTTAGAATTTTCTCTTAAATATGATGTGATGGATGGTGGTTGATACCCATAAAGTGCCATAAATGGGGTCATTTTTGTTGCTGTATGGAAGGAAGTGTTATACCACCATTCAGCCAGAGGCAACCATTTGACCCATTGTGTCTGTTTATCAGATACAAAGCAACGAAGATATCCTTCCAAACATTTGTTTACTATCTCAGTTTTCCCATCAGATTGAGGATGATAAGATGAGCTACCTGAGTACCAAGACAATAAAATAATTCTGTCCAAAAATTTCTAGTGAAAATGGGATCTCTGTCACTTACAATAATCTTTGGGTTTCCATGTAGCTTTTGAACTGTTTCCATAAATGCAGTAGAAACTGTACTGGTTTTAAATGTGTGTGATAATGCACAAAAGTGTGCATACTTGGTAAGTCTGTCAACTACCACCATGATGACACTCTTTCCCTCAGACTTGGGTAAACCTGTGATAAAATCCATTGAAACCTCCTCCCAACGTTGGCTTGGAATGGATAAAGGTTGTAATAGACCCGGTGTCTTAATTGTTTCAACTTTATTTTGTTGGCAAACCAAACATTCCGCCACAAACTTTTGAATATCTGATTTAAGGCCATCCCAAAAAAATTCCTTCTTAACCCTGTGGTAAGTTTTTAAAAATCCTGAGTGCCCTCCTAAGGGAGAAGTGTGCAATTCCATAAGAATCTTTTGTTTTAGCTGGGAATTCTTACAGAGGTATAAGCGATCTTTGTACCATAACGAATCATTTTGCCAGCTAAATGTATCAGAAGTACTGGAATCTTGTTGTAGCTTTCGAATAAGTGCCCACACTTCTTCGTCATTCTTCCATTCCTCCCTTGCTTCGTTTATCCAATCTGGTTGGATAATAGAAATGGCACACAACAATGCTTCCACATCCTCATCCTTTCTTGAGAGTGCATCTGCCACCACATTTTGCTTCCCTTTTTTGTAGATGATTTCAAAGTCATAACCCAACATCTTTGTGACCCACTTTTGTTGCTCTTCAGAGGATAATCTTTGTTCTAAAAAGTATTTAAGGCTATCATGATCCGTTTTTACCTTGAAGTGTCTTCCCATTAGGTAGGGTCGCCATTTCTTAAGTGCATGGAGTATTGCCAACATTTCCTTCTCATAAATAGCTTTGCTTAAAAACTTTCCCTTGATTGGACGACTTTCAAAAGCAATGGGTCTTTCATCTTGCATTAGAACAACACCAATTCCATTTCCTGAAGCATCACATTCCACAATAAAGGTTTTTGTGAAGTCCGGTGTAGCTAAGACCGGTGCTTGGCACATTGCCTCTTTAAGATGTTCAAAGGCCTTTGTTGCTTTCGGAGTCCATGAAAATGAATCTTTCTTCAATAATGTTGTTAGAGGTGCTGCTATTCTCCCATAATTCTTAACAAACTTGCGATAATACCCTGTCAACCCAAGAAATCCTCGCAGATGCTTTATGGATGTGGGGATTTTCCATTCCTTAATGGCTTTAATTTTGCTAGGGTCTACCTTAACTCCTTCATGAGATACAATATGACCCAAATATTCCACCTCTTGGACTCCAAAGAAACATTTGGATCTTTTTGCATATAATTGTTTCTCCTCCAATAGTTGTAGCACCCTGTCAACATGTTCAACATGATCCTTCCAAGACTTGCTGTAGATTAGTATATCATCAAAAAATACTAACACAAATTTTCTAAGGAATGGTTTGAAAATTGAATTCATCAAACCTTGAAATGTTGAAGGTGCATTGGTAAGGCCAAAAGGCATGACCAAAAATTCATAATGACCCTCATGAGTTCTAAATGCCGTTTTCGGAATGTCTTCAATCTTCATTCTGATTTGATGATATCCCGAACGAAGATCCAACTTGGTGAAGTAAATTGATCCATGCAATTCATCCAGTAATTCATCAATGACAGGAATGGGGAACTTATCTTTAATAGTGAGCTTGTTGAGCTCCCTATAATCCGGACACATGCGCCATGATCCATCCTTCTTGTGCACCAATACTACTGGAGCTGAGAAAGAACTTTGACTCGGTTGAATTATACCAGCCTCTAGCATTTCTGCAACCATACGTTCAATTTCACTTTTTTGGACATAGGGATATCTGTACGGCCTGATGTTTGGAGGAACACTTCCTGGAATCAGATGAATAGCATGATCATGATCACGCATAGGTGGGAGACCTTTGGGAGTCTCAAATACCTTGGAATGATTGTCCAGGACTTTTTGGAGATCTGGAGAAATAGATGATTCCAATGTGGAAACATCTAGCGAACATAATTGTGCAATTACACCTCTTTGCTCCTTTTTTAGAAGCTTTGTCATGCCATTAGAGCTGATTATCTTTCCTGGTTTCCCTGCAATACCCCTTAATTCAACTTCCTTTCCTTCCATAGAAAATTTGATGAAAAGTTCTTGAAAATTAAAAGCTATTGTACCCAAGGATTGTAGCCATTGGACTCCTAGTACAACATCAGCACCTCCCATTGGAATGGAAAGCATTGGGCTAGTCAATACATATTCTCCCATGGATAGCTTGATATTATGGCACTTTCCAGAGCAATTTATTGTTCCTCCATTTGCAATCATCACTTGACACTCTGGTGCTGGATATAGGAAGCAATTCAATTCTTTTGCTACCCTACAATGAATAAAATTGTGGGTGCTTCCTGAATCAATCAACACTATTACCTTTTTCTTCTTGATTTGTCCTTCTATCTTGATGGTTTGAGGAGTGGTAATTCCCGCCAATGCATTACAAGATATGGTCGGATTTATTTTTTCTTCATCTAGGCTTTGTTCCTGGAATATATCCTCTTCTTTTGACCTTTCTTGCTCCTTTTCTTCTTCCTCTTCACAATCTATGTAGAATAATTTCTTCTCAGCACACTTATGACCTTTTGTGTATTTGCTATCACAATTGTAACAAAGCCCTTTTGCTCTTTTTTCTTCCAATTGTTGTGGTGTCAACCTTGTAGGTTGTGGAAGACTAGGGGCAACAACACTTCCGTCTTTATAGTTGTGAGTGGTATGCTTCCTAGTTGCCATAATTTTGCTTTCCATTTTTCTTGCTAACCTGAATGCCTTCTCTAATGAATCAGGTTCCCAAAGGCGAACATCATGTTGGATATTATCCTTTAAAGACCCTATGAACACATCAATCCTATGCTCCTCTGGAATATCTTTTACCCTTATGTTCAATTTTTGGAACTCCTCAATGTGCTCCATTATTGAACCCTTTTGTTTGAGACTTATCAATTGGCTAAAAAAAGTGTTGCTTTTTGTATCCTCATAATGTGCTATCAATTCTTCCGTAAAAATTGCCCAAGTGATAAATTGTTTACGAGAACAAAGCCATTGATACCATACAAACTGATTTGGTTCCAAATATACAGTTGCCATACGTACCTTTTGTGCGTTTTGCACATTATTGAGATCAAAGAATTGCTCCATCTGTAATATCCATGTGGCGGGATCCTTGCCATCAAACTTCCTCATATCAATTTTTGGAATATGGTGATTCTTTGGTCCAACATTAGTATCTTCAGAATCATGATTAACATTTCTTTTGTTCTCATCATGAGTTTCCTTTACTACCTTTTCACCATTAGTAAGTATTTCTTGTAGAAAATTTGTCACATTTGTCTTCAAATTTGCCATGCCTGTCTTCGAATTTGTGTTCAAATCTATCTTCAAATTGTCCATCTTAGCTTCCATGCCATTCATCTTAGCTTCCACACCATTTATCTTAGCTTCCACGCCATTATCTTAGCATCTGTTAACTTTCGTGAGCGTGACATTTGTTGCACTTGTTCTTGTAATTTTGATATATCATGTAGCATTTCTTCCTCTTCTTCATGAGTCATGCTAGAGCTTTCAGGTTCCTTACTAGGTGTTTGCATTTTCTTTCCTCGGGGCATCAGTTACCGATAATAATGCTCTACTATGCCCTTTGAATTCCTTCAAAATAAATTTTCAAACCAAGCTTAAACAAAAATTTAAAAAAATCTACACACCTTTTTTCACTTTGTAGGAGCTCGATATTGCCTCTGATGTATCTCTGTACTTTCGAATCATCTAGTTCTGAATTTGTGACCTGTAGTACCTCTCTGTGTCCTCTTTCCAATGCCACCAGTCTGATCCAAATTGGATTCTCCAAGAAAGAGTTATGCACAATCTCCCAAGATGACCTCATTATAGACCTTTCCAGAAGAGCGAAGTTGTATGAAGTGCCACGTGTACAATTTTCGATATTTGGTTCTGAAAAAGATATAAAAGAAACTACAGTTTGTCCTCTTTCTGTACCTTCTTACGAAATTTCAATCTGATTCCCAGAGAGAAAGTTATGACAATTTTCCCCAGGTCACCTGTTTTGAATGTAATTCAGGAGTCTGCAAAAAGACCAACTTCCTCAGATCATATCTCTGAAAATATCACGCGAAAAGCTCTGAAATTTGGACCCACGGTTCAGCGCGATTTCTTCTCAAATGGTTTTTTTTTGTGACTTCTGAAACGTCACAGAAAAAAAGTTATAGCGAAAATTCCACGATGACCTGTTTGGAGCAGCGAAACCCTAGAATCCAAAGCTCTGATACCAAATGTTATGAAACCAGCTCAAGAAAAGATAGAAAAGATAGATCAACCCTTAGAATTCAGCCTCTTCGAGGGGGCAACCTCCTTTACATTACATAAATGAACAATTCTTGGATGATTCAAATGACAAAACCTCCTTTCTATATATAGGAGTCTAAGGAGTCACAATATAATCCAGCCGACCTAACAATAATAATATAAAGCCACAAAAATAACAATAGAGGGATTCTATGGGGCACAGAAATAACAAAATGGGGGTAATAGGGGCACAACAATATAAATAAGGGGTATAACTATAATAGTAATGGGGTAATCACTAGTATTATAGGGACCCAACATGCCCCTCTCCTTCAAAAAAGTGTTGTCCTCAACACTTGAGTAATTCTAGATACTTCTGCATAAAATTCTCATCCTCCCATGTGGAATCTTCAGCGGATAAGTTCTTCTACTTGATAAGATACTCTGAAATTGATCGATTTCATAGCTGTCGAGTTCTTGTTTCTGTGACTGCTTCCGGTTCCAATATAATTTTTCCTTCCTCGTCAAGTTCTGGAAATATTGTTTGAATTTTAAAGGACAGGCTCACTATTTTCAGCCACACCCACTTGGAATGACTTCCGGGATGCCATCAAGGAGCAGTACTACCCTGTCAAAAGCTATGAGGACAAATACATCAAATGGACCACACTGCGGCAGGGACGAGACCAAGATGTGCTGGAGTTCACAAACATTTTTCATACCCTTCGCACACAATTGGGTATCAAAGATTCTGAGCTACATCTGGTACTCAAATACTGTGGCTACCTACACAGATACATCCAGGAATAGATGGAGTTCTTGAACATCTCCTCACTCGGCACAGCATACCAATACGCTGCCAAAATCGAGCAAAATTTCAAACAAAAGAAGCGAGACTTTGGATTTGCAAATCTGAAGCCCAAAGGACAAAGCCAAGGCGGGTGACCCAAGACAACCTGTCGAAGCCGCAAGAAAATAACAACACCACGAAGCCCAAGGAGGACACAGGAAAGTGGTGTGAGTTCCACATGAGTCCCACTCATAACACAAGTGAGTGTCGGACCAAGCAGTCGCTGGTGGCTGACTTGAAGGCTTCTGAATCAGATGCATGTTCCGACCCTGAGCTAGAACCTGACAAGGGGAATGGCAAAGGGAAGCAGATCATTGATGCGGATCCCAGCGCCACTGTTGCCACTGCCAAGATCCAGAAGAATGAGCCCGAAAATCCAGAGGAAGGGGAGCGTCTTTTCCACTCATAGATGTGGGTGAAGGGTTCGTCGCTGCAATTCATTGTCGACAGTGGTAGCCAAAAGAACTTTATTTCAGCAGAGGTCGTGAAGCGGTTGGGCCTACCGACTACACCACACCCACAGCCGTATAGTATCAGGTGGCTTCATGAAGGACAAAATCTCAAAGTTCGCCAACAGTGCCACCTTCCCTACAACATCAAGCCCTTCATAGACGAGGTATTGTGTGATGTTACACCTCTAGATGTTTGTGATGTATTGTTAGGCCAACCATACTTGTGGAGGCGACATGCTATGTATGAGTCAAGGCCTCGCGCTGTCATTATTTCTTTGGATAATTCATTATATAGGATATCGGAGGTAGCCCCACCTATCGCCACCTCTTTGATCACTACCAAGAAAGGCAACAAGCTCATATCACAGACAAGGAAATTCATCTGTCTGGTTTACTCCCAAAGTAAGGGGAAGATCGTTACCACATCCATGACCCCTGCGAAGGGTTCCTCCATGTAGCAGCAGCAGCAAAGGGATACAGTCATGATAAGACACAGGAACAACTTCTCCTCAACCACAGGGGTACCACACAAGTTTCAGGTGGGCGACAAAGTTTGGGTACATCTACAGAGAGAATGCTTTACCAGAGCCCATCAGAAACTCAGGCAATTACGACACGGTCCTTACACCAGTACCAAGGCTACGGGCAACAATGCTTTGAAGCACAACATTCCCCCATTCCTTTGCTTGCACCAAGTGTTCAATGCGGAGCATTGTCAACCATGCTTCCCACCATTTCTGGACACATCAGAGATTGCAGAATATCTCACCAGAGACCCAGATCAGCAGAAGCTTCCTCATCTCAGGGATGAACTCAACGCAATGGGGACCATTGCTTCCTAAGGGGGGAGGAATGATCCAGGTGGATCTTGGTGGCCACCCACCTATCCCATTTGGACCCCTACAGCTGTCTCTTTTAGCTTTTTCAGTTTCCTAAATTGTAGCACAGTTTACTATTTTTAGCAGCTTTTCAGTCTTGAACTTCTGGAGCTGTTTTGAGGCCCTAAACGACTTTTTTTGGGAAATATGGGGACCCATGTTGCCTCCCAAAGTGGTAGTGCTCGGATAGATCTTTCTAACGAGCTATTGTACGCGTCAAATGGAGATCGTATGCCAAAGTTACGACCCCTGGAAATTGATGTACCAATGTAGCCACCACATTTCTTCTCAGAGATAAGCTACCATCGCCCTAGCTAGTTTATTTCCATTACTGTTTGTAAGCATATTTCAGTATTTTACATTAATGAAATGAAGTATTATTTCCGCTGCATATCTGTGTTTATAGTTATCTCTGTAATTTGTTGCGTTCCTGTTTAAGTCCGGATCACTCTTCTTTGTACTTTAACACCCATTTGAAGGCATTCAAGGATGGTTGCTGTAAAACAACTTAAAATATACAAAACAAAATCTTGAGTTGTTATAAGGAAATATTAACAATTACTCACAAAATTTGATATCAACTCTTTTCTTCTTTGTCATCCTATTTTATGTGTTGAATGAGTTCCATTTTTTTTCTACAAGAAAATACTTGAAAATTAATATTTAATGCTAAATTATTTTTTTATATGTACAAAGTCAATCATGATTACATACATTTGAATCACATTGTTGTTGAGATGGCTCCGCTTGTGATGCAATTATGACTATTTCTTTGACCATCTCCTTGTACATTTTTTTAACATTCCTACCTACATGTTTCACATATCAGCCTTTTGATCATTTGAGATTTTCATAATCTCCCTGAAAAAAGTAACAAACTATTTTTATATTGATATATGAAAATTAAATATAACAAAAATGATATTAATAAATTAATGCTTTGCAGTAATATATAAATATAACTCTAGAAAATCATTTTAATTAGTAATATTACCTTTTGAATGATTCTTTTGTTATTGTTGTATGTTTTTGCTATTGCAAGTCTGACATGTCCCATTGACCATTGCTTTGGAAACACTTCCTGTAGTTTATATATAATTTGGTTCTTAGAATCATTGTATTGATTTTTGTATTGTAAATGGAAAGTATGTTTATACATTCACTCTACTAGATTCTTCATAGTTTTGTAAAAATCCCCCCCCCCCCCCTTGATTAACCTCCAACATCACTCTAGATGAGCTAAGGGCCGATTCATTGTCATTTACATGTTCTATAAATTTTCTTTTCTTAGAATGACATTGATATTTTTCTTCATTGTTGCTCCTTGTAGAACATTAAACATATATGAATTAATAGAATGTTTGAAACATGCTATCTAATATTATTAAGTATATTATTAATGAAAGAAAAAACTCATATTGAATAATACTTTTTCATTCACCTCATTCATCCTTCTACAAATTTTCTATCATGCTTTTATTCTATTCTACACGTAAATTAGAAATAATATTATTGACCTTCTTCATTTTGTGGCTCTGGATGATATACACTAACCAATACATATTAGTTAAACTTACATATGGTTCAAACATATTAATTTTGTAAAGAATTTACAAAGAACTAGTCTTTGTTTTTTCGATGTGTTATCATTGTATCGATCAATATTTTTGTTAATTAACACATTCTCATATATTTTTTTATCAATATATAACTCGTACCATTCAATACTGAAACCATTAAATATATTTTATACATAAATCAAATAATTCTCAGCCAACAAGAGTTCTAGTAGCTAGTGCGTTTATTCAAATAAATAGACCAATGTGTTTATTCCATTAAACACATTGAGCTTTTAATTATTCGGTACTGTCAGGGAAAATTATTTTGTTAAACTAATCTTAAATTATGACGATGCGATTTGTAACGATAAACACTTCACAATGACCTAACAATGTTATTTGGTAGAGACACATCGATGTGTTATGTTACACCGGGAGCAAAGATGAACAAATTGGATAGAATTGAGAGGTTTATAATATACTAGTGCATTCTATTACACATGGCGCATTTGTGCGTTATATTACATAGGGTGCGCCGCAGAACATATATCTGTTTTTAAAAAAAATGGATAGGGCCTACATGATTTGGATGTAATTCAATAAGTGACCCCCTACTTTACATGTCAAATGTCTTATATATAGTAAATACACAAATCCATTAAATCTAAAATGTCTAAAATGAAAAACCCTAATTGTGAAGTAAAGGGAGTTAAACTTAAGTTGAAAATTAAGAAGCAAGGGTTTAAGGTAAGTGTATATATATATATATATATATATATATATATATATATATATATATATATATATATATATATATAGTTTTTTCCATAATTTTATTTAAATTTAAATAGGAACAAAGATCGTAAAAAAATTTTCTCGTAAAATCAGTAGTAAGTTTTTTTATTATACATGGTTTTCAAATTTTATTTTATTTTTCTGAATTGTGAATAAATCTAACAAAAATTGTAAAAAAATTTAACAGTAATTTTTTTTTTTGCTATTTTCGATTTTGAGTGAATCACTATATCTTTCAAATTTTGATCTTTCTACAGTTCCAAAATATTTTGTTGCTGCACAATGCTCTCAATATGTCTCTCTTGCAAATGATCTCTCTTTTAATTAAATCATAACATAAATTGTATTATTTTTATTAGTAAAATAAACAATAAAATTCAAAAGTTTTATTATGTATGATTTTGAGTAAATCACCATACCTTTCATCTTTTTATCTTCTAAATAGCTCTGTTGCTCCAAAGTATTGTGTTGTTGTATAATGCTCCTGGTATGTCTCTCTTGCAAATCACTCCCTTGAAATTTTGGGAAAAATAATAAAACAGTGAATAAAATTTTACTATTTAAAAGACTTCATGAAACTAGATTTTAAAAAATCAATTGCAACTCGTTTTTTAATTTAAAAAAAAAAGTTTTTTTTTTTTTTTTTTTCACTTTATATGAACATTGTTGCATTTGATAGTAAAGAGAATCGATGCGTTTATAATAAAAGAGCACCGACATTGTCATAGCACAATTTTTTTCAACACACTGATATGACACAATTTTTTTTTTCTTTTTTTTTTGAAATCTCAAACGACGCGATTAATTTTTTTAATGCAATGGTTTAGTTTGTATTTTTAATGCATCAGTGTTGTAATTGTTATAAGAGCACCAAGATAGTTGAATTCATTTTTAATTTTTTTTTAATTCTAGAAATAGGTGCGTACAAGTGTTGTTTTTATTTAAACGCATCACTACATTTTTGTACAGGAGCACCGATACAATAACATATTTTATACCTTTTTGTAATTTTAAAAACCAGTGTGGGTATTATTTGAATGTCCCGGTGTTGTTATGATTTAAATGAATCAGCGTGATTTGTTCTAATAAGCACACCAACAGGGTTTAAAAGCTGTCTGAAATTTTATTTTCACATATAATGACATATTAATCAAAAATTATCCTTTAGGACACATCCAAATGAATTACAGTAGTTCATAGTATCTATTTTCCACTTAAAGTCACCTTATTCTTGAAAAATGGTTTGAAAACAATATTGAAATTCAAATTGTGGTTATATGATTCTCAAAATTAATTTTAGATATACACAAAATTTATTTATGATTTTCTCATTTCGGGGACAAAATATTAATAATATCACATTGTCAATTCTTCAAATTCCATCATGTTCCATATTGCTGATCAAATTCCTTCACGAATTTCTTCCTTTCCATCTCTAGTAAGTTCAGATTTTATTTTTATTTCTATTATCTAATTGATTTTTTTTTTTAATCCATGTCAATTTGAATAAAAAGGTATCCAAATTTGTAGGATCCTGATTCAAATTCAAGTTCATATGTATAAAATATTCCTCCCTTTCAAAAATGTCGGAAGCTCTTATGAGGAGCAAGATATTGAAAGTAGTTGGTAGATGAAAATGGACAACCACTTTACCCTCCCAATTGGAACATGGCATCTTCACATCACAATCCTAGATGAATGATGGTAATAATTGTTTGATATAATATAATTTCAACAAACCAATTGCATTGACATGCTTACTAGTATCATTGATATTGTACTAATGATGTTCAATATTTTTTGAAATTAGGATTCTAGTGATAATGAGTGACCCACCTACCATCTTCCGGATCACCCCACTACGTCTCCTCCAAAGAAGGTTCTATTAAGAGAAAGAATCAGAGAGGGAGCATACAAAGAATGGTAGAATCAACCACCTATTCAATTCCCACTACGTCCAAATTCACTAATTAGGAATGACTACAACAATAGTAGTTCTTCATCACAAGTTGTCAATGGAGGCAATCAAATAGAGGTTGGTAAAAATGATTACTTACAGGATACGCCTGTGAGGGAGGTAATTTTTTTAGATGCATTCCAGAATGATGAGCTAGGAGATGATGCTCATATCACTAATACCTTATTCAAAAGCCTGAAATATGCTTCCACCACCCCTCTCTTTGGACCTAGCGGAAAGTTAAATTATACTTAGCTGGCAACAAAAATGTTGTTGTACAACTTGAAAGCAAAGTTCGCATGTCAAATGAATGTATCTTGATAATATTGAGGTAATTCACCTGCATGATCGATCAAGTCCCTTATATTTTGAGAAATCTTGTCACATAATCAACATTAAAAATGGTCGATTTTACAAGCGTTAAATATTGATATTGTACAATTATATTCCCCACAAACTTTAAGTTATTCAAATATAAGGTTCTTATGAGTAATAATGTCTTGTTGGGTAGTTGCAAAGAGGCAAAGAAATTGTTGAAAATGTTGGGTGTTGAGTACATATCATATCATGCATGTTCGAATGATTGTATTCTATATAGAGGAGAATATGTAGATAAAGAGATATGTCTGAAATGTGGGCATGATAGGTACTTAATTTAAAATAAATGGGTAAAACACATGGTCCTTGTCATAAGATATTGAGGCACATGCCTATAATCCAAAGGATCCAAAGACTCTTTCATTGCAAAGAATTAACTATGTTGCAGGTATGGTGTTGAAATATGGCAACAAGAATATTCCAATTTAATTTTTCCTTGAATTAAATTGTGAATTAAAATCAAATTTAGTCTTAACAACTACTTGGAAATAATTAATTAATTTGTTTCAAACTAATTAGTTGGAGAAATTCAAGTTAGAAGTCTTTCTAAAGTCTTGCAAGAGTTATTCCTTAAATTAAGGAGATAAGATTGAGTTATATTTGAGTTGTAATTAGTTAACTCAGTTTACTAAGTTAAGTCTAGTTAAATTAGTTCCAAACTGTTTGAGGAACTAATGGTGAGTTAACAGTCAATTGATGCATGGATGCACTCAATTAGTGCTACTCCAGTTAATTGAAGATTCCATCATTAGAAACTCATGCATGTCTATTCTGAGAAAGACCCAGTTGAGTTAAATTTCAAGGACAATGTACTATCAGTTGCATGTGTTTTCTTATAAAGAAAACTCATGCATGCAGTCAAGGAATCATCCTTGAAGATTGCGCAGTTTTGGAGGAAGGATCCTCCACTTGGTAGATTGGTTTTCCACTTGGTAAAAGGAGAATATTCCACAAGGAACAGCACAAGGAAATAGGACCTGGTAAAAGGAGAATAATCCACAAGGAACAACACAAGGAAATAGGAGCTTGGAGGGCAGAGAGGAAGGCTAGAGAGAAGCCAAGATTGCCTGTGAGAATCTATGAGGATTGTACTAAGAGTTGGCTTGCTGTGAGAGCTAAATCTTTGTATAGTTCCTATGTATTTCCACCATGTATGATAATATAATAATGTGGGGTTTTTAGCTGAGGCTTTCCCCAAAGTATTTTCATGTGTATTGTGCGATTGATTCTTCTTATTTTGGTTATATTGTTTAGCTCGATCTTTAAGCTTTCGCAAATTGATAGTAGAAGTAGGTTATAGTATTCTACTTGATTTATATCGAATTATCGGGTTAACCTACATCATATTTTCTACATGGTATCAGAGCTAGATTTGTAGAAAATTTCTAGATGGTATCAAAGCTAGATTTGTAGAAAATTTCTACATGGTACCAAAGCTGTGAACAATATACTGACAAGAGAATTCAAAGTTTGAATTTCATGGTTGCAGGTGCAAATCGAATTCATATCATACTTAAAGGTTGGCCAATGACGTTCTATGGCTTGAGACTCGAGTATGCCTTGTAAGGTAGCTCGAATTACATAGCATGGAAAGATAGAACGGAGGCTGTATTAGAAGACAATGGCTTGAAGGAATTCATTGATTAAGAAATCCCAAAGCTAGCTTCAACTAATGCACAAGAGTTGGATGAGTGGAAGAAGTGTGTGGCGAAGGTGATACAGATCATCCTTGAGGTAGTTTGAGACCATATTGTCTTAAGCCTCCATGGGAAGGATACTCCATTTTTAATGTGGAAGACATTGAAGGACCTCTACCAGAACAGTAGTTACCAGAGGAAATTAGCGCTCAAGGATAAGCTTCGAAGAATCAAGATGGAGAAGGGCGATACTATTTACACATATCTGAACAAGCTCACTACCTATAGAGATGAGCTTAGCAGTGTGAGAATAACTACTGTCGATGATGATATGGTGAGCCTTGCGATCCTTGGCCTTCCAAAGAGTTGGAATAGCTACCAGGACTATATGAATGGAAGGGAGAAACTGCCGGATTGGGAATGAATGTGGTTAGATCTTATGCAGGAGGAGATCAGGAAGAGCACATGAGATGGTTCTTCATCCAAGAATGATGATGAAGAAAATCTGGCCTTAGAAAGTAGGGCAAGGAAAGGGAAGGGGAAGGCTTCCCATTTCAAATTGAATTCTTCTCATGGAGGGAAGAAGGGTGACATGTCTAAAGTGAGATGCTTTAATTGTCACAAGATGGGACATTATGTGACTAATTTCCCATCGAAGAAGTCCAAGAAGGGATCCTCGGAAGGATCAGAAGGTGAGGCATTAGCCTCTCAGTTCGAAATGGACTTTACCCTCATCGCATGCATGGTGTCATCGATGATGGGTTGTGTCTGGTATCTTGATAGTGGAGCCTCATTCCACATGACCGGTGATAAAAATTTATTGAGTGCCCTAGAGGAGAAAGACCTCAAGATGCGCATAGAGATGGGTGACAATGGAAGGTATAGTGTTTCAGGAGTGGGCATGGTTGCTTTTCAGAGGGGGCATGGAGCTCCTATCACCTTGATAGATGTGAAGTATGTGCCTGGATTGAAGAAGAACTTGGTATCGGTCATGATGTTGGAGGAAAAAGGCTACGATGTTGTCTTTAGTAAAGGAAAGGCATTCCTAAGACACATAGCCACGGGTCAGACCAAGAGGATAGGGATTCGAGTGAAAATTCTCTATAAAATAGAGGTAGATGATTGTGTAGCATTGAGTACAAAAGCAGAATTGGTGCAAAGCCAAGACATTGGCGAGTTGTGTCACAGGCGGTTGGGCCATTTGCATCATGGGGCTTTGAAGATAATGCAAAAGATATCTACAGGACTTCCCAAAGGTAAATTTGAGCAAATTGACACATGCAAAGGTTGTACCTTAGGAAAGTACATCAAATATTCCTTTCATGATAGAGACAGTTGAGCAGAGGCTCTCTTAGAGCGAGTTCATACTGATTTGTGTGGACCATTCTCGACAAAATCCATAGTGAAGCAAAGGTATTATGTGATTTTCATTTATGACTATTCTCGTAAACGTTGGATTTATTTCATGCAGAAGAAGGACCAAACCTTCACAAAGTTTTGTGAGTTCAAAGCATTGGTTGAGAAAGAGTTAGGGAAGAAGATCAAGGCCTTGAGAAGCAATAACGGTGGAGAATATATCTCTTAAGAGTTTAAGGACTTCTGTGCAGCGAAAGGAATTAAATGAGAGTTGACGGCACCTCCTAACCCACAGCAAAATGGGATGGTCGAGAGGAAGAATAGAACTATTGTAGGGGTAGCACGAGCAATGATGCATGACCAAGGCCTACCACTTCACTTGTGGGCTGAGGCATGAAACACAATGGTCTATTTGCAGAATAGAAGCCTGCATCACATACTTGGAATGAAGACACCAGAGGAAGCTTTCTCCAGTAAGAGACCAAATGTGGGTCACTTCAGGATCTTTGGCTCATCAGTATATTGCCATGTGATAAAGGATGCATGGAAGAAGCTTGAGCTAACAGCAGAGTTGGGGATACTTGTGGGGTACACTAATACACCTCACAACTATCGGGTGTATTTAGCTACCAGTCGGAGGATAGTGGTTCGTAGAGATCTCAAGTTTGATGAGCAGAAGGCCATGCGAGTTTCCCTTGAGAGGGAGCTCCAACTATAGGCTGTGGAGGAACTGTTGGTTCCTAAGGAGGAGGAGCCTCAGGCTGATGCGGAGCAGCTGCATGTAGAGGTTCCAGGAGTTGAGACATCCACTCAAGAAGAGTCTTCCAGAGATGGACGGAAGTGCACAAAAGAAGTTGAAAGATTGTTGGAGGATGCAAGAGAGAATGTGGGAGCACCATCTTCTCAGTGCAGACAGAGGAGGTCACCTGAGAGGTACACTGGATGCATGGAACTTGATAGGGAATGTGTTGAGACCAAGCCATCTTCCATTGAGGAAGTAGTGCAACAGTCGATTTGGGTTGATGCTATGGTGGAGGAGTATGACTCCATAGTTCATAACAGTGTTTGGGATGTGGTTCCAAGACCAAAGAACAAGTCAATTGTGAGTTCTCGTTGGATTTACAAGGTAAAGAAAGCTGTTGATGGTAGTGTGGAGAAGCATAGGGCAATATTTGTTGCCTGGGGCTTTTCATAGGTTGAGAGGATCATGTTGCTGGAGTATATTTTGAAAGAGGAGCAAGATGTTGACATTTTGACAAAGGCATTATCAAAGTGTAAATTCGAGTTCCATAGAGACACGATCGGGGTGGCAGATAATCCATTTCTTGTTGAGAGGGAGTGTTGAAATATGACAACAAGAATATTCCAATTTAATTTGTCCTTGAATTAAATTTTGAATTAAAATCGAATTTAGTCTTAACAGCTACTTGGAATTAATTAATTAATTTGTTTCAAATTAATTGGTTGGAGAAATTCAAGTTAGAAGTATTTCTGAAGTCATGCAAGAGTTATCCCTTAAATTAAGGAGATAAGATTGAGTTATATTTGAGTTGTAATTAGTTAACTCAGTTTACTGAGTTAAGTCCAGTTAAATTAGTTCCAAACTATTTGAGGAACTAATGGTGAGTTAACAATCAATTGATGCATGCATGCACTCAATTAGTGCTACTCCAGTTAAATGAACATTCCCTCATCAGAAACTCGTGCATGTCTATTCTGAGAAAGACCCAGTTGAGTTAAATGTCAAGGACAGTGTACTATCAGTTACATGTGTTTTCTTATAAAGAAAACTCATGCATGCAGTCAAGGAATCATCCTTGAAGATTGCGTAGTTTTGGAGGAAGGATCATCCACTTGGTAGATTGGTTTTCCACTTGGTAAAAGGAGAATCATCCACAAGGAGCAACACAAAGAAACAGGAGCTTGGAGGGCAGAGAGGAAGGCTGGAGAGAAGCCAAGATTTCTTGTGAGAACTTGTGAGGATTGTATTGAGAGCTGGCTAGCTGTGAGAGCTAAGGCTTTGTATAATTCCTATGTATTTCCATCATGTATGTTAATACAATAATGTGGGGTTTTTAGCTGAGGATTTCCCCAAAGTATTTTCATGTGTATTGTGCAATTGATTCTTCTTCTTTTGGTTATATTGTTCAACTCGATCTTTAAGCTTCCGCAAATTGATAGTAGAAGTAGGTTATAATATTCTGCTTTGATTTATATTGCATTATCGGGTTAACCTACATCATATTTTCTACATATGGCATGCCTCACACTAAAGTGAGTCAGGAGATATGTGAATCACAACATATTTAATAGCCATGAAGCATATAAAGGATACATGGCTTGAAAAATTCAAGGATGAAGTACAAAGTTTATGACTCAACATAGCCATGGATGGTGTCTATCCATATTCCCTCCAAAACACCAACTATTTTGTTTGGCCTATAGTAGTGATCAATAAAAATATCCTCCCATGGTTGTCCATGAAGAATGAACATCTTATGTTGGCTCTCATTGTCCTTGGTAAAAGACAAGTGAATAATATGGATGTCTACTCACAACCATTGGTATATGAATAGAAGGAATTATACGAATGGATACATGTGTACAATGTATCAAGACCCATCACAACAAAGAGGAGTTTTGCATTGTATGGCATATGTGCTTACACCATACATGATTATCCAGGCTTAGGAGTTTTCTCTAGTAAATTACATTTTTATTGATTTTTTATATACGTAACAATATTGTTTTGTATATTAATTTAATTCGTTGCAATTTTTCTGATCTTCATGGTCTCTAATGTGTTGGCATGTATACAATAATTTCACAGGTCTTGTGACAAAAAGGTATCATGGATGTAAATGTTGTGGACCTTCTTTGAAGGCTAGGTGGTTCGATCACCTACAAAAGCCAATGTATGAATTCTCTAGAGTATTCCTCCCATAAGAACACCCTTACAGAAGAGAAACATCCGCTTTCAATGGTAAACTAGAGAGAACCAAAAGACCTACTATAATGACACCAACTGAATGATTTAGAGAATATGAGAGAGAGAAGGAGAAGGATTTTGTAGAAATGTTTGATTCAAATGGGGAGCCTATGTTCGATGATCCAGAATTCTTCGACACCTATGTTGAGAAATTTCCCATTGGGATGAAAAGGAAATTTATCTTTTATGAGCTCCCATATTGGGAGCATCTTAAGATTTCCCACTTACTATATCTCATGCATATATTTAAAAATGTTTCATCTTCTTTATGGAGGCACATATCATTAAAAGAAAGTGACACATTGGATGTTAGGAGAGATCTTATTTCTTCAAAAATTAAAAATAAACATTGGCCAAGACAATAAACTAGAGGAGAGGTTGGTCCCTCTTGGTTTTTCAAAGAAGGTGATGTCCCATGGATTTTAAAGAAATATGATATTTCTTTGGAAAATGAAGTGATAATGAACGTGAGGATGCCTTCTTTATATGGGTCTTCACTACGACATTGCTTCCTGTAGAATATCGTTTGTTGGTGTTGAAATTGCATGACCATTTGAACCTTCTAAGAGTACCTATGTCAAAAGCATGATTTATATTTATTTTATTTTTATTCAATGGGTTATTTTATAATTAATTTTTGTGTAATGTACTATTTACTATGCAATGTCATTATCCTCTACTTGTGCATGGGTGTGTGAACCATGACCTTCCCCAAGACCTATGACGTGACAAATATAAATTATCTGCATTTGTACGTTGGATCACATCAAAGGAGATTCGTGTGGCTAGCATTCCATGGTAGCATCAAGAGATAGATGAGATTATTTGTATGTTTGAGAAGGAACTGTCAATGAGTTTTAGGGACTTGAAAATTCATCTTCTAATTCATCTAGTAGATAAGGTTGAATTATTTGGGGTGGTTTCTTGTCATCAGATGTTCTTCTTAGAGAGGTACATGAAGAAATTGAAAGGTTTTGTTCGACAAAGGACAAGACCCAAGGGGTATATGGCAAAGGGGTATATATCGTATGCGTCTTTCTATTATGTTAGTGAGTACATCAATCAGATCGACAACACACCAGGTGTGGTGATTTGGGACAACAAAATGGATGAAGAAAAAAGAGAAGGGGAGCTTCTCGAAATGAATTGGAAGTGGTGCATGATAAAGATTAAGTGGCTTATCATTTGTCAAATTTCTACATAGTAAATATTCACATTGAACATCATATTGAAACATATTTTGATCTCAATCATACTATATAAATGTTGGTTTGATTTCATCAGTGACGTCAAAAATTGAAGCCATCAACAAATTCATCCTTTACATTATGGAAGTGACACAACCATGGGTTGCATTGTGTGAACAAAACATGAGAAAATGGGACAGTGATAGGAAATAATTCAAATGGTTGAATAGTAGAAGTGTGCCTTATCCTGATCATTTAAAATAAAATAGGCCAATGACATGCCCTAACAGTTGGGTTGGTGATCAAGACATAGAGAAATATGGTGCATCTAGTCATTTCCCGCATGCTAAAGAGGATGTGCTAAACATAGGGATTGGGTGCAACAACTCGGTAATTATAATATTTCTATGTACAGTTTTAACTTCATATTGCACCTTTGAATTGTAACATCTATATATATTTTATATTTTTAATTATGTTAGGGTTATTAGACACATGACACTGTCATTTTTTTTATTTTTTTTATAGGTGCATTTGTTCCCATCTATGTGGGCATATGGACATTATTTTTGCATAGAGGATGCTGATGATGGATGCATGACACAAGATTATGGAGTGAAATTTGAGTTCGACTAATCTAGTTGTGCTAGCCACCGTGATCAAAACCTAATGCAGGGGATGTTACGTTACGTTGGAAAGATACAAGAGATCAATCAAGTGGACTTCTCTTAGTTCCAATGTGTTATTTTTAGGTGCAAGTGGTGGGATACCTTTGATTGGAATAATGTAAAGGAAGATCACGATACTAGGTTGATATCTATTAACTCTAGAAAGATGTGGCATGAATCTAGGGAGCCTTATGTTTTCCCAAAACACAACATCTAGGTATTTTTTGACCCAAATGTGTTGGATAGGGATTGTCGGTTCGTATTAAGACACAACCCTAGATGAAAACATATTTTTGAGAATAACAATGTTATCCTGCCAAGCGAGGAAGATAATCAGGGTGATGACAACAAAGAGTGATATGTACTTGTGTTGTTTTACCATTTATACCATTGTTGTATGTTTTTGTTTTCTTTATTTCGTTAATTTTATTGTTTTTTTATTCATCTTGTTAGCATTTTATATAATTGTTAATATTCGTGAACAAACATTTGTACACTTAAAACTAAGTATTTCCAATTGTGTACAATTTCTATGATAGTAAGGATTCAAGGTCATAATCCTTCTCAAATAGGAAAATGAGAGGAATATAACCAAAATGAAAAAATAATGAATTTAGAAACAACATTAAAGATTTAGTCTCGATTTAGATACTTATTGATGTATTAATCATTTCACATGTTTTTTCTTCTTGTTTAGTTCAAAATCAATATAAATCATCTAGTGATAACTCTATGAGGACTTTGACAATAAAAAATTGTGTATTAATACGTAAGATTAAATTTTTGACATGAGAGATAAAGTAATGTTTATTATATTTAAATCACAGTTCTTGCAACATTATGTAAACTAAAAGGAGGTCGTATGCATGTATAAAATGTTGATTACATCTTTTTATGTACCATAAGATAAACAAATGGGCTTACTTGGATGCATGAGAGGTTTTAATTTTTTCTTCATGGATAATGGAAGAATTTTGACTTTTCTTTTCAATGGTAATTATAAATAAAAGTTGAATTAATAAATATTTTATGACAAAATTAAATGATAAATAATGTGATGGTGATTAAGAGGCATTTGTTTGATTTTCAAATAAACTTTGTGATGCATTTTTCTTTCCTATTTATATTATGTAAAATAAATATCTATTTTTATGTATTTATAAGCAAATTATATTAAGTAGACATGTCTTTATCATTGTGAACATTATGTAATATTAGCTAGGAGAAATGCAAAAACATGAATTTTTGTGACTATCTCGTGATAAGTATGTGGAAAAATAATAGTTTTTGAGTTGTTCATTAAGAAATAATCAAATATATTATTTGTCAAAAGCTTAAATCTAATATAGTATGATTTTTGTATTATTTAACTCATATTTATTATTTAAAACAATTAAATTTAAATGAGTAAAATTACAAATAAAGAACCAAGAATACACCAAAATGATATATCTTTATTCCTAGAAAAAAGTTCACTTGCTTCTTTAAGGAGGAACTTTCAATAGAGAAAATCCCCAATTACAAGTAACTTCACAAATCTTATTTTACATTTCTTGATCCTCATCTTTAGAGAGAGAAATTCCTAATTTAAATTGGTAAGAGTTGCTATAAATGTTAAACGTTAAATTGCAAATATAAAAATATAATTTTTTAAGTTATATTAAATCTAAATTAATTATAAAAATTTCGGACTTAAGTTTTTTAAATTTAACAATAGATTGAATTTTATAAACCGATATCGAATTGGTTAAATTGCCTCTTTTAATAATTTATTATTATTAATATTTTATGTTAAAAATTGAATGGTTTACATATTTTCGTCTTATTAAGAACTAACTAAATTATTTTACCTTTAATTATTTTTTCCTTGTGAGTATTGAAATATTTTACTAATTATGTTAGAATGAATATGAATGGAATCTTTAAGCAATAAAAAAATATTTATTGTAATATTACAATCATAGTTTCAACCATACTAAACTTTGTAATTTATAAAAATATCTTTGCATTTTTTTTTAAAGTAAGTCGTTTTGCATGCTTTTTTAATATATAAAAGTTTGATATAAGTTCACCAATACATAATCTATAATAAATATTATTTCATTAAAATAAACATCATGATTCAATAACCATCTAACAAACATAAACATCATCTAAGATACACATTCAAATTCACTACCATCATATAATTATATACACCTTTAGCACATAGAAATGTCATTAGCTAGCACACAAATCTAATAATCTAACCGGGCATCATCATCGTGATCACATCTAAAAAAACACAAACATTGTAATCTAACATCATTACCGCACACATCATCAAATTAATATACTTATCATGTCAAATAACTACTATCACATACACATCTATATGCAAGCACATTAAATGAACATATCTAAGATGACCTAACAATATACACATCAAAACCAATATATAAATTAAGTACATAAACATGAACAAAAAAATGCAATATATATATATATATATATATATATATATATATATATATATATATATATATATATATATATATATATATATATATATATAAGTCAAATAACTAAATCAAGTCAAATAACTCCAATCAAATATCTCATACAACATACATAGTAGTGCCAGCCTGATCTGTAGTAGAATACGATTGATGGTCAACTACTTCCTCAACGTTTGTCGAACTCTGAGGTGGATCATGAGGAGGTGGCCAGTCTGTAGCAAAAGATGATGGATGGTCAAATATTGCCTCAATGTCTGTTGAACTCTGAGGTGGAGGAGGAGGTGCTTGGCATGCTTTGTCAGGAGAAACATAAGGCATATCCTCTAGCTTTGGCATTTGATCATCAGGTGACAGAGGAGGAGGTGTACTGCCAGAAGGATCATCAAAACCCTAACCATGATCTGATGGGGTAGTACTACCAAAAGCATCATGATCACCACCCTCATCATCATGATCTGACATATTTTTTGTTGCATGCCCTCTATCCCTCATCATTGCTAGTAGCCTACTAGGTCCAACGATATGATGCATAAGAGACATCATCTTGCGTACATTGTCCTTGTAGAGATCCATGAACCTAGGATCTATGTTTATGTCTCAAACCCTTGCAAGGTGAACTCCCTGCTTAACCAAAACTATGGAAAATTTGTCACAATAGTCCATCCGAAATCTCAGACCAGTCTTATAGGCCTGGACACCCACGCCCCCTTGAGGATGTGCCTCACCCTTTTGGGCCTTGCCCATCTCCTCATCTTCTACATCCAGTGGGGGAGGAGACATGTCCCCATGGAATGCGCCGATGTCTACGAAATATATAATACACAACAATAATTAGATAATTTCATTAAACAATTTAATAAAACAAGTTAAAGAATGAGTTAGAATAAATCATATTCTAATAAATTAAAATAGTAAAATAGAACTAGATGAATTTAAAGAAAAAACTAATATTACCTCTATCATTTGGAGGCTCAGCCGGTGTGAAGAGGATGTTGGGAAAATGTCTCTAATCAATCCTCGTGTATGCAAACAACATTAAGATAAACACATGGTCAATCTCACTGACCAGTAGTGCCAGTTCCTGGGCAGAAAACCTTGTCGGATACTTTGGCAGGTCCCTCTTGGGAGTCATCTGGCCCCATGTGCATATCTGGACCTCAATCATTGGAGTAGGAGGGCGAAGGTCAAATGCAGGCCTAATCTTTTGAAACCTCTCAGAAAATAAACAGAAAACATCTAAAGAAAAAGGGAAACTCACCCTCCCATGTATCATCACATGACATCTATCTAAATCCATACAATAATGCCTCAAAAAAATGGTAGACCATATGATACATCATGATGCCTGAATCAAATAATTGACATAATACAAAAGAGGGCAACTAATGCACTTCCCATCACTACTAAAGTGTGCAATACTGGTGAATAATAACAAGAGGCACCTAACCTCCTGTGCAACAAAAGAAGAAATCTATAGCTATCCACCACACACCTGAAAATATGTTGGATGGACTACATGAGGCCCAACATATCTCTAAGAGTAGAGAAGATAACTTTCTTTTGCAACCCCAGGGGGGACACCAGGGAACTAGGGAAAATCCTCCCCTCTCCTAGATAGGCCAGTGATAAAGTATGTGTCCTCCTCAGAGGGCCTATACCACACCTCAGGACCGACAGGGAAAACCTTCTCCTGGACACTCTACTGATGGATTAGATGTTCCAACAAGACTGAGTGCGCCTTCAGGGATGTAGCCTCCTCATAGTACTTGCGGAGGCCTACATTACTTAAGAGCCCTTGCGTTTTCGCGCTAGTAGGGTGAGCATATGAATCCATCTCCCTCTCTCTAGTCTCCCATGGTTGGACCATGTTGTATTGATTTGACATTTTCTCCTGCTTCTGCTGCTGCTCCCTCTGCTAAAGTCTTTGTTACATGATTTCCATATAAAATACATTAGCCTCATACAGAAATACATTTTTTATTAAATGAAAAATGTATTTATAAATATGAAAACATAGCTTTCAATTAAAAAAAAAATCCTTGGTGTGCCCAAAAAACAATAATGCATTGGCTTCGGTGCACTATAAAAAACAACTGCACTGGAATTAGTGCACACATACATATGACACAACATTGTTGGTTCTCATATTTCAATTTTAATCACAGTGCATGATCTAGATGGATATTGGTGGCCACCCGCCTATTCCACTTGGTCCCGCACAATTGTTTATTTTTCGTTTCCTTAATTGTATCACAACTTACTATTTTTGGAAGTTTTTCGGGTCCTAAACTTCTGTAGTCATTTCGAGGGACTAAAAGATGCTTTTAGGGAAAATAGAGAGACAAAAAAAGTCCAAACCAATTCACTAGTTTTTTTTCGGCCTCCTCTTTGAGATCTTCAAATGAGGTAATATGATTGCCAAACGAAGATCGCATGTGAAAGTTATGACCCCGAGAAGTTGATGTACCAATTTACCCAAATGAGGCCCACAGTATTGCTGCTTTATATCCTAGCATTAAGTTTTTGCATGTTTAGGGTTTTCCATTGTTTCTCAATAATAAATAGGCCTTTGAGCCTTATTATAACACAATTTAGAGGCATGTAGCTGCTACATATCTTCTCAGAGACAAGCTACCATCACCCGAGCTAGTTTATTTCCATTTCTGTATGTAAGCATATTTTAGTTCTTTGATATTAATGAAATGAAGTTTTACTTCTGCTGTATCTCTATGTTTATGTGTATATTTGTATTTTTTTGCGTTCCTGCATAAGTCCAGATCAATGGTATCAGGTGGTTTGCTCTTTCTCTGTTTTTCTTTGCATGTCCCAATGAGGTCAGGGTATAAGGAGTTAGGGCTCGAACTGGTTGAACCTTTACAAGACCAACCTCACAAACCTCGACGAACTCCCATGGTGGAAGAAAAGAAAGATGAGGGGGTAGGAGATCCTTTCAAAATATTTTTCGAGGAATCTCTCTAGCAATAAAGGAATGCGATGATGGATATCTTTGCCTAGATCCTTTGATGACTACTCACAAACAACGCATCTTCATCCAGAAGCCACCCTGGAGGCACCACTCCTTTTAAGGTACAAGTTAACTTTGACATTCCCATATTTGAAGGACAGATAGATGCAGGCACTGAATATAGATGGTTAAATATGTTGTAAGGATATTTTTTAGTTCATGACTTTTCCAATCAGGAAAAGAATACTTTTGCACTCCTGAAAGCCGCCCCACATGTCAAGGACTAGTGGGAAACTTACTGTGAACAAAAGTACAAGAGTGAATCCTCACTATTTTTAGCGACATCCACTTGGAATTCTTTCCAAGACGCCATCAAGGAACAATATTACCCTGTTGGGAGCTATGAAGATAAATACATAAAGTGTACCATGCTAAGATAGGGAAGGGACCGAGATGTGTTAGAGTTCACAAATGTTTTCCATACCCTTTGCACGAAGCTGGGTATCAAGGATCCTGAGCGACATTTGGTACTCAAGTACCACGACTATCTACATAAGTACATTCAAGACCAGATGGAGTTCCTGGACATCTCCTCGCGTGCCGTCACCTATCGATATGCTGTAAATATCAAGCAAAATTTAAATAAAAGAAGCGAGACTTTGGATTTGCGAATACATAGCAAAGGAAAGGTGCCCCCAAATTTCAAAACAAAGTATAAAGCAAAGGTGTGGCGACCTAGGACAACCTACCGAAGCGGCAAGAAAATAACAACACCGAAGACAAATAAGGACACAAGGAAATTGTGTGAGTTCCATAAGAGCCCCAATCACAACACAAGTGAGTGTCGAGCCAAGCAGTCACTGGTGGCTGAGCTAAAGGCTTCCAAATTAGATGGATGTTCCAACTCTGAGTCAGAAACCGACAAGGGGAATGAAAAAGGGAAGAAGGTCATCAATGCGGAGCCTAGTGTCACCGTTTCCACCACCAATATCTAGAAGGATGAGCCCAAAGATCTAGAGGAGGTGGAGCGACTCTTCCACGCATAGATGTGGGTGAAGGGTTCTCCGTTGTAGTTCATTATCAACAGAGGGATCCAAAAGAACCTCATTTCAACATAGGTTGTGAAGCGGTTGGACCTATCGACCACACCACACTCACAGTCATACACCATCGAGTGGCTTCACTAAGGGAAATATCTCCATGTCAACCAACAATGTCGCCTTCCCTACAACATCAAGACCTTCACATATGAGGTATTGTGTGATGTTGTTCCTCTTGAAGTTTGTAGTGTTTTATTAGGCCAACCATACTTGTGGAAGTTACATGCTATGTATGAGTTTAGGCCTCACAATGTTACTATTACTTTGGAAAATACGTTGTATAGGATACCAGAGGTAGCACCGCCTACCGACATTTCTTTGATCACTGCAAAGTAATGTAGTAAGATCATTTCCCAAACCGATATTTTTTTCCTTATGATTTTCCCTCAGGGAAAGAAGAAGATTGTGGCCATGGCCTCCATATAGGGTTCCTCCACACGACAACATCAAATGGGCAAGGTTGTAGAGGAGTACAGGGACATCTTCACCTCACCTACTGGGGTACCTCTACACTGTCAAGTCAATCACTCCATTGATCTGACCCGGGGCACGTCTCTACCCAATGGACCAATATATCGACACTCTATTATGGAGAATGATGAAATCAAGGGGAAGGTTCAGGAATTGTTGTAGAAAGGGTACATTAGGCCAAGTTCATCACCCTATGGGAGCCCGATCATGTTGGTACAAAATAAGGACGAGACCTGGAGACTCAGTATTGATTATCGGGCGCTGAACAAGATCACTATTTGGAATAGGTATCCAATCCCATGGATTGATGACCTTCTGGACTTGCTCAAGGGGGCCAAATATTTTAGCAAGTTTGATTTCAAGTCCGGTTATCACCAGGTACTGATCAAACCCTCCGATGTATGGAAGACTTCATTCAAATCCAAGGAGGGCCTTTTCGAATGGCTGGTCATGTGTTCCGGGTTGACGAATTCCCTCAAAACCTTCATGAGATTGATGGATGACATCTTGAGACCTTTCACCAACACATTCATTGTGGTGTATTTGGACGACATTTTTATCTTCAACTAGAGTTGGGAAGAACACCTCCACCATATTAGACAACTCCTCTAAACCATGCGACAACACAAGTTGTGTGTAAATTTGGAGAAATGCACTTTTGATATGACCTAGGCTCAATATCTAGGGTACATCATTGATGAGTGGGGTGTGCATGTGGACCTAGCCAAAATACAAGTCATTTGGTATTGACCAGCCCCAACCACTCATATAAGTTGGCCTTTGAGTCAATTCACCAAGGGAGGAGTGAAATAAAAGTTCTTTTGGTCTGAATCCCAGTAGAAGGCATTTTCTGAGTTGAAGCATCGCCTCTTCTCTACACCACTGTTCACATTACTAGAACTACAACAACCATTTAAGATCGAGACAGATGCCTCTGACTATAATATTGGTGCAATTCTTACTCAGCGGGGGATTCTAGTGGCATACCACAATGAGACACTTTTAGACACAGTCTGAAAGTATCATTGTGTTGGTAGGCCTGAAAAATGGAATACAACTCTTTTGGGGAAGAAAACAATCATCCACACAGACCACCATCCCTTGCAGTTCATACAGACACAAGAGAAGTTTCAGAATGTTTGCCATCATAAATGGTCCACATACCTACAACAGTTCTATCTGAACATTAAGTACAAGAAGGGAAACACCAACAATGTTGTAGATTACCTCAGTCGACCATCGGTCATGGCGCTGACCACTATGCTCGACTCTTATGGCTACGAGACTACAGGGTGGCCACATCTTTACAAGAGTGATTCAGAATGTGACAACACGTACCAAATGCTCCTGGAATGAAAGTAAGTTACAAATTTTCACTTCTAGGATGCATTGGTATGCCACCTGTGACACCTTTGTGTTCCTTCAAGTGAGAATGCCAAGATGATTTGGGAGGCACACTACAGTTGGGACATTGGACATTTCAAAGTAGAGAAAATAGTGGCAGTGTTGCAGAAGTATTTTTATTGGTCAAACCTTTGACGGGATGTTGGGAAGTACATCAGATCCTGCACTGCTTGCGCCATTGCCAAACCGACCATTAAGAGTCAAGGCTTATATACTCCTCTGCCTACTCCTAGTCAACCTTGGGAATCCATATCCATGGATTACATGTCGAGCCTTACTTCTACTAAGCATGACAACGACTATGTTTTCGTGGTCATCGACAGATTCTCTAAGATGGCCATTTTGGCAGACTGCAAGAAGAGTATCACAACATAAGCCATTGCTAAGCTCTACTTTGAATGAGTGTGGGTACATTTTGGGATCTCACTGTCCATTATCTCAGATTGGGGCAACAAGTTTCTAAGTACATTTTGGTTAATTCTCTGGTCGATGTTGGATATCAAGCTTACTAAATCCACAACTTTCCACCCCCAAACTGATGGCCAAACAAAGGTAGTTGACAGGATGATCATACACACTTTGCATATGTACAACTCGAATAATCCATGCACATAGGATGAAATCCTCGCCTATGTCCAACATAACTACAACAAATCTCTCCATAACTCAATTGGCCACAACCCCTTTCAGGTGGGGTTGGGATTCTAGCCACTATGTCCCATTGATGTGGTCATACCATTTGTAACTACTCAAGAAGATTCAATTCATGTCTAGTTCTAAGTTGACAGGGATAACAATTTCATTGAGCACATTTAGCACATTCACCAGCAGGTCCATGACATATTGGATAGAGCTAATGCTAAGTACAAGCAATGTCATGATCAACATCGGGTGCCACACATATTCCTAGTGGGCGACAAAGTTTGGTTACATTTGTAGAAGGAGCGCCTTGCTGGGCCCCACCGCAAGATTCTCTCACTCTGATATGGGACTTACACCATCACTAAGGTTGTAGGGCACAATGCTTTGAAGCTCAGCATTCCACCATTCCTTGGCCTGCACCCGACGTTCAATGTGGACTGCCTTTGACCATACTTTCTACCATTACTGGACACATCAAACATTGAAAAACAACTCACACTCACAAAGTTAAATCTAGGTTGCATGGAACATGCCACAACTAATTAGATCATGGACACCCAGATTAAGAACATTCACCAACAGAAGATCTGACTGTATCGAGTTGTCAAAGTTGGCTAACTCCTGCACCAAGGCAAGTGGCTCATCAGGACCAAGTTCAACGGAAGTTTCCCCATCTTATGGAGACACTCAACACAATGAGGACCATTGCTTTATAAGGGGGGAGGACTAGTTTAGGTGGATATTGGTGGCCACCCGCCTATTCCAATTGGACACCTAAAGTTGTTTCTTTTCAATTTCCTTAATTATAGTACACCTTACTATTTTTGGAAGTTTTTCAGGTCCTAAACGCTCGGAGGCGTTTTGAGGGACTAAAAGACTTTTTTTGGGGAAAACGTAGAGACCCAAAAAGTATCAAAATGGGATATTGATTTATTTTTTTCCTACTCTTTGATTTCTTCGAAATGGGGTATTATGATAGCCAAATGAAGATCGTATGCCAAAGTTATGACCCTGGGAAGTTGATGTACCAATTTACCCAAATGGGGCCCACAATTTTGGCACTTCTTCTCCTAGGGTTATGTTTTTGGATGTTTAGGGTTTTCTATTGTTTCTCACTAATAAATAGGCATTTGAGCCTCATTGTAACACGGATCAGAGGCATGTAGCTGCCACATCTCTTCTCAAAGATAAGCTACCATCTCTCGAACTAGTTTATTTCCATTTTTGTATTTATGCATTTTTAAGTTCTTTCATATTAATGAAATGAAGTTTTATTTCTGTTGCATCTCTATGTTTATGTGTATATCTATATTTTGTTGCATTCCTACATAAGTCTAGATTAATGCATATCACTTATGAATTGGTGCGTACGTGTAACCTTTTTCGCACTGGTATGGAACGCTCAGGTTATCAAACACACCGAGCTATATTTTTAAATATTATTTTTGTTGTGCGTAATCTAATAGTTTACGCTCCAATGTATAATTTATAACTTTCCTGGTGCATTTTTAATTACGAAACAAACCGCAACAATAGCAGTGTGTTTGGTTCACGTACTGAACTGCAATGCACCCTGTAAATTTACAGGGCACACAACTATTAGTGTGAGTTGAACATATCGAGCACACTGCACAAGAATATATTTTTTTTCAAAAAATGTGTATTTTGAAACTAATTTGCAATTCTAATCCACCAAAAAATTAAAATAGAGAGAAACATAAACATTACTTGGACATTTGCTCATCGGGGATACATTGTTGACACATAATTGAGAAAAACAAATTTCACCACCATTTGAGAAAATTGGAAAGCCACACACTGAGAACGGTACAGAAAGATGGTGAGAAAGAAAGCACTGACGTTAGGGCGCTTGCATGAGGCAAGAGTGACACCGGTGCTTCAAAGCTCTCCAATACTGTAAATGGTAAAAATGAAATTTACGGCTAGGAGGTTTTTTTTTTTACTCTCTGATGTGTTATTATAACTACACTAGTGCATCTGATATCCAAGAACACTATTTTTTTTAATTAAGAAACCTATAGTGGTGCTTTTGTTAAGACACCCTCAGGTGTTCTAATACAAGTACCACAACGATGATTTGTTGAACTATAGCACCACATTTTTTTAAAATGAAAAACTGCATAGTGGTTCTCTTTAGAAGACGCCACAGTACGTTCTAATACAGTAACAACACTCGTGCTTCGTTGGAATATAACACCACTTTTTTTTGAAATTTAAAAATTATAGTGGTGCTCCTTCTAGATATGCACCAAGGTGTTTTACTACAAAAAGGGCACCTATGTTGCGGGTTTATATAGCATTGACAATTTTTAAAGGTTAACCTTTTTCCAGTGCTATCGATTATTTAAGCACCATTGTGTTTTGTTATTTAGCATACCGTGTTTTTTTTGTTTTATAAAAAAAAATCTTCCATGGTGCACCATGTTCTATTCAACATTAGTACTTGTATGGATAGTAAAGCACTAGTGCATTTGTATATTGTAGATGCACCGTAAAAAACATCTGCTGAAACATCCGCCCTACCACTTCTGCTAGCATTAGGGGAATTTTGAGGTCTCAAATGGGGCTTCTAAGGAAATTATAAAACAACAGTGGAAATAATAAAATAATACTAAATTACATCATCAAATTTTAGAGAGAAAAAAGAAAAACCATTTTTTCAACTTATCTCCCTATGGGTTTACTCAAATTTTGAGAAGCAACACTCATTTGATGCAGAATTTGGTTCCTCACCCAAGGAGTACCCATGTTGCATACTTTCGATGAGCCCTACTACATGAAAAATGAAAAATACATGAAAAATGTGATTTCACCATTTTTGGAGTAAAATAGTAAAAGGATTAAAAAATAATAAAATAATAAAACTACATTTTCAACTCTTATTTTCAACTTATCTCCCTCAGGTTTCACTCAAATTTCGAGTAGGAGTACTCGTTGGATGAAAAATTTAATTCCCCATCCAAGGAGTACCCATGTTGCATACATTTGATGGACCCTGCTACACGAAAATTGAGAAATACATGAAAAACGTGATTGCAATCATGGGTTCCTCCACCACTTGAAGTGCATAGATTTATGTCAACTATTGTATAATTGAATTATAATAAATTCCTGAATTTTCACATGAGTTGGGGAGGACAGTCCTTGTAAATAAATATTTAGTAATTTGATGGCACACGCTGTCTCGAGTTAAAATGACCCATAAATACTTTCTTACTAATGCTATTTTAAGTTAACTATCATTTTAAATCTCGGCCACCCTATTTTTTTTTAATAAAGCAATATGTTTCCTACTAATAAGATGAGATCCCAAGTATTTTGGAGATCCTTTCATGGGGAATTGAAAACAATTTTGCAAATTTGATTTAAAATGCCTTTTAAATGAGCCCTAAAATGTGCCAATACATTAAGCTCATTGCGAGGACATATTTTATACCGCCCTCCTCTATATGACATAATGGAACTAAAATTTGAACATGTGTTTGTGTAAGCAAAAATATAAAATGATGGCTCAAAGCATCGTGTGGAACAATCAATTAAAGCTTCGAAAATCAAGTAAATTGTTTCAGCCTAATAATATTGTGACCATGTCGAGAGATTCTCTTCCTCTGGATAGGGAAGAAGAGATATAAAGTTATGTAAACATTTTCAGTTAGTCATATAAAGTTACGTAAACATTTTGAGTTAGTCAAATTATCAACGACTTATCAGCGACTGTGTCAAGAGATTTTTTTTTTTTTCTTAATATGGAATAGATATAAATTTATGTAAACATTTTGAGTTTATCAAATTATCAACGGTTTTCAGACTCTAGGTTTTGAAAAATACATGTTTTTTTCATTGTATTTTTCTCTAATATAATTTGTTAAAAACAAGTACAAACTAATATTTTTTTTAGTCTAATATGGAAGAGATATAAGGTTATGTAAACATTTTGAGTCTATCAATTTATCAGTGGTTTTGAGACTCTAGGTTTTGACAAATACATGTTTTTTTCATAGTATTTTTCTCTAATATAACTTATTAAAAATAAATACAAATTAATGCTTATAGATATTCTTATGGTACTATAGGTAAAATTGAGGTCACAGAGTCAATTTTTTTTTATGGTTTTTGGGCTTTAGGTTTTAACAACCCATGGTTTTTCCAATGGTACTCTTTTTTAATTTTCTTTTGGGTCATACATGATCATGGAAATAAATATATATATATATATATATATATATATATATATGTATATGTATATGTATATGTATATGTATATGTATATGTATATGTATATACATATACATATACATATACATATACATATACATATACATATATATAGGCTAGATCAATTTTAGATTTGGATCTCAAGTGCCTAAAGGGATCATTTTTTTCAGGGTGTAAATCTTTCCTCAAGTTTTGCACTCAAAAAAGAGGTTTTCCGCTTAGAATTGATCCCTCTGGTGGATGGATAGTTCTAGAGTTAAGATGGATCTAAGCTGGTTGTAATGTAATGAAGTGTGATAATGTATATTTAAGAATATGCATGTGATAATACATTTTTAAGAGGTTGTACTATATTTAGTAATAAATATTTATGAATTTTTATTTAAAAAAATATTAGATTTAAATTTTATTTAATGGACATTTAAATTATTTGTGAAAGTATAATATTAATAAGGTAAAAATTCGTTAAATAAATTAAATTATTATTAAAAAAATATTAAAATATTTGAAAAATAATAATAATTAAATGGTAGTTCAATTTTTGGTTGAGAATATATAATAAATAATTAAACTTAATACATATAAGTAGATAGTGTTTTTTTGTTAGAATATAATTAAAATATTATTTTCTTATAAAATCTGTAAAGGGTAATGAATCATTTATCCTAAAAGTAAACGGAGATTTAAATTTTCTAAAAAGCAAATTCATATGATCATTTATCAACTATAAATTAAATATCTTCACCCTTGCGATATTAAGAGTGTCTGTCACCTTTGTGATATTGAGCGGGTTGTAAATGAAAAACACTTTTTCTTGGATTGCCCAACTCTTACTCAAATTAGTTCTAATTTTCAAAATCTTTGCGACACTACAAACCTTCTTGACTCTTTAAGTCAACAAAACTATAGTGATCTAAGAATGTTTCTCTTCTTTCTTTTTTATTACAGAAATAAAATATTAAAGAACCTCAACTAATATTTTGCTTTCTTAAAGTCAAATAGATCATATTGGTCTTAGTGGACATTAAACATCATCATCATCATATATATGATTAATTATCAATATTTACAATGGATGAAAGGTAAAATAAATATATATCAAATATTATGTTAATAATAAGTTTTTCTATTTCAAATTATTGTCTTTTAATTTTGATTTTTTTTTTTTAAATTAAGGGCTGTAATAATATTTCAATTCCTTATCAAAGAGATTTAGAACAGTCGGTGAAGGAGCACGCTGTTAAGGCACTCCATAAGCAAAGGTCACCGGTTCTAGTCTCGCTGATACCAAAAATCCAGCATGGTTTCTACTGGTGCGGCTCAGGCCGGGTGCGATCCCCTAGTGACTTTAATGGCTTAGATGCCCCTGAGTCGTGGCTTCTCAGCCACAGGGTAAGAGTGATTTTCAGGATTCACCCACTTATCAACCAAAAAAAAATATTTCAATTCATTTCACCCATAAATGATAAAAAATAAAATTTTAATATATTACAAAAATAAATTAATATTTATTTAATATTTTAACTTATCGATTAAATAAATGTTTATAAGTCTTGAGAGTTAGCTCCATTGGTTGAGTTATTGTTGCTAAAGTGCTCACCAATGGCAGGTCACAATGCCAATTCTCTTGGAGGCTAATTATGATGTTTGCATAAGAAAATAACATAATACTACATTGTAAAACAAGAAAAATAAATTTGCAATTTGCAATCAACAAAATTATGAATAATTTCACAAATGTATTATGAAGAAGATGGATGGAAAAGGTCTTTAAGATTTGAGTAGAATGAAGAATGAGATATATATATATATATATATATATATATATATATATATATATATATATATAAAAGGTAACCATAGAAAATTACACTCAATTTTTTTTTATTTTTTTTTTTTTTTTTAATTTCTTATTTTTAGAATTGTTTTTTACTAATTTAATTATGCTAGATATCACACTTTTTTGTAAGGAATATTAATAATGAGGTTGATGTGATTAATGAGAATGAAAATTTCATTATTAATTTAATTATATTCATTTTTTTTTGTAGGTAAGCACCCACGAGGGATTTGAACCAGTGACCTATCGCAAGGAGTGCCTTAACAGTGCACCCATTCACCATCAATCCAAAGCCCCGTGGGCAATTTAATTATATTAATTGAAATGGAAGTTTTATTGTATAATCATTGCTTCCAAGGAAAAAAAAACTATAGAAAGGTGAACGAAAAAAATAAAGTCAAATTAAAAATTAATAAGGAAAAGAAATTATGATTAATGGAATTGGAATTGAAGATAGAAGAAAAAATATAAAAAAGTACAATCAAATTAAAAAGGTAATAAAACTAAAAAAGAACAAATCCTCTTTAAAATTTGTCATTGAAAAAAGAAAAAAAACAATAAATTAAAAAAGAAAAGAAATAAAACTAAAAAAATAAATAAATTAGTAACTAATAGTTACTAGACAACACCCACAACCTTATAAATAAATAAATTTAATTAATAATTTTTTTTTTTTTATAACTAAACAACACCTATAACCTGAGCCACACATCTTACAAATAAATAATTTTAAAAAATAATAAAAAATATTTTTTTTTATTATATAAAACCATATTTAAAAAAAATAAATGAATATCCAATACCATAATAATAAAAAAATTAACAATAAATAATAATATAACCTATTCAATTTTTCATTGACTTGCTATTAGTTTTTCTTTGACTAAATTTCTTTAGAATCTATCTAAAGTTTAACGTTATGAAATTAAATTTATTATTTTTTAATAAAATTTATTTCTATTTATCTCAAATATGATTGGTTGAAATGCCTCACCTCTTATTGTGTACTGATGGCAATAATTGACTTTTGTGTACTCTATTATTGACTAGCATTTGCACGAGATGTTGCAAAAGAAACATTGTAAGGCATAAATTGAGGACAATGTGCCATCTCAATTTGAGAAATAGTACCATTTTATGTTCAAACACAAAACACTTTATTGATAGGATATCAATTTACAAAATCTGAAAATGAAAAAATCCAACCAATTTGTAAATGTATGAACTTGATTTTACAGTCTCAATAGCTTGTACCAGATCATTTAATCTTGCTCTTGTCACTTCTTTAACAATCTTTTTACCCTTCAATACTTTGAAGGTAGCCACAACCTTCAGTCCCAACTCCTTGAAGAAACAGTACCTCAATAATACTCATCCACATAGCGAGTGTAGTTGCAACCGTTTTTCATAATATTATATGTGGACTCATAAATAAGGCCATGTAACCACAGGAACTCCACCCTTGTGTTAAAATATGTGAAGAAATCAAGCAGTGGTTTGCTAATCTATAACCCACGAAAAAATATTAAATCAGATCATATCTTGACTTCATGCATCAGTAGAATAAAAGATTCCCACATAGGCACTAAGGCTAAGCAATTATCTATTAAAGATTCTTTGAATAAATAAATATGACTTACAAGCTCCATCCATATTCTTTGTTATGGTGAAGTAGTGGTTGCTTGACTTATCAATCCCAAGCACGATGTTGAGGTGTAACCAACCCATGATCTTTGATACCAACTTCGCCATGACTTCTTTCTACTTTATACATCATAGTGTTTGTCATGGATGCCTTGGAGCTCCACCTCCAAGGGAATACTCATCTATATACATCTGTGTACCCCAAAGAGTTATAAAAATCGATGCCCTAAATTTTTTATTTGAGAAACAAAGGATTACCACATAGGCACCAAGGATAAGAAATTATCTAAGAAAGATGCTTCTCAAGGAAATATTCATTCACATATTATTTGATGGTCTTCCATCTGATGTCATATTGCATATACTTTTACCTTTTGAACAATTAATGATGTTGAATGACCAACTCCAATTTTGACATCTGCCAACTATGTTTATTTTTTATGCTAACAGATAGCCCACATTTAGTAAAAGCTTAAAGCTTACAGATCACCCTTTTAGGAAGAAAAACATGGAAATTACAAGGAAAATGAAACCGATACTTATAGGACTTGGAAGACCATTTGCAACTTCTAATGGTAAGAACCCCTCATCCAAGCCATTAATTTCCTTCATCCAAGATAATGTATTTAAAACAATCACAACCCATGATAAGCACACCCTTATTATTCTCGAAGCCTTTATTTGGCCACATTACAAGGTATTTCCCATAGCTATAGGCCCTAAATTATACACTAAGCTATCATAAATTGGGATTCTACCCTACTTTTGGTACCTTCGCCTACCCCCAAATGACTAGACTCATGTTCTAATCTCTTTAGAGCATTGCAGAGTAGAAGGGTTTCTTCATCATAATAGACCTTGAAATCAAAATTCTAGATGGTTTGAACATTGTCCGTGCTCGGATAAGTGGCCTCATTCAGTTCCTTGTTGACCATGTCCTTTTGTTGTGTTTGGGACATTGATTCCACTAGTGGGATCCTATTTCCATTCATCTCCACCCATGGAGGGCATGAACTCACTCAACCATTGAAGAATCCTTGTCGACCATGTCCTTTTGTTGGGTTTGGGACATTGATTCCACTAGTAGGATCCTATTTCCATTCATCTCCACCCATGGAGGGCATGAACTCACTTGACCATTGAAGAAATGAATCTCAAACCATCCTCAGGCTCTCGAAGCCTTTGTTTGGCCACATTACAAGATATTTCCCATAGCTATAGGCCCTAAATTATACATTAAGCTATCATAAATTGGGATTCTACCCTACTTTTGGTACCTTCACCTACCCCCAAATGACTAGACTCATGTTCCAACCTCTCTAGAGAATTTTAGAGTAGCAGGGTTTCTTCATCATAATAGACCTCGAAATCAAAAGTCCAGATGGTTTGAACATTGTCCGTGCTCAGATAAGTGGCCTCATTCAGTTCCTTGTCGACCATGTCCTTTTGTTGGGTCTGGGGCATTGATTCCACTAGTGGGATCCTATTTCCATTCATCTCCACCCATGGAGGGCACGAACTCACTCGACCATTGAAGAAACCTTGTCGACCATGTCCTTTGACATTGATTCCACTAGTGGGATCCTATTTCCATTCATCTCCACCCATGGAGGGCACAAACTCACTCGACCATCAAAGAATCCTTGTCGACCATGTCCTTTGACATTGATTCCACTAGTGGGATCCTATTTCCATTCATCTCCACCCATGGAGGGCACGAACTCACGACCATCGAAGAAATGAATCTCAAACCATTCTCAAGCTCTCGACAAAGGCATAATGGGTTTCTTCTTCAGAAACACACCAACATTTGGAGCTGTGGGCTAACCATGAAAATAGGCGGCCTTGTTCTTCTAGTCATATCAGTCCATGCCCTGATAACCCCTGTGTGAATGATAAATCCAGTTGATCGTTCAACTTGTGTTAAATCAATGCTGCAAATATTCTCTCGCAGATGTTAAATGAATAAGGAGGAGCAAGAAGGTGAAATTATATGGAATTTTAACTGGTGGTTTTTGTTTTGAAAAAACTTTTTTTAAAATTTCAAATTGGTAAAAATCTTTCTGTGTTGGGGAATTCCAACAATTAAAAAAATATTATTATATAAAAATTTGATTACCTGCAACGACATCCGGATACCAAGGGCACATGAACATCAAATCTAAAATACAACATAAATATTGAATATATAAACTTGGATTTTTCAAGTTTAAAAGTAACATATAAGTATGAAAGGAAATAATTATACTTGTTCTATATACTTAAACTTAAAAAAGAAATATTATATTTATTGGCTTATACATATAAGCTATCTTAACTAACACATACATAACTAATACTTCTTAAATTAAAACTGTAGCATGATTGACACTCTCTAAAATTAGAATACCGTTAAACTTTCTAAAATTGCAGGTTGACTACGGAGAGTAATTTTCTCCTACATAGCTCTTTTTGAATGAACCACTCATCGAACGATATTAGAGGATGTGATACATGGAAGCAAACCATTAAATTTCCAAAACAAGTGACGTCTTTGATGACACTTTTTAAGTTTTATTAAACCTTTGCTTTTGGATTTATGAAAATGCATTGAACCTATCACGATTTCGAGTGGATGGATCATGTCATGTATGGAAAATCTCTCTACGCCATTTCTATTCTAACGACAAGCAGAATGTTATCCTCTTTCGGATATAGTTGATTTTTAGCCGAGCTTGCTTTGAAAAATATACAAATCATACCATGAGCGGGAGTCGGGACAACGTAGCCATGTGCTCTACTGATGTAACATTTTAGCTTTTTCCGCCTCCATCCCTTTCTCGTGACTTCAAATTCGATAATCATCCACGTTCCTGTAGCCTGCTTTAACGCTTTGATTTCGTTAATTACCGCTCAACTCTCTTTTGAACTTCTGACCTTCAATGCATGTGACCTCTCCTTTGAAAGATTAGTTTTTTCATTTTTTCTTCTTTTGGCTATCACCCGGATCCATTACGATGTTCCCTGAATATAAAAATATGGGTGGGCCTTCTGCGTCTGACGTACCTAGAGTATTTCATTAAAAGAAAAGAAAACAAAACAAAATAATCCACCTTTGATTGACATTTGAAACCATGCGCCTCATGAAATTAACTCCATGATTTCTGGCCGATTTTGTAAATCAAGAAGCTATCTCATGCTTAGTTTTGAAGCTTGCGTCTCTTCTTTTCTAGCATTCATTTTAGGGTTACTATGGATGGTAATGGCGAGGCCAGTAGAAGCTGCTCAGCTGAATAAAACACAATCTTAGAGAAATGGGAAAAACAAGACAAGAATTTCAACGCAAATAATAGGAAGAAAATAATGTTTATAACCCAAAACAACTAAATAATTTATCATGATATTTGAGATCCCCTTTACAATAAAAAATGCCTTCTCAGCGTCTTGAAATCAATGATTTTCCCGCAAAGAGAGGGCCATTCAAGGTACTCACATTGAACTTGATTTTGTAGCAATTAATCAAACCCTAAGTTGTAAATCTTTTGAGTTCTTCAATATTATTCACGCGCTAAGTACATAACAAAATATCAGTCAATAGATCACACTAATTGATTTTGAGAGAAGAAACAAGGCAAAGCGCTTGAAGAACTCAGATGTGGAGGAAACCGCATGGTAAAGGCACTTGCAGCCAAAGCCAAAAAAAAACCATGAATCCAAAATAGACAGTCAATACAAAATGAATTTGTATGGAAAGAAAAAAAAAGTTTTGCATATGGGCAAGTGGGTAAGACCGTGGATGCAGCATTCCCATATTTAAAAAGGCCTCAACTTGCGGGCAGTCATCATCGCAGCTCTAAATCACCCATGGGAGGCATATCTAAAGGGAGGTATAAGGTTTCACATGGAAGCAAACTCTGCTATTCTTTAGGGCAAAGCGCTTGAAGAACTTAGATGTGGAGGAAAACGCACGGTAAAGGAACCTGCAGCCAAAGCCAAAAAACCCATGAATCCAAAATAGACAATCAATACAAAATGCATTCGTATGGAAAGAAAAATAAAAACTTAGTTTTGCATATTACTAAGTGGGTAAGCTCGCGGAAGAAGCATTGCCCAGATTTAAAAGGGCCTCAACTCGCAGGAAGTCATCATTGCGACTCTAAATCCTCGTGGGAGGCACATCTGAAGGGAGGTATAGGGTTTCACATGGAAGCAAACCCTGATATTCTTTAGGGCAAAGCGCTTGAAGAACTCAGATGTGGAGGAAACCGCAGGGTAAAGGCACCTGCAGCCAAAGCCAAAAAAAGCATGAATCCAAAATAGCCAGTCAATACAAAATGTATTCGTATGGAAAGAAAAAAACTCAGTTTTGCATATTGGTAAGTGGGTAAGCCCACAGATGCAGCATTCCCCAGATTTAAAAGGGCCTCAACTCGGGGGGCAGCTTCCTGAAATCAACAATTTTCCCACAAAGAGAGGGCCATTCAAGGTACTCACATTGAACTTGATATTGCAGCAATTAATCAAACCCTAAGCCGTAAATCTTTTGAGTTCTTCAATATTATTCATGTGCTAAGTACATAACAAAAGATTAGTCAATAGATCACGCTAATTGATTTTGAGAGAAGAAACAGGGCAAAGCGCTTGAAGAACTCAGATGTGGAGGAAACCGCATGGTACCTACAGCCAAAGCCAAAAAAAACCATGAATCCAAAATAGACAGTCAATACAAAATGCATTCGTATGGAAAGAAAAAAAAAACAGTTTTGCATATTGGTAAGTGGGTAAGCCCGCAGATGCAACATTGCCCAGATTTAAAAGGGCCTCAACTCGCGGGCAGTCGTCATCGCGGCTCTAAATCACCGTGGGAGGCACATCTGAAGGGAGGTATAAGGTTTCACATGGAAGAAACGCTGCTATTCTTTAGGGCAAAGCGCTTGAAGAACTTAGATGTGGAGGAAAACGCATGGTAAAGGCACCTATAGCCAAAGCCCAAAAACCCATCAATCCAAAATAGACAGTCAATACAAAATGTATTCGTATGGAAAGAAAAAAAAAACTCAGTTTTGCATATTGGTAAGTGGGTAAGCCCGCGGATGAAGCATTGCCCAGATTTAAAAGGGCCTCAACTCGCGGGAAGTTTTCATCACGGCTCTAAATCCTCGTGGGAGGCACATCTGAAGGGAGGTATAGGGTTTCACATGGAAGCAAACCCTACTATTCTTTAGGGCAAAGCGTTTGAAGAACTCAGATGTGGAGGAAACCGCAAGGTAAAGGCACCTACAACGAAAGCCAAAAAAACCATGAATCCAAAATAGACCATCAATACAAAATGTATTCTCATGGAAAGAAAAAAAACTCAGTTTTGCATATTGGTAAGTGGGTAAGCCCGCAGATGCACATTGCTCAGATTTAAAAGGGCCTCAACTCGCGGGTAGTCCTCATCGCGGTTCTAAATCCCCGTGGGAGGCACATCTGAAGGGCGGTATAGGGTTTCACATGGAAGCAAACCTTGTTACCAAGCAGGCAGAAGTTTCTTGGAATAAATCTGAGAGGAACACTGGCCAGGCATAATACATTACCAAGAAAGTTACAGAAACCTTCTCGCATCAAGAGGTTAGTGGATCGAATCTGGGGACAAGTAACAAGAATGAAAATAGTTGGGGTTACTGAGTTTCTTTCCTTCTTACCTGGAACATATGAATTCATTCCTCATGTCAAGCAATGGCGGAGGTCGAGCCTAAGCACCTAGAAGTAGTAGTGCCCAACAAGTAGTAATGCCGAGCAAGAGAAAGGGCTGTCGTCTTGCAACTAAATTAATATAATTTTAACTAATTTAATAACGGTCTAATAATCCGATGGTTGAAATTACTTTAATCATCTAACACTAAAATCAATGGTCCATGAATGTACACGTACCTTTAGAGGAGAGTTGATTTCAAAGGGAACGCCTTACGACATAATTACTATGTACTATATTACTAATTACTATGTACAATAAATATAAATAATTTGAAAAATAACATTATATATTAATTACTATGTACCATAAACACAAATGATTTGTAATTAAATTAGAAAATTCCATTTTTTCATTGGTGTAAAGTATTGAATAGGCAATTTTTATGGGTTTTATTTTTTAATTTTAAAAAAAAAAATTAAAAAAATAAATAACATGTGTACAATTTGTACAACTCTCATTATATCAATCTATACTCTAATGACATGACATGTGTATTATAATATGAGCATTATACAAAAAGATTGTCATCACTCAATATTAAATAAATAATTATTGATTTGTTATTAATTAAAAAGAGGTTAAATGAATATTCATATAATTCATTATACATTTACTTCCTTTTTGTCTTCTCGCCCTAGAGACAAGGACCTCAGTGGGAAGAGGAGGGGAAAATAAGGAATTGGATGGCAAGACATTGCTTATGGGTTATTCTCAAGCTAGACTAAGAGCTAGTGGAAGCCCAACGCTTAGTTAAAGGCTATCAGAAGCAAGCTAGACCGGGGAGGTCTTAATGTCTGTAGACTAGCTAAGAAAAGGAGAATGTCTGAGCGCTGATATGGTAGTGAAAGGCACAGAGGGAGACTGGACGTAATTTCCAGTCTCAAAGGTCAGGAGGTGTGGTCTCTCCCAGTGAAATTGTCCAAGACAATTGTGAAACAAATAAGTAATCCAATATAAGTAATTATGTATTTATTTTCTTGATTGGATGTCTGTGTGCAATTGTTAATGTAAAGTCAATAATGAAATATATGAAGAAATAGGAAATCAATGCTCGTTGTCTCGCTTCGGTCTTTTTCTTAACTGTTAGGTGTTATATTTGATGAAAATTAAAGAAAGGGTAGAGATTAAGAAAGTACAAGTGATATTGATGAACTTGCAGGGAAACAATCTCGTACCCGGGAGGTATAATTTAGTTATGGTTTCACACATAATCTTGGTACAGGAAAGCAGGACAAAAAATGGTTAAGTAAGTTACCTAAGAAAATCACTGTTGTTTACAGGTAGTAGGAGAAGGGTACTATCGGGACACCAATTTAGTCCCTGGGTCGGGCTAGACTAACCAACAACCTAGGTTCCGGTCTGGAACATGTGAAAGTGTGCTCTCGGGTGATGGTGACCCAAATAGAAACCACAAAAGATGTATTAAATTCCTGTCAAACTGATGGACCAAGTTTCTATAAATTTTATAGAAAGTTCATGAACAAAATAGAAACAATTCATGAATCAAAATAGGAGTTCATTCCTTAATTAATATACAATAAGCATATGGAAAACTGGAAGTATTATTAATAACAAGTTTGCAATAAAACTCTTTCAGGCTGCTATATTTCAAAACAAATTTATAATTGAGCATTGAAATTCATTACATTGTAAAACCTAGCCTTAGTAAGCCATTCAAATTAAACAAAATATACTAAATCCTTGAACAGACAAATATAAACCAATGTACAGTAAGGTTCTCGGCAATGTCATAGACCAGAGTAGTCATAAAAAAACTATTAATACACATGAAAACATTCCAAGCCAGCAGAGATAGCTGAGGAATTTAAAGATTATGCTCATAATTATTCATTCCTAAATAATATTCACAAACCCTATGGGATTTCCACATTAAATGATATGCGAGAAGGCACATAGAAAGAGGCAAAACAAAGATGAGGGTCAGTGGTCGCCGCTCACTTATGCTACCCAAGACTCCTTTCAACTCAAAGGAAATGGGGAAAAGGGTTTCACCTATAACAACAATAAAGACATTTAGAAAACTTGCCATATAACTGAGAAATTACCATTAAACAAATTAGGCTAAATACAATGGGTGAGAGGGAATGTACCTGTAAAAGAAATTGGAACCTGATCAGGCATGGAACTTGTCATTAGAAAAAAAATTAACTTGTTAACCCTAAGAGGAAAGAAATACCCTTGGGAGAAAAGAAAAACTATCACTCGAATAACACCTTAGCTGTTCCGAAGCTGAGAAGGACTACTCTATGCATGAACTCGAAGAAAAGCCTTGACAGAGAGATAGACCACCTGAAGTCACCAGCACGGGAGTCTCTCAGGGATGGGGCCGTGTCGACCATGAAATTCAACCAAGCAGTGAGAGGACTATGTACAAGAAAATGCCTCATAAAATATAAAAAACCCATCGTTGGAGAAACACAGTTGCAAATAGATGTTCCCAGGTTGGAGGGTTTGCAAATGATCGACAACTAAGAGGGCTGGGCTGGGTGGTTAGTCAACCATCATCCAAACCCATGGGCCATCGGATTGACATAACAAATGATAAATGATGTGGATCAAATAATTGAGAATTTTCCTCAGTCATGCATGGCGCACAAAGGAGGAGACAATTATATACTATAACCTAGGTGCCTTGGGGAAAGAATCAACCCTTGGTATAATGTTCCGAGTCATAGATATATATGTAATATCAAACCAATTATTCAAGGACTTAGTAAACATTAATAATATAAATCATGGTTGTTGAACTGGTGTTTCATTTAACATTTTATATAGTATCAAGTAAACCATGAAAATTCCATGCCAATAGGTAAATATATGTATTAATAAATTCTTATGTGTTGGTAATGTTAATTAGATATATGGTGGGTGTGGTTTGAAGGTAGTAATTTTTTTTATTTTTATGAATTTACTGTGTGGGGAAATGTTGCATGTTACAAGTGGTATCTGAGATCAAGTTCAACGTTGATGCCTGCTTGGGAAACTAAGGAGTAACAAGTTATGTGTATGTGCATAGTGAAAGAAAGTAGAATGAGGAGAGGAACTAGCATTACACCCTCAGCTAGAATTGTTGTGTAATTTGGACTGGAATTGAGGACCGGAGTGTGGTTGCAGTTAGGGGAAGAGTCTCGCAATGCCAATGCATTGTTATTGGAAACTGTTCAATAACTACAAGAGGAAATGACCAACTTGAGGGAAGATAATGAAAGACTGAGGCTAGAACAAAAGAGAACCCTGAAGAGCCTCTATGATAAAAAAAACCAAGGGAATCATAATTCCAACCCTGATGATGAACATAGGACTAAAACACATTGGAAAAGGGAGAACCATTTTGAAACAGGAGGAGGCTGATATGATAATGGAGAAGAATTGAATAATGGCACTGGCAGGGAGGAAGCCAAAACTTGGAAGAAGGTGGAGTTGCAAGGGAAATTTAAAAGGATTGAACCCCCAACATTCAATGGTGAAGTAAAGGAAGCTTGGAGATGCCTGGTTAATTAACATGAATAAATACTTTCAAATTTATGAATATGATCCTAATTTAAAGGAGACAATGGCAATTTACTAGTTGCAAGGCAAGGCCACATTATAGTGGGAAGAAATTAAGATTGTTTGGGGCATTGAGGAGTAGGAGGTGACATGGGAGGTTTTCCAGAAACATTTTAAGGTTAAGTATTTACCCGAGCGGTTCTATGATGAAAAAGCAAAATAATTTCACGATCTCAAGTTGGGGCAATTGTCTATGGATGAGTTTGTAACCAAATTCACCTCCTTAGTGAGGTACGTTCCCTACATTCATGGAGAGAAGGAAAAGGTAAAATGCTTCATAAGCCGCCTACCAACATTTTTGAAAGAAAGGCTGGAGTTCGAAAACCTAAGATCCATGGACGAAGCAATTCGGAAGGCTTGAATTGTTATCAGCAAATGAAACAAAAAGGGGAAAAATTTAATAAGAAAGGGCCAAGAAACTTCCAGAACACCAAGAGTGTGAAAAAATGCCAGTATTAAAAGAGGCCATATGGGGCAAAAAAATAAGTACTTCGGGAAAAATCAGTTTAAAACCAGGTCACAATTCGAAGCTAAGCAGACATAGGTGTTGAGAAAACCAGAGCCCAATCAGTCACAGAAATCACCTTTACAGCGTTGTGGTTGTGGAGAACCCCATTACTATAAAAATTACCTGCACCGAGAGAGAGTGGAGCAGGCTATAAATGTTCAGGAAGCTTTTACAATGGGGGAGGTAGCATGCAATATACCAAAAATTAATGCTGCATTGGAATATCACCAGGCAAAATATCAACCTACAATGATAGAGTTCGAAGGTAAGATATCTAACCATGTTATTTCAATTTTGATAGATTCAGGGGCTAGTTTAATCTATATCAAAACAAAAATAGTGGAATTATGTCAGTTACATGTCAGTAAATTTAGAGACCTCTGGTTAGTTCAACTAGCCACTGGGGCCAAGAGAAAATTAAATGTCAAGGTTGAAAATTGTCCCATTGATATAAATAAATAACAGATTAATGTAAATCTAAACATGCTACCTCTAGGATCGTATGATGTTTTAGTGGGTATGGATTGGATAGAGGGACATTGGTCCCTGGTAAATTGTAAATATAAAGTTATTTGTTTCCTCTATGAAGAGGGCATAAAGCATGAACTTCAAGGGATTAAAAGGCCCATTCAGTTGCAACCTATTACAACCACTCAATTGGGAAAATGCCTTACGAAAGGCTGCCAAATATATGTGGTGCAGGTTGGGTATTCAAACATTAAGGAGAAATCAACTGATATAGAGGATATACCTATTATCCAAGAATTTATGGACATATTCCCTGAGGAAATTCTAGGATTACCCCTTAAGTGGAGGATTGATTTGACTATCGAGTTAGTTCTAGGTGCAACCCCTGTGTCAAAAGCCCCTTATCCGATGAGTAGTCCTAAACTAACTAAACTTGAAATGCAAATGCAAGATTTATTGAACAAGGGATAAATTCGCCCAAGTGTGTCACCTTGGAGAGCCTCTATGTTGTTTTTTAGGAAGAAGAATGACACTTTACAATTGTGTGTTGATTACTGACAATTAAATAAATTAACCATTAAAAATAAATATTTGTTGCCCATAATTGATGATCTGTTTGATCAAGTTAAAGGTGCCACTGTTTTTTCCAAGATAGATTTACGATCATGTTATCATCAAATCAGATTGAAGGAGGAATATATACATAAGACAACCTTTAGAACTCATTATGGTCATTATGAGTTTTTTGCCCTGCCATTTGGACTTACCAATTCCCCTGCCACATTCATGAGCTTAATGAATGGCATTTTCTATCCCTACTTAGATAAAAAATTTCTCATCTTCATTGATGATATTCTCATCTATTTAAAAAATTTAGAAGAACATAAGGAACATTTGAGATTGGTATTGAAAACCTTATGGGACCATCAGTTGTACACAAAATTTAGCAAAATGTGATTTTTATAAGGATCATATTAAGTGTTTGGGGCATATTATTTCCCGAGAAGGGATGGTTGTGGATCCTGAAAAAATTAAGAGCATCTTGGATTGGCCTGTCCATAAAATTTTTGTAGACATTCGTTCATTCATGGGATTAGTAGGTTATTATTGTCGATTCATAGGGGGATTCTCAAAAATTGTTTACCCTATCACTTCTTTACAAAAAAAGGAAGGACATTCAAGTGGAAACCATAATTCCAGTGCAACTTTGATTAGTTGAAGCACCTGTTAACTACAACCCTGGTATTAAAAAATGCTAACCCTGACAAAGAGTATGTAGTTTTCACATATGCATGCCAAGAAAAAGTGAGGGGTGTGTTGATGCAAGAGGCTAAGGTAATATCCTATGAATCGGGTAAGTTAAAGGAACATGAACAATGATACTCTGCATACGATTTGGAGTTAACATTGGTGATTCATGCTTTAAAAGTTTGGTGACACTACCCACTGGGTAAGAAGTTCATCCTAATGACCGATCATAGTTGTTTAACAAACTATTTCAAACAACCTAATCTTAATGCACGACAAGACTGATGGACTGCATTCTTAAGCGAATTTGAATTCGACATTAAGAATTTAAAGGGGAAAGAGAACTAGGTAGCGGATGCATTAAGTTGGAATTTGCATTATGTATATGAGCTTTCTTACAGTTGGATAGAAATTAAATTTTTTTATCAGATTAAGGAAGTTACTGCAAGGGATCCTGAATATGAATTTCTATGGAAGAAAACTCAACAAATGAGTGAATATGGGAAAACAATTGATTATGATATAAAAAGAGAAGGGTTGTTAACTTATAAAGGAATGGTATATGTACCAAATCAATTAGATGTTAAACATTTAATTATGGATGAGTGTCATAGAAGCCCTTATGTCACTCATCTTGGGTACCAAAAACTATTTTTTGTCATTAAGAAATGTTATGTTTGGCCTGGTATGAGGAAGGATATTAAAAATTATCTAGCTAAATGTCTAGAGTGTCAACAAGTTAAAGTTGAGGACTAGCATCCTGCGAGACTACATCATCCTTTGCCCATTTTGGAATGGAAGTGGGAAGTCATCACATTAGATTTCATAACAGGCCTACCTAGATCAAAAAGGAAAAATGACTTAGTGATGGTAGTGGTGGATAAACTGAGAAAAATAACCCATTTCATTCCTCTATAATACACATATAAAACAATTCAAACCACTGACATTTTTATGAGGGAAATATTTCGTTTACATGACATACCCAGGGTGGTCATCTCTGAAATTTACCTCAGCATTTTGGAAATCCCTTTTTGAGGGCTTAGGTATCCAAATTCAATTACCTACCGCCTATAATCTATAGACTGAATGGGTGAATCAGGTATGGGGTGGTTGCACGAAGCTGACTCCCCATTATTTTGGTCCATTTCATATTTTGGAAAGAATAGGACCCATGGCATACCAACTTGTGTTACTTAGCCACATCCGAGTACATAATGTGTTTCATGTTTCACTACAAAAGAAATATGTTTATGATTCTAGACACATTTATAATTAGCAAGAAGTACAGGAAAGTATGAATGTTTGAATTTGATTTTGCATATATATGTACATATGTTTTAATTTTATAGAAAGAGGATAAATTTAATTAATGATAGTCTTATGACTGTGAATTTTAGGTAGAACCAGACCGAGAGTTTCTGGTAGAGCCCCTACTTATCCTCAATCAAAGAGAAATAATTTTACGGAAGCGAGCTATCACACAGGTTAAAGTGCAGTGGGAACACTTTAGCCCAAAAAAGGCTATCTGGGAAGATGAAAGCTTTATGTGGGAGGAATATCCAGATTTGTTTCTGAAATAGTAACAAACACCAGGGTTGGTGTTTCATTTAAGGGGGAGAAGATGTAACACCACATACCTTGCATATATTGTTTTAACTTTCTACATTTACTGCATCGAAACTGAGTAATTAGTAAAGTGATAAAATAAGGATGACTACATGATGGAATATATTTTAAAATTAATGACTTGTTAAAGATTAAAACAAAAGTAAAACATTTTAGAAATTTCATGGGAAATATACTAGATGTAGTTTCAACTACCAAACAATTATAGACAATTACTTCCTTTTTGTCCTCTTTCCCTAGAGACAAGGATTTCAGTGGGAAGAGGAGGGGAAAAGGAGGAATTGGATGGCAGGATGCTACATATAGGTTATTCTCGAGCTAGACTAAGAGCCAGTGGAAGCCTAATGCCTAGTTAAAGGTCGTTAGAAGAAATATGGACCAAGGAGATCTTGATGTCTGTAGACTCGATAAGAAAAGGAGATTGTCTGAGAGGTTATCTAGTAGTGAAAGGCACGGGGGAGACTGGATGTAATTTCCAGTCTCAAAGGTTAGGAGATGTGGTCTCTCCCAGTGAAATTGTCCAGGACAACTGTGAAACATGTAAGTAATCTAGTAGAAGTAATTATGTATCTATTTTCTTAATTGGATGTTTGTGTGCAACTCTTAATGTATAATCAGTAATGAAATATGTGAAGGAATATGAAATCAATGCCTATTGTCTCGCTTCGGTATTTTTATTAATTGTTAGGTGTTATATTTGATGAAAATTAAAGAAAAGGCAGAGATTAATAAACTAAAAGTGATATTGATGAACTTGCAGGGACACAGTCCCGTACCCGAGAGGTATAATTTAGCTATGGTTTCACACATAATCTCGTACAAGCAAGCAGGACAGGAAATGGTCAAGTAAGTTACCCAACAAAACCACTGTGGTCTACAAGTAGCAGGAGAAAGTAGCAGGAGAAGGTTACAGTCGAGACACTAGTTTAGTCCCTAGGTCAGGTTGGACTAACCAGCAACCCAGGTCCAGTCTTGAACACCTAGCAATATGCTCTCGGGTGGCGATGACCCAAATAGAAACCCCATAAAATGTATCAAATTCATGTCAAACTGATGAACCAAGTATATCTAAATTTTATAGACAATTCATGAATAAAAATAGAAATTCATTACTTAATTAACATATGATACACAAATGGAAAACTGGAAATATTATTAATAACAGGTTTGCAATAAAACTCTTCCGGGCTACCATATTTCAAAACAAATTTATAATCGAGTACTGAAAGTCATTACATCGTAAAACCTGGTCTTAGAAAGCCATTCAAATTAAACAAAGTATACTAAAGCCTTGAACATACAAATATAAACCAATGTACAAGAAAGTTCTCGGTAACACCGTAGACCAGAGAAATCATAAAAGCAAAAACCATTAATACACATGAAACCCTTCTGGTCCAACAGATCTAGCCGAGCAATTTAAAGACTATGCTCATAACTATTCATGCCCAAATATCCTTCTAAAACTCAGTGGGATTTCCACATTAAATGATACGCGAGAAGGCACTTGGAAAGAGGAAAAACTGAGACGAGGATCAGCTGCTTCTACTTGCTTATGCTACCTAATAATCCTTTCAACTCGAAGGAGATGGGTTAAAGGGTTTCACATATAACATAAAGCAATACATTTAGAAAACTCGCCATATAACTGAGAAATTCCCATTAAACAAATTAGGGTAAATACAATGGGTGAGGGAATGTAGCTATAAAAGAAATTGGAACCCAACCAAGGCTGGAACCTATCATTAGACATAAAATTAACCTGTTAATCTTGAAAGGAAAGAAATACCCTTGGAAGAAAAGAAAAACTCACTCGAATAACACCCGAAGCCAAGAAGGACTATTTTGCGCATGAACCCAAAGAAAACTGTTGGCAGAGAGACGTACCACCTGAAGTCACTAGCATGAGAGTCTATAAGGGATGAGGCCGTGTCGGCTATCAACTTCAACCAAGCAGTGAGAGGACTGTGTACAAGAAAATACCTCAGAAACGTAGTTGCAGAGCGATGTTCCTAGGTTGGATGGTTGGAGAAACGTAGTTGCAGAGCGATGTTCCTAGGTTGGATGGTTTGTAAATGATCGACAACCGGGAGGGTTGGGCTGGGTGATTACTCAACCATCGTCCAAACCCATGGACCATTAGATTGACACAACAAATGATCAACGATGGAGAAAATAATAGAGAAGTTTCCCAAGTCATGCATGGAACACAATGGAGGAGACATTTGTATACCATAACGTGGGTGCCTTGGGGAATGAATCAACCCTTGGTATAACCTTCTGAGTCATAGATATATGTGTAATATCAAACCAATTATTCAAGGACCTAGTAAAAAATAATAATATAAATCATGGTTGTTGACCCGGTGTTCCATTCGAATTTTTATATTGTATCAACTAAACCATGAAAATTCCATGCCAACGGGTAAATCTACGTATTAATAAATTCTTATGTGTTGGTAATGTCAATTAGATATATGGTGGGTGGGTAATAAATTCTTATGTGTTGGTAATGTCAATTAGATATATGGTGGGTGGGTAAATCTACGTATTAATAAATTCTTATGTGTTGGTAATGTCAATTAGATATATGGTGGGTGTGGTTTGAAGGTGGTAAATTTTTTTTTTTTCATGAATTTATTGTGTGGGGGTAATTTTGCATGTTACACTATATTCGATAAGTTTTATTATAAAAAATTGAAATTTACTTTTTCTAATATTTTTAAATTAAATATAAAATGAGTGAGTTTTCTATAATGTCATTGAAAAACTTGCATTTCTAAGTTTTAGTGTAATTTTAATGTAATAAATTTTAATATACTTTTAATAAATCATAAATCGAAAATAACAAATCCAAAGGTATTTCAAGATTAAAAGGACTCGACTACCTAGTAAAATTTATTCTCGATGAACCTCTTTGAACAATTCTTTCCACTGTTAGTCATTAGGGATTGTAAATGTTTTTCCCTGGTACAAATATGAATGTCTCCTTTGTCTAAATATCTCACTTTACAAAGGCCACTAGTTTGAAGATATTACTTTATATGAGAGAGGAACATGACCAGTTTTGTACAATATGCTTCCAAACCAAACAACATTCTGATTCCAATATTCGATGTCTGGAATTCCCTACCCATTCCCGCCACAGGGAGCAGTAGTCTTCCATTCGTGGATGGCTAGGTACACCTAGAGATTTGGAGAAGAATTCAAGTAGCAATGGCTCATCATACCAGCCTTCCAATACCTTTAGCCTTGATTTGAAAATGCCATCAACATCATGGATGACACATGAACTTGCATCATGCCATTCATCGTCTGCAATCCAAAGTTTTGACACTTTGTTGTCATGAGGCTTCCATTCTAAAGCTTGTAGATACTTATAGCATACAACATTGTTATCACTTTAAAATATTTGTGCAATTGAATATGAGGATCAATAATTTTGTCACATCCTTTTCCAAACTCAGTGACCACTCCCACCTTTTTAAGAGCATCCTTGAATTCATGAATATTTTTTCCATATTATATCTCATAAATAAAGGAAATGTCCTCTTATTGAAAGGGAAAAGATTTGCCCTTTGAATCAAACAGGGGGGACCTTTCTAGAAATTCAAGGCCTCTGGTTGTTGCTAGCCATTTTCTTTCCTAATTTACCCTAGCTTTTCCTAAATCAACCCATTAGGGGTCTTTTGGCTGAGAGGCAATGATGCAGAGAAGAGAGTTGGCTATATAATTTTTGAATGTCCCATAAACCTGCAGACTGTATTGTAACCCAAAATTGTTAAAACAAATACTGAACAACCATTTTAAATTCGTTTTTCCATTTATATTTCCAAGTTAAACATTATATTCCTTATGTCATGAATTGCTCTAATATTTTTATGTAATTGTTATGTAAAGTCTATGTGGAAGAATTGTTGTTCCCAATTACATTTTATTGGATTCATATGATCAAATTACAGGTTGTGTCGGTGATAGTGATAGCTCAATAATCACCTTCCTTTAGCAATTTTGTGAATAACAATAGTTATGAAATACCGATTGCCCATTCCACTCTTAGCATTGAGATCAATGGCTTTCAAAAAAATGACCATTGTAATTGTTTTCTTAAACTTATAATTATGCTACTGATTTACAGAAAGTTGTTGTTCATTGAGGTTGTTGGGTTAATTTGATGTTTGATAACCAATCTTCTACTATTTGGTGATGCAATTAAGCACTTATACGGGTGATATGCACCCTTCTACAGGCCACACACTCCTGTATTTTCATCTAATCTCCTTGTAGGTTGACTCAAATTCCATGAGTAGATACCCATTGCATGCATCATTAATTTCACATCCAACAAGTATCCACTCTACATACTTATGAGTAGATCCACTTAGAAAAAATTGAAAATACATGAAAAAATCATGTTGAAGTATCAATATTTTTTGATTTGGATCTACTCATAAGTATGTAGAGTGGGTACTCGTTGGATGTGAAATTTAATTATACATATAATGGGTGTTCTCTCGTGACATTTGAGTGAAACTATAAGGTGTTAATCCAAAATACAATAATAAAAAAGGTAGTTTTCTTTTTTTCCCTCCAAAATATTTACCACTAGGGATGACATCATCCTCTTGAATTGCATTGGTTTTTTTAAAGTTCATTTTGTTAGTACATTTTATTTTAAGGTCCATTTTTACCTCAAAATTGCCCTAATATTCACTTACTCTCTCCAGAATGTGTTTAAAAGCTGGGAATATTGTTTGATCTTCTATTTGCTTACATAAAATTTTACCTCGCAATATGACATCACATAATATCACATCCTTGGCTTTGAGTTGGTTTTGAATGTGGTGCAACCCTAAGGCTGCCACAACAATATACCTTATCAGGACTAAATTTCCCTTTTATATCCCTTATTAAAGTTTATACCTCCATGCCCGCATATATATACATCGGAAGCGTTTATGTATGCATTTGGCTTTAAAACCCCAAATGGATAAAAAATGACCCAATAATCACCCTGCCAAACACCCCTTTGGCTCGAATCTACGCTTCTTCCTTTTGGAATCCAACACACCCTTCAAAAATGTTAAAACAACGCTTTTAACGCCTCTTCAACGAATTATATGCATTAACAATGCGGATCTAGATCTAACCGATCAGATGGTTAGGATCCAATCGCGATATCGGCGATCAGGTTTCTATCGGCTCCCAACTATCGGCACTATCATGGTCCGATGCAATATCGCTATCGCTATCGGTGATGTGCAATGGCCATATATATATATATATATATATATATATATATATATATATATATATATATATATATATATATATATATATAAACCCCGCTCCGATATGCCGATGCGATATAAGTCGGTGATCGCAAGTCGCAAGGGTTGGGTCGAATCTTTATCGTGCCACTCCACTTAAGCGATGCGATAACACATGCCGGACCCGATAGCACTCAACACTCCATTACATAAAATTTCAAGTCCATTTCAATGAATCCACTAAGTGTTTTAGCGTGATTCCCTTTGGAAACGACTTTCGGTGATGCAATGAGGACATACACATAGGGGCCGATGCGACTGGGTTTTACGGACCTGATGGCAATAAAACTCTGCCCTATAGAAATTTGAAGTCTGAATTCTTCAGTCTAATGTGCTTTTCGCCAACACTTAGTGTATTTCGGGTTTCTTGCCTACGAAACTAGAATGAAGGAATGCACCCACTAATTGATCCTTTAAGACAATTATTCCATTGAAAAAGCATGAAAAACACAGTGATAACATCACTAACTTCGATACATAGAAAAGAAAGCATTGAAAGCCTCCACGGTTGCTTATACACTAGGCATGCAACACTGTTTTTATTTCTAATAAACAATATAGAGTCATTCCTTTCTCTATATGTACACATAGAAACACATAAATACAATTTTGAAGCTCTCTGCCCCTCTCGGCCTGATTATTCTAGTTTGTGGCCTTCTTCTCCTATGCTTCCTGTAGGCTTCCAGATGCTCTCGAATCCTCTCTTTGTCTCGCACTGTATCTGAATTATACAAGAAGACACAATTTATACAAATAAATGGATTCATGAACCAATTCTTCTTTAGAACTAGAAATCTCTCAACCTCTCCTAAAAAGTTTCTCCAAATCCACTCTTTTCTAAACCAACACTAAATCAAGCTTTTAAAATTCCTCATATTCTATTCTAGCCAAATAAATCTAACTGTTTGGCCTGATCTCCACACAGGGAGGATCAATCAACCACTATGCCCTTTTCTCATATTTTCCAATAAATAGACACTCTCATACATTTAAATAAATAAAACTAATAAAACTATTGTCTTCCAACCCCTTGTTAGTCACAATATATGATCATGCTATCACATTGTTGACTAGGCCTGAATGCTCCTGCATCAGACTCCCAAAGTTGAAAGTTTCCATGACCTCCTGGTCATGTGTTTCTTCTGCTGTCTATCCAGTATCCCAAACTTTACTTTGTAATTGGTCATCACTTTTATTATGCTGCTGATTCAATTCTTCTACCACTGTCACTTCTGTTCTCCCATATTTTCAAATCTTAATTTGTTGTTGTCCTCTGTCCTTGCTGATACAAATTCCTGTGGTTAATTTCTCCTTCTTGCTATCCCTTGATTTCACCTTCCACGATTTCTCAACTTTCTCTTTACAATTTGTTTTTAACTGAATTCCACTGAAATTTGTATGTTGTACATTCTCCTTTACCATATAAATTATAAAATTTCCAAATCTTCCTTGCCTCTGCCATTTACAAACTGTTGTTTGTACTCTACAACTTCCCTTCCATTATCATCAAAGATAATCCTTTCCTCTATGTTATCAGATTTATCTAATAACTTTTCCAGCAAAATGTCAATTCCTTCATATTTAATAAGCATGTCATTTGCATATGACTCCTCCTTCCTATATAAAACATAATTTCCACCGCATTTGTCAGATTCAAAATAGCTATGGTTTTTGATCTTCATAGGTGATTCTGCAATCAACTCTTTATACTGTCCTTCTGCAAAAGTTATGAGATTGTCATCAATTTCCATTTCCATACTTTCCTCTGCATTATATGGTGTTCCTTGTCCTAACACAAGATTATCATTCAACAATTCAATAACTAGGATTTCTTGGAGCATATCATTGTGAAGTATCACTTCATCCTCTATACTTTTACCATTGCAACAAAATGATGTTATGTTATCTTCTCCTACAACAAAAACAAAATTCCAGTTTTCTAGAGCTTCTTCATGGTTTAAAGATTCAATAAAATAATTCACTTTAAAATCACAAAATTCCTGATCTTCTACATCTATCAACATCATCATGACAATTTCCATAATATTTTCATTTAGGTTTTCTACTGAAAGTACTTCATTCTGGCTACCATCACAGACTTTTATTGGCTTATCTTCAGCTTCTTTAATCACGACAATTTCCCTGTCAATACCATCATTCTCAAAATTATTAAATACATGCTCAAAATATCTTTCTGTTTCATCCATTTCTTCCAGTAGTCTCACTTCTTCATCAACATGCATAAGCACATTGCCCAATTGTTGTTCACCACCTGTCAAACTTGAAAACATACACAACATGTCAGTTTAAAAAATGAAAGGCTCTTCATTCGAAGCCTCAATGATCAGCTCTTCATGCTTCCCTGAACTATTCTGATAGTTCACTAAATTATTTAGAAATTCTTCCTCAACATCTCTAATTTCTTCCTCATCAAAGAAAACTTCTGGGACTGCAACTTCTTGACTATGCTTGGCAACTTCATCATAAGTTTGTAAAATACCTTCTCGTTCTACACAATTTCTTCCAATACTCAGTTTGTCCAAATAAGACAACAATGTCTCTTCCTCTTCTTTGATAAGGCTTTGATATTTCAAAGATTTCCTTGGCTTACCTCCTTCAGCTAAGTTCTCTTAGTCAACTTTCCTTCTCTTCACTTCAAAAATCTGCAATGCATTTTCTTCCTTTCTTGTTTCCATTTCCCATTGGTCTTCTATCCATGCTAAAATTCCTTCAAATATTATCCAATAAATTTGCACTAAGAGAAGACACAACCATTCAGTCATGCCTTTTACTTTCCTCCACCAATTGAAGTCTTGAAGGTCCTTATGCATCTCCTTTCTTGTTTGTCTTGCCTTTGCTCCTTTCCCTTTTTCATACACAGGTTCAAATTCATTACACTGCATACCTGCAATTTCACATTCACAGAAATAATTAATCCCAAAAATATGAGATCCTCTTATCTGTGAGGATGCTGTCAACACATTCCTCTCATTTTGATATGCATAGATCAATTCTTCTCTACTGTCATCACTGTCTCCTTCCCCAAGGAGAGATCCTCTCTTTGGTTCATAGATGTATTCTATTTCTTCATTCTCAGCTATTCGAAGCATTAATTATTCAGAAAACAATTCTCTGACAGGCCATTTAACTCTTCTTCCCACATAAAAGCCTTGTTTCCATTTTTCTTTAATTCCTTTCAATACCAGCTTCTCCAAATGATTGAGTTCTGCCTTCATCCCAGCCAATTCTATGTCCCTTTCTTCTTTACTCATTCCTTTGAGTCCAACTGCTTTAGCACTCTTTTCCCTATGTCTGTGATTTTCCTCTGTACCCCTATCATAACTATCAATGGTCAATTTATTTCCTTCCTTTGGTGAACCTTCCTTGTTCACTAGTGAGCCGCAACTAACCTTTTCCATTTCAGTTGTAACAAGTCTCCTTCATGCCTCACCAAACTTTCCTGAGTTTAGCCTTTTGGGATCTATTGGTTCCTTCCTTGAACCTTTCAGTGACCAACAATTTTACCCAATGCTCCTCTTGTTGGAATTGTTCTCTCCTATCCACAATCACAATTGTGAAGTTGCCTCAACAGCTTCTACCCAACCTCAGTTGGATGTTGTTCTCATCTCCTCTTGAATACTCCTTGGTTTAGGCTCTGCATCTTCAATTTCTCACTTCCTTCTTCATTCAGTAAATTCGTTTACTGTCGGGTACTATCACCTTTACTCATCTGAGAATTTTTCTTGCCTTATCTTCTTTACATAGCTCATATGCTATGATGCTGGTACAATGCATTCCACCTTTCAGCAATTCCATTGCTTCCACTGACCTGCACAAACTTTTCTCAAGATACATCAAAGTACCTTTCAAATCTGCAATATTTCCTTCAAAGATGTCTTAAAACTAATTCCCATTCCATCAGTCAAAGGACTCACCTATTCACTATTTCATTTAGACTTTCCATTCAATAGGACTCCATACAGCCAACAACTATTTCCCATTCTATTTTTCATAATGGACTCTATAGTTTTTAAGACCAATTAAACTTAGATTTGAGTTTCAATTATATTTGCCAATTTATGACAGATAGTATCAATTCCTTCTGATAACCTTTTTGTAAGCAAATCCTGTTTTGCCTCTAAAATTTCCAAAATTCATTCCCTATAGTGGTCCTTCTTTCAGCCCTATTAAACCCAATCTCTGTTCTTTCAATCATCAATATCATTGCCTTCAACAACACTTTAAACAATCCTCAACCATTCTCAGTTTTCATAAGATTATTCAAACCAATTAAATGAATTCAATGCTATAGAAAACCATTATTCTGTTTAGCTTTAACTTCTAAACCTTTTCCCTCAATCAAATCAATCATGCAATCAACTTTTCCTAAAAGGAAAACCTTTCTTCCTTTGAAATTTCAATCCCCTGCTATTCTTTAGACATTTAAATACATCTCTACAAAATTATTGAATTAAACATTCTTACCATACATTCCTCAGGCATTCACTGCTTCTCCTTTTTTATCTTAGCGTTCTTTGTAGTCTGATCCTCATCGACATCAAATTCACTTCAGTACAATCCTGCGCATTTGGCTTTAAAACCCCAAATGGATAAAAAATGACCCAATAATCTCCCCGTCGAACACCCCTTTGGCTCGAATCTATGCTTCTTCCTTTCAGAATCCAAAACACCCTTCAAAAATGTTAAAATAGTGCTTTTAATGCCTCTTCAACCAATTATATGCATTAACGTTGCAGATCTAGATTTGACCGATCGGATGGTCAGGATCCAATCGCAATATCGGTGATCGGAATTCTATCGGCTCCCAACTATCGGTGCTATGGTGGTCTGATGCGATATCGCTATCACTATCGGCGATTTGCAATGGCTGATTTAATATATATGTAAACCCTGCTCCGATATGCCGATGTGATATAAGTCGACGATCACAAGTCGTAAGGGTTGGGTCGAATCTTTATCGTGCCGCTCCACATAAGCGATGCGATAACACATGCCGGACCTGATAGAAATCAATACTCCATTACATAAAATTTCAAGTCGATTTCAATGAATTCGCTAAGTGTTTTAGTGCGATTCCCTTTGGAAATGACTTTCAGTGCTATGACGAGGACATACACATAGGGGCCGATGCGACTAGGTTCTACGGACCCGATGGCAATAAAACTCCTCCCTATAACAATTTGAAGTACGGATTCTTTAGTCTAATGTGTTTTTCGCCAAAACTTAGTGTATTTAAGGTTTCTTGCCTGCGAAACCAGAATGAAGGAATGCGCCCACTAATTGATCCTTTAAGACAATTATTCCATTGAAAAAGCATGAAAAACACAGTGATAACATCACTAACATCCGATACATAGAAAAGCAAGCATTGAAAGCCTCCATAACTGTTTATACACTATGCACACAACACTGTTTTTATTTCTGATAAAAAATACAGAGTCATTCCTTTCTCTGTATGTACACAAAGAAACACATAAATACAATTTTGAAGCTCTCTGCCCCTCTCGGCCTGATTATTATAGTTTGTGGCCTTCTTCTCCTATGTTGCCCGTAGGCTTCCAGATGCTCTCGAATCCTCTCTCTGTCTCACTCTATATTTGAATTATACAAGAAGACACAATTTATACAAATAAATGGATTCATGAACCAATTCTGGTTCAGAACCAGAAATCTCTCAACCTCTCCTAAAAAGTCTCTCCAAATCCACTCTTTTCTAAACCAACGCTAAATCAAGCTTTTAAATTTCCTCATATTATATTCTAGGCAAATAAATCTAACTATTTGGCTTGATCTCCACTTAGGGAGGATCAATCAGCCACTATGCCCTTCTCTCATATTTTCCAACAAATAGGCACTCTCATACATTTAAATAAATAAAACTAATTCAACAATTGTCTTCCAACCCCTTGTTAGTCACAACATGTGATCATGCTATCACATTGCTGACTAGGCCTGAATGCTCCTGCATCAGAATGGAATCTCTAACTTGTGGGTAACAAGGAATATTGCAAGGAAGGTATCCAAAAACCCAAAATTTTGAAGATATAGATGAATTATCACCTATCAGAAGATGAAACGGTGAATACAAATCTAATAGGATATGATGAAGGATTTTCTAGTTCTCATTGTTAATGAAAATGATGCCATGAGGGAGATAATGATACAACATTAGCATAAATTTGAAAACATAATATCCTATAACTTTCATGATGCGATAGCCATGAGTCTTAAACATTCTACTCTTATTAGATAGACCTTCTTAAAGAGTACAAAGCATGGATTCAAACTGGTTCTTATTCATCAAGTCTCGCATTAGCATGACTCACTTTCCTCTTAGTCTTTTTAAGAAGCTTGTTGCATTGAGTATGAAACATTAATAGGTGGTATATTAAAAATTTTGTTGTCATAGAATATAGAGTGAGACAAAAAATATGCTACAACTATTTGAGTTATTGTTACTATATAATTGAGTTGTACTTGGGGAGGCAAGTGACTCATGGATGCTCAAAAATGTTAACAAAGGGGAAAAAAGAAATCATTTTTTATGGAAGAAAAATAACTTAGAAGGATGACTATTGACTCTAAATACTTTACACAATCCATGAGTACTCACTAATATTCATGAGTACCGTGAGTATTGACCAACCTATCCTTTGTCAAAGAAAGTATGCCAAAAATATAGTTGAGTACTCAATCAAATGCCATAATCATAATATTGTGGTAACTATGGTAATGAGATGTAAGGTACAATTTAATGCACATGGAATACATGCAATGTTTGAGGGTATGAATTTCCTACTTGGGAAGCTCATAGTCATGATGCTTCCATCTCGATTTTAGATGCTTCATATCAAGCCTTCCATTTTATTACTAATTAAATACTTCATCAACATAATGTTAGGAAACAGGCTGGTAAAGAGCGTAGATCATCCTCTATGCATTCCCAAAAAATATATTGCACAAATGTTTCTCATTATTATTACTCTCAGAACTATGGATATCCACTAATTTTGGAGGTTTCAAGATTTCATCTTTTTTTGTAACCTTGACAACCGTTACGCTCAATTATGGGCTTCCTTTGGCCTTCTCCTTTGGATCATATGAAAGTAGGGTTTCCTCCTCATCATTAGCATGGTATGAGTGATTTCAAGGCTTGGTTGGGTAGACATGGGCTCACCATAATTTCTCTCATTGTGTTCATCACCCTCCTCCACCTCCATTTCCTCACAATTGTCTTCATTGTTGTCACTTCTCTTCAACAACTGATTTTTCCTCTCTTTCATCAAAACAATACAATTCACCAACACTTTCTTACCCAATCCTAAAATTTTGGGAAATGGGTACACTATTTAATGTTATTTAATATTCAAGCCCCTTTATAAAATTTTGTGGATATAGCTATTGAGGTTTTCTCATGATGTGTGGGATGATGTTGGATCTGGTTTTTACAGTTCTTGCACCCGAGTAGAGTAGATGACATAGAATATGTGAGCTAGTTATTTATATGAATTTGTATTATGTAAATGTATTTAGTAAAGTAGAGATAGCAATGCATTATGAAAAGTGTTAGGCCAAGGAATGATTCTCGACTCTTAATTTTTGAATTAATGTAAAGTTCATTATTGTAACAACCCTGGTGAAAATTCCATGTAATAAAAGTAACTAAAGGAAAAATAATAACCACGGATGATGGGACACTTATTCCAAGCTGAATGTTGGGAAAAATCCTAGTGATGAGAATCACTTGCGATTGGTTATGGCTAAAGAAATTGCAAAAGGAAATGGCTAAGGCTTTGGAAAGGCAAATGGCATTTTTGGCACATTTGTTTATGAAAATAATGGAAATTAGGAGAAAAAGGAGGTGAAAGGTCATAGGTTGCATGTGAGGAGGAAAATGAAGGAAAATAAAGAAAATGGAGGACTCATTCATAAAAAGGCTTTTGAGGATAAGTTGGTAACCTTTTGTCAGTTCAGTTTTGGAGCTCTCTCATTATTCTCTCTCTCTCCCCTACTCTTGGAGACTTAGAGTTTTCTTGGAGCACTCTTGGAGGGTGTGACATACTTAGATTCTTGGAGCAAGAAGGCAAAGGAAGGGCATGAAAGCACAAGAGGGCATCGAGATCAACAACTACATCAGATTTATTTGCAGGTATTGAGTTGCATATATGTTTCCTGCACTATTTTTGGCATGCATGGCATATGCATGTGGATTATTGGTTGTGATCTATCATTGGCATGAATGATTTCCTGGATTGAAGTTAGATTGCCTAGCCTTACCATTTCTTGGATAACCATGGTGATTGTGGGTTTACTTTCATTATTTGTTTTGGTTGGTTCTAATGATTCCTTAGCTTGGGTTGAGTTATTAGTTCTTAGAAGTCTTGGTTGGACAAATGCTCTGGAAGCCCTGTAACAACTTGGGTTGAGTTACTAGTCCTAGAAGCCTTGGTTGGACAAACACTCTGGAAGCCCTTGGTGGGTTGAGTTACTAGTCCTAGAAGCCTTGGTTGGACGAATGCTCTGGAAGCTTGGTGGCAACTGTGGGTTGAGTTACTAGTCCTGGAAGCCTTGGTTGGAAAAAATGCTTTGGAAGCCATGGAAGGCTTGGATGGAGACCAATATGATTATGGTTTTGTGATGTCCGAATGTGAGGCAGAATCATTGTTTGATGGGTTGAGGTGGTGTTTTATTACGAAACAACCCCCCCATTGATAACAAACAATAGATAGGGTTAGAGTTGTAAATGGGGACCCTTTTAAATTTTTAGGCTTAGGATAATAAAACCCTAAATCTAAGAAAATGCCTAGAAAGACCTTGCAAAACTAACTAAGGATGAAATCCATATGACCAATCGCAAATCTCACTTTTCCACATGACCATGTTAAAAACCTTTACAAAATTGTGATATGTGATTAAGTATCCCGTTGCGGTAACATCACCTTGTCATTTCGCAATCACATTTTGCACTTCACATAATTCACGAGAAACTTAACCATGTCATTAGAAAAACCACAAATGATTTGCAAAATGAGATTGTGATCTCCGCAATTGCATTTCGCTTAATGCATCTGATAACAGTATATTGTATCCCTTTTAAGACCGCAATGCGTGATTAAGAGCGTAAAACATGTGGAATAATTACGTTTTAAATACCAAAACAAACAAGTTGACAGGTTAATAAAGATTTAGCGACTTGAGGAAGGATAATAATTTTCCAGGTTATGGGTAGTTATAATCGAGTATCTCATTAAAATCTTTCTCATGATCCAAAGTCATTTCATAGAAGCTTTCAATCTTAATTAATAGATATTGTTTGCACTGATATATCTTGTCTATTTCAGGCAGGCGCAAAAGACATGTCGCTAAGAAAGGTGATGCAGAAATAGAGCAAACAGACCATTGTTGAAGCTGAGTTTATAGAGATGGCTCCTATATTTGCTGATACAATTTGTGATGCTGCTGGAGGTGCAACAGCTTGGATAGTAATTGACAATAGTCTGGAGGACGAGCGTCCTAAAATCACTATTACGAGAGAAACAACTGACTCAAAAAGGCCTTCAGAACTTCAATGTAGAGATGCTTCCTATTCATTCCTTCATAAGATAGGGGTAAGGGATAAAATCCTACCCTATATAGATATGATAAGGTGGGTGATCGAAAAACTTATCATTGAAGATAGGCAGTTCAAGAATTCAAGGATGGAGCTCATAGGGTCATTCAGAGCAGAGGATATGAAGAAGATTACCACATACCTGATCCGCAGGATATCTACGACAACGCATTTGTGGCTAACTTCGTAAAGAATAACCCAGACCCCTTCAAGCTAATTCAGGGTTCGAGGATGTAGGACAACAAATTCAAGGATGAAAAATTGGGTATGTATGCTATAGCCTCTTTGGAAAACCCCTACAATTATGCAGCAACCATGTTATGTAGATTGTATGGGCTACCCAATAATACTAAGTTTTTAATAGAATGGATTCCTCTGATTGATGCCTGTGTTCATTCCCGTATCATGAATTGGCCTTCCATCCTATTTGACAACCTAGCCACAACCATTACCGAATATCGACAGAAGAAAGCCTCCTTTTTAGATAACCCCCCTCCCTTCTATTTTAGTGCCTACATTTTGGATGCTATCTGTTTTTGCACAACATTTCCAACCATGGGTTGGAAATGGACCTTACAATATCCTTACCCAATCTATCTCAATCATAAACAAATATGGGAATCAAATTACATGCCTCACTTCTACAATATATTCCATGATGTTGTGTTTCCCCTACATCAAATGATTTTCAATAAGAGAGCCCCTAGGTTTTCCCAAGAAGCTGCAACAGACATGCTTACTGTCGGCAAGTATTTTGTTGAAGAGGCGTTCACCTATATTAGGGTTTTTGGTAGCACAATTGATCCACATGTCATTCCTTTATATGTTTCTGATAAGTTGTTAGCAAGATAGATTGCCTACTAGACTGTGGGAAAGGGTTTGACTAAAGTTCTCAAAGACGACAAGAAGTCATTATGGCCCATTTTCCCTGTCAAATGCAGTTCTTTTTCTTTAGCCAATTTTTTTCATTCCACTAAGGAATCAACACATATGGAAGCCCTCAGGCTTCATACATGGCCTAAGAAGCAATTTGATCCAAACAAATTGGCATATAATGTCACTACTGGAGAAAAGCTCAAGCCATACAATCATGACGATAATTATTTTGAGGATTTGTTACAGTGAGTCGTATCCTTCGAACAAGCATTTGAATGGGTAAACGCGAATCTGAAACCTCAATATTTTCAAATATTTCAGGAATTTAGAGATGAGAGGCTCCAAGTGATCCCAATGCATCTACTAAAACCCGAGGGTAAGTCTACTCCAAGCATCATTGTTGATAGTGGAGGTCCAAGCTCTCAAATAGACTCTCAGGTAAACACTGAGAAGACACCAGACACAAGGAAACCCCAATACATCAACAACATAGCTGAGTCCAACATGAAGTTAGTTGGAGAAGCAAGTGAAGAGCATATTGACTATAGAAATCGGTTCAAAGTCCAAAGGCGGTAGTTTGGAGCAGGAGTGGGATCATTTTAATCAGAAGTTGTAAGGCACTCCCAAAGCTTAAAATTCCCAAGAAACAGAGGAATGCAAAACTCCTCCGCATGTTTGTAAAGATACAGAGTCCAAGTCTGTCAACGAGAAATCTACACCTATGAAGGAACAAGCAACAACATCCCAACATACTGAAATTATCCCTGTGCTGCCCACATTGGAATTTTTCTGAAAGTAAATGAAATACCTCCACTTGATGTTTTCTATAGCCCTCTCCATAAGGTTGTATTTAGAAGGTAGAGAAAAAGGAGAAGGGTAGATGCACCTAAATTCCCACCTGGAAACGAGCCCATGGACATTGTCTGGAAGGACATTCCTTTCAATCTAACTAAGAACTTGACTAGACTATCACAGTTCACAGGAGCATACGCATCGACAACTATGGACAAGGCTACTGAGGTCTCTACTTTACTAAGGGAGAAATAGGAGAGGATTGGGTAGCTCAAACAAGAGCTCGAGGTAGAGAAAGCAAACGTAGACAGGGAGGTGGCAGAGAAACTGAAGCAATTGTAGCAAGACATGGAGGTTTTGAAAATAAGCCATGAGGCTGATATATCGTCCAAAAATATGCAACTCTAGGAAATGCAACAATCCATGGAAAGATACAAGGACGTTCCCACTACTGAGGAGTTCATCAAAGAGGCCTTGGAATTAAATTCCCTTCTGGTGAGACATCAAGAGTATTTCTGCTAGAAGATGTAACACATTACTCCCTATCTGATTACTAGCGACCAGGTGATAGAGAAGGCAATCGACCATAGAACTTAGTTTAACAATTTAAACACCAGAATCTCTGAGTTCATTGAGTGGAAGGAAACAGAAGATGGAAAGAAGGCAAATTGAATCGAGATTGAATAAACTCATAAAGACATTCTTTTCATAGATTGGGATGCCAGAATCAAATAGGCTGAGCTAGCAATCGCAAGGGCAGCTCGAGTATCAAAGAATATCATCAAAGTAGTGAATCACATCCTGTTCGCCACCTATCTCATCAAAGAAGAAAATATGAAAGAAATGCTCCATTTAACTGCTCTTCATAAAGGTTGGCAAGAAAATGCGGGGAGTAAAAGAGAGGCAATTACAAAATTGACCACGACCAACTGGGAGTTGTATTGGCATATCTTGTTAAGCAACATAGCCATATTATGACTCTCAATTGTTCCCTTCACACGACTCAAAGTATGTTACCACCGCTTACCGATGCAATCTTCACAACACAGCTCAGGACTTATTTTGGGCCACCTCCTCAAATTCAACCGATGACCGATATCTGCAATTTAAAGGACAAGCTGGCAGACAAAAAGTCATCCTCTTAGTTTTTTTATTTAGCCTCTGTTTATTTTTGGAGTTAGTTACCTAGTTAGGAGGAAGGTTGTTTGAAACCTCCTCAAATTTTGTATAATCTATTTTTGCACATTTAGTTAGAATAGTATTTATACCCTTCTCATGCATTTAGAGAAGGGTCCAGAATTTTATCAAAAACATTTGCAAAGAATGCACTATTGTAAGTTTGTGAATGCTTTGGTGAAATTATGGAACATGATCGTTTCTTTTAGATATCAGACTACTTTCCTTTGTTGATGCACTTTTGTATTCTTGGGAGACAATTTGATTTGAAGAAAGAAGTTGGTCTATGTCATTTGTCAAATGAGCAAAACTTTACACATATGGTATTATTATCATGTATGATTGATTCTATTTACATTAATTAGTGGCAAAACGTTACTTTCATGAATTATATGTGAGATTTATTGTTTATGTTAAGCGTTAATTGCACTTTTGTATGATGCCTAGCTGAAGTTGTGATTTTCATATATAACTCATCATATATGCGATATATTTTATAAATTCCTTTGACTAACTATTTAGTCAAAGGAATTATCTTTTACATTATCATCTCTGTTTAGTTGTGTTCAATCTTTATTATCACATGCTAAATAGATATCCTTGTAGATCGCATGTCACACAAGAACACCCGGTTTTATATTAGAATAAGTTAGAGAAATTTTATTGTAGAATAGGTCACTTAGATTATCATTATTCTATTGCAAAGCACTCATAAACCACCCACTCTCATATTAAAACCCACACTGGGAAACTAGTCCCATTATCCCCAGTCGGAGCCACCACTTTAAATGGAAAAGGAGTTGTCTTAAGGTTTGGACCGGGTGGTTATCCCCCATGTTTCGGCAACAAAATTTTGAGGTTGCAACATTTTGGTGCTAGAAGGAGGGAATTCAACTATGAATGGCAGATGAAGCTAAAAATCATTCGAAAAGCATTCATAAGAGTCAAAACCCCTCCACCATTTCTACACCTTCTCAAACTCATTCAGAATCTCCTGATCAGAAGTCTGAAGTTGTAGAAGCATCTCCTTCGTCTCCTGAAGTAGTAAGGCAACCACCTTCTCTAGATTACACTTCTGAGTTTCCCGAAGTTCATTCTTTGATACAGAAATTGGAACAGATATCCTTTTCTGCAGGGAAACCATAGAGACCCAAAGTATCTGAAGAAAGTGTTACCTCCTTATTACAACAAAACGGTTTTTTGACTACACTACAAATTGAGAGACTTGGGGTTACCCCTTTCGAGTTCCCCATTACTCCACGATGCAGGAAAGTCACTTCATCAATAGCTAAATCAGATACTAGCAAGACCACATCACCTTTCCATCCATGTACTCCTCCATCCACTTCTATTAAATCCACGACTTCTCAAATATCCACTTCTCCAATTAGTACTACAATTATCAATACTAATCTAGTAGTAAGTTCTTCGCCATATATACCTACTTCTAGATTGACCTTCCCATTTTCTCAGTCCCCAACTCAAGTTATGGCCAATCAACCTTGGAAAAATCCTGGTGCTATCCTAGTTGCAAATCCAAATGCACTCCCAGCAAACCCAAAAAAATGGTTGCCTAAGTATAATCCTGACGATGCTCTCCTGGCCGAAGAACATCTAAATAATTTTATGCTAGCCATGAATCTCAAAGGGATTGCACATGAAGATGTTGTAATCAGACTGTTTGCTTATACTTTCCAAGGATCTGCTGGGTCTTGGTATTTTTCCCTCCCACTAGGTTCATATAGAGTTTGGGATACTTTTCAAGAAGTATTTCTTGAAAAATTTGGTGATGAAAGGACCATAGCATCCTTGATCGATGATTTTTCTAATTTGAAAGCTAATCCAGATGAAAATACCAAAGATTTCAACTCCAGATTTAACAAATTTCTAAAAAAAATACCAGATGCCTCTAAACCTGATGTAGATGTACAAATAGAATGGTGTATATCACCTCTTCCTTCTAATATTGCAATTTTTGTAGATAGATCCAATAAGGCTACCCATGTAGAAAACATGAAATAAGCCCTGTTCGTAGAAAGAAGAATCATAGCTTTGGAAAAAAGATTACAAATAGATGAAAGGAAGACCAAAAAAGTAACATTTAAGGATGGCTCTAAGAAGAAAGCTTCAAATGACCCTTTCGATCTTGAAGGCATTCAGAAAGTGTTAAAAACGATGTCCAACAAAATGGTCGAAATTAAAAAACAAGTCGTAGCATCCTCTGCTCCTAAGAAACCTTTTCAATCATTCAAAAGGAACCCTTCTTCTACATCACAACCCCCAAACACCATTTCAAATGTTGAATTTGACCATGAAGCAGAAGAAGATTCATCAAACGAAGAGGAAGCTGAAACGGAGGAAGAAATTGAACTAAATGGGATGTGGGATTTTATTCTCCCTACTGAAGAAGAGGCACAAGCAATGCCAGTGACTACAAGAAGAAATTTTTTTCCTGACATGTCTATCACAAATCACAAGCAAAAAGTTGCTACTACTGCAAAGGAGAAAACAATAGCTAAAAAATCTAAGACTAGCCAAACTGATCCTATCCCTCCAGATTCCCCAAATGCCTCAAAAACATTGGTAATCTTAGATACAGTCAAATACAATATAGTGGAAAACATGAAAAAGACTAGAGCTAACATCTTGCTGCATGAGTTCACTAAAATCAAACAACAATAGAAGATCTTATTAAGTGATTTGAAAGCAGTTCTAGTATCTCCTCTGCCATCTACTGTAGTTACTCAAGCTACCTACAATATGGGAAAGCCTCCCTCATCCTCAAACAAAGTAGATCCTTCAGATCTAGTTCTGACTGGTGATAGGTCTATTTCTCATGTTCCTCCATTTCTACACACTTATGAACTTTTCAACAAGAATGTTCACATCTGCCTTGTCGATTCAGGAGCCTCATCAAATATAATGCCGAGAGCTGTGTGTACCAAATTGAATATTACACCTCAAAAATCTGCAGTGCACATAGTTGCATTAGATAGGACAAAAGTCGAGGTGCTTGGAGAAATAACATCAGTTTCAATTAAGCTTTGATCTAATCCAAAAGTTTCACAAATAATTGATATTCTAGTGGCCGATATCCATGAATGTTATGGTTTAATTCTCAATAGGGATTGGTCTGAAAATTTGCACGGTCATTTCACAACTGATTAGTCTCACATGTGGTTGCCACACAATGGTAAACCTAACCAAATCAAGGTAGACCGAGAGAAATTCATGAAATACATGCTCACCAACCTCGAGGGAAGAAAAAAACCTGTTGCTTTCACTAATAATATCATTGGAAATCACTCAGCTGAGTCCTCTTTAGGATCCTTTAATGCTTAGAGGTCTCCCTTTTTAGATAATGTTGTAGTCTCCCAAATCAATTTTTTTTTTTTAAATGGATCCTTCCAAATGTCAAAATTTAGTAGATAAAGTTTCTAATAACTCTCTATTTTGATAGTTCTAAATCAGAAGATGGCGTAGGTGCAGGATGCATTTTGATCAATTTGAAAGGAGAGAAAACCATGCTGGCTTGCAGACTTGAATTCCAGTGCACTAACAATGTCACTGAATATGAAGCACTAATCCAAGGACTGTATAAATCCATCAGTCTTAATGTCAAATACCTGCAAGTCTACGATGATTCAGAAATAATTGTGAAGCAGGCAAGAAATAAAATCCATTGTGTCTCTGGGCAGCTTAAACACTATCAATCTTTAGCTCAGAAATTGACTTCTCATTTTTCTGCTTTCAACATATCTTCAATCCCTAGATTACAAAATGCAAGTGCTGAATTACTTGCTAATGTGGCTGTCAGACCAGGAAGTAACTCCTCAAAATCAATTTGTTATATTCATTTAGGTTGGTCTTTAAAATATATACATGAGGGACAGACTGTTCATTTCATCTCCCAGTGTCTCTTCATATTTTCCATTATTTATTTACATTAGTTACACTTATTCACCCAATCCTAATGATTAGGTGTCAACATTCCCCCCCTAATCTAAAGGGATGTTGGTGAGTCTAAGCATCGTTATGAATCGTTCAAACTTTTCTCTTCCAAGCGCTTTGGTGAAGATGTCTACAATTTCCTCATTAGTGGAACAATGACAGAGATGGATTGTTTTGGCCTCAACATGATGTCGAATCAGATGATATTTAGTATTGATGTGCTTCGTTCGATCATGGAACTTTGGGTTCTTGGCCAAATTTATTGCCAAGGTATTGTCAATCATGAGTGGAGTCGATTGTACTTGTTTTACCTGCAAATCTTCAAGAATTTTCTTAAGCCACATAGTTTGTTTTGTTGCCTCAGCTGCTGCCACATATTCTTCTTCTGTTGTGGAATCTGCTAGAACTAATTGTTTGCGTGATCTCCAGGAGACATCTCCTGATCCAAGACTCATAGCATAACCTGAAGTAGATACCCCAGTTTCTTTGTCTCCATCGAAGTCTGAAACAGAGTATCCAATCAAGCTGAATTCATCCACCTATGTATACTTGATTCCAAAGTCTTGAGTTCCCTTCAACTACCTTAGAACTCTTTTTGTGGTAGACCAATGTCCCTGACAAGGCTTTTGCATAAACCTGGAGAGGATTCCAACAACAAACGAAATGTCTAGTCTGGTAGTAGTTAGGTAGTTGAGACATCCTACAAGTTGTCTATATTTTGTTGCATCCTCAAATTCTTTTCCTTCAATGGATGTGAGCTTTAAGTTTTGTTCCATTGGAGTAGTAAGAGAATTGCGTTATATCATGCCAAAGCTGTTCAACAGATCTCCAATGTACTTCTTTTGAGAAAGAAATATGGACTTCGAATGTTGAGTTACTTCAATACCAAGATAGTAATGAACATAGCCCAAATTAGTCATTTCAAAACCTTTCCTCAATTCCTTCTTTATGGATGCAATGTAGCTTTCATTGTTCCCTATTATCAAAAGATCATCTTCATATACCACAAGATATACAATTGTTTTGCCAACTTTATTGACAAATAAAGTTGCATCATCAAGATCATAATGTTTGAAATTGAGTTTCAGAAGATGCTCAGTTAGTTTTTCATACCAGGCTCACGATGCTTGTTTGAGGCCATACAAGGATTTCACAAGTTTGCATACTTTATGTTCATGTCCTTTCACAGCAAATCCTTCAGGCTGGGACATAAAAACATTCTCTTTTAGATATCCATTCAAGAAAGTAGTTTTTACATCCATTTGATGGACTTTCCAACCTTTCTGAGCTACTAGGGCAAAGAGTGTCTAGATGGTAGACCATTTTCCTGTGGGGCAAAAAATCTCCTCATAATCAACCCCTTCCTTCTGCACAAAACCTTTTTCGACAGGCCTAGCTTTGTGCTTGTCAAGTGAGCCATCAACTTTATACTTGTTCTTGTAGACCCACTTGCAGCCAATTGGTTTGGTTCCTAATGGAGGATCAACCAGCTTCCAAGTGCCATTCTTTATCAGGGCATCATACTCCTTTTGCATCACTTCTTTCCATTCACCATAAGAAACAACTTCATTGAAGGAAGTTGGTTCGAAATATGTAGACAAATTCAATTCACAATCATAAGAAACATCCATATCAACAGGTGAATCAGAGTCATCTACATCACCTCCATGTTGTCGGTTTGAATTTCTAGTTCCTGTCTTTCCAACCTCATCAAGATGAACACTTTCAAGTGTCTTTGTTAGCCACTTTGGGGGACCTTTCTTAGATGGTCCAGGCTGCTCCATTGATTGAGTTGGGACTGAATCAAGATTGAGTCTCCCAATTCTATCAATCACATCACTTAAAGTATCATCTGTTGTTGGAGTTTCATGCGGGGGAGAGAGTTCTTTAGAAGAATATTCCACAGGTTGATCTAGTATAGGAATCCCCCCTTCAAGATGTGGAATCTGATTATCAAATTCTTCAAATTATTTTTCATTTGCAAATTTATCCAAGCGATCAAGTTGCCGCTCAACAACATTGTCAGTTTTGGATGTTTCAAGAAAGATTACATCTCTAGATACAACAAAATTTTTATTGACTTCATCATAGACATGGTATGCTTTGGAGGTGTTTGAATACCCCAGGAAGATACACTTACGACTTCTTGCACCAAGTTTGTTTCTATGTACCTTTGGTATCAAGGCATAACAAGTAGAACAAAAGACCCTGAGATGCTTTACCGAAGGAATGTGCCCATACCACATTTCATAGGGAGTCTTATTTCTTATAGCATTAGATGGACATATATTCTTTATATATAGAGCACATAGAACTGCATCAACCCAAAACATCAATTTTACATTTTTGAAAAACATCATGGAGAGCACCATATTTAAGATTGTCCTATTCATTCTTTCAGCTACACCATTCTGTTGGGGATTATAAGGCATAGTTGTTTGATGTTTGATCCCATGTTGGCGAATATAGTTTTCAAATTCATTTGAAGTGTATTCTTTTCCATTATCAGTGTGAATAGAGCCAATGTGAGATTGTGCATCATTTTCAATCCATTTATGAAAGTTCTTGAATGTTTGAAAAGTAGCAGATTTGTTCTTCAATAAATAAATCCAACACATTCTGGTATAGTCATCAATAAATCTCAGCAGATATTTGTTTCCATTTGCAAAAGGAATAGGCATTGGACCACATAAATCTAAATGAATGAGTTCAAGTTTTATATGTGCTCTTGAATGTGAATCATGAAAAGATTGTTTGCTATGCTTTCCTAGAATGCAAGCATCACATTGCTTAAGTTTCATAGGCAAACTAGCAACACCATTTTTCTTCAACAAGCGGAGGTTGTCATAGTTCAAATGTCAAAATATAGCATGCCATAATAAACTTGATGGAAGTGTACCTTCTTCATAATGAGAATTGTATGAGAATGTTGTGCACGAGCAGAGGTACCTTGCAGCGTGAGAAGCCTTTCTTTTTCTATTCCCCTCATGACAAGTGAGTGGTCAGATGCTTTTCTCACCTCAAGCTTGCCATCAAACATATGAATGGAGTGACCTTGTTGGTGGATGTGGACCAAGGACATCAAGTTTCTCTTCAGTTGTTGGAGATATAGAACATGATGCAGAAGAAAGTCTGGAAGACCAGGCAATTTAAGCCTGATTGTGCCAAACCCTGATGGCTTGATTTTTGATTGGTATGCAAAGTATATTGCTCCATCAAAATTGTCAGTAAATTCTTCAAAAAAATATTTTCTATGAGTCATGTGGCAAGTTGCTCCTGAATCAAGCAACCAATCATTTTTCCAAGAAGCAAGTGAAGCATTAAATAAATCTTCATTTACTCTGATATTAGAGCGTGCCACAACATAATGAGCAGATTCAGGTGCTTTACCTTTGTCTGTGTCATTATTTTTACCTTTCTGTTGGTTTCTTTGCTGCTCAATTTTGTCGCAATGTGACCTGCATGTAGAGGCATCATGTGATCCATTTCTTTTGTAGATTATGTGGTGCAAATCTAACTTTTCTCCTTGAGAGTGTCTGCCCCCCCTGCCTTTGAAATATCTTCCTCTTCCTCTTCAACCACCTCTTCCTCTGGAAGAATCTTGGGTAAGATTCTTTTCTTTATGAGCAAGGCACACAACCTCTTCAGAAGATTCAGGGGCTATCTTCTTTCCAAAAGCTTTCTCTCTTTCAGCAAATTTTTTCATAAGAGAGTCAAAGGTAATATTTTTGAGATTTCCATTTGCTTACAATGACTCAAGATAATTGGAGTAAGCAGGATAAAGTGCCTTGAGAAAAGAAATAAGAGGAATATCCAATTCAACCTTAGTGGCTTTGATATCATGCATTATAGATTTTACTACAGATGCAAGAGCAAGAGGATCATTATTTTGTAATTCAAGAGTGAAGAGTTTAATCATGAGTTGAACAACTTCAAGTGCAGAATGTGATTCATAGAGTTCTTTCAGCGTTTGTAAGGCTTCAAAAATAGTTGAAAATGGTGAAATATGGCGACTCACCTCTTCACTTACAGATGCTGCAATTAATGCATAGGTTTTGCTGTTCTTATATTCCCAAATGGCAAAATCTTTGTCTGAGGTACGCTGTTCTGGCTCTTTGTCTCCATCTCCAACACACACTCCTTTCCACAACTCATTGAAAATGAGGGTGTGTTTTATCATTTGAGACCACTCAGGATAGTTCTCCTTGCTAGTGAGAACTATTCCCACAATAGTATGATTGAATGCATTGTAAAATTAGTGTATTGTAAAAAAATACTTCTAGCAATATACTGTAAAAAAATTGTACTTCTAGTTGCAAACTCTGTTTAACTTTTGAGAAAAAAATGAGGGATAATATATCAAAATTCTTAACTAGGGGAGGGGTTATGTGGTGGAGGGAGTATTCAAACAGCAGTGTATTAAAACAACAGTGCATATTAAAACCAATAGTCTTAAATATGAATAGCATATGGCATATGGTAGCGCGGTATTACCACTATGGATAGAATATGTAGTGGTATGTATTATGAAACACTGTATATGAAAACAGCGTTATACCAGACAACCGAAACAATGTATATGACATTGGAAATGTATATACTTTTATTGCACATCTCCATCAATAAAATTAAACATAAATATCGGCTTTCGAATGCTTCAATGTCAAATGACCATGTATAAAAGAAACATAGTGCAGAGGGGGGCCATCATGTTTCCATTACAAACAAGAGGAGTCTGGTTTGATATCAAGTATGGCCTCTGAGCCACAATAAAAAAACAAGAGCCACCATCACCACCATAGCCACCAACAATTCCTCCATCAGAGCCGCCATCACCACCGTAGCCACCAGCAATTCCATTCTAGCAAGTCGGACCAGCAAAAGAGCAACATGCGTTACTAAGTTCTAAGTTATCGATCTAAGTTTTGGGTAGAAACCATTTTGGATACAGTTTTTTGAGCTCTCTTAATAGAGTTGTAAAGATGTTGGCAGCGGGTCGGAAGGATGAAAAGAATGAGAAGGCTCTAAAAAATCACGTGGGTCACCCCCAAATAGGCAGAGGTTGTGCATTTACACTTCTCGACTCTCCTATCACTCATACCTAGTATCCATATGTAAATGGTACATCAGTCTTGGGTATTAAGTATAAAGATGGAGTTTTGCGATATCACCAAGCATAACATTTTGGAGGGCGAACTATTCAGAGAGAATAAAACGTATATGACACTGTATGGACAGTTGGAGCAGGCTTCATGTAGCGTATTATATGGGCAGCATATTATATGGGAAATTGAATTGGAGGATGGGAAACATATTATATTATACCATGTCAGAGTAGAGGTGTGAATTCTGCAAAATAGGCAGAACATAGGCAGAAAACTGACTCCAGGAATTACAAAAAAGCTAATTTTGGGATTTGGCTCTGATACCATGTCAGACTAGGTAGAACATAGGCAGGAAACTGACTCCAGGAATTACACAAAAGCTAATTTTGGGAGCTGGCTTTGATACCATGTCAGACTAGGAAGTAACTCCTCAAAATCAATTTGTTATATTCATTCAGGTTGGTCTTTATTATATACATGATGGAGATACTATTCATTTCATCTCCCGGTGACTCTTCATATTTTCCATTATTTATTTACATCAGTTACACTTATTCACCCAATCTTGATGATTAGGTGTCAACAGTGGCATCCAGGCTTATACCCTCAGAAGAATTTAGTCTAGACAGAGTTTCAATAGAATTAATATTTAGGCCATCAATTCCTGACAATGTAACAAATTAGAGAGTATTCAACAACGATGTGGATATAGTTAATTTCCTTACATCAGAGGGATCATATGAAGAACAGATCATAGATGAACATAAGCATGATCTAGAAATCAAACTTAATCATGATCATAACCCAATCCCAAAGTCTGTGGTTAAAATGGAAGATCTTTATGATCTAAAGGATAGATTTAAGAAAATTACTAACTCCAAAACTCAACGTTCTACTTTGAGATTTGAAGTAGTAAATCTAGGATCAAATGAAAAACCTCAAAATGCCAACCTAGGTATAGGCCTATCATTTGAAGAAAGAATATCATTCTTTAGGTTATTGAAGACATATAAAGGCGCTTTTGCTTGGGATTATGCAGATCTCAAAACTCATGATGCCTCTATAATTCAACATACCATACCCATGACTTCAAATGAAAACACAGTTCAATAGAAGCTTCACAAAATTCACCCAAACCTTGAAAGTCAAATCAAATTGGAATTGAACAAGCTTCTGAAATCCAAAATAATATTCCCTATTATACATTCTAAGTGGGTACCAAATATGGTACCCGTAAGGAAAAAGAACAGAGGTATTAGGATTTGTATTGATTTTAGAAACCTGAATCAAGCTTGCCAAAAAGATAATTTTCCCTTGCTGACTATGGAACAGATATTGCAATCAGTTGCAGGTTCTGAATTAATGTCCTTTCTTGATGGATTCTCAGGATATAGTCAAATACTTGTGCATCCAAATGACAGATTAAAGACAACATTCAGGACCAAGTGGGGAACATATGTCTATCAGAAGATTCCTTTCAAACTCATTAATGCGGGTGCCACATTTCAACATGCTATGGACATTGCCTTCAGAGGTCTAATCAATAAATTACTGGTTATTTACTTGGATGATATCACAGTCTATTCCAAGGATAGGAAAAATCATTTAAGTGACCTGAAACACATTTTCAAAAGATGCAAGAAGTATGGCATTTCCTTAAATCCCAAAAAATCCTATTTTGCTTTACCTTAAGGCAAACTCCTTGGGATTATAGTATCCAAGAAAGGAATTTACATTGATCTTGATAGAGTCCAAGAGATTGAAAAAATTTCCATCCCACACAATAAGAAAAACATGCAATCACCCCTGGGCCAAATAAATTTTGTAAAAAGATTTGTCCTATATTTTTCACAAATTGTTCTACCCCTTCAAGTGATGATAAGAAAAAATGTAGTTTTCAGATGGAACAAGGATGAAAGAGAGTCATTTGAGTTGATTAAAATATCCATTGCTAATGCTCGCTCATTGACAACCCCAGATTTTCTCAAACTTTTTGTATTATATACTTTTTCATCTGATACATCATATGTAGCAGTTTTGACACAGCTGAATGATGAAAATGTTGAGGCACCCATCTCCTTTTTCAGTTGTCACTTGCAAGGCGCCAGATTAAATTATTCAGTTGTAGAGAAATAGTCATTTTCTATTTTTAAAACTTTGAAAAAATTCAGACCTTTTCTTCTTAAAACCCATACAAAGATAATTGTACCCTACCCTGTAGTAAGACAACTATTGATCCAAAGAGAAGTAGGGGAGAAAAGAGCTAATTGGGTAATTGCACTCCAAGAATATGATGTAGAAATCAGGCCGGCTAAAATTGTCAGGGGCCAAGGTTTTTGCAAGATGTTAATAGGAGCTTCCTAGTTACCACCAGAAGAAGATCAAGGTAATGAAGTACAAATGTCAGAGGTAAGCCTCAATGAGATGCAATCACAATATGCTGATTTGAAATTTAATCTAAAAAATGGATATGCTCCTATGCATATTAATTATAAAACAAAGCAAGCTTTAAGATTGAAATCAAATCAGTATGAGCTAGTCAATGATGTATTGTTTAGGAAGAATTATGATTCAGTGATATGCCTAGAGAAACTTGAAGCCGAAAAGGTCATGCAGGAATTACATGATGGACCAGCTGGAGGACATTTTGGAGGAAATACCATGGCTCACAAAATCCTACATGCAGGGTGTTATTGGCCAATGGTATTTAAATATGCACATGAATATGCAAGGAAGTGCAAAACTTGTCAAACCACAGTCGGAAGAGAAAGAAAGCCAACATTTCCTTTACAACCAGTTAACATCCAACAACCATTCAAACAATGGGGATTAGACATAATTGGTGAGATTGTTCCTAATTCTTCAAAACAACATAGGTACATCCTTACAGCTACTGATTACTTTACTAAGTAGGTAGTCGTTGTCCCATTAAAGATAGCTAATACATAAAATATTACAGATTTCATTGATCAATACATAGTACCAGGTTTTGCTTACCCTCAACTTTAATGTTTGACAATGCATCTTACTTTTCCGGAAATGCAATGTTAGAATTTGCTCTTAAGCGAGGTTTCAAGTTGAAATATTCAGCCAATTATTATCCTCAAGGTAATGGATTAGCAGAATCAACAAACAAGAGCCTCATTATAATTATCAAAAGGACTATTGGTCAAAAACACAGGAATTGGCACAAAGCATTAACATTTTCTCTATGGGCAGACAGGATTACTCAGAAATCCTCTATTGGTTCTTCTCCTTTTGCTTTAGTTTATGGAAAAGAAGTTGTTCTTCCCACAAATGTAGCAATCATATCTCTTACGCTAGTACAATTTATCGATGAAAACCCTTCATCTTCTCTCCAGGCTAGACAATTTCAAATTCTCAAGCTTGAAGAAGAAAGAGAAAAGGCTAAAGCAACCCACTTCCATCATCAACAATTAGTCAAAACTTCTTTTGACACAACTTCTTCTAGTCATAAAAATCTTGAAGTAGGTGACTTGGTTCTGAAATGGGACAAAGCACATGAGGAAAAAGGTTGGCATACCAAATTCCAAAGACTTTGGCCTGGCCCTTTTCAGATCATTGAAAAAATTCGACAATCAACGTTTCTTTTACAAGACTTGTCAGGTAAGAAGGATTCTTTTCCCGTCATGGGAAAATTTTGAAAAAGTACGTCTCCTAGGAGATAACCTCTTCCAATTTTGTAACATATTGCTTTCTAGGAAAATAATGTATAAATAGTATTTACTTTTGGCTTTTCAAAATAAAATCTTTGATAACATTTTTGTTTTTTCGCTTTTATAAGAAAGTAAGAGTTAAAAGGATAATTAGGACATTTGAGTACTAAAGTAAACTTGATTTCTTTGGAAAAACTTGGTCTTGCTTAAAACATTTATTTTATAAGAAAACTCTTATCTTTATAGAATATGAAGGTTTTGTTATCAATCCGGAAAAGAATCTTTAACCTAGTAAGGACTTTTTGCAGATCAACATCTTACAGACTCTATCATTATCATCCAAAACTCTCAAAAGAGCCAATGATCCACCCCATCTATTAAAATTCTCCCTTTTGAGAGGGTAATTCTAAAATATATAAACTTAAAAGACAAAAGTCTCCTTACGAGCTTGTTTACCATGTTCATTGGGAAGTGATTAAAATGATATTACCAATACTGCATACCAAGCAGGGTAATAGCTAATGATCTCCTCGATCAGAAGATAAGGGGTCTCATCAAGAGCCAGGTTGTTCAGTTTAGTTAAAAACAGTGAATGGCATTGTCATTAGTAGGTTACCACGCCTAGACTATGTCTTTTAAGAAACCAAAAAAGAAAAAGATTACATTCAAGAGAGGAAAAAGGGGAAAAGGTCCAAGTGAGATTCAATCCAAGTGAATATCATTTTGAAATTTGAAAATTCATACAGATGGGACAATGAATCATTGTTGGTTAAAATATAACCCTGTTGAGGCTATGAACGCTTGTTAGTAGCAGAGGCTCTATCTGTGATAAATGAGTAAACACCAAAAAACTAATCTGCGGAAGGTACCTGCTATATTACTTAAAACCTTATTATTGGCTGAAGCAAACGTTTATACTTCTATCATTACAAGAGTAAAGTAATTAAGTAAATAAGATGAGCAAGTATCCTAACACCATAGCTACTAGTGCCCCTAGCTATGATGCTCTTCTCTACTTCATTAGATGATCTAGGTCGATCATTGGTAAGCATGTAACCTCCATTAACCTTGCATATCCCACACCGAGTGACACTCGTTGCATGCCTATATAACCCTTTCAGATATTGCCAGGAGTGACGATAGGAGGGCAAGGAATTTATATCGCTTGTCTGTAATCAGACAAGGAATGTGCGGGTCACAACGCTTGCATATTCACACAGGATCATATAGACATTCAACACCAATAGCTCAGCTTTTCAACAACGACCTTGAAAGGGTCTCTATACTTTCACATGGCCATGAGGAGCGGGAGTGGTAACTTAATGATTCCAGAGACATGTTGTTTACCTTATAACTCATGTAATCATTATTCTTATGACCCTAATTACTTTCAAAGTTTTTAGAAATTTCAGAAAACTACTCAGAGATAACTGGTTCTCCCAAGTGAATCGCCAATTGTTGTACTACGAAACAACCCCCCATTTATAACAAACAATAGCTAGGGTTAGAGTTGTAAATGGGGACCCTTTTAAATTTTTAGGCTTAGGATAATAAAATCCTAACTCTAAGAAAATACCTAGCAAAACCTTGCAAAACCAACTAAGGATGAAATCCATATCGCAAATCACAAATCACACTTTTCCACATGACCATGTTAAAAAACCTTTACAAAATTGCGATATGTGATTAAGTCTCCCGCTGTGATAACATCACCTTGTCATTTCACAATCACATTTCACACTTCGCATAATTCACGACAAACTTAACCATGCCATTAGAACAACCACAAACGATTTGCGAAATGTGATATTGTGATCTCTGTAATTGCATTTCGCTTAATGCATCCAGTAATGCTATACTGTATCCCTTTTAAGACCTCGATGCACGATTAAGAGCAGTAAAACGTGTGTAGTAATTATGTCTTAAATACCAAAACAAATGAGTTGACAGTTTATTAAATATTTAGCGGCCCAAGGAAGGATAATAATTTTCCAGGTTATGGGTAGTTGTAATCAAGTATCTCATTAAAACCTTTCTCACTATCCAAAGTCATTTCACAGAAGATTTCAATCTTAATTACTAGATATCATCTGCACTAATATATCTTGTCTATTTCAATTAAGCAACAAAAGACATGTCACTAAGAAAGGTGAAGTACAAACAGAGAAAACAAACCATTTTTGAAGCTGATTTTATAGAGATGGCTCTTATATTTGTTGATATAGTTTATGATGCTGTTGGAGGCGCAACAGTTTGGGAAGTAATTTACAATAGGTTGGAGGATGAGTGTCCTAAAATCATTGTTATGAGAGAAACACCTGACTCAAAAAGGCCTTTAGAACTTCAATGTAGAGCTGCTTCTTGTTCATTCCTTCATAGGATAGGAGAAAGGGCTAAAATCCTCCCCTATACAGATATGATCAAGTGGGTGATTGAAAGCCTTATCATTGAAGATAGTCAGTTCAAGAATTCAAGGATGGAGCTCATAGGGTCGTTCAGAGTAGAGGATCTGAAGAAGATGTACCACACACCTGATCCACATGATATCTACAGCACCACATTTGTGGCTAACATCGCAAAGAATAAGCGAGACCCCTTCAAGATAATGCAGGGTTGGAGGGTGTTGGATAATAAATTCAAGTATGAAAAATTGGGTATGTATGCTATAGCCTCTTTGGAAAATCCCTAAAACTATGCAACAACCATGTTATTTATATTGTATGGGCTACCCAATAATACTAAGTTTTCAATAGAATGGATTCCTCTGATTGATGCCTGCGTTAATTCCCATATCATGAATTGGCCTTCCATCCTATCTGACAACCTAGCCACCACCATTACCGAATATCGATAGAAGAAATCCTCCTTTTCAGATAACCTCCCTCCCTTCTATTTTAGTGCCTACATTATGGATGTTATTTGTTTTTGCACAACATTTCCAACCATGGGTTGGAAATGGACCTTACAAGATCCTTACCCAATCCATCTCAGTCATAAAAAAATATGGGAATCACATTACATACCTCACTTCAATAAGATATTCCATGTTTTTGTGTTTCCCCTACATCAAATGATTTTCAATAAGAAATCCCCTAGGTTTTCCCAAGAAGCTGCAGAAAACCTGCTTATTGTCGGGAAGTATTTTATTGAAAAATTGTTCACCTATATTAGGGTTTTTGGTAGCACAACTGATCCACATGTCCTTTCTTTATATGTTTTTGATAAGTTATTATCAAGATAGATTTCCTACTAGACTGTGGGAAAGGGCTTGACTAAAGTTCTCAAAGATGACAAGAAGTCATTATGGCCCATTTTCCCTATCAAATGTGGTTCTTTTGCTTGAGCCAATTTTGTTCATGCAACTAAGGAATCAACACATTTGGAAGCCCTCAGGCTTCATACATTGCCTCAGAGGAAATTTGATCCAAACAAAGTGGCATATAATGCCACTATTGGAGTAAAGCTCAAGCCATACAATCATGATGATAATTATTTTGAGGATTTGTTACAGTCAGTCGTATCCTTTGAGATGAGAGGCTTTGGGCAATACCAATGCATCTACTAAAACATAAGGATAAGTCTACTCCAAGCGTCACTGTTGATAGTGGAGGTCCAAGCTCTTAAATAGACTCTCAGGTAAACACTGAGAAGACGCCAGACACAGGGAAACCCCAAGATAATGATAACATAGTTGAGTCCAGTAGGAAGTCAGCTGAGAAGCGAGTGATGAGCACCCGGACTACAGAAATTAGTTCAGAGTCCAAAGGTGGTAGTTTGGAGCAGGAGTGGGATTAATTTAATAAGAAGTTGCAAGGCACTCCCAAAGCTTCAAATGACCAAGAAACATAGGAATGAAAAACTCCTTCACATGTTCATAAAGATACAAAGCCCAAGTCTGTCGACAAACAATCTACACCTATGGAGGAACAAACAACAACGTCCCAACATACTGAAATTATCCCTACTCTTCCCACATCGGAAATTGTTATGAAAGTAACTAAAATACCTCCACTTGATGTGTTCTATAGCCCTCCCCATCAGGCTATAGTTAGAAGGTAGAGAAAAAGGAGAAGGGTAGATGCACCTGAATTCCCACCTGGAAACGAGCCCATGGACATTGTCTGGAAGGACATTCCTTTCAATCCAACTGAGAACTTGACTAGACTATCATAGTTCATGGGAGCATATGCATCAACCACTATGGACAAGGCTATTGAGGTCTCTACTTTACTAAGGGAGAAAGAGGAGATAATTGTGTAGCTTGAACAAGAGCTCGAGGCAGTGAAAGTAAGTGCAATCAGGCAGGTGGTGGAGCAAATGAAGCAATTGCCACAATACATGGTGGTCTGGAAAATAAGCCATGAGGTCGATATATCGGCCAAAAAATGAAACTCTAGGAAATGCAGCAATCCATGGAAAGATACAAAGACGTTCCCACTACTGAGGAGTTCATCAAAGAGGCCCTGGAATTAATTTCCCTTCTGGTGAGACAACAAGAGTATTTCCACAAGAAGATGTCACACATTACTCCCTATCTGACTACTAGCGACCAACTGACAGATAAGGAAATCGACCAGAGAACGGAGTTTAACAATTTAAACACCAGACTCTCTGAGTTCATGAGTGGAAGGAAACAAAAGATGGAAACAAGGCCAATCTACCCGAGATTGAAGAAACTTATAAAGACATTCTCTTCACAGATTGGGATGCCAGAATCAAACAGGCTGAGCTAGGAGTCGCAAGGGAAGCTGGAGTATCAAAGAACATCATCAAGGTAGTGAATCACATCCTGTTTGCCACCAATCTCATCAAAGAAGGCAATACAAAAGAAATGCCCAATTTAATTTCTATGTATAAAGGCTGGCAAGAAAAAGCGGGGAGTAAAAGAGAGGCAATTACAAAACTGACCACGACCAACTGGGAGTCATATTGACATTATCTTGTTAAGCCACATGGCCAGATTATGACTCTCAACTGTTTCCTTCACACGACTCAAAGGATGTTGCCACTGCTCACCGATGCAATCTTCACAGGACAACTCATGACTCATTTCGGGCCACCTCCTCAAATTCAACTGATGACCGATATCTGTGATTTAAAGGACAAGCTCATAGGACTTCACACATATGGTTCTATTATCATGTATGATTGATTCTATTTACATTTAATTAGTGGCAAAACTTTACTTTCATGAATTAATGTGAGATTTATTGTTTATGTTAAGCGTTAATTGCACTTTTGTATGATGCCTAGCTGAAATTGTGATTTTCATATATAACTCATCATATATGTGATATATTTTATAAATTCCTTTGACTAACTATTTAGTCAAAGGAATTATATTTTACGCTATCATTTCTGTTTAGTTGTGTTCAATATTTATTATGACATGCTAAATAGATATCCTTGTAGATCGCATATCACACAAGAACACCAGGGTTTAATTAGAATAAGTTAGTTAGAGAAATTACATTGTAGAATAGGTCACTTAGATTATCATTATTCCATTGCAAAGCACTCATAAACCACCCACTCTCATCTTCAAATCCACACTGGGAAACTGGTCCCATTATCCCCAGTCAGAGCCACCACTTTAAATGGAAAAGGAGCTATCTTAAAGTCCGGACCAGGTGGTTATCCCCCATGTTTCAACAGAAAAATTTTAAGGCCACGACAGGTGGATGGCCTCTAGAAGCCCTAGATGAGTTTTAATTGATGTGTTGTATGAGATCCCATGTTCATGTTTGGAATATGGCACGGGGGTGAATTGCTGAAGAGATATTTGGCTCAACCATTCTATGGTCGAGTGGAACATGGAAGTCCCATCCCGTGCTTGGATAAAACATCATTAATGATAGTTTATTTCTTCTTGTATTTCTATGAGCATATTGATGGATTATATTTGGTCTATATGGATGTACTTTCATGATTATTTCTGTTTCTATTATGTTGGTTATGTATGTGTTTTGTGACCACAACCATGCAGGGATTTCACCATGATTTTACTTGTAGTTGAAGGATCAATGTATCTATGACCTAATGGATTGAATGGAAGTTGATGATTTGGGGCATCAATGGTTCTTAGCGATTATCAGCTAAGTATGAGACCCCTATGCTTAGAACTATTATTTACACCTATAGATTACATATTCATGATTTGTTTGACGAACTGCCCGTCATGGCTAGTAGGGGTCCAGTCATGGTTTTAAACAAGTATTTTCTTTAGCACTATCATTTCCATGTTATTTTACTGTTCTGAAGAGATGTTTCAATTTTTGGCAGTGGCCTAGGCTCTGGGCCTGAAAAAGTTGCTCAAATGCTGGGGATGTTGGCATAGCACTAACTAAATGAGTCTCTAGATGCTAGAAGGCAAGCCTATGAGGGAGAATCTGTTAGGCCCCTATAATACTAGTTATTCCCCCATTACTATTGTCATTGTATCCCTTATTGTTATTATTGTGCTCCTATTACCCCCATATGTTATTAGTATGCCCCATAGAAACCCACTATTGTTATTTTTGTGCCCTTATGTTATTACTGTTATGTCGGCTTGATTACATTGTGACCCCTTAGACTCCTACATATAGAAGGGAGGTTTAGTCATTTGTATCATCCAAGAATTTTTCATTTGTGTAATGTAAAAGAGGTTGCCCCCTCAAAGAGGCTGAATTATAAGGCATTGATCTATCTTTTCTATCTTTTTGTGAGCTGGTTTCCTAACATTTGGTATTAGAGCTTTGGATTCTAGGGTTTTGCTGCTCCAAACAGGTCATCATGGAATTTTCACTATAACTTTGTTTCTACAACGTTTCAGAAGCTTAAAAAAACCCGTTTGGGCTGAAATCATTCTAAACTTCGGGCTTGAATGTCAGAGCTTGTCGTGCTATATTTGAGGAGATATGATCTGAGTAAGTTAGCATTTTTGTAGACTCCCAAATACATTCCAAATAGGTGACCTGGGGAAAATTGTCATAAATTTTGTTTTGAGCATCAAATTGAAATTTCATAAGAAGTTTTAGAAATAAGACAGCCTGTAGTTTTCTGTGTATCAGTTTCAAGTACTAAGGTCGAAACAGTGACACGTGGCACATCGTACAAGTTCGCTCTACTGAATTATTCTATAATCCGGTCATCGTGAGATATTTGGCGTAACTCTTCCTTGGAGAATCCAATCTTGATCAGACTTGTAGGGTTAGAAAGATGACTCAAAGGGCTACCGCAGGACGAGATTTTAGATATTCAAGATCCGCAGTTACAGAGATACAACAGATTCAATATCAAGCTTTTACAAAGTGAAAAAAAGGTGTGTAGTTTTTTTTGAATTTTGCATAAGATTGGTTTGAAATATTAGTCTAAATGAATTCAAAGGGAATAGTAAAGAATTATTAGCACTAATTTAATGCACCAAAGAAAGAAAATAGAAACACCTAGTAAGCAACTTGAAAACTCTAGCATGACTCATGAAGAAGAGGAAGAAATGCAACATGATATATCAAAATTACAAGACCAAGTACAACAAATTTCACTCTCACTAAAGGTAAATGAAGCCAAGATGAATGGCGTGGAAGCTAATATGAATGGCATGCAAGTTAAGATGGATGGCGTGGAAGCTAAGATGGATGGTTTAAAGAAAGGCGTAGAAGCTAAGATGAATGGCATGGACGATAAGATGGAAGAATTGAAGATAAATTTGAATAAGTTGCTACAAGAAATGGTCACTAATGGTGAAAGGGTAGTAAAGGAAACTCATGATGAGAACAAACGAAATGTTAATCATGATTTCATAGACTCTAATGTTGGATTGAAGACCCACCATGTTCCAAAAATCGATATGAGGAAGTTTGATGGCAAGGATCCCGGAACATGGATACTACAGATGGAGCAATTTTTAAATCTCCATAATGTGCAAAACACACAAAAGGTACGTATTGCAACTTTATATTTGGAACCAAATCAGTTTATATAGTATCGACGACTTTTCTCTCGTAAACAAATTGTCACTTGGGAAATTTTTACGGAAGAAATGATAGCACATTATGAGGATACAAAAAACAACACCTTTTTTAGCCAATTGATAAATATCAAACAAAAGGGTCCAATGATGGAGCACATTGAGGACTTCCAAAAATTGAACATAAGGGCAGAAGATATTCCAGAGGAGCATAAGATTTATGTGTTCATCGATAATTTAAAGGATAATATCCAACATGAGGTTCGCCTTTGGGAACCTGATTCATTCGAGAAGGCATTTAGGCTAGCAAGAAAAATGGAAAGAAAAATTATGGCAACGAGGAAGCCTACCACTCACAACTATAAAGATGGAAGTGTTATTGCCCCTAGCCTTCCATAACCTACAAGGTTGACACCACAACAATTGGAAGAAAAAAGAGCAAAAGGGCTTTGTTACGGTTATGATAGCAAATACACTAAGGGTCATAAGTGTGCTGAGAAGAAATTATTCTACATAAATTGTGAAGAGGAGGAAGAAAATGAACAAGAAATGTCAAAAGAAGAGGATATACTCCAGGAACAAACCCTAGATAAAGAAGAAATGAATCCGACCATATCTTGTAATGCATTGGCTGGAATTACCACTCCTCAAATTATCAAGATAAAAGGACATATCAAGAAGAAAAAGGTAATAGTGTTGATTGATTAGGGAAGTACCCATAATTTTATTCATTGTAAGATAGAAAAGGAGTTGAATTGCTTCCTATATCCAACACCAGAGTGTCAAGTGATGGTTGCAAGTGGAGGAACCATAAATTGCTCTAGAAAGTGCCATAATATCAAGCTATCCATGGGAGAATATGTATTGAATAGCCCAATGCTTTCCATTCCAATGGGTGGTGCTAATGTTGTACTAGGAGCCCAATGGCTACAATCCTTGGGTACAATAGCTTTTAATTTTCAAGAACTTTTCATGAAATTTTGTGCGGAAGGAAAGGAAGTTGAATTAAGGGGTATTGCAGGGAAACCGAGAAAGATAATCAACTCTAACGGTATGACAAAGATTCTAAAGAAGGAACAATGAGGTGTAATTGCACAATTCTGTTCACTAGAGGTTCCCACATCGAAATCATCTATTTCTCCATATATCCAAAAAGTCTTGGACAATCATTCCAAGGTATTTTAGACTCCCAAAGGTCTCCCACCTATTCATGATCATGATCATGCTATTCATTTGATTCCAGGAAGTGTTCCTCCAAACATCAGGCCGTACAGATATCCCTATGCCCAAAAGAGTGAAATTGAACGTATAGTTGCAGAAATGCTAGAGGCTGGTATAATTCAACCTAGTCAAATTTCTTTCTTTGCTCCAGTAGTATTGGTGCACAAGAAGGATGGATCATGGTGCATGTGTCCGGATTAGAGGGAGCTCAACAAGCTCACTATTAAAGATAAATTTCCCATTCCTGTCATTGATGAATTATTGGATGAATTGCATGGATCAATTTACTTCACCAAGTTGGATCTTCATTCAGGATATCATCAAATCAGAATGGAGACTGAAGACATTCTAAAAACAACATTTAGAACTCATGAGGGTCATTGTGAATTTTTAGTCATGCCTTTTGGCCTTACTAATGCACCTTCTACATTTCAAGGTTTGATGAATTCCATTTTCAAACCCTTCCTTAGAAAATTTGTGTTAGTATTTTTTGATGATATACTAATCTATAACATGTCTTGGAAGGATCATGTTGAACATGTTGACATGGTGCTCAAACTATTGAAGGAGAAACAATTATATGCAAAATGCTCCAAATGTTTCTTTGGAGTACAAGAGGTGGAATATCTGGGTCATATTGTATCTCATGAAGGTGTTAAGGTAGACCCTAGAAAAATTAAAGCCATTAAGGAATGGAAAATCCCCACATCTATAAAGCATCTACGAGGATTTCTCAGGTTGACAGGATATTATCACAAGTTTGTTAAGAATTATGGGAGAATAGTAGCACCTCTAACAACATTATTGAAGAAAGATGCATTTTCATGGACTCTAGAAGCAACAAAGGCCTTCGAACATCTCAAAGAGGCAATGTGCCAAGCACTGGTCTTAGCTACACTGGACTTCACAAAAACCTTTATTATGGAATGTGATGCTTCAGGAAATGGAATTGGTGCTGTTTTAATGCAAAATGAAAGACCCATTGCTTTCGAAAGTCGTCCAATCAAGGGAAAGTATTTACACAAAGCTATTCATGAGAAGGAAATGTTGGCAATACTACACGCACTTAAGAAATGGTGACCCTACCTAATGGGAAGACACTTCAAGGTAAAAATGGATCATGATAGTCTTAAATAATTTTTAGAACAAAGAGTATCCTCTGAAGAGCAACAAAAATGGGTCACAAAGATGTTGGGTTATGATTTTGAAATCATCTACAAAAAAGGGAAGCAAAATGTTGTGGCAGATGCACTCTCAAGAAAGGATGAGGATGTGGAAGCATTGTTGTGTTCCATTTCTATTATCCAACCAGATTGGATAAACGAAGCAAGGGAGGAATGGAAGAATGACAAAGAAGTGTGGGCACTCATTTGACAGATACAACAAGATCCCAGTACATCTGATACATTTAGTTGGAAAAATGATTCGTTATGGTACAAAGATTGCTTATACCTATGTGAGAATTCCCAACTCAAAGAAAATATTCTTATGGAATTGCACACTTCTCCCTTAGGAGGGAACTCAAGATTTTTAAAAACTTACCATAGGGTTAAGAAGGAACTTTTTTTGGATGGCCTTAAATAAGATATTCAAAAGTTTGTGGTGGAATGTTTGGTTTGCCAACAAAATAAAGTTGAAACAATTAAGACCCGAGGTCTATTACAACCTTTATGCATTCCAAGCCAACGTTGGGAGGAAGTTTCAATGGATTTTATCACAGGTTTACCCAATTCCAAAGGAAAGAGCGTCATCATGGTGGTAGTTGACAGACTTACCATGTATGCACACATTTGTGCATTATCACATCCATTTAAAGCTAGTACAGTTTCTATGGAATTTATGGAAACAATTCATAAGCTACATGGAAACCCAAAGATTATTGTAAGCGACAGAGATCCCATTTTCACTGGAATTTTTTGGACATGATTATTTTCTTGTCTCGGTACTCAGTTAGCTCATAGCTCATCTTATCATCCTCAATCTAATGGGAAAACTAAGATAGTACACAAATGTTTGGAAGGATATCTTCGTTGCTTTGTATCTAATAAACATACACAATGGGGCAAATGGTTTCCTCTGGCTGAATGGTGGTATAACACTTCCTTCCATACTACAACAAAAATGACCCCATTTATGGCACTTTATGGATATCATCCACCATCCATCACATCATATTTAAGAGAAAATTTTAAGGTTCAAGCAGTGGAACATCACATCGAGCATCAAAAACAAGTTCTGCGACTCTTAAAGGATAACCTCACGTTGGCGTAGAATATAATGAAACACCAAGCAAATCAACATTGCAGCGAAAGAAGTTTTGATGTAGGTGACTGGGTATTCCTACGGCTACAAAAATATAAACAAATGTCCCTCAAGCAAGCTAAGAAGGATAATAAATTATCACCAAAGTATTATGGTCCATACAAGGTGTTGCAAAATATTGGTACTATGGCATACAAATTGGAGCTTCATGTAGCTTCCCGAGTGCACCCAGTTTTCCATGTTTCATGTTTAAAGAAGGTTATAGGTGACAAGCTCCCAGTTCAAACAATATTTCTATAACTTGACGAGGAAGGAAAAATCATATTGGAACTGGAAGCAGTCACAGAAACAAGAACTCGATAGCTATGAAATCGATCAATTTCAGAGTATCTCATCAAGTGGAAGAACTTATCCGTTGAAGATTCCACATGGGAGGATGAGAATTTTATATAGAAGCATCCATAACTACTCAAGCGTTGAGGACAACGCTTTTCGGAAGGAGAGGGGCATGTTAGGCCCCTATAATAATATTGATTCCCCCATTACTATTGTCATTGTATCCCTTATTGTTATTATTGTGCCCCTCTTTCCCCCATATTGTTATTAGTATTCCCCATAGAAACCCACTATTTTTATTTTTGTTCCCTTATGTTATTATTGTTATGTCAGCTTGATTACATTGTGACCCCTTAGACTCCTATACATAGAAGGGAGGTTTAGTCATTTGTATCATCCAAGAATTGTTCATTTGTGTAATGTAAAGGAGGTTTCCCCCTTGAAGAGGCTAAATTCTAAGGCGTTGATCTATCTTTTCTATATTTTTGTGAGCTGGTTTCCTAACAGAACCTGGGTTTTTGGATGCTATCATGCCTATAGAATGAGAGCGACTGAGGCTTAATTTGTACAAAAGTTCAGTGGGACCCAAGGGAAAGATGTCTAAAGTGTTGGATTTGTTCTTGAGGGTCCTAAATCTAATGTTGAATGTTTGTATGGTGTGTTTTTATCGGTTCCACTTCCTTAATGTGACTTAGTAGGTCGAATCATATCATAGTGGCCTCTTGTCACATGTTTACCTCCACTAACTGGTTGCTTGGGTAAACATGGAAGGAGGTTGTTATAGATTGGTATCAGAGCATGGTTCATCCCTTGAGCTGGATGGGCTATGTGTTGGTCATGCATGCATGTCAGTTGCATGTGTGTCTCTCACACTTGCATTCCATGTGCTTGTTGCATTTGCATGATGTTTTTCATGGTGGTAGTGATGGCATGATGTGAAATTTGAGGTTGTTATTGTGGAATGTAGCGTCGTGAGTGTATGACTGGTTACATGTTGATTTATGTCTCTTATATGTATTGTTGTAGTATGCTTGATTACATTCTTGCATGTCTAGTTACATTATTGTATGCTTGGTTGCATGTATCATTCTTGTAGGTTTGGTTTCAAGTATCGTTCATTCATGCTTGATCATATGTGCTTATGCATATGTGTAGTTGGTTATGTATTGATTATGCATGTTCATGTTTGCATATGGTTAAGTGTACAGTGATGTAGTGGTTGTTGTCATGCATGAGGTCATGGTGTGTGCTGATGTTAAGGTCATGCATTGATGATTGGACCCTAGCTAGAATGACGGTTGCATGGTCATATGCTTATGTATTAAGTTTCTATATGTTCCATGATTATGTTATACATGTATCACGTTGGTTTTTTGATCTTTCAAACAAGGTATCCTCCCTGAGCCATGCTAAGTTACGTTGGTTTATTGTGATTTGGTTTAGCTGAAATGATATACCTTGCAAGAAGAAATATCAAATGGTTAGAAAGATGGTTGAATACAAAGACTCTCCCTATGAATCCGAAGAGTAGTATGGTGTTGGGAACTCTTATGATTTGGAAGTTACATAAAGAAGCTTAAAGGAATAAATAAGGAGTTGTAAGGCCGATAATGACAAAATCATGCAGGCACAGAAGAAACAAGTAGATGTAAATGCATTGATACTTTAGAGTGTGTCAGATTTACAGCGACAGGGACCATGTTGGATCAGCTATGAGCAGGAGGATAGAACTAATGGGGCATATGGTAGTTGGTCGCATGGTGGTCACAGGTCAGATAGAGATGACACAATTAGAGATGGTAGATTGTTGAGCACTCTAGATAGGAGATGGGATAGACACAAGTATTATTCTAGTTCTGATTCGAATAGGAATCATGATCGTCATTGTTATCATCCTTAGAGGAGGAGTGATAGGGGATATTTTCTAGATGAGGTTAAGAAAGCAAAGCTGCCAACATTTGATGGAGAGATGAAAAAAACACAAGATGTAGAGGCATGGTTGCTTGGCATGCATAAATTCTTTAGATTTAATGACTATTGAGAGAACATGAAAGCTAAAGCGGTTTCATTCAGTCCCAAAGGTAAAGTAGACACTTGGTGGGAAAATGTGATGAATGTCATGTAGAAAATTCCTATAGATTCACAAGCTCATGCAATTTACTAAAGCACAGGACAAGAATCTACTTCTACTTTCAACCAGCGAAAGCCAATAGATCGATGAAAATAATATGAACAAGAAGAAGATAAATCAATGGCACATAACACAAGATGTATCTGGGGAAAGCCACTGCTCAAAACCCCGCTACCTATAATGCATTAATCATAAATATGAGTGAAGATACAAAGCTTGTTCTCACTAGAAAAATTATGCACAAGTATGCTCAACTCTCTCAGCTCACAAGTAAGATCTTAGCCAACACATAGCCAATTATGCTTCCCTCTAAGCCCCTATTTCCTTGCACAATTCCTATGGTCGAATAACCCATATTAATGGAAATCTGGTGCTTCCAAAACTGTGCAATCCAATCTAGGTTGACTTCCTGATTTCATCCATGATCTATACAACTCAGTAATTCATACAACTAATAGTATGTTGTCCTTGTACTCTAGTCTCAGCTGGGTCTTTCTCGGAATCAACATGCATGAGTTTCTGATGAGGGAATCTTTAGTTAACTAGAGTGACACTTATGGATGCACTAATTCGCCAATTGACTGCTAACTCTCTATTAGTTCCTCAAACAATTTAGAACTAATTTAACTGAACATAACTCAGTAAACTAAGTTATTTAATTACAACTCACAATTAAACTCATCCCAGACCGTTAAAAGTTAGGGAGAATATATAAATCACTTCATAAAGACTTCCAACTTGAAATTTCTAAGCTAATTAAGCTAATTGTTATGAAACTAGCTCACAAAAAGATAGAAAAGAGAGATCCACGCCTTAGAATTCAGCCTCTTCGAGGGGGCAACCTCCTTTACATTACATAAATGAACAATTCTTTGGATGATACAAATGACAAAACCTCCTTTCTATATATAGGAGTCTATGGAGTCACAATATAATCCAGCCGACCTAACAATAATAATATAAAGCCACAAAAATAACAATAGAGGGATTCTATGGACATATTAATAACAATATGGGGGTAATGGGGGCACAACAATATAAATAAGGGGTATAACTACAATAGTAATGGGGTAATCACTAGTATTATAGGGACCCAACATGCCCCTCTCCTTCAAAAAAGTGTTGTCCTCAACGCTTGAGTAGTTCTAGATACTTCTGCATAAAATTCTCATCCTCCCATGTGGAATCTTCAACGGATAAGTTCTTCCACTTGATAAGGTACTCTGAAATTGATCGATTTCGTAGCTGTCGAGTTCTTGTTTCTATAACCGCTTCCGGTTCCAATATAATTTTTCCTTCCTCGTCAAGTTCTGGCAATATTGTTTGAACTGGGAGCTTGTCGCCTATAACCTTCTTTAAGCATGAAACATGGAAAACTGGGTGCAATCGAGAAGCTACAGGAAGCTCCAATTTGTATGCCATAGTACCAATCTTTTGCAACACCTTGTATGGACCATAATACTTTGGTGATAATTTATTATCCTTCTTAGCTTGCTCGAGGGACATTTTCTTATATGGTTGTAGCCGTAGGAATACCCAATCACCTACATCAAAACTTCTTTCACTGCGATGTTGATCTGCCTGTTGTTTCATTCTATTCTGTGCCAACACGAGGTTATCCTTTAAGAGTTGGAGGACTTGTTGTTGATGTTCGATGTGATGTTCCACTGCCTGAACCTTAGAATTTTCTCTTAAATATGATGTGATGGATGGTGGTTGATACCCATAAAGTGCCATAAATGGGGTCATTTTTGTTGCTGTATGAAAGGAAGTGTTATACCACCATTCAGCCAGAGGCAACCATTTGACCCATTGTGTCTGTTTATCAAATACAAAGCAACGAAGATATCCTTCCAAACATTTGTTTACTATCTCAGTTTGCCCATCAGATTGAGGATGATAAGATGAGCTATGATCTAACTGAGTACCAAGACAAGAAAATAATTGTGTCCAAAAATTTCCAGTGAAAATGGGATCTCTGTCACTTACAATAATCTTTGGGTTTCCATGTAGCTTTTGAATTGTTTCCATAAATGCAGTAGAAACTGTACTGGCTTTAAATGGATGTGATAATGCACAAAAGTGTGCATACTTGGTAAGTCTGTCAACTACCACCATGATGACACTCTTTCCCTCAGACTTGGGTAAACCTGTGATAAAATCCATTGATACCTCCTCCCAACGTTGGCTTGGAATGGATAAAGGTTGTAATAGACCCGGTGTCTTAAATGTTTCAACTTTATTTTGTTGGCAAACCAAACATTCTGCCACAAAATTTTGAATATCTGATTTAAGGCCATCCCAAAAAAATTCCTTCTTAACCCTGTGGTAAGTTTTTAAAAATCCTGAGTGCCCTCCTAAGGGAGAAGTGTGCAATTCCATAAGAATCTTTTGTTTTAGCTGGGAATTCTTACAGAGGTATAAGCGATCTTTGTACCATAACGAATCATTTTTCCATCTAAATGTATCAGACGTACTGGAATCTTGTTGTAGCTTTCGAATAAGTGCCCACACTTCTTCGTCATTCTTCCATTCCTCCCTTGCTTCATTTATCCAATCTGGTTGGATGATAGAAATAGCGCACAAAAATGCTTCCACATCCTCATCCTTCCTTGAGAGTGCATCTGCCACCACATTTTGCTTCCCTTTTTTGTAGATGATTTCAAAGTCATAACCCAACATCTTTGTGACCCACTTTTGTTGCTCTTTAGAGGATAATCTTTGTTCTAAAAAGTATTTAAGGCTATCATGATCCGTTTTTACCTTGAAGTGTCTTCCCATTAGGTAGGGTCGCCATTTCTTAAGTGCATGGAGTATTGCCAACATTTCCTTCTCATCAATAGCTTTGCTTAGAAACTTTCCCTTGATTGGACGACTTTCAAAAGCAATGGGTCTTTCATCTTGCATTAAAACAGCACCAATTCCATTTCCTGAAGCATCACATTCCACAATAAAGGTTTTTGTGAAGTCCGGTGTAGCTAAAACCGGTGCTTGGCACATTGCCTCTTTAAGATGTTCAAAGGCCTTTGTTGCTTCTGGAGTCCATGAAAATGCATCTTTCTTTAATAATGTCGTTAGAGGTGCTGCTATTCTCCCATAATTCTTAACAAACTTGTGATAATACCCTGTCAACCCAAGAAATCCGTGCAAATGCTTTATGGATGTGGGGATTTTCCATTCCTTAATGGCTTTAATTTTGGTAGGGTCTACCTTAACTCCTTCATAAGATACAATATGACCCAAATATTCCACCTCCTGGACTCCAAAGAAACATTTGGATCTTTTGGCATATAATGGTTTCTCTTCCAATAGCTGTAGCACCCTGTCAACATGTTCAACATGATCCTTCCAGGACTTGCTGTAGATAAGTATATCATCAAAAAATACTAACACAATTTTTCTAAGGAATCGTTTGAAAATTGAATTCATCAAACCTTGAAATGTTGAAGGTGCATTGGTAAGGCCAAAAGGCATGACCAAAAATTCATAATGACCCTCATGAGTTCTAAATGCCGTTTTCGAAATGTCTTCAATCTTCATTCTGATTTGATGATATCCTGAACGAAGATCCAACTTGGTGAAGTAAATTGATCCATGCAATTCATCCAGTAATTCATCAATGACAGGAATGGGGAACTTATCTTTAATAGTGAGCTTGTTGAGCTCCCTATAATCCGGACACATGCGCCATGATCCATCCTTCTTGTGCACCAATACTACTGGAGCAGAGAAAGAACTTTGACTCGGTTGAATTATACCAGCCTCTAGCATTTCTGCAACCATACGTTCAATTTCACTTTTTTGGACATAGGGATATCTGTACGGCCTGATGTTTGGAGGAACACTTCCTGGAATCAGATGAATAGCATGATCATGATCACGCATAGGTGGGAGACCTTTGGGAGTCTCAAATACCTTGGAATGATTGTCCAGGACTTTTTGAAGATCTGGAGAAATAGATGATTCTAATGTGGAAACATCTAGCGAACATAATTGTGCAATTACACCCTTTGCTCCTTTTTTAGAAGCTTTGTCATACCATTAGAGCTGATTATCTTTCTTGGTTTCCCTGCAATACCCCTTAATTCAACTTCCTTTCCTTCCACAGAAAATTTGATGAAAAGTTCTTGAAAATTAAAAGCTATTGTACCCAAGGATTGTAGCCATTGGACTCCTAGTACAACATCAGCACCTCCCATTGGAATGGAAAGCATTGGGCTAGTCAATACATATTCTCCCATGGATAGCTTGATATTATGGCACTTTCCAGAGCAATTTATTGTTCCTCCATTTGCAATCATCACTTGACACTCTGGTGCTGGATATAGGAAGCAATTCAATTCTTTTGCTACCCTACAATGAATAAAATTGTGGGTGCTTCCTGAATCAATCAAAACTATCACCTTTTTCTTCTTGATTTGTCCTTTTATCTTGATGGTTTGAGGAGTGGTAATTCCCGCCAATGCATTACAAGATATGGTCGGATTTATTTGTTCTTCATCTAGGCTTTGTTCCTGGAACATATCCTGTTCTTTTTACCTTTCTTGCTCCTTTTCTTCTTCCTCTTCACAATCTATGTAGAATAATTTCTTCTCAGCACACTTATGACCTTTAGTGTATTTGCTATCACAACTATAACAAAGCCATTTTGCTCTTTTTTCTTCCAATTGTTGTGGTGTCAACCTTATAGGTTGTGGAAGACTAGGGGCAACTGCACTTCCGTCTTTATAGTTGTGAGTGGTATGCTTCCTGGTTTCCATAATTTTGCTTTCCATTTTTCTTGCTAACCTGAATGCCTTCTCTAATGAATCAGGTTCCCAAAGTCGAACATCATGTTGGATATTATCCTTTAAAGACCCTATGAACACATCAATCCTATGCTGCTTTGGAATATCTTTTACCCTTATGTTCAATTTTTGGAACTCCTCAATGTGCTCCATTATTGAACCCTTTTGTTTGAGACTTATCAATTGGCTAAAAAAAGTGTTTCTTTTTGTATCCTCATAATGTGCTATCAATTCTTCCGTAAAAATTGCCCAAGTGATAAATTGTTTACGAGAGCAAAGCCATTGATACCATACAAATTGATTTGGTTCCAAATATAAAGTTTCCATACATACCTTTTGTGTGTTTTGCACATTATTGAGATCGAAGAACTGCTCCATCTGTAATATCCATGTGGCGGGATCCTTGCCATCAAACTTCCTCATATCGATTTTTGGAATATGGTGATTCTTCAATCCAACATTAGCGTCTATGGAATCATGATTAACATTTCTTATGTTCTCATCATGAGTTTCCTTTAGTACCCTTTCACCCTTAGGGACGATTTCTTGTAGCAAATTATTCATATTTATCTTCAATTCGTCCATGTCTGTCTTCAAATCTATCTTCAAATCATCCATCTTAGCTTCCACGTCAATCATCTTAGATTCTACGCCTTTCTTTAAACAGTCCATCTTAGCTTCTACACCTTTCTTTAAACCATCCATCTTAGCTTCTACATCTTTCTTTAAACCATCCATCTTAGATTCTGTTCCCTTTTGTGCAAGGGACAGTTGTTGCACTTGGTCTTGTAATTTTGATATATCATGTTGCATTTCTTCCTCTTCTTCATGAGTCATGCTAGAGCTTTCAGGTTCCTTACTAGGTGTTTGCATTTTCTTTCCTCGGGGCATCAGTTACCGATAATAATGCTTTACTATGCCCTTTGAATTCCTTCAAACCAAGCTTATGCAAAAATAAAAAATAAAAACTACACACCTTTTTTTTACTTTGTAGAAGCCTGATATTGAATCTGATGTATCTCTGTAATTTCGAATCATCCAGTTCTGAAATTGTGACTTGTAGTAGCCTTCTATGTCCTCTTTCTAATGCCACTAGTCTGAACCAAATTGGATTCTCCAAGAAAGAGTTATGCCCAATCTCCCGTAGTGACCTGATTATAGACTAGTTCAGTAGAGCGAACTTGTATGAATTGCCACGTGTCACTGTTTCAACCTTTAACTCTAAAAAATATATAAAAGAAAACTAGAGTCCGTCCTCTTTCTGTACCTTCTTATGAAATTTCAATCCGATACTCAGAAAGAAAGTTATGACGATTTTCCCCAGATCACCTGTTTTGAGTGTAATTCAGGAGTCCGCAAAAAGACCAACTTCCTGAGATCATATCTCCAAAAATATCGCGCGAAAAGCTCTGAAATTTGGACCCAAGGTTCAGCTCGATTTCTTCTCAAATGGGTTTTTTTGGCGACTTCTGAAACGTCACAGAAAAAAAGTTATAGCGAAAATTCCACGATGACCTGTTTGGAGCAGCGAAACCCTAGAATCCAAAGCTCTGATACCAAATGTTATGAAACCAGCTCACAAAAAGATAGAAAAGAGAGATCCACGCCTTAGAATTCAGCCTCTTCGAGGGGGAAACCTCCTTTACATTACATAAATGAACAATTCTTTGGATGATACAAATGACAAAACCTCCTTTCTATATATAGGAGTCTATGGAGTCACAATATAATCCAGCCGACCTAACAATAATAATATAAAGCCACAAAAATAACAATAGAGGGATTCTATGGGCATATTAATAACAATATGGGGGTAATGGGGGCACAACAATATAAATAAGGGGTATAACTACAATAGTAATGGGGTAATCACTAGTATTATAGGGACCCAACACTAATTAAACTTAATTAACTATTTACAAGTTGCTATGAGAATAGAATTCGATTTTAATTCACAGTTTAAATTCAAGGACAAATTTAAATTGGAATTTCTTGTTGCCATTTCTCAACACTCTCTCTCAACAAGAAAGGGATTATTAGCTACCCCGATCTTGTCTCTGTGAATCTCGAATTTACATCTTGACAATTCCTTTTTCAAAATGTTATCATCTTTCTCCTCCATGGGAATGTACTCTAACAACATAATCTGCCTTAATACACAATCTTTGAGATGATGATATCAGATATCGATATTCTTGGACCGATCATAAAAAAACAGATTTTCAGAGAGTTTGATACAACTATGATTATCGGAGTAAATAACAGTTGGATCCATCTGCTAACCAAACAAACCAACCAGGATCTTCCTCATCCAGATGGCCTCACATGTTTCCTAACTCGCAGCCATGTACTCTACCTTTGTCGAATTGAGTGCAACCGATATCTGTTTCCTATTGTACCAAGAAACTGTTGTTGACCCAATACTGAAGATCCCTCCTGATGTTCTCTTTTAGTCAGATTGACTCCCTGCCCAATCTACATCTTAGAGATTCACTCCCTGTTTTTGTCTGTACCATAATCCATACTAAGAAGTGCCCCTGAGGTATCTCAACACATGCTTTGCTGCCTTCCAATACAGCTTGGTAGGCCTAACCATCACTTGAATAAGTTGGTTAACTACATAGCACATATCCAGTCGTGTGTTCACCAAGTACATGAGTGAACCCACAAGCTACCTATAAATAATAGCTTCCACTACTTCCCCTGAAGTATCATCCTCCTTCCTCCAATTACCTGCTAGAGGAGTCTCCATGGGTTTGCTTCTATCCATGCAGAATCTCCTGAGAATCTCGTTGGCATACTTGCCTTGAGACACAAACAACTCCCCATCAGCCTACCATACCTCCGTGCCAAGAAATTAATGCATGAGCCCCATGTCCTTCATCTCAAACTCTCTTGCAAGGTCCTCCTTGCAAGATTTGATCAGCTAATCATCACCTGTTAGTATGAGATCATCAACATAAAGTACAATGATCAACAATTTACCTTCCACCACTATGTGGTATAGGTTCACATCTGCTTCACTCTTCGTGAAGCCCAACCTAGTGAAGTATCTATCTATCCTAATGTACCAAGCATGGGGTGCATGCTTCAACCCATACAACACTCTCATGAGTCGGCACACATGAAACACAGTCAAAGGTCTCAAAACCTTCAGGTTGCTCTATGTACACGTCTTCCTAAATCATGCCATTAGGGAAGGTTGTCTTTACATCCATTTGATGTATCTTCCAACCCATCTACACTGATAGTGCCAATATAGATTTGATTGATGAGTACCTTGCTACAGGAGAAAAGGTCTTATCATAGTCAATCCCCTCTACTTGTGAAAAGCCATGGGCCACAAATCTAGCCTTATGCTTCTCCACACTACCATTTGTAGCTTTCTTTAAGCCAACGGGAGCTCACCACTGACTAGTCCTTTAGTCTCAGGACCACATCCCAAACACTATTAAGAACTATGGAGTCATACTCCTCCACCATGGCATCAACCCAAACTGGCTTTTGCACTGCTTCCTTAAAGGAAGATGGCTCTGTCACAACACATTCACCCATAAGAGACATGTATCCAGTGTACATCTCAGCTGACCTCCTTTGCCTGTGCTGAGAAATGGGTGCTCCCACATTCTCTTGTGCATCATCCAACTATTTGATAGCCTCTCTAGTGTGCTTTATTCCATCTGTGGAAGACTCTGCCTGAGTGGATGTATCCACTCCCGGGTCCTCTGCATGTGGCTGCTCCACATCAATCTAATGCTCCTCAACCTTAGGAGCTAAAATATTCTCAACCGCATGTAGGTCAAGCTCCCTCTCAAGGGAAACTCGCATGGCATTCTCCTCATTTAGTGTGACATCCCTGCGAACCATTATCATCCTGCTGGTCGACAAGTACACCCAATAGTTTTGAGGTGTATCAGCATACCCCACAAATATCCCAAACTCTATTGTCGGCTCAAGATTCTTCCATGCAGCTTTGGTCACATGGAAATATACTAATGACCCAAAAATCTTGAAGTGACCAACATTTGGGCTCTTACCGGAATAAGCCTCCTCTAGTGTATTCATCTCAAGCATCCGATGTGGGATATAGTTTTGAACATAAATTGTTGTGTTGCATGCCTTAGCCCACAAGTGTACTAGTAGGCCCTGATCATGAAACATCACCCTCGCTTCCCCTTCTATGCTTTTGTTCTTCCTCTCGTCCACCCCATTCTATTGAGGGTTATGGGGTGCTGTAAAGTCCTGTTTAATCCATTTCACTGCACAAAAGTTCTTATACTCATTTGAGACATACTCACCACCGTTATCACTTTGTAGATCTTTAACCTTCTTTCTCGACTCTTTCTCCACCAATGCTTTAAACTCACAAAACATTGGGAAGGTTTGATCCTTTTCCTGCATGAAACATGTCTAGCATTTTCGAGAAAAGTCATCAACAAATATAACATAATACCTGTGTTTGGCCATGGATGATGTCGAGAATGGTCCACACACATCTGAATGGACTCGCTCTAGAATAGCCTCTACTCAAATGTCTCTATCGTGAAAGGAAGACTTGGTGTATTTTCCCAAAGTACACCCCTTGCCTGTATCAACTTGCTCAAGTGTACCTTTGGGAAGACCAGTAGAGACTTGCTGCAATATCTTCAAAGCCCCATGATGCAAGTGGCTCAATCGCTTGTGCCACAACTTGCCAATGTCTTGGATCTACATCCTTTTTTCATTTATTCTCAAAGAAACACACTCATCTACCTCCATCTTAAAGAGATTATTCATCTGAATCCCTATCTTCTTTACTTGACCCATGGCTATGTGTCAAAGGAATTCCTTTCCTTTTGAGAAGATCACATCGTAGCCTCTATCCTTAAGCATGGAAATGGATACCAAGTTCTTCTTCAGCCCGGGCACATACATAACATTCTTCAAGGTGAGTGGAGCCTCATGCTCCCTCTGAAAAGTAATTGTGCCCAATGGAGTAGCACTATACTTCCTGTCACCACCCATCTCAATATGCATCTGGAGATCTTTTTCCTCCAGGTCACTAAATAACTCCTTGTCACTAGTCATGTGGAATGAATCTCCATTATATAAGTACCATACATTTCCCATAATTGATTACACCATGCATGCAATGAGGAAAAAGTCCAATTCGAATTAAGAGGCCAAAGCCTCACCCACCACTCCTCCTAAGGACTTCTTCTTGGACTTCTTGAGTGGACAATTTGTAGAAAAATGGCCCAGCTCATGACAATGAAAGAACTTAACTTTTGTCATGTATTTCTTCTTACCTCCATGATAAGAATCCAATTTGGAATCAAAATCTTTCCCTTTCCCCTTCTTCGTCTTAATCGCTGGTGGGCTCCAGTATTGTAGCAATAATGCTACAACTCCTGGAGCTTCCTGTCTCTTAATTTTATCAACCCGGTAGTTCGTACAAACTTGGAAGCGACGGTGCTGTATGCACAAGTACTAGCTCTTGTCGCAGCTGTCACTTGGTCAGCTGGCACAAGTCCGCTAGGGCTCAAGCCAACTTCTATAGGCTCACAGAAGAAGCTTTATCAATGATGGACGAAAGCTAACTCAAAGGAGACTAGTCTAATTGCAGAAGGAAACTGAAAACCAATAAAGCATGGAAACCCTAGGAAACCCTAATTTGACTAGCTAGACCCTAACTATGCAAAACTGTGAATGAAACAACTACCAATAATGCCATTACTTGCAGTGAACTGAAATACACGCATCTAAGCTACTTGCATCTGAAAAATCATGTTTTTGTACTTTTTCATTAAGTGGTTGGACTTATTGTGATGATGCTTTTAATTAGGGTTTGGTTGTGCAGGGGCGGTTGGAATGGAAGGAAAGCATGGGCAAGGTCAGAATGGCTATGGGAGGTCCCAGAGGGTCTCCAGCATCAATCCCCAGAAGTCTACCACGTTCGGATGCTCAGCAACCGAGTTTGTAGACTTCTACAGGAAGTCTGCAGGGGATCCTACAGGAAACTCAGGGGTTTCTACAGGAAGGCTGTGCAATTCTACAGGATGATTGGCCGTGGAAGTTTTGGAAGATGGTGAAGGGTTGGAGTGGTGTGGAAGGATAGGTGAGATGGAGATGGAGCTGGTAATGGCTCAGGAGCAGAGGAATCAGATGGAGGAAGAGTGTATGCAGTGGTTTGATGATTGGAAGGATGGGAACTATGAAAGTTGAAGGAGATGGAGCTATGTGGAAAATGAGAGAGTTGGAGGGTAAATGAGTAAGACAGAGGTTAAATAGGACTTGAGGATAGATCAAGAAGAAGAAGAAGGAAGTGGATTGAGAAGGAGCAGTGTAAATGAAACAAATGACTTATGCATCAAAACGAGAAATTTATTAACCTATGATAACTGTGCCATGAAACCTATGAACAGAAATGGAAAACAAGAAATGAAACCTATGCGTGGAAGTGAAATGTGAAAGTATGGTTCGATGTCAAAAATGCATGGATGGATCTTCAATGAAAACGTTTATGTTGCAGCTTGCATGGAAATGAGAAGAACTGCTTTTCTTTTTGGTGGTTGGTCATGGACTGCACCCCAATCCCTAACAGAGAGATGGCAGTGAGCCTTTACAACCTTTTTGCTGGAGCTCCAAGAGATTATATCTATCCTCCTATCAAACTTAAGCAACTGAAAGAAAATCACCATAAACTAGTCCTATCTATGCTCATGAAAACGACTAAATTAACAAACTGTAAATTCGAATTGCATGTGAAAGTAAACAAACTCAAAGTGCTGGAACGAAATGCAAACACATTACAACACTGAGGAGATCTATTGCTCTCAGGTTGGGCCCTAACCTAAGAGCTATAGCTCCTTGAGAAAACTCAGAACTAGATCAAAATCTGCCTTCTTTATTCATAATCTGATGTCATGCCAAATTGGCTTACAAAAAGGAACAAAAACCGAGCTCTAGCTCGTACTTCCAAATTACAAGAGTAATGCCAAGGTTCAAAAAGCTCCTATCCAAGGCTACGGCCTCAGTATTTATGCAAAAACGATCATCCAACATGTGTCCTTGATTTTAGGAGCTCGACTGTCCAACTAAAGTTTAACTACTGATCCTGTAGGACAGTCATAACTACTGTTCCTGTAGAACAGTTATAACTGTTGTTCCTGTAGAACAGCTGGCTGCTTCTAAGCTCGGTGGGGAGATGGATTGGAGCTCGGAGTTCTTGGTGGGAATCACGAGGAAGGTCCCCAAAACCGTGGACATCCTCTCCTAAAAACCAGCAGTGCCACCTCATTGTCTCCTTGTCTCCTTTTTCGTTGTCTTTTTCTCCCTTTTAATGCCAAAAACCTGAAAGCATCATGCATTAGTCACGTAGATAAAATGTCTACCCTTCTTCCTACAAACAACATGAATATACCAAGAAATGCATGCATAAGCAATAAAAAATGAATGGTTTGAGCAGAGCAAGTAGGCCAAATGAGCCCAAATTGTACCAAAAATTGGGGCTCATCATCACCCCCCAGCTAAACTATTTGCTCATCCTTGAGCAACTTTGCCCTGGCTCCTCGTCTTTGGCCGAGAACTAGAGCCCGGAGCACGCCTTTCCTCCCCTGTTTTTGGTGGTTCTGCCTTTTCTGCCGAGGGTGGCGCTTCTTCCTTTCCCGTTTTTGGCGGCCCTGCCTTTGCTGCCCCTGGTGGTGACGAAGGTGATGCTTCCTCCCCCTTTCCTATTTCCTTGAGCCAGGCTTCGGAAGGCGACTGGCCTATTTTTCGTGTCCAGGAAGTTATTTTTGGGCTCCCCTTTTCGGGGGTGGCTGATGTTTTAGAGGGGGTTCTTGCACTGGGTGAAGTAGGGACATCCCCTGAAGTGGTTTCGCTGCTGGGTGGAGGCTGTGGCTTGCCCGTGGTCATCCTCTTGCTTCTACTGGATTCAGATGGTAGAGGGGTCTCCCTCTCCCTTTTCTCCTTCGATTTTGGAGGTGTACTGAGGGCAGCCAGTGCCGCTGCTGCCTCCTTTTCGAGAATGCCAGCCTTCTCTTTCTTGCGTTTTTCTCTCTCAGAGCTCCTTGTAGAGGGCCCCTCCTTTTCAGATTTCGGGCTTCCTGTGGGAGCCTGTTTTTGCTTTCCTGTAGACACAGGTGTCCCCACTTCCGCTTGCTTGCCTGCTTGAGTTTTGCTTTTTGCTTTGGGTGCAGGTGCTGTTGAGGTACTTGGGCTGACGTGGACCACCTCTGCTTTGTCCATTCTGCTCTTCATCCTCTTTTCCCTTGCTGACAGGAGAGGTGTGCCACCTTTTTCTTGGTCCTTCTTTTCCTCATGCTCCTTCCTTTGTTCTTCGGCCACTGCTTCGTGTTCCTCACTGCTAGAGGAACCCGTTTCTTCGATCAACATTTTAATATCCCCATCTTTGGTCAAATTGCGGAAGGATTCCCATGAGAGGGGGACCTTATATGAGTGCAATGCATCTTCCACAAGCAGCTTGATCAACCCATGATGGGCTATCTGATCAGGTATGCCCTCTCTTAGCTTTGTAGCACACTCCATTAGGGACTGCAGGAGGTAATAAGGGATGCTCAGTTTTTGCTCTACAGGAAGGTCAATTCGGTGCCTCAACTCAGTGAGTAGCCGAAAGTGATATGCATACACGATGCTGAATCGGCCTTCACAAGTAATATATTTCATGATTTGCAAACTGACTTCATTCCAAGGTGGCAATAGACTCGTTCTTCTCACCCTGTTCTTATCCTCCGAGAATTCTTCCTCAGGTGGAAAGAATTCCTTCTTTGCTTGCTGGCTCAGCTTTCTTTCGTCCTTGTCCCATGGCAGACCCATAGGGAGTTCTGTGATCCGACTGATATGTTCTGGGGTGAGCTTGAGGCTCAGACCTCTGAAGTTCACTGTGGCCAGTGTCTGGGATTTAGGCTTCAAAGCCTGTAAGAATTCCTCGGCTACTTCATCATCGTAGCCCTGCAGCTTATCACAAAAAGGCATCCATTGTGCTCTGGTGAAGAGCTCTACTACTGCCGGGTTTTCCCTTAATTTAGTGGACTCAGTGGGTTCTCGTCTTATAAAACCACCCGGCATGATGAACACAGTCATTTTAATTGAAGGTGGCAAATGCAAAAGAGATTTGGTCTATGAAGACAGAGCATGCACATACAAAATTTCAACACAGACTACTTATACCAACATCCTGTAGAACGGTAGCAAAGGCACAGCAAACAACAATTCCACCAATATCTTTATGACCCGACTGCGGACGATGGTCTTGCCACTTTTACTAAGCAGTTGCATGCAAAGTTCAGGGTTACCTCTTTAATTGGCCACCTTTTTGAGTGAGGCACCCGCTTCCCTGTAGATGACTGTGTTCCTGTAGAACTGCGCTCCTGTAGGACTGCGTTCCTGTAGAAACAGTGCGCAATTCTCGGGGAGGACTGTAGTTGGCCCGCGCTCACGGTGTGCTTGACTAGCGTTCTGGTAGCCAACAACTCGGCGTATCAAAGTGCAGAGGAGATCAGAATAGCTATCCGAGTTGAAGTGTTGGATGATAAATGCATGCGCATGATCTAGCCGATTGGATTTTGAATCGGCGCAATCCGTGGCGCGGGGGATGAACTGTCCCCGCCGGACCGTTGGGCGACGTCATCCATCCTCCGCCTGCGTATTCACTTGCTGCCACATTCATTCCCACAGATTTGTCGCCGCCTTTCCTGTTAAACTCATGCTTCTGACAAGAGTGTTCTCACGTGCATGCCGTTCATTCTCTTTGTCGTGGCCGCCACCCAAACATCCAATTACACTTTAACTAGCCGATGTGGCCAGTCGACTGGCCATACGGCCACTCAACCATTCAATTTTACGCTTTGCAAACAATTTCAAAGTTAGATTCATGCGATTTGATGGAAGGAAGGGTTGAGACACTTACCTGCGTGGCTGCACACGATTTTTTTTAGTTCTCGGACGATGGTGAGCGGATCTACCTGCTGCGTGCGACTTACACAGACCCGGAAGCTCGTGGTTACAGGCTGCCAACGCTGGAGTGGATGGTTTTGCTTGCATGCGCCCGCGTTTCATTTTAGATGGCGGTGCTGTGAATGGTATCCACTCGAGCAGGTTGAACTGTCACAGGATCCCCGCGAGGGGTCTTGTAACAGTCCTTTCTCCTTGGGTGCATGCTGCACGATGGCGGTTCAGGCTTCTCGATCACGATCCCAGAGCTCTTGATGCATGGGGTATGAGATCCCATCATTTGTTTAACTTTGGAAATGGCTTTCCCGCGAGAACTCATCGATTTTCTTTGTTTGTGCAGGGACTTGGCCGCATGTCGACACGGGTGGTGGATCATGGTGACAGCAACGTGCAAGGATGCCAACAGAGGCTTGCATGCATCCAAACCAATCCAGGGTCACGAAATCTCTTTTTAAGATGAATTCTGGCCGTCCAAAACTCCTACAGGAAGTTTCCTGTAGAACACAGAGCTTCCTGTAGAAAGTTCGGCCTTCCTGTAGAAAGACTGCGCCTTCCTGTAGAAAGACTGCGCCTTCCTGTAGAAGATTCAAACCACGATAAAATTGCACATACCTTGAAAAAACATGGGTGCTCTTGGAGGAGGTACTGATGAGGTTCCTTGATAGCATGATAAGGACCCTTGGCTGTGAGTTGAAGGGCTTCCTCTTCTCCATAGAGCATCTGCAACCTGCAATTTTTACCATATTTTGCTTATTGTGTTTTCTTCTTTTTTCTTTTCTTTTTTTTTCTTCTTTTTTTTTTGAAAGATGACAGGGGCGCCTCAAGGAGGTTTTCACCCGTGCCATCTGCCCTTAGTGCCTCAGAGAGGTTTTCACTCAAGGATCTTTTTCAACCTTTTCTCTTTTTTTTGAAAAGCAATAGGGGCGCCTCAATGAGGTTTTCACCCCTACTACCTGCCTTGGGCGCCTCAGAGAGGTTTTCACCCAAGGATCTTTATTTATTTTTTTTTATTTTTTATTTTTTTTTCAGATATTTTTTTCAGGGTGTGCCAGAGGCAGAGGCAGAACCCTTCTCTATGACCAATACAGATTTCTCCATAGTTTTGATAAACTCTTGTCTTGAGAGAGGTCTCCTGTAGATCTTCAATCGATGCCCATTGACAAGCATGGGAATGGCTTCCTCATCAATGGTTCGAATGAGGACAGATCCATTGTCATGGCATTTCTCCACTGTATATGGTCCTAGCCATCTGGTTCTCAGCTTCCCCTTGAAATCTTTGTATCTGGAATCATACAACAAAGCCCAATCTCCCGGCTGAAATTGCTTGTCATGGAGATGTTGGTCATGCCACACCTTTCTCTGAAGTTGAACCACTTCTGAGTGAAGGAGGGCCTGCATTCGGTGCTCATCCAGGCCATTCAACTGTAGTAGCCTTTCTTGTTGTGCATGGCTGAGATCTAGGTCCAGCTGAGCTGCCATCCTCAAGGTATTGTATTCAAACTCAATGGACAGCAAAGCTTTCTTCCCATAGACCAGCTCATATGGTGTGAAACTGGTGGTGGTCTTCCAAGTGGTGTTGTAGGCCCATGTGGCTTCAACCAGGCGATCTGCCCAGTCCTTCCTGCTGCTGCTCACCACTTTAGTCAAGATCCCTTCTAATGCTCTATTGGTGACTTCCACCTACCCATTTGCTTGAGGGTGATAAGGGGTGGAAGTCCTGTGCTTGATCTTGTGATGAGCTAGGAGATCTTCAACCAGGTTGGAGGTGAACTGGCTCCCTTGATCGGTGACCAGCTCTCTTGGATAGCCAAACTTATAGAAGATGTTCTCTCTTAGGAACTCGACCACCTTTTCTTCTGTTGCTGCTTTGATTGCTTTGGTCTCTGCCCACTTTGTCAGATAGTCAGTACACACAATGATGTAAGTCCTTTGCCTCGAAGAGGGGTTGATTGGGCCCACAAAGTCTATGCCCCACTTCTCAAATGGCTCAAGAGTCACTTGAGGTTGGAGAGGCATCTCATCCCTTTGGGTCGGTTTCCCCATTCTTTGGCATTGGTCGCACTGACTAACATATCTTCTGACATCTTGATGAAGTGTGGGCCAATAGTAGCCCGCCTGCAGGATCTTGAAGGCAGTTCTCTTTGCTGCAAAATGCCCTCCACAAGGCCCATCATGACAAGTGAGGAGGATATCAAAGACTTCCTCCTCCCTTACACAACGCCTTAAGATCTGATCGGGGCCAAGCTTGAACAGATTGCCCCCGATCCAAGTGAATGAGGCACTTTTTCTGATGATTCTGCTCTTCTCTCTAGAAGATAGGTGTGGAGGGAACTGTGCTGAAACAAGATAGTTTGCTATATCAGCAAACCATGGAGAGAGTACTGAAATAGAAAACAGATGTTCATCAGGCATCTGATCGTCCACTGTTCCATCCTCATCTGCAGACAAATCCAATCTAGATAAAAAGTCAGCAACAACATTTTCTCTACCTGGTTTATCAACAATGGTTAGATCAAACTGCTGCAATAAAAGTAACCATCTAATAATACGAGCATTCACATCTGGTTTATTCATTAAATATCTAATAGCAGCATGGTCAGTATGTACAAAGGTTTGGTAACCAGTAATATAATGTCGGAACTTGTTCAGTGCATGGACTACAGCCAAGAATTCTTTCTCGGTTACAGTGTAGTTCAGCTCAGCTTTGGACAAGTTTTTGCTAACAAAGTAAATGGCATATGGAAGTTTCTGCTCAACTTGTCCTAAAGCTGCACCTATGGCTTTGTTCGAGGCATCAGTGTGGATGTGGAAAGGTAGGGCCCAGTTTGGACCTCTCAGGATTGGGGCTGACACCAACTTGTCCTTCAATTCATTTAAAGCCCTCTGACAATCGTCAGTCCATTTAAACTCCACATCTTTTGCCAACAGACCAAACAATGGCGAGGCTAGCTTGCTGAAATCTTTAATGAATCTCCGGTAATATCCTGCTAATCCCAAGAAACTCCGGACATCCCTGACCTTTTGAGGAGGTGGAACCCTCTTGATGAGAGCAATTTTGTTAGGATCCACCTGCAATCCTTGGCAAGAAATGGTATGGCCAAGCACGGTCCCTTCAGTCATTAGGAATTCACATTTTTCAGGACTAAGGGACAAGTTCATCTCGGTGCATTTGGTTAGGACTTTCCCCAGGTTGGACAATGCTTCCTGGAAGTTGGCCCCATAAGGAGTAAAGTCATCCATGTATATTTCTACTGCATCATGGACCAGCTCCGAGAAGATGCTCAAGACAGCTCTCTGAAAGGTAGCAGGAGCATTGCATAGCCCAAAGGGAAGGACTCGATAGGCAAAGGTACCCCAAGGACAAGTGAAGGTGGTCTTATCTTGGTCTTCCGGGCTGATTTGGATTTGATTGTACCCGCTAAACCCATCCAGGAAAGAGAAGAACTTCTTTCCTGCCAGTCCATCCAACACTTGATCTATGAAAGGTAGGGGGAAATGGTCCTTCTTGGTAGCTTTGTTCAGTTCTTGGTAGTCCACACAGATTCTCCATTTCCCATTTTTCTTGGGAACCAACACTAGAGGGGACACCCATTCACTATCTGAGATGGGGTAGATGAATCCGGCATCCAACAGTTTCTGCAACTCTTCCTTGACAATGTCCTTAAGGGCTGGATTCATTCTCCTCTGAGGTTGCCTAACCGGTTTACAATCCTCTTTGATGTATATATGATGGGTACAGACCGAAGGATGGACTCCTTTCATTTCCTTATAGCTCCAAGCAAAAGCATCTAGGTGGTTGGCCAACAGACTACACAGCTCCTTTTCCTGGGAAGGAGATAGGGAGGAGCTGATCTTCAATGCTTTCTCAGGGCCGAACTCCACATTCTTGACTCTGGGAGTAACAGGGTTGGTTGTACAAAGATCCACTAAGGTGCTAGCTTGGGCATCCTCCACCAATTCCTCTAAGGGTAGTGCACTGGAAGGTGGATTCTGGATCAAGGTCTCGATCAAGTCATCCTCGGTTGGGGGGTCTTTTCTAGTGGTATCTAAGGTGCACAGAGGTGCTGAGTACACCTCATATTCCTCTCCTTCTTCCAACCAGAGTGGTAAGTCATGCTCCAAGGAGGGTTGGGTAGGAGGGTATAGGACTAGCTGCTTGGACATGGGACCATTTTTGATGGTCATGTTTCCTGCTCGACAACTTATGTAAGCATCTGCAGTAGCTAACCAAGGCCTTCCCAAAATGAGAGGATATCCAGTAAGCTTGGCCTTTGGTTGTAGAACCAGGAAGTCTGCAGGGTATTCCCAAGAATCAATGGAGACCATGACATCCTCCACAATCCCTTCGGGAGTCACGGTGGAGCGATCTGCTAATTGCAGTACTGTCGAGGTCTTCCTCAAGGAACCCTGAAGATTGAGTTTAAGCATGGTATCCCTGGTCATCACATTGATGGCGGCCCCCAGATCAATCAAGGTGTGAGGTATAATAGTGCCATTGATGTGAACATCTACTACAGGACTTCCAGGATCTAGGTACTTTGGGCAGATGACTTGTCCTAGCATAAGGTCAGACAGTTGTCCTATGACATTGATAGTTGAGGCATCTTTCTTCCGTCTGCCTGGGTGTTTGAAACACTTCTCCTTAACCAGCTTGTTATATATTGGCACATCCTTGATGGCTTGGAGAAGTGGGATTTTTACACACAACTGCTTGAGCTCACCCAAAAGCTCATCTTCCTCTGGGTTAGGTTGTGTGGTGGCTGTTAGTCTCTCAGGAAAGGGTGGAATAGCCTTTGGTTCACTTTCCTATTTATCTTCCTCATCCTCTGGGGGAGGAGGTTGGCGATCTGGTAGAGTCTTCCCAGATCGAAGATTGATCTCCTGGATCTCCACAGCATAGGTAGGGCATGAGGTTTCCCCAGTGTATACCTGCTGGGCCTGTCTATTGTTGGGGTTCGGGTTCGGTTGAGCAGGCATTTGAGGTTGCCTTGGAGGAGCAGGAGGTAATGGTTGAGGTTGAACTGGTGGTGGAGGCAAAATGGCAGGAGGAGTGTTGTATTGGGGCCTCCACCCCGACTGAGGTGCATTCCATTGAGGCTGTGGTTGGGTATGTGAGTGATATGGATGAGAAGTAGGTTGAGTGGGGTACTGAGGTGGATAAGACCATGGAGGAGGCATGGACCATGAAGGATGAGCAGGGGGACCCCAAGAAGGCATAGGAGTCGATTGGTTGGGGCTGTAATAAGCTTGAGATGCCCCTTGCATCCCCTGCTGATAAGGTCTAGATCCCTGTGGCCTCCTTTGGTTGAGGTAATAGAGAGGCTCTGTGGGAGCTTCGGTCCCTTGGTACATGGCTTTAAACCCAGGTAAGGTTGGACACTGATTTGTGGGATGGTCCTCCTCACAAACGAAACACACTTCAACCGAATGCAATGGACATTCGTTCTTAGGGTGCCTCCTTGTGCACCTAGGACAGAAGACAGCCAAGGCTCTCTCAGCCTCTTCTTTCTTTTGCTGAATCCTGAATGTGTCAAGCTGCATGGCAATGGTTTGTCTCACCTCACTCTTAAGATCTTCTAATTGGTTTGCAAGCTCATGTTTGGAGAAAGGGACACTAGTTGCGAGGTGGTTTCCTCTACCTCGTTTCCGAGCTGCCCTGGAGTGGTTTCTAAACACTGTCTTGATGTCCTCATAAGGCAGTTGGTAAATGTCCCCCCCAGCTAACATGTGAAGGGTATCTAAGAGGTCTTCAGGGACTCCTCGGAGTAGGACCAACTTGAGGGATTCAGGGTCAAGTGTGCACTTGGCCCGCTTATAGCTTAGTTGGAACCTCTCCTCATAATCCTCTAAGGACTCATCATTTCCCATGGACATCCGAAAGATTTCCCCCTTTGTTTCCTTGGACCTACAGTAATCCCGGTACTTGGTGTTGAAGGCTTGCTGCATCTGAGCCCAAGTGGTGATACTATTCCCAGGTAAACCCATGAACCAGCGTAGTGCTGCATCCTTGAGAGTGGAAGGGAAAAGTTTCAACTTTTGCTCATCTTCAGTATAGTCATAGGTTCTGCAAAGGACAACAAACTCAAATAGGAAGGTATCTGGATCTTCAGTGGTCAGCCCATGGAAGTGAGGTAGGGCGGAGGGGCTAATGTTTTTCATTTTCATCTCTCCATTGGTCTCTCGGATGGGGAAGGCACCTTCTATTCTCTCATCTTCTCTTCTATTATCAGCCATAGCTTCAAATGGAGTAGTCTCTAACTCTTCTTCTACTATAGGATCTTTGGATATCTCAGGATGTTCACCTATAGGTTCTTCTGGGTCACTGTCACCAAAGAAGAGAGAAGGGTGACTTAGTGATGTGGTGGGGGTGTTTGGTAGGAATTTGCCTGATCTATCTCGGTTCCTACGAGGCATGAAATGGAAAAGACTTTCTTTTTCTCTTTGATTGCTTTTGCTTTGCTTTTCTTTTGGTACCTGCAAAACTGAGACAGATTGATCTGCAACTATCTATGAAAGATGCAAAATTAACTGAAAGCAGGAAAGGACTAATCTACTTTGCTCAAATGAAATTGCAGAAAGCAGGAAATGCTAATCTATGAAAGCAGGAAATGCTAATCTATGAAAGCAGGAAAAGTCTATGCTACTTTTGCAGAATGGAAATGAAGTAAACTACTTAGCAGAAGGTAAGAGTAAGAAAGTAGAAGAAAAGCAACAATTACTAATACTCTGACGCTTCCCCGGCAACGGCGCCAAAAAGATGGTGGGCTCCAGTATTGTAGCAATAATGCTACAACTCCTGGAGCTTCCTATCTCTTAATTTTATCAACCCGGTAGTTCGTACAAACTTGGAAGCGACGGTGCTGTATGCACAAGTACTAGCTCTTGTCGCAGCTGTCACTTGGTCAGCTGGCACAAGTCCGCTAGGGCTCAAGCCAACTTCTATAGGCTCACAGAAGAAGCTTTATCAATGATGGACGAAAGCTAACTCAAAGGAGACTAGTCTAATTGCAGAAGGAAACTGAAAACCAATAAAGCATGGAAACCCTAGGAAACCCTAATTTGACTAGCTAGACCCTAACTATGCAAAACTGTGAATGAAACAACTACCAATAATGCCATTACTTGCAGTGAACTGAAATACACGCATCTAAGCTACTTGCATCTGAAAAATCATGTTTTTGTACTTTTTCATTAAGTGGTTGGACTTATTGTGATGATGCTTTTAATTAGGGTTTGGTTGTGCAGGGGCGGTTGGAATGGAAGGAAAGCATGGGCAAGGTCAGAATGGCTATGGGAGGTCCCAGAGGCTCTCCAGCATCAATCCCCAGAAGTCTACCACGTTCGGATGCTCAACAACTGAGTTTGCAGACTTCTACAGGAAGTCTGCAGGGGATCCTACAGGAAACTCAGGGGTTTCTACAGGAAGGCTGTGCAATTCTACAGGATGATTGGCCGTGGAAGTTTTGGAAGATGGTGAAGGGTTGGAGTGGTGTGGAAGGATAGGTGAGATGGAGATGGAGCTGGTAATGGCTCAGGAGCAGAGGAATCAGATGGAGGAAGAGTGTATGCAGTGGTTTGATGATTGGAAGGATGGGAACTATGAAAGTTGAAGGAGATGGAGCTATGTGGAAAATGAGAGAGTTGGAGGGTAAATGAGTAAGACAGAGGTTAAATAGGACTTGAGGATAGATCAAGAAGAAGAAGAAGGAAGTGGATTGAGAAGGAGCAGCGTAAATGAAACAAATGACTTATGCATCAAAACGAGAAATTTATTAACCTATGATAACTGTGCCATGAAACCTATGAACAGAAATGGAAAACAAGAAATGAAACCTATGCGTGGAAGTGAAATGTGAAATTATGGTTCGATGTCAAAAATGCATGGATGGATCTTCAATGAAAACGTTTATGTTGCAGCTTGCATGGAAATGAGAAGAACTGCTTTTCTTTTTGGTGGTTGGTCATGGACTGCACCCCAATCCCTAACAGAGAGATGGAAGTGAGCCTTTACAACCTTTTTGCTGGAGCTCCAAGAGATTATATCTATCCTCCTATCAAACTTAAGCAACTGAAAGCAAATCACCATAAACTAGTCCTATCTATGCTCATGAAAACGACTAAATTAACAAACTGTAAATTCGAATTGCATGTGAAAGTAAACAAACTCAAAGTGCTGGAACGAAATGCAAACACATTACAACACTGAGGAGATCTATTGCTCTCAGGTTGGGCCCTAACCTGAGAGCTATAGCTCCTTGAGAAAACTCAGAACTAGATCAAAATCTGCCTTCTTTATTCATAATCTGATGTCATGCCAAATTGGCTTACAAAAAGGAACAAAAACCGAGCTCTAGCTCGTACTTCCAAATTACAAGAGTAATGCCAAGGTTCAAAAAGCTCCTATCCAAGGCTACGGCCTCAGTATTTATGCAAAAACGATCATCCAATAGGTGTCCTTGATTTTAGGAGCTCGACTGTCCAACTAAAGTTTAACTGCTGATCTTGTAGGACAGTCATAACTACTGTTCCTGTAGAACAGTTATAACTGTTGTTCCTGTAGAACAGCTGGCTTCTTCTAAGCTCGGTGGGGAGATGGATTGGAGCTCGGAGTTCTTGGTGGGAATCACGAGGAAGGTCCCCAAGACCGTGGACATCCTCTCCTAAAAACCAGCAGTGCCACCTCATTGTCTCCTTTTTCGTTGTCTTTTTCTCCCTTTTAATGCCAAAAACCTGAAAGCATCATGCATTAGTCACGTAGATAAAATGTCCACCCTTCTTCCTACAAACAACACGAATAAACCAAGAAATGCATGCATAAGCAATAAAAAATGAATGGTTTGAGCAGAGCAAGTAGGCCAAATGAGCCCAAATTGTACCAAAAATTGGGGCTCATCAATCGCTAAGGCACGGTTCTCTTCATCATCAGTCTTTGATGAAGAGCCATCCCTGGTGTTTCTCCTAATCTCCTCTTGCATAAAATTCGACCACAGTCATTCCTAATCTGGAAACTTCCCCCGACCATTGATAGAATCTTGATAACTATGCCAACTCTTTGGGAGTCCTAGAAGAGCAAGAATCACCATATCATCCTCGGAAATTGTGATTCCAACACTTCCAAGTTCATCACGACACTATGTAAACTTGGTCAAGCATTTTGGAATCGTCTTGCTTTTCTCCATTTTGATATTTCGAAGTTTTCCATTCAGTACCATTTTCCTTTGGTCACTGCTATTCTGATACAAGTCCATCAATGCTTTCCAAATAGCATATTGCTTTTCCTTAACATGGAGACTCGAGACAATATGGTCTCAAACTCCCTCAAGGATTATCCACCTCGCCTTCGCCACACACTTCTTCTAGTCGACCAAATTATGTGCATCTGATGATGTTGGCTTAGGAATTTATTGATCAACCAATTCCTTCAAGCTATTATCCTCTAGCACAACCTCCATTTTGTGCCTTCAGGCTATAAAATTCGAGCTGCCTTCCAAGGCATACCAGAGCCGCAAACCGTAGAACGCCATCTGCCGATCTTGAAGTATGTATTACAAATTTGAATTTCATTTGTAACCCAAAACTCAAAACTTCAAAATCTCCTCTAGTATACTGTCTTCAACTTTGATACCATGTAGAAAATTCCTGTAGATCCACAAGCTCATGCAATTTTCTAAGGCACAGGAAAAGAATATAGTTCTACTTTCAACCATCAGAAGCTAATAGATCGATGAAAACAATATGAACAAGAAGAAGATAAATCAAAGGCACATAAAACAAGATGTATCTAGCGAAAGCCAATGTTCAAAACCCACTACTTGTGCTGCATTAATCAGAAAGATGAGTGAAGATAAAAATCTTGTTCTCACTAGAACAATTCTGTACAAGTATGCTCAACTCTCTCAACTCACAAGCAAGCTCTTAGCCAACACTTAGCCAATTCTACTGCCCTCCAAGCCCCTATTTCCTTGTGCAATTCCTATGGCTGAATAGCCCATATTAATGGGAATCCAGTGCTTCCAAAACTATTCAATCCAATCTAGGTTGACTTTCTGATTACATGCATGATCTATAGAACTCAGTAAATCATATAATTTATAGTACATTGTCTATGCACTCTAGTCTCAACTAGGTCTTTCTCATAATCGACATTCATGAGTTTTTGATGAGGGAATATTTAGTTAACTATAGTGACACTTGTGGATGCACTAAAGCACAAACTGACTGTTAACTCTCTATTAGTTCCTCATATAGTTTGGAACTAATTTAACTTAACATAACTAAGTAAACTGAGTTATTTAATTACAACTCACATATAAACTCATCCTGGACCCCTAAAACTTAGGGAGAACATATACATGACTTCAGAAAGACTTCCAACTCTAAATTCCTAAGCTAATTAAGTTAATTAAACTTAATTAACTATTTACAAGTTTCTAGGAGAATATAATTCGATTTTAATTCATAGTTTAAATTCAAGGACAAACTTTAACTGGAATTTCTTGTTGCCATTTCTCAACATGTCAGATGCATTCATGAAGAGGATTTGAGTTGGAGTGAGTTTGAGAAACTATTCAATAATAATTATTTGTCAGAGAGATACTTTGATGACAGAGAAAAATAATTTTATGAGGTAAAGATGGGTTCCATGACGGATGATGAGTACACTAGAAGATTCTTGGAGTTGCTGAGGTATGTGCCTTTCTTATAGAGGAAAAGACCAAGATTCATAGGTTCATTAGTGGTTTACCAATGGAATTTAAAGATATAATTTATTTCGATGAGCCTAGATGATTGGACAAGGCTAGTCAGAACATTGCTATGAGAAATCTAAGCACATAATTGAGACTAAGCTAGACTGGAGAGGTAATGCAAAGAATAAAGGAAAATGGGACAGAAAGCGAGCAAGGCCTTATGATACAAGTAACAAGGAGAATGTTGATATTAGTCTTTCGGATTAATCACATCGTTAGGATTTGGTCGATGTTTCGAACCAACCAATGTGGTTCATTCTCAGGACAAGGTGAGAAATCGATCAATCTGAGTGAATAAATAGCAGGGATGTATCATGCCCAAAGTTAGCCGTTAGAGAAATAGATATTAATTAGTTGAAAAATAGTTGTTAATTATTTAATAATTTAGTTAGAAACTAGCTGTTATATATTATTTTATTATTTATTAAATTTTTTATTATTAAATAATATCAAGTTCTATATTATCTAGAATAATTAATTGTTTGTTAGGGTAAGACCAATCTAGTGGTCTCATTTTTGGAGAATACTAGCCATTATGAAATGTATAATTATGAAATTAATTATTTACTAATAGTAATATTATCTGTAAATAATTAGTTATGTTAATATAAATTAGTTATTTATCCATATTATTAGTAAATAATAATATATGAGGTTTATGAGGTGTAATAGAAATTGATTTAAGTTAAATTAGGTTAAAGGCATAAAGCTTGGAATAAATTTGGGATAAATTATAATTCAATATTAAAATTATTAGATGAAAACCTAATTATTTTAGATGAAATTAAATGTTTACTAGAAAAAAGGATTGGTAATTAGATTAATTAAGATTAAAATATTTAGAGGAGAACTAACCTTCCTAAGAAAAATCTAAAGGATAACAAGGAAAGAATCAGGATAAGTAAAGCTTACCAACAAGAAGTTAAAGAAACAGGGGGAAAAAGCAGGGTGGGGGGGGGGAGGCAAGGGTGGAAGAAAGTTGGGGTGGCGGGGGGGGGGAGGCAAGGGTGGAAGAAAGTTGGGGGGGGGGGGGGGGGGGGGGTGTTTGGCGAGGGTGGAAAAAAGGGGGGAAAAATAGACGGAGGAAGAGTCAAGAGGAGAGAGTCAGAATCCAGCTTTTACTCAATTTCCAATCATCATCCCTATTAAGGTTTTTGACATGTCTTTCAATTTAAATTGCTTCTTTGAGTTCCCTGCGGTGGAAGTGATCCACCCTAGAAATGACTTTGGATTATTCAATGCAGACATGGTGCTTTGATTTCTCTGCATGCTCGATGAGGGCTGATGTGTGGGAGCGATTGTGTCTAATGTCGGCAGCATGCTCACCGATTCTCAGCTTAATGGATCTTCATGTTTCTCCAATGTAGGGGACCCCATAGGAGCAGGGAATAAGGTAAACTCCTTTCAAGTCTTTAGGGTCGATGGGGTCCTTGATGGATCTAAGGGAGTTTTTCATGATTTGGAGAGGTTTGAAATAAGAGGAGACATTAATCTTTTTAAAAATGTGGGAAATCCTGTTAGTGGTCCCTTAGATATAAGGGAGATTAACCTTAGATATAGGATCAACTCGGGCGGGTTTAACTTTAGGCGCAACACCTAAGAAGTTAAATGCATCAGATAGAGGATAATGATTCCGATGAGTGGAACAAAACAAGGAGACAAGCTAGAAGCCTATAGAGTGTTGGATTTGTGGCAAATATTAGCATAGGAGAGATTGTCCGCAGAATTAGGGTGGTATACCTCAGATATACAGTGCGCAGGAGGCACATACTCTTGGGGATGTTGTTCAGAGTATTCCACATATCTATGCAACATTGGATATTAAACATGCAGATCATTAGGCATCTATCATTGAGATGGACGGTAAGCTTTGTGATCAAGTTATTTCTATTCTGATTGAAATTGGATCTAATTATAGCTATGTTAGTCCTGACTTGGTGGATAATTGTGGTTTGAGTAAGGAATTTCATGCAAAGTCTTGGTTAGTGCGATTGGCTACAGGTATGAAGAAGCGAGTTCATCATTGAGTAAGAACTTGTGCATTTGATTTGAATGGTATGCCTATCGCAACACATTTGAATGTATTACTGTTTTGTTCATAAAATATGTTGTTGGGTATGGATTGGTTGTATATTCATAGGACCAAACTAGACTGTTATGAAAAAGCCATTGAGTGTGTTGATGACAATGGAGAACCAAGAGTCTTACTGGGTAAGAAGAAATCTACATCAGTTAGGATGGTGGCAACTATGAAAGTAAAGTGTAGTCACAGGAAAGGGTGTAAGTTGTTTGCAGTGAACATTTCTAGTGATAAGGGTAAGGAAGTTGAGGATATAGATGTGTTGAGAAGGTACCTAGTTTTATAGTAGTTCAAGGATGTATTTCCTAAGGACATTACATAGTTTCCACACCACAGGGAGGTAGACTTTTCTATTGAGCTAGTGACAGGGGAAACTCTAGCATCAAAGGAACTTTATAGGATGAGCACGCCTAAGTTGGTTTAGTTAAAGTTGAAAGGAAATGTTGGAAAAGGGGTACATTAAGCCAAGTGTATCACCATGGGGTGCACCGGTATTATTTGTGAAGAAGAAAGATGGTACTCTTAGATTATGCATTGACTACAAGTAGTTGAACAAAGTGACCATCAAGAACATGTATCCGTTATCAAGGATTAATGACTTGTTCGACCATCAAGAACATTTATCCGTTATGAGTAATAGTGTTCTCTAAGATCGACTTGAGATTGGGATACCATCAGGTACGCATCAAAGAAGAAGACATTTACAAGACCACTTTTCAGACAAGGTATGTGCATTATGATTTTTTTGTAGTTCCATTTGGCTTAATTAATGATCCAACTACAATTATGTGCTTCATGAATAGTGTGTTGCATCCATATTTGGATAAGTTTTTTATTGTGTTCGTTGTTGATATACCAGTATATTATAAAATGAGGAAAAACATACCGAACATTTAGCAATAGTTTTGAGGTTGTTGGGAGAGAATTAATTGTATGCTAAGATCAACAAGTGTAGTTTCTTTTAGACTAAGGTACACCACTTGGGGAATGTTGTCTCCAAGGAGGGAATTGCAGTAGATCTCGAAAATATAAGAGCCATCATGGAGTGGGTAACTCCTGAGAATGTGGATGAGGTGAGATATTTCATGGGTTTGGTAGGCTATTACAGGAGGTTCACTAGGAACTTCTTGCAGATTTCTTATCCTATCACATCATTGTAGAGGAAAGGTAATAAGTTCAAATGGACAGAGGAGTCTGAGGCTAGTTTTGGGAAATTCAAGCAGTTGATGACACATGCACCAATGTTAAATATTGCAGTTCCAGGCAAATAATTTGTAGTATGGACAGATGCTTGCAAGAAGGGACTTGGTGCAGTCCTTATGTAGGATGGACAAGTGGCATGTTATGAGTCGCGGAAATTGAATGAGCATGAGAAGAACTATCCAACACATGATATTGAGCTAACAATGATTATACATGCATTGAATATGTGAAGACACTATCTTCTGGGCAGGAGATTTACATTGATGAGTGATCACAATGGTTTGCAATATCTATTTGACCAATCGAATCAGAATGGTAGGTAGGCTTGGTGGTTGGCCATGATCAATGAATTTTATTTCGAGATTAGATATATCAAAGTTAAAGAGAATAGAGTGGTAGATGCTCTTAGCAGGTGGATACTGGTAAATCACTTAGCAGCTAGGAGCTCCTATGGGACGAATCTATAAAATAGTATCTTGTGACGAGGTAAGCAGGACATCAAATATATGGATATTATGCACAGTTTGCAGCAAACCACAGGTACATGTATAGGTGATGGTATAGGTATAGGTACATGTAGTGGTATAGGTACAGGTACAGGTGTAGGTGCACAATATATGGATTATTATCTTACATCAGATGGATTGGTCCGATTTAGAGATAGGATATATGTGCTGGATAACAGCGAGATCAAGAAGATGATATTGAGAGAGTTTCATGCGAAACCATATTCAGGTCACCCAGGCTACCAGAAGACATTGACACAGTGAAGATATTTACTATTGGCCGAATCTGAAGAGGGATGTAGCAGAGTTTGTGGCTAGGTGTTTTGATTGCTAGTGAGTGAAGGTGGAGTGAAAACATATAGGTGGATTGCTATAGCCGATTGTGATTCCAGAGTGGAAATGTGAGGTCATTTCCATGGACTTCATCACAAGGTTCCTTGAGATAGTGAGACAACATGATTCCATCATGGTTATTATGGACATATTGACAAAGGTTTCAAATTTCATTTTAGTGAAGTCCACATTATGAGCTAGCGATGTAGCACAAGTATTCATCAGAGATGTAGTCAGGTTTCTTGGTGTTCCAAAGAAAATTGTGTTAGATAGGGATGCAAAGTTCACTTTCAAGTTTTGGAAGGAGTTGTTTGCAGGTTCAGGCACAAAGTTGGCCTTCAATACAACTTATCATCCGCAGACTGAGAGGGCCAACAAGATATTGGAGGGAATGTTGAGGATGTATGTGATACATCAACATCGAAAGTGGGAGGAGTGTCTTCCACTGGTAGAGTTCACATACAACAATGGGTATCAGGAATCATTAAGGATGAGTCCTTTTGAGGCATTTTATGGGTGAAGTTTCAACACTCCCATCAGTTGGAGTGATCCGATTAATAGTGCTTTGATTGGACCAAACATGTTGGTAGACATGGAACAAGAAATGCAAGTTATAGAGAAGAATTTAGAAGCAACACAGGATAGGCAGAATATCTATGTAGATCAGAACATGTTGTTTAAGGAATTCCAGGTTGGGGAAAATGTGTACTTGTGCATCAAAACGAAAAAGAGCTCCTTGCAGATTGGATCTTGTGCCAAGTTGGCACCACGGTTTTGTGGACCCTTTAGTATCATCGAGAAGATTGGGCCAGTATCCTATCGACTTGCACTGCCTGCAATAGTGAAATTCCATGATGTTTCCATGTGTCATTACTTAAGAAGTATATTAAAGATGTTGATCATGTGATTGACTGGTCTGTGTTGCTGGTGGAACCAGATGGAGAATTCCAGCTGGAGCCTCAGTGTATATTGCAGAAAAAGGTTCTCTTGCTTCGAAAATGAGCAATCAATCAAGTTAAGGTGTAGTGGAAGCACTTTGGGCCCGATGAAGCTACATGGGAGATGGAGGATCAGATGCAGGCTATGTATCCTTCCTTTTTTTCTGGTTGAGTCAAAGTAGTTTTGACTTGGTGTTTTCGTGTGATTCTGATATATGTTTTGATGATGTTGGTTTATGTACATATGTATATGGATGTAAATACCATAATGAGCTATGTTATAAATCTCCAATAAGTGGTATGGGTGTCATGTCATTATGTTGTTATGTTTTCATGATGATTTGGTTTTCATCAGGCTGATCATTGTAAATATTGCATCGAGCTAAGTTATAAAGCTCCATTGGCAGTATATTTTGCTTACAATATTTTTGTGGTTATAGGCATTGTTGAACACCGAGGATGGTGTTCCCCTAAGGGGGAGGGTTCTGTAACATCCCTAGTGAAAATTTCCATGTAATGAAAGTAAATAAAGGAAAAATAATAACTACAGATGATGGGGCACTTATTCTAATATGAATGTTAGGAAAATTCCTAGTGATGGGAATCACTTGTGATTGGTTATGGCTAAGAAAATTGGCAAAGGAAATGGCTAAGGCTTTGGAAAGGAAAAATGGCATTTTTGGCTCATTTATTTATGAAAATAATGGAAATTGGGAGAAAAAGGAGGTGAAAGGTCACATGTTGCATGTGAGGAAAATGAAGGAAAATAATGGAAAATGAAGAAAATATAGGTCTCATTCATAAAAAGGCTTATGAGGATCAGTTGGTAACCTTTTGTTTGTTCCGTTTTGGAGCTTTCTCATTATTCTATCTCTCTCATACTCTTGGAGACTTAGAGTTTTCCTGGAGCACTCTTGGAGGGTGTGGCATACTTGGATTCTTGGAGCAAGAAGGCAAAGGAAGAGAAGGAAAGCACAAGAGGGCATCGAGATCTACATCAGATTTTCTTGTAGGTACGAAGTTGCATGCATGTTTCCTTCACTAGTTTTCGCATGCATGACATATGCATGTGGATTATTAGTTGTGATCTATCATTGGCATGGAGGATTGCTTGGATTGGTAGTGGATTGCCTAGTATTTCCATTTCCTGGATAACCATGGTGCTTATGGGTTTAATTTCATTATTTTTTTTTTGTTGGTTCTCATGTTTCCTTAGCTTGGGTTGAGTGATTAGTTCTTGGAAGCCCTGGTTGGATAAATGCTCTAGAAGCCCTGTAACAACTTGGGTTGAGTTACTAGTCCTGGAAGCTTTGGTTGGAAAAACACTCTGGAAGCCCTTGGTGGGTTGATTTTCTAGTCATGGAAGCCTTGGTTGGACAAATTCTTTGGAAGCTTGGCGGCAACTGTGGGTTGATTTACTAGTCTTGGAAGCCCTAGAAGTCTTGGATGGAGACCAATCTGATGATGGTTTTGTGATGTCCGACTATGAGGTGGAATCATTGTTTGATGGGTTGAGGTGGATGGCCTTTGGAAGCCCTGGATGAGTTTTGATTGATGTGTTCTATGATATCCCACGTTCATGCTTGGAATATGGCACGGGGGTGAATGAATGAAGAGAGATTTGGCTCATCCATTCTATGGTTAGGTGGAACGTGGAAGTCCCATCCCAGGTTTGGATTTTGCATCATTAATGAAAGGTTATTTCTTCTTGTATTTATATGAGCATTTTGATGGATTATATGTGGTCAATATGGATGTAATTTTATGAGTATTGTTGTTGCTATTATGCTGATTATGTACGTGTTTTATAACAACATCCATGTATGGATTTCACCATGCTTTTACTTGTAATTGAATGATCAATGTATCTATGATCTAATGGATGGAATGGAAGTTCATGTATTGAGGCATCAATGGTGCTTAGCAATTCTCAACTAAGTATGAGACCCCTATACTCATAAATATTATTTACACATGTAGATTACATATTCGTGATATGTTTGAAAAAATGCTTGTCATGGCTAGTAGGGGTCCAGTCAAGGTCTTAAACAAGTATTTTCTTTAGCACTTTCATTTCCATGTTATTTTACAATTATGACGAGATGGTTCAATTCTGGGCAGTGACTTGGGCTCTGGGCTTGAAAAAGTGACTCAAATCCTAAGGACACTGGCATAACACTGACTAAATGAGTCTCTGGATGCTAGAAGGCAAGCCTGTGAGAGTGACTATGGGTTTCTGGATGCTATCATGCTTATAGCATGACAACAGCTGAGGCTTACGTTGTCCCAAATTTCCGTTGGACCCAAGGGAAAGTTGTCTAAAGTGTTGTTTTTGTTCTTGAGGGTCCTCAAGTTAATGTTGAATGTTTGTATGGTGTGTTTCTGTTAGTTCCACTTCCTTAACATGACTTAGGAGGTTGAATCATATCATAGTGGCCTCTCATCACATGTTTACCCTAGCTAGATGGTTGTTTGGGTAGATGTGGAAGGAGGGTATTACAATTATATAACAAGAAGATGTGTGACATTTGGGATTCGTATTCTAAGGTCGCTTCCTATTCTAATTGTTTATTTTCCTCTATTTACATATTCACAATTTGTTCACCCAACCCATGAGTATTAGGTGTCCAACATTTCCCCTTAATATGGGGGGATTTTTGTGAGTCCAATTATCATTTTGAATGTTTCAAACTATTCTCTTCCAAGTGATTTAGTGAACATGTCTATAATTTTCTCAATTGTGGAACAATGTCATAAATGAATAACCTTGGCCTCTATATGATATCAAATCAAATGATGCTTTGTGTTGATATGTTTGGTTCAATCATGGAATTTGGAATTTTTGGCTAATTTAATCGTAGAAGTATTATTAGTCAGAAAAGGAGTATATCTCACTTGTTTCTCGTGCAAGTCTTCAAGATTTTTCTTGAGCCATACAATCTCCTTGGTTGCCTCTGCAACTACCACATATTCTACCTTCATTGTGGAATATGATAGAACTGAATGTTTGTGTGACCTCCAAGAGACAACTCCTAATCCACGCCTCATAATATAGAATTAAGTAGACACTCTATTTTCCTTATCTACATCAATGTTTGAATAAAAAAACCCAATCAAGCTAAACTCATCCACTTGTGAATATTTGAGTCCAAAGTCTTGAGTTCTTTTCAAGTAATTTAGAACTCTTTTTGCAACATACCAATGTCCTTCAATAGGTTGTCACATAAACTTGGAATGGATTCCAACAAAAAATGAAATATCTGGTCTAGTAATAGTGAGTTAGATAAGACTTTGCACAAGTTGTCTATACTTAGTTGCATATTCAAACTCATTTCCTTCTTTAGATGTGAGATTAATATTTTGTTCCATTGGGGTGGAAAATTCTTCAATGTACTTAGTTTGAGAGAGGAATATATAACTTGTATGATGGGTCACTTCAATACCCAAGTAGTAAGTATGGTGTCCCAAATCTATCATCTCAAATCTTTCTTCAACTCTTTCTTTATAGATGCACTATAGTTTTCATTTTTCCATTTTATCAACAAATCACCTACATATACCACAATATAAACAACGATTTTGCCAACATTCTTGACAAATAGAGTTGCATCATCTAGATTATAGTGTTTGAAATTTAATTTAAAAGTTGCTCAGTTAATTTTTCTTAGGCTAGAGGTGCTTGTTTTAAGCCATATAAGGATTTGATGAGTTTACATACTTTTTGTTCATGTCCCTTGACAACAAATCCTTTTGGTTGAGACATTAAGACATTTTCTTTCGAGTCTCCATTCAAGAAATACGTCTTCACATCCATCTGATGATATTTTCCATCCATTCTGAGCTACCAAGGAAAATAGAGTCTAGATGGTGGCCCATTTAGTTGTGGGGGCAAAGGTCTCTTCATAATCAATGCCTTCTTTTTGTGTAAATACATTTTCCACAAGCCTTTCTTTGTGCTTGTAAAGAAAGTCGTATTATTTATACTTGTTCTTATAGACCCACTTGCAACCAATAGGTTTAGTTCTGAATGGAGAGTCCACCATCTTCCATGTTCCATTCTTTATGAGAGCATCATACTCCTTTTACATTGCTTCTCTTTGTAGTGGTTGATCACCTGGTCACACCCCTTTTCACCACCATTCAAACATAAACTTTAAATAGAACTCGTTACAATTAGATAATGATCCTAAATGTTGGCATAGCGGTAAGGCATAAATCTTGTTAGTGGTAGGTCAAGGGGTCAATCCCCACTGAGACCCCCATGGATGTTTACAAAATTATTATCCAACCACTCAATTCCATATGTTTTCCTGTCATAGGGCCACGTGGCACCTTGTGATTGGACCATGTTTCCTCCCCTTATAGGTCCACATGATGACTTCTCGTTGGACCACATTTCTCTTTGTCAAGCTACCATGTGTCCCTTTGACTTTGAATTTTCTTGTGTCAACCTTGAACTTCAAAATGAAATATCTTTTTCATATGGAATTTGTTTGATGTGATTAAAACATTGTTGGAATCATATTGATGGGCTCTTCACAATGGTATTAGTTACATTAACATTTGAGAATTTTCATTTTAAATCCTTTTTTAAGAACCTCTTGCATCACCCAAATCATAAATCCATGGATAATATACTAGGCCCTATTGATGATTGGGTTAGATAATCAAAAGTTTCTCTAATATAAAAGGGAATAATTGATACTTTGTTTATATCTGTTTCACTATCAAAAAGTGAGGGGGTTGAGCGACAGACATTGAGAAGGAATTTTACATTTTTAGAATTCGAGAAACGAAAACAAAGGGATGGAGCATGATAACTTCTATGTTGTAACCTATCCCAAGCTATAATTTTACCATGCACTAAGAACTAGAGGAAGAGAGAAACTTTCAACAATAGATTTAGTTTCAAGATTTTACCCCAAATATTGTCATCCGGCATTAAAGCTACATATGTTTCTATGTTGTAAGCTTCTTTTAACTTGTATTTTCCAGTTTTCTTGTATCTCCATCTAATCTTGTCTAGCCTTGTGGCTAGATTTTAATTCACCTATTTATAATCTCCTCTCAAAAGTTTTCTAATGTTATGCTTCCATCTGCTTGAGACCATTGTTTTTTTATAATCCATGTTCTCCATTTTTTCTCCACCTCTAAAGGTTTCTAGTAGTGTGCTACTTTGAGATGCCCTTTCTGGAGCATACCATTATTCCTTATGACTCATATATTTTTTGGGTCCTTCTTATTAGTCATTTCATTCCATGAGTCCTCTCAAAATAACCATGGTTTCTCTTTCTTACTTTCGAGAAGCTTTGATTTTGTGAAAGAGATTAATTCTGCCATGTTGCATTCCATATGTGTGAGCCTTTTATTTCCACTTAAGCTCTAATTAAGTTTTGTTACTCATATGTTGGGGGTGTATTTCTATCTACATATCTCTCTCCATGGCTCATTTGGGGAGTGAATCCAGTGCCACTAGGTTTTGGAAGCTAGGATTTCACTTAGTATTTATCAATTTTCTAAGTATATTTAAGGCCCTCTAAAGGTAATGCTTCCAAGATTATTCTAAAATTTTATTAGGAGGTCTTCCCAACATAAAATAACATAGTGCAGTTTGGCAACTTGGTCCTAGCCGCCAAGAAAGTTTAGAAAAATATCACAATAAAAATTTAAAACAAAAGCATATCCACTTCAACAAGAGGAATATGGCTTTTCCACTTGTAGTACCCCAAATAGGAATAAGTGGCTTGAGGTTTCGCCTCCCAGGCTAGTGCAGGAAGAAAATATGTGGCATATGTTCTTTTGAAGGTTTCTCTAAGATAGAATCAACCCACAATAGTAGCGATGGTAAAGTAGAACAACAATTGGCTTGTGAATATGAGTTTTCTGGGTTGCATGCTTCCAATAACTTTGCAAAGGAAATTTTGAATGATAAATTTACTACAACCATACATATATCCAAACTAAGGGTAGCCTTTTTGAACTTCTCCCATCCTTCCCGTTGCCTTACATTGCAGAATTTCATTCTCCTTAGTATAAAGGAATACATAAAAATATTCTTGTATTAACTTTCATAGCCATGATTTACTTTGAAAAACTCCATTAACCCTTGTTTTAAGTGCAATAATAATGAAAACAACATTGAATGATAAATTTTATACAACCATGCAAATAACTAAACTAAGGATATCCATGGTGAACTTCACCCATCATTTTGATTGCTTTACTTTGCATAGTTTCATTCTACTTGATATGAAGCAATACATGGAAATATTCATTTGTTATTAACTTTAGTAAACATGATTTACTTTGAAAAACTCCATTAACCCATGTTTTAAGTCCAACAACAGGGGGAGTTTGAGTGATACATTTTCTACAATCATACGTTCAACGAAATAAAGGGTATCTTTCCCATTTCTTTATAGTGCAATACACAAGGCGTCTAAATGGTAATGATCCTAATTCAAATCCAATCCATTATAGATTCATGTATTTAAGTTAGATTTAGCCTCATTGGAAAAATGAAACCATGGGGAATTTGAATCTTTCAAGGAGAAATTATCATAAAATGAGGTGGCCTATGATAGAATATCCTTCCAATGTTCCTCTACATCTTTTGGCTTTTGTGTTCTTTCTCTCTACCTTTCATCCCATGTCCTTTTTTACATAATTTCTTATTGTTGTTGTTGATGATCACCCATCTTCTATGTTGAACATCCACTCACTTTCCCACTAGGGTTGCACACAGGTAGATCATAAAACACAAGCATTGCAATGCAAATCCAATTAAATACATGCTCAATATTTAACATTCGTAAAATACTAATATACATACATACATATATGTGGGTTGAAAAGATCCACTAATTATTTATAAGAGGAAACTCTTGTCACAGTTTATTGTGACATCTTGGGCCGTGGAAAAAAATGATCCTTAAAATTCTAAACCACATAATGGCATTCCCTGTCATGATTACAAAATACGTTAGCATTTGTTCCTGAAAGTGGGCATTTAACAAGCCACTGAAGTGATGGATAAGGGCATTAAAGAAGGCATTTAAGTCATGGACAAGGATGTCTTAATTTTTTTTGTCATGGATATACAAATAAGTCCTTAAAATTGAATATAATGCTGATGGTTCCAAAGATGAAGTTGCTCAACCATAAAAATATCCCCAAAATCATGTAAACAATATTCAAACTGTAAAGTGGTAAATACAAACATCAAATTTGTCCATTAAAACAGGATGAATGTTTTTTTTTTTTTTTTTTATTAGGTTGAGCTTGGGTTACGACCAACATGTCTATTGGATGGAAGAATGATATACCTACTAGTGGGATTTTATCAATAGGATTGTGCGAATCTCGGTGAAGATTGAATGTCCCTTACGATAGGTTTATCCCCCAAAATGTGGCTTCCATTCTCAACCCCTCCCCATGAGGTTTATTCCTAAGACCTAGCGAGGACTAAGCTAAGGCCTGATGATAACCATAGGGTTGTTATATTTGGCTTGCACAAGGCAAGGGGGTCCTTCTCTACCCAATATTCCCTCGACACCTCCCCTTTCCTAGTTATTCTCATGCTTACTCAAACAAATTACCCAAAATATTGATGGCCCTCTCTTTCTAGTTGAGGTTGAAGACTTTCAACTTTGATCTCTCTAACCATAACAAGCCTCATTCAAAGTTTCACGTAGATTTTTGTTACTCAAAATGTTTTTTGTAAAACACCTATTCTAAATCACGTTCTTGGAACCCCTCATACATTTCTATCTCTTTCCCCATAAGTTTCTCTCAGTTTTCACACACACGCTTCTCCTTTTTTCCTAGCCACCACTTCACAACAACCACTTTGCATGAGAAAATGTGGTGTATAATCTGGACTATGTGGTTAATTAAAAAATCTTCAAAAGGGTACTTCACCCATACCTTTGGAGCAATTCTCTACCACTTCTATCCTTTCTTATAAATGTTGGTAGTTGGAAGTTCAACTACTGGTCTGACATTTTTGTAGGATAAGGGAAATTATACATTTGATCCTTTGCAAGGTACTTCTGTTGACAAGGAATTTCCTAGTTCCCCCTCATGGCTTCCTCTCATGGCATCAAGATTCAAGATCTGTTTAGTATTTTCCCTTCATTCATCTGTTGGAAATATTTTCATTAAAAATAAAATCATAATTACATCAACAAAGTTGTGACATAATATCCATGTTGGCATATCCCAACAATTAAAATCATAATAATAATTACAATGTGGGGTTCAAAATGGGGTGTTACATTGGGTCTAGTAGTTCATATCCAAGTAGAAATAAAGTTGGAGTTCTTATTTTCAATATGTATGATGAAGTATTTTACCAGATGGGTTTTAAATTCATTAAGGATAACGCTCAAGGGAAATTAGGGATGAAATATTATAGGTGATGTTTAAGTTCAATGAGCGAGTGATATTTGACCTTAAGTAAGGGGGAATTCATTGGCATTTCCATTGGAGACAATGAGCTAATAAATGTACTCAAGAGCTTGAAGGAGAAGAAAGAGTTTGATAGCCACGGTGGTTATTGTGGTAGTGAAAATGAGCTAAATGAGGTACAATATTCTTTAGCAAGATTAATAAGGTAGGGGGAACTCACCATCCCATAAAAGCCAAAACCCAAACTCAAAATCTTAACAGGAGAAAAAAACCTTCTCAATGATGACACAAACCCCATAAAAATGCATTGGAAATACAAACCCCAACCATAACCTAACTCAAACCATAACACATAATATACCTAAAGAATTAAACCAATGGCCAAATAAATTTCCACGACAAATAACACATAATATACCTAAAGAATTAAACCAATGGCCAAATAAATTTCCATGACATATATAGTGCATTGAAAATTACAAGTAAGGCCATTAACATTGTATGAATAAATTCCTATCAAAGAAAAATGTGTTCATCACCATCCACCCATCATTTAAATACTTTTTTTTTTATATGTTTTTTGATGCTCCATAATGAAATCCTCCTCCATTTTCCTTGTAAACATTGTCATGATAAATGACCGGAAAAAACGTTTCGCTTGAACGATATAAATAAATGGAGCACAAAGATTATTTTCACACTCTTTCCTCATAAATGGAGCACAAAGATTATTTTCACACTCTTTCCTCATTTGGAGTGAACGTTTAAGCTAAATCTTCTGGGTGAATTTTTGAAGGAATTTTTTTGGACTTAATTTTTAAAGTAAGTCTTTTAGTCTGAATTTTTTAAATGAGATTTTTTAGTTTAATTTTTAAAGTAAGTCTTTTGGGCTGAATTTTTAAAGTGAGAATTTTTAACTTGATTTTTAAAGTAAGTCTTTTGGGTTGAATTTTTAAAGTGAGATTTTTTAGCTTAATTTTTAAAGTAAGTTTTTTGGACTGAATTTTTAATGTGAGATGTTTTAGCTTAATTTTTAAAGTAAGTCTTTTGGGCTGAATTTTTAAAGTGACTATTTTTGTAATGACTTTTTAAAGTGAGTTTTTTTGAAAGTAAATTTTTTCAGCTGAATTTTTAAGGTGAGTTTTTTTTTTTTTTTTTTAAGTCTTTTGTGGTGAATTTTTAAAGTGATTTTTTTGGTCTAAATTTTGAAAGTGAGTTTTTTTGCAGAATTTTGAAATTGACTTTTTTGGGTTGGATTTTAAAAATCCACATAGATTGAATTATCATGGGAAATCAAAGAAATTGCAACAGAAAATATGGTTGAACAAACTATTACAAAAGGAAGAAGGAGGATCACAAAAATATTGAAAGGGAAAATCAATCTCAACTAGAAGTTGAAGCAGGTATGTAAATGTAAATATTATAAATGATATTTAAAATTTAACTAGTGTATTGAAATTTAGTTTTATTTGATGAACTAATTTGAAAAATATTTTGCAATGTAAATAGAGAGAGACATTCGTCATAAAATTGATGATGAGATTGAAAATTTTGAAAGACAAAGTAAAAAAGATAATGAACCAATGATTGATGACATTGTTGAAGACGTTGAAAGAGATACAAGTGAAGAAGTTGAATCACTATCAAGTATATATATATATATATATATATATATATATATATATATATATATATATATATATTTCATGTGTACTATTGAAATTATACATATTTATTAATTTCAATTTCATTCAAAATTGATTTTTTAATTTAATTATTTAATAAATATTTATACCATTTACATTTAATTTTCATATGTACATATGAAATCAATATCGATGATATGTTAAAAAATGTTAACACTGACATATATGGAGATAAAAACGCTGACCATGTTATACGATCTCATGTTAAGGTCATTATTGAGAAGTTCTTCAAAGATGAAAGTGTGACATTTCAAGCTCAAATTTTGAGAGGTCTCTTAGCATCAAAGAAATTAAAAGACGCTACAACTTTATTGGGTATTTGAAAATCAATGAAAGATAAAAAGGTGAAGGAAAATGTGATTCAAAATATAAATAGTGCTCTAAAAACAATTGGAAGATATAGAAAGAAAAATTATGTAGCTACATGTAGAGAAATACAAATGGCAGTGGTTGCATCAAGTACTAAAGAAAATTGTTTGGTAAAATCTATGGCAAAAATATTAGGGATCTCATGAAAAACATTGCACAAACATAGGAAATTTCGATTGCAAATAGATGTAAATGATGAGCTCGCTTGTTGGGTAGTTATTTGTAGGCAACCATACAAAGATAGACTTGGAGAATATGTTAAAAAAATAATATATGAAACTGGATGAAAAATCCATGTGTTTCACCAAAAGCAAGTGGTGTGATGCAGCGAAGAATAACATGGAAGAATTATGAAGAACATGAAAAAAATATCTTGGAAACCACTCAGATACAGTTGTTCAATAAGTTCATAGAAGAGAATCGTGGAATTAATGTTTCAATCAGTACTTTTGTGCAACAAAAACCACGGTATGTTAAACTTATCACTGTATGCGAAACTTGTTGTTATCGTTATCATGTGGAATTTCAATTATATTATGACACCTTCTTTAATTTTGGTAAAACATTTTGGAAAAATTCACCTCCTCCTTCCAGTGTCCATGGTTTCATATCCGAAATTATATGTGCAAGAGAAAGTCATGAATTATTTTACCAAAAGAAATGTGTTGGTGGTAGAAAATGTGATCATTGTGGAAATTTGACTTTATTTCACAACAAATATTCTATTGATATAAATGATCAATCATTGTCTAACCTAAAATTGAAATGGAAGAGATATGAATATATCCATACACCGATTAGTTCAAATAATAGTACAAGTGCTAAAAGGATTGATTTACAAGAAGATGAATCCCTATGATAGATTTTTTGAAGAAATTTGAGACATAAATTTATAAGTACACCAAGCATTCACATAGAGCTAAATGGAAGGACCCACAATTCAAAAAATCCCGTGAAGTTTTTCCACCAAGGTCCATTTTGTCAATAATTGATTTTGCAAAGAATTACGTATTTGTTGCACAAAATGAAATACATAGTGAATATTATCATTCTGACCAAGTCTCTATGCTTTTCCATATTCTGTATAGACATGCTAAACAAAATGTTGATGACATAGAAAGCACTTGCGAGAATCGACATGTTATTAAAGAATATCACTTTTATATCAACAATGATCATACACATGATACACATTTTGTACAACATTGTTTTGATAAGATTTATGACTCATTAAAAGGCTGTGGAATAAAATTCAATGAAAGTTAGATATGGCCAGATGGATGCGCAGGTCAATTCAAATATTCACGATCATTCTTTCGGTTGTGTCGTATTCATAAGAAAACCCACATTAAACATTTTTTGATCTTCTTTGAGATTGGTCATGGAAAAGGAGAACATGATGGTGCAGGGGCATGTATAAAACAAGCACTTCAAAGATATCAAATGGACCACTGTGCAAACAGACTTGTCTCAACTGGACAAGTTGTTCAATGGTACAATGGTACACTAAGCCATCAAACTAACCCATCAAGGGAGGCACAAAGGTATGTACATATATAAAAATTAATTTGTATATAGTTTTAATATATGATAATTTTTATTAATTTTCTAATTTTAAATATTTATAAATTATATAGTTTAAATAGTATGAGGATGATTATCTTTGATATATAAATTGTATTTCAACTAACACATTTAAATTCTTGTTTGAAATTACTATAGTTTTTTTTGTCATATTGGAGTGGAAGATGTAGATAGATCAATTACATATGAAGTTTATATTGAAAATGCAACAAGATGATGGAGCTTAGTGGAAAGGAGTCGCCTTCACTAAGTGGGCCCGCAGGCTATTTTTGGCGCAAAGTCTATTTTTAGACATATGGATCATGGTCTATGAGTTGCAGGATGCTATTTCTGGATGATTGGTCATGTTGGTAAAAATAGATGGACTTCTATTTTTAGACATATGGGCGGAGTCTATTTTTAGACTGCTAGGCTAAAAATAGAACAGTCGAATATTATTAGCTCTTAATAATATTTGGACTATAAACATTATCTTATCCTCTTGGAGCACTTCAGTTCGAGCTACGGATGTGGCACATGCAGCTGCCAGAAGGAAATATGCTTTTCTTATGAGTTAATTGAGCTATTGCATGGTGGACTTCAGTTAGAACTCAAGTGATTGAGTTTGGTGGAGTTGATTGAGGAGTTGATGGAGTTGTGTTCAGTTTGACTTGGTTGAACTAGTTGTATTTAGTCTAATTGCAGAATACACTAGTGATGAGTGATGTGAATTAATTATTAATTAATTCAATAATTATTAACTCATAAATCAACTAAAGAATACATTAGTTAACTCAGTGCATGGACAGTTCAGTGGAGACAAATGTTAGAGGTGAGTGAAAGGGCAAGACAACTGTCAGTTGTGACTACAGTTGTGCATGAGATTTTCACAATCAATGGATTGAGTAATGCCAATGAGGATTGCGTGGTTCAGCCAAGGAAATATGAGTTTGGTTCAGCCATTCATCATTATTCCCATGCAGGATTGAGCAGTGGAGGCAGGCAAGCAAGTGGAAGAGATTTGAACTTGTGATTGATTCAGATCTGAGCTAGTTGTGTGTAACAAGTGGAGATAGTACTGAGTACTTGTGAGGAGTATTTTACTATGTATTGGTAAAAGCCCATACAGTCAATCTCTCTACGAGAAATACTTTGTTCTCATGAATTTTAGATCAAAAGTGGTTGAGTTTTGAGCTGGTGGAATTCGAATTTCTAGCAGTGTTTTCTTGGTGTCAAAGTTGAAATGTCTTTCAACGGGTTGTGATTGGAGTATGCCCTTGAAGGCAACTCAAATTATATTGCATGGAAAGGCAGGATGGAGGCAGTGTTAGATGACAATGGGTTGAAGGATTTCATAGAGGCTGAGGTCCCAAAGCCTACTAATGCTGCTCATGTTGAGGCTTGGCAAAAGAAGACAACAAAGTGTCGAAGGATTCTGTTGGAGGGCATGAAGGATCACATTGTGTCCAGCCTGCATGGAAAGGATTCTCCATACTTGATGTGGAAAGTGTTGAAAGATTTATTCCAAAGCAAGAGCGACCAGAGGAAGTTGGCGCTCAAGGATAAACTCAGAAACATTAAGTGTGAGAATGGAGATAGTATGCCCAGGTATCTCACGAAGTTCACCCAAGCTGGGATGAGCTGGGAAGTGTGGGGGTGATTGTTGATGATGAGGAATTGGTGAGCTTGGATCTCCTTGGTCTTTCGAAGAGTTGGCATTCCTATTAGGACTCTGTCAATGGTCGGGAGAAATTGCCAGGATGGGAGAGACTTTGGTCAGATCTTGTGTAGGAGGAGATCAGACGGAGCACCAGAGACAGTTCTTCATGCATCCATGATGAGGAGAACTGTGCCTTAGCGAGTAAGGTAAAGAAGGGGAAGGAGAAGGATTCTCTTTCTAAATCCAGTTCTTCCAATGATGGGAAGAAGGTTGACAAATTGAAAGTGAGATGCTTTTGTTGTCATGAGGTGGGCCATTATGCTGTAAATTGTCCACGAAGGAAATCCAAGAAGGGATTCGGGGAAGGATCTGAAGGTGAGGCACTTGCTTCATAGTTTGAGTTGGATTTCACACTCTTCGCATGCATGGTTTCATCCATGGTGGGAAGTGGTTGGTTTCTTGATAGTGGGGCTTCTTTCCACATGACCGGTGACAAAAGTTTGTTCAGTACTTTGGAGGAGAAAGATCTCCAGATACTCATAGCAATGGGTAATGATGAGAAGTATAGTGTCTCAGGTGTAGGCACAGTTATTTTTTAGAGGGAGCATGGAGCTCGCCTTACCTTGACCGATGTCAAGTATGTAACAGGACTGGAGAGAAACTTGGTGTCGATCGTGATGCTAGAAGACGGAGGCTATGATGTAGTCTTCAGTCAGGGAAAGGTCTTCCTTAGACACATCATCACTAGACAGGTGAAGCAGATTGGTTCACGGGTCAAGAACCTGTATGCTCTTGAGGTTCAAGATGCATGCAAAGCCTTGAGCAGTGAGGCAACTAATGGAGACTTGGTGGTTGAGAGGGAGCGTATATTACCTCTCAACATGCAGAGCCAGAAGAAGTCTCAGACGATTGTGGAGGAGCCACGATTGGTGCAACAGCTTTAGGAGGTTGTGGAGAAGCCACAACAGGGGAAGCTGAGAGGAGATCAAGTAGAGACATCTACTCATGCAGAGACCTCCAATAGGGGGAAACTTCGAGCCAGGTGGGCAGAGGGATCGCATGCAGCCATACGTCCGGGTAGGAGGTGGGGTGATGTGGATTGATCGTCCCAAGGAGGAGGGGCAGGATCCTTGAGGTACCCAACCTCTTAGATGATACCTTGCTGCGGGAGCCCCGATGTGGAGTAGCAGGAACTGATTGATTGGGTAGAGACAGATGCAGATGGAGCGACAGAGAGAGCGAAAGTGTAGGGAATCATAGGATAGTGCATAGCTAGCAGGCTGCAGCAATGCGAGAGGCACAAGTGTTTTGCACAATTCTAGGTGGCACAGAGAGGTGTGCAATGGTGCAAGATGCATGGAGATGTTGCAGTAGCACAAATGTCAGAGACGGATCACTTGTCAGCAGCAAGTAGAGCTTCAGCATCAGAGTATGTTCCTAGCCCAATAGAGTGGTCAGTTGGGAGTGTTTTTGTTCCAAGTGTTGTTGGAGCAAGTGGACCAGGCAAATGTGTTGCATGCAGAACATTCCAGAGTTGTAGGAGAGGGGTTGCTGGTAATCCATATCTTGTTGAGAGGGAGTGTTGAAAATGCAACAAGATGATGGAGCTTAATGGAAAGGAGTTGCCTTCACTAAGTGGGCCCGCAGGCTTTTTTTGGTGCAAAGTCTATTTTTAGACATATGGATCATGGTCTATGAGTTGCAGGATGCTATTTGTGGATGATTGGTCATGTTGATAAAAATAGATGGACTTATATTTTTAGACATATGGGCGGAGTCTATTTTTAGACTGCGAGGCTAAAATTAGAACAGTCGAATATTATTAGCTCTTAATAATATTTGGACTATAAACATTATCTTATCCTCTTGGAGCACTTTAGTTTGAGCTACGGATGTGGCACATGCAGCGGCTAGAAGGAAATATGCTTTTCTTATGAGTCAGTTGAGCTATTGCATGGTGGAATTCAGTTAGAACTCAAGTGATTGAGTTTGGTGGATTTGATTGAGGAGTTGATGGAGTTGTGTTCAGTTTGACTTGGTTGAACTAGTTGTATTTAGTTTAACTATAGAATACACTAGTGATGAGTGATGTGAATTAATTATTAATTAACTCACTAATTATTAACTCATAAATCAACTAAAGAATACATCAGTTAACTCAATGCATGGATAGTTCAGTGGAGACAAGTGTTAGAGGTGAGTGAAAGGGCAAGACAACTATCAATTGTGACTATAGTTGTGGATGCGATTTGCACAACCAATGGATTGAGTAATGCCAATGAGGATTGCATGGTTCAGCCAAGGAAATATGAGTTTGGTTCAGCCATTCATCATTATTCTCCTGCAGGATTGCGCAGTGGAGGCAGGCAAGCAAGCGGAAGAGATTTGAACCTGTGATTGATTCATATCTGAGCTAGTTTGTGTGTAACATGTGGAGATAGTACTGAGTACTTGTGAGGAGTATTGTACTATGTATTGTTACATGTTCTCAATCAATATAATATATAGATATTGTGGGGTTTTCAGCTGTATGCTTTCCTCGGGTTACATACTGTGTTAATGTGCGCATGCGATTGATGTTTCATTGTTTTTAATGCTGCTAAATTGATGATCAACGTAGAGGAGGTTATGTATTATGCATGTATTCCGCAATAGTGTATAATCGGGATAATATTTGTGAATTAGTGTCATATTATTCAAAATTTCTACATGGTATCAGAGCAGAGTTCATCATTAGATCTATTACTCAGAAAGTGATTACATTTTATTTCTTCAGGCAGAGTCTGTAATCAGGCCAGGTAGCCTTTGGATTCATCCTTATTTTGGAAGGTGAGATATCTGGTAACAGCCCATACAGTTAATCTCTGTATGAGAAATACTTTGTTCTCACAAATTTTGGATCAGAAGCGGTTGAGTTTTGAGCTGGTGGAATTCGAATTTGCAGCAGTGTTTTCTTGGTGTCAAAGTTGAAATGTCTTTCAACGGGTTGCGATTGGAGTATGCCCTTGAAGGCAACTCGAATTATATTGCATGGAAAGACAGGATGGAGGCGGTGTTAGATGATAATGGTTTGAAGGATTTCATAGAGGCTGAGGTCCCAAAGCCTACTGATGTTGCTCACGTTGATGCTTGGCAAAAGAAGACAACAAAGTGTCGAAGGATTCTATTGGAGGGCGTGAAGGATCACATTGTGTCCAGCCTGCATGGAAAGGATTCTCCATACTTGATGTGGAAAGAATTGAAAGATTTATTCCAAAGCAAGAGCGACCAGAGGAAGTTGGCGCTCAAGGATAAACTCAGAAACAATAAGTGTGAGAATGGAGACAGCATGCCCAGGTATCTCACGAAGTTCACCCAATGCCGGGATGAGATGGGAAGTGTGGGGGTGACTGTTGATGATGAGGACTTGGTGAGCTTGGCTCTCCTTGGTCTTCCGAAGAGTTGGCATTCCTATTAAGACTCTGTCAATGGTCGGGAGAAATTGCCAGGATGGGAGAGACTTTGGTCAGATATTGTGTAGGAGGAGATCAGACGGAGCACCAGAGACAGTTCTTCATGCATGCATGATGAGGAGAACTGTGCCTTAGTGAGTAAGGTGAAGAAGGGGAAGGAGAAGGGTTTTCTTTCCGAATCTAGTTCTTCCAATGATGGGAAGAAGGTTAACAAATCAAAAGTGAGATGCTTTCGTTGTCATGAGGTGGGCCATTATGCTGTAAATAGTCCACGGAGGAAATCCAAGAAGGGATCTGGGGAAGGATCTGAAGGTAAGGCACTTGCTTCACAGTTTGAGTTGGATTTCACACTCTTCGCATGCAATGTTTCATCCATGGTGGGAAGTGGTTTGTTTCTTGATAGTGGAGCTTCTTTCCACATGACCGGTGACAAAAGTTTGTTCAGTACTTTGGAGGAGAAAGATCTCCAGGTACTCATAGCGATGGGTAATGATGAGAAGTATAGTGTCTCAGGTGTAGGCACGGTTATTTTTCAGAGGGAGCATGGAGCTCGCCTTACCTTGACCGATGTCAAGTATGTACCAGGACTAGAGAGAAACTTGGTGTCGATTGCGATGCTGGAAGACGAAGGCTATGATGTAGTCTTCAGTCAGGGAAAGGTTTTCCTTAGACACATCATCACTAGACAGGTGAAGCAGATTGGTTCACGGGTCAAGAACCTGTATGCTCTTGAGGTTCAAGATGCATGCAAAGCCTTGAGTAGCGAGGCAACTGATGGAGACTTGGTGGTTGAGAGGAGTGTATATTACCTCTCAACATGCAAAGCCAAAAGAAGTCTCAGACAATTGTGGAGGAGCCATGATTGGTGTAGCAGCTTCAGGAGGTTGTGGAGCAGCCACAACAGGGGAAGCTGAGAGGAGATCGAGTAGCGACATCTACTCATGCAGAGACCTCCAATAGGGGGAAACTTCGAGCCAGGTGGGTAGAGGGATCGCATGTAGCCATAGCTTCGGGTAAGAGGTGGGGTGATTCTGATTGATCGTCCCAAAGAGGAGGGGCAGGATCCTTGTGGTACCCAACCTCTTGGATGAGACCTTGCTGCAGGAGCCCCGATGTGGAGTAGCAGGAACTGACTAATTGGGTAGAGACATATGCGGATGGAGCAGCAGAGAGAACGACAGTGTAGGGAATCCCATGACAACACATAGTTAGCAAGCTGCAGCAATGCGAGAGGCACAAGTGTTTTGCACAGTGCTAGGTGGCACAGAGAGGTGTGCAATGGTGCGAGATGCATGGAGATGTTGCAGTAGTGCATATGTCAGAGAGGGAGCACTTGTCAGCAGTAGGTAGAGCTTCAACATCAGAGTATGTTCCTAGCCCAATAGAGTGGTCAGTTGGGAGTGTTTTTGTTCCAAGTGTTGTTGGAGCAAGTGGACCGGGAAAATGTGTTGCATGCAGAACATTCCAGAGTTGCAGGATAGGGGTTGTTGATAATCCATATCTTGTTGAGAGGGAGTGTTGAAAATGCAACAAGATGATGGAGCTTAGTGGAAAGGAGTCGCCTTCACTAAGTGGGCTCGCAGGCTATTTTTGGTGCAAAGTCTATTTTTAGACATATGGATCATGGTCTATGAGTTGCAAGATGCTATTTGTGGATGATTGGTCATGTTGGTAAAAATAGATGGACTTCTATTTTTAGACATATGGGCGGAGTCTATTTTTAGACTGCCAGGCTAAAAATAGAACAGTTGAATATTATTAGCTCTTAATAATATTTGGACTATAAACATTATCTTATCCTCTTGGAGCACTTCAGTTCGAGCTACGGATGTGGCACATGCAGCTACCAGAAGGAAATATGCTTTTCTTATGAGTCAGTTGAGCTATTGCATGGTGGACTTCAGTTAGAACTCAAGTGATTGAGTTTTGTGGAGTTGATTGAGGAGTTGATGGAGTTGTGTTCAGTTTGACTTGGTTGAACTAGTTGTATTTATTCTAACTGCAGAATACACTAGTGATGAGTGATGTGAATTAATTATTAATTAATTCACTAATTATTAACTCATAAATCAACTAAAGAATACATCAGTTAACTCAGTGCATGGAAGTTCAGTGGAGACAAGTGTTAGAGGTGAGTGAAAGGGCAAGATAGCTGTTAGTTGTGACTATAGTTGTGCGTGAGATTTTCACAATCAATGGATTGAGTAATGCCAATGAGGATTGTGTGGTTCAGCCAAGGAAATATGAGTTTGTTTCAGCCATTCATCATTATTTTCATGCAGGATTGTATAGTGGAGGCAGGCAAGAAAGCGGAAGAGATTTGAACCTGTGATTGATTCAGATCTGAGCTAGTTTGTGTGTAATAGGTGGAGATAGTACTGAGTACTTGTGAGGAGTATTGTACTATGTATTGTTACATGTTCTCAATCAATATAATATACAAAAGTGTGGGGTTTTCAGCTGTATGCTTTCCTCGGGTTACATACTGTGTTAATGTGCGCATGCGATTGATGTTTCATTGTTTTTAATGCTGCTAAATTGATGATCAACGTAAAGGAGGTTATGTATTATGCATGTATTCTGCAGTAGTGTATAATCGGGATAATATCTGTGAATAAGTGTCATATTATTCAAAATTTCTACAGTTGAAACAGCAAAAGAGACTTGAAAATTGCATTTAATTAAAACAAAGGATTACCGAAATGCGTTTGCATTTGATAAAAGAAAATATTCTGGTTTTTGTCCTATTTGCATAGAGGGCACACAAATCCAATGATGTTTGTGAAAACAATATGCATGTAAAACCTTGGCAACATACATAACTAAGTACAAAGGGGAAAACGTCAGTTGCAAGATTCGAAGAGATGGAAGCAGAGGAGACTATAATATCATCTGAAGGTGATCAATTTTCTGATCTTGTTAGAGAAGGTAACATTTCAATTGATTTCATATATATATATATATATATATATATATATATATATATATATATATATATATATATATATATATATATATATATATATATATATATATATATATATATATTTGTTTTATGCCTTTTAAATCAATGTGTATAAGTATCTAGATAATAGTTAAGATATAAAGATCTAGAAATAGATAATAAATCAAGTCCATATTGATAAAGTTAATTTCATGCTAATTATGATATGAATTTACACTTGTTTTATTGTGCAGGAGATGTTTTTACTATAGTTTCACCCATTAACAACATAGTAAATGTCAATTATTATTTGATACGGTGCAATAAACGAAACATGAAATTATTGGAAGACTATGATGATAATGGTTTTATATATGAAAGAGGGTCTATTATATTGAAAGGTTATTTTTTCCAAGAAAATCACCAAACTCAGAGTAATGTTTACTTTCAAGGCTATCAACTCGATGTCATAAATTGTCAATATAGTCACTTGGTGTGTGCAACGTGCATAAGTTGACAAAAGTTCAATAAAAAAACAATTGAAAGTTAAAAAATGGAGAATGTTAAAAGGTGACCATGAACGGATTATTGAAGATGGAATTCCATTAGATTTTTTTTTTAATTTAACTTCCCAACAATTTCTTCTACTTGGATTCATCTTTAAGAACATTTAAGAACATAAATTTCAAGTACATTGTTAGCATTTCCTTTTGTGCACTCTTAAGTTGTACATTCTTAAGAATGTGATGATGTGAAATCGATACTCATTGGGTCTTGTATTGAGTTACAAAGTTATATGTATACTGCCTGTTATGTAGATCTGTATTGAGGATTTACTGCTATGTTAATTTATGATGTATATTACGATGTTAGTGCTCTGTTATTTTGTGATTGTGGTTGGTTGAGCCAAGTGCTATTACTGCTATGTTAATATGTGATTGTGGTTGGTTGAGCCATTTACTAACATTATAGGAATGATTGAATGCAAAATGTATGAACTGAATGCAAATTTACTTTCATTTCTACATATTCATGAACTTAAATTATATGTAAAACATTTAAAAGCATCAAACCATGCATGCATGATGAAAATTGTGGGCGATGTTTTATAATGCAATTTTATCTAACTTATGTTTGTGCATTCAAACAAATTTATATTAAAAGTTAACTATCAACTGATCTCCATAGTAGTCTTTCTATACATGAATGCAAAATGTATATTCCATATTTTATAATGCAATTTTAACTTTTCATTGTTTTAGAAATTTGTTGTAGAATTTCCCACTGTAGATCACCAGATTATGCAATATACTAAAGAAAAATACGTGATCTACTTCTACAAACAAACTTGCAGAAACTTAATCGATTTTGAGCAAGATCAAATAGAACACGTATAACAGAGAATGAGAAATCAATCACACATGAACACAGAAGAATACTCTGGGGGAAGCCTCAACTAAAAACCCCGATCTCTGTATTATCATACAAGTGGAAATATGTCCAGATTACACAAAGCTTTAGCTCACAAGCTATCAATCTCTCAATACAATCCCTCAATGCAGCTCATAAACTGGATAGAAACAACATATGCCTTCCCTCAATCCTCCAAGCCTCCTATTTCCTTACGTAGTTTCTCCTAGGTCCTCTGGCTGCCACCTGTGTGAATTAACCTCTCACAAAACTCACCAAACTCAGAAGTAACTGCGTAATCTCCAAGGAATGAATTCCTTCTGCATGCAAGAGATATCTTCAATGGAATATTCCTGCAACTGATAGTACATTGTCCCATCATTTGATCTCAACTGGGTCTCTGACTGAACTAACATGCATGAGTTATTTATGAGAGAATATTCAATTATCTAAAGTGCAGTAGTTACATGCATGCATGCATTAACTAACTGAACTCACTACCAGTTCCACAAACTATTGGAACTAATCGAACTGGACTTAACTCAGTTAACTGAGCTAACTAATTACAACTCATCCTAATCTCCTTAATCAAGTGATAACTTCCTTAATCAAAGGGGAAACTGTTGCATGTCTTCATGTAGACTTCATGTTTGATTTTCTCCAACTAATTAACGTAAGATGAATTAATTAATTATTTTTCAAATAGCTGCTAAGATCAAATTCAAATTTTAATTCTCAATTTTAGTTCAGGGACTAACTAAAATTGGAATGTATTCCGAAATGCTATTTATAGTAGTGCTATTTTAGCACTTCTATATTTAACATTTCTTGTTTCTATTTTCAACACTCCCTCTCAACAAGAAAGGGATTATTAGTCACCCCAATCCTGTCTCTGTGGAACTCGAACTTGCATTTTAACAATGCCTTAGTCAAAATATCTGCATCTTGTTCCTCGGTCGAAACATACATCAACAACATGATCCTCTTCACCACACAGTCTTGAAGATAATGTCATCAGATATCGATGTGCTTGGACCTGTCATGAAATACTAGATTCTCAAAGAATTTGATACAACTCTAATTATCACAATACATCATAGTTGGATCCATCCTCTGACCAAACAATCCAACCAGAATTTTCCGCATCCAAATGGCCTCACATGTTGCCTCACTGGCAACCATGTATTCAAACTCTGCTGAGCTAAGTGTAACTGACCTTTGTTTCCTGTTGTAACAAGAAACTATAGCTGAACCAAGGTTGAAAATTCCTCCTGAAGTGCTCTTCCAGTTTGATGGACTCCCTACCCAATCTGCATGTGAAGCCCTAAAGCTTCACTCCCTCTATCCATCTGTACCATAATCCATACTGGGATGTGCCTCTGAGGTATCTTAGAACATGCTTCACTGCCTTCCAAAACAGCTTGGTAGGATGAACCATAGCTTGACTCAGTTGGTTCATCGCAAAGCACAAATCTTGTCGTGTGTTCACTAGATACATCAATGAACCCACAAGCTGCCGATAAACAGTAGCAGCTACTACCTCACCTGAAGTAGCATCCTCCTTCCTCCAGTTATCAGCTAGAGGAGTCTACATGGGCTTGCACTTCTCCATTTGGAATCACTCGAGTATCTCATTGGCATACTTGCCTTGAGACACAAACACTTCCCCATCCTTCTGCCACACTTCCATGCCTAGAAAGTAGTGCATAAGAACCATGTCTTTAATCTCAAACTCTCTTGCAAGGTCCTCCTTGCAAGACTTGATCAACTGATCATCACCTGTCAATATCAGATCATCAACATAAAGAACAATGATCAGCGGCTTACCTTCTACCATGATGTGGTAAAGGTTTGCATCTACTTCACTCTTTGTGAAGCCCAACCCAGTGAAATAGTTGTCGATCCTAGTTTACCAAGCACGAGGTGCTTGCTTCAGCCTATACAAAGCCCTCTTGAGTCAGCACACATGCAACTCACGATTGAAGGTCTTAAAACCTTCCGGTTGCTCAGTGTACATCTCTTCCTCAATCTTCCCATTGAGGAACATAGTCTTCACATCCATCTGATGGATCTTCCAACCCATCTGAGCTGATAGTGCCAACATCGATATGATAGATGAGTACCTTGCTACAAGAGCTAAAGTCTCATCATAGTCAATCCCCTCGACTTGTGAGAAACCACGAGTAACAAACCTTGCCTTATGTTTCTCAGCACTACCATTAGCTGCTTGCTTTACCTTGTAAAGCCATCAGGAACTCACCACTGACTTGTCCTCCGGCCTTGGGACAACATCCCAAACACAGTTCCGAACGATGGAGTGATACTCCTCCACGAGAGCATCAACCCAGACTGGTTGCTACACTGCTTCCTCGAATGAAGAAGGTTCGGTCTCTACACACTCCCCAACCAGGGCCATGTAACCAGTGTACCACTCGGGTGACCTCCTCTATCTATGCTAAGAAGAAGGTTGTCCCACATTCTCACTCACATCCAACATCAACCTGTCAGCTTCCCTTGAGCATTTCTACCCATCTATGGAAGAATCTGCATGAGTGGATGTATCCACTCCCAGATCCTCTACATGTGGTTGCTCCGCATCAGTCTGAGGCTCCTCCTCCTTAGGAACTAAAAGTTCCTCCTCTGCATGCAACTTGAGCTCCCTCTCAAGTGATACTCGCATGGCTTTCTTCTCGTCGAACTTCAGATCTCTGTGTACCACTGTCCTCTGACTGGTAGGCAAGAACACCCGATAGTTGTGGGGTGTATCATTGTACCCCACAAGTATCCCCAACTCAGTTGTTGGATCTAGCTTCTTCCGAGCATCTTTGGTCACATGGAAATAAACCAATGATCCAAAGGTCCTAAAGTGACTCACATCTGGTCTCTTCATGGAAAAGGCCTCCATAGGTGTCTTCATTCCTAGTATACGATACGGGCTTTTGTTATGCAAGTATACTACTGTATTGCATGCCTCAACCCACAAATGAAGTGGTAGGCTTTGGTCATGAAACATCGCTGAACTACTCCCAAAATCGATCCGTTCTTCCTTTTGGCCACCCCATTCTACTGTGGGTTATGGGGTGCCGTCAACTCCTGTTTAATTCCTTCTGTTGCACAAAAGTCCTTAAACTATTGGGAGACATACTCTCCACCATTGTCACTATGCAAGGCCCTAATTTTCTTTCTAGATTCTTTCTCTGCCAAGGCTTTGAACTGAGAAAACCTTGAGAAGGTTTGATCCTTCTTTTGCATAAAGTAGATCCAACATCTATGAGAAAAATCATCAATAAAAATAACATAGTACCTTTTTTTAGCAGTGGAGGTTGTAGAGAATGGTCCACACACATCTGTATGAACTTGCTCCAGGATTGCTCTAGCTCTACTGTCTCGATCCTGAATGGAATATTTCACATACTTACCCAAGGTGCAACCTTTGCATGTATCCATTTGCTCCAGTTTTCCCTTGGGAAGTCCGGTAGAAATCTACTGTATGATCTTTAAGGCCCCATGGTGCAAGTGACCCAATCTTCTATCCCATAGCTCGCCAACATCTTGGCTCTGCACCAACTCTGCTTTGGAACTCAATGCAACACAGTCATCTACCTCCAGCTTGTAGAGATTCTTTACTCGAATCCCAATACTCTTGGTTTGTCCAGTGCTGATATGCCTTAGGAATGCCTTTCCTTTACTAAAGACTACATCATAGCCTTTGTCTTCCAGCATAGCGACGGACACAAGATTATTCTTCAGAAGAGGCACATACTTTGCATCAGTCAGGGTGAGAGGAGCTCCATGCTCCCTCTGAACACAATTGTACCTTCACCTAAAACACGATACTTTCCATCATCGCCCATCTTGATCTACATCTGGAGGTCCTTCTCCTCCAAGGTACTGAAAAGATTCTTGTCACCAGTCATGTGGAATGAAGCTCCACTGTCTAGGTACCAAACACACCCCACCATCGATGAAACCATACATGCGATGAGGGTGAAATCCAATTCGAACTGTGAGGGCAGTGCCTCACCATCTGATCCCTTCGGAGATCCCTTCTTGGATTTCTTCTATGGACAATTTGTAGCATAATGGCCCACCTCATGACAAAAAGCATCTCACTTTCAATTTGTCAATATTGTTCCCACCATGGGAAGAACTGGATTTAGAATGGGACGCCTTCCCTTTCCATTTCCTCGCCTTACTTGCTAAGACTAGATTTTATTCATCATCTTGCTTTGATGAAGATCCATTTCTGGTGCTTCTTCTTATCTCCTCCTACATCAGATCCGACCAAAGTCATTCCCAATCTGGCAGTTTCTCTCTTCCATTTACCAAGTCTTGGTAGCTATGCCAGCTCTTAGAAAGACTAAGGAGAGCAAGACTCACCATGTCAGCATCGACTGTCATGATCCATAAACTTCCAAGCTCATACGTATAGGTGGTGAGCTTGTTCATATATGTAGAGATCGTATCACCATTTTCACACGATTTTCCGAAGCTTGTCTTTCAGAACCAGCTTCCTCTGATCGCTATTGTTCTGATATAGATCCCTCAATGTTTTCTGCATTGAAAATTTTGTCTCCTTCCCATGGAGACTCGAGACCATGTGGTCTCAAACTCCCTCCAGAAGGATTCTCCTCGCTCTAGCCACACATTTCTTCCATTCCGCCAATTCTTGGGCATTAGTAGTTGCTGGCTTGGGGACTTCTTGATCAATGAAGTCCTTAAATCATTGTCCTCTAATACTACTTCCATGTGATCCTTCCACGCTATATAATTCGATCTTCCATCAAGGGCATACTCGAGTCTTAAACTATTGAATGCCATTGGTGAAATTTAGGATGTGATAAGAATTTGAATTCTATAATCAGGAACTTCAGACTTCGAACTTCTCCCTTCTTTGTATACTATTATTCACTTTGATCACCTTTGCTCTGATACCATGTAGAATTTCCCATTGTAGATCACCAGATTATGCAATATACTAATGCAAAATACTTGATGTACTTCTACAAACAAACTTGCGGAAGCTTAATCGATTTTGAGCAAGATCAAATAAAACACATATAATAGAGAATGAGAAATCAATCACACATGAACACAAAAGAATACTCTGGGGAAAGCCTCAGCTAAAAACCTCGATCTCTGTATTATCATACAAGTGGAAATATGTCTGGATTACACAAAGCTTTAGTTCACAAGCTATCCAGCTCTCAGTACAATCCCTCAATGTAGCTCATAAACTGAATAGACACAACATATGCCTTCCCTCAGTCCTCTAAGCCTCCTATTTCCTTGCACAATTTCTCTTGGGTCCTCTGGCTACCACCTGTGTGAATTAACCTCTCACACAACTCAACAAACTCAGAAGTAATTGCGCAATCTCCAAGGAATGAATTCCTTCTGCATGCAAGAGATATCCTCAATGAAATATTCCTGCAACTAATAGTACACCGTCCCATCATCTGATCTCAATTAGGTCTCTAACTGAGTTGACATGCATGAGTTATTTACAAGAGAATATTTAGTTATCTAAAGTGCAGTAGTTACATGCATGCATGCATTAACTAACTAAACTCACAATCAGTTCCACAAACTATTGGAACTAATATAACTGGACTTAACTCAGTTAACTGAGCTAATTAATTACAACTCAAAGTACAACTCATCTTGATCTCCTTAATCAAGGGATAACTTCCTCAATCAAAGGGAAATTGTTGCATGTCTTCACATAGACTTCATGTTTGATTTTCTCCAACTAATTAACTCAAGATGAATTAATTAATTATTTTTCAAACAGCTACTAAGATCAAATTTGAATTTGAATTCTCAATTTTAGTTTAGGGACTAACTAAAATTGGAATGTATCCCGAAATGCTATTTATAGTAGTGCTATTTTTAGCACTTCTATATTTAGTATTTCTTGTTGCCATTTTCAACATTTGTAACACCGAATTATAAGATTCATTCAAATGCAAAATTTATACCTCACATTTTGTAATTTGCAATTTTAATAGATTCATTTTAAATAACTCAAGACAAAACAACTTTAAACAAAACCTAGGAATCATCTACTAACATTATAGGAATGATTGAATGCAAAATGTACCAACTAAATACAAACATGTAAATCCTTTAAAAGCATTAAACCATGCATGCATCATGCAAATTGTGGGCCATGTTTTATAATGCAATTTTATCTAACTTATGTTTGTGCATTCAAACAACTTTATATTAAAAGTCAACTATCAATCAACATCCATAGTAGCCTTTCTATACATGAATGCAAAATGTACATACCATATTTTATAATGCAATTTTAAGTTATCATTGTTTTAGACATCTACACCGAATTATAAGATTCATTCAAATGCAAAATGTAGACCTCACATTTTGTAATTTGCAATTTTAATAGATTTATTTTAAATAACTTAAGACAAAACAACTTTAAACAAAACCTAGGAATCATATACTAACATTATAAGAATGATTAAATGAAAAATGTACAAACTAAATGCAAATATGTAAAACCTTTAAAAGCATCAAACCATGCATGCATCATGCAAATTGTGGGTCATGTTTTATAATGCAATTTTATCTAACTTATGTTTGTGCATTCAAACAACTTTATATTAAAAGTTAACTATCAACCGACATCCATAGTATCCTTTCTATACATGAATGCAAAATATACATGTACCATATTTTATAATGTAATTTTAAGTTATCATTGTTTTAGACATCTACACCGAATTACAAGATTCACTCAAATGCAAAATGTAGACCTCACATTTTGTAATTTGCAATTTTAATATATTCATTTCGAATAAATTGACAAAACGTATTTAAACAAAACCTAAGAATCATCTACTAACATTATAGGAATGATTGAATACAAAATGTACCAACTAAATGCAAATTTATTTTCATTGCTACATATTCATGAACTTAAATATGTAAAACCAAGTTTTAACCATCAAACCATACATCATGCAAATTGTACCATGCAAAATGTACATAAACTCCAAAATTAGCACATATTAAATCATAATAAAGAGTTCAAGATTTAAAATATGTCCAAAATTTATATCATTATAAAAGTTAATATATAATAAAAAGTTGTCAAATAATAAGATGCATCAATTCATAATAAAGAGTTTTACTTTAAATATGTCCACAATTTATATTATGATAAAAGTAAATATAACATTAAAAGACTGTCAAATAAAAATTTGCATCAAATTAGAGAATCTTGTTGAAATATATGATCTAACAACCTCCTCGTGCTCTCATCTGAATCATGGGTGCCCTGCCCAACATGTGTAATTTCATATATACATAAGGCTATGCACTTTAAAATTAAATTTTAATGTTTTAAAATTAAATGCAAATGTAATCATCAAAACAAAATTATAAAAAGTTTCAAATTCCATGCAATACCTCATGGTGCTCCCCCTCCATTGTGCCCTTTTGGTGTTCACCATGCATTGCGCCCTCCTGGATGCCCTATATGATACATGCACATGTATATATTAAAATTTTTAAATTGCACATGAAAATGCATAACTTCGCAATATTAAAAAAATTGTCACACAAAATTTTCAAATTGTTTAGATGATCCTATCCCTATTTTCGACTCTATCATTAAAGTCCCTCGAGAATGGGAATCATCTCCACAAAGCTAAAATTCCAAAATTTTAAAACTATAAGATAAATCTATCTCATTTTTTAAAGAAAATTGCACTTCAATTTATAACAAAACATAAGTGAAATATTTAATACTTGTGGCACATCTCCTAATAGGAAGGAAGAGGGCGGTGCTATGTACAAAACATTGGTCGGAATTAGAATATGCTAATATTTAACTATATATACATAATTATTTATTTTAAAAATATGTCCTCACAATATATCGATATAATAAAAGTAGAATACTAATTGTATCAACATGAACTCTTCAAAAAAACTAACATCCCTCAAAATATCTTCATTGGAACCTGAACCCATGACCGTGAAATTATCAAAATTTTCATTCAACAAACGAGTTCACTACAAATGGTGAACATATGATACATTTGTGTTAGATTATATATGGAAAAAATAACAAAATGTATGTGAATCAACATTAATAGGTACATTAAAAACTATGTTAAAATATCCACCCTCCATTAACACATACCGATCCCACACCCTCTTCTTCATGAAAAATTAGGTCTTGCCAACCATTATGACAAGCCTTTGCATATGCTTTAAGATCCTCAATATTCATATTATCTATCTCTTCATCTGTTTTATATACAAAATTAGCATGTGTTCTTTGTCGATTTAGATCGATATCAATTCCGATCAATGTGCTCTGTATGTTGTCTATAATGGCATCCCTTCCTTCTCGACCAATTTGAGAAGTGGCATCCATCTATGACAACAAAGATTCCAGGCGAGGAGGTTGGCGTACCAAAGGTGGCTAAGGGTGAGACAATTCAGTATCATGTAATAAGCCTTTATGATCATATAACCAACTTTTCCAAGTACCATAATATTGTTGCATTCAACCTTTTCCCATTCCGGAGCATCCCACCTTCTACTTCACTTATGCCCACCCATACCTGGCTTAGTTGAGATGCCTAGCCCACGCACCCCGCATCTGCACCCCAACCTCCCCTTCTGTAGTTAACCCGCGTAGTCATCCATACCTATAATCCCTCCGCTAGTCATCGCTTAGTTCTATCACCTAGCTTACTCGGTTGGGATTCATCACGGGACCCATTCTACATTTTGAATGCCCACGTACCGCATGCCTTAGCACCTATAGATATGCATGCTCTATATGCAATTGATCTTCACCAGCGGAACTAGCTCTTTGCCCTTCTATTCAGATGGAAGGTCATTATAATCAGGTTTCATACCCAAAAATAATTCTGCATTAATTTTTTTTTGCAAAATAAATTGGAACCTTGTCATTCCATGGCAGTGTTCCATATGTTGTAAAGAACTTATCATACAAATGGATGGCTATATCAGGGTGCTTGAAAATTGCACCATAAGCATCTTTCTTTCTAACCCTTCTTTGAAATTAAACATATATATTTTCATTTTCTTTTGTAACCCTTTTACTAACCTCGACCCAAAAATTGGAACCCATCAATGCTTCCTTTCTATGCCTCATAATATATATAAATGAACCAGTGGTTCACCCAAGCTTCTCGTAAATATCAAGAAATGAGCTTAGAGAGTGCACAACTATTTCTAAGCTTTCTCTATTCTCTGCAGGGAGCTCCAAAGTCCCAAGATCTTTTCTCAATTTAGAGTAATGACTTTTGCACTTTTCTAATGTGCATTGTTGGAGGTTTGTCTCCCAAGAAATCTCATCCGGAATATCAGATGGATAAGTGGTAGTTGGTGTCTGGTCTTCTTCTTGAACTATTCGATTTCACTTACGTCTACTTGGACCAACATTTTCACCCTCTGGATCAATATATAAAGTTACATAAATATAAAAACATGTGAACTAATGTATTCATACATGTATGCAAGATAGACATGTACACGCATATCTACATACAATTCATTTACATGTACAATTTTTTTTAACATATTTTTTTATATAATTTACCAAAATGATGTTGACCACCAGCAAAATGTTGACCACCCACAAAATGTTGACCACCTTGGGATTGATGACCACCCAGACAATGTTGACCATCATCACATGACAACATAGTAAGCGAAGCATCTAAAAAAAATAGAAAATCAATTCAATAAATATGTATACATACATATGATTCTACTTATTTACAATTTAAGTAAATTCACACACACACACATACCACGATGTGAACGATGGACCTCTCTTGATTCATTTGATATTCTCTTTGATCCATGACCTCGACCTCCTCCTCTAGTAGAAGCATGAGACTCTATTGATGTTCATCTCAAAGGATCACGTGGAAAATTCTCAACCATGATATGGATATCTATAGATATATAGATGCATGATATTTAAAAAGTTACCTCATGCATTTACAATTCTTTTTAAAATTTATTTTTAAAAAGATCAAGAATTCAGAAAATTGTTGTAACCCTTGAAGTTACCTCATGCATTTAAAATTTTGAAATTTCTATTTAAAAAGATTAAGAATTGAAAAAATTGATATAACCCTTGAAGTTACCTCATGAATTTAATTGATGTAACCCTTGAAATTACATCATGAATTTTAATATCTTAAAATTGCTATTTAAGAAAGAATTCAGAAAATTAATGTAACAATCTGAAGCTCTTCATTTAAAATATACTCAAGACTAAAAACAAAACTGTTGAAGAACACACATTTTGAAAATTAAACACAAAAATTTCTAAAACATGTCAAGTTCACCAAGTTGTGCTTACATAATGGGGGCACACTTGTATAAAATTGAAAAAAAACACATGGTCATTAAAAATGACACATTTATAATGAAAAAGCACACACATATCAAAGATATCTTACAATTTCCATCAATAAATATTCATGGAGAAATTCATAACACTAATTCATCTTTCGCACACAAATATTGAATTGGCATTGCCCCATACAATAGATCGCTAGACATCCTATTAACATTTGCACAATGTCTTATGCTAAATGATTGAAATTGACTAACAATATTTTTTTTGTTTCTCCATGCAATTGTTTTAACCTCTCTTTTTTAACTTGGTACACGCCTTTCATCTGGTTGCACACAAGTTCGAAATTGGTGAAGACTACAAATCTATTGGATCCATATTCCTAGTTGTTCCTAAGCCTTCTATCAATGCAATATAATATGTTTCATTGTTTTTTGTTCTTCCAGGTACATTCCTTTTCCTTTGGAGGACTTTTTTCGTCACAATATTGTATAGCACATAAGTAATCACTGCTTGCCCTGGATTGGGATAACAAGAAACTTCTATGCATAATGTCCATTTTTCAACCATTTTTAATGGGTTTTATGATCCCTATAAAAAACAAATTCGAAAAATGAATTTAATATATTTATACAGGTATTGTTAGGTTGTGCAAAAGATCATTGTTTAGACAAATCTGTTGGAAGGCTAGGGAGAAGGAAAGGTTGTCTCTACTTGGTTGGATCATTGGATAATTGCAAGAAGAAAACAACTAGAGATCCCTAATTCAACTCAACTACAAATCTTTAATTCATTCAACTTAACTTCAACTCAACTGAAGGTTGAAAGTATTTACTAATTTATTTTTATGTTCATTCCTAGCTTCAAATCACCGAAGTTTGAAAGTATTTCTCAATTTATTTTTATTTTCATTCTTGGAAATTTAACACTTATTCCGCCTTGTTATAAAATTTGTTTATTAAATCTATAATATATGTTTATTTATATGCCATACATGGGTCTATTTATATGCTTCTTTAAAAACTATAGTTAACAAAGGAAAAAAAAAAATGTAAAATGGTAGACCGATTTTATTCTAGTAAATTTAACACTTATATTACCTTGTTATAAATTTTTCTTACTAAAACTATAATACATGTTTACTTATATGGCCTAAATGGGTCTATTTATATATGCTTCATTCAAAATATAGTTAGGAAAGAAGAGAAAAAATTAAAATGAAAAATGATAGACCAATTTTATTCTAGTAAATTTAATATCTACGTTGCCTTCTTAAAATTAAAACACTTTATTAAAACACCAAAAATAGATAACAAAACAATGCCAACAATCTAATTAGCTTCAATCTTATTCACCCAACAAAATAGAAATGAAAAAGATGTATCTAAAAAAAACTACTACTTGAAAAAAGCAAGTACAAAAACCTCCAATTAAGTGTATTATTCCTCATCTTAGGAAGCTAATAAGATCCATGTTCCAAGAAAATATGGAAGCTTGAAGTGAATTACACATAATTAAAAAGGAAACATAAATGAACACATAACAACAGAAGCCAGGAAAGTATGTTACTAAGAAGCATTAAAGTTGTTCTACAAGATAAATCAAGGTAGAACAAGCCAACGCAATAACATTAAAATTAAAACACCAAAAATAGATGGCAAAGAAATGCCAACACTCTAATTAGAAACCCAATAACATTAAAAATAAAACACCAAAAATAGATGACAAATCAATTCGAAGACTTTAATTAGCTTCAATCTCATGCACCCAAGAAAATAGAAATGAAAAAGATGTATCTAAAAAAGAAACTACTACTTGAAAAGAGCAAGTACAAGAACCTTCAATTAAGTGTATCTGCCTCATCTTAGGAATCTAATAAGACCCATGTTCCAAGCAAATAGGGAAGCGTGAAGTGAATTACACATAATGAAAAAGGAAACATAAATGAACACATAGCAACAGAAGCAAGGAAAGTCTTTTACCAAGAAGCATCAAGGTTGTTCTACGAGATAAATCGAGGTAGAACAAGTCAACCCAATAACATCAAAATTAAAAAACCAAAAATATACGACAAAGAAATGCCAACACTCTAATTAGCTTCAATCTTATGCATCCAAAAAAATAGAAATGAAAAAGATGTATCTAAAAAAGAAACTGCTACTTGAAAAGAGCAAGTACAAGAACCTTCAATTAAGTGTATGCCTCATCTTAGGAAAATAATAGGACACATGTTCCAAGCAAATAGGGAATCTTAGAGTGGATTACACATAATGAAAAAAGAAACATAAATGAACATATAACAATAGAAGTAAGGAAGGTATGTTACCACGAAACATCAAGGTTGTTCTACAAGATAAATCAAGGTAGAACAAGTCAAACCAATAAAATTAAAATTAAAACACCAAAAATAGATGACAAAACAATGCCAACAATCTAATTAGCTTCAATCTTATTCACCCAACAAAATAGAAATGAAAAATATGTATCTAGAAAAGAAACTTATACTTGAAAAAAGCAAGTACAAGAACTTTCAATTAAGTGTATTCTGCTTCATCTTATGAAGCTAATAAGACCCATGTTCTAAGAAAATAGGGAAGCAAAGTGAATTACACGTAATAAAAAAAGAAACATAAATGAACATATCACAATAGAAGCAAGGAAAATATGTTACCAAGAAGCATCAACATTGTTCAATGGCCATGATATCATCATCTTTTTCATTAGCGTCCTTTTCATTGATCAAATTTTTCATTTTTTCAATTAAAATGTTATGTGCTGAGAAGATGGGGATATGATACTAGAATTAATGATAGGTGCATCATTTCTAATTCTTTGGCACTGCATCATATGCCCATATTATTAGGATAGAACATTTTGATCAATTAGGGGCTCTTGATAATCCTAGGGCTTCTCTTCATAGCTGTCTAGTGCATTTGGACCATAGTTCTACGAGATAGATCAAGGTAGAACAAGTCAACCCAATAACATTAAAATTAAAAAACTAAAAATATACGACAAAGAAATGCCAACACTCTAATTAATGACCCAATCACATTAAAATTAAAACACCAAAAATAGATGACAAAGCAATGCCAACACTCTAATTAGCTTCAATCTCATGCACTCAACAAAATAAAAATGAAAAAGATGTACCTCAACAAGAAACTACTACTTGAAAAGAGCAAGTACAAGAACCTTCAATTAAGTGTATTCTGTCCTCATCTAAGAAACCTAATAAGACCCATGTTCAAGGAAATAGGGAAGCTTGAAGTGAATTACACATAATGAAAAAAGAAATATAAATGAACATATAACAACAGAAACAAGGAAAGTATGTTGCCAAGAAGCATCAAGGTTTTTCTAAGAGATAAATCAAGGTAAAACAAGTCAACTCAATAAAATTAAAATTAAAACACCAAAAATAGATGAAAAAACAATGACAACACTCTAATTAGTTTCAATCTCATGCACCCAACAAAATAGAAATGAAAAAGATGTATCTCAAAAAGAAACTACTACTTAAAAAGAGCAAGTACAAGTACCTTGAATTAAGTGTATTCTTCCTTGTCTTAGGAAGCTAATAAGACCCATGTTCCAAGCAAATAATGAAGCTTGAAGTGAATTACACATAATGAAAAGAAAACATAAATGAAGCAGTCATGCTGTAAAGGGAAGAAAAAGTGACCTGGAACAAATTGATAATGTGACAACAACGATTTGGGAGAATTTGAGCTAGAGGTAACATTGACGAAATATGCATTGATAATATTATCGTCCTTTGAAATTATTATTATCGAGTGACCTGGTTAAATGGGTCATTTACAAATTTTTTTAAATACTTACACAATCTAATTTTATTTAAAAATAAAAACAAAGATATGGAAAGCTCAAAATGAAAAATGATACATTAAATGAAATATAAAATTCAACTGTCGCTTCTTAACCGACATCGTGATAGATTATATCGAATATATTTGATATTTATAAATCATAGTTTCTTTGATATGCATTGTATTTCTTTATAACTCTTAAATTAAATTGAATAAATCTCATTAGAGTTTTGTATATATTGGTTACACGTTATATATTACAGGGTAATGTTTTAGCCGAGAGACATCACTGTACTGCAACTACGTTACTATAGTTGACAATAAGGATTCAGTGCTAATAGATGTCTATGAAGGGGAAATGCTCAATATCGAAGACAATTATCCTTTGGGTGAATTTGTTTTGGAGGAACTTCCATGTGCACCTAGAGGAGATGTAAAAATTATCATGGGTATGGAGATCGATGATAACATAATTTTGAAGGTGTCAGCAGAGCATAAGTCAAGTGGGATAAAGAAGGCAATGACCATGACAAATGAGAGTGGAAGGTTGAGCGACGATGAGATTGCCAAAATGAGTGCAGAGGCAGAGAAACTAAAAATTGAAGATTAATACTAGAAATAAATAGTGGAACTGAGGAATGCATTGGATCAATACATCTATTGAAAATCAAATTCCATGTGTGAGCCACACTGTCTCGTCTCTTGAGGAGATGTGAATTCAACATTGGGTTGGAATTATTTAAATACAAATGGTATATGAAGTTCTGCCTCTAACATATGAATGCCCATTTGTTTAATATTCCATAGGCAATAAAACATGGCCAGAATAAAGGTGCCCATTTAACTATTTTAAGTTTTGGTTTTCTTATTTTAAATTTAGTGAGAAAATTTAAAGTGAAATTATAGACATTTTTGGTTTAAAATGTGTTTTTAAATGATAAAATAGATTTAGATTCCTAAAAAAACATGAAATATTCAAATTATGCAAATTTACTAACTCAAATTTGTGTTTTCAAAAAATCCCTCCAATAATTTAGGCCAAATTAACTAGAAAATGTATCCAAAAATGAGCCAAAATGAAGAATGATACTACATCATAACAAAGTGTCAGGCATCTCAGCTGATTGAATAAACAAATGTATGAAATTATGGATTGATATACAATTGTTGTGATTGCACATTCAAAACCACAAATTGCATTGTCCTTTTTACATGATATAACATGAATGTTTTCTCAGTTTGAGAATTAGCGGGTAACAGAATCATAGAGCGTTGTGAAAACCACATGCTACAACAATCTCTTGGTCTATTAGATCCTAATGCACCAATACATAGAGTAACCATACCTTCCTAGGCTCTATGTTGTGACTATCAATACAGGGATCTGTGAATGGGGAAATTTTTCACTGGTTTATAAGTTGGATATGACTTTGGTTATAAGATAGAGTATATATATTGAGACTGGCTTAACAAAATTAGTGAGCTAGTTTGAACATCAAGCAACAAAGGTGCATTAATTTTCCTTAATAGAGGTAGAGATAATAAATTTGGACTTGCTTCCCATTGACGGGCAATGATCTGGCCATCAAAAGCAACCAAGCAGTGCGCCACATTTGAAAATAGAGATATCTAATCATGCCTTCTGGTTAAAACATAGATATCTAATCACGCCTTCTGGTGATTAGCAGTGGATTAGCTTTTGTTAAAATTAGCAACAAGAAATGCTAAAAATAGAAAATGCTAAAAATAGCACTGCTATATATAGCATTAATATAAATAGCAGTTCAATCAGTGTTGAACTTAGAAACAATGGATGAAAAGTGAAAGTTCTAAAAATAGCTTTTCTATAAATAGCATTTTGGGATACCTTCCTATTTTAGTCCGTCCCTAAACTATAATAGGAAGTAAAATTCGAATTTGAACTTAATAGCTGCTTGAAAATAAATAAATTAATTCACCATGAACTAATTAGTTGTGAAAAATCAAACATAAAGTCTATGTGAGGACATGCAACAGTTTCTCTATTAATTGAGGAATTTATCCATTGGTTAAAGAGATAAGGATGAGTTCTATTTTGAGTTGTAATTAGTTGGCTCAGTTAACTGAGTCAAGTCCAGTTAGATTGATTTAAACAATTTCTTTAAATTAATGTAAGTTCAGTTAGTTAATGCATGCTTCCATATAACTTCTGCTCTTCAAATAACTGAATATTCTCTCATACATAACTCATGCATGTCAGTTCAGATAGAGACCCAGTCGAGATCAGATGGAGGGACAATGTACTATTAGTTGCTAGGATATTCCTTGGTGAATATTCCTTGCATGTAGAAGGATTTCTTTCCAAGAGAATTGTGTTGTTACTTCTTCCTGTTCAGTGAGTTTGATGAGGCCAATTCACACATGTGGCTTCACTGAACCCCAAGAAAACGTGCACAAAAAAATAGGGGCTTGAAGGACTTGAGGAGGATATGTACTTGTCTATTCAGTCTACGAGCTTCATTGTTTGATTGTAGATAGAGCAGCATAGCTTTTGAGCTAATTCTTTTTGTAACTTGGACAAGATTTCCACTTGTATGATAATACAGAGTTGGGGTTTTATGCTTAGGATTTCCCCTGGTTATTTCTTCTGTGTTATGTGTGATGGATTTATTCTTATCAGTTATATGTGTTCTATTGATCTTGCTCATATTTGATTAAGCTTTTGCATGATTATTTGTAGAAGTAAATCAAGTATTTTGCTTTAGTATATTGCATTATCAGGTGATCTACAGGTGGGAATTTCTACATGGTATCGGAGCAAAGGTGATCAAGGAATAATAGTATACAAGAAGAGTAGAAGTTTGAAGTTTGTGATTCTTGAATATAGAAATCGAGTTCTTGTCACATCTCTATTTCACCTATGGCATTCAGTGGTTTAAGACTTGAATATGCCCTTGATGGTAGTTCGAATTATATAGCCTGGAAGGATCACATGGAGGTAGTATTAGAGGATAACGGTCTAAAGGACTTCATTGATCAAGAAGTCCTCGAGTCGACTGATGCTACTCAATTGGTGGAATGGAAGAAATGTGTGGCTAGAGCAAGGAGAATCCTTCTGCAGGGAGTTCGAGATCACATAGTCTCAAGTCTCCATGGGAAGGAGACACCATTTTCAATGTGGAAAACATTGAAAGATCTATATCAGAATAGCAGTGATCAGAGGAAGCTGGCATCGAAAAACAAGCTTCAGAAAATCAAGTGTGTAAAGGGCGACATAATATCTATGTTCCTGAAAAAGCTCACCACCTGTAGGAATGATCTTGGAAGTGTGGGGATAACAACCATTGATGATGACATAGTGAGCCTTGCACTCCTCGGTCTTCCTAAGAGATGGCATAGCTACTAGGACTCGGTTAATGGAAGAGAAAAACTGCCAGATTGGGAAAGAGTTTGGTCGGATCTGATGCAAGAGGAGATATGAAGAAGCACTAGAGATGGATCCTCATCGAAGCAAGATGATGAGGAAAATCTAGCCTTAGCAAGTAAGACAAGGAAGGGGAAAGGGAAGACATCCCAATCCAAATCCGGTTCTTCCCATGGTGGGAAGAAGTTTGAAAAATAGAAAGTGTGATGCTTTCATTGTCATGAAGTGGGCCATTATGCCATTAATTGTCCATAGAAGAAATACAAGAAGGGTTCCTCAAAGGGATCTAATGGTGAGGCACTAGCCTCACAGTTTGAGCTAGATTTCTCCCTTATCGCATGCATGGTTTCATCCATGATGGGATGTGTTTGGTACCTGGACAGTGAGCCCTTTCCACATGTCAGGTGACAAGAATCTCTTCAGTACCTTGGAGGAGAAGGATCTCCAGATGCAGATCAAGATGGGAAACGATGGAAAGTATTGTGTCTCAGGTGAAGGTACAGTTGTGTTTCGGAGGGAGCATGGAGCTCCCCTCACCCTGACTGATGTAAAGTATGTACTAAGTCTGAAGAAGAATCTTGTGTCCATTGTTTTGCTAGAAGATAAAGGCTATGATGTAGTCTTTAGCAAAGGAAAGGTATTCTTGAGGTATATCAGCACTGGACAGACAAAGCGAATAGGGATTCGAGTTAAGAATCTCTACAAGCTAGAAGTAGATGACTGTGCTGCTTTGAGTTCCAAAGTAGAGATGGTGCAAAGCCAAGATGTTGGCGAGCTATGACATAGGAGATTAGGCCACTTGCACCATGGAGCCCTGAAGATCATGCAATAGATTTCTACTAGATTACCCAAGGGAAAACTTGAGCAGAAAAAGACATGCAAAGGTTGTACCTTGGGTAGGTATGTGAAATATTTCTTTCTGGATCGAGATAGTAGAGCTGGAGCAATCCTGGAGTGAGTTCACTCAGATGTATGTGGACCATTCTCTATAGCCTCCACCACTAAACAAAGTTACTATGTTATTTTTATTGATGATTTTTCTCATAGATGTTGGATTTACTTTATGCAAAAGAAGGATTAAACATTCTTGAGGTTTTGTGAGTTTAAAGCCTTGGCAGAGAAAGAATCTGGAAAGAAAATAAAAGCCTTGCGTAGCGACAATGGTGGGGAGTATGTCTTCCAGTAGTTTAAGGACTTCTATGCTTCAAAAGGAATTAAACGGGAATTGACAGCACCCCATAATGCACAGCAAAATGGGGTGGTTGAAAGGAAGAAAAGATCGATTGTGGGAGTAGCTCAAGCGATGTTTCATGACCAAAGCCTACCACCACATTTGTGGGTTGAGGCATGCAATACAATAGTATACTTGCACAACAGAAGCCTACACCATATACTAGGGGTGAAGACACCTGTGGAGGCCTATTCTGGGAAGCGACCTGATGTAAGTCACTTCCAAATCTTGGGATCATCAGTTTACTGTCATGTGACCAAAGATGCTAGGAAGAAGCTAGACCCAATAGCCGAGTTGGGAATACTCATGGGGTACAGGAATACACCTCACAACTATCGAGTGTACCTGCCTTCCACTCATAGGACTGTGGTATGTAGGGATTTGATGTTCGACGAGTAGAAAGCCATGAAAGTGTCACTTGAGAGGGAGCTCAAGTTGCATGTAGATGAGGAACTTTCAATTCCTAAAGATGAGGAGCCTCAGATTGATGCGGAACAACCACATACAAAGGATCCGGAAGTGGAGACATCCACTCATGCTGATACTTCCAGAGATGGATGGAAATGCTCAAGGGAAGTTGACAGGTTGATGTTGGATGCGCGGGAGAATGTGTGACAGCCATCTTCTCAGCGCAGATAGAGGAGGTTGCCAGAGCGGTACACTGGTTACATGACCTTGGTTGGGGAGTGTGTAGATTCCGAGCCTTCTTCATTCGAGGAGGCAGTGCAACAACCAGTGTGGGTTAATGCAATGGTGGAGGAGTATGACTCCATCATGCGGAACTTTGTTTAGGATTTTGTCCCAAGACCTCAGGACAAGTCAGTGGTGAGTTCTAGATGGCTTTACAAGGTAAAGTAGGCAGCTAATGGCAGTGTTGAGAAACACAAAGCAAAGTTTGTTGCCCGAGGTCTCTCACAGGTCGAGGGGATCGACTACGATGAGACTTTTGCTCTTGTAGCAAGGTGCTCATCAATTAGATCGATATTGACACTATCAGCCCAGATGGGGTGGAAGATCCACCAGATGGATGTGAAGACAACATTCCTCAGTGAGACGATTGAGGAGGAGGTGTACATTGAGTAGCCAAAAGGTTTCGAAACCTTCGATAGTGAGTCGCATGTGTGTAGACTCAAGAGGGCTCTGTATGGGTTGAAGCAAGCACCCCGTGCTTGGTACACCAGGATCGATAGCTATTTCACGGAGTTGGGCTTCACCAAGAGTGAAACAAATGTGAAACTTTACTACATCATGGTATAAGGTAAGCCATTGATCATTGTACTTTATGTCAATGATTGATTTTGACAGGTGATGATCAGCTAATATAGTCTTGCAAGGAGGACCTTGTAAGAGAGTTTGAGATGAAAGACATGGGTCTTATGCAATACTTCCTAGGCATGGAGGTGTGGCAGAGAGATGGAGAAGTTTTTGTATCTCAAGGCAAGTATGCCAATGAGATCCTCAGGCAGTTCCATATGGAGAAGTGCAAACCCATGCAGACTCCTCTAGCTGGGAACTGGAGGGAGGAGTATGCTACTTCAGGTGAGGTAGTAGCTACTACTATTTATCGGCACATGGTGGGTTCACTTATGTATCTAGTGAACACACGACCCGACTTATGCTTTGCAGTGAACCAGCTGAGTCAAGCTATGGTTCAGCCTACCAAGCTATTTTGGAACGCAGCGAAGCATGTGCTTAGATACCTCAGAGGCACATCTCAGTTTGGATTGTGGTACAAACCAACAGAGGGAGTGAAGCTTCAGGGCTTCACAGATGCAGATTGGGCAGGGAGTCCATCAGACAAGAAGAGTACTTCTGGAGGAATCTTCAACCTTGGTTCACCTGTAGTTTCCTGGTACAGCAGGAAACAGAGATCAGTTGCACTTAGCTCAGAAGAGGCTGAATACATGGCTGCTAGTCAGGCTGCATGTGAGGCCATTTGGATGTGGAAAATTCTAGTGGGAATTTTTGGTTAGAGGATGGATCCTACAATGATCTATTGTGATAATCAGAGTTGCATCAAACTCTCTGAGAATCTAGTTTTTCATGATAGGTCCAAGCACATAGATATCCGGTATCACCACCTTCGAGACTGTGTGGTTAAGAGGATCATGTTGTTTCTGTATGTTTCAACCAAGGAACAAGATGCAGATATTTTGACAAAGGCATTGTCAAGATGCAAGTTCGAGTTCCACAGAGATAGGATTGGGGTTACTGATAATCCCTTTCTTGTTAAAAGGGAGTGTTGAATATAGCAATAAGAAATGCTAAAAACGGCACTACTATAAATAGTAGTTCAGCCAGTGTTGAAGTTAGCGACAATAGATGAAAAGTGAAAGTGCTAAAAATAGATTTTCTATAAATAGCATTTTGGGATACCTTCCTATTTTAGCCAGTACCTAAACTATAATAGGAAGTAAAATTTGAATTTGAACTTAACAACTGTTTGAAAATAAATTAATTAATTCACCATGAGTTAATTAGTTGTGAAAAATCAAACATAAAGTCTATGTGAGGACATGCAACAATTTCTCTATTAATTGAGGAATTTATCCATCAGTTAAAGAGATAAGGATGAGTTCTATTTTGAATTGTAATTAGTTGGCTCAGTTAGCTGAGTCAAGTCCAATTATATTGATTTAAACAGTTTGTTTAAATTAATGTAAGTTCAGTTAGTTAATGCTTGCTTGAATATAACTGTTGCTTTTTAGATAACTGAATATTCTCTTGTACATAACTCATGCATGTCAGTTCAGATAGAGGCCTAGTTGAGATCAGATGGAGGGATAGTGTATTATCAGTTGCTAGGATATTCCTTGGTGAATATTCCTTGCATGCAGAAGGATTTCTTTCCAAGAGAATTTGCGTTGTTACTTCTTCCTGTTCAGTGAGTGTGATGAGGCCAATTCACACATGTGGCTTCACTGGACCCCAAGAAAAATTGCGCAAAGAAATAGGGGCTTGAAGGACTTGAGGAGGATATATACTTTTCTATTCAGTCTATGAGCTTCATTGTTTGATTGCAGAGAAAGCATAATATTTTTTGAGCTGATTCATTTTGTAACTTAGAGAACATTTCCACTTGTATGATAATACAGAGTTGGGGTTTTATGCTTAGGCTTTCCCCTGGTTATTTATTCTGTGTTATGTGTGATTGATTTCTTCTTATCAGTTATATGTGTTCTATTGATCTTGCTCATATTCGATTAAGCTTCCGCATGATTGTTTGTAGAAGTAGATCAAGTATTTTGCTTTAGTATATTGCATTATTAAGTGATGTACAGGTGGGAATTTCTACAGCTTTAAACTTAGCATTGATAAAGTTGTAATGGAATTTACATTTTTAAACTTAACTTCTATATAATATTTATGTTGATGAGATGGATAAGCCATAAGCCTACTACTTATCAAATCTCCAACTATTAATCCATTATGTTAACAAGGTTCAATCACAATCAATGTCTTCATTGAAATTTAATTTGGGTAGAGAGCTTTATGTGAATTCATGATCATCATAGAAGATAGTTCATTAGGAGCCTTGGGCGACTTACCTGGTCCGGATGAGGAGGCTGAGAAAGTTTCCAATGATGAGTGCAACCCACCAAAATTCCTCTTGCACCAAGTTGCAAAAAAAACAAAAAACATTATAAAAAATTCCAATTAATCTTGTAAACAAAAAATTTAAATTACGTTCTCAAACCAACCACTCTCAACAGAGCGGAAAATTTGAATTACGAATAAACCTCACAACGCTCGACATAACACATTAAAAAATAAACAGAGAAAAAAACTTCGCAGCGAGGTCTGACTCGTCATATATATAATTTTTTTTTTTGGCTGAATCATTTATTCAGTCGAATTATTTATTCGATTGAACTATTTTTTCGCTGATTTTTCAAGTTCGACAAAAATTCTGTTTAACGACCGACATTAGTCTAAATGACCAAAATTTTAGTCAAATAAATTTAGAAAATTCAGCCGAAAAATTGAGATTGTGAATTTTTCGGAAGCATTTCTCACAAAACTCTAACCCAACTTCACGTTTTCACCCATAAGCCATTAAAGAACACAATAATTGCAAACAAGAATATAGAAGAATACAAAAGGAGAGATGAGTTTTAATTACCTTTTCTATTAACACTACTTGTTGTTGAAGAGCACATAATCCATGGCATTTGATTTATTTTTTTGCAATCTCCATCGTTTCCAGATAGTAGCAACTCCAAATGAAGGATGATGTTCCACTAAAACATATGGTAAACCAATCTCAAAATGGGATGGATTGTGCCTACCTTATGCACATAGGGTAGAGGATACTACACCAAATGTTGAATAACCATAACTGTTACACATTCAATCCATCATCAAAGGAGAATGAGAAGGGGAATTCCTCCATGTAACAGGTAAGAAAAAAAAGCATTGTTTTGGTGATTATCTCACTAGTATGCATTATGGAGACATTGATCAATAAGGATGAATGTGTTATGGGTATTCGCTATATGAGCTTTAGGTATCCATGGCGAATAAGGATTGGAGCCCATTTAAAAAGGCCCAAAAATGGAAGGACCGAGGAGAACAAACTAGACCTGTGTCAAAACCACAAAATTCAATGAGAATTATAGAGCTCACCTATCCTAGTTAACATAAACAAGCAAAGTGTCCATTTCCAATAGGATTTAAAGATCTCTACATAACCAAGGCTTGTTTCTTTGGGTAGTTCACTATTTTCCTCTCTTCCTTATATTTCCATCACGAAACTAATTTTTTTGAAAATTTGTGATACAAGAAAAAATCTAAAATGATGTTTAAAAAATCAGCTGGAACTATTACTTCACTTGAGACCTACAACATATTTGAAATTACCTGAATTTGAATGGTTACAATTTACTAAAATGATGTTTAAAAAATTAGGTGGAACCATTACTTCACTTGAGACAGATAACATATATGAAATTACTTGAATTTGAATGGTGCTAAGTAAATTGTGGAACAACAATTTACTTTGAAATTCAAGTAAATTGCCTCATGCGTGTTAATGTTTGTGATTGTAATGCAATGAAAGTAAAAAATATGCATATTTATGTATATTTAAGATATTATTACCATATTTACTATTAATTTTTATTAATTTATATAAAATTTTGGATTTTAACTGTGTTGAGTAGAAATTTATCATTTGCATGAAAGTAGTCATTCCATTTATTTGGTTTTCAAATAATGGATTAGTGGTTTAAAATAAAATAGAGAAGAATATAATAGGAAAAAATGGTGGTTAATTATTATTATAAAATAATAAAATAATTGGAAAATAAAATTAATAATAATAAATTAATTATATATAAGATTGAGTGGAGGTTATATTAATTTTTAACAAAAAGATACAGATGTATTTTTGTGGTTATTGGCTTGCCATTGGGAAAATTAAGCTAGTAGCAGAATTATGACCTTGCTCATTGTTTAATTATTGTAATAAAACCAAACACATAAGAAAGTATTAAAAAACCTAGCAGTCTAATAATCAGGCTACCCTAAGAGTTGGGCCAAAGTGGAAAGGTAGTGAGAGTTTTGTGTAGTCCCTAAAGTGGAACTTATTGCTTCCCACCTCGAGTCAACATTGAATCCTAGAGCCATAGTAGAACACAAACTATCTCAATGAATCAAACAAAGAAGACACTGTCGCAAGCCCAGGCCTCGTGACACATGCTCATAATGACAACAAAATTTTCTTCCACTAAAAGAGTGAGGGTGCTAAATCCATATATACAGTAAAAAAACTAGTTTAAAGAATACAAATCAAGATTTCAACTCAATTTTTTCTGCCGGATTCTACCACTGGAAAGTCCAAAAAGTCGCACTAAAGATAACTCCAAGACTAAAAAGAAAAAAAAATAAATTGAAATTATTGAACTACTAATGAACCATTAATTCACTTGAGATGCACATAATCAATACCATTTTAAGAGCATGTCATTATTGCTACAACTATAGAGTTGTGGTGACATGCGGAATCAATACCATTTTAAGAGCATGACATTATTGCTACAACCATAGAATTGTGGCGACACGAGGAATCATTACCATTTTGAGAGCATGTCATTATTGCTACAACTATAGAGTTGTGACACTTTATTAGAATTAATGTCATAATAACGTAAGAGTAGGGGTGTAGTAACAACATAACCACAAAGGCGTTGTCGTGAAAATGTCATAACAATGTAACAATAGAGGTGTGACAGCAATAATGCCAACAGGGTGTCATAACACCATTACAATAGAAGTGTTGCAGCAATGATGTTACAACTTTGTAATAAGAAGGGTTTCAGAAAGATTCATTTCGACATAATCAACCTTTTAGCAATATTTAAGGTTCTAAAGGTCTAGCTTGTCAAGCTTATTCTCAAATTTTGTTAGGAGGTCTTCCAAACATAAAATAGAAGTGCATATGATATATTAACAAACTATCATAATGATATTTAATGTATGTGTACAGCCAAGTAGACTCGAAACTCAGAATAAAAAAAAATGGAGACATAAAACTATGAAATATCAGTTCTAAAAACACGGAGCGAGAATCAAAATGAATGCACGAGGATCAGGTGTTTTTCCCTCTCCTGGGGTGGCAATATTGTTTGGTACTGGATCATCCTCTTTTGTATTATTCCTCATGCTAGGTTTGATACACATGGTATTTGCTTGACTATTTTTGGCTCATTCTACACTGATTATCATCCTTGGACATTGGGGTATGCCCTTGGATATATTTGCGTTTGATTTAACTTCTCAGGTCACATATAGAATGCCGTTTTGTACCTAGATGATCTTCTCTTATTTTTTCAATCGGAAATCCTCCATATTCTGATGATTTTCTGTATAGCAATATACATTCTTATCTGTATACTTCAGACTCACATTCCTCCCCCCTTTCGACATCCAAATACCTATCTGGACTGAGATTCTCAATCTTATCTGTCCACAGTATAACCAAGGGGATGGATCTTGTCTGCATCCTAATAGTTTTATCCCTCTCTAAAAATGGTGGGTTAACTCTTTCATCATTTCTAGGCCTTGCAAGGCTTTTGGTTTTCGGGTTTACAAAAGGTGGTGGACTTGTTTGGGGTGTTTTTGTTGCTGTTGTTGTGAAGGTGCATAGATCTTTCTCATTTTCACTGACTCTAGTTGGATGTTGTATATCTTGGTTTTCTTTGCTAAGGATTTGGGTATTGGAGTGGATCGAATATCTAGTGTCGGGGAACTATTTTCCGACGGGGCTTGAATTTTTAGTTGGTGGCTTTCTGGATTTTTCTTATTGAGATGACTTGGGTCTGCATCACATCATATTTCTTTGACATATGTCTTCTGACATTATGGATATTGGGATCCTTGTGTTGGTGCTCTGGATCGGGCACTCCATTTTTTTATTCCCATTCTCTTAGTACTTTCCCCTTTTAGATTGAGAACCGACAATGGTACCTCTCTTTTGGCAGCATGTGGGCATTATTCTCCATGGGTATTGACTTCATGGCTGGTGTTTTGTAGATCCCTAGACATTTTTGGCAGAGATTTTCTAATGGCAACTCTTAATTATGATATACCACCTTGACAGGTTATTAAGTCTGTTTTCAATACATTCTCTTATTCTCTGTATCTCTTGTCCTCTTTCTACTCTGTGATAATATGGATCTGTTGAAGTCAGACACATTAGCACATGAGGCCTACATACGTGCAACGTTGGATGTTGAATCGAATTACCAGTTATATTCCAGGTCGGAGTGGATGGGGGATCCAAATGACCTGGACACTTGGCACTCGGTGCAAGCCCCGATGCACATGTTAGAAGGTGGACATGTGGTTCCTGGATTGCATGGGGTATATCACGCGGAAAATGAACGATGATCCCAACGTCAACAATGATCCATCAAAATTACCTCTTTGATGCATGCACTATGTTTTGGCCATGATGTATTGATCGACCGTGTTACCAGCCTGTAGAAGTGGGCACTTGTTGGTAAATGGAATTTTTCCGATTTGAGTGAAGCTGATACGAGGAACTAGGTTGACACTAAATGGAAGTCTCTACTGGGCTACATGCCTACGGTGGTGAGGTTGTTAAGCGGATGGTACAGTTTCCATTTCCTTAGCCAGGATGACTTAATGAAAATTAAGGCTATTCCTTGGATTAAAGGGAGGAGTTTCCTGGCTTTGCATTCTTGGTATGTGGGTTTTAATCCTTTGAAGGAGATGCCACAAAACAAATTGATTTGGGTAAAATTGCCTGGATTTCCCATTGAATTATGGATTTGACAAGTTTTTATGGACATTGGAAATGCTATTGGGAAGTTTGTTTATGTCGATCTATAGTGTTTGGGTGCATAGGACAAGAGAATTACACGGATTCTAATCGAGAAGGAGTATAGAGGTGGACTCCCAGACCACAATGAATTACAATGGGAGGGCACCCACAGGGTGTAACGGTTGGATTTCTGGGGGGTACCTTTCTGGTGCCTTAACTTTCATCATACTAGACATATTTTGGCATAGTGTCCTCACAGACTAGGTGGCAGGCATATGGAACATAGGCAGCATTGTTTTGGTTCGTTGGAGAAGGCTGATGCTAAATATGCCATACCTAGTAACAAAAATGGGGTGGAAAATCATAGGTGCGATTCACATCGTTCAACAAATACTCCACCTTTTTCCTATCATTTACATCCCAATGTTTTTCAGTCTGTGAAACATAGTAATTATGCTCCTATCATTGTTCCTTCATCCCCCTAGACTTCAGAAGGGTCTGGTGCTCCTTCGGTTGATGACACCTCACCGTCCCCACTGGATAAGATTCCCCCCCCCCCACCCCCCCCAAACTCGTGTTGATCCACCACAACTGAATAGTGTACCTCCCCCTCTGATGACATATGATGTGGTCTCCTCCTTGCATATTATGTATATCCCCGTGTCGTTCCCTTCACATGTCTCACATCCATCTCTAGAGTCTAGGGCCCGTCCTACATCGCCTATTTCACCCCTATATTCACTAACCAACTCTGTAGATAGTGACCTTGACTTCCTCCTCCAGAAGAAGAATTTGGATCTTTGAACCCTCACTGTCCACAAGCCACCTGGCTCATCGTCCCCCCACATCAGTCCTTCCTAGCGGGCAATATCACTGTCTTTCGAAAACAAAACCAAGGTAGCAGACACTTCAGAGGACGTGCTCGGCCTCTTCCTTTTAGTCCATCTGACTAACATGCCCTCATTGATGTTCTTATTACCTCTACTACCTCTCCTCAGGCCCTTAGAGCACGGATTCCCGCACCTGAGTTAACATGGATTTCATCCTTTCATTGAATATCTAGGGTCTGGGGGTTGATCCAAAATATCTGGCCCTTAGGGAACTTTTCCTTTCACTTTGTCCCTACATCATCCTTTTATAGGAAACTATGCATTCAGCTCCGCAAGTGATAAAATATTTCAGGAAGATGCTTCGTGATTGGCAAATGGCAACCACTGATGTTGTAGATCACTTGGGGGGTCTAATGGCTCTATGGGACCCTCGATGGGTTAATGTAAAGGAATTTTCATGTTTTGTTGGCATCCTTCTTGTTGGTCATATGAGAGGGTTAAAAGGTCGAATTCATATTTTAAATGTATATGCCCCATACAGAGATTGGGTAGACTTTTGGAATAACCTGATAGCGTCAGAGATTCTGGGACTTGTGTCTCTTGTCATTACTGGGGATTTGAACTGTACGATTGGTCTGGATGAGGTAGGGGGGAGGTCTAGAAATGTTGATGCTATGGTTGAATAGATCAAATATTATTATCAATTTCAACTTTGTAGATATATGCCCTTCTACGATTGTTCCAACTTGGGACAATGGAAGATCGGTGGATGGGTATGTGGCGAAGAGGTTGGATCACTTCCTCTTACATCAATAGTTATTTGAGAGACTTGGGTCCATCCAATAAGATATTGTGAATAATTATATCTCGGACCATCGACCCATTATCCTACACTAGAGGAGGGGGGACCTCAGATGTGGGATGCCATTTAAGTTTAATCTGTGTGGTTGGAAGACCCGTATTTTAACAATCTTGTGCAGGAAGTCTGGATCCGAGTTAGGAAACAAGACATCTCTCCCATGAAGCATATTTTGGATAAGATTCAGGCTCTTAAGGTGGAGGTAAAATCACAGGAGAGGAGAAAACGAAACCAAATGAACAAAGAGTTATATGATATTTTGAGGGAGCCAGATGCCATACGCCCACAAATGCTTGTGCATAATCTCCCAATTGCTATGAGGAATCGTATTTAAGCTCTGGAACTTGAAAAAAAAACATATACTGCTTATTAAAGAGTCTACTTGGTGCCTAAAGAGTAGGACAATATGGATACAGGAAGGGGATAGGAATACTAAATTCTTTCACCGATTTTCCACTCATAGAAGAAAGATCAATTCCATATGCGAGATCATTGATGCAACTGGAAACTAGTCTCAGATGCAGAAGGACATTTGTAGAGCTGATGTTCTACATTTTCAGAAGGCCTACTGTAATAGTGACTTGGATAGTTTTGAGGACCGAAGTTGGGGGGTGGAATTATATCCCTCCATGTTCGACAAGGATGCAAACTCAAATCTATACAAAGCTGTCTCGGGGGAGGAAATCTTGGGGGTGCTCAAACATTTTAAGGGGGACAAGAGTCTAGGACCAGATGGGTGGACGGTTGAACTTTTTACACATTTCTTTGACATTTTTAAGTAGGATCTTCTTGATATGATGGAGGAATCGTGGACCAGGGGATATATACACCCGCATATAAATTCTACATATATTGTTGTCATTCCGAAAAGGGCTCCCTCTGATTCTTTCTTGGATTATAGACCCATTTCACTTTGTAATATTATATATAAGATTATCTCAAAAACTATTGCTAACAGGATTAAGCATACTCTGTCAAAGTACATATCCCCTGAGCAGTTCGGTTTCTTGTAGAATAGAAAAATTCATGATGTTGTGGCAATTTCCTAGGAATGCATACATTCGATTCATTCTAAAAAATTAAATTCTGCTATTAAAAAGGTCGACTTATAGAAGGCATATCACTATCTAGACTGGGTATACCAGAGGTTGGTACTTCATAAAATTGGTGTCCAGGCCAGATGTGTCGAGTGGATTATGGTCTGTGTCTCAAATGTTAGTTATGTTGTTGTTATTAATGGTTATCCCATAGATTTCTTCAGGGTTGGGAGGGGACTTAGACAAGGATGTTCACTATCTCCTTTATTATTCATATTGGCAATGGATGGGTTGAGTTTACATATCAAAAAAGTGGTGGCAGAGGGACAGTTTCATGCACTGAACTTGGGAAGAGATATCAGAATTTCACATAGTTTTTTTGTTGATGATGTGCTCATCATGGGGATGCTCAATAGGTTTGCATGGCTGACACTTTTTCATATTTTTGCAAAATTTGGGAATGCTACAAGACTGTACATGAATCTACAGAAGTCTATCATTTTACATGGCACGTGCGATATGGAGGTTATTGCATATATACATAGACTTTTTGGGGTGGCTTTAGATTTATTGTCGGGGGGCATGAAATATCTTGGCTATCATATTAAGCCTTGTAGTTATAAGGTAAATGATTGGATGTGGCTTGTGGACTATTTTTATAAAAAATTTACTGGGTGAGAATTCAGATGTTTATCATTGGGGGGTTGTATCACATTGACCCAATCAGTGATCACACAGTTTGGAGTATATTGCACACATCTATCTCATCTTTGTCACAACATTATTAAGAGTCTGAATCATATTATGGCAAAATACATCTCGTCTGGTGTGACTAATGATAACAAACTCCACCTAGTCAAGTTGGACCACATCTCCCTTCCTAAACGACTAGGTGGCTAGGGGATATTGAATCTGAGGAGATTTGGTTGGGGGTTACTGCAGAAGTCACTATGGAGGGGGTTATTTGGGAATGGCATATGGGGCATGATCTTAAGACATAAGTATCAAAAGGACCATGAGTTTTTTGTTTGGATGCACAGAGAGCGTATTGGGATCCCATCGGGCTCAACCATTTGGCTCAATTTCAAAAAAATCAGTAATTTTTTTTGCAGAATCTCACTTGGAAACTAGGTTTTGGATGCCAGACTATTATTGGAATGGATCACATACTGGGCACAGAAGGTGATAGTCATATATCAGATGGCTTTATACATTACATCAACAACTGTGGGATATTCTTTTGGAACCGTGTCATTTTAGAATGGTCGGGTCAATGTCCAATATGTAAACGAGCATGGGAACTAGGCTTGGACGGGCAGATGGCACGGTAGTGGGAGCAGATTAGTACTGGAATGAAGCTTTTAGGAGTATGTCGTGAGGTAGCTGGGGACAAGATTGCCTGGATAGGCAAGCTGAAGGAAGGTGGCGTTGTGGTCACTGATGTATATAACATTATCTGTCACCAGGAGGTCCAAAACATTGAGGTATGTTGGTTCTACAAATTCTGGAAATCTAAAGTCCCCACTAAGGTCATTCTTTTTCTTTGGCTGGTTTGGAAAAAAAAAATTTGACGTGGGAGAACCTTCGAAAGAGGAATTGGCAGGGGTCGGGGATTTGTGTATTGTGCAGGGAAGCAGAGGAGGACAATACCCAAGTTTTTCTAAAATGCCCTATGATTGTACATGTTTGGAGTAATCTTGCTAGTTTCATTGGTTTCCCCTATAACCAATATGACAACATTACTGTATGCTTGAGTTGGTGGAGTAAACAAAATCCTACATGGCAGAACATCCCCCTTGTTCTCTTCTCGGAAATTTGGACATGGCGTAACAAAATCATTTTTGAAAATTACAGAGAAAATGATATGAAGGTGATGGACCACATTAAAAGATGATATACATTTGGGAAACAACACAACATAGGGTCTAAGAAGATTATTCACAAAAAGACATGCCCTAGAATGGAGTACCCGCTGGCTTTTTTGATGGTGCGACACAAAGGAACATATGTGGTTGTGGCTTTTGGATTTCTATATCAAAGGAGCAGGAATTCTAGGTCCATTGGGGCGTTGGCAGAGGCACGAATATGAAGGCTGAAGCGATGGCTCTATGGGGTCTTCTCTGGTTCTCATGCTATCTTAACATCTTTTCCATTCACATTTTTGGAGACTCAAGGATTATTATTGACCATGTTATGGGTTGCACAAAATTAAACCAACCAACGCTCCATGGCTGGCTCAGTGAAATCGAGAATTTTTGGGCTTCTTTTAGAGACTCAACGATAGTGCATATTGGATGTTTTGGATGAGATGCACATTGAAATCAAGCTGGGAAATAACATAGTAGATGTCGGGGTGCTTCCCTTTCCTAAATAGCATCAACTTTTTGGAAAAGAACACATTTAATACATGTTGTTTTTTATATTTTCCACTAATTTTCTTTTGACACTACTTATAACTTTTCGTTATTTATGCATAGCATACTTCACATATACATACTTGATTGATTTCTCTCTAATTAAATCAAAATAGATATATGATTGTAACTATTTCTTTTTCTTTGTGTTATTACCACTAGGTACATGATCACAAATTTCGATTACACATTTTTGTGACCACAAGTAGAGATGAATCTTGAAAAAACTCTATTAAAATTACTATGATGGCAAAAGTAGAGACGAATCTTGAAAAGACTATTAGAATTACTATGATGGCATTTGGCATTATTCAATGCAATATGTACGGGATATATATATATTGCTTTTTTCATACTGGAAAAAAAATATTTAACGTACGTGTGCACGAAATCCTGAAAACTGCCATCATGGGAATTGCTCCTCTCCCGGCGTTTTAATTGCTGATGAGTAACTGAACCGGCCGTATTTTTAGCCAATAATTCGCGGCCATAATCTTGCTTTGTTTCCCCGTTTCGGCCCAAGTCGGTCTATGTTTTTGTTTCAATACACTGTTCTCGAGTTCTCCCCTGTGATTTGTAAGGTGATCAAGATGGCAAGGGATACTGGTGCGAGTCGTGGCATGAATTTAAGGCTTCTGTTCAACGAGAAAAGTGGGAAGATATTGTTTGCAGAAGCGGGTAAAGATTTTGTAGATCTTCTTTTTAGCTTTCTCACGTTGCCAACTGGTTGTGTCATGAAATTACTTTCATCCCAAAAATTTGCAAAGAGAATGGGCTGCCTCACCAACGTTTACAACAGTGTAAACAAGCTCGACTCCATGTTTATGAATGCCGATAAATCCCGCCTGCTAGAGCCGAATGTTATGTCTGCCGAGTTTAATGAATTCCTTGAAGTACAGTCGGCTCCCACCGAGTCGGCTCACACCTACTATTACGTTTGTGGCAATTCAGGTCCATATACTAGCAATACGCACCATATGACCACTCAGAAGGGTGGCCTCTGTGTTTGTGGCAAATCGATGAATTACCCTGTGAAATTACAGAACCCCTGCAACGCAGCTAACAGCAATGGCGGAGGAAGCAGCGGGGGAGGTTATGTGAAGGAGACGGTTACGTTCGTAATCACCGATGAATTGGAGATCTCTCCCGCTTCAAACATCACCTGCATTAACTTGCTCAATAAGCTCAATGTCCAAAATCTCTCGGATCTGAGAGAGAGAAATGCAAGTGTTGGTCCGGATGAGGCAAGCAGTTAGTAGTGATTTAAAATAGTTATTATTGATTTTTTAAAAATAGTTATTGGTGATTTTTTTTTATAAGAAAAAAATAATTTTAAATTTAAGATTTTTGTGATTTATAATGTAAATAGATGTTTTTTTGTATCAATCACATAATTAAGATTTGGTTTCAAATCATTTAATGTGGTCTATCTTAAGGACAAAGTGAAGAATTAATGGATTTTAAGGAATAAACAGTATGGATACATGGTAAATTAGTTAAATTAGTTAAAAAGGTAAGTAAAATAATATATATTGGGTTAAAAAGGAATGAATAATATGGATACATCATTGCCCAGAGTTAATAGCTGAAAACTAACAGTTTTAAATTAATTAAATAGGTAAGTAAAATAATATATATTGGGTTAAAAACTAACTATTACGAATAAAAATGCCCACGGGGCTTTGGATTGACGGTGAATGGGTGTTCTGTTAAGGCACTCCTTGCGATAGGTCACTGGTTCAAATCCCCGTGGGTACTTAGATATCTTAGTCTTACCGAGAAAAAAAAAAAAAAAACTATTACGAATAAAAATAAATATAAAATAATTAAAATATTATACATTTGTTTAGAAACCAGTTGTTAAGACTAAATAAATATCAAATTAATTTTAATAATTAATTAAAATGTTAAAATAATATATATTTATTTAAAACTAACTGTTTTAATTTTTTTTCAAGTTTTTAAATTTATTTTTGAGTAAATATTCGATTTTAATATTCTAATAATTAATTAGATATTATCAGTTTATTAATTTTTTTTGGAGTTACCTTAATCAAATATATACCTAAGATCAAGAAACAGAACCCAAGATAAAGAAATCAAAATATACAAATTAAAATAAAATGTAAAAAATTATATACATTTATTAGATATATTAAAAAACCTAATAATAAGAATGTGCAAAATATCAAAAAGCAATTTATCTTTCTATTAAAAAAAATAGTACATATTTTATATTTTTCAGTTTTGTTAGTAAATATCCATTTCTTTTTATGATAATTTAAGTCTTTTTTTTATTTTTATTATAACTTTCTATAATAATCTAAAACTTTCATATTTTTATTATAACTTTCACAACTGTTCAAAAATTGTCACATCTGATTGTTCTTTTTTACTTCATTCTACAACAAAGAAAACCCCCTCACATTTGTCACATCTGATTGTTCTTTTTTACTTCATTCTACAACAAAGAAAACCCCCTCACATATAGATCTATTTACATATTCAGATTCCTTTCTTGATTTTGGATAGTCTCCACCCTCACATATAGATCTATTTACATATTCAGATTCTCTTTCTTGATTTTGGATAGTCTCCTCAAAATAGTTAGTTAATGCTACTGCCATTAACTATCGTTAACTATCATTCCATGTTCAACCGTCCATTTTTTTTTGTTCCTTCTTAATTCTGAACCGCTTTGCCGCAATTAAGGCACCCCCACAATAACTATTACTAACTATCATTCCCCGTTCAACAGTCCATTTTTTTTTTCCTTCTTAATTTTGAACCACTTTGCCGCAATTAAGACACCCCACAGTCCTAAGTTCTCTGCCGTATTGTGATTTAAAAACAGTTAGTAGTGTTAAATAAGAAGGTGATCACATTTTTATGGTTCAGGCGCTGAAGTTGCTTTGGGCTTGTTTCGCTTCAACCACTCCTTTGGATGACGTTTTCGGCGGTGCGGCTACACACGTAGTTGAAGGGTAATGCCTGAATTAGGTAACGGTCATCTCAAGATTAGATTTCCAGAAGCATCTTAATGCGTTTGCTGTATTAATGTTTGGTCCTCAGGAAGAATGCTGAGGTTGCATTTAACATGAAAAATTATGCCTTTGTCGTTGCAGGGTGGAACGTAATGTAACAGATGTAACAGAAGAGACTTTGGCTATATAATTTGTTGAGCGACTTATAAGCTTGCAGACTGCATTATAACCCAAAATTGTCAAAATAAACTCTGAACAATCATCTAAAGTTGATTTTCCCATTTGGATTTTCAAGTTAAACATTATGTTACTCATGTCATGAATTGCTCTAATATTTATGTAAATTCTGCGTGGAAGCATTGCTGTTTTCACTCATATTTTATTGGATTCATATGGTTAAATTACAGGTGGTGTTGGTGATAGTTTTTTTATTTATGACCAACATGTCATAGCCAGAATTTGGAATCGGAATGAGGAGGAAAACAATAAACAATCCCGACCACACTACCGTTATAGCTCAATAATCGACTTCTTTTAGCTTTGTGAATAACACTTAATGAAATACCAGCTGCATTGAGTTCAATTGCTCTTAGAAAATGGTCATTGTAATTGTTTTCTTAACTTCTAATTCTGCTCCTGATTTCCTGCCAGCAATTGTTCACTGAGACCGTTGGGTTAATTGGGTGCATGACCACCAGTCTTCTATCATTTAGTGAGGTCATTAAGCACTCATATGGGCCATATGCACCCTTCTACAGGCCATACACAACCTCTAGGAGGTCATACGAATCACTTCCGTGAGATTTCTGCCTGGTGGTGCAGGGTATTCTTTTTTGCCCTACCCTATGTTGAGTGCATTCAATTAAATTGACCTAACAAGGACATTCATGTTCACTCCATCAATACATGGGTGGGCTGGTCATATGCACTGTTTGTTGGTTAATGCCGGTGCGTTGAATTTCCTGCTCCTCCTTTGTAAATAAACATATGCTTATTCCTATGCTAAATTTGTTGGTTAATGTCGGTGCTTTGAATTTCCTGCTCCTCCTTTGTAAATAAACATATGCTTATTCCTATGCTAAATAAATGTTCGCTGTAATTGATTTTATTTTAAGTATTACATTCTTTTATATATATATATGTTTGTTTGTTTGTCTGTCTGTTTGAACATGTTACTATATGGGCTGCAGGATTGACCTACATTATGTTGGAGCCTCAAAGGCATTTCTGTGATTATCCGGTGTACAACATAGAGTTTGAAATTACCATAAACCATGTGTACCATTTGATTCTAAAGCCATACATAAGCAAATACAATTGTTTAATTTGGTGGTCTCATATCTCATACTTCTAGAGCCTTGTATCTCCTTAGAAGCGAAGTTAGATTTAACTTTGTGCATGGGACTTATGGAATGGTTTATAAACCATCATATGCTGATTAGTTTCTAGTTAAGGAACAATGGAGTAAAGAGTAGAGAATGTGTTGGGTATTGAACAGATTCAATTAAGTAGTCCTCAATTAAAGTAAGAGAAATTCAGTGAAGATGAAAGGGATTGAAGGATCAAATGTATTAGTAGGCAAAGTTGTAGTAGTAAGAGGAGGGAAACAAAGGAGGATCAACTTTCAAGGAAACATTATCAGTTGAACAAAATCATATAGACATTACACATTTTTAGGATTGTCTTGTTAAGAACAAAATAGAGTGTGACACATTTTTAAAATTGTCTTGCTATGCAAAGAACACTCGTAAAGAATGTTTACTAAAGATAATTACCCTGATATGTAAAGTTTTGGGGATCATAATCCTCCCTATTGAGAAGGTATGATCTAACATGGATCAACAATATAAAACCTTCACATAAGGTTTAGATCTAAAATTATACTTGGGTATTTCTAGCATAGACTTCAAGGGGCACAAGAATTTTCATGTGTAAATTCTATTATACCATCTAGAAAAATGTGGAGGAATAGCCAATCATATTTTCAACAATATCATGGTCTTTTGAAGTCGGACTTGATTGAAATTTGCATTGTAGTGAGTTAATATATATTTAAAGTAACTGCCAAAAATCAGCCAAAGACAAAATGGAAGACATAGAAAACTATCTTTTAACCATAATTTGGCCACAAACTGTCCATTGGTAGCAAAATTTTCATGACAATACTATGTAACATGTCCTCCTCAACCCACCTAATTTCAGAAAGAGATACAATCATTTTTTTCGTCCAAAACAAAAACTTATAGTCAAGTTTATTGACTTTTAAGGAAAAGAATGATTGAAAGCCCAACCATTCCAATAAAGCATGAAGGCAAGGTTTTGAAAGAGGAGGGGAAGTGAATGTTCGGTATTTTTCATGAAAACACTTTGTAAATCCTTACTAGGAGTGTACAAACAATAGTATGAGAAAATCACACAATAATTTCAAATTGGGAGTGTGTTTGAATGTATCTCTAGTTGTGATCGCAAAAATGCTATTGGATTGAAGAACTAGAGTTCTTCCATTGGGTTCTCCAGGGTATGCCTTGTGGTAATGATGTGAATGTTGTTTGTTTATGTTCAGTTTTCATGTTTGACCAATTTCCCTTAGTGAAATACAAGTTTTTAGCCTTAATAGAGTATTATAACAATTTTCATGTTTGAACATAGAATTGGATATAACAACACTATTATATCTTATAAGTAGTCCATCTCAAAATTTGAGTAAATTTTCCACAACGTTATATTTTTGAATTATGGATCAAAAGTAGGTTCAAAAAGTAGATATCCTTGGGAGGGATAAAGGAAACAAAATTCCCTGCAACAATATTCATAATAAGGAAAAGCAATTGACAATTCCTAAACATGACCCATGAGTTAATAAATGACAACCAACTAGATAAGTGAATGAATACACAGAGAATAAAAATTATAAGACACATGAACTATGCCCAAGAACTTTAAGTTATTATAAAACTCCTCTTTATCAAGGTAAGGATGGACTATATGTATATTACGAAAATATAGATGAGCTTGTTTGTTTTGTTGGCCTTGTCAATTAGGTGAATTTTGAGGTCTAAAATGGGTCTCGTAAGGAAAATAATAAAATAATAGTTAAAATAATAAAAGAAGACTTGTGATTTTTAAAGAAAAGGAAAGGGAATTATTATTTTTTTAATTGTATTTTTAGCTAATCTCCTTGTAGGTTGACTCAAATGTCATGAGTAGATACTTATTGGATGCATAATTAAATTCCACATCCAGTGAGTACTCACTTTTAAGTATATCCACATCGAAAAAATTGAAAATATATGAAAATAATACGTTGAACATGCTTTTTTAATGTATTTTCAATTTTTTCAATGTGGATCTACTCAAAATTATGTAAAGTGGATACTCGTTGAATGTGGAATTTAATTCAGCATCCAGTGAGTGTCTACTTTTAACATTTGAGTGAACCTACAAGGTGATAATCCAAAATACAATTAAAAAAAAAAATTCTTCTTTTCCCTCCAAAATATTTAACTATGGTGATGACATCATCATCTTAAATCCTATTGGTTCTTTTAGAGTTATTTTTTTAGTACATTTTTTGTTTTGAGGTCCATTTTTGACCTCAAAATTCCCCTAACATTCTCTCTGGGAATGTGTTTAAAAGCTGAGAGTATTGTCCAACCTTCTATTGGCTTAGATAATTTTTTACCCTACACAATGACGTCATATAATATCACATCCTTGGATTTCATTTGGGCCTAAATGGCATCTCTAACTTGTGGGTAACGAGGAATATCACATGAAAGGTATCCAAAAACCAAAATTTTTGAATATATAGACAAATTAACACCTATCAAAGGATGAAATGGTGAATAAAAAAGTTAACATATATGAAGATGGATATCCTAGTTCTCATTGTTAATGAAAATGATGCTATGAGGGAGATAGTGACACAACATTACCATAAATTTGAAAACATAGCATCCTTTACCTTTCGTGATGCAATTGCCATGATTTTTAAACATTCTTCTCTTATTAGATAGAACTTCCTGAAGAGTACAAAGCATGGACTCAAACTAGTTCTTATTCATCGAGTCTAACATCAGCCATTAGGGGAATTTTGAGGTCTAAAATGGGCCTCCTAAGAAAAATGTACAACCAAAATAAAATTTATAAGAACCAATAGGATTCAAGATGATGATGTTGACCATGGGGGATAATTCACCATTTTTTGAGTAAAAATATTAAAAAATAATAAAACTACTTTTTCAACTCGTATTTTCAACTTATATCCCTAAGTTTTTACTCAAACTTCGAGTGGGAGTACTAGTTGGATGCAAAATTTAATTCCTCATCCAAGGAGTACCCATGTTACATCATTCGATGGACCCTGTTGCATCAAAAATGAGACATACATGAAAAAACGTGATTGCAATAATTTTTCATGTATTTCTCATTTTTCATGTAGTAGGGTCCACCGAAAGGATGAAAGTATGCAACATGGTTACTCCTTGGATGAGGAATCAAATTTTGCACCCAACGAGTGTTTCCACTCAAAATTTGAGTAAACCCATAGGGAGATAAGTTAAAAATACGAGTTGAAAAGATAGGTTTTTTTTTTTTTTTTTCCTCTAAAATTTAATGATGTAATCTAATCTTATTTTATAATTTTCACTATTATTATATAATTTCCTTAGGAGGCCCATTTTAGACCTCAAAATTCCCGTAATGATGGCTTTCTTTCTTCTTAGTCTTTTTAAGAAGCTTGTTGCATTGAATATGGAACATTAATGGGTGGTATATTAAAATGTTGTTGTCATGGAAGATAGAGTGAACTAAAACATATGTTACAATTGTCTGAGACATTATTACTATGCATTTGAGTTGTACTTGAGGAGACAAGTGACTCATAGATACTCAACATTATTAACAAAGGGGGAAAGGAAATCATGAAAAATAACTTAGGAGGATAACTATTGACTCGAGATATTGTACACAATCCATGAATACTCACTAATAATCATGAGTAGTGTGAGTGTTGACCACCCAAACCTTTGTCAAAACAAGTATGGTAAGAATATAGCTAAGTACTCAACCAAATGTCATAATCATAATAGTGTGGTAACTATGGTAATGAGATGCAAGGTACAATTTAATGCACATGGAATACATGTAGGGTTTGAGGGTATGCATGCCTACTTGGGAGGCTCATATTCATGAGGATTTCATCTCCATTTTAGATACTTCGTATCAAGCCTTTCCTTTTCTTAGTAATGAAATTCTTCATCAATGTTAGGACAAGAACCAAGTTGATAAGGAGGACAGAAGCATCCTCTATGCATTCCCTAAAACTATATTTCCAAATATTCCTCATTCTTACTCCTCTCAGAACAATGGATATCCACTAATTTGCCTGGTTTCAAGCTTCCATCTTCTTTTGTAACCTTGAAAATCGTTATGATCTATTGTGGGATCCCTTCAATCTTCTCCTCTACATTGGATGAAAGTATGGCTTCCTTGTCATGTTTAGCACAATTTTAGTGATTTCAAGGCTTGGTTGGGTAGACTGGGGCTCTCCATACTTTCTCTCATTTTTCTCATCGCCTTCCTCAATCTCCATTTTCTTGCAATTTTCATCATCCTTGTCACTTCTTGTCAACAACTGAGTTCACATCTCTTTCAGTGAAACAATACAATCCAACAAAGTTTTCCTACTCAATACTAAAATGTTGGGAAATAGGTACACTATTTAATGTTGAGGACCCTTATTGAAATTTATGGATATAACTGATGATATTTTTCTCATGACGTTTGGAATGATGTTGATTCTAGATTTTACTATTCTTTCACCCAAACAGAGTAGATGAAATAGAACTTGTGAGCTATTTATTTATATGAAGTATTTTATAAATGTATTTAGTAACGTAGACATGGCATTGTATTGTGCAAAGTGTTAGGCCAAGGAATGACTCTCGAATCTAATTTTTGCATCAATGTAAAGATCATTATATAACAAGAAGAGGGGTGAACTTTGAGATTCATATTCCAAGGTCCCTTCCTATTCTAATTGTTCATTTCCTCTTATACATGTTTACAATTTGTTCACTTAAACCATGAGAATTAGGTGTCTAACATCCCCCCCTTAATCTGAAGGGGTTTTTGTGAGTCCAAACATTATTCTAAATCTTTCAAACTATTCTCTTCCAAGTGCTTTGGTTAAGATGTCTACAATTTTCTCATTTGTGGAACAACGTTGTAATTGAATAGTATTGGCCTCTAAATGATATCAAATCAAATGATTCTTTGTGTTGATATGTTTGGTTCAATCATGGAATTTGGGATTATTGGCAAATTTAATTGCAGAAGTATTATCAATTTGAAATGGATTAGATTTCATTTATTTCTCTTGCAAGTCTTCAAGATTTTTCCTGAGCCATGCAATCTCCTTGGTTGCTTCTACGACTGCCACATATTTTTCCTTTGTTATGGAATATGCTAGAACTGAATGATTGTGTTACCTCCAAGATACAAATCTTGATCCAAGACTCATAATATAGCTTGAAGTAGACACTCAATTTTCCTTATCTACATCAATGTCTAAATTAGAATATCCAAATAAGATGAAGTCACCCACCTCTGAATATTTGAGTCCAAAGTCTTGAGTTCCTTTCAAGTACTTCATAATTATTTTTGCAATAGACCAATGTCCTTCAATCGGTTGTCACATAAACTTGGAAATGATTCTAAAGAAAAATGAAAATTTTGGTCTAGTAGTGGTGAGGTAGATAGTACTCCCCACAAACAGTCTATACTTTGTTACATCTTCAAATTTCTTTGCTTCTTTATATGCGAGATTCATATTTTGCTCCAATGGATTAGACAAAGGATCACATTCATCTATGCCAAAATTGTTCAAAAATTCTCCAATGTACTTCTTTTGAGAGAGTTATATATAGCTTGGATGTTGGGTCACTTCAATGCCCAAGTAGTAATGAAGGTGTCCTAAATCTATCATCTCAAATCCTTTCTTCAACTCTTTCATTTTGCATGAAATATAGTTTTCATTGTTCCCTTTTATCAAAAAATCATCTACTTATACCACAAGATAGACAACAATTTTGCCAACGTTCTTGACTAATAGAGTTGGATCATCTAGATTATAGTGTTTGAAATTTAATTTCAAAAGTTTCTTAGTCAATTTTTCATAGGCTCATAGTGCTAGTTTTAGGCCATATAAGGATTTGATGAGTTTACATACTTTTTTCTCTTGTCCCTTCACAACAAATCCTTTTGGTTGAGAATGAAGACATTTTCTTTCAAGTATCCATTCAATAAATCAATATTCACATCTATTTGATGTATTTCCATCCATTCTGAGCTTCCAAGGCAAAGAGGGTCTAGATGGTGGCCCATTCAGTTGTTGGGGAAGGTCTTTTCAAAACTGACACCTTCGTTTTGTGCAAATCCATTTTCCACGAGCCTTGCTTTGTGTTTGTGAAGTGAGTTGTATGATTTATACTTGTTCTTGTAGACCCACTTGCAACTAACAGGTTCAGTTCTAAATGTAGGGTACACCAACTTCCATGTTCCATTCTTTACAAGAGGATCATACTCCTTTTGTATTGCTTATTTCGATTCATCATGAGAAGAAAATTCTTTAAAAGCATTTGGCTAAAAATTAGTAGATAAATTTAATTCACAATAATATGAAACATCTATATCATCAAAAAAATTATAATAATCTACATCACCTCCATTTTTTCTACTGGAACTTCTAGTTCTTGTCTTTCTAATCTCATTACGGTGAAGAATTTAAAGTGTTTCGGTGAGCCATTTTGGGGGACCTTGCTGAGATGGTCCAGGTTGCACTATTGATTGAGATGGGGTTGCATCATGCTTTAGCCTTCCAATCCTCTCAATCACATCACTTAAAGGGTCTTCCTTATTTGAAGGAGTGGTCAAAGCTTCTTGAGGGGGAGACAATTATTCATAAGGAGATTTCATAGATTGATCCAAGGTTGGGATACCCCCTTAAAAATGTGGAATTTTATTATCAAATTCGTAATAAATTCATGATTGAATATATCCAAACAATCAAGTTGTTGGTCAAAAATCTTGTTAGTCTTGGAAGATTCAAGAAAAATATCATCTCTACAAAATATAAACTTATTATTTACCTCATCATATAGATGATATGCTTTGTTGGAAAAAGCATAAGGCCAAATAAATTAGAATGAATCAATGCAATCTTTCTACATGCTCTGGAAGAAAAATCATGAAATGGTTGTTTTCTATGTTTTCATAGGATACAAGTGTCACATTGCTTCAGTTTCCTTGGAATAGTTGGAAAACGAGAAACACCATTTATTTTTAACAAACAAAGACTATCATAATTAAGATCTCAAAATATTGCATGCCACATGACACTGGATGGAAATGTACCTTCATTGCACTAAGAATTGCATGTAGAGTTTTGTGCATGAGTATATGTTCCTTATAGATTCAACAATATTTCCTCCTCTATTCCAGTGATGAAAAATTGATTGTTAATTTCTTTTGTTATCTCAAATTTTCCATCAAACATATCAATGGAGTATCCTTGCTAGCAAATGTGAACATGGGACAACAAGTTTCTCTGCAGTTTGGAAAGTAGAGTACATCATGTAACAAAAAGTTAGGATGTCAAAGTAGTTTAATCCTAATGGTTTGATCAGGTGGATATTGGTGGTCACCCTCCTATTCAACTTGGACCCCCAAAATTGTTTCTTTCAGTTTCCTTAACTATAGCACAATTTACTATTTTTGGCAGTTTTTCATGTCCTAAACTTTTGGAGCCATTTTGAGGCCCTAAACCATGTTTTTTCGGAAAATGGACAACCCCAAAGCTTGCAACACAGTTTTTAGTTGAAATTTGTAGTCCTTGAATCTTTCTAATGAGGTATCATATGCATCAAACATAGATTGTATGCAAAAGTGATGACCCCGGGAAGTTGATGTACCAATTTACCCCAACGAGGTCCATATACTTTTGGCGCTTCATCTCCTAGGGTAGCTTTTTGGATCTTTAGGGTTTTCTATTGTTTCTAAATAATAAATAGGCTTTTGAGCCTTATTATATCACAATTTAGAAGCCGTATAGATGCCACATCTCTTCTAAAATACAAGGTACCAATGCCCAAGCTAGTTTATTTCCATTCTGCATGTAAACAATTTTGAGTACTTTGTTAGTAATGAATTTAAGTTTTTTTTCACTGTAGCTCTGTGTTTCTGTTTATATCTATATTTCCTTTCATTCTTTCATAATTTTATATCAATGGTATCAGAATGGTATACTCTTTCTCTATTTTTTTATGCATGTCCCCAACGAGGTTGGGGTATAAGGAGTTAGGGCTTGAACTAGTTGAATCTTTGCAAGATCAGCCTCACTAACCCCGAAGACCTTTTATGGTGGAAGAAAAGAAAGATGAGGGAGTAGGAGATCCTTTCAAAATATTGCTCGAATAATCTCTTGAGCAACAAAGGAACGAGATGATTAAGAAATTTTCCCAGATCATTCGGGGGATGCCCATAGGCAATGCATCTTCATCCAACATCCACCTTAGAGGTGCCACTCCCTTCAAAGGTACAAGTCAAGTTTGACATTCACATATTTGAATGTCAGATAGATACAAATTCCATAGATAAATGGTTAAATCTGTTGGAAGGATATTTTTCAGTTCATGATTTTTCCAATAGGGAAAATATTACTTTTTCACTCCTCAATGATTCCCCCCATGTTAAGGATTGGTGGGAAACCTACTATGAGAAGAAGGACAAGAGGGAACCCTCACCATTTTTAGCCGCACCCACTTGGAATTATTCCTGAGACACCATTAAGGAACAATATTACCCTATCGAGAGCTCTGAAGATAAGTACATAAAATGGACCACACTACGGCAAGGAAGGGACCAAGATGTGCGAGAGTTCACAAATATGTTTCATACCCTTTGCATGAAGTTGGATATTAAGGATTCTGAGAAGCATCTAGTACTCAAGTATCATGGTTGTTTACACAAATACATACAAGACGAGATCGAGTTCCTAGACATCTTCTCGCTTGGCACCACCTACCGATATATTGTTAAGATCGAACATAAATTTAAATAAAAGAATAAAGACATTGGGTCTATGCATTCTAAGAAAGGAAAAGGTTCCCCTAAACTATAGAAAAAAGGACAAAGACAAGGTGGAGTGGCCCAAGACAATCCATTGAAGCCACCAACAAAGAATAGCACCACGAAGACAAAGAAGGACACATGGAAGTGGTGTGAGTTCCACAAGAGCCCCACTCACAACACAAGTGAGTGTCATGCCAAGCAGTCACTAGTGGACGAGCTGAAGGCTTCAGAGTTAGATGCATATTCTAACCTTGAGTTAGACCCCAATAAGGGGAATGACAAAGAGAATCAAATTATTGATGCAAAGCCCAGTGCTACCATTTCCACCACGAAGGTCTAGAAGATCGAGCTCAAAGATCTAGAGGAAGGGGAGCATCTCTTGCACATAAAGATGTGGGTGAAGGGGTCTCCATTGCAGTTCATTGTTGACAACGGAATCCAAAATAACCTCATCTCAAAATATTTCATTAAGTGGCTAAGCTTAACAACTACACTACGCCTGCAACCATACACCATCAGGGGACTCCACCAAGGAAGAGATCTTCATGCTAGCCAGCAGTGCTATCTTCCCTATAGAATGAAACCCTTCACGGATGAGGTATTGTGTGACATTTCTCCTCTTGAAGGTTGTTATGTATTTTTAGGCCAACCATACTTATGTAAGAGTCATGTTGTGTATGAGCCCAGGCCTCACACTATTATTAGTACATTGGGAAATAAGTTATACAGAATACCAACAGTAGCCCTGCCTACTGCCATCTCTTTGATCTCTACTAAGAAATGTAGTAAGATCGTATCTTAGACTGGGACGTTTCTTCCTTTATAATTCACTCTCAAAGTAAGGGGAAGATCATGGCCACATCCATTGCCCCGAGGAAGGGTTCCTCCACTCAGCAAAAGTAGGTGGATAAGGTCGTGGAAGAATATAGGGACATATTTTACTCACACATAGGTGTAACCTTGCAGTGTCAGGTCAAGCATTCAATTAATTTGACTCTAAAAGTACCTCTACCCAATGAGCCAATATATCATCGCTCCATTCTAGAAAATGATGATATCAAGTGGCAGATCTAGGAGCTACTTGAAAAATGGCACATCCAACCAAGTTCGTCACCATGTGGGAGCCCGATTGTACTGGTACAAAAGAAGGATGGGACCTAGAGGCTCTACATTGATTAGTAGGCATTGAAAAAAATCACTGTTAGGAACATGTATGCAATCACATGGCTTGATGACCTTCTTGAACATCTCAAGCGGGCCAAGTATTTCAGCAAGATCAATTTGAAGTATTTATATAACTAAGTTCCAATAGATCCCATAGATGTATCGAAGACCACCTTCAAATCCAAGGAGGACCTTTTTGAATGGTTGATCATGCCTTTTAGGATGACACATGTCCCTGCAACATTTATGAGGCTGATGGATGACATCTTGTGGCATTTCAACAACTTGTTTGTGGTTGTATATTTGGATGACATCCTCATCTTCAAAAAGAGTTGGGAAGAGAAATCTCAACACATTCGATAGGTCCTTTAAACCCTGTGGCAACAAAAAATATGTGACAACTTGGAGAAATGCACCTTTAGCATGAGCCAAGTCCAGTATATGGGTTACATCATAGATGAGTGGGGTGTGTATGTGGATCTGGACAAGATCTAAGTCATTTGGTATTGGTCATCCCTGACCACTCTAACAGAGCTTCGCTGCTTTTTGGGCCTTGCCAATTTTTATCAGAGGTTCATGTTGTGATTCCCCCATATCACTTGGCCTTTGATTTGAGCTACCAAGGGAAGAGTGAAATCAAATTTCTCCTAGTTAGAGTGCCAATAGAAGGCATTCGTTGAGCTGAAGCATCGCCTGTACTCTGAACCTATACTCACATTGCCAGACCTTCAACAACCATTTGAAATTGAGACAGATGCCTCTGACTATGCTATTGGCATAGTCCTCACCCAACAAGGTCATCTAGTGGCCTATCAGAGTGAGAAACTTTTTGATACAATTTGGAAGTACCCCACCTATGATAAGTATACGTCTTCTATCGTGCAGGCTTACTGATAATGGAAAAATTAAATTCTGGGGAAGGAGATAGTCATCCACATAAATCATCGACCTCTTCTTTATACAGACACAAGGAAATTTGCAGAATGATTGCCATAAGAAGTGGTCTACATATCTGCAACAATTTCACTTGAACATTAAATAGAAGAAGGGCAGCACCAATCATGTTGCAGATTATTTCAGTCGACCCCCAGTTGCAACACTAACTACTATTCTCAACTTTTGTGGCCATGAGACCTCTAGATGGCCACAATTGTATAAGAAAGATCTAGAGTTCAGAACCACATAAGATATTTGAGTGGATGGCAAGAAAGTTTGAGATTTCCAGCTCCATGATGCATTATTATGCTACCTGGACCACCTTTGAATTCCTTCAATCGAGCGTTCCAAATTGATTTGGGAGGCACACTACATTTGAGTCACTAGACACTTTGGTGTGGAGAAAACTATGGTTGTACTACAAAAACATTTTTCTTGGCCAAGGCTCCAATAAGATGTTGGAAAATATATCAAATCATGTACTTCTTGTGTCATCGTCAAGCCAACAATAAAGAAGCAAGCCCCATAAACTCTTTTTCCTACTCCCAACCAACCCTGGGAATCCATCTCCATGGATTATCTATTTGGCCTCCCTTCTACCAAGCATGGGAATGACTATGCATTTTTGGTTGTGGATAAATTTTATAAAATGGCTATATTGGTGGCTTACAAGAAGAGAATCACACCAAAGAACACTGCCAAACTATTCTTTAAATGAGCGTGGGTACATTTTGGGATACGAGGAAGGTATATTTCATGCACAATTGGATGCAAAAACGTGTTTCCATAAATTACAAATAAAGCAAAGAATTTCAAAATGCATTGACAAAAATGAAGTGACGAATCATAGATCTTCAAGATATCTTGGAAGTATCAAGTATCAGCATTTCTAAAGATCAATTTGTAGGTTTCATAAATGATACTCATGGAAATCAAGGCCTAACCATAGATATCATATAAATAATCCACGAACTAGGTATTAGTACTTTTGTAGAGCAATTTGTATACTGGATAAATGATACTGATGTGAGTTTAACGTTAAGTGAAAACATGATGAAAGATACCGTAAATATGAAACTGATTCATGACAAGCTATCAAATAATGAGTAGAAAAAGAATCTTGATCAAAGTTTTATTTCGGAAGAAGTATATGTTGGTGAAACATCCAATTCCATTAGTAGGGGTGATTTTAGGGGCGAATGTTCGCCCTTTGGCGAAATTAAGGGGTTTTAAATTTTTAGTGGGCGATTATTTTGTATCATAGTACATTTTTACAAATCACCTCAAATAGCCCACCTTCTTTTAAGGGAGAGGGTGAAAAAGGTAAATTTATCCCTTGAAATTAGCAGTTACAACTTTCCATTCGCCCATTTTCAAGAATAGGTTTTATTTAAGTGAATCCTATGGGCCAAAGGCCCAAATACCATATTTATAAAAGAGGTATGGTAAATTAATAAAAATATAAATAAATGAGAAGTATGGTAAATAAATAAAACATTTTTTATATTTACTCCATAAGTCATTTTATATACATGAAAGGGTGTAAACAAATAAAAATATAAGTAAAGTGGAGGTATGGTAAATAAATAAAACGTTTTTTTATACTTACTCAAAAGGTATGGTAAATAAATAAAAATATAAATAAACTAGACACATGGTAAATAAATAAAACCTCTTTTTATATTTAGTCCATAACCCTCGTTCTATTTATGAAGGCTCAAGAAAGAGGTTTTATTTAAGTGAATCCTATGGGCCAAATACCATATTTGTAAAAGAGGTATGGTAAATTAATAAAAATATAAATAAACGAGAGGTATGGTAAACAAATAAAACATTTTTTTATATTTACTCCATAAGTCACCTTATATTTAAGGACACTCAAAAAATGCGTTATATTTAGGTGAAACCTATGGGCAAAATACTATGGGACAAATACCATGGACTAGATTGTTATTAATACCATGCAAAAAAACATTATTAACCCTAATATTAGTATTAATAAAAATAAAAATGGCACATGGTATTAACCCATGGTATTCACCAAAATGGCACATGGTATTGACCCATGGTATTCACCTGGAATGTAGCCTATCTAAATGGGGGAATTAAACCAGCATAGATCCATCTTTACTTTGGATCTACTAACCCCCACATAGATCCATCTTTACTCTGGATCTACTAACCCCCGAGAGGTATCAAATATCGTGATATGCAAACTAGCATAGAGTGAAAAAATATTTGATCCGATCAAGAGTAAAAATGGATGTTGTAATTTAATGTATGTTAAACATTTTAGCTTGGTTAAAATAAAAATCAACTATTAATTTTATTAATTTTTATAAATTACTAATAGTAATTTTTAAGCTCCAGGTTTATGATAACCCATGGTATTGACCCATGGTAATACCATGGTATTCATGTGAGCACAGACTATTTACAGGGGAAATTCTATCATCTTAGATCCATCTTAATTCTGGGTCTACCAAGTGCTCAGAGGGATAAATAGATTTCATCCCCCTAAGAGTGGTAGATGTGGAGTTAAGATGGATATAGGTTGGTTTTTATGATAATGAAGATATTAAATAGACTTAGGAAATTATATTGTAAAAAAATCTTAAGGTGAATGGTTAAAGCATAGACATTGGGCAAGTATATTTGTATACTTCTGTTTTAAACTGAGACAAATCCAGAGCTAAAAGGAATGGATTGATTACACTAGTCATCCTTCTATAACTTTCCAACATAAGCTAGAGTAAACAGATTGTAATTTGGGTAATTTTTCTAATTGCAAACAGGAACATACTTGTGTATTGGCAGGGTGGTTACGAGTTCCCTAGAAGTGATGAAATTGAATTTTTCTTGGTTTTATATATAGTATTAGGTTTTTTCTCATGTTTTCTGTGAATGGCACGGGTAAATTTTATCCTACACCGACTAGGTTATCAATATGTAATTTTGGTAATTTTGATTTCAAAAGATATTTTAAAGAAATGCAATGATTTCATTTGTGTATTCAATAAACACAAGATTTTATAATTGAGTAAAATATTCGCCATGCCTGGTGAGAGATTCGCCAAAAAATTATATATACATATCATATTATTGATAAAATCGTCTTCCATTTTTCCTATATACCATGGAGATTCGCCCATTTATTATACATGTAAATTTAGGGGGGGTTCTTAAAATTTTCCCTGTCCATTAGTCTTATGGAAACAATAAATGTTGAAGAATCTATAATTGTAGAAGTTGACAGTGTTGTGCTACCTAATTGGGTTAGTGTTTGTTTTGCTGAAAATCAAGAAATAATATCACAAATTGCTAAGGAATCTATTATTTTTTATGATGGTTCTATCACATTGCAAAAGGTAGATTGTCAAAGTAGCAGTAAAAAAATGAAGATTGAGAAGGTAAAGCTTCACAACAATAAGGTTTTAGACCAAACAAAGATGCAAGTTGATTTGTCTCTAGTTGCAACTATGTTGCTGATGGAGCCACGTCAAGTTACCGGTAACATGTTTGTAGACTATGTTAGTCAATTGGAAGAAAAAAACTTAACCTTAAAAAAAAGAATAAAGGACCTAGAAGATTCTCTAAATATGGTTCCTTTATCGATGAATTCATTAGAAACACCAACAATGGTGCCCGTAGTTACTATCCATGGCACATTGTATTGATTTTCTAAATCCACCAGTTTCCTTAATGCGGTGAAAACATATATTATTAGAAATATATGCCAACAATTACAAATCATTGAACATGCATGGAAAGTAGCTTTCGGTCTGGAGCATTTGGGACAAAGAGCTAGGTCATTTGTCAAGTGCATTCAACTTGATCTCAAAGGACACAGGTATTTCATGAGCAATGACTTATTCGATTTCAAGTAGAGACTTGATTTACTTTCTGATGCAAAGAAAAGAGAGCATTAACTGCAAAATTCCAATCAAACGAAGCAACTGAAAGATGCATGGTCTTAGAGAATGAGAATAATGGATACCATTATTTCTGAATATGAAAACATAGAGAATTGAAGGGCAGATGCATATGTCAAAGTTGTACAAAATGTTTAGAATCTGAATGGCCCACATATCACATGTGACCCTAGATTAATTTCAAGACAAATGTTAATAGTTGAATTGGATAAGATGAAATAGTCCAAGACAAATGTTAATAGTTGAATTGGATAAGATGAAATAGTCCAAGGAAACAGAATTTGATGATATAGTTGATTTTAGTACACATGAAAGTAGGGAATGGTTAATTGACTTTGTTAATGTTATTGAACAAAACTCCACCTTAGTTGCACAATTGCAAGCAGAAGCCACAAAAATTGAGAAAGAGATATCCAGTCAAAGTGTCAAATTGAAAATTACAGTTGCTCCTATGAAACATTGCATACAAGTAAAGTTAAAGAAATTTCTTCAAGAACACACAAGCTCTTAAAACAAGTAACAGTTAAGAAATAAGGACATATGCTTTTACTTATTGTAAGTTTCCTTAAATATTGAAATGTTCATTTTTCTTTTTACTAGTGATCAAATGTTCAAATTTATATATATTTTATTATGAATTGAGTCAATATCTCACTGCATTTTTTGCTTTTCATTGCAAATGGATTTTTCATAGAATTGTTCATGGGATTCAAATTCATTTACTTTTGTGCCTAGGTATAAATGTTTTGATAAACTCTTTATAAATTGAATGTTATTTTTTGTATCCAAAATTACTGAGGTGGCTTACATTTGCACATGGTTTTTATTCTTCTTCTTCTTTCCCCCCACATAACTTTGTTTTAGAGTCACATTATCATTTATTATATGTATTTAATTAATTTTGGAGCAATTGTTGCTATTTTTCCAAAATGCAAGGGCACAAAGTTAAAGAGACAAAAGAACTGAAGTGGTAGCCATGAATATGCTATTGAACTGTGATATCAAAAAAAGTGTTTCTATTGACATAATAGCAATTATGAGTAGCCATATAGTATTATTGTTATTCAAATTGTATATTTTATTGTTAAAAACTCATTGCTTTGTGAAAATTCTAACAATGTTTACCAATTTTGTGAACAATTTGAACATAATTGCTCTTTTGTTAGTAGAAATGAAAATGTATATTCAATAATTGTTTTTTATTATTAGAAATTTGTTTCAACTTTGATGTTTAGTTTAAATATAGCTATGGTAATGAATACAATTCTTGTTGTATGAATGAAATATTTTAGTTTGCTATAACACTTATAATAAAGTCCATTTTTACTTTGAATATTGTCGCGTAGCTTTGACCAATCTTTGCAATTTGCTTTGTTCTTTTATCTATATACTATAGAAAATGAACACTAACAATTGTTTTTCACAAACAATAGAAATTGACATCTAATGTTAACTTGGTCTAGTGTAGAGTCAGGTAAAGTTTGTTTCTTTACTATATACTTTTGTAACTTACAATCCAACGATCACGATATGTTCTAGACATGAAGTGATCTGACGGTTCATTCTCTCCTCGGTATTACTGACACTTGATATGTGGCTTAACACCTGATTGGTCCACGATCTCTATTTAATGAGCATGGAGGATCATTTATAGGGTGACTGTTCATGAGAGAAGCTTACATAATTTTTCTTTCTTTTATTAATAAATTGCTTGAAGTGGCCGCGTTAGCTCAGGCCATGGACTATTTCCCTCTTTGAGGGTTTTAACCACGTCAAGAATACTAGTGTATTGATTTGTGATTTGTTTGTGAGCGGTGTCCTTTGGTGTTCTATCTAAGGAACTTACCTTGTAAATTCCTAAATGGTATCAGAGCTATTTGAGGGCCGCATTCGTTGGTGATCCAAATCAGAAGCCAGTACAACTGCATCGGACTGTCGTTTCCTATATCTATTGTTTTTGACTACTTTCACGTTGAGAAAGCTGCTTTATTGTGTTAGTAGCATCTGTTCCAGTGACGAACCCCTTTCGTTTGACGCAAAAAAGTTTCCAGTAGCCCTAGCTACGTCATTTTTAAGATCTAGAGGTATATAGTCTTTATTTGCGGTTTTAGTTATTTATCTCTCTGTTTATTTCGGCTTATTTATCTCTTTGTTTATTTATTACTGGATCTATACCTTTCATTTCTGCATATTCTATTTTCCCCACGACTCTGTGCGATCTGGGCAAACCAAAAATAGAAAGAAATAATTTTTCTCATGCATATGCTCTTTTTTGTTGCGCCTTAAGCCATAAGGTTTGGTTTTTTTTGCATGTCCATATTGGGTAAAGTTTTTTCAAGTAAGAATACACCCCAAAGCTTCAGTGGCTAAAAAAAAAACCCCTTCCTCTTTTTCAAAATTACTAACCTTTTAAACAAGCTCACTTGATCCAAAGTTACTTTATGAGAATAGAGGTCTTGGGTTCAAGTCTTTCCTTTCGTTGAGTTACTTTTTCAAAAAGCACATGTAACTTATTTTTTAAAGTTACTTTATGTAAAAGTGATTTCACCCATTATAAAAAGTGAGTCATTTATAATTCTATAGTCTCTTTATCTTTTATTTAAGTTACAATTTAGCGGATAATTCATAAAGTACCATTGTAAAAGTGACTTTCACTTACTTATAAAAGTGGGTCACATTTTTTTTTTTTTAATGTGAGATAATTAGATTAAGTTTGAAAACGGGGGGTGGGGGGATCTTTTTTTAAATATAACATTATCATTCACTTCTGCACATTCATGCACTTCGTCGACATCTTCAACAACTTTTTTTCAAAAAGCCAAAACTTCTTCATCCGGAAGCCGTTTTTAGAGCTGCTTTTTTTTTTTAATCGGCGTAGTTTTTTGAGATATTTCCATTGGAACACTTAGTTTCAGCATATAGAACTTCAATTTTTGTTAAAATGGAAATTCCATGCCAAGTTATTCTTCACAACACCAACTACTTCCAATGGTGGTCCTACATTGTGGATTTACTTAGAAGTAAAGGTCTTTATATAATAGCCTCAGGCCAAGAAGCTAAACCTAAAGATGAAGATAAGCTAGCCAAATGGGAAAATAGGCAAGATCAAGCACGTGGGTTGATAGGGATGTCTATTTCCCTAGACCTTATATTTCATATCACAGAACTTGATACCCCTAATGAAGCAATGAAACAACTCACTAAAGTTTTTGGAATTAAAAATGAAATTAGAGCCCATCAACTCAAAAATGAGTTTCTTACGTTGGACGCCAATAATTTTTATTCCGTTGAAGATTTTTTGTCCAAGTTCAAGACCCTTAGACTTCTCTTGAAAGGTGTTAAGGTTAAGAAATAAGATGGTAGCCTTATATATTCCATTGTTATTAAGTTTGGACTAGCCTACTCTGTGTTTGTTTCCACCTTCCATTCTACTAGAGAAGCCTTTATTTCTCAAGGACAAGACTACAAGTCCCCCTCTTTTGATGCTTTTTGTGATTCTTTAATAAGAGAACAATAAAAACTCTTAGATCTTGGTCTTCTTAATCTTAAAATCTCTTATAAGAAATCCTTAGCCACCCAGCAACTACCAGATTCAAAGAATCCTAAGAAGTAATATCTTAAAAAGCATGGTCCTAAACCAAACAAGGGTCCTAAGCAATTTCAGTCTCAAAATGAAAAATCAATTCAACAAAATGATAAGGCAAATAAAAAAAAGGGAAGAAGATTGATAAAGATTGCAACTTTTGTAATTGAGATGGCCACTTAGAATCCAAATCCTTTAAGAAGATGGAAGCCTTGGAAGCAACAATGAAGAAGCATAAAATCCATTTGAAGCACTCTTCAACTTCAACTTCATCTTCAAGAATATCACTTTCTGCATGTGGTTGTCAAGCATCTTGGTCTTGTTATGCACTAAATCTATCTTATTCCTCTCATTCTCGTGAGTGGTTCATTGATTTTGGAGATTCTTATCACATGGCCAAAAACAAAGCCATGTTTTCTTCTTTAAATGATTGTAACACAAAAAATATATATGTTGGTGATGATAGATCTCTTAGTGTTGTAGGGACTTGAACTATTCATCTAGACAAAGGTCAATTTAATGATGTATTATGTGTTCCAACCTTATCCTGCAACCTTTTATCTGTATATCAGATAACTCATTCAGGTGAAGGTAAAATAGTTTAATTTTCACCTCATGATGTTGTAATTAAGGACCTAAGAGATCCTAGATAGATTTTAGCTATTGGCATTGCTAATGATTCTACAAGGTTGTATAAGTTTAAAAACTTTGGGTCATAAACTCTTCCCTCGGTATTTGTTTCTCATAATGATGAAGTGAGCAAACTTCGGCATGAGTGATTTGGTCACTTAAACTATCGCTCCCTTAAAAATCTATGAAAGAAAATATGGTGAAAGGTCTTCCTATGGTATCTTGCAAAGATGGCATTTGTTCCAAATGTGTACTTGGAAAACATCATCGAGATAGTTTTGAAAAATGTGCCTCTTGTCACGCCTCAACCCCTTTATAGCTTGTGCATAGTGATTTATGTGGTCCACTTCCAATTGTTTCATTCTTTGGCGACAATTATTTCTTAAATTTCATTGATGATTTATCCAAATGCACTTGGGTATACTTCTTAAAACTCAACAGTGAAGTATTTAACATGTTCTTGACCTTTAAGGCCTTTGTTGAAAAACAACCTGGACATCAAATTCTTAAGCTAAGATCTGATAATGGTAGAGAATATGTAAACAACAAATTCATCAAATTTTGCACTGAGCATGGAATTCAAATGCAACATACTGTTCCATATACTCCACAACAAAATTGTGTAGCTGAAAGGAAGAATCGCACCTTAAAGGAAATGGCTAATTGTATGCTTCAATCTAAAGAACTTGGTCTTAATTTTTGGGCATAAGAAATTAACTGTGAAAATTACATAGTAAATCGCAATCCTAATAAGGTTTTAAAGAATATCACTCTAGAAGAAGCATGGAGCTCAATTAAACCAGAATGTAAGTCACTTTCGTGTTTTTGGAAGTGAAGCATGGGCCCATATTCCAGATGAGAAACATAAAGCTTTAGAACCTAAGAGTGAAAATGTATTTTTGTTGGATATTCTGAAGATGTCAAAGGATGTAGACTTCTTTCCCCTAAATCCAAAAATATTATCATGATAAGAGATGTAAAGTTTGATGAAAATATATCGGCCTACGAGCCTAGTACAGCGGATGTGCCACCTCTCTCTATCCCTTCCACTTATGAAAATATTTCTTCTTCAAATGATGACAACGAGGATGACAATCCTCCACCACCTTCTCAGGATCCTCCTTCGTCTCCTCAACTTCCAGAATGGGTCCGTGCTACTCGGGATGCAACAGGTGCTCTTGTAGGTGATCCTACAGATCTATAATGTACATGTTCTCAGTTTGATAGAGCCTCTTCTTTACTAGCTCAAGCTTCAACGAATTGCGATCCTGACACCTTTGTAGAAGCTTTAGGCCATCCAGATTGGGATGCAGCTATGAATGAAGAATATTGTTCATTATTGGAAAATGATACATGAGATCTTGTTCCTCTTCCACAGAGACGAAAACTTATTAGATGCAAATGGGTTTACAAAACCAAGTATGGACTAGATGGAAAAGTTGATAAACATAAAGCTCGTCTTGTTGCTAAGGGTTTTTCACAAGTTGAAGGCATTGACTATACTGAAACCTTCTCCCTTGTTGCAAAAAAGAACTCTATCTTCCTTGTTCTTTCCCTTGCTGCCTCTTTCAAATGGGAAGTCCATTAGATGCATGTTAAATCTACCTTTTTGCATGGGGACTTGCATGAAGAAATCTATATGGAACAACCTCCTGGCTTTATACAAACAGACTCTAGCCTGGCATGTTGGCTTAAGAAATCCCTTTATGGTCTCAAGCAACCCCTAGGGCTTGGTATTCCAAAATGGATAGTTTTATTTTAGATAATGGTTTTTCTACGTGTCATTCTGACAATACTGTCTACACCAAGAAAGTGGTTAAGTCTCTTATCATTCTTGTTCTTTATGTTGATGATCTTGTCCTTACTGGTAGTGATCCCAACCTTATAAACCATCTGAAGTCTAGCTTTAAAAAGCAGTTTGAAATGATAGACTTAGGACACTTGCATTATTTTCTTGGTCTTCAAATCTTACAATCCAAGGAAGGTATTTCCCTTTCCGAGTCCAAGTATGCATGTGATCTTCTACACCACTTTCACATGGAAGACTTTAAGCTAGCCCCTTCTCCCTTTCAGTTTGGAGCCAAACTTTCAGGCACTTGTATTTCCCCTAAAGTTGATGCTACCTTATATCGTCAGCTTATAGGAAAACTTTTGTATCTAACCCATACCCATCCCGACCTTTCCTTTGTTATTGGCCTTATTACTATTTTTATGCAAAACCCACATGAAAGTAATTGGAAAGCAACTAAAAGAATACTTTATTATGTTCGAGGTACAATTCAGTTTGGGATTCATTACAGTTCAGAAGCATCTCCTCTATTCGTTGGTTTCACTGATTCCAATTGGACTAGTGACCCTGATGATCAGAAGTCTACTGCAGGTTATGTCTTCACTCTTGGTTCTAAACCTATTACATGGGCTTGCAAGAAACAAAGTACCATTTCTCTTTCTTCAGCAGAAGCAGAGTATCGTGGCACCATAGAATCTAGTAAGGAAGCCCTGTGGCTTTGTCTGATCTTGTGAGAGTTTGGCTTTCAGTAGCAGCATCTGACTACACTTTGGTGTGATAATCAAAGTGCCATTCAACTATGCAAAGATCCAATCCAACATCAGCGCAACAAACACATATAAATACACATGCACTTCATCAGAAAGCTCATCCATGACCATGTTCTTGAAGTGCAATATTGTTCAACCGATGATTAAGTTGCAGACATCTTTATAAAGGCTCTCACAGAGGCAAAGTTTACTAAACTTCGATTTATGGTTGGATTTCAGGAAGTTGTCACTAAGGGGGGATAGGCTCTAATGCCTCTTTCCTTCTCCTATTGTGTCATATTTGTACATCCTTCAATCCTATCCCAAGTTTTTATTAAGGGGGGATGTTAGGATATTTCGATACATAGGAAATAGTTAAGTATAACTTGGTCTAGTGTAGAGTCAGGTAAAGTTTTTTTCTTTACTATGTACTTTTGTAACTTACAATTTGACGATATGTTCTAGACATGAAGTGATATGATGGTTCATTATCTCTTCGGTATTACCAACACTTGATCCATGGCTTAACACCTGATTGGTCCATGATTTCTATTTAAAGAGCATGGAGAATCATTTGTAGGGTGACCGTTCATGAGAGAAGCTTATGTAAATTTTCTTTCTTTTATTAAATTGCCTGAAGTGGCCACGTTGGCTCAAGCCATGGACTGTTTCCCTCATTGAGGGTTTTAACCACGTCAAGAATACTGATGTATTAATTTGTGATCTGTTTGTGATCGGTGTCCTTTGGTGTTCTATCTAAGGAACTTACCCTTGTAAATTCCTACATGAAATCTCTTCTCTCAACTCTCTAGTCCCACCCCTTCCCCTACCCTACCCTCCGTCTCGTTGTCATTTCTACAAAGAAATTGCAACCACCTTAAACCTGTCATAATTGAGGAGATCATATATGAAATTACATTGAATTATTATCGATTTTAATGATATGAAATGACATATAGCTATTCAGTGAAGTAACACGTACTCAAGACATTCACTATGTAAAATTATTTTACTATTTTCCAATTCTGGATTAGATAATTTCACATTTGGTGATTGTACTCATTTGATTTAATATTGACTTAACTTAGTTCTTCATATAAATAAAAAAAATCATTTTATAAAGTTTCTTTGCACAAAGTAGAAAGTAACTTCTGATTGTAGAATTATAGCTTATCGTCTTCTCTTCTTGGAAAATTCTTTGATGTCCTCCAATATAAACACAATGAAAATAAGAGATGCAACTAGTAGTCCCAACAACTGAAAAAATTCAAATGTCGATAGCCTATCCATGTTGAAGCTCTATAGTAAACCGTTTAACAAAACAGATAAATAATACTATTTACATTTTTTAAATGTCACAATGGGAGCTTTGTAGAAATAAGCTCTCATATCAAAAAGGATGAATATCAAAATCAAATTGCAAAAGGTTTCTATTACAAATGGTTTAGACATTAGCAATTCTAAAACTGAATATTGTAGCCATAATTAACATTGTAGCTGAGTCATGTTTATAAAAGTTTGCAATTCTGGAATATGCAAATTTATTTATGTCTATGAACATGCATTTATTCTTCTCCACACACGCTTTCTCTGAAAAACTAGTTATGCACAACCACTCCTTCACAACTTTCTTCAGATAGCTATTTTCGTTGTTGTGAAATATGCTCATAAATAATAATAATAATAAGAAGAAGAAGAAGAAGAAGAGACAACAAAAAACAAATGCATATGTGCAGAATTGCACAACAAATTCATAATGTGCAAAAAGCTCCCGAGCTTTCATTGTAATTTGTACTAATGTCCTCTGCACTTCGTGGAGTCTACAAATAATAAAATAATCATTGGTTTTGTATATGCACAACCACTTCCGCACAACGTTTTTGAGGAAGTTAACATCAAATAGTACTTCACAATTGAAAACTCAAAAAAAACTGACCATCCATATCCATATTGCATCCTCATTTGAGCATAGTGTAATAGAAATGACTCTCAGAGTATTCAGTCGAAAATTATTTTGGGACTAATATCTAATTCATTAACTATACTTTATGCATATTTTCTATATCTATGAGTAACGTTTCTCACTGATCACGTATATACGATCTACTCATTAGTACACCATCAATGCCAACAACAACTACAACAACAAGGTGTACACCAACACCAACACCAACAACACTTCCAACCAAAAATCATAGCTTTTTCTCTAATCTAGGATGACTCAATCGAATGCTAAATATTAGTCTTTTAAAAGAAATATATACTTTAATTCATCAAATAGATATCAAAAATGGTATTTTATAATGTCAATAGATATGGCCTTATCAATATCTTTGCAACTAGTTGTGATAACTGTTGGGCATGGAATCCCCCTCACAGCATGTTTTGGGGCTCAAAGCCTAAGTGTTGAGTAATATTATTGTAAATCTCTACAAATTGTGGGCACGGAATGTATGATAGAGTCATAGGGTTTTCCGCCCTAAGTTTTGAATGTACTGTTGGCCTACCCATGGTTTGTGGATGATGGGATTGTATAAATAAAGCGAAGCTCTAAGTGTAAAAGGGAGTGAGGTTAAGAAAAAAGGAAGAGCGAAGCATGAGATAGAAATGGTCATACGTTTGAATGACTTACTTAACGCAGTTGAATCACAAAAATGATATCTAATATAATGCACTGTGTAAATCCCCCATACATGAGATAGAAGTAAAGAGAAAGTGTCTAATTGTGTCTTGGGGTGTAGTAGTAGGAAAAGGCTTTGCAGGTAAGTGCGCAAAGGCCTAGTAGAGTTCGCAGATGAGTGCGCAGGGCAGAATAGAGTTTATAACTGAAGGGAAGGAATAATAAAGAGAAGTTTTATCTGAATTACATGTATTTGTCTTGGGTTATTGGTGAGCACCAGTATTGAAGCAATAATGCTGCAACTCCTGGGGCTTCCTACTTTACTTTTATCAACCCAGAAGTTGGTAACAAAATTGGAAGCAACGGTGCTATATGCACAAGTACTAGTTCTTATTGCAGGCTATCGCTTGGTCAGCTAGTGCAAGATCACTAGGAGCTCAAGCCAACTTCTATGAATTCCAGAAGAAGCTTTAAATGTGATGAAAGAAAGCTAACTCTATAGAGGCTATTCTACTTGCAGAAAGAGAAAGAAGACTGAAATGTGCAGTAAACCTGGCAAACCCTAATTTACCGACTAACCCTACTTTTACAAAAAGAGGTGAAAATCTAGGAAAGGAGTGCCATTACCTACTGAGGAAGTAAACTGCACCTATTCAAGCAATTCCTAGAAGAAAATAAGAAAAAAACATCTTTTTTGGATTTCTATGTATTTTATGTGAAATTTTTATATATGAAATTTATTTGTTTGTGGATGTGGCAATAATTAGGTGGTGAAGGAGGGCGACTTCAGGATTTGCATAGGTTTAGGAAAGTGTGGAGGTGTCCTAGGAGGCCTCTAGTAACCTTCTGGAGGCTTTCCCTGCAATCAGACTTCAAAATGTCACTCACAGGAAATTCTATAGGAGGCTATAGAGGATCTACATGAGGATCTACAGGAGGATGCCGAGGGTGGTTTTTAGAGGTGTTAAAGGTGGAAAAATGGTGGAAAATGGGAGCTAAAGACTAGAGGGATGTGTTAAGGTGGCTGAAGTTCACCAAGGAGGTTTATGAAATAAAATGATGGTTGGATTTGTTCAAGAGACAAGAGAAAAGTTTATGAGAAAAGTGTAAAAATTAGGGCAGATTTGCGAAGGGCTGTGCATGACCTATGAACATGTAGCAGAGGAGATGGTGATGGCTTATTTATTGATTTATTATGAGAAAATATGTACTGTAAGAGAGCTGCAAGTCAAAACACTGAAACTGAGCAAGAAAAGAGCTAGCTATACCAAAAAAACATAATTATATCTCATGTTAACCTAAATTATGACCTAGGAACATAACATGCTGAACAATGCTATATGGAAAGGAAAGAATGTAAAGATATTTATTGCAGAAACATAAATGAGTATGGAAAAATGGATCTGAAGCAAAATATTAACCTCTAAATCAAACTATAACACTAGAAATTGCATGGAGAAGGCAAAATTGTGTTTTGTGGTAGCAAGCATATCTTGACCTCAGTTCATGGTCCCAAAGGGAGGAAAGGAGGTCAATGCTCTATTGATGGCCCTTTTGTATCTTTTATTATCACTACTTAACCTACTTCAACAAACTGAAATGGAAATAGCTGTGTAAATCACCAAAAAGAAACCTATTTTACTAAGGAAAAATCTATCGAACAACAACTAATTCATGAACTGCAATAAAACATATAAGTACAAAACAAGAGGCATTGGGCATCTTGGGCTGGGCCCTAACCCAAGAACTTTAGCCCTCTGGAAGGACTTAGTGTTGTCTCAGAAAATATTTCATCTCCACTATCAAAATAATAGTCACATTACATAAAAATGTTCACGAAAGTAAGCTCGAAATGAGTTGAGCAAGAGCTGCAACAAAAGTGAGAAAATTTGACTAACATCCAACTAAAATACTGAGCACCTAAGTCCTACTATTTATACAACTATACCCTCTAACAACTCTCCTAAAATCAAGGAGGCTTGGCTCCCAAGACTAGAGATAGACAACAATTCTTCTTCGCTTGCTCGGCTACCCTTTTGATGCATTGATGTGGCTGCTTATGCTCCGAGCTTTCTGAAGGAGGATTCAAGGTAGGGGGTCATAAATGAGGGGGACACCCTCCTACAAATCCTCTCCCTTGTTTGCCTTGAATATTGGCTTCCAAATGCTCATTAAACCTTTGACTTTGTCTGAAAATTGACCAAAAATCTGCATAAAGCACACATTAGACTTCATGGCATAATGACTAACCCAATTCAATCTATTAGCATAAATATAATAAAAAACATGCAATAAACTAATGAGAATGGTGGATTAAGTTGAGTTAGGAGGCTAAATGAGCCCATATAATTACCCATTTATGGGGCTCATCATCACCCCCCTTATTGAATGTGTTGCTCATCCTTTGAGCAACTAGTCAATCTCTTCATCTTTGATGGCCCTGATGGTCTCCCTGACATCCCATGCCTTTGATGTGAGATCCTCTTCCCTATCATGGAATCTAGCCTTTCTATCCACCTCTTCCCACTGCTATCTTTCTTCTTCCTCCTTTGTGCCCTCTACCAGTCCTAGCAGCAGTGGGGGACTCAACTTGAGGCCAATCCAATTGACCTTCAAACTTTGCATAGAGTGCCTGTACAGTGGCACTCTCCTCAATGCTTCTTTCATCCTATTTGGAGAGTGATACTCCCCGGTCTGTAGGCTGTGTGGCAGTGTGTTCCTCCTTCTCATGCAGGCATGAATGCAGTGATCTCCAATCAATCTCTCCATGTCCTTTAAATGTGTAATAGCCTGGGCCTGATCATTGATGTACTTAGGGGCACTTTGAGGATCAGCGGCAAGTTTCTGGTGTGTGCTAATGAGAGACATAGGGTTTGATGGCTTTTCTCTAATCATCAGGGGCTCATTCTGTTTTTTTGCCATCAAATTCTTGATTTCTATTGCCCTTTCCTCCTCATGACTCATCCAAGATGCCATGGCCATCAGCTGCAAGTCCCCAAAACTAGCATTGGGGTCCCATAGGTTCATATCAGTGAGGGCCATGTTATGAAAATCAAACTCTGCTAACTTTGCCTTGTCTTCTGCTGAACTTTGGTCACATAGGTCTATAAGCTGTGTATAATCCTGAAAAGGTATGGTGCCTCTCTATGCCAGGTCTTGATTTGAAACTGTAGCCACTGGTCTTTGAGGTCTACGCCATATGATTTGGTTGGTTTCCTACACTGCAGTGCCTCCATAGACCAGCTGGCCATGCATGCTAATTGGGTTTCCCTTTCTTGTAGTTGTTTTCTTAACATTTCATTTTCTGCTTCCAAGTGAGATCTTATGATTGCTTCTGTATGTCTTACAGTGCCCAACTCCTTACCCATCTCTCCCAGCTTGTTCTCCATGTGTCCAATGTCTTCCACCCCTTTGGACTTGGCAATTTGCATCCATCTATGGCTCCTTACCCTTTCTTTTTCCAATTCAAAGAAAAGTGGGACTACAAATTTCTGTGGAATAATTTTCCCCCCTTCAAGGAGATTATAATAGGAGCCCAAACTAGGTTGGGGTTTAGGTTCTAGAATCTCTATTGTTTCATCCTTCACCTTGGTCTGCTCTTCTGCCATTTTCTCAAGTTTCTCAGTCTCCTGTAGGACTATGTTTGAGTCCTGTAGTTTTATTCTTTCCTTCCAAGTGGAGGATTTAGGACTTCCTCTTTCATAAGTAATGGGGGTTTTGGATGGATATTCTTCCCTTTTGACAGTAGGGGAATCTTCAATTATGATAGGCTCTTTTGAGGATGGTTGTGGCTTCCCTATTTTTATTCTTATGCCTTTTCGAGCCCTGAAATACATTGATGGTTGCCTTTTCTGCTTTGGTTTGGGTTTAACTGGGGTGTTGAGGTCAGCAAGAATAATTGCTGCTTCCCTTTCTAGTGTCTCAGGAGACACTTATGTCTTCTTTGCCCCTTTTTCCTCTTCTTTTGTCTTTTCTGCCTCTGCTAGCTTTGTCTCCTCTAGCTCTGTTTTGGTTTCCTTCTCATCTTGTTTAGTTTATGCCTTCTCTACTTTAGTCTTTTTCTTTTTTGGTTTATTTTTTTTCTTTTCTGTTTTAAGTTCCTCTTTCTCTGCTTTGGTTTCCTCTTCCTTTATTTTTGTTTTCTCCTCATCTTGTCATATTTCTGAAAATCTCCCAGGCTATGGGGATTGTGAAGGTGTGGAGGGTTTCTTCCACCAGCAATTTAATTAGTCCATGGTGAGCCAATTGGTCTGGACCTCCTGCCTTCAATTTAATGCTGGAATCTATAAGAGACTGTAGGAGAAAATATGTAATACTAAGTTTTTGGGGTGTGAGAATATCCATGCCATATCTCAGCTCATGCAAAAGTCTAAAATGGTAACCATAAACTATGTTGTACCTTCCTTCATAGGAAATGTACTTGATAATTTGGTAGCTGACCTCATCCCAAGGGTAAGGTATGCTTGTCCTCCTAATGCCATTTTTGTCCTCTAAAGGATGCTCATTTGGTTGGAAGAAGGCTTTCTTGGCAACTTGACCCAGTGGCTTTTCTTCTTTGCTCCAGGGTAGTCCAAGTGGAAGATTAGTAACCCTACTGATAAAATTTGGGTTCATTTCCATGGTGATACCCCTAAAAGTAATAGTGGCATGGGTCTTTGAGTGGGGTACCAAGGAAAGGGCAAACTCCTGAGTCACTTCTTCATCATACCCTCGAAGTTTTTCGAAAAATGGCATCCAATTGGCTCTGGTAAAAATGGCTACTACCTCAGGATGTTCATGGAGCCTAACTAAATTTAGGGGTTCCTTCCTCATGAAACCCCTTGTCATTATGTTTATAATCTTTTGGAATACCTCAGGTGGAGAAGGAGACAACACTTTTTCAAAAACAGGAAACAGAGAAAAAAACTGTGTTTTTCTTTAAGAAACAGGCAGACTTTTTTAATGCAATTTCTCTTCTCTTCAAGCTTAATTCTTCCCTAAAATTGCATCATTCCCTGTATATGTGAGTACCCAAGGTGGAGAAGGAGACAACACTTCTTTTGCAGAAACAAGAAACAGATAAAAATTGTATTTTTTTCAAGGAACAGGCAGAATTTTGAATGCAGTTCCTCTCCTTTTTCAGGCTTAACCTTCCTTAAAATTGCATCACTCCTTGTATATATGAATATGCAAAGTGGGTTTGTATCGAGCCTACCTCTTCAAGTTTGAATTTGAACGAAAACCCCGTGTTCTCTTCTGTAAAACTGCTTACTGGCCCTCCTGTAGAAATGGCTGGAGGTTCTCCTGTAGAACTGTTACTGCTCCTGTAGAACCCGATAATGCTCCTATAGAACCTGATAAGAGGAAGATTTATGAAAACGACAGAGAGTGATGGTTTCGAGGCTGTGGAGGTATTATGGAGCTTGCTGCAGCCACAGAGAAGATGATAAAATGGAAACAAAGGTGGTGAATGAGTTCGAGGAGGAGTACTTATGATTACTGGAGATATTTCTGGAAATGATGTGAGGTGGCAAAAATGGTTCGTTGTCATTATTCAGACCGTTGGTCCCCACTGCTGTGTCATCACGATTCTTCATGCCCTCTGCTCGAAATCACTTCCCATCATTTGCATTGGAGTTCAAACATCTGCCACTACCTGTCTTTTTGGATTTTTCGTGAGTTGACTAGATACATGTGTGTTGGATCTCTGGATGAGCGCAGTCAAACTGGATGAGGGTGGCCAGTTAACTAGCCACCTTTCTGGTTTAATCCCAACCATTCCATTCGTTCATGCATTTTTTGAATTATACAGATGCAATAGAGGAGTGGGTTAGACACTTACCTGCAGGTCGAATGCTCATGCTGCGGTGTTGCTAGGTTCTGTTGTTGCTGCATGCTCGGATTTCAGTGCTGCATGCCTGTATCCCTTTTGTTGTATGCCCTTTGCTTCTTGATATGTGGCTCAGTTGCTTTGTACAGGTGCCCTTTAGTTGAATCTTGCTTCAGACATCTTTTGCATTCCTGTCGCTGCACCTATTCTGCTGCTGGAGCTTGATTTTAAGAGGATCAGCTACTATAGGAGATCCTTCCTGTAGCTGCTTATCCCTCTAAAATTTTTAGCTGATGCTTGTGCTGGGAACTGTGAGGATGCTACTGAAGATTCTGATGGCAATGGAGAGGGATTCGGTAAGTTGCAAGTGAGTTGTGGAGGTGTTGTTCCTTTTATTTCCTTATTTTTTTAAAACAATTGGTTTATGTGTTTTTTCTGTAGGAAGGAAAGAAATCAATGGGAATGAAGTGGTGCAGGTGTGGGATGGATGGTCAAGATGGTGAATAGTTGTAGGATGGCCTACATGCTTTCCAGGAAAAGTCCTCAGCTCCTCAAACTATTTGTAAAAGTTATTTCAGGCTCTTTATGATTTCTACAGGAGCCTCCTATAGAACACATAGGGTCTCTTGTAGGATGCACAATCTTCAAAAGAACACAGAGAGGTGGAAAAAAAGTCAGAAATGATGGAGAAGAGTATAGAGGATGTGTAATAGGCTTCGTGGCATGTCCCCTTGATTCCTGTGGTCCATATACAACTTGTAATGCATTCGAAAAGTCAATTTTCTCTTCTTTTTTTGAAAAGACAATCAGGGCACCTCCAGGAGGTTTTCACCCTACTTTCTTGCCCTGGGCGCCTCCAATGGAGATTTTCACCCAGGGATCTTATTCTCTCTTTTTTTTTGTTTTTTTCATCACTGGGCCACCTCCAAAGAGGTTTTCAACCCAATGATGGGACTCAAGCGCCTCATAGAGGTTTTCACTTGACCCTTTATTATTTTTCTTTTTTCCCTCAGTGAGTGGGTGGAGTGGAGGCTTAGACCTACTCCACTACCAACACTGTCTTATTCAGATCTTCAATGAATTCTTGCCTGGAGAGAGGCTTCTTGTAAATTTTCAATCTATGCCCATTGACAAGCATGGGGATGGCTTCCTCATCAATGGCTCTGATCAGAACTGAACCATTGTCATTGCATTTTTCTATCGTGTAGTGTCCTAGCCATCTTGTCCTCAACTTACCTTTGAAGTATTTGTACCTTGAGTCATAGAGCAGTGCCCAATTGCCTTCTTGGAATTTCTTCTCCTTGATATGTTTGTCATGCCATATTTTCCTTTGAAGTTGGACTACCTCTGTGTTGAGAAGGGCCTGCAATCTTTGTTCATCCAGTCCATTGAGCTGGAGTAACCTTTCTCTTTGTGCATGGCTAAGATCGAGGTCCAGTTGTGTTGCCATCCTTAGTGTATTGTATTCAAACTCTATTGACAGCAAAGCCTTCTTCCCATTGACCAATTCATAGGGCGTGAACCCTGTGGTGGTCTTCCATGTGGTGTTGTAGGCCCAGGTGGCCTCAACCAGTCTATGTACCCAATATTTTCTGTTGCTACTCACTACCTTCATTAGAATTCCTTCCAAATCTCTATCTGTGACTTCCACCTATCCATTTTCTTTTGGATGGTAAGGGGTGGAAGTTTTGTGCTTGGCTTTATGATGTGTGAGCAGGTCTTCAACTAGATTGGAAGTGAACTAACTGCCTTGATCTGTAACTAGTTCTCTTGGATACCCGAACTTATAGAAGATGTTCTCTCTTAAAAACTTAGTTACTTTTTCTTCTGTTGCTGCCTTGATTGTCTTTTTCTCTGCCCATTTTGTTAGATAATCGGTGCACGCAATGATGTATTACTTTTGTTTTGAAGGAGGGTTGATAGGACCCACAAAGTCCACGCCCCACTTCTCAAATGGCTCAAAAGTCACTTGAGGCTGCATGGGCATCTCATTCTTTGGAGTAGGTTTCCCCATCCTTTGGCACCGATCACAATGGATGATATATCTCTTCACATCTTGATGAAGAGTGGGCCAATAATAACCTGCTTACAGAATTTTGAAGGCAGTCCTCTTTGCTGCAAAATGGCCTCCACAAGGCCCATCATGACAGGTCAGGAGAATGTCAAAAACTTCCTCCTCCCTGACACATCTTCTCAAAATCTGATCTGGGCCAAGTTTGAAAAGATTGCCCCCAATCTAGGTGAAAGGGGCACTTTTTCTCATGATATTTCTCTTCCCTTTTGAGGACAAGTGTGGTGGGAATTGTGCTGAAACCAAGTAATTTGCTATATCAACAAACTATTAGGAGAGTACTGAGATAGAAAATAGATGCTCATTTGGCATTTGATCATCCACCATTCCTTCCTCAGCTGCAGGTATATTTACTCTAGACAAAAAGTCAGCAACAACATTTTCCTTCCCAGGCTTATCAACAATGGTTAAATCAAACTACTGCAATAAAAGCAACCACCTAATAATGCGAGAATTTACATCTGGTTTGTTCATTAAATACCTAATTGCAGCATGATCAGTGTGTACAAAGGTTTGATAGCCTATGATGTAATGTTTTAATTTATTTAGGGAATGTACTACAGCTAGGAGTTCCTTCTCGATTACCATGTAGTATAACTCTGCCTTGGACAAATTCTTACTTATAAAGTATATGGCATAAGGTAACTTTTCATCAACTTGCTCTAAGGCTGCTCCTATTTCTTTGTTCGAGGCATCTATGTGAATGTGGAAATGTAGGGCCCAGTTTGGGCGTCTCAAAATTGGGGCAGTCACAAGTTTACTTTTCAAGGTATCTAGGGCTTCTTGATAGTTTTCTGTCCATATGAACTCAACATCTTTTCCCAAAAGACCAAACAATGGAGAGGCTACCTTACTTAAATCTTTAATGAATCTTCTGTAATATCCCACTAAACCTAGGAAACTTCAGACATCTCTCACCTTTTGAGGAGGTGGGACCCTTTGGATAATGGCAATTTTGTTGCGGTCCACTTGCAATCCTTGTTGAGATATTGCATGACCTAGCACGGTCCCTTCATTCATCAAGAATTCACATTTTTCTAGATTGAGGGATAGGTTCATCTCAATACATCTGTCCAAAACTTTTCCCAAGTTAGATAACCTTCCTGGAAGTTAGAACCATAAGGAGTAAAATCATCCATATATATTTCCACTGCATCATGAACCAGTTCGGAAAATATACTCAATACTGCTCTTTGGAAAGTGGCGGGAGCATTTCATAAACCAAAAGGAAGGACCTGATAGGAAAAGGTACCCCAATGACAAGTGAAAGTGGTCTTATCTTGGTCTTCCGGGCTAATTTGGATCTGATTGTACCCACTGAACCCATCTAGGAATGAGAAAAACTTTTTCCCTGCCAGACCGTCTAACACTTGATCTATGAAAGGCAAAGGAAAATGGTCCTTTTTAGTGGCCTTGTTCAGTTCCTGATAATCAACATAGATTCTCCGCTTACCATTTTTCTTTGGCACTAGCATCAAAGGAGAGACCCATTCACTGTCGAAGATGGGGTAGATGAATCTTGCATCCAGTAACTTTTGCAATTCTTCCTTGACAATATCCTTAAGGGTTGAATTCATCCTCCTTTGAGGTTGCCTGACTGGTTTGCAATCTTCCTTAATGTAACTGTGATGGGCACAGACTGAAGGGTGCACTCCCTTCATCTCCTTATAGCTCCAAGCGAAGACATCTAAATGCTTTCTCAATAAGCTACACAGTTCTTTTTCCTAGGAGGTGGATAGGGAGGAGTTGATTTTCAAAGTTTCTTCAGGGCCGAACTCTATATTCTTAACACGGAGAGAGGTCGGGTCGGCCACACAGAAATCAGCTAAGGGATTTTCTTGGGTTTCTTTCACTAGATCTTCTAATGGCAAAATACTGGGGGGTGGATTCTGAATTAAATTTTCAGTGATATCATCCTCAGTTTGCATTTCCCCCCCATGGCAATTTCTACTGTACACAGTGGCACAGCATAGACCTCATCCTCCTCCTCCTCCTCCAACCATAGAGGTAGATCATGTTCTAGCAAGGTTTGGGCAGGAGGATATAGGATTAGCTGCTTGGACATATGCTCATTCTTCATTGTCATGTTCCCAGCTCAATAGCTGATGTAGGCATTTGCAGTAGCCAACCAGGGTCTTCCCAGGATGAGAGGATACCCAGTGAGGTTTGCCTTTGACTAGAGAACCAGGAAATCAGCAGGGTACTCCTAAGAATCATTGGAGACCATTACATCTTCCACAATCCCTTCAGGAGTCACGGTGGATCGGTCTACTAACTGCAGTACTATTGTGGTCTTTCTCAGGGAGCACTGGAGGTTGAGCTTGAGCATAGTGTCCTTGGTCATCACATTAATGACAGCCCCCAGATCAATCAGGGTATGGGGGATCATGGTGCCATTGACGTGTACATCAACTACTGGGCTTCCAGGGTCTAGATACTTCAGATAGATTACTTGCCCCAACATTAGGTCAGATAGTTGTCCTATGACATTGATGGTTGGGGCATGTCTCTTGTGCTTGCCTGGATGCCTAAAGCACTTCTCTTTGATCATCTTGTTGTATATAGGCACATCCTTTATGGCTTGGAGAAGTGGTATCTTTACACATAGTTGTTTCAATTCTCCTAGAAGTTTTGTTTCTTCTGGGGTAGGCTGGGTTGTCCCGGATAATCTCTCAGGAAAGGGTAGAATCAATTTCGGTTCACTTTCTTCTTTATCTTCCTCATCCTCCTTAGGGGGAGGTTGGCTATTTGGGAGAACCTTCCTAGATCATAGGTTAATCTCTTGAATCTCCACAGCATAAGTTGGGAATGATGGTTCCCCACTATATACTTGCTGAGCCTGTCTGTTGTTCAGGTTCGGGTTCGGTTGAGTAGGCATTTGGGGTTGCCTTGGTGGAGCAAGAGGAAATGGTTGAGTTTAAGTAGGTGGTGGAGGCAAAAGAGTGGGAGGAGAGTTGTAATGGGACCTCCACCCCTGAGGAGATGCATTCCACTGAGGTTGTGGCTGAGCATAGGAGTGAAATGAGTGAGCGGCTGGTTGAGCATGATATTGAGATGGGTATGACCAAGGTGGAGGTGTGGACCAGGAAGGATGAGTAGGGGGACCCCAAGAAGGTATGGAAGTGGCTTGATTAGGGTTTTAGTATGTCTGGGAAGTCCCTTGCATTCCTTGCTAGTAAGGTCAAGGTCCATGCGGTGTCCTTTGGTTCATGAAATAGGGTTCAGTGGCTCCTTTGGCCCCTTGGTATACAACTTTAAGTCTGGGTAAGGAAGGGCACTTATCTGCATAATGATCTTCTTCATTGAATGAACAAACTTCTATAGAGTTCAATGGACATTCATTCCTAGGATGCCTTCTGGTGCACCTAGGACAAAAAATTGCCAAAGCCCTCTCTGCTTCCTCTTGTTTCCTTTTGATATGCAAGGTATCCATTTTCATGGCAAGAGTCTGCAGCATCTCACTCTTGAAGTCTTCCAGTATGTTTCCAAGTTCACCTTTAAGGGATGAACTGGATGAGGAGGTACTGGTTGTGGGTTGACTCCCCCTACCTCTCTTTCTGGCTGTCCTAGAATGGTTTCTAAGCATAGTCTTTATGTCTTCATAAGGTAGTTGGTAGATGTCTCCCCCAGCCAGTAAATGGAGGGTGTCTAGAAGGTCTTTCGAAATTCCCCTGAGTAGGACCAACTTCAAAGATTCGGGGTCAAGTGTGCACCTGTCCCTTTTATAGCTGAGCTGGAACCTCTCTTCATAATCTTCCAAGGATTCATCACTTCCCATGGTCATTCTGAAGATTTCTTCCTTGGTACCTTTTTACCTACAATAGTCCCAATATTTTTTATTAAAGGCTTGCTGCATCTGAGCCCAAGTTGTGATGTTGTTGCCAGGTAACCCCATGAACCAGTGCAATGCTGCATCCTTGAGGGTAGAAGGAAACAATTTCTACTTCTGATCATCTTCTGCATAGTCATAGGTTCAACAGATAACAACAAACTCAAACAAAAAGGTGTCAGGATCTTCTGTAGTCAATCCGTGGAAGTGAGGTAGGGCTGAAGGGCTTATGTTCTTCATTTTAGTGTCCCCATTGGTCTCTTGGATGGGAAAGGTACCCTCTACTCTTTCTCCATTCCCCCTAGGAGGGATGGTTTCTTTCTCTTCTTCTCCTATAGGTTCTTCAAAAATCTCTAGTTGTTCACCTAAAGGTTCTTCTAGATCATTTCCACCGAAGAAGAGAGAAGGGTGGCTTTGTGATGTGGTGGGGATGTTGGGTAAGAATTTTCCTGAATTATCTCTATTCCTACGAGGCATGAAAGGAAATCTTTTTTGGGTGATTTTTGTTTTTCTGCTTGTACCTGCAAAATTGAAATTGATTGAACAAACAAATTGCAACTACTGAAATGAACTTGTTGAAAGGAAATTGCATAATTGAAATGAAAGCAAGGAAATGACTAATCTGGAATGAAAATTGCAGAATTGAAAGGACTAATCTACGTTTGCTGAAATGAACTACTTAGCAGAATGTTGCAGTAGAAAATAGAAGAAAAGTAGTAATCACAAAATACTCTGACGCTTCCCCGGAAATGACACCAAAAAGTGGTGAGCACCAGTATTGTAGCAATAATGCTGCAACTCCTGGGGCTTCCTACTTTACTTTTATCAACCCGGTAGTTCGTAACAAACTTGGAAACGACGGTACTGTATGCACAAGTACTAGTTCTTACTGTAGGCTGTCACTTGGTCAGATGGCGCAAGATCACTAGGAGCTCAAGACAACTTCTATGAATTCTAGAAGAAGATTTAAATGTGATGAAAGAAAGCTACCTCTATAGAGGATATTCTACTTGCAGAAAGAGAAAGAAGACTGAAATGTGCAGTAAACCTAGCAAACCCTAATTTACCGACTAACCCTACTTTTAAAAAAAGAGAGGTGAAAATCCAGGAAAGGAGTGCCATTACCTACTGAGGAAGTAAACTACACCTATTCAAGCAATTCCTAGAAGAAAATAAGAAAAAAACATATTTTTTGGATTTCTACGTATTTTATGTGAAATTTTTATGTATGAACTTTATTTGTTTGTGGATGTGGCAACAATTAGGTGGCGAAGGAGGGTGAATTTAGGATTTTCAGAGGTTTAGGGAAGTGTGGAGGTATCCTAGGAGGCCTCTGGTAACCTTCTGGAGGCTTTCCCTGCAATCGGACTTCAAAATGTCACTCACAGGAAATTCTATAGGAAGTTGCAGAGGATCTACATGAGGATCTATAGGAGGATGCCGAGGGTGGTTTTTGGAGGTGTTAAAGGTGGAAAAATGGTGGAAAATGGGAGGTAAAGACTAGAGGGATGTGTTAAGGTTGCTGAAGTTCACTAAGGAGGTTTATGAAAGAAAATGATGGTTGGATTTGTTCAAGAGACGAGAGAAAAGTTTATGAGAAAAGTGCAGAAATTAGGGCAGATTTGTGAAGGGCTTTGCATGACCTATGAACATGTAGCAGAGGAGATGGTGTGGCTTATTTATTGATTTATTATGAGAAAATATGTACTGTAAGAGAGCTGCAAGTCAAAACACTGAAACTGAGCAAGAAAAGAGCTAGCTGTACCAAAAAACAAAATTATATCTCATGTTAACCTAAATTCTGACCTAGGAACATAACATGTTGAACAATGCTATATGGAAAGGAAATCATGTAAAGATATTTATTGCAGAAACATAAATGAGTATGGAAATATGGATCTGAAGCAAAACATTAACCTCTAAATCAAACTATAACACTAGAAATTTCATGGAGAAGGAAAAACTATGTTTTGTGGTAGCAAGCAGATTTTGACCTCAGTTCATGGTACCAAAGGGAGGAAACGAGGTCAAGTCTTCGTTGATGGCCTTTTTGTATCTTTTTCTTATCACTACTTAACCTACTTCAGTAAACTGAAATGGAAACAACTGTGTAAATCACCAAAAAGAAACCTATTTTACTAAGGAAGAAATCTATCCAATAACAACTAATTCATGAACTGCAAAAAAACATATAAGTACAAAACAAGAGGTGTTGGGCAGCTTGGGTTGGGCCCTAACCCAAGAGATTTAGCCCTTTGGAAGGACTCAGTGCTGGCTCAGAAAATATTTCATCTCCATTATCAAAATAATAGTCACATTACATAAAAATGTTCACAAAAGTAAGCTCGAAATGAGCTGTGCAAGAGCTGCAACAAAAGTGAGAAAATTTGACTAACATCCAAATAAACTATTGAGCACCTAAGCCCTCCTATTTATACAATTGGATCCTCCAACATCTCTCATAAAATCAAGGAGGCTTGGCTCCCAAGACTAGAGATAGATAGTAGTTCTTCTTCACTTGCTCGGCTACCCTTTTGATGCATTGATGTGGATGCTTGTGCTCCGATATTTCTGAAGGAGGATTTGAGGTAGGGGGTCATAAATGAGGGTGATGCCCTCCTACAAATCCCATCACTTGTTTTCCTCGAAAATTGGCTACCAAATGCTCATTAAACATTTGACTTTGTCTCAAAATTGACCAAAAATCTGCATAAAGCACACATAAGACTTCATTGCATAATGACTAGCCCAGTTCACTCTATTAGCATAAATATAATAAAAAACATGCAATAAACTAATGAGAATGGTGGATTAAGCCGAGTTAGGAGGCCAAATGAGCCCATATAATTACCCATTTATAGGGCTCATCAGTTATTATTTGTTAGATATGAATTGCAATTATACTATTTATTTACTGTGCGCATTTGTATGAATTGTGAATATTGTTAAGTATAACTGAAAGCATACAAATAGGCTAAGTTAATCAAATCAGATAGGATTACTAGTAAGGACTTGGGTAATAACATTGTTCGGCCCCCAAGTAAGGCTGCGTGAGGGTAGCATCTCAGGCTGCAAGGTACAGGTAAGTGTGTGTAGCGACGTGCACGCAGTGTCGAACCGTGGACCACATGAAAACATCAGTCATCTCCAGGGTGTAGAAACCTGGTTCTAACACACTCCCATACTACTTCAGGTGAGACCTTAGTCTGTGCTCCACGGACTGCTACCAAAAGGGCTAGTAGTACGGGAATTTGTTTGGCTAAATCACCTCTGAAATTGGGGCAGGCCCCAACAAGGCAACAAATGGTTCCATTTGCCGGGACCGAGATTTTTATGAGGGATGTCTAATGTCGTGTCACTGGAATCCGAGGAAGAAATAAATTGAAGGGTGGTTGGACAGAAAAATTCACGAGTTCGCGACACAGGAAAATAGGAATCCACGAGTATCAAAGCAACAATAGTTAGAGCTCTATTTATATACAAAAATCCATGAAATTTTCTTTGCATCCTTCCCCTCTGAATTGTATGAGTGGATCGCGAATCTAGAAAACAGTCAGGGAAGGTGTAGGCTCGACAAACCGATTGTGTGGACTCCAGAATTAGGGCGCGGACTAGAAGCGTCGGAAGAGAAGATCACATGCGCTATGGACCATTGGCTCAATCAAATTATAGGAGGGTTTATCACTGAGTTCATGGTAGATACGACCGTTAGCTACAGCGAGGTAGAACGATGCTTCCTCAAGGGACCGTGAGGTAAGTACATTAAATCGTTGAACACCTGTATTAAAATGTTGTTGTGTGATAAGCGGGTTATGTGAATAAATTAATGTTTGGGACTACGTGGAGTGGGAGGATCTATAGAAACAAAGGTAATGCAGAGATAGAAAATAGTCCCTTTATTATACCGTGGTGGGAAAGTGAAGAAGAGCTCGGGCAAGTTTCTTCGAGAAGTGCGATTAGTGTGATAAGGCAGCGAATTCCGCACAGACAGTCTCTAGTAACGCCACCACCAGTCTCACCACAGTCACGTCCATCTCCACCCACACCATCTCTTCCACCACCACGGTTCAATATGGTGAGTGGCATAAAATTTCCGGTATTGAGAGGAGTAGGGAACGAAGATCTAGACCAATTTTGGTCCGTGGTAAAGGCCGTATGGGAAGCACAAGGAGTTGTGGACGATAAAATAAAGAAGGCAATGTTGGTAAGCACGTTGCAGGATCGCGTGCTAACATGGTACATTAAGCATTCTAATGACCATCCATACGCGGGGATTGCAGATATCTAAGCTACGTTGAACATAGAATTTAGTAGGCCAAAGTCAGAGACACAATCGATCACTAGGTTTAAGGAAATCGCGATGCTTCTAGGAAAGACCCCACGAGATCTAGATCAAAGACTGATGAGTATGATTCACGAAGCCAACATGACCTTGACAGATGGACAACACCGCACATGGTTTGTAGCATCACTAATGCCGCATTTGAGGACAGTGTTTTCGTAGCAGAAGTTATCCACCCATGGCGAGGCTTTGGAGATTGCAATGAGACTGCATGAGACTCCAATACAAGATCCCAGCCTAGGAGTTCAACAAATCCATGCGCAACTGAAAAATTTGTGTCTGGAAATGCAGAGTTTGAAACATGACATGACAACTCGCCCAGAAGCGCGCAAGGAAGTATGGTGCATAAAATGCAAAGGCCAAGGGCATGACTAGGACCATTGTCTAGTTTTTGCAAATTACTAGGTGGGAGGAGGGTCGATGCCCTTAAGACTAGAGGCACAAGCAGGATCAAGCGCAGTGCTTGCATTATGGTGCTCGATTTTTTAGATAGGAGGAAAACACACTACAGATATCTGTCACCTATTACAGAAGTATACACAGATGTCCCAACAATTGTTCTATAATTTCTGCAGGTCGGTAGGCCATGATGAGTGTGCCTACAGAAGTTACGAGTTGATGATGGATCATACTCCTGCCTATAGAGTGCAGACCAAAACGCGAGGTCTCGATCCAAATGCAGGGATGGTGCACGGTGGATTTCAGGGGTGCGGACAAGGTCGAGGAGGAATGGGACCAAGAAGAGGTCACAGACAACTGATTTGTTACAATTGTGGAGGGCCAGGGCATTATGCCCGCGATTTTACAAATCTGATGAGAGCATCATGTTTATATTGTACGCAGTTTGATCATGAGATGGAGGATTTCCCTACACTGATAGCGAGGTTGTGTGATAAAGGGAGACTCCAACCTCCCCCGACTCAAAATTTGCAAATGATGAGATCTGAGATGTGCGAAGGGGTCCAGAATGTAAACGTAGTGCTCTGAAGCCATATCATGACAAGAGATGACAAAGGTAAGCAGCCTGAAGAAAGTGCGTGGGTTCGCAAAAATATTGGGGACCTTTCGTTTGGTAAAATCTATGGCAAAAATATTAGGGACCTCATGAAAAACATTGCACAAACATAGGAAATTTCGATTGCAAATAGATGTAAATGATGAGCTCTCTTGTTGGGCAGTTATTTGTAGGCAACCATACAAAGATAGACTTGGAGAAGATGTTAAAAAAATAATATATGAATATTGGATGAAAAAATCACGTGTTTCACCAAAAGCAAGTGATGTGATGCGGAAAAGAATAACACGAAATAATTATGAAGAACATGAAAAACATATCTTGGACACCACTCAGATAGAGTTGTTCAATAAGTTCATAGAAGATAATCGTGGAATTAATGTTTCAATCAGTACTTTTGTGCAACAAAAACCATGGTATGCTAAACTTATCACTGTATGCGAAACTTGTTGTTATCATTATCATGTGGAATTTAAATTATATTATGATGCCTTGTTTAATTTTGGTAAAACATTTTGGAAAAATTCACCTCCTCCTTCAAGTATCCATGGTTTCATATCCGAAATTCTATGTGCAAGAGAAAGTCATGAATTATTTTACCAAAAGAAATGTGTTGGTGGTAAAAAATGTGATCATTGTGGAAATTTGACTTTATTTCACGACAAATATTCTATTGATATAAATGATCAATCATTGTCTAACTTAAAAGTGAAATGGAAGAGATATGAATATATCCATACATCGATTAGTTCAAATAATAGTACAAGTGCTAAAAGGATTGATTTACAAGAAGAAGAAATTCCTGTGATAGATTTTTTGAAGAAATTTGAGACAGAAATTTATAAGTACACCAAGCATTCACATAGAGCTCGATGGAAGGACCTACAATTCAAAAAATCCCGTGAAGTTTTTCCACCAAGGTCCATTTTGTCAATAGTTGATTTTGCAAAGAATTATGTATTTGTTGCACAAAATGAAATACATAGTGAATATTATCATTCTGTCCAAATCTCTATGATTTTCCATACTCTATATAGACATGCTAAACAAAATGTTGATGATATAGAAATCACTTGTGAGAATCCACATGTTATTAAATAATATCACTTTTATATCAACAATGATCATACACATGATACACATTTTGTACAACATTGTTTTGATAAGATTTATGTCTCACTGAAAGGTCGTGGAATAAAATACAATGAAAGTTAGATATGGCTAGATGGATGTGTAGGTCAATTCAATTCTTCATGATCATTCTTTTGGTTGTGTCGTATTCATAAGAAATCCCACATTAAACATTTTTGGATCTTCTTTGAGATTGGTCATGGAAAAGGAGAACATGATGGTGCAGGGGCATGTATAAAACGAGCACTTTGAAGATATCAAATGGACCACTCTACAAATAGACTTGTCTCAGCTGGACAAGTTGTTCAATGGTGCAATGCTGCACTAAGCCATCAAACTAACCCATCAAGGGAGGTACAAAGGTATGTACATATATACAAATTAACTTGTATATAGTTTTAATATATGATAATTTTTATTAATTTTCTAATTTTAAACATTTATAAATTATATAGTTTAAATAGTATGAGGATGATTATCTTTGATATATAAATTGTATTTTAAATAACATATTTAAATTCTTGTTTGAATTTACTATAGGTTTTTTTGTCATATTGGGGTGGAAGATGTAGATAGATCGATTACATATGAAGCTGAAACAGTGAACGAGACTCAAAAATTGCATTCACTTAAAACAAAGGATTATCGAAATGCATTTGCATTTGATAAAAGAAAATATTCTTGTTTCTATCCTATTTGCATAGAGGACACACAAATCCAATGATGTTTGTGAAAACTATATGTATGTAAAACCTTGGAAACATACTTAACTAAATACAAAGGGGAAAATGTCAGTTACAAGATTCAAAGAGATGGAATCAGAGGAGACTATAATATCATCTGAAGGTGATTAAGTTTTTGATCTTGTTAGAGAAGGTAACATTTCAATTGAATTCAAAAGATATTTGTGTGTGTGTGTGTGTGTGTGTGTGTGTGTGTTTTATGTTTTTAAAATCAACGTGTATAAGTATTTAGACAATAGTTAAAATATGGAGATCTAGAAATAGATAATAAATCAAGTCCATATTGATAAAGTTAATTTCATGCTAATTATGATATGAATTTACACTTGTTTTATTGTGCAAGAGATGTTTTTATGGTAGTTTCACCCATTAACAACATAGAAAATGTCAATTATTATTTGATGTGGTGCACTAAACGAAACATGAAATTATTTTAAGACTATGATGATAATGGTTTTATATATGAAAGAGGGTCTATTATACTGAAAGGTTATTTTTTCCAAGAAAATCACCAAACTGAGAGTAATATTTACTTTCAAGGCTATCAACCTGATGTCATAAGTTGTCAATATAGTCACTTGGTGTGTGCAATGCGCATAAAGTTGATAGAAGTTCAATAAAAAAACAATTGAAAGTTAAAAAATGGAGAATGTCAAAAGGTGACCATGAACGGATCATTAAAGATGGCATTCCATTAGAATTTTTTTAATTTAACTTCCCAACAATTTCTTCTGCTTGGATTCATCTTTAAGAACATAGAGTTCAAGTACATTGTTAGCATTTCCTTTTGTGCACTCTTAAGTTGTACATTCTTAAGAATGTGATGATGTGAAAGCGATACTCATTGGGTCTTGTATTGAGTTACAAAGTTATATGTATACTTCCTGTTATGTAGACCTGTATTGAGGATTTACTGCTATGTTAATTTATGATGTATATTACGCTGTTAGTGCTCTATTATTCTGTGATTGTGGTTGGTTGAGCCGAGCGCTATTACTGCTATGTTAATATGTGATTGTGGTTGGTTGAGCCATTTACTAAGAATAATTTACTAACATTATAGGAATGATTGAATGCAAAATGTATGAACTAAATGAAAATTTACTTTCATTTCTACATATTCATAAACTTAAATTATATGTAAAACCTTTAAAAGCATCAAACCATACATGCATCATGAAAATTGTGGGCCATGTTTTAAATGCAATTTTATCTATTTATGTTTGTGCATTCAAACAAATTTATAGCAAAAGTTAACTATCAACCGATCTCCATAGTAGTCGTTCTATACATGAATGCAAAATGTATATACCATATTTTATAATGTAATTTTAAGTTTTCATTGTTCTAGAAATTTGTAACACCGAATTATAAGATTCATTCAAATGAAAAATGTAGATCTCACATTTTGTAATTTGCAATTTTAATAGATTCATTTTAAATAACTCAAGACAAAACAACTTTAAACAAAACCTAGGAATCATCTACTAACATTATAGAAATGATTGAATGCAAAATGTACCAACTAAATACAAACAGGTAAATCCTTTAAAAGCATTAAACCATGCATGCATCATGCAAATTGTGGGCCATGTTTTATAATGCAATTTTATCTAAATTATGTTTGTGCATTCAAACAACTATATATTAAAAGTGAACTATCAATCAACATCCATAGTAGCCTTTCTATACATGAATGAAAAATGTACATACCATATTTTATAATGAAATTTTAAGTTATCATTGTTTTAGACATCTACACCAAACTATAAGATTCATTCAAATGAAAAATGTAGACCCCACATTTTGTAATTTGCAATTTTAATAGATTCATTTTAAATAACTCAAGACAAAACAACTTTAAACAAAACCTAGGAATCATATAGTAACATTCTAGGAATGATTAAATGAAAAATGTACCAACTAAATGCAAATATGTAAATCCTTTAAAAGCATCAAACTATGCATGGATCATGCAAATTGTGGGCAATGTTTTATAATGCAATCTTATCTAACTTATGTTTGTGCATTCAAACAACTTTATATTAAAAGTTAACTATCAACCGACATCCATAGTAGCCTTTCTATACATGAATGCAAAATATATATACCATATTTTATAATGAAATTTTAAGTTATCATTGTTTTAGACATCTACACCGAATTACCAGATTCACTCAAATGCAAAATGTAGACCTCACATTTTGTAATTTGCAATTTTAATAGATTCATTTCAAATAACTTCACAAAACAACTTTAAACAAAACCTAAGAATGATCTACTAATATTATAGGAATGATTGAGTATAAAATGTACCAACTAAATGCAAATTTATTTTCATTGCTACATATTCATGAACTTAAATATGTAAAACCCAGTTTTAAGCATCAAAGCATACATCATGCAAATTGTACCATGCAAAATGTACATAAACTCCAAATTAGCACGTATTAAATCATTATAAAGAGTTCAAGATTTAAAACATGTCCAAAATTTATATCATTATAAAAGTAAATATATAATAAAAAGTTGTCCAATAATAAGATGCATCAATTCATAATAAAGAGTTTTACTTTAAATATGTCCAAAATTTATATTATGATAAAAGTAAATATAATATTAAAAGACTGTCAAATAAAAAGTTGCATCAAATTAGAGAATCTTGCTGAAATATATGATCTAACAATCTCATCGTGCTCTCATCTGAATCATGGATGCCCTGCACAACATGTGTAATTGCATATATACATAAGATTATGAACTTTAAAATTAAATTTTAATGTTTTAAAATTAAATGAGAATGTAATCATCAAAACCAAATTATAAAAAGTTTCAAATTCCATGCAATACCTCATGGTGTTCCCCCTCCATTGTGCCCTTTTGGCGTTCACCATGCATTGCGCCCTCCTGGATGCCCTATACAATACATGTACATGTATATATTAAAATTTTTGGATTGCACATGAAAATGCATAACTTCGCAATATTTAAAAAATTGTTACACAAAATTTTCAAAATGTTTAGATGATCCTATCCCCATTTTCGACTCTATCATTAAATCCCTTGAGAATGGGAATCATCTCCACAAACCTAAAATTCCAAGATTTTAAAACAACAAGATAAATCTATCTCATTTTTTAAAGAAAATTTCACTTCAATTTATAAAAAAGGATAACTGAAATATTTAATATTTGTGTCACATCTCCTAATAGGAAGGAAGAGGGTGGTGCTATTTCCAAAACATTGGTTGGAATTAGAATATGTTAATATTTAACTATATATACATAATTATTTATTTTAAAAATATGTCCTCACAATATACCGATATAATAAAAGTAGAATAATAATTGTATCAACATGAACTCTTCAAGAAAACTAACATCTCTCAAAATATCTTCATTGGAACCTGATCCCGTGACTGTGAAATTATCAAAATTTTCATTCAACAAACGAGTTCATTGCAAATGGTGAACATATGATACATTTGTGTTAGATTATATCTGGAAAAAATAACAAAATGTATATGAATCAACATTAACACATACATTACAAACTACATTAAAATATCCACCCCAACCATGACCACATACCGATCCCACACCCTCTTCTTCATGAACAATTAGGTCTTGCCAACCATTACGACAAGCCTTTGCATATGCTTTAAGATCCTCAATATTCATATTATCCATCTCTTCATATGTTTTATATACAAAATTAGCACCTGCTCTTTGCTGGTTTAGACCGATATCAATTCTAGTCAATGCACTCTGTATGTTGTCTATAATGGCATCCCTTCCTTCTCGACCAATTTGAGAAGTGGCATCCATCTATGACAACAAAGTTACCAGGTAAGGAGGTTGGCGTACCAAATGTGGCTAAGGGTGAGAAAATTTAGTATCACGTAATGCACCCTTACAATCATATAACCAACCTTTCCTAGTACCATAATATTAAGATGGAAGGTCATTATAATCAGGTTTCGTACCCAAAAATAATGTTGCATAAAACAATTTTTCAAAATAAACTGGAACCTCGTCATTCCATGGAAGCTTTCCATATGCTGTAAGGAACCTATCATACAAATGGATGGCTATATCAGGGTGCTTGAAATATTGCACCTTAAGCATCTTTCTTTCTGACCCTTCTTTGAAATTAAACATATATTTTTCATTTTCTTTTGTAACCCTTTTACTAATCTCGACCCATTTATCAAAACCCATCACTGCTTCCTTTCTATGCCTCATCATATCCATAAATTAACCTATGGTTCGCCCAAAATTCTCGTAAATATCAAGAAATGAGCTTAGAGAGTGCACAACTATTTCTAAGCTTTCTCTATTCTCTGCAAGGAGCTCCAAACTCCCAAGATCTTTCCTCAATTTAGAATAATGACTTTTACACTTTTGTAATGTGCATTGTTGGAGGTTTGTTTCCCAAGAAAGCTCATCTAGAATATCAGATGGATAAGTGGTAGTTGGTGTCTGGTCTTCTTCTTGAACTATCCGATTTCACTTATGTCTACTTGGACCAACATTTTCACCCTCTGGATCAATATATAAAATTACATAAATATAAAAACATGTGAACAAATGTATTCATACATGTATGCAAGATAGACATGTACACGCATATCTACATACAATTCATTTACATGTACAATTTTTTATAACATATATATATATTTTATATATATAATTTACCAAAATGATATTGACCACCTGCAAAATGTTGACCACCCACAAAATGTTGACCACCCTGAGATTGATGACCACCCAGAGAATGTTGACCATCGTCACATGACAACATAGTGAGCGAAGCATCTAAAAAAAATAGAAAATAAATTCAATATATATGTGTACATACATATGATTCTACTTATTTACAATTTAAGTAAATTCACACACACACACACATATACCACGATGTGAACAACGGACCTCTCCTTATTCATTTGATATTCTCTTTGATCCATGTCCTCGACCTCCTCCTCTAGTAGAAGCATGAGACTCTATTGATGTTCGTCTCGAAGAATCATGTGGAAAATTCTCATCCATGATATATATATATATATCATATATATATATATATATATCATGGATGAGAATTTTCCACATGATTCTTCGAGACGAACATCAATAGAGTCTCATGATATATATATATATATATGCATGATATTTAAAAAGTTACCTCATGCATTTAAAATCTTGAAATTTCTATATAAAAAAAGTAAGAATTGAAAAAATTGATATAACCCTTGAAGTTACCTCATGAATTTAATTGATGTAACCCTTGAAATTACATCATGCATTTTAAGATCTCAAAATTTCTATTTAAAAACATTGAAAGAATTCAGAAAATTAATGTAACAATTTGAAGCTCTTCATTTAAAATATACTCAAGACTAAAAACAAAATTGTTGAAGCACACACATTTTGAAAATTAAACACAAAATTTTCTAAAACATGTCAAGTTCACCAAGTTGTGCTTACATAGTGGGGGCACACTTGTATAGAATTGAAAAAATCACATGGTCATTAAAAATGACACATTTATAACGAAAAAGCACACGCATATCAAATATATCTTACATTTTCCATCAATAAATATTCATGGAGAAATTCATGACACTAATTCATCTTTTGCACACAAATATTGAATTGGCATTGCCCCATACAATAGATCACTAGACATCCTATTAACATTTGCACAATGTCTTACGCTAAATGATTGAAATTGACTAAAAATATTTTTTGTTTCTCTGTGTAGTTGTTTTAACCTCTCTTTTTTAACTTGGTACATGCCTTTCATTTGGTTGCACACAAGTTCGAAATTGGTGAAGACTACAAATCCATTAGATCCATATTCCTAGTTGTTCCTAAGCCTTCTATCAATGCAATATAATATGCTTTGTTGTTTTTTGTTCTTTCATGTACATTCCTTTTCCGTAGGAGGACTTTGTTCGTCACAAAATTGCATAGCACATAATTAATCACTGCTTGCCCTGGATTGGGATAATAAGAAACTTCTATACATAATGTCCATTTTTAAACCATTTTTAATGGGTTTTTTGATCCCTGTAAAAAACGAATTCAATAAAATGAATTTAATATATGTATACAACTATTGTTAGGTTGTGCAAAAGATCATTGTTTAGACAAATCTGTCAGAAGGCTAGGTAGAAGGAAAGGTTGTCTCTACTTTGTTGGATCATTGGATAATTGCAAGAAGAAAACAACTAGAGATTCCTAATTCAACTCAACTACAAATCTCTAATTCATTCAACTTAGCTTCAACTCAACTAAAGGTTGAAAGTATACTAATTTACTTTTATGTTCATTCCTAGCTTCAAATCACCGAAGTTTGAAAGTACTTATTAATCTATTTTTATTTTCATTCTTGGAAATTTAACACTTATTCCAACTTGTTATAAAATTTGTTTACTAAATCTATTATACATACATGGGTCTATTTATATGCTTCTTTAAAAACTATAGTTAACAAAGGAAAAAAAAAAAAAATGTAAAATGATAGACTGATTTTATTCTAGTAAATTTAGCACTTATATTACCTTGTTATAAATTTTTCTTACTAAAACTATAATACATGTTTACTTATATGGCCTAAATGGGTCCATTTATACATGCTTCTTTCAAAATATAGTTAGGAAAGAGGAGAAAAAATTAAAATGAAAAATGATAGACCTAATTTTATTCTAGTAAATTTAATATCTACGTTGCCTTCTTAAAATTAAAACACTTTATTAAAACACCAGAAATAGATGACAAAACAATGCCAACAATCTAATTAGCTTCAATCTTATGTAGCCAACAAAATAGAAATGAAAAAGATGTATTTAAAAAAAACTACTACTTGAAAAGAGCAAGTACAAAACCTTCAATTGAGTGTATTTTGCCTCATCTTAGGAAGCTAATAAGATCCATGTTCCAAGAAAATATGGAAGCTTGAAGTGAATTACACATAAAGAAAAGAAAAACATAAATGAACACATAACAACAGAAGCCAAGAAAGTATGTTACTAAAAAGCATCAAGGTTGTTCTACAAGATAAATCAAGGTAGAACAAGTCAATGCAATAACATTAAAATTAAAACACCAAAAATAGATGGCAAAGATATTCCAACACTCTAATTAAAAACCCAATAAAATTAAAATTAAAACACTAAAAATAGATGACAAAGAAATTACAAGACTTTAATTAGCTTCATCTCATGCACCCAAGAAAATAGAAATGAAAAAGGTGTATCTCAAAAAGAAACTACTACTTGAAAATAGCAAGTACAAGAACCTTCAATTAAGTGTATTCTGCTTCATCTTAGGAAGCTAATAAGATCCCTATTCCAAGAAAATAGGGAAGCTTGAAGTGAATTAAACATAATGAAAAAGGAAACATAAATGAACATATAACAACAGAAGTAAGGAAAATCTCTTACCAAGAAGCATCAAGGTTGTTCTATGAGATAAATCAAGGTAGAATAAGTCAACCCAAGAACATTAAAATTAAAACACCAAAAATATGTGACAAAGCAATGTCAACACTCTAATTAGCTTCAATTTTATGCACCCAACAAAATAGAAATAAAAAATATGTATCTGAAAAAGAAACTACTACTTGAAAAGAGCAAGTACAAGAACCTTCAATTAAGTGTATTCTGCCTAATCTTAGGAAAATTATAAGACACGTGTTCCAAGCAAATAGGGAAGCTTGAAGTGAATTACAAATAATGAAAAAAGAAACATAAATGAACATAGAACAACAGAAGTAAGGAAGGTATGTTACCACGAAACATCAAGGTTGTTCTACAAGATAAATCAAGGTACAACAAGTCAACCCAATAAAAATAAAATTAAAACCCCAAAAATAGATGACAAAATAATGCCAACACTTTAATTAGCTTCAATCTCATTCACCCAACAAAATATAAATGAAAAAGATGTATCTAAAAAAGAAACTTCTACTTGAAAAGAGCAAGTACAAGAGTCTTCAATTAAGTGTATTCTGCTTCATCTTAGGAAGCTAATAAGACCCATGTTCCAAGAAAATAGGGAAGAAAAGTGAATTACACGTAATGAAAAAAGAAACATAAATGAACATATAATAATAGAAGCAAGGAAAATATGTTACCATGAAGCATCAACATTGTTCAATGGCCATGATATCATCATCTTTTTCATTAGCGTTGTCTTCATTGATCAAATTTTTTATTTTTTCGATTAAAATGTTATGATTTGAGAAGATGGGGATATGATACTAGAATTAATGATAGGTGCATCATTTCTAATTTTTTGGCACTGCATCATATGCCCATATTCTCAGGATAGAACATTTTGATCAAGTATGGGCTCTTGATAATCCTAGGTCTTCTCTTCATAGCATTTCAATGCATTTGGACCATCGTTCTACGAGATAAATCAAGGTAGAACAAGTCAACCCAATAACATTAAAATTAAAAAACCAAAAATATATGACAAAGAAATGCCAACACTCTAATTAATAACCCAATACAATTAAAAATTAAAACACCAAAAATAGATGACAAAGCAATGCCAACACTCTAATTAGCTTCAATCTCATGCACCAAACAAAATAGAAATGAAAAAGATGTACCTCAACAAGAAGCTACTACTTGAAAAGAGTAAGTACAAGAACCTTCAATTAAGTGTATTCTTCTTCATCTTAGAAACCTAATAAGACCCATGTTCAAGGAAATAGGGAAGCTTAAAGTGAATTACACATAATGAAAAAGGAAATATAAATGAACATATAACAACAGAAACAAGGAAAGTATGTTGCCAAGAAGCATTAAGATTTTCTAAGAGATAAATCAAGGTAAAACAAGTCAACCCAATAACGTTAAAATTAAAACACCAAAAATAAATGGCAAAGAAATGACAACACTCTAATTAGCTTCAATCTCATGCACCCAACAAAATAGAAATGAAAAAGATGTATCTCAAAAAGAAAATATTACTTGAAAAGAACAAGTACAAGTACTTTCAATTAAGTGTATTCTTCCTCATCTTAGGAAGCTTATAAGACCCATGTTCCAAGAAAATAATGAAGCTTGAAGTGAATTACACATAATGAAAAAAAAAAAACATAAATGAAGCAGTTGTGCTGTAAAGGGAAGCAAAAGTGACCTGGAACAAATTGATAATTTGGAGGATTGAAATTGATAATGTAACAACAATGATTTGGGAGAATCTGAGCTAGAGGTAACATTGACGGAATATGCATTGATAATATTAGCATTCTTTGAAATTATTATTGTCGAGTGACCTAGTTAAATGGGTCATTTACAACATTTTTTTAAATACTTACACAATCTAATTTTATTTAAAAATAAAAACGGATATATGGAAAGCTCAAAATGAAAATGATACATTAAATGAAATATAAAATTCAACTATTGCTTCTTAACGGGCACCATGATAAATTATATCGAATATATTTTATATTTATAAATCATCTTTTCATTGATATGCATTGTATTTCTTTCTAACTCTCAAACTAAATTGAATAAATCTCATTAGAGTTCTGTATATATATTATAGGGTAATGTTTTTAGTAGAGAGACATCACTGTATTGCAACTACTTTACTATAGCTGACAATAAGGATTCAGTGCTAATATACGTCTATGAAGGGGAAATGCCCAATATCGAAGACAATTATCCTTTGGGCGAATTTGTTTTGGAGGAACTTCCATGTGCACCTAGAGGAGATGTCAAAATTACCATGGGTATGGAGATCAATGCTAACGTAATTTTGAAGGTGTAAGCAGAGCATAAGTCAAGTGGGATAAAGAAGGCGATGAACATGACAAATGAGAGTGGAAGGTTGAGTGATGATGAGATTTCCAAAATGATTGTAGAGGTAGAGAAACTAAAAATTGAAGATTAAGACTAGAAATAAATAGTGGAACTGAGGAATGCATTGGATCAATACATGTATTGAAAATCAAATTCCATGCGTGAGCCACGCTCTCTCATCTCTTGAGGAGACGTGAATTAAATGTTGGGTTGAATTATTTAAATACAAATGGTGTATGAAGCTCTGCCTCTAACATATGAATGCCCATTTGTTTAATATTCCATAGGCAATAAAACATGGCCAAAATAAAGGTGCCCATTTAACTATTTTAAGTTTTGGTTTTCTTATTTTAATTTAGTGAGAAAATTTAAAGTGGAATCATAGACATTTTTGGTTTAAAATGTGTTTTTAGATGATAAAATAGATTTAGATTCCTACAAAAAACATGAAATATTCAAATTATGCAAATTTACTAACTCAAATTTGTGTTTTCAACAAATCTCTCTAATAATTTAGGCCAAATTAACTAGAAAATGTAAGATATACAATTGTTGTGATTGCACATTCAAAACCACAAATTGCATTGTCCTTTTTACATGACATAACATGAATGTTTTCTCAGTTCAAGAATCAGTGGGTAACAGAATCATACAACATTGTGCAAACCACATGCTACAACCATCTCTTGGTCTATCAGATCCTAATGCACCAATACATAGAGCAACCATACATTCCTAGGCTCTGTGTTGTGACTATCAATACAAGGATCTGTGAATGGGCAAATTTGTCACTGGTTTATAAGTTGGATATGACTTTGGTTATAAGACAGAGTATATATATTGAAATTGGCTTAACAAAATTAGTGTGCTAGTTTGAACATCAAGCAACAGAGGTGCATTAATTTTCCTTAATAGAGATAGAGATAACAAAGTTGGACTTTCTTCCCATTGATGGGCAATGATCTGGCCATCAAAAGCAACCAAGAAATGCACCACATTTGAAAATAGAGATATCTAATCACGTCTTTTGGTTAAAACATAAATATCTAATCACACCTTCTGGTGATTAGCAGTGGATAAGCTTTAAACTTAGCATTGATAAAGTTGTAATGGCATTTACATTTTTAAACTTAACTTCTATATAATATTTATGTTGATGAGATGGATAAGCCATAAACCTAATGCTTATCAAATCTCCAACTAATCATCCATTATATTAACGAGGTTCAATCACAATCAATGTCTTCATTGAAATTTAATTTGGGTAGAGAGCTTTCTGTGAATTCAAGATCATGATAGAAGATAGTTCATTAGGAGCCTTGGACGACTTACTTGGTCCGGATGAGGAGACTGGATGAGGAGGCTAAGAAAACTTCCAGTGATGAGTGCAACCCATCAAATTCCTTTGGCACCAAGTTGCAAAAAAACAAAAAATATTATAAAAAATTCCAATTAAAAAAATCTTGTAAACAAAAAATTTAAATTACATTCTGAAACCAACCACGCTAAACAGAGCATATAATTTAAATTACGAACGAACCTCACAATGCTCGACATAACACATTAAAAAATAAACAGAGCAAAAAACTTCACAGCGGGGTCTGGTCCATCGTATATATAAATTTTTTTTGGCCAAATTATTTATTCGGTCGAATTATTTATTCGATCAAATTATTTATTTGATTGAACTATTTTTTCGTTGATTTTTTCAACTTCGGTAAAAATTTTGTTTAATGGCCAGTGTTAGTCTAAAAAACCAGAAAATTTAGTGGATTATTTTTTTTTTTAGCTGAAAAATTGAGATTGTGAATTTTTAAGAGGCATTTCTCACAAAATTGTAACCCAACTTCACGTTTTCACCCATAAGCTATTAAAGAACGTAATAATTGCAAATAAGAATATAGAAGAACACAAAAGGAGAGATGAGTTTTATTTACCTTTGCTATTAACACTACTCCACTACTAGTTGTTGGAGAGCACATAATCCATGGCATTCAATTTATTTTTTTGCAATCTCCATTGTTTCCATATAGTAGCAACTCCAAATGAAGGATGATGTTCCACTAAAACATATGGTAAACCAATCTCAAAATGGGATGGGTTGTGCCCACCTTATGCACCTAGGGTAGAGGATACTACACCAAATGTTGAATAAATATAACTGCTACACATTCAATCCATCGTCAAAGGAGAATGAGAAGGGGAATTCCTCCATGTAACAGGTAAGAAAAAGCATTGTTTTGGCGATTACCTCACTAGTATGCATTATGGAGACATTGATCAATAAGGATGAATGTGTTATGGGTATTCTCTACATGAGCTTTAGGTATCCATGGCGAATATGGATTGGAGCCCATTTAAAAAGGCCCAAAAATGGAACGACCAAGGAGAATGGACTAGACTGGTGTCAAAACCACAAAATTCAATGAGAATTAAAGAGCTCACCTACCCTAGTTAACATAAATAAGAAAAGTGTCCATTTCCAATAGGATTGAAAGATCTCTACATAACCAATTAAGACTTGTTCACTATTTGCCTCTCTCCCTTATATTTCCATAACAGAACTAAAATTTTTGAAAATTTGTGATACAAGAAAAATCTAAAATGATGTTTAAAAAATCAGCTAGAACTATTAGTTCAGTTGAGACCCACAACATATTTGAAATTACGAGAATTTGAATGGTTACAATTTACTAAAATGATGTTTAAAAAATTAGGTGGAACCATTACTTCACTTGAGACAGATAACATATATGAAATTACTTGAATTTGAATGGTTCTAAGTAAATTGTGGAACAACAATTTACTTTGAAATTCAAGTGAATTGCCTCATGCGTGTTAATGTTGGTGATTGTAATGCAACGAAAGTAAAAAATATGCATATGTAAGAATAAATATTTTGGGGATAGTGTATATTTAAGATATTTTTACTATATTTAATGTTAATTTTTATTAATTTATATAAATTTTGGATTTTAACTATGTTGAGCAGAAATTTATCATTTGCATGAAAGTAGTCACTCTATTTATTTGGTTTTCAAATAATGGATTATTTGTTTAAAATAAAATGGAGAAGAAATAATAAGAAAAAATGGTGGTTAATTATTATTATAAAATAATAAAATTATTGGAAAATAAAATTATTAATAATAAATTAATTATATATATAAGATTGAGTGGAGGTTATATTAATTTTTAGCAAAAAGATACATATGTCTTTTTGTGGTTATTGGCTTTCCATTGGGAAAATTAAGCCAGTAGCAGATTTATGACCTTGCTCATCATTTAATTATTGTAATAAAACCAAAAACATAAGAAAGTATTAAAAAGCCTAGCAGTCTAATAATCAGGCTACCCTAAGAGTTAGGCCAAAGTGGAAAGGTAGTGAGAGTTTTGTGTAGTCCCTAAAGTGGAACTTATTGCTTCCCACCTCGAGTCAACATTGAATCCTAGAGCCACAATAAAACACAAACTATCTCAATGAATCAAACAAGGAAGACACTACCGCAAACCCATGCCTCGTGACACATGCTCATAATGACAACAAAATTTCCTTCCACTAAAAGAGCGAGTTGTCTTTAGTGATACCTTATGGAAGTTTTTCCGGTCTAATTTCTCTAGAATTCAACAGGAATTTATTGAAATCACAAGCTTGATGGGTAACCCCTGCATGATCGAATTGCCCTAAGGGTTTTTTAGGGTTCTAAATCCATATATATAGTAAAAAAACCAATTTAAATAACACAAATCAAGATTTCAACTGAATTTTTTCTGCCGAATTCCACCACCAAAAAGTCCAAAAAGTTGCACTAAAGATAACTCCAATACTAAAAAGAAAAAAGAAAAAAAAATTGAAATTGTTGAACTACCAATGAACCATTACTGCACTTGATACGCACAGAATCAATATCATTTTAAGAGCATGCCATTATTGCTACAACTATAGAGTTGTGGCGACATGTGGAATCAATACCATTTTAAGAGCATGACATTATTGTTACAACTATAGAATTGTGGTGAAATGAGGAATCATTACCATTTTGAGAGCATGTCATTATTGCTACAACTATAGAGTTGTGAAACTTTATTAGAATTAATGTCACAACAACGTAAGAGTAGGGGTGTAGCAACAACATAACCACAAAGGTGTTGTCGTGAATATGTCATAACAATGTAACAATAGAGGTGTGACAACAACAATGCCAACAGGGTGTCATAACACCATAACAATAGAAGTGTTGCAACAATACTGTCACAACCTTGTAACAAGAAGGGTTTCTGAAAGATTGATTTCAACATAATCAACCTTTTAGCTATATTTAAGGTTCTAAAGGTCTAGGTTGTCAAGGTTATTCTCAAATTTTGTTAGGAGGTCTTCCCACCATAAAATAGAAGCACCTATGGTATATTAAGAAACTATCATAAAGATATTTAACGTACGTGTATAGCCAAGTAGACTTGGATAACTCAGAATAAAAACAAATGAAGACATAAAACTATGAAATATCAGTTCTAAAAACACTGCGCGAGGATCATAATGAATGCGCAAGGATCAGGTGCTTTTTCCTCTCCTGGGGTGGCGGTACTGTTTGGTACTGGATCATCCTCTTTTGTATTATTCCTCATGCTAGGTTTGATACACATGGTATCTACTTGACTATTTTTGGCTGACTCTGAACTGATTATCATCCTTGGACGTTGGGGTATGCCCTTGGATATATTTGTATTTGATTTCACTTCCCAGTTCACATATAGAATGCCCATTTTGTACCTAGACGACCTTCTCTTCTTTTTTGAATCAAAAATCCTCTATATTCTGGTGATTTTCTGTATAGAGATATACATTCTTATCTGTATACTTAAAACTCACATTTCTCCCCCCTTTTGATGTCCAAATACCTATTTGGACTGAGATTCTCAATCTTATCTGTCCACAACATAACCAAGGGGAGGGAACTTGTCTGCGTCCAAATAGTTTTCTCCCTCTCTGGAAATGGTGGGTTAATTCTTTCATCATTTCTAGGCCTTGCAAGGCTTTTGGTTTTCAGGTTTGCAATAGGTGGTGGACTTGTTTAGGGTGTTATTGTTTCTATTGTTGTGAAGGTGCATAGATCTTTCTCATTTTCACTGACTTTGGTTGGATGTTGTATCTCTTGGTTTTCTCTACTAAGGATCTGAGTACTAGAGTGGATCGATTATCTGGTGTTGGGGAACTGTTTTCTGACAGGGTTTGAATTTTCAGCTGGTGGCTTTCTAGATTTTTCTTATTTTGATGACTTGGGTCTACATCACATTTTATTTCTCTAACATACATCTTCTAATATTATGGATATTGGGATCCTTGTGTTGATGCTTTGGATTGGGCACTCCATTTTTTTATTCCCATTCTCTTAGTACTTTCCCCTTTTGGATTGAGAACCGACGGTGGTACCTCTCTTTTGATGGTATGTGGGCATTATTCTCTGTGGTTCTTGACTTCGTGGCTGGTGTTTTGTAGATCCCTAGACATTATTGGCAGAGATTTTCTGATGGTAACTCTTAATTATGATCTACCACCCTTACAGGTTATTAAGTTCGTTTTCAATACATTCTCTTATTCTCCGTATCTCTTGTCCTCTTTCTTCCCTGTGACATTATGGATCTGTTGGAGTCGGAAACATTAACACATGAGGCCTACATACATGCCACGCTGGATGTTGAATTGAATTACCGGTTATATTCTGGGTTGGAGTGGATGGGGGGTCAAAATGACCTGGACACTTGGCACTCGGTGCAAACCTCGATGCACATGCCAGAAGGTGGACATGTGGTTCCCGGATTGCATGGGGTCTATCACGGGGAAAATGAATGATGATCCTGATGTCAACAATGATCCGTCAAAATTACCTCTCCAATGCCTGCACTGTGTTTTGGCCATGATGTATTGATCGACCATGTTACCAACCTCTAGAAGTGGGCGCTTGTTGGTAAATGGAATTTCGCCGATTTGAGTGAAGTTGATATGAGTAACTGGGTTGACACTAAATGGAAGTCTTTGTTGGGCTACATGCCTATGGTGGTGAGGTTGTTAAGTGGATGGTACAGTTTCTATTTCCTTAGCTAGGATGACCTAATGAAAATTAAGGCTATTCCTTGGATTAAAGGGAGGAGTTTACTGGCTTTGCATTCTTGGTATATAAGATTTAATCCTTTGAAGGAGATGCTACAAAACAAATTGATTTGGGTAAAATTTCCTAGATTTCCCATTGAATTCTGGACTTGACAAGTTTTTATGGACATTGGAAATGCTATTGGGAAGTTTGTTTATGTCGACCTGTGGTGTTTGGGAAGAAAATTACATGGATTCTGATTGAGAAGGAGTGTAGAGGTGGATTTCTGGACCACAATGAATTACAATGGGAGGGCACCCACATGGTGCAACAGTTGGATTTCTGGGGGGTACCTTTCTAGTGCCTTAACTGTCATCATACAAGACATATTTTGGCACAGTGTCCTCACAGACTAGGTGGTAGGCGTATGGCACATAGGTGACATTGTTTTGGTTCGTTGGAGAAGGTTGATGCTAAATATGCTATATTGTTATTGGGAAAACTAGTGTCTATTCAAAGCTTCTAGTCCCACTAAGACGGGTAGCTATCTTGGAAACAAACAAACTAAAGTTACTTGTGTTTTCCTTTATGAGAGATAGATGAGAGAGAAGCAAAGAGTACCAACCTCAGTATTTTGCTTGGTTCCTTGCTTGTTTCCTCCCTCCTTTGATAGAGCTTTGTCACTCCTTCCTCACTTGTTCCACTTCAAAGAACACCTGTAGAGTCAAAGCAGCATAATACCATCAAAGCATAGAGATCTATAACCATAAACAATATAGGATCAGACATATATTTGCCATACAAATGCATATACCAATACAAGATTCAGAAATATATAAGAATATGGAGGAAAATTCAAATAGCTTTATTGATAGAAGTAGTAGAAGAGAGGATTACAACCCAGTGGTCTGGCCCGGCACCATCCTCCTAGCATGAAATCCCTCTTCACCTCATGAAAAGCTAGATCACCCAACACTATGATGTTTCACAGAGAAACCAATAGCACTTCCTTACAAAATACAAAATTCCAGCCTCTGGATCTCTAAGATGAGGGATCCATATATAGATGTTTGCAGGTGGGTGAGTCAGCTTCTGGGATTTTGATTAGTGTCATTTCTCTGATAGTTCTTGGTTCCACTTGGAGATTTCATGATCTCTTACTCATCCCTGGGCAACTTCAGAGAGGCAAGTGTCAAATGAGCAGTTTCTAGAAGATTCTCTAGGTTTCCACCTAGCAAACTGCCTCTGCCATTTGTCTACTCTCGCCCATTGCACCCTACAGAAGGGCTTTTCAATATGCATCACACCCTCTGTGTGTAATAGATTAGATGCATTGCACCCTGACCATGGAGTAGGTGAGATGGTCCAATTTTGACCAATTCTTAGTAGTTTTTCAGGGAGAACTTCTGGGAAATGATGTAATCAGCTAACCTTGTTTCTTTAGGGTATGAAACAACACTTTTAGGGGCTTAGAAGCCCTGGTTTATGGACATATGTGATTGGGGTTGCAGTGCCAAAATATGTCTATAACAGCTGCCCCCTAAAGCATGAGGTCATAAATCTTTTGATGTCGGGTGAAATTCTATATCATGAGGATCCAAGGTTTTCCAAACTAGAAGGTGACCTGTAATAAGATATAATACAATACATTATCTTCATAATATTTTCATGATCTAGCTGAGGCAGGCATTCACATGCTCAGCTTTATAAATTCATTTTCATGTACATAGGACAGACAACTGTTTATGTGGCAGACTGATGATTCTGGTAGAGCCATCATCCCTTAGCTTGGATGATTATCTGTGAAGCTATGATGTACATTTGATGTCTTTATTTTCTTGAATATATCGCAGCCCGGATGGATGAAACTAGATTCGGGGTCTTCAAACTCGTTCAATCTTCACCCGAAGTACAAGTTGATCCATGTGAAAAGATGTTCTGATGTCGAACATGGAAAGACATCGCCTGATTACCAGCCAATGATGTAAGCTGTTAACAGACATGAGAGGAATCACCGATAATAATGATGACCCTCAAGGTACTGTAGTACAATTCACGTGGTGTGAATACATGAGTCGACGTTGAACACCACGTAAAATCTTTCGGTCGAAGGTCATTGATGTAAACTTGTCGTCGGAAGTGAGAAACTTTCCATTGAGGCATGCAAGCTTCAAAGTACTGAAAGGGTTGTTCCTAAGTCTACTTCTTGGATAATGAGCTGATGTTGACAAGAAGTGACCCATCGTAGGAGGGCCTTAATGAATCCCACATCTACGACACAGAACGGAGAAAATGATTTTGTGGAGGTTAAAACAATCTGATGGTACAAGGTTCAGGGTGGTGGTCATGAAAGAATGGAGTGTAAAGGTATTGTAGCGGATGAGGCGTAAGCTGGGTTAGTGAATTCTCTGAGCGACTTCTCTTGAACATATCAGCGACACTGAAATGGATTGGTAGCATTAACCCAAAAAATGGATGGTACGGAGGACCAACGGTGATATGAATGGTGAATGGAATAACCCAACCTGATTCAATCATGGTGATGGAGTGAAAGTGTCATGTTCAAGAGCGACCTACTACAAATAAAGTTCTTCAAGTTTTCTTCCCAATTTTTCCTCAGTCATTTCTCACTAGTACCTCTTTATTTTTTTCAATCTTGAGGATGATAACATATGCTTGTTCTATAATTTTCCCTTCGGGAAAACCTGTCGCTATGTTTTAGCGAGGCTAGCGACAGTGAAACTCGATCTTGTCTGTAATGGTCTAGTTTGTCGCTATTGTTTTAACGAGTTTAACGACAAAGATAACTTGATCCTTTTCAATTTTAGAGAGTCTGAAAAGAGACAGAAAGGAAACTCCAGTAATCATTTTTCGTAGTATAATCCCTTAAGTCCAAAAAGGTATAAAATAATACGAAAGGGATGACTTTTCTTATCACTTTAACGAGCCAAAAAAGAAAAGCGCTCGATCTTTTTGTGTAATTATCCCTCGGGTCCAAAAAGATTAAAATATAGAGGAGGGATGGCACTTCCAATCACATTAACGAGTTAGAGAGGCAAATTTCTCGAAAATCTTTTTATATTTTACGAGTCTAAAAAGAGCTTAAAAGAGACTCGTCTTTGAGGAATGAGTGATATTTTCGGGTAGCCGCTGGTTCCATGTAAGGTTTGGAACTTTCCAATCATTACAGTGTAAAGAAGGTGGCTAACAAAATCAATCTTCGTAGCTGTTCCTCAAAAGGGTAAATAATCAAGTGGAGGCAGATGATCGGCTAAAAAGTGGAGGTGATGGTAAGAACATAACCAAGGCTCAAAAGCTAATAGTAATGCAATCACAAATGTTATTTATCAAAAGTGGGTTCATTTTTTAATGAGCTTAAACTCTGGGGGAACATATGCTCATAACTAGGTTTATTTTTTAACGAGCTTGAACTTTGCGGAAACATTTCTTGTAACTAGGTTTATTTTTTAACGATCTTGAACTTTGCGAAAACATTGCTCGTGCTAGTCGTATAATAAGGATATCTCTCATCAGTAGGTTCATTTTTTAGGGAGATTTCCCCATGCGCAACTTTGCTCTGGAGCCTTTTGTATGCAAGTTAGGAATGACCATCCTACGAGGTTAAAGGTTTGAGAGCCTATAAACTAAGAAAATAAGCCTACAAACTACGAAAATAAAAGGTCACTTTTCACTTGCATGCAAAAGGTTTGCATGCCCCCAGGTATAAAGAGAAGTAGAGTTTCCAGGTTACCATATGGAAGTTCTTGCATTAAAGCAATATTGCTCCATCTGCATCTGTGGACAAAACACTTCTTTGGCTCTATCCATCGAAATAGACAAAGGTGAATGGTACGAGCCTCCACTCACATAACCTTTGATGAGGGAATCTTTTTCTAGTCTAAACCCATTTTCGTAAACGGACGTGTGTGTCAGACTAATCATATATCCTACGCGGAAACCTACCTTATATCTGGGGTTTTCCTACCGATGCAGACTAGGGTGCATGCCCCCTGGGTTTAGTCACATTCACCGAATCACTCGCGCTCATCAGGTGGATGAACCGGAGGTTGATGAGGCATTCCTTGTGCAAAAAGACCAGTTAGGGATGGTATTTGACTATTAGCCATGTTTGAACCAGGAAATGAAAGCTGGTCTACGAGCTATACCATTCTGCCTTCATACGGGAAACACATCACCCTAAAGTGTGAGGAAACAATAGCTCCCACGCTATAAATGTAGCCACGTCGAAGGAGTAGATTGTAATCTAATGGCCCTTGGACTACCATCACATTCAGATAAATGGTTTTCCTTCTCAAATTTATGGGCAAATTTGGAAGGATCCCTAATGGTCGACTGGTTCCTTTGTTGAAGCCTGACAGATTTCAAATCTCAGGCAAAAGCGATGGCGAACCAAGCGCTTTCCAAGCAGTTGAGGAAAGGATACTCATGGAAGCCCCTTCATCTATGATTTTACTAGCCATGATCATTCTGTAAGCTTGTACTATGATTCAGAATGGTACATTAAATGGTAGGCTGGGTCTCCCTAGTAGATTCCAATCAAAGGAAATGACTAGATTGCTTGGAGGAGGGACCGAATAGATGGCCGGATGAATCTCTGACGAACTTCCTTCCTACGGTAAAGGAACGGGTAGATTACCCCCATGTTCATCGGATTCTGTGCTAACAAAAAGAATTTGAACGGTGTTGTTCTCATTCTCTTTGGTGACTGTATCATCTGAAGGTGGACCTTCTGAAGACAAGATTGGGTCGACTGTCGTCTCAACTTGTTGACTTTGGTCCGGTGTGGACTCAGAAGGTTTATCTTCAATGATAGGTGCTTTGACTGACAATGATGGTGTGTCAATCAGATTTTCAACTAGAGATGGACTCGGCAAGAGTTTCTTGTATCTCGGAGGAAGCCGTAGCGGTGAAGCAAGACGGTTATCCAAGACTCCTTTAGCTTCGTCCAGGAAGGGACAACGGTGGAGGGCATGATTGTCTTCACACTGTCTACAAGGGAATTTAGATCTTCCTTTTTGTCCATTGACTTCATTTTCACTGGTTGACGGTGTACTCTCAACATGATCATCAGAGGTTGACGACACCGGATTGTGCAAGCAGGGAGACCAGTCCCTTAAGATCCGTGGGATGCAAGGACAATCTCGATGATAGTGGTCTCCTTTGTAAATGACATATGGAGATTTGGGTTTGGATGGTGCAGTGTGTGGATTTTTGCCAGACGATGCATGGTTTCCCCCTTTCACCATTGGCTCCTTCTTCTTCTTCTCCTTCCCTTTCTTCTTCTTCTCAGTTACTTGGTTTTTAGTGTTACTAGCTTCACCAAGGAAGAAGGAGAGGGAGAAACAAATGAAGTAGAAGGTTGGGGGGTAACTCTAGTATCATATAGTTGCTGATTTGATTGCTCAAGAATCATGGTGCTTTGAATGACAAAGGTCGAGAAAAGCCATACTGGCAGGCCAATTGTAAGTCCTGGGAGGGACAATGTAGCCATATGAGGTGCACCAACATCTCCCCAAGAGGAGAAGGGACTAGGATTCCCCCCAAGGGGAAATCCTTGATTGGTGGACTCCATTTTCTTAACCTAAGACCAACGAGGTAATAGTGATGTTATCCAATTAAAATAAATTTTATGACGCTTTGACACAACTTTCTTTTTCAATTTTAAGGAGTCGAGAAAAAGCTAAAGATGACTCTAGTCACCTTCGATTTTTAATGATCTTGAAGTGACAAGTGCTCAGATGGACCTTTTCATTTAAGGAGTCTGAAAAGGAACGAAAGTGACTACTCTAGAAATCTAGACAGAGGGATTACCAAACCAATCGCAACTGCAGAATACTTTTTACATACGACAGCAAATCTTCCCAAATGCTGTGTTCAGTGCATTGCGATCGATAGGGTGACAGACACGGCTTCCTAAGGATAAAGGATATAGCCTATTGTGGTCTCCCAATATATACTCAATGGTATGTCGGAGCACAAGTTTGTACTGGCACTTGTCGTATCAAAGAGGAGGAATCACCCAACCTACGATGAAAATGATAGTTACCAGGCTTTACGACGCCGGAATACATCTCTAGCCTAGTCTTCTAGATGTTGTCCGTTAGGTTCCAAAGCGTTTTTATGTTCATTAAGGTTTATTTTATAGTTGATCTTTCTTAAGAAGTTTGCCTTTAAGGTTCACCGCGTGATGTAGATATACAATTCCTAAATATGCAATCTAAGATCATAAACAGTCATTTACTTTTCTTATTGTAATGAAAATCCTAGCTACTAAGGAAAGAGAAGTAAAATCCTCTCAGCATAGAGCAGAGAGCACACACTAAGATGCACTGTTCTAAATCAATTTCCGCATGCAGTCTAAATGAAAATGCACATGCATGTATTTGTTTTTCAGTTTCCTTAATGTGAGAATGACAAAAAGAAAACTAAGTACAGATCTGAACTATCTTTCCTCAAAGCGACACTTTAGTAATTTCTTTTCAAAATGAAAGGAAGATTTAAACGACACTTTTAGTTTTGACTTGAAAATTACTTTCGACACTTAAAAGAATTGATGATCTAGATCAAATACAATAGCAAAAGTGTAATCAACTATCTAAAAGAGGAAGACTATACGACACTCTTTTCTTTGACTGACTTGCGACACTTTCAAATCAAAAGACGACAGTTCAATTAAGCTATTGTTTGCAAAGGAGAACTGTAAATGAAGAAAAATACGTAAAAACATTCACAATTCTTTATCAGTGGAGGCTGAATAATGCAAAGGAAGAGAGTTTCAACAATGATATACTGATCACAGACAACAAAACTACTGAATAAATCTAAAGACAATGAAGAGAAAACCAAAATATGGAGGCAGAAATAGTCTCACTTAATCATCGCACTTGTAACAGAGGGAAACAGGGATGCATCTCACTTGCAACACACGGGAAGTGTAAAGCATCCAGGTTGCCAATGAGAGACAGTGCGATGGTTCAGGGACGAGACTAAGCTTGGTTTTTGCTCACAGTTTGCAGCTAAGTTCAGGAATTTAGGCTGAGCTAATGATAGGTAGTAAACACAAAGTATAGGGGCTGATATAATGAGGTTATTTGAGCTACCACCAAGTCACTTAGGATGTTTGCAAGTCAGATGTTCAGTTCATAAATCAACCCGGAGATTGATTGAAGCAGCGTTGATCTACTTTTCAGTTGTATAGAAAGAGCAGTTCGAAGGCTAGTTGGCTTAACTTCAAGCTTCGTTTGTAGTTTATAAAGCAAGCAATAGTGACTAACAATCAAACTATTCACTCCCCAATGGAGTCGCCATTTTGTTATCGGGAAAACTAGTGTCTATTCAGAGCTGCTAGTCCCACTAAGATGGGTAGCTATCTTAGAAACAAACAAACTAAAGTTACTTGTGTTTTCCTTTATGAGAGATAGATGAGAGAGAAGCAGAGAGTACCAACCTCAGTCTTTCGCTTGGTTCCTTGCTTGTTTCCTCCCTCCTTTGATAGAGCTTTGCCACTCCTTCTTCACTTGTCCCGCTTCAAAGAACACCTGTAGAGTCAAAGCAGCATAATACCATCAAAGCATAGAGATCTATAACCATAAACAATATAGGATCATATATATATTAACCATACAAATGCATATACCAATACAAGATTCAGAAATATACAAGAATATGGAGGAAAGCTCAAATAGCTTTATTGATAGAAGTAGTAGAAGAGAGGATTACAACCTAGTGGTCTAACCCAGCACCATCCTCCCATCATGAATGTTGAAAAGTGTGCAACAAGAAATGCTTGTTGAGAGTGCAACAAGATGATGGAGCTTAGTGAAAAGAGTCGCCTTCACTAAGTGGGCCCGCAGGCTATTTTTGGCGCAAGTCTATTTTTAGACTATGTCTATTTTTCGACATATGGATCATGTCTATGGATTGCAGGTTGTTGTTTATGGATGATTGGTCAAGTTGGGAAAAATATATGGACTTCTATTTTTGATGAAAGTGTGAGTGATCAAAGTCTATTTTTAGACTCGCTGTCAAAAATAGAAAAGTCAAATATTATTGTCTCATAATAATATTTGGACTATAAACTTGATTTTATTCTCTTGGAGCACTTCAGGATGAGCTACAGATGTGGTACATGCAGATCCCAGAGGGAAATACGTGGTTACCTATGGGATGACTAATATTTGCATGCATGACTTCAGTTAGAACTCAATCAGTTGAGTTTGGTGGAGTTGATTGTGGAGTTGATGGAGTTGTGTTCAGTTTGACTTGGTTAAACTAGTTGTAGTTAGTCTAACTGCAGATAGACTAATGATGAGTTGTTAAACTAATTATTAACTCATGATGCAACTAATGAATACATCAGTTAAATCAGTTGCATGTCAGTGCATGTTCAGTTCAACAGGGACAAGTGGTAGAGAATCAGATTGCTATCAGTTGTGACTATAGTTGTGCACCAGATCTTGCACAATCAAGGGATTGAGTATGCCAATGAGTTTGCTCACGTATTTTCCCAGTATTGTAGCCTGTGCTCACGTCCAACAAAGTGTGAGTGATTATTTGCAGGTCAAATATGAGTTTGGTAAGCCATTCTCATCAGTTCTTGAGCAGGTATTGAGCTGGAGAGGCAGGCAAGCAGCGGGGGAGATTTGCAGATCAGATCTGAGCTGTATTGTGTGTAGCATGAGGAGATAATACTGAGTACTCGAGATGAGTATTGTACTATGTATGTTACATGATTCAATCAATATAATATACAGATAGTTGGGGTTTTTAGCGAGATGCTTTCCCCGGGATACATACTGTGTTAATGATTTTGATTGATGCTTCTATGTGTGCCTGTGAATGTTTCTGCTTCTGTAAATTGATGATCAACGTAGAGGAGATTATGTATTATACATGTTGGTGGGCTCCAGTATTGTAGCAATAATGCTACAACTCCTGGAACTCCCTTCTTTAATTTTATCAACCCGGTAGTTCGTAACAAACTTGGAAGCGATGGTGCTGTATGCACAAGTACTAGCTCTTGTCGCAGCTGTCACTTGGTCAGCTGGCACAAGTCCGCTAGGGGCTCAAGCCAACTTCTATGAGCTCTTAGAAGAAGCTTTTTAACTGATGGATGAAAGCTAACTCAAAGGAAGCTAATCTACTTGCGGAAAGAAACTGAAAGCCAAAAAGAAACGCAAACCCTAGCAAACCCTAATTCTACCAACTAGTCCTACTGATGCAAAAGTGAGAATGCAAACTATGAGAAGAGATGCCATTACTTCTAGGAAGGTAAAATGCATGTGTCTAAGTTATCACTATCTGAAGAAAACATCTTTTTGTATTTTTTATTAAGTTATAAGAATTGTCATGCATGTGCTTTTAACTAGTTTTCCACTGTGCAGGGATGGATCAAGGGATGAAATGATTTGGGAAAGGCTGGGATGGTACAGAGAGGGTCTAAGGGATACCTGACATTCTGTCTGAGAGTTTCACAAAGTTTGGATGACATGCAACCGTGTTTATCAACTTCTACAGGAAGTCTGCAGGGGTTTCTACAGGAAGTTTCTACAGGATGTTCTGTAATTCTTCTACAGGATGTTTACGAATTGGATTTTTGAGGATGGATGGTTGATGGAAGATGCATGGATGGTTATGGAGGTAGGATGGGGGTCTGAAGTGACCTAGGAACTGATGGATGGAGTGGTGAGATGATGTGGAAGGCTGACTTGCATCAACGAAGGTTTAGGCAATGGAAAAGCAAGAAGGTAGGGTTACGTGGCAAAAGAGCAGATGGGAGATGAAGAAACAGACTTGGTGATGGAGGAGCTGACCTGAACGAGGCTCAGATGAAGGAGGAGGTGATGAAGGTGATAGAGATGCCCTGCACAATGCTTATTCAAACAAATCAATGAATTCTTGCAAACAAACCAAGTCCTAGCTAACTCAATCCAACTGTTAATGAATGAATAAACAGCAGCCTTGTTTGAAAAGAGAACCATATACATCACGGGAGCAAGAACATGCCAAAATATCTAAATGCATACAAACTCCTACCAATCGATTCTAAGCATAAAAAGCTACGTTACCCATCAAAACCAACTACAATGACAAAGCAAGATCTAAAGAGCAGATTTTATTTCAAGAACGCAACAAACACATAAATATAAACAAGGGAGGTACTGGGCGCTTGAGATGGGCCCAACCCCAAGAGCTACAGCCTCCCAAGAGAGATTTAGAGCTGGTGCAAAGCTGGATCCATCTTTATTAATCAAGAAATGAAAAGTTACATCAAAACTGTCCACAAGGAGAGCTTGAGCATGAGCTGAAAGCAAAGATATTCTATTGCATAAAAATCGAACTACAAACTAGCTAACTAATGGCTAAAACAAAATGACTAATTGGCTAACCAAATTGACTAACTAGCTAATCCCAAAGATGACTACCAACTAGCTAACCAAAATGAGGCCCTAAGCCTTCTTATTTATACAATTTGAGGACCCAACAGTCCTCCTAAAAGTTAGGGACTTGGCTGCCCAAGACTTGTAGTTAACAACAATCCTACTTGACTTGCTTGGCTGCCCTTGTGCTGATTGATTCAGTGGCCCTTGAACTCCGAGCTGATGGTGGAGAATTCGAGGTAAGGGCCCATAAATGAGGGGGACACCTTCCTACAAATCCTCTAGCTTGTTCTCCCACGAATTTGGCTGCCAAGTGCTCATTAAGACCTTCCATTTTGTCTCCAAGTTGACCAAAAAGGCTACACAAAGCACCCATTAGACTTGTTGGCATAATGACTAACCAAATTCACTCTATTAACATAAAAATAATCAAAAACATGCAATAAACAAATGAGAATGGTGGACTAAGCCAAATTAGGAGGTTGAATGAGCCCAAATAATTGTACATTTTTGGGGCTCATCACATGTTCCGCTTATAATTGTATGATCATGATAATCTCTGTGAATATGTGTTAAATTATTCAAAATTTCTACATGGTATTAGAGCTGCTTGATTTGTAGAAGAGACTTTTATAGGATATCAAGCGAGGATTGATCATTGGATCTATTATTCAGAAAGTGTTTACATTTTATTTCTTCGGGCAGAGTCTGTAATCGGGCCAGGTAGCCTCTGGATTCATCCTTCTTTTGGAAGGTGAGATATCCGGTGAATGCCCATACAGTCGATCTCTGTACAAGAAATACTTTGTTCTCACGAATTCTAGATCAGAAGCGGTTGAGTTTTGAGCTGGTGGAATTCGAATTTAATTCCAAAGCAAGAGATAAAACTCAGAAACATTCAGTGTGAGAATGGAGACAGTATGCCTAGGTATCTCACAAAGTTCACCAATGCCGGGATGAGCTGGGAAGTGTGGGGGTGACTGTCGGATGAGGATGGTGAGTCTAGCACTCCTTGACCTTCCTAAGAGTTGGCATAGCTACCAGGACTCGGTGAATGGAAGGGAGAAACTGCCAAATTGGGAACGACCATGGTCGGATTTGATGCAGGAGGAGATTAGACGGAGCACCAGAGACAGTTCTTCATCTATGCATGATGAGGAGAACTATGCCTTAGCGAGTAAGGTGAAGAAGGGGAAGGAGAAGGTTTCTCTTTCTGAATCTTATTCTTCCAGTGATGGGAAGAAGGTTGAGAAGTCGAAGGTGAGATGCTTTCGTTGTCATGAGATTGGTTCACGGGTCAAGAACCTGTATGCTCTTGAGGTTCAAGATGCATGCAAAGCCTTGAGCAGCGAGGCAATTGATGAAGACTTGGTGGTTGAGAGGGAAGGTATGTTACCTTTCAACATGCAAAGCCAGAATAAGTCTCAGACGATTGTGGAGGAGCCACGATTGGTGCAACAACTTCAGGAGATTGTGGAGGAGCAATAACAGGGGAAGCTGAGAGGAGATCGAGTAGAGACATCTACTCATCCAGAGACCTCCAGTAGGGGGAAACTTCAAGCCAGGTGGGCTGAGGGATCGCATGCAGCCATACCTCCAGGTAGGAGGTGGGGTGATGTGGATTGATTGACCCAAGGAGGAGGGGCAGGATCCTTGAGGTACCCAACCTCTTGGATGAGACCTTGCTATAGGAGCCCCAGATGTGTAGTAGTAGGAACTGACTGATTGAGTAGAGACATATGCGGATGGAGCGGCAGAGAGAGCGACAGTGCAGGGAATCCCAAGACAGCGCATAGCTAGCAGGCTGTAGCAATGCGAGAGGCACAAGTGTTTTGCACAGTGCTAGGTGGCACAAAGAGGTGTGCAATGGTGCGAGATGCATGGAGATGTTGCAGTAGCGCAGATGTCATAGAGGGAGCACTTGTCAGCAGCAGGTAGAGCTTCAGCATCAGAGGGTGTTTCTATCCCAACAGGGAGGTCAGTTGGGAGGTGCAGTGTGGATGCAATGCTGGGAGATAGAACCAGCAGCAGCACGGATGCAGTCAGACATCAAAGTGACAGAGGCTAGAGCAGTTAGATACTGAAGAGCACAGAGATGCAGAGTTTCAGTCGACAGAGGCAATAGCAGTCAGAGACTTTGATGACAGAGCAAGTGGACCGGCCAGATGTGTTGCATGGAGAACATTCCAGAGTTACAGGATCGGGTTTGAGAGGAAGCCTTTCTTGTTGAGAGGGAGTGTTGAAAAGTGTACAACAAGAAATGCTTGTTGAGAGTGCAACAAGATGATGGAGCTTAGTGAAAAGAGTCGCCTTCACTAAGTGGGCCCGCAGGCTATTTTTGGCGCAAGTCTATTTTTAGACTATATCTATTTTTAGACATATGGATCATGTCTATGGATTGCAGGTTGCTATTTATGGATGATTAGTCAAGTTGGGAAAAATAGATGGACTTCTATTTTTTATGAAAGTGTGAGTGATCACAGTGTGAGTGATCAAAGTCTATTTTTAGACTGGCTGTCAAAAATAGAAAAGTCAAATATTATTGTCTCATAATAATATTTGGACTATAAACTTGATCTTATTCTCTTGGAGCACTTTAGGATGAGCTACGGATGTGGTACATGCAGATCCCAGAGGGAAATACGTGGTTACCTATGGGATGACTAATATTTGCATGCATGACTTCAGTTAGAACTCAATCAGTTGAGTTTGGTGGAGTTGATTGTGGAGTTGATGGAGTTGTGTTCAGTTTGACTTGGTTAAACTAGTTGTAGTTAGTCTAACTGCAGATAGACTAATGATGAGTTGTTAAACTAATTATTAACTCATGATGCAACTAATGAATACATCAGTTAACTCAGTTGCATGTCAGTGCATGTTCAGTTCAACAGGGACAAGTGGTAGAGAATCAGATTGCTATCAGTTGTGACTATAGTTGTGCACCAGATCTTGCACAATCAAGGGATTGAGTATGCCAATGAGTTTGCTCACGTATTTGCCCAATATTGTAGCCTGTGCTCACGTCCAACAGAGTGTGAGTGATTATTTGCAGGTCAAATACGAGTTTGGTAAGCCATTCTCATCAGTTCTTGAGTAGGTATTGAGCTGGAGAGGCAAGCAAGCAGCGGGGGAGATTTGCAGATCAGATCTGAGTTGTATTGTGTGTAGCATGAGGAGATAATACTGAGTACTTGGGATGAGTATTGTACTATGTATGTTACATGATTCAATCAATATAATATATAGATAGTTAGGGTTTTTAGCGAGATGCTTTCCCCAGGATACATACTGTGTTAATGATTTTGATTGATGCTTCTATGTGTGCCTGTGAATGTTTCTGCTTCTGTAAATTGATGATCAACGTACAGGAGATTATGTATTATACATGTTCCGCTTATAATTGTATGATCAGGATAATCTCTGTGAATATGTGTTAAATTATTCAAAATTTCTACAATGAAAGCCCTCTTCACCTCATGAAAAGCTAGATCACCCAACACTATGATGTTTCACAGAGAAAACAACAGCACTTCCTTACAAAATACAAAATTCCAGCCTCTGGATCTCTAAGATGAGGGATCCAAATATAGATGTTTGTAGGTGGGTGAGTCAGCTTCTGGGATTTTGATTAGTGTCATTTCTTTGATAGTTCTTGGTTCCACTTGGAGATTTCATGATCTCTTACTCATCCCTAGGCGAATTTAGAGAGGCAAGTGTCAAATGAGCAGTTTCTAGAAGATTCTCTGGGTTTCCACCTAGAAAACTGCCTCTACCATTTGTCTACTCTCGCCCATCGCACCGTATAGAAGGGATTTTTAGTATGCATCGCACCCCCCATGTGTAATAGGTGAGATGCATCGCATCCTGACCATGGAGCAGGTGAGATGGTCCAGTTTTGACCTGTTCTGAGCAGTTTTTCAGGGAGAACTTCTGGGAAATGATGTAATCAGCTGACCTTGTTTCTTTAGGGTATGAAACAACATTTTTAGGGGCTTAGAAGACCTTGGTTTATGGACATATGTGATCGGGGTTGCAGTGCCCAAATATGTCTATAACATATACCTAGTAACATAAATGGGGTGGAAAATCATAGGCACAATGCACATCGCTCAATAGATACTCTGCCTTTTTCCTATCCTTTACATCCCAACGTTTCCTAGTGTGCAAAACATAATGATTATGCTCCTATCATTGTTCCATCATCCCCCTGGACTTCAGAAGGGTATGGTGCTCCTTTGGTTGACGACACCTCACCGTCCCCACTAGATAGGATTCCCCCCTCCCCCACCCGTGTTGACCCACCACAACCGAATAGTGTACCTCCTCCTCTAATGACATATGATGCGCTGTCCTCCTTGCATATTATGTATATCCCCTTGTCGTCCCCTTAACGTGTCTCACATCCATCCCCGAAGTCTAGGGCCCATCCTACGTCACCTATTTCGCCCCTATATTCACCTACCAACTCTATAGACAGTGACCTTGACTTCCTCCTCCAGAAGAAGACTTTGGATGTTTGAACCCTCACTGTCCACAAGCCACTTGGCTCATCGCCCCCCCGCATCAGTCCTTCCTCGGCGAGGAATATCACCGTCCGTCGAGAACAAAACCAAGATAACAAACACTTCAGAGGATGCACTTGACCTCTTCCTTTTAGTCCATCTGACCGAAATGCCCTCATTGATGTTCCTATCGTCTCTACTACCTCTCCTCAGGCCCTTAGAGCACGGATGCCCGCACCTAAGTTAACATGACTTTCATCCTTTCATTGAATATCCAAGGTCTGGGGGCTAATCCAAAATATCTATCCCTTAGGGAACTTTTCCTTTCACTTCGTCCCTATATCATCCTTCTACAAGAAACTATGCATTCAGCGCCACAAGTGATAAAATATTTCAGGAAGATGCTTCCTGATTGGCAAATGGCAACCACTGATGTTGTAGATCGCTTGGGGGGTCTGGTGGCTCTATGGGAACCTCGATGGGTTAATGTAAAGGAATTTTCATGTTTTGTTGGAATCCTTCTTGCTAGTCATATGAGAGGGTTAAAGGGTCGAATTCATATTTTAAATGTATATGCCCCATACAGAGATCAGGTAGACTTTTGGAATAACCTAATAGCATCAAAGATTCTGGGACTTGTGTCTCTTGTCATTGCTGGGGATCTGGACTATACGATTGGTCTGGATGAGGTATGGGGGAAGTCTAGAAATGTTGATGCTATGGCTGAATAGATCAAAGATATTATTATCGATTTCAACTTTGTAGATATATGCCCTTCTACGATTGTTCCAACTTGGGACAATGGAAGATCGGGGGATGGGTATGTGGCAAAGAGGCTGGATCACTTCCTCTTACATGAATAGTTAGTTGAGAGACTTGGGTCCATCCAATAAGATATTGTGAATAATTATATTACGGACTATCAACCCATTACCCTACACTAGAGGAGGGGGGACCTCAGATGTGGGATGCCATTTAAGTTTAACCATGTGTGGTTGGAAGACCCAGATTTTAACAATCTTGTGCGGGAAGTCTGGAACCGAGTCAGGGAATAGGACATCTCTCCCATGAAGCATATCCTAGATAAGCTTTAGGCTCTTAAGGTGGAGGTAAAAGCATGGGAGAGGAGAAAACGAAGTCAAATGAACAAAGAGTTAAATGATATTTTGAGGGAGCTGGATGCCATACACCCACAAATGCTTGTGCATAATCTCCCAGTTGCTATCAGGAATCGTATTCAAGCTCTGGAACTTAAAAAGAAACATATACTACTTATTAAAGAGTCTACTTGGCGCCTAAAGAGTAGGGCCATATGGATTCGGGAAGGGGATAGGAATACTAAATTCTTTCACAGATTTGCCAATCATAGAAGAAAGATCAATTCCATATGGGAGATCATTGATGCAGCTGGAAACCAGTCTTAGACGTAGAAGGAAATTTGCAGAGCCGATGTTCTACATTTTCAAAAGACTCACTGTCATAGTGACTTGGACAGTTTTAAGGACCAAAGTTTGGGGGTGGAATTATATCCCTCCATGTTCGACAAGGATGTAAACTCAGATGTATACAAAGTTGTCTCGGGGGAGGAAATCTTAGGGGTGCTCAAATCTTTTAAGGGGGGCAAGAGTCTGGGACCAGATGGGTGGACGGTTGAAATTTTTACACATTTCTTTAACATTTTTAAGTAGGATCTTCTTGATATGGTGGAGGAATCACGAACCATACACCCGCATATAAATTCTACATATATTGAAGTAATTCCGAAAAGGACTCCCTCTGATTCTTTCTCGGATTATAGACCCATTTCACTTTGTAATCATATATATAATATTATCTCAAAAACTATTTCTAATAGGTTTAAGCATACTTTGTCAAAGTACATATCCCCTCAGTAGTTCGGTTTCTTGCAGAAAAGACAAATTCATGATGTTGTGGTGATTGCCCAGGAATGCATACATTCGATCCATTCTAAAAAATTAAATGTTGCTATTATGAAGGTCGACTTACAGAAGGAAGATCACTGTCTATATGACTGTCCATGCCAAATGTGCCAAGTGGATTATGGCCTGTGTCTCAAACGTTAGTTATGATGTTGTTATTAATGGTTATCCAATAGATTTCTTTAGGGATGAGAGGGGACTTAGACAAGAATGTTCACTCTCTCCTTTATTATTCATATTAGCAGTGGATGGGTTGAGTTTACATATCAAAAAAACGGTGGCACAGGGACAGTTTCATGCAATGAACTTGGAAAGAGATATCAGAATTTCACATAGCTTTTTTGATGATGATGTACTCATCATGGGGATGCTCAATAGGTTTGCATGGCTGACACTTTTTCATATTTTTGTGAAATTTTGGAATGATACAGGACTATACATGAGCTTATCATTCTACATGGCACAAGCGATATGGAGGTTATTGCATATATACATAGAATTTTTGGGGTGGCTTCAGATTTATTATCAGGGGGCATGAAGTATCTTGGCTATTGTATTAAGCCTTGTAGTTATAGGGTAAATGATTGGATGTTGCTTCTGGATCATTTTTATAAAAAAATTACTTAGTGGGAATTTAGATGTTTATCATTGGGGGGTTGTATCACATTGACCCAATCGGTGATCACACAGTTGGGAGTATACTAGGCACATCTATATCATCTCCCTCACACCATTATTAAGATTCTGAATCGGATTATGGCCAAATACATCTGGTCTGGTGCGACTAATAATAACAAACTCCACCTAGTCAAGCTGGACCATATCTCCCTTCCTAAACAGCTGGGTGGCTGGGGGATATTGAATCTAAGGAGATTTGGTTGGGCGTTACTGCAGAAGTCACTATGGAGGGGGTTATTTGGGAATGGAATATGGAGCATGATTTTAAGACATAAGTATCAAAAGGACCATGATTTTCCTGTCTAGATGTGTAGAGGGCATATTGGGATCTCATCGGGCTCAGCGATTTGGCTCAGTTTCATAAAAATCTGTAATTTTTTTTGTAGAATCTTGCATGGAAACTAGGTTCACAGACACCATACTATTATTGGAATGGATGACATACTGGGCATAGAAGGTGACAATCATATATCATATGGCTTTATACATTACATCAACAGCCGTGGGATATTGTTTTGGAACTAGGTCATTTTGGAATGGCAGGGTCAATGTCCAATATGGAAACGAGCGTGGAAACTGGGCTTGGATGGGCAAATGGCACGGGAGTGGGAGCAGATTAGTACTGGCATGAAGCTTTTAGGAGTATGTCGTGAGGCAAATGGGGACAAGATTGCTTGGATAGGCAAGATGAAGGAAGGTGGTGTTGTGGTCGCTGATGTATATAATGATGTCTGTCATTAGGAGGTCCAAAACACTTAGGTATGTTGGTTCTACAAATTCTGGAAATCTAAAATCCCCATTGAGATCATTATTTTTCTTTAGTTGGTTTGGAAAAACAAAAATCTAACATGGGAGAACCTTCAAAAGAGGAATTGGTAGGAGCCGGGGATTTGTGTACTATGTAGGAAAGCGGAGGAGGACAATACCCATATTTTTCTAAAATGCCCTATGACTGTACAGGTTTGGAGTAATCTTGCTAGTTTCATTGGTTTCCCCTATAACCAATATGAAAACATTACTGTATGCTTGAGTTGGTGGAGTAAACAGAATCCTACATGGCGGAACATCCCCCTTGTTCTTTAATGAGAAATTTGGACATGGCGTAACAAAATCATTTTTGAAAATTATGAAGAAAATGATATGCAGGTGATGGACCGCATTATAAGATGGTATACATTTGGAAAACAACATGGCACAGGTCTAAGAAGATCATTCACAAAAAGACAGGCCCTAGAATGGAGTACCCGCTGGCTTTTTTGATGGTGCGGCACAAAGGAACATATGTGGTTGTGGCTTTTGGATTGCTATATCAAAGGAGCAGGAATTCTGGGTCCATTTGGGCGCTAACAGAGGCACGAATATGAAGGCTAAAGCGATGGCTCTATGGGGTCTTCTTTGGTTCTCACGCTATCTTAACATCTCTTCCATTCACATTTTTGGAGACTAAGGATTATTATTGACCATGTTATGGGTTGCACAAAAGTAAACCAACCAATCCTCCATGGCTGGCTCAATCAAATCGAGAATCTTTGAGCCTCTTTTAGAGACTCAACGATATGCATATTGGATGTTTTGGATGGGATGCACATTGAAATCAAGATGGGAAATAACATAATAGATATCGGGGTGCTTCTCTTCCCTGAATAGCATCAACTTTTTTGTTGGAGAACACCTCTGATACATGCTGCTTTTTGATATTTTCTAGTGATTTTTCTTTTGACACGGTTTATACCTTTTCTTTGTTTGTGCATAGCATACTTCACATACAAATACTTTAATGGCTGTCTAATTAAATTAAAATAGATATATGGTTGTAACTATTTCTTTTTCTTTGTATTATTACCACTCGGTACATATTCACAAATTTCGATTACACAATTTTGTCACCACAAGTGGAGATGAATCTTGAAAAGACTATTAGACTTACTATAATGGCAAAAGTAGAGATGAATCTTGAAAAGACTATTCGAATTACTATGATGGCATTTGGCATTATTCAATGCAATATGCACTATATATATATATATTGCTTTTTTCATACTGGAAAAAAAAAATATTTAACGTACGTGTGCACGAAATCCTGAAAACTGATATTTAACGTACGTGTGCACGAAATCCTGAAAACTGCCATCATGGGAATTGCTCTCTCCCGGCGTTTTAATTGCTGATGAGTAACTGAACCGGCCGTATTTTTAGCCCAAGTCGGTCTATGTTTTTGTTTCAGGCAATACACTGTTCTCGAGTTCTCCCCTGTGATTTGTAAGGTGATCAAGATGGCAAGGGATACTGGTGTGGGTCGTGGCATGAATTTAAGGCTTCTGTTCAACGAGAAAAGTGGGAAGATATTGTTTGCAGAAGCGGGTAAAGATTTTGTAGATCTTCTTTTTAGCTTTCTCACGTTGCCAACTGGTTGTGTCATGAAATTACTTTCATCCCAAAAATTTGCAAAGAGAGTGGGCTGCCTCACCAACCTTTACAACAGTGTAAACAAGCTCGACTCCATGTTTATGAATGCCGATAAACTCCGCCTGCTAGAGCCGAATGTTATGTCTGCCGAGTCTAATGAATTCCTTAAAGTACAGTCGGCTCTCACGTTTGTGGCAATCCGGGTCAATATACTGGCAATACGCACCATATGACCACTCAGAAGGGTGGCCTCTGTGTTTGTGGCAAATCGATGAAGTACGCTGTGCAATTACAGAACCCCTGCAACGGAGATAACAGCAATGGTGGAGGAAGCAGTGGGGGAGGTTATGTGAAGGAGACGGTTACTTTCGTAATCACCGATGAATTGGAGATCTCTCCCGCTTCAATCATCACCTGCATTAACTTGCTCAATAAGCTCAATGTCCAAAATCTCTCGGATCTGAGAGAGAGAAATGCAAGTGTTGGTCGGATGAGCCAAGCACTTATCAGTGATTTAAACTAGTTACTATTGATTTTTTTTTAAATAGTTATTAGCGATTTAAAAAAAATAGTTACTATTGATTTTTTTTTAAATAGTTTTTTTTTTCCGAAGGTGGTAAAACCTATCAACTCAGGTGTCAAACCAACAGTGAGGACAGCCATCTCTGGCTGCTATCCGCGAACGCTGGGTTTGACTCATCACTGTTAAATAGAAAAACCACGCCACCTGGCATAACCCTGCTGGTGGTCCGTAATCGGGAGCAGGCTCTCACTCCTGCCAGATGCCTCTGGGTCTTGGGCCGTTAACCTGTTTCCTTACGTCCGAGGAAGACGAGCTCTTAACCAAGCAGAAGCAGTTTTACGGCATACTCCAGGCCGCTTTTTTAAATAGTTATTAGCGATTTAAAAAAAATAGTTATGGGTGATTTTTTTTATAAGGAAAAAATAATTTTAGATTTAAGATTTTTGTGATTTATAATGTAAATAGATGTTTTTTGGATTAATCAACTAATTACTATTTGGTTTCAAATCAATTAATGTGGTCTATCATGAGGACAAAGTGAAGAATTAATGGATTTTAAGGAATAAGTAGTATGGATGCATGATTGCCCAGAATTAGTAGTCCAAAACTAATCGTGGCTAAAATAGTTAAATTAGTTAGAAAGGTAAGTAAAATAATATATATTTGGTTAAAAAGGATAGGTGAAAACTAGCAGTTGTTAAATTAGTTAAATAGGTAAGTAAAATAATATATATTAGGTTAAAAACTAACTATTAGGAATAAAAATAAATTTAAAATATTAAAAATAAATATAAAATAAATAAATATCAGTTTAATTTTAATAATTAATTAAAATGTTAAAATAATATATATTTATTTAAAACCAACTGTTTTAATTTTTTTCCCATTATATTAAAGTCTTTAAATTTATTTTTGAGTAAATATTTGATTTTAATATTCTAATAATTAATTAGATATTATCAATTTATAATTTTTTTTGGACTTACCTTAATCAAATATATACCTAAGATAAAGAAACAGAACCCAAGATAAAGAAATCAAAATATACAAATTAAAAAAATTACTAATTAAAATTAAATATAAAATTAAGAAAGATTCGAAACGCGTCGACAAATGATATTCCATGTGATTTTCGCCGAAAAATCTTTCTTAACTTGATATGGATCACAGAAGCCTGAACTCTATTAAATATAAAAATTTATATACATTTATTAGATATATTAAAAAACGAAAATATCAAAAAACCAATTTATCTTTCTATTAAAAAAAGAAATAGTCCATATCTTATATTTTTTAGTTTTACTAGTAAATATTCATTTCTTTCTATGATAATTTAAGTCTTTTTTTAATTTTTATTATAACTTTCTATAATAATCTAAAACTTTCATATTCTTATTATAACTTTTCACAATTGTTCAAAAATTGTCACATCTGATTGTTCTTTTTTACTTCAACCTACAACAAAGAAAACACCCTCACATATAGATCTATTTACATATTCAGATTCTCTTTCTTGATTTTGGATAGTCTCCTAAAAATACACCCTCACATATAGATATATTTACATATTCAGATTCTCTTTCTTGATTTTGGATAGTCTCCTAAAAAACACCCTCATCTATTTACATATTCAAATTCTTTTTCTTGATTTTGGATAGTCTCCTAAAAATACACCCTCACATATAGATATATTTACATATTCAAATTCTCTTTCTTGATTTTGGATAGTCTCCTAAAAACACCCTCACATATAAATCTATTTACATATTCAGATTTTCTTTCTTGATTTTGGATAGTCTCCTAAAAATAGTTAGTTAATGCTACTGCCATTAACTAATTCTGAACCACTTTGCCGCAATTAAGACATCCCACAATAACTATTATTAACTATCACAGTCCATTTATTTATTTATTTTTCCTTCTTAATTTTGAACCTCTTTGCTGCCATTAAGACACCCCACAGTACTAAGTTCTCTGCCGTATTGTGATTTAAAACAGTTAGTAGTGTTAAATAAGAAGGTGATCACATTTTTATGGTTTAGGCGCTGAAGTTGCTGGCAAGGGCTAACCAGCCATATATTGAGTCATAAATGCCCTGGCCATCTATGTATGTGGTGCATGTCAGTGGGATGGCATACATAACTCCGGCGGGCGACCTCGCGTTTCCGGTGACATACACGGGACCCACCAACGAGGGCCCGCCCGCCCCGTCTCGTTTTTGACTCCGGCGGCCAGCATGTGTTTTTGGTGGAGTATGCGGAGGAGTAGTCGGAGAATGTGTTTCAGGCCGCGTGGGGATGAGCATTGACGCAGATAATTAATTACGTACATTTCTCCGCAGTCCGTCGTTTTACTCGCTGCTCCCAACACCAATCATGAAGCCGCGCGATTCACCGATTTGAATTTGAATTGATTTATCGCGCCAATTTCATTTTCATTTGCAGTCAATATCCGAGGATTGAATCGTGGAGTTTGGGTTGTTTTGTTACAGTGTTGTGGAATCGAGTTTGTTTGAGGTTAAGGAATGGGATGCAATGGACAAAACCTTTATGGGGCACCAGGGCTCTTCTTCCTCAATCACTTTGGATGGGTATGAAGGGTAATTCCCCATGGATATTTCTACGCGGTTATGGATTGCTTCTGCGAGAAGACATGGAGCCACACTCCGCAGTACAAGATCGGATACTGCCAGCAGTGTCCAGAGAAGGTGTGATGGCCCGTGGAATTAGGGCAACGACCCTCTCCATACTTCAACGCTGGAATGTTTGTTTTTGAGCCGAGTCAGCTGACATTCGACTGCCTTTTGGAAACTCTGATGGCTACTGTGCCAACGCCCTTCGCAGAACAGGTCTGGATCTGTTCTCATTTCAGTGAGGATCATGCACATTTTTGTTTGGTTTACCAGATCTAATTTTGACTAAATTGTGGTATATGTTTTGTAGGATTTCTTGAATATGTATTTTGAGAAGATATACAAGCCCATTCCTCTGGTGTACAATCTGGTTCTAGCCATGATGTGGCGGCATCCTGAGAACGTGGACTTGGACACTGTCAAAGTTGTTCACTACTGTGCTGCTGTAAGCTTTCTTTTCACTGCAAATTTGGGTTCGATAGAAACAATATGATTTATATATGAAAGACGAGATAGGTGTTCTGAGCGTACAGGGTTATATTAATGGATGAATGTGGATGTGCAGGGATCGAAGCCGTATATTGGTTAGCCCTTGCCTTTGCAAAACAAGTCTCTGTGGGAGGAGAATTTTGTGGCCAGACTTTGAAGATGCATGAGATGAATTGGTGACACAGGGAAGATGACAAAAAATAAGTCTTAAATTCTTATCAAATCATTTATAGTTAACAATGTGGACTGAGAATGAAAATATTAATGGTATTAATCTTTTGGTGTTGTGATATCGATTGCAGGGGATTATTGGAAGAGATTTGAGAGACTTTTAAAATATTCCATGGTATTTTCCGAATGCAGATGAGCTTAGAAAAACGGTAAATAAGTGTGGAGCTTTTGAGATTGAGAGTTTAAAGTGTGCGAGAGGGTGCCGAGTATGCGTGAGGAAGATTTTGAAGAGTATATTAAGAACCCAAAAATGTTTAGTTGTGTGAAATCCAATTTATTCAAGAGCTTTGTGTGTAGTTTGGTTGAAGCCCACATTGGCAAGGAATCTACAGAGATTTTTTCAGGTTTTTTCCTGAGAAGGCCTTAGCACTTCCACTGTGCAATCCACCTTCTAGTCTGTCCCATACATTGTCGCTTAACTTATAAGAAAGTAGTCGACAATGTCTACAAAATCATTTGAATTTTTATATGAGAAGGAATAAATTTACGTGAGAGGTAATCCTTTTGATCAAGATATTTATGTGGATTTGTAATATTATTTAGTATTCTTATTATTAAAACGACGGGGCCAATCTGTTATAACAAGTGATAAAATTTGAGATTTTTTTTTTAATTGTATATTTAAAATGCAAATAAAATAGTCCAATTTCATTCTTGTCAATTCAATTAGGAAATATTTTGAAATTTATAATTGAGTTACCCTCAAGTCAAAGTTAGTAAAGTCGGACTTAAAGGGAAGCCAATAATTAAACCTGCTGATTTTGAAAGTTCTGCTAATTTTGTAAGTCTCTCCATGAATTGTTTTTTATTTTTAAATTAGTGGTTTGTTTGGTACATTTCACTGTTTTAAAATTTTATTTGAGGTATAAAAAGCTAACAATTAGTTGTTTTTTATTTTATTCTAAAATAGGTGGCATATATATATATATTTTGGGAAATAAAAAACTAACCATCATATTTAATTTAATTTTTAATTATGTTTTGTGGAGATGATAAAGTGGATTCATAGTAAATTATAAAATTATTTTATGTAAATGATATTATTTTAATTATAAAAATAAAATTAATAAAAATTATTACTATTATTATTTAATAGTTTGTTTTATTTTTTATTTTTAAATTGTAGATAAACATTTGTATTTATTTTATTTTAATTTTTCAAAAATTTTAAATAATAATTGATTAATTTTGTATTAGTAAATAGTTTTAGTAAAAATGAACTATACGTTTATAAGTGATGTTATAAGGAATTTTTAATTATAAGTTACTTTATAAGGAAATTTTAATTAAAATTTAAATATCTAATTTAAATTTAATCTAATAAATGTAATTGATCAAGAGGACTCTTTTAAGTGATGTGATTGAGAGGATTGGAAGGTTCAATATTGATGCAACCCCATAGCGATCACTGAAGAAACCTAGACCATCTCAAAAAGGTCCCCCAAAATGGCTCACCAAAACACTTGAAAGTATTCATTTTGATGAGGTCGAAAAGAGAGGAACCATATTACGTATTTAAATTTTAATTAGAAATTAGTTATCATATTATATATTGATTGAACATGCTTAGATTTTATTAGCATTTTTTGATGAGTAAGGTTTCATTATGTTAAATATATATTGGCTTCATTGGCTTGTTATATTTGGCTTGATTCTCATAGATATCATAGTTACGTTTGAAGAGCTATGTGATAATTCCAGTGCATCAATGAATTTATATTTTTGCATAGCCATAGATTTCAGTATCATTTTTTATTTTTTATTATTATATGCGAGCTGTTGTTTGAAAATTAGCCTAATTGATAAAAGTAATCAAGGCAGTGAGAGTGCCATTCACCAATTTTCTAAGAGAAGAAGGCCCCAACCTCTTGAAAATTGTCTTTTTACCTTAAACCTTTCAAACACCATAGTTCTTTGCTTTCATTTACTTCTCTTCTAGAATAGAATGATGATTCAAGTACATGCTAGTTAAAGAGATGAGTAGAAGACTATGAGCAACCACTCATCTTCACTCTCATAGATGAGGAAGGTTGTAGTGCATTCTCATCCCTATAACTAGTATTGGCTCTATATTAACTAAGTTGAGTAAAAGATTGTCAGAATGTCCACTTGCCTCCACCAAGAAGGAAGGCCCTAGTGCATTAGTTATCCTTTTTGATTGAAAACCCCTTTGATCATTTTCCCATCATTTGAGTGAAAACTTGGAATTTTTGAGATGATTGCATAGAGAAGTTGGATTTGTGTGAGAGATCATAGTATATGCCTAGTTTGAAGTATTCTTAAATCAAGTAAGAGTGATTTCATTACAAGCTTGTGTGAATATGTTAAGAGTTTTGTTTCATGATTCTTGAATTGAGTTGTTAGTTTTGATTTAGAAGTGACAAATAATCTAACTTAACTCATATTACATACTTTAGTGTGCTTCAAAGTTTACAAACACTAAATTGATATAAAATCATGTCGACTCACAAACACCCCTTCAAATTAGGGGGGGGGGGAATGTTATACACCTAATCCTTTGGGATTGGTTAGATAACTTGTAAATATGTAAATAAAAGGAAATATGAGTAGTTATAAAAGGAATCGACCTTGGAAGATGAAATAAAGGGTCACTCTTGTATGTTATATAAGTCTATTTTCATCAATGCAATATCAATATGATTCACGACTCATATTCCTTGGCTCGACAAATTGAAACACGAAAAACCATATAATTCTTCTCTTGAATCAGAAATCGTTGATCTTAGATGAGTCATTAGTGATTTGGCTAAGCAAAGGCAGAATGATGTTCATTCCATGGCTCCACCCTCATCTTCTATATTGGATTATTTAATTATGTCAATTTAAGCTTGTCAAATCATTGACATAATAGCCCCAATAAATATGCTAGAGTCTAAATGATATTCATGGTAGAAAACACAAGTTTTTTGGCCTTATTAATCAACTTTTGTTATAAAATTTAAAGTCTTAAATTTTCTCCCTTGTAACAGGTGCACAATGGCAAAACCTCCCCTCCCGCTTTGCTGATGTGTTAATGCGTCAAATTTAAAGCATCGACATGAAAAACATCTAGCAGACGATCAGTTGGTTGGTCACCTCATAGGTGTGGCTAGATATGCAATCTAAGTTATGGAAGAATGTTAAGTATCAATTTGGTACACTATTGAACGAATTAAGTTTATGTCAGATGGTGGAAGCATAGATCTGATGAATGCCAATATGATGGAACCCAATAATTATTTGAACACAGTGATTCATTTCTTATGGGAAGAAAAAATTATGAGAATTCCTGGCTATGGGTTTGATGGAACACTAAAACATCATACCCATAGCTATGGGTTTAATGCTTTGCATGCAGAGCATTAAATGGGGATGCTACATTATGCTTGGAGGTGGTTATGCTTTGGATGCTACATTTTACTATATAACCCCTTTTATACCCCCAAACATATACACCCATCGATGCCCTATATCACTCCCCAATACCTATAGACCCCTTAATTCTCTACATCACCCTCCAATATCTATACACCCCTCGATACCCTACATCAACCTCTAATATCTATACACCCCTTGATACCCTACATCACCCCCCAATACCATTATGTTGACTTTATTTTTCGCAATTTTAAATGTCCCTTTAATAAGGTATTGCTCCACAATATGAATCGCTCCAAGTAAAAATACCCCTTATTTTTACTAGAGATGCTCTTTTATTCTGCCAATACCAATAACCACCCCGCCTCCTCTCCCCCCCCCAACACCCCCCAAACCCAATACCCTACACCCCCTTCCCAATACTTACAATTCATTGACTTTATTTTCACAATTTTAAATGCTCCTTTATGGATGAATGTAATAAGATATTGATCCATAGAGGGAAACCCTCTTAGAAGGCGAGCGATCAAAGTCCTTAAAAAGATCCATTTTCGTATTTAAATAAGATGTAATAGTTTCATGATGCATTTTTGTTCCACTAATGGAGCAATAGCTACAACCCCCTTGAGGAGGAAAGTCCTCTATATATATCTTCAACTTTATCACTCAAGAAAGAAGTGGATTCCCCAATAATTTACCTCATTTTGACTAAAGCTAATATCTAAATTCAATTCATTTAGACAAAATTATCTCTTTGATTTTGATTTGGTTTCTTTTTTTCCTAATAAAAAATTATCTAAAACATAGCATCAAGCAAATTATAAATATCCTAAAAAATATCATTTGTTACACTTAAATGTTATGTTCTCATAATCCAAAGAATATCTTTAAAAAAAAAAAAACATATAACTATATTTTATACCAATTACGATTATCTCCAACTTTACATATATTTTCACATAAAAAGCAATACCCTTGTTATATTAAACTTAATTAATTTAAGAAAAAAAATGAAGTCCTCACCACATATTCCTAATTGATTGTAAAAAAATATCAAACTCGCACAATCATTTGTTATACTCTATAATGAATTTCCAAATTCCCATCTTGCCAAATTTTGTGGCACTGTCCTTCTCAGCCAGAATCTATTTTGAAGTTGCTAAATTGATTTATAGAAGCAATATGGACTGACCATGCAATGATGTCCTGTCAAAGGTACATTGAAGAATTAAGAGCAATAGAAGATAGTCTCATCCTTATCATTGATGAAGCTTCTGAGCGTTATCTCACGGAGAATACAAAGGATAGACTTGTTCAGCTGGAATCTAGAAAAAAAAAAAAAATTGTATGAACAAGAAGCTACTTGGAGACTTAAGAGTAGTATTGTTTGGCTTATGGCAAGAGATGACAATACAAAAAAAATTCATAATGTTGCAAAAGGCAAGAAATCTACAAATACTATATGGGAACTGCATGACCTAGAAAGTAATAGAGCCTCTTTGTTTGAAGATCTTGCAAATATGGGAAAGTCTCATTTTGAATCCTTGTTTAAATAACCTCGATAAGCAATGATAACAGAAGTTGTGTGATTGCCTTCTTTTTTCCTAGTTTTTCAAATAATGTAAAGAATGCGCCTATAATGGAGGAAATGACATCTGAAGAATTAAAAGAGGTGTTCTCAATTTTTCAAAAGGACAAGAGTCTTGGTCTTGACAAGTGGTGAGTGAAAATTTTCATTGCTTTTTATGAACTAATTGGAGATGATATTCTTTGTGTTGTGGAAAAATTATGAACTACAGGGTTGGTTCTATCTTCATTTAATAGTACTTTTATCGCTTAAATTCCAAAAGTAGACAACCCTACTACTTTTGACGAGTTTCAACACATATCTCTATGTGATTGTGTATATAAGGTCATTGCCCATCATTTAAAGCCAATCTTATCTAAAGTGATATCAAAAGAGTAGTTTAGCTTCCTTGAAGGCTGTCAGATCCATGAAGCTATTGGAGTAGCCGAGGAAGGACTACATAGTCTAAAATTAAGGAATATCAAAGGTGCAATTCTAAAGATTTACCTTTCAAAAGTATATGATCGAGTAAGTTGGATCTATATTTGTCTCTTACTTACACATCTGGGGTTTAGTATTCCAATTGTAAACTGGATTATGAGCTACATAACCTTTATTTCCTTCATTGTTCTGATAAATTGATCAACCCATGATCAACCTCACCTTTCTTTCATGCTCAAAGAGGTCTTTCGGCAAGTTTGATGTCAATTATCACCTCTTCTATTTTTATTGGTCACTAAAGGATTAAGTCAAATTCTTGGGAGGCTAAAAGAAGTGGTTCTTTGAAAGGATTATTGTTGGCATTGTGATGCATGCGTTGTACTTGATGGCAACCCTCTCATAGACGAACATCTCACTTATATATGCCAAAGAAGTAGTTATCGGGAGGAATCGGGCCTATATAACCCTTGGATGCATGGTTTAACTCTATCGAGAGTTGTTTGGGCGATCAAATCCCATATATGCATTCATTAATACTATCGGGAGGTGTTTGGGCACTTAAAACCCATATATATATATATATATATATATATGTATGTATGTATATGTATGTATGTATTACATAATAATCAATAGCATGTATGCATTGGACCCGACGGCATATCGCTTTTGGTTTATAATAATATTGCATCCGCAGTATATCGCAATGCATAAAGGGTTGCCCACCCCAATCCTCCGATTGCGATAAGAGGTGGCGGACCCGATGGAAGCATTAAAGGCAGCATATATTAACATCGCATTCGTGGTAATCCATTGCGATAACATATGGACCCGATGGCATTTCAAATGTGGTTTATAATAATATCGCATTCGCAGAATGTCGCAATGTATATAGGGTCATCCACCCCAATCCTCCAATTGCGATAAGAGGTGGCGGACCCGATGGAAGATTTAAAGGGATTTTATAATAACATCGCATCTGCGGTGATCGCACAGTTTATAAAAGCCTTCCACTTCAAATTTCCGATAGCGATGAAAACAGTGGACCCGATATATATATAAAGGTTGGTTAATGGGCATGTCGCATCTAATCCATTGGATCGGACGTCGGGAATAGGCCATGATATGGGCATGCGCTGGTAGCGATGAGAAGCGGACCCGATATAGTATTATTATGGGTTCATTCAGTTTAAAGTCCGCCTTTTTTTGTTTGGACCGTTTTCATCGTTTTCCCGCTTAAGCCTTTTTCTTAAGAGATCGGTCAAAACAGTTGCGCCACAGGATTTCGGATCCTCTGGTTTCGACTCATGGTTTTATCAAAATCATGACTATATAAGAAGAAAAGAGATCCTTTGGCAACGCATTGATTATGAATTGAAGATCTTAAGGGAGAATTGATTGGCATTCTTGTGATCGGTTAAGGAGCAATTACTGATCAAGGAGAATGCGCGTAGAACAGAGCAAAGGATCGTAGGCTTGAAGTTCAGACATTTCTTCGAGAGAAATCGCATTGCTTCAGGTGTATTGCAGTTCAGGTTCTGGGTGCGCATATTGGGTTTGTCTTGTGCCTAGCCTCCGGGTGCACTGTTATATGTATATCTTCTGCATTGTGTTCTGATTTCAGCATAAACAACCTCTGTTTTAATGGGTGACCAGATCGAGCATTTATTTATATTTTGATATAGTGCTTGGGTTGGCGCTTGGGTGATTTTGAAAGATATGTTGTATAAAGAAAATATATATTGATCTAATGCCTGGGTAATTCTGAAGATTTGTTTATACTTGATGACCATTTGATCTTCTTGGATCCAGTCTGAAAATTAATGAAACGTGGTCCTTGAACGAAGTAGGGGGTTGTAGCTCCTTCCAGGAGAGACTGGAAAACGAGAGAGGGTTGTAGCCCTCTGCAGGTTGCAACCTGCATACTGGTAAAGGACTGCACCAGTAAAAATTCATTGTAAAAGAAATTCTATTTGAAAGAAGACAGAGACATATTGCAGCAGGTGGTTTTCACCCACATTGGGTTTCCACCTTATATCAGGTGTTCCGTTGTGTGACAATCTGTTTTTAACTGTTCTTGTTCATCATTTTATTGTACTGACATACAAGTTAATTATCAATTTTGGAAGAATAATTTAAAGCATAAATCTGGATAATTTATTGAAAAGAAATTAATAATACTGATTCACCCCCCCCCCCCCCTCTCAGTATTATTTCCAACAATTATGTGTATCTTTTGGGCTTCTCACTTCAAATTTACTATTTGTAGATAACATTCTCATCTTTTGTGATGTTACAAGAAGATATTCTACAACCATCAAATATGCACTTGCTCTTTTGAAGTTGTTAAAGGTATTAAGATTAACATAACAAAATCTACTTTATCTATTTGTGGGTTGAATGTTGAAGATATGGATTTTTATCAAGGTATGTTTCCCTTTGTCACAGATGAGATTGTTGTGGGATTGAAATATTTTGGATTTAAGTTAAAACCTAACTCATATAAATTTTCAGAAGGATTTTGGTTAATAGAAAAAATTGAAAAAAGGCTTAAAAATTGGAGCTTAAGATGGCTTTCTAGAGCTGGAAGACTTTTTCTTATTAAATCAGTCCTTGAGGCAATATTAGTTTCTTGGATGTGGCTTTCCTGGATTCCAAAAGGCATATTAAACAAGATAAAAAAAACGTTGTAATCTTTTATGGTCAGGTTTATCAGATCAATCTATTCTTCCATGGGTAATCCAGATAATAATAGTTGCTCCTAAAGATTTTGGAGGTTAGGGTTTAAAGGACTTACATTTTTTTTCAAAAGCTTTAGCAACTAAAGTTGGTTGGAAATTACTAAAAACTCACTCTCATTGGACGAAAGTGGTGTATATCTAATATATACACCCTATGCAGTGAGAGGACTAGATTTGCTTACCCAATAAATTGAAAAGCAATGTTTTTATCATTTGGAAAGTTGTTCTCTCGTAATTTTTATTGATTGATTCAAGCCTAGCTTGGAAAGTGGGTGATGGATCACATTTAAAGGTTGATCAATCCTTGGATTGGAATTCATATTGATCACAGACTTCTTGAACATTTGATTGAATATCTACATGGTAATGACCTCGCTTACTTGAGTCAAATTGTAGATCTAGCACAAACAAATCTATGGAATCGAGGTTGGGTTTTGAAAGATCATTTAGGCATACCCATGCATCTTCATCATTTCTAGATTAGATACATTGGCAGTTTACCTGCAACACATCTCATATTAGCTCAAGAGGAGGATGAGTTGGTTTGGTCCCATGATTCCTAAGGGGTTTATACGCTAAAATTTGGATATGCTTTTCTTATATCTGATAGATTGTAGGATGTTCATGAGGACTGGTGGGAACTTTTATGGAAAATTAAAGTTCCCAACTTGGGAGAATTTAACAAGGAGATGTTTTCAAGGCCCAAACAAATGTGTCCTATGCAAAGTTGATGATTCAAGAATCTCTCAATCATTTATTCTTACTGTGTCCTTATTTTAAAGGTGTTTGGAAATATGTTATGAAAAAGTTCATATTTGCAGGTATTTGGTTAGGTGAAGAGTTAATGGAGGTATGTATTCAGTGGACTCATTGAGGGAGAACAAATTGTATCAAGTATTGCCTCTTTTAATAGTTTGGGGAGTTTGGCTTGCAAGAAATAGAGCTATCTTTGAAGATGACATCTTTCCCATTGAAGTTTTTGCTACACAAATTTTAGTTGTTTATGACCTTCTCTTGAAGGACCAAAGAGATAATAACAATAGAATCCTAAATCCAACAGTCGTTGATAGATCTCATCCTTGGGAATTCTTTGATGGGACTTCGCAAGGAGACACTTTTGGATGTGGGGGAGGATTTGTATTACATATTTTGGAAACTCATTTATTTTCTCTAAAAATGGGTTTGGGAGCAAGTTCCAACAAACTATGCACAACTCTTATCCTCAAAATTGTTGTTTATGTTTACAATTGAGAATAGAGTAGATAGTCTTTCTAAAAAAAATTATGATTGGATTTTGGGACCTCATAGATCAAAAAACAACAACAAAATGATCAGCTCTATCAATTTTATCATAAACCATTCATTAATAAAACTGATTAAATATAACAATTTTCTTTAAGTTCACATACTTCAACAACATTTTGTAAGACTTTTTAGTATATCTCCATTTATTCATACTTATCTCATATAACAATTACACGTACCAACATTGTTTTGATATTTATATTTAGTTTTATTATAGTTATTTTGGAAAACGATGACTATATAACCCCTCTTTCTAGAATCCTAATAAATCATCACATATATATATATATAAATAAAATTACACCTTTTTCCTACCAAAAAAACTATATAACATTGCTGATGACTAATGATGAAAGATACCAGTGAAGTTTGGCTTTTACTAGCCATCAGGGTTTACTAAATTTTATAATAATTCATAATTACGTCACATTGCATGCGTGTAAATATTTTCATATCGATGCAGAATTAAATGAAAATTAAATATTTTTTGAATTACAGAAAACGAAAGAGTAACCATGTACGTCCAGTCATACAAATGTCAATTTGTATATTTACAAATATTAAATAAATTCGATTAACTTACAACCAATAACTGTAAGCGCAACAGCAATATCCTCATCTTTGAGGACATACAGTATGATCTTCTGTATGATATACAAATTGTCCCCGTCTATGCCGGTGGATTAAAATATACATATATAAATATCTTATGCTACAGGCGACTTCTGCAAATTTGAAATCTCTTAAGCTGCAGGCGGTGCAGGCATTAAGTTGGGATTTGTTGCCGTCGCAGCAACAAAGAATGAATTAGCAGCCACTCGTTGCAGATCATTTGATTTTCCATCCAACTCTGAAATTGGATCTGGAATTATGTCGCATGATCCCGAGTGATCCAACGAGGGGTCATTGTATATGTCCCACCATTTCTGCACCAGCGTCTTTATATCTTCCCTCTCCATATTTTCCTCCTCCCCACTGTACCTCCACGGCTTCGATCCCTGCACATCCACATTCATCCATTAATATAACCCTGTACGCTCAGAACACCTATCTCGTCTTTCATATATAAATCATATTGTTTCTATCGAACCCAAATTTGCAGTGAAAAGAAAGCTTACAGCAGCACAGTAGTGAACAACTTTGACAGTGTCCAAGTCCACGTTCTCGGGATGCCGCCACATCATGGCTAGAACCAGATTGTACACCAGAGGAATGGGCTTGTATATCTTCTCAAAATACATATTCAAGAAATCCTACAAAACATATACCACAATTTAGTCAAAATTAGATCTGGTAAACCAAACAAAAATGTGCATGATCCTCACTGAAATGAGAACAGATCCAGATCTGTTCTGCGAAGGGCATTGGCACAGTAGCCATCAGAGTTTCCAAAAGGCAGTCGAATGTCAGCTGACTCGGCTCAAAAACAAACATTCCAGCGTTGAAGTATGGAGAGGGCCGTTGCCCTAATTCCACGGGCCATGACACCTTCTCTGGACACTGCTGGCAGTATCCGATCTTGCACTGCGGAGTGTGGCTCCATGTCTTCTCGCAGAAGCAATCCATAACCGCGTAGAAATATCCATGGGGAATTACCCTTCATACCCATCCAAAGTGATTGAGGAAGAAGAGCCCTGGTGCCCCATAAAGGTTTTGTCCATTGCATCCCATTCCTTAACCTCAAACAAACTCGATTCCACAACACTGTAACAAAACAACCCAAACTCCACGATTCAATCCTCGGATATTGACTGCAAATGAAAATGAAATTGGCGCGATAAATCAATTCAAATTCAAATCGGTGAATCGCGCGGCTTCATGATTGGTGTTGGGAGCAGCGAGTAAAACGACGGACTGCGGAGAAATGTACGTAATTAATTATCTGCGTCAATGCTCATCCCCACGCGGCCTGAAACACATTCTCCGACTACTCCTCCGCATACTCCACCGGAAACACATGCTGGCCGCCGGAGTCAAAAACGAGACGGGGCGGGCGGGCCCTCGTTGGTGGGTCCCGCGTATGTCACCGGAAACGCGAGGTCGCCCGCCGGAGTTATGTATGCCATCTCACTGACATGCACCACATACATAGATGGCAAAAGCATTTATGACTCAATATATGGCTGGTTAGCCCTTGCCGAAGTTGCTTTGGGCTTGTTTCGCTTCAACCACTCCTTTGGATGACGTTTTCGGCGGTGCGGCCTACACACGTAGTTGAAGGGTAATGCCTGAATTAGGTAACGGTCATCTCAAGATTAGATTTCCAGAAGCATCTTAATGCGTTTGCTGTATTAATGTTTGGTCCTCAGGAAGAATGCTGAGGTTGCATTTAACATGAAAAATTATGCCTTTCTCGTTGCAGGGTGGAAGGTAATGTAACAGATGTAACAGAAGAGACTTTGCCTATATAATTGTTGAGCGACTTACAAGCCTGCAGACTGCATTATAACCCAAAATGGTCAAAATAAACTCTGAACAATCATTTAAAGCTGATTTTCCCATTGGGATTTTCAAGTTAAACATTATGTTACTCATGTCATGAATTGCTCTAATATTTATGTAAATTCTGCGTGGAAGCATTGTTGTTTCCACTCACATTTTATTGGATTCATATGGTTAACTTACAGGTTGTGTTGCTGATAGTTTTATTTATTTATTTATGCCAACATGTCATAGCCAGAATTTCGAATCTGAATGAGGAGGAAAACAATAAACAATCCCGACCACACGTCCGTGTCAGTGATAGTTATAGCTCAATAATCGACTTCTTTTAGCTTTGTGAATAACACTTAATGAAATACCAGCTGCATTGAGATCAATGGCTCTTAGAAAATGGCCATTGTAATTGTTTTCTTAAACTTCTAATTCTGCTCCTGATTTCCTGCCAGTTATTGTTCACTGAGACCGTTGGGTTAGTTGGGTGCCTGACCACCAGTCTTCTATCATTTAGTGAGCTCATTAAGCACTCATATGGGCCATATGCACCCTTCTACAGGCCATCCACAACCTCTAGGAGGTCATACGCATCACTTCCGTGAGATTTCTGCCTGGCGGTGCAGGGTATTCTTTTTTGCCCTACTCTACGTTGAGTGCATTCAATTAAATTAACCTAACAAGAACATTCATGTTCACTCCATCAATACATGGGTGGGCTGGTCATATGCACTATTTGTTGGTTAATGCCGGTGCTTTGAATTTCCGGCTCCTCCTTTGTAAATAAACATATGCTTATTCCTATGCTAAATAAATGCTGTAATTGATTTTATTTTAAGTATTACATTCTTATATATATATATATATATATGTTTGTTTGTTTGTTTGTTGGAACATATTACTATATGGGTTGTCGGCTGTCGGATTGACCTACACTATGATGGAGCCTCAAAGGCATTTCTGTGATTATCCTGTGTACAACATAGAGTTTGAAAATACCATAAACCATGTGTACCATTTGATTCTAAAGCCATACATAAGCAAATACAATTGTTTAATTTGGTGGTCTCATATCTCATACTTCTAGAGCCTTGTATCTCCTTAGAAGCGAAGTTAGATTTAACTTTGTGCATGGGACTTATCGAATGGTTTATAAACCATCATATGCTGATTAGTTTCTAGTTAAGGAACAATGGAGTAAAGAGTAGAGAATGTGTTGGGTATTGAACAGATTCAATTAAGTAGTCCTCAATTAAAGTAAGAGAAACTCAGTGAAGATGAAAGGTTTTGAAGGATCAAATGTACTAGTAGGCGAAACAAAGGAGGATCAATTTCCAAGGAAACATTATGACTTGAACAAAATCATATAGACATTACACATTTTCAGGATTGTCTTTCTAAGAACAAAATAGAGTGTGACACATTTTTAAGATTGTCTTGCTATGCAAAGAACACTCGTAAAGAATGTTTACTAAAGATAATTACCCTTATATGTAAAGTTTTGGGGATCATAATCCTCCCTATTGAGAAGGTATGATCTAACATGGATCAACAAAATAAAACCTTCACATAAGTTTTAGATCTAAAATTATACTTGGGTATTTCTAGCCATAGATTTCAAGGGGCACAAGCATTTTCATGTGTAAATTCTATTATACCATCTAGAAAAATGTGGAGGAATAGCCAATTATATTTTCAACAATATCATGGTCCTTTGAAGTCGGACTTGATTGAAATTTGCATTGTAGTGAGTTAATATATATTTAAATTAACCGCCAAAAATCAGCCAAAGTCAAAATGGAAAACATAGAAAACTATCTTTTAACCATAACTTGGCCACACACTATCCATTGGTAGCAAAATTTTCATGACAATTCGATGTAACATGTCCTCCTCAACCCACCTAATTTCAGAAAGAGATACAATTATTTTTTTCGTCCAAAACAAAAACTTATAGTCAAGTTTATTGACTTTTAAGGAAAAGAAGGACTCGAAGCCCAACCATTCCAATAAAGCATGAAGGCAAGGTTTTAAAAGAGGACGGGAAGTGAATGTTGGGTCTTTTTCATGAAAACAATTTGTAAATCCTTCCTAGGAGTGTACAAACAATAGTATGATAAAATCACACAATAATTTCAAATTGAGAGTGTGTATGAATGTATCTCTAGTTGTGATCACAAAAATGCTATTGGATTGAAGAACTAGAGTTCTTCCATTGGGTTCTCCAGGGTATGCCTTGTGGTAATGATGTGAATGTTGTTGTTGTTTATGTTCAGTTTTCATGTTTGACCAATTTCCCTTAGTGAAATACAAGTTTTTAGCCTTAATAGAGTATTATAGCAATTTGCATGTTTGAACATAGAATTGGATATAACAACACTATTATATCTTATAAGTAGTCCATCTCAAAATTTGAGTAAATTTTCCCAGCGATATATTTTTGAATTATGGATCAAAAGTAGGTTCAAAAAATAGATATCCTTGGGAGGGATAAAGGAAACAAAATTCCCTAAAACAATATTCATAATAAGGAAAAGCAATTAACAATTCCTTAACATGACCCATGAGTTAATAAATGACAACCAACTAGATAAGTGAATGAATACATGGAGAATAACAATTATAAGACACATGAACTATGCCCAAGAACTTTAAGTTATTATAAAACTCCTCTTTATCAAGGTAAGGATGGACTATATGTATATTACGAAAATATACATGAGCTTGTTTGCTTTGTTGACCTTGTCAATTAGGTGAATTTTGATGTCTAAAATGGGCCTCGTAAGGAAAATAATAAAATAATAGTTAAAATAATAAAAGAAGACTTGTGATTTTTAAAGAAAAGGAAAGGAAATTATTATTTTCTTTGATTGTATTTTCAGCTAATCTCCTTGTAGGTTGACTCAAATGTCATGAGTAGATACTTATTGGATGCATAATTAAATTCCACATCCAATGATTACTCACTTTTAAATATATCCACATCGAAAAAATTGAAAATATATGAAAATAATACATTGAACATGCTTTTTTAATGTATTTTCAATTTTTTCAATGTGGATCTACTCAAAAGTATGTAGTGTGGATACTCGTTGAATGTGGAATTTAATTCAGCATCCAATGAGTGTCTACTCTTAACATTTGAGTGAACATACAAGATGATAATCCAAAATACAATTAAAAAAAAAAGTAGTTTTCTTCTTTTCCCTCCAAAATATTTAACTATGGGGATGACATCATCATCTTAAATCCTATTGGCTCTTTTAGAGTTATTTTTTTTAGTACATTTTTTTTTGGAGGTCCATTTTTGACCTCAAAATTCGCCTAATATTCTCTCTGGGAATGTGTTTAAAAGCTGGGAGTATTGTCCAACCTTCTATTGGCTTAGATAATTTTTTTACCCTACACAATGGCGTCATATAATATCACATCCTTGGATTTCATTTGGGCCTAAATGGCATCTCTAACTTGTGAGTAATGAGGAATATCACATGAAAGATATCCAAAAACCAAATTTTTTGAATATATAGACAAATTAACACTTATCAAAGGATGAAATGGTGAATAAAAAGCTAACATATATGAAGAAGGATATCCTAGTTCTAATTGTTAATGAAAATGATGCTACGAGGGAGATAGTGACACAACATTACCATAAATTTGAAAACAGAGTATCCTTTACTTTTCGTGATGCAATTGCCATGAGTTTTAAACATTCTTCTCTTATTAGATAGAACTTCCTGAAGAGTACAAAGCATGGACTCAAACTAGTTCTTATTCATCAAGTCCAACATCAGCCATTAGGGGAATTTTGAGGTCTAAAATGGACCTCCTAAGAAAAATGTAAAACCAAAATAAAATTTATAAGAACCAATAGGATTCAAGATGATGATGTCAACCATGGTGGATAATTCACCATTTTTTGAGTAAAAAGATTAAAAAATAATAAAATAATAAAACAACTTTTTCAACTCGTATTTTCAACTTATCTCCCTAAGTTTTTGCTCAAATTTCGAGTGGGAGTACTAGTTGGATGCAAAATTTAATTCCTCATCCAAGGAGTACCCATGTTACATCATTCGATGGACCCTGTTGCATCAAAAATGAGAAATACATGAGAAAACATGATTGCAATAATGTTTTTCATGTATTTCTCATTTTTCATGTAGTAGGGTCCATCGAAAGTATGCAACATGGTTACTCCTTGGATGAGGAATCAAATTTTGCAACCAACAAGTGTTGCCCCTCAAAATTTGAGTAAACCCATAGGGAGATAAGTTAAAAATACGAGTTGAAAAGATAGTGTTTTTTTTCTCCTCTAAAATTTGATGATGTAATCTAATCTTATTTTATTATTTTCACTATTATTTTATAATTTCCTTAGGAGGCCCATTTTAGACCTCAAAATTCCCATAATGATGACTCACTTTCTTCTCAGTCTTTTTAAGAAGCTTTTTGCATTGAATATGGAACATTAATGGGTGGCATATTAAAATGTTGTTCTCATGGAAGATAGAGTGAGCTAAAACATATGTTACATTTGTCTGAGACATTGTTACTATGCATTTGAGTTGTACTTGAGGAGACAAGTGACTCATAGATACTCCACATTATTAACAAAGGGGGAAAAGGAAATCATGAAAAAGAAATTAGGAGGATGACTATTGACTCGAGATGCTATACACAGTCCATGAATACTCACTAATAATCATGAGTAGTGTGAGTGTTGACCACCCAAACCTTTATCAAAACAAGTATGGTAAGAATATAGCTAAGTAGTCAACCAAATCTCATAATCATAATAGTGTGGTAACTATGGTAATGAGATGCAAGGTACTATTTAATGCACATGGAATACATGCAGGGTTTGAGGGTATGCATGCTTACTTGGGAGGCTCATATTCATGAGGCTTTCATCTCCATTTTAGATACTTCATATCAACCCTTTCGTTTTATTAGTAATGAAATTCGTCATCAATGTTAGGACAAGAACCAGGTTGATAAGGAGGATAGAATCATCCTCTATGCATTCCCTAAAACTCTATTTCCAAATATTCCTCATTGTTTCTCCTCTCAAAACAGTGGATATCCACTAATTTGCCTAGTTTCAAGCTTCCATCTTCTTTTTTAACCTTGAAAATCGTTATAATTTATTGTGGGATCCCTTCAATCTTTTCCTCTACATTGGATGAAAGTATGGTTTCCTTGTCATGTTTAGCATGATTTTAGTGATTTCAAGGCTTGGTTGGGTAGACAGGGGCTCTCCGTACTTGCTCTCATTTTTCTCATCGCCTTCCTCAATCTCCATTTTCTTGCAATTTTCATCATCCTTGTCACTTCTTGTCAACAACTGAGTTCACATCTCTTTCAACGAAACAATACAATCCACCAAAGATTGCCTACTCAATCCTAAAATGTTGGGAAATGGGTACATTATTTAATGTTGAGGACCCTTATTGAAATTTTATGGATATAACTGTTGATATTTCTCTCATGATGTGTGGGATGATGTTGATTCTAGATTTTACTATTCTTTTACCCAAACAGAGTAGATGAAATAGAACTTGTGAGCTATTTATTTATATGAAGTATTGTGTAAATGTATTTAGTAACGTAGACATGGCATTGTATTGTGCAAAGTGTTAGGCCAAGAAATGACTCTCGAATCTTAATATTTGCATTAATGTAAAGATCATTATATAACAAGAAGAGGGGTGAACTTTGAGATTCATATTCCAAGGTCCCTTCCTATTCTAATTGCTCATTTCCTCTTATACATATTTATAATTTGTTCACTTAAACCATGAGAATTAGGTGTCTAACATCCCCCCTTAATCCGAAGGGGTTTTTGTGAGTCCAATCATTATTCTAAATCTTTCAAACTATTCTCTTCCAAGTGCTTTGGTTAAGATGTCTACAATTTTCTCATTTGTGGAACAATGTTGTAAGTGAATAGTATTGGCCTCTATATGATATCAAATCAAATGATTCTTTGTGTTGATATGTTTGGTCCAATCATGAAATTTGGAATTACTGGCCAATTTAATTGCAGAAGTATTATCAATCAGAAAGGGAGTAGAGTTCATTTATTTCTATTGCAAGTCTTCAAGATTTTTCCTGAGCCATGCAATATCCTTGGTTGCTTCTGCGACTGCCACATATTTTTCCTTCGTTATGGAATATGCTGGAACTGAATGCTTGTGTTACCTCCAGGATACAAATCTTGATCCAAGCCTCATAATATAGCCTGAAGTAGACACTCCATTTTCCTTATCTACATCAATGTCTAAATTAGAATATCCAAACAAGAAGAAGTCACCCACCTCTGAATATTTGAGTCCAAAGTCTTGAGTTCCTTTCAAGTACTTCATAATTATTTTTGCAACAGACCAACGTCCTTCAATAGGTTGTCACATAAACTTGGAAATGATTCTAAAGACAAAGGAAAAATTTGGTCTAGAAGTGGCGAGGTAGATAGTACTTCCCACAAACGGTCTATACTTAGTTGCATCTTCAAATTTATTTCCTTCTTTATATGCGAGATTCATATTTTGTTCCAATGGATTGGACAAAGGATCACATTCATCTATGCCAAACTTGTTCAAAAATTCTCCAATGTACTTCTTTTGAGAGAGTTGTATATAGCTTGGATGTTGGGTCACTTCAATGCCCAAGTAGTAATGAAGGTGTCCCAAATCTATCATCTCAAATCCTTTCTTCAACTCTTTCGTTATGCATGAAATATAGTTTTCATTGTTCCCTTTTATCAACAAATCATCTACTTATACCACAAGATAGACAACAATTTTGCCAACGCTCTTGAGAAATAGAGTTGCATCATCTAGATTATAGTGTTTGAAATTTAATTTCAAAAGTTTCTTAGTCAATTTTTCATAGGCTCGCAGTGCTTGTTTTAGGCCATATAAGGATTTGATGAGTTTACATGCTTTTTTCTCTTGTCCCTTCACAACAGATCCTTTTGGTTGAGAATGAAGACATTTTGTTTCAAGTATCCATTTGATAAATCAATTCACATCTATTTGATGTATTTTCCATCCATTTTGAGCTTCCAAGGCAAAGAGGGTCTAGATGGTGGCCCATCAGTTGTGGGGGGGAAGGAATTTTCAAAAATGACACCTTCTTTTTGTGCAAATCCATTTTCCATGAGCCTTGCTTTGTGTTTGTGAAGTGAGTTGTATGATTTATACTTGTTCTTGTAGACCCACTTGCAACTAATAGGTTCAGTTCTAAATGGAGGGTACACCAACTTCCATGTTCCATTCTTTACAAGAGAATCTTCTAAATGGAGGGTACACCAACTTCCATGTTCCATTCTTTACAAGAGAATCATACTCCTTTTGCATTGCTCATTTCCATTCATCATGAGAAGAAAATTGTTTAAAGGCATTTGGCTAAAAATTAGTAGATAAATTTAATTCACAATGATATGAAACATCTATATCATCAAAAAAATTAGAATAATCTACATCACCTCCATTTTGCCTACTGGAACTTCTAGTTCTTGTCTTTCTAATCTCATTATGGTGAAGAATTTAAAGTGTTTTGGTGAGCCATTTTGGGGGACCTTGTTGAGATAGTCTTGGTTGCACTTTTGATTGAGATGGGGTTGCATCATGCTTTAGCCTTCCAATCCTATCAATCACATCACTTAAAGGGTCTTCCTTATTTGAAGGAGTGGTCAGAGCTTCTTGAGGGGGAGACAATTATTCATACGGAGATTTCATAGATTGATCCAAGATTGGGATACCCCCTTCAAAATGTGGAATTTTATTATCAAATTCATGATAAATTCATGATTGAATATATCCAAACGATCAAGTTGTTGGTCAACAATCTTGTCAGTCTTGGAAGATTCAAGAAAAATATCATCTCTAGAAAATATAAACTTATTGTTTACCTCATCATATAGATGATATGCTTTTTTGGAAAAAGCATAAGGCCAAATAAATTAGAATGAATCAGTGCAATCTTTCTACATTCTCTGGAAGTAAAATCATGAAATGGTTGTTTGCTATGTTTTCATAGGATACAAGTGTCACATTACTTCAGTTTCCTTGGAATAGTTGGAAAATGAGAAACACCATTTATTTTTAACAAACAAAGAATATCATAATTAAGATCTCCAAATATTGCATGCCACATGACACTGGATGGAAATGTACCTTCATTGCACTAAGAATTGCATGTAGAGTTTTGTGCATGAGTATATGTTCCTTGTAGATTCAACAATCTTTCCTCCTCTATTCCAGTGATGAAAACTTTATTGTTCATTTCTTTTCTTATCTCAAGTTTTCCATCAAACATATCAATGGAGTGTCCTTGCTAGCGAATGTGAACATGGGACAACAAGTTTCTCTGCAGTTTGGAAAGTAGAGTACATCATGTAACAAAAAGTTAGGATGTCAAAGTAGTTTAATCGTAATGGTTTGATCCAGGTGGATATTGGTGGTCACCCTCCTATTCAACTTGGACCCCCAAAATTGTTTCTTTCAGTTTCCTTAACTGTAGCACAATTTACTATTTTGCAGTTTTTCATGTCCTAAACTTTTGGAGCCATTCTGAGGCCCTAAACCATGTTTTTTCAGAAAATGGACAACTCCAAAGCTTGCAACAAGGTTTGTAGTTGAAATTTGTAGTCCTTGAATCTTTCTATTGAGGTATCATATGCATCAAACAAAGATCATATGCAAAATTTATGACCCCGGGAAGTTGATGTACCAATTTACCCCAACGAGGTCCATATACTTTTGGCGCTTCATCTCCTAGGGTAGGTTTTGGATGTTTAGGGTTTTCTATTGTTTCTAAATAATAAATAGGATTTTGAGCCTTATTATATCGCAATTTAGAAGCCATATAGATGCCACATCTCTTCTAAAATATAAGGTACCAACGCCTAAGCTAGTTTATTTCCATTCTGCATGTAAACAATTTTTAGTACTTTGTTAGTAATGAATTTAAGTTTTTTTTTCGCTGTAGCTCTATGTTTCTGTTTATATCTATATTTCATTTCATTCCTTCATAATTTCAGATCAATGGTATCAGAATGGTATACTCTTTCTCTATTTTTTTATGCATGTCCCTAATGAGGTTGGGGTATAAGGAGTTAAGGCTTGAACTGGTTGAATCTTTGCAAAATCAGCCTCGCTCACCCCAAAGACCTTTTGTGGTGGAAGAAAAGAAGGATGAGGGAGTAGGAGATCCTTTCAAAATATTGCTCGAATAATCCCTTGGGTGACAAAGGAACGAGATGATTAACAAATTTTCCCAAATCATTCGGGGGATGCCCACAAGCGACGCATCTTCATCCAACATCCACCTTAGAGGTGCCACTCCCTTCAAAGGTACAAGTCAAGTTTGAAATTCCCATATTTGAATGTCAGATAGATACAAATGCCATAGATAAATGGTTAAATCTGTTGGAAGGATATTTTTCGGTTCATGATTTTTCCAATAGGGAAAATATTACTTTTTCACTCCTCAAAGATTCCCCCCATGTCAAGGATTGGTGGGAAACCTACTATGAGAAGAAGGACGAGAGGGAACCCTCACCGTTTTTAGCCGCACCCACTTGAAATTATTCCTGAGACACCATTAAGGAACAATATTACCCTACTGAGAGCTCTAAAGATAAGTACATAAAATGGACCACACTACAGCAAGGAAGGGACCAAGATGTGCGAGAGTTCACAAATATTTTCCATACCCTTCGCATGAAGTTGGATATTAAGGATTCTGAGAAGCATCTAGTACTCAAGTACCATGGTTGTCTACACAAATACATACAAGATGAGATCGAGTTCCTAGACATCTTCTTGCTTGGCACCACCTACCGATATATTGTTAAGATCGAACATAAATTTAAATAAAATAATAAAGACTTTGGGTCTATGAATTCAAAGAAAGGAAAAGGTTCTCCTAAACTATAGAAAAAAGGGCAAAGCCAAGGTGGGGTGACCTAGGAAAACCCATAGAAGCCACCAACAAAGAATAGCACCATGAAGACAAAGAAGGACACATGGAAGTGGTGTGAGTTCCACAAGAGCCCCACTCACAACACAAGTGAGTGTCATGCCAAGCAGTCACTGGTGGACGAGCTGAAGGCTTCAGAGTTAGATGCATATTCTAACCTTGAGTTAGACCCCGGTAAGGGGAATGACAAAGAGAATAAAATTATTGATGCAAAGCCCAATGCCACCATTTCCACCACGAAGGTATAGAAGATCGAGCTCAAATATCTAGAGGAAGGGGAGCATCTATTGCACACAAAGATGTGGGTGAAGGGGTCTCCATTGCAGTTCATTGTTGACAACGGAATCCAAAATAACCTAATCTCAAAATATGTCATTAAGTCACTAAGCCTACCAACTACACTACGCCTGCAGCCATACACCATCAGGTGACTCCACCAAGGAAGAGATCTTCATGCCAGCCAACAGTGTCATCTTCCCTATAGAATCAAACCCTTCGCGGATGAGGTATTGTGTGACATTTCTCCTCTTGAAGTTTGTTATGTAGTTTTAGGCCAAGCATACTTATGTAAGAGTCATGTTGTGTATGAGTCCAGGCCTCACACTATTATTAGTACATTGGGAAATAAGTTATACAGGATACCAGCGGTGGCCCTGCCTACTGCCATCTCTTTGATCTCTACTAAGAAATGCAGTAAGATCGTCTCTTAGATTGGGACTTTTTTTTCCTTTATAATTCACTCTCAAAGTAAGGGGAAGATCGTGGCCACATCCATTGCCTTGAGGAAGGGTTCCTCCACTGAGCAGAAGTAGGCGGATAAGGTCGTGGAAGAATACAGGGACATATTTTCCTCACCCATAGGTGTAACCTTGCAGTGTCAAGTCAAGCATTCAATTAATTTGACTCCCAAAGTACCTCTACCCAATGAGTCAATATATCATTGCTCCATTCTAGAAAATGAATATATCAAGTGGCAGATCTAGGAGCTACTACAAAAATGGCACATCCAACCAAGTTCCTCACCTTGTGGGAGCCCGATTGTACTGGTACAAAAGAGGGATGGGACCTGGAGGCTCTGCATTGATTAGTGGGCATTGAACAAAATCACTGTTAGGAACATGTATGCAATCCCATGGCTTGATGACCTTCTTGAACATCTCAAGGGGGCCAAGTATTTCAGTAAGATCAATTTGAAGTATTTATATAACTAAGTTCCAATAGATCCCACAGATGTATCGAAGACCACCTTCAAATCCAAGGAGGGCCTTTTTGAATGGTTGGTCATGCCTTTTAGGATAACAAATGTCCCTGCAACGTTTATGAGGCTGATGGATGACATCTTGCGGCCTTTCAACAACTTGTTTGTGGTTGTATATTTGGACGACATCCTCATCTTCAAAAAGAGTTGGGAAGAGCAATTTCAACACATTCGATAGGTCCTTTAAACCCTGTGGCAACAAAAAATATGTGCCAACTTGGAGAATTGCACCTTTAGCATGAGCCAAGTCCAATATATGGGTTACATCATAGATGAGTAGGGTGTGCATGTGGATCTGGACAAGATCTAAGTCATTTGGTATTGGCCATCCCCGACCACTCTAACAGAGCTTCGCTGCTTTTTGGGCCTTGCCAATTTTTATTAGAGGTTCATGTTGTGATTCCCCCATATCACTTGGCCTTTGATTTGAGCTACCAAGGGAAGAGAAAAATCAAATTTATCCTAGTTAGAGTGCCAATAGAAGGCATTCATTAAGCTGAAGCACCGCCTGTACTCTGCACCTATACTCACATTGCCAGAACTTCAACAACCATTTGAAATTGAGACAGATGCCTCTGATTATGCTATTGGCATAGTCCTCACCTAGCAAGGTCATCTAGTGTCCTATCAAAGTGAGACACCTTTTGATAAAATTTGGAAGTACCCCACCTATGATAAATATATGTATTCTATCATGCAGGCTTACCGATAATGGAAACATTAAATTCTGGGGAAGGAGATAGTCATCCACATAAATCACCAACCTCTTCTTTATACAGACACAAGGAAATTTGCAGAATGATTTCCATTAGAAGTGGTCTACATATCTGCAACAATTCCACTTGAACATTAAATAGAAGAAGGGCAACACCAATCATGTTTCAGATGGTTTTAGTCGACCCCCAATTGCAAAACTAACTACTGTTCTCAACTCTTGTGGCCACGAGACCTCTAGATGGCCGCAACTGTATAAGAAAGATCTAGAGTTCACAACCACATAAGATATTTGAGTGGATGGCAAGAAAGTTTGAGATTTCCAGCTCCATGATGCATTATGCTACCTAGACCACCTTTGAATTCCTTCAATCGAGCGTTCCAAACTGATTTGGGAGGCACACTACATTTGAGTCACAAGACACTTTGGTGTGGAGAAAACTGTGGTTGTTGTACAAAAACATTTTTATTGGCCAAGACTCCAATAAGATGTTGGAAAATATATCAAATCATGTACTTCTTGTGTCATTGTCAAGCCAACAATAAAGAAGCAAGCCCTATAAACACTTTTTCCTACTCCCAGCCAACCCTGGAATCCATCTCCATGGACTATCTATTTGGCAAGCATGGGAATGACTATGCATTTGTGGTTGTGGACAAATTTTATAAAATGGCTATATTGGTGGCTTGCAAGAAGAGAATCACAACAAAGAACACTGCCAAACTATTCTTTAAATGAGCATGGGTACATTTTGGGATATGAGGAAGGTATATTTCACGCACAATTGGACACAAAAACGTGTTTCCATAAATTACAAAGTAAAGCAAAGAATTTCAAAATTCATTGACAAAAAAGAAGTGACTAATCATAGATCTTGAAGATATCTTGGAAGTATCAAGTATCAGTATTTCTAAAGATAAATTTGTACATTTCATAAATGATAATCATGGAAATCAAGGCCTAACCATAGATGTTATATAAATAATCCACGAACCAAGTATTACTACTTTTGTAGAGCAATTTGTATACTGGATAAATGATACTGATGTGAGTTCATCGTTAAGTGAAAACAGGATGAAAGATACTGTCAATATGAAACTGATTCATGACAAGCTATCAAATAATGAGTAGAAAAAAGAGTTTGATCAAATTTTTATTTCAAAATTGTATGTTGGTGAAACATCCAATTCCATTAGTCTTATGGAAACAATAAATGTTGAAGAATCTATAAACGTAGAAGTTGATAGCGTTGTGCTACCTAATTGGGTTAGTGTTTGTTTTGTTGAAAATCAAGAAATAATATCACAAATTGCTAAGGAATCTATTATTTTTTATGATGGTTCTGTCACATTACAAAAGGCAGATTGTCAAAGTAGCAGTAAAAAAATGAAGATTGAGAAGGTAAATCTTCACAACAATAAGGTTTTAGACCAAACAAAGATGCAAGTTGATTTGTCTACAGTTGCAACTACGTTGCTCATGGAGCTGTGTCAAGTTACCAGTAACATGTTTGTAGACTATGTTAGTCAATTGGAAGAAAAAAACTTAACCTTAAAAAAAGGAATAAAGGACCTAGAAGATTCTCTAAATATGGGTCCTTTATTGATGAATTCATTAGAAATACCAAAAACGATGCCCATAGTTACTATCCATGGCACATTGTATTGATTTTCTAAATCCACCAGTTTCCTTAATGTGGTGAAAACATATATTACTAGAAATATATGCCAACAATTACAAATCATTGAATATGCATGGAAAGTAGCTTTCGGTCTAGAGCATTTGGGAAAAAGAGCTAAGTCATTTGTCAAGTGGATTCAATGCGATCTCAAAGGACATAGGTATTTTGTGAGCAATGTCTTATTCAATTTCAAGTAGAGACTTGATTTACTTTCTGATGCAGAGAAAAGAGAGCATGAACTATCAAATTCGAATCAAACGAAGCAATTGAAAGATGAATGGTCTTAGAGAATGAGAAGAATGGATACCATTATTTCTGAATATGAAAGCATAGAGAATTGAAGGGCAGATGCATATGTCAAAGTTGTACAAAATGTTTAGAATCTGAATGGCCCACATATCACATGTGACCCTAGATTAATTTTAAGACAAATGTTAATAGTTGAATTGGATAAGATGAAATAGTCAAAGGAAACATAATTTGATGATATAGTTGATTTTAGTACACATGAAAGTAGGGAATGGCTAATTGACTTTGTTAATGTTAATGAACAAAACTCCACCTTAGTTGCACAATTGCAAGCAGAAGCCACAAAAATTGAGAAAGAGATATCCAATCAAAGTGTCAAATCGAAAATTACAGTTGCTCCTATGAAACATTGCATACAACCAAAGTTAAAGAAATTTCTTCAAGAAGACACAAGCTCTTAAAACAATTAACAGTTAAGAAATAAGGACATATGCTTTTACATACTGTAAGTTTCCTTAAATATTGAAATGTTCATTTTTCTGTTTACTAGTGATCAAATGTTCAAATTTTTATATATGTTATTATGAATTGAGTCAATATCTCAATGCATTTTTCGCTTTTCATTGCAAATGGATTTTTCATAGAATTGTTCATGGGATTCCAATTCATTTACTTTTGTGCCTAGGTATAAATGTTTTGATAAACTCTTTATAAATTGAATGTTATTTTTTGTATCCAAAGTTACTGAGATGGCTTACATTTGCACATGGTTTTTCTTCTTCTTCTTCTTTCCCCCCACATAACTTTGTTTCAGAGTCACATTATCATTTATTATATGTATTTAATTAATTTTGGAGCAATTGTTGCTATTTTTCCAAAATGCAAGGGCACAAAGTTAAAGAGACAAAAGAACTGAAGTGGCAGCCAGAAATATGCTACTGAACTGTAATATCAAAAAAAGTGTTTCTATTGACATAATAGCAATTATGAGTAGCCATATAGTATTATTGTTATTCAAATTGTATACTTTATTGTCAAAAAGTCATTACTTTGTGAAAATTCTAACAATTTTTACCAATTTTGTGAACAATTTGAACATAATTGCTCTTTTGTTAATAGAAATGAAAATGCATATTCAATAAATTTTTTTGATTATTAGAAAATTGTTTCAACTTTGATGTTTAGTTTAATCATAGCTATGGTAATGAATACAATTCTTGCTGTACGAATGAAATATTTTAGTTTGTTATAACACTTATAATAAAGTCCATTTTTACTTTGTATATTGTCGCGTAGCTTTGACCAATCTTTGCAATTTGCTTTGTTCTCTTATCTGTAGACTATAGAAAATGAACATTAACAATTGTTTTTCACAAACAACAGAAATTGACATCTAATGTTAACTTGGTCTAGTGTAGAGTTAGGTAAAGTTTGTTTCTTTACTATATACTTTTGTAACTTACAATCCAACGACCATGATATGTTCTAGACATGAAGTGATCTAACGGTTTATTCTCTCTTTGGTATTACCGACACTTGATCTGTGGCTTAACACCCGATTGGTCCATGATCTCTATTTAAAGAGCATGGAGGGTCATTTGTAGGGCGACTGTTCATGAGAGAAGCTTATGTAATTTTTCTTTCTTTTATTAATAAATTGCCTGAAGTGGTTGTGTTAGCTCAGGCCGTGGACTATTTCCCTCTTTGAGGGTTTTAACCACGTCAAGAATACTGGTGTATTGATTTGTGATCTGTTTGTGAGTGGTGTCCTTTGGTGTTCTATTTGAGGAACTTACCCTGTAAATTCCTACATGGTACCAGAGCTATTTGAGGGCCGCATCTGTTGGTGATCCAAATCGGAAGGCAGTACAACTGCATCAGACTGTCATTTCCTATATCTACTGTTTTTGACTGCTTTCGCGTTGAGATAGTTGCTCTATTGTGTTAGGAGCATCTATTCCAGTGACGAACCCCTTTCGTTTGACGCGGAAAAGTTTCTGGTAGCCCTAGCCACGTCATTTTTAAGATCTAGAGCTATACATTCTTTATTTGCAATTTTAGTTATTTATCTCTATATTTATTTTGGTTTATTTATCTCTTTGTTTATTTATTACCGGATCTATACTTTTCATTTATGCATATTCTCTTTCCCTGCGACTCTGTGTGATCTGGGCAAACCAAAAATAGAAAGGAAGAAATTTTCTCATGCATATGCTCTTTTCTACTGCGCCTTAAGCCATAAGGCTTGGTTTTTTTTGCATGTCCATGTTGGGTAAAGTTTTTTCAAGTAAGCATGCACCCCAAAGCTTCAGTGGCTAAAAAAAAAAAAAACCCCTTCCTCTTTTTCAAAAATTACTAACCTTTTAAACTAGCTCACTTGATCCAAAGTTACTTTATGAGAATAGAGGTCTTGGGTTCAAGTCTTTCTTTTTGTCGAGTTACTTTTTCAAAAAACACGTAACTTGTGTTTTAAAGTTACCTTATGTAAAAGTTTTTTCACCCATTATAAAAATTGAGTCACTTATAATTCTAAAGTCTCTTTATCTTTTATTTAAGTTACAATTTAGTGGGTAGCTCATAAAGTACCGTTGTAAAAGTAACTTTCACTTACTTATAAAAGTGAGTCACATATTTCTTTTATTTTTTTTTATATGTGAGATAATTAGATTAAGTTTGAAAAGGGGGGGTGGAGGGGTTTTTTTGAAATATAACATTATCATTCACTTCCGCACATTCACGCACTTCGTCAGCATCTTCAACAACGTTTTTTCAAAAAGCCAAAACTTCTTCATCCGGAAGCCGTTTTTAGAGCCGTTTTTTTTTAATCGGCTTAATTTTTTGAGATCTTTCCATTGGAACACTTAGTTTTAGCATCTACAACTTTGGTTTCTGTTAAAATGGAAATTCCATGCCAAGTTATTCTTGACAACAGCAACTACTTCCAATGGTGGTCCTACATTGTGGATTTACTTAGAAGTAAAGGTCTTTATAGAATAGCCTCAGGCCAAGAAGATAAACCTAAAGATGAAGATAAGGCATCAAATGGGAAAATAGGCAAGATCAAACACGTGGGTTGATAGGGATGTCTATTTCCCCATACCTTATATTTCATATCGCAAAACTTGATACCCCTAATGAGGAAATGAAACAACTCACTAAAGTTTTTGGAATTAAAAATGAAATTAGAGCCCATCAACTCGAAAATGAGTTGCTTACGTTGGACCCCAATAATTTTTATTCCATTGAAATTTTTTTGTCCAAGTTCAAGACCCTTAGACTTCTCTTGGAAGGTGTTAAGGTTAAGAAAGAAAATGGTAGCCTTATCTGTTCCATTCTTACTAAGTTGGGACCAGCCTACTCTATGTTTGTTTCCACCTTCCATTCTACTAGAGAAGCCTTTATTTCTCAAGGACAAGACTACAAATCCCCCTCTTTTGATGCTTTTTGTGATTCTTTAATAAGAGAACAAGAAAAGCTCTTACATCTTGGTCTTCTTAATCTTGGAAACTCTTCTTAGAAATCCTTAGCCACCCAGCAACAACCAAATTCAAAGAATCCTAAGAAGCAATATCTTAAAAAGAATGGTCCTAAACCAAACAAGGGTCCTAAGCAATTTCAGTCTCAAAATGAAAAATCAATTCAGCAAAATGATAAGGCAAATAGAAAAAAGGGAAGAAGACTGATAGACATTGCAACTTTTGTAATTGAGATGGTCTCTTAGAATCCAAATCCTTTAAGAAGATGGAAGCCTTGGAAGTAGCAATGAAGAAGCATAAAATCCATTTGCAACACTCTTCAACTTCAACTTCATCTTCAGGAATATCACTTTCTTCATGTGGTTGTCAAGCATCTTGGTCTTGTTATGCACTAAATGTATCTTATTCCTCTCATTCTCATGAGTCGTTCATTGATTTTGGAGCTTCTTATCACATGGCCAAAAAAAAATCCATGTTTTCTTCTTTAAATGATTGTAACACCAAAAATATATATGTTGGTGATAATAGATCTCTTAGTGTTGTAGGGACTTGAACTATTCATCTAGACAATGGTCAATTTAATGATGTATTATGTGTTCCAACCTTATCCTGCAACCTTTTATCTGTATATGAGATAACTCATTCAAGTGAAGGTAAATTCGTTGAATTTTCACCTCATGATGTTGTAATTAAGGACCTAAGAGATCCTAGATAGATTTTAGCTACTGGCATTGCTAATGATTCTACAAGGTTGTATAAGTTTAACAACTTTGGGACATAAACTCTTCCCTCGGTATTTGTTTCTCATAATGATGAAGTGAGCAAACTTTGGCATGAGAAATTTGGTCACTTAAACTATTGCTCCATTCAAAATATATGTAAAGAAAATATGGTGACAAGTCTTCCTATGGTATCTTGCAGAGATGGTGTTTGTTCCCGATGTGTACTCGGAAAACATCATTGAGATAGTTTTGAAAAACATGCCTCTTGTCACGCCTCAGCCCCTTTACAGCTTGTGCGTAGTGATTTATGTGGTCCACTTCCTGTTGTTTCATTCTCTGGCTACAATTATTTCTTAAATTTCATTGATGATTTCTCCAGATGCACTTGGGTATACTTCTTAAAACTCAACAATGAAGTATTTAACATGTTCTTGGCCTTTAAGGACTTTGTTGAGAAACAACCTGGACATCAAATTCTTAAGCTAAGATCTGATAATGGCGGAGAATATGTTAACAACAAATTCATCAACTTTTGCATTGAGCATGGAATTCAAATGCAACATACTGTTCTGTATACTCCACAACAAAATTGTGTAGCTGAAAGGAAGAATCACACCTTAAACGAAATGGCTAATTGTATGCTTCAATCTAAAGGACTTGGTCTTAATTTTTGGGCAAAAGCAATTAACTGTGGAAATTACATAGTAAATTGCACTCCTACTAAGGTTTTAAAGAATATCACTCCAGAAGAAGCATGGAGCTCAATTAAACCATATGTAAGTCACTTTCGTGTTTTTGGAAGTGAAGCATGGGCCCATATTCTAGATGAGAAACATAAAGCTTTAGAACCTAAGAATGAAAAATGTTATTTTCTTGGATATTCTGAAGATGTCAAAGGATATAGACTTCTTTCACCTAAATCCAAAAATATTATCATGATAAGAGATGTAAAGTTTGATGAAAATATATTGGCCTACAAGCCTAGTCCGGCGGATGTGCCACCTCTCTCTATCCCTTCTACTTATGAAAATATTTCTTCTTCAAATGATGACAACGAGGATGACAAACCTCCACCACCTTCTCAGGATCCTCCTTCAGCTCCTTAACTTCCAAAATGGGCCTGTGCTACTCGGGATGCAACAGGTGCTCTTGTAGGTGATTTTACAGATCAACGATGTACACGTTCTCAGTTCGATAGAGCCTCTTCTTTACTAGCTCAAGCTTCAACGAATTATGATCCTGACACATTTTCAGAAGCTTCAGGCCATCTAGATTGGGATGCAACTATGAATGAAGAATATCATTCATTATTGGAAAATGATACATGGGATCTTGTTCCTCTTCCACAGGGATGAAAACTTGTTAGATGCAAATGGGTTTACAAAACCAAGTATGGACTAGATGGAAAAGTTGGTAAACATAAATTTGTCTTGTTGCTAAGGGATTTTCACAAGTTGAAGGCATTGACTATACTGAAACCTTCTCCCATGTTGCAAAAATGAACTCTATCTTCCTTGTTCTTTCCCTTGCTGCCTCTTTCAAATGGGAAGTCCATCAGTTGGACGTTAAATCTGTCTTTTTGCATGGGGACTTGCATGAATAAATCTATATGGAACAACCTCCTGGCTTTATACAAAAAGACTCTAGCCTTGTATGTCGACTTAAGAAATCCCTTTATGGTCTCAAGCAAGCCCCTAGGGCTTGGTATGCCAAAATGGATAGTTTTCTTTTAGATAATGGATTTCTACATGTCATTCTGACAATACTGTCTACACCAAGAAAGTGGTTAATTCTCTTATCATTCTTGTTCTTTATGTTGATGATCTTATCCTTATTGGTAATGATCCCAACCTTATAAACCATGTGAAATCTAGCTTTAAAAAGCAGTTTGAAATGACAAACTTAGGACACTTGCATTATTTTCTTGGTCTTCAAATCTTGCAATCCAAGGAAGGTATTTCCCTTTCCCAGTCCAAGTATGCATGTGATCTTCTACACCACTTTCACATGGAAGACTGTAAGCTAGCCCCTTCTCCCATTTAGTTTGGAGCCAAACTTTTAGTGACTTGTACTTCCCTGAAGTTGATGCTAACTTATAACATCAACTTATAGGAAAACTTTTGTATCTAACCCATGCTCGTCCAGACCTTTCCTTTGTTATTGGCCTTATTGCTATTTTTATGCAAAACCCACATGAAAGTCATTGGAAAGCAGCTAAAAGAATACTTTGTTATGTTCGAGGTACAATTCAGTTTGGGATTCATTACAGTTCAGAAGCATCTCCTCTATTGGTTGGTTTCACTAATTCTGATTGGACTAGTGACCCTGATGATCGGAAGTCTACTGCAGGTTATGTCTTTACTCTTGGTTCTAGACCTATTACATGGGCTTGCAAGAAACAAGTGCCATTTCTCTTTTTTCAGCAGAAGCAGAGTACTGTGGCACCGTAGAAGCTAGTAAGGAAGCCCTATGGCTTTGTCTGATCCTATGAGAGTTTCGCTTTCAATAGCAACATCTGACTACACTTTGGTGTGATAATCAAAGTGCCATTCAACTATGCAAAGATCCAATCCAACATCAATGCAACAAACACATATAACTACACATGCACTTCATCAGAAAGCTCATTCATGACCATGTTCTTGAAGTGAAATATTGTTCAACCGATGATTAAGTTGCAGACATATTTACAAAGGCTCTCACAGAGGCGAAGTTTACTAAACTTCGATTTATGGTTGGATTTCAGGAAGCTGCCACTAAGGGGGGATAGGCTCTAATGCCTCCTTCCTTCTCCTATTGTGTCATATTTGTACATCCTTCAATCCTATCCCAAGTTGTTCTTAAGGGGGGATATTAGGATATTTCGATACATAGGAAATAGTTAAGTATAACTTGGTCTACTGTAGAGTCAGGTAAAGTCTTTTTCGTTACTATGTACTTTTGTAACTTACAATTTGATGGTCACGATATGTTCTAGACATGAAGTGATCTAACGGTTCATTCTCTCCTCGATATTACTGACAATTGATTTGTGGCTTAACACCCGATTGGTCCATGATCTCTATTTAAAGAGCATGGAGGTTCATTTGTAGGGTGACCATTCATGAGAGAAGCTTATGTAAATTTTCTTTCTTTTATTAATAAATTTCCTGAAGTGACCATGTTGGCTCAGGCTGTGGACTATTTCCCTCTTTGAGGGTTTTAACCACGTCAAGAATACTAGTGTATTGATTTGTGATTTGTTTGTGAGTGGTGTCCTTTGGTGTTCTATCTGAGGAACTTACCCTATAAATTCCTACATGAAATCTCTTCTCTCAACTCTCTGGTCCCACCCCTTCCCCTGCCCTACCCCCCGTCTCATTGTCATTTCTATAAAGAACTTGCAACCACCTTAATCCTGTCATAATTGAGGAGATCATATATGAAATTACATTCAACTATTATCAATTTTAATGATATGAAACGATATTTAGCTATTCAGTGAAGTAACACGTACTCAAGACATTCACTATGTAAAATTATTTTATTATTTTGCAATTCTAGATTAAATAATTTAACATTTGGTGCTTTTACTCATATGATTTAATATTGACTTAACTTAGTTCTTCATATAAATAAATAAAAATCATTTTATAAAGTTTCTTTCCACAAAGTATAAAGGAACTTCTGATTGTAGAATTATAGCTTATCGTATTCTCTTCTTGGAAAATTCTTTGATGTCCTCCACTATAAACACAATGAGAATAAGAGATGCAACTAGTAGTCCCAACAACTGAAAAAATTCAGACATCGATAGCCTATCCATGTTGAAGCTCTATAGTAAACCGTTTAACGAAACAGATAAACAATACTATTTACATTTTTTAAATGTCACAATGGGAGCTTTGTAGAAATAAGCTCTCATATTAAAAAGCATGAATATCAAAATCAAATTGCAAAAGGTTTCTTTCACAAATGGTTTAGACATTAGTAATTTTGAAACTGAATATTGTAGCTATAATTAACATTGTATCTGAGGCATGTTTATCGAATATGTTTTTCTGGAATATGCAAATTTATTTATGTTTATGAACATACATTTGTTCTTCTCCACACACGCTTTCTCCGAAAAACCAGTTCTGCACAACCACTCCTTCACAACTTTCTTCACATGGCTATTTTCGTAGTTGTGAAATACGCTCATAAATAATAATAATATTAAGAAGAAGAAGAAGAAGAAAAAAAAAAAAAAACAACAACAACAACAACAAAAAATAAATGCATATGTGCAGAATTGCACAACAAATTCATAATGTGCAAAAAGCTCTTGAGCTTTCATTGTAATTTGTACTAACCTCTGCACTTCATGAAGTCTACAAATAATAAAATAATCATTGGTTTTGTATATGCACAACCACTTCCGCACAACTTTTTTCAGGAAGTTAACATCAAATAGTACTTCACAACTAACAACTCAAGAAAGAACTGACCATCCATATCCATATTGCATCCTCATTTGAGCACAGTGTAATATAAATGAGTCTCAGAGTATTCAATCGAAAATTATTTTGGGACTAATATCTAATTCATTAACTATACTTTATGCATATGTTCTCTATCGATGAATAACGTTTATCACTGATCACGTATAGATATGATCTACTCATAAGTACACCATCAATACCAGCAACAACTACAACAACAAGGTGTACACCAACACCAACACCAACAACACTTCCAACCAAAAATCATAGCTTTTTCTCTAATCCAGGATGACTCAACCAAATGCTAAATATTGGTCTTTTAAAAGAAATATATACTTGAATTCATCGAATAGATATCAAAAATGGTAGTTTATAATGTCAATAGATATGGCCTTATCAATATCTTTGCAACTAGTTGTGATAACTGTTGGGCATGGAATCCCCCCCACAACATGTTTTGGGGCTCAAAGCCCAAGTTTTGAGTAATATTATTGTAAATCTCCGCGAATTGCGGGTGCGGAATGTATGATAAAGTCATAGGGTTGTCCGCCCTAAGTTTTGAATGTAATGTCAGCCTAGGGGTTGTATAAATAAGCTCTAAGTGTAAAATGGAGTGAGGTTAAGAAAAAAGGAAGAGCGAGGCATTAGATAGAAGTAAAGAGAAAGTGTCTAAGTGTGTCTTGGGGTGTAGTAGTAGGAAAAGGCTCTGCAGGTGAGTGCGCAGAGGCCTAGTAGTGTCCGCAGTTGAGTGCACGGACCCCTACAGCTCAGTGTGCAGGGAAGAATAGAGTCTGTAACTGAAGGGAAATAATAATAAAGAGAAGTTTTATTTGAATTGTGTGTATTTGTCTTGGGTTATTATTTGTTGGATATGAATTGCAATTATACTGTTTATTTACTGTGTGCATTTGTATGAATTGTGAATATTGTTAAGTATAACTGAAAGCATACAAATAGGCTAAGTTAATCAAATCAGATAGGGTTACCAGTAAGGACTTGGGTAATAACATTTTTCGGCCCCCAAGTAAGGTTGTGCGAGGGTAGCATCTCAGGCTGCAAGGTACGAGTAAGTGTGCGCAGCGATGTGCACGCAGGGTTGAACCGTGGACCACTTGAAAACATCAAACATCTCTAGGGTGCATAAACCTAGTTCTAGCACCCTCCCATATGACTTCGAGTGAGACCTCAGTCCGCGCTCTGTAGACTACTACTGAAAGTGCCAGTAGTACTGGGATTTGTTTTACTAAATCACCTCTGAACCTGGGTCAGGCCCTAACAAGCCAACAAATGGTTCAATTTGCTGGGATCGGGATTTGCATGAGGGATGTCTAATGTCATGTCGCTGGAATCCGAGGAAGAAAGAAATTGAAGGATGGTTGGACAGAAAAATTCACGAGTTCGCGGCACAGGAAAATAGGAATCCATGAGTATCAAAGGAACAATGGTTAGAGCTCTATTTATATACAGAAATCCACAAAATTTTCTTTGCATCCATCCCCTTTGAATTGTATGAGTGGATCGCGAAGCTAGCAGATAGTTAAGGAAGGTGTAGGCTTGACAAACTTATTGTGTGGACTCCAAAATTGGTGCGCAGACTAGAAGCGTCAGAAGAGAAGATCGCGTGCGCTGTGTACCATTGTCTTGATTGAATTATAGGAGGGTTTATCATTGAGTTCACAGTAGATACGACCGTCAGCTACAGCGAGGCAGAATGACGCTTCCTCAAGGGACCGCGAGGTAAGTACATTAAATCGTTGAACACTTGGATTAAAATGTTGTTGTGTGAAAAGCAGGTTATGCAAATAAATTAATGTTTGGGACTATGTGAAGTGGGAGGATCTATAGAAACAAAAGTAATGCGGAGATAGAAAATAGTCCCTTGATTTTACCGTGGTGGGAAAGTGAAGAAGAGCTCACAAAAGTTTCTCCGAGAAGTGAGATCAGTCTGATAAGGAAATGAATTCCGTGCATATAACCTCCACCTACGCCACCACTAGTGTCACCACCGTCACGTCCATCTCCACCCACACCACCTCCGCCACCACCACAGTTCAATATGGCGAGCAGGATAAAATTGTCGGTATTGAGAGGAGTAGGGAACGAAGATCTAGACCAATTTTGGTTCGTGGTAAAAGTCGTATGGGAAGCACAAGGAGTTGTGGATGATAATATAAAGAAGGCAACGTTGGTAAGCGCGTTGCAGGATCGCACGCTAACATGGTACATTAAGAATTATAATGACCATCCATACATGGGGATTGTAGATATCCAAGCTGCGTTGAACAAAGAATTTAGTAGGCCAAAGTCGAAGACACAATAGATTATTGAGTTTAAGGAAATTGTGATGCTTCCAGGTGAGACCGCATGGGATCTAGATCAGAGACTAATGAGTATGATTCGCGAAGCCAACATGACCTTGATAGATGGACAACACCACGCATGGTTTGTAGCGTCACTAACGCCGCATTTGAGGATGGTGCTTTCGCAACAGAAGTTATCCACCCAGGCCAAGGTTTTGGAGATTGCAATGAGACTGCATGAGATTCCAATACAAGATCCTGGCCTGGGAGTTCAACAAATCCACGCCTAATTGAAAAATTTGTGTCTGGAAATTTAGAGTTTGAAATAGGACAGGACAACTCGTCCAGAAGCGTGCGAGGAAGTATGGTGCATAAAATGCAAAGGCCAAGGGCATGACAAGGACCATTGTCCATTTTTCACGAATTACTAGGCAGGAGGAGGGTCAATGCCCTTAAGACCAAAGGCACAAGTAGATTCGAGCACGGTGCCTGCATTATGGTGCTCAATTTGTCAAATAGGAGGAAAACACACTACAAATAACTGTCAGCTATTACAGAAGTATACGCAGATGTCCCAACAATTGTTCTGTAATTTCTGCAGGTTGGTAGGCCATGATGAGCGCACTTGCAGAAGTTACGAGATGATGATGGATCGGACTTCTACCTAGAGAGTGCAGACCGAAACATGAGCTCTTGATCCAAATACAGGGATGGCACGCGCTGGATTTCAGGGGCGTGGATGAGGTTGAGGAGGAATGGGACCAGGAAGGGGTCGCAGACAACTGATTTGTTACAATTGTGGAGGGCCAAGGCATTATGCCCGCGATTGTACAAATCTGATGAGAGCATCATGTTTAAATTGTACTCAATTTTATCATGAGATGAAGGACTGCCCTACACTAATAGCAAGGTTGCACGATAAAGGGACACTACAACCTCGCCCGACTCAGAATTTGCAAATGATGAGGTCTGAGATGCGCAAAGAGGACTCGAATGTAAACATAGTGCACCGAAGCCTTATCATGACATGAGATGACAAAGGTAAGTAACCTGAAGAAAGTGCGTGGGTTGGCAGAAATATTAGGGACCTTTCGTTTGGTAAAATCTATGGAAACAATATTAGGGACCTCATGAAAAACATTGCACAAACATAGGAAATTTCGATTGTAAATAGATGTAAATGATGAGCTCACTTGTTGGGCAGTTATTTGTAGGCAACCATACAAAGATAGACTTGGAGAAGATGTTAAAAAAATAATATATGAATACTGGATGAAAAATTCACGTGTTTCACTAAAAGCATGTGATGTGATGTGTCGAAGAATAACACGAAAGAATTATGAAGAACATGAAAAACATATCTTGGACACCACTCAAATAGAGTTGTTCAATAAGTTCATAGAAGAGAATCGTGGAATTAATGTTTCAATAAGTACTTTTGTGCAACAAAAACCATGGTATGCTAAACTTATCACTATATGTGAAACTTGTTGTTATCGTTATCATGTGGAATTTCAATTATATTATGACACCTTCTTTAATTTTGGTAAAACATTTTGGAAAAATTCACCTCCTCCTTCCAGTATCCATGGTTTCATATCCGAAATTCTATGTGTAAGAGAAAGTCATGAATTATTTTACCAAAAGAAATGTGTTGGTGGTAGAAAATGTGATCATTGTGGAAATTTGACTTTATTTCACGAAAAATATTCTATTGATATAAATGATCAATCATTGTCTAACCTAAAACTGAAATGGAAAAGATATGAATATATCCATACATCGATTAGTTCAAATAATAGTACAAGTGCTAAAAGGATTGATTTACAAGAAGAAATCCCTATGATAGATTTTTTGAAGAAATTTGAGACGTAAATTTATAAGTACACCAAGCATTCACATAGAGTTGGATGGAAGGGCCTACAATTCAAAAAATCCTGTGAAGTTTTTCCACCAGGGTCCATTTTGTCAATAGTTGATTTTGCAAAGAATTACATATTTGTTGCACAAAAGGAAATACATAGTGAATATTATCATTCTGACCAAATCTCTATCCTTGTCCATACTCTACATAGACATGCTAAACAAAATGTTGATGATATAGAAAGCACTTGTGAGAATCAACATGTTATTAAAGAATATCATTTTTATATCAACAATGATCATACACATGATACACATTTTGTACAACAATGTTTTGATAAGATTTATGACTCATTGAAAGGTCGTGGAATAAAATTCAATGAAAGTTAGATATGCCAGATGGATGTGTAGGTCAATTCAAATCTTCACGATCATTCTTTTGGTTGTGTCGTATTCATAAGAAAACCCACATTAAACATTTTTGGATCTTCTTTGACATTGGTCATGGAAAAGGAGAACATGATGGTGTAGGGGCATGTATAAAATGAGCACTTTGAAGATATCAAATGGACCACTCTGCAAACAGACTTTTCTCAGCTAAACAAGTTGTTCAATGGTACAATGCTGCACTAAGCCATAAAACTAACCCATCAAGGGAGGTACAAAGGTATGTACATATATACAAATTAATTTGTTTTAATATATGATAATTTTTATTAATTTTCTAATTTTAAACATTTATAAATTATATAGTTTAAATAGTATGAGGATGGTTATCTTTGATATATAAATTGTATTTCAAATAACACATTTAAATTATTTTTTGAATTTACTATAGGTTTTTTTGTCATATTGGAGTGGAAGATGTAGATAGATCGATTACATATGAAACTGAAACAGTAAAAGAGACTCAAAAATTGCATTCAATTAAAACAAAGGATTACAGAAATGCTTTTGCTTTTGATAAAAGAAAATATTCTTGTTTCTGTCCTGTTTGCATAGAGGACACACAAATCCAATGATGTTTGTGAAAACAATATGTATGTAAAACCTTGGAAACATACATAACTAAATACAAAGGGGAAAATGTCAGTTGCAAGATTCAAAGAGATTGAACCAGAGGAGACTACAATATCATCTGAAGGTGATCGAGTTTCTGATATTGTTAGAGAAGGTAACATTTCAATTGATTTCAAAACATATATATATGTTTTATGTTTTTAAAATCAATGTGTATAAGTATTGAGATAATAGTTAAAATATGGAGATCTAGAAATAGATAATAAATCAAGTCCATATTGATAAAGTTAATTTCATGCTAAATATGATATGAATTTACACTTGTTTTATTGTACAAGAGATGTTTTTACGGTAGTTGCACCCATTAACAACATACAAAATGTCAATTATTATTTGATGCGGTGCACTAAACAAAACATGAAATTATTGGAAGACTATGATGATAATGGTTTTATATATGAAAGAGGGTCTATTATACTGAAAGGTTATTTTTCCTAGAAAATACCAAACTGAGAGTAATGTTTGCTTTCAAGGCTATCAACCCAATGTCATAAGTTGTCAATATAGTCACTTGGTGTGTGCAACACGCATAAATTTGATAGAAGTTCAATAAAAAAAACAAATAAAGGTTAAAAAATGGAGAATGTCAAAAGGTGACCATGAAGGGATCATTGAAGATGGCATTCCATTAGAATTCTTTTAATTTAACTTCCCAACAATTTCTTCTACTTGGATTCATCTTTAAGAACATAGAGTTCAGGTACATTGTTAGCATTTCCTTTTATGCACTCTGAAGTTGTACATTCCTAAGAATGTGATGATGTGAAAGCGATACTCATTGGGTCTTGTATTGAGTTACAAAGTTATATGTATATTACCTGTGATGTAGACCTGTGTTGAGGATTTACTGCTATGTTAATATGTGATTATGGTTGGTTGAGCCATTTACTAACATTATAGGACTGATTGAATGCAAAATGTATGAACTAAATGCAAATTTACTTTCATTTCTACATATTCATGAACTTAAATTATATGTAAAACTTTAAAAGCATCAAACCATGCATGCATCATGAAAATTGTGGGCCATGTTTTATAATGTAATTTTATCTAACTCATGTTTGTGCATTCAAACAAATTTATAGTAAAAGTTAACTATCAACCGATCTCCATAGTAGTCTTTCTATACATGAATGCAAAATGTATATACCATATTTTATAATGCAATTTTAAGTTTTCATTGTTTTAGAAATTTGTAACACCGAATTATAAGATTCATTCAAATGCAAAATGTAGACCTCGCATTTTGTAATTTGCAATTTTAATAGATTCATTTTAAATAACTCAAGACAAAACAACTTTAAACAAAACCTAGGAATCATCTACTAACATTATAGGAATGATTGAATGCAAAATGTACCAACTAAATACAAACATGTAAATCCTTTAAAAGCATTAAACCATGCATGCATCATGCAAATTGTGGGCCATGTTTTATAATGTGATTTTATCTAACTTATGTTTGTGCATTCAAACAACTTTATATTAAAAGTCAACTATCAGTCAACATCCATAGTAGCCTTTTTATACATGAATGAAAAATGTACATACCATATTTTATAATGAAATTTTAAGTTATCATTGTTTTAGACATCTACACCAAATTATAAGATTCATCCAAATGCAAAATGTAGACCTCACATTTTGTAATTTGCAATTTTAATAGATTCATTTTAAATAACTCAAGATAAAACAACTTTAAACAAAACCTAGGAATCATATACTAACATTATAGGAATGATTAAATGAAAATTGTACCAACTAAATGCAAATATGTAAAACCTTTAAAAGCATCAAACTATGCATGGATCATGCAAATTGTGGGCCATGTTTTATAATGCAATTTTATCTAACTTATGTTTGTGCATTCAAACAACTTTATATTAAAAGTTAACTATCAACCGACATCCATAGTAGCCTTTCTATACATGAATGCAAAATGTACATACCATATTTTATAATGCAATTTTAAGTTATCATTGTTTTAGACATCTACACCGAATTACAAGATTCACTCAAATGCAAAATGTAGACTTCACATTTTGTAATTTTCAATTTTAATAGATTCATTTCAAATAACTTGACAAAACAACTTTAAACAAAACCTAAGAATCATCTACTAACATTATAGGAATGATTGAATACAAAATGTACCAACTAAATGCAAATTTATTTTCATTGCTACATATTCATGAACTTAAATATGTAAAACCAAGTTTTAAGCATCAAACCATACATCATGCAAATCGTACCATGCAAAATGTACATAAACTCCAAAATTAGCACGTATTAAATCATAATAAAGAGTTCAAGATTTAAAACATGTCCAATATTTATATCATTATAAAAGTAAATATATAATAAAAAGTTGTCAAATAATAAGATGAATCAATTCATAATAAAGAGTTTTACTTTAAATATGTCCAAAATTTATATTATGATAAAAGTAAATATAATATTAAAAGACTGTCAAATAAAAAGTTGCATCAAATTAGAGAATCTCGCTGAAATATATGATCTAACAACCTCCTCGTGCTCCCATCTGAATCATGGATGCCCTACACAACATGTGTAATTGCATATATACATAAGATTATGCACTTTAAAATTAAATTTTAATGTTTTAAAATTAAATGAGAACGTAATCGTCAAAACAAAATTATAAAAAGTTTCAAATTCCATGCAATACCACATGGTGTTCCCCCTCCATTGTGCCCTTTTGGCGTTCACCATGCATTGCGCCCTCCTGGATGCCCTATACGATACATGTACATGTATATATTAGAATTTCTAAATTGCACATGAAAATGCATAACTTCGCAATATTTAAAAAATTGTTACACAAAATTTTCAAAATGTTTAGATGATCCTATCCCCATTTTCGACTTTATCATTAAATCCCTCGAGAATGGAAATCATCTCCACAAACCTAAAATTCCAAGATTTTAAAACAATAAGATAAATCTATCTCATTTTTTAAAGAAAATTTCACTTCAATTTATAACAAAACATAACTGAAATATTTAATACTTGTGGCACATCTCCTAATAGGAAGGAAGAGGGTGGTGCTATGTCCAAAACATTGGTTGGAATTAGAATATGTTAATATTTAACTATATATACATAATTATTTATTTTAAAAATATATCCTCACAATATACTGATATAATAAAAGTAGAATAATAATTGTATCAACATGAACTCTTCAAAAAAATTAACATCTCTCAAAATATCTTCACTAGAACCTGAACCCGGGACCGTGAAATTATCAAAATTTTCATTCAACAAACGAGTTCACTGCAAATGGTGGACATATGATACATTTGTGCTAGATTATATTTGGTAAAAATAAAAAAATGGATGTGAATCAACATTAACACATACATTACAAACTACGTTAAAATATCCACCCTAACCATTAACACATACCAATCCCACACCCTCTTCTTTATGAACAATTAGGTCTTGCCAACCATTACGAAAAGCCTTTGCATATACTTTAAGATCCTCAATATTCATATTATCTATCTCTTCATCTGTTTTATATACAAAATTAGCACGTGCTCTTTACCGATTTAGACCGATATCAATTCCGGTTAATGCGCTATGTACGTTGTCTATAATGGCATCCCTTCCTTCTCGACCAATTTCAAAAGTGGCATCCATCTATGACAACAAAGTTACCAGGTGAGGAGGTTGGTGTACCAAATGTGGCTAAGGGTGAGACAATTCAGTATCACGTAATGTGCTCTTACGATCATATAACCAACCTTTCCCAGTACAATAATATTTAGATGGAAGGTCATTATAATCAAGTTTCATACCAAAAAATAATTCTACATAAAACAATTTTGCAAAATAAACTGGAACCTCATCATTCCATGGCAGTTTTCCATAAGCTGTAAGGAACCTATCATACAAATGGATGGCTATATCAGGGTGCTTGAAATATTGCACCTTAAGCATCTTTCTTTCTGACCCTTCATTGAAATTAAACATATATTTTTCATTTTCTTTTGTAACCCTTTTACTAACCTCAACCCATTTATCAGAACCCATCACTGCTTCCTTTCTACGCCTCATCATATCTATAAATGAACCTGTGGTTCGCCCAAAATTCTCGTAAATATCAAGAAATGAGCGTAGAGAGTGCACAACTATTTCTAAGCTTTCTCTATTCTTTGCAAGGAGCTCCAAACTCCCAAGATCTTTTCTCAATTTAGAATAATGACTTTTTCACTTTTGCAATGTGCATTGTTGGAGGTTTGTCTCCCAAGAAAGCTCATTTGGAATATCAGATGGATAAGTGGTAGTTGATGTTTGGTCTTCTTCTTGAACTATCCGATTTCACTTATGTCTACTTGGACCAACATTTTCACCCTCTGGATCAATATATAAAATTACATAAATATAAAAACATGTGAACAAATGTATTCATACATGTATGCAAGATAGACATGTACACGCATATTTACATACAATTCATTTACATGTACAATTTTTTTTAACATATATTTTTTTATATAATTTACCAAAATGATGTTGACAACCTGCAAAATGTTGACCACCCACAAAATGTTGTCCACCCTGAGATTGATGACCACCCAAAGATTGATGATCCATGACCTCGACCTCCTCCTCTAGTAGAAGCATGGACTTTATTGATGTTCGTCTCGAAGCATCATGTGGAAAATTCTCATCCATGATATATATATATATATATATATATATATATATATATATATATATATATATATATATATATATGATATTTAAAAAGTTACCTCATGCATTTAAAATCTTGAAATTTCTATTTAAAAACATTGAAAGAATTCAGAAAATTAATGTAACAATCTGAAGCTCTTCATTTAAAATATACTCAAGACTAAAAACAAAAATGTTGAAGCACACACATTTTGAAAATTAAATACAAAATTTTCTAAAACATGTCAAGTTCACCAAGTTGTGCTTACATAGTGGGGGCACACTTGTATAGAATTGAAAAAACACATGGTCATTAAAATGACACATTTATAATGAAAAAGCACACACATATCAAAGATATCTTACAATTTCCATCAATAAATATTCATGGAGAAATTCATAACACTAATTCATCTTTCACACACAAATATTGAATTGGCATTGCCCCATACAATAGATCACTAGACATCCTATTAACATTTGCACAATGTCTTATGCTAAATGATTGAAATTGACTAACAATATTTTTTGTTTCTCCATGCAATTGTTTTAACCTCTCTTTTTTAACTTGGTACACGCCTTTCATCTGGTTGCACACAAGTTCAAAATTGGTGAAGACTACAAATCCATTGGATACATATTCTTAGTTGTTCCTAAGCCTTCTATCAATGCAATATAATATTCTTCGTTGTTTTTTGTTCTTTCAGGTACATTTTTTTCCCTTTGGAGGACTTTGTTCGTCACAAAATTGCATAGCACATAAGTAATCACTGCTTGCCTTGGATTGGGATAACAAGAAACTTCTATGCATAATGTCCATTTTTCAACCATTTTTAATGGGTTTTTTGATCCTTGTAAAAAACAAATTCAATAAAATGAATTTAATATATTTATACAGGTATTGTTAGGTTGTGCAAAAGATCATTGTTTAGACAAATCTGTCAGAAGGCTAGGTAGAAGGAAATGTTGTTTCTACTTTGTTGGATCGTTGGATAAATGCAAGAAGAAAACAACTAGAGATCCCTAATTCAACTCAACTACAAATCTCTAATTCATTCAACTTAGCTTCAACTCAACTGAAGGTTGAAAGTATTTACTAATTTATTTTTATGTTCATTCCTAGCTTCAAATCACCGAAGTTTGAAAGTATTTATTAATTTATTTTTATTTCATTCTTGGAAATTTAACACTTATTCCGCCTTATTATAAAATTTGTTTACTAAATATATAATACATGTTTATTTATATGCCATACATGGGTTTATTTATATGCTTCTTTAAAAACTATAGTTAACAAAGGAAAAAAATAAAATGTAAAATGATAGACCGATTTTATTCTAGTAAATTTAACACTTATATTACCTTGTTATAAATTTTTCTTACTAAAACTATAATACATGTTTACTTATATGGCCTAAATGGGTCTATTTATATATGCTTCTTTCAAAATATAGTTAGGAAAGAGGAGAAAAAATTAAAATGAAAAATGATAGACCCAATTTTATTCTAGTAAATTTAATATCTACGTTGCCTTCTTAAAATTAAAACACTTTATTAAAACACCAAAAATAGATGACAAAACAATGCCAACAATCTAATTAGCTTCAATCTTATGCACCCAACAAAATAGAAATGAAAAAGATGTATCTAAATAAAAAAACTACTACTCGAAAATAGCAAGTACAAAAACCTTCAATTAAGTGTATTTTGCCTCATCTTAGGAAGCTAATAAGATCCATGTTCCAAGAAAATATGGAAGCTTGAAGTGAATTACACATAATGAAAAAGGAAACATAAATGAACACATAACAACAAAAGCCAAGAAAGTATGTTACTAAGAAGCATCAAGGTTGTTCTACAAGATAAATCAAGGTAGAAAAAGTCAATGGAATAACATTAAAATTAAAACACCAAAAATAGATGGCAAAGAAATGCCAACACTCTAATTAGAAACTCAATAACATTAAAATTAAAACACCAAAAATAGATGACAAAGCAATTCCAAGACTTTAATTAGCTTCATCTCATGCACCCAAAAAAATAGAAATGAAAAAGGTGTATCTCAAAAAGAAACTACTACTTGAAAAGAGCAAGCACAAGAACCTTCAATTAAGTGTATTTTGCCTCATCTTAGGAAGCTAATAAGACCCCTATTCCAAGAAAATAGGGAAGCTTGAAGTGAATTAAACATAATGAAAAAGGAAACATAAATGAACATATAACAACAGAAGGAAGGAAAGTCTCTTACCAAGAAGCATCAAGGTTGTTCTACGAGATAAATCAAGGTAGAATACGTCAACCCAATAACATTAAAATTAAAACACCAAAAATATATGACAAAGCAATGCCAACACTCTAATTAGCTTCAATCTTATGCACCCAACAAAATAGAAATAAAAAAGATGTATCTCAAAAAGAAACTACTACTTGAAAAGAGTAAGTACAAGAACCTTCAATTAAATGTATTCTACCTCATCTTAGGAAAATAATAAGACACGTGTTCCAAGCGAATAGGGAAGTTTGAAGTGAATTACACATAATGAAAAAAGAAACATAAATGAACATATAACAACAGAAGTAAGGAAGGTATGTTACCACGAAACATCAAGGTTGTTCTACAAGATAAATCGAGGTAGAATAAGTCAACCCAATAAAAATGAAATTAAAACACCAAAAATAGATGACAAAATAATGCCAACATTCTAATTAGCTTCAATCTCATTCACCCAACAAAATAGAAATGAAAAAGATGTATCTAAAAAAGAAACTTCTACTTGAAAAGAGCAAGTACAAGAGCCTTCAATTAAGTGTATTCTGCTTCATCTTAGGAAGCTAATAAGACCCATGTTCCAAGAAAATAGGGAAGAAAAGTGAATTACACATAATGAAAAAAGAAACATAAATAAACATATAACAATAGAAGCAAGGAAAATATGTTACCAAGAAGTATCAACATTGTTCAATGGCCATGATATCATCATCTTTTCATTAGCGTTGTCTTCATTGATCAAAATTTTCATTTTTTTGATTAAAATGTTATGTGCTGAGAAGATGGGGATATGATACTAGAATTAATGATAGGTGCATCATTTCTAATTTTTTGGCACTGCATCATATGCCCATATTCTCAGGATAGAACATTTTGATCAAGTAAGGGCTCTTGATAATCCTAGGTCTTCTCTTCATAGCGTTTTGGTGCATTTGGACCATAGTTCTATGAGATAAACCAAGGTAGAACAAGTCAACTGAATAACATTAAAATTAAAAAACCAAAAATATATGACAAAAAAATTCCAACACTTTAATTAATAACCCAATAACATTAAAATTAAAACACCAAAAATAGATGACAAAGCAATGCCAACACTCTAATTAGCTTCAATCTCATGCACCCAACAAAATAGAAATGAAAAATATGTACTTCAACAAGAAGCTACTACTTGAAAAGAGCAAGTACAAGAACCTTCAATTAAGTGTATTCTGCTTCATCTTAGAAACCTAATAAGACCCATGTTCAAGGAAATATGGAAGCTTAAAGTGAATTACACATAATGAAAAAGGAAATATAAGTGAACATATAACAACAGAAACAAGGAAAGTATGTTGCCAAGAAGCATCAAGATTTTTCTAAGAGATAAATCAAGGTAAAACAAGTCAACCCAATAACATTAAAATTAAAACACCAAAAATAGATGGCAAAGTAGTGACAACACTCTAATTAGCTTCAATCTCATGCACCCAACAAAATAGAAATGAAAAAGATGTATCTCAAAAAGAAACTACTACTTGAAAAGAACAAGTACAAGTACTTTTAATTAAGTGGGAAGCTAATAAGACCCATGTTCCAAGCAAATAATGAAGCTTAAAGTGAATTTCACACAATGAAAAAAAAAAAAACATAAATGAAGCAGTCGCTGTAAAGGGAAGCAAAAATGACCTGAAACAAATTGATAATGTGGAGGATTGAAATTGACAATGTGACAACAATGATTTGGGAGAATCTGAGCTAGAGGTAACATTGATGGAATATGCATTGATAATATTAGCATTCTTTGAAATTATTATTGTCGAGTGACCTGGTTAAATGGGTCATTTACAACATTTTTTTAAATACTTACACAATCTAATTGTATTTAAAAATAAAAACAGAGATATGGAAAGCTCAAAATGAAAAACAATACATTAAATGAAATATAAAATTCAACTGTCGCTTCTTAACCAGCACCATGATAAATTATATCAAATATATTTGATATTTATAAATCACCGTTTCATTGATATGCATTGTATTTCTTTCTAACTCTCAAACTAAATTGAATAAATCTCATTAGAGTTCTGTATATATATTACAGGGTAATGTTTTTAGCAGAGAGACATCATTGTACTGCAACTACTTTACTATAGCTGACAATAAGGATTCAGTGCTAATAGACGTCTACGAAGGGGAAATGCCCAATATCAAAGACAATTATCCTTTGGGCGAATTTGTTTTGGAGGAATTTCCATGTGCACCTAGAGGAGATGTCAAAATTATTATGGGTATGGAGATCAATGCTAACGTAATTTTGAAGGTGTCAACAGAGCATAAGTCAAGTGGGATAAATGAGGCGATGACTATGACAAATGAGAGTGGAAGGTTGAGAGATGATGAGATTGCCAAAATGATTGCAGAGGCAGAGAAACTAAAATTGAAGATTAAGACAAGAAATAAATAGTGGAACTGAGGAATGCATTGGATCAATACATCTATTGAAAATCAAATTCCATGTGTGAACCACTCTCTCTCGTCTCTTGAGGAGACGTGAATTCAACGTTGGGTTGGAATTATTTAAATACAAATGGTATATGAAGTTCTGCCTCTAACATATGAATGCCCATTTGTTTAATATTCCATAGGCAATAAAACATGGCCAAAATAAAGGTTCCCATTTAACTATTTTAAGTTTTGGTTTTCTTATTTTAAATTTAGTGAGAAAATTTAAAGTGGAATTATAGACATTTTTGGTTTAAAATGTGTTTTTAGATGATAAAATAGATTTAGATTCCTAAAAAATACATGAAATATTCAAATTATGCAAATTTACTAACTCAAATTTGTGTTTTCAACAAATCCCTCCAATAATTTAGGCTAAATTAACTAGAAAATGTATCAAAAAATGCGCCAAATGAAGAATGATACACATCATAACAAAGTGTCAGGCATCTTAGCAAAACCACAAATTGCATTGTCCTTTTTACTTGACATAACATGAATGTTTTCTTAGTTTGAGAATCAGTGGGTAACAGAATCATACAGCGTTGTGCAAACCACATACTACAACAATATCTTGGTCTAACAGATCCTAATGCACAATGCATAGAGTAACCATACATTCCTAGGCTATGTGTTGTGACTATCAATACAAGGATCTGTGAATGGGGAATTTTTTCACTGGTTTATAAGTTGGATATGACTTTGGTTATAAGATAGAGTATATATATTGAAACTGGCTTAACAAAATTAGTGAGCTAGTTTGAACATCAAGCAACAGAGGTGCATTAATTTTCCTTAATAGAGATAGAGATAATAAAGTTGGACTTGCTTTCCATTGATCGGCAATGATCTAGCCATCAAAAGCAATCGAGCAGTGCACCACATTTCAAAATAGAGATATCTAATCATGCCTTCTGGTTAAAACATAAATATCTAATCACGCCCTCTGGTGATTAGCAGTGGATAAGCTTTAAACTTAGCATTGATAAAGTTGTAATGGCATTTACAATTTTAAACTTAACTTCTATATAATATTTATGTTGATGAGATGGATAAGCCATAAACCTACTGCTTATCAAATCTCCAACTAATCATCCATTATGTTAAGAAGGTTCAATCACAATCAATGTCTTCATTGAAATTTAATTTGGGTAGAGAGCTTTCTGTGAATTCATGATCATCATAGAAGATAGTTCATTAGGAGCCTTGGGCAACTCACTTGGTCCGAATGAGGAGACTGGATGAGGAGACTGAGAAAGCTTCCAGTGATGAGTGCAACCCACCAAAATTCCTCTGCCACCAAGTTGCAAAAAAACAAAAAACATTATAAAAAATTCCAATTAAATAAATTCTTGTAAACAAAAAATTTAATTTACATTCTCAAACCAACCACGCTCAACAGAGCAGAAAATTTAAATTATGAACAAACCTCAAAACGCTCGACATAACACATTAAAAAATAAATAGAGCAAAAAACTTCGCTGCAGGGTCTAGTCCATTGTATATATAATTTTCTTTTTGGCCGAATCATTTATTCGGTCAAATTATTTATTCAATTGAACTATTTTTTCAACTTCGGAAAAAATTTTGTTTAACGGCCGGCATTAGTCTAAATGACCAAAAGTTCGGTCAAATAAATTTAGAAAATTCGGCAGATTTTTTTTTTGGTTTGGCTAAAAAATTGAGATTGTGAATTTTTCAGAGACATTTCTCACAAAACTATAACCCAGCTTCACGTTTTTACCCATAAGCCATTAAAAAGCATAATAATTGCAAATAAGAATATGGAAGAATACAAAAGGAGAGATGAGTTTTAATTAGCCTTGCTATTAACACTACTAGTTGTTAGAGAGCACATAATCCATGGCATTCAATTTATTTTTTTGCAATCTCCATTGTTTCCATATAGTAGCAACTCCAAATGAAGGATGATGTTCCACTAAAACATATGGTAAACCAATCTCAAAATGGGATGGGTTGTGCCCACCTTATGCACCTAGGGTAGAGGATATTACACCAAATGTTGAATAAACATAACCGCTACACATTCAATCCATCGTCAAAGGAGAATGAGAAGGGGAATTCCTCCATGTAACAGGTAAGAAAAAAAGCATTGTTTTGGTGATTACCTCACAAGTATACATTATGGAGACATTTATCAATAAGGATGAATGTGTTTATGGGTATTCTCTATATACATTATGGAGACATTGATCAATGAGGATGAATGTGTTTATGGGTATTCTCTATATGAGCTTTAGGTATCCATGGCGAATAAGGATTGGAGCCCGTTTAAAAAGGCCCAAAAATGGAACGACCAAGGAGAATGGACTAGACCGGTGTCAAAACCACAAAATTCAATGAGAATTAAAGAGCTCACCTACCCTAGTTAACATAAACAAGCAAAGCGTCCATTTCCAATAGGATTGAAAGATCTCTACATAACCAATTAAAACTTGTTCACTATTTGCCTCTCTCCCTTATATTTCCATAACAGAGCTAAAATTTTTGAAAATTTGTGATACAAGAAAAATCTAAAATGATGTTTAAAAAATCAGCTGGAACTATTACTTCACTTGAGACGTACAACATATTTGAAATTACCTGAATTTGAATGGTTACAATTTACTAAAATGATGTTTAAAATATTAGCTGGAACCATTACTTCAGTTGAGACGGATAACATATATGAAATTACTTGAATTTGAATGGTTCTAAGTAAATTATGGAACAACAATTTACTTTGAAAGTCAAGTAAATTGCCTCATGCGTGTTAATGTTTGTGATTGTAATGCAACGAAAGTAAAAAATATGCATATTTAAGAATAAATATTTTGGGGATAGTGTATATTTAAGATATTTTTACCATATTTAATGTTAATTTTTATTAATTTATATAAATTTTTATTTTAACTCTCGAGTAGAAATTTATCATTTGCATGAAAGTAGTCACTCTATTTATTTGGTTTTCAAATAATGGATTAGTTGTTTAAAATAAAATAGAGAAGAAATAATAAGAAAAAATGGTGGTTAATTATTATTATAAAATAATAAAATATTGGAAAATAAAATTAATAATAATAAATTAATTATATATATAAGACTGAGTGGAGGTTATATTAATTTTTAGCAAAAAGATACATGTCTTTTTGTGGTTATTGGCTTTCCATTGGGAAAATTAAGCCAGTAGCAGAATTATGACCTTGCTCATCATTTAATTATTGTAATAAAACCAAAAACATAAGAAAGTATTAAAAAACCTAGCAACCTAATAATCAGGGTACCCTAAGATTTGAGCCAAAGTGGAAAGGTAGTGAGAGTTTTGTGTAGTCCCTAAAGTGGAACTTATTGCTTCCCACCTCGAGTCAACATTGAATCCTAGAGCCACAGTAGAACACAAACTATCTCAATGAATCAAACAAGGAAGGCATTGCCGCAAGCCCAAGCCTTGTGACACATACTCATAATGACAACAAAATTTCCTTCCACTAAAAGAGCGAGTTGTCTTTAGTGAGACCTTTTGGAAGTTTTTTCAGTGGGTTTTTCCAGTCTAATTTCTCTAAAATCCGGCAGGAATTTATTGAAATCATAACCTTGATGGGTAACCCTTGCACGATTGAATTGCCCTAAGGATTTTTAGGGTGCTAAATCCATATATACAGTAAAAAAACCAGTTTAAATAACACTAATCAAGATTTCAACTCAATTTTTTCTGTCGGATTCTGCCACTGGAAATTCCAAAAAGTCACACTAGAGAAAACTCCAAGCCTAAAAAGAAAAAAGAAAAAAAATTGAAATTGCTGAACTATCAATGAAACATTACTTCACTTGAGACACACATAATCAATATCATTTTAAGAGCATGCCATTATTGCTACAACTATAGAGTTGTGGCGACATGTGGAATCAATACCATTTTAAGAGCATGACATTATTGCTACAACTATAGGGTTGTGGCAACATGCGAAATCAATACCATTTTAAGAGCATGACATTATTGCTACAACTATAGAATTGTGGTGACACAAGGAATCATTACCATTTTGAGAGCATGTCATTATTGCTACAACTATAGAGTTGTGAAACTTTATTAGAATTAATGTCACAACAACGTAAGAGTAGGGGTGTAGCAACAACATAACCACAAAGGTGTTGCCATGAACATGTCATAACAATGTAACAATAGAGGTGTGACGACAACAATGCCAATAGGGTGTCATAACACCATAACAATAGAAGTGTTGCAGCAATGGTGTCACAACCTTGTAACAAGAAGGGTTTCAGAAAGATTGATTTCAACATAATCAACCTTTTAGCTATATTTAAGGTTCTAAAGGTCTAGCTTGTCAAGGTTATTCTCAAATTTTGTTAGGAGGTCTTCCCACCATAAAATAGAAGTGCCTATGGTATATTAACAAACTGTCATAATGATATTTAACGTACGTGTATAGCCAAGTAGACTCGGATAACTTAGAATAAAAACAAATGAAGACATAAAACTATGAAATATCAGTTCTAAAAACACGACGCGAGGATCAGAATGAATGTGCGAGGATCAGGTGCTTTTTCCTCTTCTGGGGTGGCAATACTGTTTGGTACTAGATCATCCTCTTTTGTATTATTCCTCATGCTAGGTTTGATACACATGGTATCTGCTTGACTATTTTTGGCTCACTCTGCACTGATTATCATCCTTGGACATTGGGGTATGCCCTTGGATATATTTGTGTTTGATTTCACTTCTTAGTTCACATATAGAATGCCCATTTTGTACCTGGATGACCTTCTCTTCTTTTTTCAGTCGGAAATCCTCCATATTTTGGTGATTTTTTGTATAGAGATATACATTCTTATCTGTATACTTCAAACTCACATTCCTCCCCCTTTCGATGTCCAAATACCTATCTGGACTGAAATTCTCAATCTTATCTGTCCACAATATAACCAAGGGGAGGGATCTTGTCTGTGTCCCAATAGTTTTCTCCCTCTCTGGAAATGGTGGGTTAACTCTTTCATCATTTCTAGGCCTTGCAAGGATTTTGGTTTTCGGGTTTGCAATAGGTGGTGGACTTGTTTGGGGTGTTGTTGTTGCTGTTGTTGTGAAGGTGCATAGATCTTTCTCATTTTCACCGACTCAGTTGGATGTTGTATCTCTTGGTTTTCTCTACTAAGGATCCGGGTACTGGAGTGGACCGATTATCTGGTATCGGGGAACTGTTTTCCGATGGGGTTTGAATTTTTAGCTGGTGGATTTCTGGATTTTTCTTATTGAGATGACTTGGGTCTACATCACATTGTATTTCTCTAGCATATGTCTTCTAACATTATGGATATTGGGATCCTTGCGTTGATGCTTTGGATCGGACACTCCATTTTTTTATTCTCATTCTCTCAGTACTTTCCCCTTTTGGATTGAGAACCGACGGTGGTACCTCTCTTTTGGTGGTATGTGGGCATTATTCTCCGTGGTTCCTGACTTCACCACTGGTGTTTTGTAGATCCCTAGACATTTTTGGCAAAGATTTTCTGATGGCAACTCTTAATTATGATCTACCACCCTGACAGGTTATTAAGTTTGTTTTCAATACATTATCTTATTCTCCGTATCTCTTGTCCTCTTTCTGCTCTGTGATATTATGGATCTGTTGGAGTCAGACACATTAGCACATGAGGCCTACATACATGCCATGCTGTATGTTGAATTGAATTATTGGTTATATTCCGGGTCGGAGTGGATTGGGGGTGAAAATGAACTGGACACTTGGCACTTGATGCAAGCCCTGATGCACATGCCAGAAGGTGGACATGTGGTTCCCAGATTGCAGGGGGTTTATCACGCGAAAAAGAACGATGATCCTGACGTCAACAACGATCCATCAAAATTACCTCTCCGATGCATGCACTGTGTTTTGGCCATGATGTATTGATCGACAGTGTTACCAGCCTACAGAAGTGGGTGCTTGTTGGTAAATGGCATTTCACCGATTTGAGTGAAGCTGATATGAGGAACTGGGTTGACACTAAATGGAAGTCTCTGCTAGGCTACATGCCTATGGTGGTGAGGTTGCTAAGTGAATGGTATGGTTTCCATTTCCTTAGCTAGGATGACTTAATGAAAATTAAGGTTATTCCTTGGATTAAAAGGAGTTTACTCGCTTTGCATTCTCGGTATATGAGTTTTAATCCTTTGAAGGAGATGCCACAAAAAAATTGATTTGGGTAAAAGAATTCTGGACTTGACAAGTTTTTATGGACATTGGAAATGCTATTGGGAAGTTTGTTTTATGTCGACCTGTGGTGTTTGGGTGCACAGGACAAGAGAATTACATGGATTCTGATCAAGAAGGAGTGTAGAGGTGGATTTCTGGACCACAATGAATTACAATGGGAGGGCACCCACATGGTGCAACGGTTGGATTTCTGGGGGTACCTTTCTGGTGCCTTAACTGTCATCATAATAGAAAAATTTTGGCACAATGTCCTCACAGACTAGGTGGCAGGCATATGGCACATAGGTGACATTGTTTCGGTTCGTTGGAGAAGGCTGATGCTAAATATGCTATACCTAGTAAGATAAATGGGGTGGAAAATCATAGGCGCGATGCACATCGTTCAACAGATACTCCACCTTTTTCCTATCCTTTAAATCCCAACATTTCTTAGTCTGCAAAACATAATGATTATGCTCCTATCATTGTTCCTTCATCCCCCTGGACTTCAGAAGGGTTTGGTGCTCCTTTGGTTGACGACACCTCACCGTCCCCACTGGATAGGATTCCCCCACCCCCCACGTGTGTTGACCCACCACAACCGAATAGTGTACCTCCCCCTATGATAACATATGATGCGTTGTCCTCCTTGCATGTTATGTATATCCCCATGTCATCTCCTTCACGTGTCTCACATCCATCCCCGAAGTCTAGGGCCCGTCCTACGTTGCCTATTTCGCCCCTATATTCACCTACCAACTCTGTAGATAGTGACCTTGACTTCCTCCTCCAAAAGAAGACTTTGGATCTTCGAACCCTCACTGTCCACAAGCCACCTGGCTCATCGTCCCCCTGCATCAGTCCTTCCTCGGCGGGCAATATCACCGTCCATCAAGAACAAAACCGAGATAGCAAACACTTTAGAGGACGTGCTTGGCCTCTTCCTTTTAGTCCATCTGACCCACATGCCCTCATTGATGTTCCTATCGCTTCTACTACCTCTCCTCAGGCCCTTAGAGCACGGATGCCCGCACCTGAGTTAACATGACTTTCATCCTTTCATTGAATATCCGGGGTCTAGGGGCTTCTCCAAAATATCTGGCCCTCAGGGAACTTTTTCCTTTCACTTCGTCCCTATATCATCCTTCTACAGGAAACTATGCATTCGGCTCCACAAGTGATAAAATATTTCAGGAAGATGCTTCCTGATTGGCATATGGCAACCACTGATGTTGTAGGTCTCTCGGGGGGTCTGGTGGCTCTATGGGACCCTCGATGGGTTAATGTAAAGGAATTTTCATGTTTTGTTGGAATCCTTCTTGCTGGTCATATGAGAGGTTTAAAGGGTCAAATTCATATTTTAAATGTATATGCCCCATACAGAGATCGGGTAGACTTTTGGAATAACCTGATAGCATCAGAGATTCTGGGACTTATGTCTCTTGTCATTGCTGGGGATCTAAGTTATACGATTGGTCTGGATGAGGTATGGGGGAGGTCCAGAAATGTTGATGCTATGGCTGAATAGATCAAAGATATTATTATCAATTTCAACTTTGTAGATATATTCTCTTCTACGATTGTTCCAACTTGGGACAATGGAAGATCGGGGGATGGGTATGTGGTAAAGAGGCTGGATCACTTCCTCTTACATCAATAGTTAGTTGAGAGACTTGGGTCCATCCAATAAGATATTGTGAATAATTATATCTCGGACCATCAGCCCATTATCCTACACTAGAGGAGGGGGGACCTTAGATGTGGGACGCCATTTAAGTTTAATCGTGTGTGGTTGGAAGACCCATATTTTAACAATCTTGTGCGGGAAGTCTCGAACCGAGTTAGGGAACATGACATCTCTCCCATGAAGCATATTCTGGATAAGCTTTAGGCTCTTAAGATGGAGGTAAAATCATGGGAGAGGAGAAAACAAAATCAAATGAACAAAGAGTTATATAATATTTTGAGGGAGCTGGATGCCATACGCCCACAAACACTTGTACATAATCTCACAGTTGCTATCAGGAATCATATTCAAGCTCTGGAACTTAAAAAAAAACATATACTACTTATTAAAGAGTTTACTCGGCGCCTAAAGAGTAGGGCCATATGGATTCGGGAAGGGGATAGGAATACTAAATTCTTTCAGTGATTTGCCAATCATAGAAGAAAGATCAATTCCATATGGGAGGTCACTGATGTAACTGGAAGCAAGTCTCAGATGCAAAAGGACATTTGTAGAGCCGATGTTCTACATTTTCAAAAGGCCCACTGTCATAGTGACTTGGATAGTGTTAAGGACCAAAGTTGGGGGGTGGAATTATATCCCTCCATGTTCAACAAGGATGCAAACTCAGATCTATACAAAGCTGTCTCGAGGGAGGAAATATTGGGGGTGCTCAAATCTTTTAAGGGGGGCAAGAGTCTGGGACTAGATGGGTGGATGGTTGAAATTTTTACACATTTCTTTAACATTTTTAAGTAGGATCTTCTTGATATGGTGGAGGAATCACGGACCATACACCCGCATATAAATTCTACATATATTGCTCTCATTCCAAAAAGGACTCCCTCTGATTCTTTCTCGGATTATAGACCCATTTCACTTTGTAATCTTATATATAATATTATCTCAAAAACTATTGCTAACAGGATTAAGCATACTTTGTCAAAGTACATATCCCCTAAGCAGTTCAGTTTCTTGTAGAATAGACAAATTCATGATGTCGTGGTGATTGCCCAGGAATGCATACATTCGATCCATTCTAAAAAATTAAATGTTGCTATTATGAAGGTCGACTTACAGAAGGCATATGACTGCCTAGACTGGGGATACCTGAGGTTGGTACTTCATAGAATTGGTGTCCAGGCTAGATGTGCCAAGTGGATTATGGCCTGTGTCTCAAACATTAGTTATGATGTTGTTATTAGTGGTTATCCCATAGATTTCTTTAGGGACGGGAGGGGACTTAGACAAGGATGTTCATTGTCTCCTTTATTATTCATATTGGCAATGGATGGGTTAAGTTTACATATAAAAAAAGCGGTGGCAGAGGGACAGTTTCATGCACTGAACTTGGGAAGAGATATCAGAATTTCACATAGTTTTTTTGATGATGATCTACTCATCATGGGGATGCTCAATGGGTTTTGATGGCTGACACTTTTTCATATTTTTGCGAAATTTGGGAATGATACAGGAATATACATGAATCTATAGAAGCTTATCATTCTACATGGCACGTGCGATATGGAGGTTATTGCATATATACATAGACTTGTTGGGGTGGCTTCAAATTTATTATCAGGGGGCATGAAATATCTTGTCTATCATATTAAGCCTTGTAGTTATAAGGTAAATGATTGGATGTTGCTTCTAGATCATTTTTATAAAAAAAATACTCAGTGGGAATTCAGATGTTTATCATTGGGGGATCATATCACATTGACCCAATTGGTGATCACATAGTTGGGAGTATACTAGGCACATCTATATCATCTCCCTCACACCATTATTAAGATTGTGAATCGGATTATGGCCAAATACATCTAGTCTAGTGCGACTAATAATAACAAACTCCACCTAGTCAAGCTGGACCATATCTCCCTTCCTAAACGACTGGGTGGCTGGGGGATATTAAATCTAAGGAGATTTGGTTGCACGTTACTGTAGAAGTCACTATGGAGGGGGTTATTTGGGAATGGAATATGGGGCATGATTTTAAGACATAAGTATCAAAAGGACCACGATTTTCCTATCTGGATGCACAAAGGGCATATTGGGATCGCATCAGGCTCGACCATTTGGCTCAGTTTCATAAAAATCAGTAAATTTTTTTTGCAGAATCTCGCTTGGAAACTAGGTTCTGGACACCAGACTATTATTGGAATGGATAACATACTGGGCACAGAAGGTGACAGTCGTATATCAGATGGCTTTATACATTACATCAACAATCGTGGGATATTCTTTTGGAACTAGGTCATTTCTGAATGGCAGGGTCAATGTCCAATATGGAAACGAGCGTGGGAACTGGGCTTGGATGGGCAGATGGTGCGGGAGTGGGAGCAGATTAGTACTGGCATGAAGCTTTTAGGAGTATGTTGTGAGGCAGATGAGGACAAGATTGCCAAGATAGGCAAGATGAAGGAAGGTGGTGTTGTGGTCGCTGATGTATATAATGATGTCTGTCATTAGGAGGTCCAAAACACTGAGGTATGTTGGTTCTACAAATTCTGGAAATCTAAAATCCCCATTAAGATCATTATTTTTCTTTGGCTGGTTTGGAAAAACAAAAATCTAACATGGGAGAACCTTCAGAAGAGGAATTGGCAGGGGCCGGGGATTTGTGTACTATGCAGGAAAGCGGAGGAGGACAATACCCATATTTTTCTAAAATGCCCTATGATTGTACAGATTTCGAGTAATCTTGCTAGTTTCATTGGTTTCCCCTATAAGCAATATGAAAACATTACTCTATGCTTGAGCTGGTGGAGTAAACAAAATCCCACATGGCGGAACATCCCCCTTGTTCTCTTATGAGAAATTTGGACATGGCGTAACAAAATCATTTTTTAAAATTATAGAGAAAATGATATGCACGTAATGGAGTGCATTATAAGATGGTATACATTTTGGAAACAACATGGCACAAGGTCTTAGAAGTTCATTCACAAAAAGACAGGCCCTAGAATGGAGTACCCGCTGGCTTTTTTGATGGTGCAACACAAAGAAACATATGTGGTTGTGGCTTTTGGATTGCTATATCAAAGGAGTAGGAATACTGGGTCCATTGGGGAATTGACAGAAGCACGAATATGAAGGCTAAAGCGATGGCTCTATGGGGTCTTCTCTGGTTCTCATGCTATCTTAACATCTCTTCCATTCACATTTTCGGAGACTAAGGATTATTATTGACCATGTTATGGGTTGCACAAAAGTAAACCAACCAATGCTCCATGGCTGGCTCAGTCAAATCGAGAATCTTTGGGCCTCTTTTAGAGACTCAATGATAGTGCATATTGGATGTTTTGGATGGGATGCACATTGAAATCAAGCTGGGAGATAACATAGTAGATGTCGGGGTGCTTCCTTTTCCTGGATAGCATCAACTTTTTTGGAGAAAAACAACTCTGATACACGCTGTTTTTGATATTTTCCAGTAATTTTCTTTTGACACTATTTATAACTTTTCTTTGTTTGTGCATAGCATACTTCACATACAGATAAAGATACTGCTTGAATGATTGCTGTCTAATTAAATCAAAATAGATATATGATTGTAACTATTTCTTTTTCTTTCTATTATTACCACGGGTACATAATCACAAATTTCGATTACACAATTTTGTGACCACAAGTAGAGATGAATCTTGAAAAAACTCTATCAGAATTACTATGATAGCAAAAGTAGAGATGAATCTTGAAAAGACTATTAGAATTACTATGATGTCCTCTGGCATTATTCAATGCAATATGTACTGGATATATATATTGCTTTTTTCATACTTTGGAAAAAAAAAAATATTTAACGTGCACACTGAAAAAACTATTAGAATTACTATGATGGCCTTTGGCATTATTCAATGCAATATGTACTGGATATATATATTGCTTTTTTCATAAACGTACGTGTGCACGAAATCCCGAAAACTGCCATCATGGGAATTGCTCCTCTCCCGGCGTTTTAATTGCTGATGAGCAACTGAACCGGCCGTATTTTTAGCCAATAATTCGCGGCCATAATCTCGCTTTGTTTCTCCCATTTCGGCCCAAGTCGGTCTATGTTTTTTTCCAGGCAATACACTGTTGTCGAGTTCTCCCCTGTGATTTGTAAGGTGATCAAGATGGCAAGGGATACTGGTGCGAGTCGTGGCATGAATTTAAGGCTTCTGTTCAACGAGAAAAGTGGGAAGATATTGTTTGCAGAAGCGGGTAAAGATTTTGTAGATCTTCTTTTTAGCTTTCTCACGTTGTGTCATGAAATTACTTTCATCCCAAAAATTGCAAAGAGAGTGGGCTGCCTCAGCGACCTTTACAACAGTGTAAACAAGCTCCACTCCATGTTTATGAATGCCGATAAATCCCGCCTACTAGAGCCGAATGTTATGTCTGCCGAGTCTAATGAATTCCTTAAAGTACAGTCCTCTCCCACCAACTATTACGTTTGCGGCTCTCAGGCTTATTACGGTGGCACTACGCACTATATGAGCACTCAGAGCGGTGGACCCTGTGCCTGCGGCCGACCGATGCAATTACAGAACCCCAGCAACGGAGATAAGAGCAATGGTGGAGGAAGCAGCGGGGGAGGTTATGTGAAGGAGACGGTTACGTTCGTAATCACCGATGAATTGGAGATCTCTCCCGCCTCAATCATCACCTGCATTAACTTGCTCAATAAGCTCAATGTCCATAGTCTCTCGGATCTGAGAGAGAGAAATGCAAGTGTTGGTCCGGCTGAGGCAAGCAGTTATTAGTGATTTAAATTAGTTGTTAGTGATTTTTTTAAAGACAAAAAACAATTTATCTTTCTATTAAAAAGAGATGGTACATATTTTATATTTCAGTTTTGCTAGTAAATATTCATTTCTTTTTATGATAATCTAAGACTTTCCTATTTTTATTATAACTTTTCACAACTGTCACATCTAATTTTTCTTTTTTAGTTCATCATATAACCAAAAGAAACTTCTACATATAGATCTATCTATATATTTAGATACTCTTTTTTGGTTTTGGATAGTTTTTAATGCCCTTAGTTTATGTTGATTTTTTGGTTTTGGACAGTTTTTTAATGACGTGAGTTTATGTTGATTTTTAGTCCCTGCCATCTGGCATCCGGCAGGGACTATTGTAATCGTTTTGGGCCGACTTAACATTAGTTCGGTGCTTTCCCTGTCGCTTATACCGCCCTTATGCTAAAGTCTTGTGAGGTGTTCTCTGCACCTAACCAAAGTCGGATTCGGCGGTTCACCTTTCTCATCTTATTTGGCCTCTTCCCGAGGCGGAAGAGGCCGGAGCATATGGTAAATTGATATTTAACGACCATCATGTGCGCTTGACGGTGTGCGGTTTAGTTTTAATGCTGGCATTAGTTTGTTAACGTTTAATGTTAAGTCTACCACCGGTTCAAGTTTATACCCTTACTTCTTTTTGTTGTCTATGCTGCCGCATGGGCTCTGCCTCCTTTACAGGCGTTGGTCCGGTGTTTGTTCTTTCGCAGGTGTCCGTATTGTGAATGTTTGCATGGCGGGAGGTGTCCGGTGAAGAACTAATCCTGGGCCCTTCAAATTACGTGCAGGAAGAACTCCTGAATTGTAATCCAAATTATCGTAGGATTCAGATTGAGATGGAGAACAAACTAGCAAGTTGTCATACAGCTCCCCATACCCTGTGGTGCTAAATGATGGGCCCTGCTGTTGATGAATAAGCATATGTTGCTGCAGCTGCGGCGTCTGCACATAATTATTGAACATGGATACCCTCGAACCTGTGTAATTCGATGAAACTAAATTAGGCCTACTTGTAATTGGCAGTTGCCGATTATAATCTAGGGCTGGCTCGTTTTGGATGGACATCATAGAAGCCAAATGTTGATTTAAGGGTTCTGGTTTCTGCTGATATCTCATATAAGCGGAATACTGCGGCACTAAACCCTGTGCTGTAGGATATGCTACTGAACATTGCTTTGTTTACAGTTTTTTGGCCTGTAAGTTCTGAATTTTTTTACAGGTAATCCATTAATTGAATTGATGAATAGTATTCGCATGTGATTGTTTGAATGTCTCTTGTTTGTTTGCCTCTGCAATCTCACTGTACTTGGGGCCTTCTATAATCTGCCTTCACACAGGCTACAAAACTAGGTCTGCTCACAGGAAATCAGGGGTTTTTCAAAAAAATGCAAATGCGACCCTAGTGTGATGTCGAATTCTGTCTGGTAGTAACTGGTTTCTCTGTATTTTCTTTTTGGCTGAATGCCATCAATTTTGCTTATAACTTGTGCTTATAAAGTGGTAGCAGTCTTCGCCGTCCCCTTCTTCCCATGCTACCTATTTTACTTGAATAGTTAGGGAGAGAGAGCATAGAGCACTTCTTCGACCAATTGGCCTGACCGACATAGACTGGTTGACTCTTTTTGATTTTTCTCCATTTCTGCGGCCGCATGCTGGGTGAAGACTTGCAGAGCTGGTTTACCGGGTTCCTGATGAAGATCAAGTTGATACCCTTCTTTCACATGCCCTGGTTGTCGTATGGGCGCAACCATAACCCTTGCTTACATTGATTTAGGTCCCTGTTCATTGGATGTATGTATATATGTTTGCACAGTTCATTTCGCATGTTCCGTGGTGGCATAATCTTAAGAGTGACGAGTTATTACAGGTAATTTCCCTTCTTTGGTTTTATTCTACCTGCATTGCGTTGAACCCTTAATATTTTTATATTGGAGGTTCTCATTCCTGATACACTCCTTTAGTTTTTGGTTCTAAGGGGTGAAATTTACACGATTTCTATGAATTGTGAGGGGTGAAAGCTGGCAGCCCACACAGGTGTGTCTCATCTCTGTAGTTTTTTTTAAGGAAACATTTTCCTCGTGTAGGTTTTTTACTATAACCCTCCCTTTTATAGTTATGCCATGCTGGTGAAACAGCTACTGTAAAGCTACTGTAATCAATCAGTCTCTGTAGTTTTTGTCTTAGAATTGGTCAATGGTCACCTGTAATAAAGCAGCCTTTCACATGGTTGATCTCAATTGCATTGCAAACTCGTCTGTGCATTTCCATGTTGTAAGTACTGAATTGAGAATTCAAAACTACATGAAATATAGTATATTCTTTTCTGCATTGCCTATAAGCTGCTTTTACACTTCCACATTGTATTCACACAAGATGTATCTTTTAATCCCATTGACCTCTTTAGTGGTCATTTGTCAGACATTAATGAAATGAATGTCCTCTGCAATTCAGTATCATCTGCCTTGTTCAATATTAGGCAATATCATATTCAACAAAAACACAAATTTTGACACTTTTAACATACGATGTTAAATTTCACTAAAAGAGGAAGAAGATAGTCGTATGAAATATTCAATTAGCTGTGTTAGTTGTAACCCATATGCAACACTGTACAACCCACAAAAAAATATGCGTAAAATGCCTGCAAAAGCAAATAGAAATTGAGGCAAGACATACCATTGCTTTCATCTTCAAAGCAAATGTCTTGGCATCATATGGATTGGCCCTCATATCGGCCATAAGATCACTGAATGACTCTGGGACTGTTAATCCTTCTGGAAGTGCTTCATTGTTTGGTTGCATGAGGAACTGGTATATTTCTTCTGTCGCTCTCTGCTTCTTAAAAACTCAGTACATTGTCATATTTCCCCTACTTTGTAGTGCGTAATAGACAACCTTAACTTCACGCAGGGACTCGCTGCGTCGCAGCTCCCCTTGTTTAAATATTCGGAATCAAACCGACATGGTAATCCTTTAATATTTAGAAATTTGAGTACCCATATCAATCCCAAATATTCAAAGAATCAGCAATCAACATAAAAATGTTCTGATTAATGCTACTGCCATTAACCATCATTCCTTCTTCAATTGTCTGTGTTTTTTAATATTCATAAATTTGAATACCCATATCAATCCATAATATTCAAGGAATCAGCAATTAAATATGATCTGAAAGGTGCTTACCAGCATTCTGATTCTCTCTTCATCCCGGTATTTAATATCGGAGAGTAAAAATTTGTGTAGTCTTTCACCCCGTCCATAATACCTTTACCATCTCCGAATATCTTTATGTTTTTTTATTCTGAACCACTTTGCCGCAATTAAGACAGAACGTGATCACAATTTTATGGTTCAGGCGCTGAAGCTGCTTTGGGCTTGTTTCGCTTCAACCACTCCTTTGGATGACGTTTTCGGCGGTGCGGCCTACACACGTAGTTGAAGGGTAATGCCTGAATTAGGTAACGGTCATCTCAAGATTAGATTTCCAGAAGCATCTTAATGCGTTTGCTGTATTAATGTTTGGTCCTCAGGAAGAATGCTGAGGCTGCATTTAACATGAAAATTTATGCCTTTGTCGTTGCAGGGTGGAAGGTAATGTAACAGATGTAAGACAAGGGAGCCACTGCCGTAGCGGTAGTCCCTGCCGGGGTTGAGAAACTCCAGTTCGGCGTGCGGTATTTATATCGAATTGATTTCCTGTAAGACAAGGGAGCCACTGCTGTAGCGGTAGTCCCTGCCGGGGTTGAGAAACTCCAGTTCGGCGTGCGGTATTTATATCGAATTGATTTCCTGTCACTTTCTTCAATTGTGTCTTTCCTGTTTCTTTGACTGTGTATTATGCATTGAACATGCATCTCTGCCCATGGACTTTAGATCTTTGGATTGGCTCTTAGGTACATGGTATGGTTACATCTTCAAACATATTTTGCTGCGCGTGGAACACTTTTCCGGACGTGGTCTTCGATTCTATGGATCGGCTCTTGGCTGCGTAGCAAGGTTACATCTTCGAGATGGGTTGCTTGAGTAGGTGCTGCTACGAGCCTTAATATGGAAGGTACAAAGCCAATAAACATTTTGCATCCTAAATTATAATTAGTTTTTTATCAAATTCCTTAAAACAAGACCGTCGATCAATAGCGATCCAGGATTATAGAATGGTAAAATATGATTCTAAAATCAATAACAGAATTGAAAGATTCAGCAACATAAATAAAGAACGGCATAACTCACCGTCAAGGAAGTAAATACATGCATGGGCCGCCTCTTCACTGTTTAACCCCTGGTGCTCGCATATTGTAAAGAAACTTCGGTATTGTTACATTTTAATATACCATTTTTATAATAATATTTAAATTGGTAATTATTATAAAATTTTAGGAATTTTTTAAACAAAATAATTTTATTTTCTAAAATTTAAACTGTTTATTTTTATGAAAAATAAAAACAAATTCATTTTTGAAAAAATATGGAAAGTGAATCCATGTACTAAACGGGTAACAATAATCTTTAATACAACTAATAAATAAATATTTATTCTATTTGTTAATTTACCCATACATTCCCGTAAAATGATAAATAGATTCGGCCTGGAGTATGCCGTAAAACTGCTTCTGCTTGGCTAAGAGCTCGTCTTCCTCGGACGTAAGGAAACAGGTTAACGGCCCAAGACCCAGAGGCATCTGGCAGGAGTGAAAGCCTGCTCCCTTACGGACCACCAGCGGGTTATTACAGGTGGCGTGGTTTTCCTTGATAACAGTGATGAGTCAAACCGACATTAGCGGATAGCAGCCAGAGATGGCTGTCCTGGCTGTCCTCACTGTTGGTTTGACACCTGAGTTTGATAGGTTTTGCCACCTTCGAAAAAAAAAAAAAAAAAAAAATGATAAATAGATAATTAGTAAGTCAACTACGTACGTATGCTTTTACAACCAAATTGAGTATTCTAGGACACATATAAAATAAAAATAAACAAATAGAATAAGCATTTTCTAGTATAGTTGGAGTACTACTACGGGGCATTTAGGTAAATTTGAAAGATTTTTACCAAGCCAAAAACAAGTTTTATTAAAAGTATTACCAAAAATCCTAGTGGCCATTGCCTCCTGAGTAAAGAAAGATAATAAATGGAGAACATAGAGCTCCTTAAATGGTCTCAGTAATAAGATACATAAACATCCAACCCCTTAGATATAAAATCAATGTTATGTGCCATAAAAATGGAAAGGTTTCAACCAATAAATTATAAAAAAGAGCAGTGTGTAATACGCCAGTTCTAATTGGTGAAAACGAACTTGACCCTTTGGTTTAGACGCTGTCATGTAACAGTCGCCAAAGAGAAATGGTTCATGCCTGGAACAAGGAAACCCAAATTAAAAATTAGAAAATGAGTATGGGGGATTTATAACCCAAAAGAGAAGACACACAGAATGGTGTTTACTTGAAGGAAAATTGATTCTCAACACTTTGAATTTACTTGCAATACATCAGGGGCATAGTCAGAGAAATAATATAATAGCGAATTTTGGAAGACAAATTTAGTAAAAGATGAAGGTAACTCAAAAATTTCACAATGCAAGGTGACGAAGGAGGGTAACGACGTATTATTAAGGGCTGACGTCGAATAGAACGACACGGGTGTAGGACATGCACAAAGAAACGTGGCAGGCATTACGAGAATAATATAACCAAGAAAAGAGCCAGATGTCTCCACGAAGAAGGATCGGTAATCGAAAGGATTTTGGCGGTGGAGTCAAATGAATCGCAACTATTATTGGGCATTTGGACACCCAACGACAATGGAACCACCTGCTTGTATTACACGTGTTGGTGTTGCGATTGAACAACTGCGTTGAAGCTGACACAATTTTTTATTGTTTCAATACCTTGTTGTCAAGCCTCTCGAACTTTTCTTGTGAAGGATCCACCCGTGTTGCATGATCCTTTTGACACGGCCACATCCCCACAGCAATAACCAGTCGAATGAGGTCCGCATCTACACTGTGAAGCAATTCACAGGGTTTGCAAAATTCCTTTTTTCCACACAGGTAAAACAAACCCTCCTACTTCCTTCTCCCTAGTTTTGTTTATAAGAACAAATAAAACAAACCATTTTTTTTTGACATGCAGGTGCTCGAAAACAGATTGAGTTACAACTACGGTTTTCACAGAGTAGCGGTTTTTGAGATCTAGTATCGGCAAGTTTTGTGCAAAAATTTACAGTGAAATGTATGAAGGCAATCGTATTTGATTAGAGAAAATGTTGTTTGATTTGAATCGGTTTCAGCACGAACCGTAGCTGGAATTCGACAATTTTTGTTTCAGTATGTAGAAGTATTGTTAATTCTGTAGAAATTGACATCCAATGGAAAAATGTAAGCAAACCCTAAAGCTAGCTAGAGCAATTACAGGTTGATTTTGATCAGATTCAGTGCAAATTTGATCTTAGTATGTAACATTATGCGTAACGAGTTGTGCGCGTTTGTTTTTCCATAAAAATCTTACGGAACAAATGGCGTTTTGCTCGGATCGGGTCCGTTACAAACGGTGGTCGGAATCCGAAGAATCGGCCTCTTAGGATGTGTAGTTACAGTCCGTAGGTTTTGTTTTGGAGACTCATTGCTTCGGAACGTAAAGCCCTGGACAATTTGGGATATTTATTTTGTGCATATGTGGAATTTTTGGAATTCTCTGATTGAAAAGCAGGATTGTCATATTTGATGAAGAAATTATGTGAAATTCTTTTAGCTCGGAAACTTTGATTCGGGTTTGCGAGCGGAGGAAGCAGGGTTTAGGGCTGAACAGAACGATCGATTTTGTTGAGAAAACCAATAATTTTTGTCTCAGTCATGGCTCTTTCTGTGGATCGTGAACCGTCTGTATTTTTCGGGTGAGCGCGATTTCATTCTGCTTAATTTCTTAATTTTTTTTACATTTTTCATGTAAATTTAAGGTTCACTTGAAAAATGAATAAAATTGAATCATTAATATTTTTATAGACAGGGTAGTCTGTAAGACCTTTAAGTTACAAATATGCCAATCTTATTTGTTTCTACTGGATAAATTATATCTGTGCACTCTCATCGCACCGAGAGAAGCTAGGTGCTCCACAGCCTTGGTGGGGAGAGATCTTTAACACTTGGTTTATGTGTGTGTTTGCGCAAAGGTAAAGAGACGAGAAAACAGTAAGTCTTATTCTTTTAATTACAGGAATGTGCCTCTCTCTCTCTCTCTCTCTCTCTCTCTCTATATATATATATATATATATATATATATAAACAAATTTGGGAAAATAGTGGACTCCCAGGCTTGCATGCAAGCCACATGTGTCCCCTTTTCATTCTGAAATACGAGATATCTTTCACATTTTACATCAGTAATTGAATTTATTGTTTATTTTGAAATACGCTAAATCGATGCGGATGATGCAGGATTCACAGAGGATCTTGCCTACCTGACATAGAAGCTTCCGGGACCCTCTACAGTGCTCTAGAGCCTCGGCCCTCATAAACTGCTTGTTGGAAATTTCTGTTTATTTCAAACACAAAAGAAATAGCACAGAGAACAACGCTCTGTGTTTAATACAGGATCTTTATTAAAAAAAACAAAAAAAACTGTTACAAAAATAGTCTTCCTCTTCAGAGGGGTTACAACAGGAACACTTCAGTTCCAGAAACTAATTTCACTATCTCAGAAAACTACAGTTTCAGCACTGCTGTGCATTGCAGAAAAAAGAACTCTTCTTCTCTAATTCTACTTTGCTGTATCTGCCCTTGCATTTTTTCGTATAATGAAAAACACAAAAATATCTTACATACGTGTTGCTTGTGCCCATACTTCCGTAAAATAGAAAATAATAAAATTAAAAATTTCACCTACATTTACCAACCGCGGTAAATATCATTAATTACACGGCTGAAAATATCTTATCGGAATTTAATGCATGGCTTATCACAACATCGCACCATCACATCGGCGGATAAGGAGCAAAGGGCTTAACACGCAGAAGTTTAAGATTTGCGATCTGCGATCTGCGATTTGATCGCATCGCAAGATCGCGATCGTAGAAAACAAAAGGTAACAAAAAAATGAAATAAGGGAAAAATGCGATATGCGACCAGATCGCATTGCAGGAAAAAATCTGCAGGTTTGATGAAGTAACATAGCTGCTGCTGTTTCAACTATACACTGCAGTTTGAAATTATAATTTCAACACTCCCCTTTAATTTCAACTGCTGGGTTTTTCTGCATACCCAGGCATTTCCTGAAATGATCAAAACTTTTCTTTCCCAATGGTTTTGTCAAGATGTCAGCTAACTGTTCCTTTGTTTTGCAGTGCTGCAAAACAATCTCACCATTGTTAACCAATTCATGTATGAAGTGAAATTTGGTGTCTATGTGCTTTGTCCTTTTATGAAAAACAGAGTTTTTAGACAATGCTATTGCCGAGCTATTGTCACAGTAAATGGTTGTGCCCTTTTCTTGTTCATGACACAAATCTCTGAGAACTCTTCTCAACCACACTGCTTGGCATGCTGCGTCTGTTGCTGCCACATACTCTGCCTCTGTTGTTGACAAAGACACAACTGGTTGCTTCTTGGAAGCCCATGAGATGGCTCCCGATCCCATATGAAACACATATCCCGATGTGCTTTTCCTATCATCAACACTTCCAACCCAATCACTGTCAGTGTAACCTGTCAACATGAAACTTTTAGAAGAGGAGTATAAAATACCAAACCCCTTCATTCCATTCACATACCTTAGAATCCTCTTGGCTACCTGCCAATGAGTCTCTTTCGGTCTTTCCATAAATTTGGAGATTAAACTCACAGCGTGCATAATGTCCGGCCTAGTTGCAGTCAAGTACATAAGGCTGCCAACTATGCTCTTGTACAATTTTGGATCAAAATCCTTGCTGTTGTCTTCTTTGGTCAATTTCAACCCCATTACTGTTGGAGTCACAGCTGCCTCGCTATTCTACATGTTAAATCTCTTCAACACTGCTTCTACATATTTAACTTGAGAAATGAAAACACCATTTTCACTTTGGTCTACTTCAATTCCAAGAAAATATCTTAAGAAGCCCAAGTCAGTCATTTCAAATTCACTTTTCATGACTGCTTGAAAATCAGCAATGAGAGAAGCATCATTGCTAGTAAAAATCAAATCATCTACATATAAAACAACAATAAGGATCTTACCGTCATTCTCTTTTATGTAGAGTGTGGGTTCACCATCACACTTATCAAACCCATTCTCAATCAGATAAGCATTTATTCTGTTGTACCATGCTCTTGGAGCTTGCTTCAGCCCATAGAGAGCCTTCTTCAGTTTGCAGACTTTATGCTCTTGGCCTTTAACTTCATAGCTTGGAGGTTGTTCAACATAAACCTCTTCTTTTAACACCCCATTCAGGAATGCAGATTTAACATCCATCTGATAAATCTTCCATTTGTGTTGTGCCGCAATAGACAACATTGTTCTTACTGTTTCCATCCTTGCTACTGGTGCAAAGGTTTCATCATAGTCTTTGCCTTGTTGCTGCTTGTAGCCTTTCACAACAAGTCTTGCTTTGTGCCTGTCAATCTTGCCTTCAGCATTGCTTTTGGTCTTATAGACCCACTTAACTCCAATGGCATCTTTGCCTTCAGGGAGGTCCACTAACTCCCATGTTTTACTCTTCTCAATTGCACCAATTTCTTCATTCATTGCTTCAGTCCATTTATCTTCATTTACAACATCTTCAAAATGAACTGGCTCATCAACATGACAATACCAAGCGAATAATGAATTCAGATCGGTGTTGTTACTTACCTCTCCTTTTTCATAAATCTCATTTAGATTTCTGAATCTTGGTCTTCTTGGTGTGCTAGGAGTTCCATCCGAACTTGAGGGTATTTCTAATCCCTGTGATTTGCTTGGAGAGCACTTCCTTGACTTCTCAAGGTTGTTCGAATTCCAGCTTGTGGTGTGGTTTGTTGTACTTGATGTGGTGGAGGAGGAGCCACCAAGGAAGGATTATTTGCTGCTTTCCCTTCCTCTTCTTCTTCATGAGACACCATTGTCTTCACATTCACTGTCTTCTCTAAGCTTCCATCCCAAGCTTCATCTTCAATGAACTGCACATCTCTGCTTACTATCAATTTCTTGGTGGATGGATTATAGAGTTTGTATGCTTTTGACTCATCACAATAGCCAATAAAGACACACTTCTCCCCCTTACTGTCAAGCTTCTTCCTTAGCTGATCTGGTACATGTGCATATGCTACACAACCGAATACTCTCATGTGAGTGACTGTTTGCTTTTGACCACTCCATGCTTCTTCTGGTATTTTGGTCATGATAGCTTTAGTTGGGCATCTATTCAAGATGTACACTACGCAAATGACAACTTCTGCCCAATACTCATGCGTCAAGTGTTTTGCCTTTAGCATACTTCTGACCATGTCAAGAATGGTCCTATTCTTCCTTTCGGCAACACCGTTTTGCTGAGGTGTATACCTTGCGGTGAACTGCTTTTGTATGCCATTCTCTCTGCAAAAACGCAGAAAGTCTTTGGAGATGTACTCTCCTCCTCTATCTGTTCTGAGCACTTTGATATAATGCCCACACTGCTTCTCAACAAGAGTTTTGAAGTGGCAGAATTTTTCAAACACTTCACTCTTCTGTTTCAGCATATACACCCATGTCTTTCTGGTGTAATCATCAATGAAAGTTAAAACATATTTATTTCCAGCAAATGATGGTATTTGCATCGGTCCACACACATCCGAGTGAACAATTTCCAAGGGTGCTTTTGCCCTTATAGTCTTTCCTGTTGGAAAGCTTTCTTTGTGTTGCTTGCCCAAGATGCAGCCTTCACAAAGGCTGTCTGGTTTCTGGATCAATGGCAATCCCTTTACCATTCCCTTTCTATGCAACAGATTCAAGCCTCCGAAAATGAGATTTCCAAATCTCAAGTGCCACAACCAACTCTCATCTTTCACTTGTTCCTGAAAGACTTCTTGTGTTACAGCTGCAATAGTTCTTCATTCCTTCAAATCTGCCCTGAGTTTGAGAGGAAACATTCTATTGCTAGTCATCTGCACCTGTGCAATGATATTCTTACTTGGAGGTATGTCTCTAATTGTACACATTTCATCTTTGAAGAACACATTGTAACCTTTGTTAATGAGCTGTCCAATGCTCAAAAGATTACATTTCAGACCAGGTACATAGTATACCTCTGGCACAATCATCTGCTCTCCATTTCTTGCTTGGACACTGACTCTGCCCTTACCCTTGACAGATATCTTACTATCAGTTCCTGTTGTTACCTTGGATTTCACATTTTCATCCAGATTGGCAAACATTTCAATATTTCCAGTCATGTGATTACTACAACCTGAGTCTAAGAACCAAAAATCTTCTTGTTTGTCTTGTGCAATGTTACATGTTAACAGCACAATCTTTGGATTCTTATCTTCTTCATTTGCAAAATTAGCATTCTGCCTACTATTCATGTCATTTTGTTTTTTCCTACATTCATTGGCGTAGTGCCCATATTTCTTACAATAATGACATTGGACTTGGGATTTGTCATACCTTTGTCCATGAGCTTGCTGTTTGCTTGAACCTTCATCTTGGTTCTGATTGCAGCTCCTTCCGCTTGTGCTTGCAGGATTATTTCTGCCTTTGTTTTGGTTTCTTCCACGACCTCTGTTATTTGCTCTGCCTCGACCTTTTCCTTAGCCAAAAGACATCTGAGTCTTGAATGCTTGCTCAAAAGAGGAATTTGTTCCTCTACTCAATCTGTGTTCATGAGACATGAGAGAAGCACTCAGTTCATCTATTGTGAACTGTGAGAGATCCTTTGTTTCTTCTATTGCTACCACAACAACTTCAAACCTTGAGGGTAAACATCTCAAGATTTTCTCTACAATCCTTCTTTCTTCAAGAATCTCACCATGAGATCTTATCTGGGTTATCAACCCAATAACCTGAGTGAAGAACGAATCTATTGTATCAGATTCTTTCATGCTGAGTGTTTCAAAGTCTCTCCTCAACATCTGCAACTTTGTAGTCTTCACCTTCTCCATGCCTTGATAAGCAGTTTTGAGAATATCCCATGCCTCCTTGGATTTTGTTGCTGCTGCAATCCGTGGAAAAACACTTTCATGTACTGATTGGAAGAGAAAAAAGAGGGCTTTGGCATCCTTCTTCCTGTCACTCTTCAACTGGTCTCTTTCTGCTACTGTCAAAGTAGCCAATGCTGTTGCATCTGCAGGTTCAGCATAGCCAGTTTCAACCAGCTCCCATATTCCTTGAGAAGCAAACAATGCTTTCATTGTTATGGACCAATAACTGTGATTTTTCCCATTAAACTATGGCAATTGGGAATTTGTCAAACCAGTTCCAGCATCTGCCATCTTAACCTGTATAAATAAAGAAGAGATACTGACTGTATAAATAAAACCAAGCAAAAACTTTCTCTGCTGGAGAAAATCTGCTCAATAAGCTTCTTACAGCTCCTACAGTGAAAAAACAAACTCTGTTTTTGACTCACTGAGTGCCTAGACCAGCTCTGATACCATGTTGGAAATTTCTGTTTATTTCAAACACAAAAGAAATAGCACAGAGAACAACGCTCTGTGTTTAATACAAGAACTTTTATTAAAAAAACAAAAAAATTTGTTACAAAAATAGTCTTCCTCTTCAGAGGGGTTACAACAGGAACACTTCAGTTCCAGAAACTAATTTCACTATCTCAGAAAACTACAGTTTCAACACTGCTGTGCGTTGCAGAAAAAAGAACTCTTCTTCTCTAATTCTACTCTGCTGTATCTTCCCTTGCATTTTTTTATATAATGAACAACACAAAAATATCTTACATACGTGTTGCTTGTGCCCATACTTCCGTAAAATAGAAAATAATAAAATTAAAAATTTCACCTACATTTACCAACCGCGGTAAATATCATTAATTACACGGCTGAAAATATCTTATCAGAATTTAATGCATGGCTTATCACAACATCGCACCATCGCATCGGCGGATAAGGAGCAAAGGGCTTAACGCGCAGAAGTTTAAGATTTGCGATCTGCGATCTGCGATTTGATCGCATCGCAAGATCGCGATCGCAGAAAACAAAAGGTAACAAAAAATGAAACAAGGGAAAAATGCGATATGCGACCAGATCGCATCGCAAGAAAAAATCTGCAGGTTTGCTGAAGTAACGTAGCTGCTGCTGTTTCAACTATACACTGCAGTTTGAAATTATAATTTCAACACTGCTTCAGGTTGCTCCAGAGGCCTCGGCCCTCATAAACTGCTTCAGGTTGCAAGAAGCTATTCAACTGGCCTTTCACTGGTTCGTGAAGCATTCCTCGCGAAGCCATAGGGATTTTGATAAACACCTTCGAGGAACTGGAGGGCGAACAGATCAAAGCACTGAGGGTGAACAGATCAAAGCATTGAGGGTGAACAGATCAAAGCATTGAGGGATGGAAAGGTTGATCCCACCGATGCTAGGCGAATGCCCAAAATTTATCCAGTCGGGCCGCTCATATCATCCTCGCCTATTGAATATGAAGCATATTGCATCAAAGCACTGAGGGCGAACAGATCAAAGCACTGAGGAACGGAAAGGTTGATCCCACTGATGTTAGGCGAATGCCCCAAATTTATCCAGTCGGGCCGCTCATATCATCCTCGCCTGTTGAATACGAAGCAGATTGCCTCAATGCAATGAAGAGGGGAAGAGGGCATAAGAGGGTGGTTGAATGAAGCTGGCAGCTGTAAACAATCCTGCAGCCAGCAAGGACAATTGTAAGCTTGTAAGCTCGACGGGTTTATGTAATTTGCCCAAATCGCCAGTTAAAAACTTAGGATAAAATAGCTTCCCCTCGCTAAAAACAACATTGGGGCATGTGAAGCCTGCAATAAGAGGCTAAATTCAAAAGTTTGGTTAAAATTGTGAGAACGCAAAATTGTTAGCAATCAACTTTGGTTAAAATACAAGAAACCCCAAAAAAATAATCCAGTCAACTGATGAATTAATAGCGGTCAAACGTTCGATCGAACGCTATAGTCCCTGCTACGCCAGAGGCAGGGACTAACAAGAGACTTTGGCTATATAATTGTTGAGTGACTTATAAGCTGGCAGACTGCATTATAACCCAAAATTGTCAAAATAAGCCCTAAACAATCATTTAAAGCTGTTTTTCCCATTTGGATTTTCAAGTTAAACATTATGTTACTCATGTCATGAATTGCTCTAATATTTATGTAAATTTTGTGTGGAAGCATTGCTGTATCCACTCACATTTTATTGGATTCATATGGTTAAATTACAGGTTGTGTTGGTGATAGTTTTTATTTATTTATTTATTTATGACCAACACGTCATAGCCAGAATTTCGAATCTGAATGAGGAGGAAAACAATAAACAATCTCGACCACACGACCGTGTTAGTGATAGTTATAGCTCAATAATCGACTTCCTTTAGCTTTGTGAATAACACTTAATGAAATACCAGCTGCATTGAGATCAATGGCTCTTAGAAAATGGCCATTGTAATTGTTTTCTTAAACTTCTATTTCAGCGCCTGATTTCCTGTCAGTTATTGTTCACTGAGACCGTTGGGTTAATTGGGTGCCTGAGCACTCATATGGGCCATATGCACCCTTCTACAGGCCATACACAACCTCTAGGAGGTCATACGCATCACTTCCATGAGATTTTTGGCCCTACTCTACGTTGACTGCATTCAATTAAATTAACCTAACAAGGACATTCATGTTCACTGTAAGAACCACATCTAGACTATCTAGTGTAAGGGCCACATCCAGACTATATACATATACATATATATATATATATATATATATATATATATATATATATATATATATATATATATATATATATATATATATATATATATATATATATATATATATATATATATATATATTTTTTTTTTTTTTTTTTTTAAATCACAGCAAAATGTAACTAGAGGAGAAACACATTTGGAATTCATTTCAGGAAACATATCACAACATTTACATACTTTTAACTAAGATCAAATAGTAATGAAACACATGTGTACCGTTCACCAGAAGGCGAGACTCCGCCTGCCCTATTGTTACTGGTATTCCCTTGTTGCCGGTCACCTCCGCAAGTGAATGACGACGTACTTGATCCGAATGTGAAGACCCACCGGTTAACCTCCCAGCCTACTCCTTGGGTACTCTTCTTCCCCGCGGACCCCCGAGCTGCAATGGGGTTGTACAATGGAGGAATGCACTAGCTGGTAGAGGAGAGCACTCCTTGGCTCAAGAGTCCCCTCTCTAAAATCCTCTACCTCACCAAACTCACTATAGTTTCATAATCACTGCTCTAACATCATCTCATCCATCCAACAATAGGGTTCCAAAAAAAGTCCCTTCTCCCATGGCTTGCCCCTTCTTTTATAGGAGTCCTCATAGGTGACACTTGTCATGTCATGCATAATTAATTATTTTTTTTATAATTCAATAGCTTGATTATTCACCCACCCATGTGTCATTCTCACATCAAGGGTCTCCCAAAATTATTTACTTAAATTTTTATTTAAAACTAATATTTTCCTCACCTCAACAAGATTCCTATTTCTTCTCCTAGTTGTCTCTTTATTCCCCCCCTTTTATTCCTTAATTTGTGTTCATTACTTGAAGTCAATTAATGAGTCAAGATTTTATTCCCAATCTACTCCCTAATTTAACTCAGGTTATCTCCTAGATGGATATTCTTATGTTGGTTGTTGACACATGGAGCTTCTCTACATTTCTCTAAATTTAATTTATTATTCTCATTTTAATTCACTTTCCTCTTTTCTTAATTAGGTTTAAATTAGTTTAGGATTAATCTTTTATCCTTACAATTATGTTTGTCTTCCCCTTTTTCCTAAATAAAAATTATTATCTTCCTAGTATTTTCCAACATGGGAAGGGTAGAGTTTTTAAGGTACTCTATTTTAATTCTTCCTATGATCCTCCTTATTCCAAGTTTTATTTTTGATTTAATTACATTGGTTTCGAATCATCATTTACCCTTGATATAAATTTACCTAGTTTTCATTCCTTGCTTATATTTATTTATTATTATTTATTTTTAATGATTCCAAGGATGCCAAGTTTGGTTGTGCCCTTCAAGAACTTCCCTAGAAGTTCCAAGGGTGCCACACCTAATAGTTTATTTGTGATGCCAAGGGTGCCAGTTTGGTTGTGCCCTTCAAGAACTTCCCTAGAAGTTCTAAGGGTGCCACACCTAATAGTTTATTTGTGATGCCAAGGGTGCCAAGTTGGTCGTGCCCTTCAAGAAATTCCCCTGAAGTTCCAAGGTTGCCACACCACTTGCCCTTCAAGCATCCAGTGACTACGAGGGGAAAGTATAGTGCAACGTCATAGACCACTATCATCTCCTATGTTGCCTGCTTTAGTGAGACTAATGGTGTCGGGGATTAAGGAATCTGCCTTAATGTGCGCCCCCCGGTAAAGTCCTCATGAGCGACCCAACTTTGGGACCTGCCCTCATGGCATCGTGATCTTCAAGGCAAAGGTGTTTCAACCCTTCCAGCCCAAGTCACAGCGGGAGTGCTAGTGGGTGAGATCAGGGACTCTGTCACACCCCTCCCATGTAGTTCCATCCACCTGTACAACCCCATCACCCATATGTGGGTCATTCGGCCAAGCAACTAATCTGTGCCTGCAACCATTAACATATCCTCAGAGTATAGTTAAACATATATGGCAGATTTCAAGATCTACTTAGACTTTAAAAGATAAAATAATATGAATTTTCATCAAACCAAGTGTCATCGACATGTCATATGCGAGTGCCTCTGATGGTTTCCTGCCATACTCAATAATCATCAGTAACAAGGTTTCTCAATGTTAGTCATTATCATAATAGCATCATTAACAATTCCTGGTCATTCACATCATTGTCCATTGTAAGTCTGAACTAAAGGAAGTAGGTAACATAGGGGACACATCCCTCATGGCTATCATCAATAATCATCAATGGAAACATACATATTCATTAAGCTATCAACATCGTAACATCGTAGAAATATACCTATCCATCAAATTTATCATCATTATGCTTTTAGTAGAGCGCATACATATTCTTTACTACCCTCATCATAAATTCAAATAGAGACCAAGTTAACTATTTAATGTTGCAATCATCAAAATACTGATAGATAAGATACATAACAATTCATGCTATCATAATATCAATGGAAAGCATTCATAAACATCACAACCATGAATATCTCAATCGCTAATAATAGTGTCATGTGTCCAGATCCTCAATCTGAGGTCCTCAAAGAATAAAGTGTCTAAGATAATGTCATATTAAGGTCAGGAAACTAGAGTGGGCACTACATTCACTCCATCAATACATTGGTGGGCTGGTCATATGCACTATTTGTTGGTTAATGCCGATGCTTTGAATTTCCTGCTCCTCATTTGTAAATAAACATATGCTTATTCCTATGCTAAATAAATGTGGGTTGTAATTGATTTGATTTTGTCGGAACATATATATATATATATATATATATATACTTTGTCGGAACATGTTATTATATGGGCTATTGATTGACATACACCATGTTGGAGCCTCAAAGGCATTTCTGTGATTGTCCCGTGTCCAACCTAGAGTTTGAAAATACCATAAACCATGTGTACCATTTGATTCTACAGCCATACATAAGCAAATACAATTGTTTAATTTGTTGGTCTCATATCTCATACTTCTAGAGCCTTGAATCTCCTTAGAAGCGAAGTTAGATTTAACTTTGTGCATGCGACTTATCAAATGGTTTATAAACCACCATATGCTGATTAGTTTCTCAGTTAAGGAACAATGGAGGAAAGAGTTGAGAATGGGTTGGTTATTTAACAGATTCAATTAAATAGTCCTTAATTTCAGTGAAGATGAAAGGGATTGAAGGATCAAATGCACTAGTAGGCAAAGGTGCAATAGTAAGTAGTAAGAGGAGGGAAACAAAGGAGGATCAACTTCCAAGGAAACATTATCACTTGAACAAAATCGTATAGACGTTACACATTTTTAGGATTGTCTCGCTAAGAACAAAATAGAGTGTGATAATATTGTCTTGCTATGCAAAGAACACTTGTAAAGAATGTTTAGTAAAGATAATTACCCTTATATGTAAAGGTTTGGGGATCATAATCGTCACTATTGAAAAGGTATGATCTAACATGGATCAACAAAATAAAACCTTCACATAACGTTTAGATCTAAAATTATACTTGGGTATTTCTAACATAAATTTTAAGGGGCACAAGCATTTTCATGTGTAAATTCTATTATATGATCTAGAAAAATGTGGAGGAATAGCCAATTATATTTTCAACAATATCATGGTCATTTGAAGTCAGACTTGATTGAAATTTGCATTGTAGTGAGCTGATATATATTTAAAGTAACCACCAAAAATTAGCCAAAGACAAAATGGAAAACATAGAAAACTATCTTTTAACCATAACTTGGCCACACACTGTCCATTGGTAGCAAAATTTCCATGACAATTAGATGTAACATGTCCTCCTCAACCCACCTAATTTTAGAAAGAGATACAATCATTTTTTTCTTCCAAAACAAAAACTTATAGTCCAGTTGATTGACTTTTAAGGAAACGAAGGATTGGAAGCCCAACCATTCCAAGAAAGCATGAAGGCAAGGTTTTGAAAGAGGAGGGGAAGTGAATGTTTGGTCTTTTTCATGAAAACACTTTGTAAATCCTTACTATGAGTGTACAAACAATAGTATGTGAAAATCACACAATAATTTCAAATTGAGAGTGTGTTTGAATGTATTTCTAGTTGAGATCACAAAAATGTTACCAGATTGAAGAACTAGAGTTCTCCCATTGGGTTTTCTAGGGTATGCCTTGTGGTAATTGTGTGAATGTTGCTGTTGCTTATGTTCAATTTTCATGTTTGTCCAATTTTCGTTAGTGCAATACAAGTTTTAGCCTTAATAGAGTATAACAATTTGCATGTTTGAACATAGAATTGGATATAACAACACTATTATATCTTATAAGTAGTGTATCTCAAAATTTGAGTAAAGTTTTGCCACAACTATATAATTTTGAATTATGGACCAAAATTAGGCACAAAAAGTAGATATCCTTGGGAGGGATAAAGGAAACAAAATTTCCTGAAAGAATATTCATAATAAGGAAAAGCAATTAACAATTCCTAAACATGACCCATGAGTTAATAAATGACAACCAACTAGATGAGTGAATATATGGAGAATAAGAATTATAAGACACATGAACTATGCCCAAGAACTCTAAGTTATTATAAAACTATTCTTTATCAAGGTAAGGATGGACTATATGTATATTATGAAATTATAGATGAGCTTGTTTGCTTTGTTGACCTTGTCAATTAGGTGAATTTTGAGGTCTAAAATGGGTCTTGTAAGGAAAATAATAAAATAATAGTTAAAATATTAAAAGAAGACTTGTGATTTTTTAAAGAAAAGGAAATGAAATTATTTTTTTTAATTGTATTTTCGACTAATCTCCTTGTAGGTTGACTCAAATGTCATGAGTAGATACTCATTGGATGCATAATTAAATTCCACATCCAATGAGTACCCACTCTGCATACTTTTAAGTAGATCCACATAAAAAAAATGAAAATATATGAAAAAAATATGTTGAACATGCTTTTTTCATGTATTTTTAATTTTTTCAATGTGGATCTACTGACAAGTATGTATAGTGGGTACTCGTTGAATGTGAACTTAATTCAACATTCAATTAGTGTCTACTCTTAACATTTAAGTGAACCTACAAGTTGATAATCCAAAATACAATTAAAAAAAAATAGTTTTCCTCTTTTCCGTCCAAAATATTTACCTACAGGGATGACATCATCATCTTGAATCCTATTGGTTCTTTTAAAGTTAACTTTCTTAGTACATTTTTTGTTTTGAGGTCCATTTTTGACCTCAAAATTCCCCATAATATTCACTTACTCTCTACAGAATGTGTTTAAAAGCTGGGGAGTATTGTCCAACCTTCTATTGGCTTAGATAATTTTTTACCCTGCACAATGACGTCACATAATATCATATCCTTGGATTTCATTTGGGGTTGAATGACATCTCTAACTTGTGGGTAACGAGGAATATCACATGAAAGGTATCCAAAAGACAACATTTTTGAATATATAGACAAATTAACACCTATAAAAAGATGAAATGGTGAATAAAAAGCTAACATATATGATGAAGGATATCCTAGTTCTGATTGTTAATGAAAATGATGCTATGAGGGAGATAGTGACACAACATTACCATAAATTTGAAAACATAGTATCCTTTACCTTTTTTGATGCAATTGCCATGAGTTTTAAACATTCTTCTCTTATTAGATAGAACTTCCTGAAGAGTACAAAGCATGGACTCAAACTGTTCTTATTCATTGAGTCTTACATCAGCAATTAGGGGAATTTTGAGGTCTAAAATGGGCCTCCTAAGAAAAATGTACAACCAAAATAAACTTTATAAGAACCAATAGGATTCAAGATGATGATGTCAACCATGGGGGATGATTCACCATTTTTGGAGTAAAAATATTAAAAATAATAAAATAATAAAACTATTTTTTCAACTTATCTCCCTAAGGTTTTACTCAAATTTCGAGCGGGAGTACTTGGATGCAAAATTTAATTCCTCATCCAAGGAATACTCATGTTGCATACTTTCGATGGACCCTGTTGCATCAAAAATCAGAAATACATGAAAAAATGTAATTGCAATAACGTTTTTCATGTATTTCTCATTTTTTGTGTAGTAGGTCCATCAAAAGTATGCAACATGAGTACTCCTTGGATGAAGAATCAAATTTTGTGTCCAACGAGTGTTTCCGCTCGACGTTTGAGTAAACTCATAGGGAGATAAGTTAAAAATACGAGTTGAAAAAAATAGTTTTTTCTTTTTTCCCTCTAAAATTTGATGATGTAATCTAATCTTATTTTATTATTTTCACTATTATTTTATAATTTCCTTAGGAGGCCCATTTTAGACCTCAAAATTCTTGTAATGATGACTCGCTTTCTTCTTAGTCTTTTTAAGAAGATTTTTGCATTGAATATGGAACATTAATGGGTGGCATATTAAAATGTTGTTGTCATGGAAGATAGAGTGAGCTAAAACATATGTTACAATTGTCTAAGACATTATTACTATACATTTGAGTTTTACTTGGGGAGACAAGTGACTCATGGATACTCAAAATTTTTAACAAAGGGGGAAAAGGAAATCATTTTTTATGCAAGAAAAATAACTTAGGAGGATGATTGTTGACTCGAGATACTGTAGACAATCCATGAATACTCACTAATAGTGATGAGTAGTGTGAGTATTGGCCACCCAAACCTTTGTCAAAACAAGTATGGTAAGAATATAGCTAATTACTCAACCAAATGCCATAATCATAATAGTGTGGTAACTATGGTAATTAGATGCAGGGTACAATTTAATGCACATGGAATACATGTAGGGTTTGAGGGTATGCATGCCTACTTGGGAAGCTCATATTCATGAGCCTTTCATCTCCATTTTAGATACTTCATATCAAGCCTTCCGTTTTCTTAGTAATGAAATTCTTCATCAATGTTAGGACATGAACTAGGCTGATAAAGAGGATAGAAGCATCCTCTATGCATTCCCTAAAAATATATTGCCAAATTTTCCTCATTGTTACTCCTCTTAGAACAGTGGATATCCACTAATTTGCATGGTTTCAAGCTTCTATCTTATTTTGTAACCTTGAAAATCATTATGATCTATTGTGGGATCCATTCAATCCTCTCCTCTACATTGGATGAACGTAGGGTTTCCTTGTCATGTTTAGCATGGTTTTAGTGATTTCAAGGCTTGGTTGGGTAGACAGGGGCTCTCCATACTTGCTCTCACTATGCTCATTGCCTTCCTCAACCTCCATTTCCTTGCAATTTTCATCATCCTTGTCACTTCTCATCAACAACTGAGTTCACATCTCTTTTAACGAAACAATACAATCCACCAATGCTTTCCTAATCAATCCTAAAATGTTGGGAAATGGGTACACTATTTAATGTTGAGGACCCTTACTAAAATTTTATGGATATAATTGTTGATATTTTTCTCATGACATGTGGGATGATGTTGATTCTAACTTTTACTATTCTTTCACCCAAACAGGGTAGATGAAATAGAACTTGTGAGCTATTTATTTATATCAAGTATTGTGTAATTGTATTTAGTAACGTAGACACGGAATTATATTGTACAAAGTGTCAAGCCAAGGAATGGCTCTCGAATCTTAATTTTTGCATTAATGTAAAGATAATTATATAAAAAGAATAGGGGTGAAATTTGAGATTCATATTCTAAGGTCCATTCCTATTCTAATTGTTCATTTTCCTCTTATACATATTTACAATTTGTTCACACAACCCATGAGGATTTGGTGTCTAACATTCCCCCCCCTTAATTTTTGTGAGTCCAATCATTATTCTGAATCTTTTAAACTATTCTCTTTCAAGTTCTTTGGTGAAGATGTCTACAATTTTCTTATTTGTGGAACAATGTCGTAAGTTAATAGTATTGGCCTCTAAATGATATCAAATCAAATGATTCTTTGTGTTGATATGTTTGGTTCAATAACGGAATTTGGGATTATTGGCTAATTTAATTGCAAAAGTATTATCAATCAGAAAAAGGGTAGAGTTCACTTGTTTCTCTTACAAGTCTTCAAGATTTTTCCTGAGCCATGCAATCTCCTTGGTTGCTTCTGCCACTGCCACATATTTTTCCTTTGTTATGGAATCTACTGGAACTGAATGTTTGTGTTACCTCCAGGATACAAATATTGATCCAAGGCTCATATTATAGCCTGAAGTAGACACTCCATTTTCCTTATCTACATCAATGTCTAAATTAGAATATCTAAACAAGTTGAAGTCACCCACCTCTGAATATTTGAGTCCAAAGTCTTGAGTTCCTTTCAAGTACTTTAGAATTATTTTTGCAACAGACCAATGCCCTTCAACAGCTTGTCACATAAACTTGGAAAGGATTCTAAAGACAAATAAAATATTTGGTCTAGTAGTCGTGAGGTAGATAATACTTCCCACAAACTGTCTATACTTAGTTACATCTTCAAATTTATTTCCTTCTTTAGATGTGAGATTCACATTTTGTTCCAATGGAGTGGACAAAGGATAACATTCATCTATGCCAAACTTGTTAAAAAATTCTCCAATGTATTTCTTTTGAGAGAGTTATATATAACTTGGAGGTTGGGTTACTTCAATGCCCAAGTAGTAACGAAGGTGTCCCAAATCTATCATCTCAAACCCTTTCTTCAACTTTTTTGTTATGCATGCAATATCGTTTTCATTGTTCCCTATTATCAAAAAATCATCTACATATACCATAAGATAAACAACAATTTTGCCAACATTCTTGAAAAATAGAGTTGCATCATCTAGATTATAGCATTTGAAATTTAATTTCAAAAGTTGCTTAGTCAATTTTTCACAGGCTCGTAGTGCTTGTTTTAGACCATATAAATAATTGATGAGTTTACGTACTTTTTGTTCATGTCCCTTCACAACAAATCATTTTGGTTGAGAATGAAGACTTTTTCTTTCAAGTATCCATTCAAGAAATTAGTATTCGCATCGATTTAATGTATTTTCCATCCATTCTAAGATGTCAAGGCAAAGAGAGTCTAGATGGTGGCCCATTCAGTTGTGGCGGAAAAGGTCTTTTCAAAATCGACACCTTCTTTTTGTACAAATCCATTTTCCATGAGCCTTGCTTTGTGTTTGTGAAGTGAGTTGTATGATTTATACTTGTTCTTATAGACCCACTTGGAACTAATAGGTTCAGTTCTAAATGGAGGGTACACTGACTTCCATGTTCCCTTCTTTACGAGAGAATCACACTCCTTTTGCATTGCTTATTTCCATTCATCATGAGAAGCAAATTCTTTAAAGGAATTTGGCTCAAAATTAGTAGACAAATTTAATTCACAATAATATGAAACATCCATATCATCAAAAAAATTAGAATAATCTACATCACCTCCATTTTGTCTACTAGAACTTCTAGTTCTTTTCTTTCTAATCTCATTAGGGTGAATAATTTAAAGTGTTTTGGTGAGCCATTTTGGGGGACCTTGCTGAGATCGTCCAGGTTGCTTTGTTGATTGAAATGTGGTTGCATCATGCTTTAGCCTTCCAGTCCTCTCAATCACATCACTTAAAGGGTCTTCCTTATTTGAAGGAGTGATCAAAGCTTCCTGAGGGTGAGACAATTCTTCAAAAGGAGATTTCATATATTGACCAAAGATTTGGATACCCCCTTCAAGATGTGGAATTTTATTATCAAATTCATGATAAATTTTTTCATGATTGAATATATCCAAATGATCAAGTTGTTGGTCAACAGTATTGCCAGCCTTGGAAGATTCAAGAAAAATATAATCTCTAGAAAATATAAACTTATTATTTACCTCATCATATAGATGATATTCTTTGTTGTAACAAGCATAAGGCCACATAAATTAGAATGAATCAGTGCAATCTTTCTATGTACTCTGGAAGCAAAATCATGAAATGGTTGTTTGTTATGTTTTTGTAGGATACAAGTGTCACATTGCTTCAGTTTCCTTAGAAAATTTGGAAAACTAGAAACACCATTTATTTTCAACAAACAAAGGCTATCATAATTAAGATCTCCAAATATTGCATGCCACATGACACTGGATGGAAATGTACCTTCATTGCACTAAGAATTGCATGTAGAGTTTTGTGCATGAGTAGATGTTTCTTGTAGATTCAACAATCTTTCATCCTCTATTCGAGTCATGGAAAAATTATTGTTTGTTTATTTTCTTATCTCAAATTTTCCATCAGAAATACCAATGGAGTGTCCTTGCTAGCGAATGTGAACATGGGACAACAAGTTTCTCTATAGTTTGGAAAGTAGACTACATCATGTAACAAAATGTTAGGATGTACAAGTGGTATAATCCTAATGGTTTGTCCAGGTGGATATTGGTGGTTACCCTCCTATTATAATTTGACCCCAAAATTGTTTCTTTCATTTTCCTTAATTGTAGCACAATTTACTATTTTTGGCAGTTTTTCAGGTCTTAAACTTTTGGAGCCGTTTTGAGGTACTAAACCATGTTTTTTGGGAAAATGGGCAAACCCAAAGCTTGCAGCAAGGTTTGTAGTTGGGATTTGTAGTCCTTGAATCTTTCTAATGAGGTATCATATGTGTCAAATGTTGTCGAAATTCATATTCCTTGAATCTTTCTAACGAGGTATTATATGCATCAAACAGAGATCATATGCAAAATTCATGACCTCAATAAGTTAATGTACCAATTTACGAGGCCCATAGACTTTTTGCGCTTCATCTCCTAGGGTTAGGTTTTTGGGTTTTCTATTGTTTCTCAATAATAAATAGGATTTCGAGCCTCATTATAACACAATTCAGAAGCCATATAGCTGCCACATCTCTTCTAAAAGATAAGGTAGCATCACCTGAGTTAGTTTATTTCCATATTGCATGTAAACATTTTTTTTTTACTTTGTTAGTAATGAATTGAAGTTCCTTTTTCACTGTAGCTTTGTGTTTTTGTTTATATTTTTATTTCATTTCATTCCTTCATAATTTTGGATCAGTGGTATTAGAGTGGTCTACTCTTTGTTTTTCTATGCATGTCCCCAACGAGGTTGGGGTATAAGGAGTTAGGGCTTGAACTAGTTGAACCTTTGTAAGATCAGCCTCGCTGACCCCGACAACTCTTGTGGTGGAAGAAAATAAAGTTGAGGGAGCAGGAGATCCTTTCAAAATATTGCTCGAATAAGCCTTTAAGTGATAAAGGAATGAGATGATGAACAAATTTTCTCAGATCCTTCGGGGGATGCCCACAAGCGATGCATCTTCATCCAACATCCACCTTAGAGGTGCCACTCCCTTCAAAGGTACAAGTCAAGTTTGACATTCCCATATATGAATATTAGATAGATACAGATGCCATAGATAAATGGTTAAATTTGTTGGAAGAATATTTTTCAGTTCGTGGTTTTTCCAATAGGGAAAAGATTACTTTTGCACTGTGAGAAGAGGGACCAGAGGGAACCCTCACTAATTTCAGTTGCATCCACTTGGAATTATTTCTGAGACACCATTAAGGAACGATCTTACCCTACCAAGAGCTCTGAAGATAAGTACATAAAATGGACCATACTATGGTAGGGAAGGGACCAAGATGTGCCAGAGTTCATAAATATTTTTCATACCCTTCGCACGAAGTTGGATATCAAGGAATCTGAGCGACATCTAGTACTCAAGTACTGTGGTTGTCTACACAAATACATATAAGATGAGATTGAGTTCCTGGACATATTCTCTCTTGGCACCACCTATCGATATATTGTCATGATCGATCATAAATTTAAATAAAAGAAGCAAGAATTTGGGTCTATGAATCCAAAGCAAGGAAAAGGTGCCCCTAAACTATAGAAAAATGGAGAAAACCAAGGTGGGGTGACCCAAGACAACCCATCGAAGCCACCAACAAAGAATAGCACCACGAAGATGAACAAGGACACAGGGAAGTGGTGTGAGTTCCACAAGAGCTCCACTCACAACACAAGTGAGTGTCGCACCAAGCAATCACTAGTGGCCGATCTGAAGGCTTCATAGTTAGATGCATATTCTGACCCTGACTCAGACCCCGACAAGGGGAATGACAAAGAGAATAAAATTATTGATGCAGAGCCCAGTTCCACCATTTCCACCATAGAGGTCTAGAAGATCGAGCCCAAATATCCAGAGGAATGGGAGCATATCTTGCCCACAAAGATGTGGGTGAAGGGGTCTCCATTGTAGTTCATTGTGATAGTGGAATCCAAAAGAACCTCATCTCATCATAGGTCGTTAAGTGGCTAGGCCTACCGACCACACTACACTTGCAACCATACACCGTTCGATGGTTCCACCAAGGAAGAGATCTTCATGTCAGCCAATAGTGTTGTCTTCCATATAGAATCAAACCCTTCACGGATGAGGTATTGTGAGACATTTCTCCTCTTGAAGTTTGTGGTGTATTGTTAGGCCAACCATACTTGTGTAAGCATCATTCTGTGTTTGAGTCCAAGCCTCGCACTATTATTATTACATTGGGAAATAAGTTATACATGATACCAATGGTAGCCTTACCTACTACCATATCTTTGATCTCTACTAATAAATGCAGTAAGGTCATCTCTTAGGCTGGGAATTTTTTTTCTTTCTATTTCACTCTTAAAGTAAGGGGAAGATCATGGCCACATCGATAGCCCCGGGAAGGGTTCCTCCACTCACCAGAAGTAGGTGGATAAGATCGTGGAAGAATACAGGTACATCTTCTCCTCACCCATAGGTGTAACCTTGTAGTATCAGGTCAAGTGTTTGGTTAATTTGACTCCCAAATCACCTCTACCCAATGGGCCGATATGTCTTTGCTCCATTATGGAATATGAAGAGATCAAGTGGTAGATCCAGGAGCTACTGCAAAAATGGCACATCCAACCAAGTTTCTCACCTTGTGGGAGCCCGATTGTACTAGTACAAAAGAAGGATGGGACTTGGAGGCTCTGCATTGATTAGTGGGCAATGAAAAAAATCATTGTCAGGAACATGTATACAATCCCATGGCTTGATGACCTTCTTAAACATCTCAAGGGGTCAAAGTATTTTAGCAAGATCGATTTGAAGTATCTCTATCACCAGGTTCCAATAGAACCCACAAATGTATCAAAGACCACATTCAAATCCAAGGAGGGCCTTTTTGAATGGTTGGTCATGCCTTTTAGGCTGACAAATGTCCCTGCAACTTTTATGAGGTTGATGGATGACATCTTATAGCCCTTCACCAACTTTTTTGTGGTTGTATATCTGGATGACATCATCATCTTCAAAAGGAGTTGGGAAGAGCACTTGCAACACATTCGACAGGTCGTTTAAATCCGTGGCAACAAAAACTATGGGCCAACTTAGAGAAATGCACCTTTGGCATAAGACAGATCCAATATATGGGTTACATCATAGATAAGAAAGATGTGCATGTGGATCTGGACAAGATCTAAGCCATTTGTTATTGGCCAGCCTCGACCACTCTAACAGAGCTTCACAGCTTTTAGGGCCTTCCCAATTTTTATCAGAGGTTCATGTTGTGATTCTGCCATATCACTTGGAATTTGATTTGAGCTACCAAGGGAAGAGAGAAATCAAATTTCTCCTGGTTAGAGTCCCAACATAAGGCATTTGTTGAGCTGAACCACTGCCTCTGCTCTGCACCTGTACTCACATTGCCATACCTTCAATAATCATTTGAAATTGAGACAAATTCCTCTGACTATGCTATTAGCTTAGTCCTCGCCCAAAAAGGTCATCTAGTGGCCTATCAAAATGAGACACTTTTCGATACAATTTGGAAGTACCCCACCTCTGATAAAGAGATGTATTCTATTGTCCAAGCTTACTGATAATGGAAACATTACATTTCGGGGAAGGAGATAGTCATCCACACAAATCATCAACCCCTTCAATTTATACATACATAAGGGAAGTTGCAGAATGATTTCCATCAAAAGTGGTCTACATATCTACAACAATTCCACTTGAACATTAAATAGAAGAAGGGCAACACAATCATGTTGCATATTGCTTTAGTCGTCCCCCAGTTGCAACACTAACTACTGTTCTCAACTATTGTGGCCACGATACCTCTAGATGGTCACAACTGTATAAGAATGATCTAGAGTTCGCAACCACATAACAAATTCTAGTGGATGGCAAGAAAGTTTGAGATTTCCACCTCCATGATGCATTATTATGCTACCTATGACACCTTTTCATTCCTTCAATCGAGTGTGCCAAACTGATTTGGGAGGCACACTACAGTCGAGTCACAAGACACTTTGGTGTGGGAGAAAACTGTGGTTGTACTACAAAAGCATTTTTATTGGCCAAGAATCCAATAAGATGTTGGAAAGTATATCAAATCATGCATTGCATGTGTCATCGCCAAGCCAACCATAAAGAAGCAAGGCCTGTAAACTCTTTTGCCTACTCCCAACCAGCTTGGGAATCCATCTCCATGGATTATCTATTTGGCCTCCCTTCTACCAAGCATGGGAATGACTATGCATTTTTGGTTGTGGAAAATTTTTATAAAATGACTATATTGGTGGGTTGTAAGAAGAGCATCAAAACAAAGAACACTGCCAAACTATTCTTTGAATGAGTGTGGGTACATTTTGGGATCTCGTAGACCATTATATCATACTGGGATAGCAGGTTCCTGGGAATTTTTTTTCAATCCTTTGGACATCATTGGACACTAAGCTATCCAATTCAGCTACATTCCATCCCCAACTTGATGGCTAGAAAAAGGACGTCAAAAGGATGATAGTGCACATACTACGCATGTATAACTCCAAGAATCCATGAACCTGATATGATAGCCTTTCTGATGTGCATCACAGTTATAATAGAGCTCTCTAATTAGCTTGAATGGTTGAAGTCCCTTTCAAGTGGGTCTGGGATTTCAACCATTATGTTTGATTGATGTTTCCATGCCTCATGCGACTACACAGATGTAATTCTAACATTTACGGTATGAGGCTGATAAAGTATTCATGTTTATTGAACACATCCAACACATATTCCAACCGTTGCATGACATATTGGATAATTCCAATGAAAATTACAAGCAGTGGCATGATCACTATTGGGTGCCACAAAAGTTTCAAGTGGGCGACAAAGTTTAGTTGCATTTGTAGAAAGAATGCCTTGTCAGAGCCCCTCAGAAACTCTAACCACTTTGATATTGGATGGAAACCATCACCAAGGATGTGGGAGAGAATTATTTTGAGCTCAACGTTCCCCCATTTCTCGGCTTGCACCCAGTGCTCAATGTGGACCACCTTCAACCATACTTTCCACCATTGTTGGACACATCAAACATTTCAGAACAACTAACACCAAAATAGCTCAACCCATACTACATGGAATAGGATAAAACTAATCGGATCATAGAAACACAAATCAAGAACACTCACCAACACATATCCAACTATATCGAGTTTTCAAAGTTGGTTAGCTCCTGCAACAGGGATAGTGGCTCACGAGGGACCAAGTTCAGCAAAAGTTTCCCCATCTCATGGAGGCACTAAATGTAATGCAGACCATTGCTTACTAGGGGGGAGGAATAATCTAGGTGGATATCGATGGCCACCCATCTATTCCAGTTGTACCCCCATCATTTTTTCTTTTATTTTCCTTAATTGTAGCATTGTTTACTATTTTTGGTAATTTTTCAGGTCCTAAACTTCCTAAGCCATTTTGAGGCCCTAAACAATGTTTTTTTGGAAAACATGAAAGCCCATAGCATCTAGTAGGGGTTTGAAATTGAAAGTTGTAGTCCTTGGATAGATATTTCTAACCAAGTATCGTACACATCAAACAGAGATCGTATGCCAAAGTTACGACCCCATGAAGTTGATGTACTAATTTACCCCAACGAGGCCCGTAAACTTTTGGCACTTCATCTCCTAGGGTTAGGTTTTTGGATGTTTAGGGTTTTCCATTGTTTCTCAATAATAAATAGGCATTCAAGTCTCATTGTAACTTAGTTCAAAAGGCATGTAGCTACAACATCTCTTCTTAGAGAGAATATACTATTGCCCAAGCTAGTTTATTTCCATTCTGGATGTAAACAATTTACAACACTTTGTTAGTAATGAATTGAAGTTATGTTTTCACTATAGTTCTGTTTTTTGTTTATATCTTTATTTCATTTTGTTCCTTCAAAAATTCAGATCATTGGTATCAGTGAAATATTATCTTTCTCTATTTTTCTGTGCATATCCATAATGAGGTCGGTTTATAAGGAGTTATTTCTTGAATTGGTTGAACCATTGCAAGACTGGCCTCTTTGAACCCAACGACCTTCCATGGAAGAAGAAAAGAAAGACGAAAGAGCGGGATATCCTTTCAAAATATTTCTTAAATAATCCCTTGAGAAAAAAAGGAACAAGATGATGGATAACTTTTCCCAGATCCTTTGGCGGATGCCCATAGATGATGCATCTTCATCGTGCGGCCACCTTGGAGGTGTCACTCCCTTTTAGGTACAAGTCAACTCTGAAATTCCCACATTTGAAGGCTAGATAGATGTATATGTTGTAGATAAATGGTTAAATTTTTTGGAATGATATTTTTCGGTTCACGATTTTTCCAATAGGGAAAATATTACTTTTTCACTCCACAAAGCTACCCCCTATGTCAAGGATTGGTGGGAAACCTACTGTGAGTAGAGGGATGAGAGGGAACCCCCACTGCTTTCAACCATACCTACTTGGAATTATTTTTGATATGCAATCAACGAACAATATTATCCTGTCTTGAGCTATGAAGATAAGTACATGAAATGGACCACACTATGGTAGGGAAGGAACCAAGAGGTGCCATAATTCACAAATATTTTTCATACCCTTCGAATGAAGTTTGGTATCAAGGATTATAAGCAACATTTGGTACTCAAGTGCCGCGATTGTCTACACAAATACATCCAAGATGAGATGGAGTTTTTGGACATCTCCTCGCTTGGCACCGCCTACCGATACACTATGAAGATCAGGCATAAATTTAAATAGAAGAAGTGATACCTTGGGTCTGTGAATTTGAAGTAAGGAAAAGGCACCCCCAAACCACAAAACGAAGGATAAATCCAAGGCAGGGTGACCTAGGACAACCCATTGAATTCGCCAGCAAATAATTTCACCACAAAGGTGAAGAAGGACACAAGGAAGTGGTGTGAGGTCCAAAAGAGACCTACTCACAACACAAGTGATTATCACACCAAGAAGTCATTGGTGGCCGATTTGAAGGCTTTCGAGTTAGGTGCATGTTTTGACCTTGAGTCAAACCACGACAAGGGGAATGACAAAGGCAAGTAAATTATTTATGCAAATCCTAGTGCCACCATTGCCACTACCAAGGCCCAAAATATTGAGCCCGAAGATCCAAAGGAAAGGGAGTGTCTCCTCCACTCACAAATGTGGGTGAAGGGGTCTTCACTGCAGTTCATTGTCGATAGTGGGAGACAAAATAACCTCAACTCAGCAAAGGTTGTTAAGCAACTAGGCCTACAAACCACACCACAACCATAATCATACACCATTAGTTGGCTCCACCAAGGACGAGATCTCTGTGTCAGCCAACATAGTCATCTTCCGTATAGCATCGAACCCTTCATAGATGAGGTATTGTGTGGCATGCTCCTCTTAAAGTTTGTGATGTATTATTAGGTAAACCATACTTATGGAAACGTCATGTTGTGTATGATTCCAAGCCTCACACTACTATTATTACTTTGGAAATAAGTTATATTAGATACCAGAGGTAGCCTCGCCTACCACCATCTCTTTGATCTCTGGTAAGAAATCCAGTAAGATCATCTCCCAGACTAGAAAATTTATTTTCTTTCTAATTCACTCTCAAAGTAAGGGGAAGATCATGGCCACATCCATGTCCCCTCGGAAGGGTTCCTCCATGCAGTAGAAGTAGGTGGATAAGGCCGTGGAAGAATATAGGGACATCTTCTCCTCACCCACAGGGGTGCCCTTGCACTATCAGGTAAAGAATTCAATTGATTTAACTCCCACAACACCTCTTCCAATGGGTCTATATACCACAGCTCCATTTTGGAAAATGAAGAGATCAAGCAGAAGATCGAGTAGCTATTGAAAAAATGGTGCATCCAAGCAAGTTCCTCACCTTGTGGGAGCCTAATTGTACTGGTACAAAAGAAGGATGGGACCTTGATGCTCTACATAGATTATCAGGAACTGAACAAAATCACTGTCAAGAATAGGTATGCAATCCAAAAGATTGATGACCTTATTGACCATCCCAAGGGGGCCAAGTATTTCAACAAGATTGGTTTGAAGTCTAGCTATCTCTAGGTTCCAATAAAGATAACAGATGTATGAAATACTGCCTTCAAATCCAAGGATGACATTTTTGAATGGTTGGTCATGCCTTTCGGGATAAAAAAATACCCCTTCAAATTTTATGAGACTGATGGATGACAGCTTGAGGCCCTTCACCAACTCGTTCATGGTTGTATATTTGGAGGACATCCTCCTTTTCAACAAGAGTTGTGAAGAGAACTTGCAACATGTTTGACAGGTCCTTCAAACCTTATGGGAACATAAACTATGTTCCAACTTGGAGAAATGTAGCTTTGGCATGAGCTAGGTCCAATATTTAGGTTACATCATAGATGACCAAGGCGTGCATGTGGATTCGACTAAGATCCAAGTCATTCGGGATTGGCTAGCCCCGACCACTCTAAGAGAGCTTCACAACGTTTTGGACCTTGCCAATTTTTATCAAAGTTTCATGTTGGGATTCTCCCATATCACTTGGACTTTGAGTCAGGTTACCGAGGGCAAAGAAAAAACAAATTTCTCCTAGTTTGAGTCCCAACATAAGGTGTTCGTTGAGATGAAGCGTCGCCTCTACTCTGCACGTGTCATATTGCCAAACCTGTAACAACCATTTGAAATTGAGCGATACGCCTCTAACTATAATTAGAGAAATTTTGAGGTCTAAAATGGGCCTCCTAAGGAATATTATAAAATAATAATGGAAATAATAAAATAATAAACTACTTTTTCAACTTGTATTTTCAACTTATCTCCCTATGGTTTTACTCAAATTTCAGGTGGGAGCACTCATTGGATGAAAAATTTAATTACTTGTCCAATGAGTACCCATGTTGCATACTTTTAATGGACCTTGATACACGAAAAATAAGAGATACCTAAAAAAACATGATTGCAATCACATTTTTCATATATTTCTCATTTTTTGTATAGTAGGGTCCATCGAAAGTATGCAACATGGGTACTCCTTGGATGATAAATTAAATTCCACATTCAAAGAGTGTTCTTGCTTGAAATTTGAGTAAAACCGTAGGGAGATAAGTTGAAAATACGGTTGAAAAAGTAGTTTTATTTTTTTTAATTTTTTAATCCTTTTACTTTTTTACTCCAAAAGTGGTGAATCATCCACCATGGTTGACATCATCATCTTGAATCATATTGGTTCTTATAAAGTTGATTTTGGTTGTAGATTTTTGTTTTGAGGCCTATTTTTTACCTAAAAATTTCTCTAATGGCTATTGGTGCAATCCTCACCCAGCAAGGGCATCGGGTGGCCTATCACAGTGAGACACTTTCTGATACAATTCGGAAGTACCCCATCTATGTTAAAGAGATGCATTCTATTATGCACGCTTAATGGCAATGGAAACATTACATTCTGGGGAAGGATAGGTTCATCCACCCAGATCACTGAACTCTTCAATTTATGCAAGCACAAGGGATGTTGTAGAATGATTTCCATCAGAAGTGGTCTACATATCTGCAATAATTCAACTTGAATATTAAATACAAGAAGGGAAACACCAATCATGTTGCAGATTTCCTTAGTTGGCCCCAATTGTAGCACTAACTACTATTCTCAACTTTTGTGGCCATGAAACCTCTAGATAGCTGCAATTGTACGAGAATGATCTAGAGTTCGCTACCACATACCATATGCTAGTGGATGGAAAGCAAGTTCCATATTTCCACCTCCAGGATGCATTATTATAATACTTGGGCCACCTTTGTGTTCCTTCAAGTGATCATGCTAAACTAATTTGGGAGGAACACTATAGTCGAATTGCATGGCACTTTGGTGTGGAGAAATCTATGGTTGTACTAAATAAGTATTTTTATTGGTCAAGACTATGACACTCCTTTGCCTACTCCCATCCAGCCATGAGAATCCATCTCCATGGACTATTTTTCTGGCCTCCCTTCTACCAAGCATGGGAATGATTGTATATTTGTGGTCGTGGATAGATTTTCTAAAATGGCTATATTGGCGGTTTGCAAGAAGAGAATCACAAATAGAGGACACTGCCAAACTCTTCTTTCAATGAGTGTGGTTACATTTTGCGATCCCAAAGAACATTATATCATATCGGGATAATAGGTTCTTGAAACATTTTAGTCAAGCCTCTAGATGTTATTGGACACCAAGCTCACCAAGTGAACCACATTCCATCCTAGTCTGATGGATAGATAGAGGTTGTCAACATAATGATAGTGCATATACTATGCATGTACAACTTTAAGCATCCACAAACCTGGGAGGAGAGCCTTCCTTATGTGTAACACCATTCTAATAGAGCTCTCCATAGCTTGACTGGTCGCAATACCTTTCAAGTGGGTCTAGGATTTCAATCATTGTGTCTGGTTGATGTTGTCATGACTCAAGCGACTACATAGACAAAATCTGCAGATGTATAGTTTGGTGATGATAAAGAAACCAGGTTTATTAAACGCACCTAACACATATAACAATAGGTGCACAAAATCTTGTATAAGTCCAATGCAATGTACAAGCAACAACATGATCAACATCAAGTGCCACATAAGTTTTAGGTGGGTGACAAAGTTTGGTTGCATTTGTAGAAAAAATGCCTTGTCTGAGACCATTGGAAACTCTAACTACTCTAATACAAGTCTTACACCTTCACCAAGGTTGTGGGATATAATTATTTTGAACTCAACATTCCCCCATTCCTCGGTCTATACCTATTGTTCAACGTTGATTGCATTTGACCATACTTTCCACCATTGTTGGACACATCAGACATTGTAGAACAACTAACACCAATAGAGCTCAACCAAAAATGCATAGAATAAGCCACAACTGATCATATCATGGAAACACATATCAAGAACAATTGCCAATAGAAGATCCAATTGTATCGAGTTTTCAAAACTATCCAACTCCTGCACTAGGGAAAGAGGCTCACAAGGGACCAAGTTCAACATAAGTTTCCCCATCCCATGGAGGCACTTAACAAAATGGGGACCATTGATTACCATGGGGGTAGGATTGATCCAGGTAGATATGGTGGCCACCCACCTATTTCACTTGAACCCCCATCATTATTTCTTCAAGTTTCTTTAATTGTAGCACAATTTACTATTTTTGGCAATTTTTTGTGTCCTAAATTTTTGCAGCCATTTTGAGGCGCTAAACGATGTTTTTTTGGAAAACGAGAAAACCCACAACATCCAACATGGGTTAGCAATATAAATTTTTATTCCCTGGATAGATATTTCTAACCAAGTATTTTATGCATCAAACGAAGATCATATGCCAAAGTTACAACCCTGGGAAGTTGATGTACCAATTTACCCCATGGGGCCCACATACTTTTGGCACTTTATCTCCTAGGTTAGGTTTTTGGATGTTTAGGGTTTTCCATTATTTATCAATAATAAATAGGCCTACGAGCCTCATTGTAAAATAGTTCAGAAGGCATGTAGCCACATCATCTCTTCTCAGAGATAAGCTACCATCACCCGAGCTAGCTCATTTTCATTCTACATGTAAACGTTTTTTAGTAATTTGATAGTAATGAGTTTAAGTTTGTTTTCACTGTATATTTTTGTTTTTATTTATATCTATATTTCATTTCTTTCCTTCACAAATTCAAATCATGGTTCCAAGTCCATATGGCTTGAGACTTGACTTGTTTGCAAAGTAAACTACTTCATCTACATTGTCACTAAGGTCATCAAAAAGGTTTTTCTGAAAGGTCATATATTGGTAGGTTTCACCTGTATCAACTAGCCATGCATATTTCCAAGAAGCAAATGAAATATGAAAAAAATATTCAATTACTCCAATATTGCAATGGGAAACAATGTAATGAGTAGATTAAGGTGCTCTACCTTTTGCTAGATCATGTCCATTTTTATCATAATGAATGCAATGGAGATCACACCTTTCTCCTCGATAGTGTTTACCCCTTTCTTATATGATTCTTTCTTCCACGTCCTCTTCTTCTCCTCTTTCATTAGGAGAATCTCATGACTGATTCTTCTCTTTCTATGCAAGGAACATTACTTCTTTAAGATATTGAGAAGTTGTCTTCCTATTTCCAAAAGGTTTCTCTCGTCCTGAAAACTTCTCCACAAGGGTGTCAAAATTAATGTCCTTGAGTTGGGCGCTAGATTGTAAGGATTTAAGATAGTGAGAGTATGTAGTATAAATGACCTTGACAAATCTTGTGAGAGGAATGCCCATTTAAACTCCATTGGATTCTACATCAATCATGATTTCTAAAATCTGAGAGGCTAGGGACAAGGGGTCATCATCTTTTGACTTTAGGTTGAAGAGATTAATCATCAACTGAACTACTTCTGATTCTGAGTCTGAGTCATATAAATATGTTAACTTCTTCAACACATCATAATAATTTGTAATCGGAATAATATGATGACTCACCTCTTCACTTATAGAACCAACAATCAAGGCATAATATTTGTTGTCCTTATTCTCCCAAATGGCTATAAGATCATTTTTTATGTGGGCCTAGCAGGTGCATTATCATCTTCTCCTTCATAAATGCCTTTCCATGAGTCATTAAAATGAGGGTATGCATGATTTTTATTGGTCATTCTTTGTAGTTATATTTGTTGGCTAGAACAACAATGACAATAGAGATGAAAAAATGCATCTTCAACAATATTCCAAGCTAAAAAATTGGTGGTAATAATAGATGAATAACTTTGTCATTAAGTTAATAGGCAGAAAACCTTATCAAAGGTACCCTATTCTCATACATGACCATCTCAGTTCCTCTACAAAAAAAGATAGCTGCAAGTTATAGAAGAGGGTGCAAATTTGAACCCTCTCTAGGCCATAGTTCTTTATGTGACAAAGGAATCCCTGGTTCATCCGCTTGATAAGAAACACCTATTTCCCAAGAAGTCCAACCCAATGGTTCAACTTAAGAGGAAAAATTATCCCCGTGATAGAGATTCCATTCAAGCATGAGTTGAAGGTTGAGGTATGGGCACTGGGTTGATTATACAAAGTTTATGTCCATAATGGCGTGAATCCCTTCTCCTCACACCACAAGAAGATTAGTAATCGATCACAAAGCTTTAGAATACTTTCGACATAATATTAAAATGACGACAACAAATACTAAATGTGTGCAGATTATAACCTACTACCTGATTCATATGGTGTGGGTGTGAATATTTTTTATGTCTAAACAATTCCTCATGAGCTTGAATTTTTCTCCTAGGATGAGCTATGGAAATTTAATTTAGGCTATGGTGCTTCTCTGAAATGGGAAGAAAGAGAGGTTATGGAGACAATGAATGAATGAGAAACAAAATGAGTGGATGTTGATGGAAAAATGGATTTCGATTGTGTAGGGACTACAGAGATACAAGATCCCTAGAATTATCTATTTAGTTTTTGAATCTGATAACATCACCTCCTCAACATTTTATTTGATAGAGGCTCTATGAATTTTTTTCTACAACATGGGATTGTAGTGGTAAGTTCGTATTTTCCATATGGAGTCTGTTATCACCCCAAGAAACTCTCCTAGGTTGTATATCAGAGATGCTCGGGAACATTACAAACTCAACAACAATGTTGGAAAATGGTGGATGAATGAAAGAAATGCTGCATATTCAAGCCAGATAACCACTTCTACTATGTTTAACCCCAGACATGGGTGAACACCCCTAGACTACAAGGCTTTAGACCACCAATTACTCACAGTTCAAGGAAAATGTGATGATGGAGAATACTGATCACACCAACAGATGCACAGGACCCTGTGATGGCCAGCTACAACTAGTTAAAAGGTATGTAAATCTATTTCTTAATGCACAGATAGTATGATAGCTCTCTGGCATTAAAATAACAGAAGCATGCATACACATTCAATAATAATAACTAGATTCTAACACAAAGGTGGGATGACAGCTCCTCTAATGCTAAACATCAAGAGCAAATGAAAAATGTATAACAGGCACAACCTGGAACAAAGAAGAAGTGGAAAGTGAGCAACTGACAGCAAAAGAAGCTTGCATTAGCTAAAAATGAAGACTAGAAGCTAAAAATATCACAATAGTTACAGTCTCCATAAGTTGAACCTTACATCAAAATAACATTCATCAACCCTCATTACATCTTCTTTTTGGGAATATATGGAGGTTGAATACAAAAGTCTCTGCTAACCTATGCGTGGAGGGGTCATAACTGACCACCAACCACATTTAATATCAGATATGGTCTTTGATACAATTTGATTGTTTTAATGGATAAAATGACCTTTCTATTGCTCTGTTGTACTTCAAGAACAGGTGAAATGTCATGTTTATTTGCTTAAGGCTGTCCTTCTCGTCCTTGGTCGTGCTGTTCTTTGAATGTGGTAGCTGAGGATTTAATGCGCACAGTATTGAATCATGGGCTCCTTTCTCCTTCGGGTGCACAAGACTGCCAAAAACAGGAAAATTGTATTGAAAACGAATGAGGAGCTGAGAACGAAAGCTAGCCGTTGGATGGCTTAGACGGACGGCTGAGATCTGATGGCGGGAGGCGATGGAAGATACAGAGGTGCAAGGAAAAACGACTACAAACCGTCGGATCGTGTAATCGAACGGTGGAGAACAGTGTATGGAGGCTATTGGGAGGGAATGTGAATGGTGGGGTGTGGGCCGTCAGATCGCGAGATGGACGATTGGATGGCTATTGGGAATGGGAGTTGCACGAGCGTTAACAAGCGGGAGGAGGGTACGGCGGCGGTAAGCGGTTTTATCGCACCGCTTTACGGGAATGGGCGGTAATCGTACCGTGGGGCGCGATGCAATTGGATTGTGACATGTGGCTAGAGCGTCCAGCAGGAAATCGCTTTCCCTGCTGACTAACAGGCATGAAAGTTACGGCAGTGGGGTTGCATATGTCATTGGATTGCGGTGACGGACAATCAGACGACCAAGGTAAAAAGCATGTGCTCCGGGTAATGTGACAGGTGAGGGCCCGCCAATAGTATTTTTTATATGCACGCGGTGTTAAATGACCACAGCCTTATGGTTAACTTTGCGCTTGGGATCCGAAGGAAAAGGATATATACGGGATATATATAAAAACCTAGAAGAAAACCGAGGAAACGCATACAACGGGGGTTTAAGTAAATACGGTTTTATGTTGAATTTCGGGGTAAAGCAGGGATAGCGGGGTTCACGGAAGTGTAGGGAAAGATGGAGGAGAAGAAAGAAAAATTGTTGTGAGCCCTTTGCAACCAAAACCAGTACTGCCCAACCTGCCTTTATCCATCAAAATTCAAAAAATGTAGCATAGCTAACACTGGCTCCTTCTGGGGATGAGATCCTCCCTGTGAGGTCTCAAGAACCTGCAGATCAATGCCTTTTCAGCTAAAAACAAATTAGCCAAAATTCCTAGTGTTCCATTGGGCATGGAGTCTACTGCACCTATACTAAAACTGATAAAAACACAATATTTACAACTTTTAAGGCCAGAAGACCTTAAACAACATAATTTTTCAGAAGACGTCCATTAACTGGGCCATCAAAAATTGCCTCTTCTCCCATACTTTTCAGTATGAAGGTGTTGTTCCCTTGAATCTGTGAAATAATGAAAGGCCCTGTCCAGAAAGCTCGAATTTCCCATGGTTGCCTTTCTTTTCCTTCAATGCATCCCATTTCAGAACCATGTCTCCAATCTGAAAATTACCTGTCTTTGCCTTCTTGTCAAAGGCTTCCTTGATCTTTCTCTGATGTGCTGCAGCCTTTTCAACCAGCTATTCTCTGATCTGATGTACCTCTGCTAAATCAATGATCCTCTTTGCCATTTCTTCTTCCTCATTCTGCTCTTCTTGAAGGATTTTTGCCATAGGGAGAGTTAACTGAATTGGGAATAGAGCATTAGTGCCATATACTAGCTTGAAAGGAGAATTGCCTGTGGATTTCTTAATGGTCACTCTGTCAGCCCACAATGCATACTTGAGCTTTGAATCCCAATTCTTTTTATTGTCCTCTAACAGCTTCTTAATTATCCTTATCATGCTTTTATTAGAGGATTCTACTAGACCATTTCCTTGTGGATAATATGAGGTGGAATGAACCAATTTAATACCCATATAATCACACATTTCCACCAATTCTTTTGCCCTGAAGGCTGCTGCATTATCTGTGATTAATTTATGTGGAAAACCAAATCTACTGAAAATATTCTTTGTCAAAAACTTCATGACCACATTATGATCAACCTTTCTGGTAGGAACTGCTTCAATCCACTTAGTGAAATAATCAATGGCTACTAATATCCATCTGTGCTAGCCACTGGAATTTGGATTGATTTCTCCAATAAAATCTAAGCCCCACTGCTAAAAAGGTCCTTTTGCATGTATTGGTTTTAGGGGCAGAGACTTCAGCTGTTGTTTTCCCTCAAATCTTTGGCACCTATCACAAGATTTAACAAAAGAAAATACATCAAAAAATAAAGTGGGCCAATAGTACTCAGCTCTGAGAATTTTATGGGCTGTAGTTTTCCAATAATGGTGCCCCCCACACATGCTGGAATGAAATCGCTGCATAACTTGTTTTGACTTTTCTTTGTCCATACACCTTAAAAGCACTCCAAATGGATCCCTCCAGTAGAGCAGATTTTGATTAATGCAATATTTAGCTGCCCTAAGCTTTATAGTCCTGGCTTGACTTTGAGTAAATCCTGAAGGGATTTCTAGCTTCAGCAAGAAATTAATTATTGCAGAATACCAACCACAAGAAGCTAGGTTTTCGGCCACTAACTGCACTCTGTCTGGTTTAGCTGCTTCCTCTTCTTCATTTGTCTGACCAATTTATGCAATTGTGCTCAGGAAATCAATGTCTAATGATTTGCAATTTTCTTCAACCAATAATTTGGGAAGGCCCTGAGCTCTGACCAGCTTGGTGGGCTTTAATTCTATATTAAATTCAATCAACTTTGCAATCCATTTTGCCCTTCTTCCATCAGCATCAGGTTGTGTTAAGAGATCTTTTATTGCAGCAGAGGGTAGATATGAAATTATCTTTGAATGCAAGACATAAACTTTGAAAGCTTTCAAGGATTTGATAAGAGCATATGCCCGTTTTTCAATAATATCATACCTTAGTTCAGCATCCCTTAAGTTTTTGCTAAAAAATGCCACCGGATGCTCTAAACCTTCTTCATCGGCCTGCAATAAAACTGCTGCAATGGTGTCTTCAGAGGCAAATGAGAATATATGGAACTCCTTGCTGTAATCTAGACTTATTAATGTGGGAGCCTCCATAATAGCCTTTTTTATAGACTCAAATGATTTTCTTGTTGCATCAGTCCACCTGACCTCTGCTCCTTTCTTCAACATGGAGGTAATATGCTTCACATATTCAGCAAAATTTGGTATGAACCTCCTCACAAAATTAATTTTTCCCAGAAAGGATTGGATATATTTCTTTGATCTTGGGACAGAAAAAGTCTGTATTGCTTTCACTCTTTCTGGATCAATTCGGACACCTACAGCAGAAACCACATGTCCTGATAGCTTTCCTTCTTCTAAAGAAAATTGAGATTTTTTAGGATTGACTGAAATTCCAAACCTTTTGCACTTCATAAACACTTTTTTCAAATGCTGCAAATGATTTTGATGGTTGCTGGAATATACTATTATGTCATCAAGGACAAATTTATCCTTCTCTCCCACAAATGCTATATCCATAGCTCTCTGAAAAGTTGCTCCAGCATTCATCAATCCAAAAGGCATCTTGGCATACATAAAAGTGCCCCAAGGAGTGGTGAATGCAGTCTTCTCTTCATCTTCTGGGTGCACAACAATCTGATTAAAGCCTGAAAAACCATCCAAGAAAGACATTACTTTGGCTCCTGAAAATTTTTGCAGCAAATGCTCCATCTTGGGTAGAGGATAGTTGTCTTTCTTGGAGCATTTATTTAAGTTTCATCAATCAACACATAGTTTGATTTCTCCACTTTTCTTCCTCACCACCACCAAATTTGCTACCCATTTGGAATATTTGAGAGGGACTATAATCTTGGTAGCCAACGATTTTTTAATTTCTTTTTCAATTAGAGGAAGAAGCATGGGATTTACTGGTCTCAGCTTCTGTTTGAAAGGAATGGTTTCCTTCTCCAGAGGGATTTTATGCTGGATTATGTTCCTATCATACGTTTTCAGATCACTATACTCCCAGGCAAACACATCAGCAAATTTCTTCATTAATTTATAGTATTCAACACTTTGGTCAACAGACAGATGAGTAGACAGATTTATGTATCTAGGCTGACCTAGACTCCCTATATCATGCTTACAGATTGCAGATTGATCTTGTTTCTGGGCAGCCTTGTAAGGCACATCATTTTGGTCAAACAGTCTTTCTAGAGGAATTAGACCCTTAGGAATATGGTTAGTAGGAAGCTGGATAATGCTTTCTTTACTAATTTTATTTCTAAGCTGGGATTTGGGGTTTTCTTCCAAGGCTTCATTATCTTGGTCAATTTGAATTTTGGAAAACTCATCAATGACTTGCAGAAACCTATTTATCTCATCATCATCATTAAAAACTTTCCAATGCTAGACATTATCAGGCAAGGATGGTCTATATTTCATTTGGACTTCATAAACTAGTCTGGGAGGCATGGGAGGAATAAATAGACTAGCAGACACAGCAAGGGAATCAACAAGTTGATTTTGGGTTCTAGGAATATATGAAATATAGGAATAATCAAAAGAATCTCTGATTCTCCATACCGCATCTCTGTATGCTCTCAGCCTTGGGTGCTTTGCCTGAAATGTTTTATTCACTTACTGAATGATCAGATCAGCATCTCCAAACACCTTTATGTTCATGATTCCTCTGTCTTTTGTTGCATTAAGACCCAACAACAGAGCCTCATAATCTGCTATGTTATTTGTGACTTGAAAAACCAGCTTAAAAGACAGCTGAATGCTTTCTTGTTGTGGAGATATCAGCACCACCCCTGCTCCTGCAGTCTCCCTGGAACATGCTCCATCGAAGAACATCTCCCAAACCTAACTTCCTTGTTCTTCTTCGACTTGAACTGGTTTCCTGAGCTGCATTGAGGCCTTCTGAGATTCTTCTATTTGGAGAATACATGCTCCAAAACCAGTGTCCACAACATAGATGGGATGATTGGTAGGATTCTTCTCATCACTGATGATGTATGCCAAACGTGCTTCTTTGTACAATCTCCTGCTTTCTCCTCCAAAAATTGGGACAATGGCATAAGATAGATCATTCTGTAAAGTCCCACCTAGTCTCTTAATCCATCCTCTAGACAACAACATACCAAACTTGGGAGGGACATCTGTTACCACAATATCCATCATCATACTCTTCATGGGCAACTGAGTTAGGGTAATTGCAAGATCTTTGATCAATCCTAGGCATTTCACTTTCCTTGAATCAAAAGAGAACAAATCATGATAAGGTCTAGTGATGTCAAGGCCTAACTCTTCCATGACAGATTTAGGCATTAAATTGTGGCTGGCCCTTGTGTCTAGCAGGCAATTGTGGAGGATTTTGTCATGAATGGTCAAGGAGACATAAAAATATGAAGAATTATTATTAGCAGGTTCAATCATGGGGCTAAGCACAATGGTAAGCTTGTCATCTTGCAAATTGACAAAGTCAGTGGAGGTTTGTGTGGTTTCCGGCTCAAGAGCTTCAAGGATGGGCTTTCTAAATACTTCACTCTTTACCAACTCTACCAGAGGCACATATATTTTCAATTTCTGAACTTCTAACTCTAAGCTGAAAGAGGAAGGTAATTTATTAGAACCTCTTACCTCTTGAATTGGAGCTTTGAGGATGATTGGATCAGCCGCTGGTCTTTTCTGTCTGATATTCTGTGACTCTGTTTGGACAACAGCTCTTTCGGCAGGATTCTCCTTGACATTTTTTTCATTTTACCTCAGATTGTATCTCTGTTGTTCCTTAGTTTGTAGAACAGCTCCTCTGTCCCATTCTTGACTTATTTGGTCCTGCAACAGTGATTCTTCATATTCAGCCAATGTCAAAAAGGCAGCATTGTCTTTATCTTCCATGCAATGAATTTCATCCTCATCTTCAATTTGTTCCTCCTCCATGACTACATTTTGGAAAGGAGCTTTAACTTTCTGATCTTCTTTTGATTCTTCAGCCCTCTGAATAATTTGTAACTATTCATTTGCTCTTCTAAATGGATTGGGATTTCTCGGAGCAAATGTGTTCTGCTACCTTGTTTTTCCTGAATTTTGCTCAACCTTTAGCTTAGAAATTTCAGCAGCCAATGACTCTATCATCTTAGTCATTTTGTCTAATTTAGGCTCTGAAGATGATGCAGAGCAAGTAGAAGCCTGAGCTCTCTGCCTGCTTCTGTCAGCTTGACCCTTTAGCTTTTCTGTAGCCATGATATTGGATTCTACTTCTAGGGCTGCATCCTGCATGTTTGCCAGCGTAGCACATCTCCTTTCTCTCAACAATAGGTAGAAATCAGAGTCAAAAGCATTGGCATAAGTGAGTTTGGCAGAGGTGGGGGTAGGTTTTACCTCAGCTGGTATCTTACTATACATACGGTTGAATCTTTTATTAAAATCAGGCAAGGATTCACCATTTTCCCTCTTCAGGTTTCCAAACTGAGTATGATAATACAGCAAGTCCTTTTTATCTCCCCATTGCTTCAAAAATACTTCATCTAAGGCTTCAATATCTGTTATAGATCTCTGGGGTAATTCTCTGAACCACTTCCTAGCCTCTCCATCAAGGCTCTGTACAAAGACTCTCATCCACACATCATTTTCACTTATATCTAGGTTATCAGCATAACTGTAAAAAGCTTCTAGGTGTTCTTCAGCTGTTACTCCCTCTGTGCCAGTGAATTTAGGCATATATTTATGATATTCTCCCACAAGCATAGGATTTAAAGGAACAGGCAAGACTAAAGGTCCATATCTAGTAGCAACAATTCTTTTTATCTTCGTAGGTGCTTGCTGGCCTGCCATGATTGGGATATGTGGAAGAATACTAGCAGATTGAATGGTAGGAAATAATGTGATGGATGGCAGAGACAAAGGGATGTTTTGGACTGAATGGGAAGCTTTCTTAGGATTGAGATTCAAAGGGGAACTAACTGCACAAGGGGCTGAATTAATCTCCGAAGGAACTTATTAACAGTGTTGGGCTCTAAATCTTCAAACTGTATGTCTTCAGCAATAACTTTATCTTTCAGAGATGAATGAAGTTTCTTAGGCTTTCCTGATCCTAATTCCCCTTTCTGTGATGCTTTCTTCGATTTGATAGTCCTCTCAGGGTTAGGCACTGATTCAACTGGTGATTTTTGAGGATTTCTTCGAGTATGTCTCACAAACTGAGCCAAAACTTCAATGTGGAGTTGCCAAAGGTTGGTCTTCCTCTAGTGGAGTCGCTAGATAGATGAATAAAACCAAAAATGTGCCCAGACCTTGTCTATCATCAAAATTTGGAACTGTGTCATTCTCCCAGGGAAGCTGAGCTTCAATTCTCCTCTCCTCGGCAACGATGCCAATTAATGTTATCACCCCAATAAACTCTCCTAGGTTGTATATCAGAGATGCTCGAGAACATTACAAACTCAACAAAAATGTTGGAAAATGGTGGATGAATGAAAGAAATGTTGCATATTCAAGCCAGATAACCACTTCTACTATGCTTAACCCCAGACTTGGGTGAACACCCCCAGACTACAAGGCTTTAGACCACCAATTACTCACAGTTCAAGGAAAATGTGATGATGGAGAATATTGATCACACCAGCAGATGCACAAGACCCTGTGATGGCCAGCTGCAACCAGTTAAAAGGTATGTAAATCTATTTCTTAATGCACAGACAATATGACAGCTCTCTGGCATTAAAATAATAGAAACCTGCATACACATTCAATAATACTAACTAGATTCTAACACAGAGGTGGGATGACATCTCCTCTAATGCTAAACATCAAGAGCAAATGAAAAATATATAACAGGCACAACCTGGAACAAAGAAGAAGTGGAAAGTGAGCAATTAACAGCAAAAGAAGCTTGCATTAGCTGAAAATGAAGGCCAAAAGTTGCAGGTATCACAGTAGTTACAGTCTCAAGAAGTTGAACCTTACATCAAAATAACATTCATCAACCCTCATTACATCTTCTTTTTGGGCATATATGGAGGTTGAATACAAAAGACTTTGCTAACCTATGCGTGGAGGGGTCATAACTGACCACCAACCAATTTTACTATCAGATATGGTCTTTGATACAATTTGATTGTTTTAATGGACAAAATGACCTTTCTGCTACTCTGCTATACTTCACGAATAGGTGAAATTCTGTGTTTATCTGCTCAAGGCTATCCTTCTTGTCCTTGGCCGTGATGTTCTTTGAATGTGGTAGTTGAGGATTTAATGCGCAAAGTATTGAATCATGGGCTCCTTTCTCCTTCAGGTGCACAGGACTGCCAAAAACACGCAAATTGTATTGAAAACGAATAAGGAGCTGAGAACGAACGCTAGCCGTTGGATGGCTCAGAAGAACGACCGAGATCTGATGGCAGGAGGCGATGGAAGATATAGAGGTGCAAGGAAAAACAACTACAAACCGTCAGATCGTGTAATTGAACGGTGGAGAACAACGTACAGAGGCTATCGGAAGGGAATGCAAATGGAGGGACGTGGGCCGTCAGATCGCGGGATGGACGATCGAACGGCTATTGGGAGCAGGAGCTACACGAGTGTTAACGGGCGGGAGGAGGGTCCGGCGGGAAACCGCTTTCCCCGTTGACTAACAGGCGTGCAAGTTACGGCAGTGGGGCCTAAACCTAGGATCTATGGCTCTTATAACATGCATAGCCAAGGAATGACTCTTGAACCTTAATTTTTGCATTAATGTAAAGATCATTATATAAAAAGAAGAGGGGTGGCCTTTGGGATTCATATTCCAAGGTCACTTCCTATTATAATTGTACATTTTCCTCTATTTACATATTTACAATTTGTTCAGCCAATCCAAAGGCTGTATGATATTCAAGTTATGATCCAATCAAATGTTTATGTTATTTTATTATTATTATTATTAATTTTTTATTGAAAAACAAATATTTATTTTTCAAATTTAAGCATTATAACTTGCATTGATCAATCTTAAATTGATAATGATTAATAGGAAAATTAACTGAACTAATTTATCTTAGTTGTAGCTAGTTTAACCTAATCAACATTTTTTTTAATCTATTCTCCAATGGTTTAACCTAATCACATCTTTTTATCACACATTCTTAAGTCTCAAGTGACTTTCATTAAAATTCAAAGAACTACTAGAAACATCTTATAGTTGACATTAATAATCTTAAGCTTGTGTATAATGTGAATTAGTTCATATTCATAATATATAGAAATTTAAGCATGAATTGAAAAGAAAAAAGGCAATTTGTTTGAATGTTAGTTAATCACATTGTAGAAAACAAGGGTAGTTTGAGTGCATATTATCCCACTCTATATTAAGTGTCTCCCTATGTGGTTGTATTTATAACTCTACATTTTATTTAATTCAACATTGCAAGATACTCAGTTATTGTTCACGTTAAAGAGCTAATCACGTAAGCTTTATACATGCATCCTATATAATTCTTGAACATCACTAAAATCCAAATAGAACTAGAAAATTTGACACTCAAATTACTCCTTTTTCATCAATAAAATTAAAAAAAGGACTCGCGTAATTAGAATCAACTCGGGCCTCGAGTATGCCCTAAAACTATTTCTTGGCTAAGAGCTCGTCTTCCTCGGACATAAGGAAATAGGTTAACGACCCAAGACCCAGAGGAATCTGGAAAGAGTGAAATCATGCCCCCTTACGAACCACCAACAGGTTATTCCAGGTGATGTGGTTTTCCTTGAATAATGGTGATTAGTTAGCCTGCATTCATGGTTAGCAATCAGAGATGGATGTCCTCATTTCTGTTGGCATTATGATATCTGGTATGACTGTATGTTACAGATGTTGTACTTGATGGCAACTCTAGTGGTAAGGCTCTCAGTTTGTTGAAAAATTAAGAAGGACGCAGGCAATCGGTTCAGAAAGTGCGTCCCCGCAGATATACCATGCAAAACCCGCGTCCAGGGACGCCGGCCAGCCATTCAGGGGGTGCGTCTACCCAGTGCACACATTTCAAGGCAGAGAAAAGCACGTGGGGGTTTCTTGTGTGGTATCTAGCCGACGGTTTTATGTTTCTATGGTGTCGGCTCGTGGTATTGTTCCATGTTTTGGGGAGGAGCTTGCCTATATAAAGCAAAGGAGTTCATTTGGATTGTGCAATTGTCTTGGGTTGAATATCTTATTTGGTGAGATCTAGTCCAGATCTAAGAGGGCGAATCTTCTAATGGACTGTGATCTCTATGGCGCATGATCAGATCTGTAGATCTGACTGTTTGGGTTTGTTCTGAAGCCTTCATATCATTTATATCTAAAGGGTCGCAGGTTCAGTGAAGGGAAAGTGCGCCGGGACGCAGGTACTGTAAAGGGCAAGTGCGCCGAGACGCAGCACAGTAGAGAGAGACCTGCGTGGCGACGCAGGGCGATCAAGGTTCAGGTGCGTCTCTGAAGCAGAAGGACGCGGCGCGATAGTGTTTTCAGGTGCGTCTCTGTAGCGAAAGACGCGGCGCGATAGTATCTTTGGGTGCGTCCCTGAAGCAACAGAACGCAGAGCAGTCAAAGGAACAGTGCGTGGGCACGCAGCGGAGCAGAAGGATATCTGCGTGTGGACGCAGAGTAGCAGAAGGTTAACGGCGTCTGGTCGCAGGCCACAAAAAGAAAAACTGCGTCTCTGTTTTAAGATGTTCTGTTGATTGAATTTCTCTATTGATAAGGTGTTCTGGGTTAGTTCTGTTGTTGCTGATCTGATATCTGTAGTGATCTATATCTGTTATGTACTTGTTGATTATCTGATGCTTTATGAAAAGAAGTAGGGGGTTGTAGCTCCCTTCCAGGAGTAGACTGAAAACGAGAGAGAGAGAGAATTGTAGCTCTCTGCAGGTTGCAGCCTGCGTACTGGTAAATGACTGCACCAGTACAAAATCATTGTAAAAGAAGTTTCTAAATTGAAAGAAGATAGAGACATATTGCAGCAGGTGGTTTTCACCCACATTGGGTTTCCACCTTACATCTTGTGTTCTTCAGTGTGACTATCTGTTTTTCATGCTCATTATTTTATGGTACTGACATGCTAAAATAATTCAAAGATCAAATAAGGAAGATTTATTAAATTGCTAGATAATACTGATTCACCCCCCCTCTCAGTATTATTTCCAACAATTGGTATCAGAGCAGGTCCTTCAGAGAAGCTTGATCGCTTGAAGGTAGATCGTTCATCATGAGCAACTACGAGAGAGAAGCATCAATCAGGCCACCGATTTTTGATGGGACAAACTTCAATTATTGGAAGGTAAGAGTTACTGCATATCTTCAATCTCTTGGTACAGAAGTTTGGGACATTGTAGAAACAGGCTATGCTTTTCCTTCAGCTACTCCTACAGATCCAGCTGAGAAAAAGAAGTATGAAACAAATGCAAAAGCAGTCAGTACTCTATTAGGAAGTATATCCCAAACAGAATTCATGAAGGTAATGCACTTCAAATCAGCAAAAGAGATATGGGACAAAATGGTCACGAGCTATGAAGGAGATGAATAGGTAAAACAAGCTAAACTTCAAACTCTCAGGATTCAATATGAGACTCTCAAGATGTATAATGATGAAAGTGTTGCTAATTATTTTCTTCGGGTAGATGAGATTGTTAATTGTATGAAAAATTTGGGTGAAGAAATAAAAGAGGCTATAGTAGTTCAAAAGATTCTAAGATCATTATCCCCCAAGTTTGAATCTAAAGTATCTGCAATAGAAGAAAAGGAAAATCTCCGTGTTCTCACTATGTCTCAGCTACATGGAATTCTAACTGCTTATGAAATGAGAAAGGGAGGTCCATCAGACAGAAGGGAAGCTGCTCTTAAGGCATCAGACAAAGAAGATTACTATGAAGCAAGCCATATTCCAGAAGAAGAGGAAGAAGAATCAAACTTTGTCAGAAATCTTCAAAGGGGTTCTGGAAGGTTCAGAGGTAAGCTACCTTTCAAATGCTTTGCTTGTGGAAGAGTAGGTCATTATGCTGCAAAATGTCCTTATAAGGATAAAGGAAAGGAACCTGCTAGATGGAACAAGAAACAAAGTGCAAATAAGAAAAGCTACTACACCCATGAAGATAGTGATGGTTTATCAAACAGTGATGAAGATGAACAAGGTAATAAATATAAGTTGTTAATGGCATTTGAAGATGATGATTATGAGGATGCTGTAGATGTGAATAACCTCTATGATGAAATTACTAGACTCAAGAGATGTATAGAAGAAAAGAATGTGATCATTGATACTCTACAATTTCAAATTGATGAAAAAGAAAAACATCTTGAAAAACTAGAAGGTGAAATTGTTGGTCTCAGAAAAGAAATTGAGAAAACAAAAGCTATTAATCTTAAGTTTGTCAAAGGATCTAAAACTTTGGATGAGATTATCAATGTGCAGCGGTCTCCTCTAAACAAGACAGGTTTGGGTTACAATGGAGAAACCTCTCAAGCATCCACCTCAAAAAGTTATCTTGATGCGGCAAGAAGAAATGAGCAGAAGAACAATGAAGATAATCAGGTAAAGCAGGGACAAAATACAAACAGAAACTATCAGGGGCAATCCATCTTAAGGGTGAACAAAAGCTACAACCAGCCACAGGTAAAATCTTCTCAGTTTGGTTCAAGAATAGATGAAAATAGAAATTACAATCAGTTGGCAGGTAGATTCAATAACCGCAGAAGCTTCTTCAATGGACAATGCTTTTCTTGCCATAATTTTGGTCACAAAGCAGCTCAATGTGTTGCATATAAAACAATCATGACTAGGGAAGCTCAAAAACAAAGAAGTATGACAGGGATGACAAAAAGGACCTATAACAACTTTTCGGTTCTTGAAAATGAAGTCAAATGTTCTATTTGCAATAACTTTGGTCATGAAGAATCTGAATGCAGGAGCAGGTTTCAGCAGAAAAAGGAGCAAGCCTCAAGTGCCAAAACATGGAGAATAAAGGAACCTCAAACAGAAAGATGTGGAATAGCATTTTATGCAGAAGGACAGGAAAATCTATGGTACATTGACAGTGGATGTTCGAAGCATATGACAGGTGATAAAGAAAAACTTGAATCTTATTCTGTTCTAGAAAAAGGAAAGAAAGTCTCTTTTGGAAATGATACTCCTGCAACTATAAAAGGAAAAGGGATTGCTCCTTTAAAAGAAAAGGTCAAGGTTGGAAATGTTTTGTATGTTGATGGATTGAAGCATAATCTTCTAAGTGTCAGCCAGATGTGTGATCAAAGAACCGAGGTTATTTTCAGATCGAATGGATGTCTTGTTCGTGATCTTGATACAGGTAAAACAGTACTCAAAGGCAAAAGAACTCCAAATAATCTATACATATTTGACGAAGGACAACAACAATGCTATCTGAGCAAGGATGAAGAACACTGGTTATGGCATCGAAGGTTGGGACATCTAAGCTTCTCACAAATAAGGAAAGCATGCAAATATCAGGCAGTTTGCGATCTTCCAGATATCAAAATTCCTGACAACACCATATGCAGATCATGTCAGTTTGGAAAACAAACCAGGACTAACTTTCCAGAAAAGGAAGGATCAGCTAGCATGCCTCTTGAGCTAGTACATACAGATACATGTGGTCCATTCAGGAAAAGAACACCTAGAGGAGAGGAATACTTGATATTATTTATTGACGATTTCTCCAGGTTTGTCTGGTTAGGACTTATGAAGCACAAAGATGAAGCTTTCGAAAAATTCAAATCCTTCAAAGCCTTGGTTGAAAATGAATCAGGTCACAAAATTAAGTGCCTCAGATCCGACAGAGGTGGGGAATTTACTTCAAATGAATTTTTCGATTTCTGTGATGAACATGGCATAAGGAGAGAATTCTCAACAGCTAGAACTCCTCAGCAAAATGGAGTTGTTGAAAGAATGAACAGAACAATCCAACAAATGGCTCGTGCTATGCTTGATGAATCAGGAACTCCCGCAACTTTCTGAGGTGAAGCTGCACATGCTGCGGTTATTATTCTCAACAAGACAAATGTCCGGGTGAACAGCACTCAAACTCCTCATGAGCTCTGGAGTGGTAAAACTCCTTCAGTAAAGCACTTCAAAATCTTTGGGAGCAAATGCTATATCAAGAATACTGATGAGCAGCTTGGCAAACTTGAACCTAGAGCAGATGAAGGCATTCTTCTTGGTTACTCTCCACATAGCAAAGCATACAAGTGCTACAATAAAAGACTTGGCAGAATTGTTGACAGCATTGATGTGGTGGTTGATGAGAAGGGATACATTCCTAGGCAAGTACATCGGGAAGATATCGAAGAAGATGAAGGCTACCCTCAAAGACAGAATGATGAAGAAGAAGAACCTCAAGAAGAACCTCAAGAAGAACCAGAGGAGCAGACAAGAATAGAAGAGAAAACTCCATCCAGATATGTTCAGAAGAATCATCCAGAATCTCAGATTGTGGGGCAGAAAGAAGCAGGTGTACAAACAAGAAGAACAGTTGCAGAAGCCTCGAGCTATTTGGCATTACTATCCTCTACTGAACCACAAAATGTGAAAGAAGCATGCAAAGATGAATGTTGGGTAAAAGCAATGGATGAAGAACTTGAGCAAATCGAAAAGAACAACACTTGGGAGCTGGTTCCTAGACCAAAGGATAAGAATGTTATCGGAACAAAATGGGTCTTCAAAAATAAATTGAATGAAAATGGAGAAGTAATTAGAAACAAAGCCAGACTTGTTTGTAAAGGGTATGCGCAGCAAGAAGGAATAGACTTTGAAGAAACTTTTGCTCCTGTTGCAAGACTTGAGGCCATCCGAATGTTCCTTGCTCTCTCAAGTTTTCAAAACTTCAAAGTATTTCAAATGGACATGAAATCAGCCTTTCTGAATGGAGACTTGGAAGAAGAAGTGTACGTTGAACAGCCAGATGGGTTCATTCTTGGAAATGATCCAAATCTTGTATGCCGATTGAAAAAGGCTCTCTATGGTCTCAAACAAGCTCCAAGGGCTTGGTACTACCGGTTGGACAAATATCTTCATCAACAAGGTTTTTCAAAAGGTTCAACAGATAGCAATCTGTATATAAAAATTGAAAATGACAAATTACTAATACTTGTTGTGTATGTAGATGACATTATTTTTGGCAGCAATGAAGAAGCTATGAGTCAAAGTTTTGCCTCGGTCATGCAGAAAGAATTTGAAATGTCCTTGCTAGGAGAACTGACATATTTCCTTGGTTTGCAAATCCAACAAAAGAAAGGAGGAATCTTTTTATCTCAAACCAAGTATCTCAAACAGATTTTGAAGAAATATGGCATGGAAGATGCAAAACCAGTATGTACACCCATGGTCACAGGATGTAGTCTCAGTGCAAATGATGAATCTGCAGCAGTACATCAACCAACCTACAGATCTATGATTGGAAGTTTACTATATTTGACAGGTACCCGACCGGACATCATGCATGCAGTTGGAATAGTTGGAAGATTTCAGGCAAATCCGAAGGAGACTCATCTTCAGGCAGTAAAGAGAATCTTCAAATATCTTCAAGGGACTCAAAATTATGGCTTATGGTATCCTAGAGATACAGATCTTTCTCTTCATGCTTATACAGATGCAGATTGGGCCGGAAGCGTGGATGACAGGAAAAGCACAAGTGGTGGTGCGTTCTTTATGGGTTCCAGACTGGTATCTTGGTTCAACAAGAAACAGAGTTCGATCGCCTTGTCTACAGCTGAAGCGGAATATGTTGCTGCTGCATCTTGTTGCACCCAACTTCTTTGGATGATGCAGACTTTGCAGGATTTTCAAATCACTTGTACACCACCAATCCCCATCTTATGTGATAATACAAGTGCAATCAGCATCTCAAAGAACCCTGTTATGCATTCAAAAACCAAGCACATACCAATCAAGTACCATTTTCTCCGGGAACAAGTGCTTGAACAGAAAGTCAAGTTGGAGTATGTTCCTTCCAAGGAACAAGTTGCTGATATTCTCACCAAACCATTGCCCAGGGACACGTTTGAATACCTCAGGCAAAAGCTGGGGGTTGTTGATGCATCATCTTATTGTTGAACATCTTCTTATTGGTAGTACAGGCTCAGGGGGAGCACATAATGCATTGTTGGCATTATGGAGAAGGAGATCTTGGAAATAGCTGCAATATGTCTCTATCTCTTTCATGGTGGATCTCTGGTTATTTGTTGCAGATCTGGAGGAGCATGAGCTTAGGGGGAGCATACCCTTTGCCCTTGATGTCAAGGGGGAGAATGAAGCTGAAGCTTGTAAGTTTGAGGTTGCCATCAAGTCCAAAGGGGGAGATTGTTGGCATTATGATATCTGGTATGACTGTATGTTACAGATGTTGTACTTGATGGCAACTCCAGTGGTAAGGCTCTCAGTTTGTTGAAAAATTAAGAAGGACGCAGGCAATCGGTTCAGAAAGTGCGTCCCCGCAGATATACCATGCAGAACCCGCGTCCAGGGACGCCGACCAGCCGTTCAGGGGGTGCGTCTACCCAGTGCACACATTTCAAGGCAGAGAAAAGCACGTGGGGGTTTCTTGTGTGGTATCTAGCCGACGGTTTTATGTTTCTATGGTGTCGGCTCGTGGTATTGTTCCATGTTTTGGGGAGGAGCTTGCCTATATAAAGCAAAGGAGTTCATTTGGATTGTGCAATTGTCTTGGGTTGAATATCTTATTTGGTGAGATCTAGTCCAGATCTAAGAGGGCGAATCTTCTAATGGACTGTGATATCTATGGCGCATGATCAGATCTGTAGATCTGACTGTTTGGGTTTGTTCTGAAGCCTTCATATCATTTATATCTAAAGGGTCGCAGGTTCAGTGAAGGGAAAGTGCGCCGGGATGCAGGTACTGTAAAGGGCAAGTGCGCCGAGACGCAGCACAGTAGAGAGAGACCTGCGTGGGGACGCAGGGCGATCAAGGTTCAGGTGCGTCTCTGAAGTAGAAGGATGCGGCGCGATAGTGTTTTCAGGTGCGTCTCTGTAGCGAAAGACGCGGCGCGATAGTATCTTTGGGTGCGTCCCTGAAGCAACAGAACGCAGAGCAGTCAAAGGAACAGTGCGTGGGCACGCAGCGGAGCAGAAGGATATCTGCGTGTGGACGCAGAGTAGCAGAAGGTTAACGGCGTCTGGTCGCAGGCCACAGAAAGAAAAACTGCGTCTCTGTTTTAAGATGTTCTGTTGATTGAATTTCTCTATTGATAAGGTGTTCTGGGTTAGTTCTGTTGTTGCTGATCTGATATCTGTAGTGATCTATATCTGTTATGTACTTGTTGATTATCTGATGCTTTATGAAAAGAAGTAGGGGGTTGTAGCTCCCTTCCAGGAGTAGACTGAAAACGAGAGAGAGAGAGAATTGTAGCTCTCTGCAGGTTGCAGCCTACGTATTGGTAAAGGACTGCACCAGTACAAAATCATTGTAAAAGAAGTTTCTAAATTGAAAGAAGATAGAGACATATTGCAGCAGGTGGTTTTCACCCACATTGGGTTTCCACCTTACATCTTGTGTTCTTCGGTGTGACTATCTGTTTTTCATGCTCATTATTTTATGGTACTGACATGCTAAAATAATTCAAAGATCAAATAAGGAAGATTTATTAAATTGCTAGATAATACTGATTCACCCCCCCTCTCAGTATTATTTCCAACAATTTCTGGTTTGACAACTAAGTTATAATAGGATTTTACACCTTGAGAAAAAATTAGGAATCAAATGACCCAAGTTTCTTTCCACCTCCTTAAAATCCACTGTACCCAAAATTGAAATGGCTGAATGATGAGATATTCAATGAGTTTTTCAAGCTAGAGCTTAAACATATGTTGAATGTAAATACATATTTTTATTTCAACATGAATGGTTAGTGGATTATTTCGTGTTATTTGATTATTTTCAAACTTAGGTAATATATGAGTATGGGGTGCTAGAAAAAGATTAAACAAAATGACATAATGGGACAAAATACAATTGTGTGGTTCTAAATCTTCCATTAGGGGAGGGATGCCAATAGTGGATTACAAAAAAAAAATCGAGATAAAACCCAACCTAACAACCTTTGATAAATCAACATACAATAGACTAATAAAACATAACAATATGTGTATTAGAATAACATAACTTTGAAACAAAGTGAAAAAACAGTCCATAAATTGATTGGGCCCATAACTATCCACATCCACTACATGAAAGTGAATTGATCACATGTTTTCCATACAAAACATTATTTTCAATACACTTCACCAAATTTTCTAACATAAAGACCCTTCAAGTCTTTAGACATTTAGAATTACCGTAATTCAAATCCATTAGGATTCAATCTTGATGTATCTATATCATATTTGATGGATTTATTGATATGTAGAGAGTGCTTTTGGAAAATGGAATTCAATTATGCCTAACATCAGCCCTGTTGTCGCACAAATTGTCTAGGCACTGCAAAAATGCTCAGAGTAAGGGCTATCACTCTAATCCTTACTCACTCCATTTAGACTCTCTCCTAGACAAGTCAAGTGGGGTAGTCCCTATGGAAAATGGATGAGGGTAGCCTGTGGGCTCTAAGAGATTTTAAGGATGAACAACTTGATGGATTTAGAATAAGTCTTGGTCAATTGAGATAGATAGACACAATCACAAGATAAAAATTCCTACAGACCAGTGCCTTTAATTTGAATTAACCAAAGACTAAATAAATGACAAGTCACCCAGAGCAAACTTATAAATGTGGCAAAGCGACGATCATGAACAATTAGTTGTAAAAGCCAAAAACTATATCATGTAAGATATTCCAGATTTAAAATGATTTTCATTAATGACCCAAATCTAGAATTAATTAACTTCCTCCAATATGATTTAAAACATTTATTGCACCTTGACGATAGAAAAATCATGAAAATCGCATTTAATCACCAAATAACACCAAGGAACTTTAAATTAGTATTTTAATTATTCCTTAGGCAATTAGTCGAATGAAGAAATCAAAACCTTTTAATGTGACAGAGTAAATCAAAAGGGTTAATAAATTGAAATTTTAATGGGCCATAGGCCACATTAAACTTTTTTCATTTGAAAGCGCAAATCCTCAACTAATTCTTTAGTCACCAGATTTTTTTTTTTTTTAGATTTTTTAAATATTTTAGATTTTTTTAACTTTTAGGATTTTCTAGTTTGAATTTTGTAAAAAATAAAAATTCAAAATCTAAACAAAAAATTCAAATGTCACAAACAAAAAAGAAAACCTTTTTTATTTTATTTTATTTGTTTTTTAAATGTTTTAGATTTTTTAACCTTTTTATTTTATTTTATTTGTTTTTTAAATGTTTTAGATTTTTTAACCTTTTATTTTATTTTATTTGTTTTTTAAATGTTTTAGAATTTATTTATTATTATTATTTTCAATTTAAATGTATATAAAATCAAAATCATAAAATGAAATTGGAAAAATGTTAAAAAAATTAAAAATAAAAATGAAAAATAAACAAGCCAAAACAAAAATCGAATTAAAAAAAATGAATATAATTGAAGCTTTGAAATCAGATTATATAAATAAAAGAAATAACCTAAAACCTAACCGTGTCAAACATAAAACAAAATATATAACAATGAAAAGGAAAATCGAATGTTTATTGAGTACTGTGCAAGTCGAAGGGATGGCAACGACGACGAGAAGGAGAGGATTTGAGGGCAGAACTGAGGCCGAGGGTTAGTTAGGGAAGAAATGCAGTGATGAGCGAAGGAATGGAGCAGTCGAGGGAGGTAGGGAGAAACCACATGCATTTGCTGCGATAGAGATGTAGAGGGAATTGAGGGATCCATGTTTTTTCGAAGGTGGAGAAGGTTAACAAGGGTTTGTGGTAGTGGATTTGGAATATGACACAACAGTCAAATGGAGCTGTGGATTTTTAAGCAGCAAGGGTTTAAGAGACACGTTTTTTGTAGGAAGGAGGCAACGCAAAAAATGTCTGTGGGAATGCTACAGCAAAAGGGTTTGAATATTTTTTTTTGAAATTGCACAGTGAACCCAAAACTAGGTAGAAGATCAAAAAATCGGATAAATGATAACCAGAAAACCTCAGAAATCTTGATTAAAATGTCAAATCTTTTTGCTTCAGATTTATTTGAAACCCTTAAAATTTTTTCCATATTTAAAACCTTTTGAAAACCATGGACTGCAATTTTTTTTAATAATATCCCTGCAAAATGATGTTGATGAAACCCTAGAGATCCAGATCTTACCCTCCAGGGTCTAGATCTAGACTCTACACAGATTTCTTCCTCAGATCTGTAGTTGCACGACAATAATAAAACACCCAAACGATATATACAAAAAACCAGAAAAACCCATGTCAGAAAACCAAAAATAATTTACAGATATATGCACATGAATGACAGATCTATTAGATCTAAGGAGTGTGAGTTCAACTCTTCTCCCAAATCTGACAATCTAAGGCTCTCAACAACCAGATACATCAATTTCGCACGTAATTTTTTTTTTTTTTTTTTAATTATAAAGGAGGTTCTTAGCTCGAAGCCCTTCATGCATCACCAGGAAAATTCTTATGATAAACTCAGGATTAAATTCTGTTGGGCTCTTCAGAAAATGTGGATCGGGATTTCGCTGGTCCAACTAAAAACTTCTCTGAATTCCTGATGACCTAAAAATCAAGATTTTCCTGCAAAACACAATCCAGCCATCAAAATAGAGTGAGAAAATGATAATAAAATTTAGATAAATTGATATACCTACTATTACATTCAAAATTTAAATTATCTCTTAAACCCCAGTGACTGAGCAAGATACATGTACTCAAATCATTTTTCATAAGCTATTATCAATGGCTAAAAAAAATTTACACATGAAAAATGACACATCTTATAGTATTTCCATGAAGAGTAACACCGACGAAGATTAACCTATTCAAAAAGAAAGATTACACGAGAGATTTTCGCTTAGCACACGACTCAAAGGTCAGATGAATTGACTAAAAAATGACTTCCTATTTAAAGATAAATCCTCCAACGACTAGTTTGAGTGATCCTCGTCAAAGAAATCTTGACCGTTATTGAGGATTAAAATTTCTTTTAATCTTATCCATTGAAATATTAAATTCCTAAGGAAATTCGAATTTTTAATTAAATGCATTTTAATTAACTCAAAAATAAAAAATTTGAGTTAATTTCCTCAAAACTTTGACTTTGACTTAACCCCCACGGACCAAAGGCTTATGATTTAGTAAAATAATTAATTTACCTTAGTCTCGGGACCTTTTAAAATTTGATTTTTAAGGACCGACAAATTTTGCCTTTTGAGAATTTAAATTTACCTAGGACCTAGAACAAATTAAATTTATGGCTTAATATTTTAATTAAATTTTGGCCAGAAAAATTAATTAATTAACCTATGAGGGGATAAATTATTTTTCCAACCCTCAAGACACTTTATATCATGATTTTAATATTTTTTACATCTCAAGGGGGAAAACCCATTTGTAAAAGACCCTCACATATTACCCATTTCTGCAACACAAATATAATCCAGCAGACTAGGCAATTTGTAATGAAATAACCTAACCAAATAGTTAAGATTATTCCTAAATCACTTTTACAGTGGCTCGATCTAGAACACTAGAACTCACCTAAGATCCTAATGACAAAATCCATTCTGGATTTGGGGTAAGACTGAAGGAAAACTCTGCTGACGATCTGATAATGGATCAATGAGACAAAAAACCTCCTGGAATGTAGATCGTCACCAAAAAAGTAGGTTTACCTAGCAATTACATACATGACACGGATCCACTGAGATTATTTACATTATACACATGCAGAAAGGGTTTACAAAACATCTTGGAAGTGAAAGTGATGATGATAGTTGTACGACATGAACACATCGATCAGGCGCTATCCCTTTTGTGAAAAAAGGGGGTGTACTATTATGGGTCGTTGACACGTAGTGGTCAACAAGCCCAATGTAGACTCCAATCTCAATTTTCACTCACATCTTTAACTAAACATTTATGATAAGCTTCACCTTCTAATGTGTTCAACAATTCATCCCTAAATTGTGAAATCTATAATGCAAAGGTTCACCATAGCTCATTAAAATGAGATTGATTACCCCCTTGCTCTTGCCCCCGATAACCATTAAACATTTCATAAACACAAGAGTCATCCACAAGAAAGTTATATCCCTTTAATCATATCAAATCGATCCTAGATACAAATTCTATAAATCAAATATGCAATCCATACTGAGCCTTTTCCAACCAAAATTTTTAGAAGAGTATTATAAATCTAATCCATCATTCATGGAAGCACCTTATATATGACTCACAATTCAAAATTGCTTGGTAGATAAATGTCAACACTCCCTTAGATAATATCTTTAGTCCAAGTATTGACTTTATGTCATAAGCTACCTTTTGTATCTAGTTCATGGACCATTGTGGTATGTTGTTTTAGAAGACCTCTAATTATTATTATGGTATTGAGCACAAGCCAAAAGTATATTTTTCATACATGATCATAGATTGAAGAAGAAAAATGGAATCCACTATTGGATCAATAAAATGTAGGAGGGGTGGTAGGTGTCGGGGGGGCTATATTTATCCCTAGAGGACAAATCAAAATGGTTTTCTCATGGGGTCTAGGAATGGCAAAAAATATCAATGAGAATGTTATGGGATGCTTAAGGGGCTTGACTTGATCCTGGAAACGGGAGTCATTTCTCTAATAGCTACAGAGGATTCTCATATTCATACCTGGAACATTACTATGAGCATAGTGCCCTCAGATTTGGCACTTGCTTCAATCTTAGTTAGGATTAAACTCTAGATCTCCTCCCTTGAAAGGTTCAGAGATTTACACATTCTTAGAGAGTAGTGACTTCACGGTTGATTCAATGGAAGACCAAGCTACTATCTTATCTCCAGGAACATTAGTCATTAACTAGTCACTTATAGAGGTCCACATCCCTAAGATTTTAATTATGCACTATGTAATAAAGATTATAATTTTAAATCAATTTTTTTTAGGGGGAGGCATGTGGCATACCCCTCAAATTATGTTGAACCAAATGGAAATCAATGTATTTACTTGTGTAGGAACCTCCCGAATATGATCTCCCCTCTCAATGCACTGACTACATTTATGTGAAGTCAAGGTGAATGATAACATGTGTACTTTGGTCTACAACTTATATTAATCAGCCACAACAAGTTTGGACTCTCAAGTTCGTTATCATGAAGGGATATTGGAGTAATGGTGACATGGGATAGCCCATGTGTGAGAATCATTTCAGAGTAGGGCTATTTAGTCAGGTTGATTGGGGTAACTACTTCATGGGACTCCCAATTCAACATTTTTCTTGGAAGCATCTATGGTGGAACTTTGGGTAGTGGCCACCTTGGAAGGTTTGTAAGGGATTCTAGTTTATAATTTAAGATTGTTTGATATGTCTAGCTCCCTCAAACATAGGCTTGTTAGTAAGAATTGAGGTTGCTCTTGGGGATAAATGGTATGTGAAATTGTTTTTGGCTATTCTCATGTCACTGGGGAAACTGGAGTAGTAGCATAGAAGCACAACCTTAATTCATATAAATCTTTTAATCATAGTAACAAAGACAAAAATATAGCAAAGTCTTAAAAATCCTAGTAGTTTAGTAATCAAGTTGCTCTGAGTGTTGGACCAAAGTGGAAATCTAGTGAGAGTTTTGTCTAGTACTCAATATGGATCTTGTTGATTCCCACCTAGATTCATGATCTAGATTGGATCATTATATTTCTTTTCATCTATAAATGCTAAGGACATTGCAATGATAGATGAGTAGGTCATCGTGGGGGAGTTACTTCAAAAACTCAAGGAGTTGGCTAAGGAAAATAGCTCCGACTTGATGGATGGCCCAATGAATTCTTTATTCACTTCTTTGAACTCATTGTTTCAGAATTGGTCAAGATGGTGGAAGAAATCATAATTTCTGGACGAATCCTAGGTGAAATCAATTCAATTTTCCTAACTCTAATTTCCTAAGAAATCTATTGCTCAGTATTTAAAAGTTTATAGGTCAATCTCATTATGCAACTTAGTCTATAAAATTATGTTTAATATTATCACTAACTATATCAAGGAAATAATCTCTCCTCTTATTTTGCCAAAGCAATTTGGATTTTTTTCAAATAGGAGAATCTAGGACACTATAGCCATAACATAAGAAGATATACACTCGTTAAAATTAAGGAAATGAAATTCACATTTATTGAAAATTGATCTCATCCGGTCATACAACTATGTGGATTGGGAATTCCTAACAATGATTTTATATAAAATTGGATTCAAACCCATGGATGTCTAATAGATCATGGGATGTAACAAATCAACATCGATGGCAATTCTCATCAACGGGGATCCCACAATATTTTTAAAAGTCAACAGAGGACTCAGACAAGGGTGTGCATTATCTCCTCTACTATTCATTCTAATAATGTAAGCATTTAGTAGGGGAATTCATGCCAGGAAGGCTGTAGGAGAAATCAAAGGTTGTGGGATATCCATAAATTGTCATCTAACACATTTAATATTCTTGGATGACATTCTTTGTGCTAGGGACTCTAGAATCTCTGAATGAGAAGAACTCTTCAACTTCTTCCAGAAATTTAACAATGCTTCCAGTCTCAAAATAAATAAAGACAAAATAGAGCTAATTTTTGATGATGCATATTTGGTGGAGATTAAGAGCATTGCAACAATGTATGAGGTTAAGATTTTCCTTTTTTCAAATGGATTCAAATACTTAGGTTGTTACTTAAAGCCTTGTGGATATAAGAATTCTGATTGGGATTGGCTTGTTCTTAAATTTGAGAAGACATTATTTCACTGGGACCATAGGTGGCTAACTTTAGGAGGACGGGTCATCATGATTAGAGCATTATTTTAGGGTATGCCAGTATACTAGATGCATCTCTTCCACATTCCCCAAGTTGTTATAAAAAAAATTGAATCCATTGTGACAAAATTCCTATGGTCTGGGTCGCGATCTAGAAGGAGGACTCCTCTTGTTGGCTTGCATCTAATCTCTCGATCACTGAAAAAGGGGGCCCGTGCATCCTGAATATTATAAGTTTCAATCTTTCTATTCTAGCTGTGAGTCTATGGCATATATTTGGGGAACAGGGACTTTGGCAGAGTATTATGATGGACAAATATATCCACCACAAAGGTTTGGAGGAGTGGATCAGTGAGGGAGCCATTTCGAAATCCAATAAATCAGCAACGTGGAGAAGTCTCAATATCATTATTCCTTGGCTTAGCAGTAACCTTAGTTGGGTTGTTGGAGATGGTTAGAAGGTTCTAGTGGGATTGGATGTTATCAAAGGCATGTCTGATTGCCATTCTCTTTCAGCTCCTATCATATATGCTCTAAATCAGAGGGGTTTTTCCAACTTGGAAAGCATTGGGAGAGGCCCCCAAGCACTATTGACAAATACTTACTGGCCACATGCATGGGAAATTGGGATCATGGACTATTTGGAGGCAGAATGGGAATCATATCGAGCTAATATTTGTCAGGCTGGCATAACTCTATCTCATGGTTAGGACATATTGGTTTGGGGGGGTCATATTATTGAAGGAAATATCACGGCTTCAAAATTCTATGAACACATCACTTCACATATTCAACCTCTCCTCCACACTGCTCTCTTTACATGTTTATGGACCTAGGATGCCCCTCTCAAACTTCTTTGTTTCTCTTGGTTGATCCACTACAATGAAATATTAACCAGGGACACACTCATGGAGAAAGGCATATTGGGGCTTGGTTGTTGTTCTCTTTTTAAATTAGATTCAGAGGATTGTTTACACTTATTTATTTGATTCCCCTTCACAATGGATATTTGGAAAGAGGTCTTTTCTCTATTGGGGATTCAGGTTGGTGGAGACAATTCTTCAATTGCTCTAAGGATTGGCTCTTGGGAGCACCATAACAAAGCTTACAGGGTTCTTCCCCTATTCATATTTTGAGGCATTGGTGCTCTAGGAATGAATACATTTTTGAAGGTATTACTCCTAACGTCAAGTTATCATCTCTTCGCATTGTTTCCCATTTTCAGGAAATTGGCCCTTGGAGTCCTAAGGAATCCTCTAGGTCAATTAGGTTGGTTGACTTGTCAAACTCTTTTATGACTTTTTTTTTCGATGGGGCTTCAGCTAAAGGTCGTTGTGGTTGTGGTGTCTCTCTCCACATCAATCATGGGATGTCCTACTATTTTAGACAGTTTGGTGGCTTCCAGGAGAGTTGTAGGGAAAAACATTTTGCATTATGGGGGGCCTTACAAGTAGCATAGTGGCTCAACATTGACAACCTCTTGGTAGTCAAGGATTCTCTCTTAACGATCAATTGGATCCAAGATCAGAATGTTTTTGCAGGTTCTCTCTCGTTTCAATTGGATGTAGAAGATTCGGGGACTAAAGGCCCTCTTCTTGGTGATTTCATTCCAACATGTATTTAGAGAGCAGAACCTCAAAGTCGACTCTCTTTCCAAGCGTGCCCTGGCCCTTCTTCTAGGGATGATGCACTTTTATCTCATAATGGAGGGGGTTGTACATAGTGAAGGAGATCTTCTGATCAATTAGTATCTCTATTTCATTTTCCTGTGTTCCAAAGATTATCCCAAAGCATCTGTTTAACACAGGGATATATCCTTTTTTATTATTTTATTGTTTATTCTCTCTATTCTTGATAGTTATGGTGATCCTTTGAATAATTCCATTTGGAATCATTGTGATTTCTACCCTGTGTAGCGACAGGGGGGTTATTTAGTTTAGCCATGGTGACATTTGGTTTCCTTTTGAATGACAGTTGAATTCTCTAGACAAGAACTAAGAACATGTAAAACATTTTTCTCTAATGTAAACTGTTATTCTTTTTCTCCTAAAGCAATATATGCTTTCAGAGTGGATAAAGTGGGGGAATTAGTTCTCGAGACCATTTTTACCAGCGAGACCTATTTTCACAAATTTCGATCTGAAATTTTTTTGGAGCAGTTTAAGTCATAAAATGGTGTTTTTTTGGGGTAAATATTTACTTCATAAGTTTTACACCATTTTTTACTATTTTACATACAAATATTTTTCCAACAATTCTAGAATCATTTCAATCAAAATCTATATGCAAAAGTTATGCCACTCATAAGTTGACCTTCCTATTTTGATTACCATAATTTGAGAGGATGGCATGTCAACCCCTATTATTAATGGAAAATGGGCTAGACATGTATTCATAATGAATAAGACTCTATATGATTTGATATTGTAACACTAGTTAAGAGTTGAAGGAGTCAAACCTAAGCACTAGAAGGTTATTGGGTTGTGTTATAACTGGGCCACTAAGAGGAAAATGCCATTATATTCGAGTGTATTTTGTTACATAGATGAGGAAAGTAGCTAAGAGTGGATAGGGAGAGAGAAAACATAAAGGATTTGTACGTTGTAGCATCCCATGGGCCACATGCCTCACCTCTTTATACTTGCATCCATTTTTCATTTAGAGAAAGAGAGCATAGTAGCCTAAACTTCCAGCTAGGTTTTTTTTACCAAAAGGGTTTCCCTGGATATATCTTGTGTTATTATGGTTGGGAGTGATTGCATTTTTGTTTGTTTTTTATTTTATACATTTTTCGTATTACATGGATGAAACTGCAACCTGATAAATCCAAAAGTCTAAGGAAAAATAATTTGCATAGTATAGATTTCAAATTTATAAGTATAATTTTATTAGATATATTGTGACGAACTATCTAATGGAATTTTATGGATTATATTGGTATCAGTTGTTAGGATATTCCGACACATAGGAAATAGTTAAGTACAACTTGGTCTAGTATAGAGTTAGGTATAGTGTGTTTCTCTACCTTGTACATTTTGTAACTTACAATCCGACGATCACGATATGTAGTGATCCGACGGTTCATTCTCTCCTCGGTATTACTGACACTTGATCCATGGCTTAACACTCGATTGGTCCATGATTTCTATTGAAAGCGCATGGAGGGTCATTTGTAGGGTAATCCGTCTATGAGAGAAGCATATGTAAATTTTCATTCTTTTATTAATAAATTGTCTGAAGTGGCCGCATTGGCTCAGGCCGTGGACTGTTTCCCTCTTTGAGGGTTTTAACCACGTCAAAATACTGGTGTATTGATCTGTGATCTGTTTGTGAGCGGTGTCCTTTGGTGTTCTGTCTAAGGAACTTACCCTGTAAATTCCTACATGGTATCAGAGCTATTTGAGGGCCGCGTATGTTGGTGATCTAAATCTGAAGCCGGTAGAACTGCATCCGACTGTCGTTTCCTAGATCTACTATTTTTGACTGCTTTTGGGCCGAGAGGACTGCTCTGTTGTGTTGGAAGCATTTGTTCCAGTGAGGAACCCCTTTCGTTTCACGCGAAAAGGTTTCCGGTAGCCCTAGCTGCGTCATTTTTAAGATCTGGAGGTATACAGTGTTTATTTGCAGTTTACAGTTATTTTCTCTCTGTTTATTTTGGTTTCGGTTTATTTAGTTTTTTTTATTACTGGATCTATACCTTTCATTTCTGTGTATGCCCTTTTCCCTGCGACTCTGTGCGATCTGGGCAAATCAGAAACAGAAAGGAAGGATTTTTCTCATGTGTATGCTCTTTTCCGCTACGCCTTAGTGTGATCTCAGAAAATCAGAAACATTGAGGAAAATATTTAGTTTCCGGCTAAAGCTAACTTCGAGCCGCAAGGTTTTTTTTTTGTATGTCCGTGTTGGATTTTGTGTTTTTTGTTTTGTAGGGAAAAAAGAGCTTTCTCAAAGCAGGCACGCAACCCAAAGCATCAACCCCCTCTCCCTCTCTCTCTCTCTCTCTCTCTCTCTCTCTCTCTCTCAAACTTTTTGTATAGCTCACTTGGTGCAAAGCTAATTTATGAGAGTAGAGGTCTTGGGTTCAAGTCTCCATTTTGTGGAGGCAGATTTTTCATTTCCGCACATTCCCGCACTTCGTCGGTGACTTCGTCAATTTTTTTTCAAAAAGCCATAACTTCTTCATCCGGAAGCCGTTTTCAGAACCGTTTTTTTTGAAACGGCCTAATTTTTTGAGATATTTCCATTAGTACACCTAGTTTCAGCATCTACAGCTTCAGTTTCTATTAAAAATGGAAATTCCGTGCCAAGTCATTCTTGATAGCACTAACTACTTCCAATGGTGGTCCTACATTGTGGATTTACTTAGAAGTAAAGGTCTTTACAGAATAGCCACAGGCCAAGAGACCAAACCGAAAGATGAAGATAAGGCAGCTAAATGGGAAAATAGGCAAGACCAAGCACGTGGGTTGATAGGGATGTCTATTTCTCCAGATCTTAGATTCCATATTGCAGAACTTGATTCTCCTGAAGAAGCACTGCAACAAATTACTAAAGTCTTTTGAATTAAAAATGAACTTAAAGCCCATCAACTTGAAAATGAATTGCTTACATTGGACCCCAATAATTTTTCTGGCATTGAAGATTTTTTGTCCAAGTTTAAGACCCTTAGACTTCTCTTGGAAAGTGTTAAGGTTAAGAAAGAAGATAGTAGCCTTATCTACTCCATTCTTACTAAGTTGGGACCAACCTATTCTGTGTTTGTTTCCACCTTCCATTCTATAAGAGAAGCCTTCATTTCTCAAGGACAAACCTACAAGTCCCCTTCCTTTGATTCCTTTTGTGATTCTTTAATAAGAGAACAAGAAAAACTCTTACACCTTGGTCTTCTTCATCTTGGAAACTCTTCTAAGAAAGCGTTAGCCGCCCAACAGCAACCAAATCCAAAGAATCCTAAGAAGTTGTATCCTAAAAAGAATGGTCCTAAACCAAACAAGGGTCCTAAGCAATTTCAGCCTCAGAATGAAAAATCATTTCAACAAAATGATAAGACAAATAAAAACAAAGGGAAGAAGACTGATAGACATTGCAACTTTTGTAATCGAGATGGCCACTTAGAATCCAAATGCTTTAAGAAGATGGAAGCCTTGGAAGCAGCAATGAAGAAGCATAACATCCATTTGGAGCAATCTTCAACTTAAACTTCATCTTCAGGAATGGCACTTTCTGCATGTGGTTGTCAAGCATCTCGATCTGGCTATGCACTAAATGTATCTTCTTCTTCTCATTCTCATGAGTGGCTCATTGATTCTGGAGCTTCTTATCACATGGCCAAAAAAAAAGCCATGTTTTCTTCTTTAAATGATTATAACACCAAAAATATATATGTTGGTGATGATAGATCTCTTAGTGTTGTAGGGACTGGAACTGTTCATCTAGACAATGGTCAGTTTAAAGATGTATTATGTGTTCCAACCTTATCCTGCAACCTTCTATCTGTATATCAGATAACCCATTCAGGTGAAGTTAAAATCGTTGAATTTTCACCTCATGATGTTGTAATTAAGGACCTAAGAGATCCTAGATAGATTTTAGCTACTGGCATTGTTGATGATTCTACAAGGTTGTATAAGTTTCACAACTTTGGGTCATCAAATCTTCCCTCAGTATTTGTTGCTCATAATGATGAAGTGAGCAAACTTTGGCATGAGCGATTTGGTCACTTAAACTATCGCTCTCTTCAGAATCTATGTAAAGAAAATATGGTGACAAGTCTTCCAATGGTATCTCGCAGAGATGGTGTTTGTTCCAGATGTGTACTCGGAAAACATCATCGGGATAGTTTTGAAAAACATGCCTCTTGGCATGCCTCAGCACCTTTACAGCTCGTGCATAGTGATTTATGTGGTCCACTTCCAGTTGCTTCATTCTCTGGCTACAAGTATTTCTTAACTTTCATTGATGATTTCTCCAGACGCACTTGGGTATACTTCTTAAAACTCAAGAGTGAAGTATTTAACATGTTCTTGGCCTTTAAGGCCTTTATTGAAAAACAATCTGGACATCAACTTCTTAAGCTAAGATCTGATAATGGCGGAGAATATGTTAAAAACACATTCATCAACTTTTGCACTGAGAATGGAATTCAAATGCAACATACTGTTCCATATACTCCACAACAAAATGGTGTAGCTGAAAGGAAGAATCGCACCTTAAAGGAAATGGCTAATTGTATGCTTCAATCTAAAGGACTTAGTCTTAATTATTGGGCAGAAGCAATTAACTATGCAAATTACATAATAAATCGCACTCCTACTAAGGTTTTAAAGAATATCACTCCAGAAGAAGCATGGAGCTCAATCAAACCAGATTTAAGTCACTTTCGTGTTTTTGGAAGTGAAGCATGGGCCCATATTCAAGATGAGAAACATAAAGCTTTAGAACCTAAGAGTGAAAAATGTATTTTTGTTGGATATTCTGAAGATGTCAAAGGATATAGACTTATTCCACTTAAGTCCAAAAATGTTATCATTAGAAGAGATGTAAAATTTGATGAAAATATATCGGCCTGCGAGCCTAGTTCGGCGGATGTGCCACCTCTCCCTATCTCTTCTACTTTTGAAAATATTTCTTCTTCAGATGATGAAAGCGAGGATGAAAATCCTCCCCCACCTTCTCAGGATCCTCCTTCAGCTCCTTAGCTTCCAAACTGGGTCCGTGCTACTCGGGATGCAGTAGGTGATCTTGCCAGTGATCCTACAGATCAGCAACGTACACGTTCTCAGTTCGAGAGAGCCTCTTCTTTACTGGCTCAAGCTTCAGTGAATTATGATCCTGTCACCTTTGCAGAAGCTTCAGGCCATCCAGATTGGGAAGCAGCTATGAATGAAGAATATCATTCATTATTGGCAAATGATACATGGGATCTTGTTCCTCTACCAAAGGGACGAAAACTTGTTAGATGCAAATGGGTTTACAGAACCAAGTATGGACCAGATGGGAAAGTTGATAAACATAATGCTCGTCTTGTTGCTAAGGGTTTTTCACAAGTTGAAGGCATTGACTACACTGAAACCTTCTCCCCTGTTGCCAAAATGAACTCTATCCGCCTTGTTCTTTCCCTTACTGCTTCTTCCAAATGGGAAGTCCATCAGATGGATGTTAAATCCGCCTTCTTGCATGGGGACTTGCATGAAGAAATCTATATGGAACAACCTATTGGCTTTATACAAACAGACTCCAGCCTTGTATGTCGGATTAAGAAATCCCTTTATGGTCTCAAGCAAGCTCCTCGAGCTTGGTATGCCAAAATGGATAACTTTCTTTTAGAAAATGGCTTTTCTAGGTGTCATTCTGACAATACTGTCTACACCAAGAAAGTGGGCAAATCTCTTATCATTCTTGTTCTTTATGTTGATGATCTTATCCTGACTGGTAGTGATCCCAACCTTATAAACCATGTGAAGTCTAGCCTTAAAAGGAAGTTTGAAATGACAGACTTAGGACACTTACATTATTTTCTCGGTCTTCAAGTCTTGCAATCCAAGGAAGGTATTTCCCTTTCTCAGTCCAAGTATGCCTGTGATATTCTGCGCCATTTTCACATGGAAGACTGTAAGCCAGCCCCTTCTCCCTTTTAGTCCGGAGTCAAACTTTCAGTCACTTGTACTTCTCCTGAAGTTGATGCTACCTTATACCGTCAACTTGTAGGAAAACTTTTGTATCTAACCCATACTCGTCCTGACCTTTCCTTTTCTGTTGGCCTTGTTGCTCGGTTTATGCAAAACCCATGTGAAAGTCATTGGAAAGCAGCTAAAAGAATACTTTGTTATGTTCGAGGTACAATTCAGTTTGGGATTCATTACAGTGCCGAAGCAGCTCCTCTATTGGTTGGTTTCACTGATTCCGATTGGGCTGGTGACCCTAATGATCGGAAGTCTACTGCAAGTTATGTGTTCACTCTTGGTTCAGGACCTATTACATGGGCTTGCAAGAAACAAGGTGCCATTTCTCTTTCTTCAGCAGAAGCAGAGTATCGTGGTGTCGTAGAAGCTAGTAAGGAAGCCTTGTGGCTTCGTCAGATCCTGTTAGAGTTTGGCTTTCAGCAGCAGCATCCGACTACACTTTGGTGTGATAATCAAAGTGCCATTCAGCTATGAAAAGATCCAGTCCAACATCAGCGCAACAAACACATTGAACTGCACATGCACTTCATCAGAAAGCTCATTCATGACCATGTTGTTGTAGTGCAATATTGTTCAACAGATGATCAAGTTGCAGACATCTTTACAAAGGCTCTCACAGAGGCGAAGTTCACTAAACTTCGATTTATGGTTGGAGTTCACGAAGTTGTCACTAAGGGGGGATAGGCTCTAGTGCCTCCTTCCTTCTCCTATTGTGTCATATTTGTAAATCCTTCAGTCCTATCCCAAGTTGTTCTTAAGGGGGGATGTTAGGATATTCCGACACATAGGAAATAGTTAAGTACAACTTGGTTTAGTATAGAGTTAGGTAAAGTGTGTTTCTCTACCTTGTACATTTTTTAACTTACAATCTGACGATCACGATATGTAGTGATCCGACGGTTCATTCTCTCCTCGGTATTACCAACACTTGATCCGTGGCTTAACACCCGATTGGTCCATGATTTCTATTTAAAGCGCATGGAGGGTCATTTGTAGGGTAATTCGTCTATGAGAGAAGCATATGTAAATTTTTATTCTTTTATTAATAAATTTCCTGAAGTGGCCGCGTTGGCTCAGGCCGTGGACTATTTCCCTCTTTGAGGGTTTTAACCACGTCAAAATACTGGTGTATTGATATGTGATCTGTTTGTGAGCGGTGTCCTTTGGTGTTCTATTTGAGGAACTTACCCTGTAAATTCCTACATCAGTGTAGGTTTCTTTAGGTATATTGTGGCGATTTGTAGGGGATCCAGATAAATTAAGTCAAAAGTCACATGGTCAGTGAATATGTGAATAACCCTCACGATCTTACAGAGGAGAGGTTTGCATAGCTAGAAGCACAAGTTGTAGATATAAAATGTGATGTAATTCTCCTCATCATGGCTCTGACGAATAAGATTGGGATATTCAAAGAAGATAGGGTTCTAATGTAGAGGTCCGATGATAGGGGAGACCAAGAGACCCAGGAAGAAATAGAGAAGGAGATGAAGAAACAACTTAAGAAATTTAAACCCTGTTCGAGTACCATGAACAATTCACAGTCCTTGTTCAAAATGAAAGCGGATGTCGACATCAAGCTATATGAAGATGATATTGATTCTTTGAAGTGAAGTGATTGGTTGCAACAATTAAAATTTTATTTGAGTGTTCATTATTATCATGCCAGGCATTGGTAACTCCACAAATGAGTGGTTTGCTTTAAGAGAAAATCATGAATATATACAAGGAGAGGCTGAGAATTAGAATTCATATTCCAATGCCTTTGCATATTCTTTATTTTCTTATTTACATTATTTACAATAATTTCCTAATCCCAAATATTGGGTGTCAACATTCCCCCCCTTAATCTTAAGGGATGTTGGTGAATCCAAGCATCATTCTAAATCTTTCAATTTTTTTTCTTCCAAGCACTTTGGTGAAGATGTTTGCAATCTGCTCATTTGTGGAACAATGAAGTAGGTGAATAGTCTTGTCCTCAACATGATGTCGAATCAGATGATGTTTTGTATTGATATGGTTGGTTCAATCATGGAACTTTGGATTCTTGGTCAATTTTATTGCAAAATTATTTTCAGTCGAAAGAGGAGTAGAATGCACTTGTTTCTCCTACAAATATTTTAGAAATTTGTTGAGCTGCACAATTTCCTTCATTGCTTCTGCAGCTGCCACATATTTTTATTCAATTGTGGAATATGTTGGAATAGACTGTTTACGTGACCTACAAGTGACAACTCTTGATCCAAGACTCACAATAACTTGAAGTAGATATCCATTTTCTTTATCTCCATCAGAATATGAATTAGAGTATTCATTCAGCTAAAGTCATCCACCTATGTATACTTGAGTCCAAGGTATTTAGTTCCCTTTAAGTACGTTAGAAATCTTTTTGCAGTAGACCAATGAACTTCACAAGGCTTTTGCATAAACCTGGAGAGGATTCCAACATCGAATGACATATCTAGTCTAGTAGTAGTTAGGTAGCTAAGACTTCCTATGAGTTTTTTGTACTTTGTTGCATCCTCAAATTCATTTCCTTTTGTGGATGTGAGATTTAATTTTTGTTCCATTGGAATGGTTAAAGGATTTCACTCAACCATGCCAAACTTGTTCAACAAATCTCCAATGTACTTCTTTTGAGAGAGGAATATAAACTTCAGATGTTCAGTTACTTCAACGCCAAGATAGTAGCGAACATATGCCAAATCTGTCATTTCAAAACCTTTCCTTAATTCTTTCTTTATGGATGCAATATAATTTTCATTGTTCCTTGTTATCAGAATATCATCTACATACACCACAATGTATACAATTGTTCTTCCAACTATCTTGACAAATAAAGCTGCATCATCAAGAACGTAGAGTTTGACAATTGGTTTTAGAAGATGCTTAGCCAATTTCTCATATTAGGATCATGGTGCTTGTTTGAGGCCATACAAGGATTTAAAAATATTACATACTTTTTGATCCTACCCCCTCACAAAAAATCCTTATAGTATTTTTGCCAGTGAATGTTAACCAGGTTTAAGTCATGTCGTGGAGAAGGAACACTTGAGGATTTTGATTCAGAGATTAGAAAGCGAAAAGTCACTCATAAATCGACCATGACAGGATCTGATGCAAGTGAAACTCCTATAGAGAAGATGAGCAAGGAATAGTTTCAGAAAGTGCTTTTGAGCATGCAATAGATGTTGGGAGAACTCTACAAAGGTAAGAAGGTGAGATATGCAGCTTCTTCTTCAAATACATCAAAGAAGGACAAGGGTAAAGGAAAGGTTGATAAACCTCATTCTCCTCCATCATCTCCATCATCATCTCTTCTTCTTGTTCTTCCAGTTCAGATTCTGAAATAGAAAATGAACCTAAGAAAACATCTCTTTCGAAACTTGATGTAAAATTTGAGCTACCTATTTATGATGGCGAAATGAATCCTAAAAATTTAGATAACTGAATTAAGAAGTTAGAAGTGTATTGTCATATTCAGAACATTTCTGACGATAAAACAAAAATTTAGTTAGCTACACTTAGAATGGGGGGAACATCTTTAATCTGGTGGGAAAGTAAAACTCAAATAGATGTAAAGTGGAAAGGTAAAGTCATCTCTTCATGGTCTAAGTTTTTAAAAGCTCTCAAGAAACAATTAGATCCTTTCGGACATCCAGCAAGATGCTATTGATTGGTAGCATTTGAGGCAAGGTAAGGGGTAGAATGTTCAGGAGTTTACTAAGGAATTTAGGAAGAAAGCTTTGGCGCTTGGTATTCCATTGGATACATGTGAAACTTTTTTAAAGTATATTTGCAGTTTACATTCATATTTATAGTATACATTATTGATGTTTAATCCTGATGACTTTGATGAAGTGTGTGTTCAAGCCATACATATTGAATCGGGTGGCAGACTGTTCAAGTTTTCATAAAAACCATCCAGACATTTGGAAATCAAGGATTCCAAAGACAACAAGAGGAAGGGAAATTTGAAGGGAAAGAGATCAGTGATAGCTCAGAAGGAAAGTGAAAGACCTACTTGTACTCATTGCTAGAGGATCGAACATGATGAGTCCAAATTTTGGAAACTTCACCCAGAACTTAGACCAAAGAAGTTCCAGAAGAAGAAAGGTGAAAAGAAGGCTAATGCAGCAATCCCACAAGATTTTGTTTCTGAATCAGGTGATGAAGGTAAAATAACCGCAATGGTTTCAACAGGTAAAACTTCTGACACTGGTTCAAGTTCTAGTACTTCTACACCTTCTTCAAACATAAATCATCTAAATGAGGATAAAAGGGTTGAATTATTTCACATAAGGATAACTTCTAAGCACAAGAAAATATATGCATTATTTGACAGCGGTTCACAGGAAAATTTAATATCTGCAGATTTAGTTAAGAAATTGGGTTTGGAGACACATAATCATCCAAGACCATACCCACTAGGTTGGCTAAATAAAGAGGCTCAGATTAATGTAACAGAGCATTTCGGTTAAAATTTTCCATAACATCCCCGGATGCGGGTGAGGGCACGTCACATAGGGACGAGCCACATGCCCAGCATGTGACGCCCCGTGCCAGCAATTAAATGTTATGGGAAGTGTAACGGGTCTCCGCCGTCAGAGGATATGGTTTGTATGCCCAAGCTCCTGGCATTCAATGCCGAGCAGGGTGAATCAATGGAGGGACAGAGAGCAGTTAAGGCATGCTCGTTTCGAGGTTTTGCAACGATTCTTGAAGGGGAAGGCAGCGAACTACAAATTCATAAGCATGGTGAGAAGGGAATGTTGCAGGCGTGGAAGGAATCGGATCGGGGGGACAATCCACCACCTTGCAGGGCAGTCACAGCACTCTGTAGCTGCTACTCAGGGGAATGTTCTGGGGAGAAGAGGCACATCAAAGACAATTGGAATAAATTGGAAGCGAGGCGGTCATTCTGTGCGTGGTATGTGGCAGAGTTTTGCTCTGAAGCAGCTCCTCCTGTGTGTGGTCTGTGGCAAAATCTGCTTTGTGATCGTTCTTCTGTCACAATTCAGTTACTATGATCCCTCACCGGTCTCTACAGGATCCTCAATCCTTCGACAGTGGTCCGGGAACAAGAGGAAGGCGGCAGGGGATCCATGGCCAAGATACGAGAGCGACAGCCGAGTAGGAGGGGACCTGGGCGAGGAGCGTCCTCACGACGCTCGACAGCAGATGAGCACCATCATTGTTGTTGCTGCTACTGCCATAGGAGAGCGAGAGCAATACCAATTCAGGTCGGGCAGTTCTTGGAGGTTGGCAGCACAAGTGAAGGAGAGTCAGGGCTTCCAGCCTTTGGCTCAGTCGTCTTCACCTTGGGTGGTTCGAAGGAGAACGAGGGCATCAATGCCCATATCTCGGTGCTCTTTACCAAAGCTCCTGAAGGAAATGAAGAAGGGAAGCAGCCAGATTCGGCTGAGCCACCTCAGGCAGGCAAGGGGGAGGAGAGTCCCGTGCTGCAGCCACCAATTGAGGCCAGCACCTCTGGGAAAGAAATCCAGCACTCCCCTCCCATTCCTCCGGAACAGGCTCCTCCGAATACTGCAAAGGATCCAAGGGACTTATGGGCAGGGATGCCGGAGGGCCAAGGCTGGAGCTACATTTACGAGGAAGAGCCCAAAGACTAATCCCCAGCAGCGATCTCCGACATTCTCCCTTCTCTCTCGGCATCGGTCTAATCCAATAGTTTCAGCGGGTATTTGTATTCTGTTTGTTACTGTGTCTGCCACTGTTTTGGTTAATTTTCAGTTCCTCATTTTGTCATGTAAATGTCAATCTCGCGGTGGGACTAGCTTCTCTGCAAGTTTGTTGGATGGAAGCCCCTGCGTGGGACGTGTCGTCACTGTCTAACTCGATGTTGTTCATGTTCGTCTACAGTCATGTCATTTTGGTCTTTTGCCTCAGTATGCTTGGTAAATCCTGTAGTTGCCCCTGCGAGGGAGTATTTTGGGTCAAACTTTGTTCTCCCAGGCGCCATAGTCAGCCCTGGTTGGTCTGTATCTCAGTATGTAAAGTTCACATGTAAATACCATATAATATAATAGATAGTCTTTTACCGAGAAAAAAAAATAAATTTCCATAACAAATAATTACATTGATGAAGTGGATTTATATATGATTCCAGCAGACATATGTGGAGTAGTGCTAGGAAGTCCTTATCTCTAAGATTGTGATGCATTGTTTCATAGGAAAGAGCATAAATATCACCTTAAGAAAGATGGGATTGAACATATTTTCAGGGCACATAAACTCAAATCACACTTGGAATTAGTTTCAGCTAATTAGATGAAGCGATTAATAAGTTCAAGTAAGAAATATGTACTCATGGTTGTAAAAGAACAACATAATGATCGACAGGATGCCTTTTTAGGTTGTGAGTCTCAATTTAAAGATAGTTTGGTTAAAGTCGTAGAATATTTTCCAAGTTTATTTAAAGAACGAAAACGTATTCCTCTTAAGTGAGAAATACAACATGAGATACAATTGACGTATGATGCCCTCTTCCTAATATCAGAATATATTGCATGTCAGTTATAGATAATGAAGAGATAAAGAAACAAATCTAGGAATTGTTTAAAAAAGGTTTTATTCGACCCAATTCGTCTCCATGTGGCTCACCCATAATTTTGGTTCCTAAGAAACACGGGACATGGAGAATGTGTGTCGAATTTAGGGCCTTAAACAAAATCTCAATAAAAAATAGGTATCCTCTTCCCAATATAGATGGTTTACTTGATCAACTAAAAAATTTTGTTTATTTCACTAAGTTAGATTTAAGAAGTGGGTATCATCAAATTCACATAGCAAAAAATGACATCTAGAAAACTACATTCAAAACTAAGCAAGGACTTTTTGAATGGTTAGTAATGCCTTTTGGCTTGTGTAATGCGCCAAAAACTTTCATGTGGGTTATGAATGATGTATTCTGCCCATACATTGATAAATTTGTCATAATCTACTTAGATGATATTTTTATTTTCAGTTCCAGTATGGAAAAGCATGTTAGGCATGTTAAGCAGGTGTTTGAAGTGTTTCACAGGGAAAAATTGTACCTTAAACTTTCCAAAAGTGAGTTTAGGAAAACTTCACTGAGCTATCTTGGTTACATAATTGGAGGTGGAAGTTTGAAATAGATCTAGCTAAAATCAATGTGATTGTTAAGTGGCCAATACCAGATAATGTGACTGAAATTAGAAGTTTTATAGGTGCAATTTAGTATTGGAGGAAATTTATTGCTCAGTTTTATTTGATTGCATCACCGTTACATGCTTTAACAGGTTCTAAAGTTCCCTTTTAGTGGGGAGGAAAACAACAAAAATCTTTTGATACACTTAAGCAGAAAATTGTCACAATACCAATCTTAGCTTTACCAGATCTTCAACAACCATTCAAAATTGAAACAGATGCTAGTGGTTATGCAATGGGTGTAGTCTTAGTTCAAAAAGGGAAACCAATTTGTTTTCATTCTAAAACTTTTTCTAAGGCAGTAATAAATTATCTGAGATATGATAAAGAACTATTTTCTTTGGTTGAAAGTGTTAAGAAATGGAAAAATTATTTAATGGGTAAGGAAACAGTGATTCACATAGATCATCAACCGCTTCAGTACCTCCAATCTCAAACTAAGTTGCAACAATCTCGTAATTATAGATGGATGGGATTTCTTCAACAATTTCACTTAGTAATTAAGTACAAGAAAGGTGTCACAAACGAAGTAGTTGATATGTTGTCTAGACCATCTTTGTATGCTTCAGTAGTACTATAGAATAATTCTTTAAAACATGAAAGTTATATAGAACAATATAATACATATGCTGATTTCAAAGATATTCATGAATCACTAACTCATGGTGCCTAGGTGGAAGAAGTCAATTATCATATTCATGATCGATTGTTATATCATCTGGGTAAGTTGTGCATACCACAAACAGAAAGAGTGCATGTCATTCGGGAAGCACATTCTTTTCTCATTTCAGGACATTTTGGAGTAAGCAAAACAATGGCACAAATTCAAAGGTATTGTTACTGGCCTCACATGTATGAAACCATTGTTAAGTACATTAAAGGATATGTGATGTGTTTGACCAACAAGCCAACCAATCGAAAGATCGGTTTGTACATGCCACTTCCAGTTCCTTTGTGACCATGGGCCAGCATTTCCATGGATTTTGTTGGAGGACTTCCTATGTCTAGGAGAGGGCATGATTACATGTATGTTGTGGTTGACAAATTCAATAAGATGTGCATTCTTGTTCCATGCAAAAAGCAAGTGACTGGTGAACAGATTGCAAAGATGTTCTTCAAACGAGTATGGGTTCATTTTGGGTTACCTACTTCCATTATTTCTAATTGAGACACTCATTTTGTAGGAGAGTTTTGGTCCACTTTCTAGGGACTCATGGACACAAAGCTGAAGAAGAGCACAACTTTTCATCCACAAACCGATGGACACACAGAAGTGGTGAACAGGACAATGATACATATTCTCTGAGGTTACTGCAGTAAACATCCTAAGTTGCTGGATGAATCTTTACCTTATGTGTAGCATGCTTACAATCGAGCCTTACATTCTTCGACTAATAGATCACCATTCACAACATGTCTTGGCTATCTACCAAAGTCACCGATGGATTTCATGTTCGGTGAAGAGGATAAAGTGGGTGAAGATGATGATGCAAAATTCATTCAACGGATATAGCAGCTACATGAAGGAGTGCAGGATCAGTTAGAGAAGATTTAGGCCAAGTACAGAATGCACCATGACAAGCATTGAGTCAATTGTCATTTTCATGTCGGCGATTAGGTATGGTTGTATATTAGTAAAGACAGGTTGAAAGGAGAAGGTAAGAAACTGAAACATATTAGGTATGGTCCTTTCAAGATTGTGGAAAAGGTTGGAAATAATGCATTCCATTTAGATTTACCTCCTTAGATGCGTATTTACTCAGTTGTAAATGTAGAAAATCTGAAGTTGTATGAACCTCCGATGATCATGCATCCTAAGGAAGATACACAGATTACGACTATTGATGATTTGACACCTGAGTATATGAATGAGTTGCAAGAAGATACCATCTCGGACAGTAAGATTCGATCTTCAAGGCATGAAGATGTTGACTGTCTTCCAGTGGGACTCAAGCGAATGAATCCAAGCAAGGTAAGGTGGATGGAGATCAGAAGAGTGAGGGAACTATACCCTCACCTGATATCTTCTTAAATAAAAATTTTGTGGTCCAAAAGCTTTCAAGTGGACAGGATTGATCCAGGAGGATCTTGTTAGTCTAGTGTATCCAGAGATTTCACGTCGTCTTCAGCTTCGCCAAGGTTCTTCAGTGTCTAGTGTTGTCTTCAGTTCTTTCGGTGTTGGTTACTTCGTCATGGTAGATGTGGTCCAAATTATCGATATGGTGTTTTGTCACAAAATGAAAATTAGTTGTAAGGGGTTAATTTAATAAGGTTAACACCTATGTGCTAAACCCTAGCATATAAGGCCTAAACATAATGTAATGAACCTAGCACTAAAAACTATGCTAAAGTCCTAAGCACTAAAGCTATAGCGTCAAAATTCTAATGCTAAACCTATACACATAAACCATTGTAAAACCCAATTCATAATATGCATTAAAATTTAATACAACAATTAGTCTTAACTGCGGGCTCTAAAACGCAGTGGAACCAGTAGAATGTGAACGCAGTGCCAAGGGTAACTATAGCAATGAGTGTGACATCAGCTTAACCACAGTCTTAACCACGACAAAGATTTCACATGTGATAGCATCTTAACCGCAGTTTGTAAGGTACAAACTTGAAGCCATAACCACAGTGGAACCGCTAGGAGGAATATAGTTGTCACATGGTTGGACAGGCTACACCATTAGCTAGAACCGCCGGAGGGTAACCACAGAGGTGGCAGCCTAGGGTTAGACCACGACAATCACATGCTAGTTGTCCACTTCTTAGCACCGTTAGTTAACCGCCAGCGGGTTTGGGGTTATCCTAAGTCTTATTTTGGGTTTTGTAATGTTGTTTGAGTTATTTTTAATGTAACCACTTGCCTACGGTGTCCTCATATGACAATACTGAGCACATTCAACCTTTAATGAAGCCCATTCATGCCAAGATTAGCTTGAGAGGCTTCGAATGCACCTACAACATTATAAATACATCATTTTTCTCATGTAAAAGGCATTAGAGTGATTTTGAGTCTTGTAAGCAGATGCTGAGCAAGAGAGGTAGTTTTTGATTTCAGTGTATCTTGGTTGTCCGGAGGCAAAATTGGGAACCGAGATAGGCATTGGAAAGATAGGAGAGAGAGCTTTATGTTGATCGTGACTAGAAGTGCCTGTGTGCACATTCAGTCTGGTGTTTTTTCTATGTAAAATACCTCTTTCGATGAATCCTAATAAAGTGGATGCCCATCTTGAAAGCGGACTTGGAGACGTAGTCCATCAGGGACGAACTCCGTAATCAATGTTTGTTATATTCTATCTCTATTTTTAATGCAAATTCAAGCTTAATTGTGTTTCTTAAGTTATTGATTCAGTCTTAAATCTACTTCTTTCCCTTAGTCTTCCACATTCAACACTTAAGGTTAACAATCAATTCACTGTTGGCAATTAATTAATTCTACTTCAATTTTAGTTTATGATCGATTTTAGATCAAGGATGGAGGCAGTGCTAGAAGAGAATGCCTTGAAGGAATTCATTGATCAAGAAGTCCCCAAGCCAGTAGCTACGGATGCACAGAACCTGGCCGAATGGAAGAAGTGTGTGGCGAAGGCAAGGTAGATAATCCTTGAGGGAGTTCAAGATCACATTGTCTTGAGTCTCCATGGCAAGGAAACTCCACATGCTATGTGGAAAACATTGATGGACTTGTATCAGAATAGTAGTGATCAAAGGAAGTTAGCACTAAAGGATAAACTTCATAAAATCAAGATGGAGAAAGGTGAGATGATTCCAAAGTACTTGACCAATTTCACTCAATGTCGGGATGAACTTGGAAGTGTTGGAATCATAGTTGCCAAGGAGGATATGGTGAGCCTTTCTCTTCTTGGGCTCCTAAAGAGTTGGCATACTTATCAGGACTCTGTCAATGGCCGAGAGAAGCTGCCAAATTGGGAACGACTATGGTCGGATTTGATGCAGGATGAGATTAGGAGGAACACCAAGGATGGCTCTTCATCAAAGACTAATGATGAAGAGAACCATGCCTTAGTGATTGAGGAAAGGAAAGGGAAAGGTAAAATTTGTCATTCCAAATCAGATTCTTATCATGGAGGTAAGAAGAAGGACATGATGAAAGTTAAATTCTTTCATTGCGACAAGATGGGTCACTTTGCTACAAATTGTCCATTGAAGAAGTCCAAGGAGAAGTCCTCAGGAGGAGTGACGGGTGAGGCTTTGGCCTCCCAATCCAAATTGGACTTTTCCCTCATTTCATGCTTGGTGTCTTCAATGATGGGAAGTGTCTAGTACTTAGACAATGGAGCTTCTTTCCACGAGTGGTAAAAAAGAGTTATTCAATGAATTGGATGAGAAAGATCTCAAGATGCATATCGATATGGGTGATGACAGGAAGTATAGTGTTACTAGTGTGGGCACTTTACTTTTCAGAAGGAGCATGCGGCTCCACTCACCTTGAAGAATGTTATGCATGTACCCAAACTGACAAAGAACTTGGTATTCATTGCCATGCTTGAGGATAGAGGCTATGATGTGATCTTTTCGAAAGTAAAGGAAATCCTTCGACACATAGCCATGGGTCAAGTAAAGAAGATAGGGATTCGAGTTCAGAATCTCTATAAGATAGAGGTAGAGGATTGTGTTGCTTTGATTTCAAAAGCGGAAAAGATGTTGAGCCGAGACGTGTGTGAGTTGTGGCACAAGCGATTGGGCCACTTTCATCATGGGGCTTTGAAGATATTGTAGCAAATATCTACCCATCTTCCCAAAGGTACGCTTCAAAAACTTGATACATGCAAGGGTTTTACTTTGGGAAAATACACCAATTCTTCCTTTGGAGATAGAGAAAGTAGAGCAGAGCCTATTTTGGAGAGAGACCATTTAGATGTGTGTGGACCATTCTCGACAGTTTCCATTGGCAAACATAGGTATTATGTTATATTTGTAGATGACTATTCTCGTAAATGTTGGATTTTTTTCATGCAAAGAAAGGATCAAACATTCACAAAGTTTTGTGAATTCAAAGCATTGGCCAAGAAAGAATCAGGCAAGAAGGTTAAAGCTCTACAGAGTGATAACGATGGAGAATATGTCTCCAATGATTTTAAGAATTTCTATGCACTGGAAGGGATTAAACGAGAGTTGACGGCACTTCATAACCCTCAACAGAGTGGGGTTGCCAAGAGGAAGAACATGAGCATAGTAGGGGCAGCAAGGGTGATGTTGCATGATCAGGGCCTACCACTACACTTGTGGGTTGAGGCATGCAACACAGTGGTTTATGTTCAGAACCATAGCCCACATCGGATACTTGAGAGTAAAACACTAGAGGAAGCTTATTCCAGTAAGAGGCTAGATGTTGGTCACTTCAGGATTTTTGGGTCATCAATTTATTTCCATGTGACCAAAGATGCACGGAAGAAGGATGAGCCAGCAACAGAGTTGGGTATTTTTGTGGGGTACACTGATACTCCCCACAACTATCAGGTGTACATGCAAACCAGTCGGATGACATTGGTTCGCAGGAATGTCAAGTTTGATGAGGAGAAGGCCATGCGAGTATCCCTTGAGAGGGAGCTTCAACTACATGTGGAGGAGGAACTTTTAGTTCCTAAGGTTGAGGAGCCTCATATTGATGTGGAGTAGCCACATGTAGAGGTTCCGGGAGTGGAGACATCCACTCAGGTAGAGTCTTCCAGAGAGGGAAAAAAGCGCACTAAATAGGCTGACAAATTGTTGGATGATGCACAGGAGAATGTGGGAGGACCCTCTTCTCAGTGCAGACAGAGGAGGTCACCAGAGAGGTACACTGGATACATGGAACTTATAGGTGCATATGTTGTGATAGAGCCATCTTCCTTTTAGGAAGTAGTGCAGTAGCTAGTTTGGGTTGATGCGATGGTGGAGGAGTATGACTCCATAGTTCAAAACAGTGTTTGGGATGTGGTCCCGATACCAGAAGACAAGTTAGTTGTGATCTCTCGTTGGCTTTACAAGCTAAAGCAAGCTACGGATGGTAGTGTGGAGAAGAATAAGGCTAGATTTATGGCCTGTGGATTTTCATAGGTAGAGGGGATTGACTATGATGAGACCTTTTATCTTATTGCAAGGTACTCATCTATCAGATCTATTTTGGCACTATATGCACAGGTGGTTTGGAGTATCCATCAGATGGATGTGAAGACTACCTTCCTCAATGGCATGATTGAGGAAGAGGTGTACATTGAGTAGCCCAAAGGTTTTGAAACCTTGGAACTTGAGTCACATGTGTCCGACTCAAGAAAGCATTGTATGGGCTGAAGCAAAGAATCTCGTGCTTGGTACACCATGATAGATAGCTACACTGGGTTGGGCTTCATGAAGAGTGAAGTGGATGTGAACCTGTATCACATAGTGGTGGAAGGTAAGTTGTTTATGATTGTACTTTATGTAGATGATCTCATACTGACAGGTGATGAGAAGCTCATCAAATCTTGCAAGGAGGATCTTGCAAGAGAGTTTGAGATTAACGACATGGGGCTCATGCATTACTTTCTTGGCATATAGGTATGGCAGGGAGATGGGGAGTTGTTTTTTTCTCAAGTTAAGTATGCCAATGAGATACTCAGAAGATTCCGCATGCATAGCAATAAACCCATGGAGACTCCTCAAGCTAGTAACTGGAGGAAGGAGGATGTTACTTCAGGGCAAGTAGTGGAAGCTACAGTTTACAAACAGCTTGTGAGTTCACTCATGTATTTGGTGAACACACGACTAGATATGTGTTATGCTATTAACTAGCTTAATCAAGCAATGGTTAGGCCTACCAAGCTATATTGGAAGGCGGAAAAACCATGTATTGAGATACCTTAGAGGCACTACTCAATTTGGGTTATGGTATAGACGGACAGAGGGGGTGAAACTTCAATGCTTCACCGATGCAGATTGGGCAGGGAGTCCATCTAACAGGAAGAGCACATCAGGAGGGATCTTTAGTATTGGGTCAGTTGCAGTTTCTTGGTACAGTAGGAAACAAAGATCGGTTGCACTCAGTTCGGTAGAGGCAGAGTACATGGCTACAAGTCAACTAGCATGTGAGGCTATCTGGATGAGGAAGATCCTTCTTGGTTTTTTTGGTCAGCAGATGGATTCGATAGTGATTTATTGTGATAATCAGAGTTGTATCAAATGCTCTGAAAATCTAATTTTTCATGATCGGTCCAAGCATATAGATATCTGGTATCATCATCTTAGATATTGTGTATTGAGGTGGATTATGTTGTTAGATTTCATTCCCACAGAGGAGAAATGTGTTGGCATCTTGACAAAGGCATTGCCAAGATGTAAATTCGAGTTTCACAGAGACAGGATCAGGGTAGTGGATAATCCATTTCTTGTTGAGAGGGAGTGTTGAGAAATGGAAACAACAAATTCCAGTTTAGTTTGTCCTTGAATTAAACTGTGAATTAAAATAGAATTCTTTTCTCATAGCAATTTGAAAATTTTTAATTAAGTTTAATTAACTTAATTAATTTAGGAAATTCAAATTGGAATTATTTTAGAAGACATTCTCCCTAAATTATAGGAGTTATGAATGAGTTGTAATTATTTAACTCAATTTAGTGAGTTAAGTCCAATTAAATTAATTCCAATCAATTTCAGGAACTAATAGTGAGTAAACAGTCAGTTGGGACACTAGTGACCTAATTAGTGCTACTCTAGTTAACAGAAGATTCCACCATAAAAAACTCTTGCATGTCGATTCTGAGAATGACCCAGTTGAGACTAGAGTGCAGGGACATGTAATAATTGTTTTATATTTTTCTGAGTTGCACTAATAGTGCATGCAATCAGGAACTGATCCTTGAGGGATTACGTTATTTTTAGAGGCTTTATTTCCCTTTAAATACAAGCTATTCTTCATAGGAATTACACATTGGAATAGAGGTTTGGAGAGCTTGTGAAATGGCTAAACTTTGGCCTTGAGCTTGCTTATGAGTTGGAGATTTAATTTGCTGAGTGCTGGGATTGTTCTAGAGAGAACAAGCATTGTAATTTCATCTTGATTTTTTGGATTAATATAAAACAAATAGTGGGATTTTGAGCTGTGGCTTTCCCCAGATATTTATTGTGTTATGTGCCTTTGATTCTATTCCTCTATTGATTATTGTTTTCTCAATGTTTATGGGCTTCCGCTGTAAAGAGTAGAAGTAGATTCTTGTCTCTTGCTTTAACAAATTGCATTAGCTTGTGAATCTACAGGATTTTCTACACTGGTGGCGCACATAAATGGGTGATGTTGCCTCCACATTATGAAATGGGGTCCAATGTGGTGATACCTATGAATAAAGAAGATAATCAAGCTTCACACCCAACAGTTTCATACTTTCGATGGACCCTACTGCACAAAAAAGGTGAAATACATGAAAAACGTGATTGCAATCACATTTTTTTCACGTATTTCTCATTTTCCATATCACATTTTTTTCATGTATTTATCATTTTTCGTGTAATAGGATGCATCAAAAGTATGAAACATGGGTACTCCTTGGATGAGGAATTAAATTTTGCATCCAACAAGTACTCCCGCTCAAAATTTGAGTAAAACCTTACGGAGATAAGTTGAAAATACGAGTTGTAAAAGTAGTTTTATTATTTATTATTCTTTAATCTTTTTACCTTTTTACTCCAAAAATGGTGAATCATCCCCCATGGTTGACACCATCATCTTGAATCCTATTGGTTCTTATAAATTTTATTTTGGTTATACATTTTTCTTAGGAGGCTCATTTTATACCTCAAAAATGCCCTAATGTCTGACCCAATTAGCTTTATATACTCACAGGTTCAACGAGAAAAATCACAAAAGCAAGATAGTAATAACTCCTTTGAAAATTTTTAGGAATGTTGGAGGTAGTGAAGAAAATTAGTATGATATATATGTGAAAAAAAAGTATGTAAATATTAGAAACATAGAGAAAATTGAGCAAAGCAATATGAATTCCAAATTCAACCACTTAGCATTTAGACATTGAAGAAAATATTAAACCAAGAGATAGACAAGGAATTACGACACATAAATTTCTGCAAAATTTCTCACATAGACTGCTTTATTATAATCTGATCACACAACACACAAAAAGGCTACTTTCTTATAAGTTCCAGCCCTTTTTCCCTCTTCAAAAACTATTTATATAGAAAATAAAATAGCCAAACATGTTTCTAACTAAATGTAATTATAGTAATCTAAAAATAAAAATGTATATCTTTTAAGTACATGCATGTAAAATATCTTCAAAACATATATGATTCCATTAAAAACAACTTGTTGTAAATTGTGCTAAAAACGGTGACTAAAACATGCCTCATTGTTATGCCTCCTTTGCTCAGAATCACACCTTGTAATTCCTTCAAAAATGGTCTTTTGTTGCGTAGCTCTTGCTTCCTCAGGTACCTTTCTTGCAATTCGCTAATAATCATGTTATAAACCTTTAGCTACTGGAAACTGATAATTATGCTGACAGGCCAACTCTCAGTGTTTTCCTCCAAATTTTCCACCAAAATGTGCTGAAAATGAAACTATTAGTGCTCCTCTGCACTTTCCTGTGCTAAAACGTTGACAAGTGCTTTGTCAGTTGAAGACAAAAATTTCCTTTTGACAGCATGGGGTCAAAAAATCAAAATACCAAAAACAACTTCATCTTAGAGTACTAGTTGCTTCCAATAGAACATCGACATTAGCCATTCTGAGTCTTTTGCTTTCTCTAGTCTCCATGGGAATTATCCTCTTGATAGCCTTAGTTTTCTTTTACTTTTTTGAACCTATAGCTCTCTACCTGTTTATGATTAGGTCCTTTAGTGGTATATCATCCACATCTATAATTTCTTTAACAAGCTCTAGGTTCTTCTTTAATTTGATATTCAATCTGAGCTTGTTCTAGGGCCTAGTGTGAGGATCCCCCCCCCCCCCCCCCCTTTTAAATATCTCAAATAGAGTAGGTTCTTTCTCAGTTGAAGCTCCTTCATCTTGGGCTCAAACATCTTTCTTTTGGTTTTCTTTGGAAATTGGCTTCTGAGGGATTTGTTGTACCTTTCTGAACCTATCACTCCTTCTAGTATAAACTTTAGGTATTTGAGGAACAGGAGGAGAGGTTTTCTCTACCCTCTTTCGACTTTTGGTTTGTACAACATAAGTTCTTTGAGAGGAGGTTCCTCTCTCAAGGTTTTTGACTTGTTTGGCCTCCTTTTTAGTGCCCTTTTTCCTACCTCTTTTAGACTTAGCAGGTTGGGGTTGAAACCCTCCCCATAATATAAAATGACCCCATGTTCTCCTGACTTTTGCTAACTGGTTTTCAATTAATAATTTTATCAATGATTTATGATAAATGAAATATGAAGAAGGGTCTTTCTTGGCTCGAACCCAAGCAGCCATATGTTTCAAACTTCCTAGCAAAGAGTAAGAGGCATTAATTCTTATCTGACTTGCCATATGAGAAACAAAATAGAAATGGTAGAGGTTGAGCCCATTTTAGCGCCCCTCGTAGGTGAAATAGGACTGAAAAATTCACAACAAAATATGAAATTCGTCTTTCAGCCACGCCCTTTGCACCCCTTCTCTCCATTTCTATTCATTAAATTTGTCTTTAAGAAGAAAGGCACATCAATTCCAAATAATATGTGGCTTCTAAAATCTTTCTCTCGATGTGTGGGTCGAGTTGTCACCTCATAAATTAACTCCTATGTCACATGGAAAGAAATTCCTCCAACCTCTACCCGTTATCCATCGAAGCCCTGGGAAAACACTTGTGCTACCTCACCATGAAAATTGGTGCACTTCTTGAAGAATTCCTCCCATCCAACCTCTCAAAATCGTTGATGGATATCCAGGTAGATCTCAAGACAATTAGGCCATTTTGGCTCATATCTGTTTAATTTCCTTCTTTTCCCCATTACTCTTCACAGCCTATCAAACATGTAGAATAGAGGATTGTGATTCGATCCTTGATCTCTGGTGAATAACTCAGCTGAAGGAGTGTTTTCAACAAAAAAAGATGACAATAATTACAACTGAAACAGATAAATTTTTTATAAGGGGAAAACTTATTAAAGAATGTGTTATGCCATGTGTACTATGATCACTAACTGAAAAAAAAAATATGAGATATTTAACCCTTCAACCATTACAACTAACCCACATACCTCTTTGGTGGTGAAAAAGATACTTTCAACATGTGATTTCTCCTTTTGGATCTAACAGAGCGTGATCGGGAAATAACCACCTTTTTTCCTACGTGGAACATGTCAACGGAATTCAAAACTGAGTATTGAATTTCATCGTTTGGCACTGATACCCTGGTTACCTACAAAAATTCATTTTCCTGCAGTTTGAAACACTTGATAATGCTGACACACCCGTTGTTAGCGTATCTCTTTAAATTTTTATATTTTTTTCTAAATCACAATAGCACTAATAGTCCCATTATCAACATTGTTCCCTGTTTATTACAAATGTTTCACTGATACTGCAATTGTCAGCATTAAAAAATTGAAACTTAAACAAATGTGATAACAATTGGCTTGACGGGGATGTTATCGATCATTGATGGCAGCAAGAACCCCATAGACTAGAGGCCTATTTATTACAATAAGCTTTCTTAAAGCAATACTTCGATTGACTCTAAATAAGAAAATCAACTCTCAAAACCATTCTGTTTTTTACAAACTTTAATGGGTGTTGAAAAATAACACAACTAATGTAAAACAATTTAATTCTCTGATAAACATTTTTCAGAACCTTAGGGCCTTCTCAAGCTTCAAGCTCTTCAAAATGCTTATCTGCACTTGCCCGTTGCTAAAATGGTGCTTCTACAGAAATAGGTTTTAAGGGTAAAGACATCAACTTAGCTTTTCCCTCAAACAATTGACATTTATGGCATGCTACAACTTCTTTTCAAACATCAGAAAAGACTATAGGACAATAATACCCTACTCTCAAGATTTTATCAACAGTGGCTTTCCAGTAATGGTGACCACCACAGGCTCCTTCGTGGAATTCTTTGATCATTTTTTTGGCTTCATCTTCTAGTAGACAATTCAATAAAATGCCTAGTGGATCTTTCCAGAATAAATAACCATCCAGAAGATAGTACTTAACATATTTAAGCCTCAAAAACTTGCTTCTAGTCTTATTTGTCCTTGGTGGAAACTGAAGGTTTTGCAATATGTAAATGATATCAGTGTACCATGAACAATATTTGAAGTAGACATCCACTCTTACCATTGATTCATTCCTTGATAGATTTGATAACTCCATAATCAGATTGACACCAAAAGTCTCAAGATTGGTTTCAGTCATCAATTTAGCTAAGCCTTGTCCTTTGATCAGTTTAGTGGGCTTAATTTCTAAATCAAACTCAATCATTTTGGTGATCCACTTACCCCTCCTACCATCATTGTCAGGCTGGATCAAAATACTTTTTATTGCAGCATCTGGTACATAGGAAACTACGTGAGAATGAAGTATAAAGACCCTAAAATATTTGAGTGACTTTATCAACGCATATCCATGTTTATCCATTATGTTGTATTTTAGTTTAGCATCTCTCAATTCCCTGTTGAAAAAGGAAATTGGTTGTTCCTGGCCTTTTACATTCTTCTGAAGTAAAACACCAGAGATGGTGTGCTCGGAAGCAAATGAAAAAATAAGAAATTCCTTAGAAAAATCAGGACTAGTGAGTAAAGGAGCCCGAAGTAAAGCTTTCTTAATGTCATCAAAGGATTCTTTTGCTTGTTTAGTCCATTTAATCTCATTTCCTTTCTTTAGCATGTTTGATATCACCTTCAAAATTTCTGCAAAATTAGGAATAAATCTGCGCAGAAAATTTACTTTACCTAGAAATGATTGTACCTCTTTCTTGTTTCTTGGTTGTTCATTACTTTTTATAGATGTTACTTGGCTAGGGTCACTATGAATTCCCTCCTTCAATACTACATGGCCTAGGAGCTTTTGTTCCTTCATTTCGAAATGAGATTTCTTCTAATTCAGGGAAACTTTGAACTTTATGCACTTAGTGAAGACTGTCCTCAAGTGTTTTAAATGGGCAGATTCAGATTTTGAAATGATAGTAATATCATCTTGGTATATTACAACAAACTTATATATTTTGTCAACAAAATTTATATCCATTGTTCTATGGAATGTGGCATCGACATTCATAAGCCTGAAGGGCATCTTGAAGTACACAAATGTGCCCCATGGCATGGTGAAAGTAGTCTTATCCTAATATTTTGGATTAACCAATATCTGGTTATATCCAGAAAACTCGTCAAGAATATAAATCCTTTCTGAGCCAACCAATTTATGCAGAATTTGGTCCATCTTAGGTAAAGGATATTTATCCTTCAATGAAAGTTTATTCAAATTTCTGAAGTCCACGCATGGCTGGATCTCCCCACTCTTTTTCCTCACTGGTACCAAGTTATCTATCTAGTTTGAAAATCTTATAGGGATGATGATATTTGTAGTTAATTGTCTCTTAACCTCCTTTTTCAATCAATGACAACAACTTTTGGTTAATTCTTCTTAACTTCTCTTTAAAAGGAATTTAATTTTCTTCGAATGGGATAGTGTGCTAGATGACAATCTTGTCATAGAATTTTAAATCCTCATATCTCCAAGAAAATATATCTAAAAACTCCTCCAATAATTCTGCATACTTCGACTTATACTTTGTTTTCAAAGTATTAGAAACTCTGACCAATTTTAAATTTTCTTCAGTTCCCAAATTGTAGTCTTCCATCTCCCCTTCACTCAGCATAATTCTAGGCTTGACAACCACATCATTTGAATCAAACAACCTCTCTAAAGGAACTAAACCTCTAGGGATTATGTTATTGTTTAAATGAATTATATCTTGTCCAACAATAGTATTTAGGAAAATGTTTGTTTCAGTATTTTCCTCCATAACCTTATCCTCATCTTTATCAATTGGAGTGCTAAGAAATTCATCAGTCCTTTCAAGAAATATTTTGATTTGTTGATCGTCTTCAAAAACCTTCCAGTGCCTAGTATTGTCTAGGATAGAAGGTCTATGTCTCACATTTATTTCATATTTTTCATTAGGGTAAATAGGAATTCTAAATGTGCTAGCAGTAGTAGCCAAAGAGTCTGCAATTCCATTTTCTTCCCTAGGAACAAGAGAGATTTCATGTTCAAAAAAGAAATTGGAAAACATATCCCATACCTCATTCTAGTAAGCCCTCATCCTTGGGTGTCTGGTTTGATAAATACCTTTGACCTACTTCACAATTAGCTCTGAATCTCCAAAAACATGAAATTTTTTTGCTTTCTTCTCTCTTAACAAGTTCAACCCAATAATCAAAGCTTTGTATTCTGCTACATTGTTTGTACAGTCAAAATACAATTTGTATGAATGTAGTTAACTGGTACAATCTAATGGAACAATCCAAATTCCTACCCCATAACCCTTCTCACAAGTAGAACCATCAAAATATAAATTCCAGACTTCATTTGAAAATGTTTGAACCTGCTCTTGCTGAACACTGACCTCAACATGTTCTGATACTTCCCCATCAATACAGAAATCATTAAAGAAAATATGAGATCCAATTTTTGTATCTACTGCAAAGATGGGATGATTATCTGGCTGAGTTCTACTGCTTACCATATAGGCCATTTTAACTTCTCTATATAACCTTTTTAACTCACCAAACAACAGATTGATGTATAAGACATGTTCATCTGCAATGTTCCTCTTAATATTGCTTCCCAAGACCGAGATAAAAGCATGTCGAATCTAGCTGGAATATCTGCTACCACTATGTCCATCATCACACTTTTGGCAGGTATTTGTGCCAGGGTTACAACTAGATCCTTTATCAATCCTAAACATTTTACTTTTCTTGAATCAAATGAGAACAAGTCCTTATAAGGCCTAGTAATCTGAAGTCTTAAATGGTCCATGACTGACTTAGGCATTAGATTGTGGGAAGCTCCAGAATCCAACATAGCATTATGAAGGATCATATCATGTATGTTCAGACTCACATAGAATGGGGGAACATCATCATTTATACTAGTCACATGTGGACCAAAAACAAATTCGGGAGCATCATCATCTAAATTTAGGGAATCCCGTGAATTGATATTAAACTAATAATTCTTTGAACTTTCAACCATTGAAAATATTTTTTTTTTTTGTATTGTTCATTTCTTAAATTCTTAGCAAAAGGAATGGGTATTTTTAGCTTACCAATTTCACTCTCCAGATTGAATGTTGTCTGTGTTTTCTCCATTTCTTTGACATCCTTCTTAGATTCTTCTGATTTTCTTGGACTATCCTTTTTGGACTCCTCTGGTATTTTTAGCATCTCCTTCCTTGAGTCAGCGTGTTATTTTGCTACTATTTTTTGTGGCGGACTCGTGGAGTCTTAATAGGAACAATCCAGCCTCTAAGATTGTATTGTCTCTAAAAACTTTCTACAGCATTGTTATAACCCTGTTGGTAAACTACTGAGGAACCAACAGAAATATCATGCTCCTCCTTGGTAGCAAACACTTTCATTTCTTTATCATTGAAACATCCAATCTACTAGTTTGTTTCCTCGGTGACATATTCATCAACACAACTCTCCGAAAAAGGTGGTCTAACAATTTGTTGATCTTTAAACCCCTTTTGCTCCTTTGGACAATTTTTTGAACTTTGTGGTCTCCTGAAATTTGGATTTTGTACTTGAGGTTGATTTTCACTCCTGGAAGGAGACATTTTATCAACCAACTTCTCCATTGTTTTCAACATCACATCAAATTTCACATTCGATGAGGAATATGATTCTTCCTTGAATACCACCCTTCTCTCAGACTTCATTTTTTCTTTCTTGGCTAGAAAATTTTCTTCTAGTCCAACATTACTACTTTGCATTGCTTCCAATGTGGCAAGATTTCTCTCTCAGACTTGATAATCCAATTCATCATCAAAAACGTCAGGACAATGTAACAAGGCTAATCCAGGGGGGTTTATATCATCTAGAATTAAATTGTAAACTCTGTTAAATATTGTTGTGAATTCTTCGGCTGACTCTCCTGGATTCCTTTTTAGACCTAGAGATTCAGCAGGGGACTTTTATTTTTCTCCCACCTAGCTAGAAACTATTGTTCAAATTGCTAGAAAGTAGCAATGCTAACTACAGGTAAAGATATAAACCATTTATTCACCTCTCCTTATAGACTTTGTGCAAAAATTCTCAACTTGACATCCTCATGGTGGACCTCCTCTAAATAAATAAAATCATTAAGCTTTTCTACGTGTTGTTGGGTTGTGAGAGGCCCAATGCCATCAAAATGGATCAAATGATGTCTGTAATTCAAGGGGAGTCCACGTAACGGGCCTTGAATATCTAAAGGTGCATATCTAACAGTAATAGTGTGGTGAGATGAAGTTGCACTGACAATAGGATTTTAAAGAGCAGATGTCAAGGTCAATGAGTATGTTGTTGTAGCAATTGATAAAATGGGATTATGAAATCCCACAAAAAATAGAGGAGTGATTGAAGTAGAAAATGATGGAAATAAAAATGGAAAGGTTGAATATTTGGACACAACTACCTAGAGTTCATGGAATTTCTGTTCTAATTTTTGAAAATGAGGCCAAATGTCTTGGTATTGTGGAAATAAATCTAATTTTGGGATGATAGAACTAGGAATAAAGGTCTTTAAACTGGTTTCATCAAGGATAGTGTCCGAAAGATTACTTTTGGACTTTGATTTGAATAAAGTAATTTCAAATTTAATATGAAACTATAAATCCTCAACAGCTTCAACCTTTCTAGGTATTGAATGAGACCTTTCTAAGTGAATCATAACGTATTTCTTTGGAGCTTTTCTTCTAAACAATTTTTCCGGGCTTGAAAAAAATTATGGCGGATTCGGATCAGGGTCCCTCTGAGTATGAACCCCTTTATGAGAAATAACTTCATCAATATGATCACCTCAAAATTACATAGTGGAGTCGCTAGAGCAAACACCTTGTAGCCAAAAGCTCATGTCCAAATATTTGTTTTCCATCAGAGATTTGTTCTAAACAAAGAGATCGTTTGGGGAGAATATATATTTCATTCCCCAACAACAATGCAAAAATATTATCACTTAGAGAAAACACTGGCTTCGGGAAAAACTCTAAGGTAACCTAAAACCACTTTTAGGTTGAAAGTTGTCCCTTCAACCTGGAGAGGGATCTCTCCCTAAAACTCAACTACCCAAGGTCACAATGGTAGAAGGTTTGTAATAAGTCATGTTGCCAGATTTATTTAAGAAAAATTGAGGGTCATTGGACTATAGGAAAATTTCACCATTGGGCACGGAGTCTGACCCAATCAAATTTATATAATCACCAGTTCATTGAGAAAACATCACAAAAGAGTGATAGTAATAATTCCTTTGACAATTTTTAGGAAAGTTGGAGGATAGTGAAGGAAACTAGTATGATATACATGTGAAAAATAAGTATGTAAATATCTGAAACATAAAGAAAATGGATCACAACAATATGAATTCCAAATTCAACAACTTTGCATTCAGACATTAAAGAAAATATTAAACCAAGAGACAAATAGGGAATTATTACACAAGTATTTATGCAAAACTTCTCACATAGACTTCTTTATTATAATCTGATCACATAGTACAAAAAAAAGGCTAATTTCAAATAAGTTCCAACCCATTTTTCCTCTTCAGAAACTGTTTATATAGAAAATACAATAGCCAAACAGGTTCCTAGTTAAGCTTAATTACAGTAATCTAAAAATAATCATGTATATATTTTAATTACATGCATGTAACATATATTCAAAACATATATGTTTCCAATCAAAAGCAACTTATTTTAAATCATGCTAAAAATGGGAACTGAAAAGTGCATTATTGTTATGCCTCCTTTGCTGGGAATCGTGCCTTGTCATTCCTTCAAAAATGGTCTTTTGTTGGGTAGCTCCTGCTTCCTTGAGTACCCTTCTTGCAATTCATTGATAATCTTGCTATCAACCTTTAGCTACCAGAAACTGATAATTATGCTAAACGGCTGACTGTCAGTATTTTCCTCCAAATTGTCCACCAAAATATGCTAATAATGAAACTGTCAATGCTCCTCTACGCTTTCTTGTGCTAAAGCGTTGATAAGCGCTTTGTCAGCTGAAGACCATAATTTCCTTTTGACAACATGGGATCAAAAAACTCAAAAGACCAAAAAAATCTTCAGCATAGAGTACTCGTTTCTTCCAACAAAACAACGACATTATCCATTTTGCGTCTTTTTCTTTCTCTAGTCTCCATGGGAATTCTCCTCTTGGTAGCCTTTGTTTTCTTTGAATTTTTTGAACCTATAGCTCTCTCCTTGTTTATGATTAGGTCCTTTAGTAGTATATCATCCACATCTATAATTTATTTAGCAAGCTCTAGGTTCCACTTTAATTTGATATTCAATATGAGCTTGTTCGAAGGCCTAGTGTGAGGTTTTTTACCCCATTTAAACATCTCAAATAAGGTAGCCTCTTTCTTAGTTGAAGCTCCTTCATCTTCGGGATCATCCATCTTTATTTTTGTTTTCTCTGGTAATTGGCTTCCTGTAGGTAGGCTTTCAACAGGAGGGCTTTCTGTATGAGGGTTTTCAGTAGGAGGATAGTATGAGGGTTTTCAGTAGGACGAGGAGGGGTTTTTTGTACCTTTCTGAGCCTATCACTCCTTCTAGTATAAACTTTAGGCATTTGAGGAACATGAGGAGAGTTTTTCTCTACCCTCTTTTGAATTTTGGCTTGTACAACATAATTTCTTTGAGAGGAGGTTCCTGTCTCAGGGGTTTTGACTTGTTTGGCCTCCTTTTTAGCTCCATTTTTACTACCTCTTTAGACTTAGCAGGCTAGGGTTGAAACCCTACCCAAAATATAAAATGACCCCATTTTCTCCTGGATTTTTCTAACTAGTTTGCAATTAATGATTTTATCATATCTTTATGATAAATTAAATGTGAAGAAGGGTTTGTCCTGGCTCAAACCTAAGAATAAATATGTTTCATACTTTCTAACAAATAATTAGAGGCGTTGATTCTTATCTGACCTGCCAGATGAGCAAGAAAACATAAATGGTAGAGGTTGACCCTATTGTAGTGACCCTCGCAGGTGAAATACAACGAAAAATACGTAGAAAAATATGTCATTATTCTTTCAACCATGTCCTCTGCACCCCTGATCTCCTGTACTTTTCTTGGAATTCGTCCTTTAAGAAGAAAGGCACATAAATTCCAAATAAGATGTGGCTTCTAAAAGTATTCTCTCCATCTTTGGGCATAGTTATGACCTTAGAAATTAACTCATTTGTCACCTAGAAAGAAATTCCTCCAACCTCTGCTCATTGTCCCTCAAAGCCTTGGGAAAACGCTTGAGCTACCTCATCATGAAAATCAATGCACCGCTTGAATAATTCCTCCCATATTTCCTATCAAAACTGTTGTTGAATCTCTATGTAGATCTCAAGAAGATCAAGCCCTTTCGATCCAATTCTATTCAATTTCCTTCTTTTCCCCATTGCTCTTCACAGTCTATCGAATACGCATAATAGAGGATCGGGATTTGATCCTTGATCTCCAGTGAGTAACTCAACAGAATGAGTGTTTTCAGTGATAAAGGATGACAATAATTACGATTGAAACAGATAAATTTTCTATATGGGGAAAACTTATTAAAGAAGATTTTCTGGCATGTGTACTATGATAACTGACTGACAAAAAATATCAAATATTTAACCCTTTGATCATTACAACCAACCCACATACCTCTTCAACGGTGGAAATGATCCTTTCAACACGTGTTTTATCCTTCCGGATCTAATAGAACATGATCAAGCAATAATCACATTTTTGTTGACATGGATCATGTTAACGCAATTCAAAATAGATATTTGAATTTCGTCGTTTTGCCGTTGATACCCTGGTTACCAACAAAAATTCATTTTCCTGCAGTTCAAACACCCGATAACGATGACACTCTCATTGTGAGTGTATTTCTTTATTTTATTTTTATTTTTATTTTGAAATCACAATAGTGCTAGTAGTCCCATTACCAGCATTGTTCCCTGTTTATTAAAAATATTTCACGGATATTGCAATTGTTAGCATCTAAAAAAAAAATCAAACTTAAACAAATGTGATAACACAACCAATGCTCGAACGACTGTGATTTTTTCTTTTCACAAATTAAAATTTCTTCGCACAAGGTTTTGCTAATATTTATATGGAGACTCCTTTACGTGCTAGGGAGATCGTTTCTTTGGTTAATTTTAAAACTTTTTCTCATTTAGAACTTTTGCAAATATAACTATATGGAAGAAAAGTTTCGTAGAACTAATAAACTAATCAAAGGTTATGCTCTCAGCTGATACAATTATGAGAAAAAAAAAATCATTATCCACAATGAACAATCTACCAAAGATGGAGTATGTCCAGAACAATGAAGATACAAAAGCGACACGTATTGCTAATACATTTAATTTTTCATTTGCAAAATCTAGCATAAGAAAAAATGATAATTAGAGAGTCAAGAATGCAGAATGACGAGCCAATACATTAGTAGGCAAGGCAACATAATGACATATTTATGACACTTCCCTAGATAGATTGCTATCTAGATAGACTGTTATCTAGATTTTTAACCATCCCAATGCTTTTGATGCAATATTGGTGACATGTAGCCAAGGGGAGTGAAAGTTAGCAATCTAACGCAACCCTTATTTGAATATGAAGGAATTTCTGCAATTGTTATAGTAATGACAATTGAATTAAAAGAAAGAAGCCAACATTATTCCCGAATCACATGCTAATAGAAAAAAATAGCACGTGAATGACCATTTCGACTTATTGGGTATTAGAATGATATGACCAAAAGCTATTGTGATGGCATGAATTGGTATAAATTTTAGGTGGCACGTGTTTTCTATCCCTTTCAAACTGAATTAAAAAAAAAAAAAAAAAAAAACAACAAACAAACAAACAAACAAACAAACAAACAAACAAACAAAAAAACAAACAAAAAAACAAAAAAAAAAAAAGCAAAAAAAATAAAAAAAAAAAAAACAAAAAACAAAACAAAAAAAAACAAAAAAAAATCACGCACAAAAAACAAAAACGAACGCAAAAAAAAAAAAAAAAAAAAACAACAACAACAACAAAAAACAAGAAAAAAAAAAAAAAAAACACAAAAAACAAAACAAAAAAAATCACGCACTTTTCACATATAAGTGTATCGATCTAGATCTGCAAAGACTAATGATAATGTAACAGCCCCTGGTTGATTTCCTATGTAAATAGAAAAAATAAATAAATAAATACCAACCTCATGGGACACGTATTCTAAGATGAATGTTGGAAAAAATATAGTGATGGGGATCACTTATTATTAATTAATGGCTATGGAAATTGGAAAAGGCATTGGCAAAAGCAAAGTGGCATTAATTGGAATTTTATTTATGAAATAAAGGAAAATAGGATAAAAGGGAGATGAATGGTCAAAGAATTGCATGAGGGGGCGAAATGAAGGAAAATGAGGAAAATAGAGGCCTCAATGCTAAAAAGGCTTCTAAGGATCAATTCACAACCTTTCGTCAATTTTAGGTTGGACCTCTCTCTATTCTCTCATTCTCTCACACTCTTGCACACTTAGAGTTTTCTTGGAGCACCCTTGGATAATTTTGGCATACTTTGGATTTGGAGAAAGAAGGCAAAGGAAAGTGGGAAAGCACAAGGGAATAAGTGGATGAACATATAAGATTGGATTTATTTGTAGGTAACATGTTGCATGTATGACTTCCTTGCTAGTTTATGGCTACATGGTAAATGCATGTGTTTTTCTAGTTATGTGTTGTCATTGGCATAGAGGATTTCCTAGATTGATAGTGGTTTTAGCCTTTGCTTGCCATTTCCTGAATAGCCATGGCATTGTGGGTTTTTCCACTTTATTGTTCTTTTGGTTGATGCTCATAATTCCTTATGGTTGTGGGTTGGAACAAATGCTCTGGAAGCCCTAGAATAGCTTGGGTTGAGTTAATAGTCCTAGAGCCTAGGTTGGAAGAATGCTCTAGAGCCCTTGGTGGGTTGAGTTACTAGCCTTAGAGCCGGGTTTGGAAAACGCTATGGAGCCCTAGAAGGATGTGGGTTGAGTTACTAGTTACTAGAGCCCAAGACAACTAGGTAGAGACTGATCTAATTTGTGTTAGTGATTTTCGACCATGAGGTGGAATCACTAGTTGATGGTTGAGGTGGTTTTGCTTCTAGAAGCCTTGGTTTGGCTTTGTTTGGTTTATTCCATGAGATCCTACATTCATGCTTGGAATATGGCACGAGGGTGATCAGTTGAAAGAGAGATTTGGTTAACCCTAATCTATGGTTAGGTTGTATGTGGAAGTCCCTGACTTGGTTGTCTTTTGCATATGTTAATAAGGGCTCTTTTCCTATTTTATTCCATGATTCTTTGTATGTGTTATTATGTGACTTGGATGGTTGTTCTATCATGGTTATTATTTTGATTATATCTTGGTTATAACCATGGTTCCATAACAGTTTCTAGCTATGGATCTTGATATGTTTTGATTAGTTGATGAATGGTTAATGAATGCATGAGATAACAGATATTGTTGCAACTATTATGAGAGGGCATTAAACATTCTTGGTGAATCTCAGATAAGTTTCAGTCCCCTATGTTCAAATATGTATTCATGACTTGTAGATTACATGTTCACCATATGTTTGATGAAATGACTGTCATGGTTAGGCCTGGTTAGGTCAATTCCTTGATCAAGTTTTGTATGAATGGCTTTGTCTTGATGTTATTTATCATTTTGGAAAGTCTCAACAACTTTTGGGAAGGGGTCTGGAGGCTAGCCTGAAATGGTGGCTCAGAATCCAGGACCACACCCTCTGCACTAGAGAAACTAGGTTGCAACCACATCGATGCAGTGTTTTGCATGCGGTTGGAGGCTCCTAATCACATGGATAAGAAAAATGGTGGACTACAGTTCACATGATTCTTCCTACAAATCTAATGAGAAACATGGTGATGAGTACTCCCTTGACATAATAGATACATTGAGAAGTTTGAATGAAGAGATCACAATTTGTAAAGTAGATAATGACAGGATCATTCAGTCATAGGAAATGTTTTCTAGCGCACTAGAAAAGAAAACATAGGTTAATGCAATCATCCTTTAGAGTCTATCTAAATTACAGAGATAGGGACCACTTAGGATCAACCATGGATAGGAGGAAAGGACCAATGGGGAATATGGAAGTAGGTATCATTCAGGATACAAGTTTGACAGGGATGACACGGTCAAAGATGGTAGGTTCTTGGATACATCTGACAGGAGGGGTAATAACTATGGGTTCTATTCTAGTTTTGGTTTAGAATGAAAACATCATCATCACCATCACCATCCGTATAGGAGGAGTGAGAAAGAATAATTTCTAAATGAGTTCAAGAAAGAAAATCCTCCTACATTTGATGGATAAATGAAGAAGTCACAAGATGCAGAAGCTTGGTTTCTTGAGATGAATATTTTTTTTAGATTGCATGATATTTCAACAAATATGAAATCTAGGATAGTTATTTTCAATCTTAAAGTAAAAGCAAACATTCGGTGGGGAGATGTGAAGTATGTCAAGGGCATTCAAGAAGAGGAGGTGACTTGGATTGAGTTCAAGAGACCTCTCAGGAAGAAGTATCTATCTAAAATATACTATGATGACAGGGCAAAGGAGTTCTATGAGTTGAAGATGGGCTCTATGACCGATAAGGAGTATACTAGCAGATTCTTGTAGTTGTTGAGACATGTACCTTATATTAAGGAGGAGAAATAAAATAATCATAGATTCATGATTGGGTTTCCAATATCATTCAAAGACAGGATTGAGTTTGACGAGCATAGATCACTAGAGGAAGTCATCAAAAAGTTGAAGCATTGTTATGAGCAATTTAAGTTCAAGGCTGGGTCTAAGAAGGATTTGAAAGATAATGAGAATAATAAAGGAAAGTGGGATAAGAAGAGAGGAAAACCACATGATACAGGTGACAAGGAATAGGAAACACCATATAAGAAGTTTAAGGCAATTTCAGACATGGATTTCATTATGAGGAGCAGACAAGGCTGATGGAATGATCCAAAATGGATCCAAGAACTCTCTAAGTCTTCAAAAATCATTTAAAAGGTCAAAACAAACACATGGGAAGAACCCTTAGAAACATCAGAAAACACTATCGAGAGGCGAAAAACACAAGAAAAATTTGAAAACAGAGCTATCGGCGGCTTGAACAGTGAATGCATAAGAGCCGTCGGATCTGGCCAATCAACGATCCAATTCCAATCGGCAAAGGCTATTAGAGGTTATCGCCAGAGACCATATGGAACTTGCGATGGTAATTGGCGGAGTCAACAAGGACCGTCAATCAAGCACGCAAATCGACGGCCTATGTTGCATTGCAGTATCGCTATCGGCAAATACAATGGAGTGGGACTATATACATATACATGTATGTGATGCGATTGTTGGACATGATAACAATTATAAACAATGTTTGATATGATTTGAGATCCAGAAAATAGAGTTTTCCTTTGTAAATTGCATTTTCATTGAATAAACAAAAAAACCAAAGAAAATGTGCCAATGTGATATTACGGACCCGAAAGGGTTTATTAATACTGTTACCTATGACTTCAAGTCTGATAAGCAGGATTTTCAATGTTTTTAATGTATTTTCAATACAAAGGGAAATCACGATATGAGCAGGATTTCGGGCGAGCCAAGGGTGGTAAGTGGTTTGGTCCGGGCTCCGCTCGATCCCACACAATGGCTGCCATTTGTCCAGGCTGAGGAGAGAGAAAACCACCCTCATCGGGTAGTTAACCTCCGTATGAAAGAGCCACCTGAAATGAACCAAAGCCGTTGGATCTGGATCTCCCAAATCAATGGTGGAGATGCGATATCACTACAAAAGGCAGACCCAATAGGAGAATAGAGTGGATTTGAGGACTTTTGAAGTCTAATAAACAATGTTTCTGGAAGATTTTCACAGTTTTGAATGCATTTCTCTGTTATAACATAAAGTGTCCATTTCAAGGATTTCAAAGGCTCGATGCACTCATCCATTGTAGAACAGGTGGCCACCTCTCCTAAAGGCATTATGCCATGATTGCAAATGCTTAGAAGAGGGATTCGAGCAGACAGAGGCTGGGAGACAGAAAGCCGAGAAGAGGAAATGAACAGACAGTGCAGATTGGCTTTAAAGTCATAGAAAACAGAAGATAGAGGTAGGCAGTGCCAAGAGACAGAGAAAAGATAGAGAGTGAGAGAGTGAGTCTGTGTACTCAGAGAGGCTTGAGAGGTTCAAGTAAAACTCTTACTGTTGTATCTGTTGTGTATTGAGACTCAAGTTGAGCTCATACTTTTGTAAAACTTTGTTCTGAAGACATAATAGACAGGTCGCCACTGAAGGCTGGACCAGGAGATGTAGCCCAAGAGTATTGGGTGATCTCCTTATTAAACTTGTTGTGTTTATGTGTGTTGTCTATTATGCTTCTTTAACTGCTTCATTGTCTATGTATTTCACAATCTTATCAATCCATTGCATAAAGTAATATAGGCAAATCCATGCACATGAGTCTGTAATACCTTAATAATTGTCTTAGATCTCATCCCAGATCATGTGGTATCAGAGCTTTAGGTTGCTAAGGTTAGACAAGCTTGTGCTGGATTGATGAATGATAACTAGGTCAAAGCTCAAATTAGGAGAAGGAGAATTGGTTGAAGCTAACCCAGAAATAGGAAGAGTCTATCCTAGGAGGAAAATCGCAGAAGAAAATCCCTTGGAATCAGACACTCAGTTCATAGAAAATTTCATGACCATGAGAGCCATGGTAGAAGAGATGTATTGAGAATTTAAGAAAGGTCGAAGTGAAGATTCTTCAACCTCCAAACAAGACAAAGGAACAGAGGAACCGCTTCTAGATGGCCATTCAGAAGGCAAAGGAAAAGGAGAAAATCCTCCTCTAACAACACCTACTTCTAGCCCTTTGATTAAATTAGATGTAAAAAATGATTTGCCAATATATGATGGAGAATTAAATGCAGAAAATCTAGATAACTATATTAGACAGATTGATGTATATTGCAGGGTGTAGAACATCGATTCAGAAAGGATAAAGATTCAGCTCACCAGTCTTCACCTTGGAGAAACTGCCCTAATGTGGTGGGAAGGCAGGATCCAAGTAGATTTGAAGAAGCATGGTAAAATTCTTTCTACCTGGAGTGAATTGGTTTCTACCATTAAAAAACAATTCTATCCACTAGCTTATATGTAGCAAGTGATGATGAGTTGGCAAACTCTTCGCCAATTAAAGGGGCAAAGTGTACAAAGCTACACCCAAGAATTTAGAAAAAGAGCTTTAATTCTATACATTTCCCTAGACTCACCTGAAACTTTGTTGAAGTATATAGGTGGTCTACACAGCTATTTGAGGAACACCATTCTCATGTTTAGCCCTACTAGCATAGATGAGGTATCTGTTCAGGCTACACATCTAGAGGCTAGAGGCAAGAATGTGAACCTAGAGATTGGGGGATCATCAAAGTGCACTGCAAGCAAGAACAAGGAAAAGAGGAAGCAGAAATGGAAAGAGGGGAAGACAAACGCTTTACAAAAAGACAAACCTTCATGCACTCACTACAAGAAGGATGGACATGATGATGAACATTGCTGGTCTTTGCATCTCGAGCTGAAACCCAAGAAGTTCGATGGAAAGAAGAAGAAGACTTCTACTACTATTCAGAAAGATTTGGGGTCAGACTCAGGTGATGAAATGACAATCGCAGCTACAAGTATAAAAGGTAAAAATTCTAAAGCATCTACTAGTAATTCTGCACAATCTATTGATAATGAAGAAAATGAGAGAAAAAGACATGAGCTTTTTCATATTAGAGTTATTTCCAAGCATAAAAAGGTTGACACTTTATTTGATAGTGGCTCACAAGTAAACTTGATTTCTAAAGCAATTGTAAAGAAATTGGGACTACTAACCACACCTCACAAGAAGCCATATCCATTAGGTTAGGTATGTGATAAAGCAAAGCTACAAGTGACTAGACAATGTAAACTTAGGTTTGTTTTTGGGTCAGTTTGTATATGAGGTTGAGTTAGATATAGTTCCCTTGGATATATGTGGTATTGTTTTAGGAAGTCCTTACTTGTATGATAGAAAATCAATTTTCTATAGAGTTGAAAATAAGTATCAACTCACAAAAGATGGAATAAAATATATTGTAAGAGCTCATCAGCTCAAAAATAACTACACTCTCATTAACTCAGGGTAGATGAAAATAATTGTAAATTCATGCAAGCAATTTTTACTAATGGTTGTAAAGGATAAGACTCCTGATAAAACCAATATATTTGAGGGCTATGATGCTAAACAGAAAGCTGATTTAGAAAAAGTTATTTCAGAATATGATATCCTATTTCAAGAACCTAAAGGTCTGCCACACAAAAGGGAAATAGTACATGATATTAATTTGCAGCAAGATGCTCCATTGCCTAACATCAAAATGTACAGGTTATCCACTTTATAGAATGTAGAGAACAAGAAGCAGGTACAGGAGCTGCTCGAAAAAGGGTTCATAAGGCCAAGCACATCACCATGCTAATCTCCAATCATGTCGATGAGAAAGAAAGATGGTTCATGGAGGATGTGCATTGATTATAGAGCACTGAATAAAATAATGATCAAGAATCGTTATCCTCTTCCTCGCATAGATGATGTATTAGATTAGTTGAACAAAGCTGTTTACTTTTCAAAGTTGGACTTGCGTAGTGGCTACCATCAGGTCAGAGCTGCAAAACAAGATGCATGGAAGACTACTTTCAAAACAAAGCAAGGGTTGTATGAGTGGCTAGTTATGCCTTTTTGCTTAACTAATGCTCCTGCCACTTTCATGAGAGTTATGAATGATGTACTTTGACATTTTATTGATGATTTTGTAATTGTATATTTAGATGACATTATTGTTTTCAATAAAACATGGGAAGAACATTTGAAGCATGTAAAGCAGACTCTAGATGTTTTGAAAAAAGAAAATCTCTATGTTAAATTATCAAAATGTGAATTTGGCAAAACATCTTTGAATTATTTGGGTCATATTGTAGGGGGTGGTGAATTGAAGATAGATCCCTCTAAGGTTGAAGTCATTGTGAACTGGCCTAAACCCAAATCTGCTATAGAAGTTAGAAGCTTCCTAGGAGCAACACAATATCAGAGAAAGTTTATTGCTAACTTTTCCTTTATTGCAGCTCCCTTACATGCTTTAACAAGATTGAACAAGGTGTTTCAGTGGGGTGGAAAATAGCAAAAATCCTTCGACACCTTGAAAGAAAAAATTAGTACAACACCAGTACTAGCATTGCTAGATCTTCAAAGACCATTTGAGATTGAAACAGATGCCAGTGACTATGCCATGGGAGCAGTGTTGATGCAACATGGTAAACCCATATGTTATCATTCTGAGACATTTAATTCTGCAGTAGTTAATTATCCCACATATGATAAAGAATTGTATGCATTAGTGCAGAGTGTGAAAAAATGGAAACATTACCTGTTGGGAAAAGAAACAGTTATACATACTGATCATCAACCACTTCAATATTTACACTCACAAACTAAATTGCAGCAATGAAGACACTATAGGTGGATGGGTTTCCTACAACAATTTCATCTTGTCATCAGGTATAAGAAGGGCATACACAATAAAGTTGCAGATATGTTATTCAGACCAATTATAAATGCATCTACTATACTTAAGCATAATTTAGTATTGCATGAAAGCTACATTGAAAAATATGCTCAAGATGTAGATTTTAAAGATGTATATGCAACTTTAAGTTAGGGCAAAAAAGTAGAAGAATTGGATTATCATGTTAAGGACCAACTCTTATATCATTTGGGAAAGTTATGCATTCCTCAAACTGAAAGAGTGAACATAATCCGAGAAGCACATACTTCTCTAATATCAGGTCATTTTGGTGTAACTAAAACAGTTGCATAGCTGCAAAGATTTTGTTATTGGCCAAGAATGCATGAAACCGTTTCTAGATATATTAAAGGGTGTACCATGTGTGCTAAAAGCAAGCCCAACAATAGAAAACTAGGCTTGTACACTCCACTTCCAGTTCCTTCTCATCCTTGGGAAAGTGTTTCCATGGACTTTGTTGGGGGATTGCCTAAATCTAGAAAAGGTCATGATTATTTATATGTTATTGTGGACAGGTTCAACAAAATGTGTATTTTAATACCTTGTAACAAGTAGATTACAGTTGAACAAACAACAAAGTTGTTCTTTCAGCATGTATGGGTTCATTTTGGGTTACCCACTTCTATTGTCTCTGATCGAGATTCCCGATTTGTTGGGAAGTTTTGGTCAAGTCTATGGGAGTTGATGGACACCAGACTGAAGAAGAGCACAACCTTTCATCCACAAATAGATGGACAAATAGAGGTGGTCAACAGGACAGTGATCCAGTTTCTCAGGGGCTATTGCAGTAAGCATCCCAAGCTTTGGGATGAACATTTATGTTATGTGCAACATGCTTACAACCGTGCTAAACATTCTTCTACACAGAGATCTCCTTTTGAGACTTGTTTTGGTTTTATACCAAGGTCTCCCTTGGATTTTTTCTTTAGTAAAGACATAGCAGTTTCGGAAATAGTGACGTGGACAAAGCAACCAAGTTCATTGAACAGATCCAAGAAATTCACCAGGAAGTGAAAGAACAGCTGGAAAAGAGCCAAGCCAAGTACAAGGCAAGGCATGATAAGCATCGAATTGAGCATAACTTCCAAGTTGGTGATCAAGTCTGGCTGTACATCAAGTCTGGCTGTACATTAGCAAAGACAGAATGCAAGGTGAAGGTAAAAAATTGAAGCCAATAAGCTATGGGCCTTTCAAGATACTTGAGAAAATTGTTGAGAATGCTTTTCACCTTGATTTACCAGCTTACATGCACATCTATTCAGTAGTTAATGCAGAGAACTTGAGACTATTTGAACCTTCTTTGATTGAAGATCTCAAAGAGCAAAGTTAGTTTCCTTCTATTGATGATCTGTTGCCTCAATATCTCAATGAGTTGCAGGAAGATACAGTTCTGGACAAGAAGGTGAGAACTACGTGCAAAGGGAATGTTGAGTACCTCAAAATCAGACTCAAAGGTTCAAAACCAAGCGGTGAAAAATGGATAGAGATTGGGCAAGTGAGGAAGCTGTATCCTCACTTGGTTGATGCTTAAAAACCAACTTTTGGTGGTCCAAAAGCCTTTTTTAGTGGGAAGGCATGATCCAAAATGGATGCAAGAACTCTCTAAGTCTTCAAAAATTGTTTAAAAGGTCAAAACAAACACATGGGAAGAACCCTTAGAAACATCAGAAAACACTATCAAGAGGCAAAAAACATAAGAAAACAATGAAAACAGAGCTATCGGTAGCTTGAACAGTGAATGCACAGGAGCTGTTGGATCTAGCCGATCAACGGTCCAGATCCGACCGGAAAATCGCAATTGGCAAAGGCTATCGGAGGTTATCGGTAGAGACCATATGGAACTTGCGATGGTGATCGGCAGAGTCAACGAGGACTGTCGATCAAGCGTGCAAATTGATGGCCCACGTTGCATCGCAATATCGCTATTGGAAAATACAATGGAGCGGGGCTATATACATATACATGTATGCGATGTGATTGCTGGAACCAATAAAAATTATAAACGATGTTTGATATGATTTGAGATCCGGAAAATAGAGTTTTCCTTTGTAAATCACATTTTCGTTGAATAAACGAAAAAACCAAAGAAAATGTGTCGATGCGATATTACAGACCCGAAAGGGTCTATTAATATTGTTACCTATGATTTCAAGTCCGATAAGTGGGATTTTCAATGTTTTTAATGTATTTTCAATACAAAGGGAAATCACGATATGAGCGGCATTCGGGCGAGCCAAGGGCGGTAAGTGGTTTGGGCCGGGCTCTACCCAATCCCATACAATGGCTGCCACGTGGCCAGGCTGAGGAGAGAGAAAACCACCCTCATTAGGCGGGTAACCTCTGTATGAAAGAGCCACCCAAAATGAACCACAGTCGTTGGATCTGGATCTCCCAGGTCAATGGTGGAGATGCGATATCACTACAAAAGGCAGACCTGATAGGAGAATAGAGCAGATTCGAGGACTTTTGAAGTTTGATAAACAGTGTTTTTGGCAGATTTTCATAGTTTTGAATGCATTTCTCTGTGTTAACAGAAAACAGATATTTCAGGGATTTCAAAGGCCCGATGCACTCGTTCGTTGCAGAACAGGTGGCCACCTCCCCTAAAGGCATTATGTCATGATTGCAAATGCTTAGAAGAGGGATTCGAGTGAACAGAGGCTGGGAGACAGAAAGTCGAGAAGAGGAAATGAATAGACAGTGCATATTGGCTTTAAAGCCATAGAAAACAGAAGAGAGAGGTAGGCAGTGCCAAGAGACAGAGAAAAGACAGAGACAGAGAGTGAGAGAGTGAGTCTGTGTACTCAGAGAGGCTTGAGAGGTTCAATCAAAACTCTGGCTATTGTATCTATTGTGTATTGAGACTCAAGTTGAGCTCATACTTTTGTAAAACTCTGTTCTAAAGACATAATAGAGAGGTCACCACTGAAGGCTAGACCAGGAGATGTAGCCGAGGAGTATTGGGTGAACTCCTTATTAAACTTTTTGTGTTTATGTGTGTTGTCTATTATGCTTCTTTAACTGCTTCATTGTCTATGTATTTCACAATCTTATCGATCCATTGCATAAAGTAACATAGGAAAATTCATGCACATGAGTCTGTAATACCTTAATAATTGTCTTAGATCTCATCTTAGATCATGGAAGGAAGCCTTTACGATGTTGTACTTGTGGAGAGATTATCCATAGCATCATGGTGGCAGACCACATATCTACAGTGCTCAGGAGGCACAGACAGTTGGGGATGTTGGATAGAGTATTCCTCAGATTTATGCAACATTAGATAGTAGGCAGGCTGATCATCATGCATCTATTGTCGAGATGGAAGGTAAGCTTTGTGATTAAGTTTTTTCTATTTTGATTGACCCTGGATCTAACTATAGTTATATCAGCCCTGACCTGGTGGATAAGTGTGGTTTGAATAAAGAAGTTAATGCAGATTCTTGGTTAGTGTAGTTGGCTATAGGTACTAAAAAAAGAGTTCATCATTAGGTAAGATCTTGTGCATTTGAGTTGAACAATATGTCTACATCAGTGCATCTAAATGTGCTTCCATGGAGATCATACAGTATGATATTTGGTATGGATTGCTTGTACATTCATAGGACTAAGGTGGATTTCTATGAGAAGGCTATTGAGTGCCTAGATGATGATGGAGAGAAGAGAATATTTCAGGGTAAAAAGATGCCTATATCAGTGAGAATGGTTACAACTATGTAGGTGTTGTAGCGGCTACAACCACCCTCCAAAATTTTGCCTATGATTCGATTATGGAGCCTCCCTTCTAAACCAAAGCAACTCATCTCGCATTGATCCAGGTACTTGTGCTTTGAATGAGCCTTATTCTTCCTATATTGTCTTGTGTTTTCTCATTTAGTTATTTTTCTAACCCATAAGCCAATCTCTTGACTTGGTCCTTTGACAGTTCCAGGCTTTCCCTAGAGAACTACACAATTCTTGAGGGAAACTGGCCTTGCTCTTGGGAATTGTGTAGTCCTGACTGCCAGTGAGCCTTGAGCTCAGGAAATGCATAGTACTAGATGGAATCCAACCTTAAACTTGGAAATTACACAAACAGGAGAGGCAGCCCAAAGCCACTCAGCCTAGAAATTGTGTAGAACCCATTGTGCTCAGAAACTGCTCATTGCATGAACCAAGGAGTTGCCTAATCCTTCCTAGAATTGTGCAATATTTTCGGGAAATGCATGGCATTTTTTACTGGAAAATAAAAAATAAAAAAGCATCCCTAAAAAATAGGAATCTATTTTTGGCAACCAAAGGAGGCACTTGAGTCATTTTTAGAAACTTCCACCAAGTGTCACTTTTTCCTTGATTTTAGGCATGTGCATCATAAAACCTAACTTGACCAAATATATTTAATCAGCGCTACTATAGCTCATTTTCACATTCGATATTAGAGCTCTGGCATTACCGAGGAGATCAAGGAACCTTCTGTGTGATTATTGTTGCTTTTCTGGGTGAGTTTTTCTTTTCTAGTCTTTTGCCGCTTTACTATCGCTTTTTGTTGGTTAGCTTGTGAGAGTATTGTTTCACTAGTTTCTTTGAACAACTATTGGAATTTAACTTGTAATAGCTTATAGAAGTTCTTTTTCAAGTTTTAGATTGCCTTTTGGAAGTGTCACACAAGTTACCCTGTTTTTGCAACAACAGTCATTGTTGCGGCGACTCTCTTCACATGCTTCATTTTCTTTCAGTTTAATTGATCCTTGCACTTGTTTCACTTGCATGCATCAACACTTTGTCACATATGCACTCATCATCACATCACCCTTCAAATCTTCTTGATTTTCACACTCCCCTTGGCAATATCTGGGTCCCCTTGCCCAAATCTCGCACTTCACTGCATGCCCTCTGCAATCTGGGAGCTCAAGGCCTTTTCCTTGGCTTTTGGAATTGCGTAAAGCCTATCCTGGGCGAGATCCAACTACACATTGCATAGTTCTAGGAGCCAACCTCACAATTTGGCCACTGAGACTACAAAATCCATAGTCTCTCCCACCCTTGGCCCAGACTAAACTACACATTGCACAGTTCCAGTCATCAAGCTTCCCTACCGACTGTTGGGATTATGTAATGTGCAGTTCCCATAGTTAGCCAATGACCTATATCAGCCAAAATTTTACAATCCTTCCGATCATGAGCCTGACTTATTGCTTGATCTTGTCTTAAAGTTGCTTTGGTTTTTAATCTGACATTTTCTTGCCATGAGTGTCCTCTCTATCCAACAAGTACAATAGTTGTTGAGCATCTCTCTAGCAGTTGCAATTGACATAGCATCCAAGAGAACTGTATCAAAGGAAACCACCTAGAGCTGTACTAGGGAAGCAGATGAGTAGATTTCAGTTGAGCTACCAGATAATGCAGATACTCAGTTGTTCATTGAGAATGGTACACCATTGACATGGCAGCAAATCAAAGATACTTTCGTAGAGAAATTCAAGGAAGACTTAGAGGACTGGAAGGTTTATGTCAATATCCAATGGTCAGGCTTATACAAGGTTGCATGTAGGTACCATGCTGTCCCATGTGCAAACATTATCAGATGGATTGTCTCACACATAGATGAATATACTATGACACTGATTAGTGCCACCAGGAGAGAGATTGACACCTTCACAGCAGAGAAGTTTCAATAGATGTATCATTTACCCGATCCAGTGAAGCACATGGACTCATTTTTTTATGCCACCCATAGCTTTTTGAGCAATAGAGATATCGTCAAGTGCTAGGAGAAAGAGACATAAAAGTTTTAATATACGTCCACTCATGTTTAAAAGACAAATTCCCTCAAGAAATCTTATCAATTCTTGATCATATTTTCCTACATAACATATGGTTTAGAGAACACATAAATCTTTCCTGAAGGGTGGGTAGCCATATTGGACCAGTTGGTGAGTGATGTGAAGCCATTCAACTATGTTGGGTGTGTGTTATATCATTTCCATGACTACCCCTGTGCCGGGGGGTGGCATCCCCCATGCACGGGGTCCAAGGTAGCACCCCTGGTAAATTTTTTGTGGACCCTATATTAGGTGGGTGAACCTACCTATGGTTTTGTGCATGGATTTCACACATGGTTTTGGGCATGATGGTTTTCTGTCCATAGTATTTTGTAGATCTGGTCAAGGGAACTATGGTTATGTTCTAGCCTATGGTTAATGGATTGGGGTTTATGGATGCTTTGCCATGTATATATATGGTAGTCCCCGTTTTGGGATCTAGGGTAAAATATTTGTGTATATATTTTTTATGTTTTATGCTCTCGCCATTGTTTATTTTTTGTTTTTAGAATTCGTATGCACATAATTTTTGTACGGAGTTAAAACCTTCATTTGGTATCAGAGTTGTTTCAGCTTCAAGGGGATGCCTTTACTGCTGAGGGGTTTTGTTTGGGCCTATGGTAAACCCTATTCAGTGGGATATCTGTGGGATTGATTCTTGTGGTGAAAGAAGAAGGTGAGCAATGAAAAGATATAGATCCAGAAATTTAACTGTCAGAGTTTTGAGTTGTGGAAACTCAAGATGGAGGATCTGTTGGTGGATAAATATCAATGGATTGTGGTAGATATGGGTACTAAACCAACAACGATGTCAGCTAAAGACTGGAAGAAGTTGGATCAGAAGGAAAAGAGCACAATACGATTGTGTGTCTCTGATTCATTATTGTTCAATGTATCAGAGGAAGCTTTGGTGAAGGCTTTGTGGGACAAGTTAGGGACTTCGTACCAATCTAAGTCTCTGGTGAATAAACTGTTCCTATTGAAAAATTTGTATAATCTGAGGATGAAGGATGGAGACTAAATGATAGAGAATCTGAACGCCTTTAATACTGTGGTAAGCTAGCTATTATCTGTTGATATTAAAATTTCAAATGAAGATAAGTGCATCAGTTTGTTGTGTTCTCTACCAGATTTGTGGGATAGTTTGGTTGTTGCAATAGGTAGCAATGCAATTGCCTTGCAGTTTGATGAAATAGTTTCATCCTTGTTGTTGGAGGAGATGAGACAGAAAAATATGTAGGGCCAAAATGGTGATGCCTTGTCTATACAAGGAAGGTCCCAGAACAGAAACAAAAATAAGTCCTCAAGTGGGAGATCTAAATATAGAGGGAGATCTAAATATCCAGGAAAAGCTGTAAAGGTGTGCTGGAAATGCGGAAAAGAAAGGCACTTCAAAAGGGACTGTAAATCTAAAACTCCTGAGAAAGGAAATGGATCTGATGATGCTCCTTCTATAGAGGCGAAAACCACCTCAGATGAAGGTGGGAATGTGTACTTGGCTTCTTGTTCAAGTACACATGTAGATCATGAGGCATGGTTGATTGACTCAGGTGCATCCTTTCACTTCACTCCCCATAGAGAGTGGTTTTGCGAGTATGAGAAATATGATGGTGGTGATTTATTCGTAGGGGATTACAGGAAGGCTAGAATTTGCAAGGTGTAAGGATTAGAACACTTCCGGGTGTTCTGCATATTCCTGCATTGGCCAGAAATCTGATTTCTATAAGAAAGTTGGATGATGCAAGTGTAAAAATGGTGTTCAAGAAAGATACCTCCAAGATGGTTTGGAGAGAATTGGTATTGATGCGGGGAGTTTGGATTGGAACTCTATACAAGCTTCAGGGTAGCACTGTTATTGATAGGTGTAACATTTCTGTAGTTCTTGAAAGTGGAGAAGAAAATCTAGTGGTCTATGGAGAAAATACCATGTTATGGCATCAAAGGCTTGGACATATTGGATAGAAGGGCCTTCAAATACTTCATGGTAATGGTATGGTAGAAGGTATGTCTAATTTCTCTTTGTATTTTGATTTTTGTGAAAATTGTGTATATGGGAAGAAAAATCGGGTGAGTTTCCCCTCTAGTGCTAAGAAGGTGAAACATATATTAGAGCTTGTGCACAGTGATGTGTTTGGACTTGTGTCGATTCCATCAGTAGGTAAGTTTGTGTACTATGTATCATTTATAGATGACTTCTCAAGGAATACATGGATATATTTCCTCAGGAAGAAATCTAAAGTCTTTGATAGGTTTAAAGAATTTAAGGCTCTGGTGGAAAATGAGACAGAGAAGAAGATAAAGGTGTTGAGGATAGATAATGGTCGAGAGTTTTGCAATAAGGAATTTGAAGAGTTTTGTAAGAAGTGTGGTATAGCACGGAAGAAGACTACTCCATACACACCTCAGCAAAATGGAGTTGCAGAAAGAATGAATAGGACGTTGATGGAAAAGGCAAGAAGCATGCTCAGTGGTGTCGGGTTAGGAGATGAATTATGGGTAGAGGCACTAGAGACTGCATGTTACCTGGTCAACAGATCACCTTCATCAACGATGGAGGATAAGACTCCACAAGAGGTATGGGCTGGTAAGAAACATTCTCTTTCACATCCAAGGGTATTTAGATGTGATGCACATGTACATGTTCCAAAGGAGGAAAGAAAACAATTGGATAGTAAATCTGAAAGGTGCATCCTTATTGGGTATAAGGATGGTTTAAAAGGTTATAAGCGTTGGAACCCAGAAACAAGGAAGGTTGTGTACAGCTGAGATGTGGCATTTAGAGAGTTGAAAGATGTTATTAAACATGAAGTCCTACCAAAGGAACTTGAGAATATAGTGTTTGAACTAAAGGAGGAAGAGTCAAACTCTATAGCAGAAGAGGAATCAAAAGATGAAGAGCCACAAACTCTAACTATGAGAAGATCAGTTCAAGAAATAAGGCAGACACAAAGGTATAGTCCATCTTATTTCTATTAAAATGTTTCTTTATCTATTACTAATGATGATCCCAGGACTATGAGGGAAGCAGTAGATTCAGAGGATGGAAAACTCTGGAAAGAGTCCATGGTTGATGAAATGGCATCTTTGCACAAAAATGAGGCTTGGGATCTGGTGGAGTTGTCGGCTGGAAGGAAACCCATTAGCATCAAATGGGTGTTTAAGAAGAATATGAATGAAAAAGGCAAGGTGGAGAAATAAAATCTCGGTTGGTAGCAAAAGGTTATTCGTAGGTGTCCGGAATTAACTTTGGTGATATTTTTTCTCCTGTTTCCAAGGTAGCTTATATTAGAATACTTTTATCTATTGTTGCTGCTTTTGATTTTGAGGCAAAACAGATGGATGTGAAAACAACATTTATTCACGAGGATTTGGAAAAAGAGATCTACATGAAGCAACCTAAAGGCTTTGGGGTGGACGGTAAGAAAGAATTGGTATGCAAGTCAAAAAAGTCTTTGTATGGGCTAAAACAGTCACCAAGGATGTGATATCAAAAATTTGATACATTTATACAGGGACTTGGCTTCACCAAAAGCAAAGAAGATCATTGTGTGTATTTTAAATTAATTGGTGATTGTATTATTTATCTAGTCTTGTATGTGGATGATGTGTTGTTGGTTGGAAATGACAAAGAAATTATCTAGGATTTGAAGACCCAACTGTCCTCCAAATTCGACATGAAAGATCTTGGTGTTGCAAACTATATTGTGGGCATGGAAATTAAATGAGATTAGGCAAAGAGGAAGCTTTGGTTAAACCAAAGGAAGTATGTCAAGACAATACTACAGAAGTTTAAAATGTAGGATAGTAAACCAATGAAGGTTCCTATTATTGTAGGTGTAAAATTATTTGTTGAACAGTGTCCCAAGACACAAGAAGAGGAAGAGGACATGTCCTGTGTTCCATATGCAAGTGTAGTCGGTAGGCTAATGTATGAAATGGTATGTACTAGACCAGACATTACACATGTGGTGGGAGTATTGAGTAGGTTTATGTCAAAACCAAGGAAGGAGCATCGGACAACAGTGAAGTGGGTTTTCAGGTATTTGGGTGGCACTAGTGATGATGCTTTGTGCTACCAAGGAAGACCAGGATTGGATAGAGTTTTGGATATCCGTGGCTTTGTTGATGCAGATTTGGCTGGAGATCTAGATAAGGGAAGGTCTACAAGTGGGTATGTGTTTAACCTATTTGGAGGTGCAGTCAATTGGATAAGTAAGAGACATTCTATAGTGGCACTTTCAACTACAGAGGCAGAATACATGGTAGCCACTCATGCGAGCAAGGAAGCAATTTGGTTGTAGAGATTATGTTCAAGTATGGGGTTATTACAATGATCTATAAGGATAGATTGTGACAGCCAAAGTGAAATTTTCTTGGCAAAGAACCCTGCTTATCATTCAAAGATAAAGCACATTGATGTTTAGTATCACTTTGTGAGGGATATGGTTGAGGATAAAAATGTGTTGTTGGTAAAGGTGGACACTTTGAAGAATACTACAGATGCATTGCAAAGTCAATGAGCACTGAGAAGTTCTCCTGGTGTACAGAAAAAATGGGTGTTGTAGGGTTGGACCAGTGACTAAGCTCTCCAATGGCCCCCTGTGGAAAGAAAAGAACAAGTGGGAGAATGTTGGGTGTGTGTTGGGTGCATCCGGGGGGTTATTAGGGGAGGTGGTAGTCTCCCTGCACAGGGTCTGGGCAGTGCCTCAGGGAAAAAAAAATGGACCCTATATTAAGTGGGTAGAACAACCTAAGGTTTTGGGCATGATGGTTTTTTGTCCATGGTATTTTGTAGATCCAGTCAAGGGAACTACATTTATGTTCTAATTAAGGGTTAATGGATTGGGGTTTATGGACGCTTTGGCATGTATATATATGCATTGTAACATTGAAAGGAATATAATGAAAAATCAATCTAGTAGTCCCCGTTTTGGGATCCAAGGGAAAATATTTGTATATATATGTTTTATGTTTTATGCTCTCGCCATTGTTTATTTTTTGTTTTTAGAATTCATATGTAGGTAATTTCTGTATAGGGTTAAAACCTTCAAACCGGTCATATTTGTTCGCTCATCAATTGAAGATCCATGTGACCAATGCTCGGAATCCACCAAAAAATGAGCAAGAAAGGTTTTACATGTTCGCATCCTAACTAGATGCAATTTGTGCCCAGTAGCAATTCCCTAGCATGGGATGGACATGGAGACCAAAAGAGACTATTATCAACATCTATTGAAAGTTTCTTCCTGACTTCAGCTATCGAGGAGTGATGGCAAGGATAACTGACCATTTTATCATCCCATTGTACAAGATTATCCTTGAGCAGGATCCACCTTGCATGTCTCAAGAAGCAATGGAGGTGATAGTAAACATTGTAGATTGTTATGCCTCACCAGGTGGCACCTTCATTAGAGTCATTGGTAGAGAGAAGTCTACACATGTTCTACCATCGTTTTCCACTCACAATCTGATCATGCAAGAAGTTTCATATCACCTCTCTACAGGGTTGTCAGTGGGACTACATAGGAAGAAGAAAGAGTCATGGCCCGCTCTTCCTTTGCAGATCGAATTATACGTGATTAAGAGCTTGAAGGATGTAGAAGTTGAGGCAAAGGAGATAGTGAAATTCAATTTTGGAACCAAATACTTTAATCCATATGATCCCCATAGTATTTGCAAGGACCATTATGCGAGGGTGTATTTTCCAGGGATCCACGGGATATTTCACTGGCCAAAGGAGGACCCTTTGAGGTACTACTATAATGACTCCTGACTCAACGAGTCGGTCATCTTAGCAGGAACTTGGAAAGCTTCTCTACAGACAGTAGCATCCTAGGAAGTAGCAACAACAACAACAATAGGCAACAATCTAGTGCAGGATAAGGGAAGAGGAAGATAATTGAGAACCTAGATGCAGAGCAAAGATGCGAGATGAAGGTAGATCCTATATTGGAGAAGGTAGCTTTTGTATTGGAAGTAAAGAGGGAGAAATGGATAAAGAGAGTAGAGCAAAGGGAAAGAGAAAAGTAGAGGCTGCAAGAAGCAGAACTAAAGTTGCAAGAGACAGAGAAGAGTTGAAGGAAGAATAGCAGTTGAGGAGGAGAGAAAGAGAAGAGAAGCAAAAATGGGAAGAAGAACAATGGAAAGGTGCAATGATAGAGCAAACAAATCCCATACATGTTGATGACTCAGAACATCCAACAACTGAGGAAGAGGGTGAACAAATGCAGGATCAGGAGCTTACTCAGAAGATTGAGCAACTGATTGAAGTGATAGGCATGGAGATGGAACAAGCGTCATAGAATTAAAATATTGACTTGATGCTAAGAGAACCATAGGTCATCTATTAGTATGCACCACCTCTAGTGTTAGAACCAACACTAAATGACTAAGGAGAAGTTGTTCTCTTTCATGATGATCTGGTCATGGATGTGTACAATCTATCATTTGATGATTTGCAGAAGAATATTTTACAGGCGTGGAGGAATAACTTTCTAAATGATCATGCATCACCTATATTCATCAAGGAAAGGGTGATAGTGTTAGACACCAAGAAGCATTGAACTTCCCTTACCAAATCCAGCTTGGCCTATGCAATAATAACAAGCTCAAATGTTAAGTACCTAATGACCAAGAATGAACAACTAGAAAAAAGCTTGCAGGTTGCCAGGAAAGAGGTCGAACAACTTTGAGCATCAATGTAGAATGTAGTTTCCACAATGAGGGAGATGAGGAAAGTGATACTCACTAAAGTATCAACACTGGAGGCTACCATGTGGAAGTTCTATGACGGATTTGACACCATGCATAAAGAAGTTGTCCCTGTGCATGGCCTACAACAACGAAGAAAAGAGTTTGCTCAAACTCTCAAGAACATACATGTTGTCATCGCCCATGTACAAGAGTGGACAATGTGGTAAAATGGGGCCTCACTTGACTTAGTTAAGAAGATGAAGCCCTAGGAAGAGTTGGAGAAATCAAAGGTCTGGATGTTGATCCAGAACTATGAGAAGCTCACCCCATTCATCGGAAGCATACATGCATCATATGTGTGGTTGTATAATAGTTTGGATGGCATGGTGAGAAAGCATAGAATCCCATCAATCGGTTCCCTCACCAATTCTAGACCCAAGAACCAAGTCCGACTAGATATCGATGAGTACATGGAGCAGCTAACATGAGAGGCCTCTAGGGAAAACTTGGAGTTGAACACACACAACATGTAGAAGTACATTAATGGTCTTGTCAAGGTCAACACCATGTTGCACATGCTTCAAAATGAGTTGGATACAGGTTCCAAGACCATATATCCAGATGTCACAGAGGCAATAATTCACTTTCAAAAAGACACCATCAAACAGTCTGGGGACACAACATCATGCAGTACCGATATTGGCATAAATATGTGACCAAGAAGCACCAAGCGGATGTTGTCAAGTTGGTCTTTCCCCAAACTCATGAATCATAGTGTTTTGTCTTGTTAGGTTATCTTTAGCCTATTTTGTCTCACATGGGTACAGGTGGAAAATGTAATATTAATTGTAAATATATTGTAAGTGAAATTCCAAGCTTCATTAGTGGAATGTGAAAGGTCATCACGTTATGTAAATAGTTCCTTGTAAAGAAGTTGAAGAGTCATGAGTATAGTCAAAGATTCACAAAGAGGAATTTCAAGGGTCACCCCACCCTTTTGTTATAAATAGAACCTCATAACTCATAGAAGAGGCTTTTGGGAACAAAGATTTTGGCTAGGTTGAGGCTTAGAAAAGGCTTGGGAGTATTGTGAAGAGCCTCGGCTTCTCCATAGTGTAGAGTGAGTATACTTCTTTGGAGGAGTAGGTGTTCTTGATTGTAATGATCCACTATTGGGGCTAGTGGTCATCAATGGATTATGTATGGATGGAACTTTCACTTCTAATAACAATATCAGACCCAACATGCTTCCATGCATATGTTGTTAATGTAGTTGGGCTATTCTGGCTGCTTTAGCAATGTATTTTATTTAACTTACACATATGCTTATGAACTAATTTGTATGAATCTTGTTGAATGCATGTTGTTGTATTAACTCATCACTTTAATTTGTGGACTATTTTTCATTTTATCTTGTGATGTAATTCCGCTCGTGTGTTCCTTTCAAGTTGCATACTATTACAGGCATCCAAGGGGCACACTTCCTTTTTCAACTCCATGTGTTAGAACCTTCATGCATTGCACTTGACTCTCTATAGGGTCACACATTTTCTCTCATCGAAAGTTATCATACATTCCTCTATGTGCTACCATATTCAAGGTATTACACTACCACCCACTACTGGGACTCCTACACCAAATGGTGTGAGGTCTAGTTGGGACTTCATACCAGGGAGATCCCCTGAATGTTGGCAGGTCCAACGCTGTCAACATTCCTGGTGCTAGAAGGAGGGCCATATGAGAAGCTAAACCCTTGACCTCTGTTTTCAATTTCTGCACATATTTCATGACTTTTTTCCAAATCCTAATCCAGACATGTTTTTCTCATGTTGTTGATTTTGACATGTCGGCAACATTTTAGATGACTTGTCGATATATAATTTCAATGGGGAGGATGGAACAACCTTGTTCAGGCATGCAATTACCTTTGTTGGCTTTTATGACAGGCATGATTTCTCGTCGGATGACATTTCCTGTGGGTTGTTCGCTTTCACATTCGAAAGGTGCACAAAGCAATGGTGTTACACATTGCCTGCATCCTGTATACACTATTTTTATCACTTGTTTTGGAGAATTATGCCGTGATTTCATTATTTATGACTGTAAAGCCTTTAATCAAAAAAATTTAAAATTGTGATAAACACCTGACAAATCCCTTCAATATTTTCACGATCGTTTTCTTCACTATTGTTATGAATTTCCTAAAGATGAAGTTGACTAGGAATTTTTGGAGGAAAGATTTCAATATCTTGTTCACGTTTCCGAGAATCCGCATGAGTTAGAATCTTTTGATCTTCCCCTAGAATACCTTGGTGTTATAGCTTATAAATCTAAGACGAACAAGGTTATTATCCCAAGTGACCCTTTGCCCCCCTTCTAATCAAACAACTCTAGCTCCACAGGTCAAGGTGGGAGAAGTTGAAAATCCACTTTTTGATCTGTCACCATCTCCTCCTACCTCACCTGCTCAGGATTCCTGGGTAGATTTGAAACGTAACCTTGATGGTTGTCATGTGGTATTATCTCCTCATCCTCTATCCTTTGGTCCCTTTGATCCTCTGGATTTTGGTGTGTTATTTTCATCCCTCTCGGATCTCATATGTGATGTTCATGAGGATCAAGTTCTGGATGGAGTTGGTGTTGAACAACCAACTTGTGATATCATTTTTATGAGTATGTGTGGGAGTCTGAACAAGAATATGTGGTGAAGGATGACCTCCTTCTATCCACACCTCATCCACTTTATCCTGACATCTTCCATGATTCTTCCATTTCTGTTCCATCTTGTGAAAATTCATTTCCACATGTTTTTATTTTCGATCATTCGTAGAACATGTGGGATGCCAATTTTTCATTGGATTGTGGAGAGGACAAATCTATCTTCCTTGATCCTCCCAATCTCTCATCTTACCTTTCTGGAAACATAGAGGGTGAAATTTCTCTTTTTTCATCATCCCCTCTTTATGATTCATTAGATCATGAGGATGTTGCCAACCATCATCTTCAATTTTCTGATCATCATTGTCGTGATATTTTCATTCATTCATTCGATCACAATTTTGATTTTCCTACTTTTGATATTTCTAAGCCTCTGATATTTGATGATCCATCTTATGATGAATTGGGAACTCCTCAAGCTATCGAGACACTTCAGCCCCAACTGATGGTTATGTTAGCTTCTCGTCGTCTTGAGGTTAGTTCCACTCCTAATCAAAAATCTTTTGAATATTTCCAGGCTCCTCATCACTATGTTGATCACATTGAAAATCAATCTATTTCACATCCTCCACCTAAATCACATCATCCTATTGCTCATGCATTGGAGGAACCATACATAGAAAGCACTATTACAAAACAAAAGTTTTCTTATTTATTTATGTTTTCTTGTTTTACAAGTTCGAAGGTGTGTACATGCTATCTTCCACACGTAGTTTGATAGGACACCATGATACATTTGTAGAGTGCCCTTCATGTGCTTTCCGTATTTTCTTTTCTGTGGATGCATTCAATATTCGAAAGAATTGGTTTACATTGTTTTATATTTATTATATGTTGTTTTTCTTGTATATATTTTTTATCCATCATGCTCTCGCCTTCATGGGCCAACTAATGCACCGATGGTTGCATTGAAAGTATCACTTCACATGAGTTGCCCTATATTCTGCTTAGGTTAGGAGTAGGAGTAGTTTTTCCTTTCTTGTTTGTTCTTGATTTTCTTACTTTGTCATACTTTGTCTTGCTTTTTGATTTTGTTTCTTTTCCTTTGCACCTATAGGTTAGTTTCCTCCAAAAACCATGTTTAGCTTCTTAGTCAAGCAAGGTGAAGTCCAAGAAGAACTTGTATAGCTATCAACAATTGGTTATCTATATATTCCCTCTCTTTATGTGAGTCTTGCATTTCTTCTAGTTGATGATACCCTGATGGAAAATAAATTCCTTTCAGAGAGAGTCATGGTGAAATCATGAGGCTTGCACTCTTAACTAGTACCACCTATAGTAATCGGTTTTATATATTCGGTTAACCCTTTTCAACTCAGTCAAGTAGAGTAAGTAGAGGGGGAAAACATTAACAAGTATGTCAGAGGTATATATATAAATATCCTTATCTGAAGGGACAACCTCTTATTTTCTCAATAAGTGAGGATCCCTCTTCCGCCTCATGAAATAAATAAGTGCCTATGCACAGTTCTTTAGAAAATGAAAAAAAATAAAATAAAAGGAAAAATAAGAGAAAGGCCTCCTGCACAGAGAGGTGAAGAATTAACTTCGTTGGGGTACTCTCCAAGCTCACTAGTAGCGGAGTGATGCTTGTGTCCCTAAAGCGACTCCACTGGGGTACTATCTAGGTCTATTGGCAGCAGAGCAACACGAGAGATGAAAATAACAATACGACAGTCCATATTACTTGTGCATTTATATATCCCTCATCCCCAATGGAATCAAATTGGTTGGAATTGGCTTGGTATGTGTGTTGTCGATAAATAGAATGGTAGGGACTACATCTTTAACTCAAGATAAGTGAAGAAGGTATGATAATTGAATAACTGAATAATACTTCTGGAAGATTTAAACTCACTTTTCATGAGACAAGGTCCATACAGAGAGCTGGAGTTCTACCAATTTTTTGCAAATGTTGTAGTGGCTACAACCACCCTCCAAAATTTTGTCTATGCTTCGATTTTGGAGCCTCCCTTCTAAACCACAACAACTCATCTCGCACTAATCCAAGTACTTGTGCTGTGACTGAGCCTTATTCTTCACATCTTGGATTTTGTTTTCTCACTTATTTATTTTTCAACCCATAATGTGATCTCTTGACTTGGTCCTTTGACAGCTCCAGGCTTGCCTTAGAGAACTGCACAATTCTTGAGGGAAACTAACCTTGCTCGTGGGAATTGAACTCTCCTAAATATGAGTGAGCCTTGAGCTTAGTAAATGTGAGTATTGGATGGAAGCTAGCCTTGATCTGGGAAATTGCGCAGACAGGAGAGGCATCCCAGAGCCACTTAGCCCATAAATTGCACAGAACCAACTGTGCTCAGAAACTGTTTAGTGCATGAACCAAGGAGTTGCACCGTCCTTCCTAGAATTGTGTAATAGTTATGGGAAATGCATGGAAAATTTTCCCAGAAAAGAAAAAATAAAAATTAAAAAAACATCACTAAAAAATAAGGATCTATTTTTGGCAACACGAAGGAGGCACTTGAGTCATTTTTAGAAACTATGACCAAGTGTCACTTTTTCCTTGATTTTAAGCATGCACATCATAAAACCTAAATTGACCAAATATATTTAACCAATGATGTTAGAGCTCACTTTCACATTTTATCTTGGAGCTTTGGAATTCCCAAGGAGATCAAGGAACCTTCGGTGCGATCATTGTCGCTTTTCCAGGTGAGTTTCATTTTTCTAGTATTTTTCCGCTTTTCTGTCACTTTTTGTTGTTTGGCTTGTGAGAGTGTTGTTTCACTTGTTTCTTTAAATGAATTCTGACATTTTAACTTGTTTTATCTTGTATAAGTATTGTTTCAAGTTTTAGATTTCCTTTCCCAAGTGTCGCATGAGTTATCCTGTTTTTGCACCAATCGTCGTCGTTGCGATGACTCTCTTCACATGCTTCGTTTTCTTTCAATTTAACCAATTCTTGCACTTGTTTCACTTGCATACATCAATTCTTAGTCAGATTTGCACTCAAATAACATCAACCTACATATCTACTTGATTCTCACACTCCCCTTGGGCAGATCTAGGTCCCCTTACCCAGATCTCACACTTCACTGCATGCACTGCGTAATCTGGGAGCTCAAGACCTTTGCCTTCGCTTCTAGAATTGTATAGATCCTGTCCTAGGTTGGCTCCAGCTATGCACTATGCAATCCTAGGAGCCAACCTCCCATCTTAGCCACTTGCACTACGCAATATTTTGTCTCTCTCCGGACTTGGCTGAGCCTGAACTGCACATTGCATAGTTCCAATCATTAAGATTCCTGACTGACTATTGGGACTACCCAATGCGCAGTTACCATAGTCAACCAATTACCTCTGCAAGGTCACACACTTGCTCTCACCCAAATTATCATACTTTCCTCTGCACAATACCATGGTCAAGGCATTACACTACCACCCACTGTTGGGACTCCTACTCCAAGATGTGTGAGGTCTAGTTGGGACTTCGTATCAAGAAGATCCCCTAAATGTTAGCAGGTCCAACACTGTCAACATTTCTGGTGCTAGAAGGAGGTCCAGATGACAATCTGAGCCCTTAAAGTTTGTTTTTAATTTATGCACATATTTCATGACTTCTGTCCAAATCATAATCCTAACATGTTTTTATCACGCTGTTAATTTTGAATTGCCAACGATCATTTTAGATGACTTGTCCAGATATAATTTCAGTGGCAAGGATGGAACTACCTTGTGCAGGCACACAATTTCTTTTGCTGGCTTCTATGACAGGCATGATGTCTCGTTAGATGACATTTCCTGTGGGTTGTTTGCTCTCACATTTGAACAGTGCACAAAGAAACGGTGTTACACATTGCCTGCAACCTCTATACACTCTTTTGATCACTTGTTTAGAGAATTATTCTGTGCTTTTGTTCTTTATGAATGTAAAGCCCTTAATATATATATATATATATATATATATATATATATATATATATATATATATAATTGCGAAAATCACCTGACAAATCCCTTCAAGATTTTCACAATCATTTTCTTCACTACTATTATGAATTTCCTGATGATGAAGTTGACTGGGAATTTTTGGAGGAAATATTTCAATATCTTGTTCACATTTCCAAGAATACGCATGAGTTAGAATCTTTTGAACCTCTCCCAACATGCCTCAGTGTTAGAGCTTCTAAATTTGAGATGGAAAAGGTCGTTGTCCAAAGTGACCCTTCATCCCTTTCTAATCAAATAGTTCTTGCTCTACAGGTTGAGGTTGGGGAACTTGAGAATCCACCTATTGATCTATCACCATCTGTTGTAGCTCCGATACCACTTGTTATAGCTCTGATACCACTTGTTATAGCTCTGATACCACTTGTTATAGATCTAACCCAAAAATATATGAGAATAGAAAATAACCCAAGAATAACAAGATCAAAATAGATAGAAATGCTTCTTTATTGATCAAACCCTTAAGGTAGGGCAACACCATACATTCACTCCTTAAGGAAGGAGAACACTCCACAAGCCATATGCCTGTTCATACAATAATCCTTGACTATTTCTCCATGTGGAGTCTCTAGCCTCTATATAGGCCTCATACATACAATACCATGGATCATTACCATGGTTCCCTCATACCATCAAACTAATACCATGGGCCCATTACATTATTATTAACTACTTGTGGTCCCTTACATGATATGGGTTAACCACCTTATTTATTACTATGGCCCATCCCATTATTACATTATTACCTTGGGTACCTCCCTTGGTACCCCATATTATCCCCCCTAGGTATATAACATTCCACCCCCCTAAGCATGTTTCGTCCCCGAAACATGGGAAGAACACAAATAATAAGATCTACTCAAAAGAGTAGTCCACTGATACCATGCACGTGCATCTAGCCATCCAAGAGAAAGGTGAACCCTCGATCTCGCTAGTGCCTCGCTCGCTTGAGATGGAAATTGACCGTGGTAGCTCTTCTGTGTGTAGTAGGTGGATCGTCGCTCCTCGCTATCCATCATACGGGGGTTGTTGTCCTTGTGGCTAATTGGTTGCCATCTTGTTGGTTGTTGTCTTGCGGGGTGATGTGGGTGATGATATGTTGAAGTTTTAACCCACGGTGTCTTTTTCTTTAATTCACCCTGCTGTGGTGCCCGTTGTGGTGTCTTCTTTTCCAATATGACTTCAACCACTGAACCCTCATCAGATGTGTCAACACCTGTTACCTTTTCGGCTTCAGCCTCTGTTTGTGTTTGATTGTCGACCATCAATTGCTCATCATCTGATATGTCATTCCCTGGAACATCTTCTGCGTCAACCTCCGTGGACTCTACCTGTTTATTGATGGAAATATCCTGTAATATAATTTTCTTCTTTTTATACTAGAGCTTCAGGAATTTCTTCTGCACATTAATATTTATAGTACCCACTGATTCCATCCACGGGTATCCCAAAACAACATCCATATTATCTGTCTCTGACGCATAAAAATCACCATGCAGCACATACTTATCCATAGAAATCTTCAAATCCTTATACACTTGAACATCCTCATTATCAATCTGTGCAGTTTCAATGTGTTGTGCTGGAACTTGCAATTTTTTTGCCAAATTAACACTTATAAGATTTTGCTTGCAACTAGGATTTATAGACACAACGATTTTCTCCTTCTGAATCAATCCATGAACTTGCAATAAAGATATACTAGTAGGAAATAACCCCATATGTTTCTCCTTATCTTGTTTTCTAGCATGAGACCATCTGTCTAAAAGGAATTTTTCAAATGCTTCATCAGGCAGGTTGTAACACTTCGTTTGGTTAAGTAATCCCCACCATGTGGCCGCCTTATTTCTAAAATCCTCCACTGCCCACCATTTCCATTTGTTTTTCCATACCCACTTCTTTTGTTTTATGTATTCTTCAATAGTAGGACCACTATCTTTTCCTGTAAAATAAAGAACCTTGCTAGAAGCCATGAAGAGAGTTTTGAAAAAAATCACTTACTTGGCGAAAATTTGAAATTGTCATAGTTCAGTCAATATTGCTCAGAATCCCTATTATGACCTGTTTTTGGAAATGGAACAATCATTCTACATTTGCCCATGTGGTAGAAATCTTGATCTAGGCACTTGGAATTTCAGATCTGCGCTGCAACTCTCCCACCGTCACCAAAATTTCTGCAAAAAGAGTTGATTTTAAATCAGCGATATCTCCCTCATCTGGACTCCGATTCAACTGATTTTTTTTTTTAAATTGAGTGTTTTTTCACAAAAAATCCAGATCTACAATTAGATTTTGTAGATCATGCACCAGGACATCCAGATTTGCGCCGCAAACTCGCTGCCCTGAAAAATTGTCTGCAACCCCACTGATTTTTAGATCAGCGATATCTCCTTCATCCGGACTCCAATTCAGCCGATTTTTTTTTTTGAAATCGGCTAGTTTTTCACAAGGAATGTAGGTTTGCAATTATATTTTGCATATCTTGCACCAAATCATATAGATCTGATCTGCAAACTCGCCGCCCCCGAAATCCTGCAAAAATAAAAAAAAAATTCTCCACTTTTGTGCCCAAGAAAGTGCTCTGATACCACTTGTTGTAGCTCCGATACCACTTGTTATAGCTCTGATACCACTTGTTATAGCTCGGATACCACTTGTTGTAGCTCCGATACCACTTGTTATAGATCTAAACCAAAGATATTATGATAATAGAAATAACCCAAGAATAACAAGATAGAAATAGATAGGAAATCTTCTTTATTGATCAAACCCTTAAGGTAGGGCAACACCATACATTCACTCCTTAAGGAAGGAGAACACTCCACAAGCCATATGCCTGTTCATACAATAATCCTTGACTATTTCTCCATGTGGAGTCTCTAGCCTCTATATAGGCCTCATACATACAATACCATGGATCATTACCATGGTTCCCTCATACCATCAAACTAATACCATGGGCACATTACATTATTATTAACTACTTGTGGTCCCTTACATGATATGGGTTAACCACCTTATTTATTACTATGGTCCATCCCATTATTACATTATTACCTTGGGTACCTCCCTTGGTACCCCATATTATCCCCCCTAGGTATATAACACCATCTCCTCCTACCCCACCTTCTCAGGATTTCTGTGTGAATTTGGACTCTAACCCTGATGATTTTCATGTGGTATTATCCCCTCATCCTTTGTCCTTTGTTCCCTTTAATCCTCCATATTTTGGTGTGTTGTGTTCATCCCCCTCGGATATCACATGTGTTGTTCATGAGGATCAACTTCTAGATGGAGTTGGTGTTGAAAAGCCAACCTACGATATCATTTTGGATGAGTGTGTGTCATATTTTGAACAAGAATCTGTGGTTAAGGATGACCTCCTTCTATCTGCACCTCATCCACTTTATCCTAACATCTTCCACGATTCTTCCATTTCTATTCCATCTTGTGAAAATACATTTCTGGATGTTTCTATCTCTGATCATTCACAAAACATGTGGGATGTGATTTTCTCATTGTATTGCAGAGGAGACAAATCTATCTTCCCCAGTCCTCCCAATCTCTCATCTTACCTTTCTAGAAACATAGAGAGTGAAATTTCTCATTTTTCATCATCCCCTCTTTATGATTCGTCACATCATGAGGATGTTGCAGACCATCATCTTGAATTTCCTAATCCTGGGTGTCATGATATTTTCATTCGTTCATCTGATCATGATTTTGATTTGCCTATTATTGATATTTCTAAGCCTTAGGTCTTTGATGGTCCATCTTCTGATGAATTGGAAACTCCTAAAGCTATCAAGGAACTTCAGCCCGAGCAAATGGTTATGTTAGGTTCTTGTAGCCTTGAGGTTAGTTCCACTCCTGATCAGAAATATTTTGAATCTTTCCAAGCTCTTAATCACTCTGTGGATCACATTGAAAATCAATCTATTTCACATTTTTCACATCATCCACCTGAATCACACGATCCTATTTCTCATGTATTGGAGGAATCATACATAGCAAGCACTGTTACAAAACGAAAGTTTTCTTCTACCTTTATGTTTGCTCGTTTTACAAGTCCGTAGGTGTGTACATGTTGTATTACACGTGCAATGTGATAGGACACCATGATACATCCGAAAAGTGTGTTTCATGTTCTTTCTGTGTTTTCTTTTCTGTGGATGCGTTCAAGCTTCGAACGTATTGGTTTACAATGTTTTATCTTTCTTGTCTGTTGGTTTGCTTGTATATCTTTCTTGTCAATCATGCTCTTGCCTTCATGGGCCAACTAATGCACTGATGGTTGCATTAGAAGTATCACTTCACGTGAGTTGGCCTATTTTCAGCTTAGGTTAGGAGTAGGATTAGTATTTATTTTCTTGTTTGTATCTTTATTTTCTTACTTTGTCTTTATTTGTCTTGTTTCTTTCTTTTGTTTTTTTTCTTTTTCCCCTATAGGTCTGTTTCCACATGAAACCATGTTTGGCTTCTTAGAAAAGCATCATGAAGTCCAAGAGGAACTTGTATAGCTATTAACACTTGGTTATCTATCTATTCCCTCTCTTTATGTGAATCTTTCATTTCTTCTAGTCGATGATACCCAGATGGAAATATGTTCCTTTTAGAGAGAGTCATGGCGAAATCATGAGGCTTTCACTCTTAACTTAGTACTGCTTAATTTAATCAGTTTTATATATTTGGTTAAGCCTTGTAAACTTGGTCAAGTAGAGTAAGGAGAGGGGGAAAACCTTAACAAGTATGCCAGAGGTATATATTTTAATACCCTTCTCTAAAGGGAAAACCTCGTCTGCTCTCAATAAGTCAAGATCCCTCTTCCGCCTCATGAAATAGACAAGTTCCTATGCACAGTTCTTTGGAAAATGAAAAAAATAAAATAAAGGGAGAAAGACGAGAAAGGCTTCCTGTGCAGAGAGGTGAAGCAAGTAACTTTACCGGGGTACTATACAAGCTTGTTCGCAGTGAAGTGATGTTTGTGTCCCTAAAGTGACTCTGCCAGGGTATTGTCCAGGCCTGCTGGTAGCAAAGCAACACCAGAGATGAAACTAAAAATTTGACAATCTATATTACTTGTGCATTTATATACCGCTTATCCCCAATCGAAACAACTCATTTTGACTTGGCTTTGTATGTGTGTTGCGGATAAAGAGAATCATAGGGACTAATCTTTAATTCAAGCTAAGTGAAGAACCTATGATAATTAAAGAATTGAACAATACTTTTGGAAGAGTGAGACTTGCTTTTCACGAGACAAGTTCCATACAGAGAGCTAGATTTCTACCAATGTGTCACCAGTGTTCTAGCAGCTACAACCACCCTCCAAAGGTTTTCCTATGCTTCGATTTTGGATCCTCCCTTCTAAGCCACAACAAATCATCTCACACTGATGTAGGTACTTGTGCTTGGATTGGGGCTTATTCTCCACATCTTGGCTTGTTTTTTCTCACTTAGTTATTTTTCTAACCCACAAGTAGATCTCTTGAATTGGTCCTTTGACAATTCTGGGATTGCCTTCGAGAACTGCACAATTCTTGATGGAAATTTTCCTTTCTCTTGGGAATTACACAATCATCACTGCCAGTGAGCCTTGAGCTCAGGAAATGCGCAATACTAGTGTAGGCTTTAAACCCGTACAAAAATTACCTGCATACGAATTCTAAAACACAGAAAATAAACAATGCGAGAGCATAACACATAAAACACATATACACAGAGATTTTCCCCTGGATCCCAAAACCGTGACTACCAGCTTGATTTTTCATTATATTCCTTTCAATGTTACAATACATATTTATAAATGCCAAAGCATCCAATAACATTGACCGAAAAACCATCGTGTCTAAAACCATGGACTGAAAACCATCGCGTCCAAAACCATGTGCGAAAATCATGCACAAAACCATAGGTGGGTCCGCCCAACCTAACATAGGTTCCAAAACCAAAATTTTCCAAGGTGCTGCCCCGGACCCCATAGAGTGGGGTTACGGGTACCCCTCAAACCCCCTATGACCTCCCCCCTTCTAACCCCTAGTTAACTACGTGGGCTAGTCGTGGAAAGAATATAACACAATCCAACAACTAGATGGAATCCAACCTTGAGCTAGGAAATTGCGCAAACAAGAGAAGCAGCCCAAAGCCACTCAACCTATAAATTGCATAGATTCAAAAAGAAAAAAAGAAAAAAAAAAAAGAATCCCTAAAAAATAGGTATCTTTGTTGGGCAACATGAAGGAGGCACTTGAGTCATTTTTAGAAACTGCCGCCAAGTGTCACTTTTTCCTTGATTTTAGGCATGCACATTATAACCCCTAACTTGAAATAATATATTTAATCGATGCTGATAGAGCTCATTTTCACATTCAATATTGGAGCTCTGGCATTACCGAGGAGATCAAGGAACCTTCTATGCAATCATCGTCGCTTTTCCAGATGAGTTATGCTTTTCTATTCTTTTGCCACTTTTATGTTGGTTTTTGTTGTTTAGCTTGTGAGAGTGTTGTTTCACTTGTTTCATTGAACCATTGCTGGATTTTTAACTTGTTTTATCTTGTAGAAGTGTTGTTTCAAGTTTTAGATTGCCTTTTGCAAGTGTTGCATGAGTTACCCTGTTTTTGCACCAACGGTCGTCGTTCCGCCGACTCTCTTCACATGCTTCATTTTATTTCAGTTTAATTGATTCCTATAATTGTTTCACTTGCATGTATTAACACTTAGTCATATCTGCACTCAACATCACATCACCCTTCGTATCTTCTTGATTTTCACGCTCACCTTCAGTAGAACTAGGTCCCCTTTCCTGGATATCACGCTTCACTACATGCACTGCACAATCTAGGTGCTCAAGACCTTTTCCTTGGCTTTGGAATTGTGTAGATCATGTCTTGGGTTGGCTTCACCTGTGCACTATGAAATTCCAAAAGACAACCTCCCATCTTGTTCACTTAGACTGTGCAATCTGCAATCTCTCTCAGCCTTGGCCTAGACTAAATTACACATTGCGTAGTTCCTGTCATCAAGCTTGCTGACTGACTGCTAGGACTACACAATATGTAGTTCCCACAGTCAGTCAGTGACCTCTAGGACTTGTTTCTTGATCTTGTCTTGAATTTTCTTTGGTTTTTAAGTTGACATTTTCTTTCCATGAGTGTCCTCTCTATCCCACAGGTACAATCGTGGTTGAGAATCTCTCTGGAAGTTACAGTTAACATGGAATCCAAGATAGCTGCATCAAAGGAAACCGTGGAGAGAAGTACTGGGGAAGAAGTTTAGTAGATATTAGTTGATCTACCAATTTATGTAGATACTCAGTTGCTCATTGATAAGAGTAAAACATTGATATGGCAGTAAATCAAAGATACTTTTGTGTAGAATTTCAAGCAAGACTTAGAGGACCAGAAGGTTTATCTCAGTTTCAAGTGGTCAGGCTTATACAAGGTTGTATGTAGGTACCCCTCATTTCCATGTGCAAAAATTATCAGCTAGAATGTCTTACACACAAATGAATAGACTATTAAACTGAGCAGTTCCATTGGGAGAGATCTTGCCACCTTCAGGAGAGAGAACTTTTAGTAGATGTATCATTTACTTGATCTGGTGAAGCCCATTGACTCATTTTTCTACGCCACCCATAGCTTTGTGAGCACTAGAGATATCGTCAAGCACTGTCTGAAAGAGTCATAAAAGTTTATATAGATACCCACTCATGTTTACAAGAAAAAGTCCCTTGGTTCATCGGTTGAAGATCCATGTGGCCAAATCTTGGAATCTTCCCAAGAATGAGAAAGCAAGGTTTTACATGTCCGCATACTTACTAGATGCAATCTGTGCCCAACAGTAATTCCTAGGCATGGGCTGGACATGGACACCAAAAGATACTGTCATCAACATCTATTGGAAGTTGCTTTCTGATTGAAGCTCTTGAGGGGTGATGGCAAGGCTAACTGACCATTTTATCATCCCATTGTACAAGATTATATTTGAGTAAGATCCACCTTGCATGTCCTGAGAAGCAATGGAGGAAATAGTAGACATTGCAGATTGGTATGCCTCACTAGGTGGCACCTTCATCAGAGTGTTTGGCAGAGAGAAGCCTCTGCATGTTATACCAAGGTTTTCCATTGAAAAGTTGATCATGCGAGAAGTTTTATATCACCTCTCTACAAGGTTGTCAGCAGGACTACATAGTAAGAATAAATTGTGATGGCTTAATCTTCCTTTGCAAACCAGATTATATGAGATTAAGAGCTTGAAGGATGTAGGTGTTGAGGCTAAGGAGATAGTGAAAATCAAGTTCGGCACCAAAGACTTTAATCTATATGATCCCCACAGTATTTTCCAGGACCACTCTGCGAGGATGTATTTTCCATGGATCCATGGAACATTTCACTGGCCAGAGAAGGACCCTTGAAGGTACTTTTATAATACCTCCAAACTCAATGTGCCAGTTAGCTTAGGAGGAACTTGGAAAGTTTCTTTGCATATAGTAGAAGCCCAGGAAGAAACAACAACTGCAGTAATAGGTAGAAATCTAGTGTAGCATAAGGGAAAGAGGAAGATTTTTGAGAACCCAGAGGTAGAGAAAAGCTGAAAGATTAGGGCATATCCTATCTTGGAGAAGGCATCTTTGGGAGCAGAGGAAAGGAGGGAGAAGCAGATAAAGAGAGAAGAGCGAACGAAGAGAGAAATGCATAGGTTGCAGGAAGAAGAATTGAAGTTGCATTGGACGGAGGAGAAGTTGAATGAATAATAAGAGTTGAGGAGGAGAGAAAGATAAGAGAATTAGAAATAGGAAGAAGAACAAGGGCAAGGCATGATGATAGAGGAAACAGTTCCCATACAAGTTGATGAGTCAGAAGAGCTATTAGCTGAGGAAGATGATGAAGAGATGTAGGATCCAGAGCTTACTCAACAGATTGAGCAATTGATTGAAGTGATAGACATGGAGATGGAACAAGAGCCATAAAATGAAGATATTTACATGATGTCGAGAGCACCACAGGTCATCCCTCAGTCTCTTCCACCTCCAGTGTCAAAACTAGCCCTGAGCGAGTAAGGAGAAGTTGTTCTCCTTCATGATGATTCGATCATGGATGTGTACTATCTATCATTTGATGAGTTGCAGAAGAATATTGTACAAGCACGGTGGAAGCAATTTCCAGATGATCACGCATCACCTGCATTCATCTAGGAAAGCGTGATAGAGTCAGACACCAGGAAGCATCCAACTGCCCTTGCCGAAGCCTGCTTGGCCTCTACATGAGCAACAATATTAAATTTTAAGTACCTCACAATCGAGAATGAACAACTGGAAAAGAACTTGTAGGTTACAACGCAAGAGGCATAACAACTTCGAGCATCAACGCAAAATGCAATTTACACAATGGTGAAGATGAGGAAAGTGATCCCGTTGAAGTATCAATGCTTGAGGGTACCATGCAGAAGCTCTATGATAGATTTGTCACCATGCATAAAGAAATCTTCCATGTGCATGGCCTACATCAGCAGAGCAAATAATTTGTTCAAACTCTCAAGAACATACATGCTACCATCGCCCATGTACAAGAGTGGAAAATGTAGTACAAAGGGGCCTTGACTTAGTTGAGAATATGAAGCCACGGATAGAGCTGGAGAAAGAAAAGGTCTGGATGTTGATCCAAAACTATGAGCAGCTCGCTCCATTCATCAACATCATAAAAGCGTCATATGTGTGGTTGTACAATAGTTTGCATGTCATGGTGAGAAAGAATAGGATCCAATTAATCAGTTCCCTCACCCATGCTAGACCCAAGAACCAAGTCCGGTTAAATATCGATGAGTACATGGAGCAGCTAAGATGAGAGGCCACCAGGGAATACTTGGAGTTGAATGCACACAACATGCAGAAGTACATCGGTGGTCCTGTCAAGTTCAACACCATGTTGCACATGCTTCAGAATGAGTTGGATACAGGTTCCGAGACCATATACCTAGATGCCATGGAGGTAAGAGTCCGCTTTTAGAAAGGTATCATGAAACAGTTTGGGGATGCCATCATGTAGTAGCAAGCTTGGCATCAATATGTGACTGAGAAGCACTAAGTGGAGATTGTCGAGTTGGTCTTTCCCGAAACTTCGGAATCATAGTGTTTTGTCTTGTTTGGTTGTCTCTAGCCTATTTTGTCTCACATGGGTACATGTGGAAAATTTAATGCTATTTGTAAATATGTTGTAAGTGAAATTCCAAGTGTCATTAGTGTAATGTGAAAGGTCATTTTCTTATGTAACGAGTTACTTGTAAAGAATTTGAAGAGTCATGAGGGTAGTCAAAGAGACACAAAGGGGAATTTCAAGGGTCACACTACCCTTTGTTATAAATAGAACCTCATAACTCATAGAAGAGGCTTTTGGGATCCAAACTTTTGGCTAAGATCAAGCTTAAAAAATTCATGGGAGTATTTTGTTGATTCTTAGCTTCTCCATAGTGTAGAGTGAGTATACTTCTTTGGAGAAGTAGGTGTTCTTGATTGTAATATTCCACTATTGGGGCTAGTGGTTGTCAATGGTGTATGTATGGATGGAACTTTCTCTCATAATAATAATAATATCAGAGCCAACACACTTTCATGCAAATGTTGTTAATGTAGTTGGGATATTTTGGTTGCTTTAGCAATGTATGTTATTTAACTTATGCATATGCTTATGAACTACTTTGTATGCATGTGTATGAATCTTGTTGAATGTATGTTGTTGGATTAAGTCATCACTCTAATTTGTGGACTATTATGCATTCTAGCTTTTGATGTTGTTCCACTAATGTGTTCCTTTCAAGTTGTGTACTATTACAGGCTTCTAACTAGAAAACTTCATTTTCCCCTCCATGTGTTAGAACCTTCACGCATCGCACTTGACTCTCTGCAGGGTCACACACTTGATCTCACCCAAATTTATCTTACCTTCCTCTGCACACTACCACAATCAAGGAATTACAGTACCACCCACTGGTGGAACTCCTAATCCAAATGGTGTGAGGTCTAGTTGGGACTTCGTACTAGGGAGATCCCCTAAATGTTGGCGGGTCCAACACCATCAACATTTCTGGTGCTAGAAGGAGGGCTAGATGACAAGCTGAGCCCTTGAAGTTTGTTTTAAATTTCTACTCATATTTCATAACTTTTGTGAAAATCATAATCCCGACATGTTTTTCTCACGTTGTTGATTTTGAAGCATCAACAAGAATTTTATATGACTTGTCCAGATATAAGTTCAATGGTTATGATGGAACAACCTTTTTCAAGCATGTAATTTCCTTTGTTGGCTTATGTGATAGGCATGATGTCCCATCACATGACATTTCGGGTGAGTTTTTCGCTTTCATGTTCAAAGGGCACACAAAGCAATGGTGTTACAGATTGCATGTGGCCTATATACACTCTTTTGATAACGTGTTTAGAGAATTATGTCGTACTTTCATTCTTTATGACCCCAAAGCCCTTAATTAAAAAAAAATTTGAAATTGTCAAAATCACATGATGAATCCCTTCAAGATTTTCATAGTCGTTTTCTTCACTACTGCTATGAATTTCCTTAAGATGAAGTTGACTGGAAACTTTTGGAGGAAATATTACAATATCTTGTTCATGTTTCTGAGAATCTGCATGAGTTAGAATCTTTCAAACCTCTCCCAATATACCTCGGTGCTAGAGATTCTAAATATGATATGGACAAGGTTATTGACCCAAGTGACCCTCCGTCCCCTTCTCAACAAACAGATCTAGCTCCACAGGTCAAGGTGGGAGAAGTTGAGAATCCAGCTATTGATCTATCGCCATCTCCTCGTACCCCACCTACTCAGGATTGTTGTGAAAATTTGGATTGTAACCCCAATGGTTGTCATGTGGTCTTATCTCCTCATCCTCCATCCTTTGGTCCCTTTGATCCTCTAGATTTTGGTGTGTTGTGTTCATCCCTCTTGGATCTCACTTGTGATGTTCATGACGATCAAGTTCTGGATGGAGTTAGTGTTGAAAAAACAACATGTGATATCATTTTTTATGAGTATGTGTGGGAGTATGAACAAGGATCTACGGTGAAGGATGACTAACTTATGTCCGCACCTCGTCCGCTTTATCCTAACATCTTCCACGATTCTTCCATTTTTGTTCAATATTGTGAAAATTCATTTCCAGATGTTTCTATATCCGATCATTCACAGAACACACAAGATGCTAGTTTTTCATTGGATTGCGGAGAGGAAAAATCTATCTTCCCCAATCCTCCTGATCTCTCATCTTACCTTTCCGGAAACATAGAGGATGAAATTTCTTGTTTTCATCATCCCCTCTTTATGATTTGTTAAATCATGAGGATGCTGCCAACCATCATCTTGAATTTTCTAATCATGGTTTTCATGATCTTTTCATTCATTCATCTGATCATGATTATGATTTTCCTACTATTGATCTTTCTAAGCCTTCGGTCTTTGATTATCCATCTTCTAATGAATGGGAAACTCCTCAAGTTGTTGAGGCACTTCAGCCCGAGCTAATGGTTAGTTCAAGTTCTCATAGCCTTGAGGTTAGTTCCACTCCTAATCAGAAATATTTTGAATATTTCTAGGCTCCTCATCACTCTATTAATCACATTGAAAATTAATCTATTTCACAGTTTTCGCATCCTCCACCTGAATCACACGATCCTATTGCTCATGCACTTGATGAACCATACGTAGCAAGCACTATTCAAAAAAGGAATTTTTCTTCTTTCTTTATGTTTTCTCTTTTTACAAGTTCGAAGGTGTGTACATGCTTTTCTTCCATACATAATGTGATAGGACACCATGATACATCTGCAAAGTGCCTTTCATGTTCTTTTCGTATTTTCTTTTCTATGGTTGCATTCAAGCTTCGAAATTATCGGTTTACATTGTTTTATCTTTCTTGTCTATTGGTTTTCTTCTATATCTTTCTTCTCGATCATGTTCTCGCCTTCATGGGCCAACCAATGTGTTGATGGTTGCATTGGAAGTATCAATTCACATGAGTTGGCTTATTTTTAGCTTAGGTTAGGAGTAGGAGTAGTTTTGATTTTCTTGTTTGTATCTTGATTTTCTTACTTTGTCTTGATTCTTTCTTTTATTTGTTTTCTTTTTCACCTACAAGTTATTTTCTGCATGAAACTGTGTTTGGCTTCTTAGACAAGAAGGTTGAAGTCCAAGAGGAACTTGTACAACTATAAACACTTGGTTATCTATCTATTCCCTCTCTTGATGTGAATCTTGCATTTTTTTTAGTTGATGATACCCTGATGGAAAATACGTTCCTCATAGAGAGAGTAATGGTGAAATCATGAGGTTTGCACTCTTAACTAGTACCACCTACTCTAATCGGTTTTATATATTCAGTTAACCCTTGTTAACTCAGTCAAGTAGAATAAGGAGAGGGGGAACACCTTAACAAGTATGCCAGTGGTATATATATAAATATCCTTCTCTGAAGGGACAACCTCTTCTACTCTCAATAAGTCGGGATCTCTCTTCTGACTCATGAAATAAATAAGTGCCTATGCACAGTAATTTGAAAAATGAAAAAAATAAAAAAATAAAATAAAGGGTGAAAGAAGAGAAAGGCTTCCTACATAGAGAGGTGAAGAAAGTAACTCTGCTAGGGTACTATCTAGGCTTATTGGCATCAGAGCGATGCTTGTTTCCCTAAAGTGACTCTGTCAAGTTATTGTACAGGCCTACTGGAAATACAGCAACACCAAAGATGAAACGTAAACTATAACATTATATATCTATATAACCCTCATCCCCAATCAAAACAACTCTGTTTGACTTGTCTTGGTATGTTTGATTTCGATAAAGAGAATGGTAGGGACTACATCTTTAACTCAAGCTAAGTGAAGAAGCTATGATAATCAAAGAACTGAATAATGCTTTCGAAAGATTTAGACTCACTTTGCACAAGACAAGGTCCATACAGAGAGTTAGAGTTCTACCAGTGTGTCGCCAATGTTGTGGAAACCACACTCCAAAATTTTTCCTATTCTTCGATTTTGGAGCCTCCATTCTAGACCACAACAACTCATATCACACTGATCTAGGTAATTTTGCTTCAATTGAGCCTTATTCTTTGTATATTTTCTTGTGTTTGCTCACTTAGTTATTTTTCTAACCCACAAGTCAATCTCTTTACTTGGTCCTTTGACAGTTTTGGGCTTGCCATAGAGAACTACACAATTCTTGAGGGAAACTGGCCTTACTCTTGGGAATTGCACAGTCCTAACCACCAGTGAGACTTCAGCTCAGGAAATCCCTAGTATTGGATGGTAGCCAGCCTTGAGCTGGGAAATCATGCAGACAGGAGAGGAAGCCTAGGAATTGTGCAGAACCAACTGTGCTCATAAACTTCTCCGTGCATGAACCAGGGAGTTGCCCGATTGTTCCTAGAATTGCGCAATCTTTCCAGGCACTGCATGCCATTTTTTCTTGAAAAAGAAAAAATAAAAAATAAAAAAGCATCCCTAAAAGTAGGGATCTATTTTTGGCAACCCGAAGAAGGCACTTGAGTCATTTTTAGAAAGTGTTGCCAAGTGTCATTTTTTTCCTTGATTTTAGGCATGCATGTCATAAACCCTAACTTGACCAAATCTATTTAATCGACACTGTTAGAGCTCATTTTCACATTCGATCTTGGAGCTTTTGCATTCCCGAGGAGATCAAGGAACATTCGGTGTGATCGTCATTGCTTTTCCAGGTGAGCTTTTCTTTTCTAGTCTTTTGCTGCTTTTCTGTTTCTTTTTGCGGTTTAGCATGTGAAATTTATTTTTCACTTGTTTATTTGAACAAATGTAGGCATATTAACTTGTTTTATCTTGTAGAAGTGTTGTTTCAAGTTTTATATTTCCTTTCCTAAGTGTCGCATGAGTTACCCTATTTTTGCACCAACGATCATTGTTGCGGTGACTCTCTTCACATGCTTCATTTTATTTCAGTTTAATCAATTCCTACACTTGTTTCCTATGCACGCATCAACGCTTAGTCAGATCTACACTTAGCATCACATCACCCTTTATATCTACTTGATTTTCACACTCCCCTTAGGCAGATATGGGTACCCTTACTGGGATCTCACACTTCACTTCATGCACTATGCAATATGGGAGCTCAAGACCTTTGCCTTGGCTTCTGGAATTGTGTAGAGCCTGTCCTGGGCTAGCTCTAGTTGTGCATTGTGTAATTCTACGAGCCAGCCTCCTAGCTTGGCCACTGTGACTCCGCAATCTATAGTCTCTCCCGACCTTGGCCCAGACTGAACTGCACATTACACAGTTCCAGTGATCAAGCTTCCTGACTGACTGTTGGGACTATGTAATGCGTAGTTCCCACAATCAACCACTGACCTTTGTCAGCCATAATTGTGCAATCCTTCCCATCATAAGCCCAACTTATGGCATGATCTTGTCTTGTAGTTTCATTTTTTTTAAACTGACATTTTATTTCCATGAAATTCCTCTATGTCCCACAGGTACAACAATTTTTGAGCATCTCTCTAGCAGTTACAGTTAGCATGGCATCCAAGAGAGCTACATCAAATGAAACCACTAAGAGCAGTACTGGGGAAGTAGTTGAGAAGATATCAGTTGATCTACTAATTTATGCAGATACTTAGTTGTTCATTGAGAAGGGTATAACACTGACATGACAGCAAATCAAAGATACTTTCGCAAAGAACTTCAAGGAAGACTTACAAGACCAGAAGGATTATCTCAATATCCAACAGTTAGGATTATACAAGGTTGCATGAAGGTACCCCGCCTTCCCATGTGCAGACATTATCAGCTGGATTGTCTCACACACAAATGAACATACTATGACACTCAGCAGTTTTAGTGAGAGAGAGCATGCCACCTTCAGGGCATAGAACTTTTAGGAGATGTATCATTTACTCGAGCTAGTGAAGCACATGGTATCATTTTTCTATGCCACCCATAGCTTTGTGAAAACTAGAGATATTGTCAAGCATTGGGTGAAAGAGTAGTCAAATTTTAGACAAACACCCACTCATGTTTACAAGACAAATCCCCTCAGGAAGGCTTATCAATTCTTGATCCTATTTTCCTACATAACATATGGTCAAGAGAACACATAAACATTTCTTGAAGGGTAGGTAGTCGTACTGGACCAGTTGGTGAGTGATGGGAATCCATTCAACTGGTCAGATTTGTTGGCTCACCAATTGAAGATCCACGTTATCAACGGTCAAAATCAGACTAAGAATGAGAAAGAAAGTTTTGACATGTCTGCATACTTACTAGATGCAATCTGTGTCCAATAGTATTTTCTTGTAATGGGTTGGACATGGACACTAAAAGAGACTACCGTCATCATCTATTTCAATTTTCTTTCAGACTGCAGCTATCGAGGAGTGATGGAAAGGCTAACTAATCATTTTATCATATCGATGTACAAGCTTATCTTTGAGCAGGATCCACCTTGCATGTCCCGAGAAGTAATGCAAGTGATAGTAAACATTGCACATTGGTAAGCCTCACTAGGTGGCACCTTCATAAGAGTGTTTGGTAGAGAGAAGCCTCTGCATGTTCTACCAAGGTTTGCCACTAACGAGATGATCATGTAAGAAGTTTCATATCACCACTCTACAGGGTTGTCGGTAGGATTGCATAGGAAGAAGAAAGCACCATGGCCCGCTCTTCATTTGTGGTTCACGTTATACCAGATTAAGATCTTGAAGGATGCATATGTCAAGGCTAAGGATATATTGAAATTCGAGTTCGGAACCAAATAATTTAATCCATATGATCCCCACGGAATATGCAAGGACCACTATGTGAGGGAGTATTTTCCATGGATCCACGAGGCATTTCACTGACTAGAGGAGGATCCTTGAAGGTATTGCTATAATGCCTCCAGACTCAATGAGCTGGTTAACTTAGCAGGAACTTGGAAATCTTCTCTGTAAGTAGTAGTAGCCCAGGAAGCAACAACAGTGGCAACAATCCAGTGCAGGACAAGGGAAATAGGAAGATTATTATGAACCCAGAGGCAAAGCAAAGTTGCAAGATGAAGGTAGATCCTATCTTGGAGAAGGACGATTTGGCAGTGGAAACAAAGAGGGAGCAATAGATAAAGAGAGCAGAATGAAGGAAGAGAGAAAAACAAAGGTTGTAGGAAGAAGACCCTAAGTTGCAGGAGATGGAGAAGAAGCTAAAGGAAGAACAGGAGTTGGGGATGAGAGAAAGAGAAGATAAGAATAAAAAAGAAGAAGAAAATAGGAAAGGAACAATGATAGAGTAAACAATGCCCTTATAGGTTAATGAGTCAGAACAACGAGCAGCTAAGGAAGACGGTGAACAGATGTAGGATTGGGAGCTTACTCATCATATTCATAAATTGATTGAAGTGACAGACATGGAGATGGAACATGAGCCACAGAATGAAGATACTAACCTGATGTCGAGATCACCACAAGTCATCTCTTAGTCTCTGCCACCTCTACTGTCAGAACTAGCCCTGAGCAAGCAACGAGAAGTTGTTCTCCTTGATGATGATCTGGTCATGGATGTGTACAATATATCATTTGACTATTTGTAGAAGAAGACTGTACAGGCATGGAGGAAGCACTTTCTGGATGATCATGCATCACCTACATTCATCAAGGAAAGGGTGATAGTTTCATATAGCAAGGAGTATCCAACTGCCCTTACCAAATCCATATTGGGCTATGTAGGAGAAAAAAGCTCAAATTTTAACTACCTAATGACCGAGAATGAACAATTGGCAAAGAACTTGCAGGTTGCCAGGAAAGAGGTAGAACAACTTCGAGCATCAATGCATAATGCAGTTTCCACAATGGGGGAGATGAGGAAAGTGATACTCGTTGAATTATCAACACTTCAAGGTACCATAAGGAAGCTCTATGAGGGATTTTTCACTGTGCATATATAATTTTTCTGTGTGCATGGCCTATAGCAATAGAGAAAAGAGTTTTCTCAAACTCTCAAGAACATACATGCTACCATCACCCATGTACAAGAGTGGAAAATGTGGTACAAAGGGGCCCCGCTTGACTTAGTTAAGAACATGAAGACACAGGTAGAGATGGAGAAATTAAAGGTCTGGATGTTGATCCAAAACTACGAGCAACTCGCCCCATTCATTAGCAACATACATGCCTCATATGTGTAGTTGTACATTAGTTTGGATGTCATGGTGAGAAAGCACAAGAGCCCATCAATTGGTTCCCTCACTGATGCTAGACCCAAGAACCACGTCTGGCTAGAGATTGATGAGTACGTGGAGTAGCTAAGATGGGAGGCCACCAGGGAGGACTTGGATCTTAATGCACACATCATGCAAAGTACATCGGTGGTCTTGATAAGGTCAACACCATGTTGGACATGCTTCAGAACGAGTTGTATACAAGTTCCAAGGCCATATACCTCAAGGCCATGGAGGCAAGATTCCTCTTTTAGAAAGACACCATCAAACTATTTAGGGACACCATCATACTATACCAAGCTTGGCATCAATATGTGACTAAGAAGCACCAAATGGAGGTTGCCGAGTTGGTCTTTCCCCAAACTTCAAAATCATAGTACTTTGTCTTGTTAGGTTGTATCTAGCCTATTTTGTCTTACAAGGGTACATGTGGAAAATGTAATAATATTTGTAAATATGTTGTAAGTGAAATTCCAAGTGTCATTAGTGGAATGTGAAAGGTCATCATGTTATGTAACAAGTTACTTGTAAATAATTTGAAAAGTCATGAGGCTAGTGTTGCAGCAGCTACAACCACCATCCAAAATTTTGTCTTAGCCTATTTGGGAGCATCCCTACCAACCTTCACAGCAACTTACCTTGCTTCACCAAGTCGTCGAGCTTCAGTTTCTTTCTTGCTCAAAGGTATCCTTTCAATCATAGTTTGATATTTTCCCTTCACGGGCTGCTCATTTGGACTTGGTTCGGCTGCAGGCTGAGTAGCTTCCTAGTGAAATTTGTGCATTTCTAAAGGGCAACCAGCCTTCGCTCTAGGAATTGCGCAATTCCCTCTGACAGCCTATTGGGCTCCAGGATTGCACAATCCTACCAGCCAAACCTCCCAACATGATTTGCTCAATTTTCCCCATCAACAGGCAGTTCAGCCCAGGATTTTCACAAATCTAGGTAGCAGTCAGTTGCTAGGCCTAGAAATTGTGCAATCCCCTTTGGTAGTCAACCCAACTTACAGTCAGAAATGTGCATTTTTGTCCAGTAGTCGAGTAGTCGCTTGCATGTGTAGCTGAGTTGACTGGTTCCCTCTAGGACCGAGCAAAATAGATTTGCATGCATAGGTTGTTTCTCCCAAGGCAACATGCAAAGGCATCCCTTGTCTCAGGGATCTATGTTTAGCAGTTGGATGTTACATGTATGGAACAAGTTAGAAACCTCCCTCCAAGTCTTTCTTCCCCTAGATTTGTGGCATGCACGTCATAACCTCGATATTATCAAAACTCATTAACCAGATGCTGCAAAGCTCATTCCTCACATCAACCTTGCAGCTCTGGCATCCCAAACCACATCTAGGAGTAGTCAGCACATTCAGCTCAACTATTTTGGGGTAAGATCGCTTTCCATGCCTTGTGCTGCATTTCTATCGCTTTTTGTGTTTTCTCTTGTGGGAGTACTATTTTCTTGATTTCTTCGAATGCCTACTGTTGTTTACATATATTCTAGCTTGTCTTAGCTCTGTTTAAATTTTTGTTTCTATCTCACTGCTGTCACATGCATGAAATGGTTTTGCACGGACATTCACCCAACTGACAAACGACCTCACCCACATGCATGTTGATCTATTTTCTCAATCTTCCTTTCAAGTTTTGCATGCACTATTTATCACTTCTGCTATCACTTAGTGTCGCCATGCATTTCCTCAACTTACTTGCTTTCAGTTGCCCATTGGTAAGTAGGGCCAACCTTGACCCGGTCTCTGCCTTAACCAAGGCTGCATTGTGCAATCAGGAGAAGGAAGGCTCACATTCCTCTCAAGATTTGCACATTCTAGCCCAGTACTAACCTCCTGGACTGAATTGTACATTTCTAGAGGTCAGTGTCCACTTGGCCCAAAAATTTACGCAAATTTATCCCTCGGCCAGCAGTCTTTCCCAGCTGGAATCACATATTCCTCAATCCCAACAACCAACTGCCGAACTGGATTGCGCATTTTGCAGTTCCAGCAGTCAGTTAGTCTCCCAACAACCTAGAATGTGCCTTATCCAATCTTGGCAGTCGGTCTACTGACCTCCTGGCTGAAATTGCGCGACCTTCATGATCATTCACCCACATATGTTGCAAGTTAGTTCTCATGTTCATTTTGGTTTTCGACTGACATATTTCTTGCTATGAGTGTTTCCATCTCTCCAGGTATCACAAGTGTTCATCTGCCTCTCAGCAGTACAGGTACAATGGTTTCCAAATTCCAAGAGAGCAGAGATGAAGACGCCATTTGCAGTACGCTTGGGGATGTAGTCGATCAAGTGTCCATGGGCTTACCTACACACGAAGACATCAAGTTGTTCATGGACAACAACATAAAGCAGGAGCATCATAGCGAGCATCATCATGAACATCAACTAAAGGCATCATACCAAATGAAGTGAATGCAGCGAATGCAAGAGGAAGGTTGTTGACAACATAGAGGCAGAGAAAAGTTGCAAGATCAAGTAGATCCACTGATAATGAAAGCAACTTTGGAGACTCGGGCTATGAAGTGATGGCATGACATGAAGATCATGTGAAGGTAGAAGATGGAACAAAGAATGAGTTGCATGTGCTGAAGCAGCAACTCAGGAAAAACATGAAGCTGCACAAATAGTCGAATGAGTTGCAGCAGGAAGAGGAACAGTAGTGGAAACAACATGCACTCATGGATGAAACTGTGCCAATACAAGTTAAGGTTCCATCCCAACATCTGACATAGAGAAAACATGGTGAGTAGTGTTGTTGATCGAATTCAAAGGATCCAATAGTATACATGTCATTGAGCGCACGCATGCAGTCCAACCCATTCAACATAATCACCAAGGTGAAGATAAGAAACAAGTCCAACTGGGGATGAACATGCACTTCGACAAGTTGATGCGCATGACCACCAACACACACTTGAAGATCAACATGGACACTATGCATCAGTGTGTTTCTAGTTCAACTGTACCTAAGATGACCATGCACATGTTAGCAGATGAGTTGGATGAAGGGGTCGAACCAATTCACCAGTTGCAATGGAGGAAGGAGTTCGCTTCAGCAAGATGTCACCATGAGGTGCATGCACACCATCACAGATGACGAAGCTTGGCATCAACCCAATAGCTTCAGCATCACAAGCATGTCAAAGAGTTGGTCTCACCACAACGAACCGAGTGTTAGTGATGTCTTGCAAGGCTTTCTCAACCCATGTTTTCTCACATGAGTACATGTGCATTGTAATGTTGAGTCATGCCAAGTCAAGTGTCAACAGTTGGATGTAATAGTCATAGAGTAGGTGAAGAGTCATGAGGGTAGTTTAACTATCACAAAGGGGAATGTCAAGGGTCACCCCACCCTTTGCTATAACTAGTCCCTCATTACTCATTGTATAGGCTTTTGGTCAACCAAGCTTCTACTAAGACTATCTTGAAGAAGCCCTGGACAATATTGTAACGCGCCTTAGCTTCTCCACTGCACGAAGCTAGTACATCTCTTTAGAGGAGTAGGCGGATGTGGCTGTAATGTTCCACTAATGGGTCTAGCAGGTTTACATGGTGTATTGTATGATTGTGACTTACACTTCTTTAATAATAAGATCCAACACATTTTCATGCATATGTTGTTATTGTAGATGGATTGTTCCAGTTGTATTAATGATATATGTTGTTTAACTTACGTACTTGCATATGAACTAATTGACATGCAATTATATGAATCTTGTTGTTAATGTGTTGCATATTTTGTTAATGTTGTCACCTTCCGTGTCGATTTCTCTCCCATACGCAGACGGACCTCTCTCTGAACCTTGTTATATCAACTACCACACTTGTCTTGAGCTGATCCATGAGTGGTGTTCGTGTTATCTTACCGTGTATGTTGTGACTTCCGCATTTGTGTTGACTGCTCTGCCAGAAGCTATGCATGTCCTTTATGTTGTGTGTTCCTAGCTGAGTTGGGACTGATCCATTTCGACCTGGAACTCACCTTCACCTTCCTCTCCCTTTGAAGTGTTGGAACCTCTCATACTCATTCCTTGACTCACTTCATCATTCACACCCTTGCTACTGACAGAGTTATCTTACTTGCCCCTGTGCGACATCATGGTCAAGGCATTACCTTATGACACCCTATTGGGACTCCTACACCAAACGTTTGAGGTCTAACTGGGACTTCTTACCAGGGAGATCCCCCTGACATGTTGGTGGGTCCAGCCCCATCAACAGGTAGTCAAAGAGTCACAAAGGGGAATGTCAAGGTCCACACCACCCTTTGTTATAAATAGAACCACATAACTCATAAAAGAGGTTGTTGGAAGCCAAGCTTTTGGCTAGTTTTAGGCTTAGAAAAGGAATGGGAGTATTGTGAAGAGCCTTGGCTTCTCCATACCATAGAGCGAGTATACTTCTTCGGAGGAACAGGTGTTCTTGACTGTAATGTTCCACTATTGGGGCTAAAGGTCGTCAATGGTGTATGTATGGATGGAACTTCACTTATATTAATAATATTAGAGTCAGAACGCTTTCATGCATATGTTGTTAATGTAGTTGGGCTATTCTGGTTTCTTTTAGCAATGTATGTTATTTAACCTGTGCATATGCTTATGAACTACTTTGTATGAATTTGTATGAATCTTGTTGAATATGTGTTGTTGAATTAACTCATCACTTTAATTTGTGTACTATTCTTCATTTTAGCTTGTGATGTTGTTCTGCTTGTGTGTTCCTTTCAAGCTGCGTACTATTATAAGCTTCAAAGGGGAACACTTCCTTTTCCCCTCTGTGTGTTAGAACCTTCATGCATCACACTTGACTCTCCATAGGGTCACACACTTGATCTCACCGAAAGTTATCATACTTTCATTTGTGTGTAACAAGGGTCAAGGCATTACACTACCACCCATATTGGAACTCCTACTCCAAATGGTGTGAGGTCTAGTTGGGAATTCATATCGGAGAGATCCCCTGAATGTTGGTGGGTCCAACATCGTCAACAAAAAGCCAAGCGTAGTAGTAGGAAAGGATCTGTATTGTTGTAGCTCATTTTTGTAGTGACAAAGGTAAGGATGTTGAGGATGCTAAAGTCCTAAAGAGGTATTTGGTTTTGCAGCAATTTTAGGATGAATTTCTAGTAGATATCTCAGAGTTACCACCTCATAGGGAAGTGTAATTTTCTAGTGAGTTGATTACGGGAGCAACATCATCATCAAAGGCACCGTACAGGATGAGCACTGTGGAATTCATGGAATTGAAATTGCAGTTGAAGGAAATGTTTGATAAGGGATACATTAGGCCAAGTGTGACACCTTGGGGTGCACCAATATTATTTTTGAAAAATAAGGATGGTACTCTCAAGTTATGCATTGATTATAGGTAGTTGAACAAGGTTAATATTAATAACAACCATCCATTGTCAAGGATCGATGATTTATTTGACCAATTGAAGGGAGAAACAATGTTCTCAAAGATTGATTTGAGATCAGGATTTCATGAGGTATGCATCAAAGAAGAGGACATATATAAGACTGCTTTCCAGGCCAAATATGGGAATTATGAGTTTGTAGGTTCCTTTTGTTTGACTAACTCTCAAATTATTTTCATGTGTTTGATGAATATGTGTTGCATCCTTATCTAGGAAAATTTGTGATAGTATTCGTTGATGACATATTGATAGATTCTAAGAATGAGGAGGAGCATGCAGAACATCGATCAGTAGTGTTAAGACTGTTGAAAGAGCATAATTTGTATGCCAAGATTTGTAAATGTAGTTTCTTTAAGGAAAGGTACATTACTTAGGGCATGTGGTTTCCAAGGAAGGTATAGTAGTGGACCTAGAAAGTATCAGAGCTATCATGGAATGGGAAACTCCTAGGAATGTGGATGAGGTCAGATCATTTATGGGATTAGCAAGTTATTACAGGAGGTTCATTAGGACTTCTCACAAATTTCCTATCCTATTACATCCTTGTAGTGAAAAGGAATGAAATTTGAATGGACAAAGGAATGTGCAACTAGTTTTGAGCAGTTGAAGCAGTTTCCTACAAATGCCCCATTTCTAAAGATTTCAAATTTAGAAAAAGAGTTTGTGGTATGTATAGATTATTGCAAGAGAGGACTTAGTGGAGTCCTAATGCAGAAAGGACAGGTAGTATGCTATGATTCAAAGAAATTGAATGAGCATGAGTAGACCTATGTGACTCATGATCTTGAGTTGGAAATGATAATTCATAAATTGAAGATGTGGAGACAATATCTTCTTGGTAAGAGGTTTATTTGGATGAGTGATCATAGTGGGTTGAGGTAATTTTTTGACCAACCTAATTTGAATGCCAAGCAAGCTAGGTGGCTAGCTACACCTAGTGAGTTTTACTTCGAGATCAGGTACATTAAAGGTAAAGAGAACAAGATTCCACATGCTCTTAGCAGAAAAGTGCAGGTATATCACATAAACAATATGAGTTCTTATGGGACATATTTATAGGATCAGATCTTACAAGAAGGACAACAGGATGATAGGTATTAGCAAACATAAGCACATGCTACAGTAGCAAAGTACAAGTGAATAGGATGTGGATTATCATCTCATGATAGATGGTTTTGTCAGATTTAGGGATGGGATCTATGTGTCGGGCAACAATGAGCTCAAGAAGCTTATATTGCAAGAATTTCATGTTAATTTGTATTCAGGTCACCTGGGATATCAAAAGACATTAACAACGATTAAGAAGTTCTACCATTGGCTAAACTTGAAGAAAGAGGTGGCTAAATATGTTGTGAAATGTTTGGATTGTCAACAGGTAAAATTAGAGTGTAAGCATCTAGGTAGTTTATTACATCCTATTCTGATTCCAAAGTGTAAATGGAGGTCATTTCCATGGATTTTGATTACAGTTTTGTTGAGGACATATAAACAACATGATTATATTATGGTTGTGGTTAACAGGTTGAATAAGGTAGCTCACCTCATTCTAGTGAAGTCTGCGAATTCAGCTAGTGAGGTAGCCCAGACCATCTTCTTGTTGGCTTAGGGGTTCCTGACCCAAGTTTAGAGTTAATTGCGCCAAACAAAACCCTACACTACTGGCCCTTTTGGCAACAACCTATGTAGTGTAGGCTACAGTCTCACCCGAAGTGGTATGGGGGAATGTTGGAACCAAGTTTTCGCATCCAAAGATCAGTGTGATGTCTTTTAGTGCCCTAGATATGCCTTCGTGCAGATATACAAGCCCCTAGGGCTCGGTACTACAACTCCATTTAAACATCCCCTAGACCTTCGTGAAGGTCAACAATCAGTCTTTGCGGTCCCTTAAGAGTCGAATCATCCACTTAAGTGCATTAGAAAATAGCCCTAGATTTGAACTCGCGTAGATCTACTTAAGTATTTAATAAACATAACAGAATGTATCAAAACCTTCATGAAAGTACTTAACATGCAGTGCATATAGTTATTAAGACTTATTCCATAGAGTCGCACATTATTATATCAATATTTCATAAATACATTGATCATCCACAACATATATTGCAATCATAACTAAACAGAAGTAAACAGATAAACACAGGAATTCTTTGATAATATTCTTTATTGATCTTTAGTTAGGATTTAAAAACTAAAAATTACCATGCGCACTCAACTGTAGGGGTCCGTGCACTCAGCTGCGGACTATATATAGGCCTCTGTGCACTCAGCTACAGAGCCTTTCTCTCCTATCTGATCCATTTCTTTGTGCTAAGGGTTCCAAGACTTCACTCATTATCCATCATGACCTATTCTACCTTAGACTCTCTAAGGCACGCCTATTTATATAATCCCATGGTCCGTGGACCGTGGGTGGATCTCAAAGCCAACTCATCTTTACATAAACAAGGGCTAAAACCCTTTTTGACTCCTAACCATCTATGTGCTCCACATCCACAAATCGTGGAGACTTTATATCATTTACAAAAATTACATCAAAACTTGGGGTTTAACCCCAAAAATAACCTAGGGGACCCCATCCCAACAAGCGCCCAACATAAATATCATGACTTGCCCTCGAGGCACTCGACTGGCGCGGAGATATTTATAAGAAGATCCCCCAACTCTACCTTAACTACAACAACTTTGACAGTGCTCTGAGTGGCTTCCTTCTTGACCTCTTCTACTAGCATCTCTGTAGCTTGTCCTTCTGCAACTAGCTTCAGTGTCTGTTGCATCTGATGCAAGCCCATCAGATTCTCCTAAATGTTGGTCATGACCTGGTAAGCTTTGTCTAACCAAGGCCCCAGGCCGACCTTAAGCAAGGCCTCCTTCTTCTAGGCTGCTTCTACCTACGTGAGGAGTTGCTTCCCCTCCTGCAACTTGGCTAGGCGCTGCACTGGAGCAATTGAGCTCACCATTGCCCTGACTTCATCGTACTGCTTTTACAGCTCCCTAGCCTCTATATTCAGTTTCTGCAGGTTTGGGTCTTCCTGCAGAGTAGTCACCAACTCCATTGCCTACTCAAATAATGTTGTGCAATCTGCAACTGTGGCATCCAGAGTGGCCAGTCCTTCCTTAATTGCGGCTCCGCACTACTCTTGGACTTCCGGTGGAGTCAAAGGTTGCATCTTCAATTGCAGCTCGATTAACTTCATGTTGAGTTCAAATTGAACTCGACTAACCTCTTCCTTTGCTTCACACACACCAGTGGCTAACTTCTTGACCTTTTCTTCTGGCTGTGCATCCTCGAGAATATGAAGTTCCGACACAGTTCTGCATGCCTCCATGACTGCTGACTCCAGTCATGAATTGTGTGCCTGGAGTACCTCCTTTTCTTCTAAAATTTGTGTGTTCTCGGTGAATAGCTTCCGATTATTCACCTAGATCTTGCTAACAACACTAAGTGCTCACTATTCCTGGAGGCAAAGCTCTCTCGCAATTCCACGTAATAATTCATGCAATGTCTCCAGTTGCTTCATAGTAAGGTTTAAGCCCATCTTCAAGAGGCTATCAAGGAGGGCACATTGTTCCTTGGTCTCGGCGCTTACTAAACCTGTAGGCAAGGGGAAGACTCACACATCCATTGTCTGCCACACAACTAGCTCCACGTCGGTACTTTGTTCTTGTGCCGAACTACCTGCTGTGCCACTAACTTTGTCAACATCTGCTTGGAGCTTAGTTGCTTGGAACTTCAATTCTTGAAGATCCTTCTGCACTCCTCCCAAGGTTTGAATGTAATGTTTTTCCAACTACTGAAATACTTCTATGGCAACGTCCCTAATTTTATCACTGTTCTCATCGAGATTGGTTTTTGTAAGCACCAGGGGCTCAACCTGTGTTTTGTGTGCCTTTTGCTTTTTCCTTGACCCATCTTGTTGTTCTAATTCTTGCCTTTCCACCATGAAAGGGATGTGCTTCCCTTCCTCGCCTTTTCCGCCTTGCCCTATTTCTGTTTCTGTTGCTGTCAAAGGTGACTAGTCCCCTTTATGGGGCTCGCACTGCTCTTGCTCTGCCTTCTCCTTGGCAGTGCGTTCCTCCTCGACCCAAGCCTTTTCTGTAGCATCTTTCTTCTTCTACGCAGCCAAGTTCTGCCCAGCCTACTTGGTTTCCTCCTTCCTTTTCTTTGCGGTCGCACTCTCTACACCTGTTCTTGGCCCAACAGCTAAATATAAAGGGGCACGCCACTTGGATGGCTAGTGCAACACGACCTCCTACACATCGGAGTCCTTCACCAAATAAGGCAGGTCATACCACTTCTAGGTAGGATCCTTCCGTGCCTGGATATAGACCTAGTGGAAGTCAGCCTTGAAAGTTGTGTAGGCTGACAACTATGTATACAAGGTTGGGGACAACCTTGGGCACTAGTTAACTACCATGTGTATATTTTCTTCCACAAGACCCAAAAACTCTTCATTTATGTGACACGTGTGGGGTCCTTCATAGCCCATAGGGAGGTGAATTGCACGGCCTTCGACAATCCTTCTTCCATTGGAGGAAATGGGCTGTCCTTCGACAGCTCCCATGCAACCAACACAATGGAGAGAAGAAACCAAGCATAATGCAATGGCTTGGTCTCATCTTAGACCTCGCGGTAATTCGCAAGGAATTCTTGGCATAGGTACCTAGACCAATTAAATAGTATTCCTTTCACGCACTGAGCTTCTAGAGATACGATGGGCACCAGAACTTCATATGTACGAAACTTCCTCATCACCTTGCCCGCCAATATTTGCATGGCCAACTGAACTGCAAGGTCGTTTATTGATAGGATGGAATACCCTCGCACCTTCTTCACAAGTTTATAATCATTTTTCATGCACTCAGTGAGCTCCTTCTCTCATGTCTTTTTGCCAAACTCCTTGGCCAGATTCAGCCCTTCATGTGGCAAGTGTGTAAGCCTATGAATCAACATATCAGTTATGGGGATAGGCCCTCCTAGCCATAATCACCCATCATGTACCATAGTGAATAGTTGTCGTATGTGAGTTGTGTTAATTCGGGTGCGGTGGTAATGTGGCACCCAAAGCAAGTTGAGCAACCCAGATTGATCAACACGATGGGCCCATTCCTCTGTTTCCAGTGATGTCACGCCCGTGCCTTCATAATATACTCGTTTCATGAAGTTATCCATTGCTAAGTGTGGGAACTTAGCGTGATCCGCTAAGTCCCAGTCCTCCATCTTTAGTAACGGGACTTGCGTGAGCTGCAGACCTTCAAAAGGCACCTGCTCAGGTAGCAGGGGTGTGGAAATGAAAAATTTCTCAAAGTTTAGGTCTTTTGGAATCTTCGCCTTTCCTTTCCTTAGAGGGATATACTGAGGGAGCTTTGTGATGGGCTCTGCTCCTTCGGCATCAACATCTTCGGTTCCCTGGCCATCTTTTGCCTTTAGGTCTACAACCTTCTCTTTGCCTTTTGTCGGCTGCTTGTATTTTTTTTGTGTAGGTGTCACGGTATGCTTCCTGGGGGAAACACGTATCTGTACCAGCTTCTACTGCATCTCCTTTACCATGGATTGTTTCAAACTTGGCGACCTCAATGTCGTGGGCACTGTAGGCATAGCTTCAACACTAGATATTTTAGGGCCTAGTGCGTTAGATACAATGGCCTCTACACTCAAAGCTTCCACGGGGTTGGTGGCAGTCATCGTCTCCATAAATAGCTCATGGGCTTCAATAGAAATGTCTCTGTGGGCAAAGAAATCTTCCCAAAACGCTCGGCTCATAAGCAATAGAAAGAAAATTTCAGAAAAATATCCAAGTGTGCAAAGTGTTCTTTGTTGAACTGGCACGCGTAATTTATAGGGGTTTTTGAATTCAAATCTAACCATTCCCCCAAACTTTCAACCATTAACGTTGTTTTCGCAGAAGATCTTGAAATATTTTGGCCTTAAATGCCACCATCCCGCTCCCCTTAACCATTTTCTGGTTGCCAAATCAGGAATAGTGACTTCAATGGTCACTTTCCTGTTGTGTTGCACGACACCTCCCTCCATAAAGTAGCTTCCTATATTGCAACTTCACCACTTCCCACACAACCCGCCCGCTGCATAGTCCTCCAACCCTGGCAATGTAGTTTATATTCACGCGCTCCCTTGCAACTTCTTGGAGCACTAAGACTGTCCTGTTGAGTCTTGAAAATGTCATTCATTTCCATTACACTTTCACTATTATGTCCTTTATATCACCTCCATTTCACCTCCATTTCACTACTATGTCACCACATTCATCCCACTTTCATTATCATTGGGCCACCTTTATGTTTTTCCAATCTTTATTATTTCTAAGCCTTTTAAGTGAATTTGTGGTTAAACATTAGAAAATAATGTGCATATGCTTATACCTAACAAATGGGTTGAGATTGTTGACATGTGTAGGTTGAAAGGAGGCTTCTAGAAGACCCTTATGTGGCACCCCAAGGCCAAATTCGAATTTGAGTGGAAAGAATCATGGGATCATGAGGATATGTGTCACATCTCCTAATTGTATTGTAACTCTAAGAAGACATGTGTCTTATCAGTTCTTATTTTGATTAGGACTCTAGAGGTAGAGGGAGAGATTCATGGATTCTCATTAATGAGATGGCTCTCATCTTTTTGTATAAATAGGAGATCTCTCTCCTTCATTTGTTAGTCCTCTTTAGCTTAGAGTTTGGAGTTCTTAAGTCTTTTTAGCTTGTGAGTTTGTAGTTCTTCCTTGATGGCTTTTGAAAGCTTTGGAGAGCTTTGTTGTACTTTGTAATTTTGAAGAATTTGAATAAAGCTTTGATGTTCTCAACATGGAAGGAGATGTGAAGTAGATGTCATGGAGCACATTAGAATGTAAGGTAGAGTAGATTTCATTTTGTAATTTTGCTTTGATTTCATTATGTCATTTGATTGCTTTCAAGTTGGTAGATTAGATTTTTCTTTCATGCAATTTTAATTCATGCAAGTGTGTTCAACCGGTTGATTGTAGATTAGTAATGCAAATAGCTTTTTAATGACTAATGACATGACAGAATCATCTTGTCCTCCTGCTGATTTATTTTTTTTGAGTTCTAATTCCAGCATTGTTATTTCAATCAGTTTTGTTTTGCTCATTTACTTTCCTGCAATTTAGATATCATATTGCTTAACTTGTTCATGATTGCTTCCCATAAGGTAGATTGAGCTGAAGGGTAAAGGATCAGAAGAGTTGAAGTAGTGTGATTAGTTTCCTTTATGCAATTTAATTTCTTGCAATTTAGATATCATATTGCTTAACTTGTTCATGATTTCTTCCCATAAGGTAGATTGAGCTGAAGGGTAAAGGATCAGAAGAGTTGAAGTAGTGTGATTAGTTTCCTTTATGCAATTTAATTTCTTGCAATTTAGATATCATATTGCTTAACTTGTTCATGATTGCTTCCCATAAGGTAGATTGAGCTGAAGCGTAAAGGATCAGAAGAGTTGAAGTATTGTGATTAGTTTCGTTTATGCAATTTAATTTCTTGCAATTTAGATATCTTATTGCTTAACTTGTTCATGATTTCTTCCCATAAGGTAGATTGAGCTGAAGGGTAAAGGATCAGAAGAGTTGAAGTAGTGTGATGAATTAGTTGCTTTGCTTTCAGTCTTTGAGTTGCTTTAAGTTCAGTTTTTATTTTCTTTTTCATACAGCAGCAAGGATACTGGGTTTCATAGTCACTGGCTCAATGATTGGTTATTGCATTCTATTTTGATTGAAGTAGCTGCATATTTACACTTTTGTTTAAGTACTAATTCCATCAATAACATGTTTTACGATCTTTTGAAGTGCTAAGTTTTGGAAGTTACCATTAGGGACATAGGCCTTGTCTTGAAATCTCTATCCATACTTGTCCTTTAAAAATATTCTTAAGACCTTAGGATAGGATTTCCATTTGCATTAGACACTTTAGGAAACCAACAAAAACAAAACCCCAAAACAAAATAAAATCTATAAAATAACGAAGTAAGAAAAAGGTTAACTAAGCACATATGGTGCACCACACTTCATCAGTTTACGATACCCGGATTGATAATTTATGTAAAGCAATTTAAGACATTAAATTGACTAGACATTTTGGCGCCGTTGCCGGGGAAGTGTAATTAGGAGACCTTATTTCTTACATCTGAAATTTTTTCTTTTTAATAATTCTTGAGTATGCTCTCCTCCTGCACTTCGTGTGATTTGGAGGATCAGAAAAAGGATTGTTAAGTAAAAAAAATTAATTAATAATTCTTGAGTATGCTCTCCTCCTACACTTTGTGTGATCTGGAGGATCAGAAAAGAATTGTTATGTAAAAAAAAAAAGAGGAGACAAAATAAACTTCATCATTTCAATTGATTCAATAAAAAAAAAAAAATGAAAAAAAATGAAAAAATGAAACTCAACTGCTTTGATAGGTTCAAATTGTCCAAAATTGTCTGGTTATGGTTTGTAGTGGTCTTCAAAACACTGTATCCTATTCTAATAAGGTTTTGCAACTTAGCTGCGGAAACTGCCCTGATTCCGCAGCTAGTTGAGAATTCTGCGGTTGTTTTAAGGTTTAGCAGGTTACAAGCATCCATTGAAAAAATCGACCACATGGGCATCTCCAGAATTGTCCCGACATTGATCCTATCCTAGTCACCCAGCTCAGATAGAAAAAAAACCAGCTTATATAGCTATCTCTATTCCTAGCTTTCACTGTGGCTTCAATAAAAAAATCTGCCTCCTTGATCAAGCTTTGGCCTGAAACAAACCTGCAACATAAAAAAAATGCACTATATATATAAAAAAAAAAAAATGGATTGAAGCAAGGACTTTTTAGAAAAAAATCTAAAGCTACGAGCAGCACACGGGGGCTAGGTTGTAGAATTATAATTCACACTGAAAAAATGACACTGAACCCTGCTCATGTCCACTCCCATGACAAAAGAAAGACAAAAGCACATTAAGCTTTTTGTTAGGGGGAACGAATTGGGCCATGATGATGACCAGTGGTAGGAAGCTCGGCTGGCTGGCTGGCTGCTGCTTATGGGGGTTTAGTTGGGTGAACAGATGGATAGGCAAATGATAATTTTTTTTTTCCATGAGGGAAACAGCAGAGGCTTAACAGGCAAGTACTTGGACTCTTTTGAGGATTCGCTCTTCTTCTTCTTTTCATTGCTGAGAAAAGGTGAAAATTATGGTGGACAGCTTGACATGTATGAGAATGCACAAATTCGTATCATCCAACCACTAATTCGGAAAATTTGCAGGCCGAATGCAGAACAATGAACATAATAACTCAGAAAAACGTAAACACAGAAAAACGTCAAATTTCAAATGCTTGATTTGCCCAAACAGAGATGAATTTGGAAAAACTAAAACATGGGTTTTTTTTCCAGGTGGGTCAATTAGATAACCCAGAAACCGTTTGAAGAAATTTGTGGCGGTCTGGGAGAAATCCTCGGTTCTTTGGAGCCTCTTTTTTGCCGCCGCGTGAAGAAAAACGGAATTTGAGTTAATTAACTGATAGTTTGATGTGTGATTGAATTCGGCGTGCCTGAAGAAGGGGAATTCCAATTTGGTTCTGTGCTGGCACCTACTCCACCTCTACCACATCTTCCACCCTTTGCCACCACGTCCTCTGCCCATATGCCACCCGTTGCAATTCATTAAAACCCGTTAAACAGCAGTTCCAATCCAAGACGGCTCTCCATTACGTGATCTGGTTGGGTACGACTCTTCACAGCATCACTCTATTTTTAATTAATGATTATGGTATTCAGAATCTTGTCTAGGATTACTGCCAGTTTTCTAATAACTAAGGACAAAATGGACAGCTGTTTTATAAACGTGCTTGCGTCCATTCTACAGCCACCCAATTTTAAAACTTTGTCGGATGCACTTTCTTCCCCTACCGTTCTATTGACCTCACGGCTTCATTTCCACCATGCTCACATAAACCTTCACCCCATTTTGTTCTCTATTCCGCCTCATTCCATGTACCTGTTCTCTGATATCCACTTACAGTTGCTGGTCTTCTTCATAAACCCTGACCATTTCTGCTAATTCAAATGAGTTTTAAAGAACAGAAGGAAGGATGGGAGGACTGTTGAGGGCAGAAACTTGAGTTAAATTCAGTTACATCCTCCATATTTTTTTCTCTTCCACGCACACAGCCACTCCATTTCACAGTACTTTCTACACTCTGTTTTCATTAGCTACGGAAACAAGCCACTTTTCGGAGTTGATTCAACTTTCCGCAGCTGGCTTAACTTTCCGCAGCTGGCCCAACTTTCCGCAGCTGGCTTAACTTTCCGCAGCTGTTTTGTTAAACCCTAGGTTGCAGGTGTCATCAAGCAAAACAAGCCACATGGGTAGTTGGGGAAATGTCAGTACATGGATGGTGTCCTATTCATTTGGTCAAATTTGATGAAAAAGACCCCGGTCAAAGGGAATTCAAGTTGAGTGTTATCACTAAGTCGCCACATTCAGTTGCCACACTGAGTCGTTGCATGTCAAAAAAATAAATATTTTTGAATCAATGAAATGAATAAGTTATTTGCTCACTTTTCTGAAGGTATTGATTAATTTTGGATTGATGATGAAAGATGAATGGCTAACTTTGTATTCAAGATTTTTAGCTACAGAACCGTGCACATTCCGCAGCTAAAGTCCAATTCCGCAGCTGTTCTCCAATTCCGCAGCCAGAAAAACCTCATTGTTCAAATCAACCTAACTTTTTCATACAAAATCAGATTTTGATGATTTAAGTACCATTGGAAAGATCTCAACAAGATCTACATAATGAGAAATCCATCATTTGAGTTTGAAATGGCAAATAATGAAATAAATTGCTGAAAAGAAGCAACATCAACTTGAGGCACTAATTCCAAATCAGGTATAAATTCTTTTGATCTTTCCTTTGAGAACTTGTTTCACTAATACAAATTCTTAGTTTTTGTGTGTAAATATCATAACTAGAGAGATTGGCCATCTCTCTCCTTTGATAATCTTACATTCCATTGCAGAAGAAGTATTAGTTTTTTTGCAGGTTTCAGGAGGAAGGACAAATGACTACAAGAGAATGGTGTCTCTCTAAGAGACCAATTTGTTTCATAAGAGGATGATCAGCAACAAAGAGGAAATATGCTGATGCAAAATCAGATCCAAACACTTGAAAAAAAACTTTCAGATACTATTGTCTCCATCACATCCATCCATCACATCCATACTTCATAATAAACCATTCACCTCATTCCACTCCATACTTTCCACTTACATTCACATACACTTTCCATCTCTTTTTGTCCATTCATAACCCACAAATAAAAGCAAGAGGCTCATTCATATGCTTATTACCCATTTCCATTTCTACTCTCCATTGCCATCTTCCATTTCCTGTCATTTTCATTCTGCAAATAAGCCCTGCTTCAATGCAAATTATTGAGTCCATAGTCCTTTGAGTCTAAGTTCTTTGTAAAAACACCTTGAGGCTTGCATGCCTTAATGGCAAGTCCTCATGCTAACAAACAATGGGAATACATTAATGTCCCTTGTTCGTTAGATCTTCTAGGTGACTCGACATCAGCAAATTCATTCGTACCTAGCAAGATGTGTTTGGGCATCTTGACTCTCAATGTCATCAATGGTGAGAGTTCTCGTGTTGACTAGTGGCATCCATTAATGGCCACTAAACCAACAATTTCCTACTATGTTCGACATCAGAACATCTTTTCACATAGTAGGAATTGTGCCAATGAGTTTTGAAGACGTGAAGACTATTATTTTCAGCATTTTGGAGCAGATTCAGCAAGTTTTAGTAGAAGTAATAAAAAGTCATCTTATCTCTCTATCCATAACTCCTCTTGTTCAGCCACTCGAAGAAGAATATGATCAGAATTTTTCAGCCACCACACATACAACTCATCCATTCCAAAGGGTAAGTGAAGGTATGTCATTTTCTAACTTTTGACCATAGAATTCCATAAAAAGCTAGAATGATAATTGTTGGAAAAACATTTCTCTTCCTCATTTCATAAAATTGCCAATACCATCAGTTGGGGGGGGGGAATACATTCATATTCATATCTTGCCATGTCCATATCATATTCAGGAGCTCACATACTTCCAACATATATTAATTATTACATTGCTATTATGAGCATACAATGGCTTTTGAAAAAGTGCTTAAAGGATAAATTGGATACAAACAAAATCATGGTTGTCACACAAGAACCAACCATCATGCAATCCAATAAAGATATACTTTGCAACAATAATCAAAATATCATTATGCAAAGTTCAAAGATCAAAATAGAAGGCAACAAAAAAAAAAAATGGTTGTAACACAAGAACCAAGCATGTTGCAATTCAAGTAAAACACTTTGCAGAAATATGAAGTTATCAAATGATATCATGCAAAGTTAAGCCAAAGCTCAAGGATCAAAAGAGTTAATGTAATATATATTGCATGAGGACATGCAATAGCTTCAGTTGGGGGGTATGTTGAGTCTTGAAAATGTCATTCATTTCCATTACACTTTCACTATTATGTCCATTATATCACCTCCATTTCACCTCCATTTCACTACTATGTCACCACATTCATCCCACTTTCATTATCATTGGGCCACCTTTATGTTTTTCCAATCTTTATTATTTCTAAGCCTTTTAAGTGAATTTGTGGTTAAACGTTAGAAAATAATGTGCATATGCTTATACCTAACAAATGGGTTGAGATTGTTGACATGTGTAGGTTGAAAGGAGGCTTCTAGAAGACCCTTATGTGGCACCCCAATGCCAAATTCGAATTTGAGTGGAAAGAATCATGGGATCATGAGGATATGTGTCACATCGCCTAATTGTATTGTAACTCTAAGAAGACATGTGTCTTATCAGTTCCTATTTTGATTAGGACTCTAGAGGTAGAGGGAGAGATTCATGGATTCTCATTAATGAGATGGCTCTCATCTTTTTGTATAAATAGGAGATCTCTCTCCTTCATTTGTTAGTCCTCTTTAGCTTAAAGTTTGGAGTTCTTAAGTCTTTTTAGCTTGTGAGTTTGTAGTTCTTCCTTGATGGCTTTTGAGAGCTTTGGAGAGCTTTGTTGTACTTTGTGATTTTGAAGAATTTGAATAAAGCTTTGATGTTCTCAACATGGAAGGAGATGTGAAGTAGATGTCATGGAGCACATTAGAATGTAAGGTAGAGTAGATTTCATTTTGTAATTTTGCTTTGATTTCATTATGTCATTTGATTGCTTTCAAGTTGGTAGATTAGATTTTTCATTCATGCAATTTTAATTCATGCAAGTGTGTTCAACCGGTTGATTGTAGATTAGTAATGCACATAGCTTTTTAATGACTAATGACATGACGGAATTATCTTGTCCTCCTGCTGATTTTTTTTTTTTGAGTTCTAATTCCAGCATTGTTATTTCAATCAGTTTTGTTTTGCTCATTTACTTTCCTGCAATTTAGATATCATATTGCTTAACTTGTTCATGATTGCTTCTCATAAGGTAGATTGAGCTGAAGGGTAAAGGATCAGAAGAGTTGAAGTAGTGTGATTAGTTTCCTTTATGCAATTTAATTTCTTGCAATTTAGATATCATATTGCTTAACTTGTTCATGATTGCTTCCCATAAGGTAGATTGAGCTGAAGGGTAAAGGATCAGAAGAGTTGAAGTAGTGTGATTAGTTTCCTTTATGCAATTTAATTTCTTGCAATTTAGATATCATATTGCTTAACTTGTTCATGATTGCTTCCCATAAGGTAGATTGAGTTGAAGGGTAAAGGATCAGAAGAGTTGAAGTAGTGTGATGAATTAGTTGCTTTGCTTTCAGTCTTTGAGTTGCTTTAAGTTCAGTTTTTATTTTCTTTTTCATACAGCAGCAAGGATACTGGGTTTCATAGTCACTGGCTCATTGATTGGTTATTGCATTCTATTTTGATTGAAGTAGCTGCATATTTACACTTTTGTTTAAGTACTAATTCCATCAATAACATGTTTTAAGATCTTTTGAAGTGCTAAGTTTTGGAAGTTACCATTAGGGACATAGGCCTTGTCTTGAAATCTCTATCCGTACTTGTCCTTTAAAAGTATTCTTAAGACCTTAGAATAGGATTTCCATTTGCATTAGACACTTTAGGAAACCAACAAAAACAAAACCCCAAAACAAAATAAAATCTATAAAACAACGAAGTAAGAAAAAGGTTAACTAAGCACATATGGTGCACCACACTTCATCAGTTTACGATACCCGGATTGATAATTTATGTAGAGCAATTTAAGACATTAGATTGACTAGACATGTCCTGCCACCATATAGTCATTATGTCGGATCCCCGATGTACAACTTCAATCGACTCCCGTTCACTTTTCCTGGGAAAGGTTCTCCACGTAGCTTCAAGAGCTAAATTGCACCTCCATCTGTAACTTCTTTGATAACATATGGCCCCAGCCAATGCATCTGAAAATTAGCTGGAAATTTAGTAAAGTTACTATCATATAACAAGACCAGGTCGTTTACTTTGAACATGTGAAGCTTGATGTGTCAATCATGCTAGGGTTTTTCATGTTCCTTTTGCACTTGCTGATGGAATCCAGCCAAGAATCGATCCTCTTCAGGCTCCATCAGCTGCGCGAGCCGCTCCTCCACGACTTCGTGATCTACCATACCTGTGAGAGATGCTATGCATAGACTAGGCACAAGATATTCCATTGGCATCACAGCTTCTACACCATACACCAATATGAATGGTGTTTGCCCTGTCAGCTTCTTGCAAGTAGTCCTATACGCCCATAGCACTGCAGGTATGCGCACATCCCAGTCATTTCGTTGTGCATTGCAGATATTCATCAGTGCATTCTCCAAAATCTTGTTGAAGGCCTCCATAGTCCCATTGGCCTGTGGGTGATATGGTGTACTCTTCTGATGATAAACCTGGAATTCCTCAGTCAACGTGCTGATTGTCCCATTCAGAAAGTGTGTACCTCTATCACTCATCAACACTATTGGGTAGCCAAACCTAGTTAAGGCATATTCAAACAAAAACTTCGCTACTGTAGACCATGTAAAATCCTTAACTAGTTGTGCCTCTACCCATCTAGCTAGATACTCCATCACGACGATAATGTAGCATGCACTTGTCTTCCTTCATGGTGGATGAATTGGCCCAACAAAATCAATTGCCCATGTTTAAAATGGCAGCAATGAAACTTGAGGATTTAGTGGCAAATCATCCCTCTGCCTTTGTCTGTCGGTCCATTGACATGCATTGCATGCCCTACAATACGCTTTGGAACCCTTATGCAACGTTGGCCACCATAGACCTGCACGCAAAATCTTCTGCGCAGTCACTTTTCTTGCATAGTGTCCTCCCGCAGCTCCTACATGAGCTTCAGCAAGGATGTTATTCTCTCAAAATTTGGCACATATCGTCGCAATATCTCGTCTACACCCATCTTATACAGATTTTCCACAATCACCGAAAAGTCTGCCATGCACAGTACTGGCTCCCTCTTTTTTTGACTTGTATACCCTTCCGGTGCCATCCCCGTAGTCAAAAAATGGATGATATCTACAAATGATTATCCACTACGCGCACCGCAAAGAGTTGCACATTTGGAAACCCTTCCTCCAAATTAGTAGGTTCCTCTCCTATTTCAAGCCACGACAGATGGTCAGGTCCTGCATTCAACCTTCCTAGCTTCACAATGACCTCAAATTCATACTCCTGGAATAGCAGAAACCATTGGCAGATCTTCCCCCCCAACACAGGTTTATTGACTAGGTATTTTAGAGTAGAATGATTTGTGTACATCTTGAAATGGCCGCCCAACAGATAATTCTTAAACTTTTGAAGTGCATATACCATAGCCAATCCTTCGCGCTTCGTCGTTGAGTAATTATTCTCAGCCTTTGATAATTTCCTACTTGTGAAGGCTATGGGATGGTACAACTCTCCTTCACTGGGCTATGTTATCACTGCACCCAACGCAATGCAAGAAGCATCAACATGTACATTGAGTTCCTTCTTCTAATCAGGGAATACCAAGATCGGCGTGATGGCCATCTTCTTTTTCAACACGTCCAAACTACACTGACATTCTTCCTCCCAATAGAATGTAGCATCCTTCTTCAACAGTTTCTCCATAGGCACAGTAATTTGAGCATAAGCCTTGATGAACTTCCTATAATATCCTATACTTACTAGAGTCGCCCGCAGCTACTTAACGCTCCTTGGGGCCTCCAAATTTACTATCACTGTAATATTTGCAGGGTCCACCATCAATCCTTGCTTGCACACCACGTGACCTAGCAAAATAAAAAAGGGAACACAAAATAAATGCTTCTTTAGATTCAGCGCGATCTAGTACCTGCAACATGTATCTGACATCAAGTGCAGGCTCGCTACATGGCGATTCACTAACCCAAACATTGTCTAGTCATCAAAGTATACTTCTAAGAACTTATGAATAAACTCCTTGAACCTCATGATGACTACGTGAGAAAATGTTGCAGGTGCATACTTGAGTTCAAACAGCATCACAATGTATTGAAAACAACCCCATTCCATCGTGAAGGTTGTTTTTCTCCTATCCTCTGGCGTGATCTTGATCTAATGGTACCCAAAAAATCCATTAGTGAATGAGTAGGCCTCCTGCCCTCCAAAGTTGTCTAATACTTCATCTACAAACGGCGTCGGGAATGGGTCATGGACACAGGCATCATTAAGCTTCCTCAGATCTATGCAAATCCTTATTTCATCCTTTTGTTTCTGGTTAGACCCATTCAGAGATTCTTGTGGTATTTTGAAGATCACTGCCTTAACCTCCTGCAGAACATCATCAATGCTCTCAAACCCATCTTCAAAAATGAAGGTCATTAAGAATCCTTCCCTCAATATATCCCACTTTGTGGTGCCATGGCAGACCTCTATCTCTAAATACCAGTTTATGGGGATTGTGTCTAAAGTATGGAAAAACAAGTGTACCAACTCAGACTGTGGTTATATTCCATAAGCTTTAGTCCACTTCGCTAGGTGATCGGGTGGATCATCCCTCCCATCATATTTGTCATTCAATCGAAGGTTAGTTCAACCAAACTATAATCTCCTCATTCGTCTATAGTCTCACCATCCATCAAATCTATCCTTGTGCGTACCCCAGCATCGTGCGGGCGTAGCGTGCAGTGCCAGATCGAACGCTTTGGAAGTGGTGATGCCCAGGGACTTCACACTCAAATGCATCCAAAGACTTATCTGTGTTAGTTAAACCATCATAATAGGGTAAATTTCCTACCTCTGACAAAATGTAGTGCAATGATTTAGTCATCATGTTGCAGTGCAATGTAGATACTTCATGCAACCGATTCTGCTAATGCTCCAACTCTTCATCTGAATCATAGGTGCAGGAACTCTCTTGGTCCCATGCAATCCATCCATCTGTTTTTGGATTGATCCAATATTTATCCCACGCTGTTATTTTGTAGATCTAGTCTAAATCATCCTCACTTTCTTCATAATCGCGGATTGGTTTAGTGTAGCACACCCCTTCTGCAGGGTCCAACAACACTACAACTCGAAGTGATTTCTTTTCAAATAACATTGTCCTCTTCTTCAAGTTGATGAATCCATTCATGTCAATGGCCCAATCAATTCTGAGGAGCGAGGGGTATGGATTACTGTCATCAATGATCACTATTACTTGAAAATCATCCAACACGCTCACACCTTCTATATCCACTGTTACCCCATGTAGTCATCCAATAGGGATGATCTTCTGCTAGCTTTCCATTCTAAGATGGATTGGAGACCACTACAGTGCAGGCCTCCCCACTCTCTCCCAGGTTTTTTTTTTCAAAACATTCACATCTGACCCCAGATCCAAGATAACCTGGCCCATCTCATAATCTCCTATCTACGCGGTGAGCCTCACCTCGTGCCTTGTTCTTGCCTTATGTTTTCCAATATTTATTACTATGCAATGTCCATCAAGGGTGTTTTCTTTACCATCACATTTGTTTATTAACTCCTGCATGCCTTTCACAACTTTTCTATCGCACAACAACTACATGTAGGTCTCCAAGAACATGGTAAGCACAAAGGGGTCAACCTCTATAGGTGCACTGGTTTTTGGTACTTTGTTCTGGCTTCTTGAGGTAGAGGCCTCAACAAAACTTTTCTTGGCTTCCATAAAAGTTTCCTTAACGCATTCCAAATCAAAACCATCTTCCTTTTCTGGGGCCTCGCAGACCCACCTGTCCTCTTCAGGCTCTTTTCCCTTATCATTGTCAGTCATTATTTCACTCCTCAGCACTATATTCACATTATTATCTTTTTCGTGGGGCTCAAATCTCATCATTTGTAAGTTCTGTGTAGTTTGCTGAGGTTGCGCCTTTTTCTTCTGCATCTTAGCTATCAACATAGGGCATTCTTCTATAGTGTGGTCAAACTGGTTGTAGTATTGACATGACGGGCGTGTCTAATTCTAACAGTCCAACGTGTAGTTCCCTGGAATTCCACATTTAAAGCAGATAACATGTCCACTACCTCTACTAGTCCCTCCTCCTCCTCGACCTTGTCCTCTTCCCTGATACCCTTCACACGCTCTAATCGCACCCTGATCTGGAGGCCATGTTTCTACTTGCATCTGGTATGTAGGCATTCTCTCTATCATCAGTTCATAGCTATGACAGTGGCACTCATCATGGCTCACAAATTTACAAAAGTCACAAAACAACTGTTATGGTTTCTGAATGAACTTTTGAAGCAAATGAAAATTATCCATTGTGTGTTTTCCAGCTACCTAACAAATAGTGCATCATATAGTGCATCATAGCGCAGCCCCCATGCTCCATCCTGCTAGAGATTCTGGTCTTAGTTGAATTGGTCCCCCTCCTGTGATATAGTTAGCAAATACAGGGCAGTGGTATTTATCATGCCCCTCGCTCTTACATTTCAGACACTAGACTTCCGTGCACACCTCTGGTTTAGCCTCCTTATCTTTCTTCAAGCTCTACAATTGTAAACATAGGCTCTGCAATTGAGAATGGATTTATTGTACCCGCAAGGTTGCATCCTGCATAGGCATCACATGCAACCTCATCGTGATTTCTAGGGCTTTTGCCTGAGTTCCTATCTTCTTTTGTGATAGAGAAATCCTTATGTGGGGCAGAAGTGAATCTATAAAACACTCGCGGTGTTGACCATATGTGAACTTCATATTAGCTTCGTGGATCACACATTTAAACCTTTGATATAAATCCTAAGGCATCTCATCAGCCCTCATCATGATCTCCTTAAATCCTACTACCGACTGTGAGTCAGACTTAGCCTTACTAAACTCTTTCTTTAAATCATCCTTAGTCTCTGCTAGCGTTGCCACAAGATGATCAAAATAGTATTTAATATACCATGTCAATGCATGATCATGCATAGCAGTAACTAGCTGTGCCTTCTTTATCTTGTCATCAGCAATTTGTTGTGCTATCCACACAACATTCGCAACAAACCAAACTGATCAATATCTTCACTACTATACCTTTGAAAATTGACAATTTCATTGTGTTTAACATGCTGAATGGTGGTGGTGGTGGTGGAGGTGTGGGAAAAGGTGTATGTGGTGGAGTTGGAGCTGGAGGTGGAGTGGATGGATGGTGTGTCCATGGAAAACCCTTTCTTATCAGCTGAACAGCGCTCCGCGGTGAGGCTTGTACCTCTCCCTCGTCATCACTTGAAGGAGGTCCAATCAATGGGCTATATTAAGGACCTAATCTTTCTCGATCTCTGAAGAGTTTTCCACTTTGTGTAGCTCTGAACATCAAGGCTATGGCATAACCTATTTTTCACACAACAAAATTTTCATCCAAGTATTCAGAGATCTTAGGTACTTACCTCACGAGCCCTTGAAAAACTTTCGCTCTGCCTTGCTGTAACTGACCAAGGTATTAACTGCAAATTCTGTAACAAATCCTCCTATAATTTGATCGATCCAGTGATTGATAGTGCACATGATCTTGTCTTCAAAGTCTTCTAATTGTCGCACTAGCTCTAGAGTCCACACTATTGGACCATCAAGCTTCCACCTCCCTTGGATGTCTGCCAACTTAGCTAACCACTCCTATAATTCGATCGGGAAGGTGCAAAAGAAAATTTCATGTATTTCCGAATACAAATATCTATCCAACCATTGCTCCTTTGACAAGCGTATATTCATGTTTTCCTGCATCCCGAAGTCATGAATCTTTCTGTCCAACCACTTCTCAATTTCCTTCTTGGTCGGATTCCAGTGATGCGACATCACACATATCTTTAGGCTGATCCCGGTCCCAAAAACAAAACCATTTTTTGGCTTAGGGGGTCTTGACCTAGGTTCAAAGTTAATTGCACCAAACAAAACCCTACACTACTGTCCCTTTCAGAAACAACCTGTGTAGCGCAAGCTACAGTCTCACATGAAGCAGCATGGAGGGATGCTAGAACCAATTTTCCACATCTAGAGATTAGTGTGATGTCTTTTAGTTCCCTAGATCTTCCTTTGCGCAGATCTATAAGCCCCATAGGGCTCGGTACTACAACTCCCTTTAAACTCCACCTAGACCTTCACGAAAGTACTTAACATGTAGTGCGTATAGCTATTAATACTTATTCCATAGAGTCGCGCATTATTAGGTCAATATTTCATAAATACATTGCTCATCCACAACATATATTGAAATCATAAATAAAAAGAAGTAAACAGATAAACACAGGAATTCTTCGATAATATTATTTATTGATCTTCAGTTAGGATTTATAGACTCAAAACCACCCTGTGCACTCAGTTGCATGGGTCCGCGTACTCAGTTGCGGACTCTATCTAGGCCTTTGGGGACTCAACTGTAGAGCCTTTCTCTCCTATCTGACCCACTTCTATGCACTAAGACTTCAAAGACTTCATTCGTTATCCATCATGACCTATTCTACCTTAGACTCTCTAAGACACGCCTATTTATACAATCCCATGGCCTGCAGACCATGGGTGGATCTCAAAGTTGACTCATCTTTAACAAGGGCTAAAACCCTTTTTGACTCCTATCCGTCTACGTGCTCCGCATCCATAAGTCGCGGAGACTTTACATCATTTACAAAAATTACATCAAAACTTTTGCTTTTAACCCCAAAACTGACCCAGGGGACCCCGTCCCAACACTTCTTCAGGGAGATAGTGAGATTGCATGGTATTCCTAAGAATATTGTGTTAGACAGGGATTCCAAATTCAATTTTAGGTTTTGGAAATATTTTTTAATAGATTTGGGGATAGAGTTGGCCTTTAGTACAGCTTATCATCTGTAGATAGATGGACAAACATAGAGGGTTAACAAGATTCTTGAGGTGATGATGAGAATGTATGTTATGCATCAGTAGTGAAATTGGGAATAGTATCTTCCACTGGTGGAGTTTGTGTATAATAATGGGTATTAGGAATCTTTGAAGATGAGTCTGTTTGAGGCACTTTACGGGTGGATTTGTAATACTCCTATCAACTGGAGTGATCCAGTGAATAAGGTATTGATTAGACCAATCATGTTAGCAGAGATGGAATAGGAAATGCAGGTTATCAAGAAGAATATAAAGGTAACAATTCTACATTAGAAGAGTTATGCAAATCTGCATAGGGTAGTTAAGCAGTTTCAGGTTGAGGAACATGTATACCTACACTTCAATCCCAAGAACAGCTCCTTGAGTATTGGATCATGTGCTAAGTTGACACCTCTGTATTGAGGGCCTTTTGAGATTCTCTAGAGGATTGGACTAGTGGCCTACTGACTTGCACTACCTCCAACAGTGAAAGTCCATGATGTTTTCCATGTCTCATTGCTTAAGAATTATGTGAAAGATGTTGATCATGTGATTGAATGGTATGTATTGCAGGTGGTACCAGAAGGATAATTTCAATCTGAACCTCATTTCATTTTGTAGTGAAATATGCTCATGCTCCACAATCGAGCAATCGATCAAGTTAAATTGTAATGGAAGCACTTTGCTCCTGATGAAGCTACATGGGAGTTCGTTGATTAGATGTGGGCTATGTTTCCTTCTCTATTCGTTGGTTGAGCATATATATATTTTGATATATGATTTGGTGTTGTGTCTTGGTTATGTTTATATATGCATTGTATGTAAATACTATATCAAGCTATGTTATAAAGCTCCAATAAGTGGTATGGTGTTCATGATATGTTGGTTATGTCTTCACCATTATGATATGATGTAAATGTTGTAATGAGTTGTGTTATAAATATCCATGGGAATCATGTGTTTCGCTAATTTATAATTGTCATTGAACACCAAGGACATTGTTCCCATAACAGGGAGGGGTTTGTAACATCCCCTGGTTGATTTCCTATGTAAAAAAAAAAAAAAAACAAACAAAAACCAAGGTCATGGGACATGTATTCCAAGTTGAAGGTTGGGAAAAACATAGTGATGGGGATCACTTGTGATTAATTAATGGCTATGGAAATTGGCAAAGGCATAGTGGCATTAATTGGCATTTTATTTATGAAATAAAGAAAAATAGGAGAAAAGAGAGGTGAAAGGTCACATAATTGCATGAGGAAAAAAATGAAGGAAAATGAAGAAAATAGAGCCCTCAATGATAAAAAGTCTTTTGAGGATCAGTTCACAACCTTTTTTTCAGTTTTAGCTTGGAACTCTCTCTATTCTCTCATTCTATCATACTCTTGCACACTTAGAGTTTTCTTGGATCACTCTTGGAGAATTTTGGCATACTTTGGATTTGGAGAAAGAAGGAAAAGGAAAGAAGGAAAGTGCAATGGAACATGTGGATCAATAGCTACATTTGGATTGCTTTATAGGTAACAGGTTGCATCTATGATTTCCTTGCTGGTTTATGGATGCATGGTATATGCATGTGGTTTTATGGTTATATGTGTTGTCATGATTAACATGGAAGATTGCCCAGATTGATCGTGGTTTTAGCCTTTCCTTTCCGTTTCCTATATAGCCATGACATTGTGGGTTTTTCCACTTGATTTTTTTCTAGTTGGTGCTCATAATTCCTTATGGTTGTGGGTTGGAACAAACACTCTAGAAGCCCTAGAAAAACTTGGGTTGAGTTACTAGTCTTGGAGCCTAGGTTGGACAAATGCTCTGGAGCCCTTGGTGGGTTGAGTTACTTATCCTAGAGCCAGGTTGGACAAATGATCCAGAGCCCTGGAAGGTTTTGGGTTGAGTTACTAGTTCCTAGAGCCTTGGACAACTGGGTAGAGACCAAACTGGTTAGTGTAGAGATGTTTGACTGTGAGGTGGAACCATTGGTTGATGGTTGAGATTTTTTGGCCTTTGGAAGCCTTGGATTGGTTTTGTTTGGTTTATTCCATGATATCCCACATTCACACTTGGAATATGGCATGGGGGTGATTGGCTAAAAGAGATATTTGATTCAACCCAATCTATGGTCAAGTGGTACATGGAATTCCCTGACTTGGTTGGATTTTTCATATGTTAATAAGAGATGTTTTCCTATTGTATTTTATGAGTACCTGTACTTGTTATTATGTAGCTTTTATGGATGTTATATCATGGTTATTACTCTGGTTATATGTTGGTTATAAGCACGGTTCCATAACAGGTTCTAGCTATGGCTCTTGATATGTTTTGATTAGTTGATGAATGGTTAATGAATGCATGAGCTAACAAATGTTGTTGCAAATATTATGAGAGGGAATTTTATACCTTCTTGATGAACCTCAGATAAGTTTCAAACCCCTATGCTCAGATATGATTTCATGACCTATAGATTACATGTTCACCATATCTTTGACAAAATGACTGTCATGGTTAGGTCTGGTTAGGTCAATTCCTTGATCAAGTTTTGTATGCATGGCTTTGTCCTGATGTTATTTATCATTCTGGAAATTATCATTGAGTTCTAGGAAATGGTCTGGAGGCTCGCCTGAATTGGTGGCTCAGAATCTAGGATTTCACCCTCTGAAATTTTGAAATTGGGTTGCAACTACCCGGATGCATTGTTGTGCATGCGGTTGGAGTCTCCCAACCACATGAAGGCCTTGTTATGGATGTGTTTATGGGCCCAGGGCTGAGAAAAAGAGGTTTATCTCAGGGTTTTGCCACCTATGATCGTTGTTCAACCTATGAATGACCTGTAGAATCTATGGGACGTGGTGAGTTGTAATTTTTTTGTCAGTAATCGAACCCACTTAATTGGATATAGGAGGTTGGTTTAGTTCATAGTAGCTCTTTCTCTCATGCTTATCTTGGCACGCCAATGAAACTAGATAAATGTGGGAGGGATGGTTAAATACAAAGCCAATGTAATGATCATCTATTGAAAATGGAAAATCTTGTGAATCTTCAAGAGCTATAAAACATTAGCCAACATAACGAACCCAAAAAAATAACCATTAGATCAGCAGAATAAACATTCTGCAATTGCAACAAGGAAAGTAGTGCAATAATCACACTATTAATTCAAAGAAAAGTGAAAGGAATGGATACAACAAAGAAGAGCCTATATTATTTACCAATGTGATATGATCCAATCACATCAGGTGGGTCGAAGATAAGCCCTATGATTACCAGGAGGCCCTATTCAATCCTAATGTTTTGTCCTAACAATATGGGAAAATGATGCATTTTGAATGCACTGTAAATCTTCTTGGATGAAAAAATAACACTTTGATCAGCTTGTTATTACTGGTGATACCAGAAGAAAATATTCTCAACACATAACATTATAATAAAAATTTTGAACAATTTGGTTAATGATCCATCATATTGATTGAATGGAAGTAAGTTTTACAAAATTGAACCTTATCAATGATTAATAGTTTCTATGTTATTTAAAATGAAATAGTAATGTCTCTTATTTAATGTTCATTAGAATTTCTATATCCCTAATAAAATATCTCCACACATAGAAATCTATCCACAAAAAACTTTTTGCATAAGCACAAATGTCTATGAACACCTCTTGTAGACCAAGTGTAGTTTCTACAATCCAGCAGAATCAACTTCTTCTGCACTAAAAACTTTGTTAATAAATTGATTAAATGTTTTTATCTCCGCACAATGAAAGCTTTTTTTATGGTTATCTTTGTGTAAATAGGCATATGTGTGGAACTATGGAGGAATTCCTTTGTGTGGAGGAAGCTTTCAAGCTTTCATCATGTAGATCTCTGCACTTCACACAATCAAAAACCTTTCGCACAATTCATGCATGCTTGCACTCATAAAGCATGCTGGAATGATTTTATCTAAACCATGTGTCCATTTAGACCTTTTAAATTAGAAAATGGAAACACTGGAATTGAAATTGGAGGGTTTGCAATTGGCAAATGAAATGTTGATTTTTCGTGTGGATAATTTGGCTTAGGGAGAGGACGTCAATGCTGAGGAGGACACTAATGAAACATATGATGATATCATGGTCATTGACCAAGATTCCCCCCTTCTTAGATTGAGCCAGAAGTTAATGAAGCCCACGTCACTTTTGTTATCGAGAATATGTAGTAATTTAGATAGTTACTAGTATTTTTTCACTAATAGTGAAAATCAGTTTAGAATAGCTTCTATAGCCCAATTATGAATTATGTCAATCCTTCTTTGAGTTTTTGGACACTAGAAAAAGAAATTTTGGCCGAATTCCAAAATAACAAAATCAAATTCCATGCATGACATTTATTTGTATTTCTCTATTTAATTCATTTCCTATACCCTATGTCAAAGTAAATCATTGTTGATTTAACTATTATTTTTCTCTCGGTAACTTAATTTCAAATATTTTTGCAACCTAATTTGCAGAGTTGTCTATTTTCCTTCTCGAATAATGTAAGAATTTATTCAAGAAATCAACATACATACCCTATCTTCCACATAGTCAAAGCTGTGCAAAATGAAACATAATAATAGTCATATGCACATCCTTTAGTCTGCAAATATTCATAGCTCTATAAAATCACAACTCTACCAACTGCTCTAGTTAGCAGTAGAGGGAATGACTATGTCGTTGATGCACAATGTAGTTCCAACGACTATGTTGTTAATGCACAATGTAGTTCCCTCTCTGCAGAGTGAAACATAATAATAATAACAAATTAACATTAATAGTTTAACATTAATTTCTCTATGCACCCCCTGTTCTCCTAAAAATACCTTGTCCTAATTTCATCCTTGTCGAATAAAATTCTCAATATAAAAGCTCAGCATAGTAAAAACTATGCACAATGAAACATAGTAATATTAATTATTGTGTTCTCCCTCACATACCCCATCCTCCTCAAAGATTCAATTCTAACACCAATGGTCAGAGCAATAACACATTGTCAGATACCTCATGAAACCCCCCGTTCTCCTATACATACCCCATTAGAGAATTTTTTATCATCTTGATGTTTGTCCTATGATAAATATAAAACACATATACATTCAATACAACACAAATACATATGTGCGAGATTGCATAGAAAATCCAATATGTGCAAAAAATTCACAAATTAGAATTAATAGTTTAACACTAATTTCCCTATTCACCACTTGTTCTCTCATACAAACCCCCTCCTCTGCACAGTAAAAGCTCTGCACAATTAAAGATAATAATATTAATTATTAGGCTGTCCTACACATACCTCATCCTCCGCACAGTAAAATCTAAGCACAAGGAAAGTTTTTAACATTAATTTTTTCCTTGTTGAATAAAGTTCTCTATGCACCCTCTTTCTCTCACACATACCATTTCATGAGCACAGTAAAAGATCCACACAATGAAACATAATAATATTAATTTGAAATTTGTTCATAGTTAAACTAATTAAAGTTCCCTTTGCATCCTCATTCTCCTTCACATACCCCGTCCTACACAAAAATTCATAGATCTATAAAATCATAGCTCTAGTAGATTTACTCACTGCCCGCTTCTCCGCCCCCTCCCCCTCCAAGGGCCTGCAAACGTGTCATTTCTAACACCATTGGATAGAGAAATACCACATTGTCTCAACACTCATGAAAATCACAACTCATTCTCCATGCAGCTGGATTTTCATCCACAATGATTCATAGCTCTATAAAACTAGGTCTCTATGTAAATGCTCTCTCAAAAAGGAAAAAAATGTTAGATATGGAGGAAGGAAGCACTCTAGGAAATGACCAAGATATCAAGTTGAACTAGGTGAAACAAGAACATTGGGAAAATGCAAAGGAGCCACAAAAGGGGCTCATTCAATAATTTTTTTTATGTTTTGTTAGTTGTTGGGATTAAAACATCGAGGACGATGTTTTCTTTAAGGGGTGGGATTTGTGACACCCTTGGTATAGTTTTCCTTTGATTTTTGTAATGTAATGATACTGTAAATTATAAATGAATATATTTTATTTACTATCCTGAAGGGTGGGACCGTAGATCCATGATTTAAGGTGGAAGAGGAAAAAACATTTGTATAGACATAGCTAGCACTATGCTAGCACTATTTTTTAATTTATGGTTTAGTTATCAAGAAAATTAAAAGAAGCTTCCAATAGAGATGAAGAGTCTAAGAGGAGGATGAAGAGACACCCTTAAGAAATTATAAAAAGTAATTTTCACAACAATGTTGGGGTTTGATTTTTCTCATAAGGAAGCACATGAGAAGTGTTGGAAATACTTGTAAGGTTGAGGGAAGGGAATTCCCTGATAAATGAAATTGTGAACTTTGTGTCTAGGCCTAGAGGAGCTCAGGACATTCTGAGGAAAATGGGAATGAGTGTTTTCCAAGAATTGGATGAGAAACCACTTAGGATGTTTGCTAAAGATTTTATAAACCACCTGATTTATAAGTGATCCATATCCTCTTTGAGCTAAGTATGACATACTGTTGAAAACTATTGAATAAAATTTCTCTTAGATTGTGGATCTGGCTCGGGGATGACCATGAAAAGTGATTTTGGCTATAATCAGTATAAGGTTGGGTGGAAAATAAAAGTCCCACCTTCAGTTTGGCCATTTGTTTGATTATAAATGTATGAATTTAGTTGAGATTTGTGGAATTAAATATTTCCCTTGTGGAATTCAATGTGTAGCTCTGAGAAATATTGCATGGTTGTAGGATGTTGGGGCATAAGCTTTATTGACTGAAATGCTTAAATGTTCTGTATTTTTTCTTATAAATTTTTTTCATGCATTTGTAAGTTAAATCCCTAAAGTTTCTTTATAATGCATGTGGATATCTTACCTGTGTTTGATGCGCTTATAATTTCTTAAATTAATAGCAAGGGATACCATTTTCTCTTTGTGGAAATGAGAGGTTGATTCCCAAAATATTTTTCTAGGGAATGGGTTTATTTTAGTGTTTATTCTAAGCCTGTAGATTAGTCTGAATACCTATGTTTGGAAAGAAAGACAATATTTATTAAAAGGAAATGGAATTCCTATATTAAAAATTATCTGGCTATGAGGTGTTGTTTTATAAACTACAAGCATAGGAGGGATAGCCCTATTTCATATAAATGTGTGTATGTATGTATGTATATGTATAAGTATAGGTTGTAGCAGAGGCATTATATATATATATATATATATATATATATAAGTTTTTAAGTTTTGTTTTTATCAAATGTATGGAAGCTTGAAAACCCTAAGGTTGGAAGTTCAGGGCCCAGAAGAGAAAGTTGGCTTGTGCTTTATGCACCATGTGAACAGGAATTGTTTCCACGTGCTAGGGAGTTTTAAAAAATGGACAGAAGGAAAATCCATTAAGAAACAGGAAATTTTTTGTCCCAGAAGAATTACCCCAAAAGTTCTATGCCGAGGTTGGTTCAGTTCCTGCTAGGATTTGATCGTCGAGGTGATGTTGCATCATGGGCTCGTTGGCATGGAATCCTCTAGGTGTTCTCCCTACCATTGATTCAAAAGTGTGCTCCTCATCGTCCACGTAATCCCATAACTACTCCCCTGGATATTTTGAAGGGAGACTAGGGAAACCCCACCCGAATTTATACACCAGGATGACATGGTACGATGGGGCTAGTGACTAAGCGTTCGAGATATCGAGTCAGAGGACCATGACCTAATTATAATGTGAAAAAACATTTTTACCATGTAGTGGAAGATAGGTGGGATCAATGTCCAGCGTGGTTGGTGAGGTGGCCTCAGTGTAACATGGTGACATGGGACATAGACACGGGTCACACAAATTTGGGGTTTTTGTGGAGCCAAGTAGCCTATAAATGGGTGACATGTGGCACGCCTAGAATGGATCCACATGGGAGGGTGACATCACCCTCACAGAAAGAGTCATTTACGTCACCTGGGTGCCTTGTCCCTTGTAATTTCTCATGGTGCTTGGTGCAATATTGCAAGGATTTTATTCCCGAGGTGAGGTGGTAGTGGTGGAGCCCACATGTGCATAGACGAGAGTGAATGCAATGCCATGTGTAGGAGGTTATAGATCCAGGTCACCTCGATAGTTTGAATACATTGCAAGGGAAAGGGTCAGAATGATGTGGCATGGGTAGAGCTAAGCACGCAGTCATAAAAAATGGTGTTGGGACACGTGAAGGAGGGGTCTTGTTGTAGCTGCTAAAATCCCCTCTGAAAATTTTCCCTCATTCAAATTTTGGAGCCCCTTAATGATCACGTGACTTTTCATCCTAAATCATTGAAGTCATGTCTGGCCATACTTTTCCAAGTGTTCAAGTATTTTTCTAGAAACCCTAAGTATCAAAACTACTTATATTCACATGCCTAACTCTTGACCCCTTCATTGCACACTCCTTGCAAGAAACTATTGAACTTATTAGAGATGGTGGAGAACACTCCTTGCAAACAAGAATAGTGCACTCCCTGTCAATAGCATATGAAAACTTCTTGGGGTTAGTCAGTGCACATTTATTAGACACAATGCAATTCCTAGTGACAATCCTTGCATAGTTCCCATTGACAGTGATTTCATAGTTCCCGGAGAGAGTGATTTCGTACTCCTTGTTACAATCACTACACACTCCTAACTGACATTTAATGCACACCTTTTGTTGATAATGAAATCTCACTTTCCTATGTCAACATTTCACAAGTGGAAGTTACCTCATCCTTATCTCCTATACTTCTGACGTGTGTTGAGCACAAATACAAACCCTAACCTTAATTGCATGTTTTCTCTCCCTATATAAGGAGTCTACCCTAGAGCTCATTCTCACATTCACCATTTTCTTTGTAGCTCTATGCATTCTTGGAGCACAAGGAGCATTCTTGGTTGCAAGTGCACTATTTTCTAGGTAAGTTTCTCAACTGTTGCTTTTTTTCTCTTTTACTTTCGCATGCGTTGTTTTTTCTTGATTTTTCCATTGCAAGTGTCTATTTTTCTTATTTTAGCTCTTGAATATGTAATTTCACCCTTGAATGTGCCATTTCTAGTTCATATTCCAATACCTTTCACATTCTAGTAATGATTGTGGGTCTATATATGAATGCATGCATATTAGTCCCCTCATTCTCATGGTTCTCCTTGTTTGTTATTATTCAGCACTTAGTCAAATTTTGAGTTGATCCTTGCCCATCCCTTCACTAGCACATTTCTCTCTTCCAAGCAACAAGTCCTCAATCCCTACCTGGTGGGCTCCAGTATTGCAGAAATAATGCTGCAACTCCTGGGACTCCCTTCTTTACTTTTATCAACCCGGTAGTTCGTAACAAACTTGGAAGCGACGGTGTTGTATGCACAAGTACTAGCTCTTGCCACAGCTGTCAATTGCTCAGCCGGCACAATTCCACTAGGAGCTTAGGGCAACTTATATGAGCTCTGAGAAGAAGCTTTCTAATTGATGGATGGAAGCTAACTCAAAGGAGGCTAATCTACTTGTAGAAAGAAACTGAAAAGCTGAAAGGAAACGTAAACCCTAGCAAACCCTAATTTTACCAGCTAATCCTACTGATGCAAGAAAGAGGACAAAAGCTACTGAAAGAGATGACATTGACTTCTAAGAAGGTGAAATGCATGTGTCTAAGCTACTTCTACAGTAAAATCTGAAAAAGAAAAAAAAAACATCTTTTTGTATGTTTGAGTAAAGTGTCAGAATTGTCATGCATGTGCTTTAACTGGTTTTTGACTGTGCAGAAGTGGATTGGCGAGATGAAATGCTTGGAGGAGGTTGGGAAGGTTAGAAGAGGGCCTAAGGGGTCTCTAGCACCCTTCCAGAGAGTTTCACAGAGTTTGGCTATCAAGAAACCGCTTTCGTGAGCTTCTACAGGAAGTCTGCAGGGGTTCTACAAGATGTTCTGTATTTTCTACAGGATGTTCTGTAATTTCTACAGGATGTTCAAAAATAGGATTTTGGAGGGTGGATGGAGAGAGAAAGGTGGATAAGTGAGTATGGGGGTAGGATAAGGGTGTGAGGAGGTCCAGGACTTGGTGGATGGAGCTGAGGAGTGATGAGGATGGTTGGATTTGTTCAAGGAGGAGTAGAGAAATGTTGCACAAAAATTAGGGCTATGCGAGCGAATGTGGAAAACGTGAGGCAAGAATATGAGTTAGGGGATGGAGAAGATGGGATTGATGGAGTACGGGTAGATGGAGAGGTATTACAGGTGCTCTTCAAGTTATTTCTCAAATTGAACAAACAATGACTTGGAAAACCAATGACCTAGCTACTTTACTCTAATCTGACCTAAGTAACAGCAAAGGAAATGAACAGAAGTTTATTTGCAATGAAATCACGTGAAATAGCTATGCAAACTAAGCAATCATGAACCTGAACACGTAACCACAACTGGTATCAATTTCTGCAAATGAGAATCTAACACTAATGATTGCATGGTGAGGCAAAGACAATGTTTTTGTTGGCAGCAAGGTCACCTTTGTCCCAGCTCATGATCCCACTGAGGGAGAGGTGAGATCAGAGGTGCTTGATGGCCTTTTTCTGAAGATCTTCCCTGTTATTAACCTATCAACTCAATCTGAACATAAAAAGCCTTTCTAATCATCAACAATGACCTAGGTAACCAGCAAGATTTAATCTAGTTAACATAAATTATTTTGCAAATACATAAAAAGAAAATAACATTACACAAAGGAAGCCTTGGCACTTGGGTTGTTCCCAACCCCAAGAGCTATAGGCTCCTAAAAAAAACTCAGAATTGGTGCCAAATAAAGATGCTTTTCATTACTAAAAAATAACCATGTCACAAGAAAGTTATACAGCAGTAGCTACGAAAATGAGCTGAGAAAATGACAGCACTATAGTGCAAAACACAACAGTTCAAAAAGTAACCTATGAAGGCTAAAAGCCTTCCTATTTATGCACTACGAGGGTCTTCAGCAGCCCTCCTTAACTCAAGGGGCTCAGCTATTCAAACTGCCAGTAAACAGTCACTTTTCACAAAGCTGCTTGGCTGCCTTTAGGATTTGTTTTGGTGGCCTGCTGAGCTCTGAGTTGAGGGTGGATATTTTGAGGAAGGGCCATTTAATGCAAGAGACACCCTTCCTACGAATCCTCACCCTTGTTCCTTCATGCTTGGCTGTCATCTGGCTCATAATTGCTTGGCTTCGTTCCAAAATTTGTCCAAAAACCTGAAATAACCACGTATTAGCATTCTTGGTAAAGTGATCATCGTCATTCGTTCAACTAACACAAATATACTAAAAAAAACATGCATAAACTATGAAAAATGGTGGATTGATCAAGAACAGTTAGGTAGAATGAGCCCAATAAGTTACCCAATTCGGGGCTTATCATCACCCCCCCGCTAAATAGGTTGCTCATCCTCTGAGCAACTAATCCAGCTCCTCATCCTCGATTGCCTTGACTGCCTCTCTCACATCCTAGACCTTCGAGGTGATATCTTCTTCACGGTCATGAAATCTGGCCTTTCTTTCCACTTCTTCCCACTGCCTGTGTTCCTCCTCTTCTTTGCCTCCTTCCAACAGCCCCAAAAGCAAGGGAGGACTGAACTTGAGGCCGATCCAGTTGGCCTGAAGATTCTGCATGGACTGTTTGTAGAGGGGTACTCTTGCCAAGGCCTCCCTCATCCTTGTTGGGGAGTGGTATTCTCTTATCTTTAGGCTGTGGGACAGTGTGTTCCACCTTCGTGTGCAAGCATGAACACAGTTATCCCCCAACAGTCTCTCCATGTCCTCAAAATGGGCTATGGCTTGAGCTTGTCGTTCCATGTAATCTGGTAGGGCCTGAGAGTCATTGGCCAAGTGCTGGTGGGTGGATATTAATGCTGAGGGATCCTCCGGCTCTGCTCTGATCAATAGTGGTTCCTTTATTTCCCTGTCCATAACATTTCGGACCTCTACTACTCTCTTTTCTTCATGATTTAGCCACGAGGCCATGGCCATAAGTTGCACGTCTCTTACCACAGTGTTGGGGTCCCAAAAATTCATGTTGGGAAGGGCCAAATTGTGGAGGTAGAACTCTGATAGTTTGGCCTTGTCCTCTGATGAGCTACTGCCACATAAAGCCATGAATTGATGGTAATTTTGAAATGGAGTGATGCCCCTTTGGGCCAAGGTGTTAATCTGAAACTGCAACCATTGATCCTTAAGGTATAGGGCGTATGATTTGGTAGGTTGCCTACACTGCAGAGCTTCCATCGCCCAGCTGGCCATGCAGGCCAGTTGGGCCTCCTTTTCTTGCACCTGCTGTTTCAGAGACTGTATCTCCTGTGCTGCTTGCAAGTCCTTCTCCTGTAGCTGTCTAGTTAGTGTCTCAATTTCAACCTGCAACCCATCTCTTCTCTGTTGTTCATCAGGGGTTTCTTTGTCTGTTGTGGGCTCCTCCTGTTGTTGTTGTTCTCCCAAGATGTGGGGCCTATCTTCCTTATACTGTCTTTGTAGCTATAACTTCTGTTTAAGCAGCTCGTTTTCTTCTTGTAGCTTGGCCCGCTGGCTGCTTTCCATATGCCGTACCATAGCCAATTCCTTTCTCACCTATTTGAGTTGTTCCTCCAGGGGACCTATATCTGCCACACCCTTGGACTTGGCGATCTTCATCCAAGTGTGGGTCCTCACTCTCTCTTCTTCTAGTGCAAGGAAAAGTGGCACTGCGAATTTTTTGGAATGATCTTTCCGGCCTCTAACAAGTTATAGTAGGATCCCAAGCTGGGCTGGGGGCTTGGTTCCACAATGTTCTCAGCCTTTCCTTCCTCTTGTGATGATTTAGCTGCCTTTCCTTTCAATTCTTCGGTTTCCTTTAGCCTAGCCAGCGTTTCCTGTAGAACAGTCTCAGCATCTTGTAGAGAGGTCTTTGTGTCCAACATTTTAATCCTTTCTCTCCAGGTGGATGTTTTTGGGCTTCCCCGTTCATAGGTGATGGATGCCTTTGAAGGAGACCTTTCCTTTTGTTTAACTAGGGTGTCCACAATCGTAATTGGCTCCTTTGACTGTGGCTGGGGTCTGTTAGTTTTTATCCGCATGCTCCTTCTTGCCTTAAAATACATGGAAGGCTCCCTTTTTTGCTTCCCTTTTTGCTTTGGAGATGTGCTTAAGGCAGCCAGCATAGCTTCTGCCTCCCTGGCCAAAACTCAGGTGATTTCTCCTTTTGCTGCTCTGTTTCCATGCTTCCTGTAGAAAGTCCTGTGTCGACTGTTTTCATGCTTCTTGTAGAAACTATTTTGATGCTTCCTGTAGAAACTGTTCCAACTGTTTCGGTCTGCTTGGCTGGATGTGTCTTCCCTTTTAATTTCTGTGCGGTTGCCTTAGTTGTGCCCTCCTTTGTTTGGACTTTTTCAGTCCTCTTTGCTCTACTCTGCAATCGTTTCTCCCTGGGTGTTTGTGCCATTGTTCCTCCCACAGTTTTAGGCTTAGCAACTTGGCCTTTCCCTCATTTCACTTATTGTTCTTTCTGTGGTTGTCTGTCCTTTGTTTCTTTACCACTGGCTTTCTCTCCTGCCTTAGTGTGTTACCTTTCTTCATTGCTGGATGAGGTGAGTTCCTCGGCGAGAATTCGAATATCGTCATCTCTAGACATGTTGCAGAAAATCTCCCAAGAGAGGGGGACAGTGTAGGTGTGAAGGCCATCTTCCACTAAAAGCTTGATGAGCCCATGATGGGCTAGCTGATCCGGTGGCCCTTCCTTCAATTTTGTGCCACACTCAATTAATGATTGCAGAATAAAATAGGGGGTGCTTAACTTCTATTCTGGAGGTAAATCCATCCCATGTCTAAGTTCACTCAGCAACCGGAAATGATAGCCATAGACAATACTGAACCGCCCCTCATAGGTAATGTATTTCATGATTTGGAAACTGACTTCGCTCCAAAAAGGATGTAAGCTGGCTCTCCAAACCTCGTTCTTATCTTCTACAAATTGTTCCTCGGGTAGGAAGAATTCTTTCTTGGCTTTTTGGCCCAATGCCCTCTCCTCTTTGCTCTAGGGTATCCCCAATGGCAGATCAGTAACTCAACTAATGAGTTCAGGGGTAAGCTTTAGGGTCAACCCTTTGAAATTCATAGTGGCAAGTGTCTTTGATTTAGGTTGTAGGGACATTAAGAATTCCTCCGTTATCTCATCGTCATGACCCTGAATTTTGTCACAAAAGGTCATCCAATTGGCACGGGTGAAGAGGTTCACCATCTCAGGATGTTCACACAATTTTCTGGAATACAAGGGTTCCTTCTTGATAAACTCCCTTGGCATAGTGAGAGTGCTCTATTTTATGCTCTGAGCATAGAGGGATTGTTGTTTTATGGTTTCCTCCTTTGAACCTTAGGACAGGATCACTCAGGTGTTTACTTTTTTAACTTCCACCAATTCCCTAGTGCTAATGCTTTTGCTGCCCAAGACTCGGTTGTCTGTGTATAAAAGGAAGAATTAGGTTTCCATAGATAGAGTGCAGAGCTCAATTTTCATCCCCAACATACATACAACCATGTAAAATTCACATTCTTCATACACAGGTTAGCTCTCACAGTGCTTTATCTTTTCTACAGGAGGAATTTTCTTAACAGGAACGGTGGAGGAGAATTTTGACGCAGAACCAACTGAGAAATTCCGTGCAACACACAGGTAAACTGCTATTTTCGACTCACAGGCAGACTTGTCTCTAACCCTCCAATTCAAGATAGCTCAATTCACCACTTTTTCAAAATATACCATGCATGAAAGAGTGTTTTTGAGCCTACCTCTCTTGGAACTCCAAATTTGACAAAGAAAAGTCCAGGCTTCTTTACTCCGGAAGGTTATGCCGTACTTCCTGTAGAACTCTTTCCGGCTTCTGTAGGATGTCACTATGCTTCTGAACGAGCCTGGTACACGGGAGAATTTTGAAACAGGCCGAAAAGCTCGGTGGAGGACGACGGGTTAATAGATTGTGGAAGCAGAGGACGCGTACTTCGGCCGAGGATGTTTGCAAGTGCAAATGAACAGCGGGTAACGCGAGTCTTCAGCCGAGCATTTTTGAACTACGTCACAATTCGTGGTGAGGGGGTGAGGTGGCCGAAACAAACCATTAGCCAACGTCACAACCATCATTTCTCTGCATGTCCCTGACTGCCATTACCTCTCCTCTGCCATTAACCGCCACCACCACTTCCAGTCCCGCTGATTTTCCCTGACTGGACACTCCACATGTGTTAGCTGCACATCTCGTTGGCAAATTTGAACATAATTGAGCTTGTTCGGATCCCACAAAGCTATGTGACTGGCTGTGGGTGGCCAGTTGACTAGCCACCGAATTCGTTCAATCCGAACCATTTTCACAGACATGCAGTTTTCAAAATATAGTTTATGCAATTGACGAATGAGGTTAGACACTTACCTGCGTGGCCGTGGACGCGTTATGCAGACTTCGGGACTTGGAACCACTGCTTCACTTGCTGCTGCCTCGTGCACAGGTGCTAGAACCCATTCTTTCATTTGTTGATGTTGTATGCATGGCTTTGGAACTCGATACTTCGGTTGGCAACGTTGCATGCACAGGTTCTATTTGGCTTCATCTTTTGATGATGTTTTCACGTCCAGGAGGAGCCTTTTTACATGTTCCCTTTGTTGGTTTCAACTGCCCCTGCCTCTAGAGTATGTCTTCCAGAGGGATCAGCCGCTACAAGATTCCTGTAGGATGTCCTGTAGCTGCTTCTCCTCCTGGGATGCAGGCTAAATGAGCAGGGCTATATTCGCTGATGAAGAGTCTAGATGGAGCTTGAACAGGTAGAGTGTGCGAGCCTTTGCTGCTTGACTTTGTTAGCACCTAAATCTTCCTTAGGCTGAAGGAAGGAAAAATTCAGGGTAACCACAAACCACGCTGAGTCTGGTAGCTAGCCCTACCAGAACGGAATAGGGCTCTCTCTGAGTCACGCTTAGAGAATAAGTAAACTCAATGGTCTGAGATGACTAATAGTGAAATATTGATCTTAGGTTATGGATACAAGAAGCAATTTTTTATGAATGACTGAGTTTCTAGGATGGTATGGGACCAGCGGACAGCAATGAGCAGAGGATTTAATACAAAGGCATAGATTACTTCGTGAGGCAAGACAGATGGAAAGTCTAGCAATTTAGTATGAAATAACACGGAATGGAGGAATTTCTTAGGAGGGTGAAAAGGGCATAAGTACATGAATCCTTTTCAACAGAAGAAGAACACCGAACATGAAATTTTCCCACAGGAAGAGTAATAAAAATGAATTCTACCTTATCTAACTTAGAAAATTTCACTAGAAATGAATATGAAATGAACTGTGAAACATTACGAAATACATATGAAACATAAGAGACACATTTGCTACACTCACAACCACATGAATCTCATGAAACAGATCCGCTGCCTTTCATTAATCCTCTGTCAAAATATACAATGAAGAACTGAGTTTCTCTCCCATAGTCTCCCAGAAATTACAAGCCAACCAACCTTTTGCAAATAGTTTTCATACAATATATAGAATGTTCCATGAAGATATAGAATGCCCAAGGGTTGGGGAGTTACTCGAATCATTACAAAATGGAGGTGGAAAGCCAACCATTAGCTACAGGTGCAGCGTTACAAACATGACAAATGGCTTGGGTGACTGTTTGCCTTCCTTTGCCACTTGGATAGAAGCCAATCTGGAGTGAAAATACTTTAAATTCTGCCATAGGTTCTGAAAAAGTGAAATGTAGATCAGCGGGCCCACTTGGAGAATGTCGCGAATCGAAATTTCGCGAAACGGGCGCGATTTTGGCCTTTTTATCTATATGCGCCATGTCACTTTGGAGGTTGTTATGAGGTACCTACAGGAGTCCAAATTATGCCCAAGTGTTCTTGTTGGAAAGCCTGGCCTGTCTACTTTCCAGCCCAAGTGGAATTTCTGAATTTGGTGCTCATTGTCCCCTCCAAATCTTCATTCTCCCAAGACTGCTCCCTGTGTGTCAAAATATGGGCAGAGAGGTCATTTTTTTAGTGTTTTTGACCTCCTGGAGACTCAAATCATGCCCAAATTTCTTGTCCAAGCACCGATAGTCGTGATTTTGCATGCTGAATCCAAAAATGCAAACCATTTGTGATTTGGAGCTCCCAATCCTAAGCGCTGTGCCAGTGGCGCGGTGCACAGCGAGAAAAAACCTGTGTTGTGACCAAAAATTTGCCATGTGACCAAAATTGCCCCAAATTTGTTGAAATTTGGGCTGGAGATTCTCTATGAGGTGCTATGCTGGGTGAAAGAGGCTTTGGCCAATATATGAATTCGATCGAGCTCCCTTTGCCTCTTTTGCTTCTTGATTTCTTTCCTCAATTTCGCCTTCAAATTCTTGATTCGGGCCTTTCATACTTTTTTTCGTGCCATGTAGTGGAAAGCCATGTGTCTTAGTAATGCATGGTCCTTATCGGCCTTGTCTAGCAGCCTCTCCATGTGCATGTTAACTCTCACGAGATTGGCCTCCCGATCCTCATTAACCTCTTGCTCCAATGATGTGAGCTCAACTCTTCTCCTTTGTGCAGCTTGGCGATGCTCACGAATGTTTTGTAGCTCCATGATCGCTTGCTGATCCTCAAGCTATTTGTTCCTCTACTCTAGATATTTCATGTTCCACTTAGCCCTCTCCAAGTCAAGGGATAAGGCTTCGATCTCTAATTGCTGCTCCTGGCTGATCTCTTTGAGTTGTAAACTTGTCGGTTCTATATTTGTCTCATCATCATGAAGGAGAACGAATTCGGTCTCTCGTTCACCTGATGGCTCACCTGAAGGCCCCTCATCCTGCATTGGCTCCTTGCCTTTGTCTTGTTCCTATGATGCTGATGGAGGAAGTGAGGCCACCTCCACCCCGGGTGGAGATAACACTTGCATTGCCGCTGCAAACAAACGCCTGGTGCCTTTCTGATATGTGATGAAAACTGGCACACTAACAGTCTCATGGCGCTAGTACCGACGAGAAGGTTCACCCTCTTGCTGAACCTCTGATAACACTTGTGAAGTGCTGAAGAAGTCACGGGAGATGAAGTCATCCCAAGCAATGCCCTGCAATCCTAGTTGATGATCCATCAAAATCCTAATAAGAGCAAAGTGATAAACATTGCTAAGTTGCTGCTGAGGGGTCTTGTGCTGCATGAAGGTGTTCATCCTCTCTATGTTTCTGCAAATGAAAAATGGGATGTTCATCATCCGTACCCTGGTAAAGTGCATGAGCAACCTAATGTGATAGGCATATAGACGAGAGAACCTCCCCTCACAGCTGAAGTACTTCATGATCAACTTCATGAGTGGAGCATATTCATCTTTCAAATATCTAAATGGAAAGACTCTTGTGAGGTGCCTCAAGAAACTGGCCTTAATGTAAGGTTCATAATGATACCGATCAACTTTCTGTTTCTTGTGCCATGGTTCTCCAACATTTGGTATACCGGTTGCTAATGAGACAGTTTCGGGTGTCAGTGTGAAGGTGACCCCGGCCAAGATAGAGTGATCTCCATGTAGGTGAAGCACAAAAAGACGGGCCAACTCATGATGAACTCGAACATTAGCCACTCTTTGACAAAACTCAAAACATGATAGATGCTGGAAACATGACATAGCAAGAGGGCATGCCTGTAATTCTGTGAGGGTGGTTGGCTCATCCCTAACATGTTTGCCACTCTTGTGATGTCTCCTGGGAGCCTGTTCTTCCGAGGATGAGTCACTTTGTGTCTCCATCTCATACTCTGATGAATGTTGTGATGCCATGACTGCTGTGTTTTCTGTATTTAGGCTGCCCTTTGATGATGGTGTGAAGTTGGGTGCTTTTGTGATATCTGCCACCAAGGGGAACCATGAAACAAAAGGGAGTATTAGGAGGGGAGTAATGTGATGGGAATAGGGGTTATGGGGAGAAGTTTGTTTAGGGATATGTAGGGGGTTTGGGTATTTGATAGGGTAGGTTTTTGGGTTGTTATGTTGACCAATAAGAGGAGGGGAAAGAGAATAGGGTTTGGTATTGTTTTAGGGTAGGGATGATAGGAAAAATGAGAAAGGGAGGATAGGAAAAAATGGTAGGTGAGGGAAAAATGGTGGGTGAAAATGGAACCTTGGCCTCAATACCAAAATTATGCAACCCTAGCAACAATGGCCTTTGGTGTTTTCTTGTGGTTGATTTTATGAGTTTTGTTGCATTTCAAACATAGCCATAAACCACCATATCATTTATAAACTTTGATGAACAAGTCATGTCATAGATCCTACCTTTCAATTTGATGGGCTTCATAAGAAATTTGAGGAAATTGGCACGGTTTTGGCCCTCTGTGGGTGTGCGTCGTGCTCATTGAAAAAATACACTGAGGGGTGGCTCTATGTGCGCCGCGCCCTCTGTGTGCACTGCGCCCCTGTGTATATGTGTCGTGCCCTGAAAATTGCCTCCAACCTTGCTCCAAACATGCACGATGCACACTCAAACACTTTGCAATGTTTCCCTATGCACTTGATTCGCACAATGACTTTGATTTTGGTGGAAACTTGAATATAAATACTTGGAAGTCATGGGTTAAATTTTTGCTTCTTCAAAAACCCATTTTTCTAATGTTATGTTTTGACATTTTTTCACTGACTTAAAGCAACACTGATTTTCACTTTCCCTGTGAAATTTTAGCTCAAATGATGAAATTTTCAGCACTCTTTGCAGGGATTGCATGACAGGGCATTTTTCCATGGAAACCATGCCTGCATCTAAAGAAATCAACTGACGAATTTTTTGAAAATTTTATCATCAATGACATTGTTTGACTTTTCTTCAAAACAGAGTTTTGAAGAACAGTCGAAGTTTATCAATATGACGATGAAACTCTCTGAATCATTACTTTGTAAGGGCCTCACTCTGGCCTACATGGCTTTACTAGACATATTTACAGACCAAATTGATTAATCCCTAGACCTAATGATCGAAAATTATTTTTGTCCATTAAAGGACCAGACCTTGACTGTCATGGACTTTGGTGATCATTGACAAAAGACCTAAGCCAGCAGGAGCCAGACATGAGGGGAAATGACTAGCATGACCTTTTCCATCAGAGTATGGCATGCTCCTAGCGGAATGCAGCTGGGTGAATGGAGTGGGACTCTTAAAAATGAAATGCATAAAGAGTTTTGATCTCCGACGAAGGACTGACCAAACCGACTCTAACATTGGCTCCAATGGGGGATGGTAGCTCCTTGGAGGTGCCAAGAACAGCAGATCTCTGGAAGAGCTAGACAGTGCCTTCATCCATTGGGCTATGCAGTCATCATTTCGACAAACAACACAGGACTCTGACTCATTTATGAAACTAAAATGACCAAAAAATTGACTCAAAGTTGACATTGAAATGACTTGAAGACTAACTTGACAAACTCAAACCAAACTGAAATAAAAATGGTATTTACAATGATAGTGGAAGCAGCGTTAATAACTCAGAAATGGTACCACTTGAGCAGCCGACCATTGATCGGCCCTCCTGGACAATCTTCCCCGTTCATTTCCTTCAGAAGAAAGGAATTCTGACCCCGATATGCTGCAATCTTGAAAGGACCTTTCCAAAGATTCTCGAACTTACCGTGCTTACCTTTTTCCTCATTCCTTGCATCCCACTTCAGCACCACATCATCCAACTGAAATTTATCCGCCTTTTCTTTTTTGTCATAAATTTTCTTGATCTTCTCTTGCAATTTGGATGTGTTCTTGAAAACTTCTTCTCTGGTCTGCTGCAAGTGGACCATTTGATTCAACCTTCTCTGCATGGGATCTTCTTCACTGCCAGCCTCCTGAAGAAGTTTGACTACCGGGGCAGCGAGAGAGGTAGGAAATACTGTATCAACTCCATAAACAAGCTCAAATGGTGACGTACCAATGGATTTCTTCTGGCTGACCTGATCTGCCCAAAGTGCATTGACCAACCTCTTATGCCAGCTCTTCTTATTTATTTCCAGCAGCTTCTTGATGATGTTGACCAATGATTTGTTCGAAGACTCTGCCAATCCATTGCCTTGCGGATGATAGGCAGTTGAGTGACCCAAAATGATGTGATATTTATGACAAAACTCTACCATCCTTTTTGATTTGAAAGCTGTTGCGTTATCAGTGATTAACTTATTCGAGCAACCAAAATGAGACAAGATGTTATTTTCAAGGAATGAAATGATTACCGAATCAGTAGCTTACCTAGTGGGAATTTCCTCGATCCATTTCGTGAAATAATCTGTCACTGTGAGGATCCATCTATGCTGATCGGAAGAAGCGGGATGAATTTCACCAATGAAATCCAATCCCCATTGCTGGAAAGGAGCACTCACCTCAATAGGCTTAAGTGGAAAAGGCTGTAACTTTTGCTTTCCTTCGAAAATCTGACACTTATGACAATGCTTGACCATCTTATATACATCAGCGAACAATGTCGGCCAATAGTACCTTGATCTCAGAATTTTATTTGCTGTTGACTTCCAAAAAAGGTGACCACCACAGTCTCCTTGGTGGCAGTCCTCCATGACCTTCTTTGCTTCTTCTTCTACCAAACAATTCAAAAGAACACAACCAGGATCTTTCCAATAAAGTGCAGAATTAAGAATGCAAAACTTGGCAGCTTTCAACTTGAGTGTTCTCGCTTTGTTTCTAGTCATGTCGGGCAGTGGTGACAAATTTTTAAGCACATATATGATGTCTGAATACCACGGAGAAAGAGCAAACATTTCCGATACCTGAATTGATGATGCTTCCTCATTCTCATCAGACATAGCAGTGATCAGATTTATGTCCAAGGCGTGCAAGTTTGATTCGGCCATTAACTTTGCCAATCCCTGTCCTTTAACCAGCTTTGTGGGCTTTATTTCCACATCATATTCCAACAAGGCTGCAATCCATTTGCCTCGTCTTCCTTCCGGATCGGTCTGCACTAAAACATCTTTGACAGCAGTGTTAGGAACATAGGCCAAAATATGAGATTGTAGAATATATACCCGGAAATCTTTCAATGCCTTCACAAGTGCAAGGGCTTGCTTCTCAATGATGTTGTATTTTAAGGTTGCATCTCTTATAGCTCTGTTGAAGAATGCAATGGGTCTTTCGTGATCATCTCTTTTCTGCAATAACACAGCTGCCATAGTATGCTCCAAAGCAAATGAAAACAATATGAAATCCTGAGTGTAGTCTGGGCTGACTAGAACAGTAGCTGAAGAAAGAGCCAATTTGACTAAATTGAAAGATTTTACTGCCTCCTTTGTCCAATTCACTTGGCTGTCTGTGAGGACCACATCCAGACTATATACATTTTTTTTTTTTTTTTTTAAACAGCAAATACAACTAGAAAAGAAACGCATTGAAATTCAAATTTATTTAGCACACACATTCCTGCCACTGCTTTCAGGAAACATATCATAACATTTTCATACTTTTAACTAAGATCAATAGTAATGAAATACATATGTACCATTCACCAGAAGGCGAGACTCCACTTGCTCTGCTGTTGCTGGTATTCCCTTGTAGCTGGTCACCTCCGTGAGTGAATGATGACGCACTTGATCCGAATGCGAAGACCCACCGGTTAACCTCCCAGCCTACTCCTTGGGTACTCTTCTTCCCCGCGGACCCCCGAGCTGCAATGGGGTTATACAATGGAGGAAAGCACTAGCTGGTAGAGGAGAGCACACCTTGGCTCCAGAGTCCCCTCTCTAAAATCCTCTACCTCACCAAACACACTATAGCTTCGTAATCACTGCTCTGACATCATCTCATCCATCCAACAATAGGGTTCCCAAAAAAAGTCCCTTCTCTCATGGCTTGCCCCTTCTTTTATAGGAGTCCTCATAGGTGACACTTGGCATGTCATGCATAATTAGTTATTTTTTATAATTCAATAGCTTGATTATTCACCCACCCAAGTGTCACTCTCTCATCAAGGGTCTCCCAAAATTATTTACTTAAATTTTAATTTAAAACTAATATTTTCCTCACCTCACAAGATTCCTATTTCTTCTCCTAGTTGTCTCTTTATTCCCCCCCTTTTATTCCTTAAATTGTGTTCATTACTTGAAGTCAATTAATGAGTCAAGATTTTATCCCCAATCTACTCCCTAATTTAACTCAGGTTATCTCTTAGATGTATATCCTTATGTTGGTTGTTGCCACATGGAGCTTCTCTACATTTCTCTCAATTTAATTTATTATTCTTATTTTAATTCACTTTCCTCTTTTCTTAATTAGGTTTAATTAGTTTAGGATTAATCTTCATACTTACAATTATGTTTGTCTTTCCCCTTTTACCTAATTAAACCGAATAATCTACCTAGTATTTTCCAACATGGGAAGGGTAGAGTTTTTAAGGTACTCTATCTTATTTTTTCCCATGATCCTCCTTATTCCAAGTTTTACTTTTGATTTAATTACCTTGGTCTCTAATCATCATTTACCCTTGATGTGAATTTACCTAGTTTTCATTCCTTGCTTATATTTATTTATTATTATTTATTTTTAATGATTCCAAGGGTGCCAAGTTTGGTTGTGCCCTTCAAGAACTTCTCTAGAAGTTCCAAGGGTGCCACACCTAATAGTTTATTTGTGATGCCAAGGGTGCCAAGTTTGGTTGTGCCCTTCAAGAAATTCCCCTGAAGTTCCAAGGGTGCCACACCACTTGCCCTTCAAGCATCTAGTGACTACTAGGGGAAATTATAGTGCAACATCATAGACCACTGTCATCTCTTGTGTTGCCTGCTATAGTGAGACTAATGGTGTCGGGGATCAAGGAATCCGCCTTGATGCGCGCCCCCCGGTAAAATCCTCATGAGCGACCCAACTTTGGGACCTGCCCTCATGGCATCGTGATCTTCAAGGCGAAGGTGTTTCAACCCTTCCAGCCCAAGTCACGGCGGGAGTGCTAGTGGGTGAGATCAGGGACACTGTCCCACCCCTCCCATGTAGTTCCATCCACCTGTACAACCCCATCACCCATATGTGAGTCATTCGGTCAAGCAACTAATTTGTGCCTGCAACCATTAACATATCATCAGAATATAGTTAAACATATATGGCAGATTTCAAGATCGACTTAGACTTTCAAAGATAAAAATACTATGAATTTTCATCAAACCAGGTGTCGTCAACTCGTCATGTGCAACTGCCTCTGGTGGTTTCCTGCCACACTCAATAATAATCAGTAACCAGGTTTTTCAGTGTTAGTCATTGTCATAATAGCATTATTACCATCACTTGGTCATTCACATCATTGTTCATTGTGCACCAGAACTAATGTAAGTAGCTAATATAGGGGATACCTCCATCATGGCTAGCATCATCATAACCTTAATGGGACCATACATATAGATCAAATCTATCATCATTTATAACATAAATAAAAACATGTCTATCCTTTACTACTATCACCATCATGATATCAATAGAGTACACATAGCCATTAATTATATCGTAATCATAATATTAATAGAGAACATACATAACCATCACATTCACTGATAATAGAGTCACGTTTCTGGATCCTCAGCCTGAGTTCCTCATAGACTAAAGTATGTAAGATATTGTCATATTAGAGTCAGGAAACTAGAGTGGGCACTACATACACCCCCTCTTAACAATGGACTTCGTCCCGAAGTCCTTAGAACATAAAGGAGAAACGAGAACACATAATCTTAGGAACCCTTCCTGAAACTCTTGCCAACCTTTTGGTGGGCAGGTTATAATTTTCCCAAGGTATCTATACCACGAATTCCGTTATAACTAAAGGACTATATCTGTGATCATTGCAACCCATAATTATTTATGTATTAAGCAACAACAAAACAAGAAGCAGGACAATCACAATCAATATTCATCTCATGGTACAAATTAATATATGATGCATTCAACCAAGTAAAGTCATTCACACACTGTACTCCTGTAGCTTCCAATTATAGTAGTTCATTTCAAACTACGTCTATACGACCCTATAAGTGACAATGTCGGGGATAATATGTAACAAAAAGTGATTTGTATGCTCATCATTGCATCTGTCAAAGTTCATTGTCATAATTGTTGCAATAATATTGTCGTATAAGAAAAGAGCATACAATTATTATTATTATTATTATTTAATGGTTGCGAATGAATTTCCAATCCTATTTCAAGATTGAAAAGAAAAGTCTCTTTTCAAGCTAAAATATGGTATTGATAATATATAGAGGTATTGCTTGAGTATCAAAACTCACTCGAGCAATGTATGAGACCCTTAAAACAAGCTCTTGCTTGGTTGTATATTTCACCATTTTTATGCTTTCACCTAAATTTTCCAAAGTGGAGAACTTATGGGACATAGGTCTCAAGTTCAATTCTTACTGATGATAGAAGGTACTCTTGCAGCAGTCTAGTCAACTGCGTGAAATAGTTGCTTAATTTAATTTATTTACTGGCGTAAGACTTATTGATCACTATCTACTGAATATTTGACCAAATTATTTCTGAATACTTCAATAAAAGTAAGGGGAATTTGCAATAAGATATCTTTTCTCAGTAACAAAATAATTCTAGAGCATACCGAGGCCTGAATATGAACTGAGCAACAAAACTTAACAATCAAAATCTGAAGCTTCTGTACCAAATTATGCCGAGAGGATCCCTTCTTAGATGATTCACTCTTACAAATCCCGATGTCTGAATATTTGACCAAATTTATCCGCCAAAATGATTCTCCACATTTTCACATACACCTCATATTATCAAAGTACACAACCCTTCAGCTGTGAACTAAAAATAAAAAAATAAAAAAAATAAAAATTTCACTACTAATACTGTTTCAAAAAACCATGAGAAAAATGCTTTATACAAATCACAAATCATTGTACACATTGTACACTTATATTGCAGAGACTTGGTTAACCTTATGTCCTATTTATTTAATTTTTGTTATCCACTAAACATTAAAATCTACTTCAACTACATCGCGAGATGTAGGTTCAGTTTTCAGGGATACAGCGACGTGTTGTCAGTTCAATGGAGGGATGGTTCTTTTGATAAAAACCTAATCATTGGTCAGTGATTTTGATCTATACATGTGATAATTTATAAATTCAGGTACCTTTTAGAAGAAAATAAAACTTATGTACAACAGTCATTTATGGTATAAATTAAAATATGTTATTCTCTGATGGTGTTCCCCATGTCCCAGTTCAACTGTATGGTGAGACATATTTATTTTAACAAACAACACCTGGCCCCTTTGCAAAAATCAATGACAACTAGATTTGAATTGCCCTGCAAGATTGGCGTCAGGGGATCTATATCAAAGCTAGTCTGGCACTACCATAGTGCAGTAATCTCTGCTACAAAGTTGCCATATATCAAACCCACTTGACCTTCTAAGTAAAAGAAATAAACAAGACAGGTTCCTTTTGATGAAAGAAGCTGCGCTGGTTAAATGTTTTGCAAAACCTTGCAATGTTGTTTTTATACCATCCCAGCGCTGGGTTTTTATGGGAACTATGTCCATAGTGCCAGTATTCACACTGGAGCAAAATATTACATGAATCACACTACGCTTTCAAACTAAATGTCACGTCATTAGTTACGGCTAAATGTTACTTCAATAGATATGTTGAAAAACTGTAAATAATATAGCATTCATCCAAAAAAAAAACAAACGCAAACTATATTTTGAACATGAGTCTACTGTCTTCTACTGCAGAGTTTGCGTTCTCTAGACTCCAGGATTTTAGAGGGGCGATTATACTTTCTCAAATAATAATATTTCTCACTAATCTAGGCATCATTTTCAAGAAAAATAAAATAGGACAAAAGAAAACATGCTCCGCCATCACTAAAACAGAGCAATATGTTCCGGCGAGATACAGACTTGATTGCAGATATGATATGTTTCAGCTGTGTCAGCAAAGGACCACCATCGGTAAAAAGATACACCACTAGTCACTTTCTTGTTCTTTGCATGCTTTAATTGATTATCTACTTGAAGCTTTTATATTTTTGCAGTGCTTTGCCCTCACTCCGCCTTGAGGTCAAGGCAATTTCGAGAGAGCGCTTGCCTGTCCGCACACAAGTTTTTCTCCATAGCAATGCCCAAATACTACTTACTTAATTTATTAATGTTTTGCGTAAGCCAAACAAAATGGAAAACCATGATCGCAATATTGAATGAAGAAACTACAGGCTACGTAAGTTCTAGCATTTCATTGGCAGAGATTCCCATCTCCAAATGAAGAATTAGTACATATCCAATAGCATTGGAGAGGGTGAACCTTTTATGTAGATAGGGATAGGATCCTTGCTTCCATTAACATTGCATTAAATCCTGGACACAAGCACCGACTTAAGCTAGACAAAGTGTGACCCTTGAAGCAACACCTTATCATTGACTCTAAAAAGACTACCTAATGCAGCTGTCTATTTTCGTAGTTGCCACTAGGGAGATGATATCCTCTTGCTTTCAATTAGTAGGCCCCATTGCCTTAAATTAGCACATGGGAGTAATTTCTTCGTGTTAAGGATCTATTTGCTTCTATTTCTCAGGTTTTGTATTTTCCCGAAAATTTCAACCTTAAGAACCTTTAATATGGTTTGTTTTCTTTACCTTGCCCACTAATAAAGCATGTCATAGCTGAATGTTTTCATAATAAAGTGCGCACATCTCTTTTTGTAATAAGCTTTCGGACAAATCACATCAGCAACGATTGATGGTCGACATTTCAAACCTACTAATGAGGTTCATCTTCAGTACCAAGGTGAAAAAAAACTGATATATCAATAGGATTAAATAGCAGAGATATGCATCAAGTTCTAGATCTAGCCGTTAGGATAATAATAATATTTTAACAATAACGGCTAGTTTTTAGTCAAGAAAAATTAACTAATTTAGTCAATGTGAGAAAAATTATTAAATAAGTAGCATTACTTTTAATTTATTAATTAATTATTATTAAATAAAATTTAATCCAAAAATAATATTAACGACTATATAACAATTTTGTCAATAGGTAAGAAATGATTAAATAAGTAAAAATAAAATAAATAAATAAATAATATATATATATATATATATATATATATATATATATTAATTATGGATCTTTGAAGGGATGAATGTGTTTTTGAAGGTGAATGTCAGGGATTTTATTGGCAAAGCACTTGTCACCCAATTTAGAGCAATAGTATCCCCTTTCTACATTGTACTTTGACCCCAAAGGTACTCTTCAAAGCATATGTTCATGGGCATAACCTCAATGCATTTGCAGTATGTCATATTTAGGGAGCAAAGAATCTAGTTCTTCAGGATTGGATACAAAAGCATCATACAATCATCTGTAAAATCTCTATCTGGGACTTACAAGTGTAGGAAATAAACAAGTACATCTTAGGTGTATCTTCACCGGTGCCTTATGCTCAATGGCCTATTATTTCCATGCAGTCAATTGTTGTAGATCTAAATCTCGTCAGTGTGAACAAGTTATATATGATATAAGTTTTAGAGATGAACGATCATTGGATTACTATTAATTCAGCACAACTCTTTATACAGATTTGAAAAAAATTATCTAAATTTGCCAGAAATGAGAAGAATTGAGGAATACAAAAGGGTTTCAGGGCTGACAATAATTACTGGAATTTCAAGGGTTTCGGTGGGACATAAGGTTTAGCTTAATCGTTGTATGTACAGACATTAGAAAAACTAGTCTAGCTGTGCAAGAAAGAAGACCTGCACAATCATTTAGAGTCGAACAAAACAAATCCGAAGTGGGACTAACCAGGGATTTTACCTTATTAGGTATTCACAAATGCCAGGATTTGAAGGCTTTATTTTGATGTGTGCTTGTTCGAATGCAAAATGTATACAAATTTGCAAAGAATGAAGAAGCTTGAAAGAAGATAGAAATTATATTGAAGTGGGTTCTAACAGAATGGGAAGCCTGGTTTGAAGGTCAATAAGCATGTTTGTAAATAGCAATTGATTAGATAATGCATCTCCTTATCCTCCCTGGTGCCGATATTAATCACTGACAAAGAAAAACCCCTATGAGATGGCCAAATGTATAGCCCAGTCCATCGCAAATTTCTGCCCCATCCCACTCACCTTTCAGCAACCCATGATTGATGACGGCAGCCGGCAACCACCCGAATTACTGGGCTATACAATTCTCAGCTCGGTTCTAGATCTGAGACGGGATCAAAACGGTTGTTACACAGTTTGATGCATCCTAATCAAAATCTGCAACCACCGCCCATGTAGTTCAATACAAACTGTCCACGTTGCATTTTTTTTTTTCTCGGAACAGTTAGTTAACACGATCTCATCGCGTGGTTTCCGGAACACTTTAAAGCGATTTCGTGCTTTGATTTATTCTTGCATTGAAGGTTGTTCGACAGCTCAGTTTCCATTGTAATAATTAAGATTTGGCTTGGGTACTTCACCGCCATGGGAGAACGTTGAGGGCCAAGTGTTTAATGCTCAAACAGAACTAAAAGTCTTAGTTTTCATTAGGTGGCGCCGAATTATCCAGGTCAGAGAAATCCATTGAAACCATAACACAGAAGTCCAATTGTATGCCAACCTCAGGAATGGCACAAATGGCAAGGTATGAGTTCAAGTGTTTGATGCCATAAGTGTCAGAGCGTCGATTTCCAAGCAAACACGCAGATCACCTTCAGCGAATATCAAAGCGGGGTTTTAAACAAAGAACAAATGTTATCGGGTTTCGTATCCAAATTTCATAGTAAGTGTTTCAAGATTCATGTTAATATATGGACTGCGAAAGATATTTTTCAAGCCATAAGTGCCCAGGTGCCAGTTTACAAGCAATATCGAACGTCAGTTGTGCATTTGAAAGCCAAATGACATGTACGCATTTTTCTAAAGAGGTGTAGATTTACTACAATGCCCAGTGTTTGTAATTATTTATCAAATGCCCAATTATTGTGACCTTTGCAGCGATATCTACAGAGATCTTCCCACAAACGTTCTCTCATATGAGATGGTTCTACATCGGGAAGAAATTGTGAGAGAGACGCACAGGATGTCAATTACGTTAAAGGGCATTTATGACAGATAAAGAGATGAAGGAAAACACAGGTTTGCCAATCCCAACATCTCGACGCAGTGGATCCTGTCGTTATAGGAAAAACTAGGGCAGAGTCGTATTATTCTACCGACAAGGATCGGATAAAGAAATGGGGATTTTGATTCATGGAGACGGAATTTTTGCCGGACAAGGGACTGTTCATATTGTGATTAATAATCAGATTGCTTTCACTACTGATCCTGAATCTGGCAGATCCTCACGCTAAAAATTATTCTATCGGATTCTAATAAAAAATTCCAAATTCAGAGAACTCCTTATCACATCTAGCGACAGTGAGTGTGGTTGATCGACTGTAAAACTATTAGACAACGCCTTATTACATCTAGCAACGACAGTGAGTGTTGTTGATCAACGGTCAACTTTTATTTCGGGAGTTTTGAAGCGCACACTGTTTAGTTTGATATTAGTTACTTAAGCCCGAAACTGCCAAGAATATACCTGTCAATCGTTGGGTTGCTTTTGGAAAGAGAATGTTGGTCAATTGAGGCCATTCCAATATAACAAATTTGGTCTCGTTTTTCCATTAGAACGATACCTATGAAAAGAAAATCACGAAACCCTAGTCTTCTGCCCACATACATAAAATTAACTTCAGCATCATTGTTGAAACTCAAAGAATGTGAATCCTTGCTGGAACATGTTATTGAGGTATCCTGAGTTGGGTCAAATGCAAGTCCTAGTGCAATATTTTACTTGGAAAAGCAACGAAGATGTTGGGAATTCTGAGCACCACATTTTTCAAACTTAGTCGGTGGCAACCGCATATTTTGTGGAATGCTGGGGAGGAAAGATTTTTTTTTTTTTTCCGACCATAAACATTTCAAAATTTGAGCCCAGCTTTGATCATGTTAATCACATTTACAATTTTGAAAGATAATAGAAAAACATTGGGCATAGGGATGAGCGTATATGGCATCATATGTTCCCGAACACATTGGATACAAGCCATACAAATGGTATAAAATAGATGAAGCCCTATTGTACTGATGCTGCAAAGGCTTTGAGTGTGCCCATTTTCCATGTGAATGGCGGTGATGCTGAAGTTGTCATGCTTGCATGTGAACTTGCCACAGAATGATGCAGTCCTTCCAGTCTGGTGTCGTTGTTGATCTTGTTTGTTATCGCAGGTTTGGGCATAATGAGATTGATGAACCATCTTTCACTCATCCGAAGATGTATCAAGTTATTAAAAGCCATCCACCATCACCATATATGTATGAAAAGAAGCTCATAGAATCAGGGGAGTTGTCAAAAGAAGAAATTGACAAAATTCGTATAAAGGTTTTGTAAATTTTAAATGAAGAGTTTGTAAACAACAAAGATTATGTTCCAAGAACACGAGTTTGGCTTGGAGCCTTTTGGTTAGGCTTCAAGTCGCCAGAGCAAATATCTAGACTTCGTAATACCGGAGTCAAACCAGCGTGTTGGAAAAACCATAACCGCTTTTCCAGAGACATTTAAGCCTCATAGAGTTATCAAGAGAATCTATGATCAACGAGCTCAAATGATTGAAACAGGACTGGGGCTAGCCCATGAGAAAATACCCTGAACTGGAGTAGACCATAGGAATGAATAGGTTTTTTTTTTTTAACCAAAAATAAATTTGAAGCTTATTAGAGAGAGCCTTGAAAGGTTACCATACCCAATTTCAAGGTAGAGTGTAGTAGATATTTAACAACTAGTCATGCATGCATGGGCCCATAGGTCTCAAGGGTTCAACTAAGCTCTGATACCAAGTGTGAGGACCACATCCAGACTATATACATTTTTTTTTTTTTTTTAAAACAGCAAATACAACCAGAAAAGAAACACATTGAAATTCAAATTTATTTAGCACACACATTCCTGCCACTCCTTTCAGGAAACATATCATAACATTTTCATACTTTTAACTAAGATCAATAGTAATGAAATACATATGTACTGTTCACCAGAAGGCGAGACTCCACTTGCTCTACTGTTGCTGGTATTCCCTTGTAGCTGGTCACCTCCGCAAGTGAATGATGACGCACTTGATCCGAATGCGAAGACCCACCGGTTAACCTCCCAGCCTACTCCTTGGGTACTCTTCTTCCCCGCGGACCCCCGAGCTGCAATGGGGTTATACAATGGAGGAAAGCACTAGCTGGTAGAGGAGAGCACACCTTGGCTCCAGAGTCCCCTCTCTAAAATCCTCTACCTCACCAAACTCACTATAGCTTCGTAATCACTGCTCTGACATCATCTCATCCATCCAACAATAGGGTTCCCAAAAAAAGTCCCTTCTCTCATGGCTTGCCCCTTCTTTTATAGGAGTCCTCATAGGTGACACTTGGCATGTCATGCATAATTAGATATTTTTTATAATTCAATAGCTTGATTATTCACCCACCCAAGTGTCACTCTCTTATCAAGGGTCTCCCAAAATTATTTACTTAAATTTTAATTTAAAACTAATATTTTCCTCACCTCACAAGATTCCTATTTCTTCTCCTAGTTGTCTCTTTATACCCCCCCCCCCCCCCCCCCCTTTTATTCCTTAAATTGTGTTCATTACTTGAAGTCAAGATTTTATCCCCAATCTACTCCCTAATTTAACTCAGGTTATCTCTTAGATGTATATCCTTATGTTGGTTGCTGCCACATGGAGCTTCTCTACATTTCTCTAAATTTAATTTATTATTCTTATTTTAATTCACTTTCCTCTTTTCTTAATTAGGTTTAATTAGTTTAGGATTAATCTTCATACTTACAATTATGTTTGTCTTTCCCCTTTTACCTAATTAAACCGCATAATCTACCTAGTATTTTCCAACATGGGAAGGGTAGAGTTTTTAAGGTACTCTATCTTATTTTTTCCCATGATCCTCCTTATTCCAAGTTTTATTTTTGATTTAATTACCTTGGTCTCTAATCATCATTTACCCTTGATGTGAATTTACCTAGTTTTCATTCCTTGCTTATATTTATTTATTATTATTTATTTTTAATGATTCCAAGGGTGCCAAGTTTGGTTGTGCCCTTCAAGAACTTCCCTAGAAGTTCCAAGGGTGCCACACCTAATAGTTTATTCGTGATGCCAAGGGTGCCAAGTTTGGTTGTGCCCTTCAAGAAATTCCCCTGAAGTTCCAAGGGTGCCACACCACTTGCCCTTCAAGCATCTAGTGACTACGAGGGGAAATTATAGTGCAACGTCATAGACCACTGTCATCTCTTGTGTTGCCTGCTATAGTGAGACTAATGGTGTCGGGGATCAAGGAATCCGCCTTGATGCGCGCCCCCCGGTAAAATCCTCATGAGCGACCCAACTTTGGGACCTGCCCTCATGGCATCGTGATCTTCAAGGTGAAGGTGTTTCAACCCTTCCAGCCCAAGTCACGGCGGGAGTGCTAGTGGGTGAGATCAGGGACACTGTCCCACCCCTCCCATGTAGTTCCATCAACCTATACAACCCCATCACTCATATGTGAGTCATTCGGTCAAGCAACTAATCTGTGCCTGCAACCATTAACATATCATCAGAATATAGTTAAACATATATGGCAGATTTCAAGATCGACTTAGACTTTCAAAGATAAAAATACTATGAATTTTCATCAAACCAGGTGTCATCAACTCGTCATGTGCGAGTGCCTCTGGTGGTTTCCTGCCACACTCAATAATAATCAGTAACCAGGTTTTTCAGTGTTAGTCATTGTCATAATAGCATTATTACCATCACTTGGTCATTCACATCATTGTTCATTGTGCACCAGAACTAATGTAAGTAGCTAATATAGGGGATACCTCCATCATGGCTAGCATCATCATAACCTTAATGGGACCATACATATAGATCAAAGCTATAATCATTGATAACATAAATAAAAACATGTATATCCTTTACTACTATCACCATCATGATATCAATAGAGTACACATAACCAATAATTATATCGTAATCATAATATTAATAGAGAACATACATAACCATCACATTCGCTGATAATAGAGTCACGTTTCTGGATCCTCAGCCTGAGTTCCTCATAGACTAAAGTATGTAAGATATTGTCATATTAGAGTGAGGAAACTAGAGTGGGCACTACACTGTCCTTCTTAACCATGTTTGTCATCTCTCTTAGGTGCTCAGTAAGATTAGGTACAAAGCGGCGTAGAAAATTCATTTTACCATTCAAAGATTGTATCTCTTTCTTATTCCGAGGCAGATCTATTTGTTGAATTGCTTGCACACGTTCTGGGTCAATACGAATGCCATCTTTTGAGATAATGTGCTCGAGTAGTTTGCCTTCCTCCATGGCGAACAAGCTCTTTTTCGGATTTAGCGACAAGCCATATTTTCTGCACTTTTGAGAGACAATTTTTAGATGGTTCATGTGCTCTTCATCAGATTTGGAAAACACCATCAAATCATCCAGGTACACAACCAAAAAGACATCCTTCTCATTTGCAAAAGCCAAGTCCATTGCACGTTGAAATGTGGCACCCGCATTCTTTAAACCGAAAGGCATTTTACCATAATGAAAGGTTCCCCATGGAGTGGTGAACGCTGTCTTATCTCAGTCATCTTCATGGATTGAAACTTGGTTATATTCAGAATAACCATCAAGTAGTGACATACGAGATGCTCCCACTACTCGCTGAAGTATATGGTCCATTTTGGGTAGTGGATAATTATCTTTCAACGAAACTTTATTGAGATTTCTAAAATCAATGCATAAGCGAATCTCACCTGTCTTCTTTCGTACGGGCAACAAATTAGAGATCCAATCTGAAAATATGATGGGAACAATGATCCTTGATTTGTACAACTTGTTTATCTCCTTTTCAATAGATGGCAGCAACTTTGGATTTAGACTTCTCAACTTCTATCTGAATGGTTTTTGATTGGGCTTGATGGGTATAGTGTGTTGAGTTATATTGGTATCATACGTCTTTAAGTCAGAATAGTCCCAAGCAAACACATCTGCAAATGAAGCCAGCAAACTGATGTATTTGTCCTTGATCTTTGGCGACAATGCTTTGGACAATTTTACCAACTTAGGATTAGCAGTTGTTCCGATGTTGACCTCTTCTACACCCTTCTCTGTTGGTTGCAATGTTGGCTTGCGGGCTACATCATCTTGATCAAAAAGTTCTTCTGAAGGTATCAAGCCTTTAGGAATAACGTTATTCTTTAGCTGCAACACGTCCATTTCATTGATCTGCACCTCATATGTACCATTACCTTTACCATCGTCATTTTCTAGATCATTAAGGTTTCTTTGAACTTACCTTTGTTTTGTAGAAAATCATCAATCTCCTCATCATCTTGGAACACTTGCCAATATCTCTGATTGTCTGGAACGGTTGGACGATGGTTGACATGGATTTTGAATCTATTACTAGAGTTCATTGAGATCTTCAAACTACTTGCTGCCTTAGCAAGAGCGTCAGCAATACTATTTTGTATACGAGGCACACATGTCAAGGTGTATTCTGAAAATAATTTTAGGATGTCTAGAACTGCATTACGGTAAGCCCGCATCCTTGGATGCTTTGCTTGATACTCGCCTCTGACCTGCTTAATTACCAATTCGGAGTCGCCATATACTGAAATCCTCTTAGCATTCAGCTTTCTTAGAATCTTTAGGCCAACAATCAGAGCTTCATACTCAGCTTCATTGAACACTCAAAAGCCAATTTGTAAGAGCATACCTGCACATTACTAGCACTTTGTTCGGGGCGGAGAAAGGACTGCGTACCCAAATTCCAATTCTAGCGCCATCATTTCCCACTGCTCCAACGAAATCCATGGTCCACAAACCTTCTTCCTCCTCTTGCAAGTGCTGGAAATCTATTTGTTGTGCCTTGTCTGCTTGTTGTCCATTACTTTCAGCTGATTTCCCAACATTGTTCTGTTGTTCTTGTCCTTCTTTCTTTAAAATTTCTCTGAAATTTTCTGTTATTTCGGGAATATCATCTGCTTCAACTAACTGACTACCTATATCATTGAAAATATCTGAATACAAAACAAGACTCTAAATCTGTATGTACATAGTTAATTGGATGATTTATTGGTTTCTCCTTGCTTGTGATCATGTATTTCATTTTTTGTTCCCGATACAATTTCCTCATTTGTCCAAACACCGGAATCGTTGCATAGGAGAAATCTAGCTGTAGTGTCCCTTTCAATTTCGCTACCCAAGACCTGGAAAGAAGCATGCCAAACCTGGGAGGAATATCTGCTACAACAACATCCATCAAAACATTCTTCATTGGGAGCTGATCCAGACTCACAACCAAGTCTTTGATGAGTCCTATACATCTTACTCTGCTGGAATCAAACGAATAGAGATCATGGTATTGCCGGGTGATGTCCAGACCAAGCTTATCCATGATAGCCTTGGGCATGAGATTGTGAGAAGCTCTGGAATCGAACATGGCGTTATGTAACACAAAATCACGCAATATTAAACTGATATAAAAATGTGGTACATCACTATCAGGAGACTCACCATTCGACGCTGGCCCAAAAATCATTTCAGGTTGATCATCCTCAACATTCACTATGTCGGACATTAGGTCCAAATTCAACATTTTAGATACTTGCCCTCTATAACTGTTGTTCCTCATTATTTTAGTCAAGGGGATGGATACCTGTAATTTAGAAATCTCATTCTCTAAATTAAAAGCGGGAATCTTTTCTACCTTTTTGACTGGGATTTCTTTCTTTTCCTTTTCTTTCGATGCAACTGATTGTTCTGCTGATGGTGATTTGCTGCTCCCCGGACCAACCACCTCCTTTCCTTTCCTTTGTGTAACTGATGAATCATTCTTTGATGCCTCAACATCCTTCCTTTTCTAAATTGGTTTGACCGGCACATCTCTACTTCTAAGTGAATATCGCTGCTGCTGGGCGGGCAGAGCATTCATATAACCTCTTTGGTACTCATCTGATTCTTCCTCCAAGATGGTGTCGTTTGCTAGAATGAAATCTACATCTTTGTGTACAGCCAAACTTTTTGCATGCTCCTCCTCTTCAGTGAGATAAATAGGCAAATCATCAGGAGTAAAGAGGTGGTTTTCTTCACCTATTATATTCTCGTCCTCATCTAACTCTGGTCCATGCACAAAATTTTGCTGCAAAGGTGTTTGTACTGGCTGTTGTGCTGTCTGCTCTTGGGCTCGCTGATCTCTCTGTCTTATTCTATATTGTGGTTGTTGTTGACCACGAAAGTTAGGATTTCTAACTTGTGGCTCCGGTTTGTCAAGTTTCACCCTTTCAAGCATCTGCTCTACCTTCTTGAGTAATTGATCCATTGAGGAAGACTCTTCCTTGACTGTGACCTTCTTTTCTGCTTTCGCTCTAGCTCTTTTGGACAGCAGATTTGCTTCAACGCTGACCGCTATCTTCTGCATGTCTTCCATTGTGGCCAGTTCTCTCTCTCTTAATTGATAAGCCATGTCAGCATCAAAACCATCCGGGAACTTCACCATGGCTAGTCCCACAGGTGGCCTTAGATGATCTGGAATTTCGTTATAAACTAAATTGAATCTAACACAATAGTCTTGGACCGACTCACCAGCGTTTCATTTGATTTGCTCATATTCAGCCAAAATTTGAAGAGGATTCTTTTTCACTTCCCATCGGTTTAAAAATTGTCTTTGTAGGTCGGCCAAGGTAGCGATACTTGCCGCTGGCAAACCTCTAAACCATTTCCTCACTTCACCTACAAATGTCCGTACAAAGAGTCTCATTGCCACATTCTCCGCATCGATCTCATGAATTTCATAGAAATCTGCCATTTTGTCCACATGTTGCTGAGCAGTAATGTTGTTAGGGGTGCCATCAAAAAACGAGATTTTGCTTTGATAATCTGTGGGCATATCATCTAGAACTTGAGGTAGAACAAGGGGTGCAAAACGGGTAGCCATCATTCTTGGTGGATTTGGCCTTGGAGGTGTTGGAGGAGATTGCACAGTTTGTAAGGGGCTAGCAATTGGAGTTTGAAGCTTAGCTATAATGTAATTATCAATTGACCGGTTAGCCCTTTCCATCTCCAAGTCTACAAGAAATTGTGGATTGGAGACAATATAGTCAACTGCTCTTTCGGATTTGGTTTTGAACAACGATAGTTCAAACTGCTCATCAAACTCAAGCTCTTCAAGATACTCAAAAATGTCAGGATAGGAATGGGATTTGAACACAGGAGTTATAGTGCTCTCTTGAAGAAGGAGTCTTGGAATCAAGTTGGGGTTTTCGTAAATATGAGGAGGATTCGGATCTGGATTGGCTCTGGTATATCGTCTCGAAGCTAGCTTGCTATTTTCGAAAAAAAATCAGAAGGACATGAACAACTTACTCAGCCTATCAAATCCTAAAATTATCATCCGAAAGCTTAGAATTATCAAGAAGTAAGGGGATTAATTTCGTCCCCAGTGGAGTCGCCACTATGTTAGCACCTAAATCTGCCTTAGGCTGAAGGAAGGCAAAATTCAGGGTAACCACAAACCACGCTCAGTCTGGTAGCTAGCCCTACCAGAATGGGAGAGGGCTCTCTCCGAGTCATGCTCAGGGAATAAGTAAATTGAATGGTCTGAGATGACTAACAGTGAAATATTGATCTTAGGCTAGTAAGTAAATATGGATACAAGAAGCAATTTATTATGAATGACTGAGTTTCTAGGATGGTATGGGACCAACGAATAGCAATGAGCAGAGAATTTAATACAAAGGCACAGATTAGTTCGTGAGGCAAGACAGGCGGAAAGTCTAGCAATTTAGTATGAAATAACGCGGAATGGAGGAATTTCTTAGGAGGGTGAAAAGGGCATAAGTACATGAATCCTTTTCAACAGAAGAAGAACACTGAACATGAAATTTTCCCACAGGAAGAGCAATAAAAATGAATTCTACCTTATCTAACTTAGAAAATTTCACTAGAAATGAATATGAAATGGACTGTGAAACATTACGAAATACATATGAAACATAAGAGACACATTTGCTACACTCACAACCACATGAATCTCATGAAACAGAGCCGCTGCCTTTCATTAATCCTCTGTCAAAATATACAATGAAGAACTGAGTTTCTCTCCCACAGTCTCCCAGAAATTACAAGCCAACCAACCTTTTGCAAATAGTTTGCATACAATATATAGAATGTGCCATGAAGAGATAGAATGCCCAAGGGTTGGGGAGTTACTTGAATCATTACAAAATGGAGGTGGAAAGCCAACCATTAGCTACAGGTGCAGCGTTACAAACATGACAAATGGCTTGGGTGACTGTTTGCCTTCCTTTGCCACTTGGATAGAAGCCAATCTGGAGTGAAAATACTTTAAATGCTGCCTTAGGTGTCAAAAAAGTGAAATGTAGATGAGTGGGCCCACTTGGAGAAAGTCACGAATCGAAATTTCGCGAAACGGGCGCGATTTTGCCCTTCTTCTCTATATGTGCTGCGCCAAATTCTATATGCGCCGCACCACTTTGGAGGCTGTTTTGAGGTACCTGTAGGAGTCCAAATTGTACCCAAGTGTGCTTTTTTGAAAGCTTGCCCTGTCTACTTTCCAACCCAAGTGGAATTTCTGAATTTGGTGCTCATTTTCCCCTCCAAATCATCATTCTCCCAAGACTACTTACTGTGTGTCAAAATAGGGGCAGAGAGGTCATTTTTTGAGTGTTTTTGACCTCCTGGAGACTCAAATCATGCCCAAATTTCTTGCCCAAGCACCAGTAGTCATGATTTTGCATGCTGAATCCAAAAATTCAAACCATTTGTGATTTGGAGCTCCCAATCCTAAGCGCCGCGCAGGGAGAAAAAACCTGTGTTGTGACCAAAAATTTGCCATGTGACCAAATTGCCCCAAATTTCTTGAAATTTGGGCTGGAGATTCTCTATGAGGTGCTATGCTGGGCCAAAGAGGCTTCAGCCAATATCTGAAGTCGATTGAGCTCCCTTTGCCTCTTTTGCTTCTTGATTTCTTTCCTTAATTTCGCCTTCAAATTCCTGATTCGGGCCTTGCATACTTTGTTTCGTGCCATGTAGTGGAAAGCCATGTGTCTTAGCAATGCATGGTCCTTGTCAGCCTTGTCCAGCAGCCTCTCCAAGTGCATGTTAACTCTCTCGAGATTGGCCTCCCGATCCTCATTAATCTCTTGCTCCAATGACGTGAGCTCAACTCTTCTCCTTTGTGCAGCTTGGTGATGCTCACGAATGTTTTGTAGCTCCATGATCACTTGCTAATCCTCAAGCTATTTTTTCCTCTGCTCTAGATATTTCATGTTCTGCTTAGCCCTCTCCAAGTCAAGGGATAAGGCTTCGATCTCTAATTGCTGCTCCTGGATGATCTCTTTGAGCTGTGCACTTGTTGGTTCTGTATCTGTCTCATCATCATGAAGGAGAACGAATTCAGTCTCTCGTTCACCTGATGGCTCACCTGAAGGCCCCTCATCCTACATTGGCTCCTTGTCTTTGTCCTATTCCTGTGATGCTGATGGAGGAAGTGAGGCCCCCTCCACCCCAGGTGGGGATAACACTTCCATTGCCGCTGCAAACAAACGCCTGGTGCCTTTCTGATATGTGATGAAAACTGGCACACTAACAGTCTCATGGCGTTCATACCGATGAGAAGGTTCACCCTCTTGCTTAACCTCTGATAATACCTTTGAAGTGTTGAAGAAGTCACGGGAGATGAATTCATCCCAAGCAATGCCCTGCAATCCTAGCTGATGATCCACCAAAATCCTAATAAGAGCAAGGTGATAAACACTGTTAAGTTGCTGCTAAGGGGTCTTGTGCTGCATGAAGGTGTTCATCCTCTCTATGTTTCTGCAAATGAAAAATGGGATGTTCATCATCCATACCCTGGTAAAGTGCATGAGCAACCTAATATGATAGGCATATAGACGAGAGAACCTCCCCTCACTGTTGAAGTACTTCATGATCAACTTCATGAGTGGAGCATATTCATCTTTCAAATATCTGAATGGAAAGACTCTTGTGAGGTGCCTCAAGCAACTAGCCTTAATGTAAGTTTCATAATGCTGCTGATCGACTTTCTGTTTCTTGTGCCATGGTTCTCCAACATTCGGTATACCGATTGCTAATGAGACAGTTTCGGGTGTTAGTGTGAAGGTGACCCTGGACAAGATAGAGTGATCTCCATGTAGGTGAAGCACAAAAAGACGGGCCAAATCATGATGAACTCGAACATTAGCCACTCTTTGACAAAACTCAAAACATGATAGATGCTGGAAACATGACATAGCAAGAGGGCATGCCTGCAATTCTGTGAGGGTGGTTGGCTCATCCCTAACATGTTTGCCACTCTTGTGATGTCTCCTGGGAGCCTGTTCTTCCGAGGATGAGTCACTTTGTGTCTCCATCTCATACTCTGATGAATGTTGTGATGCCATGACTGCTATGTGTACTTTATTTAGGCTACCCTTTGATGATGGTGTGAAGCTGGGTGCTTTCGTGATATCTGCCACCAAGGGGAACCATGAAACAAAAGGGAGTATTAGGAGGGGAATAATGTGATGGGAATTGGGGCTATGGGGAGAAGTTTGTTTAGGGATATGTAGGGGGTTTGGTATTTGATAGGGTAGGTTTTTGGGGTGTTATGTTGACCAATAAGAGGAGAGGAAAGAGAATAGGGTTTGGTAGTGTTTTAGGGTAGGGATGATAGGAAAAATGAGAAAGGGAGGATAGGGAAAAATGGTAGGTGAGGGAAAAATGGTGGGTGAAAATGGAACCTTGGCCTCAATACCACAATTATGCAACCCTAGCAACAATGGCCTTTGGTGTTTTCTTGTGGTTGATTTTATGAGTTTTGTTGCATTTCAAACATAGCCATAAACCACCATATCATTTATAAACTTTGATGAACAAGTCATGTCATAGAGCCTACCTTTGAATTTGATGGGCTTCACAAGAAATTTGAGGAAATTTGACATGGTTTTGGCCCTCTGTGGGTGTGCGTTACGTGCAAAACCCAGTGTGCTGTGCCCTGGGTGTGTGCCACGCCCGTTGAAAAAATACACTGAGGGGTGGCTCTGTGTGCACCGCACCCCTGTGTATATGCGCCATGCCCTGAAAACTGCCTCTAACCTTGCTCCAAACACACACGATGCACACTCAAACACTTTGCAATGTTTCCCTATGCACTTGATTCCCGCAATGACTTTGATTTTGGTGGAAACTTGAATATAAAGACTTGGAAGTCATGGGTTAAATTTTTGCTTCTTCAAAAACCCATTTTTCTAATGTTATGTTTTGACATTTTTTCACTGACTTAAAGCAACACTGATTTTCACTTTCCTTTTGAAATTTTAGCTCAAATGATGAAATTTTCGGCACTCTTTGTAGGGATTGCATGACAGGACATTTTGCCATAGAAACCATGCCTGCATCTGAAGAAATCAACTGACGAATTTTTTGAAAATTTTATCACCAATGACACTGTTTGACTTTTCTTCAAAATAGAGTTTTGAAGAACAGTCGAAGTTTATCAATATGACGATGAAACTCTCTGAATCATTACTTTGTAAGGGCCTCACTCAGGCCTGCATGGCTTTACTGGACATATTTAAAGACCAAATTGATTAATCCCTAGACCTAATGATCGAAAATGATTTTTGTCCATTAAAGGACCAGACCTTGACTGCCATGGACTTTGATGATCATTGACAAAAGACCTAAGCCAGTAGGAGCCAGACATGAGGGGAAATGACTAGCATGACCTTTTCCGTTAGAGTATAGCATGCTCCTAGCGGAATGCAGCTGGGTGAATGGAGCGGGACTCCTAAAAATGAAATGCATAAAGAGTTTTGATCTTTGTCGGAGGACTGACCAGACCGACTCTAACAGACTTGTCACTTGAAAAATTTTTCTGTCCATCTGAAGAAAACAGGGTTTCTTGTATGACTGTGCAGGAACACATAACCAGGTGGGTGCAATGGAGGTGGAAAGAGATGAAACAGGGGTGACATACGGTGATGGATGGAATAGAGGGGTGGCTGCAGGCCTAACCAATAGATTCCAAGCTTCATATCCCCTTCCAAAATCAAATTTGGCCCGCCCGAAGGTTATACAGGATGTTTCCTGTAGAAATACAAAACTTCCTGTAGAAAGCCCAGAACTTCCTGTAGGAGGTGGAATCTTGACCCAAATGTGATCAAATCCTAAGAAAGGTGAGTGGACATGGAGGGAGTGTCTGTAAGGATGTCCTGTAGCCTGGTATGGACCCCATGTCCTCGTTTTTCACAACCCTCTTTACCTGCAATGTATTCCCTGCAACCTGCAATTATTTTACCGAGATTAGGCTTGTTTCTTGTTTTTTCTTTTTTCTTTTCTCTTTTTTTTCTCTTTTTTTTTTTTTTTTGAGAGACAGCTGGGGCGCCTCCATGAGGTTTTCACCCCCACTATCTGCCCTAGGCACCTCGAAGAGATTTTCACCCAAGGATCTTTTTAATTCCATTTCTTTATTTTTTTGAGAGACAGCTAGGGCACCTCCATGAGGTTTTCACCCTCATTGTCTGCCCTGGGCGCCTCAGAGAGGTTTTCGCCCAAGGATCTTTTTATTCCTAATTTTTTTTTTTTTTTTTATGATCAAGGTGTGGGTGGAATAGAGGCAAAGCCCTGCTCCACTACCAGCACTGATTTGTCCAAAGTTTCAATGAACTCCTGCCTCGAAAGGGGTTTCCTGTAGATTTTCAATCAATGCCCATTGAAAAGCATGGGGATGGCTTCTTCATCAATGGTCCTGATAAGGACTGAACCATTGTCATTGCATTTATCCACTGTATGTGGTCCTAACAATCGTGTCCTCAACTTCCCTTTGAAATCCTTGTATCTTGAGTCATATAGCAGCACCTAATCTCCTGGCTAGAATTGCTTTTCATTAAGGTGTCAGTCATGCCATATCTTCCTCTGAAGTTGAACTACTTTTGAGTGGAGGAGGGCCTGCATTCTTTGTTCATCTAATCCATTCAACTGCAGTAATCTTTCACGTTGAGCATGGCTGAGATCTAAGTCCAGCTGAGCTGCCACCCTCAATGTGTTGTACTCGAACTCTATGGACAACAAAGCTTTCTTCCCGTAGACCAGCTCATAAGGTGTGAAACCTGTTGTAGTCTTCCAAGTGGTGTTGTAGGCCCAGGTGGCCTCAACCAGGCAATCTGCCCAATCCTTTCTGCTGCTGCTCACCACCTTAGTCAAAATCCCTTCTAATGCTCTATTAGTGACTTCCACCTGCCCATTTGCTTGTGGATGATATGGGGTGGAAGTCCTATGCTTGATCTTGTGATGAGCGAGCAAGTCTTCAATCAGGTTAGAGGTGAACTGGCTTCCTTGATCAGTGACTAACTCTCTTGGGTAGCCAAACTTGTAGAAGATATTTTCCCTTAAGAACTCAGCCACATTTTCTTCTGTCGCTGCTTTGATTGCCTTTGTTTCTGCCCACTTTGTCAGGTAGTCGGTGCACACAATGATGTAAGACCTTTGCTTTGAAGGAGGGTTGATAGGACCCACAAAATCCATGCCCCACTTCTCAAATGGCTCAAAGGTCACTTGAGGCTGGAGAGGCATTTCATCCCTTGGAGTCGATTTCCCCATCCTTTAACATCGGTCACACTAGCTGATGTATCTTCTGACATCTTGATGAAGAGTAGGCCAATAGTAGCCTGCCTGTAGAATTTTGAAGGCAGTCCTTTTTGCTGCAAAGTGGCCTCCACAGGGCCCGTCGTGACAGGTTAGGAGGATGTCAAAGACTTCCTCCTCCCTAACACAACACCTCAAGATCTGATCTGGGCCAAGTTTAAATAGGTTGCCCCCGATCCAAGTGAAGGGGGCACTCTTCCTCACAATTTTTCTCTTCTCCTTTGAGGATAGATGCGGAGGGAACTGTGCTGAGACCAAGTAATTTGCTATATCAGCAAACCATGGAGAGAGTACTGATATAGCAAATAGGTGTTCATCTGGCATCTGGTCATCCACTGTCCCTTCTTCACCTGCAGGCAAATCCAATCTAGACAGGAAGTCAGCAACAACATTTTCCTTACCTGGCTTGTTGACAATAGTCAAATCAAATTGCTGCAACAAAAGTAACCATCTAATGATACGAGCATTTACATCAGGCTTATTCATTAAATATCTAATCGCAGCATGATCAGTGTGTACGAATGTTTGATAACTAGTGATGTAGTGTCTAAACTTGTTTAGGGAATGGACTACAGCCAGGAACTCTTTCTCAGTTACAGTATAGTTCATCTTTGCCTTGGACAGGTTTTTGCTGACGAAGTATATGGCATAGGGTAGTTTCTCCTCAACTTGTCCTAAGGCTGCCCCTATGGCTTTGTTCAAGGCATCGGTGTGGATGTGGAAAGGTAGGGCCGAGTTTGGACCTCTCAAAATCGGGGCGGACACCAACTTATCTTTCAATTCATCCAGAGCCCCTTGATAGTCGTCAGTCCATTTAAACTCAACATATTTCCCTAAGAGGCCAAACAATGGCAAGGCTAGCTTACTGAAGTCTTTAATGAATCTTCTATAATATCTTGCTAAGCCTAGGAAACTCTAAACATCTCTTACCTTTTGAGGAGGTGGGACCTTTTGGATGATAGCAATCTTGTTAGGATCCACCTATAATCCTTGCTGAGAAATTGTATGACCTAGCATAGTCCCTTCAGTCATCAGGAATTCACATTTTTCGGGACTGAGGGACAGGTTCATCTCAATGCACTTGGTTAAAACTTTTCCCAGGTTAGTCAATGCTTCTTGGAAGTTGGACCCATAAGGAGTAAAGTCATCCATATAGATTTCTACCGAATCGTGGACCAACTCAGAAAATATGCTCAATACTGCTCTCTGGAAAGTGGCAGGAGAATTGCATAGCCTAAAGGGAAGGACTCGATAGGCAAAGGTACCCCATGGACAAGTGAAGGTGGTCTTATCTTGGTCCTCCGGGCTGATTTGGATCTGATTATACCTACTAAACCCATCTAGGAAAGAGAAGAACTTCTTCCCTGCCAGTCCATCCAACACTTGATCTATGAAAGGCAAAGGGAAATGGTCTTTCTTGGTGGCTTTGTTAAGTTCTCGGTAATCTACACAGATTCTCCACTTCCCGTTTTTCTTGGGCACAAGCACTAGAGGTGAGACCCACTCACTGTCGGAGATGGGGTAGATGAATCCTGCATCCAACAATTTTTGCAATTCTTCTTTGACGATGTCTTTAAGGGCTGGATTCATTCTCCTCTGAGGTTGCCTGACTGGTTTACAATCTTCTTTAATGTAAATTTGATGGGTACAGACCGAAGGGTGGACTCCTTTCATCTCCTTATAGCTCCAAGCGAAAGCATCCAGATGATTGTTCAGTAAGCTACACAGCTCCTTCTCCTGAGAGGGAGATAGGGAGGAGCTGATATTTAAGGTTCTTTCGGGGCCAAATTCCACATTCTTAACTCTGGGAGAGGTCAAATCAGTCACACAGAGGTCCACTAAAGCGCTGGCTTGGGTACCTTCCACCAACTCCTCTAAGGATAGTGCACTGGGAGGTGGATTTTGAATCAAATTCTCAATCAAGTCATCCTCGGTTTGAGGGCCTCCCCTGGTGGTTTCTACTGTGCACAATGGTGCCGAGTAGACCTCATCCTCATCTCCCTCTTCCAACCAGAGTGGTAAGTCATGTTCTAGCAGAGGTTGGGTAGGAGGGTATAGGACTAGCTGTTTGGACATAGGCCCATTCTTGATGGTCATGCTTCCAGCTCGACAACTGATGTAAGCATCTGCAGTAGCTAACCAAGGCCTCCCCAAAATGAGGGGGTATCTAGTGAGCTTTTCCTTTGGCTGAAGGACCAAGAAGTCCGCAGGATACTCCTAAGAGTCAACAGAGACCAGGACATCTTCCACAATCCCTTCGGGAGTCACGATGGAGTGGTCTGCTAACTGCAGTACTGTCGAGGTCTTCCTTAAGGAACTCTGAAGGTTGAGTTTAAGCATAGTGTTCGTGGTCATCACACTAATGGTAGCCCCTAGATCAATCAAGGTATGGGGATTATGGTGCCATTGATGTGGACATCAACTATAGGACTCACAGGGTCCAAATACTTTGGACAAATTACTTGCCCCAACATTATATCAGATAGTTGACATATGACATTGATATTCGAGGCATCTCTCTTTCGCCTGCCTAGGTGCCTGAAACACTTCTCCTTGATCAATTTGTTGTATATTGGTACATCTTTTATGGCCTGGAGAAGTGGTATTTTCACACACAACTGTTTAAGTTCTCCCAGAAGTTCAATCTCCTCTGGGTTTGGTTGCATGGTTACTATTAGTCGCTTAGGAAAGGGTGGAATGGCTTTGGGTTCACTTTCCTGTTTCTCTTCCTCATCCTCCAGGGGAGGAGGTTGGCAATCTGGAAGGGCCTTCCTAGATCATAGGTTGATCTCCTGGATCTCCACAGCATAGGTAGGGCATGTTGTCTCCCTAGTGTATACCTGTTGGGCTTGTCTGTTGTTGGGGTTCGGGTTCGGTTGAGTAGGCATCTGGGGTTTTCTTGGAGGAACAGGAGGTAATGGTTGTGGTTGAGCTGGTGGTGGATGCAGAATGGTGGGAGGAGAGTTGTATTGGAGCCTCCACCTTGGTTGAGGTGCATTCCACTGAGGTTGGGGCTAGACATGTGAGTGAAATGAATGAGTAGTGGGTTGAGTATGGTATTGAGATGGATAAGACCACAGAGGAGGTGCGGACCAGGAAGGATGAGCAGGGGGGCCCCAAGAAGGTATGTGAGCAGATTGGTTGGGGCTATAATAAGCTTGGGATGTCCCTTGCATCCCCTACTGGTAAAGTCTGGGCCCATGCGGCCTCCTTTGGTTGAGGAAGTAGAGAGGTTTAGTGGTTGCCTCAGTCCCTTGGTACATATATTTAAATCCGGGTAAGGTTGGGCATTGGTTTGTGGGGTGGTCTTCCCCAAAAACAAAACATACCTCTACTGAGTGCAATGGACACTCGTTCTTAGGGTGCTTCCTCATACATGTAGGACAGAAAATGGCCAAAGCCCTCTTAGCTTCCTCTTTCTTTTGTTGGATTCGGAAAGTATCAAGTTGCATGGCAATGGCCTGTCTCATCTTACTTTTGAGGTCTTCCATTTTATTAGCAAACTCATGCTTGGAGAAGGCGGCAGTAGCTGAAAGTGGATTCCCCCTACCTCTTTTCCAGGCTGCCCTAGAATGGTTTCTAAACATAGTCTTTATGTCCTCATAAGGTAGTTGGTAGATGTCCCCTCCAGCTAGAAAATGAAGGGTATCTAGAAGGTCTTCAGGGACTCCTCGGAGCAGAACTAGTTTTAGAGATTCAGGGTCAAGTGTGCACCTAGCCCATTTGTAACTAAGTTGGAACCTTTCCTCCTAGTATTCTAAAGACTCATCATTTCCCATGGTCATCTGGAAGATTTCTCCCTTTGTTTCCTTGGACCTACAATAGTCCCGGTGTTTGTTGTTAAAGGCTTGCCGCATCTGAGCCCAAGTGGTGATACTGTTTCCAGGTGACCCCATGAACCAACGTAGTGCTACATCCTTGAGGGTAGAAGGAAAGAGTTTCAACTTTTGCTCGTCCTCAGCATAGTCATACATTCGACAAAGGACAGAAAAATCAAATAGGAAGGTATCAGGGTCTTCAGTGGTCAATCCATGGAAGTGACGTAAGGTTGAGGGACTTATGTTTTCATTTTCATGTCCCCATTGGTCTCTCGGATGGGGAAGGCACCTCTATTCTCTCGTCATCTCCTATACCGTTTCTGTGCTCGGCCATGGTCTTAAGAGGAATGTTCTCTTGCTCCTCTTTTGTTATAGGATCTTCGTATATCTTAGGAGGTTCACCTATAGGTTCGTCTGGATCATTGCCACCAAAGAAGAGAGAAGGGTGAGTCAGTGATGTGGTGGGGGTGTTGGGTAAGAATTTTCCGGTATTGTCTTTGTTCCTACGAGGCATGAAATGAAAGATTTTTGGCTGCTTTTTCTTTTTCTGCTTATACCTGCAAAATTGAAACAGATGGAATTGCAACTAACTAAAATCTATCTTGTGGAAATGAAAATGTGAAATTGAAATGAAAGCAGGAAAGGACTAATCTATTTTGTTGAAATGAAACTGCGGAATTGAAATGCTAATCTACGCTTGCAGAATTGAAATTGCGGAATTGAAATGCTAATCTACGCTTGCAGAATTGAAATTGCGGAATTAAAAGGCTAATCTATGAAAGCAGGAAATGTCTAATCTACTTTTGCAGAAATGAAATTGTAGAATGGAAATGAAATAAACTACTTAGCAGAAGGTTGTAGTAGAAAAATAGAAGAAAAGCAACAATCACAAATACTCTGATGCTTCCCTGGCAACGGCAAAAAAAAGATGGTGGGCTCCAGTATTGCAGCAATAATGCTGCAACTCCTGGGACTCCCTTCTTTACTTTTATCAACCCGGTAGTTCGTAACAAACTTGGAAGCGTCGGTGGTGTATGCACAAGTACTAGCTCTTGTCGCAGCTGTCACTTGGTTAGTTGGCACAAGTCCGCTAGGTGATTAAGCCAACTTCTATGAGCTCTGAGAAGAAGCTTTCTAACTGATGGATGGAAGCTAACTCAAAGGAGGCTAATCTACTTGCAGAAAGAAACTGAAAAGCTGAAAGGAAACGTAAACCCTAGCAAACCCTAATTTTACCAGCTAATCCTACTGATGCAAGAAAGAGGACAAAAGCTACTGAAAGAGATGCCATTTACTTCTAAGAAGGTGAAATGCATGTGTCTAAGCTACTTCTACAGTAAAATCTGAAAAAAACATCTTTTTGTATGTTTGAGTAAAGTGTCAGAATTGTCACGCATGTGCTTTAATTGGTTTTTGACTGTGCAGAAGTGGATTGGCGAGAGAAAATGCTTGCAGGAGGTTGGGAAGGTTAGAAGAGGGCCTAAGGGGTCTCTAGCACCCTTCCAGAGAGTTTCACAGAGTTTCGCTATCAAGAAACCACTTTCGTGAGCTTCTACAGGAAGTTTGTAGGGGTTCTACAGGATGTTCTGTATTTTCTACAGGATGTTCTGTAATTTCTACAAGATGTTCAAAAATAGGATTTTGGAGGGTGGATGGAGAGAGAGAGGTGGAGAAGTGAGTATGGGGGTAGGATAAGGGTGTGAGGAGATCCAGGACTTGGTGGATGGAGCTGAGGAGTGATGAGGATGGTTGGATTTGTTCAAGGAGGAGTAGAGCAATGTTGCATAAAAATTAGGGCTATGTGAGCGAATGTGGCAAACGTGAGGCAAGAATCCGAGTTAGGGGATGGAGCAGATGGGATTTATGGAGTACAGATAGATGGAGTATGGGTATATGGAGAGGTATTACAGGCGCTCTGCAAGTTATTTCTCAAACTGAACAAACAATGACTTGGAAAACCAATGACCTAGATACTTTACTCTAATCTGACCTAAGTAACAACACAGGAAATGAACAGAAGTTTATCTGCAATGAAATCATGTGAAATAGCTATGCAAACTAAGTAATCATGAACCTGAACATGTAACCACAACTGGTATCAATTTCTGCAAATGAGAATCTAACACTAATGATTGCATGGTGAGACAAAGACAGTGTTTTTGTTGGCAGCAAGGTCACCTTTGTCCCAACTCACGATCCCACTGAGGGAGAGGTGGGATCAGAGGTGCCTGATGGCCTTTTTCTGAAGATCTTCCCTGTTATTAACCTATCAACTCAATCTGAACATAAAAATCCTTTCTAATCATCAACAATGACCTAGGTAACCAGCAAGATTTTAATCTACTTAACAGAAATTATTTTGCAAAGACATAAAAAGCAAATAACAATACACAAAGGAAGCCTTGGCACTTGGGTTGGGCCCAACCCCAAGAGCTATAGGCTCCTAAGAAAAACTCAAAACTGGTGCCAAATAAATCTGCTTTTCATTACTCAAAAATAACCATGTCACAAGAAAGTTATATAGTAGTAGCTACGAAAATGAGCTGAGAAAATGACAGCACTATAATGCAAAACACAACAGTTCAAAAAGTAACCTACGAAGGCTGAAATCCTTCCTATTTATGCACTAAAAGGGTCTTCAACAGCCCTCCTTAACTCAAGGGTCTCGGCTGTTCAAACTGCCAGTAAACAGTCACTTTTCACAAAGCTGCTCGACTGCCTTTAGGATTCGTTTTGGTGGCCTGCTGAGCTCCAAGTTGAGGGTGGAGATTTTGAGGAAGGGCCATTAATGCAAGAGACACCCTTCCTACGAATCCTCACCCTTGTTCCTTCATGCTTGGCTGTCATCTGGCTCATAATTGCTTGGCTTTGTTCCAAAATTTGTCCAAAAACCTGAAATAACCACGTATTAACCTTCTTGGTAAAGTGACCATCCTCATTCGTTCAGCTAACATAAATATACTCAAAAAACATGCATAAACTATGAAAAATGGTGGATTGATCAAGAACAGTTAGGCAGAATGAGCCCAATAAGTTACCCAATTCGGGGCTCATCACTACCCACTACAGATGTGACATGCACACAAAAAAAGGAATTTTCTCTCTGCAATTGTGCATTGCACATTCCTAGTTAGTAGTCTTGATGCCTCTTGTCAGGCGGAAAGAGTCGATAGTGTGGACACAACCAACCTCCCTAGGAGCCTAAGACTCTCTAGTGACAAACAAGACAAACAAGAGCAATCCTTCTTTAAACATGCATTTACCATACAAGAAATCAAGTGTTTAGATCCTACCTGTAGTCCAACGATGTTGTAGTAGTCCAGCCTCGCCGATCCGGATGAGCTCCTCATTCACTTCGAAACCTGCATTCACTAACAATCAAACGATTAAATAGCACTTGATAATCTCATAAAATAAAACATATTTAACATATAGACCAAGGAGTACATGAAACAACTCATAAATAACAAGTTATTGAGAAGAATGGACTCATTTGCATTAATAGGAAACAAAAGGAACAATTACAACCTGAGCCTTGGTGTTGTGCAAGTCCCTCCCAGGGTCCATCAAGAGTTCTCCTTTACTTTGACAAATCTCACCCACTTCCAAATGAAACAAGAAAGGATGGGAATCTCTCCTCACAAGCTTATAAATGGGAGTCCTAATTCCAGCAGCATCTACCCTTAGAAATGTTTAGCTTTCAACCTCCCCTCCTTCTGGCCCAATGCCTGTATTTATAGTGCTCAAGAGGAAGTTAATCAGGTCCACCATCAATGGGATAATCCCCTCTTTGGATGGGATAGCTCCTCTCTTGATGGGATAAGTTCCTCTTTCATAGGGGTACATGAACCATCTGGAGGCGCTCAATACACGTCGAACAACCTTCTAGAATGCTCTAGAAATGACCACAAGTAACTTTTTAAAGATGAAACTCGCACCTTTTGACCTTTACAGGGGTACGCACCTGCCCCTTTACATACAGAGCATACAAGTACGCAGTTTTTGTGAACATTAGGTGCATACACGCAGGTAAGGCCGAGAGAATCTGCGTACCCAGAGATAAACACATTTACAAAGACTTTCTCTCTTTTTGGAGTTTGACATGGAGAGCAGAGGCATAAGACTTGCCCAGAGGATAGCATGACTGTTGATAGAGCCATACTAACTGTAAATAGCAATGGTGACATTTTTTAGTGTAACAGATTGCCCCCTAAAGTGCGAAGCCTGTAGTAGATTAGGGTTTTGTATTATCTAGGAAGGGTGAAGCGCTTTATCATTTCAAGGATTATCTCATGGAGAGCCTAGTCAGAACCTGCAATTTTCAACACAAAATACATGTATAAGATTATATCATCGCTGAGGTAGGCATTCCCATACTCAGATCAAAACTTTAACTAACAGACTAACTACTTTGATACCGGAATGATCTTGCAGTACATCATAATCATAGACTTGCGTAGACATAGTATGGACGCAACCATCTGTTTATAATTGGCCTACTATATAATGAATACAAAACTCCTTGCAGCCTGGATGGTGGGAACTAGATCCAGGGTCTTCATTTCTACTTCCCGAATTGGTACGATTCTAGCCATGCGAATAAATGAGTTGATGTCGAACATGGTAGAAACCACTTGATTACCAGTCGATGATGTAAACTGTTAACAAGTGTGAGAGAGACCACCAGTAATGTCAATGGTTCTCAAAGTACCCAGTACAATCCATGAGATGTGAATGAATGAGTTGATGTCGAACATTTCACGGAATCCTTCGATCGAAAGTCAATGATGTAAACTGACGTCAAAGGCGAGAAACCTGCCATTGATGCATGCAGACTTCAAGGTACTAACGATTTCTAAGTCATCTCTCTAGATAATGTGCTGATGTCGATAGAAAGCAACCCGTTGCAGGCAAGCCCACAACACGAAATCATAGTTCAAGTTGGAGAAAATGTTGCTGTAAGGACTGACTCAGGGATGGTCAAAATGGATGACAAGTATTTTGCAGATGAAAGTTTTGTTTGCAGACCTCTTGAACACATAACGACACAACAGATGGCTTGGTAACGAATGACTCAAAGTTAATCCCCGGAACTCGGCTGAAGACTTTCAATGTGGTTTGAACAACTGTGAGGCAAAGGATTTCCCAACCCAGGTGAATGATAAGTGTCGTGTTCAAGAGTGGTAATAAGGTTTCTTCTGAGACAAAGGATAACAAATAGGCTCATTCTTCTCTCTTTTCCCCCACCATTTCTCCCAGGTATTATTTTATACTTTTTCGGACTTGGGGGACACAAATTTACGAAAAAGTTCAACCTGGAGTCTTCTTAAGTTTTTCAGACTCTCTAAAATTGAAAAACGCTGAGTTTCTCCTATACTGGGCTCGTTAAAATTTCACAGTAAAGGGCATGTTCAATTACAAACAGGAACGAACCACTCCTTCCTAGGGTTCGAATCAAAACTAGGTTGGACTCATCCGAAGGATGAGCGGACACAACCAAGAGTCGCCATTTTGTCAGGCGGAAAGAGTCGATAGTGCGGACACAACCAACCTCCCTAGGAGCCTAAGACTCTCTAGTGACAAACAAGACAAACAAGAGCAATCCTTCTCTAAACATGCATTTACCATACAAGAAATCAAGTGTTTAGATCCTACATGTAGTCCAACGCTGTTGTAGTAGTCCAGCCTCGCCGATCCAGATGAGCTCCTCCTTCACTTCGAAACCTGCATTCACTAACAATCAAACGATTAAATAGCACTTGATAATCTCATAAAATAAAACATATTTAACATATAGACCAAGGAGTACATGAAACAACTCATAAATAACAAGTTATTGAGAAGAATGGACTCATTTGCATTAATAGGAAACAAAAGGAACAATTACAACCTGAGCCTTGGTGTTGTGCAAGTCCCTCCCAGGGTCCATCAAGAGTTCTCCTTTACTTTGACAAAGCTCACCCACTTCCAAATGAAACAAGAAAGGATGGGAATCTCTCCTCACAAGCTTCTAAATGGGAGTCCTAATTCCAGCAGCATCTACCCTTAGAAATGTTTAGCTTTCAACCTCCCCTCCTTCTGGCCCAATGCCTGTATTTATAGTGCTCAAGAGGAAGTTAATCAGGTCCACCATCAATGGGATAATCCCCTCTTTGGATGGGATAGCTCCTCTCTTGATGGGATAAGTTCCTCTTTCATAGGGGTACATGAACCATCTGGAGGCGCTCAATACACGTCGAACAACCTTCTAGAATGCTCTAGAAATGACCACAAGTAACTTTTTAAAGATGAAACTCGCGCCTTTTGACCTTTACAGGGGTACGCACCTGCCCCTTTACATACAGAGCGTACAAGTACGCAGTTTTTGTGAACATTAGGTGCGTACACGCAGGTAAGGTCGAGAGAATCTGCGTACCCAGAGATAAACACATTTACAAAGACTTTCTCTCTTTTTGGAGTTTGACATGGAGAGCAGAGGCATAAGACTTGCCCAGGAGGATAGCATGACTGTTGATAGAGCCATACTAACTGTAAATAGCCATGGTGACATTTTTTAGTGTAACACCTCTTTATCATTGTGCTTGCATAATGTGCTCAACCTTTCCTTCAATTGCACATTGCACACTCCCAATCAACAAGCATGTATCCCTCTACTCATTGTTGATGTGACCTATGCAACAAGAGAAGCCTCTCTTCTTGCAAGAGCACATTGTGTAGCTTCAAGACATAAGACCCTAACCTTGCCTCTTTTTGATCTGACATGCACGGTCCCTCTTCCTTAACCTAGCATAAAGCACACTTTCAGTGGCTAGTAAGCTCACCCTACTCAAACCTCTATGCTTGTGCTCAGAACCAGCACAATATTCCCTCATAATGGTTTCCCTTTGCATTGATAGCTAGATAGAATAGGTGATTTTTATGGAATTGGTTTTGTGTTTCCATGAGTGAATTTCCATTTCTAGGTACTGCAGATCCATAGCATATTAGTTTATCATGTTCCATTGACATAATGACTCCAGTCACACATAAATTACTAATAAAGGAGGCTACTGAAAGTAGTGTTGAAGGTGTTGTGGAGAGTTCTAGAGCAAGAGTACCTATTATGTCAGATACTAGGTGTTTCATTGATAATTCCATCACCATAAAATGGAAAATGATATACAAAGATTTTTTTTAGAAAGAGTTCCCAAAATATTTGAAGGATAGAGAAGGATACATCAATATCAAAAGATCCAAGTTACACATCATTGCTAGCAGGTATCCGTGTAACACCCTCCTCCCACTTCTACTCAAGTAACCAGGCAAACGGGGTAAACATGTGATGAGAAGTTACTATGATATGATTTCACCTCCTAAGTCATGTTAAAGAAGTGGAACCGACAAAAACACACCATACAGTCCTTCAACATTAGCTACAGGAACCCTAGGAACCATCGCAACCTTTCTGCTAACCAGCCCTTGTGTCCCACTGAGTTTTTAAGTTATTAAAACTCTGGATTCTCCCATTTTATTGGAATGCCAATGTCCAAAAAGCTTTGCACTCTCCCACGAGCCTTGTTTCTTGCGTCCAAGGACTATTTTGAGCAAATATGTGCTAGAGTCTAAGGGATTTAAGGAACTTTTCAAGCCCAGAATTTCGGTCACTGCCCAGATCTTGATCTAACTTCTAGAATCCATTAAACACATGATAACAATACTGATAAACCAAATACAAAATCTAGGACTAGGCCTGACCATCCCCAACTGAGACTAACATTTTATCAAACACTTGGCATCAATGCAATCTATAGATGTAAATGAAAAATCTAAGCATAGGGATCTCATACTAATCTGAGATTCACTATGAGGCATTGTTTCCTTATCACTTTAGCTGCAGTTTCATTCATTAGGCCATAGGTACATTGTTCATTCATACACAAGTAAAAATATGAAGGGAGACATACATAGCCACTGTCATAATACATATTCATAACTAGCATAATAAAAACAAAAATACCAAGGAAACAACAGACATGTAATCCACATATAATCAAGTATAATACTCATGAATTAACAAGGAGAGATAACCTCATATTAATGATACCAAATCCAACCTGGTATGGGACTACCATGTTCCACCTAACCATAGATTGGTTGAGCCAAGTCTCTCTTCAGCCAATCACCCCCATGCCATATTCCAAGCATGAATGTGGGATATTATAAAACACATCAATCAAAACCATTCGGGGCTTCTAGAGGCCAAACCACCTCAACCCATCAAACAATGATTCCACCTCACGGTTGGACATCAAAAAGCCATCATCATATTGGTCTCTACTCAAGCCTTCCAGGTCTCTAGAGAATTTTTTCCAACTTGGCTTCCAGGACTAGTAACTCAACCCACAATTGCCACCAGGCTTCCGGAGCATTTGTCTAACCAAGGCTTGCAGTACTAGTAACTCAAGCCATAGATGTCACCGAGCTTCCAGATCATTTGTCCAACCAAGTCTTCTAGGACTAGTAACTCAACCCAAGTTTTTCTAGGGATTCTAGAGCATTTGTCCAACCAAGGCTTCCACAACTAGTAACTCAACCGAAGTTGTTACAGGGCTTCCAAAGCATTTGTCCAACCAAGGCTCCATGAATTAATAACTCAACCCAAGCTAAAGGAAACATGAGAACCAACTAGAAAACAAATAAATGAACCCAAAACATCATGGCTATGCAGGAAATGGAAAGGCTAGGAAAATCCACTGTCAATCTAGGTAATCCTACATGCCAATGACATATCATAACTGAGAAACCACATGCATGTGTCATGCATGTCAAAACTAGTGAGGAAAACATGCATGCAACTTGGTACCTGTAAGCAAAACCAGCTGTAGTTGTTTATGCTGATGTCATCTTGCACTTTCCTACTCTTCCTTTTCCTTCTTGCTCCAAAATCCAAGTATGCCACACTCCTCCAAGAGTGCTCCAATAAACTCTAAGTGTCCAAGAGTATGAGAGAGAGAGAGAGATAATAAAAGAGAGCTCCACCAAAACCTGTCAAAATGTTATCAGCTGATCCTTAGAAGCCTTTTTAAAAAATGAGGCCTCTATTTTCTTCATTTTCCATTATTTTCCTTCAATTTCCTCCTCACATGCAACCTTTGACCTTTCACCTTCCCTTTATCCTAATTTTCTTTATTTTCATAAATAAAATTCCAATTAATGCCTCATGCTTTTCCAAATCCTTTTCCATTGCCTTTGCTAATTTCCTTAACCATAATAAACTGAATGAACACCCACTAGGATGTTTTTCCCACCATTTGGCTTGGAATATGTGTCCCGTGACCGTGGTCTTATATATTTTACATCGATTTTAAACCAGGGTTGTTACGAAACCCTTCCCCTTGGGGGAACACCATCCTCGGTGTTCAATAACACCTATAACAAAAAATAATGCTAAAAACGAAACATACCGCCCATGGAGCTTTATAACATATCTCGTTGTAGTATTTACAATGACCATCTGCTAAAACATGACAAAAATACCATCTAATGGAGCTTTATAACACAAATAATTATGGTATTTACAATAATAACCACATATACACACATACACATTTTCTTCACCCAACAAATGATCATACTGTCTATGGAGTTGTATAAATCCAATTCGATACAGTATTTACAATAATATACACATATACACATATACATATTTTCTCAACCAGCAAATAAAAAGGATACGATGCCTACATCTGCAACAAGGGAATCCAAAGGCTCACACATCCACCCTCAAAGTAATAACAGGATTCACCTCCTTCGCAGGAAGTTTAGAATCCACTGCAAAGTCAAATCTGCATCCAATGTCCAATGCTATAATCATGTGCGACTTGTCCTCTTAGTGAACAGTTACCGTCCCATTATTCTAGGGCACACTCCCAATGTTCATATGATTCCATCTTGCAATGCTAGTGACTAAAATAAATCCATCCCCTACCTTCCCTTCTCTTCTACATAGTCCCTCGGGCAATCCGGTCACCCCCTTCCATGTAGTCACACATCTTCAAAGTTCCACTGGCACCTCCATCCCAGGTAGTCCATCCCTTGGCAAGGTTTACTCGCATCGCAAGATACAAAAACCAAGGCATATACCTACCTTAAAACCATCATACTGGTCATAGCATGCTCATGGAAATCAATGGACACTATTGGGTCCTAGTGTGCCACAATGGCCCTACTCCTAAATGCTTTACCAACATATTGTTGTCTATTCCAATTCCTTTCTTTTGTTGCCGCTAATGCTTGCCATCAATTTTGACCACCCATATGGGCATTTCCCATGCTTTCTTGTACCAAGCACATAATTTTCATTATATTCAAAATAAATTCAAATCATACCTCATTGGTGGCCCATCAACAAGGTACACTTGCAATTCTGTTCACTTCGTGTCACAACAAGTCAAACTAGAATCTTTGACCAAATCATCATGTATAAACACATCACATCAGGTTAGCTCAAAACACAACCATCATAGATCAAAACCATAAATCACATGTAACCATCATAAACTTGAATCATAGATCACATGTAATCATCATATACCACAATCATAAATCGCATGCACAATAAAATTGAAATAAAATATTTATACTTATCCTTTAATCGCTCCTTAGCTTCTACCTTTGTCCTTATTTTGTATGCACACCAGATCCATTTCCACATGCGACAAACACCCAGTTCCTTATCCTCAACCATGCGAATGTACACATAGTGTGCATCACATACATACAACCATACATGACATACAATACCATAAAATACATGCATCTACACTTGACACAAAACACATACACCTACACCCAGTGTACAACACAACACAATACATGTGCCTATACCTTGGTGTACATTACCACACAATACATACACCTACACCTGATGTATAACACAATACATATACGTACATAGAGTACATCATAACGAATACACGTCATGATACCCTGACTACACAATGTGCATACATAGTACTGCATGCCATCAACACAGCATGTATGACATGCACACAATACCACACGTACACCAGTATCACATGTACAATATGTACACAGTACCACCTATACACCGCACCGCATGCACAACGTGTGCACAACATCACGTGTACATGACACCAACTGCAAAACGTGTACACAATGCCACATGTACACTACACCACCTAACAATGTCTACACAATACCACATGTATACAATACCACATGCACAACATGTACACGACACCACATGTACACAACATCACCTGCAGAGAACACCACATGTATAACATGTACACAGCACCACATGCTCACAACACCACTTGTACAATCATGCACACAACACCATATGTACATGACACCATATAGACAATATGCACACAACACCATATATATGTACATAGCACTGCATATACAACATGTACATAGCACCATGTATACCTAGCACTACATATTCAACATTCACAAAACACTATATGTACCACCGTGTACAAAATCATTGGAAAAACATGTACATACACTATATATATACACAACACCACATGCGCACAACATCATGGATGTAACATGTACAACATATACAACATATGCACAACAGTAGTACCACACATCCAAAACCACACTGTCTCTACTAGCAACCTTGCTTCCAGTGTCTTATCCATGCTTGTCCCAACATGTCGCAAACCACATTGCTTTCATTTTGTTGATGTATCCCTCAGTATATTCTGTCCAAAACATAGACATATACAAGAATACAATATCAATTCCTATCCACATGATACTAACCTCATATATTTTTCATGACTACTCTTCTAACTTGACTCTTCATAAACCATGAACCTCTTCATGGCATTCACCTGCATAAGCAATCATTCCTCCACAAGAATGATCCCTAGTGACCCTGTCAGACAACGACATACATAAATACATGTATACATATAAACATCAACATAAAACAATCACGATCCCTTATGAACCTGTCGTATAACAATGTACATACATACATATATATAAACATTAGCATAAACAATCATGATTATGTCAAACAATGATATGCTAACATACACATAAATGAATATAAACATCAACATAAAATAATAAATATCTAGTCAGTCAATGACATACATACATACATATGTACATATAAACATTAGCATAAAATAATCATGATCCCAAATGACCCTATCAGACATGACATACATACATACATGCATGTATACACATATATACATCAGCATAATCATGATCACAACATAATTACTAGATATCATAAGTTCAAGGTTACGATAACTCTGTTTATGCATGCAACACATGTGCAACATCAAGAAAAATATTTCCCAACATAGCCAAGGCATATGACACCTTAAATCCATCCGCCTTACCTTTCTTAGTTACCTTTCCCTTGATTGTCTCATGATAATCTATTTACTCTTGCCTTCAATTGCCCTTATACATGTACTAAGATTCACCTGGGTCTTACATCACCTATTGGTTACCACCCAAATCTCACGAACTCCATTAACTTTCCTCTTTCCTAACCAATTCCCAAGACTCAAAACTTAAAAGGAAAGAATCAAAAGAAACCAAGAAGAAAACCATGGAAAACCAACAACAATATGACACCACAAACAAAATGGCATGGCCATGCACAAGATGCAAACAAAACCATAATCAAGCACAAAAAATCATCGAATGACCAAAAGAACAAGTCTGACAATATACATCGTGACTCAATCCCCATGGTTCCCGGTGCTTCCAAAGGAAAGCTCAACCTGAGCCTTCTTCAAGATTTTATGGTAGTCCCTTTGCCATGCAATCTCCTACATCATATTGCTGTGAAAACATAACTGTCAGTGCATAAATAAACATAACAACATACTAGTTACCTTACCTTTTTATTTCAAGCACATTTCCTTGTAACTGAACATATCCATACCATCTCTCAAGGGGCTCCAATTCCCTTGACGAATCCATCCATAACTGGAAACTAGCTGATATACCTATAAAATACATGTTCATGACTATAGACCATATCCACATAATGTCAGACAAAATCAAGGTTAAGAAGACTTCTTGTATGTAAATCACTCATTAGTTTGGAATTGGGGTTTCCAAACATAGCCAAAGCAATTCTTTCCCAATTCCTTTCTTCTACCTTTTTACTTTGTTGGAATTGAGGCTTACTATGTATTGTCACATCAGCCAACTGTTAGTTATATAAACACATCAACTATTACCTTGTCACACTAATACCAAGCATGTTTCCAACAATTGTTTACACATGTTAGCCACATGTTTCAAATATCAAGACAATCATATCTATCAATTTGAAATCAACCTTTACCAAGACTAAAATTCATGTCATAATCCATAGTCAACTCATAGTCATTATACATAATGCTACAACTATCACCTGCTACACTCAAGTACATATGAACTATCTCAACACATATGTGTGAGTAAAACCATCTTAAAACAATATCATTTCTTCATGCAATCTTATAGACACATACACATATCAGTCCAGTAATCAAACATTCAGACAAAAGATAGAAGACATAATAAACACCAAATAGATGACATAATCAAACATTCAAGCACAAGTAGAAGCAAGATCATACCTTAATGTATCTCAGGGGAGGCTATCTTGTCTATACAATCAATCTAGTTAGCACGATATAACTTCATAACAAATCATCTCAAACAGAAATAAGATTATGATATCCATAACAGTAACTAGCTAACATGTTCACATCATTATCTCATAAACATTTTTCGTTGATCCATAACAATAACATATGTATGATCATACTAGATTAGTACAACACAATATCACAAATAAGTCGACTCATTCTTGAATTTCATAACCCTAATCATTTTCATAGACCAATCTAACTTAGTATGATACATATAATCATCAAGATCTTAATGTAATAACCCTAATCATCATGTTACTAATAGATAAAAATAACAAGTTATATATCATGCCCATCAACAACATATAACCTAATCATCAAGCCAATTATCATATAACAACAAAAAGTTAACCTATAACATACTCATCAACAACATATAACATAATCATCAAGTTATCTAACCTAAAACAACAATAGCAATGCATACCACTACAGGTTACTATCATTCATGACTATCCGACACATGTGCATATAACTACACTAATCAACTAACATCTATCGTGAATGTAACCATAACATCAATAGAATGAAAGGCATTCACATAACCATAATGAATATAACAATCCTTAACCTACATACCTTCGTGCCCAACATACAAAATTGTATGACGACATGCCCTTGCCTCGAGGACCAATGTTGCAACTTCACTCTAATGGTCTGCATCTCCTGCTTATCTCAATCAACACATTAGAATCATAACACAACAACTACATCATGATGACCTAATGCAAAAAGACCTTCACCATGAAAATGCATGCATAACAACATATAAAAACCTACATATATAACAAATGCATATACAACCATACGCTCATGATGACACATCCCACAAAAACACCATCAACCTTAACATGGCGACATCACTACAACCATGATCAACACCATGCAAATGCAACAGGAACATGGTCTCACAACACAAGGAACAAATATGAAACTGACATGAATGCATGACCAACACTTAGCCCATCCAGTCCCAAGTGGTGAACCATGCTCTGTTACCTCTCTATAACGCCCTCCTCCCACATCTATTGAAGTAACCGACCAACCAGGGTAAACATGTGATGAGAAGTTACTATGATATGATTTTACCTCCTAAGTCACGTTAAGGAATTGGAACCGATGGAAACACACCATGCAAACCTTCAACATTAGCTACAAGACCCCTTGGAACCATCCCAGCATTTCTGCTAACCAACCCTTGAGTCCCACTGAGTTTTTAAGCTATTAAGCCTCTAGACACTCACATGCTATGGGGATGCCAGCATCCAAATACCTTTGGATGCTCCCACAAGCCTGCATGCCTACATCTAGGGAATATTTCTAGCAAACCTGTGCCAAAGTCTGAGGGATTTAAGGCACTTTTCAAGCCCATAATTTCAGCCACTTCCAAAAACTTGATCTAACTTCTGGAATCCATTAAACACATGATGACAAGACTAATAAACCAAAGACGAACTCTAGGACTAGCCCCGAACATCCCCTACCGGTATTGACATTCTGTCAAACACTTGGCATTAATGCAATCTATGGGTGTAAATGAAAAATCTAAGAATAAGGGTCTCATACTAATATGAGATTCGCTATGAAGCATTTTTTCCTTATCACTTTAGTTGCAGTTTCATCCATTAGGCCATAGATACATTGTTCATTCATATACAAGTAAAAACATGATGGGAGCCATACATAGCCACTTTCATAATACATATTCATAACCAGCATAATAAAAACAGAAATACCAATGAAACAACAACCATGTAATCCACATATAAACTAGTATAATGCTCATGAATTAACAAGGAGAGATAACCTCATATTAATGATGCAAAAGCCAACCCAGTATGGGACTACGACACTCCACCCAACCATATATTGGCTAAGCCAATTCTCTCTCCAGCCAATCACCCTCGTGCCATATTCCAATCATGAATGTGGGATCTCATAAAACACATCAATCAAAACCATCTAGGCCTTCCACAAGCCAAAACACCTCAACCCATCAAACAATGATTCCACCTCATGGTCGGACATCACAAAGACATCATCAGATTGGTCTCTACCCAAGCCTTCTAGGGCTCCATATCATTTGTTCCAACCTTACTCCGAGGACTAGTAACTCAACCCACAACTGACGTCGGGCTTCTAGAGTGTTTTTCCAACTAAGGCTTCTAAGACTAGTAACTCAACCCAAAGTTGACGCTGAGCTTCCAGAGCGTTTTTCCAACCAAGCCTTCTAGAACTAGTAAATGCATAGGGGCTTCACTAGGGGAGCAATATCATGCCATGTGGATTCATATTGGGGGATATATATTGAGGAAAAAATAACATAATATAATGGGGGATATATAGGGGGTAAAGGGTTTTTAAATTGGTAGGTATAAAAAATGAAGCTCAAATTTAATGAGAAAATATAAAGGGGTATAAAAAATGTTAATGAAAAAATGGATACCTACAATATCTAGTGGAAGTAGGGGTTTTTTAAATTTGGAAGGTCTTCTGGGTTCGTATTGGTAGAGGGTTAGAAAATGTGATTTTTAGGGGTATTTTCCAATATGTAGTCAAATTAAGGGTATTGTTTAATATGCCATGAACGCACATGATAGGTCAGAGGTTCATTGAGTGAAGCCCCCATGAGTAAATCGACCCATAGTTTTTGTTGGGCTTCCAGAGTGTTTTTCCAACCAAGGCTTCCAAGACTAGTAACTCAACCGAAGTTGTTACAAGGATTCCAGAGCGTTTGTCCAATCAAGGCTTCCAAGACTAGTAACTCAACCCAAGTTGTTACAAGGCTTCCAAAGTGTTTGTCCAACCAAGGCTCCAAGAACTATTAACTCAACCCAAGCTAAAGGAAACATGAGAACCAACCAGAAAACAAAGAAATGAACCCACAACACCATGGCTATCTAGGAAATGGCATGGCTAGGAAATTCCACTATCAATCCAGGCAATCCTCCATGTCAATGATAGATCATAACCAAGAAACAGCATGCATGTGCCATGCATTTTGAAACTAGTGAGGAAAACATACATCCAACTCAGTTATTGTAAGAAAAACCCGATGTAGTTGTTGATCTCGATGTCATCTTCTGCCTTTCCTGATCTTCCTTTGCCTTCTTTCTCCAAAAATAAAAGTATGCCACTCTCCTCTAAGAGTGCTCCAAGAAACTCTAAGTGTCTAAGAGTATGAGAGAGAGAGAGAATATAAGCGATTTCCACCAAAGCCTATCAAAACCTTACCAACTAATACTCAGAATCCTTTTTATCAATGAGGCCTCTATTTTCTTTATTTTCCATTATTTTCCTTCAATTTCCTCCTCACATGCAACCTATGACCTTTCACCTTCCTTTTATCCTAATTTCCTTTATTTTCATAATAAAATGTCAATTAATGCCTCATGCCTTTCCAAAGTATTTTCCATTTCCTTTTGCAATTTCCTTAGCCATAATAAACTGAATGAACGCCCACTAGGATGTTTTCCCCACCATTCAGCTTGGAATACATGTCCCATGACCGTGGTCTTATATATTTTACATGCATTTTTAACCAAGGCTACTACAATTCTTCCTACCTTGTGCAAAAGTCATAGGAGGGATATTGTAGCATCTAGACTCCAAGAATATGATTCTTAGCAGTGCAAGTGGGCAAGAGATTTCTATGTATCAGCCCCATGATCTTCACTTGTACTACAAGCTACCAAGTCTAGAGGACTATTTAAAATCAAATATCTACCCAAATTGGTATTGTTTAAGTACAAAGGATGTTCTTAATACATGGTAGCAAGAACCAACAAAATTTCACCAGAAGCTAAAGGGAATCTATAGGACAAAGTCACTAAGGAAATTCTATCAGTGCTTCATGGCTCTGTGTTGTAGAATGTATGGGCACAAAAGAACTAAGTTCTGTGAACAAGGATGGATTTACATGCGCTACCTAGTTATTTCAGAAGGAAATATATTTAACTAGTCAGACATACTAGCCCAACAACTATAGATGAACATGTGTCAAAGGAAAAAAGGGTTTCGCAAGGAGAGAAACTTGAATTCTATATGTCTGCATACTTTCTTTATGGGATATGCGCCCAAAACGAGTTTCCAAGTCTAGAGTGGAAATGGACTAGACAATAACCCTCTATCAAAATCCATTGCAAGTTACTGTCAGAAGTCAGTTATAGGGGAGTATATGACCAGATATTCAAGAACTACTTTGTCATGATTTACTAGATGATCTTTGACGTTGAGCCACCTTGCATGACTGACAAGGACAAAGAAGAAATTGTCAAAGTTGTAGATTGGTTTGTTTCTTCTTAAGGCACATACATCAGAGTCTCCAATTCCTATAAGCCTCCACATTTTATGCCAAAGTATGTGACTAGAAAAGTAGTCATGCAAGAGATTAGCTATCAACTATGCAAAAAATTGTCCCATCCATTGTAGAAGAAGAATAAGTCACCTTGGCCGCTCTTCGCTCTGAAAGTAGGGTCATATGAACTTAATAATGTGAAGGCAAAAAAAAGAAGAAATTGTAGAACTTAACCACCTCAGGTTTGGTGAGATGAAATTTCGTTGATATGACCCTAGAGGTGTGTGCAAGCAACACTATGAAAATCTACATTTCACTTGGCCATATGCTTATGACTCTTTGGAATATGGAGAGAATATTAAGAATTGGTATAATGCATCTATAACACATGGACCAGGTGATGAGGCAAGTCCTTCTCATATAACTCATTACCAAATACCAATCAAGAAGGGAACTAGTAGGAAGTGAGCACTCAGGTTTTTGTTGGGCCAAAGAGGAAGTTGAGACATGATCATAAAGAAGAGAGGAGTAGGAAATTCAAAGGAAATCCACATACCAAGGGCACAATTGAAGCAAAAAAGAAGAGGAAGAAATGGGAGGAGGTAGGGGAAAGCAAATAGGAGGAAGAAAATAAATAGAAAGAAGAGAAATAAAGGAAGAGGTGATAAGACATGTGGAAAAGAAGGAAGAGATGAAGAAGATAAAAGAAGAAGAAGCTTAGAAGAAGCAATAAGAAGAATCTTTGAAGAAAAAAAGGGAAGAAGAGGAATGACAGAAGTTATTAACAAAAGAAGAAAACAAGAGGAAACATGAGGAGTTTTCAAGAATGTTGGAGGAATATTTTTAGGCCCATAACATAGATGATGAACAAGAGGAGGATGACCAAGTGGTGGAAATTGAGTCGATCACAAAACAACCAAAAATTTGGCCGACAACTCCTCTGATTGGTGGTCATCTCCCCTTCAGTGAAATGGGGAGTCTTCCTCCACTTGATGATAGGGTCATGGATATTTCTAACTACACCTTTGATGAGCTAGAGAACAAGATAGTACAAGAAAGAAGGTATTTTTTGAAAGATCCTAATCACCCTGTTTTCATCAACATAGAAAAAGTGATTGTGCCAAACACCAGGGAAAATCCTAGAGTAGTTTCTTTAGCTAATGTGGCCTTTGCAATGGCCACACAAAAAGGAATGAACAATTAGAGATTGAATTTTCTATTGCAAAGCAACAAATTGACCATCTCCTTGCTGAAAACCAAAGGATGTCTTCCATTAATGCTAGCAGAGCATAATTATAGGCAACCATAATTGAAAAACTCAAGTCTTTGGAAGACTCCATGAAGCAGGTGTATGAGATATTATCACCTTGCATAAGGTAGTTGTGCCCTTACATGAGGTACAAAAAGGATCACAAGGGAATGTGAAAGTTTTGAAGACAACTTATGTAGCTATATATGTGATCTAGGAATGCGGCGCCAAGTATTTGAAGGTACCTGTGGAGTTGGTTAGAAAAGGAAGGTATGATGTTGAGATGGGAAGGGAAGAGATAAGAATGTTTATACATGTGTATGAGCATCTCAAAAATTATGTAACCAAAATTATGTCAACATATGCATGACCATACAATGGATTGGATGCCTTAGTGAGAATGCACAAAATACCTTTTGTGGGCAACTTGGGGAAGTGAAAAGCAGGAATTCTATTGGGAAAGAGATAGAATATTTATTGAACAATGTTAGATAGGTGACCACTCAAGATGACTTAGAAGTGACAAAAGGATTTGTTCTACAATATGTAGTTGAGCCTTCCAACTTACATATGAAGTTGGTCATATTGTGGAACAACATACAAACAGGATCCAAGACTATAGATCCAAATGCATTAGAGGGAAAGATCAAATATAATCTAGATATACCACAAAAGGTTGGATACATAGAAACGAAATATAAAGCTTGGTACTGACATCTTATAATGGACCTATGTGTCCTAGTCGTTGAGTTCAGTTTCCTCAAGTTTGAACATGATATGTTAATTTGTCTCATGGCTATGGCCACTTTTTTATTGAATGTAATTTTGTATTTGAAAATAATAAGAAAATGTAAACTGTGTGAGTGGAATTCCAAGAGTCACATGAGGAATGTGAAGAGTCATTAGGTATTCCAAAGGTCATATTGGAGCACAAGAGTCATATGGGGGTTCAAGAGTCACAAGGGAGCTCAAGAGTCACATGGGGAGGTGAAAGGTCACCTCAATTGTTATAAATACTCCCTCATGCCTAAAGAAAATGGTAGATTAGAATTTTAGATTCTTAGTCTTCGCTTCTCTAGTTTAGCATAGGAGAGAAGATCATTCTTTGGAGGAGAAAGTGGTAGCTTCATGTTCCAATATTGGGGCTATTGTTGCATCATTGTAATTGTGTACCTTGGAAATTTCACTTAATATTCAAAAGCTCTTAAAGCCAATGCAATTTCACGCATGTATCGTGAATGTTAAGACTACTCTTTTAATGTTTATGATGTATGTTTGTGTTCACATGTACTAAATAAAATGAAATATTTCATTGGATTTGGTATACATCTAATTGAATTGTGCATTCTTAATTGCTTTCATGATCGTTCTTATCTTGTGAACTATTTTGCAGATTAACTAACGATTCTTTCTATGTATGTTTATTTTTTATTAGGATAGTACTATTACTTTTATTCTAAAGGCTCACTCTTTCTTCTCCCATCTGTGAAAGTACTTTCTATACATTGCAATTGGTATTTCAAAAATTTAACTCACTTTCTTATCTCAAAGTTATGTGCATACTCTCTTGCATTTTTTATTGCAGGCAAGGAAAATATTTTAGATCATTGTAATGAGAATTAGGGAAAATTTCCAGATGGGTCTCCCATCACAAACGGTGTGAGGTCTTGTTGGAAATTCATACCGCAAAGACCCCCTAATGTTGGCAACATCTAGCACTTTCAACAAGTTCACAAATGGATCTGTGTAACCCCAACACCTCAACTCTAATGGATTCCTATAGTGATGGGTGCAGAACTCCTAGGATTTTATCTCCGGGTGAGTTGGAAATGGTGTCTTGCAAGGCATATCTCTATATATATATATATATATATATATATATATATATATATATATATATATATATATATATATATATATATATATATATATCTTGAGGGCTTCACTCAATTAACATTTGAATATCACGTGTGTTCATTGCATACTAAACAGTACCCCTAATTTGACTACATATTGGAAAATACCTCTAAAAATCATCTTATTTAACTCCCTACCAATACGAACCCAATATATCTTCCCAATTTAAAAATACTCTATTTTCACTACATATTGTAGGTATCCATTTTTTCATTATAACTTTGAGCTCCATTTTTTTATACGTTCCAATATAAAAACCTTTTACCCCCTGTTATATGCTCAATATATTATGTCATTTTTCCTCAATATATGTCCCACAATATGAATACATGTGGTATGGTATTGCTACCCCAATGAAGCCCCCATGATGTGTATATATATATATATATCTATATATATATATATATATATATATATATATATGATTGTGTTATGAGTTGGGGTTATGGAAAGTCGTAACATGACATAAACAGGTTGACAATTGATATAACGCGGCACCGAACATGATTGGGTCGACAAATTCCATGTGGGATATGACATGGATTCCCACGTGTGCACCATGTGAGACCACGTAGGTTCCACATGATAAAATAGAGTGATGTGGCACTATTTGGTAGGCCAATGTTTAAATGGCCATATCTTTTGATGTGGGAGTCAGATTGAGGAAAATATTATATTGTTGAAAAGGTCTCAACTAGATGAATGCAATGACATTAGCCATTTTAATTTTTAAGGAAGTTGAAAAAGATCGAAAAATAATTAGACCCCATTTCCATAATGAGACATTGAAGGTCGAGTCATCAAAGTAACTACCTCCTTCTACCCTTAGTAGGTGTTATATATAGCAGGGGGTGTGTTACAACCATTGACAACTAGATGAGTTGAGTCATGTGTATGAGTTAATGTTGTCATGTCTCATTTGATAACTGATGTATTGAGGGCAGAATTTTGTTACCTTTATATTCAACTTGATGAGCATATTCCTGAATGATTATTGAATGGGTATGTTGCTAAGAGGATTCACACATGTTTTCGTTATCAATGAGTTTTATTATTTTATGATAAAAGGATTTTCCTGCTTGTTATGGTGTTATTTAGAGTACATGATGTTGGTCTAAGATATGTATGACTATGAGGACAAATTTGATGTTGGAGCATAGACAAATTTACTAATTTACATCTTAGGTGTGGGAAAGGAAGCATCAGTTAAAATATGAAAAACCATTCCTCGTGAAAAAGTTCTTGCTCGGCTTGCTAGGAGGGCTCTGTTGATGAGCTGAACGAGGGTCGTGACATTGGAGAAGGTGGGTAGTTCAAGTTAGAATTGACAGCGCACATAATTCAAGTAATTATATGGGATCCAGGGTCAGGATCGTGTCATGGAATATTTCTACTTGTCAGTCCTGAGACCATTTATGGTGTAATCAGTTGGATCCCAGAACTGTGGCCTCAACATTTCATCCTTGAAGCCTTTATTGAGGTAACCCTGTCATCTTGGGTTCAGTTTGGAGTTTTTGTCTTCATTTTTCTTGTGAAGTGATGGAATTTTACAGCTCTGAAGTCCTTGACACTCGGGTTTATGCATGGGAGGATTATGTGTGTGAACGGACCCCATTCCTTCTTGTGCAAATAGGGTGGTGAGGTTCACATTCCCTATCTTAATTTTTTTCTTTCATTAGTGAATTGATTTGGTCTTGGGCTCTTCCTATTCCAGTAGCTATTTTGAGAAGAAGCAAGACACAGTGACTTTCGTTGTTGGTTTTTTTTGGTTATCCTACCGGTTCTTTGGTGGTGAGCTCTCTGAGGGCATCCGTTTCTTCTAGTTCTGTCTATTTTCAACATTAAGGGCTCACGAGACACTTCTCTTTTAGCTTGGGTGGGTGTTAAGCTCGGGGCGTGGCATTTCTAGTGTCCCTCTTTAGAGAAATTCCATCAGTAGAGGAAATTATGTTGGTGTACAGGTTTGGTGCTTGTTACTTCAAGCAGGGATGATCCATCAATGCAGTCATCCCTGTAGAGGAGGTGGCCACAGGGGGCATCAAAGAGCTTGCATGGAGAGGGCAGGTGAGAGTAGCGGCGAAGAGCAAGGTGGCATTGAAATGGAGGGAGAAATTGTGCAAGGTCCTACCCTTTCTCTCGGTCCCATAATTCAACTTTATTTTCTTTCTCAACTCAATTGAAATGGAGGGAGAAATTTTGCAAGGCCCTACCTTTTCTCTCGGTCCTTTAATTCAACTTTATTTTCTTTCTTAGATAGATTCCAGATCAGTTGAGAGATATCCAAACCAACCTATATATCATGTGTGAACACTTATATGAGGATCAAAATGATCATGTCAGAGTATATTAATGATATTTAATCTTTAATCTATTTTTGTTCTATGTATTTATCATATATTTTTTCTAATTTAATAGTTACACAGTACCATTTCTAACTAGGCATGTGTTGAAAATAACAATAACTATTGTTTCTCTGCTAAGATAAATTAATCCAACACAATAATCAATTAGGATCTAATTGTTTTTGTTTCTTTACCTAGATCAGGAAAATAAATAAATAAATAAATAAATAAATAAAAAATAAAAATAAAAAATAAAATAAATAAAAAAATAAAAAAAGTAAAAATAAAGTAAAATACATACTTGCTCCTCCCTGGCCAAAGCAACATTGTGCTTGTTGGAAACATCTGAGAAAGAAGAGAGGGGCATGAATACTAGGCTTGAACTTGTCATGCCATATGAGAGCGCACTCTAAAAGCCAATAGACTTCCACAAGGTCCCATCCATTTAGCAAACACCGATTCGATTTGAATTATTGAATTGAAGGAGTCTATTTGGAGTTTTTTGTTCAAATAGTGGAGTAGAATGCCAACAGTCAAGTGTTTCATGATTAAATGAGGGGATAATTGCATGTGCCAGGTTGCATATAGAAGGAAAATGGTTTATCCAGGCAAGCATTGGAATAATTCAAGGGGGGCTCCATGCTGAGCAGGTGAATAAGACACCAATTAGTTTTACACACTCATTATCTTTTAACCAAACTTCACATACAAAATGTTCAATATTTTTTAATATTGTTACTAAGAGTTTCGCTCATTTTTGGGTACCTCTAATTTTCCATCAAAGTTCGACACCAATGTTGCATAGACTAGATAATCTACAAAGGCATCTTGTTCCTGGTATCCAAGGGAACCTGCCATGGTTTTTTTGCATGTATAAAAAACATGCCAAGCTTCTACGCACAAAATTAATTTGAATGCACAGATAAAACCAGAATGAATCGGATTTTTGATATCTAACGAATGGTTTTAATTTATCTAATATTTGATTTACATTGACCTAACAACAAAATATATTCCAAGTTTGAGTCCTTTAGAGTGTACATAGTCTGCTAGAAACTTTGAAGCTTCCCAACCAGATTAGCCATACAATCCATATGCTCTTCATACAATGAAGTGAAGATTCTATAACAATTAAAAATTTATAAATCTATAACAAGTGAAGGAGTCTTATAATTTACCTTGGCATTTGGATTCAAATCACCCCATCCTTTCATTTTACAGAAACTAGTTGCCCCACTTCCATATTTTTAAGTTGAATTACAAAGAAAATTACAATTTTATCATAAACTAAGTGCTTAGAAAATACCAAAATGGTTACCCCATGCTATTGATATAGTGCATCATGTTCTTTAGCATTTACAACCTATTGAAACAACTATTTATTTACAGTAAGTATGCATCATTTTCTTCAGCATTTACAAGATTATGCGTCATGTTCTTCGGCATTTACAACCTATTGAAAGAACTATATATTTACAACATGGAACAAAGTTTCTAGACATTTCACAATAACATGTGAATAGTAAATATGAAAATATCTGGGATGCTATAACATATCATTAACCTATGTGATCTCCACCATTTACAATTTTAGGTTATTAACTAGCAATTGTCCCAAAAGGTACAAAGAGAGGCCGATAGGATTATTAAATTGGAATTGTTGAATTTTTCTATAAGAGTTAATTGGTTTGTGGAAAACCTTGTTTTCTTGGACGATCATTGTGCAATTACTTTTCTTTAGATGTTTTGTTTATATCTATATTACAAGGAACACATTGAATGTCTTATTTCATTTTAGAGTAAGTTAATTACCCAAAATCAAGAAACCTCTATAGATGGCCAAGCATATACGACGCTTGCTAGTGACCAAGGCAATAACCACCATAAATATCCCCTACCAGTATATTTCACTGAAAACCATAATTGTATATTGCATTTAGAAAGTAAAAACATAATATTAGAAAACATGTTGATATATTGCTATTAAAAAGTTAATTCCATTAGAAACCATGATATTATTATTATATTTTATAAAGAATAATATACATATATAGAATGATACTACATTGAAAACCATAATTGTATATTTCGATTAGAAAGGCAAAATATAATATTTGAAACCATGCTAAATATGACATTACAAACCTTAAATGTCAAAGGGAGAAATTAGAAGTTGGAAATTAAATGACCACAGCCATTCTGAAGACCATGGCTATAGAGAAGTTAAAAAACCATGGTCAATTCCAAATTAGGAGGCCAGAAGGCAAAAACAAAAATAAGAAAATACAAAATTGTTGCTAACATTACATGTAGCAAGAATAAAAGAAGCACTTCTTCCCCATGGATGCCTTCCTGATTGTGATCTCACGCTCGCCTGAAGACGATCATCTAAACATGAACACACACGCTCACCTGAAGACAACCATGCCTGAAGATGACCATCTAAACATGAACACGCACACTTGAAAGGAGGAGCAACACACCGGACACTATTCAAATCAGCTAATGAAGTAAGGTACAAAGAGAGGCCTATAGGATAATTAAATTGGAATTGTTGAACTTCTCTAGAAAAGATGTTGGTTCAAGCCTAATGGATGAGCAATTTGAGTTGACTAAAGGCTTTCTAATTGTTTTTTATTATGGTAAAATTATATTGATAATTCATTGGTTTTACTTTCAAAATCTTGAAGGAATTTGAAGAGCAGGTATAGAATTGCTTTGTGGGATTTGATCCAAAAATCATTGATTTGTAAATACATACTCAATGAAATGTTAATTGGTTGAAACCCTACACAAATGTTTGATATAAGCAAATAAGCCGAAAAGGTTGAAAGGCTTAGACTTGCCTGGGACAAGCATAATCCTTACTCCACTCCAAATAAGAGTTGCAGTATATGGATTAGGATACTATGCAGGAAAGCATGCCTTATGAACAGAAAAGACAAAAGATAACAGTGTTTTAATTGCCATATGCAAGGCCTTCACAGATTGCCCCATGACAGCATAAAAGGAACTAACAATATAAAAGACGCATCCATAACAGCGAAGGTAAAAGAGCACCAAACATGCATTCATCCAAAAGATTGCAGCAGGGAAATAGCCAAACAATATATATCTTCTTCCATTAATCATAGAATTTAATAATAGTGTGGTGACATTTAAATCGGGGTTATAGTGGTGGGTATTGCTAAATTATGGCACCACACTATTATTAATGCATGTCACCACACTATTAGTATTGCTAATTGCAATGGGGGTTATAATTCCGAAATCACACTATTAGTATTGTGAATTGCAATGGGTTATATTTCCGAAATTATTGTATAATAGATTTAAAAATAATAATAATAATAAAAATCAAGAATATATTATTTTTATGTTTTATTTAAAAAAATCATGAAAAAAACTAAATAGAATGAAATTGATATCTGATTTTAAAACTCTAAAATGTCCAAACATTGGCTATGGAGATGACTAGCTGTTAATTAAACTCACATCGTGATAGTGGTTCATTCGAAATTCAAGAGAGTGTTAAGCTTGGCTTGTGCCAGCAATGCCATCCTCGGCTTTTTAACGCCAGTTTCGCCTAATTTCTTGGTTTATTTGATACTTTGTCTATTCTCTGACGACATATTTGACGACATATTTGAAATGAGGGCAATGCCCATCTTCTTGATGCTCATTGAGATTCTCAGTTCGAATCCAATGGAAAACCGGGGAGCGGGAGTGATCCTGGAAGTTGTGAGTGGCGTGAAGCTAGCTTGTAGTCTGGTAGGACCTTTTTATACTTTAAAAATTTACAACAATAATAAAACTAAATTGACATATTATTTCGTTTACATTAGAAACACCTCATAAAAGAATTACATAATAAACTGTGACATTAAACTCATCTGGATTCATAGTGATATTTACCAAATCAATGTAAAACCACAATTGCCACAAACTTTTTGTTTTTAGTAATGAACACTTGTGATTAATGTTTATTTAAACAATGTATAAATATATTCTATTTACTTATCATAAAATAGTTAATTACAAAATAAGTTATTCTTAAAATTATTATAAATTTTATTATGTAAAGTCAAAATATTTAAAATAATTTTTAGATTATATATATGAATTCAATGCTCAAAAAAATCGAATTATTTAAATAATATTTATCACAATTAAAACAAATCTCTTACCGATTTCAACATGTTAAAAAAAAATATTGCTTAACATATGAGAGTTGCTTGCATATGAGACTACGGAAAACAAATTCTAAAAACATAACATATGAGACTTACTTGCATACGAGACTACGAAAAACACATTAACAGAAAAACGAATTCAAAAAACATTTAATGTGATGATCAATGTCCACTTCAATTTCCTTTTCTGGTCCCACTGAATATAATAAGTTCAAGTTAAACAATAAAACTCACATGTTATTCAGTGTTCTTTGAAGAGATTCAATATAATAAGTTCAAGTTAAACAATAAAACTGCGATATAGATTCCCAAACAACATAATCTAATTCCTCCCTAATACACACATGTATGATCTTGGCTTAGAGTAGGGTTTTCTTCTTTATAATAGGACAGATAGACATTTAAGTAAATATCTCCATGACCACCATGAACGCCATTTCTTTTATAACGATGAGTTGCATGTTTGTGAGATCGATTATATGCAGCTGAAATTTACAAGGTTTATAGTGGATCGATTATATGCGGCTGAAAGTTACAAGGTTTATAGTGGAGATTAAATTCTAAATTTAAGTGTGATGGCTAATCCATTGATTGTTAAAACTATAAATTGGTGATCAAATCTTGGGATCGTTGTGATGATTAAATCTTCAGATCTAAAAGTGGCAGATCTAATTGTTAACAAAACTAAAGAAATCACTCAAAGCCAAATGTCTAAAGTCTATAGAAATAAGAAATAGCTTAAGCTGCAGAGGAGCACAGTAATTAACATGCCATGAACAATACAAACCATACTGCAAACCCCAAGTCGGTAAAAACTATAACCTTTATTTAGGAGTACCACATACAGTAGTCTCTATGACACTACAGGACCATACATTGGGTCTGATGAAATATACATATCATATAATATACTGGACTTATCAGACACCAACTGGAGAGACTCGTACTATTGAAGAGACTAAATCAGGTGTGGCAGGTAGTACCACAATGGCAGTTGGGCCCGCACTTGCAATCATTTTCCAGAGATATATCTACACCATATCTATTTATAGCGAATTCAAATATATGGAAAAATTTTGCTCTAAAACCATGAAATGGAATTAATAACAATTACTCTGAAAAAAACGGTACCCCATCTCATAGCTTGTCTTCACAATACCATCCATCTGGAATCTTTTCTTGTTGTGGAACAAAACAATCCAAAGAAACAAACTTAGTCATAAAACTCATCTCTGTGCAAATTGATCTCCCAATAAATCAATCGCACCGCCGCTTTTACAAGCCCAAGAAGCGGAATCGCAGCATGCCAGTGCTTGCAAAAAGCCAGGGAAGATGGAAAAAGCAGAAAAAATATCTTGCCATGCCAAGAAGGTAACTCAATCGATATTTGGAAAAAGCAGTCACACTTCAAATCAATGGTTGAAAGTGCTTCACTTGATCGAATGGAAGAGGGTAAAAATGTTGACAATTGTTGATGCATAGGAAAGGCCTATCGGCCTAAATATTTAATAAAATTAACATTTTAAATAATAGTTATTATAAATATTAAAAATTAACATTTTAAATATGAGTTATTATAAATATTATAAATTAATATTTTAAATATTAGTTATTATAAATTTATAATCGTCATTTTTATAAATAAATAAAATATTTTAAAAAATATATAAATAAAAATTATTATTAATAATAATGAATTTGAAAATAATATTATTAATTAAAAAAAATTAATAACATCATTAATACAATATTAATCGTGTTTAAGAACATCTCTTATTTGATTCATATTATAAACCTTGATTAATAAATCCAATAATTTAATCTCTTTGGTTTATTAATTCCATAGTCCTCATAATCAATGTTCTAAAATTGTGGTCAACTTATAGTCAACCATACTTATTTTAGTGAGCTAAGTTTATTTAGGGTTTATAATTTTTATTTTAGGATTTATATACCTTGGTTTTATAATTCAATCCTTTGGGTTTATAACACATTCGATTTTAGAATTATTCCCTTGGGTTTATAATGTCAATTCCTTAGGTTTATTAATGTAAGGGTTTGTATTCCTATGATATAATATTATTCATAGGGTTTATAATATTAATCCTACGGTTTAATATTAAAACTAAATCCAATGTACTGTGGTTTTATATATAAATTGCAATGAAGAATTCATAAATAGAATAAAAAACTCATATGTGATCTCCACAATTTACAATTTTAGGTTATTCAGTATTTAAAAAAACTAACATTTTAAATATTAGTTATTATAAATATTAAAAATAACATTTTAAATATGAGTTATTATAAATATCAAAAATAACATTTTAAATATTAGTTATTATAAATTTATAATAGTTATTATTATAAATAAATAATATATTTAAAAATATATATATAAATAAAAATTATCATTAATTTGAAAACAATATTATTAATTAAAAAACTATTAATAATATCATTAATACAATATTAATCATGTTTAATAACATCTCTTATTTGATTAATATTATAAACCTAAGTGATTAATAAATCCAAGGATTTAATCTCTTCGGTTTATTAATTCCATAGTCACCATAATCAATGTTCTAAAATTGTGGTCAACCCATAGTCAATCATATTTATTTTAGTGAACTAGGTTTATTTTAGGGTTTATAATTTTTATTTTAGGATTTATATACCTTAGTTTTATAATATCAATCCCTTGGGTTTAATATTATTCCCTTGTGTTTATAACACATTGGATTTTAGAATTATTCCCTTGGGTTTATAATATCAATCCCTTAGGTTCATTAATGTAAAGGTTTGTATTCCCTGGGTATAATATTATTCATTGGGTTTATGATGATGATGATGATGGTGGTTAACATCCACTGAGACCAAATTGGCCTATCGGACCTATACTTTTCTTAGTTTTTAATTATCTAGCTCCTCGTCTTTCTTGGCGAGATTGGTGTTGTAGCTTTCTTTTTTTTCTCTACGGCCTTCCAACTTCCTTTATCTTGCATCTCCTTCATCTCTTCTGGTTCTTGGGACATTGGCGTCTTAACTTCGCGATCTATTGTGGTCGTCCTTTTGAAGATAGGCGGAGAAGAAGTTTGGTCTAGGAGATCTGCTTTGTTGTTAAATGAAGATTTATTTTCTGCGGTATTCAAATCCTCATAACTGTTGATGCTTGAGGGGTTGTCGAGTTCACTTTTTGGTTGTTCAGCGGAGCTTTCTCCTTGCTTGTCTTGAGAGTTGATTCTTTCTTGCCCGATTTGTTGTGATTCAGAGTTTTCTTTAGAGTATTCTTCTTTGATTATAGTGTAGTGTTCTTTTTGTGCTCCTTCCCACCATGTAGATCTGTGGTGGTTTTTTCTAGCAGAATTTTTCTAGGAGGCTTTTGGGCAATTTTTGGCTAGATGGCTGATCTCAAAGCAGGATCGACATCTGAAGAGGACACTTTCATAATCGAGTTTCTGGTTCCACACATAGTCTTTACTTGTTAGGTTTATTTCAGCTGGGAATCTGGAACTGAAGTCAATTTCCACACAGATGCGTGCACAGGTGGTTTTGGCATATTCCTCTGTTTCTGGGCACCTGCAGTAAAATTTCCCAATTTCATTTCCAATGGCTTTTAGTGAGGAGAGATTCCAGAGATGCAAGAGTAGGCTTGGGAATCTCACCCAAACTGGTGTTGTGGTTATGACTGCTGTTGAGGGATCGAATGATGGGTTCCATGGCCTCATGAATAGGCCTGATTTTTCCCAAAACCAAGGGCCGAAATCTGGAATACATTGTCTGCTTTCCGGATTTTCAAAATCTATTATAAAGAAACCCATAGCGCAGGGGTAGATATTAATTTTATCAGAAATGACAGGCTTCCATACCTCCGAGATCTAATTGTGGAGAGCTGTCAGTTGCAGCCAAAAACCATTGAACCGGCAGATCATGGCACTTTCGAAAAACTTCAAAGCCTCATTGAGTGAGGCCTAGACCACTTGGATAGTGGGAGCTAGAGCTTGCCCTCCAGAAGTGGATAGAACTGAGCAAGCAGCTATTTTCACGAAGCTGAGAGACACATTTTACTTACCTGTGATTAGATTTAGATCTAGCCATAGAAGATTAGATCTAGAACCCAGCAACAAAGAAATAAGGCAAAAGATTAGATCTAGATCTAGATCTAGCCACATAAGATTAGATCTAGAACCAAGCCGTAGAGTCTTAGTAAGCCTTTTAATCTGTAAGAAACCCTTAGCATATGTTTATTGTTGGTATTTCCCAAACTGAATTGTGAGCTCCGGAATTGGCAAACTCCGATCTTTACAGGCAAAACGTCTTGATATATTTTCTTCAGCGATGGTGATTGCCGACAAACACAGTTTCTATTCCGACTAGAGATTGACGGCAAACACTGCATCGCTGACTGTCGAAAAGTGCCGCAGAGTCTCAGTGATGGTGATTGTCGGTAGAAGAGTCTCAGCGAAGATTGCACACAGAAGATTCCGTCGTGGACGTGATCTTGTAATTTGGCCATGGAACCCAAGCTGTATGCTAACACAGAAGATTCTGGTAGAAGATTGCACGTAGAAGAGTCTCAGCAATGGTGATTGTCAGCAGATTAGGGCATGCATAAGATCGCACGCAAAAGATCGCAGAAGATCGCAACGAAGAGACGATGAGCTGCAGAAGGATTGCACGCAGAAGATCGCAGCGAAGAGACGATGAGCTGTAGAAGAATCAAGAATTCATAAATAGAATATTAAAACTAAATCTAATTTACTAGTGGTTTTATATATAAATTGCAATGAAGAATTCATATATAGAATAAAAAACTCATATGTCATCTCGACCATTTACAATTTTAGGTTATTAAATATTTAAAAAAATTAACATTTTAAATATTAATTATTATAAATATAAAAAATAACATTTTAAATATTAGTTATTATAAATATTAAAAAATAACATTTTAAATATTAGTTATTATAAATATTAAAAATAACATTTTAAATTTTTGAGACATATTTTGGGCGATAATCACATCAAAATTCATTTGCCGATACGTTTCGAACCAACAAGTGTGGTTTATCGTCAAGGCAAGATGAAGAACCAGATCCAGGCATAGATTAAATAGAGAGAAATTATTCAAACGGTTAGAAAAAACCAGCTATAATTGACCAAGAAACAACTATAATTGACCACAGGGACAAGGTAACAACTATATTTGACTGGTCCAAGAGACACTTAATTCATTAATTAATTTGTTAGATATAATTATTTTTAATTCATATGAACCTCAATAAATCTAATTTAAAAATATTTCTAACCTAGGAACTATAATCGAAATATTTATTAGTTTACCAAAAATAATCATTTTTAATTCATATGAATCTAAATAAATCTAATTTAAATCAAAATATTTATTATTTCTAATTCATATGAAAAAAATTTGATGACCCTAGTTATTATAAATTTATAATAGTTATTATTATAAATAAATATTATATTTTTAAAAATATATAAATAAAAATTATCAATAATAATAATGAATTTGAAAATAGTTTTATTAATTAAAAAACTATTAATAACATCATTAATACAATACTAATCATGTTTAATAACATCTTTTATTTGATTAATATTATCCAAAGATTTAATCTTTTCGATTTATTAATTCCATAATCACCATAATCAATGTTCGAAACTTGTGGCCAACCCATAGTCAACCATATTTATTTTAGTGAACTAGGTTTATTTTCGGGCTTATAATTTTTATTTTTGGATCTATATACGTTAGTTTTATAATATCAATCCCTTGGGTTTAATAGTGTTCCCTTGGGTTGATAACACATTGGGGTTTTAGAATTATTCCCTTGGGTTTATAATATCAATCCCTTAGGTTTATTAATGTAAGGGTTTGTATTCCTAGGGTATAATATTATTCATAGGTTTAGCTATTGAATATTAAAACCAAATCCAATGTACTAATCATTTTATATATAAATTGCAATGAAGAATTCATAAATAGGATAAAAAACTCATAAGTGATCTCCACCATTTACAATTTTAAGTTATTAAATATTTTTTAAAAATAACATTTTAAATATCAGTTAATATAAAATTATAATAGTTATTATTATAAATAAATAATATATAAATAAAAATTATCATTAATAATAATGAATTTGAAAGCAATATTATTAATTTAAAAAACTATTAATAACTTCATTAATACAATATTAATCATGTTTAATAGCATCTCTTATTTGATTAATATTATATACCTAAATGATTAATAAATCCAAGGATTTAATCTTTTTGGTTTATTAATTCCATAGTCACCATAATCAATGTTCTAAAATTGTGGTCAACCCATAGTCAACCATATTTATTTTAGTGAACTAGGTTTATTTTGGGGTTTATAATTTTTATTTTAGGATTTATATACCTTAGTTTTATAATATCAATCCCTTGGGTTTAATATTATTGCTTTGGGTTTATAATACATTGGGGTTTTAGATTTATTCCCTTGGGTTTATTATTCCCTTGGGTTTATAATATCAATCCCTTAGGTTTATTAATGTAAGGGTTTGTATTACCTGGATATAATAAAATTCATAGGGTTTATAATATTAATACTAGGGTTTAATATAAATCCCTTCGGTTTATAATCATGGTCAGTCATTGCCCAATGTCACATTGTAACAAAGATTGTCTCAATATGAAAATCAACCATGGTCTACCATGGCCATGTTGGCACGAAAGAGTCATCAGGGAGAAAAGACCCTGGGTTCAGGTGCAGTGGGCCAACAATGATCCATTGTAGTCTAGAACAGTGCCAGCAATTTCATCTTACCCAAAGGGTAAGGAGTCTCACCCGAGGCATGTTGCGACCAGAAGCAAGAGAGGTTCGTCATGGAGTCGAAGGAGCACCGACCAAAGTACCATCCGATAACAAATATATATACATTACACACATAACAGAAATAGCAGCATCACAACTATTACGCAGGAACTACTAACTACATGCATTCAATAGGACATTCAAAATTTTTAAAGAGTCATCACACGATCACACCGATGAATATAGTATTCCGCAACCAATTTAGACTTTCTTTTCTATTAACTTAACAATAAACAATACAATATATCTTCGGCATTCGCCGTAAAAAAATACAAGGAATACCTTATTTGGACTCAGGCTCGATCTCAGCCTCAAGGGCCCTGCTCATCTAAGCTCCAACCTTCTGATATCAGTCTTCCGCAACCAAATGTTCTCCTACCAAATACCACAACCTCTTCGACTAAGTAACCAACCCCCCTTCTTTACTAGCCCTCTCCTCTTATATTGCTTTCTGCCACCTAGACTTCCAGTTCCTGTTCGGCTACTCTCTCCCTTGGCTGCTCTTGCACCTTCCTGCACACTCAGCTGTCTTTGTCTTTCGTTGCCACCTTGCTGCAACTCTTGCGCAACTCCATGTCCCTGCCCTGTTTTCCAGCTTACTGCTCCGCAATCTAACCATTGCTTCCACCCGTTTCCTTCTCGTCCTTCGGCCAACCAAAACTTATCAAAACATTTCCAAAATTAAACAAAGGCCCCAATAGGCCCCGACCACAATTCTTTGACTCGTCCCCGAGTCAAATCATTTTGATCTTGATTGGTCCTACTGGTATTTCCATGGGCTCTACGGGTGGTGGTTACACTATCAACTGCGTTGGTTCTACCGACAGCTGGGTTGATGCTTCTTTTGCCTCAACCATTGCTCGTGAATTGGCATCTGTTTCTACTGCACTTTCCTCCCTCTAAGGTTCCCCTATTCCAAATGAACGCTCCAACTCCAGAATAGTGGTCGTGATTTGTTGCCTAAATTCCCAGTACTTCTGGATGGCAGTGTCCCATCCGGAAAGGATTGCATTAGCACATTGGGTGAATGCCTCAGTCAAATTTGATGTTAACTCTATTGGCCGCTAGCTCTAGCTCCATTGGTGTCCACTAGAGTCACACACCTCCTTCAGAGTTAGAACCTACTTCCGAACCAGTGGCTGCAGATCTCTGATTACCTTCTTTGTCTTTGCAAACTTTTCCTCAATTAGATCAACTTAGGCGTGGATGGCATCAATTTGGTCGCTGATATGCTGTAGTTGGATCAGGTCTGTATAGTCCTTTGTGCTGGTGGATAAGGTTTGTATTCACTCTCATCGGGTAGACCGAGTGATTTTTTAGTGCCAAGCTTCCTGACCAGTCATGGACTTTGTTCATCAGAGCATAGCTGTCGGCGAGGGTGTCTACTAAGGCTTGTTTCTTTGCTTCCACCTCGGCTATTTTTCCCTTGAGCATCCTCATGTAGATCTCCGCTAGGTTCGACAGTGCTGACCTCACCATCTCCAACTTCCTCTTCATGACAGCATTGGTAGCTACCAGGTTCGAGCATGTCACATGTGGTCGCAACATTTTACCAGCGTGAAAGTCACGATGTCTGCCGGAGCCTCTGCATTTGTGTCAATGATTGCTGGCCATAATGACCTGAATCGCTGCGTGATTTGATCAACCTGGTCTTGCAAATCTGTATTTTCTCACCGCAAATGATCACGCTCTTCTGTTACTTCCTGCAACCATCTTGCTTGCTACTCATGTTCCTTGGCCAGATCATCATGGATCCTTTCGGCCCTGTGCACTGCTTGCTGTATAAATGTAAATAGCTGGGCAGACGACTAGTGTTAGAGTGTATCAACCTACATTGTACTGGATTCAACGAACTATTGTTGTATGGGTAGACCGCTGGAGATGGATTTTTCAGAGTGGGAGGCAGGCGAATGAGCTTGTTGTGACTACAGAGTGAATTGTGGAGTGGGTGGAATGATGCTAGGGTTTGGGACCACTGTGAGCTTTATAGGGAAAGGTGGTCAGTACAGCTCAATCCTTTCTCCTTGCAGAATAGTGTCTAGGCTTCCTCCTTGTGGTGGGTTCGACCCAAGCATTGGTGATACAAGTGATTTTTGTTGTGTATCATTGGAAAAAGTGGTGCCCTTTTCCTGCCCAGCTGACTCAACTTCTGTTTCCACAGTCGTTCTTCGTCGGCCTAACAGGAAGGTCTCTGATAGGGTCGTGGAGGTGGAGGCTATGTGCGAGGATGACTCCTGTGACTGATGTAAAATGTTGGAAGTGGTGGTGGGAATCTCTTCAAATATGGGGGTTGCAGAGATCGAATGCTCGACCTCATCAGTAAGGTCAACAACCGTGGTTGGCGAAGCAGTTTTGGCTTTTAGACGGTCGGACTGCGAACAACTTGTTTCTTCTTCGGCTTAAGGACCGTTGGCCGAGAGGGAGATTGGGCTACTCCCGTGGGGAGCAGTGGGTTTCTGATAATAGGAGAGAACATGGTAGAGCCTTGAAATTGAGCAGGATAATTTCTCTCACCTAATTATCCTTCGAAACTAGCAATTATTTGTCTTGGCTCGAACATCTTCTCATCCATCTGAAGCACCATTGGGTGGAGGTCATATTCAGCTGGCCGCTTCCTGCTACTCTCTGCCACATCTCCCCCTTGCGCTTGCTGCTTCAAGGCTCCAAACAGATAATTATATTTCCCATCCATGATTTCGCAGGCCACTCCCAGCCATGATCCCACCTCCTTGTGTAGCGCTACTGCTGTTAGAACGAACCTCTACGGCCTCATCTTAAAGGTCTCTAGATGGACACACCATGGTCTAAGATAGGTGTGTGCGTGTGAGGCTCCGAACCATATCTCTTCTGAGAATTCGTCTAGCAGAGCCTTTGGTATCCTTTCTATTGACCTGATGGTGGCTAGCATCTGCTCATACCAATCCTTGAAAGCTATCTCATTTATCTTTTTTGTGCTAGGGTCTCCCGATGCCCTCCATGGGTCATAGCAGAGTGCAAGTGGTTGTCCTTCGACAATGGTCATCATTTCCCTTTCCTTCGATAGCCTCCACTTCCACATGGCCAAAGACATCAAAATGTACCTGAACACGAAATTTTCTCCCCACCTGTACACATCTTCACAAGCTTCAAACAACTCGTTAAGAAAAAAGGTGGACCAATTAAGTATCTCTCCCTGGCATCAATGTTCCGCAACCAAAATTGCATCCAGCGGGCATTCGTTCTTCGTGTAATGTCTCATGGTTTTTCCCAATATGATGTAGCAGTCAAATTTGATGTCAACCTTGTTGATCATATCAATCTTCTCTCCTCTTCCACCCCGCTCAGTCCCATATCTTGCATAGATGTTATCTTCAGTCTGCTTCTTGGCTCTCTTAGCCCCTGACTGAAATGTTGTACTTACCGCCTTCCCCCCCGCTGATAACCCTGTTAGACAATTAATATCATCCACATGAATGGGATACTCCTTGTCCAACCAGAGTGATCCTCCATGCATCCTGCTCGCCAAAAGTTTGGTACACTGCATTGCGGCGAATTGAGTACCAAACATAGGTAAGCTTCTCAAATGGAGTAACGTCGACCTCTGTATCCCTTTGAAATTTTCCCTGACCCTGGAGGTCTTGGTGCCATCCTCCTTCTAGACATCCTCTGCATAAACTTCCCTTTTCAAAGTTGGGAACTGGAAACAGTCTGTAAGATCATTGTCGACCAGATTCTCCTTGTCATATTCTCCATATAAGTTGTTGATCACCTCAATTATTTCATCTAATGTGTCTTGTGGGACTGATACACTTCCTTTTTCCATCTCCCTTCACCTTTGGTCAACGTTCTTCACCCAAGGTTTCTCGCTTCTGCATCTTTGCAACTATTCTTCAGAGCAGACCTGTAATTCTCTTGCTATCTGCAATTGAAGTTCGGGAATTCCCTTCATTATCTTGCAAGTTAAGTGGTCGGACCTAACACGATGTTTCCTAAATGAGTGGACCTTAGCAACTAATTACTCCGACAACTTTCCCATGTGTTCTAGATATACCTTGCTATCGTTGGCCGACCTGGACGTGGCAACCATGATGTGGACTGGGAAAGTACAGGGTGGGTTGCATGGCGTATTTATTTTATCATGAGGGGGTTATTTATTAACTAAATTCGTTCTTAATGGGAAAATACTTTGCGGCTCCTACTTTGATAGTTGCATGATTATTTAATTTATATGGAAATGACTACTGGTACGACAGAAATGACGGGTACGGCATGTGATCATAAATACTGCAAAAAGCACTTGCCTATGTGTACCTTGCTGACTGGGACTACATGTGTGACTGTGAATTCTACTTTTCTTCCCCCCCCCTTACCACAAATGGGTTGTGGCGTGCTGAAGTTGTTGTCGCAACCTTATTAACCTTCTCCTTATTCTCTAAAAAAAAACTTCATGACTCTACATAGTAGCTTATTATAACTAAAGTATATTATTTATTTTTTTATTTTTTTGTGGGCTCGTTTCCAAGACCCTATTTTACCTTGATTTATATTTTTTGGAAGGGCTTCAGGCGAGCGCCATTCAGCCATCCATGCAGCATGACTCCATCCAGTTGCGCGAGTCTCACTGCTCCAGATTCTCTGATTTTTGTGACTATAAATGGGCCTAACCAGTGCATCTGCAGTTTCCCTGGGAACTTCTGGAACTTGTTGTCGTACAGTAGTACATGTTCCCCTACTTCAAAATACTTCCTCTTGATGTGCCTATCGTGCCAAAATTTCTACCTTCTCTGCTCCACCGACTGATGAAACTCAACCAAGAACCGAGTTTCATCAAGTTCCAACAGTTTGCTTAGTCTGTCCCGCAAGGCCATGTTGTTCGTCATTCTCGTGGCTTCCGATATGAACATGCTTGGTAATATAAATTATTCTGGAACCACAACTTCCCTTCCATACACTAGTTGAAATAGAGTTTGCTTATGAAGTATCTTTACCATGTTCAAGAAGGTGTCCATTGGTTCAAGGCCATAATATCTGGGATAGTCGCCTATCTCTATTCCTATCCAATTTACTCAGGTTATCATTGCACAACGTCTAGTGTTTAGTTCATACCCGCCTTGCTGCCATGCATCCCATGTAGCTTTTGAGCCGATCTCTGAGCTTTGGATACTTCTCCAGCTGATGGAGCCTCCTACCATGGGATTTATGTAATATTCCCTCTTTCCCGTTGTGAGCATGTATAGCTAGCTGGTCTAGCATTCTTGGTTCATCCCTGTCATCTACTGGTTCTGTGAACCTAGGTCCTTGATAGGGGTCCAGGGGTTGGGTCACCCTTAGTCCTTCTGCTTTGAAAATCATCAGTTCTTTCTTTAGGTCTATGACAGCATAGTTCTCAGAGGTCCATTTGATCCCAACAAGTGTCGGTTATGGGTCCTTATCCCCCATGATGTCGATCACCTTGAATTCGGTGTGCGTCTTCACCCCCGCCACATCGACTTCCACGTTCTCCAACCTTCCAATGGGAAGTATACAATACTGATTTTCCATTCTTAGTTGAATCAACAAGTATTTCAATTGCGGCTTCCCCATTTCCTCCCTCGTTTTTCTAGGTAGGATGTTTACATCCAACCCCAAGTCTAACATTGTGTCCTTTATCTGGAACCCTGCAACCTGTGCGTTGATTCAAAATTCCTTGCCGCTTCTCCTCTTGTTCCATTTCACTCTTCTGGAATTCTTTTCTGGTAAGTCGGCAAGTGGTCGCTCCACTTCCCTTTCTTCTACGGATAACGCAGCCTTCAAAATTTTCCACAACTCCTTCAAAATGTGTTCATCCTCGACAATCTTCACGAACAATTTAAACCATTCTTCTATCAGTTGGTCGAGATCCAGCACATGAGCCTACGATTCCTGGTTGTCTCTCTTCTCAGTCATCCCCTTGAACAACTTAGCTGCTTCATGATAATACTACTTTGGGCATTCGGGCTGATATGCTTTCTGTGGAGATGCTGATTTAACAATCAAGGGTGGGTCCGCTATGCTACGATCCTCCCCCATATTCTTTCCTCCTAGGAAGACTTTTGTTGGTATGGGGTTCGGCATTAACTAGGTTATCCCCCCTCTGTCTAGTTCTTTCTCCCACTTTGTAATGAGTTCCGTACAATCCTCCATGGCATGGGTATTAATCCTACATTGTGAGCACCAAGGTCTCCTCGGGAGCGGTAATTCTCTGGCAACATGCCCTTCCTAGTCACAGTTGTAACACCTTACAGGGCCTCTTCCTCCCGTCCTCCCTCCTTGCCCATTTCCTCCTCGCCCTCCCCGGTTTGACTCATTGACTCTGAACGTAGATATGTCCAGTCATTCTACTAGAGCATCTAGTGCTCAGCACTGATTAGTGTGATGCGTTGTCGATGTGCAAAACTCACAGTAGATGTTATTGGGGACATTGGAGTATTTCTATAGTATCAGGCACATCTGTGGCAGGTGTCCATACATTCTACAAATCTCACAAAATTCTTAGCTATTCCTTCCCAGAAAAGCTCCTTGCACTCCTATTGCCACAACTCCTGTGGTTGGTGGGGCCCCTGATGACCCTGCGACCCCCCCGGATGATTAATCCCTCGCAACCTGGGGCACTCTGTTGCAACATGCCCTTCGACCATGCAATGGGTGCACCATACATTGGGTATGGGTGGTTGTACTAGCTGAAGGTCCCTCAGCTTCTCCGTTAATGTTGGGATCTGATTCTAGAGACCCATGATCGACGGGTCTTGCAAGCTCGTCCCTCCCCGATATTCATGAGGATACCTAGCCATGGCTTATATTCGAGATGCTTACTCCAAAACATCTTGGAGGGTTCTGATTTTCTGTTGCGTCAGTGGCATTCTGGTTAGGGGCAAGAGTGCCTTGATAAACCAGTCCTGTTGGTGATTCGGGTCCAGAGTGTAACTCAACTTAGCGATGGCATCCTTAAACCTTTGCATGAGCTCCCAAGCCATCTCACCCTCCTTTTTCTTGATTTCCCACAGCTCCAATAGCCCCTGTTGGTCCATCTATGGTACTTTGAATTCCTGTACAAATCCTCTCTTGATATCATCTATCGTGGGATTTTGGTTTTTCTTCACCCATTTTAAAACTAGCACAAAGCCCTCTCCCTCAACGTGGTCCGAAATTCCATTGTTCTCACACTGTCTAGAGTCTGACATGCTCTCCAAATAGCTTCATAGAGATACTAGTGTTGCTCTACATCCTCATTTCCCCTGCCCACAAACTCTGGATATCTGGTAAAAGAGCCGGCCATACTGACTTGGGTATGAGCTAATAGCACAAACCCTTTGTTCCCTAGTTGTTAGGATCCCTATAATCCTAAGTTACTGATACTATTGGCTCCTTTATTGCTCCCAATATTAAAACTAGCTTTATATTTATCACGCACACTATATACCTGCACTGCCTTGGCTAAGCTAAAACTAAATTCCTCCGGATCGTAATAGCATACCAAGGGAAGATCGGGGGGAGATGCCACCTATGTCTCGGGGGGTATTACTGTTGACTCTTAATGGATGCCTCTCCTTCATCAAATAATCTCCTCATCACATCGTCCATGGCCTCTTCTCTTTCCTCTCTACACCCACTCGGCCCTTGCTATTGCGATCTTCCTTCAAAAACCTGTAGGGAAGGTCCCTCTTCATCCCTATGGCTCCTAGTTCTCCTATCACGGATCTTGCTTTGCTCAACTTTTTCCTTTCCTCCCTCTTCGACTTGGGGTTTTCCCATCACCGCTCCTACTTGGTGAGGGTCCATCCTTGTTTTCTTTAGAGTTCAAACCACTCTTTCCTGCGACTTATCTGCTAGCAATGCCCTACTTTGTGCTCTGAAATATCTAACTTTCATCAATTCTTCCACATCCATACCTTCAGCAACATTTCTATTCCCCAACTGGCATCATTCCCACCCTTAAGTACTTCCCCTGGTACTGGGGTTTCACGCTACCATCTCAGTGGTGGCTGAGGGCAGTTATCCTTCTTCTACCATAAACATCTTAATCCATGTCATTACTTTCCTCATCAACATTCCTCTTAATCAAGATCCAAATACCGCTTCTACTTTTGAGAAGGATTGATAACTCGCGGCAGCGAACTCGACTATATATACTTCCACCAAAGTCTTTACACAAACATTGACTGTTTTGGTCAGATCATTGTCCAACTGTTGAAGCAGTATGAGGTCCAACAGGGTCCAGTTGCGGCAACATCAACCCCCCTGACCGATTCTACCCTTTTAGCCTTCTTAACCAATTATACAGCTCTTCCGAAAACTTGCACCAGAATATCTCATATTTGTTATTGGTACCATCGGCATACAAAATCCCTTCACTCACCTTACCAGTCGACTGATTCTGATGGGTAGCTTGCTCTGTTACAAACTGATCTACTTTATGATTCCACCAATCTCTGATCTCTCTCTTAAATATCCTTGACACCATGGTCCGAACCAATCCTCGTAACTTCAGGTCCCAGCAACGGAACCATTTGTTGACACGAAAGAGTCATCGGGGAGAAAATACCTTGGGTTCAAGTGCAGTGGGCCAACAATGATCCGTTGTAGTCTAGAACAATGCCGACATTTTCACCTTACCTAAAGGGTAAGGAGTCTCACCCAAGGCATGCCACGACCAAAAGCAAGAGAGGTTCGTCATGGAGTCCAAGGAGCACTGACTGAAGTACCATCTGATAACAAATATATATACATTACACACATAACAGAAATGGCAACATAACAGCTATTACACAGGAACTACTAACTACATTTATTCGATAGGACATTCAAAAATTTTAAAGAGTCATCACACAATCACACCCATGCATATAGTACACCACAACCAATCTAGCCTTTATTTTCTATTAACTTAACAATAAACATTACAATATAACTTTAGCATTCGCCGCAAGCAAATACAAGGAATACCCAGTTTGGACTCGGGCTCGGTCTCAACCTCAAGGGCCCTACGCATCTAGGCTCTAGCCTTTTGATATCAGTCTACCGCAACCAGATGTTCTCCTGCCGAATCCCATAGCCTCGTCGACTAACTAACCAACCCCCCTTCTTTACTGGCCCTCTCCTTTTATATTCCTTTTTGCCGCCTGGATTGCTAGTTCCTTCTCGGGTTCTCTTGCACCTTCCCGCCCACTCAGTTGCCTTTGTCTTTCATTGTCACCTTGCTGCAACTCTTGTGCAACTGCCTATTCCTGCCCTACTGCCCAACTTACTCCTCCGCAATCTAACCGTTGTTGCCACCTATTTCCTTCTCGTCCTTTGGTCAACCAAAATTTATCAAAACCTTTCCAAAATTAAACAAAGGCCACAACAGGTCAACCATAGTCTCACATCGCATGGTGTCAAAGACTGTCTTAGCAGAAAATCAAGCATGGTCAACCATGGTAAACCATGTCCATTTTTTGGTTTATAATATTTATCTTAGGTTTTATATGCCTTGGGTTTATAGTATTTATCCCTTGGGTTAAATATTATTCCCTTGGGTTTTTAGTATTAATCCCTTTGGTTTCTAATATCAATCCCTTATATTTATTAATCTAAGGATTCTTATTCCTAGGGCTTAATATTATTCATAGGATTTATAATATTAATCCTTGGGTCTAATATAAATCCCCTTGGTTTATAATCATGGTCAACCATGGTCCAACGTCACATTGTGACAAAGATTTTCTCAATATGAAAATCAACCATGGTCCAACATTGCATTGTGACAAAAGATTGTCTGCATATGAAAATAAATCATGGTCAACCATGTTGCAACATTGCATTGTGAAAAAGATTGTCTCAACATGAAAATCAACCATGGTTAACCATGATAATTTTAGGGTTTACAATATTTATCTTAGGGTTTATATATCTTGGGTTATTTATCCCTTGTGTGTAATATTATTACCTTGGGTGTTTAGTATTGATCCCTTGGGTTTATTATCTAAGGGTTCATATTCCTAGGGTGTACTATTATTCATAGGGTTAATAATATTAATCCTTGGGTTTACTATAAATCCCGTGGATTTAGTTAATTAAATTGGGTTGATAATATTCATCCCTTTGGTTTAATATTACTCCAAACAATAGTCAACCATAGTCAACCATATTTATTTTAGTCAACCATGTTTATTTTAGGGTTTATAATATTTATTTTAGGGTTTGTATACCTTGGGTTTATAATATTAATCCCTTGGATATAATATCCTTGGTCAACCATGTTGCAACATCGCATTGTGACAAATATTGTCTCAATATGAAAATCAACCATGATAATTTTAGGGTTTACTTCCCATGGGTTTACAATATCAATCCTTTGGGTTTATTAATCTAAGGGTCCATATTCCTCTGATGTACTATTATTCATATGGTTCATAATATTTATACTTGGGTTTAATATAAATCTCATTGATTTAATTAATTAAATTGGGTTGATAATATTCATCCCTTGGGTTTAATATTACTCCCAACCATAGTGAACAAGAGTTAGCCATTGTCAACCATAGTCAACTATAATCAACCATATTTATTTTAGTCAACCATGTTTATTTTAGGGTTTATAATATTTATTTTAGGTCTTATATACCTTAGGTTTATATTATTAATCCCTTGGGTCTAATATCCATGGTCAACCATGATAATTTTATGGTTTACAGTATATATTTTAGGGTTTATATACCTTAGATTTATAATATTTATCCCTTGACTCTAATATTATTCCCTTGGGTTTTTAGTATTGATCCATTGGGTTTATTATTCCCATGGGTTTATAATATAATTCCATTTGGTTTATTAATCTAAATGTTCATATTCCTAGGGTGTACTATTATTCATAGGGTTCATAATATTAATCCTTAGGTTTAATATCAATCCCATGAATTTAATTAATTAAATTGGGTTGATAATATTCATCCCTTGGGTTTAATATTACTCTCAACCATAGTCAACCATAGTCCACCATGGTCAACCATAGTGAACTGTGTTTATTTTAAGGTTTATAATATTTATTGTAGGGTTTATATAACTTAGGTTAATAATAGTCAACCATGTTGCAATGTTGCATTGTGAAGTAGATTGTCTCATCGTGAAAATCAACCATGGTTAATCATGATAATTTTAGGTTTTACAATATTTATCTTACAGTTTATATATCTTAGGTTATATATCCCTTGTGTGTAATATTATTACCTTGGGTGTTTAGTATTGATCCCTTAGGTTTATTAATCTAAGGGTTCATATTCCTAGGGTGTACTATTATTCAAATAACCATACCCTTATTCCTTATTCTTTTTTTGTTTTCACTGAACTTTTTTCAAATAACCATGCCCTTTCATACTAATTAAAGTATGTTATATGTTATCTACTAAAAACATTTAGATATAGATTCTCAAATTCGGATTGGAAGGATAACTCTTTTTTTTTGTTTTTAGTAGATATAGATTCTCAAATTCTGATTGGAAGGATAACTCTCTTTCTTTTTTCTTGGGTGTCTGTGGCTATAGTAAGATTAGCTTCTTGGGTGTCTCTGGCTATAGTAAGATTAGCTATATAATATGGTTGGCTATAGTAAGATTAGCGATATAATCTTATTATATAATATATAATATGGTTGAAATGTTCAAGAATGGGAAGTTCATAATATTGATAGGCTTGCTTTTAAATTTTGATAGAGTTAAATGGATAAAATATAATTGAAATATTTATTAGAATTTCAATTAGGCATCATGATCATTATCATTATCATTCGTACACGAGGAATGATAGGGAATATTTTCTGGATAAGTTCAAGAAGGCAAAGCCACCTACCTTTGATGGAGAGATAAATAAATCACAGGATGCGGAGGCTTAGTTGCTTAGCATGCGGAAATTCTTTAGATTGCATGATTACTCAGAAAACATGGAAGTGAGGATAGCCCTTTTCAGTCTCAAAGGTAAAGCAAATATATGGTGGGAAGACGTGAAGAATATCAAGGACATATATGAGGATGAGTTGACTTGGCATGTGTTTGAAAGGCTCTTCAAGAAGAAGTACTTGTCTAAGAGATATTATGATGATAGAGCTAAGGATTTTTATGAGTTCAAGATGGGTTCTATGATGGATGGGAAATATACTAGCAGATTTTTGGAGTTGTTGAGATATGTGCCTTACCTCAGAAAGGAGAAGGCCAAGGTTCAAAGATTCATCAGTGGATTGCCAGTTGCATACAGAGACCAGATTGAGTTCAATGAGCCTAGATCGTTGGAGGAGGTCATCTAAAAGTTGAAGCATTGTTATGAGTAGTCGAAGCACAAAGTTGAGCCGAAGCATGACTTGAAAAGAAATGAGAAAGTTAAAGGAAAATGGCCACCAAAGTGAGGAAGACCTCAAGATGCAAGTGAATCGAGTTCCTTACAATAAATTCAATATAGCTGAGAAGGGACATGGCGAGCAGCAGGCTAGAGGTGGTGGTAAGGAACCATTACAGTGTTGGATATGTGGTAAGGATCATCGTAAGAGGGATTGTCCGTAGTACCAGAGTGGTGGTAGACCCAGATCTACAGTGCTCAGGAGGCACATACAATTGGTGATGTTGGCCATAGCATTCCTCGGATTTATGTAGTTGTGGATAACAGGCAGGTGGATCATCAGGCATCGATCATTGAGATGGACGATAAGCTTTGTGATCAAGTTGTTTCTATTTTGATTGATCATGGATCTAACTATAGTTATATTAATCTTGACCTAGTGGATAAGTGTGGTTTGAGAAAAGAAGTGCATGCAGAATCTTGGTTGGTATAGTTGGCTACTGGTACAAAGAAGTGAGTCTGCCATTCGGTAAGAGCTTGTGCATTTGAGTTAAATAGTATGTCTACAACAATCCATTTGAATGTTTTTCCATTGGGACCGTATAGTATGCTTTTGGGTATGGATTGGCTATACCTTCACAGAACTAAAGTGGATTTCTTCGACAAGGCCATTGAGTGTGTGGATGATAGTGAGGAAAAGAGGACCTTGCAAGGAAAGAAGAGACCTACATCAGTAAGGATGGTTACCGCAATGCAGGCTAAGTGTAGTTGCAGAAAAGGTTGTGTGATGTTTGCAATACACATTTCCAGTGACAAGGGTATGGAGGTTGAGGATGTTGATGTGTTGAGAAGATATCCAGTTTTGCAGCAGTTTCAGGATGTATTCCCTAAGGACATTATAGACTTTGCACCTAACAGGGAGGTAGAATTTTCTATTGAGTTGGTGCCAGGGGTAGCTCCAGCATTGAAAGCACCTTATAGGATGAGCACACCTGAGTTGGTTGAGTTAAACTTGCAGTTGGAGGAAATGTTGGATAAGGGGTACATTAGGCCAAGTGTATCAACTTGGGGCGCACCAATGTTGTTGGTAAAGAAGAAATATGGTACTCTCAGATTGTGCATTGACTACAAGCAGTTGAACAAAGTAACAATCAAGAACAGATGCCCTTTGCTGAGGATTGATGATTTGTTTGATCAGCTAAAGGGAGTAGCAATGTTCTCTAAGATCGAGTTGAGACCAGGATCTAGCTTGTTGGGGCCTGACCCAGGTTCAAAGTTAATTAGCCAAAAAAATCCTTGTACTACTGGCCCTTTCAATAACAGTCTGCAGAGCGCGGACTGAGGTCTCACTTAAAGTAGTCTAGGAGGGTGCTAGAACCAAGTTTTCGCACCCTTGAGATGTTTGAGAAGTTCAGCTGGTCCTTTGTTTGTCCCTGCGCGCAGGTTGCTTTGCGCACTTTCCCGTTCCTCGCGGACTGATACACTGCCTTTACGCAGCCCTACCCAGGGGCTGTGTGTCGCACTCTGCTCTATTACCCAAGATCTTGCTTATATTCCAATATTAGTTAATTATCTTCACCTACTTGAATGCTTTAAGTAATACTTAGTTATACACAACATTCAAACAAGTCCACGCAGTAAAGAAATAATATACTTGCAATTTATATTCAATCATTAATTAACCCCAGAAAAGATACAGAAATGTAGTAAAACTTCTCTTTATTGATTTTCCCAATGATTACAGACTCGACCTACCCTGCGCACTCAGCTGCAGGGGTGCACGCACTCAGCTGCGAACTACTAGGCCTCCGCGCACACAGCTGCAGAGCCTTCTCCTACTCTACGACCCACAGACACACTTTACCCTTTAACTCAATCACTTAGACTTCTCTTCCTCTCATCTCTCTTAGTTATTAGTTATTTTCTACACTTAGAGCCTCACTCTATTTATACAATCCCATGGTCCACGGACCATGGATTGGTCTATCCAGCCAACATTACATTAAAAAACTAGGGCGGACAACCTTGTGACTCTATTATGACTTCGCGCTCCACGCCCGCAATTCCGAAGCTTTTACAAAAGACTTGCTCAAAACTTGGGCTTTTAGCCCCAAAACATGCCTCGAGGGGATTCCATGCCCAACAGGCCCCCAACACAAACATTGTGACTCACCCTCGAGTCACTATGTCGGTGCAGAGATCTTTCCGTGGAGTCCCTTCAACTAAACTTGAACTACGGCAAGGTTAGTAGCACACTGAGCTGTTACTTACTGGATCTGCTGCATACGTTGTTCCAAGACCTCTATGTCGGGAGTGCTTCTCTGCATCAGTACGTGCATCCCCTGCATGTGTGTGAGCTTGCCTTCAATTTCTACTATGATGGTGAAGGCCTCGTCGATCCAAGGCTGAACGTGCACCTTCAGGACTACTTCCTTGTGTCATGTCGCGTCCACTTGCTCTTTCAGCGCTTTAGCCTGTTGCATCTGCACGAGCCTCTGAGTGAGGACCACCATCTGCACAGTTCCTCGGATGCTGTCATACTGCTGTTGGAGTTCTCGCGCCTCTGTCTCTAAGCGCTGGATGTTGGGGTCCTCCTGCAGATTTGTGAGGACCTCAAGTGATTCTTCCAACATACTGGTGCAGTCTCGCACTGCACCGCCAATCTCATCCAGTCCCGTTGTGATAGTGCTAGTGCATTGTTCTCTGACTTCCGGAGGGGTGGACGATTGCGCCTTTAACTATAGCTCGACGATCTAAAGGTTTAGCTCCAGCTGAATCTTTGTCATTTCTTCCCGCACATCACGCACCCCTACTACTAACCTGTGGATGCGCGCCTATGTTGTTATGTCCGCTGGGATGGCCAACTCCAGGACGCTTTAGCAAGCTTCGTCTATTACCTACACCAATTGCGTATTCTGTGACACCAATTCATCGTGCTACAAGCTCAATTGTTCCATATTGATTTTCTGCTCACTGAGAACTTGCAGGGCACGGCTCTCCCTAGCTCGCAGCTCTGCAGTTATCCCATCCTGTAAAACATATAAGGTCTCTCGCGGGAGTGCAGCCATATTGATACCAAGACCCTTCAGCGTGCTCAATGTAGGCCTGTTAGCCTCATTTGTTGTCACGAGTGCCCCTTCCGGCAGCACTATGGTATTTTTCATCTGTGCGCGCAACATTTGTTCTGCTGGCGTTGTTCCAATTGCGAGGCTAGTCGAAAGGGTACCAACCTGAGGAGGGCGCACCTGTAATTCTGCAACTGTGCTCTGAGGGCCCCCAACACAATTTGGTTTTCCTACATGAAATCTTGGAGAGCCTCAGAGGTGACATCGCACATTGTCTCACCGATGTCATGCAGATCACGCTCGGTTAGGGTGATTGGGTCAATAGACAACTTCGATGCCTTGACCTTCTTACGCGACCCTACCCGCTCTGTTGGGTGTTGGCGCTTCAACTGCGTTGATGTGGTTTGGGGGTCTGTGCCTCCCTCTTCTGTCTCTGCTTCCTTTGCTTCCTTCCCCTGCGAAGGCGTCATTTTGCCCTCACCCACCTTCGTGGCTGGCTCTTGTGCTATTGTTGCTGTTGCGGCCTTTTCCTGCTCAGTTGCTTTCTGTGCAGCGTCCCGTGCCACCCGCACTTCTGTTGTCGTTGCTGCCTCCCTTCTCTTTTCTGCCAACTGTGCGATGTGCAGCTTGGCCTCTTCTTTCTTCCTCTGTGCCGCCGACTTCTCTATCTCTACGATGTCTGGGGCGTGCCACTCTAGCAGCCATGTCTCCAGGACGTTAAAGATGACATCGTCTATGGCTACAAAGGGTAGCTTCCTCCATTGTTTAGTCGGGTCCTTGCACGCTCTCATATAAATGTTATGCATGTCTGCTTTGAATTTCGCAAAACTCTGCAGACTGTTGTAGACAGTGGGCAACAACCGCGGCTTACGGTTGATCCCCATTCTGAGGTTCATCTCCATAAACACCCAAAATATTTTTTTGTCGCAGATCCTAGTGGCATCCTTTATGTCCCAAAACGAAGCATACTTTGCGGCCTCCGATAAATCCCTGTCAATTATGGGGAATTGACTATCCTCTGGCAATTCCCCAGCCATGAGCACTATGGATAGTAGAAGCCATGCATAGTGGAACATTTTTCCTTGTTCCTGGGTTTCATAGCAATTCTCCAAGAATTCCCTACAAAGGAACGCGGAGCAGTTAAACTGGACTCCCTCCACGCACTGCTCAGCCAGTGCTACCACCGGCGCAGGTACTTTGTCTACGCAGCACTTGCGCATAACCTTCCCTGCCAGGATTTGGGTCGCCATGCATACTGCTTTGTCCTTGATGCTGGAGATGGCGTAGCCCCTCTTCTTCTTTTCTAGCTTGTACTTTTTCTTCATGGCCTCCGCGACAACCAAGTCACTACTCTTCCCTTCTGATATGACCACGAGGTCTTCTCCTTTGCATGGAAGCTAGGAAATGTGGTGAATCAAGTCTGTCGTGATGGGGATGGGCTCCTCCAGCCACAAACACCCATCATGCATCAGGCAGAGCAGCTGCTTGATGACGAAAATGGTTATTGGTGTGTGGTGGAAGTGCGGCACCTAGAGCAGATTCAGTAGCCCAACCTTTTCCACTCCGCGCAACCACTTCCACAGCTCTAATTCTATCACCCCTGCTGCGGTGTTCTGCTTGGGCTTCATGAGGTGCGGGGTCTCAAGGTGAGGGAACTTCGTGTGGTCAGCGAGATCCCAATCTTCGAATTTCAAGCTTGGCACCTGTCCCAGGTGCATGCCCTCAAAGATAATGTTGTCTGGGAGGAGCGGGGTCTAGAGCGAGCTCTTGGTCTCATCAAAGTCCTTGGGAACTCTAGCTTTTCCTTTCCGTGGGGGGACATAGGCGGGCAGCTTTGTCGGAGGGTGCGCAGGCTCAACTTCCACCTCCATGCCTTCGTCCTCGTCTTCTGCGATGAGAAAGTCCTCCAGGCTTTCTACTTCTTCATCGATTTCGATGGTGACGGCTTTCCCCTTGTCCTCCATTGTCAGCTTGGTGCACAGTGGGTTCCACGGGGACACATGTACAGGGACCATTGCTTATTTGTCCTTCTTGGGTGTTGGCGTGCGCAGTGATTTCGGGATTTTTGCCACAATCCCACTGCCTTCTTGGTGAGCTCCAGTATTGCAGCAATAATGATGCAACTCCTGGGACTCCCTTCTTTACTTTTATCAACCTGGTAGTTCGTAACAAACTTGGAAGCGACGGTGTTGTATGCACAAGTACTAGCTCTTGCCGCAGCTATCACTTGGTCAACTGGCACAAGTCCACTAGGGGCTTAAGCCAACTTCTATGAGCTCTGAGAAGAAGCTTTTTAACTGATGGAAGAAATCTAACTCAAAGAAGGCTGATCTACTTGCAGAAAGAAACTGGAAAGCTGAAAGGAAACGTAAACCCTAGAAAACCCTAATTTTACCAGCTATCCCTACTGATGCAAGAGAGAGGATGAAAGCTACTGAAAGAAATTCCATTGACTTCTAGGAAGGTAAATACATGTATCTAAGCTACTTCTACAGTAACATCTGAAAAAAACATCTTTTTGTATTTTTGGATAAGTTGCCAGAATTATCATGCATGCGATTTGACTGTTTTGACTGTGCAGAGGTGGATTGGTGAGAGGAAATGCTTGGATGAGGTCAGGAAGGTTCAGAGAGGGCCTAAGGGGTCCCTAGCACCCTTCCAGAGAGTTTCACAGAGTTTAGCTACCAAGAAACCTCATTCGTGAGCTTCTAAAGGAAGTCTGCAGGGGTTCTACAAGATGTCTGTGATTTTCTACAGGATGTCTAGAATTTTTCTATAGGATGTTCAGAAATGGGATTTTGGAGGATGGATGGATGGAGAAAGATGAAGGAGTGGGTATGGAGGTAGGATAAGGGTTGGAGGTGGTCCAGGACTTGGTGGATGGAGTTGAGGACAGATGTAGATGGCTAGATTTGTTCAAGGAGGACTGAAGCAAGGATGCACAAAAACTAGGGTTATGTGAGCAAATGGCAAACGTAAGGCTAGAAGCTGAGCTGAGGGATGGAGCATATGGGTTTGATGAAGTATGGGCAGGTAGAGAAGTGGTACAGGTGCTCTGCAAGTCGTTTTTCCAACTGAACCAACGAAGACTTGTAAAATCAAAGACCTAGTTATGTTGACCTAATCTGATCTAGCTGTCAGTAAAGAGAATGAACAGAAGTTTGAACTGCAATGAAACCATGTATACGAACTCATGCAACTAAGCAAGCAAAAGACTAAAATTGTAACCAACTTCTACACATGAAAATCAAACACTAGTGATTGCATGGCAAAGCAAAATCAGTGTTTTTGTGGGCAGCAAGGTCACCCTGATCCCAGCTCCTGATCCCACTGAGGGAGAGGTGAAACTAGAGATGTTTGATGGCCCTTTTTTGAAGCTTTTCCCTGTTAACAACCTATCAACTAAATCTGAGCATCAAAAGTCTTTCTAACCATTAACAGTGACCTAGTTAATCAGCAAGATTTAATCTACTTAACAGAAATAATTTTGCAAATGCATGAAGAACAAATAACAATACATAAAGGAGGCCTTAGCACTCGGGTTGGGCCCAACCCCAAGAGCTGCAGGCTCCTATAAAGAACTCAGATCTGATGCCAAGTAAAGATGCTTCTCATTACTCAAAAATAATCATCACCAAAAAGTTGTACAGCAATAGCTAAGAAAAACGATCTGAAAACGGACAGCACTATAGTGCAAATACCAACAGTTCCAAAAACTAAACTACGAAGGTTGAGGCCTTCTTATTTATACAATACGAGGGGGCTAACAAACCTCCCAGATTCAAGGGACTCGGCTGTTCCAACTGCTAGTAGACAGCCACTCTTCCCAAAGCTGCTTGGCTACCTTTAGAACACGTTTTGGTGGCCTATTGAGCTCGAGGTTGAGGGTGGAGATTTCGAGGAAGGGCCATTTAATGCCACAGACAACCTCCCTACAAATCCTCACCTCAAGCTTGGCTGTCACCTGGGCCATAATTGCTTGGTTTTGGCTCCAAAATTTGTCCAAAAAACCTGAAATGACCACGTATTAGCTTCCTTGGTAGAGTGACCACCCTTATTCGTTCAAATAACATAAACATACTAGAAAAACATGCATAATCTATGAAAAATGGAGGATTGAACAAGGACAATTAGGCAAAATGAGCCCAATAAGTTACCCAATTTGGGGCTCAGCATCACCCCCCTGCTAATTGGGTTGCTCATCCTCTGAGCAACTAGTCCAGCTCATCATCCTTTATGGCTTTGATCGCCTCCCTCACGTCCCAAGCCTCTGTTGTGGTATCCTCTTCCTGGTTGTGGAATCTTGCCTTCCTTTCCACTTCCTCCCATTGTCTACCTTCTTCCTCTTCCTTCACTCCTTCTAGCAATCCCAAAAGTAAAGGAGGACTGAATTTCAAGCCAATCCAATTGGCCTGCAAATTCTGCATCAACTGTTTGTAGAGGGGTACCCTTGCCAAGGCTTCCCTCATCCTGGTGGGAGAGTGGTATTCTTTTATCTTCAGGCTGTGAGGCAGTGTGTTCCACCGCCTTGTGCAGGCATGCATGCAGTTTTCTCCCAACAGTCTCTCCATGTCCTCAAAGTGGGCAATGGCTTGAGCCTGTTGCTCAATGTATTCCGGTAGCTCCTAAGGATTATTGGCCAAGTGCTGGTGGGCACTTATCACTACTGATGGGTCATCCGACTCTACTCTGATCATGAGAGGCTCACTAAGCTCTCTGCCTATGATACTGTGGACCTCTACTGCTCTCTTCTCCTCATGGCTCATCCAAGAGGCCATGGCCATAAGCTGGACATCTCCTATCACCGTGTTGGGATCCCATGCGTTCATGTCTGGAAGGGCGAAGTTGTGCAAGTAGAACTCTGATAATTTGGCCCTATCCTCAGATGAACTACTGCCACATAGAGCTGCAAACTGTTGATAATTTTGGAATGGGGTGATGCCCCTTTGAGCCAAGGTATTGATTTGAAACTGTAACCACTGATCCTTGAGGTATAGGGCATAGGATTTGGTAGGCTACCTACACTGCAGAGCTTCCATTACCCAGTTGGCCATGCAGGCCAGTTGGGCCTCCTTTTCTTGTACCTGTTGTTTCAGAGACTGTGTCTCCAATTCTTTTTCCTGTAGCTGTCAATTCAGTGTCTCAATTTCAGTCTGCATCCCTTCCTTTCTCTCCTGTCCATCAGGGGTATCTTTGGCTATTGTGGGCTCCTCCTGTTGCTGTTGTTCTCCCAAGATATGAGGCCTGTCTTCCTTCCTTTGTCCCTGTAATTGTAGCTGCTGTCTAAGAAGCTCATTTTCTTCCTGTAGCTTGACCCGCTGGCTGCTCTCCACATGTCGTACCATAGCCAATTCCCTCCTTTCCTCTTTGAGTTGTTCCTCTAGAGGACCTATATCCACCACACCCTTGGACTTAACGATTTTCATCCAAGTGTGGGTCCTCACTCTCTCTTCTTTTAGTGCAAGGAAAAGTGGCACTGTGAATTTTTGAGAAATGATCTTTCCGGCCTCCAAGAAGTTATAGTAGGAGCCCAAGCTGGGCTGGGGGCTAGGTTCCACAATGTTCTCCACCTTTTCTTCCTCCTGTGGTGATTTAGCTGCCTCACCTTCCATTGCTTCGGTCTCCTTCAGCCTAGCTAGTGTTTCCTGTAGAATAGTCTCAGCATCCTGTAGAGAGGCCTTTGTGTCCAACATTTTCATTCTCTCCCTCCAGGTGGATGTCTTCGGGCTTCCCCGTTCATAAGTGATGGATGCCTTGGAGGGGGACCTCTCCTTTTGTGTGGTAGGGGTGTCTACAATTGTGATTGGTTCTCTTGACGGAGGCTGGGGTATGCCAGTCTTAATCCTCACACTCCTTCTTGCCTTAAAATACAGGGGAGGCTCCCTCTTTCACTTTTCCTTCTGCTTGGGAGATGTGCTTAGGGTGGCCAGCACAATTGCTGCCTCCCTAGCTAAAATTTCTGGTGATTTTTCCCTCTGTTGCTCTGTCTTCAGACTTCCTGTAGAGAGTCCTGTGCTGACTATTTTCTGTCTTCCTGTAGAAGCAGTTTTCGGGCTTCCTGTAGAAACAGTTTTCACTGTTTTTGCCTGCTTGGCTAGGGGTATCTTCTTCTTCAATTTTTTTGTGGTTTCCTTGGAGGTGCCCTCACTTTCTTGGACCTTTTCAGTCCTTTCTGCCCTGATTTGCAACCGTTTCTCCCTTGGTGTTTGTGCTTTTACTCCACCCACAGCTTTGGCCTCAGTAGCTTGGCATTTTTCTCATTTCTCTTCTTGCTCTCCTTGTGGTGGTCTATCTTGGGTTTCTTTGCCCCTAGTTTCCTTACCCTTAGTTTTCTTCTCTGCCTCAATATGCTCCCTTTCCTCATTGCTGGATGAAGTGAGTTCTTCGACCAGAATTCGGATATCATCATCCTTGGACATATTGCGAAAAATCTCCCAGGAGAGAGGGACAGTATAAGTATGGAGGGCATCTTCTACTAGAAGCTTGATAAGCCCATGATGGGCCAGCTGGTCTGGTGTCCCTTCCTTCAGTTTTGTGCCACACTCAATCAATGACTGTAGGAGGAAGTAGGGGATGCTTAGCTTTTGTTCTGTGGGTAAATCCATCTTATGTCTGAGTTCAGTTAGCAGTCGGAAGTGATAACCGTATACAATACTGAATCGCCCCTCACAGGTAATGTATTCCATAATCTTAAGGCTGACCTCGCTCCAAAATGGATGTAGGCTAGCTCTCCGGACCCCATTTTTATTCTCTGAAAACTGTTATTCTGGTAGGAAGAATTCCTTTTTGGCCTTCTGGCCCAATTTCCTTTCCTCTTTATCCCAGGGTATCCCCAATGGCAAGTCAGTGACCCGACTAATGAGTTGTGGGGTGAGTTTTAAGGTCAATCCTCAGAAATTTACAGTGGCCAGTATCTTGGATTTAGGCTGCAGGGACCTTAGGAACTCCTCTGTTATCTCATCATCGTGACCTTGAATTCTGTCACAGAAGGTCATCCAATTTGCACAGGTAAATAGGTCTACCACCTCAGGAGTTTCTCGCAATTTCTTGGAATCCGAGGGTTCCTTTCTGATAAACCCTCCTGGCATGGTGAAAAATACTCTATTTTGGCTTGTGTTCTGATCAGAAGGGGAATTCTGTGTATGGTTTCCTCCTTTGATTCTCAGGACAGGGTTTCTCAGATGTTTGTATCTCCCTTTTCACCAATTCCCTGGTTATAATGCTGCTGCTGCCCCAAAACTTGACTGTCAAAAGGAAATTAGGCTCTCACAGACAGAGTGCAGAGCTTAATTTTCACACCAACCATATACAAGTCACATTTTTTTATGCACGGATCAGTCCTTACAGAGGTTTATCGTTTCTACAGGAGGAATTCGTTAACAGGAACCGTGGAGGAGAATGTGACGCAGCATCATTTGAAAGAAATTTCATGTATCATACAAGCAAACCACCATTCTTAACCCACAGGCAGACTTGTTTTAACTTTCCCTACTCCAAACAGTTTAATTTACCACCTTTTGAAATATCATGCATGGGTATGGCGTTTTTCGAGCCTACCTCTCTTCGAAACTCCAATTCTGACGCAGAAGATCCGGGTTTCTCTGCTCCGGGAGGCTATGTTGTGCTTCCTGTAGAGCTCCTTCCTGTAGAGAGCTTTGACGGATTCTAGAAGACGTCACGGGGCTTCTAAGCAAGCCTGGGATGTGGGAGGAGTTTGAAACGGGCCGAGAAGCTCGGGCTAACTAACTGCAAAGGAGGAGGATGAGTACGTTGCTAAAAACAGGTTGCAATAGTAAATGATAGTGGTTAATGTGAGTGTTATGGCCGAAGGATTTGAATTACGGCGCAATTCATGGCGCGGGGGTGAGGTGTCTAGGCCGATCTGTTGGCCAACGTCATGACCATCATTCTCCGGTGTGTCTCTGACCACCATTTTTCTATCTCTGCCATTACCCACCGTCATCACTGCCCATCCGCCGATTTCACTGCAAATCTGCCGATTTTCCTCGACTGGACACTTCCCACGTGTCAGCTCCACGTCCCTTTGGCGGATTCGAGCGTAACCAAGCTCATTCGGATCCCACGAGGCCATTCGACTGACTGTGGGTGGCCAGTTGACTGGCCACCGAATTTGTTCAATCCGCACCATTCACAGACATGCAATTTTCATAGTATAGTCCATGCAATTTGACGAAATAAGGTTAGGCACTTACCTGTGTGGCCGTGGACGTGCTTTGCAGGTTTCCAGACATTGAACGATGGCTTTGCTCACTACTGCTTCATGCACAGGCACTGGAATTCCTTCGTTCATTGGTTGATGCTGCATGCAAGGCTTCGGGACCCGATCCACTGGTGGTGAACGTTGCATGCATGGCTCTGTCTTTTCTCAGCTGTCGAGGAGGTGTTCACGATCAAGCGGAGCTGGTTGCATGCCTCCTGCATTGATTTCAACTGCTATTAACTCCATAGTGTGTACTCCAGGTAGATCAGTTGCTACAGGATTCCTGTAGGACAGCTTGTAGTTGTTTCTCCTCCTGGGATGCATGCTGAAACGAGTAGGGTTGTATTCACGATTGAAGGGTCCTGATGAAGCTTTAACAAGTAGAGTGTGCGAGCCTTCATGTACTTGATTTTTCCCTTGAAAAAAATTGCAATCTGAGGAAAACAGGACTCTTTGCATGACTGTGCAGGAAACAGGTCCAGATTGTTGTAATGGTGGTGGAAAGAGATGAAACAGGTGATGGATGGAAGAAAGGGGTGGCTGCATGCCTCATCAATAGATTTCAAGCTTTAAATCCCTCTCCAGAGTCGATTTTGGCCTACCCAAAGGTTCTACAGGATGTTTCCTGTAGAAATGCAGAACTTCCTGTAGAAAGCCCTGAAACTTCCTGTAGGAGGTTGAATCTTGACCCGAATGTGTCCAAATCCTAGAAAAAGTGAGTGGCCATGGAGGGAGTGTCTGTGAGGATGTCTGGTAACTTGGTACGGACCCCTGTCCTTGTTTTGCGCAACCTCCTTTATCTGCACTGCATTCCCTGCAACCTGCAATAATTCTTCAGAGATTAGACCTGTTTCTTTTCTTTTTTCTCTCTTTCCTCTTTTTCTTTTTCTCTTTTTTTTTTTTTTAAAGACAACAGGGGTGCCTTCATGAGGTTTTCACCCCCACTATCTACCCTGGGCGCCTCAGAGAGGTTTTCACCTAAGGATCTTTTTATTCAAATTCTTTATTTTCTGAGAGATAGCAGGGGCGCCTCCCTGAGGTTTTCACCCTCACTGCCTGCCCTGGCCGCCTCAGAGAGGTTTTCATCCAGGGATCATTTTATTCCTTTTTTTTTTTTTTTTGATGATCATGGTGTGGCCAGAACAGAGGCAAAACCCTGCTCTATTACCAACACTGATTTTTCCACAGTTTCAATGAACTCTTGCCTTGAAAGGGGTTTCTTGTAGATTTTCAATCGATGCCCATTGACAAGCATGGGGATGGCTTCTTCATCAATGGTCCTGATAAGGACTGAACCATTGTCATTGCATTTCTCCACTGTATATGGTCCTAACCATCTTGTCCTTAGCTTTCCTTTGAAATCCTTGTATCTTGAGTCATACAGCAGCGCCCAATCTCCCGGCTGGAATTGCTTTTCATTAAGGTGCCAGTCATGCCATATCTTCCTCTGGAGTTGAACTAATTCTGAGTGGAGGAGGGCCTGCATTCTTTGTTCATCTAATCCATTCAGCTGCAATAATCTTTCACGTTGAGCATGGCTGAGATCTAGGTCCAGCTGAGCTGCCACCCTTAATGTATTATACTCGAACTCTATGGACAGCAAATCTTTCTTCCCGTAGACCAGCTCATAAGGTGTGAAACCGGTTGTGGTCTTCCAAGTGGTGTTGTAGGCCCAGGTGGCCTCAACCAGGCAATCTGCCCAATTCTTTCTGCTGCTGCTTACAACCTTAGTCAAAATCCATTCCAATGCTTTATTAGTGACTTCCACCTGCCCATTTGCTTGAGGATGATAGGGGGTGGAAGTCTTGTGCTTGATCTTGTGATGAGCGAGCAAATCTTCAATCAGGTTGGAGGTGAACTGGCTTCCTTGATCTGTGACTAACTCTCTTGGGTAGCCATACTTATAGAAGATATTTTCCCTCAAAAACTCAACCACCTTTTCTTCTGTTGCTGCTTTGATTGCCTTTGTTTCTGCCCACTTGGTCAGATAGTCGGTGCACACAATGATATAAGACCGTTGGTTTGAAGGAGGGTTGATAGGACCCACAAAATCCATGCCCCACTTCTCAAGTGGCTCAAAGGTCACTTGAGGTTGGAGAGGAATTTCATCCCTTGGAGTCGGTTTCCCCATCCTCTGACATCGGTCACACTGGCTGATGTATCTTCTGACATCTTGATGAAGGGTAGGCCAATAGTAGCCTACCTATAGAATTTTGAAGGCAGTCCTTTTTGCTGCAAAGTGGCCTCCACAAGGTCCATCATGACAGGTTAGGAGGATGTCAAAGACTTCCTCCTCCCTAACACAACGTCTCAAGATCTGATCTGGGCCAAGTTTAAATAGGTTGCCCCCGATCCAAGTGAACGGGGCACTTTTCCTTACAATTCTGCTCTTTTCCTTTGAGGATAGATGCGGAGGGAACTATGTTGAGACCAAGTAATTTGCTATATCAGCAAACCATGGAGAGAGCACTGAGATAGCAAACAGATGTTCATCGGGCATCTGTTCATCCACTGTTCCTTATTCACCTGCAGGCAAGTCCAATCTAGACAAGAAGTCAGCAACAACATTTTCCTTACCTGGCTTGTCAACAATCGTCAAATCAAATTGTTGCAAAAAAAGTAACCATCTAATGATACGAGCATTGACATCAGTCTTATTCATTAAATATCTAATCGTAGCATGATCAGTGTGTACAAATGTTTGATAACCAGTGATGTAGTGTCTGAACTTGTTTAGGGAATGGACTACAGCCAGGAACTCTTTCTCGGTTACAGTATAGTTCATTTCTGCCTTAGACAGGTTTTTGCTGACGAAGTATATGGCATATGGGAGTTTCTCCTCAACTTGTCCTAAGGCTGCCCCTATGGCTTTGTTTGAGGCATCAGTGTGGATGTGGAAAGGTAGGGCCCAGTTTGGACCTCTCAAGATCGGGGCAGACACCAGCTTATGTTTCAACTCATCCAGTGCCCCTTGACAGTTGTTAGTCCATTTAAACTCAACATCTTTCCCTAAGATTCCAAACAAAGGCGAGGCTAGCTTACTGAAGTATTTAATGAATCTTCGATAATATCCTGCTAAGCCTAGGAAACTCCGAACATCTCTTACCTTTGAGGAGGTGGGACCTTTTGGATGATAGCAATCTTATTAGGGTCCACCTGTAATCCTTGCTGAGAAATGGTATGACCTAGCACGGTCCCTTCAGTCATCAAGAATTCACATTTTTCGGGACTGAGGGACAGGTTCATCTCAATGCACTTGGTTAGAACTTTTCCCAGATTAGTCAATGCTTCTTGGAAGTTGGACCCATAAGGAGTAAAGTCATCCATATAGATTTCTACCGAATCATGGACCAACTCAGAAAAGGCGTTGCATAGCCCAAAGGGAAGGACTCGGTAGGCAAAGGTACCCCAAGGACAAGTGAAGGTGGTTTTATCTTGGTCTTCCGGGCTGATTTGGATCTGGTTATACCCGCTGAACCCATCTAGGAAAGAGAAGAACTTCTTCCCTGCCAGTCCATCCAACACCTGATCTATGAAAGGCAAAGGGAAATGGTCTTTCTTGGTGACTTTGTTAAGTTCTCGGTAATCTACACAGATTCTCCATTTCCCGTTCTTTTTGGGCACCAGAACTAGAGGCGAGACCCACTCAGTATCGGAGATTGGATAGATGAATCCTGCATCCAATAATTTTTGCAATTCTTCTTTGACAATGTCCTTAAGGGTTGGATTCATTCTCCTCTGAGGCTGCCTGACCGGTTTACAATCTTCTTTAATGTAGATGTGATGGGTACAGACTGAAGGATGGACTCCTTTCATCTCCTTATAGCTCCAAGCGAAAGCATCTAAATGATTGTTCAGTAAGCTACACAACTCCTTCTCCTGGGAAGGAGATAGGGAGGAGCTAATCTTTAAAGTTATTTCGGGACCAAACTCCACATTCTTAACTTTGGGAGAGGTTGGATCAGTCACACAGAGGTCCACTAAGGTGCTGGCTTGGGTATCTTCCACCAATTCCTCTAAGGACAATGCACTGGGAGGTGGATTTTGAATCAAAGTCTCAATCAAATCATCCTCGGTTTGAGGACCTCCCCTAGTGGTTTCTACTGTGCACAATGGTGCAGAGTAGACCTCATCCTCATCTCCTTCTTCCAACCAGAGTGGTAAGTCATGTTCTAGCAGAGGTTGGGTAGGAGCATATAGGACCAGCTGCTTGGACATAGGCCCATTCTTGATGGTCATGCTTCCAACTCGGCAACTGATGTAAGCATCCGCAGTGGCTAACCAAGGCCTTCCCGAAATGAGGGGGTATCTAGTGAGCTTTGCCTTTGGCTGAAGGACCAAGAAGTCCACAGGGTACTCCCAAGAGTCAACAGAGACCAAGACATCTTCCACAATCCCTTCGGGAGTCACGGTGGAGCGATCTGCCAACTGCAGGACTGTCAAGGTCTTCCTTAAGGAATTCTAAAGGTTGAGTTTAAGCATGGTGTCCCTGTTCATCACATTAATGGAAGCCCCTAGATCAATCAAGGTATGGGGAATTATGGTGCCATTGATGTGGACATCAACTACAGGACTCCCAGGGTCCAAATACTTTGGACAGATTACTTGCCCCAACATTAGATCGGACAGTTGTCCGATGACATTGATAGTCGAGGCATCTCTCTTTCGCCTGCCTGGGTGCCTGAAACACTTCTCCTTAATCAATTTTTTGTATATCGGTACATCTTTGATGGCCTGGAGAAGTGGTATTTTCACACACAACTGTTTCAGTTCTCCCAGAAGTTCAGTCTCCTCTGGGTTTGGTTGCGTGGTTACTGTTAGTCGCTCAGGAAAGGGTGGAATGGCTTTGGGTTCACTTTCCTGTTTCTCTTCCTCGTCCTCTGGGGGAGGAGGTTGGCGATCTGGAAGGGTCTTCCCGGATCACAGGTTGATCTCCTGGATCTCCACAGCATAGGTAGGACATGTTGTCTCCCCAGTGTATACCTACTGGGCCTGTCGGTTGTTGGGGTTCGGGTTCGGTTGAGCAGGCATCTGGGGTTGTCTTGGAGGAGCAGGAGGTAATGGTTGTGGTTGAGCCGGTGGTGGAGGCAGAATGGTGGGAGGAGAGTTGTATTGGGGCCTCCACCCCAGTTGAGGTGCATTCCACTGAGGCTGTGGCTAGACATGTGAGTGAAACGAATGAGCAATGGGTTGAGTATGGTATTGAGGTGGATAAGACCACGGAGGAGGTGCAGACCAGGAAGGATGAGCAGGGGGACCCCAAGAAGGCATGTGAGTAGATTGGTTGGGGCTATAATAAGCTTGGGATGGCCCTTGCATCCCATGCTGGTAAGGTCTGGGTCCATGCGGCCCCCTTTGGTTGAGGAAATAGAGAGGTTCAGTGGGTGCCTCAGTGCCTTGGTACATGGATTTGAATCCGGGTAAGGTTGGGCATTGGTTTTTAGGGTGGTTCACCTCACAAACGAAACATACCTCTACTGAGTGCAATGGACACTCATTCTTAGGGTGCTTCCTCGTACATCTGGGACAAAAAATGGCCAAAGCCCTCTCAGCTTCCTCTTTCTTTTGTTGGATTCGGAAAGTATCAAGTTGCATGGCAATGGTCTGTCTCATCTCACTTTTGAGGTCTTCCATCTGATTAGCAAACTCATGCTTGGAGAAGGTAGTACTAGCTGAAAGTGGATTCCCCCTACCTCTTTTCTGGGCTGCCCTAGAGTGGTTTCTAAACACAGTCTTTATGTCATCATAAGGTAGTTGGTAAATGTCTCCTCCAGCTAGCATGTGAAGGGTATCTAGAAGGTCTTCAGGGACTCCTCGGAGCAGAACCAGCTTTAGAGATTCAGGGTCAAGTGTAACTGGCCCGTTTATAGCTAAGTTGGAACCTTTCCTCATAGTCCTCTAAAGACTCATCATTCCCCATGGTCATCCGAAAGATTTCTCCCTTGGTTTCCTTTGACCTACAGTAATCCTGGTATTTGTTGTTAAAGGCTTACTGCATCTGAGCCCAAGTAGTGATGATGTTTCCAGGTAACCCCATGAACCAGCGTAATGCTGCATCCTTGAGGGTAGAGGGAAAGAGTTTCAACTTTTGCTCATCTTTTGTATAGTCATAAGTTCGACAAAGGATAGCAAACTCAAACAGGAAGGTATCGAGGTCTTCAGTGGTCAATCCATGGAAATGAGGTAAGGCTGAGGGACTTATGTTCTTCATTTTCATGTCCCCATTGGTCTCTTGGATGGGGAAGGTACCTTCTATTCTCTCGTCATCGTCTCTACCATTTCTGTTGTCAGCCATGGTCTCAAAAGGAATGTTTTCTTACTCTTATTTTGTTATAGGATCTTCGTATATCTCAAGAGGTTCACCTATAGGTTCTTATAGATCACTGACACCAAAGAAGAGAGAAGCATGACTCAGTGAAGTGGTGGGGGTGTTGGGTAGGAATTTTCCAGTATTATCTCTGTTCCTACGAGGCATGAAAGGATTTTTGGTTTTTTTTTCTTTTTTATTCTGCTTGTACCTGCAAAACTGAAACAAATGGAATTGCAACTAACTAAAATCTATCTTGCAGAAGTGAAAATGCGGAATTGAAATGAAAGCAGGAAAGGACTAATCTACTTTGCTGAAATCAAATTGCTAGAATGAAATGCTAGACTACGCTTACAGAATTGAAATTCTATTCTACACTTGCAGAATTGAAATTGCGGAATTGAAAGGCTAATCTATGAAAGCAAGAAATGTCTAATTTACTTTTGCAGAAATGAAATTGCAGAATGGAACTGAAATAAACTACTTAGCAGACGGTTAGAGTAGGAAAATAGAAGAAAAGCAGCAATCACAAATACTCTGACGCTTCGCCGGCAACGACACCAAAAAGAGTGGTGAGCTCTAATATTGCAGCAATAATGTTGCAACTCTTGGGACTCCCTTCTTTACTTTTATCAACCCAGTAGTTCGTAACAAACTAGGAAGCGACGGTGTTGTATGCACAAGTACTAGCTCTTACCGCAGTTGTCACTTGGTCAGTTGGCACAAGTCCGCTAGGGGCTTAAGCCAACTTCTATGAGCTCTGAGAAGAATCTTTTTAACTGATGGAAGAAAGCTAACTCAAAGAAGGTTGATCTACTTGCAGAAATAAACTGGAAAGCTGAAAGGAAACGTAAACCCTAGCAAACCCTAATTTTACCAGCTATCCCTACTGATGCAAGAGAGAGGATGCAAGCTACTGAAAGAAATGCCATTGACTTCTAGGAAGGTAAATACATGTATCTAAGCTACTTCTACAGTAACATCTGAAAAAAAAAAAATAAATAAATAAATAAATAAAAAAAAAAAAAAAAATCTTTTTGTATTTTTGGATAAGTTGCCAGAATTATCATGCATGCGATGTGACTGTTTTGACTGTGCAGAGGTGGATTGGCGAGAGGAAATGCTTGGATGAGGTCGGGAAGGTTCAGAGAGGGCCTAAGGGGTCCCTAACACCATTCCAGAGAGTTTCATAGAGTTTGGCTATCAAGAAACCTCATTCGTGAGCTTCTACAGGAAGTCTGCAGGGGTTCTACAGGATGTCTGTGATTTTCTACAGGATGTCTGGAATTTTTCTACAGGATGTTCAGAAATGGGATTTTGGAGGATGGATGGATGGAGAAAGATGAAGGAGTGGGTATGGAGGTAGGATAAGGGTTGGAGGTGGTCCAGGACTTGGTGGATGGAGTTGAGGACAGATGTAGATGGCTGGATTTGTTCAAGGAGGACTGAAGCAAGGATGCACAAAAACTAGGGTTATGTGAGCAAATGGCAAACGTAAGGCTAGAAGTTGAGCTAAGGGATGGAGCAGATGGGTTTGATGAAGTATGGGCAGGTAGAGAAGTGGTACAGGTGCTCTGCAAGTCGTTTTTCCAACTGAACCAACGAAGACTTGTAAAATCAAATACCTAGTTACGTTTACCTAATCTGATCTAGCTGTCAGTAAAGAGAATGAATAGAAGTTTGAACTGCAATGAAACCATGTATACTAACTCATGCAAATAAGCAAGCAAAAGACTGAACTTGTAACCAACTTGTACACATGAAAATCAAACACTAGTGATTGCATGGCAAAGCAAAATCAGTGCTTTTGTGGGCAGCAAGGTCACCCTGATCCCAACTCCTGATCCCACTGAGGGAGAGGTGAAACCAGAGATGTTTGATGGCCCTTTTTTGAAGATTTTCCCTGTTAACAACCTATCAACTAAATCTGAGCATCAAAAGTCTTTCTAACCATTAACAGTGACCTAGTTAATCAGCAAGATTTAATCTACTTAACAGAAATAATTTTGCAAATGCATGAAGAAAAAATAACAATACATAAAGGAGGCCTTAGCACTCGGGTTGGGCCTAACCCCAAGAGCTGCAGGCTCCTATAAAGAACTCAGATCTGATGCCAAGTAAAGTTGCTTCTCATTACTCAAAAATAATCATCACCAAAAAGTTGTACAGCAGTAGCTAAGAAAAACGATCTGAAAAAGGATAGCACTATAGTGCAAATACCAACAGTTCCAAAAAGTAAACTACGAAGGCTGAGGCCTTCTTATTTATACAATATGAGGGGGCTAACAGCCCTCCTAGATTCAAGGGACTCGGCTGTTCCAACTGCTAGTAGACAGTCACTCTTCCCAAAGCTGCTTGGCTGCCTTTAGAACTCGTTTTGGTGGCCTGTTGAGCTCAGAGTTGAGGGTGGAGATTTCAAGGAAGGGTCATTTAATGCCACAGACAACCTCCCTATGAATCCTCACCTCAATCTTGGCTGTCACCTGGGCCATAATTGCTTGGTTTTTGCTCCAAAATTTGTCCAAAAAACCTGAAATGACCACGTATTAGCCTCCTTGGTAGAGTGACCACCCTTATTCGTTCAAATAACATAAACATACTAGAAAAACATGCATAATCTATGAAAAATGGAGGATTGAACAAGGACAATTAAGCAAAATGAGCCCAATAAGTTACCCAATTCGGGGCTCATCACTTCTGGAGCATCCCCCACAGTCAGGGCCTGCGCGGCCTCTTCGGTGGTCATTTTTGTTATGTCCATAACGTCTGCAACTGTTGCCATCGTGTTTGTCTAGGAATCTAGCACTCTTGAACTAAGGGGCTCAATCAACGCTCAGCTCACAACAATCAAGGCTCTGCGCAATGGCTCAGTTTGCAAATGACCAAGTGTTGTTTGCTGGGTAGCCCTTTGTAATTTATAAAGCTTTTTGAATTTGAATTCGACTGCTCCCCTCAAATCTGGTTCATTAATGCTCCCTTGGCGGCAGACTTTTCCAAATCTTGCCCATAAATCGCATCTTAAATTCCTGTCGCCCGCTCCATTTGGCCTCAAGTCGAGCATCCCATCATGAATAGTGACTTCAACGGTCACTTCCTGGCCAACCCGCGCGGCAGCGCTGCCCCCTGTGCACAGTCGTGGACCTTGTAACTTTTTGTTTCTGTGCACATCTCTAACATCGCACAGCTCCCGGGCAGAGTAGGTTATAGTCCCGCGCTTCCTTTCAACTACTTGGAGCACTAAGACTGTACTTCCCTCAGCTATTCAGGTGGCCACGCCTCCCGAGTATGGTTTCCTCTGGTCATCCATCATTCTCCCTGGGAAATACCCAACTTTCTCCGTTACTGGTGGCATCACGTACCTTATCATCTGCAGTGCGCCACCCTGGTTACTTCACTTAGTAATATGTGGTCCAAGCCAAGGCATCATACTGATCAATCCGTGACAATAATCCTCAAACTTGTCAGTGTGATCATGCGCATCTTCTCTTATCACCCTGGTCTCTTTATCAAGGAAATCTTCCCTTATCTCGTCCTCCGGCTTCTTGACTTCTTTGTCCACCAAAGCGCTTTTCTTTCTTAATCGTACCCTTTCTTTTTCAAGTTCCTGGAGCCTAGAGTTTCCTGGTTCGATTTCTTCTTCTAGGATTCTACGAACCACCATATCTACTAGTGCTAGTAGGTGTGGTCCAACATTTCCCTGTATTATAGGATTTACAGTGGTTCCTTGATACTCAAACCTTAGCGGTGCCTGTGGGTTAGGTGATTGGACGTGGTCCTATAAGCCCATAGAACCATTGGTACGCACAATTTCCAGTCAATCTACTCCGTATTGTGGACCGTGTGCATCGCTTCGCATACTTGGTTAAAGGCTTCTACGTGGATATCCTTCTGCGCACATGGTCTTTCCATACTTTGCGGTCCTAGCCGAAGGGGTCGTTCACGCCATCGTCTTGCCCGCGCCTAGTTACCGATCATGTCTCCTACCGCGAGTACTGTGTGCATTCCTGCAAGTTACGCAACATATGCTTGTATCCACCTAGAAGGTGGGTGCGTGGGCCATTTCATCTGTCATACTTGTCTTTTAACCACATCTGAGGCTTCCCAAATCATAGGCACATCATCCTTCAGTAGTTGTGCCAGTCCTCAAAACTTTTCTGGTGCAAACCCAACCACCTTCCGGGCGTAGCGCATAGTACCCATTTTAGAGCATCGAAATGTTTTTGTTCTGGCACTTCTCTTTCATATTTGTTTAGGAACTCCTCCACTTCACCTAACCCATCGTACGTAGGCAGATCCCTTATCTCCGTTGTTACACAACGCAACAATCTCGTCATCATGTTATAGTTCAAAGTGGTTACCTCGTGTAATTGGTTCTGTCATCGTTCTATCTCCTCATCAGAATCTGATGTGTAGGAGCTTTCGCACTCCCATGAGATTCGGCCATCCGTAGTTGGATTTACCCAGTCTTGTTCGTACGCACTTATCATGTAGATGCAGTCTAGATCATCGTCACTGTCGTAGTCGTGCACTAGCTCAGTGTAGCACGATCCTTCTGCAAGGTCTAAAGGTACTACTACGTGTAGTGACTTTTTCTCAAAAATCATCTTGCGCTTCTTTAGATTTATCACTCCATTCATGTCAGTGGCCCAATCTATTCCTAGTAGCATGGGGTAGGGATTGTTGTCATCAACAATATTTATCACTTCGAAATCTGCTAGCATGCTTGCTCCTTCGATATCTACTGTGATTCCCTGCAGTCTTCCCATAGGTAGGATCTTTTGCTGGTTCTCCATTCGCAGTTGGATAGGAGACCATTGCAACGTAGGCTTGCCCATGCGCACCCATGTCTACTTCGGTAGGACATTCGCATCCAATTCTAGATCTAGAATCTCTTGGTCCATCTCATATTCCCCAATCTGCGTGGTTAATCTCATCTCCCTTCCTGTTCGCATCGTGTGCTTTCCGAGCTTCCGGACTATGCGCGGTTCTCCTGGCGTGGTCCCAGCGCATCTAGTTATGGGTTCTTGCAGCCCCTTTACAGCCTTGTTGTCGCACAACAGCTTCATGCATGTCTCTAAGAATGTATTGAGCATCGATGGGTCCATTTCCGACTCTAGTCTGTCTTTACTTCCTAAAGTGGAGGCATCCGTGAAGCTCCTCTTAGCTTCTATGAAGGTCTCCTTAGCGCGCTCCAAATCAAATTCTGGTTCCTTCATTGGAGCCTTGCGAACCTAGGTACTCTCTTTAGGCTACTTGCCTTTGTCATCCCCTATCATAATACCACTCTGGAGCATGATATTTACATTAGGGTCTTCCTCGCGTGACTCAGACCTCATAATTTGCAGGTTCTAAGTCGGGGGAGGCTGGAGTGCTCCTTTATCGCACAACCTCACTATCAGTGTAGGACAGTCCTCTGTCTCATTATCAAACTGTGTACAATATAAGAATGATGGTCTCGTTGGATTTGTACAATCGTGGGCATAATGCCCCGGCCCTCCGCAATTGTAACATATCAGCTGTCTACGACCTCTTCCTGGTCCCCCTCCACCTCGGCCTCATCCGCGCCCCTAAAATCCAGTGCACACCATTCCTGCATTTTGATCGAGGGGCCGGGTTTCGGCCTAAACTCTATAGGTAGGAGTTCGATCCATCATCAGCTCATAACTTCTACAGGTGTTCTCACCATGTCCTACTGACCTACAAAAATTACAGAACAACTACTGTGAATTATGCGTATGCTTCTATAGTAGATGGCAGTTATTTGTAGCATGCTTCCCTCCTATCTGACAAATCACGCACCATAATGCAGGCACCGCGCTTGGTCCTTCTTGTGCCTCTGGTCTTAATGGCATTGGTCCTCCTCCCATAAGGTAATTCGTGAACACTGGGCAGTGGTCCTTGTCATGTCCCTGACCTTTGCACTTTATGCACCATACCTCCTCACTCACTTATGGGCGAGCTGTACTGTCTTGTTTCAAACTCTGCATCTTAAGGCACAAGATTTTCAACTGTGAGTGGATCTGCTGAACTCCCAGGTTAGGATCTTATATCGAGGTCTCATGCAGCCTCATCGCGATCTCCAAGGCCTCGGCCTGAGTGGTTAACCTCTGTTGTGACAACGCGTTCCTTAGATGCGGCGTTAGCGATGCTACAAACCATGCGCGGTGTTGCCCATCCGTCAAGGTCATATTAGCTTCACGAATTGTACACTTCAGTCTCTGATCCAACTCCCAAGGGGTCTTGCCTGGAAGCATCGCGATTTCCTTGAACCCAATGATCGACTGCGTCTCTGACTTTGGCCTGCTAAATTCTTTGTTCAGTGCAGCTTGGATATCTGCGATCCCCGCATTCAGATTGTCATTGGAATGCTTAATGTACCAAGTCAACGCGCAATCCTGCAGAGCGTTGACCAATGTTGCTTTCTTTATATTGTCATCTGTGACTCCCTACGCTTCCCATACAGCCCTTATCATGAACCAAAACTGGTCCGGATCTTCATTCCCTACTCCCTTAAACACCGGCAACTTTATCGCGCTTGCCATATTGAATTGCGGTGGTGGCGAAGGTGGTATGGGCGAAGATGGGGGTGAAGATGGTGAAACTGGCGACGATGTGGGTGGGAGTGGTATGCGCAGAATTCTCTGCCTTATCAAACTGATTGTACTTCTTGGTGAAACCTTCATGAGCTCTTCCTCACTCCCTCGTGGAGGTGAAATCAAGGGGCTAGTTTCTAGTTCTGCGCTACCTTCGTTTCTGTAGATTCTCCCACTCTACATAGCCTCAAACATCGATTTATTCGCATAACTTGTTTTTCACATAGTAGCATTTTAATCCAAGTGTTCACAGATTTAACGTACTTACCTCGCGGTCCTTTGAGGAAGCATCGCTCTGCTTCGCTATAGCTGACTGAAGTATCTATCATGAAATCGGTGATGAATTCTCCTATAATTCGATCGAGCCAGTGATCAACATCGCACACGATCTTATCTTCCGATGCTTCCAGTCTGCGCACCACTTCTGGAGTCCACACAATAGGTTTGTCTAGCTTACACCTTCCTTGACTGTCTGCTAGCTTCGCGATCCACTCGTACAACTCATTGGGGAAGGATGCAAAGAAAATTTCGTGGATCTCCGTATACAAGTAGCAATATAACCATTCTTCCTTTGATAGTCACAGATTCTTATTTTCCTACACCGCGAACTCATGAATTTTTCTTTCCAACCAATCTTCAATTCCTTTCTTTGTTAGATTCCAGTGATATGACATCAGATATCTCTATGTAGATCCCAGTCCCAGTAATGGAACCATTTGTTGGCTTGTTGGGACCTAACCCAGGTTCAGAGTTAATTAGCCAGAAAAATCTTGGTACTATTGGCCTTTCGGCAACAGTCCGCGGAGCACGGACTGCGGTGTCACCCGAAGTAGTATGGGAGGGTGCTAGAACCAGGTTTCCACACCCTTGATATGTCTGAGAAGTTCGGCTGGTCCTTTGTTTGTCCCTGCGCGCAGGTTGCTTCGCACACTTTTATGTTACTCGCAGCCTGATACACTACCTTTGCACAACCCTACCGAGGGGTTGTGCGCTGCGATCTGGGCTATTACCTAAGATCTTTCTTATATTCCAATATTAGTTAATTATCTTCACCTACTTGAATGCTTTAAGTAATACTCAGTTATACACAACATTCATACAGGTCCGCGCAGTAAAGAAACAATATACTTGCAATTTATATTCAATCATGCATTAACCCCGGAAAAGAAACAGAAATGTAGTAAAACTTCTCTTTATTGATTTTCCCAATGATTACACACTCGACCTGCCCTGCGCACTCAGCTGCGGACTACTAGGCATCTGCGCACATAGCTGAAGAGCCTTCTCCTACTCTATGACCCACAGACACACTTTACCCTTCGACTCAATCACTTAGAATTCTCTTCCTCTCTTCTCTCTTAGTTATTAGTTATTTTCTACACTTAGAGCCTCACTCTATTTATACAATCCCATGGTCCGCGGACCCTGGGTAGGTCTATCTAGCCGACATTACATTACAAAACTAGGGCCGACAACCCTGTGACTCTATTATGACTTCGCACTCCGTGCCTGCAATTCGTGGAGCTTTTACAAAAGACTTGCTCAAAACTTGGGATTTTAGCCCCAAAACATGCCTTGGGGGGATTCCATGCCCAACAAGGATGCTAATGTGTTGAGAAGATATCCAGTTTTGCAGCAATTTCAGGATGTATTCCCTGAGACATTACAGAGTTTTCACCTAACAAGGAGGTAGACTTTTCTATTGAGTTGGTGCCAGGGGCAGCTCCAGTGTCGAAAGCACCTTATAAGATGAGCACACCTAAGTTGGTTGAGTTAAAGTTGTAGCTAGAGGAAATGTTGGACAAGGGGTACATTAGGCCAAGTGTATCAATTTGGGGTGCACCAGTGTTGTTCGTAAAGAAGAAATATGGTACTCTTAGATTGTGCATTGACTACAAGCATTTGAACAAAGTAACAATCAAGAATAGATGCCCTTTGCCGAGGATTGATGATTTGTTTGATCAGCTAAAGGTAGTAGCAATGTTCTCTAAGGTCGAGTTGAGACCAGGATACCATCAGGCATGCATCAAGGAAGAGGATATCTTCAAGACTGTGTTCAGGACCAGGTATGGGCATTATGAGTTTGTTGTTGTTCCATTTGGCTTAACTAGTGCTCCAGCTACATTCATGTGTTTGATGAATAGTGTGTTGCGTCCTTATCTGGACAAGTTTGTTATTGTATTCATTGATGACATACTCGTATATTCTAAGAATGAGGAGGAACATGCCAAACATTTAGTAGCAATGTTGAGATTGCTAAGAGAGCATCAATTGTATTCTAAACTTAGCAAGTGCAGCTTCTTTCAGACTGAGTTACATTACTTGGGACATGTTGTCTCCAAGAAAAGCATAGTATTAGATCTAGAAAAAGCAAGGGCCATCATGGAATGGGCAGATCCTAAGAATGTAGATGAAGTGATATCATTTATGGAATTGGAAAGTTACTATAGGAGGTTCATCAGGAACTTCTCACACATTGCATATCCTATCACATCATGGCAGCAGAAAGGTAAGAAGTTTGAATGGATGGAAAAATGTGAAGATAGTTTTGAGCAGCTTAAGTAGTTGTTGAAACATGCACCAGTGCTAAAGATTGCGGATCCGGACCAGGAGTTTTTTGTGTGTACAGATACTTGCAAAAGGGGACTTGGTGGATTTCTCATGCAAGAAGGATAGGTATTGTGCTATGAGTCACGGAAACTGAATGAGCATGAGCAGGACTATCCAACACATGGTCTTGCGCTAGCAGCGATTATACATGCATTGAAAATGTGGAGACATTATCTTCTGGGTAGGAGGTTCACATTAATGAGCGATCACAATGGGCTGAGGTATTTGTTTGACCAGCTGAATCTAAATGCCAGGCAAGCTAGATGGTTGGCCACCCTTAGTGAGGTTGACATCGAGATTAGATACATCAAAGGCAAGGAGATTTGGTTTGTAGATTCTCTTATCTGGAAGGTACAGGTAAATCTTATAGTAGCTATATGCTCCTATGGGATAGAGTTACAGGACATGACCTTGCAGGCAGGACAATGGGATGACAAATACATGGATATTATGCACAAGTTACATCAAAGTACATGTAAAAGTGTAGGTACATGTATAGGTACAGGTGATCAAGATGTATATTATCGTCTCATGACATATGGCTTGGTGAGGTTTCGAGACAGGACCTATGTGTCAAATTGTAGTGAGTTCAAGAAGCTTATCTTGAGGGAGTTTCATGTGAAACCATATTCGGGTCATCCGGGATATTAGAACATATTGACGATGGTAAATAAGTTCTATTATTGGCCGAATTTGAAGAAAAAAGTGGCTGCGTTCGTGGCTAGATGCTTACATTCTCAGTAGGTAAAGTCAGAGTGCAAGCATCCAAGTGGTTTACTACAACCTATAGTGATTCTGGAATGGAAATGAGAGGTTATTTCCATGGATTTCATCACAGGTCTTCCGAGGACAGTGACACAACATGATTCTATTATGGTCGTGTTCGACAGGTTGAGCAAGGTAGCTCACTTCATTCCGATAAAGACTACATATTTAGTTAGTGAGGTAGCACAGGTGTTCATCAAAGAAATAGTGAGGCTACATGGTGTTCCAAAGAATATTGTGTCAGATAGGGATGCAAAGTTCACTTCCAAGTTTTGGAAGGAGCTATTTACAGGCTTGGGTAGAAAGTTCGCCTTCATCATAGCTTATCATCCACAGACAGATGGTTAGACAGAGATGGTCAATAGGATCTTGGAAGATATGTTGAGGATATATGTGATGCACCAGCAGAGGAAATGGGAGGAGTATCTTCAATTGGTGGAGTTTTCGTACAACATTGGTTATCAGGAGTCATTGAGGATGAGTCCCTTTGAGGCATTGTATGCACGACTTTGTAACACTCCCATCAGCTGGAGTGATCCATTGAATAGGGTACTTATTGGACCAAACATGTTGATAGGCATGGAGCAGGAAATGCAGGTTATAAAGAAGAATCTAAAGGCAACACTGGATAGACATAAGAGTTATGCAGATCAATACAAGGTGTTCAAAGAATTTTAGGTTGGGGAGCATGTGTATTTGCACATCAAGCCCAAGAAAAGATCTTTGAGGATTGGTTCATGTGCCAAGTTGGCGCCACGGTATTGTAGGCCTTTTGAGATCCTTGAGAGGATTGGACCAGTGGCATATCGAATTGGACTACCTCCAACAGTGAAAGTCCATGATGTTTTCCATATTTCATTGCTTAAGAAATATATAAAGGATATTGATCATGTTATTGATTGGTATGTATTGCAAGTGGAGCAAGAAGGAGAGTTCCAGTCGAAGCCTTAGTGCATATTGTAGCGGAAACATCTCATGCTCAGGAATAGAGCCACAGAGCAAGTTAAAGTGTAGTGGAAGCACTTTGGGCCTAAAGAAGCTACATGGGAGATGAAGTATTAGATGCGGGCCCTATATCCTTCATTGTTTGCCGGTACAAGCAAAGCAGTTTTGGTTTGATGTTGGTTTATGTTTGGCATATGTTTTGATGATGTTTGATATTTGTATATGTATATGTATATGGATGTAAATACCACCATGAGCTAAGTTATAAAGCTTCAATAAGCGGTATGGTTATTATCTTGTCATGTTGTCATGATGTTTTGCTTTTGAGCAGGTTCTTCATTATAAATACTACAGCGAACTAAGTTATAAAGCTCCATAGGTAGTATGTTTTCTTTTCAGTGGTTTTGGTGTAGTCTAACACCTAGGATGGTGTTCCCCAAGGGGGAGGGTTCTGTAATAGCCCTAGTAAAAATTTCATGCAATAAAATTTAATAAAGGCAAAATAAGACCACGGTTAAGGGACACTTATTCCAAATTGAATGTTGGGCAAATATATCCTAGTGCACATAACTGGATGCGTCTTTTGGCTAACGAAATTGGCAAAGGCATTAAAAAGGCAAAAAGACATTTTGGCACATTTATTTATGAAAATAAAGGAAATTAGGAGAAAAGTAAGGTGAAATGTCACAGGTTGCATGTAAGGATGAAATTGAAGGAAAATAATGGAAAATGAAGAAATTAGAGGCCTCATGCATAAAAAGGCTTCTAAGGACTAGTTCATGGCTTTTTGTTAAGTTCAAGTTTGGAGCTCTCTCATTATTTATCTCTCTCCCTCTCCCACTCACTTGGTCACTTAGAGTTTTCTTAGAGCACTCTAGTTTGGAGCAAAGGAAAGGAAAGCAAGCAAGGAACAAGGAAAGGAAAGAAGGATCAAGTAGCTTCAACGGAGATACTTTCATGTAACCTTTTGTGTGTGTGATTTCCTAGTTGGCTTGGACATGCATGGATTTTCATATAGGTGTATGGTTCTCTTGTTGTTGGTGGCATAGTTTTTCCAGGATATGACAGTGGATTTCAGCCTAGCCTAGCCTTTTTTCGAATGCAGTGGTATGCTGGGATGTTTATTTTGGTTTTGGAACTTTGGAATTTCCGGATGGATTTCAGAATCTGGGGCGGAGGTGGTCTCAAGGTTCGTTGCCAAAGACCTAGGAATCCCTTGACCAGTTTTGGTAGGATACACGGTAAAGCCTAAGGGAGAAGTTTTGGTTTAGGGCCTAGTGATCCAAGTTTGGATTGTGGTAAATCTTGAGAGACAAGGAGATGGAAAATTCCTCAAGGATAGTGATGGATTCTGGATGGAATTCCAAGTTTTTTTTGGTTGTGATCGGAGCATCGATTTTGGTGTGATCATAATTAGATGAGGGTGGAGGTGGTTTAACCTATGGATTCCCTTGATTGTTCTTGGATTGGTTATTCTATGAGATCCCACATTCATGTTTGGAATATGGCACGGGGGTGACTGGCTGAAAGAGAGATTTGGTTCAGCCATGTCTATGGTCGGGTGGTACGTGGAAGTCCCAAACCTAGTTAGATTTGCCTATGATTAATAAATCTAAGTTCTCTCACTTTTGCACTGATTTATATTTGGATTTAATGTTTGTCATATTTCTTATATTTATATGGTTTTATGCTAGTTATTAGCATGGTTGAATGACTGGTTTATGTCATGGTTATTTCATATATTTACTTGTAACTGTTAAATGGATGGATGCAAGACCTAATTGATGATGTAGTAGTTAAATGGAGAAGGAGATGGTCCTTTTGGTTATGTTTCATAAGTTGTTTCAGTCATTTATGCCCTGTCTTGTATCTTAGACCTCTAGGTTGCATTGATGCTAAGTGTTTGACAGAATGTCAGTCCCGGTTGGGGATGCTTAGACCTAGTCCTGAGGGTGATTTTGATTGATCAGCATGGTTATCATGTTTTTAATGTTTTATGAAAGTTACAACAAGTTCTGGGCAGAGGCCAGGATTCTGGGCTAGAAAATTGGCTCAAATCCTGGGGTCGCTAGCATAGATCTGGCAATTCTGGACCATAGTCGCTGGCAGAGAGGCTTGTGAGAACAAATTTAGGTTGTTGTTCACTCCCTTTCCCATAGCATGAGAGAAAATATGGACTAAAAGCTGCAGAATAATAGTGGGACCCAGGGACATGATGTCCGAGTGGTTGACTTGTCTCCTAAGGGGTCTGTTGATGATGTTGGATGATTGTAAGTGATGTTCCGTCAATTCCACTTCCTTAAGGTGATATAGGAGGTTGAATTTGATTGTGGTAGCATCTCTCCTCATGTTTACCCTGGTTGGTATAGTTAATTTGGGTAGACCTTGGAGGGGGTGTTACATTCTACCTCGTGGTTGCTTCTCTCATCCGCCCAAATAAGAGATTGAGCCATATTTCAAGTGGTAACTCCTATGGTGGTTGGACCCCTTCCACTGTCGCCTGGAACATCAATGGGCGACTATTCCTTTTGAGACTTATTAGGAGTTTACCTTATAGTGAGAGGCTCTTAGCCTTTTTTTGGGACATGTTCTTTCTCATGCTCATTTATTAACCCATCTTCCTACTCCACCACTGGTGTTTCTTTTCCTGAATATTGATTCTACAAGGTAGGGTTCATGGTGACCTGATGCAGGAGAATCGACAAGCTTTTATAAACGTTATTAGATATTATTATTTTTTGTGAGGAATTTGGATTTCTCATGCAACGATTTTAATTTTGTAATAATTAGCTGGACTCTAAAATATTATTATCGAATATTATGGATTAGGCTAGAGAAAAACGAAAGAAAATTAGTATTAGTTTTTATTTTTCCAAATTAGTTACTATTATAATGGGTCTTATCCACTTATTATGGATCTTGATCCTATTTTAGATTTTGAATGATTTTTATAAATTAGTAAGTATGCGGAGAACTAGAGAACTATTGGAAGTATGAGTGTAAGAGGAGGAGACAGTTAATTCATTCTATTATGAATCATGTCTTGATTAATGGAAGGAAAAAACTCTAATATATTTTTTCAAGATATGATATTATTTTTGGCCTTGGTGGAGTATTGAAAATGACTGTACAAGTAGTGTACTTGTTGATTTGATGCTATGTAAAATTTGTGTGTGATTACGGGAGAGGTTTGGAGTATGTGTAAATGGCCAATGATAATGAGGTCAATATTATATTGTAAATATTTTGATCTTTAATGAATTATATCTAAGTTTTGAGTGTAATTATTATATGGGTTTTTAAATTTATGGATTAGAATTTGCAGGCATTTGCAACTTGCATCATTTTTGGTATCAAAGTAACAACAATAGTTATGGTAGATCAAAAAGGAGCAGCAAGAGGAGCATCTCGGAGAGCACGAGTGGGAAGGCCTACAACAAATGTGGCTCTATAGGTAGAATTGTGGAGGCTTCATGAGAGGATGAAAACCATGAAAGCTGCACAAAAAAGAGAAACTGACATGGGAGATGTCAGTGATGTTGAAGAAGAGGCTTCTAGTGAGGAAGAAGCAGAGGAGACACCGGAGAAGAAAATGTTGAAAATGTTTACCAAGATGTCTGTCAAGCCAAAAATGGAAGTACCATTATAGGAAGGTAACTTGAATGCCGATGAGTTAATGGATTTGATACATGCATTAGATAAATACTTTGATTATGAGGATGTTGACAAGGATAAGAAAGTCAAGTATGCAGTGACTAGACTTAAAGGACATGCAGCCCTATGATGGGATGAGGTACAAACTGAATTAAGGAGGAAAGGAAAAGCAAAAATTAAAGATTGGGACAGGATTGTGGCGAAACTTAAAGGTAATTTTTTACCTAAGTATTATCGCATTAACATCTTTAAGCAATTACAAAACCTTAAACAATGGAACGTGACTGTTAAAAAATACACTAAGGAATTTTACAAATTAAACATTAGGGTTGGACATGTAGAAGATATTGATGAAAAAATTGCAAGGTACATTACTGGTTTAAGGTTTGAAATTCAAGATGAAATTAGCTTGTTGTCTTTAAAAACTATGTAAGATGCATATCAGGTAGCTTTGACAGCAGAAGAGAATATTTCCTAGAAACAAAAACTGACAAGTAGAGGAAGAAGCCTTGTAAAGGATAAAGGACAAACCAACAAACAAGGAGTCTAGTCTCCAAATGAAGAAGAAGGATGTTCTAGTAATCAAACACCAAGATAAAGTGATTTTAGAGGGAGGAGATCATTTACGAGAGGCAGAGATCGAGGAAGAGATTATCAACCCAGATGTTTCAATTGTGTACAATTAGGATATATCTCTTGGAAATGTCCTAAACATATATCAACAAGTTAACGGGGTTCTCATGTGGCAGAGGCAAAGGGGGAGGATGGAGATCTGGCTTCTGTTGTAAATGCTCCTAAGGAAGGTGAATCTTTGCTATTAAAAAGAGTGTTGATATAAGCAAAAAAAAGGACCAAAGAACTAGCTCAAAGGAGGAGTTTTTTCAGAACTATGTGTAAGTCCAAAGGTAAGTGATGTAAACTTGTGATTGATAATGGTAGCATGGATAATATAGTGTCTCTGGAAATGGTAGAAAAGTTAGACTTAAAGAAGACGCTGCATTCTACACCTTATAAGGTCTCTTGGTTGCAAAAAGGTCATCAAGTTTTGGTTACAGAGAAATGTAAGTAGAATTTCAAATTGGAAGTTATAAAGATGAAATTGTGTGTGATGTCTTGCCAATGAACATCTTCCATATTCTTGTAGGTAGGCCTTCGCAATACAACAAGGACGTAACACATAATGGGAGCCAAAACAGTTACAATTTTGAGAAAGATGTGAAATTACATACACTTCTACCATTAAAGGATACAAGCAGTAATCAAATGTTAATGTTGGATAACAAATAATTTTTTAAGGATGAAGCAAAATGCAAGGAATGTGAACCAGTAATTGAGCAAATTACTTGTTTCTAGAAAAGCAGGACATGTTCAATGAATATGAGGATATGCTAATCAATGAAATGTTTATGGTAGAAAATAGAGATCAACCGAGAGTATCCATGGCAGAAATGGTTATGAATCAAGAGATTTTAATAAATGAACAACAAAATAATGTTAAGGAGAAGGCTGCTTTGGAAACCAGAGAGAATGTAATGTGTGAAAAACTCCAAATTCTAGATGAAGACAATCATAATGAAGAATATTTTGGACAAGAAATGCAAGAAGTCAACATAGCAAGAACCTTGGGAACCATAAAGAAAAAATTTCAAATTAATTATGACATGTTTGTTTCATGCACGTGAAAGATGGTTTCAATTGTATAGGTTTAGGTCCTTCCAAAGAAGTTCTTGAAAGAATTAGCCAGAAGAATTGAGAGAGCTATGTTTCCAAGACCATACCAAAATAAACTTCATTTATTTAATGAAAAACCTTGGGATGCCAGAGGAAATTTAAGTCATCATGAAAAAATTCAGCCAAATACAAGTTATAGCAAAGAGTTAAAGACCTCATGGACAAGAGTCCAAGAATACTCAACAAAGTTTTATAAATGTTATTAGATTTTTTTTTTAGGAAGTTGGATTACTCATGCAATGATTTTAATTTTGTAATAATTAGTTGGACTCTAGAAACATTATTATGGAATATTATGGATTAGGCTAGAGAAAAAGAAAAGAAAAGTAGTCTTAGTTTTTATTTTTTCAAATTAGTTATTGAAATAATGTGTCTTATCCACTTATTATGGATCTTGATCCTATTTTATATTTAGAATGATTTTTATAAATTAGAAAGTATGTGGAGAACAAGAGAATGATTGGAAGTATGAGTGTAAGAGGAGGAGAAGGCTAATTCATTCCATTATGAATCCTCTCCTGATTCATGGAAGGAAAAAGCTATCTTGTTGTAATATATTTTTTCAAGATATGATATTATCTTTGGTTTTGGTGGAGTATTCCAAATGAATGTACATACAGCTTACTCATTGATTTGATGCATATTACAAGAAACCATTTTGATGCTCTGTAAAATTTGTGTGTAAGTGTGGGAGAGGTGTGGAGTATGAGTAAATGGCCAATGATAATGAGGCCTATATTATATTGTAAATATTTTTATCTATAATGAATTATATCTGAGTTTTGAGTGTAATTGTTGTGTGGATTTTTTAATTTGTGGATTAGAATTTGTAGGCAGATGCAACTTGCATCACAACCTCTCTGGAACCTTTATGATTATGAAAAATACTAAAAGGGTTTGTTGATGTGGATACCTCACCTTTATTTTGGACAGTTTGATCCTTATTTTCTGGATATTTCCCTAATCTCCTCCCCTCCTTTGATTTTTCCATTGTTCACCTTGATCAGTGGATGATTCTGGCCCTTTATTCATCGGTACTTTCTTACAATCCCTTGCAAGGTGGTCGTATTCATGGAAAAATCTATACTTGAAAGGGATTTTCTAGTAGTCTAGAGCTTGAAAATGCATCTAATCTCCTAGTGTAAGATTCATTTCAGAGGGAAAACCTTTTCCTAGATTTACCTCCACACAAATTTTATCATATGAAAAATGAGAGCCCTTGGGCTCAACTCAATCCAAATATTTGCTAACTCCATTTCCAATTACTCTCGGGAAGTCATCACTCCAATAAGAGAGTGGTAACGACGAGAGATTCACCTATATTGGGATCGAATTTAGAATATCTTCATCTGGATTAAAATACAGAGACTACTTATTTAAATACATCCCTCTTAAATCGAAAAAATATGGACCATTTCTGAATACTACAACTTGATCTTCTTTAAGTTTAAACAGGAAAGAGAAAATCCCATTCCCACATGCTTAAAGTTTGGTGTTACCATTCATCATCTGTCTTTAGGTTTTCTCAATCCATCCTTCCATTGAACGAGAAGATGTCCACATCCCCGTAAATTTTCCAAATAGGGACCTTTATGAGAAGTTTAGCATTGTTCAACGAACCGCCACATGTAAGGCTACCGAAGGGATTAACTTTGGTTTCTTAATGAACTTTTTTTTACACATCCTTATTTTTGGGTTTATTTGATACGACAGACACAAGGGCTTGAAAGAAGACTTGAAAATTTAGTTTATTTTTGTGATTTTTTTAATCTTGGTGATGTAAGATGTATTGTGTGGCGGGAGAAATGATTTTATCCACCCTATTTGAATTTAATTATGTTGATAGTAATGTCTATTTTGGAATATGACTGCCATAATTTTAAGTTAGTTATTAATAATTATTAGGTGGATGATAAGGATTTAACCTCCTCGAATATTCTAGAATATTCTTGGAAAATTCTAAAAAATTTGTCTTTTGAATTCATCATATAGATCCACGTCTTGCAGGTGAAGTCATCGATAAAATATACATAGTATAGAGAACCTCCATGAGATTTCATTGGCATGGAACCTATAACAACCCCGAGCTAAAGTTTCATGTAATAAAGGATAATAAAGGAAAAATAATACCAACATCATGGGACATGTATTCCAAGTTGAATGGTGGGAAAACATTATAGTGGGCATCACTTTCGATTTATTTATGGCTATGGAAATTGGAAAAGGCATTGGAAAAGAAAAAGAGACAATAATTGGCATTCAATTATGAAAACAAAGGAAAATAGGAGAAAATGGAGGTGAACAGACACAGATTTGCATGCCAAGGAAATTAGAGGAAAATGAAGAAAATAGAGGCATCAATGATAAAAGGCATCAGACTATCACTTCATAGTTTGTCAGTTTAGTTTGGCTCTCTCCTTTCATTCTCTCTCGTACACTCTTGCACACTTAGATTATTCTTGGATAATTTTGGCATTTACTTGGATTTAGAGAAAGGAAAGCAAAGGACAAGCAAAGGAAAGCAAGGAGAAGGTTGGATCATCAACCTCAGTAGGAGGATTTTGCAGGTGATAGGTTGCATGTGTGATTTCCTAGTTGAGGTGTGAATGCATGGTACATGCATTTGTATATTTGGTTCTTTTGTTGTCATTGGCAGGGATTTTCTCTAGTTTGACAGAGGTTTCAGCCTTGCCTTTCCATTTGTTGGATAGCCATGGTGTGATGGGATTCATTATTGGTTGAGCTTTCGATTGCCATAAGGTTTTGGAACTGGGTGAGGTGGTCTTAGGAAAATTTCCAAGGGTTGGGGGTGGAGATGGTTTTCTATGGGAAGCCCTCGATGGGTGGGTGGAGACAGGAAAATTCCTCAAGGTATGATGAATAAATTCTGTAACATCCAAGCATGGTTTGGTTTTGTGAACTTGGGACAGGTTTAGGTGATATCACAGTAGCTTGAGGGTGGAGGTGGTTTAACCCATGGGGGCTTCACTGGGGGAGAAATATGATACCACGTGGGTTCATATTGGGGGATATATATTGAGGAAAAAATTACATAACATATTGAGCATATAATAGGGGGTAAAGGGTTTTTATATTGGCAGGTACAAAAATGGGCTTGAACATTAATGAAAAAATATAAAGGGGTATAAAAAATGTTAATGAAAAAATGGATACCAACAACATCTAGTGAAAGTAGGGTTTTTTAAATTGGGAAGGTGTGTTGGGTTTGTATTGGTAGGGGGTTAAATAATGTGATTTTTAGAGGTATTTTCTAATATGTAGTCAAATTAAGGGTATTGTTTAGTATGCCATGAACACACATGATATGTTAGAGGTTCATTTAGTGAAGCCCCTGTGGTTTAACCTCTAGAGTACGTAGTTGATTATGTCTTGGTTTATCCCATGAGATCCCACATTCATGCTTGGAATATGGCATGGGGGTGATTGGTTGAAAGAAGGATTTGGTTTAGCCCAATCTATGGTTGGGTGGTACATGGAAGTCTCTCACTTCGTTAGGTTTTGCATATGTTAATAAGATATATTTTCCTATTGTGATCTATGAGCACCTGTACTATTTATTATTTTGATTCCATGGTTGATTTGTCATGGTTAATATTCTGGTTATATGTTAGTTATAAGCATTTTTATCACCAAAAATGATCACCTAGCCATTTCTAAATAGGTGGATCGAAATACACCATGTAGATTTAATTTTACCATAGTAAAATCACTTTCATTGTGGAAAAAAAATTAGTAAACCACTTTTATTAAATTATTTTCTGATTTAAATAAACAAATCCCATGAGAAAAAATAGATAAATCATTATTTATTTAATTTTCTCTAAGAATAATTATTAAATCATTATTTAAATAATTATTCCTTGTCACATTTGACTAAATCCCTTAGGAATATTAAAATAAATCACTATTTATTTAATTTTCCTTATTTATGTTATTGGAATAATTGTTAAATCATTATTTAATAATTATCTCAATTTCACACCATTCTTAATTCTCACGAAATAATTAATAAATAATTTATTTGTTAATTATTTCTAAATAAAGATATTTAACCATTTTAAATATATTTTCCCTCTCCAATAAATATAATAAAGTATTCCAAATGGTTAGATCTTGATTTGGTTAATATTATTTTATTATTCTCCATTTTCGAGATTAACTCAATACTTTGTTATAAATAAGAGGGATTTTCATTCATTCTTCACCATGATCATAATCATCGTCACCATTATCGTCTTTTTTCTTTGAGCTCCCATTTCGAGTTCTCCACATTTTGTTTGGGTTTTTCACATATTGAGAGAGAAGATCATTTTCTGAAGCGTCAAGGACATCAAAGGACCCATCCCACGGAGGGGGACTTACAGACCCATCTGTAGATCTCCCTTACCAAATGTTTTTTAATAAAAGATTTATTCAATTAAAGTATTTCCATTTTGGTTATTACATTGGATATTTTTACTACTGCTTTCTATTCTAGATCGTCTATACTTTTGCTGCAATTTTTCCATTTTTATTGTAGATCTGGATCACAAGCAGCCATCAAATTGTTGTTAGGGTCACTTGTCACCTAGTGAATTAAGTGAAGTGTTTTTGGTACATCTTCCAAGAAATTTCACACTAACAAATGGCGAATCCATTGATGTAATAACATCATTCTTGGGTGACTCATGTTTTAGAAAATTTCAGGGTTTTCTACAACTATTTTTAGCCTCTAAATTTCTATTTATAGTATTGAACCCTTTTTTTTGTCAAATTTTCAGATTTTGGTGGTTTTCTAGTTCTTTCCATAGCTCACAGGTATCAGCCGAGCAGGAGACAGAAACATCTGTGCGAGATCTTCTGACTGAGAGTCCCAAGAGAAAAATGTACTTTTCAGCCCTTTAATTGTGTTCTAAAGCGCACTATTTGGCCCAAAAACTGTGTCATCCATTGTTCCAGGTCAGTACCTACATTTTGGATTTTTTCTGGAATTTTTCCAGAGTTTTTTCAGAATTGCTTAGAGTCTTGTCTGTAGACTGGTTTGGGTACTTCATTTCTATTTTTAGTCTCCCTTAGGCTTCAATCCACTTGATTTGTCTCTTTGAGGAAGGAAAAAAACGCTTAGGGTTTAGAGTACACCTCCACATTGTTAGGAAGAGAGTTGTTGAGTGAGGAGTCTAGGGTTTTCAGCATTTTTAGCCACTAATTTTCAGAATCTAATCCATTACTTTTCAGCTCTTTTGGATAGGTTTCTTTTAACCTTTCTACCTTTATATTTTGGGTTTTCCTTTCCCCCTTAGGATCCCCTTGAGCATCTTAGGTTTTAGAGCTTCACACCTATCCTTTGCAACTTTTTTCACCTCTGATTTTTTATGTTTCTCTGCACCATTTATAGCAGATTAGTGCCTTTAGATCCCAGTCCCTTGACATTAGATCTTTTAGGCCTCTTTATGTGTCTTTGAGTAGCTTGTTTTCCCTCTCTTTCTTAGCTGCTTAGTAGCCCTTGTGGGTGGGGTTTTGTGTGTTTGATTGGATGTTTATTTTATGTCATTTTCATATTTATTTATAGTATTTCAACATTTTACTTTTAGCAGCACATGGTATCATGAAACATGTTTAATTAACTCATCCACTTGACACATGATTTTCACATACTCACACCCTAAGCGAACATGAACTTGGTTAACACCGCCAAGCCAAGACTTGAAACACTACACCTTAATAAATCAACACACATAGATCAAGCCCACTTGGGCACCAGGGCCAAAAAATATTTGAAGTGTAGGTGTAGGATCGGTGGGATAGGTTTCCAATAACACCCATCGATCGCTTTAATTGAGACATAAAATTTGACATATTAGGGAGCTTAAAATCTTCACCATCCCACAGTCCAAAGCCGGAGTGCGTTAGAAACCCGATTCAGAGGGGGTTAGGCTAGGTCATCGTGTGAGTGGTTCTCCTCGGGGCTACCCAACTCGTGGCAGGGAATCCCGTGCGGTGGTTGACTACCAAGAAGCTCAAGAATTGACCACCCCCATGGGACGAAGGTAACCATAGTGACCAATCTTAGGAAAACACCCTATAGGACTGGCTGTGGGAAGCAATTGGTTCTCTACCCTACCTTTCTCTAGACAACTCTGCTTGTGGGGATGAGATTCCGTCAAGTAAGAAGTTCTTTAGAAGGCCATCTGAAACAGTAGATCTAGGATTGTTTGAGGATTTAGATCACCTATATGCTAGAGGTATTTTTCTTTGATAGGACATGTTTTCTTGTATTAGAGTAACATCAATAAAATAGTTAATTTACACTTGGCACCGCTGCACTAGGTGTTTGCTTGTGGTTTGTTGATCTTTCATTCCTATCATCACCCTTTAGTCCTTAGATCATTATTATCTGAAATATCATTGCACCCCTTAGGCATTTTTCATGTCAAATTAGAGATCTTCACCCTCTTTTCCCATTAGTACATGTTACTCCTCCACATCGAGTTAGAGTTCATCCTCCTAGTCCTCCATTGAGTCATCATTCTGATTCCGATTCTGCTGATTCATCCAGTTCATCCTTTGATTTCACATCTTCTCAGCTTTATATTGCCACCATGTTAAGCATTAACGTGGGTGTGGGAACCCAGGGTGGTAACCTATTATGAAACCAGCTCACAAAAAGATAGATCAACGCCTTAGAAATAAGCCTCTTCAAGGGGGAAACCTCCTTTACATTACACAAATGAAAAATTCTTGGATAATTCAAATGACAAAACCTCCTTTCTATATATAGGGGTCTACGGGGTCACAATATAACCAATCTGACCTAACAATAATAATATAAAGGCACAAAAATAACAATAGAGGGATTCTATGGGGCACAATAATAATAATAATATGGGGACAACAGGGGCACAATAATAACAATAAGCAATACAACGACAATAGTAATGGGGGGATCACTAATATTATAGGGACCTAACATGCCCCTCTCCTTCAAAAAAGTGTTGTCCTCAATGCTTGAGTAGTTCTGGATGCTTCTGTATAAAATTCTCATCCTCCCATGTGGAATCTTTAATGGGTAAGTTCTTCCACTTGATGAGATACTCTAAAATTGATCGTTTTCGTAGCTGTCGAGTTCTTGTTTCTTTGACTGCTTCAGGTTCCTATATGATTTTTCCTTCCTCATCAAGTTCTAGCAATATTGTCTAAACTGGAAGCTTGTCACCTATAACCTTCTTTAAGCATGAAACATGGAAAACTGGGTGCACTCGAGAAGCTGCAGGAAGCTCCAATTTGTATTCCATAGTACCTATCTTTTCCAACACCTTGTACAGACCATAATAAATTGGTGATAATTTGTTATCCTTCTTAGCTTGCTTGAGGGACATTTGTTTATATGGTTGTAGCCGTAGGAATACCCAATCACCTACATCAAAACTTCTTTCGTTGCGATGTTGATTTGCCTGCTGTTTCATTCTATTATGTGCCAAGGTGAGGTTATCCTTTAAGAGTTGGAGAACTTGTTGTTGATGCTCGATGTGATCTTCCACTGCTTGAACCTTAGAATTTTCTCTTAAATATGATGTGATGGATGGTGGATTATATCCATAAAGTGCCATAAATGGGGTCACTTTTGTTGCAGTATGGAAGGGAAGTGTTATACCACCATTCAGCCAAAGGAAACCATTTGACCCATTGTGTCTGTTTATCAGATACAAAGCAACGAAGATATCCTTCCAAACATTTGTTTACTATCTTAGTTTGTCCATCAGATTGAGGATGATAAGATGAGCTATGAGGTAACTGAGTACCAAGACAAGAAAATAATTCTGTCCAAAAATTTCCAGTGAAAATGGAATCTCTGTCACTTACAATAATCTTTCAGTTTCCATGTAGCTTTTGAATTGTTTCCATAAATGCAGTAGAAACTGTACTCGCTTTAAATGGATGAGATAATGCACAAAAGTGTGCATACTTGGTAAGTCTATCCACTACCACCATGATAACACTCTTTCCTTTGGACTTGGGTAAACCTGTGATAAAATCCATTGAAACCTCCTCCCAACGTTGGCTTGGAATGGATAAAGGTTGTAATAGTCCTGGAGTCTTAATTGTTTCAACTTTATTTTGTTGGCAAACCAAACATTGTGCCACAAACTTTTGAATATCCGATTTAAGGCCATCCCAAAAAAAATCCTTCTTAACCGTGTGGTAGGTTTTTAGAAATCCTGAGTGCCCTCCTAAGGGAGAGGTGTGCAATTCCCTAAGAATCTTTTGTTTGAGTTGGGAATTCTTACATGTGTATAGCCGATCCTTGTACCATAACGAATCATTTTTCCAGATAAATGTATCAAATGTATTGGGATCTTGTTGTATCTTTTGAATGAGTGCCCACACTTCCTCGTCATTCTTCCATTCATCCCTTGCTTTGTTTATCCAATCTGGTTCGATAATAGAAATGGTGCAAAGAAATGCTTCCACGTCCTCATCCTTTCTTGAGAGTGCATCTGCCACAACATTTTGCTTCCCTTTTTTGTAGATGATTTCAAAGTCATAACCCAACATCTTTTTGACCCATTTTTGCTACTCTTCTAAAGATAATCTTTGTTCTAAAAAGGATTTAAGACTATCATGATCTATTTTTACCTTGAAGTGTCTTTCCATTAGGTAGGGTCACCATTTCTTAAGTGCATGTAGTATTGCCAACATTTCCTTCTCATATAAATACTTTCCTTTGATTGGATTACTTTCGAAAGTAATGGGTCTTTCTTCTTGCATTAAAACAGCACCAATTCCATTTCCTGAGGCATCACATTCCACAATAAAGGTTTTTGTGGAGTCCGGTGTAGCTAAGACTGGTGCTTGGCACATTGCCTCTTTAAGATGTTCAAATGCCTTCGTTGCTTCTGGAGTCCATGAAAATGCATCTTTCTTCAATAATGTTACTAGAGGTGCTGCTATTCTCCCATAATTCTTAACAAACTTGCGATAATACCCTGTCCTCGTAGTTGCTTTATGGATGTGGGGATTTTCCATTCCTTAATGGTTTTAATTTTTCTAGGGTCTACCTTAACACCTTCATGAGATACAATATGACCCAAATATTCCACCTCTTGTACCCCAAAGAAACATTTGGAGATTTTTGCATATAATTGTTTCTCCTCCAATAGTTTGAGCACCATGTCAACATGTTGGAAATGATCCTTCCAAGACTTGCTGTAGATTAGTATATCATCAAAAAATACTAACACAAATTTTCTAAGGAAGGGTTTGAAAATGGAATTCATCAAACCTTGAAATGTAGAAGGTGCATTAGTAAGGCCAAAAGACATGACCAAAAATTCATAATGACCCTCATGAGTTCTAAATGTTGTTTTTGGAATGTCTTCAGTCTTCATTCTGATTTGATGATATCCTGAACGAAGATCCAACTTGGTGAAGTAAATTGATCCATGCAATTCATCCAATAATTCATCAATGACAGGAATGGGAAATTTATCTTTAATAGTGAGCTTGTTGAGCTCCCTATAATCTGGACACATGCACCATGATCCATCCTTCTTGTGAACTAATACTACTGGAGCAGAGAAAGAACTTTGACTAGGTTGAATTATACCAGCCTCTAGCATTTCTACAACCATACGTTCAATTTCACTCTTTTGGACATAGGGATATCTGTAAGGCCTGATGTTTGGAGGAACACTTCCTGGAATCAAATTAATAGCATGATCATGATCACGAATAGGTGGAAGGCCCTTGGGAGTCTCAAATACCTTGGAATGATTGTCCAAGACTTTTTGGAGATCTAGATAAATGGATGATTTCGATGTGGGAACCTCTAGTGAACATAATTGTGCAATTATGCCTCGTTGTTCTTTCTTTAGAAGCTTTGTCATTCTGTTAGAGCTGATTATCTTTCCCGGTTTCCCTGCGATACCCCTTAATTCAACTTCCTTTCCTTCTAAAGAGAATTTCATGAAACGTTCTTGAAAATTAAAAGCTATTGTACCCAAGGATTGTAGCCATTGGACTCCTAGTACAACATCAGCACCACCCATTGGAATGGAAAGAATTGGGCTATTCAATACATATTCTCCCATGGATAGCTTTGTATTATTGCACTTTCCTGAGCAATTTATGGTTCCTCCACTTGCAACCATCACTTGACATTCTGGTGCTGGATATAGGAAGCAATTTAATTCCTTGGCTATCTTACAATGAATAAAATTATGGGTACCTCCCAAATCAATCAACACTATTACCTTTTTCTTCTTGATATGCCCTTCTATCTTGATAGTTTGAGGAGTGGTAATTCCAGCCAATGCATTACAAGATATGGTCAGATTCATTTATTCTTTTTCTAGGGTTTGTTCCTGGTGTATATCCTCTTCTTTTGACATTTCTTGTTCCTTTTCTTCCTCCTCTTCACAATCTATGTAAAATAATTTCTTCTTGGCACACTTATGACCTTTAGTGTATTTGCTATCACAACTGTAACAAAGCCCTTTTTCTCTTTTTTCTTCCAATTGTTGTGGTGTCAACCTTGTAGGTTATGGATGGCTAGGGGCAGTAACACTTCCATCTTTATGATTGTGAGTGGTAGGCTTCCTTGTTGCCATAATTTTGCTTTCCATTTTTCTTGCCAACCTGAATGCCTTCTCCAATGAATCTGGTTCCCAAAGGCGAACCTCATGTTGGATGTTATCTTTTAAAGTCCCTATGAACACATCAATCCTATGCTCCTCTAGAATATCTTTTACCCTTATATTCAATTTTTGGAAGTCCTCAACGTGCTCCATCATTGAACCCTTTTGTTTGAAATTTATCAATTGGCTAAAAAAAGTGATGCTTTTTGTATCCTCATAGTGTGCTATCATTTCATCTATAAAAATAGCCTAAGTGACAATTTTTTTACAAGAGCAAAGCCATCGATACCATACAAACTGATTTGGTTCCAAATATAAAGTTGCAATGTGTACCTTTTGTGTGTTTTCCACATTATGGAGATCGAAAAATTGCTCCATCTATAGTATCCATGTTCCAGGATCCTTTCCATCAAACTTCCTCATATCGATCTTTGGAACATGGTGGTTCTTCGATCCAACATTAGAGTCTATGAAATCATGATTAACATTTATTTTGTTCTCATCATGAGTTTCCTTTACTACCCTTTCGCCATTAGTAAGCATTCCTTGTAGAAACTTTGTCAAATATGTCTTCAAATTTGTCTGCAAATCTTCCATGCCTTTCTTTAAATCATCCATCTTAGCTTCCACGCCATCCATCTTAGCTTCCACGCCGTCCATCTTAGTTTCCACACCGTCCATCTTAGCCTCCACGCCATCCATCTTAGCTTCCAAGTCATTCATCTTAGCTTCTACGCCTTTCTTTAAACCATCCATCTTAGCTTCTACGTCTTTATTTAAACCATCCATCTTATTTTCTATTACCTTTTGTGCGAGTGAAATTTTTTGCACTTGGTTTCGTAATATTGATATATCATGTTGCATTTCTTCCTCTTCTTCATGAGTCATGCTAGAGCTTTCAGGTTGCTTACTAGGTGTTTCCATTTTCTTTCTTCGGGGCATCAATTACCGATAATAATGCTTCACTATGCCCTTTGAATTCCTTCAAACTAATTTTTCAAACCAAGCTTATGCAAAAATTTTAAAAAAAATACACACCTTTTTTCACTTTGTAGGAGCTCGATATTGAATCTGATGTACCTCTGTAATTTTGGATCTCCTAGTTCTAAAATCATGACCTACAGTAGCCCTCTGCGTCCTCTTTCCAATTCCACCAGTCTAATCGAAATTGGATTCTCCAAGGAAGAGTTATGCCAAATCTCCCACGGTGACCTGATTATAGACTAGTTCAGTAGAGCGAACTTGTACGACATGCCACGTGTCACTGTTTCGACCTTAGTACTTGAAACTGATACACAGAAAACTAGAGGCCATCCTCTTTCTGAAACTTCTTATGATATTTCAATTTGATGCTCAAAACAAAAGTTATGATGATTTTCCCCAGGTCACCTATTTGGAATGTAATTCGGGAGTCTGCAAAAACTCCAACTTCCTCAGATCATATCTCCACAAATATAGCGAGAAAAGCTCTGAAATTTGGACCCGAAGTTCAGAACTATTTCGGCCCAAATGGTTTTTTTTAGCTTCTGAAACGTCACAGGAAAAAAGTTATAGCGAAAATGGAACGATGACCTGTTTGGAGCAGCGAAACCCTAGAATCCAAAGCTCTGATATCAAATGTTATGAAACTAGCTCACAAAAAGATAGAAAATATAGATCAACGCCTTGGAAATAAGCCTCTTTGAGGGGGAACCTCCTTTACATTACACAAATGAACAATTCTTGGATAATTCAAATGACAAAACCTCCTTTCTATATATAGGAGTCTACGGGATATATATATATATATATATATATATATATATATATATATATATATAATTCTTATTTCATTAATAAGATTCTTTTACCACTCAGAAAGAACAGTTCGGCAAATACGAAGGGCTCTGAACGGGAAGGCGATGGCGTTTCTTCAAGAGATCAGGGTTTCAGATGGTCTGGATGCCGTCGCTGCCCTAACAGATCAGCACTGCGCAGAAACGGAGGGATGCCTGGCAGATGCAGTCGCTGTGCAAGACCTCTCCCTTTGGATTTGGCCCGGATCTACTACCGGAAAGCCGTTTCAAGATTCGGAACAAAGCAAACAGAAACTGGAGTTTATCCTTCCCTTCTCGGCTCAGGATGCTTCATTCAAGATGGATCTGGGTGCCATTTTTCACTGCGCTTGGCTGCATGCATCAAATCAGCCAGATCCCAACCAGTATAGAATAGAGGCGATGGTGATGACGTCTTTACGAGAGATCAGGGCTTCAGATCTGGTTTGCGCTACTGATCAACACTGCGTAGAAACGGATGGGGGACTGGCAGATGGTTTAGCAGCGTATGACCTCTCCTATTGGGTTTGGACCGGATCTACTGCCGGAAAGCAGGCTCAAGATTTGGAACAATGCAAACAGGGAATGGAATTATACCTTCCCTTCTCGGTTCAGGATGCCTCATACAGGACAAATCTGGTTACCATTCCCCACGGCTCTTGGCTACTTGCATCAAAACAGTCGGATCCCAAACAGTATCGGATAGCTGTGTTTCTCCATGTGAGGGTTTTTCCCGGGATAGGAAGCAGCGTCTGCATCTTTGGCAAAAAGATCCGGCAGACTGTTCCTCTACCCCCTCTCGGAAAGCAGCGGGCCTGATCTGACACATTCTGGCAGCTCTCAACCAATTTGTTTGCAGACCAAGCATGGGGCGAGAGCTTGGCTCTGGATCCCCTGCGATCTACAGTACTCGGGCACAGATCGGGTCACAGGCTTTCAGATCTAGACCTCTGTAGAGCAGATCTACCCCTATGCAGGCCAGATCTGGAAACGCACCCACCGAAAAAGACGACTAAAGATAAAAAAAGCTCTCTCTTTATTAGATCTATGGGAGGGAACACAATATGCATCGAAATAGGGATAAGGGAGGCAACAGAAATCCTCAAACAGAGGATACATGAAAAGACTGGAATCCCACCATGCAAACAACTCCTCCTCTACGCAGGGAAGGTAATTCAGGAGGGGTTCAAACTAATGGAATACGGTATAGCAAAAGACTCTACCATCTGTCTCAACACAGGATTACGCGGAGGCTGCCCCAGCTCAAGTTCAAAAGGACCTGTTTCCTTCAAAGATGCAGTCAAAGGGAAGATGGAACCACAAAAGAAACCAGAACAGCAAGCTACAGCACCAGGGGCATACATTGTTGAGCAGACAACACAGAACCCTACTTTAACAATCTCCTTACCAGAGGTAAATGAAATTCAAACTGATTATTCAACTAAAGCAGTGATATGCAGGTTCAATGGATTCTGGCCCAAACCGGAAGCCCTTCGTCAATGGATCTACTCCATATGGACATAAAACAGTGATATCCACCTCTGTTCAAAAGGATTCTTTATTGTCAAATTTGACACCATAAAGGATAAAGAATATGCTCTGAACGAGGGACCATGGTTTTGGGGAAACGCTGGCTTTTTCTTGAAACCTTGGTTCCCGGATTTCGACCCAAACAGCATGGTGGTCACCAAAATGCCAGTTTGGGTAAAATTGTTTAACCTTCCTATACACTTTTGGCACTAAAAAGTACTGGAAGGAATAGGCAATACCCTGGGATCTTTTATAAAAGAAGATCATGAGCGCCTATCCAAGGATATATACACATTTGCCAGGATATGTGTGGAGGTAGACCTCAGTCAAGGCCTACCAGATCACATTCTTCTAATACATAATGGAAAACAATGGGCTCAACCACTGGATTATGAAAACACCGCCTTCTGCTACCGCATATGTCGACAAACAGGTCATCTTCAGAGTGCATGCCCACAAAACAAAAAAGATAGGAAAAGGAGACAACCACCAAAGCCGAAAGGATGGCAATTTTCAGCCACATGGGCAGAGGATGTAGAAGAGGATATAGAAGAGGAAAGGAATGCAGGAACCACCAGCAATCTACAAGAAGATGAAGATGGAAGGAATAACCCAGAAATCAGCAAAGAAAACTATCCACACCACCTACTGAACAATGAAAATCTGATCGAAGGAGCAATAGACACAAATGCAGGTATCCCACAGCAGCAATATGAGAACAACAGGCAGGATATTGGAGGCAGCAAACGAGCATACTCGCCATCAAGCACAGATTCTGAAAAGGACATCATGGCTGCCACAAATGAAACACAAATGATTATTGTAACAGCTCCGCCTACCAATGAAGGTTGGCGGAAAGTGGAAAAAAAGAAGGGTAGGAAAGCCTAGATTGACTATTTGATTGATTATTAGCTCCTGATTAGCAGGACAAGTTTTGTTACAGCATATCCTATTCAGCATCTACAACATGTAATTTTACTCATAATGAATAAAATTACGATTTTTCCAGTGGAAAAAAATATATAGGAGTCTACGGGATCACAATATAACCAATCCGACCTAACAATAATAATATAAAGGCACAAAAATAACAATAGAGGGATTCTATGGGGCACAATAATAACAATATGGGGACAATAGGGGCACAATAATAACAATAAGGGATACAACAACAATAGTAATGGGGGGATCACTAATATTATAGGGACCTAACATAACCCAGGTACCAACTAGGGTTCCCCCACCAGTGGAACCCCCACTGGTGTGGTCACTCATACTCCCTTGCTTCCTTTTATGGTTGGTTTGAGTCTCCCAGATTTTAGCCAGCTTATCAATGATCCTCTTCTCCACGATCCCACTTGGCTAGTTATGCCCACTGAACTCCCTTCAGACATCCCAAAGTTTGAAGGTAAAACTGGAGAAGATCCAACTAATCATGTTCGCTCATTCCACATATGTTGTTCATCAAATTCCATTATTTAAGACTTGATCCATCTTTGTTTGTTCCAATGCAGGCTCATTGGAGTTGCTACTAAGTGGTATGTCGATCAACCGAGAGCCACTCATTAAAATTTAGCGACTCTTGCCACAACTTTTCATTCCTATTTATACTTACCTCTCCGTTATGATACCGATACCAAACTTTTGACTTCTTTTCGACAAACTTCTACCACTCAAATTTTCGACCATGTTTAGGAATGGCGTAGAAGGAGGAGTATCTATAGAGCTCTTCATTTCGAAGACTGAGTCAATATGGATTGGTTCCTTAGATCGTTGTTGGCCCCCATTGCTAAATATGTCACATCACACTTCCCCCATTCTAAGGAAGAGGCACTCCAAATAGCCTTAAAATTTGATCTTATCTATGCCCAATCAAGTTATGTTTACATTGTCATCCCCAATCTGCCTCGACCTTGTGTTGCTAATGCACCAGGGGCATCTCATGCTGCGAATGGAATTTTTGGAACCATATCACACCCTCAACCATATGCTCCTCCTTAGATGAGTTATGGTCCACCTCAGGGAGGGACCAGTTCCACTTACAATTATCCCTCCCCCAATCCTCCACCAGGAAACCCTTATCCAGGTCCCAACACACCATATGCATATCCCCATCCGCATCAACAAATGTCAGGGCTAGCTGTTGCACCACCTGTTTATCCCAATGCTGCCCCATCTCCTTATTATCAGTATGCACCACCTAACACTCCATCTCCTCCAGCACCAATGCCCTAGCCCCCCATGCCTGCTCCCCCTCCGCCACAACAACCACCTCCTCTGCAAGGACAAGTGTATGCTCAGCAGAGTGGACCCAATCCCCCTAAACCCAAGAAAAGGAACAAGGGGAATGGTAATATGAACCAATAGTCTCAAGGTAATCAAGGCAACCTGGGTCCTCCACCCAATGCCCCTCAGGGTCCTCAACCTAAATCCATAGCCCAACAACAGGGCGGTGAGCCCAAGCAAAACAAGGGTCTTCATATGAACAAACCTTATGCTTTTTGTGGCATATATGGTCATTATACCCATGATTATCCACTTTTACCTCATATTCAACAAGTATGAGAACCTCAAGCAGCGTCTTGAAGATTGCAACCCACCGACCCTCCTCCCCCTCATGCTTCATCTCAACTGGAAATGCTTATCAATCCTTTCCCTCACTAAGGATATATATCTACCCAACCTACACAAGGTTAGGCATCTCAACTAGCTCCACCATTTGGTCACCATGATTATTAGATTCTTCTGATGAATTCTGATGAGGTAAATACCGAACAAGTCAACCTTCAGACTCGATCGCACCAATATGACAAGCCACCCGCTAAGTCAGTGACTGAGTCCCAACCCAAAGTGTCCATCGAGCCTTTATTGTCATCCAATGGTACCTTATAGATCCCTCAGCCTAAGGTTGAGGTTATTCCCAAGATTCCCAAAGGTTCATTACATCATAATGTTGCTTCTGCCAAAGCCGCCCATACATATAGCATAGTATATGACTTGGCACAGTGTCTTGTTGCCATTTCAATATTAGAAGTCCTCCGTATGTGCCCATCGCAATGGAAAGATATATTATCTACCTTGGTTTTCTTGGATCCTCAATACGATCAAATTATTTTCTTTCATGTTGACAAGTCAGAAAATCCACCCCTACCTTCATCTGTTGCATTTAAAATACCATTCTCCATTAGAAACGACATTGTTCAACAGTGTATCATCAATGAAGGCACCTCCACCTGTGTGATGGCTACCAGTGTTTGGAAGCAACTTGGTTCCCCCGATTTATCCCCATCCTCCATCACTCTTCGGGCACGGGATGGTCATCCCTCACAACCCCTTGTCTTAAATCGCAATTGCCTAGTCATAGTTTTCGGCAAGGCTGTCTACATTAACATTGAAGTCATTGATGCTCCCTTAGACTATAACATACTTTTGGGTCGTATTTATACTTATTCCATGTCATTTGTCACATATGTGGTTCACCGTAAGATGTTATTTCCCCATAATGTAAAGATCACCACTGTTGATCAGTTGACGTACTATGACCCCAAAACCCAGACTTCACCTCAGTCCAACATTTTCTCCGTGACTGAGAATACAAATGTCTCGTCCTTCACCAATGTCTCTCCAGGAGTCTACAAAGATTCCACTTTTCTTGTTGCTTACTATGGTCCACTGCCTACCCCTTTTGAGCCTAGCTCATCCAGTGTTTGCATGCTCCAAACATCGTGGGCTGCCCACAAATGGTCGGGTATGCCTTCACAAGAGACTGCACCTCTGCAACCTGTTGTTCCTAACTCAACCTTGCCTCTCGGTACTACTTCTCAAGGATCCTTTCCCTTAGCTAGTGTCTCTCCTAACCCATTTCCACCCCAAACCGTTTCCCCATACCTTAACCATCTCAAAGAAATTCCTCCAGGCCACTATTCTTTTGGTCAGATACCTTTCTTATTTCCACCTCCCGGAGTTTATTCTACACCTTTCATGGCTACATTGAATCTACCCAACGTTACCTTGGCGACCCTAGTCTTGTAAATCGATCCTTCTCCAAGCACTCCACCCAATCAACTTAAACCTTACATGGCTTTGACCCCGGTCCAACCTGTTGTTCCTACCCATGCCTTTGCTTCACTTCCACAACAACCTCAATAGGAGCCAACTCCTGTTGCGAAAGTGTCTGGTGAGTGGGGAAAAGCCCAGAAAAAGGGAACTAAAGACAAGGCCTCCCCAACAACTCTAGCTCCTCCTAAGCCACCAAAGCCTATTTCTCCTTGTGCTTTGTGTGTTGTTGCCAGTAATGCCACCAATAATTGTCCTGAACTCCATCATGTTAAAGATGTGGCCGCTGATTCCTTCCTTGATTCTAACATTCCTGAGTTCCAGGTCACCTTACGTGAGTCAACCAAGAAAAGCAGATAATTATGGACAAATCACCCTTGTGCTTTTTGTGATAATTATAATTACTATTCTCATTGTTGTTCCCGTCTCGAAGATTTTCGTGATACACTTCAAGTGCTTTGCAAATTAGAGGTCGTCGTAGTGATTCCACCTCTCCTCTACCTACGGATTCTAGTCGCACTCCTACACTGGAATAGGAGGTCTCTCAAACACCCAATATGATCCCTCCCCTTGATGTCAAGATGACGGATAATACCGCTCCTATTCTCTACCTATCGTCATCCATGAGATCGATTCATTGGAAATCCCATAATGTCTCCTATTTTGATTCTGTTGAACCTTCTTCGACGAACACCCCAGTCTCAACATCGGTAGATATTCCATCTACTTTTCATATGTCTCCCAACCTTTACGATGCATATGTGAACCTTGTATCTCATGAATATGCTTCAGGTATATCTTCTCCATGGTGTGGTCCCTCTTCCTCCAGTTCGCCCATCTTCCATTTTGATGAAGACATCATGGAATCCATGACCACCACTTATTATCCTTGGGATGATATGCACCATCGTGTGTACTTCCTTCCGCAACAAATCCATGATCAATATGTTGTGGAATCTAAAGGATTCATCCATAGTGAGGTCGATTAGTTTAACCACCCCTTACTTCGAACCCATTAATTCGAACCACATCACATTACATTACCACTCAATGTTTGGGTAAGGGGGAATCCATTTTTTGAGAGTCCAAGAGAAGCAATTCTCGCAAAACCTCTTAGTGTATCTAGTAGTGTTGACTCTAGTACCATTATTCTCCCCCATTTAGAAGAACCTCTAAAGTCCCATATCACTTTAGATCACTCTAGGGATGATCCACTTAATCATTCCTCCATATTACCTCAACAATCCAGTCCCTTAGACATTTTTGTTGTTCAACCACCATGCTTTCTAGGTGAGCATCAATTCATTATATGTGAAGCCACTCTTTGGAATAGTGACACCATGTCTGCAAACCCATAAATTCAGTCCATTTGACTTATATATGCAGTGCAAAACAAGATTTTTAATCCACCATTTCCTTTCTCTAATTGTATCTTTCCACTCTTCTCACAAGAAGACAAACATAACATAAAGAAATGGTGAATTGCATCATCAAAATGTGTTTAGAGTCCACTACTCTAAATACATCTGGTATGCCCATAACATGCTTCATCCATCCATACAAAACTGGGGGGAACATATGCCCCTCATATCCTCATCATACTTTGGAGGATCTCGTGCCATTCGTCTCGAACGCTTAAATCCATCCTTTGAGCTCTTGGAACACAATGACGCTCCATAAAATCCTCCTACTAGGGGGCATCATTACCACCTTTGAATACCGTATCAGTTCTCCCCACCACATATGTTGGGGGGTAGTATCTCATGATTAGGGGCATGATGGCCCCCTAGCCACCTTCTCACTTGATTAACATAAGTCTCTACCTAGACCCCAACAATCTAGGTATGGTTGATTATCCTCTTTTTCCTTGGATAGTTTGTCCTATCGGCCTTTCCAGCGAGCCATGTACACATCACATATTGTAGATCATTGATACCACCTATTTAAACATTATACTCTATGAGATGACACACTTGCCACCCAGTCCCCATGTTTGACTTGGTGGGTGGGGATGATCCTAGACCTTCTCTAGTAGTTCATTCTCGTGTTCTATCTGGCCTTGATTCTTCACCAGGAACCATCCTTCCACGAAGAATTAAGGCCATTTTCTAGACAAGTAAGTCATTGATCCAAACTCTAATGGTCAGTTTTTCCACTATGATCTCCACAAGATTTAGGGCCTTCTCCTCCTCTCCAAATTCTCCACAGCTCACTATGTAAATGAATTAGATTTGGAGGCAAAAGCCCCTTTATAAGAAAAGCCCTAGTTTTTATGTCGACCATTGTGACCAAACCATAGCTTCGTCTGATGAACCGTCAGCACCATTGGAAATATCTCACCTAGTTCTATCATGGGTCTCTCTTTGCTTTTGGTAATTTGACACTTCGCCGAGAAGCCAATTTTTCCATGAGGTTTCACTTTGGCGCCTCTTAAAACCAAATTTATTCATTTGAGCCACTCCAAATCTAATATCACATTACCTTTGCACTGGTTGACTCACACATGTCAAATTTCATCATGAGTAACCATCATTTACTCATGTTTTCATGGTCCCCTCCAGGCCTCTCCCATGTGGCAGCATCATCGAGTCGCCCTTGTTCAGAGCATCAAAGATGAGTTACCCTTGTATTTATGGAGTTTGTTATGCATCCCCTTGTGTCCCGTTATAGTTTTTCATACATCGTCATGTCGTATCCCTCCAATTTTACTCATATTTCACCTCCAGTTGTATTGCTCCGTCTTTGTCGAAACCCCGTTTGAGTCATTGACCATCTCCTCCAGAATCGAGTTAGTCGTTTCCAGGTCAACCATGCTTATTATGCTCTGACAAGGGAAGTCATCAGTCTACCACCCATATTATTTCGTTCCATCATCATCCCTGGTTTCAATCCATCAATCACTCTACTATGACTCCTCGTGCCTTTGTTAAGGATTCCTCATTGCCTTAACTCTGGCAAGCCCTCTTCTATCGACCTCAACACATTTATTCCAGAAGAGTGGTTTAGAGGGCGGTGTACCTTGGTTCCAGATTCCATTTTTTTCGGTGCCTCAGATCAAGCAAAGGGACTCCTTATTTCCCTTTGACTTGATTGTTTCTCACGTGCTTGACATCATCGCCTAATCGAACGATTGATATTCATACACTTAACGATTCTGTGATCCAGACGATTGTCCCAGTGATTCTCGAGTGTGTGTGAGATGTTTCAAACCTCATGAGGGCGTGGCCCTTCAGGTAGCAACCCACATGCCCGGATGACCACAGATGTTGATCCAACCTCAGATGAAATTCCATATATGTGATGGGTTCAGTTTCCGTCGGTTGTAGTGCCCACAACACACATGTCTCCTTCAAACGATCCATGTAGATATTTAGCGCATTTTCCTATTCAGCAGGGCTTCCTTGGTTCTCATCCCCCCTCACCATGTCATCTCGAGGGGCATTATATCTCATGTACTCATATGTTCTTGTATTCAGTCCTGGCCTATGTTTTTCCAGGTGCATTATGTATATGGGATCCATTGTATTATTTTCTAGACCATTGATGCCAGTGTATCATGTTTCATGTATCATGTACTTTGTAGCTCAATCCCATATTGTTGGGCTCATCATTATTATTTGTACACAATTATCTTGGCGGGTATGGGTATGCCTCCCTCGCCTTATTTGAGATCATGTACTCCCACATAAAACGATACTTCTATTAGTTCAGTAGGTCTCGCCCCCTCCAATTTTGTCCATCCTTGTACTGCTTCAATTCTCTCTCTCTCTCTCTTTGACTCCCCTTGTGATTTATTGTGGAAGTGTAACCTACAACATATTTCGATCATACGATTTTCTCCTAACACTCATATGTGTGGGGTAAATCTGTTATCACCAAAAAATGATCACCTAACCATTTCTAACTAGGTGGATCGAAATACACCATGTAGATTTAATTTTACCATAGTAAAATCACTTTCACTGTGGAAATTAAATTAGTAAAACACTTTTATTAAATTATTTTCTGATTTAAATAAAAAAACCCCATGAGAATAATTAGATAAATCATTATTTATTTAATTTCCTCTAGGAATATTTATTAAATCATTATTTAAATAATTATTCCTTACCACATTTGACTAAATCCCATAGGAATAATTAAATAAATCACTATTTATTTAATTTTCCTTATTTCTGTTGTTTGAATAATTATTAAATCACCACTTAATAATTATTTCAATTTCACACTATTCTTAATTCTAGCGAAATAATTAATAAATCATTTTATTTGTTAATTATTTCTAAATAAAGATATTTAATCATTTTAAATATATTTTCTCTCTTCAATAAATATAATAAAGTACTCCAAGTGGTTAGATCTTGATTTGGTTAATATTATTTTATTATTCTCCATTTTGGAGATTAACTCAATACTTTGTTATAAATAGGATGGTTTTTCATTCATTCTTCACCATGTGTCATGCGGAAAGAGTCAATAGTGCGGACACAACTGACCTCCCTAGAAGCAAAGGCTTTCTAGTGACAAACAAGACAAATAAACACTACCTTTCTCTAAACATGCATCGAAAATACAAGTAATCAGGTGATTGTAACATACCTTTAGTCCAACGCTTTGTAGTAGTCCAGCCTCGCCGATCCGGATGAGCTCCTCCTTCTCTTCGAAACCTGCATTCACTAACAAGCCAAAAGATTAAATAGCACCTGATAAACTCATAAAACAATACATATCCATCATAAAGACCAAGGAGTATATGAAACAAATCATGAATAACAATCTGTTGAGAAAAATGAGTTCATTTGTATTAAGTGGAAACAAAAGAAACCATTACAACCTGAGCCTTGGTGTTGTGCAGGTCCCTCCTAGGGTCCAGCAAGAGTTTTCCTTTACTTTGATCAGCTCACCCACTCTCAAATAAGGCTAGGAAAGGATGGGAATCTCTCCTCTCAAGCTTTACAAGGGAGTCCTAATTCCAGCAGCATCTACCCTTAGGAATGTTCAGCTTTCAACCTCCCCTCCCTTTGGCCCAACGCCTGTATTTATAGTGCTCTAGAGGAAGTTATTCAGGTCCACCATCAATGGGATAAGTCCCTCTTTGGATGGGATAGCTCCCCTCTTGATGGGATAAGTTCCTCTTTGATAGGGATACATGAACCATCTGGAGGCGCTCCATACACGTCAAACAAGCTTCTAGAATGCTCTAGAAATGACTACAAGTAACTTTTTTGGAGTGAAACTTGCGCCTTTTGACCTTTACAGGAGTACGCACCCATTGCTTTACAGACAGAGCGTACAAGTACGCAGGTATTGTGAACTTGGGGTGCGTACACGCAGGTAAGGCTAAGAGAAACTGTGTACCCAGAGATATATATATTTTTAATGACTTTCTCTCTTTCTTGGAGTTTGACATGGAGAGCAAAGGTATGAGGCTTGCCAAGGAGGATAGTATGACAGTTGATGGAGCCATACTAACTGCAAATAGTCATGGTGACAAATTTTAGTGTAACAGATTGCCCCCCTAAAGTGCGAAACCTGTAGTAGATAAGGGTTTTATATTATCTAGGAAGGGTGAAGCACTTTATCATTTCAAGGATTATCTTGTGGAGAGCCCAGTCGGAACCTGCAAGTATTCAACACAAAATACATATATAAGATCATATCATCGCTGAGGTAGGCATTCCCATACTCATATTGAAAACTTTAACTAACAAACTATCTACTGCTCTGATACAGGAATGATTTTGCAGTACATCATAATCATAGACTTTTTGTAGACACAGTATGGACGCATCCATCTGTTTATAGTTGGTCTACTATATAATGAATACAAAACTCCTCGCAGCTTGGATGGCAGAAACTAGATCCAGGGTCTTCATTTCTACTTCCCGAACAGGTACGATTCTATCCATGCGAATAAATGAGTTGATGTCGAACATGGTAGAAACCACTTGATTACCAATCAGTGATGTAAACTGTTAACAAGCGTGAGAGAGACCACCAGTGATGTCAATGGTTCTCAAAGTACCCAGTACAATCCATGAGATGTGAATGAATGAGTTGATGTCGAACATTTCACGGAATCCTTCGATCGAAAGTCAATGATGTAAACCGTCGTCAAAGGCGAGAAACCTGCCATTGATGCATGCAGACTTCAAGGTACTGACGATTCCCAGGTCATCTTTCTAGATAATGTGCTGATGTCGATAGAAAGCGACCCGTTGTAGGCAAGCCCACAACACGAAATCATATATCAAGTTGAAGAAATGTAGTTGTAAGGACTGACTCAGGGATGGTCAATATGGATGACGGGTATTTTGCGGATGAATGGTTTATATGCAGAGACCTCTTGAACACATAACGACACGACAGATGGCTTGGCGACATTTGACCCAAAGTTAATACCCGGCTGAAGACTTTCAATGTGGTTTGATCAACTGTGAGGCAAAGGATTTCCCAACCCAGGTGAATGCAAAGTGTCGTGTTCAAGAGTGGTAATAAGGCTTCTTCTAAGACAAAGGATAACAAATAGGTTCATTTTTCTCTCTTTTCCCCCACCATTTCTGGCAAGTACCTCTTTATTTTTTACAAGCTTGAGGAGGATAACATATGCTTGATTATAAGCTCATCCTTCGGATGAGTCCAACTTAGTTTTGGTTCGAACCCTAAGAAGGAGTGGTCCGTTCCTGTTTGTAATCGAACAGGTCCTTTACTGTGAAATTTTAACGAGTCCAGTATAGGAGAAACTCGGCGTTTTTCATTTTTAGAGTGTCTGAAAAAACTTAAGAAGACTCCAGGTTGAACTTTTTCGTAAAGTTGTGTCTCCCAAGTCCGAAAAAGTATAAAATAATACTTGAGAGAACCGCTTGATCTTGCGACCAAGGAGTACTTTCATGATTAGTGCCTCTGACCTGAAAAGTAAAAGGCGATCAAGGACACGTCGTTTTATTTCCAATATCGAGTTTGAAACGACAAAAACCCGGCAATCTTTTCCTGTTTTTACGGTCAGAAAAGGGCTATAAGAAGACCGTCTTTTAATTCCGTTTTAACGAGTGTAAATGAAACGCTCGGCAATATTTTCATGTTTTAGGAGTCAGAAAAGGGCTTAAAAGATGACTCTGATGTTTTGGTTCGTGAAAAATGATAATTTTCCCTGAAAGTCCTTTTGTCCTACACAAAAACGACACATTACTCATACCTGTTTAAGATAGGCAAAAATACATTGAAAAATATCCTTCCATGGTGAAAAATAAACAAACTTAGCATTCATTTATCCAAAAAACCTATAAAAAGACCTTTTACCATGTCATTTTTACCATTTTACTGTTGAGGGAGAGAAAAGGGCTTTTGGCAAGAAACTTCCCGTGGACTTTGCGGAGAATCCGACCGTCGGAATCGAGCGCCGTTTCTTTCAGGTATTTCACAACATCCTCCTCTTTGTTTTTATCAGTTTAGAATTTCATTTTAGGCCCTAGTTTGATTTTTTGGGGGCTTTAGGGTTTAAAGATCCGCTTTTCAGGGTACGCAGGTCCCCCATGGGTGACCTGTGTACCCCGACATTTTCTCCATTGGGAAAATGGCAGGTGTACGCACCCTACCTTCAGAGCAGTTGCGTACCCACGCTCTGTTTCTGAAGGCGGGGTGCGTACTCCGCGCAAAGCATTTTTAAACCCCCAAATCTCAAATTTGAACCATTAATTTTTGATTTAGTGAATTCTAATGGATGTTTGCTGGTGTGTAGATTGCCCACCATGCTTGATTGGCGCGAAATAGAACACGAAGATGTCGATTTGGCCGCAATAGATCATCAACCCTCCATTGATGCTTTGAAGGCATGCGGTCTCTACAAATACTGGGCCATACCTGGCATGAGGGCCCAGGTGCGATTCTTAGAGTGGCTGGTTGAAAGGTGGAACGTTCAGGATCAATGCTTTTACATCGGAGGGCACCAGCTCGAGATAGAGCCCTCAGACATATATTTTCTCACTGGTTTGCCTAATAGGGGCGAGCAACTGTCTCTGTTCGGGACTAGGCCGGGTGGCCAATCCCTTGCTAGTCTCCGGCTAGAGTGGTGCAATAATCAGCACCAGGAGAAGGGGATAGAAATCAAATACATATCCCAACCTGAACTTATGGTAATTGCCTTTACAGTTACCAGACTCTGCGGCGCAGCCACTTTGCACATTGCCACCGGGTCCCAAATGCGGATGGCGATAGATTGCTTCCGAGGCACCATTTTCAACTGGTGCGACGCTGTGTTGGCCAATATGAAGGGCCAACTGACTAGGGCAAAGAACGGGCAATTAAAGACCTTTGGGTATGGGCCTTTAGTTGTGAGCTTTGCCCTAGAGAGGGTTCCGATGCTGATCCCGCAGCATCTCACTGTTGCAGTTGGGCCTCCTCGGGAGCCAAAGTTGATGCGATGGGTTGCGGTGATGGCCCGGCATCCTGATGAGGGAGCGGGAGTTGTCTGATTTCCTGCGGGTTACTTTCACTAGTTGGAGGACCAGGTCTTTGCGATCCAAGATTTTCCTTATGCCGGAGTGGATTTTCGCGGTGATCCGGACATGGTTCTTCCACAGGGAGAACAATGGGACGACAGAGGTACTTCATTTTTCACAAATTTTTAAATTATTTACTTTTTTTGTTTTTTATATCGTCTCAAAACTGACAGTGACAATTTTAAAAATGCAGATGTAGGTCCACAGCGTCCAGCCAATCTCCAGCCATTCGAGAGAAGAGTACCAGTTGCACCAGCACCGGCCCCACAGGATGCGGCCGCAGAGACCTTAGCCGAGTTGGAACAGGACCTAGAGCGTCTCACGGCGGACATACCAAAGACGACTATAGACGATATTCCTATCCGACTTCAGTGCTATGTGGTCGCAGTCCCAGGACCTTTCAAGAGGTTCCTGTGTAGGGTAGCGCATGCAGTGGTGTCGTATAGAGAGCACCACCAGTGATTGGCTAGTCACTTTTTGTAGACACATGTGACATTTTGGTTTTTTGTACTTATCATTTTTGCCGATCATAAGGTGTTTTTCAACCTATGATCGAAGACGATGTATATTTTGACACACTCCTATCTATATATATCATTATTACCGGCTTATCTTGTTAAACATGTATGATGAAATGTTTTTAAATTTACATGTATGATTATCGCAAATGTCTGTCTAACATTCAAGAAGCAATTGCATCTGCTAATGTATTTAATGACCTTGGAATATGTTGATATTCAATGTAATCAAATTCACGTTCCAAGAGGCGCACTCTCAAAAATAACCTTAATAACACTGGATTTCTAATGGCATATACTCTATTAAGCTGTAATACAACGAGTTCAGAATCTAACCTCACTATCAAACTCCGAATCCCAAACGAAATAGATTCAGACAATAACTCAATCACTGCACTGTATTCTGCAATGTTGTTTGTTATTTGACCGAGGCTCACCCCATGCATAGAAACTAACTCGTCAGAGGGTGAATAGATAACCCAAGCTGCGGAAGAGATATTCTGTGTACTACGACAAGCACCATCAGCGAATCCAATGTACGTTTGGAGAGGCGTCGACATCTACAATATCAAGAGTAAAACCAAGATAAGCCAGAATAACGACGAAAAACACACTCTCTAAGCTAAGCACACTGTCTATACTAACAAACACACCAGCTAGAAAGAAAAACTAACCTAACTAAATCTCCCTACCCATCATTTAAGCATAATACCTCTTTAGGTAAAGTCCATTTCTGGGCTTACCCAAAGAGTCCCCATCTAAATCTACCAGCTCATAGGCCCTTTTTGCTAGCTTTCGCTTGACAATGTAGGGCCCATGCCACATAGGAACGAATTTTCCAGCACCTAATTTATCATTAGCTTGATCATATAATAGCACTAGGTCTCCTTCCGAAAAATTACGAGGGGTCACGTTGCGATCATACTGAGCTTTCATTCGTTTCGCGTGAGTCTCGATTGCTAATGCAGTGTCACGTCGAGTCTCATCTAATTGAGCTAAGTATAATAAACGCTTCTCCTCTTCGGAAGTATCTGGAAGTAATTCGACAGCCATTTGAAGTGACGGGATTTCGCATTCAATGGGCAGCACTGCTTCCAAACCATAAACTAGTTGGAAAGGAGTGAACCCTGTTGATGTTTTCACTGAGGTTCGGTACGCCCAAAGCGCGGAAAATAACATGTTGTGCCAATTCAACCGATGAATACCAATGATTCGTCGGATCATGATAACTAAAGCTTTGTTGATAGACTCAACCAGGCCATTGGCTTGTGGATAATAAGGAGTTGAGCTATCGTGACGCAAACCAAGCTGACCTGCAAGTTCTGTCATCATGATGTTTCGAAAATGGCGCCCATGGTCAGTGATTATCGCTTGTGGGACACCAAACCTAGCAATAATGTGATTGAATACGAAAATCGCAGTTGTCTTGCCGTCTTCCTCAAATGTAGGCATCGCCTCGACCCACTTAGTAAAATAATCAACCGCAAGGATGATATATGCATGCCCCCCGGCCGAGTGAGGGTTACATGTAATAAAATCAATACCCCATTTGGAAAAAGGACCAACGGCAATTATAGGGTGGAGAGGAGCAGGTGGTGCACGCATCTTGTGATCAAACACTTGACAGTTGTGGCATTTTCGGACCGCAATGATACAAGCTTTAAACATGGACGGCCAGAAGTAGCCAGCACGCAACACCTTCTGGGTTGTGGCATACCCAGACATATGACCGCCACATGCTCCAGAATGACAGTCATTCATAACCCTTTCTGCCTCTTCGTGAGTTAAGCAACGACGAAAAACCAAGTCCGCCCCACGGCGATAAAGAGTATCCCCAATAATTTTGTACTGTTGGGACTGGAATCGAATTTTTCGACGTTCCGACTTTGAAAGTTCGGGCCGAAAGGTTTGGGTTTGGAGATAGACAATTATATCTCCATACCACGGATCTAAAGTGCTGATGAGAAAGAGAGATTCGTCTGCAATTGGTTCCTCTGCCACAATTTCTGTGTCAGCACACGGGAAATCACACATCAATTCCGCAAAAACTAAAGATTTCTTAGACTTAGACTTTTCAAATTCCAAGTCGAACTCCTGCAGGATAACGATCCATTTAGAGTACTTGCCCCCTAGCAATTGTTTAGTCAAAATGTAGATCATAGGGTTGCAATCCGAAACGACTGTAGTTTTACGGAGAAGAATGTAGTGACGAAAACGTTGGACAGCTTGAACAGTTGCCAAGGCCAATTTCTCCACATGTGAATATTTGAGCTCAGTAGGATTTAACATCCTACTAAGGTAATAGATCACATGTTCCGTTCCGAATTCGTCTTCCTGGACTAAGACCATTCCAATGGTGGAATGAGCGGCGGCAAGGTACAAAAAGTAATCTTGGTTTTAGTTGGGAGGATGCAGCAACGGTGCATGGGTCAACGCGTGCTTTAGCACATCAAAATATTTCTGAGCTATCTCATCCCAAGAGAATTGAGCATTTTGTTTCAGCAACCGGGTAAAACCCTTGGTAATCTCGGCGTAGTTCGGAATGAATCGGCGTAAAAAGTTTGCTTTCCCTTGCAAACTTCGGAGTTGGCGCAGACTCGAAGGAGGAGGCAATTTGATGATAGCTTCTACCTTCGAGGGATCGACGCGAATGCCGGCTTTTGAAACTACAAACCCCAACAATCGTCCCACTTCTATGCAGAAGACACATTTGTGTGGGTTCAAACGTATACGATAATGCCTACACCTCATAAAAATTGCTCGTAAATGGACAAGGTGATCAGCTAGATGTAAGGAGTGAGCGGACAAATCATCGAGATACGGTTGCACAATGTGCTTGATGTCATGAAATGCATAAGACATTGCCCTTTGAAAAGTGGCTCCGGCATTCTTAAGCCCAAAAGGTAATTTGCAATAAGCAAATGTCCCCCATGGACAAATGAAAGCCGTTTTTGGTTGATCGGCAGGTAGAATATTGATTTGGTTGTAACCGGAAAAATCGTCCATAAAGGAAAATATTTCACTGCCGGCACAATCATCAATTATTTGATTGATATAGGGTGTTGGATAGTTGTCCTTGGGACAAGCACGATTGATATCCCTATAGTCGATACATATTCTTATTGTTCCCTGTTTTTTGTTAACTGGAACAATATTCGATACCCAATCCGTTAACGGGATCGGATAAATGAAACCTGCTTTCAACAGCTTCTCAACTTCTGCTTTAATCGCAGCCGCTTTTCGTGGGTGAATCTGACGCAAACGTTGCCGGACGGGTTTAGCGTCCGGGTAAGTCTTGATTTCATGGACAACAATGGCGGGATCAATTCCTGGCATTTCTTCGTAAGACCAGGCAAACACGTCACGGAATTCTTGAAATAGGGCCTTGTATGTTTGAATTTCATCATCTGAACACGAGGCACCTATATGAATGTGTTCAACAATTCCGGGCTTCACTGAAATGTCAATGGGAATAGTGCGAGAAATGTTTCCCAAATTCAGCTCTGAATCAGGATGTTTCATTGGACTCTGAGCGTCTTTGACATATTCAGCTGTAAAGATTGATGAGAAATCGTTTTCAAAACGATCATCCTCAGGTAAAAACGAAGATCTATGATGGAGATCTTCCCATGGTAAATCGTCTACACACAGGACTTCACAAAGTTGTTCGTCAGATGACACAACTTCGGGAAACGTTATTAACTCTGAGGTTGACGCGAAAAGGGATTCCTCACGGACCACATTCATTTGGTCGATTTTGGTTGAACTTGGGTCGGAAAAAGACTGCACGGCTTCATAAGCAATTTCATATGGACTCAAGGGCATTGCATCACCAAATGAGTCTATCTCAGATTCAGAAGGGACGATCCAAGGATCGTCATAAATAATAGTGTTTGAAGTAATCATATGAATAGATGCAAATGAAGACACGATGTTGATTGGAGGAAAAGGAAAAGTTCCCAGTAAACCGGCATCTTTAACTAATCCTACGCCAACATCCTTATAAGGGATAGTCGTTTTACCGACATGCTGGATACTCTCTGAAGAGGCTGGGTCGGATGAAAAATAAGCCAGCTGATCTATGGTTACGATCTTGCCATTATGTGGAAACTTTATTACTCTGAAGACCGATGAAACGACCGCTGTCATAGCGTAAGACCAACTTCGACCCAAAAGAAGGTTGTAGTCTAGAGGGGCTTCAACCACCTCCACATCTAGACTAACGGTTTTTCCTTCAACCCCTATAGGCAAATCCTGTAGAATGCCAAACGGATGGAACCCACGGCCATCAAAGGCCTTAAGAATTGTCAGGGATTGATTTAGTGAAGGAGAACCAAGCGATCTCCAACACTGTATCGACATAATACACGTGGAAGCTCCCTCATCAATTACAGTCCGATGAATAGGCCTGTTTTTGATTATCACTGGGATCTGGAAAGCCATCTGATGAGGTAAAAGCGGTGTACTATTTTCTAGATCAAAGATTATGAGGTTCGGGTCCTGAACGTCAACAGCTCCTATAGCCAACAAAAGTAATTTTCGTTGTGCTGGGCATGATTGTAGCACTTCTAAAGCCGACATCGCTGAGGGTGAAACAGCTAAATCCTCAACAATGTTGTAATTCTGGGCCGCTCTCACATGTGGATTGAAAGCAGACCTTCGAAGTACACCCTTGGCGGGCGGTTTTATTACTAAGTCAGGGTTAGGTTTCTCGATCTGTAGTGGATCGGAACCGGGAGCTGAGGTTGATGGATTTGAATGAGAAGATTTTGCTTCTTTCGATCCATCAACAGGACTCTTACTACCATAATCTTGCGATCGAGTCACAATCCTTAGATGAGACATCATCAATATGGGTTCTTCAGTGGCACTCGAGGAAGAACCTATCATCATACTCTCCTGCTTTGGAAATGGATCTTTCAAAACAGCAGGAGTTGAGGAACCTTTGACGATTTTCACAACCTCGGCCCGATGGGGGCAATCTCTTGTAAAATGATCCTCTTCACAAATAAGACAAGGATATCGAGGTCTGCGATTTTCGTCATTGGTTTCCAACTTTTCTGTTTTCTCCTTTAGAGTCTTGTCTACTTTACTCTTCTTCTTACCTTTCTTCTTCCCACCGTTTTTTGATTTAGCCGTAGATGACTCTACAGCGTGAATATCAGCGGAAATTTCAGGAGAAGATTCTCCTGTCGGGGAATCCGGTAAGGTTATAATGGGCAAAGAATTCTTCGAAGACTTCTTCTTGCTTTTAGTATTTACCATACCAATCATGCCATCAGCAGCATGAGATCCCGAAGGAGCAGCAGCGATTTGATTTGACTTTGGAAGATCTGGGATCTTTTCGTGTAACGTACCTGACTGAGTGTAAACTAAATCAAGGTACTGCGCTTGAGCAATTACTTGCTCTTCAGTAACTACTCCGGCCTTAGCTACGTCTTCAGTAATCTTCGGTAATAATGATTTAACAAACCATTCAACTAAGATTTGGTCCGGGATAAAAACTTTCACTAATCGCCGCCGACGTCTCCATTCATGGATATGATCGGAAATATAAGTAGACGTCGACTGTTTTAGTGAAGTTAGTAGCTCCGTGCCATTATCATATCTGACCGGCAATTGAAAATGAGTTAGGAACGAGGTAGCTAACTGACTAAAATTGTAAAAAGAGGCCCGTGGTAACTCAATGTACCACTTGGCCGCGAGACCAATGAGCGTACGCTGGAAAATACATAAGCAGATCGAATCATCCGAGATGGAATTTGAAGCACACCAGAGGTGGTAAGTCATCACATGATTGGACGGATCCTCTCCAGACTTACCTTCGAACTTGGGTATATCACTGGGCAACTTATTTGGCATTGGCGGCCAGAACGGAAGATAATTTATTGGATCGTTCGTTAGGCGCGACAAGTCTGGTAAATCCAAAGTTGCGATAAATGGTAATTGCCGATTAGGATCCCTAAAACTCTGGGTCACAAGACCGGTCCCAGGAGGAGGATATCCAGGATAACTTGGAATAGGTATCGCATTCGGGATATTGTATCCTCCTGGAAAACCAGGATTAACCAGACCGTACTGGGGTTGCTGAGGTTGTTGATAAGTGTACCCAAGATACGGTTGATACTGGTAAACCGGCTGTTGGACAGCAGGCCTGTATTGGTACTGTCCCTGGTACGGTTGATAAGCGAATTGTGGTTGACTAGTGACAACCGTACTTAAACCAGGTTGTCCTACAGGCATCTGAACTGTAGTTTGAATCGTAGATCCAGACAATGGTAAAGATGTCTCAGGAGTAGTTGTAGAGACAGTAGAAACCGGAGCTGTCGATACTCCAGAAGCAAGTGTGGTGGAAGGAGCAGATGTTGCGGTAGTTGCAGCAGTCGTTTGAGATGGAGTACTAGGTGCAATTGGTGACTGAGTAACTACCGAAGGTACAGAAGTTTGAACATTAGACTGGACTGGTTGCAGGGATGGACCAACTAAAGGTTGTCCAGCTTGAGATGACAACTGTACACTTGGCTGCAATACCTGTTGAACTTGCGATGGATCCCACACTATGTTCATTCCGGGGTATTGACCCATGACAGGTTGAGGATATTGAGATCCATAACCGGATTGAGGGTAGGATTGATAATTGAAAGGTACATTTCCCATACCTTGAACATAAGATTGACCTTGAGGTGGTTGATAACCTTGACTCGAGTATTGACCTTGAGGTTGATAACCTTGAGGTAAATACTGATACTGGGGTTGACCTTGAGCTTTGAATTGATACTGAGGTTGACCCTGGGGTACATATTGAGGTTGGGGTTGACCTTGGGGTACATATTGAGGCTGGGGTTGACCTTGAGGAATGTATTGTACTATGGGTACATACTGTCCTTGAGGTTGCCCCCCAGACGCAACTTGTGTACCTTGAGGTTGTCCCCCAGGCGTTAATTGAGGCTGCCCCCCCGGCGGTAATTGGCCACCTTGAGGTTGAGAACCGGGAACTGAACCTGACATCATGTAAATGTCCCCTACACCCAACGGTTTATTACCATTGTTTCCAGCTAATAACCCATGTTCAATGGGTTGAGGAGATGCTCCCGCAAAAGTACCAAAAAGTGACTGATACCCGGAGGGAACAGAAGGACCGCCGTACAAGAAAGATTCAGGAGATTGAGTGAACACGGACGACTGACCAGACATATTTACAGGAGTATAAATACCTCCAGGTGGAAAAGGAGTACGAGGTGGAGAAAAACTTATCCCTGAGTTGTCTAAATAATTGGTTAACGAAAGGTACCAAGTAGTACTTCTAGGAGGACTGTAAAAGATAGATTCACGCTCCCTTAGATCAATAGTAGGTTTATCTTCAAGGATAGAAACGCCAAATTCTTCCTCTGGAGCAAGTTCTTCAATAGCTATCAAACCAGCAGGAAGATTTTCGGTGATGACTCTTTCTACCCTAGGTGAATCAGGTGCACTAGAAGTTGGAGTAACAGGTTCAGATATTTCAGGTTCTTCGCCTATATCACTAGTAGATGAAAAACTACCAGCAAGCTCGGAAACTGCAATAGCTTCGGGATTATAACCTGTTTCTAGACCTTGGTAATCTGGATGGACTACCAACGACGACTCTCCTTCTTCGGGTGAACCTACTTTACTGCCACTAGGAGTTACAAGGACTTTCAAACCTTCGTAATGACCCGGAACCTCTTCAGGAGGTTCGCCCCGAAGTCTACGGGACTTCCTCAACAAATCGGCCACGGTAACAATCTCAGGAGACTTGCCCCGAAGTCTACGGGACTGTCTCAGTAATTCAGCCACAGTTAAAAACTTTTAACTACTGCACACGCAAACAAAGTAAAATCTCAAAGCAAACCACCTAAAGTCTCTAAAGAACCAAACAAATTTGAATCATACGCCTAAAGAATCTAGGGCATCAAATCATACACAAACAGTAGCCTTCCGGACCGAAAACACTAGTTGGAGATGAAACCCAACATCGCCGAATTCAGTACAGAAGTGGTGGGCGGAACAGTTACCCCGGCAACCTGCTTAATGAATAAACCGGCACAAGTTCCTCCACTTTAACCGTCTCGAGTGAAGTGAACCCCCCGGAAAATCCAAGTGAGTCTAGCCGACGTCTGTTCCAGGTACAGTGGGATCTTCCCTCCACCGTCACCTCGGTAGAATCCTAAAGATAATGGTCACTAAGGTTACCAACAGCAACAAATATACCTAGGGGAACAGTCTACGACCCGATAGCACGCAAGGGCAGAGTAACAAGCTCAATCCCCTTGCCGGCTCCTTGACAATAATCCAAGGTTTACCGACAAGTGACCCCAGGCCAATGTTGCACGAAGCGGGAGTGAAGCGGAAGCGCGGAAGCGGAAGCGGGAGCGCGGAAGCGTCATTTTCCAAAAATCTAGGAAGCGAAGCGTCCGCCGAAGCGTCTGCTATATATATATATTTTTTTATATTTTTTTGCATTTATACTCAAAACAAACATCCCAAATACCAAATTAATTGTAGAAGACATGAAAACATGCATATTTTTGCATAAATCAAGATAGATATGGCATCCATGATTCCATTGTAGTTACTAGTATGTACAACAATCATCTATATTCTAGCTATTACAAACATACATCAAATTTTTAAGCATATTATAAAACATAAAACATTTAAGCATATTATAAAACATAAAACATAGAGCATATTATGATTTATCTAGCAAGTGAGCAATTGTCAACATTTGTCATGTCCAAAATTCAAATAATAATGTTTACAAAATATGTCACTTGGTCACCGCCAAGCCAAAAAGGTTCAAAATTCAAATTCAGAAGTCTACAAGTCTAATGAGTAATCTATGACAAAAAGTAGTAGATTGTGAATATATCTACTAATCTCTCCTCCTTCCACCACGAATAGAACGTGGTGGCGGGCCTCCACGTGGTGGCAATGAAGAAGATGGTGCCTGTGGAAGTCGTGGCACTGAAACTGATGAAGAAGAACCCCCTGCTGTTGGTGTTGAACCATGGAACCTAGGAACCAAGGGACCAGATGGGGGTGGGGGTGGTGGCATATCAACACGGTCATCATCATCCTAGAATCGCTCAAAAAATTCATGCAAAAAAAAACACTAGTTAACAAAAAAATTAAAAACATGAATAATTGAATTAGAGAAATGCTTTATAAGGGAAAATTGGAAAATTCATACCACAATGGACATACCTGGAAAAGAGCATCCTCTAATTGCTCTAGTCGCAACACTCCATCCTCCAAATTGGGCTCCTCTGGATTCTTGTCCCAAATCAACAAGTCTTTATTAGACTTTGCATCTTCACAGTAATGGGACAACAATCGCAAGTTGTAATGAACATAAACCAAGCTCTCTGCCCGGTCTAAACTCAACCTGTTCCTTTTAACACTGTGGATGAAAGAATAATAGCTCCAACACCTCTCTGCAGAAGAAGTGTTTACCACCTGTGATAGCACCCGCAATGCCAAACTCTGTAGAAGTGGAGTACCCCCTCCATGCATGTTCCACCACTCAAGAGCAGAAAAAGTCTCTCGATCTTTAATTGCATGCATGCTCCCAAATGGACCAGTGTTGAGCGTATAGTTGCTCACCTGTCTCCGTACCAATGCAACCTCCTCCTCATCAGGGATTAATTTACTCAATGCAGCCATATATTTTTGGTGAACCTCTTGATCTTGGTGTGGTTTTCTCCTGCTTCCCCCCCCAGGTGCTGGTGTTGAAAGCCATGATGGATGATAGTATTTAGGTGTCAAAACATATGCTAATGCATGCAATGGAATATTTAGCATTTCCTATCGGTTTTGCACCTCTACACGAATATAATTGTACAAGGTGGTATCTCTAGGCTCAACAATGTCTTTAATCTGCCCCAACATGCTATCCATTTGCTCATACACCTCCCCAATTACTGGTCGATCTGAATCTACAAACTTGATCATGTAATAAATTGGTTTGGTGAATTGCAAAATATATTTAACCTGTGACCAAAAGTAACTGTCAAGAACAGTGTCCTTGACTGCATTAGCACCATCTGTGTCAGTGTTAATTTCATCCCATGTTTCAGCACACACCAGATTAGTTAAAGCTTGTCTCACCTTCACTAGCCGCCTAAAGGTGAGGTAATAACTAGCAAATCTTGTCTTTGCAATTTTAAGCAATTGCAACTTGGAGTAAGTGCCATAGAAGTAGTTTACCCTTGTATGCCCTGTGATGAATTTAATGAGCTGCTTCCCTTTCCTGTAAACCTCAGCAATCCACCCACAATCTTTGTGTTTCACAATATCATGCATCAAAAGGTTCAATGTGTGAACCAGGCACCCAGACCAAAAGATGTGTGGATGAGTACGCTCAATAATTTTTCCTACTGCCTTACAATTTGCTGCATTATCTGTGATCACTTGAACCACATTATTCGGACCAACATCTTTGATTGATTTCAATAGGAGATCTGCAATGTTTTGTGCAGTTGCACTGATGGAGGAGGAGTCATGACATGCAATAAATACTGCACCACTAGAAGAAACACCAAGAACATTTATCAAATGTTGGTTTCTAATATTTGTCCACCCATCTGATACAATGGATACCCCAGAATCCACCCACTCATTTGTAAAACGTGTCAAAGCTCTTTGAACCTTAGCTTTTTCTCTTTCTAATAACACTGTTCTAGCTTTCTCATAGTTGGGGGCCTTGTATCCTTTTGGGGCTTCATTGATGGCCTTTACCATGTCATGCCAATAGGGAGAGCGAAGCACATTGAATGGTACACCGCAAGCACAAAGAAAATGGACTATCTTTCCATCCACATCATCCCTCCCAGCAACATTAAGGAAATCCCCTATTGTTCTTCTACCTCCAGAGGTTGCAGAAGTACCATGAGGAGATGAGCAACTACCAAATTTAGAGGTTGCACTTGATTCAGAATGAGTTTTTGGTTTCTTGTTTTTTTGTTGTTCAGCCATCTCTATTTGGATGTATTTTCTTCTTTCTTCAGTTGAAATGTTTGGGCAAATTTGTACCCCCACAGAACCCTTTTTTTCATCACTGTCCAGCACCCCACAAAGATGCCTCCTCAGACGGGTATATGAACCACAATATGGTTTTACTCCATGACAACCAGAGGGCACACAAATTTGTAAGATCCACCACCCTTTCCCCCATCAAGTTTGGTCACATAGTTCCACAAGGGTGTTGATGTAGCTTTCCCATCTTGTGTTTCAGTGTCCCCTTCAATTTCATCCCCTTCCTCTTCATCATACATTGGGTCACTACTATTAGGACCATCACCAATGTCCTCTTCTGTTTCTTCCCTTCTATTCTTCACCCTTGCCATCATTAAAGCCAAGAGTGGAATGACACATAGAAGCCAAAAGAACACCATCTTGGAATATGGATATAGGTGGTGGACAACCTATAAATAAAGGAGCAAGTAGAAACAATGGGAAAGAGTAGGAGAGGGAGGAGAAAAATACAAAATTTTTTTCAAAAAAACAAGGGAGTTTGGGGTTTGAACTTACCTCTTTAGCTCTTGTAGATGAAGTCCTCCAAGCTCCTCCTCCTTCTCCTAGCTCCTCCTTCTTCACTCCTCCAAGCTCTCCTCTCTTCTCCTCTCTTTTCCTCTCTTCTCTTCTCCTCTCCTCTCTTCTCTTCTCCAACTCTCATAAACTCAAAGTGAGAAAATGAGGAATGAATGGGGGCTTTATTCTTTTCATTCCTCACATTAACCTCACTCTAACCTCACCCTAACCCACCCTCTCAATGCTAACTTAAGTTAACTTTAAAAAAAAATTTAAAAAAATGATGTATTTTTCCCTTGGCCGCGCGGTTTTGGAGGAAGCGCTCTGAAGCGCTGCGTGAAGCGCACGCTTCCAGGCCCGAAGCGTGGCGCTTCGGAGGCCCGAAGCGCGCTTCAGGGCCCATGCTTCCTAAAATCCAGGAAGCGCTTTAAAAATTCCGAATCGCGCTTCGCAGTTTTTGGAATCGCGCTTCCGGGGGCGCTTCCTGAACGCTTCCGTACGGAGCGCGATTCCGGCCTAGGATCCGGGGGGGGGGGGGGGGGGGGCCTTCTTGCAACACTGGGGTCCTCGACAATAATCCAAGGTTTACCGTTTGTAGTACGTGCGTATCTGGCGTCTTTCCCAATGAAGGAGGATTGATCCCCTCACTGGTTCGGACACGGTCTCGTGCTTCTCCTTTAAGAGGAGCTTTCCCAGAGTACAAATGAAACAGTTGGATTTATCCTACCACAAGATGAGCTACTTGTTTGGTTTTACTGTCTTGGAGAGTTAATTACTCTCCTACTCCAAGACACTAGCCTGATCTATATTGGTGTTTCAGAGCCCTAGTAAATAAAAAGTTACTAAGTTGATTTTACTTTAAGCGTTAATTTTTATGGCTTTTCTTTAAGACAAAAGGTAGTGGAGATGAAACTGATGGTGTGTAGACTCGACCGAAATCCACTAAAAAGATGCACTTAGGATGATTTATACTAATTTTCCTTTTCAATGAATTCCTTAGCTAAGAGAGTTGGAGAATGCAAAATTGATATAAAGACAACTTTCTTGGCAATGAAAATCAAAGAAACAAATTCTTTATCTTTTCAAAACATACAACACATGACCACTAATCACTTCACGAAAATTCCTTTTTCTTTCAAAGACTCAAATGCTACCAAAGCAAACTTTCCTTCAAAAGATGTTTTTTGTATTTTTTCCTAATTAATAAAGCATGTAAAACTTACTTTAACAAAAATCAAAGTTAAAAAAGCTATGGCAATCAAATCAACTCAATTTCACTCAAAAGCAAATCTAAGAGAAAATTCACCTAAAAGTAAATCCAACGAGGCAAAAGCCTACTAAAGATGATTCCTGGATGTTTTACTCAGTCAAAATGTAACTAAGGACTAGTTAATGCAGAACCAAAAACCAGTCAAAAACAAAAATCAAAATCTTTTGTTCTTTTTCTCAAGAATAAAATTCAAAGTTCAATCAACAAACTTTTTCGAGATTCACAAAGAGAAGACACAAAGGTAGGTTTATCACAAGGGTGGATTCTATGAAAGGCCCGACTCCTAAGAGGACTGAACAAAACCAGGGAGATCCAAAGTTTGACAACCTCTAACGCCAAAGTCACTACAAAACCAGTCCAAAAATCAAACCCTAAGGCAAAATCTCTATGAATTTCACTAAAACTCTCGACACTGACGAAACAAGCTTAGGTGAAGATTTATGGCAGAAAACCAGTGGATCTAGGTAGAAAAAATAAATGAAAAAGAAAATCTAAAAGGCAAAAAGAAGAAAATTGAAATTTTCTTAATTTTGACAGGGTACGCAGGCGACCTGTTTGCACAGGTGCGGGTACGCTCTGTGCACAAAGCTGCAGTGCGTACAAGTACGCACTGTGCTCAACGCAGAGGCTACGTACTTCTAGCAAAACAAAGAAAAACTAAAATCTAATTTAACCCTAAGCTAGCCCACCCAAAAACACAGTCAGACAGCCAAAAACCAGAAAACAAACGACTTTTCTCAGATCAAAATTTCATACAAAGGAAAAAACATTCACATCAATGGATTCTCCATTATGGTCGCCATTTTGTCATGCGGAAAGAGTCGATAGTGCGGACACAACCGACCTCCCTAGAAGCAAAGGCTTTCTAGTGACAAACAAGACAAATAAACACTACCTTTCTCTAAACATGCATCGAAAATACAAGTAATCAGGTGATTGTAACATACCTTTAGTCCAACGCTTTGTAGTAGTCCAGCCTCGCCGATCCGGATGAGCTCCTCCTTCTCTTCGAAACCTGCATTCACTAACAAGCCAAAAGATTAAATAGCACCTGATAAACTCATAAAACAATGCATATCCATCATACAGACCAAGGAGTATATGAAACAAATCATGAATAACGATCTGTTGAGAAAAATGAGTTCATTTGTATTAAGTGGAAACAAAAGAAACCATTACAACCTGAGCCTTGGTGTTGTGCAGGTCCCTCCTAGGGTCCAGCAAGAGTTTTCCTTTACTTTGATTAGCTCACCCACTCTCAAATAAGGCTAGGAAAGGATGGGAATCTCTCCTCTCAAGCTTTACAAGGGAGTCCTAATTCCAGCAGCATCTACCCTTAGGAATGTTCAGCTTTCAACCTCCCCTCCCTTTGGCCCAATGCCTGTATTTATAGTGCTCTAGAGGAAGTTATTCAGGTCCACCATCAATGGGATAAGTCCCTCTTTGGATGGGATAGCTCCCCTCTTGATGGGATAAGTTCCTCTTTGATAGGGATACATGAACCATCTAGAGGCGCTCCATACACGTCAAACAAGCTTCTAGAATGCTCTAGAAATGACTACAAGTAACTTTTTTGGAGTGAAACTTGCGCCTTTTGACCTTTATAGGAGTACGCACCCATTGCTTTACAGACAGAGCGTACAAGTACGCAGGTATTGTGAACTTGGGGTGCGTACACGCAGGTAAGGCTAAGAGAAACTGCGTACCCAGAGATATATAGATTTTTAATGACTTTCTCTCTTTCTTGGAGTTTGACATGGAGAGCAGAGGTATGAGGCTTGCCAAGGAGGATAGTATGACAGTTGATGGAGCCATACTAACTGCAAATAGTCATGGTGACAAATTTTAGTGTAACACCATGATCATAATCATCATCACCATTATCGTCTTTTTCTTTGAGCTCCCATTTTGAGTTCTCCACATTTTGTTTGGGTTCTTCACATATTGAGAGAGAAGATCATTTTTTGAAACGTCAAGGACATCAAATGACCCATCCCACGGAGGGGGACTGACAGAACCATCTGTAGATCTCCTTCACCAGATGTTTTTTAATAAAATATTTATTCAATTAAAGTCTTTCCATTTGTGTTATTGCATTGGATATTTTTACTGTTGCTTTCTGTTTTGGATAGTCTATACTTTTGTTGCAATCTTTTCATTTTTATTACAGATCTAAATTGCAAATAGCCAACAACTTGTTGTTAGGGTCACTTGTCACCTAGTGACTTAAGTGAAGTGTTTTTGGTACACTTTCCAAGAGATTTCACACTAACAAGCATGGTTCTATGATGTGCACTAGCTATGACTTTTGTTGATGATTTGATAAGTATTTGAATGCTTGATTAATTCATGGGTTAACAAGTGTTTTTGCATCTACTTGAGAGAGAATTAGACCCTCTTGGTGATTCTCAGATGAAGTTGATAGGTTTATGACCAAATACGCATTCATGATTTGTAGCTTACAAGTTTACCATACGTTTGATGAAATCTCTATTGTGTAATAGGCATGTCTAGGTCAAGATATTATTCAAGTTTAAATTTTTGGAATTGTTATCATCTTAATCGTGATTCTGGAAAGTTACAAGCAGTTCTGGGCAGTGGTCTAGAGGCTAGCTTGGAAAGGTAGCACAGATCCATGAACCGCATACACAAAACTGGAAAATTTAGGTCATAACCGCATGGAAGCAAGATTATGAGTGTGTTCATAGCCTCATAACTTCATGTATGATGTGTTGTGGGTGAGATTGGGGTGTTAGGCTTGTGGAAAAGTAGTTCCAACTCAAGATCTGATCATTAGAGGTTGTGGACTGACTTATGGGTGATCTAGTTCTCCTGAGAGGTGTCAATAAGTTTTCAGATTGTAGGCCCCACTTCCATAACTATAAATTGGAGGTCGGGTCATGCCATAGTAGCAATCAACTCACATTTATCATGGAGAACTTGTAGAAGAGGGTAAATGTGGGGTGGGGCATTATAGATTTGTGTCAGAGAGAGGTTGCAGCACTGGACCTCAAGGTAAAAGTAGATTGTCATATAGGTTTGTATGTTTCGCATGCAGGTATGATGGTTAATGGTTGTTATGCGCATCAAGTTATATGAATGCATGTAATTTTGTTGATGTCATGGTTACATGCATGATGGATGCTAGTTGATTAGTGCAGTCATATGCACATGCAACAATTAGTCATGCATGATAGTAACTTGTTGTTGTATGCATTGTGGTAATATGCATGATGATTATGGTCATTGCAGTTAAGTTCTTGGTATTATTATGTATCGTGCTAAGATGGACTAACTTGTGAAGATGTAATAGCCTCCCCTGAGATACAATGAGGTATGATTTTGATTATGTTTCTATTTGGATTATCTAACATGGTATGTTGCAAGTCAATAGAAGATCAGAGATGAAGATCAAAGTAGTGGACTACAATTCACATGACTCCCTTTACAGGCCTAATGTGAATTCAGTGGAATGGGAAAGGTCAGTTGAGCAGCAAGGAGAAGAGAATTCTCCTCATTTAGCAGATACACTGAGGAGTCTAAGGGCAAGGATCAAAATTTTCAAGGAAGATAATGAGAGATTGATTGAGGCACATGAAAGACTTTCCACAACATAGGAAAAGCAAGCAGCAGTTAATGCAATCATTCTTTAGAGCCTTTCATATTTTCAAAAGCAGGGACAATTAGGAATCAATCATGAGGATTAGTTATGACAGGAGGAGAAGACAAATGGGGCATATGGAAACAAGTTTCTTAGAAGACATAGGTTGGATTGATATGATACAGTCAGAGATGGAATATTTTTGGATACACCTAATAGGAGGAGTAGTACAAATGGATTTTATTCTAGCTCTCATTCTGAGAGACATCGTCACCATTACTGCTAGCATCCTTATAGGAGGAGTGATAAATTAGTACTTTCTAGAAGAGTTGAATAAATCCAAGATAGATACCTTGAGTCTTAAAGGGAAAAGAAAACACTTGGTGGGAAGGTGTTAGGAGTGTTAGGGGCATGAGAGATGAGGATCTAATTTGGGATGAGTTGATGTGAGAGGATGCAAAACTATTGCAGTGTTGAACCTGTGATGGAGATCACTACAGGAAGGATTTCCCTTTGCATCAGAGTATGTATTGGATGTGTGGTAGGCCTCAGATCTACAATGCACAGGAGGCATGGAAAGTTGTGGATATAGGTCAGAGCATTCCCCAAATCTATGCAGTAGTGGATAACAGGCAGGTAGGTCACCAGGTATCCATCATTGAGGTGAAGGTGGAACCAGGGGTAGAGTTCCAAGTAGAGCCTCAATGTATCTTTCAACAAAATAAGCTCATGCTCTGAGATAAAGAAATAGAGCAAGTAAAGTGCATAGAAGCACTTTAGGGCCGAGGAAACTACATGGTAGATATTTGATCAGATGCAGGCATAATAGCAGGTTTTCAGTCATAGATGGATTTGTCAAGAGAATTGGAATCCCTTGGGAGATGATATTTGCAGGTGTTTATTTGTAGGAAATTATGCTAGGCACATCAAGGTAAGGTAATTGGTATATTGTGATATTTATTTATGCATTGACAATTATGTGTTTATGGCAATATGATGCAAGGAATTGCATGGAAAAAGAAATTTCTATAGATATTGAAGAAGGCTTGGGTTGAGATTTCCTTTGGAAGCATTGGGAAGCCATGAGGGTTGAGTCATGGTGTATGTTGAGATTTTTGTGCTTTAGATGTTTTATGACTTGTTTGTGCTTAATTTTTGGTTTTGATTGTGTCTGGTGCATGGCCATGCCACTTTGTTTGTGGTGCTGTATTGTTAATTGGTTTTCCATGTTTTATTTATCTTTCCTCCTTATTCTTGCCTTTTATGTTTTGATGGCCTTGAGAATTGGTTGGGGAAAGAGGAAATTTGATGGAGCTCAATGAGAGCTAAGTAGAACCCAACCGGTAATGTAAGACTCAGATGAAGTCTGGTGCATGTATAATGGAAGCTGAAGGAAATAATATAATAGCTAGTTGGACTGGTTGGGTCCATTAGGATAAATGGACGATGGAAGGACAATTGTCAGCAAGGTAATAGGAAAGGTAAATTAATGGATGTGAGGCATCAGATGCCTTGGCTATGTTGGGAACTATATTTCTCAATGTTGTGCATGTGTTGCATGGATAAAGGGAGTTATCTTAACATTGACCTTATTAACATTGGTAATTATGTTGTGATCATGATTATGATGATGTTTATGTGTGTGTGTGTGCACACGCCATTTTCTGACAGGGTCGTCAAGGATCATTCTTGTGGAAGAATGATGGTTTTATGAAAGTGAATGGCATGAAAAGGTTCCTGGTTTTATGAGGAATCAAGTGGGTAGAGTAGCCTTGGATAATCTATGAGGTTAATATTACGTGGATATGATTTTGATATTATGTACTTATAAATATGCCTATGTTTATGTTATGGACAGTAAACGCTGAAGGATACATCAGCGGAATGAAAGAAGTATGATCTACTACATGTTGGGACAAGCATGGATGGTGGGAAGAGCCATAGACCCAGTACTTGGGTTGTGGATGCACGCAATAACGGATAGGAAAGATACTAGATGCAAGGTTGCCTGGTAGAGAAAGTGTGGTCTCTAACCTGTGCAATATGATTGTTGTGTATATGTTGTACATGTGGTGTTGTGTACATGTCATACGTGTTGTGTCGTGTATGTGTGGTACTGTGTCATGTTTATTATGTAGTCGTTGACATGTGTATTCATTGTATTGTACTTTGTGTGCATATATGTGTTGTGATTGTACACCGAGTGTAGGTGTATGTGTGGTGTTATACACCAGGTGTAGGTGTATGTGTTGTGTTGTACATCAGGTGTAAGTGTATGTGTATGTGTTGTGAAGGCGATTGGTTCTCAGGTTGCTTATGGCTGTGAGTTGGAACAAATTCTCTAGAGCCTTGGAAGAACTTGGGTTGATATACTAGTTCCTAAAGCCTATAAGCTGGGACAAACGCTTTGGAGCCTTGTGGGTTGAGTTACTAGTCCCTCGAGTTGCAGGTTGGAAAAAACACTTTAGAGCTCAGATTTAACTGTTGGTTGAGTTACTAGTTCCTGGAGCCATGGATAGCTTGGGAAAGAGACCAGTATTGAGTTGTTGTATTGAGGGTAGAGGCGGTTTAGTATATGGATTCCCTTGTTGCTGATATTGAGGGTAGAGGCAGTTTAGTCTCTGGATGCCCTTTTTGTTGATATTGAGGCTAGAGGTGGTTTAGTCTCTAGATGCCCTTGTTGTTGTTATTAAGGGAGGAGGAGGTATAGTCTATGGAAACCCTTTTTTATTTGGGAGATAAGAGAAGAGAAGGCACTGGGTGCTTACTGGGTTTACTAACTGATCTAGTGTGTGTACATGATCAAAGAGAAGAGAAGGCACTAGGTGCTTTTCGAGTTTGGAAATCAATTCAGTTTTTGTACGAAAAGGACAAAGAACAAAGGCATAAGAAAAGAACCATTTGAAAGGTAAGTATCAATATTTTATTTATGTTTTTAATTATGCACATGATCTATGATTCTAATTTATGATGGTTGAGTTTTGAGCTAATTAGATGTGATATGATTATACATGATGATTTAATCAAAGAGCTAGTTGACTTGTTGTGACATGAACTAAATAGAATTGCAAGTGTACCTTATTGACAGGCCACCAATGAGGTATGATTTGAATTTATTTCAATTCATTTTTATTCTAATGGAAATTATGTGCTTAGTACACGAAAGCAGGGAAATGCCTGGTTTGGGTGTTTGAAACTAACTGCAAGAATTAGTAGCAACAATGAAAGGAATTGGAATAGGCAGTAGTATGCTAGTAAAGAATTCAGGAGTAAGGCCATTGTGGGACACTGGTGCCCAAAAATGTCCATTGATTTCCATGAGCATGCTGTGACAGCTATAACGGTGTTAAGGTAGGGATATGCCTTGGTTTTTAGACCTTTCGATGCAAGGAAACCTTTCCAAGGGATGGATTTCCCAAGGGACTATGTAGCAGAGAAGGGGATGTCGGGGAACTTGGAAGGTGAGTGACTACACAGAAGGGGGTGACCAGATTCCCCGAGGGAATGTGTAGAAGAGAAGGGAAGGTCAGGGAATGAATTTGTTTTGGTCTTTAGCATTGCCGAATGGAATCATAAGCACATTGGGAGTGTGCCCTGGAAAAATGAGTCAGTAACTGCATACTAAGAGAAAAAGTAGTGCAAGGATTGTAGTGTTGGACATTAGATGTAGGTTTGAATTTGGTAGTGAATTACGGACTTCCTAGGAAGGAGGTGAAACCTGGTACTACATTTGAGGGTGAATGTGTGAGCCTCTATATTTCCTTGTCGCTGATGCGGGATTTGTATCCTTCATTATTTTTTGGTTCAAGCAAATGAATTTTTGGTATGTATATATTTATATGTATGATTTTAAATACCGCAATGAGTTGTGTTATCAAGCTCCAATAAGTGGTATGTTTTCTTTCTTTTCAACAGGATGTGATTGTAAATATTGTATCGAGCTATGTCATAAAGCTCCATAGATAGTATGTTTTATTTTTAGTGGTTTGTTGGTCATATGTGTCATAGAACACTGGGGACAATTTTCCCACAAGGGGGAGGCGTTTGTAATAGCCTAGTTCTAAGTTTCATATAATAAATTTTCATGTAATAAAGGATAATTAAGGAAAAATAAGGCCAAGGTCATGGGACACGTATTCCAAGATGAATGGTGGCCAAACATTATAGTGGGCATCACTTTCGGTTTATTTATGGCTATGGAAATTGGAAAAGGAATTGACAAAAACAAAGAGGAAATAATTGGCATTTAATAATGAAAAGAAAGGAAAATAGGAGAAAAGGGAGGTGAAGAGACACAAATTTGCATGCCAAGGAAATCAGAGGAAAATGAAGGAAAATGAAGAAAATATAGGCATCAATGATAAAAGGCATCAAAGGACTAGTTCACAATTTTGTCAGTTCAGTCTATCTCTCTCCTTTCATTCTCTCTCATACACTCTTACAGACTTAGAGTATTCTTGGAGCATTTTGGAATTTACTTGGATTTGGAGAAAGGAACGAGAAGGATAAGCAAAGGAAAACAAAGAAAAGAAAGGAGAAGGTTGGATCAATAGCTTCAATGGGAGGATTTTGTAGATAACATGTTGCATGTGTGATTTCCTAGCCGAGGTGTGAATGCATGGTACATGCATTTGTATATTTGGCTCATTTTCTGTCATTAGCATGGGTTTTTCCCGGTCTGGTAGTGGTTTCAACCTTGCCTTGCCATTTCTTGGATAAGCATGGTGTGATGGGATTCATTATTGGTTGAGGTTTGGATTGTTAGAAGGTTTTGGAACTGGGTGAGGTGGTCTCAGGAGAACTCCCAAGGTTTGTGGGTGGAGATGGTTTTCTACGGAAAGCCCTCAACAAGTGGGTGGATACAAGAAAATTCCTCAAGGTATGGTGAAGAAATTATGACGCATCCAAGCTTGTTTTGGATTTTGACCTTGGGACCGGTTTAGGTGAGATCATGGTAGCTTGAGGGTGGAGGTGGCTTAACCTATGGAGTCCCAGATTTATTATGTCTCGTTTTATCCCATGAGATCCCACATTCATGATTAGAATATGGCACGGGGGTGATTGGATGAAAGAGAGATTTGTTTCAACCTAATCTATGTCCAGATGGTATGTGGAAGTCCCAGACTTGGTTGGATTTTCCATATGTTAATAAGAGATATTTTCCTATTGTGATCTATGAGAATTATTACTTGTTATTATGTTGATTTGATGGCTAATTTTTCATGGTTAATATTCTAGTTATATGTTGGTTATAAGCATGGTTCTATGATGTGCTCTAGCTATGTCTCTTTTTCATGATTTGATAATTATTTGAATGGTTGATGAATGCATGGGTTAACAAGTGTTTTTGCAACTACTTGAGAGGGGATTAGACCTTCTTGGTGATTCTCAGATGAAGTCCAAAGGTTTATGATTAGATATGAATTCATGACATGTAGCTCACAAGTTTACTATATGTTTGACAAAATGTATATTTTGTACTAGGCATGTTTAGGTCAAGATCTTGTTCAAGTTTGAATGTTGGGCATTGTTATCATCTTAATCACGATTCTAGAAAGTTACAAGCAATTTTGGGTAGTGGTCTAGAGGCTAGCCTAAAAAGGTGGCATATATCTCGGAATTTCATTCACAGAACTGGAAGATTTAGGTCATAACTGCATGGAAGCAATATTATGAGTGTGGTTATAGCCTCATAATTGCATGCATGATGTGTTGTGGGTGCGGTTGAGGTGTTAGGCTTGTGGAAAAGCAGTTTCAACTTAGGATCTAATCATCATAGGTTGTGGACTGACTGTTAGGTGATCTAGTGCTCCTAAGTGGTGTCAATAAGTTTTCATATTGTAGGACCCACTTCCATAACTTGGAACTTGGAGGTAGGGTCATGTCATAATATCACTCAACTCACATTTACCCTAAAGAGCTCGTAAAAGTAGGTAAATGTGGGGTGGGGTGTTACAAAACCACACACATTAGAGTGGACTAGATCCAAAATTTCTTTGGACCTATGTTCATTGCTTGGATATGGTTTCTTAACATTATTTCTATGAGCACATCCCTTACATATACATTTATGATCTATCTGCAAATATGGTACACCTGAAACAATCTGCTTCAAAGTTGGCAAGGCTCTATAATGAATATGTGCATATCTCCTATGTCATAGCTCACTGGGGTTAATATCATTAGGTACTAAATATTTGGAAGAATATCCCAAGATTTTATACAATCTTCCTTCACAAATCCCAATAACCCTAGTAGAGCTTATATTAGAGCCCTTGTCCCACACAAGGAATTTCCCATAAATGAAGACCACTTTATCTCCTCTATCTTTTAAACATGAAATTGAAACCAAATTCTTTTTCAAACGTCAAAAATAGAGTATGTTTCTTAAGTGAACGTTTTCACCTGTTTCCATCTCAACGAATTTACGGTCCCAATTCCTTTGACTACATAGTTGTTGTTGTCTCCAAGCTCTATCTTGTGTGCTAAACTTCTTTCCATCAAACTTGTAAAGTGATCACACTCCCCTGTCATATATATTAAATATCCATTGTTAATCAACCATATATCGTTGTCATGTGTAAGAGATATTGCAAGTGCAAAATAGTGGAAGTGATCTTTATCTCCTTCAACTTTGAATCTATGGGACTGCTTGTCAAATCCTGCCATGGTAGCATGTTTATTCCCTAACTTCTTCTTATCATTGAACCTTTCAAGACATTTTGCTTTGAAGTGACCAAATTCGTTGCAACAAAAGCACTAAATTTGAGACATATATTTCTTCCTTTGAGGATTGGATTTGATATCAAAACCCTTTTTCTTCTTCTGAAAACTAGACTTTTTTCGTCCTCCAACTTTCATGGAATGAGCTGCATAGACTTGAGAATCTTCTTCTTATTTTGGATTTCTTTCTCTAGATAGAAGTCTTGATTCTTCCTGAGAACAAATTGTTGATAGTTCTTCCAAATGTAGAGCTTCCTTTCGGCTACGTATACATAATGCAAATGAATCCCATGAACGTGGTATTCCATTAAGTGCTAAAGTCACAAGTTTTTTATCAGAGATAATTTCATCAATAGCTTTTAGTTAATCTCTTAGTTGAGAAATGATCACAAAGTGTGAATCCATTGCATCATTCTTTGTCATTCTTATATCATGAAGCTCATTTCTCAAATTCATGACTTGGCCAATATTGTTAACAATATATAAATTATTTAGGGCATCATACATCTTCTTTGAAGTGTCAAGCTTTGAGATGTATGGAATTAGATGGTCCTTGATGGAGTCCACAATAATGCTCATGGTGGTGATGTCATCTTTCTTGTACTTCTTATTTCCAACTTCATCTGTAGGTTCAGTCACTTTGTCTTGCACAATTCACAAAAGATCTTCTTTTGCAAGAATTAGGTCAATTCTTTTCTTCCAAGCCCTAAAGTTAGTGGCCCCCTCTAACTTGTTATTTGATTTCATACTAAAGGATATGGATTCAACTTGAATATATATCTAGTGTTTCTTCAAAGTGATCTCAAGGTAGGGTTTTTCAAGGAGTGATCTTTGTACTCTTTGCGTTACCAAAGCTCTGATACCATGTTGATTTTTTAGTACAATTGATACAAATACATTATTTTTAAACTATTGTAATTACTTGTGAATATATATTATAGTTCTTTTATCTACATCAACCAATCACACTTCAAAAATTCAACTAATGACCATGAAAATAAAGTAGATATCACAATGTGTGTGAGAGAGAGCTATGTGACTGATAAGTGTGTATGCAAAATCAAAAACTTCAAGTGTATTTTAACCCAAGATACGCAAGAGACATCTCTCTTAAATTAGATCACCCCTTTGTAAATTAAATTGTAGTAAATTTGCACATTTACCTTTTTACTCATATTTGTTAAAGTGTTGAAGATCATGTAAATAATGGTAGACAATAACTTTATATTTATTTACATCTCGCTCTTATTCTGTTTTTTACGCAAATACTTGCTTAAATTATGGTAGGTGGTAACTATTGTTAAATATGTTATTTATGTAAGTATGAGCTATTTTTAAGGATTTCAATTTTAGATGGTTTTGTTGATTTCCTTACTTTTAATTTTCTTTCTTCTAATTTAAAATTTAATTTTCTTCCATGTTTTAGTATTATAAATACATCAAGGATTATGAAGACAAATCATAGCTACATTCTTGAACATTTTGAAATAAGATAGTAATTGAATGGTAGGAATTCAACCTTTATGAAATATCCATAAAATATTTTAGTAGTAGTTAGTAAAGAAGGTTGAGATTTATCTCAAAGGTAGTTATGCCCTTTTTCCTTTTCAATTTATTTAAAGAAATTGTTACCAAATTAAATTAAATTAAAATATATATAAAATCTTTTCACTATGAAATGAGTTATTTTAGATACCAAAGCTTCATTATGCAAGACATTATGTCATAGTCCTAGTAAAACCATAAATTAACTGAAACCATTATGAGGACATGGAAATGTCAATAGTGACGATAATTGACTAGAGTTGTAGAATTTGGTTTGTTGTAAAGATTTTTCTCAATGTAAGCTAATCTTTCATGTTTTTTCACCCCAACTCGGTTAATTCTTTTTATAATTAATTATTATTATTGTTTAAAATAAAATTATAATTTAGTTAATTTTTACGTTTTTTTTTTAATCTTGACAATGTGAGATGTATTATGAGGTAAGTGTCTTGATGCCTAGATCATGAATTGATGTTTACTCGTCTTTATTATCCATTTAAATGTATTATGAGATAAGTTCTTTGATGCCTAGATCATGAATTGATGTTTACTCGTCTTTATTATCCATTTAATTTCTATGGTTGCACTAATTTAGGCGGTTGGGAGATATTTTCTTATCCACCCTCTTTGAATTTAATTATGTTGATAATCATGTCTATTTTGGAATAGGTCTTCCATAATTTTAATTTAATTATTAATAATTATTAGGTGGATGATAGAGATTTAAACTCTTAGAATATTCTAGAATATTTTTAGTAGTATACCCAAATCAATTGTTGAGATTTATTTCCAAAGTAGTTATGGCCTTTTTGTTATTTTAATTAAATCACTTCATAAGACATTTTTTTAATTAATTAATTACACGGATGGAAAAGATGTTGTAATGTCTTGTTAAACATTTTGACTCGGTCAAATTACATAAAACTAAAAATAAAACTAAAATAAAAAATTAGTAATTATAATTATTAATAAAACATTTTGACTCGGTGGAATTATATAAAAATAAGATAAAATAATAAAATTAATAATTATAATTATAATTATCAATTAAACTACCCTAAATCCTTGTTAACTCGAGATTTCTTAAGGTGCAAAGTGCAAACTTGTTTTCTAGTGGAAAGAGACTCTATCTTTTTTAGTGCTTGGTAGATCTAGAAGGAGTTGTCTTTAGTGCAATTTTTTGGACTTTCCCATGCTGGAATCCGGACTTTTGAGGTGAAATCTTGATTTGTGTTATTTAAAATGGTTTTTTCACTTCGATTGTGCATGGGTTACACATCAAGCTTGTGATTTCAATAAATTCTTGCAGGATTTTAGAGAAATTAGACTCGAAAACCCACGGGAAAAGCTTCCAAAAAATCTCACTAAAGACAACTCAGATCCGGATATTGATTTGTGTTATTTAAAATGGTTTTTTCACTTCGATTGTGCATGGGTTACACATCAAGCTTGTGATTTCAATAAATTCTTGCAGGATTTTAGACAAATTAGACTCGAAAACCCACGGGAAAAGCTTCCAAAAAATCTCACTAAAGACAACTCAGATCCGGATATTAAGATAGATCTAGGCTAGTTTAAATCTTCATTTGATTTTTTATTTGTTGATAATCCATGAACATAACTTATTTACAAATTTCCATGATAAATTCATGATTAAGTATCTTGTTCTATGTTTTTTTTATAATATATTAATTTTATTTATAATTAATAATAATAATAAATTTAAATAAAATTAAAATTAAATTATATACATTATTCTTATTCACTATTTGATATCAAAATATATTTTGTTTAAAAAAATTAAAAAATTCTAATAAATTGATTTTGGCCAAAGAAAATCTTTCAAATTGATAAAATAATTCATAAGACTAAAATGCTTAAAAACTAAATTTATAGATACTAACTTAACCTCCCAGCCATAGCAATTGCCACCTTATAATTTCGAGGCCAAAATTTTGATTTGCTTTTACCGCTTCGCCCAAATTTGGTCTATTTAATTTCATGTTGCACTCTGTTCTCCCGTGTTTCCCTCTGATTTGTGAGTTTCCCTCTGATTTGTGAAGTGATCAACATGGAAAACGAAACTGCTGCGAGTGGTGGCATGAATTTAAGGCTTCTTATCAACCAGAAAAGTGGGAAGATATTGTTTGCAGAAGCAGGTAAGGATTTTGTCGATCTTCTCTTTACCTTTCTCACCTTGCCAACGGGTTCTGTCATGAAATTACTTTCACCCCCAAAATTTGCAAAGAGAGTGGGCTGCCTCACCAACGTTTACAACAGTGTAAACAAGCTCGACTCCATGTTTATGAATGCCGATAAATCCCGCCTGCGAGAGCCTAATGTTATGTCTGCCGACTCTAATGAACTCCTTAGAGTACAGTCCTCTCGCACCAACTATTACCTTTGCGGTGCTCAGCTTATTCAAGGTGGTGGTACGCACCATATGGCCACTCAGGCGGGTGGCCGCTGTGCTTGCGGCCGAGCAATGATTTTCCCTGTGAAATTACAGAACGCCTGCAACGAAGTTAACAGCAATAGCGGAGGAAGCAGCGGGGGAGGTTATGTGAAGGAGACGGTTACCTTCATAATCACCGATGAATTGGAGATCTCTCCTGCCTCAACCATCACCAGCATTAACTTGCTGAACAAGCTTAAAGTCCAAAATCTGTCGGATCTGGTGGAGAGAAATGCAAATGTTGGTCGTCACGAGGTAAGCAGTGATTTAAAATAGTTATTAGTGTTAATAAGATCTCAGGGATAGTTTAATTGGTCAAATTTTAGCTGTTAAAGTTATTAGGCAAAATTTCCTTGAGACTTTTGGAGTTAGACCTCATATATATTAGGCTCTCTTTGGTGGATTTTTAATTGTTGAGGTTACTAATATAAAATTTCCTTGATGCTTTTAAGGTTAAAGTTAGACATGATATATTAAGCCTCTTTGGTAGATTCATCTAGATTATTATTGATAGACTTACTGGCCACTCAGTGACAGCAAACCATAATTACCTTATAAATAATTGATCCCAATATTATGTTTCAGGCGCTGAGGCTGCTTTGGGCTTGTCTGGCTTCCACCACTCCTTTGGACGACGTTTTCGGCGGTGCGGTCTGCACATCTACTTGAAGGTTATGGCTGAATTAGGTAACAATCATCTCAATGTTAGATTTCCACAAGCATCTTAATGTGTGTTTGCTTTATTAATGTTTGTATTTCACGAGAATGCTGAGGTTGAATTTGACCTGAAAAATTATACATTTGTTGTTGCAGGGCGGAAGGTACTGTTCCAAGTAACATAGGCTAGTAAAGGATTGACGAATATGATACACAGTTTTGTTTGGCATCTCTTATTCTCGTAGTGTCAAATAATATATATAGATAGAAGAACTCAGCAGTGTACGTTTGGAGGCGTAAACAGAAGAAGGCGGGTGAACACATGCTGTTTGGTTTACATTTTGAATTCTGACTCATCCTACTGAGATGGATTTTATATTTTTTTTTCAATTTGTTATGGAACATCTAAAATGTTTTCATGCATAACTAATTTTCATGGTTCAAAATACTGCTACACAGTATAGTATCTGCTTTTGTGAGCTCTATTTGAAATAGTTGTCAAATGTATATTTAAACTGTGGTTGTGAGAGGTCTATTTTGATTGTGGGCAATACAGTAATTTTTTTCATTCATAATAGTCATTAGCTGTAATCACTGGTTAGTTGGTTAGTTTGTGGGTATTCGTTTTACGTTGAAAGTGTAAGATATTTTTATTTTAAAAGTTTTATGTAACTAACAATGTGAGTCTATTTTGGTAAATTTTTTCATTCATAATAATCATTAGCTGTAATCACTGGTTAGTTGGTTAGTTTTGTGGGTTTTAGTTTTATGTTGAAAGTGTAAGATATTTTAGAGTGTAAGATATTTTTATTTTAAAAGTTTTATGTAACCAACAATGTCAGTTTTATTCTTCCTAACATTAAAACTAATTATATACATCTTTTCTTAATTACAACCAAGTCTATATACATATTCTGTCAATTACAACAAACTTTTATATAGAATTGAGCTTGAATAAGAAGGGTATTTTTATCTAGATTGTTGATTCCCTAAATATTAGACAATCTGAGCGGGGTCAATTATTTGACCTCAGCTCCTATGTCTGTCTGATTACTGAATATTCAGTGAATTAGCAATCACCTAATATTCAGTGAATTAACAATCACCAGATATTCAGCGAATTAGCAATCGAAATAAGCTCAAGTGAATAGGAAGGTTTTCTGGCATTCTTTCAACTATCCAAAATAATATCAATTTACATAAATTTGTTTAGTACAGATTTCAAAACTAAAGAGTAGTTGAAAAATACTTACTCATAAAGACAGTTATTAAGTGATTTGTCATTCAAATGCAATTAAAAAATTTATAAAACTGTCCAAATCTTTACTTGAAACAGTGAAAACAAGTCAGAGAGTTCATGCCTGTGAGAGTTACTTACAATCCAGCTCAGTTTTTCTGGGTGGTTGTAAATTTTTTTGAAATAACAATTTAATGTGGCCTTGTTCACACTCAATTAAAGTATGTTATCATGTGAAAATTTTAGTAGATGTGGATTTTCAAATACGCAGTGCAACGATAAATTCTTTTGGCATCAAATATGGTTGAACTGTTCACGACTTATGAAGCATGGGCACCTAATTATCAAATGCATATACAATGCATGCCACATTGGTAGGCACCTTTAAATTCAATTTGTAGTGTTTTTAAATCTACAATGCATGGTACATTGGTAGGTGCACTCTTAAATTAGATTTGCAGTGTTTTTAAATGTAATTTGAGCTATATATTGGGTTAAAACGAATAGACTGTAATTTAAATCTATATTATTTAGGTGGTATGTCATTTATAATTATATATCTAAGATATATAAGTGTGAGTTATCAAGTGGGTAATGATTTAATTTTTATGGAATATTTTAGAAATTTTTAGTTGTAATTATAAATAAAATATTGAGATTTATTTTAAAAGTAGTTATGTTTGTTAATTTTTTTAATTATATTAATGTGTTATTTAAATATGAGTTATGATTTTTTTTGGGTGTGTGGTATTAGCAATCTATGGGTCAAATATTGTTAAATAGGAGAATTTTGCTTCCTAGGGATAGACTTTTCGTAATTTCTCGATGGACAATTGATTTTGTAGCATGTCTGCCATTAGAAGAAACATGTAAGGAGAAATGAGGTCACCTTTCCTAACATCTCTATAGGGGAGAAAAGGAGAGGAGGGGGATCCATTTACCAATATGGAAAAGAAATATTTAGAAGCAAGAGCCACAACTCAGTGAATCTAGGTTTCATAAAAGCCAAAAGCCTTAAGCATGTGATAAATGAATTGCCAATTGAGTCAACCAAAGGCTCTAACTAATTTCATGAGCATTCGGGGGGACTTAGAGGATTTTAAAGTATGGATATGCTCATGAGCAAGCAAAATGCTATCTAATGTTTTCATATGTTCCACATAATCTATTTGCTCTGGGGAAATAAGGGAAGAAGAGATTTTAGTTGGCCATCACTTTAGAGACAATATTGTAGATGTTGTTACCATGGGGGCTTCACTCGAACCATGACATGTGTTTGTGGTATACTAAACAACGCCCTTAATTCGACTACATATTGCAAAATACCTTTCAAAATCACATTATTTAAACATGTACCAATCCTTCCCAATTAAAAAAACCCTTACTTTTCACTAGATATTTATTTTTTAATTAACATTTTTTATACCTCTGGTATAGTATTGCTCCCTTAGTGAAGCCCTTGTGGTTGTTACAGAGAGCATTGGGGTAAAAGTTTGTAGGATATTTAGAATGGGCATTCTTTAGGATGAGAGACATGACCATGGCATCGAGGATTAGGAGAAGAGGAATATTTTCTAGAATCATTAATTGGTTTCCAAATGTCTTCTCTTATGGTTTTCCAACATTCTTGAAAGAAATTAGAAGTGAATCCATCTGGCCCTAGAGCTCTGTTCTTAAGCATTCCCATGACTACTTCCACTTCTATTTTTGTGATTTCAGTCAGTAACATAGCATTTTGTTCAACTTTTACACTTTTAAGAATATACTTTGTTATTTTCCAAATAGAAAGCCTTCTATATTTAACCAGCTTTGTAAGTATGTCTTGAAAGTGATTCACCAATTCTTGTGTTATTTTATTGTGATCCTCTATTTTTTGGTTTTGAGAGTTCTTTATAATTTTGTTGTGTTTCCAATGTTGAATCATAAATTGGTGAAAGAATTTTGTATTTCTCTCACCCTCCTTGAGCCATTGAATTCTAGATTTTTTCCTCCACACAATTTCCTCTCATTTGAGACACTCACTCAAGTTGGAGTTGAGTGACAAATTCCTTGTAATCTAATTCCTCTTTTCTCCTCTCTTGTATGATAGCTTATTGAATGATTTCCATATTTTGTTCCAAATTTTCTTTCATTCTTGGATATTACCAAATTTTTTGATTTTCCACTCATTTATCTTAATTTTAATACATTTTAATCATTGTTGGAATTGGTATATAGGAGTTCCTTAAAAACCTTGCAATTATTTCCACCATGACTCAATGTTACTTTTAAAGAAGGGGTGTCACAACCAAAAATATTCTAATCTAAAGTGTTTATTTTTCAGGATATCTCTCAAGTCTATATAGAGTCTAAAAAGGAAGAGAATTGTGATGGACCTCTGCACATATTACTCCAAGTAAAGACACCATTGGATTCACTTCTAATTTGTCCAAATAGGAGGAGAATTGTGATGGACCTCTGCACATATTATTCCAAGTAAAGATACCATTGTTGGTCTATTGACCCACCTATTTTGATTGGTTTAAAAATTTTGCGAAGATAGTAGCATCTTCATCAAGCCTTCTTATGCCTCATTTTTTCTGTGGAGGGATTTTATCATGTTAAAATAACCCCCCATGATGTAGTGATTATTCCCAATGATGTTTGCAATGTTTTTGAGATTCTAAAGGAAAAAAAAAATCTCAGATGAGGAAGTTGGTGCATAAACATATTGATGTAGCTAGGATTTTCGGAGCCTAAAAGGTGAAATTTGGAAGTTATGGTTCTAAAAGTAGAAAATGATCCTAAAAGGGATAGGATGGTTGGATTCCAAACCATGGTTGTACCTCTCAAGGCACCTTTAGTATCATTTACCAAAAGATCACAATTTTCCATTATTGAGTTGGTAATTTTTTTTAGATTTTCAATAGAGCATTTAGTTTTCTAAAGCATCATAATATCCAGGTTATGTTGCATAGACTTGTTTTTATAGAAAATTTACTTAGGCTTTCCATTGAGACACTATATATTCCATGATATTACTTTCATTGATAACTTGGGGCGGGGGGCAGGGGGGGTAGGTTTCTTCCATCAACAATGTGTTTACTAGGAATTCTATGATTTCTTGTATTATTTATTTATTTATTTTCTTGCCTCGTCTCTTGTCTTCCTTTATAGGCTAGGAATAATATTTATTAACATTCCTTTTAAATCCAAAAGAAGAGGCTGGAGGAAGGGAGGATTTGTGTTGTGCTTGTTGATGTAATGACTCTTAAGATGTGATGTGGCTTAGGTTATGAGTTGGACTTCCCCCTCTCGAATGACCACCTAGTATTTTTCATTCCATTCCAATGCCATCATTTGTAGATCTATATTTTGAAAGTCCATTTATTCTAGTTCTTTTGTCTTCTTGTGATATTCATGTTTATGTTTTAGATTTTTTTATTTTTTTTTATGAAAGAGAACATAATAATAGTAATAAGAAGCCAACAAACATTCACAAGAAATTATGAAGAAAGATAAATCAATCCTAATTGGCTTCCATAGTGATTTCTCAACAAGTGGTTCCCTCTCTAGGTGCCAACCCTTAATGTTTTAGAGACATGGGCCCTTTCTTATTCTGTTCTATGATCACTTGAGAAGGAGCTTGGTTGTTCGCCCTTGTGGAGCCTCTTCTCCTTTTTTTTTGTTGCCACTATTATCCAACATCAAGCTACTTTAGTTGCTCTTCTGCATTCTTCTTGCAATTGCTTGTGAAATGGCCATATTCATGGAAAAAAATGTATTTAAATGGACGTTGATCATAATCAACTTCTTGTATTTAAGACCAATTTTCTAGGTTTATATTGATTGCTGGTGGTAAACCCTTCTCTAGATCCACCTCCACACAAATCCTACTGCATTCTTGCAATACTTCTTGTGGCTAAGCTTGGTCATGCATTTTCAAATGGAATTTCCTATACTCTTAAATTTTCCCTCATTCCAACAATGTAGTGGGAAAAAGGGAAGCTTGACCCATATTAGGACTACTCTCGAAACATCACATTTGACATTAGAGAAATGTTGAGGTCTAAATGGGCCTCCTATGAAATATTATAAAATGATATTGGGAATATTAGAATATTAGATTACCTCATCATAGATTTGGAGGGAAAAGCTAAAAAATAACTTTTTCAACTTGTATATTCAACTTATCTTCCTACAAATTTCGAGCATGAGCACTCATTGGATGTAGTGTTTTGTTTGCATCCAAGGAGTACCAATGTTGCATACTTTTGATGGACCCTACTACATGAAAAATGTTAAATAGGGTTCAGCAAAAGTATGCAGCATGGGTACTCCTTGGATGCAAAATTAAATTATGCATCCAATGAGTGATATCGCTCAAAATTTGAGTAAAATCATTGGGAGATAAGTTGAAAATACAAGTTGAAATAATAGTTTATTTATTTATCTTCTTACCTTTTTACTCCAAAAGTTGAAATAATAGTTTATTTATTTATCTTTTTAGCTTTTTACTCCAAAAGTTGTAAATCATCCCCCATGGTTGACATAATCATACTGAATCTTATCTATTCTTATAAAGTTGATTTTTGTTGTACATTTTTGTTTTGAGGCCCATTTTAGACCTCAAAATTTCTCTAATGGATTGAAATCTAGACTCTAACATCCTAGATATAACCCTTTCCCTCCCATGAAGTAGGGGCCATTCCTGAAGATGGGATCCCAATATGCTTTGTGCTCAAAGAGGAAGGTGTAAAACCATCGTCCACAAAATAATATTGAAACCTTATTTTTAATCTTGGGTATCTAGATCTTATTGATCCACGCCTATAGAGATCTTGGAGAGGGACATAATCTCATAAAATAAACAAGAAGCCCTTTATCTACAAGCTTCAAGGCCATCAATTTGGATTGAGAAGGGTGAACCTCCACCTTTGGAATGTTGTTGATATTCCTCACAAATTTGGAGGATTTGGCATTCTAGAAATGTGGCCCTCTAGTGATAAGGGAATTAAATGTCACTATTTTTGGAGGGGGCAATGGTCGGGGGGGTGTTGAGGGCCCTCTCAAACCTAGATCTATCCTCGATGCAGAGAGGAACACAAAAAAAGGTTCTAGGATGAGTAGAGTGCACTAGGATATGGTTAAGATGTGTAATTTATAGTTCCACAACATGATTTAGGATCAAAGATATCATCAATTTTTTTTTCAATGTGGTTCAAGATCCCTAGAGATCAGTGACTGCTACGTCCACAAAATAATTATACTCGGAATATATACATAAAAGGATCACTTCCTGTTGGATGAACCATAGATCCTAACTCCAAGAGTGTTGAGATAATTGAACCCATGACCTCTCAATAACATAGGTGCTTTAACTATGGGGACTTGACCAACTCAGCTAACCCTCAAGGCCTAGATGTCGTTAGAGTTACAAAGAGCATCAATTATCTAAATTTCAAAGAGTAATTTAAGGTTCTTTTGAGAATGAGATAAATACACCTTTTTCAATATACTACTATCCATTTTATTGACTTTCGTATCTAATTAGGAGAACCTAAAGTCTAAGTTTTCACTTTCATCATGAGCTTTAGATGATCCTTTTGGAGGCTTAATTGGTGTAGTATCTTTCTTTGGAGGCTTGTTGGAAAATAATAATAATACTCTTCTTTTCACAACTTTCAACGACTGAAAAAAATGGATCTTCTAATCAAAATTACGTCACTTTTAAGCTACACACTTTGAAATCTTAATTTGGAGAATATCTGAACAAATGGCATTTATCTTGATGTATGTCTAAGATTTAAGCCCTTCTAAATTTGAATTTTTTTCTTATAATACTATGATATATCTTTTCTACAATTCCACATGTTTGACCATAATTTGAAGTGCCAAGTGAAAGTTATGGTAACATTGCCAAAACTTGTTTATTTTTGGTCTCTTCCCAAGTGAAAACTATTATGGTGTGCCACTTTTCCAATTATTCAAAGTTTATTATGAAATTTTTACTTGTACTTTTTTATGTCTCCTCATATCTTTGAAAATTCCATAGTCTGAAGTGTCTCATAAAAAGATTATACTGAAAATGTCGAAATGACTTCTTTGAAATAGATTTCAAGACTAATCACAAACCCTAACATACACAATATATATCTATAAATTATAGTGAAATAGAATTTGAAATTTTAACTAGGTGTTCCCTGAGCTCTCTCATCAAAATGCTCAAAATTTCACCATTTGAAGCAGCTTACAAAAAATTTATATTGAAAATGCCAAGATGACTTGTGTGAAGCACCAAAACCATAATATCATATGCTTTGATACCATATGTTATAAACCTTGTAACTTAAAAACGATAATAAACTAATAATTACAATCCACTTTAAGAGGAAAATCTCATTTTACAATGAAAATAATGTACAAGAGATAATTTAACGATCCTAAAACTAGATATCCTTACTCTATATATATATATATATATATATATATATATATATATATATATATATCCTTACTATATATATATATATCTATATATATATATATATATATATATATATATATATATATATATATATATATATATAGATAGAGATAGATAGATAGATATGACATAAAGGGTACAAATATAATAAAATGGGACCATGAAAGGCTCTAGCCTACATAACAATATAACAATAGAAATACAATCACTCAATATCTATGGCTTAATAAGGCGTTTATAGGTTAATGTGCGGATTATTTAGGCATTAATAGGAAGGGTTAGGGCCTATTTTGAAAGTGTGTCAACTTGAATATTATGTTCTCTATATACATGTGTAAATGAAATGTCCTCAAATAGAACCATAACCTTTTTCAACTATTGAGCTATGTACATGAGCACAAGCTTGGTAATTTAAGTCTTGTCATGCATCCATTGTATAACCAATTTTGGTTCTTTGAAGACTTATAAGCATCAAACATTTCTTAAGATAATAAATTTTAATAATGCAAACAATGCGTTAAATTCTCCCATATTATTTGTACCATATCCCAATTTTTCTTTTCTAGAAAAAGAGTGCTCAATTGGGAGGTGCAGAGTAAAACTTGAACCATATTAAAGTCCATCTTCCTATCTAGCCCCATGAAAGAAGCACCACATTTTATCATGATTTATTATAGGTCCTCCACAACTCGAAGTGGTATAATTTTATGTGAACTATTGTGTAATTGAATTATACTAAGTTTTTGAATTGCCACTTTAGTTGGGAAGAAGACTTTATCCTCGAAGATGAATAGGCCCAAATTGCAACAAGTGGTACAAATATGAGCTTTCAAATGGAACGTCTCTTAAATAAAAGTTTGATAGTGTTCCTCAACATTGTGTTTATTCCACAAGTCCTAACAATTTACCTGTAGCTCTAGGTGGTCCCAAACAAGCTTGGTAAAGGGGCATTCGAGGAATAAATTACATGTATCTTCAATTGCTCCATGATAAAGAATGTGAAAACCAAGGCCCTATTAACCCCTCATTTGCATCTGAACTCACATAGGAACTTGGTTTTTAAGTACAATCCAAAAAAAGAGAATTTCTTTTATGGTAGTCTTTGATTTCCATATCATTTTGTACCACTAGGAGTTATACTCTAGTTAAGTCTCTTACAAAGAATCATAGCTCAACTTAGCCATGTATTGACTTCTATAGCATATTAAGACCAAACCAACTCATCTTCCCCTTCCCTAGTTCTAGTATGATAATTTTTGAATTTTGAGATGAAGCTATCCAATGAATTGTGCCAAGTCCAATCCAAATGAAGATAAATTGTAGTGAGACACCCGTGATTCCACACCATGGAAGAATCTTGACAGAGTACATATACCTCTCTCAAAGTAGAAATCTAGTAATATATGTGGTAAAAAGATACTTTGATTGCATCCCACAATCACATCCATGCTCATTCGGACCCAGGAACCCTATTTAACAAGCCAAGAAAGATGTTTTCCTACCAGTGGGAAGGCTTGTGAAATAATTTTCCATTGATTTGACAAATTTGATGGCACAAGTTGTCTTGAGTTAAAAAGACACATAAATACTCTCTTACTATTTCTCTTCTAAAATTAATTATCTTTTTGAATCTTATCCACCCTATTCTTTTTGTTAAATCAATATTTTCCAACTAATAAGATGAGATCCCAAGTATTTTGTAGATCCTTTCATGAGTTAATTGAAAAAAAAAATTCAAATTTTATTAAGAATACCTTTTAAATGAGCCCTGGAAGGTGCTAATACATTAGGATAATTGTGATGAAAACTTGACTAAACTAGGGGTGGGGGGGGGGTGTGAATCAATTTAGCATATCCATGGACATTAACATTTTTTTCCTTAATTTCTTTAACTTAAACATTACATGAGCAACTTAACAATTAAATACCAACAGATTGGATATGTTAACAACAATTAATAAGAAAACCAAAACATCACATGAACACATGTTAACACCAGATATATGTGGAAAACCATAACCGGATAAAACCACGATTTTATTATTGTTGTGATGCAAAGGCAAGCTCCTACTCCTTATTACATTTGATTTTTTGTAGGCTCCAACCTATAGGAGGTTGCTACCTCAATTTTCTGCAAGTTGCAACATACAAGGAAGCTCCAACTCCCATATTCTTTCTGTAGGCTACAACCCACAAGAGGCTCCTACTTCAAAAAGCTCCAACCTGATGTTTATCAAGCCACTACTTGAAACGTGACTACCATCTCTTGATGCAAACAAGAAATAACAATGTGTCGGTTTACCTTATCATAATTTACGCATATCTCCATTTTCATTTCTACATCTTCTTCCCTTCAAATCTGCTTCACATCAACTTCATAAGTACCAGGTAACTAATTTATAATAGCTCATCAACTCCCTCACATTCTCCCATTCTCTAACCTCTACCATACCTTCCAAAATCACATCTTTTATAAAGATAGTTTTATGGTTTTTTGTAACCCATATAGGAATATGAAGTCAATTGGCTTGACTCTTTGCCTTCCACTCATTTGTTTCCAAACTCTTCATATCTTGAATATTAGAACAAAAAAATAAATAACCCATCCAATATTAATTTTATCCACATGTAATCATTAAATGCATTAACCTAGTGCCAACATCAAATACCAATATTTATCATTAATGTATCACAACAATCTTTGCAACATATTTTCCTTTTCCTTGCAGTCCTGCATTTGCATCACAACAATTCATGTCAATCAACAATTTTACATCACAACAAATTCTTCAATATGACAATCTCTGTAACATTATCAAAACATTTCAATGTATCTCAACTCATCCTCCTTCTTCTCCTTTGCCTTCTTTTGCTGCTTGATGCTCCTTGCATTGTTGCTGCTTCTTTTGTTGCTTGCTGCTCCTTGCATTCTTGTTGCTCCTTGCATTGTTGCTACTCCTTGCATTGCTACTACTTTTCTGCTCCTTTTCTTGTTGCTCCTTTGCCATCAATGACAATATTTCCAACAATCTCCCCCTTTGGCATTGATGGCAACACAAAGAACCTCCATGTGCACATCTACCCTACCCCTTTGGCATTAATGGAAAGGGGTTTGCTTCAGAAACTTCATGTTTTTCTTGCACCTTTTGGAGATTTTATAACATCAAACTACTTACATATAAAGCATTCTAAAAAAGGTATATTTAATCATCAATTTTAGTAGCAACAATTTCCACATGATAGAATACTCTCTCGACATCACAAAGAGAAAGATCGCAAACAAGGAAGAAGGAGGAAACACTCTGTAGATTTAGGATTCATCCCTACATGAAGAGAAGAACCTATACAATTTATAGAAAATTTTCCCATGGAATTTTTTATTCAGGGGTTTGATCTTTTTTTTTTAATGCAAATATCCAGACCAACAAAAGAATTTGTGTAGGGAAATCTGGTTAAAAATCCATCTTTGTAATCATTAAAAGAAAAAGGAGAAATATGGTGAAGTTATTTATCTTCCATGTAATATATTTATTATGCACAATATTAGTGTTGGAATTGTAATACGAACACTAACACTGCTCCATATTAATTTTGTATCACCATGTCAACATATTAACGTTGTATCAACTTATTGTTAATAAAAACCCTACTGAGGCACATGCTTATCGGGGTTTCTGGGCATTGAAATCTGAACAAAAAAAATTGAACCTCCAAACATATGTGGAAATTTAAACTGAAGGCTGCACATGAATAGTCCCAGGTGTATAATCTGTAGCCACTACCTATCGGTACTTCCCTTTCAGATCCTCATCATAATCTAATTCATAATTTTCACTTTCATTAAGAGTAAGCACATGTCAAATCATCCAAAACATAGAAGTATCTAGAAGCATGAAAACAACTCCACCTAATGGGCTCATGTTTGCAGTCAGGAAGTTTGTGTATAAATTAGTGTATGGTCTCCATGTTGATTGCAGAACTTCTATGATGGTAGCTCATATTAGAATTCCTTCAATAGATATTGAGAAACATGATCTAGATACTCATATTCTTGAAAACCTACACAACACTATAATTTTTCTTGAATTAACATTGCTCCGTAATTAAAACTTCTCCATAATGAATGCTGCTCAATGCTCTCCAAGCTCAGTATTCTCCAACTATAATCCCAACACTCCATATCGTTGTCATTCTTGAAAATTTGCAGTGCCGTATATTGTTTGCATGGTGTTCCATATCATTGCATATGGTTGCATAATTTTGTAGCTTTTCATTTCATATAGTGATGTATGTCAACATTCCATATAGTGTTCCATACAAAGGGACCAATTTGAGATTTGATCCTGAACTAGGACTTTTTCTTAGCTGATACAAAATGCACTTCATCTGCATTAATCATTTGTTTAATGTATTCCAGTGCAAAGATTTTCATGGGGAGGAACTTTGGCAGCTTGTATGGGACCAAATCATAGCCATACACTCTTAATTCAATGTAATTTTGGTACAAGTACCAATCACCTATTCTATCTTGGTCTGACAGCTGCATAATTCTCCTTATTTCTTCACTAACCATAGGTTCTGTAGTCCCACTGAGGAGGCTCATTGCTGGGTGAACAAACATCTCCACAAATGTCTTATAGCTGAAATCTTTTTGGTCTTTCATCACCAATGTTGTCTAGAATATCACTGATTGGGGTTCACCTTCTTCATTCATTTTGCTCACTGAAAACTGGAACTTGTCTGCCTGAAATTACACAAACATATATACCAATACAGAGGAATAATGAAACACTTCATCTGTGAAGAAATTGACAAGTTGCTCATGGATGGCATCTACTAAAAATTGTCTAAAATTGAAGAGGATAGAGGGCTTGGATTATGTTGACAAAATAAACAAGAAAGCTATGATAGCCTCATCAAGCCATTGATCTGAATAATAGCCAAGTAAATAGGAAATAACAATGACAATGTGTCTAGTTCTGTCAAGGAAAACAAAGGAGGAATAAGGAGGATTCTTTCTTGGCATAGGTGTGTTCTCAGTCATAAAAAGTTCTAATGTTCTTGCTCTCATAAAAATCAAGCTTTTGATACATTTCAATGAGGACCTCATGGGAAAAGGGAGTAGTTCCTTCAATAACCGGGGCCTGCATCATCTGTATAATGGACTTGGCATCAATTGTAAACAAAATATGTCCTGTTGGGGCCATCACCGCCCTTTTTTGTGGATTATAACATGAATGACATTTCCCGATCAGTTTTGGACAACTGTGTGTTTTAGGAAAAATAGAAAAAGGAGGATTAGTGTCCCAGAGGCCTATGTCATCCATATCCTCTACAAATTTGTCCTCCCACCAGTAATATATGTCAAAAAAATCAAACTCTGAGAGTGTTTCATGGATCTTGAAATCCCTGTCTGCAAGTGGTAGGTGATCTAAATCCAATGATGGGTGCACCATTAGATTAAATACTTTTGGTTCCTTTTTCTTTGGTGCCATGGCTTTCTTCTCTGAAACTGTTCTCTGAAAGTTGTCCTGTGATGAATTTGTAATAGAAGGGGAGAAGAAGAAATGGGAATTTGGTGAGGGAGAAAGAAAAGGGATTAATCAGAATCAGGATTTGAGAAAGGTAAATTGTTATCATTGCAGAAGATAAGTCCTCCTGCAATTGCACTGTTTTTCATTGTCTACACTGCGCACTCTGTGTGTGTGACTAAATTTAATTTGCACCTGATAGCAGAAAACAACAACTAAAATTCAAAAAATGGTGTGAATTGGCACTTTTATGGATTCAGAATGATGTCATTGGATTGGCTTGACTTGGCGCAGGTTCGTTGGCTAACGATCCAACCCATTGATTTCTCAATGACGGGAATGGAGGTGATAGGGCAAATGGGACGGTTTTGCATCGTGAGTTGGCGGGAGCGACAACGGTCATACGGTAGAGTGGTTTGAGTATCGGGGTAAACCGATTTTCTAGGGGGGCTTGAGAGTGGTAGGTGGTGTGAGGGGGGAGGGGGGTGTGCGAACTCGTGAGGGCATGACATGTAAGCAGTTGGAAACGCTAACTCCAGACCCTCCCCCCCGGGATTAACTTTTAGAGGGTGAGGGGGGGACAGAAAGAACGAGGTTCATTGGATCAGTCGGAATGAGCGGGGATGTAGTGATAGATGGTGGGTAGATTAGATGGGATGTGACATGTGAGCACATGGTGGGGTAGGGAATAAATTAGGGGTGCGAACTATATGCGAAAATGGGTATAGAGTAAAGTTAGGGGGTAATGACATTGAAATTACATAAAACCCCTCATTTTTTATTTGTTCCCCCAACTTTATGAAAGCAATAGGGTATTTCTTCCAACCTTAGGAAAACATTGGGATATGTCTTCTAATCTTTAAAAGAAATTTTCCTGTCTTTTTCTTTCCTTGAATTTTCTTCAGTCTACCTACCCTTATTCTCCTAATCTAACATTTTTTATTTTTTTTTATTTGCAGGGTGCACTTGGACTTGCAGACCCTTTCTCTTTTTATCTCTTTCTTATTTTTAAATTCTAACCTACTCTATCACTTATTTCTCCCCTTGGTCCAGATTAAACAGTTAGACCAATTTTATTTCTTCAACCTACTGATTTGCCAAGATTAAACTGTTTGGCAGATCTTTTATTTTCTAGCCTATTAACATAAATTGAAATTTGTTCAATCATGCTTAGACTATATGATTGGAACAACATTTGGGATTTTCTTTTCTCCTTTTTTTTTTGTGAAATAAATTAAATATTGGAATCTATGAACAATTTGAAATCTGCAAACTGTGAAATACTCTATCACCTTGAGATCCTATAAATTATAGGACCCTAACAGGAAACTTGTATAATATGGGCTCCGATGAAATACTACGCCGATATGTTCCGAAGTTTGAATGATCCAACATCCTCACCGAAGCACATGCAGGAGTGGTAGGAGGACATTATGCAGGCTGAGAAACTACGCAGAAGATTCTACGCACAGGATTGTGGTGGCCAACAGTGCATAAGGATTCTAAGGCATATTGCAGGGCATGCAATGCTTGTCAAATAACGGGGAAGCCTTCGCGAAGGGACGAACTACCCTTAAACCCACAAATTTCGTTGCAGGTGTTTGAAAAATGGGCGATTGATTTTGTGGGTCTTATACAACCACCAGAGAAAAAGATAGGCACGTGGTACATTATTACTATGACTGAGTATTTGACGAGATGGGTGGAAGCACAGCCGGTCAAAGACTGTAGTGTTGCTATAGCCGCAAAGTTCCTTTTCAAGTTTGTCTTAACTCGGTTTGGGTGTCCTAAGATATTGATGAGTGATAGGGGTATGCATTTCTTAAATGAAACAATTGCCACGATGCTTGAAGAATTCCAGGTTTATCATCAAAAGAGTATGCCCTATCATCCTCAAGCTAATGGTACGGTTGAAGCGTTCAATAAGATCTTAGAGAGTGCGCTGACAAAGGTCTATAACACAAAAAGGAATTATTAGGATGTACACATACCAGGAGTCCTATGCGCATATAGGAAAACGTGTAAAATTTTGACAGAACAAACTTCGTTCGGGTTGGTCTATGGGATAGAGGTTGTGATGCCCATGGAGTATATTATGCTGAGCCTGCAGATTCTAATGCTGAATGATATAGCTGATCGCGAGACTATGGAGGAATGCCTCGCGTAGCTGCTGGAATTAGAAGAAGAATGGTTTAGTAGGATTTCACCAACAGGTTCAAAAGGAGTGCGAGAAGGCTTAGCACGATCGACATATTAAGCTGCGCACCTTCAAGGTGAATGATTTAATGTTACTTTATGATAGAAAATTCACGAAATTCCTGGAAGTTTCGAATGCATTGCCTAGGTCCCTATGTAATCAAGGAAATTACAGATGGTGGTGTAGTTCAGCTCGCGAAGTTGAATGGGGAATCATTTTCGGGAAAATTTAATGGTAGTCGATTGAAGTTGTACAAGGGTAATCTCGCCCCTGCACAATGACTATATGATGATGGGATAGTCTTAGTACTCCAGGCAGCTACATGGAAGTACAGGACTATAAACTACAATGCCCAAAAAATGGAAAATCAAAGTACAAGGGTTGTGTGATGGATGCGAGAAGGGCACCAGGAGGAGCTGCGCCATGGAGGTTGGTGTTGCACAACAGGGTTGAAAAATAGCCGTTGGATGCAATGTAGATGATTGGATGGTAAATTTCAAGAGGAGTGAGGAGGCTACATGTATGGCATAAATCTATGGAAATATCCCACCAAAGATGCACTTATGATAGAAATTTGGGGTGAATAGTCGAATTTGAATTCAAATTCGCCTATAAATCTAGCAGGGTGGCCAGCATTAGAACACTTTGCTTTTAGAGAATTTTCCTTAATCCTTGCTGCCAGATAGATTATTGTATGTTTGAGAATATTTTAGAAGACATTTTAGCCCAACCAGAATTCGCCACCTTACTTGAGTGGTGCTGAGAGATCATCTTTGAGAGAATAACGACCACTAACCCCACAGAAGCCGCAAGTTCTGAAGTTGCAGCCCCTAAAGTTGCACAAACAATGGAAGAAACACCCTCTGTACCTACGATACCAAGGTCGCTTAGGCCTAAGACCTCTGCTACTGTGAAGAAACAAAAGAAATCACAGCGATTTCCAGTGAGGCAGTCACCAACGAAAAACCCCGCTGAGATTCGCCAAAAGGGGGAAATGGATGCGTCAAAATAGCCACATGAACCCATTGATCTTGATGAAGAAGAGCTTCACGAAGGAATTGAGGAGCTGGACATTGAAGAGGGTGAGCCTATAACTAGGTTGTCGAAGTATATCCCATTGCGAAAAGGCACAACGAAGGTACTGAAAGATCCAGATATGGCCAAGTTTATGGTTTTTACACCACTGCTGCTAGAAAAGGTGGTGTTTGAAGGTGCACTATTAGGGTGCATTCCCTCACTCAAGCTGGAAGACTGGGATCTGGCAGACCATAAAAAATTCCCACAGCTTGCACTGAATAAGTATATGGTAAAAAATTATTATGAAGAGAACGGAGTAACGCGACTCGAGCCAATGAAATGGGTCGTGGGGGTTAAGAAGGCAGGATTGCTGAACATTCTTTGGGTGCCGCATTTCAGCAGAACAATCATCAACACGGTCTGTGTTCAACAATTTCTCACCTTGGTACATGATGGGTGTCTCTCGTTGGGAGAACCCATCCCCATTATAGATATGCTAATCCACCGCATCATGATGTTTCCCTACTAAGGGGTGGATCCAGCCGTAGCGTTTGCAGGAATAATCAAAGAAAAGCAACTCATGAACCAAATGAAAGTGAGTTCGGCTCAGTGAAAAATTCACACAGATATTCTATCCACTCTATTACAAATAAGGCAGTGCAGTTTTCTGCGTAGATCTTGGCCTGCAAGATCATGAGGAAGTTTCGCGCAGACAAGTTTCTGACGTCGGCAATTTCACTTGCTGCACAATGTGCTAAGGGTGTGTGGTACAACTGGGTACAGTACCTCTGTAAGGAATTTTTTCTAAATTGTCATGAAGCACAGGATGAGGGCAAGGCATTCCATTATGTTTGGCTATTCTTGTTGATTTCCCTAGTCACATGGAGGCTGCCAGAAGACAATCAATTCTCTCCACAGGAACCTGACTTACCAGAAGCTGCGCAGTTTTCTTCACTATTGGTGACAAAGGACCCTACGAGGGTCATGGAGACAAAAAAAAATTGGGTATTGGTTGAGATGGATCTCTGCACGGTGATTAGATAGCGACCAAGGCTATCACCAACTCTATTCGAGCAATCGGAGGCTTATGCAGAGTTCAAGGCGTATTTTCACAATGTGTCCATCCGTGCAAGAATGGATCCAAAGAAGACATGGTGCAAGTTTCCATACCCGGTGAGTGAGGCTAATGTACATAAAATTGTGGGGAAATGGCTAGGGGAGTGGCTGCACCCCTTAAAGCTCAGCACAAGTACAAGCAAGGTTGGGGAGAGTTCCTCCGCATAGACCACAACAGTGCAAAAGAAAAAAGAGGCTGAGCAGGCTACAACTCAAGAGAAAGCTGCACAACAGAAGAAGGAAGTTTCTGCTAAGGTAGATGCTGAGAAAGAGGGAATTTCTAAGGAGACCATTGTCAATGTTGAGGAGTCTGCTTCTCAGCACACTGAGGACAAAGGGGAGTCTGATGTTGAAGGAGGCGGGGGCGAAGAGCAGAGCACTCCCTTTAGAGTAACAAAGCACCCCAAGGAGACAACTTCCAAACCTAGAAAGAAGCTGAAATATGACAAGCACACATGCATTGATCCAATGGTCCTCACTGAGGGGAACTTGGATGAAATTGGAGATAAGGTCCGTGACACCACAACAAAAATGTGGACATAGTTCGAGCAGTAGTACCACAAGTCACTGGGCAATGTGCAGAAGGATCTTCACGATTTGCAGATTCAAACGGGATGGCTTCAAGCGAATGTGGGCTAGGCGAGCAGGATTCAGGCATTCCTGTAGCAAGCGAGTGCGGCTGTGCTCGATACAGATCAGACTCTAGATCTCAGAGTCATTCAATTACCAGATGGGTCCCTACGCGCACAGTCAGAGGAAATGAACACTCAATTATCACAGCTCGAGGACTTGGTGGTCAATCTCACGGCCCTTCCTATTAATACCCTCCATGAATTACATCAAGGAGTATCCGACAAGCTCAGGGTCAGGGAGCAGTGCGAGATACTAGTAATCAGTGAAGTCAAGACCAGCAATGAGCAGTTGTTCGCAGAAAAGGCACAGGCGCTGAAGGAGAAGGAAGAAATGGCCATGTGAAGCAAACACTTGGAAGCAACAATCACACAAGCATGTAATATGCTACCAGAGCTCAACATTCCCTAAGATGTAGAATCCACAGAAAAGATTCGGAAGTTGGCTGCAGCAATCAGGGAATCAGAGGATGAAATTGGTCGAGTCCGATTTGAAATTTAGCTATAGATCTCAGAGTTGCAGTTGAGCAACAATTAAAGAGGGAATGGCCACTTTGGACATAGTAGTCAAGGACCGCATAGATCTCTTCGAGTAGGCTATGGAAATTTGGACATCTTTACAAGAGGACCCCACTTTACAGAAGATTGATATATATATAAGGGAGAAGCATCAACCGTTTGACGAAATTAAGTCAACTACGTGCACTTTAGCGCCTATCCAACGCTTTGCTCGGCTACATGAAGGGAGACAGTTGTAGACAGAGATTAAAGAGCTGCAACGTAAAGAGTCCATCTTGAGGGCCTGGACACAGCCATGGATAGAGAAAGCAAGCCAACTCACTCTCTCAGTTCAAGACAAGTTAAAGACAGTATAGTATATGCAACAGACAATGGGCCTCACGGTGGATGACCCTACTATAGAGAAGCTAGTCGAAGAAGTACAGTAGGTCACGGTGCAAGGTACTGCTGATTTACAGGTACTAAATGTGGAGTTCCGTGAACTCCAGGACAAGATTGTTGCACTAGTCGAGTGACTCGAGGGCGAGTCACCCAATTTGTGTTGGGGGCATGTTGGGATAGGGTCACCGGGGTCAAGTTTGGTCAAATTTTGAGTAAATTTTGTAATATCTTTTTGAAAGAATGTAAAGTCTCCTCGAAATGTGGAAGTGGAGCACGAAGCTAATATGAGTCAAAGGGGTGTTAGTCCCTTAGGTGGGTAGGTGATAGAGAGTTTTGAGACCCTCCCTTGGTTCGCGGACCATGGTATTGTAAGTGAAATGCTATATATAAATGAGTCATAACGAGTCTAGAAAAGTAACTTTTTTATAAGAATCATTGTATTGGGGAAGAAGCTAAGGTAGGAAAGGTCTGTTTCCTGTACTTAGGTGAAAGGGGAAGGGTCCTACAGATGAGTGCGCGACGACCTTGGTAAGTCTGCAGGATGAGTGCGTGGGCCCCTGTAGCTGAGTGTGCAGGGAAAGGAAGTCTGTACTTGAATGATTATTCTTAATAAAGACAGTTTGAGCCAATTCTGATGCATCTATGTCTTCTTTCTTACTTCTGCAAGTTTATGTATCTTCACTCTGTGTTATAATTTACATGAATTAATGCTTATTTGATGCACAAAAATAGTAGATCTATAATATTTATGCATGTTATGAACAAATATAAACCTTCGCGAAGATCTAGAAGTTGTTTAAGTGCATTTTCAGTAATTGTCTATTCGTAAGGGTTAAGGGTGCGCGAAAGTAGATCTAAGCCATAAGGATTATAGGAACCTATCACACAGACCCCTGGATGCAGAAACCTAGTTTTGTCATCCCCCAATACTGATTTGGGTGAGACTGAAGCCTGTGCTTCGCAGGTTGTTGCCAAAAGGGCCATCAGTTATGGTTTTGTAGGTTGGTGCAGATAACGTTGAACTTGGGTCAAGCCCCATCAAGCCAACAATGTCCCTAGCCTATCTTCTCATATTTCACCCACTTTCGTGGAGGAAGTTCTGGAATAGCTCAAAAATCCTATAGATAAGACTCACTCCTCCACTTCGAAAGAGAACATCATTGTTCACAACTCAAGTCTCAAAGCTGATCTGCCTCTCTTCCATCATCCATCATTCACAAGCCATGACTCCTTATACCATGAATCGCTTGATCAATCTGTTTCACCAACCAGTTGTGCGCATTCTCTCAATTCTCAAGTTCCTGGCTCAAATTGAGATCAGGTGCAAGGCAGTCACATTACACCGGAAGAGGAGCAGAAAGGTGAGGACACTATCAATTCCCCCTCTCTGATTCAAAATTGTTCGCATCAAAACAATGAGCTTCCATTCTCTAACAATTCTCAATCTCTTAATCTCCTTGAAACATCTTGTACAATTAATCCTTTTGATCAACCCCTAGTCTTGGGTAGTCATCACTCCCATGCTTCCATATACTGTGACGAACGCCCAAGCACATCATGTGATATTCTGTTTTATCATGAATACTCTAACTCAAATCTAGAATTTCCTTGGTCAAAGACGATGTTCATATCGAAACTTCTTCTTCACCTCACTCTCTCGTGTGTGCTACCATTCATGATGCACCCATATGCATTGGAGATACTCCATGTTCTCTTACTTCTTCATTTGATGAGTTATCTCCTCAATTAACACAGGGCAGTGAGGTTGTCCATGATGAAGTTGAAAACAGTTTAATCATAAAGCATACTTTCCATTCCCCATCATCTCTACTCTTGCATGAAGACAACACTTCAAGTCAACTTACTGAAACTAAAAAGTCTAGTGCAACCTCTAACAGAGATGCTTGTCATCCTAAGAGAAATTTTGAAATCAGCAATAACAACCACCCTCAAGCCATGCACGATCTGGTTCAAGATTCAAAATATGATTCTGCAATTCTGGAAAGTTTCAGGACGTGCCAGGGATTCGAGGCACTTCAACGTCCGTTAATGGTTATGTCAAGACCTCGTGACTCTGGTAAGCCTCCAAAACCCAATCAGATTTGATTTCTCATGCACATTTTGTCTATCTGCATGGTTGCACTCAATGTGAGTTCATGTGTAAAAAATGTTTGGTATTCCAGATTTGATCTCTCAAATTTTTAAAATTTCGTGTATGACTAAATTCACAAATTTTCCACAGCGAATTCGTCTTCATGCACATCTCTTTCATCAAAATCGGGATGGGAATGTCCATCCCTCATGAAATCATGGAATTATGAAGTTGATCATCTCAAATATTGTCTTTGCTCGCAATCATACTTATTGGATTTTCTGTCTCATGATCAGCTCCTCAGTCTCCTTGCGAATATTGTACTTCAAATTTGCTCACTCATCACACCAACAATCCCCTTGTGTGATGATGAGCACACAAGCTATCACGTGAATCAAGTTCCTTTCATTTCACCATGCCCCAACTGGTTTCACGCATTCACAATGCTGGCATCCCTTTTACATTCCTGTGATGACCATGATGCCTATGCAATTTTTCACCAGTTACAAGGGGGTGGTCCGTCATGTCTAGCTCACAACAAACTTGGTTCCATTGATCAGAGTGTTCACAAGATTGTTCAAATGAATTTGTCTTTGTTCATTTCAAACTGGGAATATGATATTTTAACAAACTCATCTAATCATTTCCCCATCTCAGGTGACTGTCACACAGCTTATCATTTTCCCAACAATACATTCAATGACAGTTACTTCGTGCTTTCCGATATTCATTGTTTATCATCTTTCTCCTCAGATTTTTGTCGAGCGGGTGAGACACTTAAGCCTGTGTTGATGGTTATGGAAGGTCCTCACTATCTTAACACAACTGGTTAGAATGATCAGATTTACTTTTCTGATTCCCATCATGATCCTGTCTCTCCAATCAACAAGCCATCTTTTCACAAGTCACGAGACCTTCCAAACAACCATTATGAATTTCATGATCCAATCGCTTAATGTCTGGAACACACTTACTTGGTGAGCCATGTTGTAGGTAACAAGCTTCAATCCTTCCTTGTGCTCACTAAGAAGTGCGTTGCAGATGAGCACATGCTCGCAAGAGGCTTTCAAAGTTTGTTGAATAATAGTATCCATCAAAAAGGTAAGCATGTGTATCAGGTGGTCGTAACATATTTTTCCACCCACAGGCAAGACCTTCCTTTCCGTGTGCAACATTTTCAAGATTTTTTTTTTTTTGTTGCACACTATTTGTTATCTGTTTTAATCTCTTGTATCTTTATGGTTGAAGGTCGGGAACGACTATGGTGTCTTCACTGGAAATGTAATCCCCACTATCTAGCTATTAGGATAGGAGTAGGATTAGTTGCATCTTAGTTTTCCTTCCTTGCACTCATAGTCTATCATGGTTTTCTTATTTTCATTATGTTTTCTTTATTCATGTTGCTTTCTTGTCTTCTAGTTTTGTTTACTTGTTGTGTACTCATTTCCTTGTCTTATTTTTCCTTTTTGTGTTGAGTTTTAATTTTTTTCCCCATGCGCATACTTGTTGTCCTATATTGTGTTCTGGATTTTGAATAAGTATGTGGTTGAAGTTAAAGAGTCTTGTGACACTACAGCACTTTTCCAGTCATGTGTCTGTCTTCTTTGTGCTTGGTTGTAACTTTTGGCCAATGAAACCTGGACAAAAAATACGATCCATCTGTAAGGGAAGCCCTGGTCAAAATATGAACCTATGTCAAAATTGGGAAACCCCATGCCTGTGCTCAGTCTTCTTCTCTATGTGTTAAAGCTTAGCCAACTACTAGAAATGGAGAAGGGGAAAAATATAAACGAGAAAACCTAAATCATAGGTCTTACATTATTCTCTGAAGGAACAACCTCTTCTACTCTCAATAAGTCAAGATCCCTCTTCTGCCCCAAAAATAAATAAGTTCCTATGCACATTCCTATTTCAAAAAAGTACAAAGGAAAAAGAAGATAAAGGCTTCCTGCGTAGAGAGGTGAAGCAGGAAACTCCACCGGGGTACTGATCAGGCTCGCTGGCAGTGGAGCAATGCTTGTGTTTCTGCATGACTCTGTCAGGGTACTTTCCAGGCCTGCTGGTAGCGGAGCAACACCAGAGATGAAAACTTTTACTATGCAAATCTTAAGCTCGTGAAATAAACTACCCTTTCCAATTTTGAAACACTATGATCTAGTTGAAAATTTTGTTGTGTTTGACTGAGTCGGTACAAGGTCAACCATGTTTGTCCATGGGGTAAGTGGGGAAGCAAAAGTAACCTCCACAATGATTGGGGTGGTAATTTCGTATTTGATCACACTACAGAGGATACTCAAACGGAGCATAGACTGAAACGAAGACCTAAATGCAACTGTGAAGAAATGAATGAGCAACAATGATCAGGAACACTACACTACAAATGGTGCAACTATAGATTCTTTCTTCATCAATTGTTTTTATCTTCACTGATCCATTGTAATAAAAGGTGTCTATTTTATGTTATCGGGTACCTCGTTTAAAAATAATACGTCGTATGAAAACTTTACCAGGGGCTCAAGGCTTGGGGGCCCCATCAAGGATCAAGGCTCAAGGCTCAAATCAATAATTCCTGAAAGGCCCTGTGTTGCAAATGAACCGAAACAGAGAAGCTGATATTCAACCAGTGTGTCGCCAAGTGTTGTAGCGGCTGCAACACCCTCCAAAATTTTCACCTGCATCCAAGTTTTGGAGCCTTCCTTGGTTTTTCCCCTTGATGGTTGCAAACACTCAAGCTCATTCCATGAGCTCTTGTCGAGTCTTCACACCCTTTTTTTCTTGATCGATCACCAGTCATCTTTTGGCATGTTGATCGATATGTCATGCTTGGGAGTTTGTTCTAGAATTTTGAAGGTTTGTATTTGTGTGCATGAGTTCTTTTCACTCTGTCACATCAATCGCACTCACACACAAGGTTGTAAGCACTGTCGCGCAAGTGTCATCATGGTCGTTCGAAGACATATCTCAATTGTCACACCTGTCACTCTTAACCTTTAAGTCAATGTCACTAAGCACATGTTTGTCTTGTTGGTTGGAGGTGTCTTGTCATCAAGGCATGCTAAGTGCGTGATCACATTGTCATTTATGCAAAAGTAAACTTACTTTCACACTTAGTCATTTTCCTAAAAATTTGTCGACTAGACAACCCTACGTCAACCGGACCCGATCTCAATGACCTTGCACTACTACCCAGAACTACGCAAAGCTTGAGGCTATCCTCTGGGCAGCCTACACTACAAAATTCAAGAGATAAGCCAACTAACTGGCTCCCAGAACTGCACAGAATTTGTCCCAAAACCCAATCTAGTCTGCGCTTCCCGCAAGATCTCCCATCAAGCCTCCCGTTGGCCAACCGGAAAAATTGACTTGAGTTGTGACGCTGAGCTGTACTGATCTCAAAAATTGCACAAAACCTGTCCAGCCTGTTTGTCTCGCACTGCCTGCAGAAATTGCGCAGAAATGTGGGACACACCTCTACTGCCTATCACTGCATTGTCCTGGGAAATTGCGTAGATCTGCGAGGAAGGCTTCCTTGTTGGCCTGCTCTATAATTAGGTTACGAATTGCACAAAGTTTTATGTCACCTGTCCTTCTTCCCTACTCTACAACCAGCTCAAGAATTGCGTAGAGTTTTCTATAACCTGCCCTTCTTCCCTGCTCTGCAATCAGCCCAGAAACTGCATAGATCTGACATGAAGGCTTCCCTATTGGCCTTCTCTGCTCTCACTCAGAAAACTACGCTAATATAGATGTCACTTGCCCTTTTTTTCCACACTACAATCAACCAAGAAATTGTGCAGTTATGTCTGGGCTCGGACTGTCTCCCAAGATTGTGCAATTTGACCAATAGCTCCTGCAACCCAATCTTGTCCTCCTTTGGAAAACTGGCAAATTTTTCTTCCAGTTCCTCCTACTGCCCCCACTGTCTTCCCCAGAGAACTGCATAGATCCCACTTGGATGACCTGCCCAGTGCTCCCCTTGAAAATTGTGTAGATTGGCCCAACAGTTCCCCGACACCCCGCCTAGCCTTTCTCCCAGAAACTGTGTAATTCTGTCTCCCAGCTAGGTTTTTCCCTGCAACTATCATTGCCATCCCAGATTGCACAAATCCACCTGCTAGTGACATCTACACGGTTTTTACCAACAGTGATATGGAGCCATGCATCTCGACCTAAGTTGTGCGCTACTCAGTTTCAATGCCTTGTCCATCTCCTCGTCACCTGCACAGAAACGGAAAACAATGCATCATGTTAGACTAGGATTATTTTGGATTTGATGTCATCTTTTCATGAGTGATTGCAGGAATAGGTGCATCGATGAAACATGTTGTGATGATGAATGAGATGAAAAGGAGCGCAGCTAGAAGACTTTCTCGTAGCCAAACAAATGCACGAAGCACATCGAGAAAGCGAGTGAAAGGGACACATTCACATGCACCATCAAGAAAAGACCAAGACCATCGAAGACCTCACACATTTTCCCATGTGGAGCTGAATACATGTTACACTGAGAGCATATCATCACTCAGTAGCACAACAGCTTGACACAGACAACACAGTTAGCCAGTACATGTCAGTAGTGTCATGTCAAGTTGTGTCATGAGTTGTCTCGGCCACATCATGACTTTGGGCCATACTTGTTGTAATCAATGTAATGTAAAGTGGAAGTCCAAGAGACCCACATATGAAGTTGAAGAGTCATGTAAAGTAAAAAATTCACACAAAGTCAAACAATCATGAGGGAAGTCGAAGAGTCACAAGGATCAGTTATTCCCCTTTGCTATATATACTCCCTCATTGTATGAGCAAAGGACTTTTCACCTTGGCTCCTCCCACATAGCCTTGAGAGTTTGTAGTTTGTTCTTTGAGGAGCAAGCAGTGGATCCAACGTCCCACTACTAAGACTAGTGATGTATGTTGTACAGATGTGTGTTGGATATTTTTCTTAATTCAAAATCTTGTCTCAAGCGAGCATGTTTTCACGCATGTTTTGTATCTATTTGTAAGACTATTCTTTAGATGTTTGTAATGCATGTTTTCTTAACCTGTACTAAGATAGTTTAACTACTTTGGTTATTTGAGTACTCATATTGTTGAAGATGTGTTGTATTGCTTATCACTTTTTTCACGTCCGTGTGGACTAATCCGCTGGAAATTAGAAAAACCATCTTTGTGTTTTCTTAGTTTTAATGACCATCACCCCCGTGTGGACTACTCTGCTAGACGGTGTACATGTTTTCCCTTGAACTTTGGTTTTCTCTTACTAGACAGACACTTTTTGTTGTTCGCATGTGTTTCTTCCTCAGTTGGGACTATTCCCTCTCATCAAGAGGTGCACTTTACTGCCCCTTTTTTATAGTAAGAGAACCCGGACACAGAGTTACATTACACACTCACCAGGCATACTCACCTTGCTTTCTTGAAGTTACAAGCATAACACTCTCATGTGCTGAACAAAAAGAGATAAGGTAAATCTCTATGATAATGGAAATTTGGCCATCGTACTGGATAGGATTCCTACACCAAATGGTGTGAGGTCTAGTTGGGACTTCATACTATGGAGATCCCCTTTGTTGGCGGGTCTAGCACTGTCATCACCACCGAATAATGTTATTGAATACAGAAGTAGCTATCTGAAAATGGTTGTGCATATCTGACAACCAATGCATGTGTGACAATGGTTTGATTGAACCCATAGATTCATCCAGTAGCACAAGACAAGAAAAATAGTTATAAAGATCCACATAGAGCATCGACAATGTTTGATGGTCGATGTTTTGAACCTACTAATGAGCTTCATCATCAGGCCCAAGGTGAAAAAATCGATCTATCCACGGGATTAAATAGCAATGAGATGCATCACATTTCAGAACTAGCCATTAGGAAAATAATATTATTTAATCGAAAACTAACATTAACGACTAGTTTTAGTCATGAAATTATAACTAAGTATGTCAAACGTGAGAAATTATTAAATTAGTAATAATTTAAATTAATTGTTAATAATTGAATCATTGATTAGTTATTAAGAAATTATAACTAATTAGGTCAAAGGTGAGAAATTATTAAATTAGTAATAATATAAATTAATTATTAATAATTAAATTATTTTAGATATCATTTTTTGGGATCCAAGTGCGTTAACAAAGTCATTCATCTATGACCATTTCCATGAGAGGTAGTCATAAATGACTAATTTCTCATGCTTTTTTGATAGTCCACTTAGCACTCATTGCATCTGGTGATGCTCACAAGGGTGAAGAAGTGGGATGGAAACTAGTGAAATGAATCACATAGCATCAATCATCACTTCCGGGGCTTGCACCTGGTAACCAGGACTTCCCGGGAGGTCACCCATCCCAGATTGCCTCTAGCTGAAGAGCGCTTAACTATGGAGTTTTCCCCACAATCAAGCCAACTTAGCTTGCAAATGGCGTAGCAATCTAAGTGGGCTTGATTGTGGGGAAAACTCCACAGTTAAGTGCGCTTAAGCCAAAGGTGATCTGGGATGGGTGACCTCTCGGGAAGTCCTGGTTACCGGGTGCAAGCCCTGGAAGTGATGATTGATGCTACGTGATTCATTTCACTAGTTTCAATCCCACTTCTTCACCCTTGTGAGCATCACCCGATGCAATGAGTGTAAGTGGACTATTCAAAAAATCATGAGAAATTAGTCAATTATGACTACCTCTCATGGAAATGGTCATAGATGAATGACTTTCTTAACGCAGTTGAATCCCAAAAATGATATCTAATATAATGCACTGTGAAACACCCTTAATACTTAAATTAAATTATTGATTAGTTATTATTAAATCAACAATTATTAACGGTTATATAAGAAATTATAACCAGAAAATTCAACATGTAAGAAATTATAAAAGCAATAATTTAAATTAATTATTCAATATTAAATTCTTATGTTGGGTAGGAATCCCCTAGGTCTAAGTTTTGTTCGAGTCATGTGCAGACTCCACATTTTGAGGAGCGGAGCATGAATAGCGCAGGGTTATAAGAGTCAAAGGGGCTTTAGGGCGGATCAAAGCCCCTTATTTTGTAAAGGGATGGGATTATCTAGAGGATTTTCAGCTCCACCCATGGTTTGCAGACCATGGTATTGTAAGGGTAAAAGAATATGTAAAGGGATGTTTTAGCAAGTCTAAGAAAAATAATGAATTGAATCAAAATATCTTGAGTCTGTTTTGGTGAAATCTTTCTATAGTCAGGTGAAGGGGAAGGCTCCTGCAGCTGTATGCATGGAGACCTTGGTAAGTCTACAGTTGTGTGCGCAGGCCCCTGCCGATGTGTGCGTAGGGTCAAAAAGATTGTATTTGGGTAGATTTGACTAATAAAGAAGACTTTTGAATCAGATCTATGTATTTTCCTATGTTCACCTAGTTTCTGTGTTTTAGTTTGTTTATGGTTCATTTTATATTTCTATTCTACAATTGCATCGCGAAGGTTCAGATACTGTTTTATAATTTGAATAATACATGTTAGAATAGTTTTGCGCAGTTCGCAACTCTGTTAAGTAGGAAAACACTTTACTAGTTAACAATAAGTTTAACGGTTCGCGAAGGTCGGATTAAGCCCTAAACTATTAAAAACCTTACAGCCACACTGCATAGTCCCTCTGGATCCTAGTTCTAGCATCCCCCAATATCACCTCGGGTGAGACTGCAATCTACGCGAGAAGGTTGTTTCCGAAAGGGTCGGTGGTATAGGGTGTTATTGGTTAGCGCAACTAACTCTGAACCTGGGTCTAAGCCCCTGGAGCCAAAAAATGGTTCTGTTGCAGGGACCGAGATCTATCTTAGGGAGTGTGATGTGGCTACCGACTAGAAAAGAAAAATTGGCTAGATCATATGTTGCACAAATTTGAAGCACAGGAAAGGAGAGATCTGCACTAGTCAAAAGAAAGGTGGTTACAGAGGTATATCTATATAGAACAACACGAGATCTTTTTCGCATCATTCACTAATGAGTTGAATGAGTGGCTTTCAAAGATAGCGGACAATGAACCCTGTTGGAAACACGATGATCCTATTGTGTGGAACCAATAGATGATTAAACGACTTAAGGAGTCTGAAAATAAGGTCGCAAGGGCTATTGATTACTAGGTTGATAGTATCCTTGGAGGCTTTATTACTAAAATTGAAATTGATACAATAGTATCCTACAGTGAAGCTGAGCGCAGATTTTTCAAAGGTCCATGAGGTAAGTATCTAAATTCCTTAAAACTATGGATTAAGATGTTGTTATGTGAAAAGGGTGTTATGCCTATAGATTGATGTTTAAAAGAGGCCAGACTAGATCTAAGCGAAGCGAAAAAATATTCAGAGATGATCGTGACAAATATATTGAGGGTGAGTACAATCTATTATTGGGTGAATCAGACAACGAAGAAGAACAGACCAACCCTAGTACATATAGATGTGCGACACTATCATAAACTCAAAGCCCTTAAGGGATTACACACCCGTCCACTCCACCTCCATGTTTTCCTCTGCCTCATACACCTACACCTCCACCTCCACCTCCACCTCCACCTCCACCTCTACCTCCACCTCCACTATTCAACATGGCTAACGCAGCGAAGATGCTTATCTTTAAGTGTCAAGAATCAAAAGATACTGATCAATTTTGATTTGTCGTAGAAGTTGTGTGGAAAGCACAATAGATCAAAGATGATGATATGAATAAAGCACATCTTGTCACAACGTTTCAACATAGAGCACTGTCATGGTATATCAATCACAGTATGACGAATCTAGCTACTTCACCAGCTGCGATGAAGAATGAACTAAACGTGGAGTTTAGGAAACCCAAGTCATAGTCACAGTGTATTGCAAAAATAAAAGAGATTAAGAAATTCATCAACGACACTGCCTAGGATGTAGATCAAAGATTAAAATGTTTGATGGGATAAGCCAACTTCTAGATCTCTTATGAATTTCACAAAGAGTGGTATATAATTGCGTTATTGCCACACCTCAGATTACCACTATCACAACAAAAGATTGGGATGTAGGCAGAAGCATTGGAAATTGAGATGAAGTTAGAAGCTTCATCGATACAAGATACTCACATAGGGGTTCAGTAGATTCAGTCCCAGTTAGCAAGTTTTCATATGGAGCTACAAGATTTGAAGAAAGGAAAGGACATTCAATCTGAGATCCACTCAAAAGTATGGTGCCTAAAGTGTAAGAAGGAAGGTCACTATAAGGACCAGTGTCTAGTCTATCCTAACTATTTGGTTGTCGGAGGTCCCAATGCTTTGAAGCTAGAGACTAGTGTTGAACCAAGTACTAGACCGAGTGTATGGCATAGTATTTTTCGAGTTGCAGGCTAGTACTCGACTGATGACTCCTATTTTCTATAGAAATATGTGCAGTCACCACAGAAATTATTTTGTAAGTTCTGTCGATCAGTAGGACATGATGAGAGCCATTGTCATAGCTATGACTTGATGATAGATCGAACCCCGACATATAGGATGCATGTTGAAAGACTCGCGCACGAAGAGAATGGTTCAGCTACGGTTCGTCGAGGATTTCAATGTCAAGGACAAGGTGGTGGAGGAGGTATTGGGCGAGGGAGGGGTCAGATCATATGCTATAATTGTGGAAAAGCTAGACATTATGCATGAGATTATCATAATCCCACTCACCCTTCATGTCAATATTATAAACATTTTGACCATGTGATAGACGATTTCCCTATTTTAATGGCTAAAATGCAAGAAAAGAAGAACCAACAGCCTGCATAGAATATCCAAATGATGTGATATGAACTACACGAGGATGATCCAAGCATTAATATAGTGACATGAAGTGGTGCGGATACCCGAGAAGATAAGGCAAAAGGTAAAAAACATGTGGCAAAAACATGGGTTAGAAAGGCAGGAGAAAAGAGTACTCGGTTTGATCTGCAAAAGGAAAAGGAAAATTTCTTGGAGGTGAAGAATATTTTCATGGACATAGGAGCTTTGACATCAAAGACGCATATGCAACTAGTACCAAAGAAGGATGCTCCTTAGGTAGGTACTGCGATAGGGAACCCTGATTCGACTATTTTGGAGTTCTTTCTGCAGATCTGTATGGAGTTGTTAAGGGACTAGAAAGCAGCATAAGGGTTGCAAGGATCGATCGACAATTGTGCCAATAAAGAGAAGCCACAACCTGAACAATGTGTAGTAAATAAGGTCAACAAAAATAATAAAATGCCCGGCCGAGAGATTCGATTAACTGCGTATGTTGGTGTATTTGAAATGGGTCAAGTAATTCTACAGTTGGGATCAAATGTGAATTTCTTACTGAAGCAGACTTGGGAGCGGATGGGACATCAAAAGTTGCAACCGTCACCAATGCAGCTGTGCATGGCCAATCAACAGAATATTATCCTGATGGGTCAGTTGCAAGGAATTATGGTAGATATTAAAGGAGAAAGCGTGAGGGCAGACTTCGAAGTCATTGATATTGTAGACAACAGTAATCCGTATTGATATTTTCTCGGAATCGATTGGGATTTTGATATGGACACCATAATGAATCTTAAAGGGAGGAGTACGGTATTTGAAAAGAGTGGTACCATGGTTGTTGTTCCGTTAGATCCTTCTAAAGGAGTGCAATATACAGAACCTGTCCGTGAAGAGTATGATGATGATGATATTGACCACATCTATAAGTTAACTGCGCATGATGAGGATTGGATCAACCCCAACACAGATGAACGGATAAGCTGGGAGAAGGATAGTTCATGTCATTCAGACTCAGATGAAGAATTGCCAAAACTGGTTGCACAAAGTTTCTACTCTGTGCTATAATAGAATGACAAAATCTCTTCGTTGCATATTTATCGAGGTATGTAACTTACCATATTATGATGGGATAGGTGATGTAAGCGCATTTTTGGATAATTTGAAAGGGATGTACTAGAAGAACAACGATTCCATTCCTTGGATCTGGCTTTGAGGGCTACACCTGCACACTGGTGGGGTACACATAAGGATAATATAGGACATTGGAGGGAGTACTAGTGATTGACGAGGCTAAGGTTTGGTCCTACAAACAAAAGAATCACAAAGAAGTGCAATGGAAAAGATGATCCTCGAGATCATTTGTCTCCTTGGACTAAGGCATGGGGAGAAGAACCTCGACCAAAATGGGTACATGTATTTGTTCACACTTTAGATGTGATACCAATGAATTGGTATCTTGAAACAGAGTTAAGCCATGGTACTGTCGATTAGAATGATATGAAGGAAAGTTGTATATTGACCTTTAGCTTTAAGAATGGATTTCAGTGTATAGATGATGCCCTCCAATAAATTAGATTAGCAATTTTCTGGACACCTAAGAAGCCAATGACTTCGATACAACCCAATTGGAATGCACGGTTGCAGCACACATTGGAATCTTATAATATGACCGCTGAGGAAGGCAAGGAAGATCCACACAACATCAATATTTCTAAGTCAGAAGGACAACGCAAAGTGGCAGGACCAGATGTTAAAATGCCTGATGTAACACAACCTATTAAGGCAAGGCAGGACAACATAGCCTCAGAGACAGAGCCCAAGTTCACGCGCATAGGAGATTACTCGGATGAAGATACCGTAGGAAAGCTCACTGAGTTACTGCATGAGTTCGAGGAGTTGTTCCCAATAAATTTCACATAGTTAAAATACATCGTGGGAGACGTGGACATCATGAAAATCACTTTAAAGCCAGATGCGAAGCCTGTAAAAGAACGACGGTATAGGCTCAACCCAAAGTACAAGGAAAAGGTAAAGGAGGAACTTGAGAAGATGGTCACTGCTGACATAATCAAACATGTGGACGAATCTGACTGGGTAAGTCCAATGGTAGTACTGGAGAAGAAAACCAAGGGAGAAATAAGGATTTGTGTTGACTTAAGGAAGTTGAATGACGCCTGCATACATGACTCCTTCCCAACACTATTCACAAACGAAGTTTTGGAAAATGTAGGAGGATAGGATGCCTACTCCTTTATAGATGGGTTTTTTGGGTACCATCAGATTAAGATAGAACCAAAAGATAGGATTAAGACCACCTTCATTGTTGAATGGGGATCCTTTCAATATACAGTCATGTCATTTGGGTTGAAGAATGCACCATCGTTATTTTCCAGAGTTGTCGTCGAAGCGTTTAAAGAATTCATTCACAAGTTTTTGGAGGTGTACTTTGATGACTGGACAGTCTTTGGGCTGGTAAAGAAGTAGTCTTTGGGCTGGTAAAGAAGCATGTCTCAAGCCTACGCTTGATGTTGGATATATGCAGAAAGTATCAAATCTCATTAAACCTGAAGAAATGAATTTTGTGTCTACCATATGGGCTTTTACTGGGACATGTTGTCTGTAAGCAAGGGATGATGGTAGATCCTGTAAAAATAGTTTTTATTATTTATTTGGATCCACCAAAGAATGTGAAGCAGCTACGCTCAACTCTTGGACACACTGGATATTATTGGAAATTCATTAAAGCATACGCGCAGATCACTACGCCAAAAATTACTAAAGAAAGATGCCATCTTCTATTGGGATGATGAGTGTCAGAAGAGTCTTGACATCTTAAAAGAGAAAATGGTCTCTGCACCGGTCTTGGTGTTTTCGAATTGGAAGAAGGAGTTCCACGTTCATGTGGATGCATCATGTATAGATTTGGGAGTTGTCTTAGCGCAACTAGGGGAGGGGAATATTGATCACCCCATTGCATTTGCGAGTCACAAACTATCTAAGGCGGAGAGAAATTATTCCATGACAGAACGAGAAGGCTTGGCTTTCATCTATGCACTATTTTAGCCATTACTTGTTGGGTGCGCACTTCAAGATGTTCACGGACCATTCCACACTAAAATACTTGGTGAACAAACCTGTGTTGGGGGGCAAGATTTGCAGATGGCTATTACTGTTTCAAGAATATGATTTTGAAGTAATCATCAAGCCAAGGCGATTAAACATTGGGTCAGATCATCTATCTCGAATTGAGAACGGTGAAGAACCGACCAACATTGAAGAAGGATTGCCCAATGTGTAGCTCTTCGCAGTAAGGGTTTTTAATGAATATTTTTCAGATATTTTTTACTTTTTGACTACTGGACTAGCCCCTGTGGAGTATACAATGCAACAGAAGAAAGAACTAGTAGTTAGAGCAACAAATTTTTCTCTGATTTATGGGCATTTGTATAAAATGGGCCCTGATGAAATATTGCTGATATGTCATTGATTATGAACACCACAATATTTTGGTAGAAGCACATGGTGGTGTTGCAAGAGGGCACTACGTAGGAAAAGAAACTACACAAAAAAATTTGAGGGCAAGACTGTGGTGGCCCACGGTGCACAAGGATTCTAAGGAATATTGTAGTGCTTGCAATGTTTGCTAGAGGACCGGAAGACCATCGCCGAGAGATGAATTTCTGTTGAATACACAAGTTACTTTGAAGGCTTTTGATAAGTGAGCGATTGATTTTGTGGGGCTAATCAATTCAGCAGGCAAGAAGACGGGTACGCGATATATTATCACCGCAGCGAATTATCTGACCAGGTGGGTTGAGGCACAATCGGTAAAGGAATACAATGCAGACACTACTACACACTTCATATTTGAGTATATATTGTCAAGGTTTGGATGCCCAAAGATACTGATGAGTGATAGAGGAACACACTTCCTCAATAGCACAATTGAAGCATTAACAGAAGAGTTTCAGGTACATCACCAGAAGAGCACACCTTATCATCCTCAGGCGAATGGAACAGTTGAGGATTTTAATAAAAGTTTGTAGAATTCTTTGATGAAGGTGTGCTATGTCAACGGGAATGATTGGGATGTGTACATACCTATAGTATTATGGGCATATAGGACTACTTGCAAGAAGCCAACTGGGAAAACTTCGTTTAGACTAGTGTGGGCATGAAGATGTAATGCCAATGGAATATATAGTACCCCGTCTTAGAATCACAGTAGTCATGAATATGGTAGACAATGATATTATGGAAGAAATATTGGAACAATTGCTCGCGCTAGATGAAGATTGCTTCCTTGCAGGATTTCACCAAGAAGTACACAAAGCTTGGGAAAAGGCATGGCACGATCCACATATTAAGCATCGAACTTTTAATAATGGAGACTTGGTTTTACTGTACGATAGTAACTTCGTGTAGTTCCCTGGTAATTTCAAGATGGATTGGCTAGGCCCGTATGTTATCAAGGATATCACAAATGGTGGCGCAATTTAGCTTGCGAAGCTTAATGGTGAATTATTTGTTGAGTGAGTAAATGGGAGTAGGTTGAAACTCTATAGGGATGATTCCGTTCCTAGGGTTGCGTGATCACTATATGAATGGAGGACAGTCTTAGTGCTATAGGCAGTTGGAAGGAAGCATGGAACTATAAAGTACTCTGCCAATGAAGGACTTGTCAAAGAAGGAGGGTTGTGTGACATTCAGGAGGATGGAATAGGTGGAGAAAGCTACGATAAAGAAGGGGTAACTGCATTGTAGGGAAGGGCCTGACGCAATCCATTCAGAATAAGACCATTGGGGATGATTTGACAAGGAAATTGTCATTAAAAGGAGCGGGGGAAACGCATTTAAGGGGCATATCTAGGAAAATATGCCGCCAAATCCGCATTTATGAGGAATATCTAGAGGGAATTAAGTGGTTTGAATTTGAAAAAGGCTATAAATATGGCACCCCGCTCCACATTTGGACACTTTGTTTGTTGAGAATTCGTTGTGTGATTTTGTGCCTAAGTGTGAGCTGAGCATTCTACTACATGTCTGGTTGGAGTTGGAAGGACCTTGAGTAGGAGTTTTTGAGTCGAGGGCTAGAATCCATTATGACCGCCTCACAGCCAGCACATACTACTGCACCTAGATCGCCAAGAACTAAGCCTACTATCACAGCATTAGTGGCCAAGAAGCAGAAGAAGCCCCAAAGGACCCCAGTTAGACAATCACCGAGGAAAATCCCCACAGAACTACGGAGTAAGGAGAAAATGGATCTACAGAAACAACCAATGGAGCCCCAAGATCTGGATGAGGAAGAATTAGCTGGCGGATTTGAGGATATCAATGCAGACAAGGTGGAACCAATATCCAGGTTGCCACCCTATATGTCGCCGAGGAAACCAACTGCGAAGGTGACGAAGGACCCATATTCTATCAAATACAAGGTATTTACACCCCTGTTACTAGAGGAAGTGCCAATTGAGGGAGAGTTGTTGGCCAGGGTGCCACACCTGTGTGCGGAAGACTGCGATTTGAATGAGCACATCAAGTATCCCCAATTTGATCCCAGCAAGTACCTCCAATCTATTTATTACGAAGAAGCTAGAGTGACAAGGGTTGAACCAATGAAGTGGGTAGTTGGGATTCAACACACTGGGTTGTTGAATATGATTTATGTTCCACATTTTGGGCGCAGCAACATAAACACAATCTGTGTGTGCCAACTACTAGCATTAGTACATGATGGGCATCTATGGCTCGGAGAGCCAATCCTGATTGATGATATGTTAATCCAAAGGATTACCGCGCTGCCTCATCAAGGAGTGAACCCCAATGACGCATTTGTTGGGAAATCTTAGGAGAAAAAGTTGGCCAATCAGATGAAGAATGACTATGGCATCGTCAAGAAGTCACAAGGATATGCTATTAGTTATATTAATGATGAGGCTATGCATTTTTCCGCATCTATTTTAGCTGGTATGATCATGCAGAAGTGTCAAGCAAACGAGGTGCCAGCCCCAGTTGTATCCTTGGTTGCACAGTGCAGCAAGGGGGTCCAGTTTAATTGGGCCAAGTATCTCTATCAGGAGTTTTTGGATGACTGTCATGAAGCATAGGAAGAAAGGAAGTCATTCCATTACACATGTCTATTACTCTTAATCATGTTGGTAGCATGGAGAACACCAAAGGATTCACAGTTCCCTAATGTGGAACCTGATGTGTGTGAGGCTACAAATATTGCCTTGCTGTGGGCCTCTAAGGAACTAACCCGAGTTATGGAGGACAAAATATTCTTGGTTCTCTTTGAGATGGACTTGCGCACAGTCATCAACCAAAGGCCATGGTTGTCACCTGCATTATTTCAATAGTATGGCAACATTGCTAATTTTAAAGCGTACTTTCACAGTGTCTCTATCCGTGCCAAAAAAGATTTGGAGAAGGTATGGCATGAGCTACCATACTTAGTGTCTGAAGATGACATCTTGATGGTCATCAGTAAGTGTTCGAGTAATTGGCTTACCCCAATAACTATAAAAGTGACAGAGGAGGCTGCCACAAGGAAGACCACTTCAAGTGCGTAGGCCGAAAAATCAACAGCCAAGAAGGATACCGAGAAGGCGCCTCCGACGATCACCATTGACCTCGAGGAAAAGATTACTAAGTGCATAGTAGAAAAAGATATTGAAGCAGGGAAACAGGGTGGGGGAGACCCTGTGTGGACATGGAGGACATTGATTCCCTATTTATAATAAAGAAGTGGAAGAAGCAGAGTGTTGGAAGTGTGCGGAAGAATCAGAAGTCAGATAAATCCACCAGCATAGAACCTTTGGTCCTCACTGACGGGGACCTTGAAGAAATTGGTGACATCGTCCGTGTTGCGACAGAGGATATGTGGGGAAATATTGATGAACAATTCAGGATAGTATTGACAAAGGTCTAGTAGGGCCTTAAATAATTGCAGGTTCAGACGAGCGTGCTTCAAGTGAGCATGAATCAAGCGAGCATGGTACCTTCGATAGCTGAGCTTACCACATACCTCCAAGCAGTTCATTTTCTAGAAGCATCATTGCACGTCGAAGATGCAGAAGGAAGGGAGAGCGCACATAAATTAAAGAATCTGATCCTGAATCTTGCGGCGCTCCCCCTTCATACGTTGCATGAGCTACATCAGTGCGTCATAGATGAGCTCAAGATATGGGAGCAATGAGCTCTGTTTGTCATCAACGAAGTAAAAATAAACAACCAAAAGGTGTTTAAGGAAAAGAATAAAGAGATGCAGGATTGCAAGGAGGTAGTTGCGCGCAGCTAGCAGCTGGAAAATGCCATAACCAAAGCATGCACCAAGGTTCAAGAGCTCCAGATCCTAGCCGAGGTAGCTTCAGCAAAAAAGGTTCAGAAACTGGTAGCATCAATTAGAGAATCGAAGGAAGAGGTGGGAAATGTTCGATTTGAACTACAGATGAAAATTAGATAACTTTAGATGAAGCTGCAACCTAGAATCCAACGGAAGGTCGCGAGCAGTGCGAAGCTGCCATAAAAAATTCTAAGGTTTAGATAGAGACTGTCGTCAAGGACTGTATTCAACCTTTTGAAGATACAATCGAAGTGTGGGCCTTGATCTAGGAGGAAACACATGCGTAGAAGATCGAAGCAGAGATCAGAGACAAGAAATTGCAATTCGATAAGCTTAAAGCCACGGTGTGGACCTTAGCGCCTATGCAACGGTTCGTCCGTCTCCAGGAAGGAACACTTTTGCAGGGACAAATCGATGAGCTGCGAAGAAAGGCATAGATCATCTTCACGTGGATGCACCCTTGTGCAGATGAGGCCCGCAAGCTCTCACATGAAGTAAAGGGAAAATTGAAGACTATGAAGCAAAAGAAGGGTCGACAACAGAGAAGCTCATGAATGAAGTTCGACAAGCCGCAAAAAAATATACAGCAATGCTCCATCCATTACAGACTACATACAAAGCTCTGAAAGAAAAGATCGAGGACGTACCAACTGAGTGACTCAGGGATGATTCACATCTTTGTGTTGGGGGCCTCTTGTGTAGGGGTCCCCAAGGTCTAATTTTTCACTGAGTCATGTAAAGACTCTACATTTTGAGGAGTGAAGCGCGAGTAGTGCAGGGTTATAAGAGTCAAAGGTGCTTTAGGGCAGTCGAAAACCCCTTCTTTTGTAAAGGGATGGGATTATCTAGAGGATTTTGAGCTCCTCCCATGGTTTGAGGACCATGGTATTGTAAGGGTAAAAGCATAAATAAAGGGATGTTTTAGCAAGTCTAAGAAAAAGAATGAATTGAATCAAAATATCTTGAGTTTTTTTTGGTGAAATCTTTGTGTAGTCAGGTGAACGGGAAGTTTCATTTAGTTGTGTGCATGGAGACCTTGGTACTATAGTTGTGTGCAAAATCCCCTCCAGTTGTGTGCATAGGGTCAAAAAGATTGTATTTGGGAATATTTGACTAATAAAGAAGACTTTTGAAGAAGATTTGTGTATTTTCCTATGTTCACATAGTTTCTGTGTTTTATCATGTTTATCGTTTGTTTTATATTTTTATTCTGCAATTGCATCGCGAAGGTTCAGATACTGTTTTTTATGTTGAATAATACATGTTAGAATAGTTCTGCACAATTTGCAACTTTGTTAAGTAGGAAAACACTTTACTACTGTAACAATAAGGTTAACAATTCGTGAAGGTCAGATTTAGACCTAAACTGTTAAAAGACTTACAACCACACTGCATAGTCCCTCTGGATGCAGAAACCTAGTAAGATTGCAGTCTGCGTGAGCAGCTCATTGTCGAAAGGGCCAGTGGTATAGGGTTTTGTTGGTTAGTGCAGCTAACTCTGAACCTGGGTCTAAGCCCCTGAAGGCAACATCTTAATTCTTAAATTATTATCAATTATTAAATAGTCATTATTAATATGGTCCAAAAAGGGTTAATTTCAATTTCAAAATCTATGAAAAAAAAATCACAAAGAAAGGACCGAAATCCAACTTTTACTTAATTTCCAACCATCATCTATGTTGATATATTTGGCCTGCTTCTCAATTTCAATGGCCGCTCTCAACTTCCTATGGTGGAAATGATCAATCCTTGCAATGACTTTGGAATATTCAATGCAAACATGGTGCTTTGTTTTTTCCACATGTTCAGCAATAGCTGAGGAGCGGGAATGATTATGCCTTATGTCTGCAACATGTTCTTGAATTCTCAGACTAATGGAGCGACCAATTTCTCCAATGTAGGGAATCCCACATGAGCAAGGGATTGAATAAACCCCTTTCATGTCCTTAGGATTCACGGGGTCCTTAACATATCGAAAGGAGCTCCTAATAGTATGAAGGGGCTTGAAGGTAGTAGCGACATTATTTTTCCTAAGAACATGAACAATCTTATCAGTGGTCCCATGGATGAAAGGAAGAAGAACATTTGGGGAATGTTCATCATGATATTTTTTAATCGAGGAACCTTTATGGGATTTTCAAAAATCTACAAGACCTTGATGTTTACTATAACCATTGATTTGGAAAACTTTGAGAAGGTTGGATTTCTCATCTTCTAGGTGGTTTTCATCCGATACCCTTAGCGCATGGGTAGCAAGGGTGTTTAGAACCCCAAATTTTTGCGCTGGAAAATGGTGAGAATTGGTATGAAGATATTGTTTTGTGTGAGTTTTTTTGTGAAGCACCTAGTGAGATAAGGTGCCATCTTCCATTCTAGAGAGGAGAACATCACGGAAAGGAAGGTTTCCATCAACTTCAATCTACATAGTGAATTTGATGGAGTCCAATTGAGAATTAAGATGATCAAGGAATAAATCAAATTTCTCACGACCATGGGGCCAAACAACACAAGTATCATCTACAAACCTTTTCCAAAGCTTGGGTTAAAATTGAGTAGAGACCAAGGCTTTTGTCTCAAAGTCCTCCATGAATAAGTTAGCAACAACAAGAGAGAGCAAAGAACCCATGGAAAATCCACATGTTTTCTCATAGAATTCACCCTCAAAGCTAAAAATGATAAATGTCAGGAAAGTACCAACTAATTTGTTCGTGTCATCATCAGTAATCTAATTATGACATTAATGGCCTCATTAATGGGGATTTTTGTGTAAAGGGAAACAATGTCAAAATTAACCAACAAATCCCCAGGGTCTAGTATGATATCTCTTAGTTGATTAACAAAGGAAGCAAATTCCTTAACAAAGGATCTTGTGCATCCAACCAAAGGTTTGAGCTTCTGAGGTGTTGACAATAGGTCTTAGGGGAACCCCTTCCTTATGAATCTTGGGAAGACCATAAATTCTAGGGGTGAGAGGGTTGCTCTCAATAAGATTATTGCTAAGGGGGTCAAGAGCTTGTATATATTTAACAACATTGATGACCTCCTTAGACACTTTTTTGATAGGATTCTTCGGGAGTTTTTTGTAACTCCCATTGATCAATAGAGGGTCTAACATTTTACTAACATAGTCAGCTTTATCTAAAATAATGATAGGCCCACCTTTGTCATCCTTAAGTATGAAAATAGGTGGGTTATCTTTCAAGGAATTAGAGCAAGAAACTCACTTCTCCTAATGTTTCTCTTAGGAGGCTTGGATTTCCTACGAATAATGGCGCAATATTGCTTGATAATTTCCTTAATATTATCAGGAAGGCCCCTAATCCCATATTCTATACTGCAAATGATGTCCTCAATGGGAATCTTTTTAGGATCGAAGGCGAAATTTAACCCTTTATTAAAGAGGCGAAAAGCTTGAGGGTCCAAAACAATATTGGATAAATTAACAACATTATTAAGAGGGGGGAGAGAATTATTATTATTATTTTTTCCCAAGGAAAAATCATAATTTTATTAATGAAAACAAAATTACATGTTGTAGATGATTGCGAGCATTCTATCATCTAGTCAAAGACTAATGATCATAATTTCATACAAAATAATCAACTAACAGATGAAGAAAAAAGGTTAACCTTTTCTTTGTTTCTTCTATTCAACCTTTCTCCATTCTCCTTGAGATGGCGTAGATGAAACAATAGCTAGCTAATTTCCTTCTTCTATTCTTGAAATTTCCTTGTTTGAATTAGAATTATCAGATGCACTGTGATGTTTGTGTCCTCTAGAGTCCTTTGCTTCAGGTATCCTCAGTAGTTGTGCCGTAGTAACTTGCAATTCTGTTGGTTCCTGAGATAATTCCCCCTTTCCTTCTTTCTCTTGTGTATTCTAATTTTCCACATTGGGATTAGGATCCTTTTTTGCTTCATCGTCTTCCTCATCTGGCTCATTTGAGGGAAATTTTCATCCTTTGGGTTACTTTCTTGGTTTATTCTTCCTTCGCGACTCTTTCTTGGCATCAGGGAATGTGTTTTGAAGATGTCCTATTTGTCGGCATATTCGACATATGAAGGCTATGTTCTCAAAATCTAGGAACTAAGTCCAGCGCTACTTGTTGTGTGGAAACTGAATGCGATCCGGTAGGCCTTTACTGAGGTCCACCTCCACACATATTCATGTGAATGTATAGATTCATTCTTCCATTATTTGTATGTTTGTCTTTATGAATCATCCTAAGAGATTCCCAATGCCTTCTAGCACTTGGTTATGCCAGAAATGAAGGGGAAGATTATGAAGCCTAACCCAAACCAGAATTCTTGATGTAATCATGGTGTTTGCATCAAAATCTGGGAACCATGGGGTAATGAAAATCCTCGTCAATCCCCAAAACCATGGGCCTTCCTGAAGGATAATTTCTTGATCCTCCGATGATGAAAACTTTACGATGAAGAATCCTTTGGAGCAAAGGTGTATTTCATGGTTTTTTGTCCAATTTGTGAAGATCCAATGGAAGAGATCCATTGGTTTTGGCCAGAAACTGTTAAATATACAATGATGGCTTGTGCTTCATAAGTTGTGTAAAGATCGGTTCTTTCTGGAAGATCTATGATCACTTCTGGGACATGATTCATTTACTCCACTATGTAGGGACTGGGAATATTGTGTGTTTGTTCTAGGTTTGTTGTAGCTCCTAGTTTCCCTTAGAGGATGTTTTTGAAGGAGATTCCACCATTTATGTGTTCTTGGTTTGGTTTTGTACCTTTGGGTAAGCTAGAAACAGAAACACCTCCTTCTCCCTTTAATTTACTTGATCTCGTTTCTTTGCCTCTCAATCTTAGATTTAGGATGATGGTGATCGTAGGAAGAATGTTGTATTCATGTAGACTCTATTCATCCTGCAAAGATCTCCCACCACAGAGCAGGTTTTACAAGTGTGATGGATAGCCCATATTTCGCATGATACTCTACTTTAATTGAAAAACCTTATCATAATCCTGCATCTAAACTAATGATGATTTACCAGCAAGGGATTTAAAAAAAAATTGGAAGTTTTTTTCTCCTTGATCCAAGGAATCATATGTTTCGGGTTCCAGATTAGTGTCGTATCACATTTCTATTACCTGTAGCAGAGACTGCAATGCAGGAACAATCATCAACTGCAAGATCCGTACTACTTTATGATCTATTATGTTTGAGAGCAGATCCGATAAAGAGAGTTCAAAAAGCCTCGGTTTAGATCCTGATATGTCTTGACTAGCACTAAATGCATACAAGTTGGGTGAAGATTCTAGATCCGACATGAGAGATCTAAGATTTACTGGATACAGGCAACCTCAATGATGGATATCTTTATGTTGTATTTGATCCTTTGTTTAAGTTCTTGTAGCGGATCTTCTATGACAAGAGACAGAGGCGTAGAAATCTTCAGATCTATTCCAGTCAGCCTCTATGAATATAGATTTGGAATGTAGCGGCTTATCCTTGTACAGGCTTTCCGTCCTTCTCGAAAGTCTTGGGTGACTTAGGCCTCAACGTCGATAAAATGAGCACCCCCATTAATTTTCTAGGAGCTCCCGGAGTGTATGGTCAAAGATGAATCAAACCACCCACATAAATCATTGAAGGAAGATTCGTGTGAGTGTAGTTGCGATTCTGCTAGTGCAGATCTGGCCCAAAATAATAAATCAATAAAAAGAAAAAAAAACCATCTCTTTTGTAGAACATAGATGGTTCAAATCTGATGATCGAATGTAATCGGAGAGAGATCCCAATGTGCCCTAACCCATCTGACATAGAGCAATGGTTCTGAATTTGTCCTTCAAAACACTGGACAAGGGATGTCTTCCCACTATCGACAATCTCCTCAATTGCAAAGAGCATTGAAGCCCTACTGTATGCCATCGTTTCCCCCCTCTTCCATCTGGCATAAATTGCAACTTTGTTCTCTTGCACTGTAAGAAACTGATAGAGCAGATCAACCACCGTCGCGGGCTTCAAACTCTCGCAAACATTGTACACCTCCATCTCCAGTTCGATCTTGTTCTCTGAATTTTTTCTGTAAACTTGGCAGCTTCGTTCCTTGGAGATCACGCATAAGGTTATTTCCCATATTATTATTATTATTATAAGTAATATTTTGGTTAATATTATTAAAATTATTTTTATTAATGATATTGTTGTTATTATTAATTTTATTGTATTAATATCCTTAATATCACTATGAAGAAAGGTGATAAAAGATTTAACATTAATACAATTATTAATGAACTCATTATTTTTAATATTTTCGATGTACTTAATATTATGATTTTTATCCTTGTTTTTAATAATGATTTTGTAACCTATATTAATATTAAAAGAAAAATTAAAGGATTTATTAAATTTTGGGAGGGATGGATTCCAGGCATGAGAAGAGATCGAGGAATCAGACGTCCAAATAGGAACTAGAGGGTGGTCAACTAGATATGATAGATCTACTAAGAAATTATCATTCACTGGAGAAAAAACTTTGACTGGAGGAGAGAATGGAGGGAATTTGGTTGGAAAGTAGATTGACCAAGGGGTTAACAATAGCAGAATCAATCTATTGAGTGGAATCTCCATCTGGAGGTCTTATGTGTATAGGTGGATTACGTGGGAATGACAATAGTGAGGGAGACTTACAAGGGTACAATGGGAGAGATAGAGAATTGCACAAGTTAGACGGAAGAGAAGGAGAAGCGGCTTCTATGGAGGAGGGACCCGTGCCTATGAGGGAATATTGGGGTTCTAAAAACTCTTGCTACCCTTGCACTGAGGGTCTCAGATGAAAACCACCTGGAATATGAGAAATCCCACATTCTCAAAGTTTTTGAAATCAATGGTTATAATATACATCAAGGTCTTCTAGATTTTCAAAAATCCTGTCAATTTTTCTCGATTAAAAAATTTCGTGATGAACATTCCCCAAATGTTCTTCTTCCTTTCATCCATGGAACCACTGATAAGATTTCTCGTGTTCTTAAGAAAAATAATTTCGCTGCTACCTTCAAGCCCCTTCATACTATTAGGAGCTCCCTTCAATCTGTTAAGGACCCTGTGAATCCTAAGGACATGAAAGGGGTTTATTCAATCCCCTGCTCATGTGGGATTCACTACATCGGAGAAATTGGTCGCTCCATTATTCTGATAATTCAAGAACATGCTGCATACATAAGGCATAATCGTTCTCACACCTCGGCTATTGTTGAACATGTGGAAAAAACAAAGCACTATGTTTGCATTCAAGATTCCAAAGTCATTGCGAGGATTGATCATTTCCACCATAGGAAGTTGAGAGAGGTCATTGAGATTTAGAAGGAGGCCGAGAGAGGTCATTGAGATTTAGAAGGAGGCCGACGATGGTTGGAAATTAAGTGAAAGTTGGATTCCTGCCCTTTCTTTGTGATTATTTTAAAAAAAAATTCAAAGATTTTGAAATTAAAATTAACCCTTTTTGGACCATATTAATAATGACTATTTAATAATTAATAATAATTTAAGAATTAAGAATCTAATATTGAATAGTTAATTTAAATTGTTACTTTTACAATTTCTTACAAGTTGACTTTTCTAGTTATAATTTCTTATATAACCGTTAATAATTGTTGATTTTTTTTTTCCGAAGGTGGCAAAACCTATCAAACTCAGGTGTCAAACCAACAGTGAGGACAGCCATCTCTGGCTGCTATCCGCGAATGTCGGTTTGACTCATCACCATTATCAAGGAAAACCACGCCACCTGTAATAACCCGCTGGTGGTCCGTAAGGGAGCAGGCTTTCACTCCTGCCAGATGCCTCTGGGTCTTGGGCCGTTAACCTGTTTCCTTACGTCCGAGGAAGACGAGCTCTTAGCCAAGCAGAAGCAGTTTTACGGCATACTCCAGGCCGAATAATTGTTGATTTAACTACAACTAATAAATAATTTAATTATTATTAATTAATTTATATTATTACTAATTTAATAATTTATCACCTTTGACCTAATTAGTTATAATTTCTTAATAACTAATCAATAATTCAATTATTAATAATTAATTTAAATTATTACTAATTTAATAATTTCTCACTTTTGACCTACATAGTTATAATTTCTTGACTAAAACTAGTTGTTAATGTTAGTTTTGGATTAAATAAGATTATTTTCCTAATGGCTAGTTCTATAATGTGATGCATGTCGTTGCTATTTAATCCTATGTGTTAGTGTCCATTAGTTCGAGTGATCAAATGTACTCTCTCTGTGTGATTGATAGAGTCTTAGGTCAAATTGTTATATTTTCAAATAAAATTTGATACCTCTTGGTTGTCAAATGGTCATTGATTTCTGTCTAGGTCATCACTACTCCCTCCATTTTCAAGGTCATAAAATGTCATCATGGTCATGTCATCATTCCTTGTGATAGGTCATCAAATGAGTGTCTTGGTCATCATCGTTTTCACCATCATGGGAGTTAGTAATTAGGGATAAGTTTGTCAAAATTTAATCAAAGGTACATTTACCCCACATGGAGATGCAACCTTTCCAAACAAAGTAATAAAGTTGCAGAACACTACATCATCATGTTATTTCTCAAAGGTACATGTGATGTCACACCATCACCAAAAGAAAAAATCAACTTTCAAGCTATAAAGAGACCATCTAAGCATTCAAACACTTCATTTCATCTTCTTAGAGCTCTCCTCCACAATTGAGTTTCATCGCAGCCTTCAAAACTCTGATTTTTCCATCACCAAGCCCGTACCAGCAAGCACGCTGCGGTTCTGCCCCAGCGCGTTGCGCTTCTGGACAACTAGTTGCTCTTTTGGTTTGGAGGTTAAAGGAAGCCACAAAAGGGTTCGTTCAACAATCTACAGGTTCCAGAGACTCTCCAGCAAGTAAGTATAGCCTCTCAACAATCCCCATGCAATGATTTTCCTTCAGAAAATGATGAAATACCTCTCCTAGGGTTCTTCCCTGTGCTTTTGGTTTTTTAGTGTTTTCTTCATTTCAGTGACAAAAACCCTAGTTTTCTTTCCCTAACACCCTTATACATAGTTAATATACCTCCCCCAACCATTTCCCACACTCATCTCCTTCATCTCCATCATTTTCCCAAAAAACCTTAGCCCACGCTATGCTTTTGCTTCATTTCTAGGTGTGGACTGCATTCCATTTCAAGAAATTCCACTTCCCAAGTATCCCTAACATCTACCCGTACGCCTTGGAATTTCCCTATAATTTTCCCTAATCCCTATCCCATCCATTCCCTTTTGCTAAAATAGCTTCCCTATTTTCCCCTTTTTTCCCAATCCTACCCTACCCTTCCCTCCTATCAAACTAGGGTTTTATCAAGCACAACCAACTCTATGGCCAGTGAAAAGAATAAGTATAACAGGGGGGGGCATGTCTCCATATATGTGACAACTCATATGTAGGAGATCAATGCTTCACCATTCATCAAAATATCATTTGAAGAAGTAGGTTGCCTAGGGTTTTGTGAGAAAATACAAGAGGTGGGCTGCCATGCTAAGTTGACCAGTATTTTTTCCACCAATTTCAAGAGGGATAATACCACCATAGCAGGGATGGATTTCATAATATCAGCAAAGGTCATAGCTTCAGCCACATGTATCCCTAACCAAGGAGAAATTTGGTTTAAAGGGATGGATTTGGATATTGAAAACTACAAAGTCTTCTTGAAACCACACTACAAATATGCTCCCACTCATATCTTTCCGTTCAAGCAATTAGATAGATATGCTCCTTTTATGAAGGTGATTATGAAGTATTTTACTTGTGAAGGGAGGTTTTCTAGGTTGTATCAGTATCACATAAGGTTGTTGATGCATTTCACTGCCATCAAACCATTAAACCTACCCCATTACTTATTCAGGAGCCTAGTCAAGATGACTGAGAAAGTGCAAAGCAAAGGGAGAGATCATCAAGAAAGTTTATTTCATCATGGTTTGGTCAAAATCATAGTTCTTTATCAACTTTCATAGATTAACATACCATGGGAGACATTCATGCAAGAAACTTCTCTTATGCCTACCACTAGTCAACTTAACAGTCAAAGCACTCCATTAGCACCATTTAGGCCACAAGAGGTTGGCTCATCAAGTAGGCCATCAGTGACAAAGACACCTAGGGTAGAGATTACAAATACTTATAGAAAAGGTAAAATATTGGTGTTTTCCCCTAAAATAGCTGAGATGCCTAGACCTAGAACTAGGGCTCAAGCTAAGATGCTGCCTAGGAAGACTATCAGTGAGGAAAGAGTTCAACCTAGCACTATGAGGCAAGATATATCAGTAGGCAAAAATGATGCACCATTGCATAATGAAGATCAGGAACCTTTAGATTTTCACATGCATGACATGGCAGATCACAATGTAGACAAATCAGCTAAAGAAATAATTAAAGAAAAAGAGGCAGAGATCAGAGAGCTCAAAGATGATCTTGCCAAGGCAAACTTCATGATATCCTTTTTGCAGCAAGAGAACAGGTAGCTCAAACTAAATCAACTATTGCTAAGAAAACCTAAAGGATATCATCCCTCATCCAGTAATGCAGATTTGGTGGTGGAGAAGGATAAGGGCAAGGCCATCATATATGTGGAACAACTAGAGGACATCGAAGTTCAGGTACAACCAAGGAGGCCAAAGACAAGAGAAGTAGCAAGAAAGGAAGGATGGGAAAATGAGTCATCTCCTCCTCAATTACACCAAAACCTAGATGACGCTATAGTAACTAAGATTGAGAAGGACAAAGAAAATTGGCTTGGGAGAATCAATGAACACCTAGAGAATCTATTACAAAAGGAAAACATAGACACAAACTTGCAAAGGCACATGGCAAGGCATTATTACACTAGAAACTTGATTTGCAAAATTAGGGTTAGGAACATGAAGAGAAGGCTTAAGAAAACCCTAAGCAAGCTCAAGAAGAGAGACAACCTGGATTTTCTAGTTGATGCATCTCTAGTTGTCTAAGCCATGACTAAAAAATGAAGAAGCAGAAAATTTTGGGAAATTTTTGGCAAATTTTGAGTTTTTGGTTAATTCTGGAAATTTTGATGTACAGAAGCACAGTGTGGCCACACTACGCTTCTTCTCAGAGCATCCAAATGAGGAATGGAACACATATCCATGTTTTTTTTAACCTCTACATCACAGATATATACTTGGTCTTTCATGTCAGCTCACAGTTTTGAAGAAAAAGTAAAAAAACTAGCAAGTTTTCATGTTTCTGCCACTATTTTGGTCCCCACGTTGTGCTTCTAGAGTAGTCTTGGGAGATTGGATTTTTAGGTGCCTTTGAGGTAGATTTTTGCAGGCTTGAATCTTTAGAGGTCTTCTAGACATCCTCAACTACCTTCACCAACCATCATTTCAGCTCAGGGATCAAGCAAAGCCACCAAAAAATTGTCTCAAAGACCACGATGCACTTCTACTAGACCACAATGCGCTTCTGAGGATTTCGTTGCACTTTTGTGGGAAAGCCAAATTTCGAGTTTTTCTTGGTCAAAGTCAACTTTGGTCGATGTAATTAGTGTCAAAATATTTTTTCCTGATCTACTTGAATATTATAATGATGGTTAGAGTGGATATTTTGTAATTAAATGTTGTCCAGTCAAATTCAAATTAGTTTATGTAAAAGAGGAAAGTAGTTTCTAACTACTCATGATGTGGCAGGGATTAGGTAGGAGTAGGAAATCAGTTCCTAAGGAGGATTTGACCCTTGAGAGGGGAAATTTTGTATTACATCTATATGTATTCAGAATGAACTCATAGAGGGGGTTGGATTCCTGAAGCTCATCCCTTGGACTAGTGTACTAGACATTTTTGCAGAAATATATGCAGTTGCAACTATTTTCATGGGATTCTTGTGATGTGATTTGTGGAACTGTGTTTCTTCAGTTTTCTTTATGTATTTGATGATTAAGTATTTCTTGAATCCATGTGTATTCTTCTGGTTATTATTTCTTAAGTTTTAAAGCAGATTTCATGATCAATATGCTCTATTTTGTTTGAGGTTTTCACATAAGTTTTTTCTCTTCTAAGAAAATGAATTCATACTTATATGCTCATTTTGCTTCTTCTTTTCCCCTCACCATACTACAATGAAAAATTTACTTTGTGTCACTAATTGTATCTACCTTGCCCCATCTTATCTCTGCAACTGATCATTTGGGATACTTGACCTAGTTCTCAGACCTAGTGCTTTTGTCCAACAAACCCTAAATCAAACCCTACTGTGCTAAATACCTAGCCTAAGATCTACATATTCTCCAGTCACTTCCATTGACTGTGAGATTTTTTTTGAGAGAGCCCTCTCTGATTTGGTAGGGCTAGCTACCAAGTCCAAAGTTGGTTTGAGGTTACCTCCTTGGCTTCCTTTCTCAGCCTTGGGACACTAAGGAGTACTAACACTATGGATAGATTGGATTTTTCACCTTGTTCCTAAAGATGAACCTCATTAGTAGGTTTGAAACGTCGACCATCAAATATTGCCGATGTGATTTATTCGAAAGCAAGCTTCAAACATAAATATGGATCAAAAAATTCTGAGATCAAACAACATAGAGCATTCAAGGAGTTTCGGGTTGGGGAGCTTGTGTACTTGTACATAAAGCCCAAGAAGATCTTCTTGAATATTGGGTCATGTGCCAAGTTGGCACCTTGATATTGTGGACATTTTGAGATCATTGAGAGGATTGGAACAGTGGCCTAAAGACTTGCACTACAGCCAACATTGAAATTCCATGATGTTTTCCATGTTTCATTGCTTAAGAGATATGTCCACGATGTTAATCATGTGATTGAATGGTTTGTATTGTAGGTGGAACCCGAGGGAGAGTTCTAGCCAGAGCCTCAGTGCATTTTTCAGAGAAAAAAACTCATGCTTTGGAACTGAGCAATCGAGAAAGCTAAAGTGCAGTGGAAGCACTTTGGGCCCAATGAAGCTACATGGGAGATGGTTGATCATATGCAGGCTATGTATCCTTCCTTATTTGTTGGTTGAGTAGTAGTGTTGGTAGATTATTTTGGTTTATGTTTGTATATGCATATGTGTGTTGTAAATATTGCAATGAGTTGTGTTATAAAGCTCCAATAAGAAGTATAGGTTGTAAATATTGCATCAAGTTATGTTATAAAGCTCCAGTAAGTAGTATGGTGTTCATGGTTCATCATTTGGTATGATGTAAATGTTGCATCAAGTTGTTTTAGAAATCTCCATGGGCAGCATGTTTTATTCGTTATAGAAGCATTGAAGACTAAGGATAGTGTTCCCCCAAGGGGGGAGTGTTTGTAACATCCCCTGGTTGATTTTCCATGTAAATAAATGATCCAAAATGGATCCTATAACACTCTCTAAGTTTTCATGAACTCTTTAAAAATCATGCCAAAGATTCAAAGTCTTATAAGGATCAAACTATCAGAGGGAATCCTCAGACAGTTTCAATGGAAATCAGCGCGGATCAATAAGGGTCATCGATCTAGCGCGTAGAACGGCGGACCATGGTAACGCGTACTGACACCAACCAGCAAATGCAGGGAGCAGCGGAGGTAGTTTCCGATATGTGATTACCGACAAGTCGCTAATCGCATATCACAAGGCAAACCTCTCAGTGAAGAGAAGCCCCAAGCACCTGGACCTGAAATAATTATAAAACGTGGAAAGTTTTGTTTTGGTTCCGTCGGAGCGGGATTCCACAAAACTGGAAAGATATCGGAGGGGCTTCGAGTGGTAAGTGGTTTCAACTGAGTTCTGCCTGATGCCATACAGCAAGTGCCACACGTCCCGGGGAAGAGAGAGAGAACCACTCACATCAGACGGGTAAACATCATGTTACTTAGCCGCCCGATATGAACGATGACCGTCGGATCTGGGGCCCCCAGATCAATGGCGGAGACATGTTCTAATGGATGACCAGATTTGACAAGGTTATGAAGCGAGGTCACATAGGATTTGAAGTCCGATATGGACGATGCGTTGGCAGAAGGTCATGTTTCGCGGGCATTCTTGGAGTTAACAAAAAAACGGTCATTTCAAATATGTCCAAGAGAACTGACACTCATCCATTATGAAATAGGTGGCCACCTCCCTGTGAGGCGTTATATAGTGACTGATTACGCAGGACAGAGGGATTCAAATGGATAGAGGCAGGGGAACCGAAAAGCCGGGAAGTGGAAACGAACAGTCAGGAAGTAGATTGGCTTAAAAGCCACAAACTAACAGAGAGAGAAGCACGTGGAAAGCAGTAGGTAGTAAGCTGAAAGCAGAGAGAAGAAGCCGAGCTGACCTACAGAAGAAAAGGCAACATCGAGCCAGGATTAAGACAGAGACAGAGAGAGTCAGAGACTCTGTGCACTCCAGAGAAGGCTTGAGAGGTTCAAACACACTCCTCTGTAATGCCTGTCATGTATGAGTCTCAGATTGGGCTCATACTACTGTGACCAATAAAGTTCAAGAGTTTAGTGAGGAGAGTCTGTGTACTCCAAAGACTTGGGGAATCCAAGTACAGTCTTATTGATTTTTCTGTTGAGTGAGACTCAAATTGAGCTCACTTTTGTAAAAAAATCTACTTTGAAAACGTAATAGAGAGGCCACCACTGAAGGCTGGACCGGGAGACATAGCCCAGGAGTATTGGGTGAACTCCTTATTAAAATTGTTGTGTTTATATGTTTGCCTGTTATGTTTTCTTTAACTGCTTCATTGCCTGTGTATTTCGCAATCTTATCGATTCGTTGCATAAAATAACATAGGCACATCCATGCACATGAGTCTGTAATACGTTATTAATTATCTTGGATCAATATTAGATCAAGTGGTATCAGAGCTCTAGGTTGCTAAGGTTAGACAAGCTTGTGCTGGATTCTTTTTTTGTTGAATGCTAACTAGGACAAAGCTTAAATTAGGAGAAGGAGAGTTGATTGAAGCTAAACTAGATATTGGAAGAGTCTATCCTAGGAGGAAAATGGCAGAAGAAAGTCCCTTGGAATCAGACTCCCAGTTCATGGACAGTTTCATGACCATGAGAGCCATGGTAGAAGAAATGTATAGATAATTTAAGAGAGGTAGAGGTGAAGAGTCATCAACCTCCAAACAAGATAAAGGAGTAGAAGAACCTCTTCTAGTTGCCCACCCAGAAGGCAAAGGAAAAGAAGAGAAGCCCTCTCCACCATCTCCCCCATCATCACCTTCATCATCATCTTCTTCACATAAAGAAAGCCCTGAAAAGAAAAAGAAGAAACCTTCTTTGATTAAATTAGATGTGGAGTTTGATTTATGAGTTTATGATGGAGAATTGAATGCAGAAAAGCTAGATAACTGGATTAGACAGATTGATGTATATTGCAGAGTGCAGAACATCGATTCAGAAAGGAGAAAGATTCAGCTGGCTAGCCTATGCCTTGGAGGCACCGCCCTGGTATGGTGGGAAGGCAGGACACAAGCTGATTTGAAGAAGCATGGTAAAATTATTTCTACCTGGAATGAATTTGTTTCTGCAATTAAAAAACAATTCTATCCACTAGCTTATATGCAGCAAGCTATGATGAGTTGGAAAACTCTTCGCCAATTAAAAGGGCAAAGTGTACAAAGCTACACCCAAGAATTTAGAAAAAGAGCTTTGATTCTAGGCATTTCTTTAGACTCACCTGAAACTCTGCTGAAGTATATAGGTGGTCTACACAGCTATTTAAAGCACACCATTCTCATGTTTAATCCTACTAGCATAGATGAGGTATCTATTCAAGCTACACATCTAGAGGCTAGAGGCAAGAATGTGAACCCAGAAGTTGGGGGATCATCAAAACCCACTGCAAGCAAGAACAAGGAAAAGAAAAAGTAGAAATGGAAAGAGAGGAAGACAAATGCTATACAAAAGACCAAACCTTCATGCACTTATCGTAAGAAGGATGGGCATGATGATGAACACTGTTGGATTCTGCATCCGGAGCTAAGGCCCAAGAAGTACGATGGCAAAAAGAAGAAGATTGCTGCAGCTATTCAAAAGGATTTGGTGTCAGACTTAGGGGATGAAACAACAATCACAACCACAGGTATAAAAGGTAAAAATTCTGAAGCATCTACTAGTAATTCTGCACAATCTACTGATAATGAAGAAAATGAGAGGAAAAGACATGAGCTTTTTCATATTAGAGTTATTTCCAAGCATCAAAAGATTGATACTTTGTTTGATAGTGGCTCACAAGTAAACTTAATTTCTAAAGCAATTGTAAAGAAACTGGGATTACTAACCACACCTCACAAGAAGCCATATCCATTGGGTTGGGTATGTGATAAAGCAAAGCTACAAGTGACTAGACAATGTAAACTTAGGTTTTCTTTTGGGTCAGCATTTGTAGATGAGGTTGAGTTAGATATTGTTCCCTTGGATATATGTGGAATTGTTTTAGGAAGTCCTTACTTGTATGATAGAAAAGCCATTTTCTATAGAGCTGAAAACAAGTATCAACTCGTTAAAGATGGAATCAAATATATTGTAAGAGCTCATAAACTCAAAAATAATTATACCCTCATAAACTCAGGGCAGATGAAAAGAATTGTAAATTAATGCAAACAATTTTTACTGATGGTTGTAAAGGAAAAGAAACCTGATAAAACCAATGTATTTGAAGGTTGTGATGCTAAATAGTAAGCTGATTTAGAAAAAGTTGTTTCAGAATATGATATGCTATTTCAAGAACATAAAGGTCTGCCACCCAAAAAGGAAATAGTACATGATATTAATTTGCAGTAAGATTCTCCATTGCCTAACATCGGAATGTACAGGTTGTCCGCTTTAGAGAATACAGAAATCAAGAAACAGGTATAGGAGTTGCTAGAGAAAGGGTTCATAAGACCTAGCACATCACCATGTGGGTCTCCAATTATCTTGGTGAGAAAGAAAGATGGCTCATGGAGAATGTGCATTGATTACCAAGCACTGAATAAGATAATGATAAAAAATCGCTATCTCCTTCCTTGCATAGATGATCTATTAGATCAATTGAAAGAAGTTGTTTACTTTTCCAAGTTGGACTTGCATAGTGGCTACCATTAGGTCAGAGTTGCAGAGCAAGATGCATGGAAGACTACTTTCAAAACAAAGCAAGGATTGTATGAGTAGTTGGTTATGCCTTTTGGCTTAACTAATGCTCCTGCTACTTTCATGAGAGTAATGAATGATGTACTCGGGCCTTTTATTGATGATTTTGTCATTGTATATCTAGATGACATTCTTGTATGTAGTAAAACATGGGAAGAACATTTGAAGCATGTAAAGCAGACTTTAGATGTTTTGAAAAGAGAAAATCTTTATGTTAAGCTATCAAAATGTGAATTTGGCAAAACATATTTGAATTATTTGGGTCATATTGTAGGGGGTGGTGAATTTAAGATAGATCCTTCTAAGGTTGCAGTCATTGTAAACTGGCCTAAACCCAAATCTGCTACAGAAGTTAGAAGATTCCTAGGAGCAGAAAAATATTGGAGAAAGTTTATTGCTAACTTTTCCTTGATTGCAACTCCCTTACATGCTTTAACAGGATTGAACAAGGTGTTTCAGTGGGGAGGCAAACAGCAGAAAGCCTTCGACACCTTAAAAAAAAAGATTAGTACAACACCAGTACTAGCACTACCTGATCTTAAAAGACCCTTTGAGATTGAAATGGATGCCAGTGACTATGCCATGGGAACAGTGTTGATGCAGCACGGTAAACCCATATGTTATCATTCTGAGACATTTAATTCTGTAGTAGTTAATTATACCACATATGATAGAGAATTGTATGCATTAGTACAAAGTGTGAAAAAGTGGAAACATTATCTAATGGGCAAAGAGACAGTTATACATACTGATCATCAACCACTTCAATATTTACACTCACAAACTAAGTTGCAGCAATCAAGACACTATAGGTGGATGGGTTTTCTACAACAGTTTCATCTTGTCATCAGATATAAAAAAGGCATACACAATAAAGTTGTAGATATGTTGTCTAGACCAATCATAAATGCATCTACTATACTTAAGCATAATTCAGTATTGCATGAAAGCTACATTAAACAGTATGCTCAAGATATAGATTTTAAAGATGTATATGCAACTTTAAGTCATGGAAAACAAGTAGAAGAATTGGATTATCATGTTAAGGACCAACTCTTATATCATTTTGGAAAGTTATGCATTCCTCAAACCGAAAGAGTAAAGATAATTCGAGAAGCACACACTTCTCTAATATCAGGTCACTTTGGTGTAAGTAAAACAGTTGCACAGCTGCAAAGATTTTGTTATTGGCCCAAAATGAATGAGATAGTTTCTAGATATATAAGAGGGTGTACCATGTGTGCTAAAAGCAAGCCCAGCAATAGAAAACTAGGCTTGTACACTCCACTACCAGTTCCTTCTCATCCTTGGGAAAGTATTTCCATGGACTTTGTTGGGGGATTGCCTAAATCTAGAAAAGGTCATGACTATTTATATGTTATTATGGATAGGTTCAGCAAAATGTGTACTTTAATACCTTGTAACAAACAAATTACAGTTGAACAAACAGTAAAGTTGTTCTTTCAACATGTATGGGTTCATTTTGGTTTACCCACTTCCATTGTATCTGATCGAGATTCTCAATTTGTTGGGAAGTTTTGGTCAAGTTTGTGGGAATTGATGGACACTAGACTGAAGAAGAGCACAACCTTTCATCCACAAATAGATGGCCAAATAGAGGTGGTCAACAGGATAGTGATCCAGTTGCTCAAAGGCTATTGCAGCAAGCATCCCAAGCTTTGGGATGAACATTTGTGTTATGTGCAACATGCTTACAACCGGGCTAAACATTCCTCTACACAGAGATCTCCTTTTGAGACCTATTTTGGTTTCATACCAAGGTCTCCCTTGGATTTTTTCTTTGGTAAAGACATAGTGGTTGATGGACACAATGATGTGGACAAGGCAACCAAGTTCATTGAAAAAATCCAAGAGATTCACCAGGAAGTATAGGAACAACTAGAAAAGAGCCAAGCCAAGTACAAGGAAAGGAATGATAAGCATCGGACGTCTGAGCATAGTTTCCAAGTTGGTGATCAAGTCTAGCTGTATATCAGCAAAGACATAATGCAAGGTGAAGGTAAGAAGTTGAAGCCAATAAGGTATGGACCTTTCAAGATACTTGAGAAAATCGGTGAGAATGATTTTCGCCTTGATTTGCCAACTTACATGCACATCTATTCAATAGTTAATGCAGAAAGCTTGAGACTGTTTGAACCTTCATTGATTGAAGATCCCGAAGAGTAGATTCAATTGCCTTCCATTGATGATCTATTGCCTAAATATCTCAATGAATTGTAGGAAGATACAGTTCTGGACAAGAAGGTGAGAACCACACACAGAGGGGATGTTGAGTACCTCAGGATTGGACTCAAAGGTTCAAAACCAAGCAGTGCGAGATGGATAGAAATTGGGCAAGCGAGGAATTTATATCCTCACTTGATTGATGCTTAAAAACCAACTTTTGGTGGTCCAAAATATTTTTCAGTGGGAAGGCATGATCCAAAATGGATCCTAGAACACTCTCTAAGTTTTCATGAACTCTTTAAAAATCATGCAAAAGATTCAAAGTCTTATAAGGATCAAGCTATCAGAGGGAATCCTCAGACAGTTGCAATGGCGATCAGCGCGGATCAACGAGGGCTGTCGATCTAGTGTGTAGAACAATGGACCATGGTAACGCGCATTGACACCAACCAGCAAATGCAGGGACAAATTTAAGCAGTAGAGGTAGTTTATGATATACGATTAGCGACAAGTTGCTAATCGCATATCGCAGGGCAAACCTCTCAGTGAAGAGAAGCCCCGAGCACCCGGACCTGAAATAATTATAAAACGCTGAAAGTTTTGTTTCAATTCCATCGGAGCGAGATTCCACAAAATCGCCAGGATATCGGAGGGGCTTCGAGCGGTAAGCGGTTTCAACCGAGTTCCACCCGAAGCCATACAGCAAGTGCCACGCATCCTGGGGAAGAGAGAGAGAACCACTCACATTGGATGGGTAAACATCATGTTACTTAGCCACCCAATATGAACGATGACCGTCGGATCTGGGGCCCCCAGATCAACGATGGAGACGTGTTCCAATGGATGACCGGATTTGACAAGGTTATGAAGCAAGGTCACATAGGATTTGAAGTCCGATATGGATGATGCGTTGGCAGAAGGTCGTGTTTCGTGGGCATTCTTGGAGTTAACAGAAAAAACGGTCGTTTCAAATATGTCCAAGAGAACTGACACTCATCCGTTATGAAATAGGTGGCCACCTCCCTGTGAGGCATTATACAGTGACTGATTACGTAGGACAGAGGGATTCAAATGGACAGAGGCAGGGGAACCGAAAAGCCGGGAAGCGGAAACAAATAGTCAGGAAGCAGATTGGCTTAAAAGCCACAAACTGACAGAGAGAGAAGCAAGTGGAGAGCAGTAGGTAGTAAGCTGAAAGCAAAGACAAGAAGATAAGCTGACCTACAAAAGCAAAGGCAGCATCGAGCCAGGATTAAGACAAAGATAGAGAGAGTCAGAGACTATGTGCACTCCAGAGAAGGCTTGAGAGGTTCAAGCGCACTCCTCTATAATCCCTGTCATGTATTAGTCTCAGATTGGGCTCATAATACTGTGACCAATAGAGGTCAAGAGTTCAATGAGGAGAGTTTGTGTACTCCAGAGACTTGGGGAATCCAAGTACAGTCTTACTGATTTGTATATGTTGAGTGAGACTCAAATTGAGCTCACTGTTGTAAAAACTCTGCTTTGAAAACATAATAGAGAGGCCACCACTGAAGGCTAGACCAGGAGACATAGCCCAGGAGTATTGGGTGAACTCCTTATTAAACTTGTTGTGTTTATATGTTTTCCTATTATGTTTTCTTTAACTGCTTCATTGCCTGTGTATTTCGCAATCTTATTGATCCGTTGCATAAAATAACATAGGCACATCCATGCACATGAGTCTGTAATACCTTATTAATTGTCTTGGATCAATATCAGATCAATAAAATAAAACAAGGTCATGGGACATGTATTCCAAGTTGAATGGTTGGCACAACATTATAGTGGGCATCACTTGTGGTTTAATAATGGCTATGGAAATCGGAAAAGCCATTGGCAAAGGAAAAGAGGCAATAAATGGAGTTTAATTATAAAGAAAATTAGGATAAAATGAAGATTAAGAGACACAACTATGCATTAGAGGGAAATTAGAGGGAAAATGAATAAAATAGAAACATCAATAATAAAAATGCATCAGAGAAACAGTTGCTAACCTTTTGACAATTTTGGGTTGAGCTCTTGTTCACTCTCTTTCTCTTACAATCTTGCACACTTATATAATTCTTTGAGCACTCTAGCATTCTCTTAGTTTTGGAAGAATACAAGCATGGTAGCAAGGGAAAGAAAAGGAGAGCAAGGAAGTGCAAGGAGAAAAAAGAATCAACAACTACAACTAGATTTATTTACAAGTAACAAGTTTCATGTATGATCTCCTTGTTGGTTTTTTGAATGCATGGTACATTCATGTGGTTCTATGGTTATGTGTTGAAATTGGCATGGATGTTTTCCTAGATTGAAAATGGTTTTGCTCTTGCCTTGCCACTTCTTCGATAGCCATTGTGTTTTGGGTTCCCCATTTGGATTTTCTAGTTGGTTCTCAGTTTTCGTATGGTTGTGGGTTGGAAAAAATGCTTTGGAGCCCTAAAACAGCTTGGGTTCCCTGGAGGCTGTGGGTTGAGTTACTAGTCCTTGGAGCCTCTAGGTTGGGACAAACACTCTAGAGCCCTAAAACAATTTGGGTTTCCCTGGAGGTTGTGGGTTGATTTACTAGTTCTTAGAGCCCTAAACAACTTTGGTAGAGACCGATCTAGTTGTTGTTATTTATTTCTGGACCGGTTAGGTGAAATCACTGTGGTTGAGGGTTGAGGTGGTTTGCTCTCTTGAAGCCCCGGTTAGTTTTGTTTTGGTTTAACCCTTATGATCCCACATTCATGCTTGGAATATGGTGTGGGGGTGATTTCTCAAAGAGAGATTTGGTTCAACCCAATCTATGGTCAGGTGGTACGTAGAAGTCCCTGACTTGGTTGGCATTTTGATATGTTAATATGAGATATTTTCCTATTGTGATCTATGAACATTTGTACTGATTATGATGGTGATTTTAAGACTAATTTTTCGTAGTTTATATTCTAGTTATATGTCTATTATATGATGTATTCTTACTATGTCATTTGTTAATGATTTGATAAGTTACCATATGGTTGATGAATGCATGGGATAACAAGTGTTATTATAGATTGCTAGAGAGGGCATAGAGCCTTCGTGGTGATTCTCATATGAAGTTCAAAATTTTATCATTAGACATGCATTCATAACCTATAGCTTACATGTTTACTATTTGTTTGACGAAATGTCTATCATGTACTTGGAATGTCTAGGCCAAGATATAGCTTAAGTTTTACTTGTTATCTTTGTTATCATTATTATCATAATTCTGAAAAGTTACAGGTAGTTTTGGGAATTGTTCTAGAGGCTAGCCTAAAAAAGTGGCATAGATTTCATGACCGTTTGCACTGAACTTAGGAATTTCGGTCATAACCACATGGAGGCAAGACTATGCATGTCGTTGTGACCTCATAATAACATTGATGTTGTGTTGTGTATGTGGTTGGGAAGTTTCCCTTGTGAAAAGAGCTTCATCGTAGGGAATGATCATATGGGGTGGTTTACAAGCTCCGGACTGGTCTATAGTCCCTAAGGGATGTATGTAATTTATCAATGTGTCATCCCCACTTCCATAACTAGAACTTGGAGGTCGAGTCATATCATAGTGACACTCGTCTCATGTTTACCTTGGCAAGCTTGTAAAAGTGGGTAAATGAGGGAGGGGGCACTTACAGACAATTTTTAAATATATATGAGGAATTTTAATTCCCAATTAGCCTACAAGCCCCTCTAATCATAAAATCATGTCAAATAATGGCCTAGGTCACAAGCCGACCTAGTAGCTTTTATGAATTAAAATTAATCTATACATGATCAAGTCGAAATGATAATGCCATGCTAGGGTGGGATTCTTTTGGGATGACGTTGAGGGATTCAAGTGCCATAATGAGTGTAGAGGCCCTCTGAAATCATGTTCTAGGGGTTGGTTCATAGGTCTCTTACAAAATCCTCTATCGACCCCAATTTTGGGATTGGGGCACAAAAATGGGTCTCATGGGTCTCAAAGTGGTGAATACACTTGGATCTGCTCCAATGTTGAAGGTACTAAAGATGCTACTATCCCTCCCATGTATCAATGATCCAGGAGGATCCCTAAAGGCCAAAAGTCAAAGTCCTTGAATCACAATGAAACCAAGATAAAATCAAAGATCTCATCACAAGAAAACCAATGGCGCAACTGATGCCTCATTCCAAGTTCGTATGCGAAAGTTATGCTTAGCCAAATCTATATTCAAACTTAGAAAAAAGGGAAAATTTCGTTGGTGCCAAATAAATATGGGGCATCACCAAATTGGCAGTCTTGCCAAACTAGTAGCTAAATTTGGCAGCTTCCCACTAAAATTGGTGGCAGGGTCATGGCCCAATAGCATGGGGCCACATGGCCTAATCAAATGGTGCCACATGGCACCCAACCGATGTAGGAATTTACAGGGTAAGTTCCACAGAAAGAATACCAAAAGGACACCGCTCACAACCAGATCTCAAATCAATACACCAGTATTTTTGACGTGGTTAAAACCCTCAGAGTGCAAGGAGGGAAACAGTCCACGGCCTGTCCCAACGTGGGTACTACAGGCAATTTATTAATCAAAGAATGAAAATTTACATAAGCTTCTCTCATGCACGGATTACCCGAACAATGACCCTCCATGCGCTTTAAATAGAACTCATGGACCAATCGGGTGTCAAGCCACGGATCAAGTGTCGGTAATACCGAGGTGAGAGTGAACCGTCGGATCACTACATATCGTGACCGTCGGATTGTAAGTTACAAAATGTACAACGGTAAAGAAACACACTTTACCTAACTCTAACCTAACTCTATGCTAGACCAAGTTGAACTTAACTATATCCTATGTGTCAGAATATCCTAACATCCCCCCTTAAGAACAACTTGGGATAGGATTGAAGGATTTACAAATATGACACAATAGGAGAAGGAAGGAGGCACTAGAGCCTATCCCCCCTTAGTGACAACTTCCTGAACTCCAAGCATATATCGAAGTTTAGTGAACTTCGCCTCTGTGAGAGCCTTTGTGAAGATGTCTGCAACCTGATCATCCGTTGGACAATATTGCACTTCAAGAACATGGTCATGAATGAGCTTTCTGATGAAGTGCATGTGTAGTTCAATGTGTTTGCTGCGCTGATGCTGGACTGGATCTTTGCATAGCTGAATGGCACTTTGATTATCACACCAAAGTGTGGTTGGATGCTGCTGCTCAAAGCCAAACTCTGATAGGATCTGACGAAGCCACAAGGCTTCCTTACTAGCTTCCACGGCACCACGATACTCTGCTTCTGCTGACGAAAGAGAAATGGCAGCCTGTTTCTTACAAGCCCATGTAATAGGTCCTGAACCAAGAGTGAAGACATAACCGGCAGTAGACTTCTGATCATCAAGGTCACCAGCCCAATGTAATGAATCCCAAACTGTACTGTACCTCGAACATAACGAAGTATTCTTTTAGCTGCTTTCCAATGACTTTCACGGGGGTTTTGCATAAAACGAGCAACAAGGCCAACAGCAAAGGAAAGATCAGGACGAGTATGGGTTAAATACAAGAGTTTGCCGACAAGTTGACGGTATAAGGTAGCATCAACTTCAGGAGAAGTACAAGAGACTGAAAGTTTGACTCGAGACTGAAAGGGAGAAGGGGCTGGCTTACAGTCTTCCATGTGAAAATGACGAAGAATATCACAAGCATACTTGGACTGGGAAAGGAAAATACCCTCTTGGGATTGCAAGACTTGAAGACCGAGAAAATAGTGTAAGTGTCCTAAGTCTGTCATTTCAAATTTCTTTTTAAGGCTGGACTTCACATGGTTTATAAGGTTGGGATCACTACCAGTAAGAATAAGATCATCAACATAAAGAACAAGGATGATAAGAGAGTTGCCCACTTTCTTGGTGTAGACAGTATTGTCAGAATGACACCTAGAAAAGCCAGATTCTAAAAGAAAGCTATCCATTTTGGCATACCAAGCCCGAGGAGCTTGCTTGAGGCCATAAAGGGATTTCTTAAGTCGACAAACGAGGCTGGAGTCTGTTTGTATGAAGCCAATGGGTTGTTCCATATAGATTTCTTCCTGCAAGTCCCCATGCAAGAAGGCAGATTTAACATCCATTTGATGGACTTCCCATTTTAAAGAGGCAGCAAGGGAAAGAACAAGGCGGATAGAGTTCATTTTGGCAACTGGAGAGAAGGTTTCAGTGTAGTCAATGCCTTCAACCTGTGAAAAGCCCTTAGCAACTAGACGAGCTTTATGTTTATCAACTTTCCCATCTGGTCCATACTTGGTTCTGTAAACCCATTTGCATCTAACAAGTTTGCGTCCCTTTGGTAGAGGAACAAGATCCCATGTATCATTTGTCATCAATGAATGATATTCTTCATTCATAGCTGCTTCCCAATGTGGATGGCCTGAAGCTTCTGCAAAAGTGTCAGGATCATGATTTACTGGAGCTTGAGCCAGTAAAGAAGAGGCTCTTTCAAACTGAGAACGTGTACGTCGCTGATCTGTAGGATCACCGGCAAGATCACCTGCTGCATCCCGAGTAGCACGGACCCATCTTGGAAGTTGAGGATCCTGAGAAGGTGGGGGAGGATTATCATCCTCGCTTTCATCATCAGAAGAAGAAATGTTTTCAAAGATAGAAGAGATAGGAAGAGGTGGCACATCCGCCGGACTAGGCTCGCAGGCCGATTTATTTTCATCAAATTTTACATCTCTTCTAATGATAACATTTTTGGACTTAAATGGAATAAGTCTATAACCTTTTACATCTTCAGAATATCCAACAAAAGTACATTTCTCACTCTTAGGTTCTAAAGCTTTATGCTTTTCATCTGGAATATGGGCCCATGCTTCACTTCCAAACACACGAAAGTGACTTACATCTGGTTTAATGGAACTCCAAGCTTCTTCTGGAGTGATATTCTCTAGAACCTTAGTAGGAGTGCGATTGATTATATAATTTGCACAATTAATTGCTTCGGCCCAAAAACTAAGACTGAGTCCTTTAGATTGCAGCATACAATTAGCCATTTCCTTTAAGGTGCGATTTTTCCTTTCAGCTACACCATTTTGTTGTGGAGTGTATGGAACAGAATGTTGCATTTGAATTCCATTTTCAGTGCAAAAGTTGATGAATGCGTTTTTAACATATTCTCCACCATTATCAGTTCTTAGCTTAAGAATTTGATGTCCAGATTGTTTTTCAACAAATGCTTTGAAGGCCAAAAAAGTGCTAAATACTTCGCTCTTGAGTTTTAAGAAGTATACCCAAGTGCGTCTAGAGAAATCATCAATGAAAGTTAAGAAGTACTTGCAGCCAGAGAATGAAGCAACAGGAAGAGGACCACATAAATCACTGTGCACAAGCTGTAAAGGGGCTGAGGCGTGCCAAGAGGCACGTTTGTCAAAACTGTCCCGATGATGTTTTCCGAGTACACATCCGGAACAAACACCATCTTTGCAAGATACCATAGGAAGACCTGTCACCATATTTTCTTTACATAGATGCTGAAGGGAGCGATAGTTTAAGTGACCAAACCGCTCATGCCAAAGTTTGCTCACTTCATCATTATGAGCAACAAATACTGAGGGAAGATGGGATGACCCAAAGTTGTGAAACTTATACAACCTTTTGGAATCATCAGCAAGACCAGTAGCTAGAATCTGTTTAGGATCTTTTAGATCCTTGATTACAACATCATGAGGTGAAAATTCAACAATTTTACCTTCACCTGAATGAGTTATCTGATAGACAGATAGAAGGTTGCAGGATAAGTTTGGAACACATAATACATCATTGAACTGACCATTGTCTAGATGAACAGTTCCAGTCCCTACAACATTAAGAGATCTATCATCACCAACATATATATTTTTGGTGTTACAATCATTTAAAGAAGAAAACATGGCTTGGTTTTTGGCCATGTGACAAGAGGCTCCAGAATCAATGAGCCACTCATGAGAATGAGAAGAAGAAGAAGATACATTTAATGCATAACCAGACTGAGATGATTGATGATGACATGCAGAAATGCCGTTCCGGAAGTTGAAGTTGAAGTAGGCTCCAGATGGATGTTATGTTTCTTCATTGCGGCTTCCAAGGCTTCCATCTTCTTAAAGCATTTAGATTCTAAGTGGCCATCTCGATTACAAAAGTTACAATGTCTATCAGTCTTCTTCCATTTGTTTTTATTGGGCTTATCATTTTGCTGAAATGATCTTTCATTTTGAGGCTGAGATGGTTTAGGACCATTCTTTTGAGGATATGACTTCTTAGGATTCTTTGAATTTGGGTGCTGCTGGGCGGCTAACGCTTTTGTGGAAGAGTTTCCAAGATTAAGAAGACCAAGGTGTAAGAGTTTTTCTTGTTCTCTTATTAAGGAATCACAAAAGGAGTCAAAGGAAGGGGCCTTGTATTCTTGTCCTTGACAAATGAAAGCTTCTCTTGTAGAATGGAAAGTGGAAACAAATACAGAGTAGGCTGGTCCTAACTTAGTAAGGATGGAATAAATAAGGTTACCATCATCTTTCTTAACTTTAACACCTTCCAAGAGATATCTAAGGGTCTTGAATTTGACAAGAAATCTTCAATGCAAGAAAAATTATTAGGATCCAAAGTAAGCAGCTCATTTTCAAGTTGATGGGATCTAATTTCATTTTTAATCCCAAAAACTTTAGCAAGTTTTTCTAATGCTTCATGAGGAGTCTCAAGTCCTGCAATGTGGAATCTAAGATCAGGAGAAATAGACATCCCTATCAAACCACGTGCTTGATCTTGTCTATTTTCCCATTTTGCCGCCTTGTCTTCATCTTTGGGTTTCTTCTCTTGGTTTGTGGCTATTCTGAAGAGACCTTTACTTCTAAGTAAATCTTCCATGTATTCTACCCATTGGAAGTAGTTAGTGCTGTCAAGAATGACTTGGCATGGACTTTCCATTTTTTTTAAAAACTGAAGCTGAAGATGCTGAAAGTAAGTGTACCAACGGATAGATCTCGAAAAAATAGGCGGTTTTAAAAAAAAACGGCTCTGAAAAAGGCTTCCGGATGAAGAAGTTATGGCTTTTTGAAAAAAACTTGTTGACGTTGCCGGCAAAGTGCGCGAATGTGCGGGAATGAAAAAATCCGCCCCCACAAAATGGAGACTTGAACCCAAGACCTCTACTCTCTAAAAATAGCTTTGAACCAATTGATCTATACAAAAAATTTGAGAGAGAGAGAGAGAGAGAGAGAGAGAGAGAGGGGGGGGCCTCGATTTGCGTGTTTGCCTTGAGAAAGCTCTTTTTCCCTACAAAACACAAAACCAAAACCCAACACGAATATGCAAAGAAAAACGAACCTTGCGGCTCGAAGTTAGCTTTAGCCAAAAAACTAGAAAAAAAAAAATTTAAAAAAATCTCAAGGTTAGCTTTAGCCGAAAAACTAAATATTTTTCTCAATGTTTCTGATTTTCCGAGATCACACTAAGGTGCAGGGAAAAGAGCATACGCATGAGAAAAAATCCTTCCTTTCTGTTTCTGATTTGCCCAGATCGCACAGAGTCGTAGGGCAAAGAGCATACGCAGAAATGAAAGGTATAGATCCGGTTAAAAAAAAAAGCTAAATAAACTGAGACCGAAATAAGCAGAGAGAAATTAACAGTAAACTGCAAAAAAAACACTGTATACCTCCCGATCTGAAAAATGACGCAGTTAGGGCTACCGGAAACCTTTTCGCGTGAAACGAAAGGGGTTCCTCACTGGAACAGATGCTCTGAACGCAACAGAGCAGTCCTCTCGGCCCGAAAGCAGTCAGAAACAGCAGATCTAGGAAACGACAGCCGCATGCAGTTCTACCGGCTTCAGATTTGGATCACCAACGGACGCGGCCCTCAAATAGCTCTGATACCATGTAGGAATTTACAGGGTAAGTTCCACAGAAAGAATACCAAAAGGACACCGCTCACAACCAGATCTCAAATCAATACACCAGTATTTTTGACGTGGTTAAAACCCTCAGAGTGCAAGGAGGGAAACAGTCCACGGCCTGTCCCAACGTGGGTACTACATGCAATTTATTAATCAAAGAATGAAAATTTACATAAGCTTCTCTCATGCACGGATTACCCGAACAATGACCCTCCATGCGCTTTAAATAGAACTCATGGACCAATCGGGTGTCAAGCCACGGATCAAGTGTCGGTAATACCGAGGTGAGAGTGAACCGTCGGATCACTACATATCGTGACCGTCGAATTGTAAGTTACAAAATGTACAACGGTAAAGAAACACACTTTACCTAACTCTAACCTAACTCTATGCTAGACCAAGTTGAACTTAACTATATCCTATGTGTCGGAATATCCTAACAACCGACAGCCAAATGGTCCACAATCGACCATGACAAAGTAAACAGTTTAGGAAGTTTAAAATGTTGTTTAAGAATGTTTTAAAAACATAATATATAATGATGACAGTTTTAATAGTTTTGTTTTATATATAAAATGGTATGCGGAGGTTTTGAACCCACGACCCCAGTAGACCCAATGCAAAATATACAATGTGACAACCAACCCGCTAGGTGGCAGGCCTTTGTTAAGTTCGTCGACGTGACACTATAAAAACAACCCCATATTAGAGAAATTTTGAGGTCTAAAATGGGCCTCAAAACAAAAATGTACAACCAAAATCAACTTTATATGAACCAATAGGATTCAAGATGATGCTATAAACTTTGGGGTATGATTCACCATTTTTGGAGTAAAAAAGTAAAAAGATAAATAAGATAAAAACTATTTTTTCAACTTATCTCTCTACCATTTTACTCAAATTTCGAGCAGGAGCACTCATTGGATACAAAATTTAGTTCCTCATCCAAGAAGTACCCATGTTACATACTTTCGATCACCCCTACTATAGGAAAAATGAGAAATACATAAATAAATAAAACGTGATTGCAATCACATTTCTCCATGTATTTCTCATTTTTCGAGTAGCGGGGTCCATTGAAAGTACGCAACATGGGTACCCCTTTGATGAGGAATTATATTCTACATCCGAAAAGTGCTCTCGCTCAAAAATTAAGTAAAATCATAGGGAGATAAGTTGAAAATATGAATTGAAAAGTAGTTTTTTCTTTTTTCCCTCTAAAATTTGCTTGTGAACTAGCCGAAAGGTTGCTTAAGAAAAATTTAAAATTGTTCAGGAGGCAACTGACCAAGGAGGAACTTGAGAGAATGTGAATTAGAGAAGAACCAGGTGTCAAGGCTCAAACATGTAGCAAAATTGAATTGAGGAGGAAAGGTCTTTGCTTCATTTCCAAGGAACCTTAGGGATCTAACCACTCATGCTTGAGTGACACTGAGGAGATGACAGAGGTAGAGCAGGTGGAGATTCCTTCTGACCTTCAGGGCAAGGATTCTTAGGCTATGGACAAGTCCATGGGTTCATACGAGGATGCCTCCGATGAGCACGAGTCATGTACAGTCGTTGACAATAGGATAGATTCATATAATGAGCAGTCAGTGGACCCCATGGGAGACATTCAAGATGATGAGTCACCAGTGGTGATTTAGCATGAGCAACTTATGGCAGAGCATGAGTCAGACCAGGAGGAGATTCCTTCTCACTTTCAATGTGAGGATTCTTCTTCTATAGTTGAGTCCTTGGACACCTTTGAGGAACATGAGAAGTTAGGGGAGGTTGTTGACAGCGGCTCAACAATGCAGCTGTTGAGAAATGGTAACAAGAAATTCCAGTTTAATTTGTCCTTAAATTAAACTGAGAATTAAAAATGAATTATATTCTCATAGCAACTTGTAAATAGTTAATTTAAGTTTAATTAAATTAATTAGCTTAGGAATTTTAAGTTGGAAGTCCTTCTCAAGTCATGTATATGTTCTACATAAGTTTTAGGGGTCCATAATGAGTTTAATTTTGAGTTTTAATTAGATCACTTAGTTTACTGAGTGATGTTCAGTTAAATTAGTTCCAAACTGTTTGTGGAACTAGTAAAGAGTTAAGAGTCAGTTGGTGCACTAGTGCATCCACAAGTGTCACTCTAGTTAACTGAAGATTCTCTCATCAGAAACTCATGCATGTCAATTCTAAGAAATACCCACTTGAGACTAGAGTGTAGGGACAATGTACTATCAGTTGTATGATTTACTGGGTTGCATAGATCATGCATGCAACCAAAGAAGGACATATGTTTGGATTGCACAGTTTTGGAAACATGAATTCCCTTGAAATACGGGTTATTCATCCTAGGAATTGCGCAAGATCTTAGGGGCTTGGAGAGCTACTGAATAGGCTAAGGATTTGGCTTAAGCTAGCTTGTGAGCTAAAAGAGTTGACAATACTTGTGCGAAATTGTTCTTGTGAGAAAAATATTTGTATCTTCACTCATATTTCTAATATATGCAATACAGAAAGCAGGGTTTTGAGCAGAGGCTTTCCCCAGATACATATTGTGTTATGTTCCATTGATTTATATTCTTCTTGTTCATATTGTTTTCATCGATCTATTGGCTTCCGCTAGTCAAAAGTACAAGTAGATTCTTATCCCGTGCTTTAGTAAATTGCATGAGCTTGTGAATCTACAAGATTTTCTATAGCGGCCATGTTTGGTGGAGAAGATTGATGAGAAACAACTTGTACTCATTAAGCATGTGTAACCCACAGTGGAGCACAAGATGTGTGATGGGCCATTTTTAGAGAGCAAGCTAGTGGCTCATGTTGAGTCCATGATGGAGGAGGATGAGAAGACATCCTTGGGGCCAGCCATTGATGAGGAGTGGACACATGTACAAGAAACCAACATGATGCTAGTATGTGCAAACACTTTTCGTCAGGAGGTGTTGGAGCTTGGCATAGTAGTTTTGCAGGAGGCTAATAGACAGGAGCGTGGAGTTTCCAATAAAAGGAGAGAGGAGTTGTTAGAGATGTAGGTTTTAACCCTGTACAGAAATTACCTACATACGAATTCTAAAACACAGAAAATAAACAATGCGAGAGCATAACACATAAAACACATATACACAGAGATTTTCCCCTGGATCCCAAAACCGGGACTACCAGCTTGATTTTTCATTATATTCCTTTCAATGTTACAATACATATTTATACATGCCGAAGCATCCAATACCATGGACCGAAAACCATCGCGTCCAAAACCATGGACCGAAAACCATAGGTAGGTTCGCCCAACCTAATATAGGGTTAGTCGTGGAAAGAATATAACACAACCCAACAATCTCCCACTTGTTGTTTTCTTTCCACACGGGGCCACAGGAGAGCTTAGTCATTTTTTCAGCCCTGAAATGCCCATTGTTTCTCTACACCAAGAGAACTTCTCAGAGCTCACAGATTTTTTCAATGCATCTGCAGTATTCTTCAAAGTTTCCACCTTTACCAGCAACACCTTTTTGTCTTCTATCATATCCCTCACAAAGTGATACTGAACATCAATGTGCTTTGTCTTTGAATGATAAGCAGGGTTCTTTGCCAAGAAAATTGCACTTTGGCTATCACAGTCTATTCTTATAGCTCCCTGTACTAACCCCATACTTGAACAAAATCTCTGCAACCAAACTGCTTCCTTGCTTGCATGAGTGGCTGCCATGTATTCTGCCTCTGTAGTTGATAGTGCCACTACAGATTGTTTCTTACTCATCCAACTTACTGCACCTCCAAATAGGTTAAACACATACCCACTTGTAGATCTTCTCTGATCCAGATCTCCAGCCCAGTCTGCATCAACAAAGCCACGAATATCCAACACTCTGTCCAATCCTGGTCTTCCTTAGTAGCACAAACCATAATCACTAGTGCCACGAAAATACCTGAAAACCCACTTCACTGCTGTCCAGTGCTCCTTCCCTAGTTTTGACATAAACCTACTCAATACTCCCACTGCATGTGCAATGTCTGGTCTAGTACAGACCATTGCATACATCAGGCTACTGACTGCACTCGCATATGGAACATGGGACATGTCCTCTTCCTCTTCTTGTGTCTTGGGACATTGTTCAGCAGATAACCTCACACCTACAGGAATAGGAACCTTCACTAGTTGCATATTAAACCTCTGCAGTATTGTCTCGACATACTTCCTCTGGTTTAACTAGAGCTTCCTCTTTGCCCGATCTCTTTTAATTTCCATGCCCAAAATATAGTTAGCAACACCAAGATCTTTCATGTTGAATTTGGAGGACAATTGGGTCTTCAAATCCTGGATAATTTCTTTGTCATTTCCAACCAGCAACATATCATCCACATACAAGACCAGATAAATAACACGGTCACAAATTAATTTAAAATACACACAGTGATCTGCTTTGCTTCTGGTGAAGCCAAGTCCCCATATAAATGTATCAAATTTCTGATACCACATCCTTGGTGACTGTTTTAACCCATACAGAGACTTCTTTAACTTGCATACCAGTTCTTTCTTACCCTTCACCGCAAAGCCTTCAAGTTGCTTCATGTAGATTTCCTCTTCCAAATCTCCGTGAAGAAATGTTGTCTTCACATCCATCTGTTCTACCTCAAAATCAAAAGCAGCAGCAACAGATAAAAGTAACCTAATAGAAGTTACCTTGGCAACAGGAGAAAAAATATCACCAAAATCAATTCCCGACACCTGGGAATAACCTTTTGCTACCAACCGAGCTTTGTATTTCTCCACCTTTCCTTCTGCATTTGTCTTCCTTTTGAACACCCATTTGCTGCCAATGGGTTTCCTTCCAGCCGGCAACTCCACCAGATCCCAAGCCTCATTTTTGTGCAAAGATGCCATTTCATCAACCATGGCCTCTTTCTAGAGTTTTCCATCCTCTGAATCTACTACTTCCTTCACAGTTTTGGGATCATCATCAGTAATAGACAAAGCAAAATTTGAATAGAAAGCAGAAGGACTATACCTTTCTGGCTGCCTTCTTTCTCGAACTGATCTTCTCACAGCCAGAGTTTGTGGCTCTTCATCTTCTGATTCCTCCTCTGCTGCAGAGTCTGATTCTTCCTCCTTTAGCTCAAACTCTATCTTCTCAGGTTCCTTTGGTTGGACTTCATGTTTAATAACATATTTTACCTCTCTGAACACCACATCTCGGTTGTACACAACCTTCCATGTGACTGGGTTCCAAAGCTTATAACCCTTTAAACCATCCTTATACCCAATAAAGATGCACTTTTCAGATTTACTATCCAACTTGGTTCGTTTCTCCTTTGGAACATGTACATATGCATCACATCCAAATACCCTCAGATGTGAAAGAGAGGGTTTCTTACCAGTCCATACTTCTTGTGGAGTCTTATCCTCCAACGCTGATGAAGGTGACCTGTTGACCAAGTAACATGCAGTATCCACTGCCTCTACCCAAAATTCCTGTCCTAACCCGGCACCATTGAGCATGCTTCTTGCCCTTTCCATCAACGTCTTTTTCATTCTTTCTGCGACTCCATTTTGCTGAGGTGTATATGGAGTAGTCTTCTGCAGTGCTATACCACACTTCTTACAGAATTCTTCAAATTCCTTGTTGCAAAACTCTCCACCATTATCTGTCCTCAGCACCTTTATCTTCTTCTCTGTCTGATTTTCCACCAGAGCCTTAAATTCTTTAAACCTGTCAAAGACTTCAGATTTCTTCTTAAGGAAATATATCCATGTATTCCTTGAGAAGTCATCTATAAATGATACATAGTACACAGACTTACCCAGTGATGGAACCTTCACAGGTCCAAACACATCACCGTGCACAAGCTCTAATATCTGTTTCGCCCTCTTAGCACCAAAGGGGAAACTCACCTGATTCTGCTTCCCATATACACATTTTTCATAGAAATCAAATCCAGAGAGCTATTACTCATACCTTCTACCATACCTTTACCATGAAGTATTCGAAGGCCCTTCTCTCCAATATGTCCAAGCCTTTGATGCCACAGCATGGTCTTCTCTCCAAAGACCACTAGATTTTCAGCTCCACTTTCAGGAACCACAGAACTGTTGCACCCATCAACAATAGTGATACCTTGCAGCTTGTACAGAGTTCCAGTCCGAACTCCCCGCATCAATACTAGTGCTCCCCGAACCATCTTGTAGGTATCCTTCTCGAACACTGTTTTTACACCTGCATCATCCAACTTTCTTACAGAAATCAAATTTCTGGCTAATGCAGGAATATGCAGAACACCCGGAAGTATTCTAACCCTTCCACCTTGCAACTTCAACTTTACTTTTCCGCGACCAATGATTCTAGCCTTCCTATCATCTCCTAAGAAGACATCACCACCATCATATTTCTCATACTCACAGAACCACTCTCTATGGGGAGTGAAGTGAAAGGATGCACCTGAGTCAATCAACCATGCCTCATGATCTACATGTGTACTTGAAGAAGCCAAGTACACATCCCCACCTTCATCTGAGGTGGTTTTCGCCTCTACAGAAGGAGCATCATCAGATCCCTTTCCTTTATCAGGAGCTTTAGATTTACAATCCGTTTTGAAGTGCCCTTCCTTTCCGCATTTCCAGCACACCACCTTTACAGGTTTTCCTGGAGATTTAGATCTCCCTCTAGATTTAGATCTCCCACTCGATGACTTATTTTTGTTTCTATTCTGGGACCATCCTCGTACAGACAAGGCATCACCATTCTGGCTCTCCATATTTTTCCATCTCATCTCCTCCGTCAGCAAGGCTAAGACTATTTCATCAAACTGCAAAGCAGTTGCATTGCTACCTATTGCAATAACCAGACTATCCCACGAATCTAGTAGAGAACACAACAAACTGATGCACTTATCTTCATATGAAATTTTAATATCAACAGACGCTAACTGACTTACCATAGTATTAAATTCGTTCAGATGCTCTGTCACCAAGTCTCCATCTTTCATCCTCAGGTTATACAGCTTTTTCCGCAGGAAAAGTTTATTCACCAGAGACTTAGATTGGTACAAAGTCCCTAACTTGTCCCACAAAGCCTTCGCCGTAGCTTACCCTGATACATTCAGCAATACTGAATCTGAGACACGCAATCGTATTGTGCTCTTTGCCTTCCGATCAACTTCTTCCATTCTTCATCGGTCACTCCCGTTGGTTTAGTACCTAGATCTACCGCGATCCACTAATCTTTATCCACCAACAGATCCTCCATCTTGAGTTTCCACAACTCAAAACTCTGACCATTGAACTTCTCGATCTCTATCTTTCTGCTGCTCGCCATCTTCTTTCACCACTAGAATCGATCTCGCAGATCTCCCACTGAAGAGGGTTTACCACAGGCCCAAGCGAAACCCCTCAGCAACAAAGGCATCCCCTTGAAGCCAAAACAGCTCCGATACCAAATGTAGGTTTTAACCCTGTACAGAAATTACCTGCATACGAATTCTAAAACACATAAAATAAAAAATGCTAGAGCATAACACATAAAACACATATACACAAATATTTTCCCCTGGATCCCAAAACCGGGACTACCAGCTTGATTTTTCATTATATTCCTTTCAATGTTACAATACATATTTATACATGCCGAAGCATCCAATACCATGGACCGAAAACCATCGTTTCCAAAACCATGGACCGAAAACCATAGGTAGGTTCGCCCAACCTAATATAGGGTCCAAAAAAAAAAATTCTCGGGGTGCTGCCCCAGACCCCGTAGAGGGGGGCTACCCGCCCCTCTCAAACCCCCCGGACAGGGGGGGCTACCCCCCCCTGTGACCCCCCCGCTGCGCAATAGGTGCAACGAAGGGGGGGCTTCGCCCCCCCTCTAACCCCCCGGTTCACTACGTGGGTTAGTCGTGGAAAGAATATAACACAACCCAACAGGTGGTGCATCCATCTTTGGGCCTACCTATTGATGTGATGCAGATAGGTGCAATGATAGTTAGTAGAGCTATAGTATTTCCAGATCGCAACCCTCTCTAGGAGTACATAGATAAGGCTTGTAGCACGTCCTGGCCACTTTTCCTTATTATAGAGGGAGGAGCAAGTTTCCTTACACAAACCTTGTGGGTTAGCCAGATAGAGTATCTTGAGTTGAGTAGGGACCCATATCATCCTAGTAAAATTATTTCTTACATAGGTGTTCGTGAATTGCATTGGCGAGAGATCATGAGATGGTACCCTATTGATGGAGTATCTTTGAGAATTGCACTACAGGAGCCTTTAGAGGTGAGGGATACTGCATGCTTCAGCTGGCAGCAGGATGTAGGTTGGCCACTCATCAATATTTCAGCACAGCCTCAGCATGGTGAGGTTGACCTTGGTCTATGCCAAGGGTTGGACTGGAGAGAGGTGATGATTTGGTACACGGTGGATGGAGCAACACTCATTGTTGGAATTATAGTACAACAAGAGCCATGGATCCTTGATGCTTATTCTTAGCGGCATTGGGATCCAAGAGTATTTGTTGATGACAGGTTCAGCCATATATTGGTCTGGGACCCGAGCATTGAGGTTTCCATTCATGGTGGCTTGACACAGAGGCAAAGCATCACCCAGTTGTTCATATGGGATCTAGGCATTGGGTATCAGTTGTGTTGGGCCACCAAATTGGTCCACAGGTTTGGATTGCTTTAGAGAAATAAATCTTGGGGTGGGAAGATTTGTAATGTCCCTTTTTCTGGTGTTCCTTATGACATGGATAGGATGGACTTTCAGAGTTGGGGGTAGACAGGTCATGGGTGCAGGTTGGTGTCATCAGTGGGCCCAGGAGCTCTTGGAGGGGTATTGATGAGTTTTTATGGGGTTCGATGGCATTCGCCTGTAATATTCATCATCATGAGTAGTTCTGCACATCTTGTTTTTGGTTTCATGACTTTTTGATAATTCCCGTAAAACGAGGTTATTATTAGACATAACTTAATTAATTACACTCAAGGTAACATTTCGATAGGAATATTTGACATAACACCTTAGTTTAATAGATCGTTGGAACCAGAATGAAAATATCTACGAGATGGGATGCTGAGAAGTGATTTCTAGTGGTTGGAGAGAGTATGGTGGGAAATTTACCATTTTCCTTGATTAAAAATGGCTTTAATTAGTTATTTAATTAAGGAAAAATAATTAATTGGAGGAAAAGGTGCAAAAGTGACTTAAGTGAAATTAAATTAAATTAAAAAGTCACTTAGGATAAATTCAATGGAGGAGCTTCTAGAATAATTATAAAATAATGAAATAAGATGCTTCTAGAGGCTTGGAGACCTATCCATCAGACCTATAAAAGAGGAAGAGGAGGTCATTTGGAGACATCTTGGATTTTTGTATTGTCTTTGTGGTGAGGTTTTGAGATCCCAATTCTCTACTTCAGCAGTAGCCCCGGGACGGAAACCCTTGGGTGATTCTGTGAGAGTGGACGAGCACCCATCTCTTCCCTTGGTGGATCCATTCAGGGTTCACAAGCTGCAATTTATTAATTTTCAGTTTGTTTTGGAGGCCAATTGTGGCATTATTGTAGATTTATTTGGGGCCATCATCTCAACCATATTCCTGCTTCTGTACTATCTTATTTACATATTAATAAAATTAGGATGAGATCTTCTGCATGTTTATATTGTCTATTATTCAGTTATAGATTCTATTTCCCATTTTTGCCATAAATTTTGTGGTTTAATTTGTGAAAATTATTTATGGTATTGATGACTTAAATTTCTGAAGCTATTTTCTACAAATTTCAAGAAAACCCCAAATTTTTCCATTTGGGACATTACAAAATATGTAGTCCACATTGGGAAAACTTTGTTATCAAACATTGGGTGCATTGTCTTTATGGGATCCTTTTATGTTGCTTCTTCTTAAAGTGTTTGAATTTATGGTTTTACATGCTCCTTAACGCAATTCTTCTAACATCACTGAAGAAAATATCTCGGATCACTCAAGGCATGAGACAAACCCCCATCTAGGCCCTGGATCAACTTCTTGACATTTTAGTAATGCTAAGTCGGTTGAGGGCATGTTGATCCAAGTGCATCATCCCATAAATGATATAGGGAAAAATGCAGTAGCTTTATGGGTGTTGAAGGTTCCCATGGATACAAATGATGCTCTACAATTGTCTGGATACCCATGAATCTCAACACATCACTTTTGGGTCTCTATATGTCCCTCTAAAGGACATGGGCCCTAGTTAAGTTTCCCAAACCAAAATATGGAACCACCTACTAATTACACACAATATCCAGTGTTGTAACTTTCACCATTAGGTACATTAATCATTATTTCATCTATGTGAACCACACCTGAAAGAAATGGGAAAGTTAATACTTCATGTAAGGCTTGTCTTATAAAATTAAGGCCTTATTCATGAAATGGTGTTACCACCCTAGGTAGAAGTGGTTAATATATGACCCTATTAGGTGTTCTCAACCCCCAAGGGGAAGTGGCATGCCCTTTATTCACCCCTCAATCGATACATGTCATGTAAATAATGATGGAATGGAGGGGAAAACACTTCATGGAAAAGATCCATTCTCAAAAGGACTGACTATGATGGAATGCCTCATCCTAGGTATATAGATGTGGGGAGGGACTAATTTTGGATGCATTAGTTACCTAGACCTTTGTTTTTCCACCCCTCTAAATTCCTTTTACTTTTTCTTGATTCTTCTTTGTATTACTGCTCATAGCTCAAGGAATAAGATCTTGCTTTGTATGATATATATAAGTTATTACCCCTTTTAGGATGGGGTAGTTCATCTCCCATCAATGGTTGTGACATGTAAGGGATCCTTGTCTTCTATGAGATAGGGCAACATTTTCTTAGGAACTGGGTGATGGCTATATGAGAGAGGTAGAGCTCATGCCTGCCTTTTTCCCACATGCTAATTTAAATGTCTTGGCCATCCTTTGAATTTTGATTTTTCTTTTGATTTTATTGTGGCCATCATATGCTCTTTCTATTTATTTTAGTTGCATTAACCTCCCAGGGTACATTTCCATTCCCTACTAGTGGCCAGTTGAACTTGAAGAATGGAGGTGTATTAGAGGCTTATAATGTAATATGGAAAGTTGTAAGTATGGAATAGGGGGAGATGGGGCTACATTATCTCAATAATTTCTTCCCACGTAGCGTCCCTTCTATACCCATTGGACCATTAGGGGAGTTCCCACTGGACTAGGATTGAAAATTAACAACCCATTTAAGGTGAGGCAACAAGAACACAACCAAGACCCTTATTTCTTCCAATTCACGCCATAATCTATAAAAACCCTTGTGAAAATTCCATGTAATAAAAGTTAATAAAGGAAAAATAATAACCATGGTTGATGGGACACTTATTCCAAGCTGAATGTATGAAAAAACATCCTAGTGGGTGTTCATTTGGTTTATTATGGCTAAGGAAATTGGATCTCTGAATGATAGAAAACATGGCCTAGTAACCCTTGAACCAGACTGTGGGTTGCATAAATCCAGATTTTTTGTTCCCTTGGTGGACCTAGGAATCCTTTCCGGTCAATGGTAGGATATACGGTAAATCCTAGAGGGCGTTGTCTCAATTTAGGGCCTAGTGATTCCTGGATCAAACTGTGGATTGCAGTAAAGCCTAAGAAACTAGGAGACAGGAAAAATCCTCATGATGTAGGTGGAGAGATCCGGTGGAAACCATGCTTGTTTGGCCTAGTGATCAAGTGGAGATCATGGTAAAGCCTGTTATTACATGTTTATTTTGTTGGTCTAGTCATCTGGATGGATTACGGTAAAGCCTGATTTCTATTGATGAGGGTGAGGTCGTTTCGCCTCGAGATGCCCTCGTTGGTTCTTTTGGTTTGAGTCCCACATTCATGCTTGGAATATGGCATGGGGATGAATGGCTGAAGAGATATTTGGCTAAGCCATTATATGGTTGGATGGAACATGCTAGTCACATCCAGGGTTTGGATTTTGCATCATCAATATGAGGTTATTTCTCCTAGTTAATTCTATGAGTGTTATACTGGTTTATATGTGGATCATATGGCTGTGATTTCCTTGGTATTTCTGTTGCTATTATGCTTGTTACGTGTATGTTTTATGACATTGTCTATGTATGGATCTCATCATTTTTACTTGTAAATGAATGAGCAATGTATATATGACCTAATAGACGATAATGCAGCAAATGATATAAGGGAACAATGCTTCATAGTGATTCTTAGATAAGTTTGAGACCCCTATGTTTAAATATGTTGTTTACACTTGTAGATTACATATGTATGATATGTTTGACTAAATGTATGTCATGGATAGTATAGGTCTGGTTAAGGGCTTGCTCAAGTATTTGCATTTGCATAATTGTTTCCTTGTTATCTTTATGTTCCGAAGGTGTCATCCTATTATCGGTAGTGACCTGGGATCCAGGACTTAAAAAGTGGTTCAAATCCTAGTGATGTTGACACAACACCGAGAAAAATAGTCCCTGAATGATGGCATGCCTTGTCATGAGAGCATCCAGAGCCTCCTGGACACTCTCAGGTCCATATCATGGGAGCGTTCGACGGTCAAGTGTTCAAAAACGTTAGTGGGACCCAGGGTCTGGTTACCAGAAAGGTTGGGATGTTCTTAGGAGTCTTGTTGATGATGTGGAAGGTCTATATGATGTGCTTCCATCGATTCCATTTGTAGAATTTTTCTACAAATCAGCTAGCTCTAATACCATGTAGAAATTCCCACCTGTAGATCACTTGGTAATGCAATATACTAAAGCAAAACACTTGATCTGGTTACCAGAAAGGTTGGGATGTTCTTAGGAGTCTTGTTGATGATGTGGAAGGTCTATATGATGTGCTTCCATCGATTCCATTTGTAGAATTTTTCTACAAATCAGCTAGCTCTGATACCATGTAGAAATTCCCACCTGTAGATCACTTGGTAATGCAATATACTAAAGCAAAACACTTGATCTACTTCTACAACCAATTTAGCGGAAGCTTAATCGAACATGAGCAACATCATTAAGAACACATATAACTGATAAGAAGGAATCAATCACACATAACACAGAAGATATAACCCGGGGAAAGCCTCAGCCTAAAACCCCAACTCTGTATTATCATACAAGTGGAAATATAGCCATTATTACAAAAAGAATCAGCTCAAAAGCTATCTTGCTCTCTCTGCAATACCTCTGCTGCTCATAGACAGTCAAAGGCCTCTATCTAACCTTTGGTCTGCCCTCCAAGCCTCCTATTTCTTTGCGCAATTCTGATTGGGGTCCAATGTAGCCACTTGTGTGAATTGGCCTCTTCACACACTCACTAACCTCTGATCCAACTACGCAATCCTGAAGGAGATAAATCCTCATCATGGATGAGCTTCCTTTATAGGAAAAATATTCATCTAACTGATAGTACACTATCCCTTCTCTGATCTCAACTGGGTCTCTGTCTGAACTGACATGCATGAGTTATCCATGAGTGAATACTCAGTTATCTGAAATATAATAGTTACATGCATGCAAGCATTAACTAACTGAACTCTCATTAATTTAGCAACTTGTTAAATTAATCTAACTGGACTTGACTTAGTTAACTGAGCCAACTAATTACAACTCAATATTGCAACCCATCCTTATCTCTTTAACTGATGGATAAATTCCTAAATTAATAGCATGTCCTCACATAGACTTCAAGTTTGATTTTCCTTAACTAATTAACTCAAGATGAATTAATTAATTAATTTATAAACTGCTGTTAATATCAAATTCGAATTTTACTTCCTATTTTTAGTCCAGGGACTAACTAAAATAGGAATCCACCCTGAACTGCTAAAAATAGAATGCTATTTTTAGCACTTCCATTTTTCATTCCCTGTTGCTCAATCCAGCACTAGTACCCAAACTGCTATTTTTAGTAGTGCTATTTTTAGCACTTCTATTTTTAGCATTTCTTGTTGCCATTTTCAACACTCCCTCTCAACAAGAAAGGCTTCAACTCGAACCTGATCCTGTACCTTTGGAATGTTCTACATGCAACAGTCCTACCAAGTGTGGTTGCTCCAGCAACTCTCGGAACAAAAAAACTCCCAACTGACCTCTCTGTTGGGCTAGAAACATACTCTGATGTTGAAGCTCTACCTGCTGTTGACAAGTGCTCCCTCTCTGACCTCTAAGCTGCTGCAACAATCCATGCATCTCGCACCGTTGCACACCTCTCTGTACCATCCTGCACTGGTGCAACACTCTTGTGCCTCTCGTATTGCTGCAACTTGCTAGCTCTACACAGTCCTGTGACTCTTGCACTGTAGCTCTCTCTGCCACTCCATCTGCATCTATCTCTACCCACTCAGCCAGTCCTGCTACTCCTCATCGGGGCTCCCGTAGCAAGGTCTAATCCAAGAGGCTGGGTACCTCGAGGATCCTGCCCCTATTTCAGCCTTCTTGGGACTATCACGTCACATCGCCCCACCTCCCACCTGGAGGTATGGCTGCATGTGATCCCTCTACCCACTTGGCTCAAAATTTCCCCCTACTGGAGGTCTCTGCATGAGTGGATGCCTCCACTCTGTCTCCTCTCGGCTTCTCCAGTTGTGGCTGCTCCACAACCTCCTGAAGCTGCTTCACCAATTGTGGCTCCTCCACAATTGTCTGAGACTTCTTCTGGCACTGCATGTTGAGAGGTAATTTACTCTCCCTCTCAACCACCAAGTATCTAACCTTTTCCTTGCTCCTCAAGGCTTTGCATGCATCTTGTACCTCAAGTGCATACAGGTTCTTGGCTAGCACACCAATCTGTTTCCACTTTCCCGTCGTCATGAAATTTTTTGGAAAAAGAGCTAATTTTAAATCAGCGATATCTCCCTCATCCAAACTCTGATTCAGCGGATTTTTTTTTTTGAAATTGGGTCTTTTTCTACAAGGAATCCAAATCTACTATTTGTTTATGAAAATTTTGTACAAAAATTTTCAGATCTGCTCTGCAAACTCTCAGCCCAAAACTCAAAACTTTGAAATCTCCTCTCAATATACGGTTCTCTCCTTTGATCACCTTTGCTCTGATACCATGTAGAATTTTTCTACAAATCAGCTAGCTCTGATACCATGTAGAAATTCCCACCTGTAGATCACCTGGTAATGCAATATACTAAAGAAAAGCACTTGATCTACTTCTACAACCAATTTAGCGAAATCTTAATTGAACATGAGCAACATTAATAAGAACACATATAACTGATAAGAAGGAATCAATCACGCATAACACAGAAGATATAACCCGGGGAAAGCCTCACCCTAGAAGCCCAACTCTGTATTATCATACAAGTGGAAATATAGCCAGTATTACAAAAAGAATCAGCTCAAAAGCTATCTTGCTCTCTCTACAATACCTCTGCTGCTCATAGATAGTCAAAGGCCTCTATCTAACCTTTGGTCTGCCCTCCAAGCCTCCTATTTCTTTGCGCAATTTTGATTGGGGTCCAGTGCAGCTACTTGTGTGAATTGGCCTCTTCACACACTCACTAACCTCTGATCCAACTACGCAGTCCTGAAGGAGATAAATCCTCATCATGGATGAGCTTCCTTTATAGGAAAAATATTCATCCAACTGATAGTACATTGTCCCTTCTCTGATCTCAATTGGGTCTCTATCTGAACTGACATGCATGAGTTATCCATGAGTGAATGCTCAGTTATCTGAAATACAGTAGTTACATGCATGCAAGCATTAACTAACTGAATTCTCATTAATTTAACAACTTGTTAAATTAATCTAACTGGACTTGACTTAGTTAACTGAGCCAACTAATTACAACTCAATATTACAACTCATCCTTATCTCTTTAACTGATGGATAAATTGCTCAATTAATAGATAAAATGTTGCATGTCCTCACATAGACTTCAAGTTTGATTTTCCTTAACTAATTAACTCAAGATGAATTAATTAATTAATTTGCAAACTACTATTAATATCAAATTCGAATTTTACTTCCTATTTTTAGTCTAGGGATTGACTAAAATAGGAATCCATCCTGAACAGCTAAAAATAGAATGATATTTTTAGCACTTCCATTTTTCATCCCCTGTTGCTCAATCCAGCACTAGTACCCAAACTGCTATTTTTAGCACTTCTATTTTTAGCATTTCTGTTGCCATTTTCAACACCATTTCCTTAAAATCACCTAGGAGGTTGAATACAATCATAGTAGCCTCTCGTCACATGCTAACCCTAGTTGGTCAGTTACTTGGGTAGATGTGGGAGGAGGGTGTTACAAAGTGGTAACAAAGCATGTTTCACCCCTACGACTAGATGGGAAGTGTGTTGGTCAGGTATTCATGTCATTTTCATGTGTGTTAATCATTCTTGTGATTTATGTTCTTGTTGCATATGCATGGTGTCAGTCATGGTTGTAGTGATGTCGCCATGTGAAAGCGAAGGTTATTGTTGTAAAGTGTGTCATCATGAGTGTATGATTTGCTACATATTGTTTATGTTTGTGTACTATTAGTGTACATTGGTATGGTTGTGTTTTCATGCGTGAGTTCATCGTATGTGTAGTTGATATGGTTATGCATTGATGACGAGACTCTAGCTAGACTTATGGTCACATGGTTATGTGCTTATGCATTATATGTATATATGATGTCATGATTATGTCATACATGTAGTATGTTGATTGGCTGATCTTGCAGATGAGATATCCTCCTCTAATTTTTCTAAGGTATGTTGGTTTTTTGTGATTTGGTTTAGCTGACATAGTATGCCTTGTAGGAGAGAGATCAAATGACTAGAAAGATGGTAGACTACAAAGACTCTCCTTATGAATCAGATTAGCAATGTGGTGTTGGGCACTCTTTTTATTTGGAATACACATTGAGCATCTTGAAGGAAGAAATAAGGAGTTGTAAGGCAGACAATGACAAAATCATGTAGGCACAAGAGAAACAAACAAAGGTTAATGCAATACTCCTTCAAAGTTTGTTAGAATTCCAATGGCAAGGGCCATTTCGGATCAGCCTTCGATAGCAGGAAAAAAACTAATGGGGCATATGGAAGTAGGGCTCATGGTGGTCACATTTCAGATAGAGATGACACTGTTAGACATGGAAAGTTGTTGGATACTCCGGATAGGAGAGGTGATGGATACATGTACTATTCTAGTTCTGGTTATGAAAGGCATCATTATCGTCATCATTATCATCTAAATAGGAGGAGTGGTAGGGGATACTTTCTAAATGAGTTTAATAAAGCAAAGCCACCTAATTTTGATGGAGACTAAAAGAAACCAAATATTCATAGGCTTGGATACTTGGGATGAACTGAAATTCTTTGAGTTGCATGATTACATAGAGAACATGAAGGCCAAAATTTCTATCTTCAACTTGAAAGGTAAAGAAAATATCTGGTGGGAAGATGTGAAGCAGTTCAGAGACATTAGGACAGAGGACTTGAGTTGGCATGAGTTCAAGAGGCTTTTCAGGAAGAAGTATTTATCAGAAAGGTACTACGATAGTAAGGCCAAAGAATTCTATAAGCTAAAGATGGGATCAATGACAGAGGAAGAGTACACGACTAAGTTCCTAGAGCTATTGAGGTATGTACCATATCTTAAAGATGAGAAGGCTAAAATTCAGTGATTTGTGAGTGAATTGCCATTAGAATTTAGAGATCGGATTGAGTATGGTGAGCCTTGGTCACTTGAGGAAGTTATTGGTATTTTGAAGCATTTCTATGAATAGTCAAACCATAAGAATGAATCACAACAAGGATGGAAAGGAAAAGACAAAGGTAAAGGTAAATGGCAGTCGAAAAGAGCAAGGCCTCAGAATGCAAACAAGAAACAAAATGTGGCACCGCAAAAGAGGTTTAATGCAACTAGATAGGGACATGGGTCACAACAGCAACATAGAGGTGAGGGTATTGGTTGGTTGGAGTGTTGGACATGCGGTAAGGCTCACCTTGAGAGAGATTGTCCATAGAATTAGGGTGGTAGGCCTCAGATATATAGTGCACATGAGGCACAGACTGTTGGGGATGTTGGTCAGAGCGTTCCTCGTATTTATGCAGCATTGGGCAACAAACAGGCAGATCATCAGGAATCTATCATTGAGATGGACAGTAAGCTTTGTGATCAAGTTATTTCTATTTTGATTGACCCTGGATCTAATTATAGTTATGTTAGTCCTAACCTGATGGACAAGTGTGGTTTGAATAAAGAAGTGCATGTAGAATCTTGGTTATTGCAGTTGGCTATAGGTACAAAGAAGTGAGTTCGTCATTGGGTAAGATCTGGGCATTTAATTTGAATGGCATGCCTACTGCAACACATTTGAATGTATTACCATTGGGATCATACAATATGTTGTTGGGCATGGATTGGTTGTACCTTCATAGAACCAAGGTGGATTGTTATGACAAATCCATTGAGTTTGTGGATGATAATGGGGAACCAAGAGTCTTGCAAGGAAAGAAGAAAGCCACATCAGTTAGGATGGCAACATCTATGCAGGAAAAGCGTAGTGACAGAAAAGGGTGTATGTTTTTCACAATGCACATTTCTAGTCACAAAGGTAAGGAAGTTGAGGATGCAAATGTTTTGAGCAGGTACCTTGTTCTACAACAGTTGCAGGATTTATTTCCTGATGACATTTCAGGGTTTCCACCTCACAGAGAGGTATAATTTTCTATTGAGTTAGTTTCAGGGGTAGCTCCAACATCAAAAGCACCTTATAGGATGAGCACACTTGAATTGGTAGAGTTGAAGGAAATTTTGGACAAGGGATACATTAGGCCAAGTGTATCACCTTGGGGCGCACCGGTATTGTTTGTGAAAAACAAGGATGGCACTCTCAGATTATGCATTGACAATAAGCAATTGAACAAAGTGACAATCAAGAACAGGTATCTGTTGTCGAGGATTGATGACTTTTTCGATCAGTTGAAGGCAGTAGGAGTGTTATCGAAGGTTGATTTGAGATTAGGATACCACCAAGTACGCATCAAAGAGGAGGAACTTTACAAGAAAACTTTCCAAACCAGGTATGGGCATTATGAGTTTGTTGTAGTTCCATTCGGTTTGACTAATGCTCTAGCTCATTTATGTTGTTGAATTTAGGCTTTTGTGATCCATAACAATTTATTTAGAAGAGTTTTCGGCGAAAATCACATCATAATTCATTTGTCGACGCGTTTCGAACCAACAATTGTGGTTCATCATTAGGACAAGTTGAAGACCCAGATTATGGCTGCAGGAAAATTAAAGAGAGCAGATCATCCAACGGCTACATTTGACCAGAAAACAACTATTTTAGACTGGGTAACAAAAGGGGACCAAGAGAATAGGAAAGGGACACATAAATAGTTAATTAATTAATTAGTTTGTTTTATTATATTTATTTTTTATTCTTTAAAAATTAGATCAAGATTTATAATATTATTATTATTATAAGAAAAAATAAATGATTACTAACAAGAAAACTTAATTAGTTGGTCAGTTCTATGACTTAATTCTAGTTCCAATAAATTTAATTATATTAAATATGTATCTTTTCTTATAAATAAAAGTCAATGAAGAATTATGGTAAAATATAACATTCTTCATTTTCAATTATTAATTAGATTTATTTTATTTTTATATGTTTAACCAAGGTTATATAGAGAAAGGTTAGTTCATTTTATTATAATTATTTTATCTATGATTAGGTATGAAAGATTTTAATTTATATCTATATCTATATATATATATATATATATATATATATATATATATATAATAAAATAAATTTATTTAATTCCTTAGAACTCATTAAAAACATCTAATTCATAATTTTTCATTAGGATAAAATAGAGTAAATTAATGAATAAAAATCAAAGAGAAGCAAAGGAATAACATGGGAAACAAACCAGAGGAGGGGGAGAGGGACGGGAGAAAACCACAATGCAAAGAACAACAAAGAGGGTAGGGGCAGAGGGGAAGGGGGCTGGGCTAGGAAGAAAGGGCAGGGATACAACAACTGCTAATTTTTCAGCCATCATTCCTATTGAGATTATTCAGCCTTTTTTCAATTTCTAAGGCCTCCCTTTTTTGGAACTAGAATTAAGTCATAGAACTGACCAACTAATTAAGTTTTCTAGTTAGTAATCGTTTATTTTTTCTTATAATAATAATAATATTATAGATCTTGATCTAGTTTTTAAATAATAAATAAATATAATAAAACAAAATAATTAATTAATTAACTATTTATGTGTCCCTTTCCTATTCTCTTGGTTCCTAGTCAAATTTAGCCATTGGATGATCTGCTCTCTTTATTTATCCTGCAACCATGATCTGGGTCTTCAACTTGTCTTGACGATGAACCACACTTTTTGGTTTCAAACACATTGACAAATGAATTATGATGTGATTTTCGCCGAAAACTCTTCTAAATACATTTATGTTCTTGATGAATAGTGCATTGCATTCGTATTTGGATAAGTTTGTGATCAGGTGCTAAAAAAAATAGCTCAAAATTCAAAGTTTTCGGATCGGTGTGGAACCTGGATGACTGTGTAGTTCTCGTCATCTCGAATCTGGCACAACTCGTTTCACGCGAAACAGGCATCGTATGCTACTAGAAGCAAGTTCTATTCAATTTCCCAAACAAGTAATTTTTTCCAAAAAATTGACAGCCCAGTTAGCAGTCTGTACTGTTGACATGGCACTGAATGGGTAGGTGTATGTGGCAGTTTGACTTGTTCAACGGGTTTTCTCTGGCGAATCACAATGTGACAAGTGCCTTATTTTTATTAGTTGAAATTCTACATTTTTTATTGGTGGAATGGTGGCCAACCACGGGCTGACACATGGCCCAGTCGGAGGCCACCACGTGGTAGCCTGGGAGGCCACCAAAATTATGTTCAAAGTCCGGCGGAGGCAGTAGTGGTCGAACCCGTGACCTCACACAACAATTCTAACGCCTCCACCATTACACCATGCACATGTTTCTTAACTGTAAGGAGTGTGGCTAATATGTAAATGTTTATGGCACGATGTTTGGGGGTAGGGCTAGCCCACTGGGGCCATCCCTTAGTTACACCACTGCACATGACCATCGGCGGAGAGAGGAGCAGGGGGGGGCGGATGACGGGGGTAGGTCATTTGCCTTAGCCCCAGGCATGTTTCCCCCCACGTGGTGATAATTTTCGTAAAACAGGTGTTAGCGGACATTTAAAGTGTCCGACAATTTCGCCTGGTTTTCAGCGAAATTTTCACTTCGTCAGTGCATTTTTGGGCAAAATTGTAGGATGGTGCCGGATTTTTGGGAATTTGCGGTGCGTTTAGTAGAAGATTGGGAAAGGCCATAACTTCTTCAGTTTTTTACCAAATTAGGAGCAAAAAGAGGCTACACAGGCATTTTTGGGCATTCTAGAGCCATTGGAACAAGTTTCAGAGCTTTCTAAGCATTGTAAACTGATGTATTCACACTATTGAGCATAATAGAGAGGGCTAAGCCATTAGAAGCTGGACCAAGGAGACGTAGCCAAGAGGGGTGAACTCCTTCATCATGTGTTGTTGTGATACTATTTATGGTGATGCTTATGTCTGTTATATGCTACTGTTTAGTCATTTGTTTATGTTAACTCGCACATATAAATTACATAAAAACACTGAAAAACACATGTTTAAACTTGAAAATAATTTCATAAATCCTCAAGCACCTTTAATATATTCTGAAAAGGAATTTTAACACAACAAAACTAATTTTCTTAATCAGATCAAGTTTGGTATCAGAGCTCTTGGTTTTATTTGTGCAAGAAGGATTTAACTGTTTGCAAGTTAATGTCATGCTTACATGGTTGAAACTGAAGAGAGGAGAAGGGAAGCCAGTTGAAAGCCCAGAAGTTGGGTCAAAAAGAAGGAGGGAAAGCTTGCCACAGTATCCATCACCAATTCTTCCTTAAGTTGCAGTTGAGACTCCAGCGAGCATGTCTCATGAAGGAGAGCCTATAATGACAGAGGATGAGAAGGTCTTCAGGAAGGCTTTCTTTGATATGACAGAGATGGTGAAGGTCCTCTATGAAGAGAGGAATACCAGACTGCAGGGTGAAAGCTCCAAACCTCCCAAAGGAGAAGGTTCTTGAGGAGGAGGAGGTAATGGAAATGGAGGTAAACCTCAACCCTCTCCACCATCTTCTTCATCTTATTCTTCACAGGCATCTTCACCCTCTTCCATTAACACAACCCTTACTCATACTCATCGACATACCTCAAAAGAAAATGGTAAATCACCCTTTTTAAAACTTGATGTTAAATTTGAACTGCCCATGTATAATGGTGAAGTGAATGCAGAGAAGCTTGACAATTGGGTTCATTAGTTGGAGGTCTATGGCAGAATTCATAACCTTTAAGAGGATGATATAAAGATTCAATTAGCTACCTTGAGGATGAAGGGTGCATCACTAATATGGTGGGAATCAAAGACACAAGAGGAGATAAAAAAAAAAAAAAAAAAACTGTAAGATCTCAATTTCTTGGACTAATTTCATTTTTGCAATTAAAAGAAAATTCTACCCTCTAGCTTATGTAGAAATCCATCATGAATTGGCAGAACTTTATACAACTTAAAGGTCAAAATGTGCAAGATTACACCAAAGAATTCAGAAAAATGTCTCTAATGTTAGGTGTAGATTTACAATCACAAGACACATTGTTGAAGTACAGAGGGGGATTACACAGTTACCTTAGGCATACTATCCTTATGTTTAATACCAATAATCTAGATGAGGTGTGTGTGCAAGCCATTCATCTTGAGGCAAGAGGGAAAAACACTCTAGAAGAGGGTAGTAAAAATCCATTTAAGGATAAAGGAAAAGAAAAGGGTTTCAAATGGAAGGGAAAGAAAAATGCATTCATTAAGAAGGAATGAGAGAAATTAACATGAAATAATTGTTCCAAAAAGGGTCACGATGAATCTCATTGTTGGAAGCTTCATCCTAAAGTGAAACCAAAGAAATTAAACAACAAGGGAAAACAAAATACAACTGCAACCACTCAACAGGATTTGGGGTCCGATTCGGGTGATGAAACTAAAATTATAGCCATGGGTATGAAAGGAAAAGAATCCATTTCTAGCACTAGTACTTCAAATTCACACAATGAAACTCCAAACGAAAAGAATAGGATAGAACGTTTTCACATAAGGGTGATCTCAAAACATAGAAAAATTGATACTCTTTTCGACAGTGGCTCTGAAGCCAATCTTATGTCTAAAAACATTGTCAAAATTTTAAACTTGGAAACCATTCCACATCATAAACCATATCCACTTGGATGGGTGTGTGAGAATGCACAATTCCAGGTAACTAGAAAGTGTAAATTGAAATTCGCCATTACTGCAAATTTCATAGATGAAGTGGATCTTGATGTTGTGCCATTAGACATATGTGGTATAGTTTTAGGCAGCTCGTATCTCTATGACAGAAAAGATATCTTCCATAGATATGAAAACAAATACCATTTGTTCAAAGATGGAGTAGAATATATTGTGAGAGCTCATAACAAGAAACTAAATATTTCACTTGTTAATGTGGGGTAGATGAAAAGACTAGTGAATTCAAGAAAAACATTTGTGCTTCTAATGATGAAACCCAAGAATGATGTTGATAATGAAGCTTTCCAAGGTTGTGATTCAAGATTGACATCTGAGTTGGTTGATTTTGTTAACCAATATGATGAGATGTTTCAGGAACCAAAAGGATTGCCTCCGAAGGGAGGAATCAAACATGAGATACAGTTGCAGCAAGATAGTCCTCTTCCTAACATTGGCATGTACAGAATGTCATTGACGGAAAGTGCAGAAATTAAAAAGAAAATTCAAGAGTTGTTGGATAAAGGGATCATCAAGCCATCTTCTTTGCCATGTGGTTCACCTATTGTTTTGGTGCCAAAGAAGGATGGAACATGGCGCATGTGTGTGGACTTTTGTGCATTGAACAAGATTACGATAAAGAACTGTTACCCACTACCTAGAATAGATGATTTACTTGATCAATTGAAAGATGCAAAGTATTTTACTAAGTTGGACTTAAGGAGTGGCTACCATCAAATTAGAATTGTTGAAGGAGACATTTGGAAGACAACATTCAAAACAAAACAAGGTTTGTTTGAATGGCTAGTTATGCCTTTTGGTTTATGTAATGCTCCTACTATCTTCATGCATGTGATGAATGATGTATTGAGGCCATTTATTGATGAGTTTTTTATAGTCTACTTAGATTACATCTTAATTTTCAGTAAATCTCGTGATGAACATGTCATGCATGTGAGAAAAGTACTTGATTTCTTAAAGAAAGAACAATTGTATCTAAAGATGTCAAAGTGTGAGTTTGGAAAAACTTCTTTAGTTTACTTGGGTTATATTGTTGGAGGAGGTGAGTCGAAAATAGATCCCTCCAAGGTTGATGTCATTTTGAATTGGCCAAGGCCCAAGATAGTTATTGAGGTAAGAAGCTTTTTGGGAGTAGCCCAATATTGGAGAAAATTCATTGCTAACTTTCGTCTATAGAAGCTCCTTTGCATGCATTGACAAGTGTGATAAATGTTTTTCAATGGGGAGGAAAACAAAAAAGGCCTTTGATGCATTAAACGAAAAGATCAATTCAGCTCCAGTACTTGCACTTCCAGACTTGAGATAGTGATTTGAGATCTAGACTAATGCTAGTGAATACGCCATGGGTACAATCCTCATGCAACATCGTAAGCCTATATGTTTTCATTTGGAAACTTTAAATGGTGCAATGATTAATTATCTGACATATGACAAGGAATTGTATGCATTGGTGCAAAGTGTGAAAAAGTGGAAACTCTACTTCATGGTTAAGGAAACAATCATTCACACTGATCATCAGCCATTACAATACTTGCAATTGTTGATTTGGGGTAGCATCAGATGTACTCTAGCCACGAAATTTGGTGGAGAGGTTGGGGCACATGAGATCTCCAATACCCAGAAAGGGTTTGGGTAGATTCTAAATAGTTTAGGAGATATTAAAACAATTAATATTTTTAATGGAGTCCCTAAGTCTAAACTTAGGGAAATTAAAATATTAATGTGGATTAATATAAAACTGTGTTAGAATGGTCCAAAAGGAATGGATCAAGCCAGATCTAATCTTAGCCATCGATTAGGGACTTAACCTCGGTCGTTGATATGTCAACGAGAAAAGTATAAGAGGAGGCTTGAGGGTCACTTGCAGAGTACACTAGATGATCAGTCATTCTATTCTCTAGAGCAGGGTTTGCTAAGAGAGATAGAATCAGTGATCGGAGTTGCAGTTGAGGGGCATTTAGTACAAAGAGACAGAGAGGCAGAGATAGTGCCGGGAGATCAGCGCAGGAGCCAGAGAGAGTGACACAGTAGCAGTCAGGGCTCACGCAAAGGCAGCCAGGAGCCACGCAGTGCTTCAGAGAGGCCAGCGTTGCTAACGCAGAGGGCCAGAAGGCTGACGCAGCCCCATTCAGGGTGATGTAGGGCCAGTGTTGGGCAGTGAGAGGCTGAAGCAGTCCAGAAAGGCAGACGTTGGGGTTTCTGGGGTAGATTGGGGCTGAGGAGCTGCCGGAGGGTTTATCCAGGGTTTCAACAGGGACATTTGTCTTAGATTGAGAGGTACTATTGCCAAGGGAATTCTCTATTGGGTTAGCCAAATTTGCCACCCAGATTGTACTATGAAATTGTTTAATAAGAAAACCCTCAGATAGTTGCACCTGTTTTCCCACATTGGATTTTTTCGGGGACATTGGTCCAAAAATAACAATGTCATTTTGTGTGCTTGTATCTGTTTCCTTCATTTGATGATCTGTAATATGTTGAGCATGCACTAGTGTTTATTTTTAGTATTTACATTGTAAATAACTTGTTAAGTAACGAAACAAGTAGGTAGGAATAAATAAGTAAAGTGCATGGAGGGTTTCTAACTGGTAGACTTAGAAACTTCAACATGGTATCAGAGTGTGGTTGTAGATCATAGGAGAACTGAAGACATTAGCCAAGTAGAGCAATAGCAGTAGAAAACAGATGTCCCAAGTGACAGAAGTTGTTTCTAGCAGAGAAGCAACAAGGGAAGGGTGACAGAGTTCTTGCATCATCAAGGGTGAGCCAGGAAGAGGCAGCGCAGAGGCTAAGGGAGGCAAAGGGAGACTCACGCAGAGCCACGCAAAATCTAGGGCGACTGACGCAGTTGGCTGAGGAGGCCAGATTGCCAGTGTCAAGATTGCACAGAGCATAGGAGCTCTCACCTTTAGGTTGTTGGGGTTTAGGAGGCTGTGGGAAAGTTGTAGAGTGGAGCTGGTGAGGTACTGTAGTCAGAATAGTACCTGACAAGGCAAGGCCAAGAGGAGGGAGTTTCTACCAAGGGTTTCTAGCCGAGAAATCTGGATCAGTAGTGCAGTTGCACATACGATCAGAGTAGGGGGCATCTCAACATCGGCAGAAGGATTTCCAGGAGGGAAATCAAGACTCAGAGGGAGTCACATCGAGAGCTTCCAGGAGGGAAGTAGAAGAGCATCATGGCACTACATGGAGTAAGAGACCAGAATAGGTTGGACGAAGCATCAAACTTCACAGTCTAGAAGGCCAGAATCTTATCCGTTTTGACAGAAATTGTGTCAAGCACTTCGCCTTGAAGATGATAGCTATCGCAATCGACCCAGCTAAGAATGACAAGTACGAGGAGGCAATGGCGAGGGCTAAGAGCATCATCCTTGATGGGGTCAAGGACCATGTAGTACCACACATTGCTGAGAAGGAAATGACAAATGAGATGTGGGAGGCCCTAAAGAAATTGTACCAGCATACTTTTGTGCAGAGAAGAATGTTACAAGAAAATCAGTTGAGGTCATATCAGATGAAGAAGGGAGAACCAATTGACACCTTCCTCTGAGGACTAAATGAGATCTAAGATCAGGAATTAATGGTGAGGACATCCCTGAATGCAGTCTCAGAAGACTAGGAGGTATTTGTTCAGAGTATACTGGGTAGAGGGACACTCCCACCTTGGGATGAGATGTGGGCAGCTCTTCGCGAAGGAGAGATCAGACGACAGTCAAAGACGGGAAGCAGCAAGGGGATCAGAGTCAAAAAGGAAGAGGAGGAAGATGTTGCCCTAGCATCTAAGGGAAAGCAAGAAAAGTGAAAGAAGAAGGATCTCTCCAAGATCAAGTGCTTCCACTGTGGGGAGCAAGGTCATTCTGCGACCCAGTGTCTAAGGAAGAAGAGTAAGGGAGGGTCTTCCAAGACTATGGCAGCGCCAGCAAGGGCAGAGAAGGAAGTGGTGATAGACAATGATTGTGCCATGAGTGCAAATGCACCACTTGAGCAAAAGTGGGGAGACATCGAGCTGTAGTCAGGTGGAATACAAACGATGAGGGGTAGGATCCTCAAGGTACCCATCCTCTTGGATTAGACCATGCTACGGGAGCCCTGAAGAGGAGTAGTAGGACTCACTGATGTGGGTAGAGATGGATGCGAATGGAGCAGCAGAGGGAGCTACAATGTAGGAGTCCCGAGACAGCGCAAGGCTACTAGGTTGTAGTAGTACGAGAGGCACGGGAGTGTTGCACCAGTGCAGGATGGCACAGAGAGGTGTGCAACGGTGCGAGATGAAGGGAATTTTTGCAATAGCGCAGAGGTTAGAGAGGGAGAACTTGTCAGCAGTAGAGGGAGCTTCAACATCAGCGGGTGTCTCTAGCCCAATAGAGAGGTCAAAGTTGGGAGATCAGTTACTTACTTCTCAATAACTGATTTGCAGTGCAATAGTGGGCAGCACGATGCAACATGATGAGATGAGTTACAGTGCGGATGCAGTGTTGGGAGAAAGGACCAACAATAGCACGGATGCAGAGGGAGTTGCAGTACAGATGAAACGGTCGTAGTGGTAGGGCCATGGGTAGCAGTACAAGATGCAGCAGTGTAGAGGATGTTGGGTAGCAGGCCTAGGATCAACATAGGGACAGATGTCGGATGATCAGGGTGATACTCAGTGAGGAGTATTGCTAGAGCACAGTCATTGCTAAGAGGGAGTGTTGATTTAGGGTAGCATAGGATGTGATCTAGCCACTAAATTTGGTGGAGAGGTTGGGGCACATGAGATATCCAATACCCAGAAATGGTTTGGGCATATTCTAAACAGTTTAGGAGATATTAAAATAATTAATCTTTTTAATGGAGTCCCTAAGTCTAAACTTAGGGAAATTAAAATATTAATGTGGATTAATATAAAATCTGTTAGAATGGTCCAAAAGGCATGGATCAAGCCAGATCAAATCTTAGCCATCGATTAGGGACTTAATCTTGACCGTTGATATGTCAACGAGAAAAGTATAAGAGGAGGCTTGAGGGTCACTTGGAGAGTACACCAAATGATCAGTCATTCTATTCTCTAGAGCGGGGTTTGCTAAGAGAGATAGAATCAATGATCAGAGTTGCAGCTGAGGGGTTTTGAGTACATAGAGATAAAGAGGTAGAGATAGTGTTGGGAGATTAGCGCAGGAGCTAGAGAGAGTGACGCAATAGCACCCAGGGCTCACGCAGGGCCACGCAGAGGCAGCCAGGAGCTACGCAGTGCTTCAGAGAGGCCAACGTTCCTAAGGCAGAGTGCCAAAAGGCTGATGCAGGGCCTTATGAGGCTGACACAAGGCCAGCACTAGGCAGAGAGAGGCTGATGCAGTCCAGAAAGGCAAGCGCTGGGGTTTCTGGGGTAGATTGGGGCTGAGGAGCTACCAGAGGGTTTATTCGGGGTTTCAACCAAGACATTTGTCTTAGACTGAGAGGTACTACTGCCAAGGGAATTATTTTTTGGTTTAGCCAGATTTGCCACCCAGATTGTACTCTGAAATTGCTTAGTAAGAAAACCCTTAGATAGCTGCACTGATTTTCCCACATTGGGTTTTTCCAGGGACATTGGTCCAAAAATAACGATGTCATTTTGTGTGCTTGTATCTGTTTCCTTCAGTTGATGATATTTAATATGTTGAGCATGCACTAGTGTTTATTTTCAGTATTTACATTGTAAATAACTTGTTAAGTAACGGAACAAGTAGGTATGAATAAATCAGTAAAGTGCATGGAGGGTTTCTAACTGGTAGACTTAGAAACTTCAACAGCAATCTCAATCTAAGTTGCAGAAATCATGGCACTTTCGACGGATGGGTTTTCTTCAACAATTCCACTTGGTAATAAGGTATAAGAAAGGTATCTACAATAAAGTTGTTGATATGCTTTATAGGCCTATTATTAGTGCAGCTATTTTACTCAAGCATAATTCTATTTTTCATGAAAGTTATATTGAGCAATAAGCATTAGACAATGAATTTTAGGATGTTTATGCAAGCTTGAGACAAGGTAACCAAGTAGAGGAATTGGATTATCATTTGCATGATAACTTGTTGTACCATATTGGCAAGCTTTGTATTCCACATGGAGAAAGAGTCAACATCATAAGAGAGGCACATACTTCTCTTATTGCTGATCATTTCGGTGTAAGTAAGATGGTGGCACATCTACAGAGGTATTTTTATTGGCCTCGTATGCTTGAAAGTATGTCATATTTTATTAAAGGATGTTCATTATGTGGAGTCAGTAAGCCTAGCAATAGGAAGTTAGGATTGTACACACCACTTCCGGTTCCTTCACAACTGTGGGAGAGTGATTCTATGGACTTTGTAGGAGGTCTTCCATTGTCAAAAAGAGGTCATGATTATTTGTATGTATTTGTGGATAGGTTCAGCAAAATGTGTATTTTGATGCCATGTAAAAATAAAGTTACAGCTGAACAAACTACTCATTTATTCTTTCGGAATGTATGGGTGCATTTCAGATTGCCTACATCCATTTTTAGTGATCGAGATTCTCGCTTTGTTGGGAATTTTTGGTCAAGCTTGTGGGGATTCATGGACACCAAATTGAAAGAGAGTACAACATTTCATCCGCAAACAAATGGCCAAACAGAGGTGGTGAACAGGACAGTGATACATCTTCTTCGTGGGTATTGTAGCAAGCATCCTAAGTTGTAGGATGAACATTTTCACTATATTCATCATGCTTACAACCAGGCCAAGCACTCTTCAACTCAAACATCGCCATTTGAGGCATGTTTGGGATACTTGCCTAAGTCTCCTTTGGATTTCATTTTTGGAAAAGACGTTCCTATTAATGGTTAAGGTGACATAGATAAAGCAAGAAGGTTCATTGAACAAATCCAATTGGTACACCAAAGAGTTCAAGAACAGCTTGAAAAGAGCCAAGGCAAGTACAAAGCAAGGCACGACAAGCATCATGTAGATCACAAGTTCCAAGTCGGTGATGAAGTTGGCTATACATTAGCAAAGAGATGCTCCAAGGAGAAGGTAAAAATCTAAAACCAATTAGATATGATCCATTCAGAATTTTGGAAAAGATTGGTAACAATGCCTTCAGGTTGGATTTTCCTTCATATATGAAATTTATGTTGTTGTTAATGCTGAGAACTTAAGGCTGTATGAACCTCCTTTGATTGAAGATCAAGGAGAAAATGTCCAAATTCCTTCCATTGAGGATTTATCTCCTGAATACCTTGATGAACTACAACAAGACACCATACTTGACAAAAGAAAAATGTCTACAAAACAAGGGAATGTGGATTACCTTCGAGTGGGGCTCAAGGGAACAAATGCTTCAAAGGCAAAATGGATTGAGATTGGAAAGGTGATGGAATTTTTACCTCACCTGTTGGATAGTTGAAAGTAATATTTTTGGGTCCAAAATGCTTCCAGTGGGGATGAATGATCAGGTGCTCAAAAATAGCTCAAAATTAAAAGTTTTCATATTAGTGTTGAACCTGGATGACCGCGTAGTGCTCATCATCCTAAATCCGACACAACTCATTTTGCGCAAAACACACTTTGTATGCTCCCAGAAACAAGTTTTGTTCACTTTCCCAAAGAGACGATTTTTTAAAAAAAATTGACAACCCAGCCAGCAGTCTGTACTGTTGACATGGTGTTGACTTGGCAAGTGTATGTGGTAGTTTAACTTGGTCAATGAGTTTTCTCCGGTGAATCACAATGTGACAAGTGGCTTCTTTTTATTGGTCAAAATTCCATGTTTTTGATTGGTCGGATTGGTGGCCAACCATGGGTTGACACGTGGCCCAGCCAGACGCGGCCACATAGCAGCCCAAGAAACCACCAAAATTATGTTTAAATTCTAGGCGAAAGCAGCAGGGGTCGAACCCACGACCTCACATAACAAGTTTACCACCTCCTCCATTACACCATGCACATGTTTCTTAACTGTAAGGGGCATGGGTAATATTTAAATGTTTATGGTGTGCTGTTTGGGGGTAGGGCTAGCCCACAGGGGCCGACCCTTGGTTACACCACTGCACATGACCACCGGAGGAGAGAAGAGTGGGGGGACCGACCAACGGGGGTGGGCCGTTGGCGTTATTTACGGGCACATGGCCTCCTACGTGGCCACAATTTTCGGAAAATAGGCGTTAGCGGACATTTAAAGTGTCTGACAATTTTGCCCAGTTTTCGGAGAAATTGTCGCTCTGTTAGCACGTTTTGGGGAAAAATTGTAGGATGTTGCTGCATTTTTGGGAATTTACGGTGCGATTAGCATAAGATTGGGAAAGGCCATAACTTCTTTAGTTTTTGAACAAATTAGGAGCAGAAAGAGGCTACACATGCATTTTTGGGCATTTTGGAGCCATTAGAAAAGGTTTCAAAGCTTTCTGAGCATTGTAAACTGATGTATTCACACTTTTAAGCATAATAGAGAGGGCTAAGTCATTGTAAGCTGTACCAAGGAGACGTAGCCCTGGAGGGGTGAACTCCTTCATCATGTGTTGTTGTGATACTATTTATGGTGATGTTTATGTATGTTATATGTTATTGTTCAGTAATTTGTTTATCTTAATTTACACATAAAAACACTCAAAAACCCATGTTTAAACTTGCAAATAATTTCATAAATACTCAAGCACCTATAATATATTTTGAAAAGGAATTTTAGCACAACAAAACTAATTTTCTTAATAATATCAGTTTGTTATTGTGTTCATTGATGACTTATTGGTATATTCTAAAAAATGAGGAAGAGCATGACGAGTATTCAGCAGCAGTGTTGATATTGTTGAGAGAGAATCAGTTGTATGCTAAGCTCAACAACTGCGGTTTATTTCAAACTAAGGTACACTACTTGGGAAATGTTTCCAAGGAGGGAATAGCAGTGGATCCAGAAAAGATAAGGGCCATCATGGAGTGGATAGCTCCCAGGAATGTGGATGAGGTGAGATATTTCATGGGGTTGGTAGGATATTACAGGAGGTTCATCAAGAACTTCTCATAGATTGCTTATCCTATTACATTATTGCAGAATAAAGTTAAGAATTTTGAATGTACAAAGGAGTGTGAGGCAATTTTTGAGCAACTTAAGAAGTTGTTGACACAAGCACTAGTGATATATATTTCATATTTGGAAAAAGAGTTTGTAGTATGTACAAATGATTGCAAATGAGGACTTGGTGGAGTCCTTATGTAGGATGGATAGGTGGTATGCTATGAGTCACGAAAACTAAATGAGCATGAGTAGAACTACCCGACACATGATCTTGAGTTAGCAGTGATCATACGTGCATTGAAGATGTGGAGGCACTATCTTCTTGGTAAGAGGTTTGTGTTGAAGAGTGATCACACTGGGTTGAGATATTTGTTTGACCAATCAAATTTGAATGCCCGACAAGCGATATGGTTGACCATGGTCAATGAGTTTAACTTCGAGATCAGGTACATCAAAGGAAAAGAGAACAGGGTGGCAGATGCTCTTAGTAGGTAGGTACAGGTAAATCACTTCGCAGCTATGAGATACTATGGGATAGACTTACAAGATAGGATCTTGTAGGTAGGTCAACAGGATGTCAGTTATATGGAGATTATGCATAGGTTGCAACATAGTACATGTGGCGGTACGAGTACAGGTACAGGTAGTGGTACAAGTACAGGTACAAATGCAGGTGCACAGGATGTGGACTATTGTCTCACGACAGATGAATTAGTTAGATTTAGCAATAGGATATATGTGTTAGACAATAGTGAGCTCAAGAAGGTGATCTTGAGGTAGTTTAAGGTGAAACCATATACAAGTCACCTAGGCTATCTGAAGACATTGACCATAATGAAGAAATTTTATTAGTGGCTGAATCTAAAGAAGGATGTAGAAGATTTTGTGGCCATGTTTTTTTATTGTCAGTGGGTGAAGGTAGAGTGTAAGCATCCAGGTGGATGGCTATAGCCGATTGTGATTCCAGAATGGAAATGGGAGGTCATTTCAATGGATTTTATCACAGGGTTTCTGAGGACAGTGAAATAGCTTGATTCCATCATGGTAGTGGTGGACAGGTTGACAAAGGTAGCTCACTTCATTCCAGTGAAGTCTACATTCTCAGCTAGTGATGTTGCACAGATATTCATTATAGATGTGGTCAGATTGCATGGATTTCCAAAGAATAAATTGTCAGATAGGGATACAAAGTTCACTTCCATGTTTTGGAAGGAGTTGTTTGCAGGTTTAGGCACAGAGTTGGACTTCATTACAACTTATCATCCTTAGATAGATGAACAGACTGAGAGCATCAACAAGATATTGGAGGACATGTTGAGAATGTGCGTGATGCATCAGTAGCAAAAGTGGGAAGAGTATCTTCCACTGGTAGAATTCTCTTACAACAATGGGTATCAGGAATGTTTAAAGATGAGTCTGTTTGAGGAATTGTATGGGCGAAGTTGAAATACTCCCATCAGTTGGAGAGATCTAGTGAACAAGGTGTTTATTAGACCAGACACGTTGGCAGAAATGGAATAGGAAATGAAGGTAATCAAGAAGAATATAAAGGAAACACATGATAGGTAGAAGAGCTATGCAAATCGGAATAGGTTGTTCAAGGAGTTCCAAGCTGGGGAATAGGTGTACTTGCACATCAAACCAAAGACGAGCTCCTTATAGATTGAATCATGTGCCAAGATGACACCGCGGTTTTATTGATCCTTCGTATGATTGAGAGGAATAGGCCAGTAGCCTATCAACTTCCACTGCCTCCGGTAGTGAAAGTCCATGATTTTTTCCATGTGTCACTACTTAAGAAGTATGTTAAAGATGTTTATCATGTGATTGACTGGTTTGTATTGCTGGTGGAACTAGATGGAGAATTCTAGCTGGATCCTTAGTGTATATTGCAAAAAAAGGTGCTCATGCTCTGAAACCAAGCAATCGAGTAGGTTAAAGTGCAGTGGAAGTGCTTTGGGCCTATGAAGATACATGGGAGATGGCAGATCAGATGCGGGCTATGTATCCTTCATTATTTTCCAGTCGAGGTAAAGCAGTTTTGGTATGGTGTTTTAGTATATATCCTTGGTATATGTTTTGGTACATGTTTGATGATGTTTTGGTATATGTACATATGTATAAGGATGTAAATACCACCATGAGCTATGTTATAAAGTTCCAATAAGTAGTATGGGTGTCATGTCATTATAGTTGTCATGCTGTTATGCTCTCATGTTGGTTTTCTTTTCAACAGGGTGATCATTGTAAATAATGCATTGAGCTATGTTATAAAGCTCCATGAGTAGTATGTTTTCTTTCCAACAATTTTCCTGAGCTATATGTGTGGTTGAATATCGAGGATAGTGTCCCCTAAAGAGGAGGGTTCTATAACAACCATGGTGAAAATTCCATGCAATAAAATTAATAAAGGCAAAAATAATAACCACGGTTGATGGGACACTTATTCCAAGCTTAATGTTGGGCAAAACATCCTAGTGGGTGTTCAATTGGTTTATTATGGCTATGGAAATTGGCAAAGGAAATGACTAAGGCTTTGGAAACACAAAATGGCATTTTTGGAACATTTATGTATGAACATAATGGAAATTAGGAGAAAAGGAAGGTGAAAGGTCACAGGTTGCATACGAGGAGGAAAATGAAGGAAAATAATGGAAAATGAAGAAAATAGAGGCCTAATTGATAAAAAGGCTTCTGAGGATCAGTTGGTTCCTTTTTTTAGTTCAGTTTTGGATCTATCTCATTATTCTCTCTCTCTCTCTCTCTCTCTCTCTCTCTCTCTCTCACTCTTGGACACTTAGATTTTTCTTGGAGCATTTTGGCATTGGATCAAGAAAGGAAAAGAAGGAAAGAGGAAGGAAGGAGAAAGCAAGGAAGAGCAGGATCATGTAGCTACAACAATATTCTTTGCAGGTATCAATTTACATGTGTATTTTCCTTACTAGATTTGGCATGCATGGTATTGCATGTGGTTATTTTGTTGTTATGGCATGGGTTTTTCCAGGTGTGACAGTGTTTTCAACCTACCCTTTCCATTTATGGAGAGCCATGGTGTGATGGGGTTCTCATGTTTTGGTTGAGATGGATTTCCGATGGATTCAAAGCTGACTGAGGTGGAGCTCCGAATGATAGATCACATGGAATAGTAACCTCTAAACCATACCGTGGGTTGCAGTAAAGCTGGATTTTTTGTTGCCTAGGTAGGCCTAGGAATCCTTGTCGATGAATGGAGGGATATACAGTAAATCCAAGAGGTGTTTTCCCTTGATTAGGGCTAGGACTCCTTGTCGGTGAATGGCGGGATATAAGGTAAAGCCTAGAAGGTGGTGTCTTAGTTTAGGCCTAGCAATCCCTAAATTGGATTGTGGATTGCGATAAATCCTGAGAGACTGGGAGACAGGGAAATTCCTCACGGTGTATGTGGAGATATACGGTAGCATCCATGCTTGTTTGGCCTAGTGATCAAGTGGAGGTCATTGTAAAGACTTTTATTACATGTTTATTGTGTTGGATGAGTGATCCAGGATGGATTACGGTAAAGCCTATTTTATATTGATGAGGGTGAGGTGGTTTAGCCTCGGGATGCCCTGGTTGGTTCTTTTGGTTTGAGTCACACATTCATGCTGGGAATATGGCATATTTTTCTTAGCCATTCTATAGTTGGGCGAAACATGGTAGCCCCATCCCAGGTTTGGATTTTTCATCATCAATATGAGGTTATTTCACCTTGTAATTCGATGAGTATTATATTGGTTTATATGTGGATCATATTGTTGTGATTTCCTTGGTATTTTTGTTGCTATTATGATGGTTACGTATATGTTTTATGATACTAGCTATGTATGGCTCTCATCATGTTTTTACTTGTAAATGAATGAAAAATGTATCTATGACCTAATAGATGATAATGCAACAAATGATATAGGGGAACAGTGATTCATATCAATTCTCATATAAGTATGAGACACCTATGCTTAAATCTGTTGTTTACACCTGTAGATTACATATTTGTGATATCTTTGACGAAATGCCTGTCGTGGCTAGTAGGGGTTCAGTTAAGGGCTTGTTCAGGTATTTGCATTTTCATCATTGTTTCCTTGTTATCTTTCTGTTCTAAATGTGTCAGTTAATTATGGGCAGTGACCTAGCCTCTGGCCCTGAAAAAGTGGCTCAAATATCGGGGAAGTTGGCACAACACCGAGAAAAATAGTCCCTAGATGCTAGCATGCCTTTTCATGAGAGCGTCCAAAGCCTCCTAGACACTGTCAAGTCCATATCATGGGAGCGTCCGGGGGTTAAGTGGTAAAAAACCTTAGTGGGATCCAGGGGTTGGTTACCAGAAAGGTTGGGATGGTTCTTAGGAGTCTTTTTGATTATTTGGAAGGTTTGTATGATGTTTTTCCTTCGATTGCATTTCCTTAAGGTAACCTAGGAGGTTGAATCCAATCATAGTATCCTATCATCACATGTTTACCTAGTTGGCAGGTTTCTAGGGTAGATGTGAGAGGAGGGTGTTACATAATCCATTTCAAATGCCCAAATATAAACAAGAATAAGCACCTGAATGAAAAATCAATAAAGTACTTTTTTATTAGAATCCCACCTTCCAGTATGTGCTCTTAGAAAATTTGGGAGGAAACATATGACTGATGTAGGCGGAAGAGATATAAATCGCATCACATTGGATACTAGTGGATTTCAGAGGATGTTGGCTATTAGCTGGAAGAGATGAATAGGAGAAAAGTTTATCCTAAGGGTCACCCACTTTTGGTAGGTAACATCTGGCTCCAACTGGGACATGAACTCACCATAGAGCTCATGATCCATGTACTCGAATGGGGAGTTCATGAGAACTACAACAATCTCCTAGGATCACAAATTTATATCCTACACATTAGAATACAACTATTTGGGAGCATGTGTATTGGGTGTAGGGTATTTCCCATGTTTTTCATAAAAGTAATAATCCATACAAAAAATTAAATCTCTTCTAAATGCAAGTCTAATCTATATGAAATGTAATCTAGCATCAGAACATGAGATGATGTTGTTAACTATGCAAAAGGAAAATGTAATGCACCTACAATACCAATCAATGCTAGTATACAATCTACAAGCTAATTATAATCATACAACCAATGTAACCAACATATCATCATATCAACATTGTACTTTATTCCCTTATGATTAATTATGACATAAATCTAGGAACAAACATAATAACCATGACACTCATATGCAAGATCACAAGGGTGGGAGGTGGGAAAATAAGATGACCATACTTTATGAAAAGGAGTCATGGATGCAAGGGAAAGAGTGGAATCATGCTCACACCATTGGGTGATTCCTTCAAGCTTTAATATAGAGAAATATATAGTTAAGCTCAAGCATTTATTCTTAAAATCTTTCTTTGGCATGCAACTCACCTTGATATCCTCAGGGACATGATGGGAGGGATATAATGGAGAGATGGTTAGCATGGAGGATCACAATAACTAGGTTGGTCATTATAAGGATCAGATTGGAAAGGGGCAACCAACATAGGCTCATCATTCTCAAGACTAGGGTACAAGGATGGCTCAAAAATATCAATAATCAATTCTTCTTGGTGATATGGAGTATAAGGAAAGACAAGATTCCTATAAGCATCGTCATTAGTATCATAAGTTGGATCCTTGTCAGAGATATGGCCAATGACGTCCCATTTTGTAAAATTTTGGGGGATCAATGGGATTAACCTTTTCAAGGTATTTAAGGAGTACATTATCATATATAACATGCTTGAAGAGGGAGGTTTTATTATCAACTCCATTTTCAAAAGAGCCATCTTTATTAGGATCCTTACCATGCCTCTTCTCAAAACTACCCTCAATATCTTCATCAATGTTTTCGTCATGGTGATCTAGAAAGGACTCTTCCTCTTTCCCATGGTGTGATTCTTTTGGAATTGCAGACCTCCCCATTAGGAAGGAACTTAGGATTTTTAAGAACTTACCCATTGAAGACTCTACATGGGAGGATGAGAATTTTATATAGAAGCATCCGGAACTACTGATGTATTGAGGACAACACTTTTTTGAAGGAGAGGGGCATGTTAGGTCCCTATAATACTAGTTTATTTCCCTTATTGTTATTATTCGTGTAGCCCCCTATTGTTTTTTGTGTGCCCATGTATCCCCCATGTTGTTATTGTTGTGCCCCATAGAAGCCCACTATTGTTATTGTTGCACCCTTACATTATTATTGTTATGTAGGCTCTGATTATATTGTGACCCCTTAGACTCCTATATATACCAAGAAGGTATTATCATTTGTATAATCCAATAATTGTTCATTTTATGTAATCTTAAGGAGGTTTCCCCCTCAAAGAGGACAATTTTTAAGTTATTGATCTATCTTTTCTTCCATTCTTTGAGTTGGTTGCATAACACTTCCTTAGCACACTTAATCAACCCTTGCTTTTGGAGCGATATATCCAAGTTTTGAAATGCTTCCTCATTATTTTGGAAACTTGATCCTTTGTACTTCAAGAAGTATCTAATCAATATAGAGAAAAACGGAATGCTTTTGGGATTGCCTCAATTCTCAAGCAAATATTTGTTTCTAGATTCAATAGAGATAATAAATAACCAAATGAGGATGCATTGATGAAACACATTGTAATAGTCCTAGCGAAACTTCCATGTAATAAAAGTTAAGAAAGGAAAAATAATAACCATGGTTGATGGGACACTTATTCCAATCTAAATGTTGGGCAAGACATCCTAGTGTGGGTCTTCATTTGGTTATTAATGGCTAAGGAAATTGGAAAAGGCAATGGCTAAGGATTTGGAAAGGAAAAATGGCATTTTTGGCATATTTATTTATGTTAATAATGGAAATTAGGAGAAAATGGATGTGAAAGGTCATAGGTTGCATGTGAGGATGAAAATGAAGGAAAATAATGGAAAATGAAGAAAATAGAGGCCTCATTCATAAAAAGGCTTTTGAGGATCAATACACACTTGGAGGTTGTGGCACACTTGGATTTTTGTAGCAGGAAGGCAAAGGAAGAGTAGGAAAGTGCAAGAGGACATCGAGATCAGCAACTACAGCAGGTTTTTCTTGCAGGCACCAAGTTGCATGTATGTTTTCCTCAATAGTTTTAGCATGCATGGCATATGCATGTGGTTTATTGGTCATGATATGTCATTGGCATGGAGGATGGTCGGGATTGATAGTGGATTTTCCTAGCCTTGCCATTTTCTGGATAGCCATGGTGATTGTGGATTTATTTCCTTGTTTGATTTGGTTGGTTCTCATGTTTCCTTAGCTTGGGTTGAGTTACTAGTCCTAGAAGCCCTAGTTGGACAAATGCTCTAGAAGCCCTGTAACAGCTTGGGTTGAGTTACTAGTCCTGGAAGCCTTGGTTGGACAAACGCTCTAGAAGCCCTTGGTGGGTTGAGTTACTAGTCCTAGAATCCCTAGTTGGACAAATGCTCTAGAAGCCTGGAATAAGTTGTGGGTTGAGTTACTAGTCCTGGAAGCCTTGGTTGGACAAACACTCTGGAGCCTTGGAAGGCTTGGATAGAGACCAATCTGATGATGGTTTTGTGATGTCCGACCGTGAGGTGGAATCACTGTTTGATGGGTTGAGGTGGATAGCCTCTAGAAGCCCTGGATAGTTTTGGATTGATGTGTTGTATGAGATCCCACATTCATGCTTGGAATATGGCACGGGGGTGAATGGATGAAGAAAGATTTGGCTTAGCCATTCTATAGTTGGGTGGAACATGGAATTCCCATCCCGGGTTTGCATTTTGCATCATTAATATGAGGTTATTTATCCTTGTATTGATATGAGTATTATACTGGTTTATGTGTGCATTATATCGTTGTGATTTCCTTGGTATTTCTATTGATATCATGTTGGTTATGTACATGTTTTATCATAGCAGCTATGTATGGATCTCATCATGTTTCTACTTGTAAATGAATGAACAATGTATCTATGACCTAATGGATGAAATGGCAGTTAATGTGTTGAGGCATCAATGTTTCTTAGCGATTCTCAGCTAAGTATGAGACCCCTATGCTTAGATCTATTATTTACTCTTGTAGATTACATATTTGTGATATGTTTGACGAAATGCCTGTCATGGATAGTAGGGGTCCAGTCAAGGTCTTGTTCAAGTAATTGTATTTGTACTATCATTTCCCTGTTATCTTACTGTTTTGAAGGTGTCATTCAATTTTGGGCAGTGACCTGGGCTCTGGGCCTGAAAAAGTGGCTCAAATCCTAGGGACGTTGGCACAACACTAAGAAAACTATTCCCAGGACATTGGCATGCCTTGTCATGAGAGCATACAAAGCCTCCTGGACACTGGCAGGCCTATAGCATGGGAGCATTCAGGGGCAAGTGGTCCAAAATCTCAGTGGGACCCAGGGGCTGGTTAGAAGATAGGTTGGGATGGTTCCTAAGGGTCCTAATGCTAATGTTGAAGGTCTGTATGGTGTGTTTCTGTCGGTTCCACTTCCTTAACATAACTTAAGAGGTCGAATCATATCATAGTGGCCTCTCATTGCGTTTTTACCTCGGTTTTCCTATTACTTGGGTAGATGTGGGAGGAGGGTGTTACAAAGTGGTATCAGAGCATGGTTCACCCCTCGGACTAGATGGGTTGGGTGTGTTTTTCATGCATTCATGTCAGTTGCATGTGTGTATCTTATGCTTGTATTCCATGTGCTTATTGGATTACATGGTGTTGATCATGGTTGAACTAACGTCACCATGTTGAAGTTAATGGTGTTGTTTTGGAATGCATCGTTATGAGTGCATGACTGGTTACATGTTGTTATATGTCACTTGCATGTATCATCTTTGTATGCTTGGTTACATGTTGCTACCTGTTGTTACAAGTATTGTTTGTTTATGCTTTATTATATGTGTTTATGCATGTGTGTTGTTTGCATGTATGTTGGTGTATCGTCTACATTTATGGTTGTGCATTGTCCATGTACATTGGTACGATTGATGTCATCATGCATGAGGTCATCATATGTGTGGTTGACATTGTCATGCATCGGTGATTGGACTCTAGCTAGAATGATGGTTGCATGGTTATATGCTTATGTATTATGTTTCTATATGTTGTCATGATTATGTTATACATGTATCACACTCATAAATTGTTGATATTGCAGATGAGGTATCCTCCCCGAACTATACTAAGGTACGTTGGTTTATTGTGATTTGGTTTAGCTGACATCATATACCTTGCAAGAAGAAATATCAAATGGCTATCAAGATGGTGGACTACAAAGACTCTCCCTATGGATTAGATGAGCAGTATGGTATTGGGAATTCTTCCGATTTGGCAGATAGACTGAGTATATTAAAGGAATAAATAAGGAGTTGTAAGGTAGATAATGACGTAATCATACAGGCATAGGAGAAGCCAGTATAGGTAAATGTAGTGATACTTCAGATTTTGTCAGATTTACAATGACAAGGACCACTTCAGATCAGCCATGAGTAAGAGGACAAAACTAATTGGGCATATGGAAATAGGTTGCATGGTGGTCACATGTCAGATAGAGATGACACAGTCAGAGATGGTAGATTGTTGGACACTCCGGATAGGAGAGGGGACAGACACAAGTACCATTCTAGTTCTGGTTCTAACAGGCATGATGATCGATATCGTTATCATCCCTATAGGAGGAGTGATAAGGGGTTTTTTTCAAGATGAGTTTAAGAAAGAAAAGCCACCTACATTTGATGGAGAGGTGAAGAGATCATAGGATATAGAGGCATGATTTCTTGTTATGAGGAAGTTATTTAGGTTACATGACTATTCAAAGAACATGAAATCCAGAGTAGCTACATTCAGTCTCAAAGGTAAAGCAGACATTTGGTGGGAAGATGTGAAGAATTTCAAAGGTATACATGAGGAAGACTTGACTTGGAGTGAGTTTGAGCGGATATTCAAGAAGAAGTATCTATCAGAGAGATACTTTGATGATAGGGAAAAATAATTCTATGAGCTAAATATGGGATCTATGACAGATGATGAGTACACTAGAAAGTTCTTGGAGCTACTAAGGTATGTGCCTTACCTCAAGGAGGAGAAGGCCAAGATTCAGAGATTCACTAGTGGGTTACTGATGGCATTCAAAGATAGAATTGAGTTCGATGAGCCTAGATCATTGGAGGAGGGCATCCGAAAGCTAAAACATTGCTATGAAAAATCGAAGCACAGATCTGAGACTAAACCAAATAGGAAAGGTAATGAAAAGAACAAAGGAAAATGGGACAAGAAGCGAGTAAGACCTCAGGACACATGTAATAAAGAGAATGCAACTCCATAAAATAAGTTCAATGCATCTGATAGAGGACAAGGATTTCGAGTAGAACAGAATAAGGATGTAGGCTGGAAGCCTATAGAGTGTTGGGCTTCTGGAAAAGATCCTCGCAGGAGATATTGTCCATAAAATCAGGGCGTTAGGCCTCAGATATATAGTGCGCAGGAGGCACATAATGTTGGGTATGTTGGTCATAGCATTCCTCGTATCTATGCAGCATTGGATAACAAATAGGTAAACCATCAGGCATTTATCATTGAGATGGACGGTAAGCTTTGTGATCAAGTTATTTCTATTTTTATTGACCCTAGATCTAATTATATCTATGTTAGTCTTTACTTGGTGGATAAGTGTGGTTTGAGTAAGGAATTACATGAATAATCTTGGTTAGTGTAGTTGGCTACAGGTACAAAGAAGTGAGCTCACCATTGTGTAAGAGCTTGTGCTTCTGATTTGAATGGTATTCCTACCATAGCACATTTGAATGTATTACCATTAGGATCATACAGTATGTTGTTGGGCATGGATTGGTTGTACCTTCATAGAACCAAGGTGGATTGTTATGACAAGGCCATTGAGTGCTTGGATGACAATGGAGAACCAAGAGTCTTACAGGGAAAGAAGAAAGCCACATCAGTTAGGATGGTAATAACTATGCAGGAAAAGCACAGTCACAGAAAAGGGTGTATTTTATTCGCAATGCATATTTCTAGTGACAAAGGTAAGGAAGTTGAGGATGCAGATGTTTTGAGAAGGTACCCAGTTCTACAGCAGTTTCAGGATGTATTTCCTGAGGACATTTCAGAGTTTCCACCTCATAGGGAGGTAGACTTTTCTATTGAGTTGGTGCCAGGGGAAGCTCCGACATCAAAGGCACCTTACAGGATGAGCACACTTGAGTTGGTAGAGTTGAAGCTGCAGTTGAAGGAAATGTTGGACAAGGGATACATTAGGCAAGTGTATCACCATGGGGCACACTGGTATTGTTTGTGAAGAAGAAAGATGGTACTCTCAGATTATTCATTAACTACAGGCAGTTAAACAAAGTGACCATCAAGAACAGGTATCCATTACCGAGGATTGATGACTTATTCGATCAGTTAAAGGGAGCAGCAATTTTCTCGAAGATTGATTTGAGATCTGGATATCATCATGTACGCATCAAAGAGGAGGACATTTACAAGACAACTTTTCAGACTAGCTATGGGCATTATGAGTTTGTTGTAGTTCCATTCAGTTTGACTAATGCTCCAGCTACATTTATGTGCTTGATGAATAGTGTGTTGCATCCGTATTTGGATAATTTTGTTATTGTTTTCATTGATGACATATTGGTATATTCTAAAAATGAGGAAGAGCATGTCAAGAATTCATCAGCAATGTTGAGGTTGTTGAGAGAGCATTAGTTGTATACTAAGCTCAACATGTGCAGTTTCTTTTAGACTGAGGTACACTACTTGGGACATGTTGTTTACAAGGACAGAATAACAATAGATCCATAAAAGATAAGGGCCATCATGGAGTGGGTAGCTCCTAGGAATGTAGATGAGGTAAGGTCTTTCATGGGGTTGGCAGGCTATTACAGGAGGTTCATCATGAACTTCTCACAGATCGCTTATCCTATTACATCATTGCAGAACAAAGGTAAGAAATTTGAATGGATAGAGGTGTGTGATGTCAGTTTTGAGCAACTTAAGTAGTTGTTAACACATGCACCAGTGTTAAAGGTTGTAGATCCGTACAAAGAGTTTGTAGTATGCACATATGCTTGCAAGAAAGGATTTGGCGGAGTCCTTATGCATGATGGATAGGTGATATGCTATGAGTCACGAAAACTAAATGAGAATGAGCAAAACTACCCCACACATCATCTTGATTTGGTGCAGTGATCATACATGCATTGAATATGTGGAGACACTACCTTCTGTTCAGGAGATTTGTGTTGATGAGTGATCATAGTGGATTATGGTATCTATTTGACCAACCGAACCTGAATGGTAGGAAGGTTGGGTGGTTGGCCATGATCAGTGAGTTCGATTTCAAGATTATATATATCAAAGTTAAAGAGAACAGGGTGGCAGATGCTCTTAGCGGGTGGATACGGGTAAATCACTTAACAGCTATGAGCTCCTATGGGACAGACTTATATGATAGGATCTTGCAGGAAGGTCAGCAGGATATTAGGTATATGGATATTATGCACAAGTTGCAGTAGAAAATAGGTAAAGGTCGTGGTAGAGGTATGGGTACAGGTAGTAGTACAAGTATAGGTACAGGTAGTGGTACATGTACAGGTACAAGTGAAGGTGCACAGGATGCGGACTATTGCCTTACAATAGATGCATTGGTTAGATTAAGAGACAGGATATATGTGTCAAATAACAGTGAGCTCAAGAAGGCGATCTTGAGATATTTTCATGAAAAACCATATTTAGGTCACCCAGGTTATCAGAAGACACTGACAACAGTGAAGAAATTTAATTATTGGTTGAATTTGAAGAAGGATGTAGCAGAGTATGTGGCTAGGTGTTTTGATTGTCAGCGTGTGAAGGAAGAATGTAACCATCTAGGTGGACTACTACAACCGATTACAATTCCATAATGGAAATGGGAAGTCATTTCCATGGACTTCATCACAGGTTTTCCGAGAATAGTGAGACAACATGATTCCATCATGGTTATTGTGGATAGGTTGACAAAGGTTGCACACTTCATTCTAGTGAAGTCTAAATTCTCAGCTAGTGATGTAGCACAGGTATTCCTCAGAGATGTGGTCACATTGCATGGTGTTCTAAAGAAGATCGTGTCAGACATGGATGCAAAGTTCACTTCCAAGTTTTAGAAGGATTTGTTTGTAGGTTTGGGCACAGAGTTGGCCTTTACAACTTATCATCTGGAGATAGATGGACAGACAAAGAGGATCAATAGGATATTGAAGGACATGTTGAGGATGTATGTGATGCATCAGCAACAAAAGTGGTAAGAGTATCTTCCACTGGCAGAGTTCGCTTACAACAATGGATAACATGAATATTTGAGGATGAGTCTGTTTGAGGCATTGTATGGACAAAGTTGCAATACTCCTATCAGTTGGAGTGATCGAGTTAACAGGGTGTTGATTGGACCTAACATGTTGGCAAACATGGAACAGGAAATGCATGTAATCAAGAAAAATATAAAGGAAACATAAGATAGGAATAAGAGCTATGCATATTGGAACAAGTTGTTCAAGGAGTTCCTAGTTGGGGAATAGGTGTACTTGCGCATCAAACCAAAGCAAAGCTCCTTACGGATTGGATCATGTGCCAAGTTGGCACCCTAGTTTTGTGGACCCTTCAGTATTATTGAGAGGATTGGGCCAGTAGCCTATCAACTTGCACTACCTTTGACAGTGAAAGTCCATTATTTTTTCCATGTGTCATCGCTTAAGAAGTATGTTAAATATGTTGATCATGTGATTGACTAGTTTGTATTGCACATGGATCCAAATAGAGAATTCCAGGCGGAGCCTCAATGTATATTGCCGAAAAAGGTGCTCATGTTCTGGAACCAAGAAATCGATCAGGTTAAAGTGCAATGGAAGCACTTTGGGCCCAATGAAGCCACATAGGAGATAGAGGATAAGATGCAAGCTATGTATCCTTCTTCATTTTTCATTTGAGGCAAAGTAGTTTCAGTATGGTGTTTTGGTATATTTCTTGGTATATGTTTTGGTACATGTTTTGGTGATGTTTTGGTATATGTACATATGTATATGGATGTAAACACTGCCATGAGCTATGTTATAAAACTCCAATAAGTGGTTTGGGTGTCATGTCATTATGATGTTATGTTTGTTATGTTTTCATGCTAGTTTGCTTCTCAGCATGTTGATCATTGTAAATACTGCAACGAGCTAAGTTATAAAGCTCCATCGACAATATGTTTTCCTTACAGCAAACTTGTGGTTATAGGCGTTGTTGAACACTAAGGACGGTATTCCCCCAAGGGGGAGGGTTCTGTAATAGTCCTGGTGAAAATTCCATGTAATAAAAGATAGTAAAGGCAAAAATAATAACCACGGTTGATGGGACACTTATTCCAAGCTGATTGTTGGGCAAGACATCCTAGTGTGGGTGTTCATTTGGTTATTAATGGCTAAGGAAATTGGCAAAGGTAATTGCTAAGGTTTTGGAAAGGAAAAATGGAATTTTTGGCACATTTATTTATGAAAATAACGGAAATTAGAAGAAAAGGGAGGTGAAAGGTCTTGTTGGGATGAGGTCCCCTAGGGTCAATTTTGGGGGAAAAGCCCAAGTTTTGTTGTATAAAGATGTAAAGTATCCACAAATTGTGGTCGTGGAGCACGTAGATAGTTAAAGAGTCATAAAGGATTTTACCCTTCTTTATGTAAGTTAAGTCGGCTTTTTGAGGATCTGCCCATGGTCCACGGACCATGGGATTGTATAAATAGGTGTGTCTTAGGATGTCTAAGAAAAGTAATGAAGTTTGTCTATGGGAGAATTCTAGAGAGTTAGAGAAGAAGAGTAAGAAGGAAGGCTCTGTAGCTGTGTGTGCAGAGGCCTAGAGTAGAGTCTGCAGCTGAGTGCGTAGGGAAGTCTTGAGTCTGTAAGTTGAACTGATTATCAATAAAGAAGATTATTGCAGAAATTCCTGTGTTTCGCCTATTTACTTCTGTTATGAATGAATGCGCTTTATGCTGTGATGAATGATGGGTTTATGAAATAATGATGTATTGATGCGTGACTTTACTTGATCTATATTGTTATATGAATGCAATTAATGTTAACTATTTACGCGAAGATTATCTTGTTGTATGTTGAAGTTATCAAACACTTAAGCCGATCTGAGTAATTATTGGGTTAAGAGTAATCTTTGAAGTGTGTAAGTAGCTGATTAGCCTGTTCAAGGTTCGTGAAAGCTAGTCGTAGACCTTTGCAGAGGTCTAGGGGTTGATTCAAGGGAGTTATATCGATAAGCCATAAGGGCTTATCGATATGTGTGAAGGCAGATCTAGGGCACAAAATGACATCACGCTGATCTCTGGGTGCAAAAACTTGGTTCCAGCATCCCCCCATACTGCTTCGGGTGAGACTTCAGTCCGCGCTCCACGGATTGATGCCGAAAGGGCCAGTAGTGTAAGGATTTGTTTGGTGCAACTAACTCTGAACCTGGGTTAGGACCCACTAATCCAACAAATGGTTTCGTTGTCGGGACCGGTATATACATAAAGAGATGTGTGATTTCACATCACTAGAATCCGACCAAGAAAGAAATTGAGGAGTGGTTGGATAGAAATATCCACGAATTCACGATGCAAGAAAACAGAAATCCGCGCCTGACAAAAGAACAATGGTTGGACAAGTATCTATACATAAAAATACATGAAATCTTCTTCTGCACCTTCCTGATCAAATTATACGAGTGGATCGCTAAATTGGTAGACGACCAAGGAAGGTGGAGGCTTGACGGTCCAATAGTGTGGACCCTAGAGCTAGTACAGAAATTGGAAGCTTCTGAAGATAAGATCGCGCGTGTTGTTGACCATTGGCTGGATCGAGTCATAGGAGGATTCGTGATAGAATTCGTGATCAATACCTCAGTCAAATACAGTGAAGCAGAGCAGTGCTTTTTCAAAGGAATGCGAGGTAAGTATTTGAAATCTTTGAATACTTGGATTAAAATTCTCTTGTGTGAAAAGCGGGTTATGCCACTTCCTTGATGTTTGGATCTACGCGAAGTGGACGATTCTTTAGAAATTAGGAGAGAGAAGGTCTTGAATACAGCCCATTGATAGAACCTCCTTTGAGTGACAACGAGGGAGCAATGCAGGCCTCACCGCGAAGCACTGTACAGTTGATAAAGTAGGGTTTTCCATGAATACCTCATTCGCCCACACCACCTCCACCTTCACCTCCACAACATACACCTTCACCCACACCACCACCACCTCCACCACCGTTCAATATGTCGAATACCATGAAGTTGCCCATTTTCAAGGGCTTGGGAAGTGAGGACCCAGATCATTTTTGGTTCGTTGAGAAGGCTGTATGGACGGCACAGAATATTACATATGATCATATAAAGAAGGCGCAGTTGGTTACTGCTCTACAAGATCATGCGTTGACACGATACATTAAGTAATGCACTGATAATCCATTGGCATTGTTAGCAGATGCTCAAATTGCTCTGAACAAAGAATTCTGTAAGCCTAAATCTGAATCGTAGTCGATAGTGGGATTTAAGGAAATCATGATGAGGCCCAGTGAAACGCCATGGGAGTTAGATCAAAGATTGAAGTGCCAGATCTGTGAAGCTAATATTAATATCTCAGATTGTCAGCACCATGAATGGTTTGTAGCCTCGCTTCTGCCCCACCTAAGGGTTGCTTTATCGCAGCAAAAGATAGGAACTTAGGCGGAAGCCCTGGAAATTGTGATGAGATTACATGAAACGCCTATTTAGGACTTTGCTTTGGGAGTTCAGCAGATTCACACAGAGTTGCAGAACCTTGCAGAGCTTGAAAAAGGAAAAGGCGGCTCGACCAGAGGTGCGCGAAGAAGTCTGGTGCCTCAAGTGTAAAAGTGAGGGGCATGATAAATATCACTGCCCTGTCTTCGCGAATTATATTACAAATGGAGGGCCAATTCCCTTGAGGTAGGAAGTTCCAGCAGGACCAAGTACAGGACCTACGCTATGGTGTGCTATCTATCAGGTGGCTGGAAAATATGTTACAGACAATTATCACTTGTTGCAAGAATTTGTACAAATGCCACAATAGTTATTTTGCAATTTTTGTAAATCGATGGGCCCCAATGAGAGTAATTGTCGTAGCTATGAATTGATCATGGAAAGAACTCCCGCATATCGAATGCAAACAAAAACTTTTCCTCCAGATCAAGGCACTGAGGGAGTGCGCGGAGGATACCAGGGGTGCATATGAGGCTGAGGAGGAGGAGGACCTAGTAGAGGTCAAGGACAAGTTATTTTCTACAATTGCAGAGTGCCAGGACACTACGCACGGGAGTGTACGAGCCAGATGCGACCGTTGTGCCGATACTGCACTCAGTTTGACCACACGATAGGAGAATGCCTTGTACCGATAGCTAAGATACAAGAGAAGAAGACGCAGCCTCAGCAGCCTACCCAGAATCTACAGATGATGAGGGCCGAGCCCCGCGAGGAGGATCCTAATGTGAATATTGTGTTGCGAAGCAGAATGATGATTGGTGATGATAAAGGAAAGCAACCTAAAGAAAGTGAGTGGGTTCACAAGGCTCCAGAAAATGAGGTTGGGTTTGATCTAGAGCGTGCAAAGGAAACGTTCATGGAAGCAAAGAAAAGCTTCGCTGAGGCCTCTACCTTAGGAAGTCAAGACAAGCTATCTGAAGAAGTTGACCCCTCCATGCTTACCACCTTCTTGGAGACTTGTATGAAGCTATTGCATGAGATAAAGGTCGTGAAAGGGAGACAAGAACTGATAAACAAGTCTGCTGGTAAGGAAGGTGCTCTTGAAGGACACTGTGGAGTTGGAAAGATAGGCAATCACAAAATGAGAATAGGGCGTGAGATGAGGCTTACCTCGCAAATAGGAGATTATGTGTTGGATCAAGTTATTTTGTATATGGGGTCAGATGTGAATGTTTTGCCTAAACAGACATTCGAAAGAATGGGGAGACCTGCGCTGTAGTGGTCTCTGATTCAATTAAGAATGGAAAATCAACAGAAGATTATCCCTATGGGGAGATTGCATGGAGTGACCGTAGATATAGAAGGTGCGAGCGCGTTGGCCGATTTTGAAGTGATAGAGATTGTTGATGATAGCAATCCATACCCCGCGCTCCTAGGAATTGATGGGCTATCAAAATGAATGGGGTAATCAATTTGAAGAAGTGGACGATGTCGTTTGAAAGGAAATTGCTCCGCGTAGTAGTACCATTGGACCCTACAAAAGGACCGCGCTATACTGAACTAGTCCGCGACTATGAGGAAGGCGATGATGATTTGGACCAGATCTATAAAATAATAGCGTGAGACCAAGATTAGGTTAATCCAATAGCCGATGGACGAATCACATGGGACCGCGAAATCTCCTGTACCTTAGATTCAAACGAATAATTGGAGCACTAGCAGAATAGGTTGCACGAAGTATCTACGTTGCGTTGTAATATGATGACTAAATCGCTACGTTGTGTGTCATCGGAGGTAAGAAATTTACCTTATTATGATGGTTTGACTGATGTAGATAAATTTTTAGACGCATTTGAAAGGGAAGTATCAGACAAGCATCACTTCGAAGTGCTGGATTTGGCACTACGCGTGACTCCTATGCAGTGGTGGGGTATGCATAAAGACAGTTTTGATGAATGGCACGAGTATGGAAGAATGATGAGATTGTGGTTTGGTTGCCTGAAAGTTCGGCTAACTGAAAAAGTATGATGGAAGAAATGATCCACGTGATAACTTAGCAAAATGGACTAACGCCTATGGAATGGAGCCGCAGCCAGAGTGGGTTCACATTTTCTGTCACACTTTGGACATCATTCCTATGAATTGGTACTTGGAAACAGAGCTCTGCCACAGTGGGACATCTTGAGAGAAGGATTTTTGATGACCTTCAACTTTGAGGATGGGTTTGAAATCATCGACAAAGCACTGCAGGAGGTTAAGGCAACACTCTTCATATTACCGCAGGATCCTTTAGAATTGATTCAACCAGACTGGAGCACCGAGTTGCACCATGCATTGGAATGCTATAAGATGACTGTTGAAGGAGATGATGAGGATCCAAGGAATATTAACATCCCAGAGGTAGAAGGCCACCGCAAAGTAGAGGGACCGTAGATAGAGAACCCCAATATTACTACGCCACTGAAAACTAATCAAGTAAACATTGGTACAGAAGCTAAGCTAAAGTTTGCGAATATTGGGGATTACTGGGATTATTCAGGATTTATTTCCTACAAAATTTTCGGAATGAAAAGGCATCATAGGCAATTTGGGAGTGATGAAAATAACTCTGAAACTGGATGTGAAGCCTGTGAAACAGAGGCTATATCACCTTAATCCCAAATACAAGGAAAAGGTCCGCTTGGAGTTGGACAAGATACTTGCAACGGGTATTATTGAACCAGTGGACGAATCTGATTGGGTGAGTCCAATGTTCGTTCAAGAAAAGAAGCAGAAGGATGAAATAAGGATTTGCGTAGATCTCAGGAAGCTTAACAATGCTTGCATTCATGATATTTTTCCACCTCCATTCACAGTTGAAGTACTAGATAATGTTGGAGGGCATGATGCCTATTTATTCACTGATGCCTTTCGGACTTAAGAATGTGTCGCCAATCTTCTCGCGTGTAGTAATCGCGACGTTCAAAGAATTCATTCACAAGTTATTAGAGGTATATTTTGATGATTGGACAGTGTTCAGGCTTGTAAAGCACCATGTAGCTAGTTTGTGCTCGATGTTGCATACATGCCGAAGGTATCAGATTGCGCTAAACCTGAAGAAATGCTTGTTCTCTGTTCCTTTCGGAATTGTCCTGGGTCATGTGGTGTGCACACAAGGATTAATGGTGGACCCTGCTAAGATTGTTGTCATAATTAATTTGGAGGCGCCAAGAAGTGTTAAACCGTTGTGCAAAACTCTGGGTCATACTAGGTATTATCAGACGTTCATCAAAAGTTATGCTCAAATTACCATGCCTATGGAAAATATACTGAAGAAGGAAGCTACATTCTATTGGGATGAAGAATTCCAGCAGAGTCTAGATGTATTGAAGGAGAAAATGGTCATCGTGTCGATCCTAGTCTTCTCAGATTGGAAGAAGGAATTTCATGTGCATGTAGATGCCTCGTGTATTGCGCTAGGAGTAATGCTGGTGTAGGCTGGTGCAGGAGAACTGGATCATCCTATAGTGTTTGCAAGTAGGAAGTTGTCAAAGGCTAAAAAGAATTATTCAACGATAGAGCGCGAAGGCTTGGCTATGGTATACGCGCTCCAGAAGTTCAGACATTACCTGTTAGGTGAACATTTCAAGATGTACATAAACCATTCTACATTGAAATATCTAGTTAATAAGCATGTGTTGGGGGGGGCATATGCAGATGGTTGTTGTTGTTTCAGGAGTATGATTTCGAGGTGATTGTGAAGCCAAGAAAGTTGAATGTAGGGCCAGACCATATGTCAAATAGGAGAAGAGCCTACCAATTTGGAGGAAGGACTACCTGATGCGTAGCTCTTCGCGGTGCATGTAGCGGATAATCACTTCAAGGATATTATCCATTTCTTGACCACAGGAACGACTCCAGAAGGATACACCAATCAGCAGAAGAAAGAATTGGTGGTGCGCACGACAGATTTCTTTGTGATCGCAAGCCATTCGTATAAGATGGGATCAAATGAGATACTTCAACGTTATGTGCCTGATTTTGAATGAAACATTACCCTCGCTGAAGCTCATGGGGGAGCTGCGGGAGGGCATTATGTGGGAAAAGCAACAAAGCAGAAGATTTTTCGCGCTAGGTTGTGGTGGCCGACGCTACATAAAGACTCTAAAGCATATTATAGGGCATGTGACACATGACAGATGATACGCAGGCCATCACGGAGCGATAACTTGCCTTTGAATCCATAGGTGTCATTGCAGCCATTTGAGAAATGGATAATTGATTTTGTAGGATTGGTTCAGCCTCGAGCCAAGAAGACATGTGTGTGGTATATCATCACCGTGACCGAATATTTGACCAGATGGGCAGAGGCACATCCTATGAAGGACTCTACAGGGGCAATAATAGGGAAATTCTTGTTTGAATATGTGTTGACTAGGTTTGGCTGCTTGAAGGTTTTGATGGGTGATCGTGGTATGCATTTTCTCAACGAAACAATCAGTGCGCTGACATAAGCATTCCAGGTTTACCATTAGAAAAGTACGCCATATCATCCTCAGGCCAATGGAATGGTTGAAGCTTTTAATAATATATTGGAGAATGCGTTGACAAAGGTTTGTGACACGCAGCAGAATGATTGGGACATGTGTGTACTAGCAATGTTATGGGCATACATAACAACTCGTAAAAAGCTCACAGGTCAGACACCTTTTAGGTTGGTCTATGGTGTAGAATCTGCGATGCCTATGGAGTACATTGTGCCTAGTCTACGCATAGCAGATTTCAAAGGAATGGCGGACCAAGAGCCTTAGAAGAATGGCTCTCGTAGCTAATGGAGCTCGAGGAAGATAGGTTTTTGGCTAGATTCCATCAGCAGGTTTAGAAGGAACGGGAAAAAGTTTTGCACAATCAACACATCAAACTGAGCACCTTCAAGGTAAATGATTTGGTTTTATTATATGACAGTAAGTTTGATAAGTTTCTAGGAAAATTTCAGATGCACTGGTTGGGGCCATATGTTATCAAAAATATTACAGATGGTGGAGCAATTTAGCTCGCAAAGTTGAATGGAGACCCATTTCTCCGAAGGGTAAATGGAATCTGATTGAAGCCATACACCGAGGATCTGTCCCAATGACTACATGACAGTAGTTGTTGGGCATGGGATCCCCCGCAGTAGGTTTTGGGGCTTAAAGCCCAAGTTTTGGTCAATTGTATTGTAAGACTCTGCGAAGTATGGGCGCGGAGCGCGAAAGTCTAGGATGAGTCATAGGGTGGTCCGCCCTAAGAATTGTAAAATAATGTAAAGTTGTGTCGGCCTACCCATGGTCCGTGAACCATGGGATTGTATAAATAGAGTGAGGCTCTAAGTGTAAAGATAGTTTTTATTGGGCAAGCAAGTAATAGATAGATGCAAAGGCATGGTCAGAGCATAGGGTGAAAGTTGAAGTGTATTGGGTCATAGTAGTAGGAAGAGGCTCTGCAGCTAAGTGCGCAGAGGCCTAGTAGAGTCCGCAGCTGAGTGTGCAGACCCCTGCAGCTGAGTGCGCAGGGCGGAGTCGGGTCTGTAAGTGGGATTGTACTTGAAAAGGAATACTAATAAAGATAAGTTTGATTCGGAATATTGTGCATCTATGTTTCTGTTTATCTTTATGCATTTATATTGTTTATGATTACGCGCACTTACCTGAATGTTGAATGAAGTAATAAGAATATTGGGCCCTCACAAGTTAAGTTAAGCACTAATATAATAGCGCAGTAAGAATAGAGATTAGGGTAGTACTTTCTTCATGCCCTTACAAAGGTGCGCGAAGGTAGTGGCACAGGTCGCGAAGGATAGACAGCTACGCGGAGTAGCGCAAGCACGCAAGTTCGGACCGCGAACCTCCAGAAACTTCATCAAGACATCCCTAGGGTGCAAAAACCTGGTTCCAGCACCCTCCCATACTACTTCGGGTGAGACCTCAGTCTGCGCTCCGCAGACTGTTGCTGAAAGGGCCAGTAGTACCGGGATTTGCTTGGCTAAATCACTTCCGAACCTGGGTCAGGCCCCACTAAGCCAACAAATGGTTCCGTTGTCGGGACCAGGATCTACATAAGGGATGTCTGATGTCGTGCCACTAGAACCCAACAAAGAAGGAAATTGAAGAGTGGTTGGACAAGAAGATTCACGAGTTCGCGACACAGGAAAACAGAACTCCGCAAGTATCTGAGAAAAAGTGGTTGGATCACTACATGTATACGGAAATCCACAAGATTTTCTTTGCATCCTTTCCTTCTGAACTGTATGAGTGGATCACAAGGTTAGCTGATAGCCAGGGAAGGTGTAGGCTCGACCAACCGATAGTGTGGACTCTGGAATTAGTGCACAGACTGGAAGCTTCAGAAGATAAGATAGCGTGAGCTGTGGACCACTGGCTCGACCGAATAATAGGAGGATTTATCACTGAGTTCGCGGTGGACACGACCGTCAGTTATAGCGAGGCAGAGCGACGTTTTCTCAAGGGACCGCGAGGTAAGTATATTAAATCTTTGAATACTTGGATTAAGATGTTGTTATGTGAAAAGCAGGTTATGTGAATAAATTAATGTTTGGGACTACGTGGAGCGGAAGAATCTACAGAAGCGGAAGTAGTGAAGAATTAGAAAACAGTCCCTTAATTTCACCCTCACGAGAGAGCGAGGACAAGCTTGCAAAAGTTTCTCTGAGAAGCGCGGTCAGTTTGATAAAGCAGCGGATTCCACGGTTACCACCCACACCGCCCCCCACTTCACCTCCATCTCCACCCACTCCACCTCCACCACCTCCACGGTTCAATATGGCGAGTGTGATCAAATGACCTGTATTCAGAGGAGTAGGGAATGAGGATCTAGACCAATTTTGGTTCGTGGTAAGAGTAGTATGGGAAGCACAAGGTGTAACAGACGACAACATTAAGAGGGCTACATTGGTGAGCGCACTATAGGATCGCACATTAACGTGGTACATCAAGCACTCTAACGACCACCCAAACGCAGGGATAACAGAGATCCATAATGCGTTGAACAGAGAATTTAGCAGGCCAAAATCAGAGACGCAGTCAATCATCGGGTTTAAAGAGATCGCGATGCTTCTAGGTGAGACCCCCCGGGATCTGGACCAAAGGCTTAAGAATGCAATCTGCGAGGCCAATATGACGCTAACAGATGCATAGCATCGTACATGGTTTGTAGCATCTCTGACACCACACTTGAGGATGGCGCTATCACAGCAGAAAATTTCTACCGAGGCCAAAGTGTTGGAGATGGAAATGAGATTACAAGAGACCCCAATACAGGACCCTGGGTTGGGAGTTCAACAAATCCACGTGCAACTATAAAATCTATGTTTGGAAATGCAAAGCTTGAAGCAGGATAGGGCACCATAGCCAAAGGCGCGCGAGGAAGTATGGTGCATAAAATTCAAAGGCCAGGGTCATGACAAGGATCATTGTCTAGTGTTCACGAACTACTTGGCAGGAGGAGGGCCAATGATGTTGAGACCGAAGGCGCAGGCAGGGCTGAGTGTGGCACCCACTTTATGGTGCATGATCTGTCAAATAGGAGGGAAACACACGATGAACAATTGTCATTTGCTGCAGAAATATACATAGACACCCCAGCAATTGTTTTGTAATTTCTGCAGGTCGGTAGGCCACGATGAGCGCACTTGCCGCAGTTACGAGCTAATGATGGATCGGACCCCAGCCTATAGGATGCAGACCAAAACATGAGCCCTCAACCCAGATGTGGGGATGGCACGCACTGGATTTCAGGGGTGAGGTCAAGGACGAGGTGGAATGGGACCAAGAAGGGGCCGCAGACAGTTAATTTGTTACAATTGCGGAGGACTAGGGCACTATGCCCGCGACTGTACCAACCTGACAAGGATATCCTGTACGTATTGTGCTCAGTTTGATCATGAAACAATAGACTATCCTACGTTGATCACAAAGATGTGCGAAAAAGGGGTATTCCAGCCTCCCCCGACTCAGAATATACAAATGATGAGGTCTGAACCGCGCGAAGAGGACCCGAATGTAAACATGATGCTCAGAAGTGGTGCAACCATGGGAGAGGATAAGGGAAAGTAGCCAAAGGAAAGTACGTGGGTTTGCAAGGCTCCTGCAAAGGAACCCGAGTTTGACTTAGAATGCACAAAGGAGACATTCATGGAAGCTAAGAAGAGCTTCGCAGAGGCCTCCACTTCAGGTAGTAAGGATCAACTAGAGCCAGGAATGGATCCTTCAATGCTTACTACCTTTTTGGAGACCTACATGAAACTATTGTGCGACAACAAGGTGGTTAAAGGAATACAGGAACTGATCACCAAGTGCACGGGGTCAGGGGAACCGTGCGTCGTCTGGAAATTGGGGAAGCATGCATTGCGCACTGGAAGATAAATGAGGTTGATTACACATATTTTGGAATATGAAATGGATCAGGTAATCCTAGATCTAGGTTCAGACATGAATGTATTACCGAAGTAAACATGGGAATGTATGGGCAGGCCCGCATTACAGTGGTTCTTTATTCAATTATGAATGGCAAACCAACAGAAGATTTTGCCCATGGGAAGGTTGCAAGGGGTAATAGTTAATACTGAAGGCGCGAGCACACAGACGGATTTCGAAGTAATAGAGATTGTAATGACAACAATCCCTATCCTGTGTTGTTAGGAATAGACTAGGCCACCGATATGAATGGAGTCATCAATCTGAAGAAGCGCAAAATGATCTTCGAGAAAAAGTCGCTACGCGTAGTAGTCCCATTGGACCCAGCCGAAGGAGCACGCTACACTGAACCAGTGTGCGACGATGAAAGCGACGATGATCTTGATTGTATTTACAAGATAACTGCACGAGACCAGGATTGGGTGAATCCAACTGCAAATGGGAGGATCTCATGGGAGCGCGAAAGCTCCTACACTTCGGATTCAGACGAAGAAGTAGAGCACTGGCAGAATCAGTTGCACGAAGTGACAATGCTGAATTGCAACATGATGATTAGATCACTGCGTTGCATGACAACAAAGGCACGAGAGCTGCTGACATATGATGGATTGACAACGGTGGATGAATTCTTGAGCAAATTTGAAAGCGCAGTACCGGAATAGCGACAGTTCGATGCGTTGAAATGGGCACTGTGCGCAACACCCGCATTATCGTGGGGTACACATCAAGAAAACTTTGAGGACTGGTGTGGATGTAGAAGGATGATGCGCCTATGGTTTTGAAGCCCCCAACTTCGAACGAGATCCGGGAAGCTAGGATGGAGCAGCTTGCACGCCCACCTGTGTCGATGGGTACAAACGTGTGCTGTGCAGACCACACAAGCACACCCCAAACTAAGGATCAAAAATCGGAACAGGACGCAGCAACAAGAAAGGCGACATGCACCACAAACATTCCACGTAGAAAAGTTCAAGAAGGTATGTGGAGTCCTAAACAGAGTTCACCAGGTGAGACGAATTGATTGGGACCTGCGCATACCAGCAGTCCGATGGGATTATAGGGCCACGGGAAAAAACCTGAGCGTGGAAATGATTCCAAAACTAAATAGCATAGTTGAGACCATAAGTTTGGAGGAAAGGAATCCTCACGCAATAGCTCTCACAGGTGGGACAGCACACAAGGGCCCGGACGAAGGAATTATGCAGTTATAGGAAGCCATTCGGCGAGGGAACCTTAAACTTCACGAACTCGAAGAAGATCAGGTACGACTGAGGAAGAAAAGCATGTTAATGGACACATAAATCAACAAACTGGAAAATGAAATCGCGCAAGCATGTCGCATCAATAAACTAAGAATAACAGGAAAAGACATGGGTAGCCATACTACTGCATTACAAGATTGTCGCCGAGAATTTGTGGCTCTGCTACCATGGCTGCAACCGCAGCTTACCAGACAAAGTAACCAGGGGAGAGCACCGCACAAGGAAGAACGCGTGGTGCTGACTATCGCAAGGGTAATTGAGGAGTGCCCGCGGACTAGGTTGGAAGGTGAATTGAAGCCTCGCGCAGGTGGTGTGACCACCTGACCATCCGTAGGGAGCACGGTCTCAGTGCTCCAAGTAGTTGAAAGAGAGCGTGGGACTATAAAAGAGTCTGTATGGGAGCTACGCGATCAGGAGGGTATGCACAGGATCAGTATGTCACAGGGGTCGCGCTCGCGCATAGGGGGCTGCGCTGCCACACGGGTAGGCTGGGAGGTGACCATTGGTGTCACTGTTCACGATAATATGTCCAATTTAAGGCAAAGAGGAGCGGGCGGCAGGCAATTAAGACACGAATTAAGAGCTATATTTGGGACGATCTGCCGCCAAGAAGGCATTAATGACTTAGAAGTGGGGGGAATGGTCGAATTCAAATTCAAAAGATGCTATAAAATCCCCAGGGCTAGCCATGAGGCAACACTTGGTTGTGTGAGAATTGAGCAGTTACAGAGCAGTGAGCACTGCGTACTCTTACCACCTTTGACTATAGACACAATGATTACTACCAGAACAAGAGTACGATTTGCTGAAGATACCGCAGAGCCCCATATGGCCCATGAGGAGCCCGAAGAGGCGACAGTTGTGCCAGAAGTTCCAAAATCACCACGAACGCCGCAGTTGAAGAAAGATAAGAAAACTATGGGCCTAGTCTGTGTATCCCCAAGAAACCCACGGTTTGGCAAATTGTCAATGGCAGAAAAGGGAAAAGCCATCACCGTTGAATCAGACAAAGAGGAGGAAGACTTGCAAGCTCTAATCGCTCAAATTGAGGCACAAGACGATGTGGTGGAGGATGTCTCACCAATGCCTTCCACAACAAAGTTACCTACGTATGTCCCCCCATGGAAAGGGAAAGCCAAGATACCGAAAGACCTAGAGGCCACGAAGAGTGCGCTCTAGACCCCGCTCCTCCCCGACGGTATAATGTTTGAAGGTCCGCCTTTGGGACGAATACCTACCATGAAGTTCGAGGATTGGGACCTCGCGGACAGCGAGAAGTTCCCACACCTAGCCACAGAAAGTTTAATGAAGCAAAAATGGTTGCGTGGTGTGGAGAAGGCTGGGTTACTCCATCTACGATGGATACCCCACTACCACTGTGTGCCCATCACCATTTTCATCATCAGGCAGCTGCTATGCCTAGTGCATGATGGGTATCTTTGGCTGGAGGAGCCTATTCCCATCACGACCAACCTAATTCATAGAATTTCTTGACTGCCCTTCAAAGGACACGACCCCACGGCCATAGCGGGAAAAAGCAGCGACTTGGCCCTCGTAGAAGCCATGAAGGCCAAGTATAAACTAGAGAAGAAAAAGCAGGGGTACGCAATAGCAAGCATTAAGGAAAAAGGGGTGCGCGTAGCCACCCAGCTGCTGGCCGGCAAGCTGATGAGGAAATGTCACGCCGACGAAGTACTAGCATCTGTGATTGCACTGGCAGAGCAGTGCGCGGAGGGGGTATAGTTCAACTGGGTGCAGTTCCTCTGCAAGGAGTTTCTGATGAACTGCAAGGAGGCCCAAGAGTAGGGTAAGACCTTCCACTATGTGTGGTTTCTCTTATCCATCTTGTTGGTTGCAGGGGAACTGCCGGAGGACAGCCAGTTTCCCAGTATTGAGGATGATCTGCCCGAAGCCGTGAGGTACACCTCGCTCTGGGCTACAAAAGACGTGAAGAGGATTCGCGAGACGAAGGTGTTCTGGGTGTTCATGGAGGCGAGCATCTGAATGTGGATCAACCGAAGGCCACGCCTGTCTCCCACGGTTTATAACAGCTTACAGAGCTCGGCAAAGTTCAAGGCGGATATGCATAACCTATATATCTGGGCGTGCCAGGATCCTGTGCAGAAATGGGTGAAGCTTCCATTCATCGCAACGAACAATGCGATCTTCGCAGTAATGGAGTCATGTCCTCCAGAGTGGTGCGCCCCAGACTTGGCAATAATGGAGAAGGTCGCAGCCCAGCAAAGAAAAAAGGACACTAAGTTGCGCATCACGTAGCTGACTGAAAAGAGGTGCCAAGAACAAGAAGCAAACACACAACAGAAGACGGCCGATGCAGCAGCAGCGGCACAAACGGAAAAACCACAACAATGCCAACAGAAGAGCCCAAGGAGGGCCAGGAGATTTCCATGGGGCAGCAGACCGGGGAAGTGGACAAGACAGAAGAGTGTGCAAACCCTGGTTCAGCATCAACCCAACTCAAGCGGCCATGCATCCCTGAGAAAATAGCTCCCAGGAAGAAGCTAAAGGTGACCAAGATGTCCGTTAACCCGATCACGCTCAGAAAACGTGATCTGTTTGACATCGGCGAAACAATCCGCAAGGTCACAAAGGATGTGCTCCAGGAAATGAGGATGGAGAAGAACACTATGTTGGGGGCACTCAACGCGCAGCTACAAGGCTTACAGGTACAACCCCCCCAAATAGGTACAATGGCTCTGTACGTCACAGCATGAACTGCAGAAGCTGAACAGACGCTGCGTGCCCATAGGGACAACCCTTTCATGTTGCCCGAAGGCGCCCTAGCAGCAACAAGTGAGGTTGACCGGGCTACAATGAGCAGCATGAAAGGCATCAGCTTAAACTTGGCAGCCCTGCCGCGTGAAACCCTGTACCAGTTACAGGATAGGGTCATTGCAGAGCTCCACACGAGGGAAGGTTGTACGATCTAAGTCTTGCATGAGCAGAAAATCAACATGGATCAGCTCAACCTCCGGCATGATGAGTTTGTTGCGAAGGCTCGCGGACTAGAGCAGACGGTAGAGGATGTGTGTAGGAGCATCCTAGAGTTGGCCTTAGTGACAGAGCTACAAGCAGTAGAGCGGGTCCACAGATTGGCGGCCGGAGTATGCGAGGCCAGGGGGGAAACGGCGAAGGTTCAGTTGGAGCTAAACCTACAGATCGTCGAGCTACGATTGAAGGCACAACCTTCCACGCCCCTAGAAGTCAGAGATCAGCACGCCCGCGCTATCCAAAAAGGGTTGGAGCAAATGGGCCAAGCGATACAGGACTGCACTGGGTTGTTGGATCAAGGACTAACCATGCTTACATACCTACAAGAAGATCCAAACCTACAGCGCCTAGAGACAAAGGCATGTGAGTTCCAGCAGGAGTATGATAGTGTTCAGGGGACCGTGCAGACAGTTGTCCTCACTCAATGACTCACCAAACTACAGCAGGCAAGGGAACTGAAGGACCAATTAGATGTTGCGTGACAAAAATAAGCCCTGCTTAAAGTGCGCGTCCAGCCATGGATTGATGAGGCCTTCCACATCACTGCCGATATCGAAGGAAAGCTCACACAAATGAAGGTGATGCATGCCTTAAGACAGGGATCTGCCCCTGATAGCGAGCATTCGGCAGAAAGAGTAGAGCAGATCCAGCAGACGGCAGAGCAGTGCACTGCGGACCTTCACGCAGCACAGGCACAGTTGGAGGGGCTCCGTGCCAAGATTGTCGCACCAGCAGAGTGACTCGAGATGAGTCACGATGATTGTGTTGGGGGCCTGTTGGGCATGGGATCCCCCGCAGTAGGTTTTGGGGCTTAAAGCCTGAGTTTTGGTCAATTGTATTGTAAGACTCTGTGAAGTACGGGCATGGAGCGCGAAAGTCTAGGATGAGTCATAGGGTGGTCCACCCTAAGAATTGTAAAATAATGTAGAGTTATGTCGGCCTACCCATGGTCTGTGGACCATGGGATTGTATAAATAGAGCGAGGCTCTAAGTGTAAAGATAGTTTTTGTTGGGCAAGCAAGTAATAGATAGATGTGAAGGCATGGTCAGAGCATAGGGGGGAAGTTGAAGTGTATTGGGTCGTAGTAGTAGGAAGAGGCTCTACAGCTGAGTGCGCAGAGGCCTAGTAGAGTCTGCAGCTGAGTGCGCAGACCCCTATAGCTGAGTGCGTAGGGCGGAGTCAGGTCTGTAAGTGGGATTGTACTTGAAAAGGAATACTAATAAAGATAAGTTTGATTCAGAATATTGTGCATCTATGTTTCTGTTTATCTTTATGCATTTATACTGTTTATGATTACGCGCACTTACCTGAATGCTGAATGAAGTAATAAGAATATTGGGCTCTCACAAGTTAAGTTAAGCACTAATATAATAGTGCAGTAAGAATAGAGATCAGGGTAGTAGTTTCTTTGTGCCCTTATAGAGGTGTGCGGAGGTAGTGGCACAGGTTGTGAAGGATAGACAGCTGCGAGGAGTAGCGCAAGCAGGCAGGTTCGGACCGCGAACCTCCAAAAACTTCTTCAAGACATCCCTAGGGTGTGGAAAACTGGTTCCAGCACCCTCCCATACTACTTCGAGTAAGACCTCAGTCTGCACTCCGCGAACTGTTACCGAAAGGGCCAGTAGTACCGGAATTTGCTTGACTAAATCACTTCTGAACCTGGGTCAGGCCCCACAAAGCCAACAGTAGCACAGTATTAGCACTCCAGGCAGCTGCAAGGAGGCACGGGACTATAAAATACACTACCCGGTTTGTAGAGCTACGTGACAGGGGGCTGCACGAAAAAGGATGATGTCACAGTACCAGAAGAAGCGTGAAGGGAGCTGCGCTATAGGGGGAGAGATCATGTAACACAGCCAGAAAGTGACCGTTACAGTCACTGTTCATGATTTGACAGTGAGGAGACAGTTAAGAGGAGCAGGGGGGGCGACATTTAAGGCTGAATTTAAGAGTGAAATCTTTGGAAATCTGCCGCCAATTCAGCATTTATGGACAGATTTTAGGGGGAACGGTCGAATTTGAATTCGAATTCGCCTATAAATTACGTGTGGTCGTCCAGCGAAAAACACTTTGCATCCTTAGAATTTATGTGTTGAGCTGTTGATTTTTTATGAATCCTCAGGTTTTCATTGATTTGGTCACTAGTTCTGTATTTGATAAGTTACCTGAGGATACCTAATGGTTTATTGTAAGCACGATGCCTGGACCAGGAGAGATTGCTAGTACTGGAGGAGTTGTCGCCTCTGAGGGAGCTGGTCCAGATGTGATGAGCATGGAAGCTCCGGTTACTGTGCCTACAGCGCCGAGGTCGCCTAGGCCGAAACCCACACCGGTGAGAGAAGCCCCCAAACCTAAGAAGGACAAGCAGAAGAAGCCCATGCCAGTGCGCGAGTCACCAATAAAGCATGCTACTACACAGGCCCAGAAGAAAGACAAACCGTCTGCAAAGGATAAGGGGAAAGTGGTGGATTTAGAGGCCGAAGAGGGCATGGAGGACATAGACACTAAGGGGGTGGATCCTATATCCAAGTTGTCGGATTATATCCCTTTGCGCAAGGGAAAAGTAAAAATCACCAAATATCCAGACGCAGAGAAGTTCTTGATCCACACACCCTTGTTGCTGGAGAGCATTACATTCGAAGGTCCGCGCTTGGAACGGATTCCACATTTAAAGCTAGAGGACTGGGATTTGGTGGACCATGAGAGGTTCCCCCACTTGGCAACAAAAAACTACATGAAGATGGTCTTTTACAAGGAATCAGGTGTCACCACGCTGGAGCCTGTGCAGTGGATTTGTAGGGTGAATCAGTTAGGGTTCCTGAACCTATTGTGGGTACCCCACTACCACCGTTCCAACATCAACCTGATTGTTATCATGTAGCTATTAACCTTGGTACATGATGGATGCTTGTGGTTGAGCGCGCCGATCAATATTACTGATATGCTGATCCATCGAATCACATTGTTGCCACACTCAGGGTTGAATCCGACCAAGGAGTTTGGCGAAAAGATGAGAGAGCGTGACCTCGCTGAAAGGATGAAGGAAAAGTTCAAACTAGTGAAGAAGCCACGCGGGTACTTGATCACCCCTATCACCAACCCTGCAATGAAGATTACCGCACAGATCCTTGCTGGAAAAGTCGTGAGAAAATGTCACATGGACAAGGTTCCGGCGCCAGTTATTTCACTAGTTGCACAGTCCGTGGAGGGCATGTAGTTCAATTGGGTGCACTACCTTTGTAGTGAGTTCCTTGTGAACTATTGAGAGGCGCAAGATGAGAGTAAAACATTCCACTATGCGTGGCTATTACTCTCCATCGTATTAGTCGCATGGGATCTTCCGGAGGACACTTAGTTTCCTCCTGTGGACAAGGGATTTCCAGAGGCTGCACAGTTTTAACCCCTCTGGGGCACAAAAGATGTTGCGTGGGTCACAGAGACCAAGGTGTTCTGGGTTTTGATGGAGGCTAGTCTGCACATGGCCATCAACCAGAAGCCACAGTTGTCTCCGACAATGTTTGAACAACTCTCGAAGTATGCAAAGTTCAAAGCAAATTTCCACCATGTATACGTCAGGGTGCGGAAGGATTCGCAACAAAAATGGTTTGACCTGCCGTACTTGGCCACAGATGATATCATCTAGGAAATGATTAACTGTTGGCTGATAGATTAGCATTCTCCATCCAATCTGGGTGTAGGCACCAGCAAGTCTGGGGAGAAGAAAAAGAAGGAAGAGGCCAAGGAGAAGGTCTAGCAGTTAGTCGAGAAGTGCAAAAAAGAGGTTGAAGAGAAGGCCTAGGTGGAAGCGAAGCGAGCCACGAAGCAGCAGGCCAAAAAGGAAGAGCGTGACTCCAAGCAGAGTTGTAAGTCCCCTTCACCCCAAACAGAGGAGAGGAGCAGTCAGAGCAGGGCGTGGTGGTTAGGAAGAGCACAACACTCCCTTTCGGATAAAGAGATACAGGGATCAGCAGAAGGAAGGGTTGTAGAAGAAATCAAAAGTGAAAAAGTCGTCGCTACATCCAATCACTCTCACAGATGACGACTTGGACAAAATAGGTGACAATGTGCGTGATACCACAACATAATTGTTCCAGTAGTTCAAACAGCAACACCAACAGGTGCTGAGTACCATTCAGAAGGATCTGCACGAGCTACAGATTCAGACGAGTAGGATCTAGGTAGGCACAGGGCAGATTAGTGCTGCATCAACAAGTTTGGCACCAAGGACCACTCAGGCAGTAGAGATGGATCGATCACTGGATCTCCAGGCAGTCGCGCTGCCAAATGGATCCTTAAGCATGGAGGCGGCCAATGAAGAGTTCATCATGAGTTCTCTGAAGAAAATTAGCCTCAACCTGGTTGCACTCCCCAATGAGTACCTTCACACACTGTATGCAAGTGTGATAGCAGAGTTCACAGCTCAGGAGCAGTGCGCACTAAGCCTAATTAATGAATATAGGGTGAAAAATGAGCATATGTTCACCGAAAAGACATAGGCATTGTAGGCAAAGTAGAAAATTCAAGCGCAGAGGTCCGAGCTTGTGGTCGCAGTGGCAGAAGCTTGCAGCACAGCGCCTGAATTGCATATCCCAGACGAAGCATCGTTGGAAGCGAAGATCAGGAAGATTGCTGCGGGCATGCGCAATGCCAAGGCAGAGGTGGCTAGAGTCTAGTTTGAGCTGAATCTGAAGATAACAAAGCTGGAACTGAAGTCACAGCCTTCAACCCCACCAGAGGTTAGGTAACAATGTAAAGTCGTTGTGAAGGATGGGGTCGCGACGGTGGATGCCGCAGTAGTGGACTGCACCGCACTATTTGATGAGGCTATGGAGGTATTCATGGCCCTCTAGGAGGATCCCACCCTGCAGGTCTTGAATACAAAAGTTTACGAGCTCCAGCAGCAATATGATGAAGTGAGGGCAATGGTGCACACCATTGCTATAGCACAATGCCTTTCCAAGGTTCCATGAAAGATATGCAAAGGTTCAAAACTATATGAGAGGACACTGCTTGTCATCAAGCCCTCCTTCTAGTGCCAGAAATGTTAATGGTGTTTGACCCGCCAACATGTTGAGGGGATCTCCCTGGTAAGAAGTCCCAATTAGACCTCAAATCATTTGGTGTAGGAGTCCCAGTAGTGGGTCGTAAGGTAATGCCTTGACTGCGATGTCGCACAGAGGCAAGTAAGATAACTCTGTCAGTAGCAAGGGTGTGACTGATGCAGTGAGTCAAGGAATGAGTATGAGAGGTTCCAACACTTCAAAGGGAGAGGAAGGTGAAGGTGGGTTCTAGGTTGAAAGGGATCAATCCCAACTCGGCTAGGAACACACAACACAAAGGACATGCACAACTTCTGGCAGAGCAGTCGACATGGATGCGGCAATCCCAACATACAAGGTAAGATAACACGAACAACACTCACGGATCAGTCTGAGACGAGTGTGACGGTTGATATAACAAGGTTCAGAGAAAGGTCTGTCTGGTGTCCGGTAGAGCAGTCGACACAGACGGTGACATCATTAACAACATATGCAACACATTAACAACAAGATTCATATAATTTCATGTGAATTAGTTCATACACAAGTACATAAGTTAAATAACATATATCATTAAGGCAACTGGAGCAGTCCAACTACAATAACAACATATGCATGAAAATGTGTTGCCTTTTATTATATAAAGAAGTGTAAGTCACAATCATACAATACACCATGTAAACCTGCTAGCCCCATCAGTGGAACGTTATAGCCACATCTGCCTACTCCTCCAAAGAGATGTACTAGCTTCGTGTAGTGGAGAAGCCAAGGCGCATTACAATATTGTCCAAGCCTTCTTCAAGATAGTCTTAGTAGAAGCTTGGATGACCAAAAGCCTATACAATGAGTTATGAAGGACTATTTATAGCAAAGGGTGGGGTGACCCTTGACATTCCCCTTTGTGTTAGTTCAACTACCCTCATGACTCTTCACCTACTCTATGACTATTAAATCCAACTGTTGACACTCGACTTACACTTTACATGACTCAACATTACAATGCACATGTACTCATGTGAGACAGCATGACTTGAGCAAGCCTTGCAAGACATCACTAACACTTTGTCTGCTGTGGTGAGACAAACTCTTTGACATGCTTGTGATAGTGAAGTTCGTGAGCTAATGCCAAGCTTGGTCATCTGTGATGGTGCACATGCACCTCATGGTGACATCTTGCTGAAACGAACTCTTGTCTCTGTGGTGACCGGTGCATTGGTTTGGCCCCTTCATCCAACTCGTCTGCTAACATGTGCATGGTATTCTTGGGTACGGTTGAACTGGAAACACACTGATGCATAGTGTCTATGCTGATCTTCAAGTGTGTGTTGGTGGTCATGCGCATCAACTTGCCGAAGTGCATGTTCAGCCCCAGTTGGACTTGCTTCTTGTCTTTGCCTTGGTGAGTGTGTTGAATGGGTCGGATTGCATGTGTGTGCTCAACAACATGCATGCTGCTAGATCCTTTGCATGCGATCAACAACATTGCTCACCATGTTTGCTCTGTGTCAGCTGCTGGGATGGATCCTTAACTTGTACTGGTGCAGTTTCATCCGTGAGTGCATGTTGCACCCACTGTTGTTCATGTTCCTGCTGCAACTCATTGGTTTGTCTGTGCAGCTTCATGTTCTTCCTGAGTTGCTGCTTCAGCACATGCAACTCCTTCTTTGTTCCATCTTCTTCCTTCACACGATCTTCATGTCACACCATCACTTCATAGCCTGAGTCTGCAAAGTTGTTTTCATTATCAGTTGATTTGCTTGATCTTGCAACTTCGCTTCGCCTCTATGTTGTCAACAACCTTCCTCTTGCATTTGATGTGTTCACTTCATTCGCTGCATTTGGTATGCTTCCTTCAGTTGTTGTTCATGATGTTTCTCATTGTGATGTTGCTACTTGATGTCCTTGTCCATGAACAACTTGATGTCTTCGTGAGTAGGCAAGCTCATAGACACTTTATAGACTGCATCCCCAAGTGTGCTCTGAATGGTGTCTTCGTGTCTGGTCTCCTGGAAGCCATTGTACCTGTACTGCTGAGAGGCAGATGAAAACTTGTGATACCTAGAGACATGACAACACTCATAGCAAACAATCTGTCAGTCGAAAACCAAAATGAACATGAGAATTGACTTGTAACATACATGGGTGAATGATCATGAAGGTTGTGCAATTTCGGGCGCGAGGTCGAGAGATTGACTACCAAGACTGCACAAGGCACAGTCCGGGCTACTGAGAGGCTGGCTGACTGCTTGAACTACACAATTCACAGTCCAGTCGGGCAGTTGGCTGCTGGGATTGTGCAATGAGCAATCCCAGCTGGGAAAGACTGCTGGCCCAGGGACATATTTGTGCAAATTTTTGGGCCAAGCAGCCACTGACCTCCAGAAATGCGCAATTCAGTCTAGGAGGCCAGTGCTGGGCCAAAATGCGCAAATATGGAGAGGAAGGTGAGCCTTCCTTCTCCAGATTGCGCAATGCAGCCTTGGTGAAGGCAGAGACCGGGCCAAGGTTGGCCCGACTCGCCGACGGGCAACTAAAAGCAAGTAAGTCGATGAAATGCATGGCGACACTAAGTGATAGAAGAAGTGATAAATAGTGCATGAAAAACATGAATGGAGGATTGAGCAAACAGATCAACATGCATGTGGGTGAGGCTATTCCCCGGTTGGGCGAACATCTGTGCAAAACAATTTCATGCATGCGACAACAATGAGATAGCAATGAAAATTGAAACAGAGCTAGGAAAAGCTACAGTATATGTAAAAGACAACAAGTGTTCAAAGAAATCAAGCAAATAGTACTCATACAAGTGAAAGCCCAAGAAGTGAGAGAAATGCAGCACAAGGCATGGGAAGCGAGCTTTCCCCAAAAAAGCTGAGCTGAATGTGTCGAATGCTCCTAAATGTGATGAGGGATGTCAGAGCTACAAGGTTGATGTGAGGAATGAGCTCTGCAGCGTCCGATTGATGAGTTTTGATAACGTCGAGGTTGTGACGCACATGCCACAAATATAGGGGAAGTGAGACTTGGAGGGAGGTTTATGAATTGTTCCTTGCTTATAACCTTCAACTGCTAAACATAGATCTCTGAAACAAGGGATACCTTTGCATGTTGCCTTGGGAGAAGTAGTCTATGCATGCAAGAATTTTTTTCTCAGTCTTGGATGGAAATGGTCAACTCAACTGCACATGCAAGCGACTGCTCGACTGCTAGAGAAAAATAAGCATTTTTTACTGTAAGCTGGGCTGACTGCCCAAGGGGTTTGCGCAATTTTTAGGCCTAGCAGCTGACTGGTGCCCAGATTTGCACAAATCCTGGGTTGAACTTCCTGTTGATGGGAAAAATTATGCAAATCCTGTTGGGAGGGTTGGCTGGCAGGATTGCACAATCCTGGAGCCCAACAAGATGTTAGAGGGAATTGCAAAATTCCTGGAGGGAAAGGCTGGTTGCCCTCCAGGAATGCGCAAATTTTACTGGGAAGATGCTCAACCTGCAGTTGGACCAAGTCCGGGTGAACAACCTGTGAAGGGAAAATATCAAACTGTGATCGACAGGTTGCCTTTGAGCAAGAAAGACACTGAAGCTTGAGGACTTGACGAAGCAAGGCAAGCTGCTGTGAAGGTTGGTAGGGAGGCTCCAAAACAGGCTAAGGCAAATTTTTGGAGGGTGGTTGTATCCGCTACAACAGGAGGAAGGTAAATATTCCATAAAGGTAGACTCACTTCATCCCCAACAACGGTGCCAAAATCTAGCATGCCTTGGGGAAACCATACAAGGAATAAACTAGACCTAGAGACAACAATGGGGTAGTGGCTCACTATCACCATAGCAAAAACCTCCTTCTCTTTATTGATCTTTATTGATGGCAGGAGTCTCAGTAAGAGAGATATCACTTATGATATATATTCTAAGGTTATTGTGTGAAATGATCTCACTAGGAGCTCTTCAAGAAAGACACAATTTAGGTTCAAGGTTCTACAAGGGAACTATTTGCTTTCTATGATGATACCTAAAAGAGAAGGCACAAGACATTGGGTATGATATATTTGATGATATTTGAAGTATCCAATGGTCAAGGCAAGGGGAAAAGGTTTCCTATAACGTATACTAGTTATGGCAAGGCTCATGAAACCTTCAAGAAAGACCTTAAGTTGAACTAAAGTAAACTAGGGTTTCCCTCTTAGGAAAACAACTAGGGTAAGAAATTTTGTGGATGAAATTGAAGTGGATTCCAACCAAAAGGATAAATTTTATGGAAAATATTTTCCTCTTGATGTTTAGGCTCTTCAATAACCAAAAATCTACTTGCGTAGGGATTTGTGCCAAGCCCTAGTTCCCTAACTTGGCCTTTAAAGGGCTGAATTAGGAGAGAGAAAATATGGATAAGAATAGAGTTTGATCACCACCAATGTAGAACAATACCTTTTCCCTTGGGAATATGGAGTCTGGGATGAGATAGATTAGCCAAAATTGTTCTTGAGGAGGCTAAAATTTGATGCCCTTGCAACAAGATTTCAAGCATTTACCCATGTAGTGGAAAAATGGATTTTCATTGGAGAGCTTCAAGGAGTTCACAACTAGGACAATTCATTACATGTTATGTATGAGTAATGCATCCAATATTCATCTATAGATAAATTCAATTAATCTTGAACAATTTAGGGCACAATTTAGCATAACTTAAAATAAATAATGCCATACATTAGACATTAAGAAATAGTTATTGAACAATAGAGTGCACTTAAAAGGTACCATAAAATATTTTCATCCATTAGACCAAAGAATGGCTCCAAAGAATATCCAAGATCAACTCCATATATCAAAATTTATCCAAATATCTCCAACACATCCTTAGGAGAACAAGTTTGAAATCCTCTAGCGAGGTTGAAATTCCAAAGGTGTGATGATGAGATTCAAAAATGAAAATTTCTAAATGTTAGAAATCATTTAACAAAGCAATGAAACACACAAAATATTGTGAAAACACAAACACATAAATGCATAAAATAAGAGAGACACATATATATGTGGTTCACCCAATTTGGGCTACATCCACAGAGAAACAACAATCCTTCCTTTTATATTTTCCAACAAAATGAAGAGCTACAACCTGTTAGCTTTGCTGTACAAAAGAATCAAAAATGGATTCAAACACTCTCAAAGGCTGCAGACACACTTATAATCATGCCAAAGGATCCATTGATGCTGTTCAAATTCTCAAATCATGGCTAAAAGTCTTCCACTGATCGAAAAAATTGCAAGGGGAAAGCCCCTTGGAGGGGAAAAATACACTATCGGGAGGCGGAAATACCCCAAAAACCATGTAAAAATCAAAATCACAGGCCTAAGGCTCCACTTTAATCTCAGTCATTGGATCTAGCCGATCAGTGATCCAGATCGCGTCGGCATATCGTAATCGGAGGAGGCGGGCAGTGGCAGCGACTAGGGCACAAGACTTTGCCGATGAGCAATCGCCGATGGGCCGGACCCGACAGCCATACAACGTTGCACTTTATATTATTTCGGGTCCGCGGCGATCGCCGATATCGTATCGGCACTTTCAAAGGGGTGGGGCTTTAACATAAGTTATGGTGCGGGCCGACGAGCCGGACCCGATATATGCACAACACCCAATTTCATATTTTTTCAAGTCCGCGCCCATAGCGTTTTCAATGTATTTTGTGTATTTTCTTTGTATAAAGAAAATACAAAGGGAAGCTTGTGGCAAGCGCCGATCGCCGATGGGGTTTCAGATCCGAAAGGGTTCTAAAGGCCAAATATATATTTCAAATCCGCCAAAGCCAATTTTTCATGGTTTGTGGCAGTTTTGCAGGTATTTGTCAAATATTAAAAAACAAGGGAGGGGCCTGTTTTAACGTGAATTGCGAGCCAAAGGCGGACCCGATAGTGAATAGACTATGCCTGAGCCTTTTAAAAGTCAACATGGAAGCAGTGATGGGCGGGAATGCATGGTTTGAGCATCGTTTCACTGTTTTTAAACCAAAGCAGTCATGATAGAGCCGTTCAATGATTCAGCAGCAGCATTTAATCAGCAGTATGGCCAAGGAGGAAACAGGACACCACAGATCCAGACAGAGCATTCAATGGTTATGGGTTTCACCCATATTTCTTTCCACTTGCCCAAGAAGGACCGCAGAGAGCCAGAGAGGGTCTAATCTATTTAAAACTCAGACAGATTTATATCAGAGGCCCATTCCTGAACATGAATATGGTTGGTGGCCATTTATGGGCTCCTCCACGCATGGTTTGACAGAGATGTTTTTGTATTGTAACACTATATATACTCAGAACAAAAAATGTAAGGATTGATGAGTGTTTGATGAATGAAAGCTTTGTTGTTGCCTTTAACTTCTGGAGACTGTAAATACTATGAGGCTGCAACTTCTGGTCTTGATTTTCAACTAATACAAGCTTCTTTTGCTGTCACCTGCTCACTTTCCACTTCTTTTTCTTGTTCTAGGCTGTGCCTACTTGCATTTATTTGATGTGCTGTGAATGTTTGATATCAGAGGGGCTGTCATCCCACCTCTGTATTATAATTTAGTGGCTCATTGAAATTGCTTGCAAATTGCTATTGTTTTATATCAGGGAGCTGTCATCCTATCTGTATATTAAACGATAGTTCTACAGATCTTTTGACAGGTTGCAGCTGGCCATGACAAGGTCCTGTGCATCTGCTGGTGCAATTAGTTTTCTCCATCATCACCTTTACCTTCAACTGTGGGTAGTTGGCGGTTGAAAGCCTTGTAGTTTGGGGGTCTTCACCCATGTCTGGGGATAGTCATAGTAGGAGTGGTTATCTGGCTTAAATGTGCAGCGTATCTTCATTTATCCATCATCTTATCCAACATAATTGTTGAATTTTTAATGTTCCTGAGCATCACTAATTTACAAACTAGGTGAGTTTCTTGGGGTGATAACATAAATTGGCGCCGTTGTCGGGGAGAGGAGATTGAAGCTCAGCTTCCCTGGGGGACGACATAGTTTCAAGCTTTGATGACAGACAAGGTTTGAACACAGTATTGGTTGTAATATTCTGTTTGGCGACTCCATTGGTGGAAGACCATCATTTGGCGACTCCACTTTGAAGTTCTGGCTCAGTTTGTGAGGCATACTAGAAGAAATCTGCAGAAGTCTCCAGCTATTCCAGTGCCTGACCCTGAGAAGATTGTTAACCCGAAGAAAACATCACAGAAAGGAGCATCAGGATCAGGTAAGCCCAAGAAATCTTATTTGTCTCTGCATGAGAAGTTTTTAGTTGAGGATACACAGTTTGAAGATTTAGAGCCTAGTATTGCTAATGAAGAAATACCTGCAGAGATTCATAAAGCTCCTTGTCCATTTAGTTCCCCTTTGAATCTCAATCCAAAGAAAGCTTCCTATACTGTCCAAAACATCCCAATATCTCTGCCATCCATGACATTATTTCCTACTGCTCCATCTGCTAGTGTTCTTCCACATATTCCAAACATGGCAGGACAACAAGCACCTACTAGGATTGAGAGGATTGTCGCTGCTAGATATGGACCTTTGGTATTGTCTGTACCTCTAAATCCTATGCATGTGGGAGAATATCAAAAATATATGCCTAAGTTTACTGGAACAGAGGGAGTGACAGCAGAAGAACATCTTGAAGCCTTTTACAGTTATGCTGATAATTTAGATATTAGTGAGAATGATGTCTGGATGAGGGTTTTTGTCCAAAGCCTTGATGGTGAGGCTAGGAAGTGGTTCAGAGAATTACCCCAAAGATCCATAATAGATATTGAAGCATTAGATGATGCATTTTTGAAGCAATGGGGAGATAAGAAGGACCTGCTGTATTATCATACAGAGTTTGGAAACTTGAAAAGAGAAAAGGGTGAGTCTTTGCCTGACTTCAATAAAAGATTTAATAGAATGTATAGTAAAATACCAGCTGAGGTAAAGCCTACCCCCACTGCTGCTAAACTCACATATGCCAATGCTTTTGACTCTGATTTCTGCTTATTGTTGAGAGAAAGACGATGTGCTACTCTGGGTGATATGCAAGAGGCAGCCCTGGAGGTGGAATCCAATATTTTGGCAGCACAGAAGTTAAAGAGTCAAGTTGATAGAAGAAGGCCGAGAGGTGAGGCTTCTTCTTCCCCTGCATCAACTTCAGAGCCTAAATTAGACAAAATGACTAAGATGATTGAGTCATTGGCTGCTAAAATTTCTAAGCTAAAAGTGGAGCAGACTTCAGGCAAAACAAGGCAGCAAAACACATTTGCTCCAAGAAATCCAAACCCATTTAGAAAAGCAAATGAGCAGCTACAAATTATGCAAAGGGGTGAAGAATCAAAAGAAGATCATAAAGTAAAAGCTCCCTTTCAGAATGCAGTCATGGAGGAGGAACAATTTGAAGAAGATGAGGATGAAATTCACTGCTTGGAGGATAAAGGCAGCGCTGCATTTTTAACATTGGCCGAATATGAAGAGTCATTGCTATAAGAGCAAAATAGTCAGAGGTGGGACAGTGGTGCTGTTTTGCAATCTGGTGAGCAGCAGCAAAGATATAATCTAAGATCCAATGCAAAGAATGTCAAAGAAAATGTTGCACAAGAAGCAGCTGCTCAAACAATGCCACATAATAGCAGGCAAAGAAGATCAGCAGCTGATCCTGTCACCCTCAAAGCTCCAGTTCAAGAGGTAAAAACTACTGATAAAGTATTCTCTTCTTTTAGTTTTGAGTCAGAAATTCAAAAATTGAAAATATCCATGCCTCTGGCTGAGTTGGTGAAGAGTGAATTATTTAGAAAACCCATCCTTGAGGCCCTTGAACTAGAGCCTAAACAAACCTCCATTGACTCTGTCAATTTGCAAGATGACAAGCCTGCTATTGTGCTTAGTCCCATGATTGAACCTGCTGATAATAGTTCTCCATCTTTCTATGTTTCATTAACTATCCATGATAAAATCCTCCACAATTGCCTGCTAGACACAGGGGCCAGCCACAATCTAATGCCTAAAACTATCATGGAAGAGTTAGCCCTTGATATCACTAGACCTTATCATGATTTGTTCTCTTTTGATTCAAGGAAGGTAAAATGCCTTGGATTAATTAAGGATCTGGCCATTACCTTAACCCAGCTACCCATGAAAAGTATGATGATGGATATAGTGGTGGCTGATGTTCCTCCTAAGTTTGGTATGCTGTTGTCTAGAGGGTGGATTAAGAGGCTAGGAGGGACATTGCAAAATGATTTATCTTATGCAACTGTTCCATTGTTTGGAGGAGAAAGCAGGAGATTATATAGAGAAGCACAGCTGGCATACATCATTAGTGATGAGAAGAATCCTACAAACCATCCCATATATGCAGTGGACACTGATTTTGGAGCTTGCATTCTCCAAATAGAAGAATCTCATAAGGCTGCATTGCAGGTCAGGAAACCAACAGCTCAGGCTGAGCATGATACAGGTGGTCAGATCTGGGAGATGTTCTTTGATGGAGCATGTACCAAGGAGACTGCAGGAGCAGGGGTGGTGCTAGTATCTCCACAACAAGAAACAGTTCAATTGTCTCTAAAGCTGGTTTTTCAGGTGACAAACAACATAGCAGAATATGAAGCACTGCTGTTGGGCCTTCATGAAGCCAAAGATAGAGGAATAAAAAATCTGAAGGTGTTTGGAGATGCTGATCTGATAATTCAGCAAGTAAATAAAACATTCCAAGCAAAGCATCCGAGGCTGAGAGCTTATAGAGATGAGGTATGGAGAGTCAAAGAGTTCTTTGATTTTTTCTGCATTTCATATATTCCTAGAGCCTAAAATCAGCTTGCTGATTCCCTTGCTGTCTCTGCTAGTTTGTTCGTCCCTCCATCGCCTCCCAAACTAGTCTATGAGGTACAAATAAAGTATAGACCCTTTGTGCCTGATAATGTCCACCATTGGAAGGTTTTTGATGATGATGATGAATTAAATAGGTTCCTTCAAGTCATTGATGAGTTCTCTGAAATGCAAATTGACCAAAATAATGATGCTCTGTTAGAAGATCCCAAGTCCCAACTTAGAAATAAGATTGGCAAGAATAGCATAGTCCAGCTTCCTAGTAACCATATTCCTAAGGGTCTAATTCCTCTTGAGAGATTGTTTGACCACAATGATGTGCCTTACAAAGCTGCCCAAAAAGAAGATCAGTCTGAAGTTTGCAAGCATGATATAGGAGGTCCAGGTCAGCCCAAATTCATAAATCTGTCCACTAATCTATCTGCTGATCAGAGTGCTGAATATTGCAAATTAATGAGGCAATTTGCTGATGTGTTCGCTTGGGAGTACAGCGATCTGAAAACATTTGACAAAAATGTAATTCAGCATAAAGTTCCGCTTGAAAAAGACACTATTCCTTTCAAACAAAAGCTGAGACCAATGAATCCTATGCTTCTTCCTCTGGTTGAGAAAGAAATTAAAAAGTTGCTGGCCGCTAAGATTATAGTGCCTCTCAGATATTCTAAATGGGTGGCCAATCTGGTTGTTGTGAGGAAGAAGAATGGAGAAATCAGACTATGCGTTGATTTCAGGAATCTAAATAAATGCTCTAGAAAGGATAATTATCCCCTGCCAAAAATGGAGCATTTGTTGCAGCAAGTCTCAGGTGCCAAAGTGATGTCTTTCATAGATGGGTTTTCAGGCTTTAATCAAATCGTTGTGCATCCAGATGATCAAGAAAAGACAGCATTTACCACTCCTTGGGGCACGTTCATGTATGCAAAAATGCCATTTGGGCTAATGAATGCTGGAGCCACCTTTTAGCGCGCTATGGATATTGCTTTTGTGGGTGAAAAGGATAAATTCGTGCTGATATATCTTGATGACATAACTGTTTATTCTGGCAGCCATCATGATCATCTACAACATTTAAAAAGGGTGTTTTTAAAATGCAGGAAATTTGGAATTTCACTCAATCCCAAAAAGTCCCAATTTGCTTTGGAAGAAGGGAAACTGTTGGGGCATGTAGTGTCTGCTGCAGGTGTTCAGATTGACCCAGAAAGAGTCAAAGCGATTCAGGCCTTGACTCTTCCAAGATCAAAGAAAGATATACAATCTTTTCTTGGCAAAATTAACTTTGTAAGGAGGTTCATTCCTAATTTTGCTGAGCTGGTTAAGCACATAACCTCCATGTTAAAAAAGGGAGCAGAGGTGAAGTGGACTAATGCGGTTAGAAGATCTTTTGAGTCCATTAAGATGGCTATTGTAGAAGCTCCTACTTTAATAAGCCCTGATTATAGCAAGGAGTTTCATCTATTCTCATTTGCCTCTAAGGATACCATTGCAGCTTTCCTGTTGCAGCAAGACGAAGCAGATCAAGAGCATCCAGTGGCCTTTTCCAGCAAGAATTTGAGGGATGCTGAAATAAGGTATGATATTATTGAAAAGCAGGCTTATGCTCTTATCAAATCTTTGAAAGCTTTCAGAGTATACATCTTGCATTCAAAAATAGTTGCATATGTGCCCTCTGCTGCAATAAAGGATGTCTTAACGCATCCTGATGCTGATGGAAAAAGAGCGAAATGGATTGCAAAATTGATAGAATTCAACATAGAGCTGAAGCCCACCAAGCTGGTAAGAGGTCAGGGGCTTGCTAAACTGTTGGTTGAAGAAAATTGCAGGTCTTTGGACATTGATTTCTTGTTCAATATAGCAGAAAATGGTTAGATAGAAGAGCATGAAACAGCTGAAACGTAGAGAGGACAGTCAGTGGCCGAGAACCTAGCTTCATGTAGCTGGTATGTTGCAATAATTAATTTCCTGCTAAAGGTAGAAGTTCCTTCAGAATTTTCTCAAAGTCAAGCAAGAACATTAAAGCTCAAGGCAACGAAATATTGCATCAATGGTAGCTTGCTTTATTGGAGGGATCCATCTGGAATGCTTTTAAGATGCCTGGATAAACAGCAGTCAATAGAAGTTATGCAGCAGTTCCATGACAGCATGTGTGGAGGACATCATTATTGGAGAACTATAGCCCAAAAGATTCTCAGAGCCGGGTACTATTGGCCCTCTTTATTTTCTGATGTATTTTCTTTTGTTAAATCTTGTGACAGGTGCCAGAGATTTGAAGGTAAGCAGCAATTGAAATCCCTGCCCCTAAAGCCAATAATTGCAAAAGGACATTTTCAGCAATGGGGCTTGGATTTCATTGGTGAAATCAACCCACATTCCAGTGGCCAGCACAGGTGGATATTAGTTGCCACTGATTATTTTACAAAATGGATTGAAGCAATCCCAACAAGGAAGGTTGATCATAATGTGGTAATGAAATTTTTATCAGAAAACATTTTCAGCAGATTCGGTTGCCCACATAAGCTTATAACAGATAATGCAGCAGCCTTCAAGGCAAAAGAGTTGGTGGAAATGTGTGATTCAATGGGCATTAAACTTGTCCATTCCACCTCCTATTACCCCCAAGGGAATGGTCTAGCAGAATCCTCTAATAAAAGTCTGATCAGGATTATTAAGAAGCTATTAGAGGATAATAAGAAGAATTGGGATGCCTAGTATGCACTTTGGGCGGATAGAGTGACCATTAAGAGATCTACAAACTGCTCTCCCTTCAAGCTGGTATATGGTACTGATGCTGTTTTTCCCATTCAACTTACCCTCCCTGTGGAAAAGTTGCTCCAAACAGCACAGAATGAAGAAGATGATATGGCCAACAGAATCACTGATTTAACAGAATTATATCAGACCAGAGAGTAGCTGATTGAAAAAGCTACAACACATCAACAAAAGGTCAAGGAAGCCTTTGACAAGAAGACAAAAAGAAACAATTTCCAGGTTGGGGATTTGGTCATGAAATGGGATGCTTTTAAAGAAAAGAAAGGCAATCATGGGAAGTTTGATGCTCTCTGGACAGGCCCTTTCATCATTTCACAGATTCAAGGGAACAATACCTTCATACTGAAAAGTATGGGAGGAGAACCAGTCTTTGATGGCCCAATTAATGGGTGGTTTCTGAAGAACTATGTGATTTAAGGTCTTTTGGCCTTAAAAGCTGTAAATATTCTGCTTTTATCAGTTTTTAATGTAGCTGTAGTAGACTCCCTGCCCAATGGAACACTAGGAATTTTGGCTAATTTGTTTGTTGCTGGAAAGGCATTGATCTGCAGGTTCTTGAGACCTCACAGGGAGGATCTCATCCCCAGAAGGAGCCAGTGTTAGCTTTGCTGTACAAAAGAATCAAAAATGGATTCAAACACTCTCAAAGGCTGCAAACACACTTATAATCATGCCAAAGGATCCATTGATGTTGTTCAAATTCTCAAATCATGGCTAAAAGTCTTCCACTGATCGAAAAAATTGCAAGGGGAAAGCCCTTTGGAGGGCAGAAATACACTATCGGGAGGCGGAAATACCCCAAAAACCATGTAAAAATCAAAATCACAGGCCTAAGGCTCCACTTTAATCTCAGCCGTTGGATCTGGCCGATCAGCGGTCCAGATCGCGTCGGCATATCGCAATCGGAGGAGGCGGGCAGTGGCAGCGACTGGGGCACAATACTTCGCCGATGAGCAATCGCCGATGGGCCAGACCCGACCGCCATACAACGTTGCACTTTATATTATTTCGGGTCCGCGGCGATCGCCGATATCGCATCAGCACTTTCAAAGGGGCGGGGCTTTAACATAAGTTATGGTGCGGGCCGACGGGCCGGACCCGATATATGCACAACACCCCATTTCATATTTTTTCAAGTCCGCGCCCATAGCGTTTTCAATGTATTTTGTGTATTTTCTTTGTATAAAGAAAATACAAAGGGAAGCTTGTGGCAAGCGCCGATCGCTGATGGGGTTTCGGATTCGAAAGGGTTCTAAAGGCCAAATATATATTTCAAATCCGCCAAAGCCAATTTTTCATGGTTTGCAGCAGTTTTGCAGGTATTTGTCAAATATTAAAAAACAAGGGAGGGGCCTGTTTTAACGTGAATTCCAAGCCAAAGGCGGACCCGATAGTGAATAGACTATGCCTGAGCCTTTTAAAAGTCAACATGGAAGCAGTGATGGGCGGGAATGCATGGTTTGAGCATCGTTTCACTGTTTTTAAACCAAAGTAGTCATGATAGAGCCATTCAATGATTCAACAGCAGCATTTAATTAGCAGTATGGCCAAGGAGGAAACAGGACACCACAGATCCAAACAGGGCATTCAATGGTTATGGGTTTCACCCATATTTCTTTCCACTTGCCCAAGAAGGACCGCAGAGAGCCAGAGAGGGTCTAATCTATTTAAAACTCAGACAGATTTATATCAGAGGCCCATTCCTGAACATGAATATGGTTGGTGGCCATTTATGGGCTCCTCCACGCATGGTTTGACAGAGATGTTTTTGTATTGTAACACTATATATACTCAGAACAAAAAATGTAAGGATTGATGAGTGTTTGATGAATGAAAGCTTTGTTATTGCCTTTAACTACTGGAGACTGTAAATACTATGAGGCTGCAACTTCTGGTCTTGATTTTCAACTAATACAAGCTTCTTTTGCTGTCACCTGCTCACTTTCCACTTCTTTTTCTTGTTCTAGGCTGTGCCTACTTGCATTTATTTGATGTGCTGTGAATGTTTGATATCAGAGGGGCTGTCATCCCACCTCTGTATTATAATTTAGTGGCTCATTGAAATTGCTTGCAGATTGCTATTGTTTTATATCAGGGAGCTGTCATCCTATCTGTATATTAAACGATAGTTCTACAGATCTTTTGACAGGTTGCAGCTGGCCATCACAAGGTCCTGTGCATCTGCTGGTGCAATTAGTTTTCTCCATCATCACCTTTACCTTAAACTGTGGGTAGTTGGCGGTTGAAAGCCTTGTAGTTTGGGGGTCTTCACCCATGTCTGGGGATAGTCATAGTAGGAGTGGTTATCTGGCTTAAATGTGCAGCGTATCTTCATTTATCCATCATCTTATCCAACATAATTGTTGAATTTTTAATGTTCCTGAGCATCACTAATTTACAAACTAGGTGAGTTTCTTGGGGTGATAACACAACCTACAACAGATCCGTTATAATTTCCTATTCTCTATCACACAATCTCCTCTCTCTTTTTGGCACAGAATCATAATACACATACGCAATAAAATTCCCTCATATAAACCGAGGGTTTCCTTCTGGGGAAAAAATCCCTAAATTAACATAACTTCTACTGTTAGATCATCCGCCTAATGAATGACCCATATTGACTTTGAAATTACAATATTTTAGAAGGCAATTTTTCATCTATTTTTAGCTTTTGGGGCGTTGCACTAAAACCCCCGTCAGGGGCATGCTAGCACCCAGACCCCCCAGCCAGGGGGACACCCCCCCCCCCCCCCCGAGGACCCCCGCAAGGGGGAACAAGTCCCCCCCCCCGCACCCCCCCTCATGGAGGGGTGTACAATCTTCTTGGGGTATACACCCAACTGAAAGAAGATCTATGAATCAAGAAGATAATCAGGCTACACACCCAACACTAAATATCTATGAGGCATTTGAATGTCAAATTGGCCTAAAAAACCCTCTAATCATAAAATAATGTGCAAATAATGGCCTAGGTCACAAGCATACCTAATAGCTTTTGTGAATTAAAATTAATCTCCACATAATGAAGCCGAAATGATGATGTCATGCTAATGTGGGCTTCTTTAGGGTTGAAGTTGAGGGCTTCAAGTGCCATGATGAGTGTAGAGGCACTCTAAAATCATTCTCTAAGGGTTGGCCCCTATATTTATGACAAAATCCTTTGTGTGCCCCAATATTTGGCTCGGGCATAAAAATGGTTCTCATGGGCCTCAAAGTGGTGAATGTACCTAGCTCTACTCCAATAATGAGGGTACTGAATATGGTGATATCCCTCCCATGTCTGAAGGCATGATACAAATCTCATCTGGGACCTAGATCAATTGATTGATCATGTAGTACTACTAAGTCAACTAAGGCCATGCTGCTCTAGGTGCATCGTCCCATAAATGATATAGGGGGAAAAGTGCAGGAACTCTATGGGTGTTGAAGGTTCCCATGGATACAAATGATGCTATACAATTGTTTGGAGACTCATGGATCTCAATGCATCACCTGTGGGTGTTAATATGTCCCTCTGGAGGATTGTTACAGGTTTATTTGGGCACATCACTCCCGACATTCAAATCAGTACTATTAGGGCTCATCAAACCCTAATTCAGTTGTTACATGCCCTAGACAAGTCATCACATTGAGTGCTTCTTTCCATGAAAGTTTCATGGCCTGAAGCGTTGCTGAAATACCTCCTTGGGACACCAGCACAACCTTGGTTAGGGGTAACTGCACTGTAGAGTAGGCAGGCCCATTCTGGCCTGCATTGCAGTGCACTTAGGTCCTCTTTGACCTACGTTGGACGAGATTGAGTGAAATTTGAATAGGGTTCTGGGAATATTCCTTGATTCTAGATGATTCTAGAAGGATCCCACCTCTTATCTCCTCCTATGAGCTCGAAATTAGATAGGCTAGGGATCCATTAACCTCCTATCCTCTCATCCCTTGCACCATGGAAACTAACTCCAAGTTTTGAAGGCCATTCAATACCCTCATTTGTGACAAAACCACCTCCATTTCATATAAATTGAGCACTCATCATAGTGACCAAGGGGCTAGAATCTGAAGTTTGTAAGGAAATTCTATTGGTTTGAGAATTGAGTTTATGTTAAGCAATGTTATGCTGCTAGAGTGGTGTGCTTTTGATGTGGCAAGGGTTGGACTAAAGCTGGAGGAGTGGCACAAGATTGAACTGTATTGGGTGATATTCTTCCTTCTACATTAATAAAGAGTTTATTCCTTTTCTCATATGATTGTTCATATCTGTGATGATTATGTGTTTCAATGTCTTCGATTCCATTGTTTTATAGTAGATAGATCATGTATGCTTTGATCATTTCTTGTTTCTATTTCTCTTGATACAAGTACCTTTTGAGCAGATTTAGTTCAAGTGGGAGCGACGGGAGTGATTGAAAAGAGATCAAGGAAGCGAAAGGCTACAAGTAAGTTCCTCCATCTCATCTATCTTCTATAAGAAAAGGTTAAACTACTTTCTTTCCGTTGTTCTAGGTGTAGTCACCCACATAGGGAAAATGTGTTTATCCGTAGATACAAATTCCATATAATAAGGTTGTGGACCCCAGTTAAGTTTCCTAGACCTATAAATGGAATCACTTGCCAATTACACACAATATCCAGTGTTGTAATTTTCACCATTAGGTACATTAATCATTATTGCATCTAAGTGAACCAAGCTTGAAAGAAATGGGACAATTAATACTTCATATAAGGCTTCGCTTCCAACATTGGGGCCTTAGTCACATAATGGTGTTACCTCCCTAGGTAGGATTGGTTAATAGACAACCTTATTAGGTGTTCTCAACCCCCAAGGGGAAGTGACATGTCCTTGGTACACCCTTTAATAGATAGGTTACATGTGATTAATGATGAAACAAAGGGGAAAAGAGTTCATGGTCAAGTGCCATGGTCAAAGGAACAAACTATCATGGAATACCTCATCTTGGGTGTCTATATATGTTAGGTGGGAGAAATTGTGGATGTGTGAGTTACCTTGGCCTTTGTTTTTCCACCCCTCTAAAGGCCTTTTACTTTTTCTTGATTCTTATTTGTATTACTACTCATAGCTCAAGGAATTAGATCTTGATTTCAATGATGTATAACAATTATTACCCCTTTTAGGATGGGGTAGTTCATTTCCCATCAGCGGTTGGGAAATGCAAGGGTTCCTTGTCTTCTATGAGATAGGGTCACATTTGTTGAAGAATGTAACTAGTGTTGGTCTTCATAATTGTACTTGTCATGATATAATGTATTTGTCAAAAGAAAGAAAATGAAATTTTCATTGTAGAAGTAATTGACTTATTAAACCATGGATCAGTTTCATGCTTGGTAAATGGTCAATAGGCAAAAGCACCCATTGAGCTCTCTAGGATTTTTGCTGAGTCAAAGTCAAATTTATTATGTAAGAGACCTTTCTGAGGGCTCATTGTGTCAAAGAAACAATTTTTTTTTATTGTTAAAATTAAGTCTTATCCCTCCTCCATCAAGTCAGCCTTGTCTCCTTGCAAGTTCGCCTCTTCAACAAGTCAAGTTGGACTCATGAAAAAACACGTCCACTTTGCAAATACCTTATATATAAGAGCATTTGACCTTGTGAAGAAGCATTGAATTATCATCTTTGATCTACAATTTCAACATAAAGAGGAGTTCGATATAGAAGGAAGTTATGATACGCATTGTAAAACCAAAGTTCTACCAAGATGAATTACAGAACCAAAGTTTGTCAAAGGGATTGCAGGGCCAAATTTCTTTGATGTATAATTGTAGGAGCCGAAGGTACAAGAGGATAGAGAGGGAAGAGTATCTTGAAGGTCCATTTACTATTAACTTATGAAGAAGTGAACCAACAAATGATTTATCTCTTGAAAGGTTGACTTGATGGATGGAGGGTGTTCTTGGTATAGGTCAAAAGGGTCATGGTCATCTCAACTTGATTTTAATTTATTAGTGGAAGAGTTTGTCTGGTTTTTCCCCTTCATAGGAGTTTTTCCCTGGTTAAGTGCCTATATCTGATGTTCATTGTGTATGATCTTCATGTTTTTGGCATTTATTTGATGATGAAAACAATAACATAATCAACATAAGACAAATATAATTTCACAAGTAAATGTCAAGTAAGAGAAATAAAAAATAAAAGCTTTCATAATGGATTTCTCAAAGATATTGGCCCAAGAATAAAGTGATGTCCATATGATAGAGGTAGAGCTCATGCTTGTATTTTTCCCACATGTTAATTTGAATGTCCCGACCATATTTTGCATTTTTATTTTTATTTTGTTTTTCTTGTGGCCATCATATGCTCTTTCTGTTTCTTTTAGTTGCATCAACCAGATAGGGTATATTCCCATGCCCTACCTAGGTATGAGGATGTGTGAGTGCCAAACCCCCGTGAACGAATGGTTAGTTGAACCGAGAGAATGGAGGTGGAATAAGGGATTATAATGTAAGATGGAAAGTGGTAAGTATGGAATAGGGAGAGATGGGGCTATGCTATCTCATTCATGGTTTCCCAAGTAGTGGCCCTCCTATATCTATTAGGCCATTATGGGAGTTTGTTGATTTTGGGTAGCATAGGATGTGATCAAGCCATGAAAATTGGTGGAGAGGCTAAAGCATAAAATATCTCCAAATCCCAAAAATTGTTTTGGACAAATCCATCCGGATGAAGAGTTATTAAAATAATTAATATTTTTAATGAGTTCCTAAGTCTAAACTTAAGGAAATAAAAATATTAATGTGTATTAATAAAGATAAGGATGAGAAGCTTCCAAAAGATAAGGATCAAGTCTATTTTAATCTTAGCCGTTGATTAGGGACTTAATATCGGATGTTGATTCATCAACAAGAAAAATATAACAGGGGACTTGAGGGTCAGTTGGAGACACACTGACGGAGACCAGTCAGTTCGATTCCTGGCGCAGAGTTTGCTGAGAAATTCTAGCTAGAGGTCTGGATTGCAGCAAAAGGTAATGAGTATGGAGATGAGAGGCAGGGACAGTGCCATACGATCAACGTAGAGGTTATAAAGGAAGAATAAAAGCCACTCAGAGAGACGTAGAGGCAGCAGGACTACGCAGTCACTAAGGGCATGTGTGGGTGACGCAGAGAGGCCAGTGCTGATGCAGAGAGCTAAATTGCTGACGCAGAGGTTCTAGGAGCTGTGTAGAGGCTAGAAGGTTAGACGCTAAGCCTAGGAGAGGTGCTGGAGAATTTATCTCAGGCAGGTGAGCTACTTTGGCACCCAGTGGTTTTTCCGCATTGGGTTTTTCCGGGGACATTCGTCCCAAAATAACTATGTTGATGTGTTTGTCTTTATGCATGTTTTGTTTCTGTTCTATGGTGTGATATCTGCAGTAGAGTTTATTTTAATATTTACTAAAGCGATTTTGTAAATAACTTATTGAATAATAAGTAGGAAAAATAAATCAGTTGCTGCAGTAATATAATTTTCACAGAGGTCCCACTAGACTATAATTGAAAATTAACCCCCCATTTAAGGTGAGGGAACAAGATAAAAAACGGACCCTTATTTCTTCTAAGTCACCCCATAATCCATGTCAAATCCCCAAATACAAACAAGCATAAACACCCTATTGCAAAATGAATAAATCATCATTTGATCAGAATCCGACCTTCCAACATGTACTCTTGGAAAATAGGCGAGGAAACATATCACTGATGCAGGTGGTGAAGATATAAATGGAACGTCACATCTACTACAAGTGGCTTTCAAGGGTTGTTGGCTTTTAGCTAGAAGAGATGAATAGGAGAAAATTTTCTCCTAGGGTCAGTCACTTTTGGTGGGTAATAATACTCAGGAGTTTGAAGGAGAAGAAAGAGTTTAATAGCCATGGTGGTTATTGTGGTAGTGAAAAGGAACTAAAGGAGGTACAATAATCTTTAACAAGATTAAGAAGGTAGGGGGGAACTCACCATTTCATAGAAGCCAAAACCCAAACTCAAAATCTTAATAGGAGTAAAAATGTTCACAATGATGACCCAACCCCATGAAAATGCATGGAAACAAAAATCCCAACCCATAACCAAACTCAATCGATAGCAAATAATCTACCTAAAGAATTAAACCAATGGCCAAAAAAAATTCCATGACATATCTAGTGAGTTGAAAATTACAAGTAAGACCATTAACATTGTAAGAATTAATTCCTACCAAAGAAAAATGACTTAATCACCATCCACCCATCATTTTAATATTTTGTAATGTTTTGTATGCTCCATAATGAAATCCTCCTCCATTTCCCTTGTAAACATTTTCATTATAAATAAGCCATTGAAGGACACAATAATTGCATATAAGAATATAGAACAATACAAAAGGAGAGATGAGCTTCAATTACATTTGTTTATTAACACTACTAGTTGTTGGAGAGCACATTAATCCATGGAATTCAATTTGTTTTTTGCAGTCTCCATTTTTTCCATTTAGCAACAGCTCGAAATGAAGGATGATGTTCCACTAAAACATATGGTAAACCAAGCTCAAAATGGGATGGGTTAAGCTTACCTTGTGCACCTATGGTAGAGGATACTACATCAAATGTTGAATAACCATAGATGATACACATTCAATGCATAGATAAAGGAGAATGAGAAGGGGAAACCCTCCATGCAATAGGTAAGAAAAAAAAAAAGCGTTGTTTTGGGGATGGTCTCACTAGTATGCACGATGGAGACATTGAGAAATAAGGAAGGATCAATGTGTTATGGATATCCTCTATATGATATTTAGGTGTGCACGGTGAATAAGGATTGGAGCCCATTGAAAAAGGCCTAAAATGGAACGACGAAGGGAAATGGATTAAACTAGTACCAAAACCACAAAATTCAAAGAGAATTGAAGAGTTCACCTACCCTAGTTCATATAAACAAAAAAAATTATCCATTCCCAATAGAATTTAAAAGTCTCTACATGGACAACTAAAACTTATTTCTTTGAGTGGTTCGCTATTCCCCCATAAGGAAACTAAAATTTGAAAAATTGTGATGCAAGGAAAAATCACGTGGAACCATTACTTCACTTGAGACACGCAACATATGTGAAATTAATTGAATTTGAATGGTTCCAAGTAACATGTGGAAAAACAATTTACTTCAAAATTCAAGTAAATTGCCTCATGTGTTAATGTTTGTGATTGTAATGCAATGAAACGGGATATTGCATATTTAAAAATACAATTGGGATAATGTATATTTAAGATTATGTGGGCTAATCTTTGTGATTATAATGCAATGAAATGTGATAATGCATATTTAAAAATATGCTTCGGATAGTGTATATTTAAGATCTTTTTATCATATTTAAGGATCAATTTTATTAGTTATATAAAATTTTGGATTTTAATTTTATTCAGTAGAAACTTATCATTTTTTCTGTGAAAGTGGGCACTTTGCTTGTGTGGTTTTTGAATGATGGAATAGTTATTTACAATAAAATAAAGAAGAATATAATAAGAAAAAATGGCAGTTAATTATTATCATAAAATAATAAAATATTTGGAAAATAAATGTAATAATAAAAATTAATCATAAAATCAATTATAAATATATAAAATTTAATAGAGGTTATATTAATTTATAGCAAAAAGATATATATGTCTTTTTTTTGTTATTGGCTTGCCATTGGGGAAATCAGACTAGTAGCACAAAAGTATGACTTTGTTCCATATAAATTATTTAATCATTATAACAAATCCAAAAAGATAGGAAAGTCTTAAAAAACCTAGTAGTCTAGTGATTGCACTACAATAAGAGTTGGACCAAAGTGGAAAGGTGGTGAGAATTGTGTCTAATCCTTGATGTGGAGCTTGTTGCTTCCCACCTAGAGTCAACATTGAATCCAAGACCCATTGTAGAACACAAACCATTTGAATGAATCCAAGAAAGACAACATTGCCCCAAGCCCAGACCTCATGACACATGCTCATAATGACATAGATCTTTCCTTCAACTAGAAAGAGGTTTATCCCTTTGTCATTTAAAAACTGCCAAGAGGAAAAAAGAAAGGAAAATTGAAATCTCAAAGGGAACTTATTGTTGGCCCACCAATGCACCATTACTTCACTTGAGACAAGTAGAATCAATACAATTTTTATAGCATGCCATTATTGCAATAACTATAGAGTTGTGGCAATTTAATAGAAATGATGTCACAACAACGTAAGAGCAGGGTGTAGCAACAACATAACCAAAAAGGTGTTGCAATGACCGTTTCTGAAAAAATAGGGGTTTTGCAACAATGTAACAGTAGACATGTAAAAACAACAATGTCAACAATGGTGTCATAATAGTGTAATAGAAGTGTTGCAACAACGGTGTCACAACCTTGTAACAGCAAGGGTGGCATAACAATGAAACAAAGGTGCTTAACAACAGGGATGGCACAACAACATAAAAACAAAGGTGTCATAACATCAAAACAATAAGGATGTCACAAAAATGTAAAAATAGAGGTGTGCATTGTAATAGCATGAGTGTCACAACAACATAATAACAAAGGTGTCATAGAAAGGATGTCTTGACATTATAACATCAGGGGTGTCATAGCAACATAACAATAGAGGTATGGAAAAAACAATGTCACAACAACATAACGACATAGATACTACAACAATGGTGTTGTAACACTGTAACAATTGGGGTGTTGCATCAACAATGGAGATACACAACGAAAGATATTTGGATGATGTCAACAATCCAAAAATTTCTCCCCTCCTTGCCATGAGAGCTCTTCCTTCATGTCCTTTGGATGCACGATAATGATTATTAGTGGGAGTGGACATCAAAATCATCCTCCAAACAAGCACCAATGTCATTAAACACAATCCCTAAAATGCATTAACCATCACCATATTTGGTTGTCGGGTGGGTGGATCATTGATCTCCGACCTAGTTTTCCTGTCATTTCCCTTAAACATTTCCATTCTTGTCATAGATGATCATATGTAGTAAGGGAGGGTGATCCTCCAAAGTAATGTTTAAGCATTACATATTTAATTGTCTCATTCAATAGTGTGTTTAGAGGGGGGTTGTCAAGATTACTACCTTCACTTGCTAACTTGTTCCCTATTCTTCTAACATGTAGTGATTTTGTTTATGGTAGATCCAAAAGGAGGGGTTGTATTCTTTCTATAGCTCCTTCTAGTCTCTAACATTTTGAATCTTTGGAAGCAGTCCATTTGTTTTTCATTTTTGTATTATTTATATGATTATTTGTGAGTCCCTTTCTATAACGAGACTTCTATATTTTTTTATGATTGCAACCTGTGGTCCATACTCTAGGGCATAGAGATTTGTTGAGTTATCACTATTTATTCCTATTGAATCTGCAAAAATATCAAGAATGTTTCCTCTATTATTTATTAAAACTCCTCCATGACTAGTTGGTCTTCGATTGCCTTTAATTTGACACATAATCAAATTTGAGTTTAATGAAACCTTGGGCTATGGGAATCCATTGTCTAGACTAGTTCATTTTGGATGACCAATCATGATTAAAGGCATTTTAGGGGAAGGGAAAATAGAGTGTACAATTCCAAATTCCTTAGGGTTACAGGCCCAGTTTTGTAAAGATCAATTAGAGGCATTTTATCCCATATTATTTCATCAAATATTGAAATGATTTTGAATATGTGCATATTTCTTTCAATCTAGACCTACTAGAGCATAAATCCAGAAAGAATCTGCTAAGTCCTATTGATTATTGGGTTAAAGAATGTAGAGTTTCTCCATCTAAAAGGGAAGAATTGATATTTTATCTAAATCTATTTGACTGTCAAAAAGTGAGGGAACTTTTATTCCAAATAAAAGAGAAAGGACACACATTGAGAATGTGTTCTGCATTTTCATGTTTTGAGTAACAAATAAAACAAAGGGATGGACACTGAAAACCTTTGCATTATATCCTATCCCAAGTTAGAATATTACCATGTTCCAAGAACTAGATGAAGAAAGAAACTTTTGGAGTCAATTTCTAGATTTTACCCCAAATACTATCATATAACATTGAAGCTACATCTAATGCTATGTTTATGCTTATTTTAAGTTGTATTTTCTAGTTTTCTTGTATCCCCATCTAAGCTTGTCCATCATTTTCTAGATTTAATTCTCCTATTTATAATCTCCTCCAAAAATTCCCATGTCCTTGCCATCTACCTAAGACTTGAACTCTCTTTTGGAATCCATGTTCTCCATTTTTGTTGCTCCTCTAGAGGTTTCTAGTAGTGTGATATTTTGAGACACCCTTGTTGGATCATATCCTTACTATGTATGTCCCGTATATTGTCTATGACCTCCTTTAGCTTAGTCATTTGATTCCACCAATCCTCACAAAAATTAGGAATTAGGTTGTAGATTTGCAACCGCTCATGAAGTTTTAATCAAAATCACCATACACAAACCTACTCTACTGCTTTGTAAACATTAATTCACAATTTAGAACAAAAATCTCAGACATGCAAGAAGAAATCACACACACAAAACAAGTATTTTTATCTGGGGAAAGAAATCTGCTAAAAACCCTAATGCCTCTTGCATTAACAGAGGTGTATTACAATTGATTTGCTTAATTGAGCTCACCCTGCAAGTGCACAACTTATCTCTCTGCTCACTGGAGGCCTTTAACCTAGTCTGAGTCAAATTTTTCCTTGACTTGAGCTCTTATTTCCTCGCATTGTTCCTTGAGGAATTATAACCCTATTATTTAGGAAATTCCTCAAATTGAATTGCGAAATTCCTTAGGTTGATCATCTGGTTGTATGCAACACTTGTACACTCAAGACTAGTCTACAACTGATGTTACACTGCCTTGGAATATCCACCTGGCATGGGGAACAAGAATTCTCTACATGCACTAGCTATTTTGAGTTGATTTATTAGTTAACTAGATGATCACTGAGTTTGAATGAAATCCCATTGCACAAACTGACCCTCCACTAGTTCCTCAACCAGTTGGAACTATTTTAACTAAAAACAACCTTAGATAACTGACCTTTATTGCTACAAATTAGAAATCAGACATGCTTAACTAACTCTAACTACTCCAACTCGAATTCACTGAGTAAACTAGGTGACACAAGCCATGCCACACAAGTTAACATCATCCAAGTTGTCTACTGATGTGGAAATTCGAATTTTTCTCACTCAATCAAGGCAAAATCAAATTGAGAATTTCTTGTTGCATTTTTCAATGCCCCCTCTCAACAAGAAAGGGATTATCAACCACTCCTATCCTGCACCTATGGAACTCGAACTTCCCTTTTGACAAGACCTTTGTCAAAATGTCAGCATCTTGTTCATCTGTCAGAATGTACCGCAACAACATTATCCGCCTCTTCACACACTCCTGTAAATGGTGATACCAGATATCTATATGCTTGGATTGGTCGAGAAAAATAGGACTTTCAAAGAGCTTGATGTAACTATGATTATCACAGTAGATCACAATTGGATCCATCACCGAACCAAACAATCCAACAAGTATATTTCTCATCCATATCACCTCACATGTTGCTTGAATGGTAGCCATGTATTCTTCTTCTGCCGAGATGAGTGCCATATATCTTTGCTTCATGCTATACCAAGAAATTGTTGCGAACCTAACACTGAAAATTCCACCTGATGTACGATTTTGGTCTAATGTACTCCCCACCCACTCTACATCTATGAAGCCACATACATTCACTCCCTCTGTTTGTCTATACCATAGTCCACATTTGGTAGAGCCTCTAATGCATCGTAGAAAATGCTTAGATGCCCTCCATACTAATTTGGTCAAACAAACCATGGCTTGGTTCATCTAATTGACTACATAGCACATATTTGGTTGTGTGTTCACAAGATACATTAGTGAACCCACAAACTGCTGGTAAACAGTAGCATCCACTTCCTCACCTGAAGTGGCATCCTCCTTCCTCTAGTTGGTTACTAGAGGTCTCTCCATGGGTTTGCAATTGTCTATGCGTAACCTTTAAAGTATCTCATTGGCATACTTTCCCTGAGAGACAAACAGTTCCCCACTGCCTTGCCATACTTCCAATTTGAGGAAGTAGTGCATTAGACCCATGTCCTTAATTTCAAACTCTCTTGCAAGGTCTTCCTTATAAGATCTGATCAGATGCTTATCACCAGTTAAAATCAAATCATCAACATATAAGACAATAATCAACATTTTACCTTCTACCAAAATATGATAAAGATTTACATATATATCACAGGGGCTTCACTCAATGAACCTTTGAATATCACGTGTGTTTGTGGCATACTAAACAATACCCCTAATTTGACTACATATTGGAAAATACCTCTAAAAATCATATTATTTAACCCCCTACCAATACGAACCCAATATATCTTCCCAATTTAAAAAACCCCTATTTTCACTAAATATTGTAGGTATCCATTTTTTTATTATAATTTTGAGCTCCATTTTTTATACGTGCCAATATAAAAACCCTTTACTCCATGTTATATCCTCAATATATTATGTCATTTTTTCCTCAATACATGTCCCACAATATGAAAGCATGGGGGGTATGTTATTGCTACCCCATGATGTATATATATGGGGTTATGGAAAGTTGTAACATGACATGAACGGGTCGACGGTTGATATAATGTGACATCGGACATGATCGAGTTGAAAACTTCCACGTGGGATATGACATGGATGCCCACGTGTGCACCATGTGGAGATGACGTAGGTGCCACATGGTAGACTAGAGTGATGTGGCACTTTTTGGTAGGCCAAGTTTTAAATGGCCATATCTTTTGATCCGAGAGTCGGATTGAGGAAAATTTTATATCATTGAAAAGGTCTCAACTAGATGAATGCAATGACATCATCCATTTTAATTTCTAAGGAAGTTGAAAAAGATCAAAAAAAAATAGACCACATTTCCATAACGAGACATTGAAGGTCGAGTCATCAAAGTAACTACCTCCTTCTACCCTTAGTAGGTGTTAGAGATATCAGGGTGTGTGTTACAACCATTGACAACTAGATGAGTTGAGTTGTGTGTATGAGTTAATGTTGTCATGTCTCATTTGATAACCAATGTATTGAGGGTAGAATTTTGTTACCTTTATATTCAGCTTGATGAGCATATTCCTGAATGATTATTGAATGGGTATGTTGCAGAGAGGATTCACACATGTTGTTGTTACCAATGAGTTTGATTATTTTATGAGAAAAGGATGTGCTTGCTTGCTATGGTGTTATTTAGAGTACATGATGTTGGTCTAACATATGTATGACTGTGAGGACAAATTTGATGCTGGAGCAGAGACAAAATAATGTTTCTACTATTGTTATTGTATCAAAGATGTATTGTCATATGTCTAGTGTATGGTGGTATGTTGCTAGGTAATGTCATGTGAAGGCTTGTATGGTGTAGAGAGTTGTGATAATGTTAGAGTAGATGCTAAGAAGGATGTTGGAGATGTCATTAGGGTTTGGCATTGTATTGACGTTTTGTCTTAGTGAGAGGGAATTGTATTGTTAAGAGTCATAGTATGGTTATATGTTGTTGTTGTTTTGTTGGAGGAAAATTGAAAGTTCATGGGAATTTATATTACAGTGAGTTTGATTTGTTGAGTATAAATTGTATGAGAAGAGACTTTGAATAAGATGTTGATCTAAGGTGTTTTGTAAAGATTGATTGTCGAGTTGCAAAGAGTTTAAGTATTCAGTTGTTGAGCATAAAAGATCAAGTGGACCTAGTTTGAAAATGGGATGAAACATGGCCTATAAGATTTGAGTTTGTTGTAGGTGGATCCAATGTGAAATATTCTGAAGCGAGGTCCACAAGAGTCTGAGGGTTGGAGTCTTTAGTAAGGGAGTGGTAGCTTCCTTCCGGTGGTGGCTGAAGAATTTGATTAGGGAGTGGTAACTTCCTTCCAGTGGTAGCTGGAGAAATAGTTTGAGGTGGTAGCCTCCGGTAGGTAGGAGCCTACACATTGGTAGAAGCATGCGCCATTTTAAGATGTAAAATACTATTTTCCTGATAATAATAAGAAGAAGACAAAGATAATGATAGTGATGGTTTTTCCCAGTTGGGTTTTCCACCTAATATCTGGTGTCCTTGTTTATGTTCTTATGTGTTTGATGATGTTTACTGTTTATGACTCATGATGTTTATGTTTTTCTTGCTAATTAATCATTGTGCCAGATAATGTTTGTAAAGAAAAAGTAAAAATAGGATAAAAGTTGATTCATTAAGAAATACCGATTCAGCCCCCCATCTTAGTATTCCTAACAAGAGTGTGGTAGAAATATTGTGCAAAGAGTCGATATGATGATCATATGAATAATTTCCTGGAGATGGAAAATCCCTTTCCCATGCGTATTTGCAACTGATGCTCACATCATGGGAGTTCAAATGCACGAGAGGTCTCATCTCCCAACTTATCTCGTGGAGGATCCTACCTATATTCATTCATAGTGGATGTTTTTGCATGATGGTTTGCGTTCATTAGATTAATAGTTGGTGTCATGGTTTGTATGTTGGCCGATAAAGAGAGGCCTTCCCTATTGCCACCTTTTTGTCGACTATCTCTAGAACCCCTCCATTAGTGCTTTCATAGCTCTCAAATTAGCTTTTTGAATATGTTCCCTTGCATTTAGGCCTAGTCCAAAGAGTTAATCACCAGTGTAGTGCTAGTTTCATTTTTGTGGAATTCTGTCATGATGGCCCTCCCATTCTAATCAATTTTTTTGAAGTTTGTTGCTAACATGCAGGGTGGTGATGAAGATGTAAGTTCTACCATTAAGAGGTTCCAAATTTGCCATAATCAATTAGCTTCCACCCTCTAAATACTTTTAGAAATCTCATTTGAAATCTCAAATTGACAAAATTGAGGATAAATGTTGATCTATTAAAACTCATATGGAGGTACTATCCCTACATCTTTCCAAGAAAGACATTGACTCTCTTCCCTTAGCGAATTCGATCAATATGGAATTCTTGAGTTTCCTCACTTCAACAAGCTGGTAGAGGATGAGAATGGACAAAAACGATCCTATAACACTAAGCAGAAGAAATAATTTGATACTCAATAAAATATAAATTTTATTTTTTACTAAAAAATTACTAGAAAATTTATACTTATAAAATTGTGGGTAAATTTTGAATTGTAAAAAAAAAAAACCATTTTTTTTTGTTTTTAACGTGTATCAAACCCATATACACACTCATTAATGCCCATTTTTACTCATTGATGTATTGTTGCAACCCTTATGCAAATTTTTAATATAAAAATTCCCATATATAATTTAATAAAATATAAAATTTAGATTTAGATTTTAAAATCCACAAATAACTCACTTATTTTCAACCTCTTGTGATATTAATTCGAAATATTTAATGATATGATATATATATTTTATCATTAAAAAAAATTAAATTAATTTTTTTAAATTAAAACATTTTGATAGATTTATTTTTTTCTTTATAGCCTGGGTCGTAACAAAAAGATTTGAATCTGGGTTTTTCAAATGTCAACTATTTCACATATCTCAAATTACTAATTGAACTGTTAAATTAAACGAAATCAAATTATTAACTAATACAAATTATATGTTAATGTTATAAATTGTTTAATATATATATATATATTATTTAACTTTTTTTTATTATACATTACGAATATCGATCACCGGAGGTGGAACGCTCCGGATGGAAGGTCGAATAAATAAATAGATTACACCAATTATAATAGTTAAATAATGAAGTATCAGATTTACCAGATATAATAATTAAATAATAAAATTATCAGATATGCCAGGTATAATAATTAAATAATAAAATATCAAATTTTCTCACGAGAGAATTATGTGTGAAAACAGAGTTTATAGATATAAAAGATATTTAATAATATTAGAAAACTGCCATAATGATATTTAACCTACGTGTAGATGTGCATGAAAATTGCAATAAAGGGATTAAGGTTCTTCACTCCCATCCGTCGTAATTGCGCCACACCACGCGTTTTATCGCTGACAACTAACTTAAGGCGCCGTTTGTTTATCCAATAATTTGCAGCCAAAATTTTGATTTGATATTTCCGCGTGGGCCTAGTTTGCCGATTTAAAATTTCATGCAGTGCACTGTTCTGCAGTGTTCGCTCTGATTTGTGAGGTGATCAGCATGGAAAAAATACAGCTGCGAGTTGTAGCATGAATTTAAGGCTTTTTATCAACGAGGAAAGTAGGAAGAAGGGAGGAAGTATTTCACAGGACACGGAGGAAAAGTTTGCGCAAAATTCACGATGAATCCCTGGTTACAGAAAGGAACGCACTGAGAGGGGAAGACAATGGACGGGTGGTAATGTGGCAACCCGTTTTAAGGTATGTAAATTCTTCACATGATTTATCACAATTTTTAGAGGAACTGCATTGTTTCTGCTCCCCTATTGGTTTGTTTCTTCGCGGTATTTCCTTCAAAATCGATAAGTTCTGCTTTAAAAGTCTTAATGTCCTTCTCCGCTACAGTCTAGGACTCATGCCTTACAATCTAGAGATTAAAAATTCCAATTCTATCAAACACCCTGGATGCGAACACCCCACAACCCACCATATCTGTGCTGGCTATCAGAATTTTGCATCATCTCCCGTCCATGTTTAAGTTTCAGCTTTCGAATAAGGAAAATTTGGTGTGAATGCAAAGGATGTGTTTGCTGTTGCATTGTTTTTCAATAGGCCAAGGCAGGACTGTTACATATTCTTCTTTTGTTCCCGTTACAGTCTAAAAATTAGAGGCTATCTTTTGGTACATACAAAGAATTTGGTTGTTGTTGCATTACATTATAATAGGCCATGTCATGAATACTGAACTATTTTCCTTTACTACCTATACAGGATATAAGCCTTAATCCACCATTTTTGGTGCTGGCTACCTGTATTAGCCAACTCTCCCAACCTTGAATAGGTTTTAGTTTTCAGTCTCAGAAAAGGAATGGTGTATTGAAAAACTCTGTTAAAATCCGTTCAACACCCCCTCCTTTCTACTCCTTTCTATTATCTGGATTCCTCTCTAACAATCCTCTGCTTGAGAGGGTCTCTGGTTTTTCTGGCGACCGGAACTATTGCTCCGGGAGGCGTCCTATACTTCCACGACACGGTGTCCGAAGTCACCATCAACTTGTCACTCTCTGTCATTTTCCCACCCTTAAAACGGGTAGCCACATTCCTCTTCAGGATATTGTTTTGTAAAATATACTTACCCTCACATCCGATTATGGGTCTGTACTATGACGGTGGTACTTGATCTCTATGTCAGGATAGATATTTGGGAAATTTAAATTCTCGATCATTCTTTCCTTGTGGATAGGGGACGGACCCTTTCCAATAAACCTATGTCAGCATGATCAGCCCACACATGTTTTAATAGACCTGGATCTATTTCATTTTTTCCCAGACAGCTGACGTTTTCTCTCCCGATTCCTTTTCTGACAAGCCTTGTGGCCCCATCCTTTGACACACTTCAAGTTCAGGGACATGATGGAAATTGAATCTGACGTGTTTGCCACCTCAGCTCTGGTCCGCACAACTATAGAAGCCGAAATGTTCCACGCTGAATCACGCCCCCAAGGTGACTGGAAAACCACTTTTGGCGAATTAAATATGCCTTTTCCTGCCTTGCAGTCACAATCTACTCAGGGTGACGAGCATGCGTCTTGACGTCGAAAGTATGGACAACGTCCCATAAAAACCATTCCTCCGCCACCCGCTATCACACTTGATAGTGCCACCCTTGCAGATAGAATTATCAGCTAATCGTTACTAGGATATATTCCCACAATTGTAAGGCTCATGAAGAACTGGTACAACTTCCATTTCCTCAGCATTGAGGATCTTGAGACAATCTTGACACAATCAGATCCATTCCATGGGTTCATGTGAAGAGTTTCCTCACTTTACACAACTAGTACATTGGCTACAACCCCCTGCACAATACTCCCATTAATAAACTCATTTGGGTCAAACTACTTGCTTTGCCAATTGAATTATGGACTAAGGATGCTTTAACAGATTTCGGAAATGCCATTGGCAAATTCCTGTACGTGGACCCGAAATGCCTTGGTGCAAAAGATAAAAGAGTCGCATGGATCTTAATTGAGAAAGAATACTGTGGCGGTTTTCCTGATCACATTAACCTTCATTGGGGGGACATCAATCTAAAACAGAGGCTGGATTTTTGGGGGTGCTTTTCTGATGTTCATCCTGTCATAGAACATGGCATCTACAAGACCATTGTCCGTTCCGTCCGGGCGGCCATCTACATGGAAGGAAAATGTTCAACAATAAAAATCCGGTAAACACCGCGAAGGAACAGGGCGGATATTATGGACAAAGGATGGTGTAACTCCAGAAAGCGACACATCCAGGTATTTCCCACTGTACTTTCCCCCTTTTATCTCGGCTTATAGGCTCTAAAGGAATCTCTCCTATTTCTGTTCCATCTTAGCCTTACATTTCTAGAAAATCAACATCTCCATGTATGGGTATTCCAGCTCACCCTAGTTTCCCTAGACCACCTGAAATTCCGCCCCTGCATGGAAATTCCGCCCTTGTACCATGCATAAACCCTTTCAGCAACATCCCCTCAACATCACATATCACTTACGTACCCTCATCTACCCCTTCCCCCACTATGGCTTCTTGGAAAACAAAAGGCAAAGAACCTTGCATTTCTGTCACCCCTCCAAACTCTCTTATTGCAACTTCTCCAAACTCGGTAGGGAGCAACCTCGATTTTCTCCTGAAAAGAAGACACTGGATCTGCAAACCCTCACTATTCACAAACCATCTTCTCCTTCTTCCCCACACATTAGCCCAACATCTGTTGGTAATATAACTATCGAGCGGAAGAAGAACCGGGGTAGCAGGCATTTCAGCGTCCGACCATAGTAATTGCCGCCGATCCCGGCGTTTTAGGCGCTCATAACTAACTTAACGGGCCTGTATTTTGAGCGTTTTATTTCGAGGCCAAATTTTTGATTTGTTTTTCCCGCTTCACCCAAATTTGGTTTTGATTTGTTTTTCCCGCTTCACCCAAATTTGGTCTATTTAATTTCATGTTGCACTCTGTTCTCCTGTGTTTCCCTCTGATTTGTGAGTTTCCCTCTGATTTGTGAAGTGATCAACATGGAAAACGATACTGCTGCGAGTGGTGGCATGAATTTAAGACTTCTTATCAACCAGAAAAGTGGGAAGATATTGTTTGCAGAAGCAGGTAAGGATTTTGTCGATCTTCTCTTTACCTTTCTCACCTTGCCAACGGGTTCTGTCATGAAATTACTTTCACCCCCAAAATTTGCAAAGAGAGTGGGCTGCCTCACCAACGTTTACAACAGTGTGAACAAGCTCCACTCCACGTTTATGAATGCCGATAAATCCCGTCTGCTAGAGCCTGATTTTATGTCTGCCGACTCTAATGAACTCCTTAAAGTACAGTCCTCTCCCACCAACTATTACGTTTGCGGTGCTCAGCTTAATCATGGTGGTAGTACGCACCATATGACCACTCAGGCGGGTGGCCAATGTGCATGCGGCCGAGCGATGAATTACCCAGTGCAATTACAGAACCCCTGCAACGCAGTTAACAGCAATGGCGGGGGAAGCAGCGCGGGAGGTTATGTGAAGGAGACGGTTACGTTCATTATCACCGATGAGTTGGAGATCTCTCCCGCCTCAACCATCACCAGCATTAACTTGATGAACAAGCTCAAAGTCGAAAATCTGTCGGATCTGGGGGAGAGAAATGCAAGTGTTGGTCCTGACGAGGTAAGCAGTTATCAGTTATTTAAAATAGTTATCAGTATTAATAAGAAGTTGATCACAAAGTTTACGGATAGTTTAATTGGTAGAGCTTTATTGGGAGGTTATTAGGTTAGAATTTTCTTGATATCTTTAGAGTTAAACCTGATATATTAGGCCATTTTTGATGAATCTTATATAGATTATTGCCTTTGATAAATCTTATATAGATTATTGGCAGTAGACTTACAGGGCACTCAGTAATCGCGAACCATAATTACCTTAAAAAAAAAAAAGTTATCACAATTTTATGTTTCAGGCGCTGAGGCTGCTTTGGGCTTGTCTGGCCTCCACCACTCCTTTGGACGATGTTTTCGGCGGTGCGGGCTGCACATCTACTTGAAGGCTATGGCTGAATTAGGTAACAATCATCTCAATATTAGATTTCCAGAAGCATCTTAATATGTGTTTGCTTTATTAATGTTTGGATTTCAGGAAAATGCTGAGGTTGAATTTAACCTAAAAAATTATACATTTGTTGTTGCAGGGCGGAGGTACTGTTCCAAGTAACATAGGCTAGTAAAGGATTGGCGAATATGGTACACTATTTTGTTTGGCTTCTATTATTTGTAGTATGAAATAATAGATATATAAGAAGAAGTCAGCAGTGTACGTTAGTCTATGGGTTTAGGCTGAACACATACTGTTTGTTTTACATTTTGAATTCTGAGTCTTTTTCAATTTGTTATGGAACATCTAAAATCTTTTCATGCATAACTAAGTTTCATGGTTCAAAATACTGCTACATTGTCTATTTGAAGTAGTTGTGAGATATATATTTAAACTGTGGCTGTGAGAGCTCTATTTTGATTGTGGGCAATACAGTAAACTTTTTCATTCATAATAGTCATTAGCTGTAATCACTGGTTAGCTGCTTAGCTTTGTGGGTTTTCGTTTTAAAGTGTAAGACATTTTTATTTTAAAAGTTTCATGTAATTAACAATGTCAGTGTATTTTTATTTTAAAAGTTTTATGTAATTAACAATGTCAGTCTATTTTGAATGTGGGCAGTACGGTAAATTTTTCATTTATAATAGTCATAAGCTGTAATCACTGGTTAGTTGGTTAGTTTTGTAGGTTTTCGTTTTAGGTTGAAAGTGTAAGATATTTTTATTTTAAAAGTTTATAGAGATATCTTTCCTATTTAGGTTTAATTCTATATAAAATTTTATTGTAATTGAGAGAAAATGTATATAGACTTTCTTGTAATTAAAAGAATGTGTATAGTTAGTTTTGATGTTATGAACAATGAGATTGACATTGTTGGTTACATTAAAATATTTTAAAATAAAAATATTTTACATTTTCAATATAAAACAAAAACCCATAACTAATTAGTGATTATAGCTTATTCGCCTATGTCCCTCTGATTGCTGAATATTTTGCGAATCAGCAATCTATATAAGCTCAAATGAATAGAAAAGTTTAGGATATTCTTTCAACTATGCAAAATAGTACCAATTAACACAAATCTGTTTTGTAAATATACAAAATATGCAGAATTTGCAAATTTCAAAACTAAAGAGTGATTGAAAAATACTTAAGCACCCAGACAGTTATTAAATAATTTATCCATGAAATACAATTAAAAAATTTACAAAACTGTCAAAATCTTTGCTTGAAACAGTGAAAACAGGTCAGAGAGATCATGTTTGTGAGAGTTACTTAAATCCAGCTCAGTTTTTCTGGGGTGTTGTTAATTTTTATGAAATAACAATTTAATGTGGCCTTGTTCACACTCAATTAAAGTATGTTATCGTGTGAAACTTTTATAGTAGATGTGGATTTTCAAATACGCAGTGCAACAATAAGTTCTTTTGGCACGAAATCCGCCTTCGGCTGCGGTGAGATTAATTATGAAATATAGTTGAACTATTCACGACCTATGAAGCATGGGCACTTAATGCCACATTGGTAGGCACCTTAAAATTCAAGTTGTATTGTTTTTAAATCTATAATGCATGCTACATTGGTAGGTGCACTTTTAAATTAGATTTGTGGTGTTTTTAAATGTAATTTTAGCTATATATTGGGTTAAAATTAATAGAATATAATTTAAATCTTTATTATTTTTATGGTATGTAATTTATATATTTAACATATATAAATGTGATTTATCAATAATTATTATTAGGTGGGTAAGGATTTAATTTCTATTTTTAATTGTAATTATAAATAAAGTGTTAAAATAAAGTGTTAATTTTTTTAATTAAAGAGATTAATTAAAAAAATATGTTATATTAATGTGTTTTTCTTCCCTAGGAAAAAATCGTAATTTTATTCATATTGATAAAATTACATTTTGTAGATGCTTGATGCATATTCATATGGCTGTTCCTGTAAAATCAGGCAGCAAACAGAGTATATGAAAAAACACAAAAATTGCAGTTACTGTTCCTGTTGTGACAGGAAGCTACATGATATAGAAAAAAGAAAAAGTAACAGTAAAACTAGATTTTTCTACCCTTCTTCTTCTCCACCCGTCGCCAACCACCAGTGTCAGATGTAATGATGGCCAGCTGATTTCCCATAGTGATTAGTTGTTGTTCTTTGTCAGAATCCGAGCCCTCTGATCCATGGGTTCTTTTGATGCCGCTTATTTATGTTTGTGGCTCTTGTTGCAGATCCCGAGTGTGAGTCCCTGAATATGTAGTTAGTGCGTTTTCCTCCTGAGTAGATGTCTGTCCCATTTGAGTATCGGGTTCTGTCTGATTCTCTGCAGGTTCCTCATATGTGTCTTCATCTGTGACTGGTTCGGTGTGCTGCCAGCCTTTGGGCTTTTTATGCTGATTCTTGGTTCTCCTGATGTCCTTTCGAGCATAAGGGTAGTCATAGTGTAGGTGCCCTATTTGCATACATCCCCTGCACCGGAACGCTGTGTTCTCATAGTCGAGCTGTTGTATCCATTGAGAGTTATTGTAGTTCAACGTGATGTGGTCAGGTAACCCCTGACTCAGGTCCACTTCTACACATATTCGGGCAAATGTAAATATACCCTTGATGGCTCTGTCTTCATCCATTTTTAGGAATTTTCCCAGGGAATCGCCAATGGCAGCTAATACTTTGTGATGCCAAAAGTGTAAGGGGAGACCATGTAGTCTCACCCATACAGGCATCGTTGATACTTTCATAGTATTAGCGTTGAAATCAGGAAACCAGGGGGTAAGGAAGAGGCCAGCACTGCCCCAGAACCAAGGCCCCTGATTTATTATGCTGTCTCGTTCTTGTTCTGAATTAAATCTGACTATGAAGTACCCTTTGGGACAAAGGTATATTTCGCAGCTTGATGTCCATGTTGTATAGATCCATTGGTGCAAGGCGTCTGATTTTGGCCAGAAGCCATTAAATCTGCAAATAACTGCACATTTACATAAGTCAGTATGCAGATTAGTTACCTCTGGTATAGTGACTTGTAGCGTTGGTGATTCTGATTTTTGTTCTACAATGTAGGGTCCTGGTGCCTCTGATGGTGGTGCTTCTTTATTTTTTGTTTTTTCCTTTCCTTTCACTGCATCCCGAAAGGATCCTGAATTCTTAGAGCTGTTTCCAGTGCTCCCGCCGCGCAGTCGGAGGTTTAAGAAAATGGTTGAATCTTTAGTAATGTCGTATTGCTGGAGAGTTTGATTGTCCTGCATACTGTATCCTGCATATATAAGGTTTTGGTGTTGTGCTGGGATTCCCAAATGCCCCTGTATTTTCTTTTTTAACTCCTGGATGCTCATTCTCTGACTGATCCGCATGCAGTGGTGTTTGCCCTCAGTTGTTTTTATGAAGATCTGGACCAGATCGGCCTCTATACTGAGTGAATCGGTCCTGCAGTGCTTTCGTGTTGCTGGATCTAGCCAAGCGGGAAGTATTGGCGGCTCAAAACTTATCTCTGCGGCCATATCCATCCGATTCGTATCGCCCTTGTCTTTTTGCCCCAAAATAACAGGATATGTTTGCAGATCTGGGTGTGGACGAATAATTTCTTCCTCTGCATGTTCGGTTGAACCCTGTGACCGATGTCCCCATTCTTGGACTTCAGTTGATCTGTTTGGGGGCTGCCGGGAAGTGATAGATCGTGCCGACAATCTTCCGAGAGGAGGTCGGGGAGTAGACTGCCAGATCGATTTTCCTTCCGCGCGGGCAATACGGATCCATGCTGGGTTGATCGCAGCTACACAATACAGATTAGGATCCTTGTCGGCAAAGCATCGAAGGCAGAGTAAGAAGTATTCCAAATCCGTCCTGAGCGTAACGTCCAGGGTCAAGGAAGGAGGGGTTATCTCCAGGCTCTTCTGTTCCGTTTCATTATGTTCCTTCCCGGTAGGAGATCCGGGCCAAAACGAATGGGGGTTATCAAAAACAGCGAAACAATACCTGAAAGTGGATCGATTTACCGCATGAAGTTTCCTGTTCGGTTCGATACGGTACCAAAATCTTGGCCATGTGTCTGATTCGCTGCGCCCAGCTACCGATCTCCTATGCGGACTGCGCAGTGTTCCACTGAAACCCCCTTCTCTGTTCTGTAGTGCGGCGGCGACGCAGATCTGTTCGGAAACCCTAGCCATTGTTCAGATCCGAGCCGCAGAGCCGTCCTTTTGAATCTATCTTATTAAGCTTTGGAATAGATTTTGCTGTTATATTAATGTGTTATTTGAATATGAGTTATGAATTTTTTGGGTGTGTGGTATTATAAATAAAGTGTTAATTTTTTTTAATTAAAGAGATTAATCAAAAAAATATGTTATATTAATGTGTTATTTGAATATGAGTTATGAATTTTTTTGGGTGTGTGGTATTAGCAATTTATGGGTCAAATGATCTTAAATAAGAAAATTTTGCTTCCTAGGGACGTAATTTCTTGATGGACTCGTAATTTTTTCGATGGACAGTTGACAGTTGATTTTATAGCATGTCCCAAACCTATCATTAGAAGAAACATGTAAAGAGAAATGAGGTTTCATTGAAAACCTTCTATCATTAGAAGAAACATGTAAAGAGAAATGAGGTTTCATTGAAACACGTAAAGAGAAATGAGGTTTCATTAGAAGAAACATGTAAAGAGAAATGAGGTTTCATTGAAACACGTAAAGAGAAATGAGGTTTCATTTCCTAATATCTCTAGAGGGGAGAAAAGGAGAGGAGGTTTCATTGAAACACGTAAAGAGAAATGAGGTTTCATTGGATCCATAAACAGAAATGAGGTTTCATTGAAACACGTGAGAAATGAGGTTTCATTGAAACACGTAAAGAGAAATGAGGTTTCATTTCCTAATATCTCTAGAGGGGAGAAAAGGACAGGAGGTGGATCCATTTACCAATATGGAAAAGAAATATTTAGAAACAAGAGCCATGACCTAGTGAATTTAGGTTTCATCAAAGCCAAAAGGCATAAGTATGTGATAAATGAATTTCCAATTGAGCCAATCAAAGGCTCTAAACATGCCTAATTTTTAGTGAATTTAGGTTTCATCAAAGCAATGAATTTCCAATTGAGTCAATCAAAGGCTCTAAACATGTCTAATTTCAGTGAATTTAGGTTTCATCAAAGCCAAAAGGCGTAAGTATGTGATAAATGAATTTCCAATTGAGTCAATCAAAGGCTCTAAACATGTCTAATTTCATGAGCATTCAGGTGGATTTAGAGGATTTTAGAATATGGATATGCTCATGAGCAAGCAAAATTCTATCTAGAGTTTTCATATGTTTCACATAATCTATTTCTGGATTTTAGAATATGGATATGCTCATGAGCAAGTAAAATTCTATCTAGAGTTTTCATATGTTCCACATAATCTATCTAGAGTTTTCATATGTTCCACATAATCTATTTGCTCTAGGGAAATAAGGGAAGAAGAGATTTTAGTTGGCCATCACTTAGAGATAATATTGTAGATTTTGTTACCATGGGGATTTTGTTACCATAGGGACTTCGCTCACTGAACCCTAACATGTGTTTGCGGCATACTAAACAATACCTTTAATTTGACCACATATTGGAGAATCCCTTTAAAAATCACATTATTTAACCCTATATTAATCCTTCCCCATTTAAAAAACCCTTACTTTTCACTAGATATTTATTTTTAATTAACATTTTTTATACCCCTTTATATTTTCATTAAATTTGAGCTTCATCTTTTATACATGCAAATATAAAAACCTTTTACCCCCTATTATATGTTCAATATATGTTTTTTTTCCTCAATATATATCTCCCAATATGAACGCACGTGGTATAGTATTGGTCCCCTAGTGAAGCCCTCGTGGTAGTTACAAAGAGCATTGGGGTCAAAGTTTGTAGGAGATTTAGAATCGGCATTCTTTAGGGTGATAGACATGACCATGGCATCAAGGATTAGGAGAAGAGGAATATTTTCTAGAATCCTTGATTGGTTTCCAAATGTCTTCTCTTATGTTTTTCCAACATTCTTGAAAGAATTAGAAGTGAATCCATCTGGCCCTAGAGCTTTGTTCTTGATTGGTTTCCAAATGTCTTCTCTTATGTTTTCCCAACATTCTTGAAAGAATTAGAAGTGAATCCATCTGGCCTTAGAGCTTTGTTCTTCAGCATTCCCATGACTACTACCACTTCTTATTTTTTGGTTTCCGTTGGTAACATAGCATTTTGTTCAACTTTTACACTTTTAGGAATAGGCTTTGTTATTTTCCAAATAGCAAGCCTTCTATATTTAACTGGCTTTGTAAGTATGTCTTGAAAGCGATTCACCAATTTTTGTGTTATTTTATTGTGATCCTCTATTTTTTGGTTTTGAGAGTTATTTATAATTTTGTTGTGTTTCCAATGTTGAATCATAAATTGGTGAAAGAATTTTGTATTTCTCTCACCTTCCTTGAGCCATTGAATTCTATATTTTTTCCTCCACAAAATTTCCTCTTGTTTGAGACACTCACTCAAGTTCCTCTTGTTTGAGACACTCACTCAAGTTGGACTTGAGTGACAAATTCCTTGTAATCTAATTCCTCTTTTCTCCTCTCTTGTATGATAACTTATTGAATGATTTCCATTTCTTGTTCCAAATTTTCTTTTGTTCTTGGATATTACCAAATTCTTTGATTTTCCACTCATTTATCTTAATTTTAATATATTTTAATCATAGTTGGAATTGGTATATAGGATTCCCTTAAAAACCTTGCAATTCTTTCCACCATGACTCAACGTTACTTTTAAAGGAGGGGTGTCACAACCAAAAAGATTCTAATCTAAAGTGTTTATTTTTTAGGATATCTCTCAAGTCTATAAAGAGTCTAATTCGCTAGTGATTAGATCCACAATAAAGAAAAATGGAAGTTTTGAAATTAAGCCTAGATAAGATGAGAGGCGTTGAGAGGAGAAATTTGTCCAAACAGGAGGAGAATTGTGATGGAACTTTGCACATATTATTCCAAGTAAAGACACCATTGTTGGTCTATTAATGCACTTGTTTTGATTGGTTTAAAAATTTTGTGAAGATAGTAGCATCTTCATCAAGTCGTCTTATGCCTAATTTTCTACATGGAGGTATTTTATCATGTTACAATATCCCCCCATGATGTAGTGATTATTCCTAATGATGTTTGCAATGTTTTTGAGATTCTGAAGGAAAAAAATTTCTCAAATGAGGAAGTTGGTGCATAAACATATTGATGTAGCTAGGATTTTCAGAGCCTAAAAGGTGAAGTTTGGAAGTTATGGTTCTAAAAGTAGAAAATGATCCTAAAAGGGATATAATGGTTGGATTCCAAACCATGGTTGTACCTCTCAAGGCACCTTTAGTATCATTTACCAAAAGATCACAATTATCCATTATTGAGTTGGTAATTTTTTTTAGAGTTTCAATAGAGCATTTAGTTTTGTGAAGCATCATAATATCCAGGTTATGTTGCATAACCTTTTTTTTATAGAAACTTTACTTAGGCTTTCCATTGAGACACTATATATTCCATGATATTACTTTCATTGATAACTTGGGCGGGTAGGTTTCTACCATCAACACTACACAAGCCCTGCTTGTGTTTACTAGGAATTCTATGATTTCTTGTATAATTTATTTTCTTGCCTCATATCTTGTCTTCATTTATAAGCTAGGAATAATATTTATTAACATTGCTTTTAAATCCAAAAGACAAAGACAAGGATGGAGGAACAAAGGATTTGTGTTGTGCTTGTTGATGTAATGACTCTTGAGATTCGATGTGGCTCTTGTTATGAGTTGGACTTCCTCCTCTCGAATGATCATCGAGTCTTTTTCATTCCATTCCAATGCCATCCTTAGTAGATCTATATTTTGAAAGTCCATTTATTCTAACTCTTTTGTCTTGTGATATTCATGTTTGTGTTTTGGAGTTTTCTTATGAAAGAGAACATAATAATAGTAATAAGAAGCTAACAAACATTCACAAGAAATTATCAAGTAAGAGAAATCATTCCTAATTGGCTTCCCTAATGATTTATCAACAAGAGGTTCCCTCTCTAGGTGCCAACCCTTAATGTTTTAGAGACATGGGCCCTTTCTCTTTTTGTCTTATGATCACTTGAGAAGGAGCTTGGTTTTTCACCCTTGTGGAGCCTCTTCTCCTTTTTTTCGTTGCCACTATTCTCCAACATCAAGCTACTTTAGCTGTTCTTCTACATTCTTCTTGCAATTGCGCGTGAAATGTCCATATTAATGGAAAAAAATGCATTTAAATGGACGTTGATCATAATCAACTTCTTGTATGTAAAAAACAATTTTTTAGGTTTAGATTTATTGTTGGTGGTAAACCCTTCTCTAAATCCACCCCCACACAAATCCTAGCGCATGCTTGCAATACTTCTTATGGCTAAGCTTGGTAATGCATTTTCAAAGGGAATTCCTATACTCTTTAAACTTTCCTCATTCCAACAATGTAGTGGGAAAAAGGGAAGCTTGACCCATTGTTGGGCACGATTTCCCCCAAGGAAAGTTTTGGGGCTTAGAGCCCAGATTTTGGTCATAAATTGTATCTTTGATGTAAAGACTCCGCATTTTGTGGGAGCGGAGCATGTAGCTTGTAAATGAGTCATAGGGTTGTTCACCCTTAATTTTGTAATGTAATGTCAGCGATAGATATCTACCCATGGTCCGTAAACCATGGGATTGTATAAATAGAGTGAGGTTCTAAGTTGTAGAAAAAAGGAATTTTAAGGATCATGGAATAGAAACATAGCGGAAGATGTAAGGGTAAAGTCGAGTCTTTGGGTCGTAGAGTAGGAGAAGGCTCTGCAGCTAAGTGCGCAGAGGCCTAGTAGTCTGCAACTGAGTGCATGGACCCTTGTAGCTGAGTGCGCAGGGTGAGTCGAATCTGTAATAATTGGAAGCATTAATAAAGAGAAGTTTTATATCATTCAATTGTATTTATTTCTTATTTTCTACAATGAATGTATTCGGCATGAATTGCATTTCTACTATTATATGATGCACGGACGTATATGATTGTGTTAATTAAGTGAATGTGAGATAAAGTATCTGTTCACGTGAAGTTAACTAACATATTTAAGAAGATAAGTAAGATTCGTGGTATAGTTTGGGGAATAGCTCAGATCACTGCCATAGTAGCGTGGAAGCACCTCAACCCCTAGATAGGGCTACGTGAAGGCGTTATAACAAATCATGAAGGTACCGCAAGTCAGCACAATGTGTGTTAAGTTTAGGTATGTTTTATTCTTAGAGAAATTTATTTCAATTTTCATAGTTAGCTCAATATCTTTTCCAGATTAGCAATCACATTAGCATTAAAGTAAACTCCAGATAGAACATAAACATAAATCGCAGAAGACAAGCCAAGACAAGAGGACACAGGTGTGGCGCTAGCCAGGGACAAACCCTAATGTGGGGAAACCCTTGATCAATTCTTCTTTTATGTTCTTCAATAGTTCAGCACAGAGAGAGAGAGAGAGAGAGAGAGAGAGAGAGAGAGATAGTAAATTTACAATAGAAGTCAACACTTTGACTTATCTAGATAAGAGAATAGATCATCTCTAAGAAGATGATACATGAGATCAGTTGAAGACAAGTTGCTTTAACTGATTCTCCATTGTGCCGGATCTCGTCATCATGTTGCACCCATTCACTGAGCTACTCTTGTGACAGAAATGCAACTAGTCATGGTTGTACCCATCACGGTGCACTATCCTGCACCACTCACAGTTGTACCCATACATGTTGTTGTAGATACTGCCTCCACTATTTTGCAACCATTACAGTTGTACTTATACATGCTATTGTACATACTGCCTTCACTATGCAACAGTTGTACCTATACATGTTGCTGTACATACTGCTTCCACTGCAACAATTGTACCTATACATGCTGCTGTACATACTACTTCTATCCCATAATATGTCTAGATATCATACCTAAACATGGCATTGCTATCACCTACAACAACAGCAGCTAGGTGACCTTTCAAGATAGCAACCAACTGTAGTATTGATCCTAAACTAGGATCCAACACCCCTGCAAAACACTGTTGAACTAATATTTGTCTGCGTTTGTGACATCCCTGGTTAGGGCACGTGCTGCAGCCCTAAACCCTTATGACAGTCCTGAAACCAACCCTCAATGGTTTGCGACATTCCTAGTGAAGCCTCCTCTTTGTCAACGTTGCCTTCCTAGGGGCTAGCCGACGCAACTCTTTCTATGCGCTAAGGCCTGCAGCCTAGCACTATCATGAGACAGTCCCTACGCATGCCCAAACACAACTTATTCAATGTTTTGTCCCTCTAGTTCTTTGGCCTTCACTACCCAACAACTCGACCCTTGAACAAAAACTCGAACTTGTCTTGATAGCCCTCAAACAGTGCTAGGATAGTCCGCAAATCAACCCAGCAAATTGTCCTCTTCTTGGTCCTCTCTTGCTGCGGCTAGGGCATCTTCATACCACCCTTAGGTAGGGCAGCATAGGGCTTCCTCTAGCTACAGATTAGGGCCTTCCCTTTTGATCCAGGTGTAATTTTAGACACCAGTGGCATGGAAAAGGCTCAAAATTCAAAGTGGCGGAAAGACAATGAAATTGACATCATATCGAAGTGCTCATCTCGCTGATTCCAATGGTGTGAACGACACTCCAATCCGAGTTCAGATGAAGGAGATAGAGGCAGTCAAAGTTGGGTTGACTTTTTGATGACTGGGCAGGATTAATGAAGGCACAATTTGGACTTTTTCTAGCAAACGGAATCTGACCAACTCCGGCCAGATTTCGGGCAAAATTGTTGCCTCGTTAAAATGACTCCTTTGGTCAAAAACTGAATTTCCAAAAATAAACACTTTGTTTTAAATAACAAAAATATATATATAAAAAAAGGGTGGCGGGCCACCAACCCCGCCACCCCAACTCTTACCCGTACCATAACATAATATTTATATTAATGGAGGGGCGGGCCATGACCCCTGGCCCCTCCCACGGAACGGTTACAACAACCAATGTAACGGGGTGGGCGGCCATGACCCCGCCACCCCACAACCCTCATAACAAACGAAACCACCATAAAGTAAAAGGCACGAGAGTTGGGTGGGCCGGCCCTTGGGGCACGGACCCAACCCACGTTAGCAAACAACCAACCACCACCATGCACGAAACCATTCAATGAGGAGGTGAGTACGATGGGCGGGTCGCCCAAGGCGGGCCCGACCCAAATAATGATTTAATTTAAAAAAGGATTCGTTTGAGATGTATAAAAAAAAAGGAGGCGGTGGGGTTTGACCTCTCGATATCCTCCCTTATAACCTAATCCTTAACCAACGCAACCAACAGTTAGTTCTGGAAAATTCGCCAACGAATTTATATTTAAACACAGTTTATCATTGTGCCCAGGGGGGGGAGGCAGTGCATGCAGTTTGAGGGCGAATTTTGCAGGAGGGTCAAAATTTCACTTTGTCAGATTTTGACAAATTTTATATGGTTTGAGCATTTCTCAACGTGATGAACGCAATTGCACTGTTCGTTTCTCCATCAAAGTTCTACATTTTTCGACCATTTTCAGTATGGAGGTATAAAACTCCTTCTTTGTAACTGATGCTTGTACTTTTATTTCTCATGCCACTTAATGAATGAAGGCCTCCCCATTGATCGCGCAGGGCCTGGAGATGTAGTCCAAGTCAGAAAAACTCTATTATCAAGTCTTGTTGTCTTCTTTCATACTTTATGTGTTTCTCCTCTTGTCTCATGTGCACTTTAAGTTTTCTATGTTAAGCTACAATTTATGCATGTAATTCTTTAAACACATCTACAATGAAAAAGATTCTTGGATCAAGTGGTATTAGAGCACGTCTTTTTAGATGTGAATCACATGTTTGTATGCTAACAAGAAACAGGCTCTGAAGAGGTCAAGGGAAACTAAAGTCTTTCGATCTCGAAGTGGGGTGTGCACATCGAAGGAAAAACATGGCAGATGAAGAGGAGCTCAATTTCCACAAAACCTTCTATGCAATGGCAGAAAATGTAGGTTAGTTGCTTTCAAGACTAGAGAAAGCATAAGGGAAAAAGGTAGAAGAACAAGGTTCAATGCATGGAAATGGTGAAGAAGAATCCCCTCCTTCTCCTTCCACGAGTGAAATCTCTTCTTCCTCTCAACATCATCATCGTAGGAATTCAAGGGGTGCATCTAAGAAACCTTTCTTTAAATTAGATGTCAAATTTGATCTTCCCATGTATAACGGTGAAAGTAATGCAGAAAAGTTTAATAACTGGATTAGGCAGATTAAGATCTGCTGCAGGATTTAGCAGATAGAAGAGGATGAAGCAAAGATTTAGTTGGCCTCTCTTCGACTGAGTGGCACCACGCTTGTTTGGTGGGAGAGCAAATTGCGAAGCAGTAAAAGTGTGGGTAATATTCTTTCCTCATGGCCTAGTTTCATTTCTGCATTAAATGAACAATTTTATCCCTTGGGTTATAAGCAAAAAGCCTTAATGGATTGGAAATACTTAAGGTAAGGCAGAGTTCAGAATGTTCAAAGCTTTATTGAGGAGTTTAGAAAACAAGCACTTAATTTGGGCATTGCACTTGATTCACCTGAAGTAGTAACTAAGTATATTGGATCATTAAACGGTTACATTAGACATTGATTAATATTGTTTGAACCTACTACCATTGACTCAGCTAGTGTAAAGGCCATTCATCTAGAAAACAGAGGAATACCTGAATGGGTTGAGGTATTTGTTTGACCAGTCGAATCTAAATGCAAGACAAACTAGATGGTTGGCCACCCTTAGTGAGTTTGACTTCGAGATCAAATACATCAATGGGAAAGAGAACTGGGTTGCAGATTCTATTAGCAGGAAGGTAGTAGCTATAAGATCCTATGGGACAGAGTTACAGGACAAGATCTTGCAGGCAGGACAACGGAATGACCAATACATGGATATTATGCACATGTTATAGCAAAGTATAGGTACAAGTGCAAGTATAGGTATAGGTGATCAAGATGTAGACTATCGTCTCATGACATATGGCTTGGTGAGGTTTCGAGACAGGACCTATGTATCAAATTATAGTGAGCTCAAGAAGCTTGTCTTCAGGGAGTTTCATGTGAAACCATATTCAGGTCATCCAGGATATGAGAACACAATGACGACGGTAAATAAGTTCTATTATTGGCTGAATCTGAAGAAAGAAGTGGCTGTGTTCGTGGCTAGATGCTTAGATTCTGAGGAGGTAAAGGCGGAGTGCAAGCATCTAGGTGGTTTACTACAGCCTATAGCGATTCCAAAATGGAAATGGGAGGTTATTTCCATGGATTTCATCACAAGTCTTCCAAGGACAGTGAAGCAGCACAATTCTATTATGGTCATGGTCGACAGGTTGAGCAAGGTAGCTCACTTCATTATGATAAAGACTACATATTTAGTTAGTGAGGTAGCACAGGTGTTCATCAAAGAAATAGTGAGGCTACATGGTGTTCCAAAGAAGATTGTGTCAGACAGGGATGCAAAGTTCACTTCCAAGTTTTGGAAGGAGCTATATGCAGGCTTGGGTACAAAGTTGGCATTCAGCATAGCTTATCATCCGCAAACCGATGGTCAGACAGAGATGGTCAACATGATCTTGGAAGATATGTTGAGGATGTATGTGATGCACCAGTAGAGGAAATGGGAGTAGTATTTTCAATTGGTGGAGTTTTCCTACAACAATGGTTATCAGGATTCATTGAGGATGAGTCCCTTCGAGGCATTGTAACACTCCCATCAGCTGGAGTGATCCATTGAACATGGTACTTATTGGACCATACATATTGACAGGCATGGAGCAGGAAATGTAGGTTATAAAGAAGAATCTAAAGGCAGCACATGATAGAAAGAAGAGTTATGCATATCAGTATAGGGTGTTCAAAGACTTTCAGGTTTGGGAGCATGTGTATTTTCACTTCAAGCCCAAGAAAAGATATTTGAGGACTGATTCATGTGCCAAGTTGGTAGCATGGTATTGCGGGCCTTTTGAGATCCTTGAGAGGATTGGACTAGTGGAATATCAAATTGCATTGCCTCCATTAGTGAAATTCCATGATGTTTTCCATACTTCATTGCTTAAGAAATATATAAAGGATGTTGATCATGTTGTTGATTGGTTTGTCTTGCAGGTGGAGCAAGCATGAGAGTTCCAGTCGGAGCCTCAGTGCATATTGTCGCGGAAACATCTCATGCTCAGGAATAGAGCCATAGAGAAAGTTAAATTGTGGTGGAAGCACTTCAGTCATGAAGAAGCTACATGGGAGATGGCGGATTAGATGTGGGCCCTATATCCTTCATTGTTTGCCGATTGAGGCAAAGCAATTTTGGTTTGATGTTGGTTTATGTTTGGCATATGTTTTGTTGATGTTTGATATTTGTATATGTATATGGATGTAAATACCACCACGAGCTAAGTTATAAAGCTCCAATAAGCGCTATGGTTGTTATCTTGTCATGTTGTCATGATGTTTTTCTTTTGAGATTGTTCTTCATTGTAAATACTACAACGAACTAAGTTATAAAGCTCCATAGGAAGTATGTTTGCTTTTCAATGGTGTTGGTGTAGTTTAACACCTAGGACGGTGTTCCCCAAGGGGGAGGGTTTTGTAACAACCATGGTAAAAATTTCACGTAATAAAGTTTAATAAAGGAAAAATAAGACCACGATTAAGGGACACTTATTCCAAGTTGAATTTTGGGAAAATATATCCTAGTGGGCATCACTGGATGTGTGTTTTGGCTAAGGAAATTATCAAAGGCATTAAAAAGGCAAAAAGACATTTTGGCATTTATTTATGAAAATAAATGAAATTAGGAGAAAATTAAGGTGAAAGGTCACATGTTGCATGTAAGGAGGAAATTGAACAAAAATAATGGAAAATGAAGAAATTAGAGGCCTCATGCATAAAAGGGCTTCTGAGGATCAGTTCATGGCTTTTTGTCAAATTCAAGTTTGGAGCTCTCTCATTATTTCTCTCTCTCTCTCTCTCTCTCTCCCACTCGCTTAGTCACTTAGATTAACCTTGGAGCACTCTAGTTTGGAGCAAAGGAAAGGAAATCAAGCAAGGAACAAGGAAAGGAAAGAAGGATCAAACAGCTTCAGCAGGGATACTTGCACATAACCTTTTGTGTGTGTGATTTCCTAGCTGGTTTGGACATGCATGGCTTTGCATATTGGTGTATGGTTCTCTTGTTTTCGGTGGCATGGTTTTCCAGGTTATGACAGTGGATTTCATCCTAGCCTAGACTTTTTCTGGATGCCATGGTATGTTGTGATGTTTATTTTGGTTTTGGAACTTTGGAATTGCCGGATGGATTTTAGAATCCAGAGCGAAGGTGGTCTCAAGGTTCATTCCCAAAGGCCTAGGAATCCCTTGACCATTTTTGGCGGGATACATGGTAAAGCCTGAGGGAGAAGTCTCGGTTTAGGGCCTAGTGATCCGGGTTTGGATTGTGGTAAAGCCTGAGAGACAAGGAGATGGAAAATTCCTCAAGGATAGTGATGGATTTCGGATGGCATTCCAAGTTCTGTTTGGTTGTGATCAGAGCACCAGTTTTGGTGTGATCACATTTGGATGAGGGTGGAGGTGGTTTAACCTCTAGATTCCCTTGATTATTCTTGGATTGGTTATTCTATGAGATCCCACATTCATGCTTGGAATATGGCACGGGGGTGATTGGCTGAAAGAGAGATTTGGTTCAGCCATGTCTATGGTCGAGTAGCATGTGGAAGTCCTGAACTTGGTTGGATTTTCCTATGATTAATAAATATAAGTTCTCTTAATTTTGCACTAATTTCTATGTGGATTTAATGGTTTTCATATCTCTTATATTTATATGGTTTTATGCTGGTTATAAACATGGTTGAATGACTGGTTTATGTCATGGTTATTTCATATATTTACTTGTAACTGTTAAATGGATGAATGCAAGATCTAATTGATGATGTAGTAGTTCAATGGAGAAGGAGATGATCCTTATGGTTATGTTTCATAAGTTGTTTCAGTCATTTATACCCTGTCTTGTATCTTAGACCTATAGGTTGCATTGATGCTAAGTCTTTGAGAGAATGTCAGTCCCCGTTGGGGATGCTCAGAGGCCAGGATTCATTATTGGTTGAGGTTTGGATTGAGGTGTGATGGGATTCATTATTGGTTGAGGTTTGGATTGTTAGAAGGTTTTGGAACTCGGTGAGGTGGTCTCAGGAGAACTCCCAAGGTTTGGAGGTGGAGATGGTTTTCTTCTAGAAGCCTTCAACAGGTGGGTGGATACAAGAAAATTCCTCAAGGTATGATGAAGAAATTATGAGGCATCAAATCTTGGTTTGTTTTTTTCACTGTTTGGACTGGTTCAAGTGGGATCACGGTAGCTCGAGGGTGGAGGTTATTTAACGTATGGATTCCCTGGTTTATTATGTCTTTTTTTATCCCATGAGATCCCACATTCATGCTTGGAATATGGCATGGGGGTGATTAGCTGAAAGAGAGATTTGTTTCAGCCTAATCTATGGCCAAATGGTACGTGGAAGTCCCTGACTTGGTTGAATTTTCCATATGTTAATAAGAGTTATTTTCCAATTGTGATCTATGAGAATTAGTGCTTGTTATTATGTTGATTTGATGGCTAATTTGTCATGGTTAATATTCTAGTTATATGTTGGTTATAAGCATGGTTCTATGATGTGCTCTAGTTATGTCTCTTATTCATGATTTGATAAGTATTTGAATGGTTGATGAATGCATGGGTTAACAAGTGCTTTTTCAGTTACTTGAGAGGGGATTAGACCTTCTTGGTGATTCTCAGATGAAGTTCAAAAGTTTATGATTACATATGCATTCATGACATGTAGCTCACAAGTTTACCATATGTTTGACGAAATGTATATTGTGTACTAGGCATGTCTGGGTCAAGATCTTGTTCAAGTTTGAATGTTGGTCATTGTTATCATCTTAATCATGATTCTAAAAAGTTACAGGCAATTTTGGGCAGTGGTTTAGAGGCTAGCCTGAAAAGGTGGCATAGATCTTGGAACTGCATTCATAGAACTGGAAGATTTAGGTCATAACCACATGGAAGCAATCTTATGAGTGCGGTTATAGCCTCATAACTGCATGCATAATGTGTTGTGGGTGCGGTTGAGGTGTTACGCTTGTGGAAAAGCAGTTTCAACTAATCATCATAGGTTGTGGACGAACTGTTAGGTGATCTAGTGCTCCTAAGTGGTGTCAATAAGTTTTCATATTGTAGGCCCCCACTTCCATAACTTGGAACTTGGAATTAGGGTCATTTCATAATATCACTCAACTCACATTTACCCTAAAGATCTCATAAAAGCAAGTAAATGTGGGGTGGGGTGTTAAAAAACCACCACATTAGAGTGGACTAGATCCAAAATTTCTTTGGACCTATGTTCACTACTTGGATATGGTTTCTTAACATTATTTCTAAGAGCACATCCCTTACACATACCTTTATGATTTATCTAGAAATATGGTACACCTGAAACAACCTGCTTCAAAGTTGGCAAGGCTCTATAATGAATATGTGCATATCTCCTATGTCATAGCTCACTAGGGTTAATATCATTAGGTACTAAATCCTTGGAAGATTATCCCAAGATTTTATACAACCTTCCTTCACAAATCCCAATAACCCTAGTAAAGCTTATATTAGATCCCTTGTCCCACACAAGGAATTTCCCATAAATGAAGACCACTTTATCTCCTCTATATTCTAAACATGAAATTGAAACCAAATTCTTTTTCAAACCTTGAACATAGACTATGTTTCTTAAGTGAACGTTTTCACCTGCTTCCATCTCAACGAATTTACGGTCCCAATTCCTTTGACTGCATAGTTGTTGTTGTCTCCAAGCTCTACCTTGTGTGCCAAACTTCTTTCCATCAAACTTGTAAAATGATCACACTCCCCTGTCATATATATTAAAGATCCAATGTTAATCAACCATATATCATTGTCATGTGTAAGAGATATTGCAAGTGCAGAATAGTGGAAGTGATCTGTATCTCCTTCAACTTTGGATCTCTTGGACTGCTTGTCAAATCCTACCATGGTAGCATGCTTATTCCCTAACTTCATCCTATCATTAAACCTTTCAGGACATTTTTCTTTGAAGTGACCAAATTTGTTGCAACAAAATCACTGAATTTGAGACATATCTTTCTTCCTTTGAGGATTGGGTTTTATATCAAAAACCTTTTTCTTCTTCTTAAAACTAGACTTTTTTCGTCCTCCACCTTTCATGGAATGAGCTGCATAGGCTTGAGAACCTTCTTCTTATTTTGGATTTCTTTTTCTAGATAGAAGTCTTGATTCTTCCGGAGAACAAGTTGTTGATAGTTCTTCCAAACTTTCAGCTTCCTTTCAGCAACTTATATGTAATGCAAATGAATCCTATGAACATGGTAGTCCATTAAGTGCTAAAGTCACAAGTTTTTTACCAGAGATAATTGCATCAATAGCTTGTAGTTAATCTCTTAGTTGAGAAATGCTCAAAAAGTGTGAATCCACTGTATCATTATTTGTCATTCTTATATCATGAAGCTCATTTCTCAAATTCATGACTTAGCCAATATTGTTAACAATATATAAATTATTTAAGGCATCATACATCTTCTTTGAAGTGTCAAGCTTTGAGATGTATGGATGTATGGACTAAAATGGTCCTTGATGGAGTCCAAAATAATGCTCATGGTGGTGATGTCATCTTTCTTGTACTTTTCCTTTCCAACTTCATCTAGAGGTTTAGTCAATTTGCCTTTGATACAGGTGGATGTTGGGGGCCACCCACCTATCCCATTTGGACCCCCACAACTGTCTCTTTCAGTTTTTCAGTTTCCTAAATTGTAACACAGTTTACTATTTTTAGCAGTTTTTCAGGTCCTGAACTTCCGGAGCCGTTTTGAGGCCCTAAACGACGTTTTTGGGAAATCTAGGGCAACATGGGTCCATGGACTGATGTTGCCTCCCAAAGTGGTATACTCGGATAGATCTTTCTAACGAGCTGTTGTACGCGTCAAATGGAGATTGTATGCCAAAGTTACGACCCTGGGAAATTGATGTACCAATTTACCCAAACGGGGCCCACAATTTGGCGTTTCATCTTCTAGGGTTAGGTTTCGGGATGTGAAAGGTTTTCCATTGTTTCTCAACAATAAATAGGCCTTCGAGCCTCATTATAACACAGTTCAGAACAGTTCAGAGGCATGTAGCCACCACATCTCTTCTCAGAGATAAGCTACCATCGCCCTAGCTGGTTTATTTCCATTTCTGGTTGTAAGCATATTTCAATATTTTCCATTAATGAAATGAAGTATTATTTCCGCTGCATATCTGTGTTTATGGTTATCTCTGTAATTTGTTGTGTTCCTGTTTAAATCTGGATCAGTGGTATCAGAGCGGTCTGCTTTTTCTCTGTTTTTCTTTGCATGTCCCCAACGAGGTCGGGATATAAGGAGTTAGGGCTTGAACTGGTCGAACCTTTGCAAGACCAGCCTCGTAAATCCCAAAGGCCTCCCATCGCAGATGAGAAGAAAGACGAGGGAGCAGGAGATCCTATCAAAATCTTGCTCGAAGAAGCCCTCGAGCGACAAAGGAACGCGATGATGGATAGCTTTGCGCAGATTCTTCAGCTGCTACCCAGAGGCGACGCATCGGCTTCCAACAGCGACTCTGGAAATGCCACACCCTTCAAGGTACAAGTTAATTTTGAAATCGCCATATTCGAGGGTCAAATAGACGCAGATGTCGTAGATAAATGGTTAAATCTGCTAGATGGGTATTTTTCTGTTCACGAATTTTCAAGTCGGGAAAAGATTGTTTTTGCTCTTCTCAAAGCAGCCCCCCACGTCAAGGACTGGTGGGAAACCTACTGCGAGCAGAAGGATGAAAGTACAGGCTCACTATTTTCAGTCATACCCACTTGGAATGACTTCCGGGATGCCATCAAGGAGCAGTACTACCCTGTCGGAAGCTATGAGGACAAATACATCAAATGGACCACACTGCGGCAGGGACGAGACCAAGATGTGCCGGAGTTCACAAACATTTTTCATACCCTTCGCACACAGTTGGGTATCAAATATTCTGAGCTGCATCTGGTATTCAAATACCGCGGCTGCCTACACAGATACATCCAGGAAGAGATGGGGTTCTTGAACATCTCCTCACTTGGCACAGCATACCGATACGCTGTCAAAATCGACCAAAAGTTCAAACAGAAGAAGCGAGACTTTGGATCTGCAAATTCGAAGCCCAAAGGACAAAGCCAAGGCGGGGTGACCCAAGACAACCCGTCGAAGCTGCAAGAAAAGAACAATACCACGAAGTCGAAGAAGGACACAGGAAAGTGGTGTGAGTTCCACAAGAGTCCCACTCACAACACAAGTGAGTGTCGGACCAAGCAATCGCTGGTGGCCGAGTTGAAGGCTTCCGAATCAGATGCATGTTCTGACCCTGAGCCAGAACCTGACAAGGGGAATGGCAAAGGGAAGCAGATCATTGATGCGGATCCCAGCGCCACTGTTGCCACTGCCAAGATCCAGAAGAATGAACCTACAGATCCAGAAGAGGGGGAGCGTCTTTTCCACTCACAGATGTGGGTGAAGGGTTCGCCACTGCAATTCATTGTCGACAGTGGCAGCCAAAAGAACCTCATTTCAGTAGAGGTCGTGAAGCGGTTGGGCCTACCGACTACACCGCACCCGCAGCCGTATAGTATCGGGTGGCTTCACGAAGGACGAGATCTGAAAGTTCACTAGCAGTGCCGCCTTCCCCACAGCATCAAACCCTTCACAGACGAGGTATTGTGTGATGTTACACCTCTGGATGTTTCTGATGTATTATTAGGCCAGCCATACTTGTGGAGGCGACATGCTGTGTATGAGTCTAGGCCTCGTGCTGTCATTATTTCTTTGAATAATTCATTATACAAGATACCAGAGGTAGCCCCACCTACCGCCACATCTTTGATCACCGCTAAGAAAGGCAGCAAGCTCATCTCCCAGACCAGGAAATTCATCTGTCTGGTTCACTCCCAAAGTAAGGGGAAGATCGTTGCTACATCCATGACCCCCGCAAAGGGTTCCTCCACGCAGCAGCAGCAGCAAAGGGATACGGTCATGGCAGAACACAGGAACAACTTCTCCTCACCCACAGGGGTACCACATAAGTTTCAGGTGGGCAACAAAGTCTGGTTGCATCGACAGAGAGAACGCCTTACCAGAACCCATCAGAAACTCAGACCACTCCGACATGGTCCTTACACCAGTACCAAGGCTATGGGCAACAATGCTTTGAAGCACAACATTCCTCCATTCCTTCGCTTGCACCAAGTGTTCAATGTGGACCATCGTCGACCATGCTTCCCACCATTACTGGACACATCAGAGATTGCAGAACAACTCACCAGAGACCCAACTCAGCAGAAGCTTCCTCATCTCAGGGGGAAACTCAATGCAATGGGGACCATTGCTTCCTAAGGGGGGAGGAATGATCCAAGTGGATGTTGGTGGCCACCCACCTATCCCATTTGGACTCCCCACAACTGTCTCTTTCAGTTTTTCAGTTTCCTAAATTGTAGCACAGTTTACTATTTTTAGCAGTTTTTCGGGTCCTGAACTTCTGGAGCCGTTTTGAGGCCCTAAACGACGTTTTTTGGGAAATATGGGGCAACATGGGTACATGGGCCGGTGTTGCCTCCCAAAGTTGTAGTGCTCGGATAGATCTTTCTAACGAGCTATTGTACGCGTCAAACGGAGATTGTATGCCAAACTTACGACCCCGGGAAATTGATGTACCAATTTACCCAAATGGGGCCCACAATTTGGCGTTTCATCTTCTAGGGTTAGGTTTCGGGATGTGAAAGGTTTTCCATTGTTTCTCAACAATAAATAGGCCTTCGAGCCTCATTGTAACACAGTTCAGAACAGTTCAGAGGCATGTAGCCACCACATCTCTTCTCAGAGATAAGCTACCATCGCCCTAGCTGGTTTATTTCCATTTCTGGTTGTAAGCATATTTCAATATTTTCCATTAATGAAATGAAGTATTATTTCCACTGCATATCTGTGTTTATGGTTATCTCTGTAATTTGTTGCGTTCCTGTTTAAATCCGGATCAGCCTTGCACAATTTGCAAAAAGATCTTCTTTTGCAAGAGTTAGGTGAATTATTTTCTTCCAAGCCCTAAAGTTAGTGGCCCCCTCTAACTTGTTATTTGATTTCATAGTAAAGGATATGGATGCAACTTGAATATATATCTAGGGTTTCTTCAAAGTGATCTCAAGGTAGGGTTTTTCAAGTAGTGATCTTTGTGCTCTTTGCGTTACCAAAGCTCTGATACCATGTTGATTTTTCACTACAATTGATACAAGTACATTATTTCTAAACTATTGTAATTACTTGTGAATATATCTTATAGTTGTTTTATTTACATCAACCAATCACCCTTCAAAAATTCAACTAATGACCATGAAAATAAAGTAGATATCACAATGTGTGTGACAGAGAGCTATGTGAGTGATAAGCATGTATGTAAAATGAAAAACTTAAGTGTATTTTAAGCCAAGATAAGCAAGAGACTCTCTTAAATTAAATCACCCCTTTGTAAATTAAATTCTAGTAAATTTGCACATTTACCTTTTTACTCATATTTGTGAAAGTGTTGAAGATCATGTAAATAATGGGTAGAGAGTAACTTCAGGTAAGTATATATTTATTTACATCTTGTTCTTATTCTGTTTTTTATGCAAATACTTGCTTGGTAGGTGGTAACTAATGTTAAATATGTTATTTAACTGAGTATGAGCTATTTTCAAGGATTTTAATTTTAGATGGTTTTGTTGATTTCTTTTCTTTTATTTTTCTTTCTTCTAATTTGAAATTTAATTTTCTTCCACGTTTTTACATAGTATTATAAATACATCAAGGATTAAAATTTATTTTTCTTCCATGTTTTAGTATTATAAATACATCAAGGATTATGAAGGCAGATCATAGCTACATTCTTGAACATTTTGAAATAAGATAGTAAGTGAATGGTAGGGATTCAACCTTTCTGAAATATCCATAAAATATTTTAGTAGTAGTTAGTAAAGAAGGTTGAGATTTATCTCAAAGGTAGTTATGCCATTTTTTCTTTTCAATTTATTTAAAGATGTTATAAAATTAAATTAAATTAAAATATATAAAAAATATTTTCACTATGAAATGAGTTATTTTAGATACCAAAGCTTCATTATGCAAGACATTATGCCACAGTCCTAGTAAAACCATAAATTAACTGAAATCATTATGAGGACATGGAAATGTCAATAATGACCATAATTGACTAGAGTTGTAGAATTTGGTTTGTTGTAAAGCTTTTCCTCAATGTAAGCTAATCCTTATGTTTTTCTCACCCCAACTTGGTTAATTCTTTTTATAATTAATTATTATTATTGTTTAAAATAAAAATATAATTTAGTTAATTTAAAAAAAAAAATTTAATCTTGACAATGTGAGATGTATTATGAGGTAAGTGCTTTGATGCCTAGATAATGAATTGATGTTTCCGCATCTTTATTATCCATTTAATTTCTATGGTTGTGCTAATTTAGGCGGCTGGGAGATATTTGCTTATCCACCCTCTTTGAATTTAATTATGTTGATAATCATGTTTATTTTGGAATAGCGCTTCCATAATTTTAATTTAATTATTAATAAGTATTAGGTGGATGATAGAGACTTAAAATCTTACAATATTCTAGAATATTTTTAGTAGTATAAGCAAATCAATTGTTGAGATTTATTTCCAAAGTAGTTATGACATTTTTGTTATTTTAATTAAATCACTTCATAAGACATTTTTTTAATTAATTAATTACACCGATGGAAAAGATGTTGTAATGTCTTGTTAAACATTTTGACTCAGTCAAATTACACAAAACTAAAATAAAAAATTAGTAATTATAATTATTAATAAAACATTTTGACTCGGTGGAATTATATAACTAGCATTTGCACCAGATGTTGCAAAGGAAACGCCGTAAGGCATAAATTCGAAAAACATTGTGACATATAAAGAATCATTGAAGTTGAAAATGAGTAAACAAAATGTCTTTCAAAAATAGAAAATACCTTTGGGTAAAATATATCCACCGTCATAACCAGAATCAGACCGAAATTGCAAAATTTATATGTTTTTCAAGTTTTTTATTTACATGGACCATAACCAGAATCAGGCCGAGATTGCAAAATTTGTATCTTTATCACGTTTTTTATTTACATGGACCATCTTTACTTGATTGTAAATTGTAGAATCAGACATATTTCACTCGAGTGGACATAAACAAATGTATCTTCATCTTCAGGTTGACTCCCAATTGAAAATAGCTTGCCTTCCCATCGTTTAACTAAATCACAAACATAGGAGGATAACATAGGTTGGCTGATGGCTACTGTCCATAAATGTAACTCTGTAAATGTAGCAAATGCTTATGAAGTTAAATTCTGAAATAATCAACTCTTTGATCACCAAAATTGGGAATGACGTTTCAGTGGTATATTGTTTTATATGAATAAATGTAACTCTGTAAATGTAGCAAATGCTTATGAAGTTAAATTCTGAAATAATCCACTCTTTGATCACCAGAATTGGGAATGATGTTTCAGTGCTATATTGTTTTATATGAAGATAACATAGGAGTGCTATATTGTTTTATATGAGGATAACATAGGTTGGCTGATGGCTACTGTCCATAAATGTAACTCTGTAAATGTAGCAAATGCTTATGAAGTTTTTGTTTGAATTGTTCATGGTTTTCAATTGTTTTTACAGATATAAATAAAACATATGTCTAAGTAATTTTTTATATTTTTAGTTTTTGCTAAAATGCATGTCTATTTAGACCTCACTTAAACTTCACCTATGACACTAATGCTCAGAAACAATTTCGATACCTTTCGAAATTTGCAGAGGGGAAAATATATCCACAGGCATAGCAGATGTATGCAGAGGGGGCATTGGGAAACGAAGACTCATTCTTCTTCTCCTTGAAGGCTTAGATTTACCTAAGCTCAAAGCGGACTGTTGCGATGTAAGTATTGTTTGAGATTTGAAACCCCCTGGCAGAGGAAGATTTTTGGTAAAGATTAGCCATGCTGTCCGAGAAGTGAGGTTACTTTGTTGTACAGGTTTATGCTCTTCCCTTTCACAACCATAGTCACAAAGGAGTTCTTAACTGGTTAAGGAACTCACTTTAATAACAAATTAGAACTAGGGGAATTCATCTTGGAACCTGATAACTTGGTTACACCTCGGCCTCCTCCAGAGCAGTCATGGGATTTCACAGCGGAAATTTCTTCTGCGGCCATGGGGTTATCGGCCTATCATTCATGCCAACTACCATCTCAGCTGCAGATGCCTCAGAATGTAGAGAATGCAGTTATACCCACTGCATTGACCCATGAAAATTACACTCTAAACTCGCAAATGCAAGCGAGTCCCAGCTACAGTGTTGGCAGCTGCTGCAGCAGAAACGAAGTATTTGGGTCTGCAACATCAGATTTCTCCTCCACGTTTGATGCTCTGCTACTCAATTCTGAAGGTTCGGAGAAAATTGAGAAGAAAAAGGTGCTCTGCTACTCAATTCTGAAGGTTCGGAGAAAGTTGAGAAGAAAAAGGTCATAATAATATTAATTCAATAAAGAATTAACGTGGCAGCACTCTCTAAACAAAGGTATAATTTATGATCATATTTGGTGGTTATGGTTATAATGAGCTTTTATAGGATCTCACCTAAAAGTGGAGACATTTTATGGGTGGAGACATTGGTCATAAGATCAAAGTAATGGGATTAGTAAAAATCATATAAAATCGCCATATAATTTTTATTATTATAAAAGTTAGTGAGTGTGAGTTGAATAGTAATGGAATGGTATTTATGTAAAAAAAGGTTTGTAAAGTCATTAATGTAATGGGTAGAACATGATTTAAGGTAAAGGTTCTATGTTGAGATATTTTTTAAGAGTGGGTTAATGAGTGATCCTGGTCAGTAATAGTTGATGAGTGTCTTAGTAAGTCAAAAGTTTAATGAGTGAGTTAAAATATTTGAAGAGTTGACAAGTTGAGTTTGATTCAAAGTCAGGGTAAAAAGTTTAAATTAAAGGTGCATGATAGGTGTTTCTCAACACCTTTATCATTGTTGTATTTGGAAGATGGGTGCATGATCGGTTGTACCCGACACCTTGTGTTTCTTGTGCTCATTTTTTGGCAAGCATGCTAAAATGGGAAAAGGGGGAAAAAGGCTACAAACTACTAATCATGAAATTGAACTACAGTACTACTACAACAAGATCTTGATGACGTTATACAAGAAATAGACAGATTACAAAAGCAAAATATTTCCATGATAGACAGGAGCATAAAGATGTGAGAGATACAATTACAAAAGACAAAGCTCATGTTGCTTCTGAAAAAATATTCAGAAGAGATGACCCTCTAAACGTAGTAGGTTTCCTGCAAGTACAAGTGGCCCTATAGTCTGACGAGAAGAAGAGATCCATAAAAGGGCCACATCACTAGATGATATAGGATCCAGAATTCGTAGCAATGACAAACGTGGAAAAGATAAGAGGAATTGGAAAAGGAAAATACAAAGAGAGAAGCAAAGGAAAAGGAAGCTACAACGAATAAGGAGACTAGAATCAAAGCAGAAATGGAAGCAATTAAGGCAACAATTGAAGTGTATAGATTAGAAGAAGCCCTGAAGTAATAGCAAGCAAGAGGAAAAGGAAAAGAAAAGGAAGAAGCTAGAGATTCAGAGCCTACGTATGTAGGGATCAAATCCTAAAACATCTATTGAATCCCCTAGGCCATCTATCACAGGACACCATTTCCTTTTAAGCCAACTCAACGCACCCATCAAAGTTTGAAGCAGTCACAATTCCAAAAGAATTTGCCTTTAATTAGACAAAAGGATGGGTGGTAAAACAATCTCACAAGAAACTCAAATTACTTAGTGTCCCAAAGCTCACAATGACTACTGAGACTCCATTGATTGCAAATGCAAGAACCAACCCAATTGCCACAACTCTACAAGTGTTGTTCTCACTCAGGCTTCTAAATTTAACATCAAAAATATGGTCAAGGAAATAAAGGGCTACAAACAAACGATATCCAAGGAGATATTAAAGGAATACATTGCAAACCATTCAAATGAGATAAATCTGATTAATTTATATCTCAGCACACTCAAAAGTGGTGCGGAACCTATTCCCAAATAGTTGATATCTTATGAAGTTTCCTTTGAGCAACTGATATTCAAGTGCATAATAGGAATCTCCTCTCAGCATGATGTATGGTCAGCCTATTTGGATGATAAGACAAATCCTTGGTGTAAAATATCGTATTTAAATCAAAAGCTCATAACTACCAAGAAGGAAGTCCAAGAGTTCACAAGGCACCGATGAGAATAGATATAAAAGGGAATCAACTAGTTGAGAAACAAGAATTCTGTTTGAATTTTGTCAACTCTTAAATTATTAATTTTAATGAAAAGAAGCCCTCAAGGCCAATATTGCAAGAGAAGAATCTCCTCTCAGCATGTTGTATGGTCAGCCTATCTGGATGATAAGGCACATGGTAGCCTATGGCTCCAACTAAAGACAAATCCTTGGTGTAAAATATCATATTTAAATCAAAATCTCATAACTGCCAAGAAGGAAGTCCAAGAGTTCACAAGGCAACGATGAAAATAAATATAAAAGGGAATCAACTAGTTGAGAAACAAGAATTCTTTTTGAATTTTGTCAACTCTTAAATTATGAATTTTAATGAAAAGAAGCCCTCAAGGCCAATATTGCAAGAGAAGCTTGAATTCTAGTGACATGCACTAAGAATTATCTGGAACCATTGTAAGTTTGTATTGCTCTATTATAGACTTTTCTATATGAAATTTACATTCTTGCTTTACTGTTCTGAGATGGTGAATGTAAGGTTGAACAGTAAATTTGAGAACAGACATTTCTGCATTTCTCTTTTGTTCATATAATATATTTCTATTGTGTTTCTTGAGTAGCTTTTTGTTCTAGAAGTAATAACAACAATGTATGTTTAACCTTGTATGTCTACCTAAGCCAACTTCAACTCAGTTTGGTAATTCTACAGCTAGACCTTAGTTGATATCAACTCCACTACACGATTTTACATCAACTCAACCAAAGCTAACATGAACTTGGCTCATTCAGTGGACTCAATCAACAAAGGCTTTAAGTAACATGCAACTCAATCATCATGGCAATGATAGGTGTAGAATTGGAAGTTGTTGTAACCAAAATATCTACAGCTAGACCTTAGTTGATATCAACTCCACTACACGATTTTACATCAACTCAACCAAAGCTAACATGAACTTGGCTCATTCAGTGGACTCAATCAACAAAGGCTTTAAGTAACGGGCAACTCAATCATCATGGCAATGATAGGTGTATAATTGGAAGTTGTTGTAACCAAAATCAAACTGGAAAACTAACAACCTGATTATATAAATTCTTCGGTCCAAATGGAGGTGCAGGAAGATAATTGTTAAATGATGTTTAGGATTTCTAGTTCATAGTGAGTTAGCAGTCAGGGTCTAGAATGAAATCAAGAGATATTTAGAATTGTAAATACCTATGCAGACATATATGAATGTTACTCTTCAAAGCTTTAATGGCTGAGGGATCATGCACTCTGTAATTATACATTTTAAGATCATATCATATCACTGTATGTGTATTTCTGCAGACAATTATACCAAACTCTATTGGCTATTGTAAGTAGTGAATCTACAAGGACGCATAAACACATGCACACTGACTAAAACATCTATTGAATCCCCAAGGCCATCTATCACAGGACACCATTTCCTTTTAAGCCAACTCAACGTAGAAAATTTCACCCATCAAAGTTTGAAGCAGTCGCAATTCCAAAAGCATTTTCCTTCAATTAGACAAAAGGATGGGTGGTAAAACAATCTCACAAGAAACCCAAATTACTTAGAGTCCCAAAGCTCACAATGACTACTGAGACTCCATTGATTGCAAATGCAAGAACCAATCCAATTGCCACAACTTCTACAAGTGTTGTTCTCACTCAGGCTTCTGAATTTAACATAAAAAATATGGTCAAGGAAATAAAGGGCTACAAACAAAAGATAGATCAATTAGAGAAGGAAGTGGCCCATTATAAAACAAACATGACTAGCCTGCCCAAGTTCAAAGCCTGCACTTTTGAACTACAATATGAACTAAGTACCGCCCAAAGGTTTATGTATAGTAATCTTCAAAAATTTCAAGGTTACACCACTCAATTCCTCACTTATTTGGCATCAAAGACAAAAAAGTGATATTATATGAGGCCCAAATGAGCATCAAATATACTAAAGAAATGGCAAGCAGAGGAAAAGGATGCACCTGATGATCTTCCTCGAATTATTGAAAGGGAGAGTCAATGAAACTATACAACTCTAGCAAATTGCATATCCACAAGTGCATCCTTCGAGAAAGATATCATTGCCTCGATAAATAATTGTAACTACTTGCACCTAGACGCTGAGAAAGTAATAGAAAGATGTCCTCTCCCCCCACTTGGAGACATGAGTTCATCCATACCTATAGCTAATTCTTTGAATGACCTAGAGGCAATTATCAGAGATAAAGGGACTGCTATTGGAATGACCTCAAGGATATCCAAGGAGATATTAAAGGAATACATTGCAAACCATTCAAATGAGATAAATTTGATTAATTTATATCTCAGCACACTCAAAAGTGGTGCGGAGCCTATTCCCAAATAGTTGATATCTTATGAAGTTTCCTTTGAGCAATTGATATTCAAGTGCATAATAGGAATCTCCTCTCAGCATGATGTATGGTCAGCCTATCTGGATGATAAGGCACATGGTAGCCTATGGCTCCAACCAAAGGCATATCCTTGTTGTAAAATATCCTATTTAAATGAAAAGGTCATAACTGCCAAGAAGGAATTCCAAGAGTTCACAAGGCATCGATGAGAATAGATATAAAAGGGAATCAACTAGTTGAGAAACAAGAATTGTGTTTGAATTTTGTCAACTCTTAAATTATGAATTTTAATGAAAAGAAGCCCTCAAGGCCAATATTGCAAGAGAAGCTTGAGTTCTAGTGACATGCACTAAGAATTATATGGAACCATTGTAAGTTTGTATTGCTCTATTATAGACTTTTCTATATGAAATTTACATTCTTGCTTTACTGTTCTGAGATGGTGAATGTAAGGTTGTGAACAGTAAATTTGAGAACAGACTTTTCTGCATTTCTCTTCTGTTCATATAATATATTTCTGTTGTGTTTCTTGAGTAGCTTTTTGTTCTAGAAGTAATAACAAGAATGTATGTTTAACCTTGTATGTCTACCTAAGCCAACTTCAACTCAGTTTGGTAATTCTACAGCTAGACCTTAGTTGATATCAACTCCACTACACAATTTTACATCAACTCAACCAAAGCTAACATGAACTTGGCTCATTCAGTGGACTCAATCAACAAAGGCTTTAAGTAACGGGAAACTCAATCATCATGGCAATGATAGGTGTAGAATTGGAAGTTGTTGTAACCAAAATCAAACTGGAAAAATAACAACCTGATTATATAAATTCTTCGGTCCAAATGGAGGTGCAAGGAAGATAGTTGTTAAATGATGTTTAGGATTTCCAGTTCATAGTGAGTTAGCAGTCAGGGTCTAGAACGAAATCAAGTGATATTTAGAATTGTAAATACCTATGCAGACATATAAGAATGTTAATCTTCAAAGCTTTAATGGCTGAGGGATCATGCACTCTGTAATTGTACATTTCAAGAACATATCATATCACTGTATGTGTATTTCTGCAGACAATTATACCAAACTCTATTGGCTATTGTATGTAGTGAATCTGCAAGGACACATAAACACATGCACACTGAATTGTGATTCAAGTCAACTACCAAGATTGGTACTTAAACTTGGGAGCCGTTATCTAGCATTGTGCATAAGTCATATCTGACACTACCTCCAGTATCATAGTTCAATCCTGGTATTAGGCTGATCAAATTCGGTATTATAGTCTATTAAAGGACCTATAAGGGGGCTAGCACATATCAGATCCCTTTTTCTGCTTAAACATAGAGATGAGTTCCATCTTTTTGTATAATCTGCAATTAACACATATTAGGTGTGTCATTGAACCCTGCTGGAAAGGCCTCCATCACTATATGGCTAACTTTTCACCACATAGACCAGATAAGAAGAAGAGTATTCTCAGGCTGGTGGAAGGGGGAATTGTGATTTACACGATAGTACTTTTTTCGGATCTTAGTGAATAAGCAGTTTGTTGTGGTCAGTTATGGTTTGGACAGTTGAGATCAATTTGGGCAAATGCTTTTCTAAGGGCATCAATCCAGGATTTTATTACAGGACTCTTCGACGACTTACGACATCGCTCCCAATCTAATTTTTTGAGTTTTCTTTCCCTCTTTATTTAGTGTAAATCTCAAACACTAGGATAGTTGTGGAAGTTTGGAGTCTGGACTTCCATGTTGTTTCTTGATGTGCTGGTTTTTCAGTCAATAAAAACTTTTCTTCGCTGAATCATAAAAAAATATGCAATAATAATTTAGATTGTATTCTGCAAAGATGTGCTAGGGATTAAGTTGGAAAATGATACATGATGTGCAATGGGATCGACTGTGGTAATAAGGTATGATGTGCTATTGGATGATGCATGATAACAAGACCCATAGACGCATGAAAAATACCATTCTGAGATCTATGCATTCTTAGAAAATCCTGGAAGTCTAAGATTGAAATAACATTGAATCAACTTAAAAAGCCACTGTGCCAAATACAATTTCCAATTTTCTACTGAAAATGTAAGAGTAAGAAAACAATAACTTGCAAGTATGCAATGCTCGGTTTGATTGGATTGTGAGAAGTTTCCTGGAATACAATTGCCAACCCAGTTAGGCAAAGACGTCCTCAATTCTGCCTGCAGTTCCGCCATATTTGGCAGATACATGGGCCATGCCCTGATCTCGTTCTACAGTTTGTAAAGATTGGCCTTGTTGGGAACAAGCAAATCCGCCACACTAGGAAGCTTGGTCGCTGTGTATAGTGTGAGGCAGAGGAAAAGCACAAAGCCCACCAAATGTCTGTCCAAAAAGCATGGATAATAATAAGCATATCAACAAATAACCAGAGTAACCAAACAAAGAAATTTTTTAATCAAATGTGTTATGGTAAAAGTGATAAATCGAGTAAGCAAATAGAAGGAAATGCACTCAAAAGGCAAATCTAGAAATATGCACAACCTTAAGAAGGTGGGTGGTGTTAGCCTCCTATTGCAATAGGTGTTCATGTTTCATGATTGACAAATATGTCATCTTTCATGCTGCAAGGTTCCATATTTCCTTAAAAGAGGCCAAAGAAGAAGTCATAAAAGTGTGCTAGTCCAAATGCCACTGCTGTATTCCAATTTTGATGGGTGGTTTCATTTTGATAAGTTCTTTAGGTTAAGGGAAGGCCAAACAGTTTAACCTTGGTCTCTCTAGGTTTCAATTTCCTGTTTTAGAATATAGAGAATGATATCTGTCCAAACAGCTTAATCTTGGCAGATTTGTAGATAGGTAGAGAATCAAAGGAGCCCAATCGCTTAATCTGGGCCCTTGGCAGAAATAAGTGTAGATTTAGATAGGAAGGCAATCAAAAGAAAAAATTGTAAAGCTGGGTTTGCAAGTCTAAGTGCACCCAATCCAAAAGAAGAAAAAATGCTAGGAAAGTAGGCTGGGTAGGTAGTTTTTGAGGTTGCAGAAGGATGATTCATGATCAATTTTGTGTTTATAAGTGTTATATCTTTTCAGATCACAGTCATGATGCAGTTTTTTACCTGAAGGAGCTCAAGCTGGACATAACTAACTCCCCTCTCTTCTTATTCCCCAAATCACTCACTAATTTTCCCAAAGAGGTCAAGATCTGCTTAAGCCTCTTAGTCCCATCATGTTCCATAACATTGGCCTTGGTGAAGATCTGCCTCACTCAAGGATTTCCATTTTTCTGTTACAAAGTTCTATTTCCCCAAATAGCCTAAGGTCCCTTACCTTAGCGCTTTCTGGTCACCTCCATATAAATTACTAACTATATTATCTAACTCCCTAATCCGTTTCCATTTCCCCTACTAAAACTATGTATAAATTCCCAAAAATATTAAATATCCCCTCCCTGGCACTATAGCCATATTTTTCCTAAGTCTGGGAAAAAACAGACTATCTGGGGCTGTTTTTAGCCCATCCGAGTCTTAACAGGAGTTAGTTTGACACCTGGTCATACTAACAACCTTTTTCCCCTAGTCCTAACCCTCAAAAACCCATTGTTTCGCCCTTATGCCTAAGTCCCAGGTGTAAATATATTAACCCGCTCGTTTGTACATAACCCAAAACCCATTTTTTAAAGTTTTTAACCCCCCCCCCCCCCCCCCCCGCCGCGCCGTATGAACATTCGCATATTCCCGTGCCCTATCCCTTAACCCTCCGCCGTATCGTCCTTGCCGCCAGCCGTCAGATCTGGCCTGCCCGAGATCTACGGTGGGCGGGCCTTCCCATACGCCAAGAGCTCGAGGATTAGCGTCTGGGAGATGGGCGGTATTGCCGCCGTACTCTCGCCACGCGTCACCTTCCCAGGCGTGGCGGAGCCCCCTCCCCGAAACCACCCTTGCTCCAAGGCGGTGCGCCCAGAAAACCACAAACCGCTCTCCTCTGGGTGACGTAAGCCCCGCGTCATAGTGCTGCGTCATCCGCCTGCGTGGCCTCCTGCCACCGTACCGCCGAGTCACCCTGCCACATCACTGCCACCATGTCCCTTTACCGTACTGCCACGTCACCTCCGTACGTGCTGACGTCATCACGCTGACGTCATCCCGCCACGTCATCCGCCGTACCATGGTCCCACCTGCTGACGTCATCATCAATTTTGAGGCGAAAGGCGAAAATCGTGCTTAGGAAGCCCGGATTCAAATTCTGAGGCAGTTTTTCATGCGCGATTAGCGCCTAGCGCTAATCGCGCATGGCTACGGGAAAAGGGCCGAAATGGAAAATCCCTCATTTCGCAGCCCCCAGCAAGCCCAAAAGGCGCAGAATGACCCGTTTTTCTTCGCGAAGCATTCAGAAAGAAGCAAAAGACAGTTCTGAAGGAGACCGAGGGCCGAACAACGGCCATTAAATTTTGATTTAACGCACAGCACATCAGAGAAGCAGCCCAATTCATTTGTCAAAGAGTATCAGAGGAAAGATGAAGCGACAAAGAGTATCAGTTAAATTTTTAAATGGAAATCTTCAGTTCCCAAAGCAGGTCAGCATTAAATGGCCTCCAGCAGAGTCAAATCAGGAGGTGTAAGCCCATCCCAGCTCTCAAATCACAGTTAAAGCATTTAAAGCCACCAAACCACAATGGAGCAGAAGTCCATGCGCAGTTATTGCAGAAGCACTGCACCAAGCCACCGAGGACAACGCATTAATTTAGTTTTGATACGGCTGCCCTCAGCGCAGCCCATAGATATTTTCTTGCATTTATTGCTGATAGGGTTAGGTTAAAAGTAATCATTTACTTTCAGACCTGTTTAGGTCACAAGCTGTAATAAACAATTTTGGAGAGTTTTCCCTATATATACCACCCTCTGTATTGTTTCAAGGGTTGGTCGATTGATAATTTTCACTAGAGACTCGCACGGTATACCTGATATGTTTTACTTAATCAAAGATTGCTGAAGAGATTGGAGGAACGACTGTCTGCTCTGTGTCTAATGATCTGAGGAAGTGAATGTGGAATCCTTGTGCTGCAACATGGCTCAATAAGTGCTTCTTACCTCTGTTTCCATCATTTCACCATCTAAATAGCAGAAAGAAAGATTAGCTTAGAACTTGTTTAAATGCACTCTAAGCTCAATTTCTGTTGTTTCTTTATGTTTTTCATCTGAACTGAACTAGACATGAATATGAATTCCCTGTGGCTCATATTTACTCTAATTCACATGTGTTTGACAGTTATCTAGGGATTCTTTACTACCCCTAAATAGAGCACACTCACCCTTCTCTGTTAAGCTGATTGAGAGATTCTTAATTGCCTCTCCTTCCTTTGCATTCTTTCCATCCTTTAGACTTGAAAAATTGTTACATGTGCCGCTACCTTGCTCCTTATTCCTCCTGTGACAAAGAAAACGCACCAGCAGTCCTACTCCTTGACTCCATGCCCAATGGTTTGAAACCTCCACACTATACCTGCCTCTTTATCTGAAAACATCAATTTTCCCACCAAAACACAAACAAAACCCCTGAACTCAATAGCTAGCCTAAAATCCCCCTCAACAAAGCTAAACCATAAAGAGAGAGCCCTCTCTGACTGCAGGTGGGCTAGAATCTACAGTCAAAAGTTGGTCTGTGGTTACCTCGGCCGTATCCCTTTACTCCAACCTGAGGGACAACCTGAGTGATAACATAATGGCGACTCCACTAGGGACCTCCTCAGTTAAATTCACGAAACAGGTTGGAAGAATCCACTGAGAAATCAATTTTCTAATTGCTGTATATTCCTTAAAACTACAGATGAAGCCTGAATGTCAGCCAGGTAGCCTTTGAAACTATCTTTGCTTTGCATTGACAGAAGTAAATAAAAGCTGCTTCAGTCAATCTTCATGCTAGTTTTAAACTATAGATAGCGGTTCCAAAATTTGATCAGTTCCTTGCTAGTTCTAAAAACATTCCCAGAAAAATACCAAAAAACAAATTCGGAAGCTGGCTCCTAAAAGGAATCTACGATATACAAGGTCAAATCCAGACCCAAATCCCCCAGCTGCTTTTGAAAATCCGAACCTAATCCCAAAGATCCTTAGGAAGCAAGGGCAAAGAGAAGATTTTGCTGATTTGAGTCCTGAAACAGCTTACCCAAGCTGTGTTCCAACTCCTGTCAAAGTTTTATTCCGTTCAACTCCTACTTCCCCTTGTTCATCATCCACATCTCAGAGCGCTCCATCCACACCTCCATTCACTGCACGTACTACAAATACCACTATTTTTGTTCCAGTTACTTCTGTTAACCCTGTTATCCCCGTTGTCCCACTTATCCCTGCCAATATGGCTAATAGATATGCACCCCTGCAATTGCCTGCTAATCCTGGGGCTTTACCTCAGGAGTACCAATCTAAAATTACCTATTTTGACAGTACCGGTCCTTTCACAGCCCTTCAGCATACCAAAAAGATGCAAGACTATTTTGAAAACTACGAGATAGACGATGATAGCGTGAGAATGAGAATCTTTGTTCAAAGTTTAACCGGTGATGTAAGAACTTGGTTCAGATCACTCGCTGCAAATTCCATAACTACTCCGGATGAGCTTTACCAGTCCTTTACCAACAGATGGGAGAAAAAGAAAGACCCCTTGCACATACTAGCTGAATATGATACAATTAAAAGAGGTCCCCAGGAGACTGTTTTGGAGTACTGTGCAAGATTCAATAATGTCTATAATGCAATACCACAGAACTTAAGACCGCCCCCTAACCTTGCCTTGTACAAATTTCCTGATGGTTTCGACCCGGATATGGCATACCAGTTAAAAGAAAGAGCTCCTCAGACCCTTGCAGACATGCAAAATGTTGCTGTTAGCGTAGAGGCCAACCTAATTGCCAAAAGAAACAGAGCTAGAATGGAAAGAAGAACCACCTTTAAGGAAGAACCCTCAGCCTTTGATCAAAAGCTTGATGCTATTATCAGTGGCCTACAAAGGCTAGGAGAAAGAGTAGAAAGTGTTGAAAGGAGATCATCATGGGAAGGACAGCAGTCCAATACCATAAGGAACCCAAATTTCAGAAAAACACAGAACACAAATACTGGTAGGCCTAACCAAGATCATGACATAAGACCCCCTTTTCAAGATAACTATGTTGAAGGATCTACTTCTAGTGAACCCTTAGAAGACACTCATATGAACCTGATGGATCTAAAGGGTGAACAACAAACTTTTCTGAGCCAAGAAGACCAAGATGAGCATAACTTTAGTCAATTTCAGACTAAGTCTGGTGAGTCTTTTGATTTTAAACAAGGTTATGATACTGCTGTGTATGAAGTCCACAAACAATATAAGCTGAGAACTAGGACCATTGATATTTCTGAACCTAGCAAAACAAAGGATGGCAAACAACCCAACAAGATTAAGAGCAAGGCTGTCATAACAGAACCAGCTGATACAACTGTCCCAAACCCGCATCAAGTGACCATAGAAGACATTACAGAAGCGCAGTCTTCTGTAAATCAGCTTTTGCCACCTTCTTCCTCTGGGCAAAACTCGAACAGCGTTCCAAAAAGCCCTCCTGAAATTGAAAAACCGCAAGCAATCAATTCCCATAACGCTGGTAAACAAGAGCAAATAGCAGATAATTCAAATGAAATAGAAAAAACTGCCATTATCAACACCAAGACTCCATTGGAAAAGCCATTTAATTTAGAGGCAGAAATAGCTAAGTTGAAGATATCCATCCCCCTCTCAGAACTTGCCAAACACGATGTATATAGGCAACAAATTCAAAGGTCACTTCAAATTCCAGAAAACAAAGATGATGTAAATGTTTTGGATGATACTCCTGAACTGTTGTTTGGTCCAGAAGTTAATGGAAAATCAACATATGGACCTATTCCACCCTTTTATGTCAGTCTGCATATACATGACAAAGTTTTGCACAACGCTATGTTTGACTCAGGTGCATCACACAATCTTATGCCCAAAGCAGTTATGGAAAAGTTGAACCTTGATATTACAAGACCCTACAAAGATTTGTACTCATTTGACTCAAGTCAAGTCAAGTGTTTAGGCCTCATCAAAGACTTGTGTGTCTCCCTAGTCCAATATTCCAATAAGACCATCCTCATGGATGTGGTGGTGGCTGACATCCCACCAAAGTATGGTATGCTCCTATCAAGATCATGGGGAGCAAAGCTCCAAGGATCCCTTCAACTAGACCTCTCCTATGCTACTATTTCAGTCTTTGGGCAACCAAAGAGACTGTACAGAGAAACCCTCATGAAATATGTGGTAAGTAGTGAGAGCAAGCCTGAAAATTTTCCCATTTACTCAATCCATTCTGATATGGATTCTTTTATTTTGTTTAATGATAATACAAATTCTCTAACTGATGATGAGCCTTTGGCTCTAGAACAACGAGCACAAATCAATGAAGAATCGGTTGCACATACCCATGAGACTGTCACAACAACTAATGCAACCAGCATGATAGAAGAAACTCCCCAAACAGAAATTTCAAATCTGCCCAATCCTAACATAGCTGAAACTCTTAGCACAAACCACAAGCAAGAAATCACATGGTATTTAGAGTTTGATGGCTCTGTCAACAAGTTAGGAGCAGGGGCAGGTGTTTGGATTCACAATACACATGATAACCATGCGGAGGGTCATGCCTACAGACTGAACTTTAAATGCACAAACAACATGGCAGAGTATGAGGCTCTGTTGTTAGGCCTTAAACTGCTCAAAGCTCTAGGAGCTGCAAAGGTGTCTATTTTAGGAGACTCTGACTTAGTCATACAGCAGATGAAAGGTAACTTTGTAACCAATGACAATAGAATGAGGGCCTATAGGACTGCTGCCACTAATATACTCAATGCATTCACTGAATTCAAGCTTGATAAGATTTCAAGAAATCACAACATTCACGCTCACAGCCTAGCCACCTTTGCTAGTACATGCAAGCTTCCTTTTGACCCAAACCATCACTTCACAGCTGAAATAAAACATAGGCCCGCTGTCCCAAATAACGTTAAAGATTGGCAAGTGTTTGAAAATGACGCCCAGATCAACAATTTCCTCACCCTTGAGCATGAGTTTTCAAATATTAACATTGACATGGATGCTATGACAGATGACCAACAGCAAACAACTGAAGATCAGTGGAAAAACCAACAGGCTGTAACAGCTGCAACAGCCAAACAAATTCTGAACCCGACTGTTTTTGACAAAACAAATATAGAACAGCTGGAACAAATGCACTCGGAAGAAACAGATAAGACAGAGGCTGAGATAATTGACTTAAAAGATAATTTTCTGCCTGCTGGCCTAACCCCATTAGAAGACATGTTTGACGCCAATGACGTTCCCAGAAAGCCAAAATTGCAACCATTGAATGCGGCTATAGAAGAACACAACATTGGGACAACAGAAATCCCAAAATGATCAAATTGTCAAGAAATTTACCACCTGATCAAAAGCCCAAGTATATTGATTTGTTCAAAGAATTCCAAGATGTATTTGCTTGGAGTTATGAGGATTTGAAATCCTATGACACCTCGGTGATCCAACACACAATTCCCTTAAAACCAAATCAGAAACCCTTCAAGCAGAAACTTAGAAGAATTAACCCTATGCTTCTTCCCCCAATCGAGAAGGAAGTAAAGAGGATGTTTGAAGCAGGCATAATAGCACCCATCAGATTTTCTGAATGGGTATCCAATCTTGTTCCCACAAGAAAGAAGACAGGTGAGATTAGACTTTGTGTAGATCTGAGAAATTTAAACCAAGTCTCCCTAAAAGACCACTATCCTTTGCCCAAAATGGACCACATCCTACAAAGGGTAGTGGGGTCATCTAGAATCTCTTTGCTAGATGGCTTTTCAGGTTTCAACCAAATACTTGTTCACCCGGATGACCAAGACAAGACAGCCTTTACCACACTGTGGGGAACATTTAAGTATGTTAAGATGCCATTCGGACTCAAAAACGCCTGTGCTACCTTTCAAAGAGCAATGGATATTGCTTTTGCCAAAGAAATACATGACTTCCTAGTTGTCTATCTTGATGACCTGACCCCTTTTTCAAAATCTGATGAAGAGCACCTCAAGCATCTTAGGCAAATATTCATGACATGCAGGAAATATGGCATTTCCTTGAACCCCAAGAAGTCTCTCTTTGGCCTTGAAGAAGGCAAATTACTTGGCCACATCATATCAAAAGATGGGATTAGAATAGATCCTGAAAGAATCCAAGCCATACTCCAAATCCCATATCCAAGAAACATAAAAGAGCTACAAGCATTCCTTGGGAAAATCAACTTCCTAAGAAGATTTATTCCAAATTTAGCTGAACTGATACGACTATTAAGCAATATGTTAAAAAAGGATGCCAAGGTAAAATGGTCTCTCGAAACCAAGCAAGCATTTGAGAGTATCAAAACGGCCTTAACCCAAACCCCTGTCCTCACCAGCCCACAATTTGACAAAGATTTTATCATCTTTTCGTTTGCATCTGATCATACTATAGCTGTTGTCCTTTTGCAAAGAGATGAACAGGGAGCTGAAAAGCCGATTGCATTTTTCAGCCGAGCCTTAAGAGATGCCCCTTTGAAGTACCCAATCATGGAAAAGCAGGCCTACGCACTGGTTAAGGCCATCAAGGATTTCAGAATCTATATTTTATATTCACATGTGACTGCCTATGTCCCACACGCTGCTGTAAAAGACATACTGACCCAAGAGGGATTAGAAGGCAAAAGAGGCAAGTGGATAGCAAACATCCTTGAGTATGACATAGAAATAAAACCAACCAAGCTGATAAAGGGACAAGGTTTAGCCAAACTGATGTCCGAAACAAACTTTCAAGCCCTAGACATTAACCAGCTGGACAATGAACAGGAGCTGGCGACTCCACAGATCAGTGAGACCTTTTTGCAATCTCCATGGTATGCTGATATATGTTATGTACTGTTAAACCTGTTCGCTCCCCCAGGATTGTCCAGAACCAAGAAAAGATTTTTGAAAATGAAGGCCTTATTATTTTGGAGAAATCATGAAGGTATATTGCTTAATTGTTTAACCATGAATGAAACTAACAATGTCGTGAAAGAATTCCATGCAGGTGACTGTGGAGGACATCTATATTGGAAGTCCACTGCGGATAAAATTTTAAGGGCTGGTTTCTATTGGCCCACTCTTTTTGCAGATGTAAAAAAGTTTTCCATGACATGTCACAAATGCCAAATCTTTGAGGGTAAGAGAAAGTTATTGCCCCTGCCCCTTAAACCTATCTCAACAGAAAAGCCTTTTCAACAATGGGGTCTTGACTTCATTGGAGAAATTCATCCCTCTTCCTCAGGCCAACACAAGTGGATTTTAACAGCCACTGACTATTTCACTAAGTGGGTTGAAGCCATTCCCTGTAGGCAAGCAAATGACACCATCATTATCCAATTCCTTGAGTGCAATATCCTTTCTAGATTTGGCTGCCCCGAGAAAATCATCACTGACAACGCCGCTGCCTTTAAGTCCAAAAAGATGATCAGTTTCTGCCATAAGTTCCATATCACCCTGGGCCACTCTACAGCTTATTACCCTCAAGGTAATGGCTTAGCCGAATCATCTAACAAAAGTCTCATCAACATCATAAAGAAAGTGCTGGAAGAGAACAAGAAGAACTGGCATAAAAAGCTGGTAAATGCCCTATGGGCAGATAGACTTTCAAGCAAGAGATCCATTGGAATGAGCCCTTATGAGCTAGTATATGGCATGGAGGCCAGATTTCCTTCATCCCTGGGCATTCCTACTATCAAACTGTTACAGGAAATTCAGGCTGAACCAAATGACATTCAAAGAAGAGTTAATCAGACCATTCATCTTCAGCAAACCAGAGAACAAGTTTATGACAGAGCTCAAATTTTGCAAGAAAAGCTTAAAAAGATGTTTGATAAGAGAGCTAAGGCTGAGGATTTCAGCATTGATGACAAAGTTCTAAGGTGGGACTCACGAAGAGAAGACAAGGGCAAACATGCCAAGTTTGATTTTTTATGGAGAGGGCCATTTGTTATTTCTGTTGTTCAGGGAAATAACACTTATTTTCTCAAATCTATAGAGGGCAATACTGCTGAAGAAGGCCCTGTGAATGGCCGTATGCTGAAACATTACCATGACCCCTTTTAAGGGACACAATGCAAGCTTTGTATATATTTTTTGTACAGTGATATTTGTATATATCAACACTTCGTTTTCATTTTTATATAAGCAAATCAATTGTCAAGGAAGCAGCAGTAAATTTTGTGAAAACCCAGCCAATACAAGTGTTCCAGTTTTAAAAGCTCTGTCTCTGCACTAACCTCAACAAAACAGCAAGAATGGCACAGTTACATCAACCAAATCATGGCAAAGGGGAGCTGTTTGCGGTCTTCAGTCAAAGGTAGCAAAACAGAGCAGTATTTTCAGTTCACATCAGCACCCGTGCTCAAAGCAAAAACAAGGCAAGCATATCAGTTTTGATCCATGTTGTGAAAATGTTTCAAAGGTACAAAGCTCAAGCAACATTCTACATAATAGCAAGCACACAGAAGAAAGCAGGCAGTGCTATGCATTTCACAACAATTCAGTTGGGGAAGAGTGTTGTTCTTATTCCAAATTTTCAATTACTTAAACAGTCAACACAGAGAAGTTTTTCAGTCCACAGCAACCATAGAAGATCAAGGCAGTCTGACCTGCTGTTCTTGGCTTTTCACAAGGAAAAGCCATCCCCAAGTGGAGCCACTGTTAGCCTCCTGTTGCAACAGGTGTTCATGTTTCATGATTGACATTTTTACATGCCAAATATGTCATCTTTCATGCTGCAAGGTTCCATATTTCCTTAAAGAGGCCAAAGAAGAAGTCATAAAAGTGTGCTAGTCCAAATGCCACTGCTGTATTCCAATTTTGATGGGTGGTTTCATTTTGATAAGTTCTTTAGGTTAAGGGAAGGCCAAATAGTTTAACCTTGGTCTCTCTAGGTTTCAATTTCCTGTTTTAGAATATAGAGAATGATATCTGTCCAAACAGCTTAATCTTGGCAGATTTGTAGATAGGTAGAGAATCAAAGGAGCCCAATCGCTTAATCTGGGCCCTTGGCAGAAATAAGTGTAGATTTAGATAGGAAGGCAATCAAAAGAAAAAATTGTAAAGCTGGGTCTGCAAGTCTAAGTGCACCCAATCCAAAAGAAGAAAAAATGCTAGGAAAGTAGGCTGGGTAGGTAGTTTTTGAGGTTGCAGAAGGATGATTCATGATCAATTTTGTGTTTATAAGTGTTATATCTTTTCAGATCACAGTCATGATGTAGTTTTTTACCTGAAGGAGCTCAAGCTGGACATAACTAACTCCCCTCTCTTCTTATTCCCCAAATCACTCACTGATTTTCCCAAAGAGGTCAAGATCTGCTTGAGCCTCTTAGTCCCATCATGTTCCATAACATTGGCCTTGGTGAAGATCTGCCTCACTCAAGGATTTCCATTTTTCTGTTACAAAGTTCTATTTCCCCAAATAGCCTAAGGTCCCTTACCTTAGTGCTTTCTGGTCACCTCCATATAAATTACTAACTATATTATCTAACTCCCTAATCCGTTTCCATTTCCCCTACTAAAACTATGTATAAATTCCCAAAAATATTAAATATCCCCTCCCTGGCACTATAGCCATATTTTTCCTAAGTCTGGGAAAAAACAGACTATCTGGGGCTGTTTTTAGCCCATCCGAGTCTTAACAGGAGTTAGTTTGACACCTGGTCATACTAACAACCTTTTTCCCCTAGTCCTAACCCTCAAAAACCCATTGTTTCGCCCTTATGCCTAAGTCCCAGGTGTAAATATATTAACCCGCTCGTTTGTACATAACCCAAAACCCATTTTTTAAAGTTTTTAACCCCCCACCCCGTCGCGCCGTATGAACATTCGCATATTCCCACGCCCTGTCCCTTAACCCTCCGTCGTATCGTCCTTGCCGCCAGCCGTCAGATCTGGCCCACCCGAGATCTACGGTGGGCAGGCCTTCCCATACGCCAAGAGCTCGAGGGTTAGCATCCGGGAGATGGGCGGTATTGCTGCCGTACTCCCGCCACGCGTCACCTTCCCAGGCGTGGCGGAGCCCCCCTCCCCGAAACCACCCTTGCTCCAAGGTGGTGCGCCCAGAAAACCACAAACCGCTCTCCTCTGGGTGACGTAAGCCCCGCGTCATAGTGCTGCGTCATCCGCCTGCATGGCCTCCTGCCACCGTACCACCGAGTCACCCTGCCACATCACTGCCACTGTGTACCTTCACCGTACTGCCACGTCACCTCCATACGTGTTGACGTCATCACGCTGACGTCATCCCGCCACGTCATCCGTCGTACCATGGTCCCACCTGCTGACGTCATGCTGACGTCATCATCAATTTTGAGGCGAAAGGCGAAAATCGTGCTTAGGAAGCCCGGATTCAAATTCTGAGGCAGTTTTTCATGCGCGATTAGCGTAATCGCGCATGGCTACGGGAAAAGGGCCGAAATGGAAAATCCCTCATTTCGCAGCCCCCAGCAAGCCCAAAAGGCACAGAATGACCCGTTTTTCTTCGCGAAGCATTCAGAAAGAAGCAAAAGACAGTTCTGAAGGAGACCGAGGGCCGAACAGCGGCCATTAAATTTTGATTTAACGCACAGCACATTAGAGAAGCAGCCCAATTCATTTGTCAAAGAGTATCAGAGGAAAGATGAAGCGGCAAAGAGTATCAGTTAAATTTTTAAATGGAAATCTTCAGTTCCCAAAGCAGGTCAGCATTAAATGGCCTCCAGCAGAGTCAAATTAGGAGGTGTAAGCCCATCCCAGCTCTCAAATCACAGTTAAAGCATTTAAAGCCACCAAACCACAATGGAGCACAAGTCCATGCGCAGTTAATGCAGAAGCACTGCACCAAGCCACCGAGGACAACACATTAATTCAGTTATGATACTGCCGCCCTCAGCGCTGATGAGGCCCAATTTTGGGTAACAATTTGGGCTCATTTGGCCTACTTACCTTGCTCAACCCTTCATCTTTTATCACTTATTTATTCATTTCTTGGTATATTCGTGTTATTTGTAGGAAGAAGGGCAGGCATTATATCTATGTGGCTAATACATGATGATTTCAGGTTTTTTGGCATTAAAGGGAGCAAAGACCACGCAAATGGAGACAAGGAGACAGCCAAGGTGGCATTGCGGGTTTTTAGGGAGGTTGTCCACAGTCTTGATGACCTTCCTCGTGATTTCCACCCTAACTCCGAGCTCCAACAGCTCTCCCCACCGAGCTTAAAGGCAGCCAACGGATTCTACAGGAACAGCAGTTTAACTTTTAGTTGGACAGCCAAGCTCCACTAATTGAGGAAGCCAGCGTGGTCCTCACCATGTATAAATATTAAGGCTGTAGCCTTTGATAGGAGCTTTTTGAACCCTTGAACTATTGTTGCAATTTCTAAGCACGAGCTACAACTCGGTTTTTGCTTTGTGTAAGCCAGTTTTGGCATGTTGTTAGACTCATGATTATTTAATAAAGGCAGGTAGATTTGGATCCAATCCTGAGTTCTTAAGAGGAGCTATAACTCTCAGGTTAGGGCCCAACCTGAGAGCAATAGACCTCCTTTTCCTTGTATTGTTACTTGTCTTTCCTTTCAGCACTTCATTTCCTTGCTTTGACATGCATTTGAAAAACACAGTCTGCTGATTTAATTTCTTTAATGTGATTGAGTAGGATTAGTTCATGGTTAAAGTGCTTTCAATAGCTTAGATTAGAGTAGGAGGATTAGCATTCATTAGAGCTCCAAGAAAAGGTTGACAGTGCACTCACTGCCATCTCTGTTTAGAGATTGGGGTGTAGACCGTACCAACCACCAAAAAAACGCAGTCTTATACGTTCATGCAAGCTGCAACACAATCATTTCAGTCATAGAACCGTCCATGCATTCTGATCTTGAGCAATACTTTTTCATTCCAACACCATGCACGATTTTTCTCTGAAGCTTACATTGTTGTTCGTTGGTTTAATAACACAGTTAGAATAGGTGAATGAATTCTCGGTTTTGTGCAGATTTGTTTCCTTTACACTGCGTTGCATCACTCTGTTATCTTCTTCTTCTTCTCAACCGCGCCCAAGTCACCTACCCATCCTCTGTTCAGCTCGTTTGCCTTCCAACCCTTCTACTTTTCACGTAGCTCCATCTTTTTAACCTTTCGTTGCTTCCACCCTTCTACTCACCAACCAACTGTACCCACTCTTTCTCCATCTCATATCTCTGTCCCTGAGCCATCACAAGCTCCCTTTCCATCCTACCTATCCACCCATACAGCTCCTCGACTTCTCCATCACCCAAAACTCCAACTATAAAACATCCTGTAGAAGTTAGCAGACTTCCTGTAGAAATCCCGAGCTTCCTGTAGGATCCCCTGCAGACATCCTGTAGAAGCCTGCAAACTCGGTTGCCGAGCACCTGAACGTTGTGGACTTCTGTGGAATGATGTTTTGGATCCCCTGGAACCTCTCCTAGCCCTCCTGACCTTTCCCAAGCTTTCTTTCCCTTCGAACTACCCCTGCACAGTCAAAACCCAATCAGAAACAAAATCATAATAACTCCAACCACTTAAGCAAAAATATAAAAACATGTTTTCCTCAATGGAAGTAGTTTAAATTCATGCATCTCATATCACTAGAAGTGATGGCATCATTGTTAGAAGTTGCATTCTCATCGTTGCATTGTAAGGATTAAGCTAGTCAGATTAGGGTTTACTAGGGTTTCCATGTTTGGTTGGCTTTTCAGTTCATTCTTGCAAAGTAGGTTAATTTCCTTTGAGATAGTCTTCGTCCATCATCTAGAAAGCTTCTTCTGAGAACATATAGAAGTTGGCTTGAGCCCTAGCGAACTTGTGTCAGCTGACCAAGTGACAGCTGCGACAAGAGCTAGTACTTGTGCATACAGCACCGTCGCTTCCAAGTTTGTTACGAACTACCGGGTTGATAAAATTAGAGAAGGAAGCCCCAGGAGTTGTAGCATTATTGCTACAATACTGGAGCCCACCATCTTTTTGGCGCCGTTGTCGGGGAAGCGTCAGAGTATTGGTGATTGTCGCTTTTCTTCTATTTTCCACTACAATCTTCTGCTAAGTAGTTTATTTCATTTCCATTATGCAATTTCGTTTATGCAAAAGTAGATTAGCATTTCCCGCTTTCATAGATTAGCATTTCAATTCCGCAATTTCATTTCTGCAAGCGTAGATTAGCATTTCAATTTCGCAAGCGTAGACTAGCATTTCATTCCTGCAATTTCATTTGAGCAAAATAGATTAGTCCTTTCCTGCTTTCATTTCAATTCCGCATTTTCATTTCAGCAAGATAGTTAGTTGTAGTTCAATCTATTTTAGTTTTGCAGGTACCAGAGAAAAAAAAACGAAAGTAATCAAAAGTCTTTCCATTTCATGCCTTGTAGGAGTAGAGATAAGTTAGAAAAATGATTGCACAACACCCCCACTGCTTCACACAGCCAACCTTCTCTCTCTTCTTCGATGGCTGTGATTAAAGAACCCTTAGGTGGACAGCAAGACACATTTGAAGAACCTCAAGGGAAGAAGGAAAAAAAAACCATTCCTCTGGAGCAAATGGCTACAAGCATAAATGTTGGGAGCAGTCCCTTGTCCAAAAACGAATTTGAAGATCAAATAGAAGATTTCAAGAGTGATATGAGGCAGTTTCTTGCCATGCAATTGGATACCCTGTGGATCCAAAAGAAGCAAGAGGAAGCCAAGAGGGCTTTGGTCATCTTTTGTCCTAGGTGCATTAGAAAGCATCCTAGGAACGAATTTCCAATGCACTCCCTAGAAGTGTGTTTTGTCTGTGAAGAATACCATCCTACGAATCAGTGCCCTTCCTTGCCTGGACTTAAAGTTGCATATCAAAGAGTTAAAGGAGCCACTGAACCACTCTATCATATGAACCAAAGGAGGCCGCCTGGACCTAAATCTTACCAGCAGGAACTGCAAGGGACACCTGAGACCTATTATGACCCCTATCAAGCCACTTTCATGCCTTCTTGGGGTCCCCCTGCTCATCCTTCCTGGTTCACACCTCCTCCTTGTTACTTCACAGATCCATATTATGCCCAACCAGTTGCTCATTCATTTCACTCTTATGCTCAGCCACAGCCTCAGTGGAATGCACCTTATCAGGGGTGGAGGCCCCAGTACAACTCTCATCCCGCTCATTCTCCTCCACCACCTGCTCAACCGCAACCATCGCCTCCTCCTCCACCAAGGCAACCCCAAATGCCTACCCAACCACAATGCCATCCATCTCCATCTCAATTTCACACCTCCACTCAACTACCCGTACCATTTCCAAAGCCATACAATGGAGTAGCTCAACCCAATTGCAAAGCTGAGGCACAACATGTGCAAATGACTCCTTTTGAGCTCAACGATGTTCACCAAAGCTCAGGAAGAGTGTTGCAAAACAGAGATTATATTGACAACATTGAAGGACCAAAGGAAAAAGAATATTCCAAAGAGGAGATCAAAGAACCATGGGCTGCACTTGATGAAGAGAAGAGATCAGAATTAGAGATCGAGAGAGATCCCTCATGGTTACCATCAAATCTTCCATGTATTCAAGAGAAAGATCAGCAAAAAGAGGAAGATGAGAAAGTCATGTTAGAAGGTGACATGAAGAATGATCCAGATCAGCAAAAGAACCAAGGATATCAAAGCTATATTGAGATATGGTTTCAGACGATCACTAAGTTGCAGTAGTACTCTCTTCCTCATCTATGTTTGATCCCTTCAAAGTCAGATCATTTGGTCTCTAAAGTCCGGATAGTTGTCCAAGCATGCATTTCAAGCCTTCACATCATTTTTTCTCTAATCTCGATGTGCACATGGCTCCACTGGAAGTATTCTTATACTTGAAAATGATTTTGTTTTTCAAGTAGGGTAGGGTAGAAAAAAAGGAAAAAAAGAGAAAAAAATGAAAATAAGAAGAAAATAAAAATCTAAGGTGAAAACCTCCTCGGAGGCGCCTTAGATTGTTTCATTGATTGAAAACCTCCATGAGGCGGTCAATGGGTTGGAAAAAAGAGAAAATAAAAAGGCAATAAGATATTTGGGTGAAAACCTCCCTTGGAGGCGCCCAAGGCAGGCAATTAGGGTGAAAACCTCCATGAGGCGCCCTAGTTGTTTTTCAAAAAGAAAAAAGAGAAAAAAAAAAAAAAACAATGAAAAAAGGCAAGGACAGCAAGTTCATAATGTGAAATTGCATGCAGGTTGCAGGTGTTCTATGGAGGAGAGGAAGCCTCTCAACTCAAAGCTAAGGATCCTTATCATGCTGTCAGGAGACCTCACCAGCACCTCCTCCAAGAATACTCCTTTTCTCCAAGGTATGTGCACAATTTCATCACGGCTTGAGTTTTCTACAGGAAGATGCAGATTTTCTACAGGAAGATGCAGATTTTCTACAGGAAGGTGCAGACTTTCTACAGGAAACGCAAACTTTCTACAGGAAGCTCTGTATTTCTACAGGAAACTTCCTGTAGAAGTTCGGGACGGCCCAGAATCCATTCTATGAGGAGATCTAACGACTAAGGATCGGTTCGGACGCATGCAAGCTATTGTTGTCACCCTTGCACACTGTTGTCACCTCGTTCTACCATCCTTGTCGACATGCAATGAAGTTACCTGCACTAGCAAAGCAGATCGTTGAGTATCAAAGAGAAAGCAATTTTTAAATGGAAAAAAGCGCTGAGATCTCATACCATATCCATCCCAGTCATCCATGAGCTCTGGAAGCGGGATCGTGAGGCCAAATCCTTCGTCGTGCAGCATGCACCCGAGGAGGAAGAACGGTTACAAGACATCCTGCGGGAGTCCTGTAACAGTTAAGCCCGCTAGGGTGTACACCAATCACAGCGCTGGCCATATGCAACGAAAACGCGGGCGCATGCAGCCAAGCATCAAATCCATCGTCGGCAGCCTGTAAACATGAACCTCCGGGCCTGTGCAAATTCATCAGCGGCAGATAGATCCACTCATCATCGTCCAAAAACTGAAAAATCGCGTTGCAGCCACGCAGGTAAGTGTCTCGACCCTTTCTTCCGTCAGATTGCATGAATTTTACTTTGAATTGTTTGCAAAGTGTGAAGTGAATGGGTTGAGCGGCTGTATGGCCAGTTGACTGGCCACGTCGACCAGTTAATGGTCCAGTCAGATGTTTGGGTGGCGGCCGTGACAAAAGGAATGGGCAGCACACACGTGAGAGCAATCCTGTCGGGAAAAAACGTATTTAGCAGAAGAGATGGCGGCGGATCTGCTGGGGGATGATGCGGCAGTAAGTGAACTAGCAGACAAATGATGGAACGACGTCATCCAACAGTCCGGCGGGGACAGCTCACCCCCGCGCCACGGATTCCGCCGATTCAAATCTAATCGGCTAGATTGCCCCATGCATTTATCATTCACCGTTTGGAACTCGAGTGATCATCCGGATCCCTCTGCAGTTCGATACGCCGAGCCTTTGGCTATCAGAACGCCTGTGAAGCAACACCGAGAGCGCAGACCAACTGCAGTCTTTCCCAGAAATCACGCGCTGCTCCTACAGGAAAGCTGTTTCTACAGGAAGGCGGGTTCCTCACGTAAAAAGGTGGCAGATAAAAAGGTAAACCTGAACTCTCCATGCAATTGGCTTTTGAAGGTGGCAGAATCGTCGTCTACAGTCTGGTCGTAGGAAATTGTTGCAATTGTTGTCTGCTGTGCATAAACTGTCGTTCTACAGGATGTCAGTGTAATTAAGCTGTGTTAAGGTCCTCAGAGATAAGCTTCGTGGATTATGTGCATGACAGAAGCGTAATTCTACGCTCTGTCTCAGTAGACCAAATTTCTTCCGCATTTGCCACCTCTAGTTAAAGCAACAGTTTTCATCATGCCGGGTGGGTTTATTAGACGGGAACCCACTGATTCAACCAAGTTAAGGGAAAATCTTGAGGTAGTGGAGCTCTTCACACGGGTGCAATGGATATCCTTCTGTGACAAATTGCAGGGTTATGACGACGAAGTGGTAGAAGAATTTTTACAAGCTCTGAGGTCGAAATCTAAAACATTGGCCACCGTGAACTTCAGGGGCCTAAGCCTCAAGCTCACCCCGCAATATATCAGTCGAATTACTGAACTTCCAATGGGTTTGCCATGGGATAAGGAAGAAAGGAAGTTGAGCCAGCAGGCCAAGAAAGAATTCTTCCCCCCAGAGGAGGAATTCTCGGAGGACAAAAATGGGGTGCGTAGAACCAGTTTGTTGCCACCATGGAATGAAGTTAGCCTGTAGATCATGAAGTATATAACCTGTGAAGGCCGTTTTAGCATTGTGTACGGGTATCACTTTCGGTTGCTCACTAAATTAAGGCACCAGATTGATCTTCCTGTAGAAAATAAACTGAGCATCCCTTATTTCCTGCTACAGTCTCTAATTGAGTGTGCCACAAAGTTAAAAGAAGGCATACCCGACCAGGTGGCCCACCATGGATTGATCAAACTTCTCGTGGAGGATGCGCTTCATTCATATAAGGTTCCCCTCTCATGGGAAGAATTCAGAAATTTGACAAGAGATGGAGACATAAGGATGTTGACTGAAGAAAGTGGTTCCTCCAGCAGTGAGGAAAAATAATTAGTGGCTGCGGGAAAGAAAGAAACAGGCTAGAAGACCCCGACCACAGTGCAGAAGAAAGAACAAAGGAGGAAGCACGAGAAAAAGGATGACACAGAAAAAGGTGACACACCCATCTTGTCAGCAAGAGAGAAAAGGTTGCAAGGCAGAACGGACAAAGCTGAGAAGGTCCACACCAGCAAAAGTACCTCATCAGCACCCGCAACCAAACCAAAAAGCAAAAATCATGTAGCAAAGCAAGCCAAGGTGGTGACACTGTGTCTACAGGAAAGCAGAAACAGGCTTCTACAGGAAGCCCGAAAACAGAAAAAGGGTCTTCTACAGGAAGCCCGAAATTGACTAAAACAGGGTCTTCTACAGGAAGCCCTGAAAAAGTGAAGCCCAAGGAGAAGAAGGCGGACATTCTAGCAAGGGAGGCAGCAGCTGTGCTGGCCGCCCTCAGCACGCCACCTAAGCCAAAAGAGAAGAGAAAGAGGGAGACCCCTCTATACTTTAAAGCTCGAAGAAGTGACAGAATAAAGACGGGCAAGCCACAGCCTCCATCCAGCAGCCAAATCACTACAGGGGATGCCCCTACTTCACCCAGTGAGAAGTCCCCCTCGAAGATATCGGTCACCTACGAGAGGGGGAGCCCAAAAACAACTACTTGGAAAGGAAGGTTAGACCAATCGGCTTCAAAAGCCCAGCCCAAGGTCAAGAAAACAAAGAAGAGGGAAGGAACGGCACCCTCATCGCCACCAAGGGCAGAACAGGCAGAGCCACCAAAGGTAGGAGAGAAAGAGCATATTCCGGAGCCTAGTTCTCGGCCAAGGACAAGAAGCTGGAGCAAAATTGCTCAAGGATGAGCAAATATTTTAGCTGGGGGGTGATGATGAGCCCCAATTTTTGGTAACAATTTGTGCTCATTTGGCCTACTTACCTTGCTCAACCCTTCATCTTTTATCACTTATGCATTCATTTCTTGGTATATTCGTGTTATTTGTAGGAAGAAGGGTAGGCATTATATCTATGTGGCTAATACATGATGATTTCAGGTTTTTTGGCATTAAAGGGAGCAAAGACCACGCAAATGGAGACAAGGAGACAGCCAAGGTGGCATTGCGGGTTTTTAGGGAGGTTGTCCACAGTCTTGATGACCTTCCTCGTGATTTCCACCCTAACTCCGAGCTCCAATAGCTCTCCCCACCGAGCTTAAAGGCAGCCAACGGATTCTACAGGAACAACAGTTTAACTTTTAGTTGGACAGCCAAGCTCCACTAATTGAGGAAGCCAGCGTGGTCCTCATCATGTATAAATATTAAGGCCGTAGCCTTTGATAGGAGCTTTTTGAACCCTTGAACTATTGTTGCAATTTCTAAGCACGAGCTACAGCTCGGTTTTTGCTTTGTGTAAGCCAGTTTTGGCATGTTGTTAGACTCATGATTATTTAATAAAGGCAGGCAGATTTGGATCCAATCCTGAGTTCTTAAGAGGAGCTATAGCTCTTAGGTTAGGGCCCAACCTGAGAGCAATAGACCTCCTTTTCCTTGTATTGTTACTTGTCTTTCCTTTCAGCACTTCATTTCTTTGCTTTGACATGCATTTGAAAAACACAGTCTGCTGATTTAATTTCTTTAATGTGATTGAGTAGGATTAGTTCATGGTTAAAGTGCTTTCAATAGCTTAGATTAGAGTAGGAGGATTAGCATTCATTAGAGCTCCAAGAAAAGGTTGACAGTGCACTCACTGCCATCTCTGTTTAGAGATTGGGGTGTAGACCGTACCAACCACCAAAAAAACGCAGTCTTATACGTTCATGCAAGCTGCAACACAATCATTTCAGTCATAGAACCGTCCATGCATTCTGATCCTGAGCAATACTTTTTCATTCCAACACCATGCACGATTTTTCTCTGAAGCTTACATTGTTGTTCGTTGGTTTAATAACACAGTTAGAATAGGTGAATAAATTCTCGGTTTTGTGCAGATTTGTTTCCTTTACACTGCGTTGCATCACTCTATTATCTTCTTCTTCTTCTCAACCACGCCCAAGACACCTACCCATCCTCTGTTCAGCTCGTTTGCCTTCCAACCCTTCTACTTTTCACGTAGCTCCATCTTTTTAACCTTTCGTTGCTTCCACCCTTCTACTCACCAACCAACTGTACCCACTCTTTCTCCATCTCATATCTCTGTCCCTGAGCCATCACAAGCTCCCTTTCCATCCTACCTATCCACCCATACAGCTCCTCGACTTCTCCATCACCCAAAACTCCAACTATAAAACATCCTGTAGAAATCCCGAGCTTCCTGTAGGATCCCCTGCAGACATCCTGTAGAAGCCTGCAAACTCGGTTGCCGAGCACCTGAACGTTGTGGACTTCTGTGGAATAATGTTTTGGATCCCCTGGAACCTCTCCTAGCCCTCCTGACCTTTCCCAAGCTTTCTTTCCCTTCGAACTACCCCTGCACAGTCAAAACTCAATCAGAAACAAAATCATAATAACTCCAACCACTTAAGCAAAAATATAAAAACATGTTTTCCTCAATGGAAGTAGTTTAAATTCATGCATCTCATATCACTAGAAGTGATGGCATCATTGTTAGAAGTTGCATTCTCATCGTTGCATTGTAAGGATTAAGCTAGTCAGATTAGGGTTTACTAGAGTTTCCATGTTTGGTTGGTTTTTCAGTTCATTCTTGCAAAGTAGGTTAATTTCCTTTGAGATAGTCTTCGTCCATCATCTAGAAAGCTTCTTCTGAGAACATATAGAAGTTGGCTTGAGCCCTAGCGGACTTGTGCCAGCTGACCAAGTGACAGCTGCGACAAGAGCTAGTACTTGTGCATACAGCACCGTCGCTTCCAAGTTTGTTACGAACTACCGGGTTGATAAAATTAGAGAAGGAAGCCCCAGGAGTTGTAGCATTATTGCTACAATACTGGAGCCCACCAAGCGCAGCCCATAGATATTTTCTTGCATTTATTGCTGATAGGGTTAGGTTAAAAGTAATCATTTACTTTCAGACCTGTTTAGGTCACAAGCTGTAATAAACAATTTTGGAGAGTTTTCCCTATATATACCACACTCTGTATTGTTTCAAGGGTTGGTCGATTGATAATTTTCACTAGAGACTCGCACGATATACCTGATATGTTTTACTTAATCAAAGATTGCTGAAGAGATTGGAGGAACGACTGTCTGTTCTGCGTCTAATGATCTGAGGAAGTGAATGTGGAATCCTTGTGTTGCAACAGGGCTCAATAAGTGCTTCTTACCTCTGTTTCCATCATTTCACAATCTAAATAACAGAAAGAAAGATTAGCTTAGAACTTGTTTAAATGCACTCTAAGCTCAATTTCTGTTGTTTCTTTATGTTATTCATCTGAACTGAACTAGACATGAATATGAATTCCCTGTGGCTCATATTTACTCTAATTCACATGTGTTTGACAGTTATCTAGGGATTCTTTACTGCCCCTAAATAGAGCACACTCACCCTTCTCTATTAAGCTGATTGAGAGATTCTTAATTGCCTCTCCTTCCTTTGCATTCTTTCCATCCTTTAGACTTGAAAAATTGTTACATGTGCAGCTACCTTGCTCCTTATTCCTCCTGTGACAAAGAAAACGCACCAGCAGTCCTACTCCTTGACTCCATGCCCAATGGTTTGAAACCTCCACACTATACCTGCCTCTTTATCTGAAAACATCAATTTTCCCACCAAAACACAAACAAAACCCCTGAACTCAATAGCTAGCCTAAAATCCCCCTCGACAAAGCTAAACCATAAAGAGAGAGCCCTCTTTGACTGCAGGTGGGCTAGAATCTGCAGTCAAAAGTTGGTCTGTGGTTACCTCGGCCGTATCCCTTTACTCCAACCTGAGGGACAACCTAAGTGATAACAGGTGGTGATCCAGTGTGATTGCAGAGAACTCTTTTTCACCGTAAATTGGAAAAAGAAAACAGAGATTGAGGACTCCTTGTCCTAGATCCTGCCGATTTTGAAGAAATAGAAGCTAAAGCGGATTGTTGCTCTGTAAGTGTTGTTTGAGATTTGAAATCTCCTGGCAGAGGAAGATTTCTGGTAATGATTAGTTGTGTTGCCCGAGAAGTGAGGTTCCTTTGTTGTAAAAGTCTATGCTCTTTCCTTTCACAACCATTGTCACAAAGGACTTCTTAACTTGTTAAGGAACTCACTGTAATAACAAATTAGAACTGGCGAGAATTCATCTTGGACCCTGACGACTTGGTTACACCTCGGCCTCCTCTGGAGCAATCATGGGATTTCACAGCTGAAAATTCTTCTGCGGCCGGCCAAATGTGTTATGGTAAAAGTGATAAATCGAGTAAGCAAACAGAAGGAAATGCACTCAAAAGGCAAATCTAGAAATATGCACAACCTTAAGAAGGTGAGTGGTGATCCGGTGTGATTGCAAACAACTCTTTTTCACTGTAAATTGGAAAAAAAAATAGAGATTGAGGACTCCTTGTCCTAGATCCTGGTGATTTTGAAGAAATAGAAGCTAAAGTGGACTGTTGCTATGTAAGTATTGTTTGAGATTTGAAATCCCCTGGCAGAGGAAGATTTCTGGTAAAGATTAGTTGTGTTGCCCGAGAAGTGAGGTTCCTTTGTTGTACAAGTCTATGCTCTTTCCTTTCACAACCATTGTCACAAAGGACTTCTTAACTTGTTAAGGAACTCACTCTAATAACAAATTAGAACTAGGGAGAATTCATCTTGGACCCTGACGACTTGGTTACACCTCGGCCTCCTCCGGAGCAGTCATGGGATTTCACAGCTGAAATTTCTTCTGCGGCCGACCATGGGGTTATCGGCCTATCATTCATGCCAACTACCATCTTAGTTGCAGATGCCTAGTTTGTAAAGATTGGCCATGTTGGGAACAGGTAGATCCGCCACACTAGGAAGCTTGGTGGCTGTGTATATTGTGAGGCAGAGGAAAAGCACAAAGCCCACCAAATGCCTGTCCAAAAAGCAGAGATAATAATAAGCATATCAACAAATAACCAGAATAGCCAAACAAAGAAAAAATTTAATCAAATGTGCTATGGTAAAAGGGATAAATCAAGTAAGCAAACAGAAGGAAATGCACTCAAAAGGAAAATCTAGAAATATGCACAACCTTAAGAAGGTGAGTGACGCGTTTCCTGGACATTGGCAGGGACAAGCAGGAAACCCTCTCTAGCGGGGCCAAGCACGAAACTTGCTAGACAGGGACGGAACAACCAGAGGAGGGTTTTTGCGCTTCGAGGACGACAATATTCTGCAATATTGCAAGCCATGGCCCTCTACCTTCGCTCAATCTAGGGTTCGTTGCGCCAAGAAAAAGATTAAGTTTCTAACTGTTATTATTTTAGTTATAAATTAACGGTGGCAAACATTTTAATCGTCTAACATCAGATCAGACGGATCATAGTAAGACAGGTAAGACGAGAGGGGAGTTGATTTCAGAAGGGAACGCCTTACGGCGTAAAAATAAGATAAAATAATAAAATTAATAATTATAATTATAATTATCAATTAAACTACCCTAAATCCTTGTTAACTCCACATTTCTTAAGGTGCAAAGTGCAAACTTGTTTTCTAGTGAAAAGAGACTGATTTTTTTTAGTGCTTGGTAGATCAAGAAGTTGTCTTTGTGGGATTTTTTGGGCTTTCCCGTGCCAAAATCCGGACTTTTGAGGCGAAATCTTGATTTCTGTTATTTAAAATGGTTTTTTTGACTTCGATGGTGCACGGGTTACGCATCAAGCTTGTGATTTCAATAAATTCCGGATGGATTTTAGAGAAATTAGACTAGAAAAACCCACCGTAGGTTATGCAACAAGCTTGTGATTTAAATAAGTTCCAGCAGGATTTTAGAGAAATTAGACTGAAAATACCCACTAGGAAAGCTTCCAAAAAATCTCACTAAAGACAACTCGGATCCCGATAAAAGATGAATCTAGGCTAGTTTAATTCTTTTGAGGTGAAATCTTGATTTTTGTTATTTAAAATGGTTTTTTGACTTCGATTGTGCACGGGTTAGGCATTAAGCTTGTGATTTCAATAAATTCTTGATGGATTTTAGAGAAATTAGACTTGAAAAACCCACAGGAGGTTACGCATCAAGCTTGTGATTTCAATAAATTCCAGCTGGATTTTAGAGAAATTAGACTAAAAATACCCACCATAAAAGCTTTCAAAAAATCTCACTAAAGACAACTCGGATCCGGATATTAAGATGAATCTAGGCTAGTTTAATTCTTAATTTGATTTTTTATTTGTTGATAATCCATGAACATAGCTTATTTACAAATTTCCATGATAAAATGGGGCGTAATCTTCATGATTAAGTATCTTGTTCTATGTTTTTTCTATAATATATAGATTTGATTTATACATTAATTTTATTTATAGTTAATAATAATAATAAAATTAAAATTAAGTTATATACATTACTCTTATTCGCTAATTGATATCAAAAAACTAAAAAAATCCAAGTAATTTGATTTCGGCAATAATGAAAAAAAAAAAAAATCTTTCAAATTAATAAAATAGTTCGTAAGTCTAAAATGTGTAAAAACCATTTAAAATCTGAATCTATCAAACCAACTACAATAATATTTAACCTACCTACATATTCATGAAAATTGAATGAATGAAATTAACCATTCAGCGTCCGACCATAGTAATTGCCGCCGATCCCGGCGATTTAGGCGCCGAGAACTAACTTAACGGGCCCGTATTTTGAGCGTATTATTTCGAGGCCAAAATTTTGATTTGTTTTTCCCGCTTCGCCCAAATTTGGTTTTGACTTGTTTTTCCCGCTTCGCCCAAATTTGGTCTATTTAATTTCATGTTGCACTCTGTTCTCCTGTGTTTCCCTCTGATTTGTGCAGTGATCAAGATGGAAAACGATACTGCTGCGAGTGGTGGCATGAATTTAAGGCTTCTTATCAACCAGAAAAGTGGGAAGATATTGTTTGCAGAAGCAGGTAAGGATTTTGTCGATCTTCTCTTTACCTTTCTCACCTTGCCAACGGGTTCTGTCATGAAATTACTTTCACCCCCAAAATTTGCAAAGAGAGTGGGCTGCCTCACCAACGTTTACAACAGTGTAAACAAGCTCCACTCCACGTTTATGAATGCCGATAAATCCCGCCTGCTAGAGCCTGAAGTTATGTCTGCCGACTCTAATGAACTCCTTAAAGTACAGTCCTCTCCCACCAACTATTACGTTTGCGGTGCTCAGCTTAATCATGGTGGTAGTACGCACCATATGACCACTCAGGCGGGTGGCCGCTGTGCATGCGGCCGAGCGATGAATTACCCAGTGCAATTACAGAACCCCTGCAACGCAGTTAACAGCAATGGCGGAGGAAGCAGCGCGGGAGGTTATGTGAAGGAGACGGTTACGTTCATTATCACCGATGAATTGGAGATCTCTCCCGCCTCAACCATCACCAGCATTAACTTGCTGAACAAGCTCAAAGTCGAAAATCTGTCGGATCTGGGGGAGAGAAATGCAAGTGTTGGTCCTGACGAGGTAAGCAGTTATCAGTTATTTAAAATAGTTATCAGTATTAATAAGAAGTTGATCACAAAGTTTACGGATAGTTTAATTGGTAGAGCTTTATTGGGAGGTTATTAGGTTAGAATTTTCTTCATATCTTTAAAATTAAACCTGATATATTAGGCCATTTTTGATGAATCTTATATAGATTATTGCCATCTTTGATAAATCTTATATAGATTATTGGCAGTAGACTTACAGGGCACTCAATCTTATATAGATTATTGGCAGTAGACTTACAGGGCACTCAGTAATCGCGAACCATAATTGCCTTAAAAAAAAAAAGTTATCACAATTTTATGTTTCAGGCGCTGAGGCTGCTTTGGGCTTGTCTGGCCTCCACCACTCCTTTGGACGACGTTTTCGGCGGTGCGGGCTGCACATCTACTTGAAGGCTATGGCTGAATTAGGTAACAATCATCTCAATATTAGATTTCCAGAAGCATCTTAATATGTGTTTGCTTTATTAATGTTTGAATTTCAGGAAAATGATGAGGTTGGATTTAACCTAAAAAATTATACATTTGTTGTTGCAGGGCGGAGGTACTGTTCCAAGTAACATAGGCTAGTAAAGGATTAGTAAATATGGTACACTATTTTGTTTGGCTTCTATTATTTGTAGTGTCAAATAATAGATATATAAGAAGAAGTCAGCAGTGTACGTTAGTCTATGGGTTTAGGTGAACACATGCTGTTTGGTTTACATTTTGAATTCTGAGTCATCCTACTGAGATGCATTTTGTATTTTTTTCAATTGTTATGGAACATCTAAAATGTTTTCATGCATAACTAAGTTTCATGGTTCAAAATACTGCTACGTTGTCTATTTGAAATAGTTGTGTCAGATGTATAACTAAACTGTGGTTGTGAGAGGTCTATTTTGATTGTGGGCAATACAGTAAACTTTTTCATTCATAATAGTCATTAGCTGTAATCACTGGTTAGTTGGTTCGCTTTGTGGGTTTTCGTTTTAAAGTGTAAGCTATTTTTATTTTAAAAGTTTCATGTAACTAACAATGTCAGTCTACTTTGAATTATAGTAGTCATGAGCTGTAATCACTGGTTAGTTGGTTAGTTTTGTGGGTTTTCCTTTTAGGTTGAAAGGGTAAGATATTTTTATTTTAAAAGTTTTATGTAACTAACAATGGCCGTCTCATTTTTTGTAACATTAAAATTAACTATATACATATTCTCTTAATTACCGCGCCCATGCTTGTCTGATTGCTAGCGAATCAGCAATCTACATAAAGATACCTTTCCTATTCAAGTTTAATTCTATATAAAACTTTGTTGTAATGGAGAGAATGTGTATATAGACTTTGTTGTAATTAAGAGAATATGTGTATAGTTAGTTTTAATCTTAAGAAGAATGAGACTGATATTGTTGGTTACATAAAATTTTTAAAATAAAAATATTTTACATTTTTAATATAAAATGAAAACTCACAGAATTAATTAATTAACTAGTGATTATAGTTTATTCGTCCATGTTTGTCTGATTGCTGAATATTTAGTGAATTAGCAATAAACATAAACTCAAATGAATATGAAAGTTTTGAGTATTCTTTCAACTATCTAAAATAATATCAATTAACACAAATTTGTTTGCTATATATACAAAATTTGCAAATTTCAAAATTAAAAAATAATTAAAATATACTTAGACAATTATTAAGTGATTTATCCATCCAATACAATTAAATTTTTTACAAAACTATCAAAATCTTCACTTGAAACAGTGAAGACAGATCAGAGAGGTCATGTCTGTGAGAGTTACTTAAAATCCAGCTCAGTTTTTTTGGGTTGTTAATTTTTTTTGAAATAACAATTTAATGCGCCCTTGTTCACACTCAATTAAAGTATGTTATCGTGTGAAGTTTTAGTAGATGTGGATTTTCAAATACGCAGTGCAACGATAAATTCTTTTGGCAAGAAATCCGCCTTCGGCTGCGGTGAGATTAATTATCGAACATAGTTGTAATGTTGACATCTTATGAAGCGTGGGTACCTAATTATCAAATGCATATACAATGCATGCTACTTCGGTAGTACCTTTAAATTCAATTTGTATTGCTTTTAAATCTACAATGCATGCTACATTGGTAGGTGCACTTTTAAATTGGTATTGCAGTGTTTTTAAATGTAATTTTAGCTATATATTGGGTTAAAATGCATAGAGTATAAGTGGTATGTCATTTATAATTATATATCTAAGATATATAAGTGTGAGTTATTAAGTGGGGTAATGATTTAATTTTTATGGAATATTTTAGAAATTTTTAATTGTAATTATAAATAAAATATTGAGATTTATTTTAAAAATAGTTATGTTTGTTAATTTTTTTAAATTATATTAATGTGTTTTTTTTGGGCGTGGTTCATGGACACCTTTGGTGAATGGGTGGCGCTATGTCCACAGGAAAAATTTGGGCTGACGCCCCTCGGTCTACTGCAAGCCTTGACCCCAAAAGCTTTCGAGAATTGACCATGTGACCTCCCATTTGGCGAGGCCCCGACTTGACTGATTGAGCTAACCCTTGGGGCTAAATTATATTAATGTGTTATTTGAATATGAGTTATGATTTTTTTTGGGTGTATGGTATTAGCAATCCATGGGTCAAATATTGTTAAATAGGATAATTTTGCTTCTTAGGGATAGACCTTCGTAATTTCTCGATTGACAATTGATTTTATAGCATGTCCCAAACCTCCAGCCATTAGAAGAAATAGGTATGGAGAAATGAGGTCTCCTTTCCTAATATCTCTATAGGGGGAAAATGAGAGGAGGGGGATCCATTTACCAATATGCAAAAGAAATATTTAGAAGCAAGAGCCATGACTCAATGAATCTAGGTTTCATAGAAGCCAAAAGCCTTAAGCATGTGATAAATGAATTGCCAATTGTGTCAATCAAAGGCTCTAAACATGTCTAATTTCATGAGCATTCAAGGGGACTTAGAGGATTTTAAAGTATGGATATGCTCATGCGCAAGAAAAATGCTATCTAGAGTTTTCATATATTCCACATATTCTATTTGCTCTGGGGAAATAAGGAAAGAAGAGATTTTAGTTGGCCATCACTTTAGAGACAATATTGTAGATGTTGTTACCATGGGGGCTTCACTCACTGAACCCTAACATGTGTTTGTGGTATACTAAACAATACCATTAATTCGACTACATATTGCAAAATACCTTTAAAAATCACATTATTTAAACTTGTACCAATCCTTCCCAATTAAAAAAAAAAAATCCTTACTTTTCACTAGATATTTGTTTTTAATTAACATTTTTATACCCTTTTATATTTTTCATTTTATTTGAGCTCCATTTTTTATACATGCCAATATAAACCCCCTTTACCCCCATTATATGTTCAATATATTATGTCATTTTTTCCTCAATATATATCCCCTAATATGAAAGCACGTGGTATAATATTGCACCCTAGTGAAGCCCTTGTGGTTGTTACAGAGAGCATTGGGGTAAAAGTTTGTAGGAGACTTAGAATGGGCATTCTTTAGGATGAGAGACATGACCATGGCATCGAGGATTAGGAGAAGAGGAATATTTTCTAGAATCCTTGATTGGTTTCCAAATGTCTTCTCTTATGGTTTTCCAACATTCTTGAAAGAAATTAGAAGTGAATCCATCTGTCCCTAGAGCTTTGTTCTTAAGCATTCCCATGACTACTTCCACTTCTATTTTTGTGATTTCCGTTAGTAACATAGCATTTTGTTCAACTTTTACACTTTTAGGAATATGTTTTGTTATTTTCCAAATAGAAACCCTTCTATATTTAACTAGCTTTGTAAGTATGTCTCGAAAGTGATTCACCAATTCTTGTGTTATTTTATTGTGATTCTCTATTTTTTGGTTGTGAGAGTTCTTTATATTTTTGTTGTGTTTCCAATGTTGAAAGAATTTTTTGTTTCTCTCACCCTCCTTGAACCATTGAATTCTAGATTTTTTCCTCCACACAATCTCCTCTTGTTTGAAACACTCACTCGAGTTGGAGTTGAGTGACAAATTCCTTGTAATCTAATTCCTCTTTTCTCTTCTCTTGTATGATAGCTTATTGAATGATTTCCATATTTTGCTCAAAATTTTATTTCATTCTTGGATATTACCAAATTATTTGATTTTCCACTCATTTATCTTAATTTTAATATATTTTAATCATTGTTGGAATTGGTATATAGGAGTCCCTTAAAAACCTTGCAATTCTTTCCACCATGACTCAATGTTACTTTTAAAGGAGGGGTGTCACAACCAAAAATATTCTAATTTAAAGTGTTTATTTTTCAGGATGTATCTCAAGTCTATAAAGGGTCTAAAAAGGAGGAGAATTGTGATGGACCTCTACACATATTATTCCAAGTAAAGACACCATTGGATTCATTTCTAATTTGTCCAAATAGGAGGAGAATTGTGATGGACATCTGCACATATTTATTCCAAGTAAAGATACCATTGTTGGTCTATTTATCCACCTATTTTGATTGGTTTAAAATTTTTGCGAAGATAGTAGCATCTTCATCAAGCCTTCTTATGCCTATTTTTTCCATGGAGGGATTTTATCATGTTAAAATAACCCCCCATGATGTAGTGATTATTCCCAATGATGTTTGCAATGTTTTTGAGATTCTAAAGGAAAAGAAATCTCAGATGAGGAATGTAGCTAGGATTTTCAGAGCTTAAAAGGTGAAATTTGGAAGTTATGGTTCTATAAGTAGAAAATGATCCTAAAAGGGATACAATGGTTGGATTCCAAACCATGGTTGTACCTCTCAAGGCACCTTTAGTATTATTTACCAAAAGATCACAATTTTCCATTATTGAGTTTTTTTTTTTTTTTTCAATAGAGAATTTAGTTTTCATAAGTATCATAATATCGAGGTTATGTTGCATAAACTTGTTTTTATAGAAAATTTACTTAGGCTTTCCATTGAGACACTATATATTCCATGATATTACTTTCATTGATAACTTGGGGTGGGGAAGGAAGGGGGGTAGGTTTCTGCCATCAACACTACACAAGCCCTGCTTGTGTTTACTAGGAATTCTATGATTTCTTATATTATTTATTTATTTATTTTCTTGCCTCATCTCTTGTCTTCCTTTATAGGCTAGGAATAATATTATTAACATTGCTTTTAAATCCAAAAGAAGAGGATGGAGGAAGGGAGGATTTGTGTTGTGCTTGTTGATGTAATGACTCTTCAGCTTGATGTGGCTCTAGTTATGAGTTGGACTTCCTCCTATCGAATGACCACCGAGTCCTTTTCATTCCATTCCAATGCCATCATTTGTAGATCTATATTTTGAAAGTCCATTTATTCTAGTTCTTTTGTCTTCTTGTGATATTCATGTTTATGTTTTAGATTTTTTTATTTATTTTTTAATGAAAGAGAACATAATAATAGTAATAAGAAGCCAACAATCATTCACAAGAAATTATCAAGTAAGATAAATCAATCCTAATTGGCTTCCCTAGTGATTTCTCAACAATTGGTTCCCTCTCTAGGTGCCAACCCTTAATGTTTTAGAGACATGGGCCCTTTCTCTTTATGTCCTATGATCACTTCAGAAGGAGCTTGGTTGTTCACCCTTGTGGAGCCTCTCCTCCTTTTTTGTTGTTGCCACTATTATCCAACATCAAGCTACTTTAGTTGCTCTTCTGCATTCTTCTTGCAATTGCATGTGAAATGGCCATATTCATGGAAAAAATGCATTTAAATGGATGTTGATCATAATCAAATTCCTGTATGTAAGACCAATTTTCTAGGTTTAGATTGATTGCTGGTGGTAAACCCTTCTCTAGATACACCTCCACACAAATCCTAGTGCATTCTTGCAATACTTCTTGTGGCTAAGCTCGGTCATGCATTTTCAAAGGGAATTTCCTATACTCGTAAATTTTTACTCATTCCAACAATGTGGCAGGAAAAAGGGAAGCTTGACCCATATTAGGACTTCTCCCGGAACATCACATTTGACATTAGAGAAATGCTGAGGTCTAAATGGGCCTCCTAATAAATATTATAAAATAATATTGGAAATAATAGAAGATTAGATTACCTCATCATAGATTTGGAGGGAAAAAGTAAAAAAACTATTTTTTCAACTTGTATATTCAACTTATCTTCCTACAAATTTACTCAAATTTCAAGCGTGAGAACTCATTGGATGTAGTATTTTGTTTGCATCCAAGGAGTACCAATGTTGAATACTTTTGATGGACCCTACTACATGAAAAATGTGAAATAGGGTTCATCCAAAGTATGCAGCATGGGTACTCCTTGGATGCAAAATTAAATTATGCATCCAATGAGTGATCTCGCTCAAAATTTGAGTAAAATCATAGGGAGATAAGTTGAAAATACAAGTTCAAATAATAGTTTATTTATTTATCTTTTTTAGCTTTTTACTCCAAAAGTTGTAAATCATCCCCCATGGTTGACATGATCATACTGAATCCTATCTATTCTTATAAAGTTGATTTTTGTTGTACGTTTTTGTTTTGAGGCCCATTTTAGACCTCAAAATTTCTCTAATGGATTGAAATCTAGACTCTAACATCCTAGATATAACCCTTACCCTCCCATGAAGTAAGGGCCATTCTTGAAGATGGGATCCCAATATGCTTTGTGCTCAAAGAGGAAGGTGTAAAACCATCGTCCACAAAATAATATTGAAACCTTATTTTTAATCTTGGGTATCTAGCTCTTATTGATCCATGCCTATAGAGATCTTGGAGAGGGACATAATCTCATAAAATAACCAAGAAGCCCTTTATCTACAAGCTTCAAGGCCATCAATTTGGATTGAGAAGGGTGAACCTCCACCTTTGGAATGTTGTTGATATTCTCACAAATTTGGAGGATTTGGCATTCTGGAAATGTGGGCCTCTAGTGACAAGGGAATTAACCATCACTATATTTGGAGGGGGCAATGGTCGGGGGGGCGATGAGGGCCCTCTCAAACTTAGATCTATCTTCGATGAAGAGAGGAACACAAAAAAAGGTTCTAGGATGAGTAGAGTGCACTAGGATATGGTTAAGATGTGTAATTTATAGTTCCACAACATGATTTAGGATCAAAGATATCATCAATTTTTATTTTTTTCAATGTGGTTCACGGTCCCTAGAGATCAGTGACTGCTACGTCCGCAAAATAATTATACTCAAAATATATACATAATAGGATCACTTCCTGTTGGATCAACCACAAAGCTTGAATCCGAGAGTGTTGAGATAATTGAACCCATGACCTCTCAATAACATAGGTGCTTTAACTATGGGGACTTGACCAACTCAGCTAACCCTCAAGGCTTAAATGTCATTAGAGTTACAAAATGTCGTTAGAGTTACAAACAACATCAATTATCTAATTTTCAAAGAGTAATTTAAGGTTCTTTAGAACCAGATAGATACACCTTTTTAAGTATACTACTATCCATTTTATTGACTTTCATATCTAATTGGGAGAACCTAAAGTCTAAATTTTCACTTTCATTATGAGTTTTAGATGATCCTTTTGGAGGCTTAATTGGTGTAGTATCTTTCTTTGGAGGCTTGTTGGAAAATAATAATAACACTCTTCTTATAACAACTTTCAACGACCGGAAAAAAATGGATCTTCTAATCAAAGTTACGTCACTTTTAAGTTACACACTTTTAAATCTTAATTTGGAGAATATCTAAACTAATGGAATTTATCTTGAAGTATGTCTAAGATTTAAGCCCTTCTAAAGTTGAATTTTTTTCTTATAATACTATGATATATCTTTTCTACAATTCCACATGTTTGACCATAATTTGAAGTGCCAAGTGAAAGTTATGATAACATTGCCAAGACTTGTTATTTTTGGTCTCTTCCCAAGTGAAAACTATTATGGCGTGCCACTTTTCTAATTATTCAAAGTTTATTATGAAATTTTTACTTGTACATTTTTATGTCTCCTCATATCTTTGAAAATTCCATAGTCTAAAGTGTCCCATAAAAATATTATAGTGAAAATGTCGAAATGACTTGTTTGAAATAGATTTTAGGACTAATCACAAACCCTAACATACACAATATATATCTATAAATTATAGTGAAATAGAATTTGAAATTTTAACTAGATGTTCCCTGAGCTCTCTCATAAAAATGCTCAAAATTTCACCATTTGAAGCACCTTACAAAAAAGTTATATTGAAAATGCCAAGATGACTTGTGTGAAGCACCAAAACTATAAGATCATATGCTTTGATACCAAATGTTATAAACCTTGTAACTTAAAAATGATAATAAACTAATAATTACAATCCGCTTTAAGAGGAAAATCTCATTTTACAATGAAAATAATGTACAAGAGATAATTTAACGATCCTAAAACTAGGTATCCTTACTAGATATATATATATATATATATATATATATATATATATATATATATATATATATATATATATATATATGAGATAAAGGGTACAATTATAATAAAATGGGACCATGAAAGACTCTAACCTACATAACAATATAACAATAGAAATGCAATCACTCAATATCTGGGGCTTAATAAGGTGTTTACAGGTTAATGTGGGGATTATTTAGGCATTAATATGAAGGGTTAGGGCCTATTTTGAAAGTGTGCCTGCTTGAATATTATGTTCTCTATAGACATGTGTAAATGAAATGTCCTCAAACTGAACCACAACCCTTTTCAACTATTGAGCTATGTACATGAGCACAAGATTGGTAATTTAAGTTTTGTCCTGCATTCATTGTATAAACAATTTTGATTCTTTGAAGACTTATAAGAATCAAACATTTCTTAAGATAATAAATTTTAGTAATGCAAACAATGCATTAGATTCTCCCATATTATTTGTACCATATACCAATATTTATTTTCTAGAAAAAGAGTGCTCAATTGGGAGGTGCAGAGTAAAACTTGAACCATATTAAAGTCCATCTTCCTATCTAGCCCCATAAAAGAAGCACCGAGTTTTATCATGATTTATTATAGGTTCCTCCACAACTCGAAGTGGTATAATTTTATGTGAACTATTGTGTAATTGAACTATGCTAAGTTCCCGAATTGCCACTTTAGTTGGGAAGAAGACTTTATCCTTGAAGATGAATAGGCCCAAAGTGCAACAAGTGGTACAAATATGAGCTTTCAAATGGAACATCTCTTAAATAAAAGGTTGATAGTGTTCCTCAACATTGTGTTTATTCCACAAGTCCTAACAATTTACCTATAGCTCTAGGTGGTCCCAAACAAGCTTGGTAAAGGGGCATTCGAGGAATAAATTACATGTATCTTCAATTGCTCCATGAAAAAGAATGCGAAAACCAAGGCCCTCTTAACCCCTCATTTTCATCTAAACTCGCACAAGAACTTGGTTTTTAAGTACAATCCAAAAAAACAGAATTTCTTTTATGGTAGTCTTTGATTTCCATATCATTTTGTACCACTCGGAGTTATACTCTAGTTAAGTATCTTGCAAAGAATCATAGCTCAACTTAGCCATGTATTGACTCCTGTAGCATATTAATGCCAAACCAACTCATCTTCCCCTTCCCTAGTTCTAATATGAGAATTTTTGAATTCTGAGATGAAGCTATCCGATGAATTGTGCCAAGTCCAATCCAAATGAAGATAAATTGTAGTGAGCCACTCGTGATTCCAAACCATGGAAGAATCTTGACACAGTGCATATACCTCTCTCAAAGTAGACATCTAGTAATATATGTGGTAAAAAGATAATTTGATTACATCCCACAATCACATCCACGCTCATTCGGACCTAGCAACCCGATTTAACAAGCCAAGAAAGATGTTTTCCTACCAGTGGGAAGGCTTGTGAAATAATTTTCCATTGATTTGACAAATTTGATGGCACAAGTTGTCTTGAGTTAAAAAGACACAAATGCTTTCTTACTATTTCTCTTCTAAAATTAATTATGTTTTTGAATCTTAGCCACCCTATTCTTTTTTTTAAAATCAATATTTTTCCAACTAATAAGATGAGACCCCAAGTATTTTGTAGATCCTTTCATGAGTTAATTGAAAACAATTTTTCAAATTTTATTAAGAATACTTTTTAAATGAGCCGTGGAAGGTGCCAATACATTAGGATAATTGTGATGAAAACTTGACTAAACTAGGGGGGTGAATCAATTTAGCATATCCATGGACATTAACATTTTTTTCCTTAATTTCTTTAACTTAAACATTACATGAGCAACTTAACAAATAATGACCAAAAGATTGGATATGTGAACAACAATTAATAAGAAAACCAAAACATCACATGAACACATAATAAAAACACATGTTAACACCAGATATATGTGGAAACTCATAACTGGAGAAAAACACGATTTTATTATTGTTGTGATGCAGAGGCAAGCTCCTACTCCTTATTACATCTAATTTTTAGGCTCCAACCTATAGGAGGGCGCTACCTCAAATTTCTGCAAGTTGCAACATATAAGGAAGCTCCAACTCCCATATGTTGTCTGTAGGCTACAACCGACAAGAGGCTTCTTCTTCAAAATGCTCCAACCTGATGTCTATCAAGCCACTACTTGAAACAGGACTACCATCTCTTGATGCAAACAAGAAATAACAATGTGCTGGTTTCCCTGGTCATAATTTACGCATATCTCCATCTTCATTTCTACATCTTCTTCCCTTCAAATATGCTTCACATTAGCTTCATAAGTGCTAGGTAACTAATGTATAATATCTCATCAACTCCCTCACATTCTCCCATTCCGTAACCTCTACTATACCTTCCAAAATCACATCTTTTATAGAGATAGTTTTATGGTTGTTTGTAACCCACATACGAATATGAAGTGAATTGGCTTGACTCTTTGCCTTCCACTCATTCATTTCCAAACTCTTCATATCTTGAATATTAGAACAAAAAAAAATAAATCCATCCAATATTAATTTTAGCCACATGTAATCATTAAATGCATCAACCTAGTGCCAACATCAAATACCAATATTTATCATTAATGTATCACAACAATCTTTGCAACATATTCGCCTTTTCCTTGGAGTCTTGCATTTGCATCACAACAATTCATGTCAATCAACAATTTTACATCACAACAAATTCTTCAATATAGCAATCTCCGCAACATTATCAAAACATTTCAATGTATCTCAACTTGTCCTCCTTCTTTTTCTCCTTTGCCTTCTTTTGTTGCTTGATGCTCCTTGCATTGTTGCTGCTTCTTTTGTTGCTTGTTGCTCATTGCATTGTTGCTACTCCTTGCATTGCTGCTACTTTTCTGCTCCTTTGCTTGTTGCTCCTTTGCCATTAATAACAATATGACAATATTTCCAACAGTCTCCCCCTTTGGCATTGATGGCAACACAAAGAACATCCATGTGCACATCTACTCTCCCCCTTTGGCATTAATGGAAAGGGGTTTGCTTCAGAAACTTCATGTTTTTCTTGCACTTTTTGGAGATTTTATAACATCAAACTACTTACATATAAAGCATTCTAAAAAGGTAGATTTAATCATCAATTTCAGTAGCAACAATTTCCACATGATAGAAGACTCTCGAGACATCACAGAGAGAAAGATCACAAACAAGGAAGAAGGAGAAACACTCAGTAGATTTAGAATTCATCCCTGCCCGAAAAGAAGAACCTATACAATTTATAGAAAAATTTACCATGGAATTTTTTATTCAGGGGTTTGATCTTTTTTCTTAATGCAAATATCCAGACCAACAAAAGAATTTGTGCAGGGAAATCTGGTTAAAACTCCATCTTTGTAATCATTAAAATAAAAAGGAGAAAGATGGTGAAGCCATTTATCTTCCATATAATATATTTATTATGCACAATATTAGTGTTGGAACTGTAATACGAACACTAACACTGATCCATATTAATGTTGTATCACCATATCAACATATTAACGTAGTATCAACTTATTGTTAATAAAAACCCTACTGAGGCACATGCTTATCGGGCTTTCTGGGAATTGAAATCTGAAAAATAAAAATCGAACCTCCAAACATATGCGGAAATTTAAACTGAAGGCTGCACATGAATAGTGCCAGGTATATAAACTGTAGCCATTACCTATAGGTACTTCCCTTTCAGATCCTCATCATAATCTAATTCACAATCTTCACTTGCATTAAGAGTAAGCATATGTCAAATCAGCCAAAACAGAGAAGTATCCAGAACCATGAAAACAACTCCACCCAATGGGCTCATGTTTGCAGTCAGGCAGTTTGTGTATAAATTAGTGCATGGTCGCCATGTTCATTGCAGAACTACTATGATGGTAGCTCATATCAGAATTCCTTCAATAGATATTGAGAAACATGATCTAGATACTCATGTTCTTGAAAACCTGCAAAACACTGTAATTTTTCTTGAATTAACATTGCTCCATAATTAAAACTTCTCCCTGATGAATGCTGCTCAATGCTCTCCAAGCTCAGTATTCTCCAACTATAATCCCAATGCTCCATATCGTTCTCATTCTTGACAATTTGACAATTTGCAGTGCCGTATATTGTTTGCATGGTGTTCCATATCGTTGCATAATTTTGTAGCTTTTCATTTCATATAGCGATGTAGGTCAACATTCCATATAGCGTTCCATACGACATTGCATATGTTCCATATTGCATACACCATAGTGTTCCACAACCATACCATAATTTAGATTTCTATACATATTAAAGTAGTGTACAAATGAAGGAGTATGCAGTGTTCCATATATCATTGTATATACCATATTTTATATTATACAACAGTGTTCTATTTTAAGCAGTGTTATATTGTATATTGTCAACCAACATTGTATATTCGTTCCAATTCTTTGTATTGTTTCCATGTTTGACGCAACTAGCTATAGCATAAGAGGGAAATCAATAACTAAGAACCAATAAATCTACAGCGCGGTGGATTCTCTACATTGATGAGTATTCAAGAGAGCAGAGTTTATTCGATTTTCTTCTAGAAACTGATGAGTATTCTGGGGAGGCGAGTTCAACTGATGAGTAGTATTCTGGGAGAGCAGATTTTCTTGATTAGATTCTCTCCCATAGTTCAGTGGAAAAACAAAGCTAAGGGAAAAATACCCAGCTCCCTGCATTTTTCTTTAAGTATTTCCTTTTGTTCCAATCAGTGATGGCCTTTGCTTGTGTTACAACAGTAGAAGCAGTTGGCGTTGAAACCTATCAAGGGCATATCTCTTCATCTTTCATCCCCATGGTCGACCAATCAGTCTCATGTAGGGAGTAGAGCATTCAACTACTTTTATAACCTTGAAGTCGATTATAGTCAATATTCCCATAATAATTGTTTCTACGTCTTTTAGTAAGCCAATCGGTTCAATAAGAGTGAAAAAAAATGTACTTTAGTACAGGTGCCTAACAACACATCTCCCAAGCTGGCTAGTTGAACTATCTGGAATCTGGCTGACAGCGAGAAAGAATAATCTGATAGCAAGAGGGATAACATCGACGAACGACAATGAGTATAATACCAGTCTAATATGCGACTGAATGAGAGCACCTCCTCGTATCTATGCCAGAGAACAGGGAAACACTTTAGGAGAGACGAGATGCCTTTGCACTCGGTGGTTGCGCTACAACCATTTTCAAAGTGGGTTGTTTACTTCATAGGCCCTATCAACTTGTCTGCAAAGAATTCAGGTGCTCCCTACATCATAACCGCAACTGACTATTTCCCCGCGTTATTTATGATCTCAATCCCTTCTTCACTCATTTGTAAACCCTATTGAGGTGATAAGATCTTAATATAACAGACCCAACTTACAAACTCCTCCAACAAAAAGAATATCATCCTCATGGTCCACGAACACAGGCTTCCAACCTGAAGACCATATATTGCGAGCAGCTTCAAATATTGTGAATCGATCGTTCTATGGCAGGAAAAATTGTATAGGATCAACGCCACCATATAATAACGTAAAAATGCTGATGTATAAGGCAGTAACGCACCATAATGATTGTTTGGAATTTTTGTTTATTTCAAACACAAAAAAAATAGCACAGAGAACAATGCTCTGTTGTTACTACAGGATCTTTATTAGAAAACAACAGAAAATAAAACTGTTACAAAATAGTCTTCCTCTACAGAGGGATTACATCATGAACGCTCTAGTTCCAGAAACCAATTTCATTATCTCAGAAAACTAAAAGTTCAGCACTGCTGTGCGTTGCAAAAAAAAAAAACTCTTTCTATCATTCTACACTGCTCTTGCATTTTTTTTTATATAATGAACAACGCAAAAATATCTTACAATACGTGTTGCTTGTGCCCATACTTCCGTAAAATAGAAAACAATAAAATTAAAAATTTCACCTACATTTACCAACCGTAGTAAATATCATTAATTACACGGCTGAAAATATCTTATTGGAATTTAATGCATGGCTTATCACAACATCGCACCATCGCATCGGCGGATAAGGAGCAAAAGGCTTAACGCGAAGAAGTTTAAGATTTGCGATCTGCGATCTGATCGCATCGCAAGATTGTGATCGCAGAAAACAGAAGATAACAGAAAAATGAAACAAGGTAAAAATGCGATATGCGACCAGATCGCATCGCAGGGAAACTTCAATGGCTGTTTTCTGAATAAGTTGGGTCGCTGTTTAACTATCAGCTTCCGGCAGGTTGAAATTATCATTCCAACACTCCCCTTTAATTTCAACTGCTGGGTTTATTCTGCATACCCATGCATTTCCTGAAATGATCAAAACTTTTCTTTCTCAATGGTTTTGTTAAGATGTCAGCTAACTGTTCCTCTGTTCTGCAGTGCTGCAAAATAATCTCACCATTGTTAACCAATTCACGTATGAAATAAAATTTGGTGTCTATGTGCTTTGTCCTTTTATGAAAAACAGAATTTTTAGACAATGCTATTGCTGAGCTATTGTCACAGTAAATGGTTGTTCCCTTTCCTTGTTCATGACACAAATCTCTGAGAACTCTTCTCAGCCATACTGCTTGGCATGCTACTGCTGTTGCTGCCACATACTCTGTCTCTGCTGTTGACAAAGACACTACTGGTTGCTTCTTGGAAGCCCATGAGATGACTCCCGATCCCATATGAAACACATATCCCGATGTGCTTTTCCTATCATCAACACTTCCAGCCCAATCACTGTGAGTATAACCTGTCAACATGAAACTTTCAGAAGAGGAGTATAAAATACCAAACCCCTTTGTTCCATTTACATACCTTAGAATCCTCTTGGTTGCCTGCCAATGAGTCTCTTTCGGTCTTTCCATAAATCTGGAGATTAAACTCACATCATGCATAATGTCCGGCCTAGTTGCAGTCAAGTACATAAGGCTGCCAACTATGCTCTTGTACAATTTTGGATCAAAATATTTGCTGCTGTCTTCTTTGGTCAATTTCAACCCCACTACAGTTGGAGTCACAGCTGCCTTGCTGTTCTGCATATTGAATCTCTTCAATACTGCTTCTACATATTTATCTTGAGAAATGAAAACACCATTTTCACTTTGGTCTACTTCAATTCCAAGAAAATATCTTAAGAAGCCCAAGTCAGTCATTTCAAATTCATTTTTCATGACTGCTTTAAAATCAGCAATGAGATAAGCATCATTGCTAGTAAAAATCAAATCATCTACATATAAAACAACAATAATAATCTTACCGTCATTATGCTTTATGTAGAGTGTGGGTTCACCATCACACTTATCAAACCCATTCTCAATCAGATAAGCATCTATTTTGCTGTACCATGCTCTTGGAGCTTGCTTCAGCCCATAAAGAGCCTTTTTCAATTTACAAACTTTATGCTCTTGGCCTTCAACTTCATAGCCCAGAGGTTGATCAACATAAACCTCTTCTTTTAACACCCCATTCAGGAATGCAGATTTAACATCCATCTGATAAATCTTCCATCTGTGTTGTGCTGCAATAGACAACACTGTTTTGACTGTTTCCATCCTTGCTACTGGTGCAAAGGTTTCATCATAGTCTCTGCCTTGTTGCTGCTTGTAGCCTTTCATAACAAGTCTTGCTTTGTGCCTGTCAATCTTGCCTTCAGCATTGCTTTTGGTCTTATAGACCCACTTAACTCCAATGGCATCTTTGCCTTCAGGGAGATCCACTAACTCCCATGTTTTACTCTTCTCAATTGCACCAATTTCTTCATTCATTGCTTCAATCCATTTATCTTCATTTACAGCATCTTCAAAATGAATTGGGTCATCAACATGACAATACAAAGTGAATAATGAATTCAGACCGGTATTGTTACTTACCTCTCCTTGTTCATAAATCTCATTCAGATTTCTGAATCTTGGTCTTCTTGGTGTGCTTGGAGTTCCATCCGAACTTGAGGGTATATCTGATCCCTGTGGTGTTTCAGCAACAGCTGTTTGCGGTGTAACAGCTGTTTGCAGTGTAACAGCAACTGTTCTTCCTTGACTTCTCAAGGTTGTTCGAATTCCAGCTTGTGGTGTGGTTTGTTGTACTTGCTGTCGTGAGGAGGAGCCACCAAGGAAGGATTATTCGCTGCTGTCCCTTCCTCTTGTTCTTCATGAGACACAATTGTCTTCACATTCACTGTTTTTTTCAAGCTTCCATCCCAAGCTTCATCTTCAATGAACTGCACATCTCTGCTTACTATTAATTTCTTGGTGGATGGATTATAGAGTTTGTATGCTTTTGACTCATCACAATAGCCAATAAAGACACACTTCTCCCCCTTACTATCAAGCTTTTGCCTTAGCTGATCCGGTACATGTGCATATGCAACACAACCGAATACTCTCATGTGAGTGACAGTTTGTTTTTGACCACTCCATGCCTCTTCTGGTATTCTGTTCATGACAACTTTAGTTGGGCATCTATTCAAGATGTAAACTGCGCAAGTAACAGCTTCTGCCCAATACTCATGCGGAAAATGTTTTGCCTTCAGCATACTTCTGACCATGTCAAGAATGGTCCTATTCTTTCTTTCAGCAACACCGTTTTGCTGAGGTGTATACCTTGCGGTGAACTGCTTTTGTATGCCATTTTCTCTGCAAAAACGCAGAAAGTCTTGGGAGATGTACTCTCCTCCTCTATCTGTTCTGAGCACTTTGATATAATGCCCACACTGCTTTTCAACAAGAGTTTTGAAGTGGCGGAATTTTTCAAACACTTCACTCTTCTGTTTCAGCATATACACCCATGTCTTTCTGGTGTAATCATCAATGAAGGTTAAAACATATTTATTTCTGGAAAATGATGGTATTTGGATCGGTCCACACACATCAGAGTGAACAATTTCCAAGGGTGCTTTTTCCCTTATACTCTTCCCTGCTGGAAAGCTCTCTTTGTGTTGCTTGCCCAAGATGCAGCCTTCACAAAGGCTGTCCGGTTTCTCAATCAACGGCAATCCCTTTACCATTCCCTTTCTGTGCAATAGATTCAAGCCTCCGAAATTGAGATGTCCAAATATCAAATGCCACAACCAATTCTCATCTTTCACTTGTTCCTGAAAGACTTCTTGTGTTACAGCCGCAATAGTTCTGCCTTCCTTCAAATCTGCCCTGAGTTTGAGAGGAAACATTCTATTGCTGGTCATCTGCACCTGTGCAATGATCTTCTTACTTGGAGGTATGTCTCTGATAGTACACAAATCATCTTTGAAGAACACGTTGTAACCTTTGTTTATGAGCTATCCAATGCTCAAAAGATTATATTTCAGACCAGGTACATAGTATACCTCTGGCACAATCATCTGTTCTTCATTTTTTGCTCGAATACTGACTCTGCCCTTACCCTTGACAGATATCTTATCATCAGTCCCTGTTGTTACCTCAGATTTCACATTTTCATCCAGATTGGCAAACATTGCAATGTTTCCAGTCATGTGATTACTACAACCTGAGTCTAAGAACCAAAAATTTTCTTGTTTGTCTTGTGCTATGTTACATGTTAACAACACGTTCTTTGGGTTCTTATCTTCTTCATTTGCAAAATTAGCATTCTGCCTATTATTCATGTCATTTTGTTTTTTCTTGCATTCATTGGCGTAGTGCCCAAATTTTTTACAATAATGACATTGGACTTGGGATTTGTCATACCTTTGTCCATGAGCTTGCTGTTTGCTTGAACCTTCAGCTTGGTTTTGATTGCAGCTCCTTCCGCTTGTGCTAGCAGGATAATTTCTGCCTCTGTTTTGGCTTCTTCCACGACCTCTGTTATTTGCTCTGCCTCAACCTCTTCTTTGGTCAAAAGACATCTGAGTCTTGAATGCTTGCTTAAATGAGGAATCTGTTCCTCTACTCAGTCTGTGTTCATGAGACAAAAGTGAAGCACTCAGCTCATCTACCGTGAACTGTGAGAGGTCTTTTGTTTCTTCTATTGCTACCACAATAGATTCAAACCTTGAGGGTAAACATCTCAAGATTTTCTCTACAATCCTTCTATCTTCAAGAATTTCACCATGAGATCTTATCTGGGTTATCAAGCCAATAACCTGAGGGAAGAATGAATCTATTGTATCAGATTCCTTCATGCTGAGATTTTCAAAGTCTCTCCTCAACATCTACAACTTCGCAGTGTTCACCTTCATGCCTTGGTAGGCAGTTTTGAGAATATCCCACGCCTCCTTAGATTTTGTTGCTGCTTCAATCCGCGGAAAAACACTTTCATGTACTGATTGGAAGTGGAAAAAGAGGGCTTTGGCATCCTTCTTCCTGTCGCCCTTCAACTGGTCTCTTTCTGCTACTGTCAAAGCAGCCAGTGCTGTTGCATCTGCAGGTTCAACATAGCCAGTTTCAACCAGCTCCCATAGTCCTTGAGAAGCAAACAATGCTTTTATTGTTATGGACCAATAACTGTGATTTTTCCCATTAAACTGTGGTAGTTGGGAATTTGTCAAACCTGTTCCAGCATCTGCCATCTTAACCTGTATTGGTAAAGAAGAGATACTGACTGTATAATGAAAACAAGCAAAAAACTTTCTCTGCTGGAAAAATCTGCTCAACAAACTTCTTACAGCTCCTACAATGAAAAACAATCTCTGTTTTTGACTCACTGAGTGCCTAGACCAGCTCTGATACCATGTTGGAAATTTCTGTTTATTTCAAACACAAAAAAAATAGCACAGAGAACAACGCTCTGTTTCTACTACATGATCTTTATTAGAAAACAACAGAAAATAAAACTGTTACAAAATAGTCTTCCTCTACAGAGGGATTACATCAGGAACGCTCCAGTTCCAGAAACCAATTTCATTATCTCAGAAAACTAAAAGTTCAGCACTGCTGTGCGTTGCAGAAAAAAAAAAATCTTTCTCTAATTCTACACTGCTCTTGCATTTTTTTTTTATATAATGAACAACGCAAAAATATCTTACAATACGTGTTGCTTGTGCCCATACTTCCGTAAAATAGAAAATAATAAAATTAAAAATTTCACCTACATTTACCAACCGTAGTAAATATCATTAATTACACGGCTGAAAATATCTTATCGGAATTTAATGCATGGCTTATCACAACATCGCACCATCGCATCGGCAGATAAGGAGCAAAAGGCTTAACGCGCGAAAGTTTAAGATTTACGATCTGCGATCTGCGATTTGAGCGCATCGCAAGATCGCGCGATCGCAGAAAACAAAAGATAGCAGAAAAATGAAACAAGGTAAAAATGCGATATGCGACCAGATCACATCGCAGGGAAACTTCAATGGCTGTTTTCTGAATAAGTTGGGTCGCTGTTTAACTGTCAACTTCCGGCAGGTTGAAATTATCATTCCAACAATGATCTGTCATAGTTTACCAAGTTCGAAAAAGGTTTAAAAATGATATATTATGAATGCATACAATAAAGAATTAAAGTCCTTGTCTAACGCATCTTCTGCACCTCCTAACATTCAGATCTGGTACGAGACAATGAAGATAACATAGAAAATATGAAACGATTTCGAAATCTATTTTCTCAGTCATTATTTTTGTAACGTTCTACTCTGTGATGGTCCACTTGTAAAATTCTTTGCAGTGTTGGGCTAGCCTGTATCAGTCAACTTTAATGTGGCACACTGTCAATTCCCACTCATGGTCTTCTATAGATTTGGTATATTGTCATTCTCAGGCATGTAAATTCATATGGATTATGTATTTTCTGCTAACTGATATCATATATCTGTAGGAACATTCCTTATGATCCATGGTGTTCTCAGATGTCTTCAACGCATTATTCTCTGGCGTTCTCAATATTTTTTAGTCCTCATAGTATTCTTTGGCACATATCTTATGTCCTGGCATATATTTGGTATGTGTAGCGCAGAGTAAATTCCTGTAGTAGGTACGTAGACTTTGTAAGGTAGAGAATATATTCCAATTTCTCATGATTAGCTGTAACTTCTATGGCACCTCTAGCTGCCTCATAGTGTTCCTTCATTGTTTTTTTTTTTTTAACTATATGGTGAATTGGTAACTGCCAGTCCTAATCTATGGGAGACCCATGATCAATCCTGGTAGCTGCCACTATAACACCAAGAGTACATCCAACTACCTACAAGTCGATATACTAAGATCCTATGGTTTTAGCAAAGCCAGACTGTCGTGCTGCCAAGGCAGGGGTGGGGAAGCTGCTTCTCGAGCATCCACCACAGCAGGCCAGTGTACTCAATAAGATTTGAACTACCCTCTCCCAGGGTTCGCCCAATTAAGCAGGTCAGTATACTCAATAAGATTTGAACTACCCTCTCCCAGGGTTCGTCCAAGTAAACTTACCGTCAAACCACACATCACTATACTTTGTTCCTTCATTGTTATTCAAAAAATTAAATACTAATTGAAAGACTATTACCACTCAAATACCCTCTGCACTTGTCTCTTTATTGACTTGGCTATGTGGGAGTTGCACTTTGAATTCTATGTTTGCAATGGAGCACACGAATCATTCCTATGTAAAGGATTTGGCAGGTGGTTCAATTACTATTTGTTAAGCATGCATATTGAGCCAAGCTATGCAAATGATTCCTACGTTGTCCAATGTCCAACAATGCCTTAAAGAAAAACACTCCTTCTAGTATGTGGAAATGCATACTGCGACATGCCTCATCATTTTTATCACATACATTCATCAATAATAGAAGTAGTATTTGCTTCCTTCATATCTTTTCTCTAGTATTTTACTCACAAAATTATATCAATAGCTCTAGACTTCTTACGATGATTGAATCTGTTAGAGGGTTCAAAAGCTCAAGTTGTGCTTCATCTCCATATCTAGTGTCTGTGAGTTTTCCTATGCCCAAAATTTATTTGCACGGGAAGGAATGAAATTGCCACTCTGCCTACATGTCTGATGGTTTGGTTCTATGATATCAATCATCAACAACTTATCTTTGCAGATTCATCTCTGAGCCATATGCTTTCATGTAATCCGAGTAGGAATGTCTTTGCTCTTGGACATTTAAAAAAAAAAAAAACTATATTATTTCAAACCCTCTAATGCTTTCTACTTTCATCCCTTTCTCGCAACTCAATTTGCCTTTATATGACTTCATATATCCATTTTCTTTATAAGTATCACTATGATTTTAGCTTGTTTCCTTTTGTAGCTTTCAGAGAAGTTTTGCAGCTACTGTATTTTGAATATTTTTATGTAATGTGCAACAACTTGTGTAGAAATCACCCTCCTTTTTGTTGAAAGATGTGCAGGTGGTGCATGCTTTTCAACAAGGTCCTACAAACACATTTCCTTTTGAAATTGGAACTGAATATAGTCATCATTTTTTTCTGTCAAGATTTTATTGCAGAGACACTTCAACATATATTAAATTGTCAAAAAATTGTTGGATCTTCTCTTCCCCTCAGATATTACTTTACCAATTTAATAAGAATTTTCATTGCTTTCATGATCACCTCCCCTGAGATTAGGCTAACTTCAAATTGTTATTGAAGTTAAAAATTGCTCCTATTTCTTCCTCTTCCACACTTTAATAGGACATTTTTTGTTTTCTGCATTTCCTTTTGTCTCAAATGTTTGGTCTACTTGCTATGTTATTCATCTTTTGTCTAGACTTATTTAGGGTACGTGGGAGGTTGCAGTCTTTGGCCATGTGGCCAAGGTTTCTAAACAAATAACATTTTATATGGGCAAGTGATGGAGCAAATGGTGCATGCCTTCCTGTGTTCATCTTCTTCCTTAAATACATTTTGCATTTAATAGCTTTATGTTTAAATCCATTACATAAATAACAATAATCATAGAAATAATGTGTACCTAATGGATGATTGTTTCTGCTTACTTGCTTGAGAGAAATTTCTTTGATTGTTTATTTGAGGATATTTTCTTGCTTGTTGTGTGTTATGTTGATTAGTCTTGACTTGCTTTCTTTTAAAATCCACTGCTACATATCCAAGTCCATGACAAGAACACTTGATATCGTTTCCAAGTCCATGACAAGAACACTTGATATCGTTTCCAGGAAAAAAGAATCTCCTTTGAGATCTTCTAAATTTGTTCAACTAATCTCTAGGAGGAAATGACCTTTTTGCAAATTCGACTCATTCATTGGCTCTTGTTGTTGTTGCTTGGTTTTGTTTGTTTCTTTGTTATTTACTCTACTTGTACTAGATGACTGCCCTTGAGATATTTTTCTCCTTTTCTGAGTCCTTCATGGATGCTATCTCCTCTCCTAGCTGCTTACACAACTTGTTCTTTTCATCTAACTTTCTTTTAGCTAAATCAATTTTAGCTTATAATATTTTACATTGTAGGTCTCTCTCCTTGAATTTACTACTCATCACCTCTTCTAGTCTCCTTTCTTCTTCAAGTTGTGTCTTCAAGCTGATAAATTCCTCCTTGTACTCATGCTCTCTCTCATCACATATCTGCACCAGTTTCTTCAGATCTTTGTTTTCATTCTTCAATCTTTCTATACTAGCCAATGACAAGTCAAGCCTAGCTTTATTTTCATCTGTCTTTTCTTCATGAGGGTCAGGTACATTCACACAGGTAGAGGTTTCATTTAACTGAACACTTTCCTTTTGACAAGGTTTTTTCTCCTTCCTCTTTCTCTTTTCTTTCTCTGCACTGTTGCTACTAGCCTCTCCATGCATGAGCTGCAATCTATCTCAGATTTATTTTGCAGAAGTTAAATCTATGATTTTATCAAGGTCCTTATTATGAATATTTTTATACATGTCACATTTTTCTTTAGCATTCCACTCTTGTTCTTACAAGAGGGAGAATATTTGCAGTAGCCATCACATACTAGTTTCCATACACCAAACTCATAAGATAGATCAAAAGTTTCCATTCATGAAAGTTCGTTGCACTCAACATAGGTAAACTTTGATAGTCCATATATATATCCATAATAAATATATTTTTTTTAAATTTAAAATGAGGTTTAAGAATATATATATATATATATATATATATATATATATATATATATATATATATATATATATATATATATATATATATATATATATATCTATATATATATATATTCCAGTCATCATTCATGGCCCAAAGACAAATTAAAAAGGAGTACCATTGGAAAAACCATGGGTTGTTAAAACTTGGAGTTCGAAAAATATCAATGGTAAATATAATATAAGTTTAAGAACAAAACTAAAATCTAATATTTTTTTATAAATTCATAAATATTTATCATTAAATATAGTTAAAGGTTTAAAATATGCATTAGCAAACTTCATAACATTACAACCAACTAAGATTCATCATAATTACAGATCTGTTAAGTATTGAGAGGGATCAAATCTCTCAAGGTGCAAATCTCTTTTTTGAGTTAAAAACTTGAGGAAAGGTTTGCGTCTTGAGAGATTTCATCCCTCTCAACGCTTGATAAATTTGAAGTTAAGATAGATCTAGACTGACAATATAATATATTTGTTCTTAAATTTAATATATTTTTAAAACTCACTTTATAATAAATAAATTTTACATATAAATAGAGTTATAAGATTTTCATTATAAGCATGTTTATTCATTTATAGATAAAAATTTATAATATGAATATCTTTTAACTTATATATATATATTTTTATAGATATATATAATGTTTAACTAATAGTTTTTTAATTAGTTTTCATTAAACATAGAATTTATAACAAATAAGGTTTTATAGAAAATTAGTCAAATGATTTAGTTAAAAAATAAATAATTAATTAATTAGTAAATAGATAAACTTATTAATAAAAAATGTCCTTCATCTAGCCTTTTGCAGTTGAAGCCTAGTCAAATGTAGTCGTTTCTTTAGGTAAAAATTCACCTTTTTTTTTCTAGCCATTTGAATGGTCGGTCTCTCTATTTAACTGGTTACCATGATCTTATTCTTCATCTTGTCCCAATGATGAACCACACTTGTTGGTTTGAAACATGTAGACAAATGAATTTTGATGTGATTATCGCTGAAAACATTTCTCAAAAAGCTATTTAGCTATTTTGTGTTTTCATAATTTTTGACATGGCATAAATCCATTTTCACCATTTGGTTTTGAATGAACAATTAATATTTTTTTTTGAAAAAAAAACTCACCAAATTCCAACCAAAAATTCACTGTTGAGGAAAAATTATCGGAGTTGTCTTTAGTGCGGCTTTTTGGACTTTCCGGTGCTGGGATCCAACAGAAAATTTTGAGGTGGAATCTTGATTTGTGCTATTTAAATTGGGTTTATGACTATAAATATGGATTCAACACCGTGAAAAACCCTTAGGGAACTTCGATTGTGTAGGGGTTACCCATCAAGTTTGCGATTTCAATAAATTCCTGCTAGAATTTAGAGAAAATCGACTAGAAAAAATTCCAAAAAATCTCACTAAAGACAACTCAAAAATTATCTCCTCCCTACACAATGCCTCAGGGATCTCCACTCCTGAGTCCCGCTACCGTGCTTTTTAATCACTGAAAACACACTAAGGCGCCACATTTTTAGCCAATAATTTGCAGCTGAAATTTGGATTTATATTTCATGCTTCGACCAATTTTGGCCTATTTAATTTCATGCAGTACACTATTTTCCAGTGTTCCCCTCTGATCTGTGTGAAGTTATCAACATGGAAAAAAATACAGCTACAAGTTGTGGGATGAATATAAGGCTTCTTATCAACGAGAAAAGTGAGAAGATATTGTTTGCAGAAACCGGTAAATATTTTGTAGATCTTCTCTTCAGATTTCTCACCTTGTCATTCGGCTGTGTCATGAAATTACTTTCACCCCCAAAATTTGCAAAGAGATTCGAATGTCTCACAGACGTTTACAATAGTGTAGACAAGCTCCAACCCATGTTTATGAATACCGATGAATCTCGCCTACTGAACCATAAAGTTAGGTCTGTCGAGTCTAATGAATTCCTTAAAGCACAGTCAGCTCCCACAAACTATTATGTTTGCGGCTCTCTTTACTATGGCACTACACACTATATGAACACTATTATTAACATATGTTGGGGGTTTGCAACTCTCTATTTTCCATATGTTAATAATATATATTTTCCTATTGTGATCTATGAGCACATGTACTTGTTATTATGTTGATTTTTCATGGTTAATATTCTAGCTATGTGTTGGTTATAAGCATTGTTCTATGATGTGATCTAGCTATGGCTTTTTCTCATGATTTGATAAGTATTTGAATGGTTGATGAATGCATGGGATAACAAGTGTTGTTGCAACTACTTGAGATGGAATTAGACCTTTTTGGTGATTATTAGATGAAGTTTATAGGTTTATGATCAAATATGCATTCATGACTTGTAGCTTACAAGTTTACCATATGTTTGACGAAATGTCTAGTCTACTAGGCATGTATAGGTCAAGATAATATTCAAGTTTGAATTTTTTTCATTGTTATCATCTTGATAGTGATTCTGGAAAGTTACAGGAAGTTCTAGGTAGTGGTCTGGAGGCTAGCCTGAAAATGTGGCACAAATCCCGGAACTGCATGCACAAAACTGGAAGATTTAGGTCATAACCACATGGAAGCAAGCTTATGAGTGCGATTATAGCCTCATAACTACATGCATGATGTGTTGTGGGTGCAGTTGCGGTGTTAGGATTGTGGAAAAGAAGTTCCAACTCAGGATATGATCATCAAATGTTGTGGACTGACTTATAGGTGAGTGCTCATGAGAGGTGTCAATAAATTTTCGAATTTTAGGTCCCACTTCCATAATTGGAACTTGGAAGTCAGGTCATATCATAGTAGCATTCAACTCACATTTGCCCTGGAGAGCTTGTAAAAGTGGATAAATGTGGGGTGGGGCATTTCAGATTGGTATCAGAGCAAGGTTGCAACACTGGACCTCAAGATAAAAGTAGATCGTCATACAAGTTTGTATGTTTGCGTGTAGGTATGATGGTTAATTGTTTTTATGTGCATCATAGTTATATGCATGCTTGTCATTTCAGTGATGTCATGGTTACATGCATGATGAATGTTAGTTGATTAGTACAGTCATATGCACATGTAGCAGTTAGTCATGCATGATAGTAACTTGTTGTTATATGCATTGCAGTTAAGTTCCTAGTATTATTATGTATCATTCTAATATGGACTGGCTTGTGAAAATATAATAGCCTCCCCCGAGATACACTGAGTTGTGGTTTTGATTATGTTTCTATTTGGATTATCTAACATGGTATGTTGCTGGAAAATAGAAGATCAGAGATGAAGAGTAGAGTAGTGGACTATAGTTCACATGACTTCCCTTACAGGGCTGATGTGAATTTAGTGGAATGGGAAAGGTCAGTTGAGCAACAAGGAGAAGAGAATTCTCCTGATTTAGCAGATACACTAAGGACTCTAAGGGAAAAGATAAAAAGTTGCAAGGTAGATAATGAGAGGTTGATTGAGGCATAGGAAAGGCTTTCCAAAGGTTAGGAAAAGAAAATAGAAGTTAATGCAGTCATTCTTCAAAGCTGTTAAAATTTGCAGAAGCAGGGACATCTGTGAATCAGTTATGACAGGAGGAGAAGACAAACGGGGCATATGGAAACAAATCTCTTATAAGACACAGGTTGGACTGAGATGATATAGTCAGAGATGACAGATATTTGGATACACCTGATAGGATGAGTAGTACTTATGTATTTTAATCTAGCTCTAGTTTTGAGAGACATCATCATCATCACACTAGCATCCTTATAGGAGGAGTGAGAAAGTAGTACTCACCAGAAGAGTTTGAATAAATCCAATATAGCTACCTTCATTCTTAAAGGGAAAACAAAACACCTCGTGGTAAGGTGTTAGGTGCATCAGAGGCATCACAGATGAGGAGCAAATTTGGGATGAGTTGATGTCAGAAGATGCAAAAATATTCTGGTGTTGAACCTGTAATGGAGATCATTCCAGGAAGGATTTAAATTTGTATCAAAGTGCGAATTGGATGTGTGATAGCCATCAGATATGCAATGTGCAGGAGGCATGTAAAGTTGGGGTTGTAGGTCAGAGCATTCCCGAGATCTATGAAGTAGTGGATAACAGGTAGGCAGGTCACTAGGTATCCATCAATAAGGTGGATGTGGAACTAGGGGTAGAGTTCTAAGCAGAGCCTCAATGCATCTTGCAGCAAAATAATATCATGCTTTGGGATGAGAAATAGAGTAAGTAAAGTGCATAGAAGCACTTTAGGGCTGATAAAACTACATGGTAGATAGTTGATCAGATGCAAGCATAATAGCAGGGTTTCAATCATAGTTGGATTCGTTAAGGGAATTGGAATACCTTGGGATATAATATGTGCATGTGTTCATTTATAGGGCATCATGGTAGGTACAATAGGGTAACGTAACCGATATATTGTGATATTTATTTATGCATTGAAAATTAATTTATGCACTGACAATTATGTGTTTATGGTAGTATGATGCAAGGAATTGCATGGAAAAAGACATTGCCACAGATCATGAAGAAGGGTTGGGCTGATATTTCCTTTGGAAGCACTAGGAAGCCATGAGGGTTGATTCATAATGTTTGTTGAGATTTTTATGCTTTCGGTGTTTTCTAATTTGTTTGTAATTCATTTTTTGTTTTGATTGTGTCTGGTGCATGGCCATGCCACTTTTTTTGTGGGGTTGTATTGTTGATTGGTTTTCCATGTTTTATTTATCTTTCCTCCTTGTTCTTGCCTTTTATGTTTTGATGGTCTTGAGAATTGGTTGGGGAAAGAGGAAAGTTGATAGAGCTCAGGGAGATGTGAGTAGAACCCAATAGGTAATGTAAGACCCAAATGAAGCTTGATACATTTATAAGGGCAGAAAAAGGAAAGAATGTGATAGCTAGTTACACTGGTTGGGTCCATTGGGATAAATGGACGATGTCAGGATAGTCATGAGAAAGGTAACAGGAAAGATAAATGAATGGATGAGAGACATCATATGCCTTGGCTATGTTGGGAACTATTTTTCTCAATGTTGTGTATGTGTTGCATGGATAAAGGGAGTTATCTTAACATTGACCTTATTAACACTAGTAATTATTGTGTGATCATGATTATGTTGATGTTTATGTGTGTGTGTGTGTGTGTGTTCCATTTTCTGACAGGGCCGTCAGGTATCATTCTTGTGGAAGAATGATGGCTTTATGCAAGTGAATGGCATGAAAAGGTTCCTGGGTTTATGAGGAATCAAGTGGGTAGAGTAGCCCTGGATGATCTATGAGGTTAGTATCATCTGGATTTGATTTTGATATTATGTAATTATAACTATGCCTATGTTTATGTTATGGACAAGAAATGTTGAAGGATACATCAACAAAATGAAAGCAGTATGATCTACAACATGTTGGGACAAGCATGGATAGTGGAAAGAGACACAGACCCAGGAATTGGGTTGTGGATGCATTCAGCAAGGTGTGGGAAAGGCACTAGAGTCAATGTTGGCTAGTAGAGACAATGTGGTCTTTGGCTATGCAATATGAATGTTGTGTATATGTTGTACATGTGGTGTTGTGTACATGTCATACATGTTGTGTTGTGTACGTGTGGTACTATGTCATGTGTATTAGGTATTTGTTGTGTCATGACATGTGTATTCATTGTATTGTATTGTGTGTACATATATGTGTTGTGATTTTACATTGGGTGTAGGTGTATGTGTGGTGTTGTACACCATGGTGTATTTCATTGTACACTATGTATGTGTATGTGTTATGAAGGGGATTGGTTCTGAGGTTCCCTATGGTTGTGGGTTGGAACAAATTCTATGGAGCCCTGAAACAACTTGGGTTGAGTTACTAGTTCTCGGAGCCAGTAGGTTGGGAAAAACACTTTGGATCCTTGTGGGTTGAGTTACTAGTCCCTAGAGTCACGATTTTAGTTGTGGGTTGATTTACTAGTTCCTGGAGCCATGAAAATATTGGGAAAGAGACCAATCTTGAGTTGTTGTATTGAGGGTAGAGGGGGTTTAGTCTTTGGATTCCCTTGTTACTCATATTGATGGTAGAGGCAGTTTAGTCTTTGGATGCCCTTATTGTTGATATTGAGGCTAGAGGTGGTTTAGTCTCTAGATGCCCTTGTTGTTGATATTGAGGGAGGAGGTGATATGGTCTTTGGATTCCCTTGTTTCTTTGGAAGATAAGAGAAGAGAAGGCACTGGGTACTTACTAGGTTTTGTAACCGATCTAGTGTGTGTACGTGATCAAAGAGAAGAGAAGGTATTGGGTGCTTTCCAAGTTTGGAAACCGATTCAACGTGTGTACGAAAAGGACAAAGAATAAAGGCATAAGAAAAGAACCATTTCAAGGGTAAGTATCAGTGTTTTATTTCAATTTTTAATTATGCACGTGATCTATGATTCTAATTTATGATGGTTGAGTTTTGAGCTAACTGGATGTGGTATGTTTATACATGATGATTTAATCAAAGAGATAGTTGACTTGTTGTGATAGGAAGTAAACATAATTGCAAGTGTACCTTATTGATGGTCCACCAATGAGGTATTATTTAAATTCCTTTTTATTCTGATGGAAATTATTTGCTTGGTACAAGAAAGTATGGAAATGCTTGGTTTGGGTGGTTGAAACTAACTGCAAGAATTAGTAGCAACAATGAAAGGAATTGGAATAGGTAGTACTATACTAGTAAAGCATTCGGGAGTAGAGCCATTGTGGTACATTGGTACCCAATAGTGTCCATTGATTGGCATGAGCATGTTATGACCGGTATGATGGTTTTAAGGCAGGGATATGTAGCCTTGGTTTTTGGACCTTTTGACGCGAGGAAACCTTTCCAAGGGATGGATTTCCCAAGGGAATGTGTAGCAGAGAAGGGGATGTTGGGGAACTTGGAAGGCGAGTGATTGCACAAAAGGGGGGGACCAAATTACCCGAGGGACTGTGTAGCAGAGAAGGGAAGGTCGGGGATGAATTTATTTTGGTCTTTATCATTTTCGGATGGAACCATAAGCATGTTGGTAGTGTGCCCTAGAACAAAGAATCAATAACTATACACTAAGAGAACAAGTAGCGCAAGGATTTTAGTGTTGGACATTGGATGCAAGTTTGACTTTGGTAGTGGATTTTGGACTTCTTGGGAAGGATGTGAATCCTGGTACTACCTTTGAGGGTGGAGGTGTAAGCCTCTAAATTTCCTTGTCACTGATACGAGCTTTTTATCCTTCATTATTTGTTGGTTCAAGCAAATAATTTTTTGTTATGTTTATATTTATATGTATAATCATAAATACCACAATGAGTTGTGTTATAAAGCTCCAATAAGTGGTATGTTTGCTTTTTTTTCAGTAGGATGTCATTGTAAATATTGTATCAAGCTATGTCATAAAGCTCCATAGATAGTATGTTTTATTTTCAGCGGTTTGCTGGTCATATGTGTCATAGAACACCGAGGACGATGTTCCCCTAAGGGTTGAGGGGTTTGTAATAGCCCAAAGCTAAAGTTTCATGTGATAAAGGATAATAAAGGAAAAATAAGACCAAGGTCCTGGGACACGTATTCCAAGATGAATGGTGGGAAAACAATATAGTGGGCATAACTTTCGATTTACTTATGGTTATGGAAATTGGAAAAGGCATTGACAAAGACAAAGAGACACTAATTGGAATTTAATTATGAAAACGAAGGAAAATAGGAGAAAAGGGAGGTGAAGAGACACAAATTTGCATGCCAAGGAAATTAGAGGAAAATTAAGAAAATATAGGCATCAAAGGATCAGTTCACAATTTTTTCAGTTCAGTTTACCTCTCTCCTTTCATTCTCTCCCATACACTCTTACACTCTTAGATTATTCTTGGAGAATTTTGGCATTTACTTGGATTTGGAGAAAGGAAAGCAAAGGACAAGCAAAGAAAAGTGAAGAGAAGCAAGGAGAAGGTTGGATCAACAACTTCAACAAGAGGATTTTGTAGATAACAGGTTGCATGTGTGATTTCCTCGCTGTGGTGTGAATGTGTGGTACTTGCATTTGTATATTTGGTTCATTTTCTGTCATTAGCATGGGTTTTTCCTAGTTTGTTAGTGGATTGAGCCTTGCCTTGCCATTTCCTAGATAGCCATGGCATGATGGGATTCATTATTGGTTGAGCTTTGGATTTTTGGAAGGTTTTGGAACTGGGTGAGGTGATCTTATGAAAAATCCTAAGGGTTGTGGGTGGAATGGTTTTCTCTAGGAATCCCTCAATGGGCAGGTGGAGACAGGAAAATTCCTCAAGGTACGGTGAAGAAATTCTGAGGCATCCAAGCTTGGTTCGGTTTTGTGATCTCAGGAGTAGTATAGGTGAGATCATGGTAGCTTGAGGGTGTAGGCAGTTTAAACTATGGAGTCCGTAATTTATTATGTCTTGGTATATCCCATGAGATCCCACATTCATGCTTGGAATATGACACGGGAGTGATTGGCTGAAAGAGAGATTTGGTTCAACCCAATCTATGGTTGAGTGGTACGTGGAAGTCCTTGACTTGGTTGGATTTTGCATATGTTAATAAGAGTTATTTTCCTATTGTGATCTATGATAATTTTTACTTGTTATTATCTTGATTTGATGGCTAATTTTTCATGGCTAATATTATGGTTACATGTTGGTTATAAGCATGGTTCTATGAGGTGCTCTAGATAAGGCTCTTATTCATGATTTGATAAGTATTTGAATGGTTGATGAATGCATGGGTTAACAAGTTTTGTTGCAACTACGTGAGAGGGAATTAGACCTTCTTGGTGATTCTCATATGAAATTCATAGGTTTATGATCAGATATGTATTCATGACATGTAGCTTACACGTTTATCATATGTTTGATGAAATGTCTATTGTGTACTAGCCATGTCTAGGTCAAGATCTTGTTCAAGTTTTATCTTTTGGCATTGTTATCATCTTAATAATGATTCTGGAAAGCTACAGGCAGTTTTGTGCTATGTTCTGGAGGCTAGCCTGAAATGGTGGCACAGATCCCAAATTGCATTCACAAAACTGGAATATTTAGTTCATAACCACATGGAAGCAAGCTTATGAGTGTGCTTATAGCCTCATAACCACATGCATGATGTGTTGTGGGTGTGGTTAAGTAGGCTTGTGGAAAGGTAGTTTCATCTTGGGAACTAATCATCAGATATTGTGGACTAACTGCTAGGTGATCTAGTGCTCTTGAGTAGTGTCAATAATTTTTTAGATTATAGGCCCCATTTCCATAACCTGGAACTTGGAGGTAGGTTCATGTCTTAGTATCACTCAACTTACATTTACTCTGAAGAGCTTCTAAAATCAGTTAAATGTGGGGTGGGTGTTATAGGACCACACACATTGGAGTGGACTAGATCCAAAATTTCTTTGGACCTATGTTCACTGCTTAGATATGGTTTCTTAAAATTCTTTATAAGAGCATGTCCCTTACACATACCTTTATGATCTATCTACAAATATGGTACACCTGAAACAATCTACTTCAAATTTGGCAATGATCTATAATGAAGATGTGCATATCTCCTATGTAATAGCTCACTAAGGCTAATATCATTATGTACTAAAGATTTGGAAGATTATCCCAAGAGTTTATACAACCTTCCTTCACAAATCCTAATAACCCTAGCAGAGCTTATACTAGAGCCCTTATCCCACATAAGGACTTTCCAATCAATGAAGGCCAATTTATCTCCTTTATCTCCTAAACATGAAATTGAAACAAAATTATTTTTCAAACCTAGAACATAGAGTATGTTTCTTAAGTGAATGTTTTCACATGTTTCCATCTCAACGAATTTACACTCAAAAATTCCTTTGACTGCATAGTTGTTGTTGTGTCCATGCTCTACCTTATGTGCCAATATTATTTCCATCAAACTTGTAAGATGATCACACTCCCTTATCATCTGTCTTAAATCTCCATTGTTAACCACCCATGTATTGTTGTCATTTGCAAGAGATCCTGCAAGTGCGGAAGAGTGGAAGTGATCTTTATCTCCTTCAACTTTGCATCTCTTGGATTGCTTGTCAAATTTCGCTATGGTAGCATGTTGATTTCCTAATTTATTCATATCATTGAACTTTTCAGCACATTGGGCCTTGAAGTAACCAAATTTGTTGCAACAAAAGCACTGAATTTGAGACATATCTTTCTTCCTTTGAGGATTGGGTCTGCAATCAAAACCCTTTTTCTTCTTCCTCCAAGTTTCATGGAATGAGCTGCATAAGCTAGATAATATTCTCCTTATTTTGGCTTTCTTTCTCTAGATAGAAATCTTGATTCTTCCTGAGCTCAAGTTGCACATAGTTCTTCTAAACTTAGAGCTTCTTTTCAGCTACTTATATGTACTGCAAATGAATCCCATGAATGTGGTAGTCCATTAAGTGCTAAAGTCACAAGCTTTTTATCAGAGACAACTTCAACAATAACTTGTAATTAATCTCTTAGTTGAGAAACACTCACAAAGTATGAATCCACTCTATCATTCTTTGTCATTCTTATATCATGAAGTTTGTTTCTCAAGTTCATGACTTAGCCAAAATTGTTGACAATATATAAATTATTTAGGGCATCATACATCTTCTTTGAAGTATCAAACTTTGAGATGTATGAAATAAGATGGTCCTTTATGGAGTCCACAATAATTCTTATGGTGGTGATCTCATCTTTCTTGTACTTCTTCTTTCCAACTTCATCTGTAGATTCAGTGACTTTGCCTTGCACAATTTGCAAAATATCTTCTATTGCAAGAATTAGGTAAATTCTTGTCTTCCAAGCACTAAAGTTAGTGGTCCTCTCTAACTTGTTCCTTGATTTCATAGTATAGGACATGGATGCAACTTGAATATATATCTAGGGTTTCTTTAAAGTGATCTTAAGATAGGGCTTTTCAATGAGTGATCTATGTGCTCTTTCCTTTACCAAATAATACCATGTTGATTTTTCAGTACAATTGATGCAAGCACATTATTTATAAACTATTGTAATTACTTTTGAATATATATTATAGTTATTTTATCTTCATTAACCAATCACGTTTCAAAAATTCAACTAATAGCCTAGATATCACAATGTTTGAGAGAGATATGTGAGTGATAAGTGTGTATGTAAAATGAAAAACTTCAAGTGTGTTTTATACCTAAGATATGTAAGAGACATGTCTCTTAAATTAAATCACCTCTTTGTAAATTAAATTCTAGTAAGTTGGCACATTTACCTTTTTACTCATATTTGTTAAAGTGTTGAAGATCATGTAAATAATAGTGGAAAGTAACTGTTGGTAAGTATATTTATTTACATCTTATTCTTATTATGTCTTTTATGCAAATACTTGATTAAATTATGGTGGGTGGTAATTGATGGTAAACATGTTATTTACCTGAGTATGAGCTATTTTCAAAATTTTTAGGTTTAGATGGTTTTGTTGATTTCCTTTTTTTTTAATTTAAAATTTATTTTTCTTTCATGTTTTTACATAGTATTATAAATACATCAAGGATTATGAAGACAGATCATAGCTACATTCTTCAACATTTTCGAATAAGATTTTCAACATTTTATTTTAATTATCAATAGTAAGTGAAAGGTAGGGATTCAACCTTTATGAAATATCTATTAAATATTTTAGTAGTATTTAGTAAAGAAGGTTGAGATTTATCTCAAAGGTAGTTATGCCATTTTTTCTTTTCAATTTATTTAAAGAAATTGTTATAAAATTAAATTAAATTAAAATATATATAAAATATTTTCACTATGAAATGAGTTATTTTCACATACCAAGGCTTCATTATGCAAGAAATTATGTCACAATCCTAGTAAAACCATAAATTAACTTAAACCATCATGAGGACATGAAAATGACAATGGTGACTGTAATTTACTAGAGTTGTGGAATTTGGTTTGTTGTAAAGCTTTTCCTCAATGCAAGCTAGTTCTTCATGTTTTTTCACCCCAATTGGGTTAATTCTTTTCATAATTAATTATTATTATCGTTTAAGATAAAATTAAAATTTAGTTAATTTTTAAGATTTTTTTTAATCTTGACGATGTGAGATGTATTATGAGGTAAGTGCTTTGATGCCTAGATCATGAATTGATATTTAACATGTTTATTAGCCATTTAATTTCTATGGTTGAGCTAATTTAGGTGATTAGGAGAAATTTTCTTATCCACCCTATTTGATTTAATTATGTTGATAATCATGTCTATTTTGAAATAGGGCTTCGACTTTTAATTTAATTATTAATAATTATTTGGTGGATAATCATGATTTAACCTCTTAAAATATTCTAGAATATTTTTAGTAGTATACACAATCGACTATTGAGATTTATTTTCAAAGTAGTTATGCCCTTTTTGTTATTTTAATTAAATCACTTCATATGACATTTTTTTAATTAATTAATTACATCGAAAGGTGCTCTCTAGCGTAGTATGGAAAAAATATAATGTCTTGTCTTGTTAAACATTTTGACTTGGTGGAATTATATAAAAATAAGATAAAATAATAAAATTAATAATTATAGTTATAATTATCAATTAAACTAGCCTAGATCCATGTTATGAATTTCTTAATATGCAAACTCCAAAATTGTTTTATAGTGAAAAGAGATTGGATCTCTTTTAGAACTTGGTAGATCTAGAACTAAGATGGATCTAAGCTAGTTTAATTTTTAATTTTAATTTATTTTAATTTTAATTTTTATTTGTATGCAATTTGACCAAGTCAAAATGTGTAAGAGAAAGACATTACAACATCTCTTCTACCCTATTTACAATTTTCCATGATAAAATAAAGCTAATCTCCATCATTAAGAATTATGTTCTATATTTTCTCTCTAATATATAGATTTTATTTATACATCAATTTTTTTTTTATAAATACTAATAATAATAAATTTAAATAAAAATACAATTAAGTTATATACATGACTCTTATCAAATATTCGATATAAAAATATATTTTGTTTAAATATTTGATAATGTCAAAAATCTGTCAGATCTGGAAGAGAGAAATGCAAATGTTGGTCCCAATGAGGTAAGCGGTTATTATTAATTTAAAATCAATATTAGTGTATATAAGTAGTAGGTGATCATAATTTTATGGTTTAGGCGCTAATGTTGCTTGGGGTTTGTCTCACTTCAACCACTCCTTTGGACGACGTTTTCGGCGGTGCGGTCTGCACATCTACTTGAAGGTTATGGCTATATTAGGTAACAATCATCTCAATATTATATTTCTAGAAGCATCTTAACGTGTGTTTGCTTTATTAATGTTCGGTTTTAAGGAGAATGCTGGGGTTGCATTTGACATAAAAAAATATACATTTGTTGTTGCAGGGCGGAAGGAACGTTAGGACATGAAAACTTAGCATTGTACGTTAGGAGGCGTAAACAGAAGGCGGCCTCCATGGGTTTAGGCTGGACACATGTTGTTTGGTTTAAATTTTGATCAATTCTGTCTCTTCGTATTGAAGCAATTATTTTCTTCCATTTCCATTTGTGATGGAACATTCCAAATCTTTTGATTAAAGTAAATATGAAAAATGACAATCATGTAAAACGAGGTTTTGTGGTTCAAAATTTCCCTACATTGCCCAGTTTTTTTTGTTTTGTGAGCTCTACTTATGGTTCAAAATTTCCCTACATTATCCAGTGTTTTGTTTTGTGAGCTCCACTTGTTTTAAATGTAGTTGTGACAAGTCTATTTTAAATGTGGATACATGAGTAAACTTTTTCATAATAGTCATGAGTTGGAGTCACTATTTTGTTAGTTTTTGTGGGGTTTTGCTTTTATTAAATTTCAGTAAACTGAGGAGTTGATTAGTACCACCCCAAAGGTTCAGGCCAGAAATGAGGAAGGAAAACCACTAGCCAACTCTTTCAAGAATTAGGCGCAAGATTAGTCAATGAGGGCAAGGTAAGAGCTCTTACCCTAACTCCTCATATTTCTCAATTAATTGCATGTCATGGAACATTAGAGGCTTAAATGGCCTTGGAAATAAAATACTCTTAAAAAGAGAATAATGGCCAGCAAACTAGAAATATTGCTCCTCTAGGAGACAAAGCTAGCTATGGAAGACTTGTCAGCGCTGCAAAAGGAGTGTTGAAAAAGTTATAGTTACTTAGCCAATGTAGCACGAGGTATAGACAGAGGGTAACTAATTTTGTGGAAGAGCTCGCTATTTGAATTGATCTCTTCAATAGTGACTAGAAGCTCCATCACTGCAGTCCTAAAAGTGCCAGGAACCACCGAAACAATATGTGTAACCAATATCTATGGACCTCATAGGGTGGAAGAAAGGATCCAAATGGTATCTTCAGTCATGAGAATTCTTGAAAGCATACCTCATCCATTCAAAATCATAGGAGGGTACTTTAACATGATCCTTAATTTGTCAAAAAGAAGGGAGGTCTCAAAAAACTGGACATGGACACAAAAGCCATCCAAGAAACCACAGATAAAATGGATCTTGTGGACATGCAAACAGTTAATGGTACTTACACCTTGAGCAATAGATGAGGAGGGGATAGGAAGATTGCCTCTAGGCTTGACAGATTCCTCATCTTTGAATCTGTCTTCCATGCCTCCTAAGAAATAGAGTGTAGAATACTCCCAAAATCGAGATCTGACCACTAGCCAATAGCTCTGGAAATTCATATATCGGTAGCCCCTAAAAACCATCCCTTTAGATTTGAGGCTTTTTGGCTAGATCATACGAAATTCTTGAGAAACATGAAAAACTGGTGGGGAAGCTCTCCACCTCAGAATGGTACCCAAATGTACCAATTCCAACAAAATCTAAAGCATGTGAAAAACAAAATCAAACAGTGGAACAAGGATGTCGTCAACAACATCTTCAAGGAAAAAAGGGAGCTCAACAACGCATGGAGGAGCTCCAACAAAGAATTATCCATCAAGGCATCACACATCAAATGGAGGAAATATATTTACAAAAATGGTGGAAGGAAAGAGCCAAGTAGGAGGAAAAGTCGTGGCAGAAAAAATTCAGCGTTCGCTAGCTCAAATGTGGTGAAAAGAATTCCAAATTCTTCCACCACTCCATGATCCAACATAGAAAAACTAACAGAATTCTAAGCCTGAGAACTATGGATGGGAGAATGGCCAACACCCATGAGGAGATCTCTAAGGAACTGAATAGTTTCTATAGCAATCTCCCAGAGGAGCCCGACATAGATAAGACCCAAACCATTAGAGAAATTACCAGTAACATCCCCACCATCCTAAATCAGGATCACAACACGATGTTCGTCAGAGAGGTCTCCATGCAAGAGGTGGAGGAAGTTGTGATGAAAAGAGAAATTGGGGGTAACCAAAATCCCTTTTCCTAAAAAATATCAATCTTGAGGCCTGTGGGTTATGGCCCACAAAGCCTATTGGAAGCGTTCACGTGGCCTTAAGCCTTTAAAGTCATGGACCATTCAACTATCGGAGCCTTTAATATAGGCGTTTAAGCCTTAAAACCCCGCAGCCACACAACTATCGCAATACAAAGGATTAACGGGAAACTTCCACTCCCGAACATATAGGTGGATCTTCAATAAAACTGCACTTAAAACTATCAGCTGGTCTGCTCTTTATCCTTTTCCGCTGCACCGCTCCAACCTCCGATCTCCGATAGCGATCGCTCTGATCGCTTATCGGCGATATTGCAATATCAGCCCATCACCTTATCGGCGTCCCATTGCCATCATCCTTTGACCTCTCCGACATGTGATCATCGATCGCATATAAACTGTCGATCTGGAGCCTCGATCCGACGGTTGCAATTTAAATCGCTTTTCGCTATCGCTATATTGAAAGGTCGGTTTTGATACCATTATAATGGTTCCACTGGTGCGATAAAGCTCTGTCCCACGCTACTTGATCTGGACTATTGATCCATATTATCTAATGGTTCCGGTGCATCCTGGTTCGTTTTCTCTTTAACTTGATTTTATCCACCATTTGAAGGAATTCTGTGTTAAAACACAGTTCCGCCACAGTCTACCAAAGCACGCATAATTTCCACAACACAATTAACTTGGTTAAATCAATGGGTCGCCATCACACCTGATGGTCGATCAACACACTCACAATTGGGATTTAACCCTCAGCACATATATACATAACAGAATTGGAAAGGGAACATACAACACAGACACGCCGGAAACCACAAAACACATATTTATTATAAATAGCATAGTTACAATTCTAAGGCATTTCAGCCTTAGAACAATGCTCTCCTTCGATTACATTATATCTATATCACTCCGTGTCCTTGTGTTGGATATATAATAAGTGTTGGATCGGATAACTGAAAGGATCCGATCAGATTTCTCCATGATTTCCTCTAAAAAAAGCCCTAAGTCTCCTCGAGACTTTATCCATTCCATCTTTTTTTCTATTTTAAAACAAAAAAGTCCCTGTTTTTCTTAGTGGTCCACATCTCCCTCTTCGCTCCACTTTGGATTCCTCCTTTTGACTAAGGGTGCTGGATGCTCCTGCATCAGACTCTCGAGGCACAAAAATTTATGACCTCCTGGTCATATGCTTCTCCTTATCCTTAGCAATTCTACCCACTTCACTTCTTCAGTGGAACTGCCTTCATGGTCTTCTATGAGCTACAACCAAGCCTCTGCATTAATAGTCTCCTTCTGCTACATGATACCTCACCAAGCTCTCCTCACTCAGTCTTTTGGCATCCTTTAGGTTCTCTCCTTTGGAACCATATGATCACTCCATGCTCTAGGTTTGCTGCAATCTTCTCACCTTCTGCTGCTACTATTTGCACGATAGTAAGACCATAAACTCTCCAGCTATATCAATTGTACCTCCTTCTCCTTCTTCTTTCTCTTTGGAAATCCTTTCCCTTCTCTTGCACGCAAAATCTTCATCTGCTCTGATACCAAATGATGAAAAGAGAAATTGGGGGTAACCAAAATCCCTTTTCCTAAAAAATATCAATCTTGAGGCCTATGGGTTATGGCCCACAAAGCCTATTAGAAGCGTTCACTTGGCATTGAGCCTTTAAAGTCATGGACCATTCAACTATCGAAGCCTTTAATATAGGCGTTTAAGCCTTAAAACCCCGCGGCCACACAACTATCGCAATACAAAGGATTAACGAGAAACTTCCACCCCCGAACATATAGGCGGATCTTCAATAAAACCGCGCTTAAAACTATTGGCAGGTCTGCTCCTTATCCTTTTCCGCTGCACCGCTCCAACCTCCGATTTCCGATAGCGATCACTCCGATCGTTTATCAGCGATATTGCAGTATCGTCCCATCACCTTATTGGCATCCCATTGCCGTTAGCCTTTGACCTCTCTGACATGCGATCGTCGATCGCATATAAACCGTTGATCTGGAGCCTCGAACCGATGGTTGCGATTTAAATCGCATTTTGCTATCACTATATTGAAAGGTCGGTTCCGATATCATTATAATGGTTCCGCCGGTACGATAAAGCTCTGTCCCATGCGACTTGATCTAGACCATTGATCCATATGAACTAATGATTCCAATGCATCCTGGTTCGTTTTCTCTTTAATTTGATTTTATCCGCCATTTGAAGGAATTCTGTGTTAAAACACAGTTCCGCCACAGTCTACCAAAGCACGCATAATTTCCACAACACAATTAACCTGGTTAAATCAATGGGTCACCATCATGCCTGATGGTCGATCAACACACTCACAATTGGGATTTAAACCCTCGACATATATAACAAAATTAGAAAGGGAACATACAACACAGACACGTAGAAAACCACAAAACACATATTTATTATAAATAGCACAGTTACAATTCTAAGGCATTTCAGCCTTATAACAATGCTCTCCTTTGACTACATTATATCTATATCACTCTGTGTCCCTGTGTTGAACGCGCAGGTTCATATATATATATATATATATATATATATATATATATATATATATATATATATAAGAAGTGTTGGATCGGATCACTGAAAGGATCCGATCAGATTTCTCCATGATTTCCTCTAACAAAAGCCCTAAAGCTCTCGGTACGCATGCATATGAACACATAGCAGATTACATTAATAAGTCTCCTTGAGACTTTATCCATTCCATCTTTTTTTTCTGTTTTAAAACAAAAAAGTCCCTGTTTTTCTTGGTGGTCCACATCTCCCTCTTCGCTCGGCTTTGGATTCCTCCTTTTGACTAAGGGTGCTAGATGCTCTTGCATCAAGTTGTGATGACCATGCCCTTGGGTAAAGCTCCAAGGCCTGATGGTTTTACCATTCACTTCTTGAAAAGTTGTTGGTCCTTCATCAAATACGAGGTTCATGCCCTGGTGGAGGACTCAGAGTAACAAAACTGTGCTTGAAACTTTTAATGCCACTTTCCTCACTCTTATCCCCAAGGAAGAAGGAGCAAATTCTCCAGATCGATTCAGACCAATATCCCTTTTCAATGTCATCTACAAGATCATTTCAAAGGTATTGGAAAACAAGCTTAAGGCTTTCTTACCCCTTCTGATCTCAGCCAACCAAGCGGGGTATGTGGAAGGCAGACAAATTATCGACAGTATTATCCTCTCTCATGACACTACTCACTCACTATAAACCCTCAAAAACCATGGAATGATGATGCAATTGGACACATCGAAAGCATTCGACAAAATCAGTTTGGAATATATGCATGAAGTTCTCAATGCCTTTGGATTCCACCATGACTACATCGATTGGATCGCGGCTCTAGTCTCGAGTGCTTTTTTTCTCTATTCTGCTCAATGGCTCACCCACCTAGCCCTTTTCCCCCTTGGTAGGCATCTAACAGGGAGATCCCCTACCCCCCTTCCTCTTTGTTCTCATGGTCAACGAGTTAAGCAGATCTCTCCTAGCTTCTAGCACCAACAATAGCATCACTAGTCTTAAACTTCATTACTCTTCCCCAACTTCCACCCATCAGAAATTCATTGATGACACCCTTTTGATGGGTATCCCGATTTTTGATGAAGTTGTTGCATTCAAACACATTCTTAGCCTCTTCTATGAAGCGTCTAGAACCTCAATTAACCTTGAAAAATAAAAATAAAAAATCTTCTTTAACACTCCCTTTTCCATCCAAAGAAATATCACTAGAATCTTTGGATTCCAGATCTGTCCCCTTCCCTCGAAATACTTGGGGGTTCCCCTCACTGATAAACCCCTCAGTAATTCAAACTGGGAGGAACTCCTTAAAATATTACACAAGAAACTCTCTAGCTAGACCTTTAGATCCCTCAACCTTTCTAGATGGCTCATCTTAGTTAAATTTGTTCTTTAAGCCATGCCTCTTTACCTATTCTTGACCATGGCAGCCCCGAAATCTATCACAAATGCCATCTGTAGCATCCAATAAGCTTCCTTTGGAGGTGCTCGGATACGAAGAATAAATGGGCCCTAGTTGGGTGGGAGCAGGTCTGCAATCCAAAGAAGACAGGTGGGCTTGGTCTAAGATATCCAAAACTATTAGGAAAATCCTTGGGGGCTAAAACCTGGTGGAGTTTGTTTGATAACCCAGGTATGCCTTGGGGCAAGCTTCAGAAAGAGAAATATGCTCCCAATCACACCCACAGAGACCCCATTAAGCTCTCAAGTTAAGTCCAAGGTTTGACCATAGGAAACTAGGCATGGAGAAACAAAAACATTATTAAGTGGCACATCTTCTAGGAGATTTGCAATGGGGAAAATTCCCTCTTTTGGGAGGATTTTTGGTAGCAACTTTTGATCCTTGTTAACTGTCAGACCAGGAGGTAACTCCTCAAATGTAATTGATTTATTCATTCAGGTTGTTCATTATTATATACAAGAGGGAGTGACTGTTCAGTTCATCTCCTGATGACTCTCCATTTCTTCTATTATTTATTTACACTAATTACATATGTTCACCCAATCCCTATGATTAGGTGTCAACATTCCCCCCCCTTAATCTAAAGAGTTGTTGGTGAGTCCAAGCATCGTTCTGAATCTTTGAATCTTTTCTCTTCCAAGCGCTTTCATGAAGATGTCTGCAATCTGCTCATTAGTGGAACAATGATGAAGATGGATTGTTTTGGCCTCAACATGATGTTGAATCAGATGATATTTTGTATTGATGTGCTTCATTCGATCATGGAACTTTGGGTTCTTGGCCAACTTTATTACCGAGGTATTGTCAATCATGAGTGGAGTCGATTGTACTTGTTTTACTTGCAAATCTTCAAGAATTTTCCTGAGCCACACAATTTCTTTTGTTGCCTCAACTGCTGCCACATATTTTGCCTCTGTTTTGGAATCTGCTAGAACTGATTGTTTGCGTGATCTTCAGGAGACAACTCCTAATCCAAGACTCATAGCATAACCTGAAGCAGATACCCCAGTTTCTTTATCTCCATCGAAGTCTAAATCAGAGTATCCAATCAAGCTGAAGTCGCTCACCTGTTTATACTTGATTCCAAAGTCTTGAGCTCCCTTCAAGTACTTTAGAACTCTTTTTGCAGCAGACCAATGTCCCTCACAAGGCTTTTGCATAAATCTAGAGAGGATTCCAATAACAAATGAAATGTCTGGTCTGGTAGTAGTTAGGTACTTGAGACTTCCTACAAGCTGTCTATACTTTGTTGCATCCTCAAATTCTTTTCCTTCAATGGATGTGAGCTTTAAGTTTTGTTCCATTGGAGTAATCAGAGGATTGGATTTAGCCATGCCAAACCTGTTCAACAGATCTCCACTGTACTTGTTTTGAGAAAGGAATATGGACTTCAGATGTTGAGTTACTTCAATACCATGATAGTAATGAACATAGCCCAAATAAGTCATTTCAAAACCTTTCCTCAATTCCTTCTTTATGGATGAAATGTAGCTCTCATTATTCCCTATCATCAAAAGATCATCTACATATACCACACGATATACAAATGTTTTTCCAACCTTCTTGACAAACAAAGTTGCATCATCAAGATCATAATGTTTGAAATTGAGTTTCAGAAGATGCTCAATCAGTTTTTCATACCAGGCTCGCGGTGCTTGTTTGAGGCCATACAAGGATTTCACAAGTTTGCATACTTTATGTTCATGTCCTTTTACAAAAAATCCTTCAGGCTAGGACACAAAAACATTCTCTTTTAGATCTCCATTCAAGAAAGCAATTTTTACATCCATTTGATGAACTTTCCAACCGTTCTAAGCTGCTAGGGCAAAGAGTGTCTAGATGGTAGCCCATTTTGCTGTGGGGGCAAAAGTCTCCTCATAATCGACCCCTTCCTTCTGTGCAAAACCTTTTGCCACAAGCCTGGCTTTGTGCTTGTCAAGTGAGCCATAAGCTTTATACTTGTTCTTGTAGACCCACTTGCAACCAATTGGTTTGGTTCCCAATGGAGGATCAACCAGCTTCCAAGTGCCATTCTTTATCAGGGCATCATACTCCTTTTGCATCGCTACTTTCCATTCATCATGAGAAGCATCTTCTTTGAAGGAAGCTCGTTCAAAATCTGTAGACAAATTCAATTCACAATCATAAGAAACATCCATATCAACAGGTGAATCAGAGTCATATACATCACCTCCATTTTGCCGGTTTTAATTTCTAGTTCCCGTCTTTCCAACCTCATTAGGATGAAAACTTTCAAGTGTTTTTGTCAGCCATTTTGGGGGACCTTTCTTGGATGGTCCAGGCTGCTCCATTGATTGAGTTGGCACTGAATCAAGATTGAGTCTCCCAATTCTGTCAATCACATCACTCAAAGTATCATCTGTTGTTGGAGTTTCATGTGGGGGAGAGTGTGCTTCAGAAGAAGATTCCACAGGTTGATCTAGTATAGGAATCCCCCCTTCAAGATGTGGGATCTAATTATCAAATTCTTGAAATTATTTTGCATTTGCGAATCGATCCAAGCGATCAAGTTGCCGCTCAACAACATTGTTAGTTTTGGATGATTCAAGAAAGATTACATCTCTAGATACAACAAACCTTTTATTAACTTCATCATAGAGACGGTATGCTTTGGAGGTGTTTGAATACCCCAGGAAGATACACTTATGACTTCTTGCACCAAGTTTGTTTCTATGTACCTTTGGTATCAAGGCATAACATGTGGAACCAAAGACCTTGAGATGCTTTACCGAAGGAATGTGCCCATACCACATTTCATAAGGAGTCTTGTTTCTAATAGCATTAGATGGACATCTATTCTTTACATATACAACACATAGAACTGCATCAGCCCAAAACATCAATTTTACATTTTTGAAAAACATCATGGAGCGTACCATATTTAAGATTGTCTTATTCATTCTTTTAGATACTTCGTTCTGTTGGGGATTATAAGGCACAGTTGTTTGATGTTTGATCCCATGTTGGCGAAGATATTTTTCAAATTCATTTGAAGTGTATTCTTTTCCATTATCAGTGAAAATAGAGCCAATATGAGATTGTGCATCATTTTCAATCCATGTATGAAAGTTCTTGAATGTTTGAAAAGCATCAAATCCGTTCTTCAATAAATAAACCCAACACATTCTGGTGTAGTCATAAATAAATATCATCATATATTTATTTCCATTTGCAAAAGGAATAGGCATTGGACCACATAAATCTAAATGAATGAGTTCAAGTTTTCTATGTTCTCTTGAATGTGAATCATGAAAAGACTGTTTTTTATGCTTTCCTAGAATGCAAGCATTACATTGCTTAAGTTTGCTAGGAATTATAGGCAAACCAGTAACACCATTTTTCTTCAACAAGCGGAGGTTTTCATAGTTCAGGTGTCCAAATCTAGCATGCCATAATAAACTTGATGGAAATGTACCTTCTTCATAATGATAATTGTATGAGAGATTTTGTGCACGAGCAGAGGTACCCTGCAGCTTGAGAAGCCTTTATTCTTCTATACCCGTCATGACAAGTGAGTGGTCTAATGCTTTTCTTACCTCAAGCTTGCCATCAAACATATGAATGGAGTGTCCTTGCTGGTAGATGTGGACCAAGGACAACAAGTTTCTCCTCAGCTGTGGGAGATATAGAACATGATGCAGAAGAAAGTCTGGAAGACCAGGGAATTTAAGCCTGATTGTTCCAAGCCCTGATGGCTTGAGTTTTGATTTGTCTGCAAAGCATACTACTCCATCACCATTTTCAGTAAATTCTTCAAAAAAATCTCTCCTGAAAATCATGTGGCAAGTTTCTCTTGAATCAAGCAACCAATCATTTTTCCAAGAAGCAAGTGAATCATTAAATAAGCCTTCATTTACTCCAATATTACAGTGTGCCACAACATAGTGAGTGGATTTAGGTGCTTTACCTTTCTCTTTGTCATTATTTTTACCTTTGAGTTGGTTTCTTTCCTGCTCAATTCTGTCCCAAGGAATTTTCATGTGGATGCATCATGTGATCCATCTCTTTTGCAGCATATGCAGTGAAAATCTGACTTTTCTCCTTGAGAGTGTCTACCCCCCCTGCCTCTGAAATTTCTTCCTCCTCCTCTTCGACCACCTCTTCCTCTGGAAGAATCTTGAGCAAGATTCTTTTCTGTATGAGCAAGGCACACAGCCTCTTTAGAAGACTCAGGAGTTGTCTTCTTGCCAAAAGCTTTCTCTCTTTCAACAAATTTTTTCACAAGGGAGTCAAAGGTAGTATCTTTGAGGTTTCCATTTGCTTGCAATGACTCAAGATAATTTGAGTAAGTGGGATAAAGTGCCTTGAGAAAAGCTATCAGAGGAATATCCAGTTCAACATTAGTGGCTTTGATATCATTCATTATAGATTTTACTTCTGATGCAAGAGCAAGAGGATCATTATTTTGTATTTCAAGGGTGAAGAGTTTAATCATGAGTTGAACAACTTCAAGTGCAGAGTGTGAGTCATAGAGTTCCTTTAGTTTTTGTAAGGCTTCGAAAGCATTTGAAAATGGTGAGATATGATGACTCACCTCTTCATTTACTGATGCTGTAATCAATGCATATGCCTTTCTATCCTTATTTTCCCAAATGACAAATTCCTTGTCTGAGGTAGGATGTTTTGGCTCTTTGTCTCCATCTCCAACACACACTCCTTTCCACAACTCATTAAAAATGAGAGTGTGTTTGATTTTCCATGACCATTCAGGATAATTCTCCTTCCCATTGAGAACCACTCCCACAATAGATATTAATGAATGCATTGTAAAATTTGTGTCATGCACGATAAAATTTTCATGTGGGACAATCTCTAGCGAACAAGCTTTACAGGACCTTCCATATGTCCTCTATGTGCATCATGGAAAGAGACTATCAGCCACCTATTGAACACCTGTGACTACACCAAAAACCTTTAGGAATGGGCGGCTGAAATATTCAGGAGGACAGACAGAGATAGGGCCTCAATTCAAACCACTCTAGACAATTGGTGTTCGAGCATATCCCCCCACCTAGTAGTCATCTAGGCCTAGAATATCCTACCAGGGACAATTTGCTAGGTTATTTGGAAGGAACACAATGCTAGAATGTAATATCCCGTTTCAGGGATATCCATCAAACCCAAGCAAACTCCAACCAAACACGTCCAAATGATATAGTGACTGGGAAACTCAAAGTGATAAAAATAGCAGTGGTACAACATATAATAATGTGAACATGAAATATAAGCAGATACTCAAGAAATGCAGAGAGAAATGCTAACCCATTTTATTATACTGAGTAATGGAAAGCGTACAAGAGGTGATTAGATAGGTAGCACCTCGACTTGCACAAGGCAAGTGAAGAAATACACTCAGAATAGCAAAGGAATGGCCTCTCTTTGAATTGCATCCAAGCTGCTGGAGAACTGCCGTGTTGCTGCTACTACTAGAAATCAAATGAGGATTTGGGGCTGTTCCCCTCCTCATAAAATGTTGAAACTCTTGAATCAGACTCTACTCAAGAAACCCATAAAAACCCAGAAAGATTTTCTGAAATAGCCGACCCCTGAAAATCACCCCCTTGGGGATCTATGCTGTCCCTCAAGGCTCTGCGCTACCACTGAATAGAATCCTCCAAAACTCTACCTGAAACTCTGCCAAAATCCTCCAATATGCAAGGGCTAATCCCCTGCTCAATCTCCCAGCTCAAATCCTCCACAAAACCCTCAATACGGAACCCCCACCAAAAGAACTGTGTCCCTCTCTCAAGACTGTGCAGTTATCCAAAATGCTCAGTTCCTCCTCACTCCAAAGATCAATCCTCCTACAAAATAATATTGAAAACTACCTTTCCCAAGTAGGCACTCGAAGTCCCCTAGGGCTAAGGGTTAGATCTCCAAACGGAGACACTCGATGCACTAAACAGTGCTGCAGACAGGCTAAACAGCTAGCGTGTTCTAAGTCGAAGTGACTAGCTCAAATGAAACATAATCGAATGACAAAATGAGGAGGCTCCTCTCTCCTTTATAGCATTGGCCTCTCTCAATCCCAAGGTCCACCTCCTCCAACATAATCCCTCTCTTGCCACGTGTTCCTTTCCATCTGCGCAGTCCCTCCAAGTGTCTGCATGGGCCCCATCTCTGCGTGGTCCTTTTGCCCCCTTGGCTCCCCTTTAAGTCACAACGTTGTACTACTAGGGAGTGATTTTATTCTAAAGGTGAGTTATGTCCCCCCTTTTCCTCACCTTTTTATTTATAAATAACTATAGAAGGAAAAATTAAGCAAAATCAAATATTTCAATTAGCCATGGCTAATTAGGAATATTACAGTCTCCCCTGGCAAAATGTTGCTTGTCCTCAAGCAACTAAAGTTATGGATGCTGCAAAATTTTCTGACTCGCCCAAGTGGCATCCTCATCAGGTAAATTCTTCCACCTCACCCGGAATTCCTGGACCATCCTGCTCCGTAGCTGCCTCTCCCTGGTATCAATAATAGCCTCTGGCTGCAACACCAAATGCCCCTCATCATCTGTGGGTGGTAGCTCATCTGTCACTGTCACATGCTATCCCAATGCCTTCTTCAGGCATGATACATGAAAGACGTTGTGAATCTTGCTGCCTTGGGGCATCTCCAACTCATACGCAACCTGTCCAATCCTGCGTATCACCTTGTATGGCCCATAAAAGCAGGGCTTGAGATTTTCAGCCCCCTTCTACTTTAGTAACAACTGTCGGTATGGCTGTAATCATAGGTAGACCAAGTCCCATACCTCAAACTGTCTCTCCACCCGACCCCTGTTAGCATACAACTTCTGCTGGTTCTGCGCTGTAGCCATATTATCCTTGAGAGCTCGGAGAATATCCTGACTCTCTTGGACCCAAATCTTGGCTCTCGAAGCCTTGCTAGCACCAAACATCACGTCAGAAAAATATAAAGGATGATATCCATACAAAGCATAGAATGGTGACATACCGATGGACATGTGATGTGTAGTGTTGTAGCAGTACTCCCCCAGATGCAGCCACTTCAGTCATGCTCGCTGCTGCCCACTGACATAGTTATGCAAGTAGCCCTCCAGCCACTTGTTAACTATCTCTGTCTGCCCGTCCGTCTGCAGGTGATAACTGGTACTCGGTGTCAACTCCATCCCCACCAACCGGAAAAGCTCCTGCCAAAATCTGCCCATGAAACGGTTGTCCCTGTCACTGGTGATGGTCTTGGGAAGACCATGTAACCTGAAGATCTCTCTGAAGAACAGCTCGACCACCTGTGCTGCTGTGTAGTGTGCGGATATGGTGAAAAAGTGTGAGTACTTTGTTAGCCGATCAACGACGACAAAGATGCAATCCTTGCCCTGTACCATGGGCAACCCTGTGATGAAGTCCATCGAAATACACTCCCATTTCCCCTCCAGAATGGGAAGATGCTGCAATAATCCTGCGGGATGGCTCGTCTCCCCCTTGTTCCTCTGGCAAACATCACACTCCCGGACATGCTGGAGTACGTCCTCCTTGAGGCCCTTCCATGAGAACTTCTCTCTAATGGCCCTGTAGGTTTTGGTAAACCCCTGATGGCCTTCCAGTGGTGAATCATGTGACACATGAAGTATCTTCTTCTTGAGCTGAGATCTCTCAGTCAAGAAGATCTGGTCCCTGTAGTAGATGATCTCATCGACCACCCTATACCTGTCATCTGCCACCTGCCCATCTAGAACCTCACATGCAAATCTATCCTTGGAGTACTCTACTAAGAATCGAGCCCTCCAGTCTGCATCCAAGCTCATAAGAGACAACGTGGCTGGTCTACGTGAAAGGGCATATGCTACCACGTTGTTCTTACCCTTGACATACTCAATGTCAAAGTCATATGCTTGGATCTTACTGATCCACTTCTGCTGCCTCTCCTGTATCTACCTCTGCTCCAAAAAGAACCTGAGGCTGTTGTGATCAGTCCTCACCCTGAACCTGTTACCCATTAAATACTGCCGGAACTTGGCCAATGCATGCATGATGGCCATCATCTCCTTGTCGTATATAGAACACAACCTCTCGTGCGGAAGGAGCTTTCAGCTCTCAAAGGCTATAGGGTGACCTCCCTGCATCAATACTGCGCCGATCCCCTCTCCCAACACATCACACTCCAAAACAAATGGCTGCGAAAAATCTGGCAATACAAGCACTGGGTAGCTGCTCATCACCTCCTTGAGCCTGTCAAAGGCTCGCTACACTGTATCTGACCAACTGAATGCCCCCTTCCTCGTCAAATCTGTCAGGGGTGCAGCAAGCTGTGAGAAACCCTTGACAAACTTCCGGTAGTAAGTACAAATACCAATGAATCCCTGAAGTTTTGTCATGTTCCTCGGCTCCGGCCAATCTTTGATGGCCCTAATCTTCTCCTCCTGGACTCTCACTCCGTCCACCCCTATGATGTGTCCCAAGTACAACATCTCCGTCAGTCCAAACTCACACTTGGAGAGCTTGGCATAGAACTGCTGTTCCTCCAAGATGCGCAAAACTGTCTCAATGTGCTGGAGATGCTCCTCCCAAGTCCTACTATAAATGAGTATATCATCAAAGAATACCAACACAAACTTCCTCAAGTGACTGCGGAAGATGTGATTCATGCAAGACTGGAATGTAGCTGGGGCGTTGGTTAGCCCGAAGGGCATCACCAACAACTCAAAGTGCCCATAGTGACACCTGAAGGCAGTCTTGGGAATGTCCTGCTCCCTCACGTGAATCTGATGGTACATAGATCTCAAATCAATCTTTGAGAAGAACCATGCCCCTCTCAACTCATCCATCAACTCATAGATCCTGGGTATAGGGTATCTGTTCTTCAGGGTCTTCTTGTTCAGGGCCCTGTAGTCAATGCACATCCTCATTGTGCTGTCCTTCTTCTTCACCAACACCACGAAAGAAGCAAAAGGACTCATGCTCGACCGAATGTGCCCAAGAGCCAGAAACTCTTGAATGGCTCGCTCAATCTCATCCCGATAGGCCTTGGGATGCCTATAGGGGGTAGTAATCACTACCTGTATGCCCTTCTCAAGCTCAATGGTGTGCTCAAACCCCCGGTCCGGTGGCTGTCTTGGCAGAATCTCCCCAAATACTATGGCATACCGGTCAAGGATGGACTGTATCTCTGGGTGCACTGTCTGCCCTATAGTCCCTGTCTCTGATGCACGCAACTCTACTGCCCACTCTATGTCTCCCTTCCGGAAGACTGCCTCCATCCGATGAGCCGAAACAGTCTGAGGCGGATATGTGTGTTGTCCCCATATCTTCTCATGCTTCCCTATCTTCTCATCATCCCACTCCATCTCTAGGATCTTCCAATCTGTCGTGACCTTCCCTAGAGTGATAAGCCACTGAACACCCAATATCATGTTGGTGTCTGGAATATCGACCACGAAAAAGTGGTCAGTCAGTGTGTAGGTGCCCATCGTCACTGATAACTCTGGAACATAACGAGCACACACCATGGTCTGATCTCCTGGGACCAAAACTGAAAAGCCATCAAAGATCTCTGTCTGTATACCTCTTTTCTCAACCATCTGTGCATCGATGAAGTTGTGGGTTGCCCCACTGTCAACCAAAACTAACACCCGCTGGCCACGTACTGTCCCCCGTACGCACAGCATCAAATACTTGGGAACTCCTCGCAATGTTGCAAGGGCCCCTCCGGTAGGTGCAAAAGCTGCACCACCTGCTGCTGGTGGTGGAGGTGGAAAACAATCTTGTGCAGCATGACTACCTCCTACCTCCACATCATCCTCCTCATCCTCTTCCCCACTGCTCTCGGAGAAGACCTCAATAAAATGTGCTTTGCCAGCAGCACATCTATGTCCCGGTGCCCATGGCTCCTGACAGGTGAAGCACAACTGCTTCTTCTTCAACTCCCTCCTGGCATCATCATCAATTTGTGCTCTTCTTGGATTCCCCTTTGGAGGCGGAATCCTCACATCCTTCCCCTTAGGCTGGAAAGCCTGTCTCTTGGGGTATGGTGTTCGGGTCCTGGGTAAGGCATCCTATAAGTCTCGGGTCCTGCTAATAGCATCCTGGAGTGTGGCTGGTCTAGTGGACCTGACTAGACCCCGAAGTGGCTCTGCTAACCCCTCAACATACATGTAGATCCTCCATGCCGTGGATAGATCTGGCACCATCATTGAAACCCTCAAGAAGTCTGCAATGTAGGTCTCTGAGTTTCCGGTCTATTTGAGCCTCGTAAGGTCAAAAAAATGTTGTTCTGGATCCCTCCGGTCGAACCTCTCTATTAGTCTCCTGGTGAACTTGGCATATGTCGTTACTGTGGAGTGTTTGAGTGTAACCAACCCATGGAACTACCAGTCTTGGGCCTCATCATCCAAATGTAATTTCGCCACCTTGATGGCCTCCGTCTCCGACATCTCGTTAAGATGGAAATAGATGTCCAGCTTCTCCACCCAAGACTTTGCCGAACTGTTTGATGAGCCATCAAACGTAGGAAAATGAAATCTACTAGCTGTGCAGTGGGTGTCTCCATCATGATAATGTCGGTATCCTCTGTGATGGTCGTAGGGTCTACTATCCCACTGGAGCTAAACAAAGTCTCTAAATGAGAGAGCATCCCTGAACTCCTGCCCATAGGCCTGGTACTCTACAAAATAATCGCCCATATGACCGGGCTCTACCTCCTACTGTGCTCCGGCCCCCGTATCTGCTCCTAGGAAAGTGGGCATGGTAGAGCGTATAGGGGCATGTGAGGCCACCTGCTGAGTAGTATCACGCTGAGTGGCACCCTGCTCTGGCAAATGGTGAGATGCACCCAATCCCTCTCCAACCTCGAAAACTCATGGGCTCTCACGCTGTTTAGCCTCCACTGCTGTGAATCTCTGCCCCATCACCTCGATCTGCCTCAATAGATCCTGCACTGATTTGAGGAGCATGTCCGCAAATTTCTTCCTGTCATCATCTGCCATTGGATCCTCTTGCCTGCATCCACCACAGGATCCTCCTGTCCTGCGTCCACCACAGGCTCCTCCTGTTCTGCGTCCACCACTGGAACACAGTCTCCCTCTCCGTAGGTGTTCTCCAACCTACGCCCAGTGTCTTTGTACCTCCTACCTCTATAACAGATGTAGGGCTTTTCCCCTGGTATCATAGATTGCTAGCTCCACAGGCTAAGCCAGATCTATGCTCTGATACCACTGTAATATCCCGTTTCAGGGATATCCCTCAAACCCAAGCAAACTCCAACCAAACACGTCTAAATGATATAGTGACCGAGAAACTCAAAGTGAAAAAAATAGCAGTGGTACAACATATAATAATGTGAACATGAAATATAAGCAGATACTCAAGAAATGCAGAGAGAAATTCTAACCCATTTTATTATACTGAGTAATGGAAAGAGTACAAGAGGTGATCAGACAGGTAGCACCTCGACTTGCACAAAGAAAGTGAAGAAACACACTCAAAATAGCAAAGGAATGGCCTCTCTCTGAACTGCGTCCAAGTTGCTGGAGAACTACCATGCTGCTGCTACTGCTGGAAATCAAATGAGGATTTGGGGTTGTTCCCATCCTCAGAAAATGCTGAAACTCTGGAATCAAACTCTACTTAAGAAACCTAGAAAAACCCAGAAAGCTTTTCTTAAATATCCAACCCCCGAAAATCAACCCCTTGGGGATCTATGCTATCCCTCAAGGCTCTGCACTGCCACTGAATAGAATCCTCCAAAACTCCACTTGAAGCTCTGCGAAAATCCTCCAATATGCAAGGGCTGATGCGCTGCTCAATCTCCCAGCTCAAATCCTCCGCAAAACCCTCAATCCAGAACCCCCACCAAAAGAACTGCATCCCTCTCTCAAGACTGCGTAGTTATCCAAAATGCTCAATTCCTCCTCACTCCAAAGATCAATCCTCTTGCAAAATACTACTGAAAACTACCTTGCCTAAGCAGGCACTCGAAGTCCCCTGGGGCTAAGGGTGAGATCTCCAAACGGAGACACTCGATGCACTAAACAGTGCTGCAGACAGGCTAAACAGCCAGCGTGCTCTAAGTTGAAGTGACTAGCTCAAATGCAACATAATCGAATGACAAAATGAGGAGGCTCCTCTCTCCTTTATAGCATTGGCCTCTCTCAATCCCAAGGCCCACCTCCTCCAACGTAATCCCTCTCTTGCCACGTGTTCCTTTCCATCTCTGCAGTCCCTCCAAGTGTCTATGTGGGCCCCATCTCTGCGTGGTCCTTTTGCCCCCTTGGCTCCCCTTTAAGTCAAATTGTTGTGCTACTAGGGAGTGACTTTATTCTAAAGGTGAGTTATGTCCCCCCTTTTCCTCACCTTTTTATTTATAAATAACTATAGAAGGAAAAATTGAGAAAAATTGAATATTCCAATTAGCCATGGCTAATTAGGAATATTACATAGAACTTTAAAGAATGTCAAAAAACCAAGGGAAAATCTTCTTACAGTGATCAGACAGATCATCCATGAAACTATCTTCATATCCAAGCTTCCTTCCACCAAATTCCCCCCCCTATGCAGTTGACCAGTGCATTATTCATATCTTAGATTTATAGAACCTTTCCTCGGCCACTCTAATCCCTTTGACCACATCCCCTAGAGCTCCCGACCATTGGTCCTCCTCTAGAGGACAACGTGATAAAATTCAATTACGATGGCATAACCAGATGCAACCTAAGAGCTGCGGGCTTTAGTGGTGTCTTCGGAAATTCTAAAGGGGATATTCAATGGGTTTATTTTGGGAAATTAGGGACTTCCACCAATAATGTGATGGAGCTCCATGCTATGGAGCATGGTAGAGACATTGAAAAAGAGAAACACTTTGGTCCCCTAATTGTGGAAGGAGTTTCGATACTGACAACTCTTATTGCCCGCAAAATCTAGCAGGGCTCCACGGTTAGCAGGGTTACATACAATTGGAGAATGACCAAAACACTTCATTGTATTCAACAATAAATCAAAGACCTTAGTGGGATCCACTTTCAATTGGTTAGAAGGAAGGCGAATGGCGTGGCTGACAGACTCACTAATGAGGGCACAATTAGCGGTGGAACATTGAATTCCCTTGCATGGAGGGAGTTAGGGAAAGGCCCCCTCAGCCACAAGTGTGAGGAAATCAATGGCAAGGACAAAGAAGGCAGTAGCATAATGTTTCTTCCATAAGACTACAAATCTCTCAAGCTCAGATAGTACAATCACCCTAATTCGATGTGATGAACCTCGCCTCTATCATCAATTCCAATAATTCTCCCATGCTTCCTTGGATCTTTATCATGTCTCTGGGTAGTGAGTGCCGCCTTCTCCACCTAGGTACCAGTAAAATCCCTCAACCCACTAAGGATATTGAGTACTTGGCTTTGGAAAGCATTAAGGTTTAATTATCACTACCTTTTTTCTCGACATCCTCATCTCCAAATTTTCCTATGAATACCCCTGGTCCGCAGATCACCCCCATCATTGCCTCTTCTCTGAGGCTCTCTCTATTGTTCCCTTCTATTCCCTCAATTCTTCCCCCTGCTTTGCTCCACTTGCAAGATTTCCTTTCCCTTGTTCACAAGCATGGCTCCTCTCCAAAGAAATCCCCCCTCCACCAACCGTCGCAGAGGAAGGAATATGGAGAGGTGGAATTAGGCTAGTCTGCAACCCATGACTAGAGAAGAGGTGGTGGCTAGGCATGTTTCCCTCAATTACAGTAGTACAGTCCCCCAAGAGACCTAGGAGCATATTTATTAGATGGAGAATCAATCCAGAGTCATTCGGTGTAGAAAAAACACTTAGGACATAGATGCTCAGTTTGAATGGAATCCCGGTCCGAGGTTCACGAGGGCTAGGGAAAATTTGTATAGTCGCACTATCGAGCTCTCCTAGAAAATGAAGACAATTATTGACTTGGCGCTACAAGAAAACATCCAAGCCAAAAAAATACCTGGAGGATACGCTGGACAAGCTCAATGACAAGTTTACGGTGTACGTGGAAACTATCCACCACATGTGCTTCGTCACCAAAGATTCTCCATACTACGCCATGCTTAAGAGAAGGATGGCATCTATGTAGGCTGGATGTGAGAGAATTCCCATCATCAAGTAGGAGACAAGAGGTGCTTCGACCAACCACCCTGCCACTAAGGACACCCTTGCTAGAGGAACTCCAAAGATGCTTACTCTACTAAAAGAGGACATCACGAATTGATTTTTCAGATGCGGTTTGAACCCCTTTTGTCTCGGCTTTGTGCCCTATGGGCCGGCCTTTTTTGTTTTTGTTTACAATATATAGAAAAGAAAATGATGGGTAAGAGTAAGGGTCTCCTCGTGGAGGGATTAACTGTCACCAATTTTGTCAAAGTCTTTGGTTCTGTCAATTTTGTCTCTCATTTTATGACAAAAGTGGTCAATGCTAGTCGGTCTAGAGTCTGTATGAAATACATGTTTTGAAAAAGCAGAAAGCCCAGGAAGCAACTTTACTTCCGTTGGCCCGGGCCTTGAATCTAATCAACCATGCAACCTGGAAAGCAATTGTAATCTTCAGATTCATATAATATAAAGCAACTCCTTCTTACTCACAAAAAAAATAGTAAAGGTGTTTATCATGACTAGACTATCTTATGTAAAATAATTGGAAGCTGCATATGGGATGGCCAACAAATTAACCGAGTTTGGATGAATGTTGGGAGCTAAACTTGCATGTTTTTACTTGCCTTTTTATCCTATTTTCCTTCACATTTTCACTCCTAACTAAGTCATTTCATATCCTAAATTGCTTAGGTATACCTCTAATCATGTATTTATGAAATAATTAACCATTGAAGCATAGTCTAGGGGATTATGACCAAAGCGCTTTCTAAACTTCATCTTATGTGTAGATTTCCAAGTCAAATTGCTAAGTTTATACATCAAGCTGACAGAGCTATTTTCAAAATGCAATTATAACGACAGAACTGATCTAGACTTCCTCTTTCTATCTTTTGCATTCAGTTTTGGGCTTATTATAGCCTTCATGTAAATCACAGGAAACAATTACCTTAATCTCACGAACTCTTTTTGTATAAGAAAGGAAAGAGAGTTTGAAACTGGGGGTTGGAGATAAGAAAATTGAGCTTTGTAACAGAGACTTTTATATTAATGAAATTTACAGCATTTTGATCTTTCTTTGAGTTTGTGAGTTCATCACAACCCTGATCAGGGAGTTGGGCCCACTCTCCTGATCAGGTGTTGCTGAGATAGTGTGTGCTAGTTTCTTTTCCATGTATGTATTTCATTCCCTTGTTGTGATGGTTTGATGTAATTGTTGTGAACTGAATTGCTGTTACAGTTAATTATTGCTATCAATTCCATTGTTGTTACAGATTAGTTACTGTTGTCATTTCCATTTGTTGTTATAGTTGTTTATTATTTGTTGATGAATTCTCGGTCAATTATGGGTTGTACAATTGTTACTTGCATATATTTTGTGCGTTAGCCTTGAAACAACTAGTAGATCCCGGATTGATAATTAATGTGGGAAAGGGTTCAATAGTTTTATTCACACTCAGATACCAACAATGACCTAAGACTGAAGGCGGGCTATGGAGAGTCATGAGCCACGACCTATGTCTATCGACGACGCACAGTAAGAACTCCTTCCATGACACCCCTTAGCCTCGAACATCTACGTTACCCCAAATGCACCCGACGAGCAGCCTTAGCTTCACAAGTAGTCACTAAGGAATCAATGGGCTATCAACGGGTCACCAACGTGTAATTGTGCTCTTACTCATCCCTCCAAATAACAGACTAACCAAAATTATATGCTTTCGAAATTGATAGAGCCATGAACAGGCACCTTGTAGCACAGAATTGCACACCTTCATTCACACACTATGACCTCCCAGAAGCAGTGACACAGAGCTTCTGCTCTTCACCAACACTCTAGGACGACGAACCATAGGCCATATTAAAATTTGACAAGAATAATTACCAAAAGGAGCGGCTCCAAGCTTGTCCTCTTCATGTCTGAGAATAGAAATAATAACCCAAAGGAGCTGCTTCAAATTCCATGAATGCCTCCCAATGTAATCACCTCGTTGAGTGGACAATTGCCCCTGGTATGAAAGGTGAACCTTAGTGCTGAATTGGATCCCTTGTGCATCCATAAAAATTCTATAGGTCATGTATTGCTGCATGACTGGTGGACAGCTAGCCCCAACCTCCATGCAGATGAAAAAAGCAAAATCTAAAATGTTGGCATCAACGTTGGCTGCCGGAGATTTGTGAGGATGATCGGCATTGCAATAGACACACACCATGGCGTGAACATAAACCCAAAGCGTGTTTTTGATTCTCCATGAAACCAAATGAATGTATAATCTCCTCGCGCACTGGAGCAGTAAACTAACACAATTCTCCCTGAGGATGAATGACCTTATAATCATCATGCTCCATAAACCAAACTCTATAGTACTAGCTCGCAATGACGGTGAAGGCTCCAGGTATGAGGGTGTTTAATGGAGCGTACATCTAAGCTATGGTTGATGCATGGCTCCTCAGTTGGAGAGCTAAGTCGCCCAAGGTAGTCTTGTTAGTTTGAGGACTTTGCATTCGCACCCACGGTGGGAGTCTGATTATAAATTATTATTTTTTATAATTTATATTTTAGAAATTTGAGAAAATTCTCCGTATAGAGAGAAAATCAATTAAAACATTAAAAAAAAAAATAATTACCTTTTTATTTTGAAATATATTAAAAAATGTTAAATTTAAAAAGAAAAAATATATATATTAAAAAAAATACAAAATTTTAAAATATATGTATGATTATTTTTTTTTTTGACTTTAACGGTTAGATTTTTATTTAAAAGGTGGCAAAACAGCTACCGCTTGCTTTTACATTGGATTGAGTTCCTCAAATTCATTTCTCTCTGAGTTCATGAGATCCACGGATCCATGATCAATCTTTGATTCCGGGTCGCCTTTTGGAGAAGAAACGCTGTGTCTCTGCCGAGGGGTTCTTTACCTTGATGTTACCTGCTGTCTCTGAAAACCTGAGTTTGCCTTTCTGGAGCCGTCCTCTAACTCTGTTGCCAGAGGAGCGAGTCGGATCTGAGCTATTCCACTTGGGGGTATGAATATCGTTTTCCATCTCTAGTCTTCATTCTAACCTTCCATGGGCAGCTGTCCGATTGAATGTACAAGGCCTGACGTCAAAAATTTACGTTGCTGAAACACCACGAGCAGCGTTGCTGAAACACCAGTTTCAGCAACTGGGGAAAAAAAAACTGTGTTGCTGAAACACCATTTCCAGCAAGCGATTTTCTGGGTTTTCTGTGTTAAAACAGAGTATAAATGAGGTTGTGGAACCTGAGATAACACTTTTATTTCTTCCTTAAACACATCTGCAAAAAGCAATCTGCCTGACTCACAACGCTCAAGCCGGAATGAAGGGCCAGCCAAAGACAGAAAATCCAATGCATCTGACATTTCTTAGTTGCCTGTCCTTGGTGTTTGGTGAACTGATTCCTGTAGCTGGAACAGCGAAAGCCTGAAGGAGTTTGAAGGGTTTCCGAAACATCTGGATCAGTAGCTGAGCCCCACAGCCTCATGAAGAACAGAATTCCTGGTTAATCCGATTATGGGATGATGCAGAGAGAATCTTCCAAGTTGACTGATAGGGTTCTTTGGCTTCTGGCAGCTCCAAGGTTGGCTTCAGAATCAGCTTGAGTATTAAGCTGCCTCATAATGTGGAAGAAGGAGATTTTCCGAAACTTAGCTAGCATGGGTCTTATTTTCTTGAGAATTCGGCCTAAATGGATCTGCAACTGATTCGAAGGAGAATTTATTGCTTGAATGATGAGCCGAGAGTCTCCGAAGACCGTCAATGTTTGAATGTTCCGTTTTAGAGCCAGAGTCAGCCCCTGCCACAAAGCTAGAGCCTCAGCTCTATTATTTGATTCGATTCCCAGACCCCAATGGTACTTGAGTAAAGTAGACCCATCGGGTTTCAGCAGCACTCCACCTCCACCCGCAGCTCCTGGATTGCCTTTAGAGGCCCCGTCGAAGAAAAGACAATGGTCATCTAGTGCCGATCTCCACTTTAGAAATTCCTGTTCTTCCAGACGGATTTCCCACTTAGCATGGCAAGTGGTTGGAATAGTAGGGATGGGTTGATTATTCGGAGCGATTTCTTTTAGCCACAACTCCTCCTCATTATCCAGCTTTACATCATTCCTTAGGGCTGGCTTAGCTTCCAAAGTCTCTCCCAATAAAGCTTTAATTTTGGATATAACGTTGTTTACAGTGCAGATTTCTCCTCTGAAGATTCTGTTGTTCCTTTCCAGCCATAATTTCCAACATATGTATTTAGGGGTCCACATCCAAGCAGTCTTAAGGAAGTTTTTATTGTTGGTGCAGATTGGAGGTAGCTTGGCCCACTCGTAGAACAGGGATGGCACATTTCTTGGTAGCTCAATCTTGTCCGCCCTTGAACTCAGGACCCCTTTCCAAACTGCCTTGGCAAAGGGGCACAGCAGCAACAGGTGATCAGCTGTTTCTTCCTCTGATATACATAATGGGCATCTGGAAGGCCCTTCCATTCCCCGTTTTCTCAGGTTGTCTCCTGTGAGAATACTATTATGAGCAAGTGTCCAGCAGAAAAAGTCTATTTTAGGGAGAGAAGGAAAGCTCCATATGAATTTCCATTGCGTTGGGTCTGGAGGGACATTCGGGACAGCAATTAAGCTTTTGTATCCTTCAGCTACCGAGAAGGAGCCAGTATGGGAGCCCCACCCTCTTTTATCCTTGGCTGTTGCTGATAATGGTGATTTCCCTTGCAGATTGTCTAACAGTAAAGAAGCTTCAGATTGCAAATGGTGTGGTACCTCCCCGAGATTCCAGCTGTCCCATCTTCTTTCAGCATCCTCCGTCCAGTTGGTTATGTCCCACAGAGTTTCCTTGTTGTTGGAATGCAGCCATAGCTTAATATTTGCCAGGCCTTTTATATGATGAAGAGGCTGGTCTCCAAGAATCTGATCATTCCAAATTCTTATTTTTTTCCCATTACCTGGTATCCAATAGAGGTTGGGGCTGAAGTTGTCTAGAGCAGCGATACAAAGTTTGGATATTGGGGAGCCTTTGGAATTTTTTGGAGGAAGATCAAAACATCTCAATCGTTGACCTTGAAAGTATTTCTTCCACAGCACTTTCTTGCTCCAGCTTATTTTCCCTGCCACAATATTCCACAATATTTTTGAGCCAAGAGCGAGATTTTGGGCAGCCAAGTCTCTCATTTGCAGACCTCCTTCTATGAAAGGTTTCTTAATGGTATCCCAATTTACTAAATGAAGCCTTCTTTCATTGTTTTTCCCCCCTTCCCACAGAAATCTTCTCAGCATACCATCCATTTTACTGAGAAAGGTTTTGGGAGCGAGGAGAATGGAATGCTGAAACAGAGGCATGCTTGTTAAGACAGATTTTATAAGGATAATTTTCCCAGCAGTGTTCAGCCAGGAGGCTCCCCAGGCATTAATTCTGAGTTTGAGCTTGTCCAAAAGGGGCATCCAATGGGAAACTTTGGGGATGGATCTGAAAATTGGGATCCCAAGATATTTGAAAGAATCCCAATCTTGACAGATTTTCATTTCAAGAAGCCTAGCTATGTCAGCAAGGTTTTTAGCTGAGCAATTCCAGCCATAGATTGTACTTTTTGAATAGTTAATCTTGCTACCGGATGCTTCCTTATAGATGTCCAGTTCCTTTTTGAAAGAATTGGCCGAAATAATGCCCGCTCCACCTAGTAGCAGAGTATCGTCGGCAAATTGAGCATGGTTTATTTCTTTGACATTTTGCACCATTCTGAGACCTGGCAGAATTTGGATTTGCTGACAGTAGTCAAGCTGGAAACTCAGCACTGAGGCTTGTATAGCATAGAGAAGCGGGGACAGCGGACAGCCTTGCCTTAATCCCCTTGAAGCTGTAAAAAATTCAGTTGATCTTCCATTTACCAGCGGAGCAATCCAAGGAGAGGCGATGCAGGCTTTCACCCAATTTGTGAATTTTGTTGAGAAGCCCATTTTTGTCATAACTGCAAACAGGAAGTCATGCCTCACCCTGTCAAAGGCATTAGCCAGATCTAGTTTTATTACCATTCCTTTCTCTTTTCTATGGACACTTGAATGTACTACCTCTTGAACCAGTACAATATTATCCAGTATCTTTCTCCCTTTGATGAAGCCTCCTTGGTTCTCCGGTATGATGTCCGGCAATATATTCTTGAGGCGCATGGATATAATTTTGGTAATAAGTTTATAGCTAGTATTACACAACGAAATGGGGCGAAATCTACTGAACTCAGTAGCTCCTTTTTCTTTCGGAAGCAAAGCCAGGAAGGCTGAATTGGTGCTGCCTCCTATCTTAGTACACAATTGGGATTTCCTTACCATTCTCAGAAGGTCTTTGTTGATAATTGACCAGCAAGACTGAAAGAACCTGGCAGTGAACCCATCAGGCCCTGGCGCTTTATCCGGATCCATGCAATCCAAAGCTTTCTTGAGCTCATCCATGCTGATCGGGGCAGTCAGCATATTATTGACGGGGTCTTGCACACAGAAGGGGATCAGATTGTACGGATATGCTTGGGGATCTATAGGCTGGTCATCAGGAGCTGAATAAAGATCTTTAAAAAAGGAGTATGCTGCTCTCTTTATGCCCTCAAAATCATTAACCACTGTGTCTTGGAATCGGATTTCTGAAACATTTTTGTTTTGCTTTCTGGCTTCGGCATGCTTGTGGAAGAAACTAGTATTTTTGTCGCCGGCTTGTAACCATAAATTTCTAGATTTTTGTCTCCAATACTCCTCTTCGTCCCTACTGGCTTTATGAAAGGCTTTTTGTAACTCAACTTCTTTTTGGAGCAGACTTTGGGTAATAACTGAATTCTCCATTGAGGATTGGAGGGCAGTAAGATTTTCTATAGACTCTTTTCGCTTGGCAGCAGGTGTTTTCAAAGCTTTAGCCCACTCCTTGAGCTTTCTCTTAAGAGCCCGCAACTTTTCTTCCCACACGAAGAAAGGGGATCCCTGAATTTTCCGGTTCCAGACTTCGGCAACCACCTCATTGAACCCCTCTTGTTGAATCCATAAAGGGCTAAATCTAAATGGAATGGGTCCAAGGAAACTATCCATGGAGAGCTCCAGACTTATGGGTTTATGGTCAGAGGTGCAGTTGGGCAGAATTTTGGATGAGGTCATTAGTCCACTAGTGAGGAAGGAGGTTTGGACAAGGAATCTGTCCAAGCGAGCTGCTATATGGCTGGGACCTAGTCTTTTATTAGACCAAGTGTATTTCCCAGCTGAAGGTTTTATGTCCTCCAAATCCCAATCGATCATGATGTCTTCTACCCATTCTCTGGCAGGGTCCCTTACAGGTGAACCACCTTTTTTCTCTTCAGCAGCTAGAGTGACGTTCAGATCCCCTGCAATAATGATATTTCCTGGATTGTGCAAAACAAGAAAGGACTGGAGCGAGTCCCAGCAAATTTTTTTCTCCGATGGCAATACTGGAGCGTAAAGGTTAAATAAACTTACTTGTTGACCAGAGTCTTTGTGAAGGAGCTGAGTGAAAATCCAGTGCTGGCCACTTTCTTCTTGAATCAAGTCGTATTTGGAGCTGTCCGAGAAGGAGGCGATCCCACCAGAAGCACCTCTAGCACTGACAGCTCTACCAGGGCCTTTGTGCCAGAATGTTTTGCAGGATTGGAGGAGAAGAGTGTCCTCCATCTTTGTCTCCTGGATGAGAAGGATTTCAGGCATGTGCAACCTTACAATGTCTTTCAGGGCCTCTTCTTTCAGCCTGCTACCTAATCCTCTGCAATTCCAGGAGACGTATTTCATTATTTACTGGAGGGGGGGGGAGTGGCTCCTTTTGGAGCCTTGTTGTTCTTGCGCCCAGATCTGGTATTCATCATTCCCTTGAGGGTTTTCTGGGAACCTTGGAGAACATCCATGTAGGTTTTCTCCTCTCTTTGTTTCTTCTTGGATTTTCGGCCCCTGGTTGATTTGATAGGGGAGATTTGAGAGCTGTCTGATTCAGATTCTCTTTCTTCTGATTCTTCTCCTGATTCGGTGGCAAGACTAATATGCTCGTCATCGCCTACTTTCCCCCCTTGATCTGCCTTGGTTAGTTGGGGATTTGATTCTTCTTCGGATTCTTTCCTTTCCTTCGGCTGACCTTCAGTTTCTTCATGTTTCTCTGAGGCCTCCCCCTTTTCAGCTGTGGATGGGCCTCCATTTGGGACTGTTTTGGTTTTGTCATTGGGCTGGGGGTTTCCCTTTGGTTCTGTCTGCTTCTTCTCGTTTGGCTTTGAGACTACCTTTCCTTTTTTTATTTCCTTCCATCCTTCTTCTTCCTCTTTGTCCCCTGATGGTGCTTTAGGGCAGTTTCGTTGAAAATGGCCGTGTTCATGGCAGATCCTGCATTTAAATGGAAGTTGTTCGTAGTCCAGCTTCTGGTAGTGGTGCCAATCTCCCACTGTCAGCTTGATAGCTTCCGGTAGCCCAGCTTCGAGATCCACTTCCATGCATATTCTGGCACAGGTGTATTGGCCCTTGTTATCAGCTTTGTCGATGAATCTTCCCAGTCCATTTCCTATCTTTTGCAGTGCTTGATAGCTCCAACAGTGTATTGGCAGATTGGGAAGCCGAACCCAAACAGGGACCTCCTTTGGGACATCGACTGAGGGGTCAAAGTCGGGTGTCCATTTGTTCAGAAAGAGACCTTGGTTTCCCATGAAATATGGGCCATTTCTGAACACCAGATCTCGGTCTTCTTTGGTAGTGAATTCAAAGATGAAGAAGCCCCTTCCAACCGCGTAGCTGATCACATTGTTTGGAAGCAGGGGTCTCCAGTTTCTTTGCACCCATTCATCAGTCGATTTTGTTGTTGGCCATCGACCCATAAATTGCCCTACTAAACCTCTGTCAGCCAGGGCAAGGGCGATTTTGATTGTCTGGTCTTCTGGCAGAGCAATTTCTGGAATTTCTTCTAATTTTTTGATAAACTTCGGGGCTTCAGGCTGCATTCGTTTTTTCCCTCTCTGTGTAAGAATCCTCCTGAAGGCTTCTGCTGGCGAGATCGGAGGGGTGGGAGAGGTCTCCGCACCCCCTGGAGCAGCCATGGCGGCGGCAGTTGGTCGCAGACCTAGCAGGGAGCATTACCTATCGCGCGCGCTCTAGGTCTAAAGGTTAAAAGGTAGTGGGCTTGGCCCGGTTCGGTTACTATTCGCACGACGAGCACCGACCTTGCTCGGGATCGAACACAAGACCGGTCCGTCATGACGAGGTCGACCTTACCACTACGCCGCCTCCACGACCTTAAAATATATGTATGATTATTATTATACATGTAGGGATGGTATTAAGCATTCAATTTTTCTTTTACTTACATATTAGTTTGTATTTGACCAAAATTTTTTTCCACCTATCCATAGTTTAACATTGGGAATTCAATTTTTGTTATTTTTTATTATTATTTAAAATTTTAAGAAGAGTTTCAGCATAAATCACATTTAGAAAACCTTTGTCGATGCGTTTCAAACCAACTAGTGTGGTTCAATTTATTTGTAAAGTGATTGGTTGAGGTCTTATTATTGGCTCTTTAGTAACTTTCATTTTTGTTAGTTACTAATTTTTTGTTTTTAGATTTATTTCCTTTTTATTTAACTCTTTTTTTTTTATTCTATTATTTCCATTTTCATAAATTCTAATAATTGAAAAATTAATAAAATTAAAATAATCTTAAAAATTTATTAAAATATTTTTAGAATAATTATAAAAAAAAATTGTAAATAAAAAAATTATAAAATAAAAACCCATTTTAGAATAAAAATTTAATTGAAAATTTTAAACCATTATGTAGTAAAATGTACTTTAAATCTCATTTAATTAAAAACAAAAAAACAAAAAAACAAAAAAGCAAACAAAACTTGATTTTGCTCTTCCCATCAAATGCACACAAACCATTTTTTTATTTTTATTTTATTTTATTTTTTTAGTATTTATTTTTTAATAAAATTATATATATTTATATTTAGATTGTTTTTATATTTAATTTTTTTTTTTTTTATAAGTTTTTCAAAATTTTTTAATATAATTAATTATTTTTTATTTTCTTTATTTTTAAATTTTTTGGTTTAAATTTTTAAATTTTCTTCCATTTATATTTATATTTTTTTCTATTATTTGGTTGATGTTGTTTTTTTTGGGTTGTTTTCTTCCTTTAAATATATGCATAAAAAATTATTTTGATTTTTTTTTTTTTTTGAATATATGCATATTTTTAAATTCTATCTATTTTATTTGAGATAGAGCTCAAGATATTATTATAGGTAGTCCATAATAAAAGTGATAAATAGGAATTGGGAACACTCTAGATCTTCTTCTGGAAGTGTTGTGGTTTTGTATGACGCAAAGCTTCTATGTTAAGTTGGATCCCAAGTGATATTGATCTTATTTTCTTAGTTGAAACTTGAGAGCATGATGAATCTAGGGTCCCTCACATAGATGGATTCATTCTTTGGTCAACATTGATGGATTCATTCTTTGGTCAACATGGAACACGAAATCCTCTCGTAGAGTTTTTTGTGGTATAACTTGTTATATAAAAAATAATATTTCTTCTCACATTCGACTTCATAAGATTGACCCCCTTAATCAATACATTTGGATCGAAATTTCTGACTCTAACACCAATAGAATTTTTTTCGCAATTTGTTATTTTTCTCCTATCAACTCTACTTCCTACAAGAAAAACAACCTAGATAATAATTGCCCCTTCAATACCTCAAAGCAAGATATTCATAGTCTATGGAATGAAGATAATATCATTTTCCTTGGGGACTTCAAAGGTAGAATCACTATTAACCAAGCTACTCTCCTAAGTCATACACACACACACACATACACACACAACTTTCTTAATTCTATTTTTTTCTTTCTAAAAATTTAGTACATTTTATTTATTTATTTTAAACCTTTGTTTAAATTTGATTTTAAAACTATTTTAATTTTTTGGCTTTAATCATTTTTATTGATTTTTTTTATAAAAAATTGGAAAATACATTATTTAATTTGTTTTAAAGAAAATAAATAAGATTTTTATAATTTCAATTAAAAAATTTAAAACTTTGGGTTATATGATTTTCTAAGGGAATTTTTCATGATTTTGTGTACTCTAATGATTATTTTATAAACTATAGTTAAAAAATATTGCAATTTGTGTGCCCACTGAAAATTGGTCAAGTTGTCCTAGGCTAAAATCTCAAAAGAGTTATAACTTAGCCTTTAGTATTTGGTTTAGACATTGAATTTCAAGGGAGCCTCTTGCTTGGGCAAGGCAGTAAAGCTTATCTAAGGACCTCATTTCCTTAAGCTCATCCCTTAATGTCTTAACAATAATATGACGCTTCTTATTTTCCATCTCTAATATCATATTCCTTCTTAAAAGAGATGCATATAATGATTAAAAATATTACGATACAATTACTTTCTTGAGCTTCCTGAATTTGGGTGTTACAACAATGGGTTCTTCTGGAAAAACAACTTCTTTCTTTGTATAAATTTCAAATATTGTAGTAAGGCCTACCCCCAAAGCTTCTCTTGCTGGTTTCTGTGTTGCAATAAGATTTTAAGTTCTCAACTTCTTGTTAGTTGTAGGGCCAACAACATTTTGGCCATCTCCCATTTTACCAATTTGTTCTTGTGTGTCAGTAGGGGATTTTGCTTCAAACTTCCCTGTTGGTTCTTGTCAAGCAACATGTGTCTCTCCTTGTGCTATAAATCCTGCACCTTCTGCCCTTATTGGTTCTTGTGTTGTAGTAATGGTTTCTTGTTATATTTGATGAGTTGTAGCCACAATGGTATGCTTAGTTCTAATTTTCTTAGGGATTAGCACATAATTTTTCGTCTTCGTCATTCTCCTTAATCACTTGGTAGGAGGCTTACTATATATTATCTCCACATTGTTGTCATGATTATCCTTGTCCTTCTATGGACTCACAATGTTGTCTCATGGGATTTCTTCTTTAATAGGCAGAGGGGGCTATTAAGTAGCCAAGGGAGTTGCAACGATGTACTCCTTAGTTGCATCTTCTGGAATGGGAGCAATCATAAATTTTGTAATTGCAACATTGTCATCCCACAATGGAGTTGCAACCTCTTCTTTTGTTGTTGGTGGAGTTGCAGCTTCTAAAATTTTAGTGGAGGATCTAACAACCTCTTCCAATGCTCTACCTTCTTGGTTTAGGGTTCATTCCACCAATAATTTTACAAGGTCATGGTTGGAAAGGGCATTCTTGTGTCTTATTGATTTCTACACTAGCCATGTTATGGTTTGTAGATTTTTAAGGAGAAATAACATCACGTTGATAAGTCTTCCATGTCTATATCATCCAACATTTGAAGATGTTGTAGGTACACTACTCCATGATGACCCTCGTAGGTAATATACCAACTTAATAATATTTAGACTAAATGTTTGTTGCATGAGGACATGCAATGAGTTCAACTATGGGGAGATGATGGGTGCCTAAACTGGTGTGTTTTTAGAACCCGTCTAATACTTTTTTGTCCACAATTTTCCCACTTTCCATCCTTATTACCTTTTCCATCCATATTGATACATTTTTTGTCAAGATATGAATATTCTTTCATGTTCCATTTTAATGTTGATAGGTTTATACATTTTTCAAGAAATTGTTGACATTATGTACTAAAAGTGGGATACAAGACATAAGACTACACAGGTACTACTCATCATAGGTGCCTCAACAATAGTTGCAACTCCCTGTAGGTGCTGCAACTCTCTCTGTTTGAGCAAAGTATAGTTGTTGCAACTTTGAGATGTAACCATAGCTTTTGCAACTATTCACTATTATTGCAACTCCTCATTGTTGATACATATATGGGATGCATTTACAAGGAGATGAAATCTCGATCACTGTCATTGTTGTTGAGACTACAATGTTGTGATTCATGTTGTTATTGCTCGTGCTACCTCTGGTAGTGTTACATTGCTACAAGTCCTTGTTTTTCTTATGGATACAACTTTAGAAATAGTGCAACAACTATGTCCATTTTGTGCCAACATGACAGTCAAGCATCAAACTGCTAGTTTTGGACCAGTTAGGTGGTCAATGAACAATTTCTCACACATGAATATGATAAGGAGAAATTGGATGTCCAAGAAAATAGGATGATTTAACCATCACTTGTCACACAATCAGATCAAGTTAGTTGATGCCTATTTTTTTCCTTTTTATGAGAAAATAGTTGTAACAGGATGAACAATTTGACTCTCATTGCTATCCATCTACTTATTTGATTATTTAGTTATAAAAAAAATTGTATAAAAGCACTATGCCCTCTTTGAGATAGGTAACCAAAATATTAGAATATAGAGAGAAAAATAAGTTATTGTATTTTCCAAATTTATTGTAATTTAATTCCTTTTTTCTCCAGTTCGAGTAATAGTGTGCTAAGGATTTTCATTATTTTGTTCTTCTAACTAGTGCCTCATTTAAGGAGGCAAGGCCCCCTAATTAGCTAGGTATTGCATGTATCCATAGCATAGTTATATCTATAATTTGTGTTTCTATCTATTTCTATATTTACATTGTTTTTCATATTGTTGCAACTTTGAATTACTAGTTGTTGAAATTATGATAAATTACATTGTTGCAACTTTCAACTATAGGTTTATTAATATAACTAAAGTGTTAATGCTATCTCCATTTACAAGGCTTCCCATGGATACTTCTAAGCTCATATTTCTTTCCTTTTGAGGAAAAATGTATGAAAAGATCTTAAAAATTAAAGGCCAATTTTCCCAAATATAAAAACCATTGGACCCCTAATAAAACGTCAACACCACCCATTTATATTCAAATAATGGTGCTATCCAATAAATAGTCCCCCATATTCAGCTCAATATTGTGTTTCTTTCTTGAACAGTTTATGTTACCTCCATTTGCAATCAATACTTATGGCTCTATTTCTTCTTGTAGATACATAGCCAAGTTGTCTACATGTTTAGACATGATCCTTCTCTTTTTGACTTCATCCTTGTTGTTGTCTAAGGATGTTAGCTTTTATTCTTCGAGGTATTTGCATTAGTTGGGTTGCTTGGTTCTATTTTCTCTATAGAATTTGGAAGGTCTAGGGTTGGATACTTGTTTTAGGCGGGGCCCTGGGGGGCTGTGGGTTGCTTTTGTCTGCGTTTGGGTCATTTTCATATGTGATCTTTCTTTTACCCTTCTACATCAATATTGCCCTCAATTCTATTTTTTTTGAGATTTTTCAAAGTGCAGTCTCTGAACAAATCCATTTTCCTGGAATTTGCGGCATCGAAAGGGGATGTGCTCATAGTCCAAGGGTTGAAGCCAAGTTTGATCCTAATGAAGCATACTCATAGAGGCTCAAATTTTCACTAAGACATCCACGTACATGAAGATGCATGTGTATGTTATGTAGCAACCATGTTTGGTTTCTTCTGAAGTCTTGATAAAGGAACTTATGGCATTTCTAATTCCAGCTAATGTCTCTTCATCCCAGTATTCAAGTGGGAGTGAATAGACTCACCCATACCGGAGTTGAAGAAAAATCTTCTTTCTCCAGGTTGAAATGATCTATCTAGTAGTAGTAGTATAGTCCTCTAGATCTGAAGAATTATGAGTCTTTTCCAAAAATATTTTCCTTGTCATCTTGGTGCTCGAAGATGGTTGTAAAGAGGCCTTTAGAGCCCAATTCAAGATCTATAATTACTTGGTTTTCTAGTGTGAATTTATCTAGGAGAGTAAGTTCTTCTTTGAGGTCCAAAGCCCTAAGAATCGAACAATGATAGTGTGGATTTCCTAAAGTTTATGTATTCAACAGTTCGAGGGGATTTTACCTCATACCTGGGGGTTGTCTCTTCTTGCAAAAAGCATTGACTCAGCTTCCACAGAGCACCTGACATATTCCTAGCAAGCTTCACATTTCCCTTGGTCACAAGTTGGGAGACTTCATTCTTCTCATTGGCTGCGAGGAGCTTGGAAGCTGGAGCTATGACAAGTCCTTCTTAAAAGAAAGGCATATGATGACAAAGAACACAATATAGTTACTTTATTGAGCCTCCTCAATATGGGTGTTGAAAAAATGGTTTCTTTAGTAACATCTTCTTTCTTTTCTTCCTTTGAACAAAATTCAAATATGACAGTAAGTCCTTCCCCCAAAGCTTCTCTTATTGGTTCTTGTGTTGTAATAATATTTTATGTTCTTAGCTCCTCATTAGTCGTAGGGCCAAAAACATTTTTTTCATCTCCCATCTTACCAGTTGGTTCTTGTGTGTGAGTAGGGGATTTTGCTTCAAACTTCTCTATTAGTTCTTGTGGAGCCAAAAAGGTCTCTCCTCATGCTATAATTCCTTCACCTTCCACTCATGTTAGTTCTTCTGTTGTAGCAAGGGTTTTTTGTTGTATTTATTGAGTTGTAGCCACAATGGTGTATCTAGTTCTTTTTCTTTGGGATTGGCACATAAGTTGGCCTCTTCGTCATTCTCCTTAATCACTTGGTAGGGGGTTTACTACATATTTTCTCCACATTGTTGTCATGACTATCCTTGTCATTTTATGGAGTCACAATGTTGCCTTATATGTTTTGTTATTCAATAGAAATAGGGGGGTATTCACTGGCCAAGGGAGTTTCAACAATGGACTCCTCAAATCCATTTTTTGGAATGGCAACAACTGCAACTTTTGGAATTGCAACACTATCATCCTGCAGTGGAGTGGTAACCTCATCTTCTCTTACTAGTGGAGTTGTATCTTCTACAATTTCAATGGAGGATCTAATAATCTCTTCCAATGCTATGTCTTCTTGGTTTAGGGCTCATTCAACTAATAATTTTACAAATTTGTGACTAGAAAGGGAATTCTTGGGTCTTATTGATTTCCACACTAGCGATGTCATGGTCTATGGAGTTTTAAGGAGAAATAACCTCATGTTGATAAGTCTTCCATGCCTCGTAGGGTCCAACAGTTGAATATGTTGTAGGTGCACTACCCCATGACAACCCTCGTAGGTAATATACCAACTGAATGAGATTTAGACTAACTGTTGGTTGCATGAGGACATGCAACGAGTTTGACTGGGGGGAGATGACAAATGTCAAAATTGGCATACTTTTAGCACCCATTTAATAATTTTTTGTCCACCATTTGCCCACTTTCCATTCTTTCTTATTAAATTTTCCATCCATATTGATACATTTTTTGTCAAGGTATCAATATCATTCTATGTGCCATTTTAATACTTATAGGCTTATAAATTTTTCAAGAAATTGTTACCTTTTTATACTAATAGCAGCATGCAAGACACAAGGCTGCATAGGTACTACTTAACAAAGGTGTCTCAAGTGTGGTTGAAACTCCCTGTAGGTGTTGGATCTCTCTATTCTTGAACAAAGTATAGTTACTGCAACTTTAAGATGTAAACATAATTGTTGCAACTCTTCACTGTTGCCGCAACTCCTCATTGTTGTTGTGACTCTGGTATGCATTTGAAAAGAGATGAACTGTAGATCACTATCATTGTTGATGTGAATCCGATGTTGTGATTCGTGTTGTAACTCGTGTTTCCCCTGCTAGTGTTGCATTACTGCAAGTCCCTATTTTTCCTATGGATAAAAATTTAGCAATAGCTTTTCCCCTATTGTGCCAACATGACAATTAAGCATCTAGTTGTCAATTTTGGACCATTCAAGTAGTCAATAAACAATTTCTCACACATGAAGATTATTGGGAGCAATTGGATGACTAAGAAAATAGGATGATTCAACCACCACATGTCGCACAACACGAACAAGTCAGTCAATGCTATTTGTTGTATTTTTTGTATACATGGTGTTATGGTGAAGTCTCTTGTGAGTTGCGATGATACTCATCGTAGTTATATGCTCTCGAACTTGAATATCAATGTGAAAATTTATAACAGGAAATGACTCATCAATTAGGTTTCGAGAAGGTTTTTGTCAACCATATTGATGAACATGTTGTAACAAGGTGTGGACAAGATATGACAGGTTGATGAAAACATTATGATAGCAATGACATGATTAGTTTTGAAGACATATGTTGAAGAACAGGTGAATCTAGTTTGAAATATTATGAAAAGTGGTCCATAATAAGTTGAATAAGGAGGCGGGTGCCTCCACTGAGGTTGGTACCTCAATTAGGTTGAAACCTACAACAAGTTGAAGCTTTCACATTTTTGAGGTCGGTGCCTCACTTAGGTTGTAGCATATTACAAGTGGTTTCTTGCACATTTTTTGAGCTTGGTGCCTCAATTAGGTTGTAGCATATTGCAAGTGGTTGCTTGCACATTTTTCAAGCTTGCTTCCTTAATAAGGTTATAGCCTATCACAAGTAGTTGCTTGCACATCCTGGGGGTGGGTTCCTTCAACAGTTTGGTTTTCTTCAAAGATTTAGAAGAATTTTTGGTTTTCTTCCATAACGGTTTCCATGTAAAAGCTTATGTCCCCTTGTGTTGATGTGATGATGGCTTCTTGATGAACTGTTTTATTTATTTTTATGCTACAAATGATAATGTACATTTCTACATTATTATTCATTGGTAACATGTTTTGAAATGATAAGTTTTCCACCACACTGGTTCACCCCCCCTCTCAATGTGATATTTGGTCTAACAACTTTATACATTGTGATACAATTTTAAATTTTATCTTATATGAAATATTGCATAAAGAGATTGGTTTATACTTGGAAAAGGAGACTAGATTGACTTCTTTTGGAATCAATGCAATGAAGGATGAGTTAATCCCTCCTCCCATACAATCATGCTTGAAGATGTAATCCACTAGACGAATCAAATCAAACCTAATGACATCCCAATAAGCTTCATAAAAGTGGGTTGAAAACCCATCTAGACCTGGAGATTTGTGCAGGCTCAAAGAAAATATTGATTTTCAAATCTCCACTTTTGTAGGTCCAAATTGTTGTCTTCAGGCACCAATTTTGGGATTTTATCTAACATATATTGGATAACCTTCTAATTGGGTACAAGCTGGGTAGACTAGTATAGTGAATGAAATTATTCAACAACCACCCTTTAGATTCCCTTTCTTTTCCTTGATCTGCACTCCATCCATGCTAATGTATTTAATATTATTGCTCCAAATCCATGCCTTTGGATTAATTATGGAAGAATATGGTGTTGTGATCTCCAACTAGAAGCCATAAGTTGGGGAACTTGAGGCACCATTATTCTTCTTCTAATATAATCACATGATGGAAGACCTTGAATTTTGCTTACTCATATTATAAAATATCCTTTTTGATGGCTCCCTACTCTATTTTCCTTTGCCCTTCTTCCATATTTGGTTATACATGTTTATTCCCCCCCTCCCCACCCTATCTTCATTATTTGTTTGATATATTTCTTAATGGATAACATCATATTTTTTTATTTTTTTTCCAAGATGGTAATTGGAGAACCAATTTCCCACTTGATCCATGTTGCCTTTACCAAATTTTAGTAGCCTTCCCTTTGGATCCAAAGAGGAGAGAAGTGGAAGGGAAACAACCCATAGTTTGTTGTCTAAGATACTTCAATATAATTTGGCTAATGATATAAAATTTCCCATGAAATAATATGAGAGGTGACCTAAAATTCATTATATTAAAAGGAATAAACTAAAAATATGTCTAGGCGGGCTAGAATATGCCCCAGGTCAGATTTTTTATTATTTCATGTAAATGTGTTGATAGTTGGCATGATATCCATTAAATACAATGAATGAATTAGATCCTATAAACTTTCTTGAAATTGATCTCGAATGGGGGATCCTGCTTTTTTTCCCAAGGATGGAGGGTTGTATTAAAATCCCTTTCCATAATACAATCTTGACTCCAAGGAGAGTCTTTGAGGTCTAAGAGAGATGCCCAACAATTGATATTTTCTGTATATTGAACAAGCACATATACATTAACAACATTACACACCTTGTTTGATGGGAGTTGAATTAAGTGAACCAACAACTAATGAGGCACCAATTGTGATTCAATTAAATTGAAAATAGAGGTAGACCAAATCAAACAGAGCTCCCCAGAAGCCCTGCACTAGCCAATCAATCTAAGCTCAAAATTCTTCCATAATTTTGAAAACTTTTGGAGGGACTCTTGTTCCCCCAACTTCATCTCCTAGAATAGGAGGATGTCCAACATTTAATTTTTTATGAGATATTTAAATTTTAACATATGTTTATTAGATCCCAACCGCTTACCATTCAGAGAGAGAAATTTCATTATTTACTGTGTAATTTGTTCCCTCTAGAATGGAGGCTAGGGCCAATTTTCTTGAAATTTCTAGTGACTAGTTTAGATGGATCAATTATCATCTAGCTCCATTTCATTATATTTTTCATTTCTTCATTTTGGACCTACTAATTTTTCTTCCTCCTTACTTTTCTTTGTGAAAAACTATTTCCTTTTCCTTGTTCACATTCAATTTTTCATCTACAGAGATTGTTGGTAACCCTTCTTCATGGGAAGAATGGAATTATTCTTCTTCTTAATATAAATCCTCCCCTTGAGGGAAGGCTTCTCTTCTAGCACTATAGGAGAAGAGGGATTAGTGGGTCTTGGGGCCTTGTCCATTATCACCAAAGTAGTTTGAATTATCCCTTATTCTAGAAACTAATTCAATATATCGAAGCTATTATTTGGATCCAGGAATGAATTTTTATCACTAGTAGAGGTTCCCTCTCTACGTGCTAGACCTTGTTGTTTTGAAGGCATGGGCTCTTTCCCTTTCTACCTTGTGGTTGCTTGAGGAGGCTCTTGCATGTTCATCCTTTTGGAGCCCCTTATCATTCTTTGTTATTGTCACTTTTATTTATCATTAGATGCTTCAGCTGCTATATTTCCTTCTTCTTGCAATTACATGCAATATGGCCATATTCATGGAAAATTTTACATTTAAATGGAAGTTGATCATAATAAACTTCGTATTTCTAGGTTTATATATATTGTTGGTGGTAAACCATTTTCTAGGTCCAGCTTTACACAAATACTAGCGTTGGCTTGCAATCTCTTGTGGCTCAGCTTAGTCATGTATTTTCCAAGGTCATTTCATATACTCCAAAAAGTTTCCTCGTCCCAGAAATGTAGCGTAAATAAGGGAAGCTTGCCCCATACTAGGATTGCTCCTAAAACATCAAATTCAAGAGTAAAATTTGGAATCTAATGGTTTAGTTATAATCCTTGGGCCCCTGTGAAGAAGGGGTTGTTGAGTCAAATTATAGCATTACAATTTGATTAAACATAAATCAACAACTCGGGCAGGTAAGCTTGTGAGATGCATGCAGAGTATATGTAGGCCTAATACTGTAAGTGCTGATTAATCTAACTAACTAATCATACAAAACCAATGACTCTTTCTTGCATCAATCACTTAGCAACAAAGACTATAGAGTGTATCGAACATCCCTCTACAACTCTTAAGATTCCTGATGATGATTAGGAAAATATATAAAAATCAACTCACAGCAAGTTCAAAAATTAAATCAACATGAGAAATCAAATCTTCATTAACTAAATCCCACACATAAACATAAACTAATTCATTTCATCCAGTGCTGCTGATATATTAGAAAGAGTACATTAGTTGTAAAAATGAATTATTACTACATAACATAAATAAAATGCATAAAAACTAAACTATGGGAGTTGTGAGCAAAGGGGGCCCTCCCTTACTCACAACCCCTTCAAATTAGAAGAGCTTTCTCACTATAATGGACAAAACATATATCTTTATATTAATCTGAAAATACAGTCGAGTACAATCTGATACACAATCAGTGCTGAAACCAACCCAGCACTCTAACAACCCCTATCATCGAAACTAGGACAAAATTTATACATTTACAAAGCCCATATATGGCTCGAAATAAAGGAGACTGCTAATCTAAGCCATAGGCTAACAAATCTGTTACAATATATCGTTTTTAGCCATACTAGGTCTAATCCATGACTGAAAGCATGGATTAGATGAAAACTCGTTACATGGCTATAGTTGTTCCTCCAAATGGCCAATGAGAGAAGACTTCTGAATCTGGGCGGTGTTGTTGGCATATCTGAGAAGGCCAATAGGATAACAACCATATGTGATATATTCCCTGCAAAACCCATGTTCCCATTGGACTTAGATATTCATGAAATATGGCTAACGGTGATGTTGCTGTAGGAAATCCGCGCAGTTACAGGAAATCTGCGACTGCAGGAAATAAGATTGCACATCTGTCTGCAAGAATTATGGGCCTGTTTCCAAATCAAAGCAAATCTGCACAGGAACTCGAGATTAGTTGGCATGGTAATAAAATAACAAACAACTAGCTAAGGAATACTCAAAGTTAAGGTAAAAGACGATTTTTAGTATTAATTTGCATACCTTTAGCCTACGACACCCTTTTGGAAAAAACACAAGTATTATAACCAAGATAGGCATAGTAGGGGTTAAATATAGTCAAAATGTGAGAGGGAAAGTATAGAAAAAGGTGTCAAAATTGGGCAAAACCAAGCCCCAACATCTCCCCCACACCTAAGTCCTTGCATGCCCCTTATGCAAGAAAAACTGTTGCGTCTCCCCAAAAAGGAAAAGGAAATCATTCCTTATCCTGAGTTGCATCTACTATAGCCAACTGATCTACTACCTCTGCGAACTGGTTAAACTGGTTACCATTGGATTTTGCAGGAATTTGACCCTGGTACAGTTCGTTCTTCTTTTTCAGATGATTGATCTTAGCCTACTTCTTTTTCATAATTTGGGTCGTTTTCTAGACCCACTCTTCATGCTCCTTCTGGATACGCAGGTTTTTCTCCTTCAGGGTCTTGTTTTCCTTTCTTAAAGCTCTCTTAGAAATGATGAGCTCGGTGATGATTTCTTCCAATTCCTACAGATACCATCTCTTCTGAGGGGTTACTTCCCCTCCGTAATGTCCTTGGAGAGATTGAGGGTACCCGAGGTCCTATTCTACTTGTTGTTCCTCTCATGTGTTATTCTCGCTTCCATGCAGCAGGGAGTCCTGAACGGACATCGCTTCCTCACCAATAAACTCAACTGACTCAATCTTCTCTTTATCTTTGGGTGGGCCATGGTGTTTCTTCTTCTTCTTATCCAGTGTCTTGGACAATACCTTTGCATCTGCAGTGTATTTTATTGCTAGCTGAATAGCCTGGCTTCTGGTAAATCTTTTTGCTGAGGTGGAAGTACCATTCTTCGACTTGGGCTTTTGGCCCACAATCTCCCCTATCACCACCACCTCCTCATCTTTTTCTGCTTCCTTCGTCTGTAGCCCGAGGGTCTAAGGCTTCTTCTTCTTCTGTGGTTTTTCTTTGGGTTTCTTCTCAATGGGCTTCAAAGAGCTGAGGCTATCCCTCTTTTCCTTCTTTACCAGTGGCTTTTGAATCTGTGACTTTTTCTTTCCTTTTTCCACTAGTTTTTCTGTTGTAGATTTTGAAGGGTCAGAGTTTTTCTCCTCTTCTTTCCCTTTTATTTTTAGCCCATGCATCCGCGGCTTTTTCCTCGGTTTATTTGTCGGTGCTTCCTCCATAGAATCTAAGGAATCAAAATCCTCATTCTCTGCAAAATAATTTTCATCCAAGAACTCCTCCCATGTCTGCTTTTTATCTTTCAAAACCTCCACCAAGATTATTTTCACCAGCCCGTGGTGGTAGAGGTTTTCCTCTAAATTGACCCCCCTTTCCTTGGTAGTCGTTGACATCTTTATCAGCTACTTCCTCAAGTAATAGGGAAAATTTAACGACTTGTCATGGAAATGGGTGAGGAGCTGAATATGAAATAGGAATGTAAGCCCAAAGTGACCACGTGACGTATTTCTGCAGGAAAAATAAAAAGTCTTGGTACTTACTCTTCAAGAACTCCTGCGAGATTCCCTTAGTCCAATCGGGGTCTGAATGCTCTCTACGGAGGAAGGGTTACATAAACTCTTGTTGAAACGCTGGTTCTTGAACCAACGTTCTCCCAACTGTGAAATACCGCATGCTCATGCTACCAAACCCTTGGTCATTCGGAATTGAACATCCCCAGCTTGAGCCTTATCATCGTTGGCTTAAGATTGTAACATACTCATGTGACAAGGGAGGTCTTATTATAGAAGGTGATCACAAAGCACGAAATTTTCGAAAGATGGGTCGTGATCATGATTGTCATCATGATCCAACCTGCAGGAAGATATGGGGAGTACGTATAATGGTCGTGTCAGAATCATGGCAATCAGGCGAGGAGATGGAGTCATAATATACCAGATTACGACTGCATTTGCCGCAAGGGTGACCATAGCCAAAAAATCATACAAATAATTAAAAATAAAAGCATTAATTACCCTTTACCTCAAGTGTCCCGTCGCCAGTTGTACTTTACCTTATACCTTCCAACGGTCTAGTACTTCGGATGACGCATGCATGTCCTTGAGATGATAACCCACCTAATAATTAAATCAGATATATGATTTCACAATTCATGACCTCAACTAGTATTAAAAATCTGTCAGTACTTTTAAATAATTTTAAATTAATGCTCTATCTATGCTTTTTGTTTTGTTTTTCAGAAAACTAGGGTGCCGCTGCAGGAAATGGAATTGGGACTGCTGAACTTTTTTTGCAAGAAATGGAACCACACTGCTGAATCTTCCAGAAAATCAAGCCGCGACTTTTGAAAATTCTATAGGAATTCGAACCATGACTTGCAAAGCTTCTGCAAGAAATCAAACCATGACTTGCAAAGCTTCTACAGGAAATCGAACCACCAACTAACATTTCTCCCTCACTTGTGTACAATCCACTGCACATGAATAAAAGGTGTTGATGTCGAATGTGCAATGAGCTCATTGGATTACCAGCCATTGAGGTTAGTTGTTAACCAATGCAAGGCCCATCACCTTTAATGAGAGCGAGGACCAAGGTACCCTGATGCATCCTATCAGGTGTGAATTAATGTGCTGATGTCGAACCCCCCTGTAGGATCCAGCAGTCAAGGAGCCATAGTGATTCCCCATTGCTTCTGGCGAGATAGCCTGTCATTGGGGCATACAAGCTTCAAGGCATCATAAGGCTCTGATCTTGCACCCAGATAACTTGCTGATGTTGATGGGTTAAGATTGTTGGAAGGAGGGCCTTAAGAAATCCCACATCAATCCAACACGAGCAATCCATATTTAACTGAATTTTTTTATTTATTGAGAGAACCTACTGACCTATAATTTTAACGAGCCCAGGGTAGTCCATGCTCGCCAAATTTCATTTTTAGAGAGTCTGAAATACTTGGAAAAGAAGACTCCAGGGGGTTCCTTTTCTGTAATTAGTCCATTGGGCCCGGAAAAAGGAATAAACCTATACCCAATAGACATTCCTCTCATGTTTTACCGAGCACGAGGAGGAACAAAGTGAGCTCATTGTGTCAGTAGGAAATCAAGAAGAGATAGTGGAAGGAATGATCCCTTCTCTCACCATCTCCAACTCTCTTTTCTTCACAATTTCTTCCAAAAATTCCTCCTTAGATTGCGGTTTCTGATATAACTTAAGTCTGTGCCCATTCACCTAGAAGGTAACATCCCCATTATCAATGGTTTAAAGCCGAACAAATCCATTATCAAATACTTTCTCAATTTCATAGGGGCCCAACTAATGTGTGTTAAATTTTCCTTTAAAGTTATTAAATTTAGAATCATACAACAATGCCCAGTCTCCCTCTTTGAGCTGCTTCTTTTTAATGTATCTGTCATGCCATTTAGCCCATTGTTGCTGAATCAAGTCAGTATGCTGAAAAGCATCCTGCCTAATTTCATCCAACTCATTGAGTTGCAGGATTCTTTGCTACTGAGCTTCATCAAGGTTTATTCCCAAATCTGTTGCCATTTTAAAAGTTTTGATCTGAAATTCAATGGGAAATAAAACTTGCTTTCCATACACCAATTCATACGGAGAAAAGCCAGTGGTATTTCTCCATGTAATCCGGTAGGCCCACAATGCTTTAGGAAGTCGGTCAAACCAATCCTTCTTATGTAATTGCATTGTCTTGGTAAGGATTGTCTCCAACACCTTATTTTTTGATTCCACCTGCCCATTGGCCTATGGATGATAAGGGGTGGACTTTCGGTGAGTAATCTAATATTTCTGCACAATTCCCTGCATAAGCTTTGATACAAACTGAGTACCTTTTATCAGTGACTATTTCTCTAGGTACCCCAAATCTTACAAAAATATAAAAAAAAAGAAAATCTACCATTGTTTTCTCTGTTGCTCTAGGTAATGCTCTTGCCTCCACCCATTTCGTAACATAATTAGTACAAACTAAAATATACTTCTTACCTTTGGACATAGGGTTGATGGGACCTACAAAATCAAGAGCCCACCTCTCAAAAGGTTCTATAAGAACCTGTGGCTACAAAGGCATCTCATCTGATTGTATAGGCCGCCCCATTCTCTGGAAGTTATCACACTTCCAGACATATTCCCTTGCATATTTGAAAAGACTTGGCCAATAGTAACCTGAGCGAAGGATTTTGTAAGCTGTTCACTTGTTTGCAAAATGTCCTCCACATGGTTCATCGTGACAGGCTCTCAAAATGTCATAGATCTCGTCTTCTTGGACACACCTGCAGATAATCAAATCAAGTCCAGTGAAAAAAAGATCTCCCCTAATCCAAGAGTAATCAACACTTTTTCTAATAATTCTCTTTTTCTGATTAGATGAAAAATAAGGAGGCAACTTTCTTGTAGCAAGGTAATTGGCCATGTCTGCAAACCAAGGTGTTTTAACATAAATAGCAAACAAATTTTCATCAGGAAAGCTATCATTAACAGGAACATCCTCACCTGCATGGTTGAGTCTAGATAAGAAATCAGCTACCTGATTTTCCTTTCCAGGCCTATCCAATACCGTGATGTCAAATTCCTGTAGCAACAAAAGCCACCTAGTAATCCTGCCATTAGTAACTAGTTTATTCATGAGATATCAAATCGCAGAGTAATTGGTGTGTAAAAAAACTTCAAATCCCATGATGTAATGTCTAAACTTATTAATAGCATAAATCACAAAAAGGAATTATTTTTCAGTTACTGTATAATTCAGTTCTGCAGGAGTTAAGTTCTTACTAACATAATAAATAGCATGGGTTACCAAATCTTCCTTTTGTCCCAATACCACTCCTATGGTTGAATCAGAGGCATCAGTGGAAATATGAAAAGGTAATTTCCAATCTGGACCTCTCAATACCAGTGCTGAAGAAATTTTTTCCTTGAGTGTATCAACTGTAGCTTGACACTCATCATCCCAATGAAATTCAGCTTCTTTAGTCAACAATTTAAATAATGGAGAGGTTACTTTTGTAAAATTTTCAACAAACCTTCTATAGTAGCCTGCATGCCCAAGAAAAATTTGGACTCCCTTCTGATTGGTTGGTGGGGGTAGCTTTGCAATGACTTCAATCTTTGTCGGATCAACTTTAATTCCTGCAGTAGAAACATGATGACCCAAAACAATACCTTCATTCATAATCATAAAAAAATTCTCATTAATTAATGAGAGGTTAGTTTCTCTACATCTCTGCAAAACTTTCTCAAGATTATGTAAAGCTTCTTCAAAAGTATCACCCATGACTGTAAATTCATCCATATAAACTTCTACGCAATCATGCAAAAGATCAGAAAAAATACCAAGGACCACCCGTTGGAATGTGGCTGGTGCATTGCATAGACCAAATGGTAGTACCCTATATGCATAGGTTCCCCAAGGACATGTGAATGTAGTCTTTTCCTGGTCTTCCGGAGCTATCCTAATTTGATTGTACCTGCTGAACCCATCTAGGAAGGAAAAATATTTTTTTCCTGCCAAAGTGTCCAGCACTTGGTCTATAAAAGGCAAGGGAAAGTGATCTTTCAATGTGGCCTTGTTTAGTTCCCTGTAATCTACACACACTCACCATTTACCATTCTTTTTGGGGACAATAACCAATGGAGATACCCATTGGCTATCCGAGATAGGATAGATGAACCCTACATTTAACAATTTCTGCAATTCATCTTTCACAATTTCCCTTAAAGCGGGGTTCATCCTCCTTTGTGGCTGTCTCACGGGCCTAGCTTTCTCTTCTATATAAATATGATGAATGCATGTGTCCAGGTGAATGCCTCTCATATCTGTATATTCCCAAGAAAAAGTATCTGAAAAGTTTTTCAATGCTTGAATTAACTTTTTTTCCTGTTCAGGGGTTAAGGCAGAATTAATATTCAAAGGTTTTTCAGGAAAAATTTCAACTACCTTACTCCCCCATTCAGTCATGGAATATGCAGGAAATGCAGATAATAAGGCTGAATGTAATTCGGTTGTTGTACTATATTCATGAAAATCCTGCAGATTAGTAATGAGATCTAAATTATGACTAGACTGCCCTCCTTCTTGCTGCAGAAAATCAGGATTAGAAATACAACAATTTATCAAATTTTCTTCTGAATTTTCTTTAAGGCTCATGGCTTGGGCAATTGTCAAAACTGGTCAGGTACATTCTAAATCATGCTCTTCTTCTTCAACCCAATGTGTATTTTCTGATCTCAAGAGAGGTTGAGCGGGGGGATACAAATTAATGTGCTTTGTTTCAGTCCCATGAGTGATGGTCATATTTCTGGACCTACACCCTATATAAGCATCTTCCATGGCTAACCATGGTCTCCCCAAGATCAAAGGATGCCCTCCTAAGTTAGTTTTGGGTTGAAGAACATAAAAATATGTAGGGTACTTCCAAGAATCTAATGAGATGACAATGTCTTCTAATACCCCCTCTGGCTTTACCTTAGACCTGTCTGTTAATTCTAGCATGGTAAGAGTAGGAAATAAGTCAAAGGTTCCTATTCTAGATAAGGTACCCATAGTCATCACATTAATGGCTACACCTAAATCAATTAAAGTATTTTTTATAGGTTGTCCATTGATAAAGGTGGTAACCACAGGGATTCCAAGGTCTGCATACTTTTCAGTAACAAATCCGGCAGACATTAAACTTGCAAGCTTTCCACATGCTTGAATTGTAGAGAGTTCTTTCTTTTGTCTTCCTGGTCTCTTGGTGAATAGCTCCCTTACTCTTTTATCATAGATTGGGATATCTTTAATTTCTTGCAACAATGGGATCTTAATGCATACATTTCTCAATTCAGACACAAGATCAAACTCAGGCTGCTTTAGTCTCATTTCCAACCTCTCTGGAAAATGAGGCTAGATTGTATGGGATGAGGAAGGTTCTCGCAGCCTTGAAGTAGGTTGTTTTACTGGTTCAGGTGTGGTTTCAACTTCGGGCATTTCTATAGAGTCTTCCTCTACAATCTCTTGAATTCTTCTAGGCTTGTTCACTACTTTTCCTGACCTTAGCTGGATTTCTTGCAGCGACACAGGAAATTCCTGTAAAACAGGAACATAAATTTCCTGTAGCAATTGTGGTGCAATATAGTAGGTAGGAAAAGTGGGATAGGTGACCAATCCAATGTTGTGAGCAGATTGGACGGTTTTATTATTGGGGTTAGACACTGACTGGGTAGGAAGTTGCGTAGGACGAGGTTGATTTAGTGGGGCAGGCAACTGAAGTTGCTGTTGTTGAGGTTGAATCATTTTCCGTTGTGTAGGCTACGGAGGATGAAAGTTTTGAGAAGGAAAATTCTGAGTGGTAGGGTAAGAAAATTTCCCCTGCCAAGGCTGTTGTGGAGGCCAGGTTTTCCAAGGAATTGGAATATTCCACATCTGATTTTGATTATAAGGAACTTGAAAATGCGACTGATCCATACCTACAGTACGTGGTTGCCATGGTATTTGAGGTGCCATTGCATAAAGTGCGTTGACAACTCCTTGATCAGCTAGATATGTTGCTTTGATTTTAGGAAGTGATGGGCATTGATCAGTAGAGTGTTCTACTTCACATATTCGACATATCTCTATGCTATCTACATGACATTCCCTCAAGGCATGCTTCTTCCTGCATTTCAAACAAAACATGGCCAGGGCTTTTTCCAGTTCCTCCTATTTTTCTTGTTTCTTCTTAACCTGCAAAACATCCAATTGAGAAGATAATGTTCTAAGAATATCAGTCTTAAAATTTTCAAATAAATTACCCATTTCAACTCTAGTTACTCCAGCTCCAGCAACTAACTTGACAAGCCTAGAAGCAGTATCTCTTGTTCCTCCTCCAACTTTAGAATTTCCTCTTGAATATCGATGACATATCTCACATACTTCATCATAGCCCAACTTTGATATGTCACCTCCTCCCATCAGATTCAAAATCTCCAGAGATTTTGGTCTTATTTCTCTAAGAAAAATTGCTCTTTTAGTATCCTTGCTCAATTGATTCATTTTCGACCTCTGCAGATTATGCTGAACTCTCTCCGCCAAGTCCTGAAGGCTCTCCCCCTCCTTTTGAGTCATGCCAAATATTTCTTCTCTGAGGTCCCTAGTCTTGCAATAATCTTGATACTTTCTTAAGAATACCTTTTTCATTTCCTCCCAAGTTGTAATGGAGTTTGAAGCCAACCCCATGAACCACCTAAGATCCGCATCCTTCAATGTTGCAAGAAACAACTTCAGCTTCTAAGAATTGGAAGAATAGTCATAGCTTCTACATAACACATCAAATTCGAATAGAAAGGCATCAGGATCTTCACTAGGAACCCCACGAAAATTAGGCAAGGCTAAAGGAGGAATATTCTTCATCTGAGTAGCTCCACCAGCCTCCCTAATAGGGAATTCGAATGTGACTAGTTCTTCTTCCTTCTCATCGTATCCATCTGTGTGACCAGTCCCCTCTTCATGGGCCATTCTGGACCAAAAGGAAGTGGGGGATTTGTAGATTGCAGATCCTGCAGAATCAATGGTTTGGATTTCTGGTTCTCGAACAAGATTGCCAAGGAATTCCTTTTCAAGCTGACCACTAAGCAGAGATGTTGTTTTCCTTGTGACAAGAGATTCAAAATGGGCAGCAACAGAAGATTTTCCTGCAGAAGCTACTATAGTAGAAGCAGGAATATGTTTTGGGCTCTTTTCAGGACTGTTGAGTCTTGAAAATGTCATTCATTTCCATTACACTTTCACTATTATGTCCATTATATCACCTCCATTTCACCTCCATTTCAATACTATGTCACCACATTCATCTCACTTTCATTATCATTGGGCCACCTTTATGTTTTTCCAATATTTATTATTTCTAAGCCTTTTAAGTGAATTTGTGGTTAAAAATTAGAAAATAATGTGCATATGCTTATACCTAACAAATGGGTTGAGGTTGTTGACATGTGTAGGTTGAAAGGAGACTTCTAGAAAACCCTTATGTGGCACCCCAAGGCCAAATTCGAATTTGAGTGGAAAGAATCATGGGATCATGAGGATATGTGTCACATCTCCTAATTGTATTGTAACTCTAAGAAGACATGTGTCTTATCAGTTCCTATTTTGATTAGGACTCTAGAGGTAGAGGGAGAGATTCATGGACTATCATTAATAAGATGGCTCTCATCTTTTTGTATAAATAGGAGATCTCTCTCCTTCATTTGTTAGTCCTTTTTAGTCTTTAGTCCCTAGTTCTTAAGTTTGTAGTTCTTCCTTGATGGCTTTTGGAAGCTTTGGAGAGCTTTGTTGTACTTTGTACTTTTGAAGAAATTGAATAAAGCTTTGATGTTCTCAACATGGAAGGAGATGTGAAGTAGATGTCATGGAGCATATTAGGATGTAAGGTAGAGTAGATTTCATTTTGTAAATATTGCTTTGTAGAATGTAAGGTAGATTATATTTTTCATTCATGCAATTTTAATTCATACAAGTGTGTTTAATTTTGCTTTGATTTCATGACTAGTGGCATGTGTGATCATCTGGTCTATGTTGCTGACCTTTATTTTTCAGTAGTTTGATTTTCATTAGTATCATTTCTTTAACTTGCACTTTACTTTCTGCTCTTAGATATCAAGTTGTTCATCTATTGATGGTTCTTTTTCCATAATCAAATAACTTTATTGGAGCCAAAATATCACTTAGTACAGCTTGGTTTAGTTTGCTTTAAGACTCACATTGCTGACTTGTTCATAACTGTTCTCACATGATAAATCTAGCTGAAAGGCAAAAAGGTTAAAGTAGTGTGATTTGTCTCCTTTATGTAGTGTCACTTAGATTTCATTTTCATTTTAAATCAACAACAGAGATACTGGGTCGATGTCATTAGTCCTTTATTTGATGTCTTTATTTTCCTTTAAGCATTTGATTTCATAGGTGGTAGGGGGCCCCTGCCTTGTATAGTTGTCATTTTATTTTTGCATTTTATTTCACCATGTATATTAGCTGTACATAAATTGCTTTCAAGTTGATTGTAGATTAGTGATGCATATAGCCTTTTAATGAACTAATGATGTGATAGAATCATCTTGTCCTTTTGTTGAAGCAGCAAGGATACTGGGTCTCATAGTCATTCTCTCATTATTTGATTATTGCATTTTATTTCGATTGAACTAGTTGCATTAAACACTTTAGAAAACCAACAAGAACGAAACCCCAAAAACAACATAAACTATAAAACAACGAAGTAAGAGAAAGGTTAACTAAGCACATATAGTGCACCACACTTCATCAGTTTACGATACCCGGATTGATAATTTATGTAGAGCAATTTAAGACGTTAAATTGACTAAACATTTTGGCGCCGTTGCCGGAGAAGTGTAATTAGGAGACCTTATTTCTTACATCTGGAAAAAAAAAGGTTAATAATTCTTGAGTATGCTCTCCTCTTGCACTTTGTGTGATCTAGACGATCAGAAAAAGGATTGTTAAGTAAAAAAGAAAAATAATAATTCTTGAGTATGCTCTCCTCCTGCACTTTGTGTGATCTGGAGGATCAGAAAAAGAATTGTTAAGCAAAAAAATAGGAGAAAAAATAAACTTCATCACTTCAATTCTTTCAAGAAAAAAAAAAAAAAAAAAAAAGAAGAAAAAAAAAAAAAAGAGAAGAAAAACAATCTATGGCTATCTCCATTCCTAGTTTTCGTTGTGGCTTCGTGACTCTTCAAATAGTGTGTTCTTTATTGGTGTGTCTTTCCTATGGTTGGATTGGAATTTCTTGTCTCCCACATAGATCTCTGATAAGGATCAACAGTGTGAAACTACCACCATCAAACAATGGCGTACTGTCTTACTTATGGTATTGATATAGTGTTTAACACATCCCTTGTAGTCCTGGTCATGAGATTATTGTAGGAAGCCGACAGTGAGGAAGATGATATTTAGCGTCAGATTAATCAAATAATTCATCTTCAGCAAATAAGAGAAGAGGTTTCACTAAAATGTGCTCATAACCATTGCAACAATGGAATAGATAAGCACTTCATTTTCAGCAGTTAAAAACCACTGTCTCTCTATGCTCTAGGTCAGCTCATATAAGTCATCTGTATGCGTCCTATCTAGATACCCTACCCTCTAAGATCATAACAAATACTGTCTCTTCTTATTGGAATGATGTTCTCTGTCTCAAGGCAATAATTTCTAGCTGCACCGACAAGAGCTAATTGCTGCACTATTCTTTCATTCACGGGCAGACCAGAGCTTCATTCATGTTGACCAGAGGTTCACGCACTTAACTGAGTGTCCAATGAGTCTTTCCATGGACTAGACCTAATTCCTGATTGACAAGAACTTAATGCACTGCCTAGCTGCATCTACCTTCTAGCTAATACTTCCAACGGTAACTACGACTAGGTACTATCGGCAATGGAGAAAAGCCAATGACTAGGGACAATGATTGAACCTGTCTAACACACCTGCAAAACAGTAGATCAAACAAGAAAAACGAATGCAAATTCATAAAAGGCAGAACAGTGAGAACAGTAAAACTCAGAAAAACGTAAACACAGAAAAAATGTCAAACTTCAAACGTTCGATTTTCCCAAATGGAGACGAATTTCAAAAAACTAAAACATGGGTTTTTTTTCCAAGTGGGTTAATTAGATAACCCAGAAACCGTTTGAAGAAATTTGTGGCGGTCTGGGAGAAATCTTCGGTTCTTTGGAGCCTCTTTTTTGCCGCCGCGTGAAAAAATTGAGTTATTAACTGACAGTTTGATGTATTCCGCGTGCCTGAAGAAGGGGAATTCAAATTTGATTCTATGCTGCCACCTCTACCACGTTCTCTGCCCATATGCCACCCATTGCAATTCATTTAAAACCGTTAAACAACAGTTTCAATTGAACACGACTCCCCGTTAAACAACAGTTTCAATTGAACATGACTCTCTGTCGCTGCCACCCATCTGTACATGTTTTGTTACTGTCGGTTAAATTTTGGGAGAAAATCATGTTTGAAGAACTCAGGGAAATGAAGGATTCCCTCGCATTTCAGATTACTCGTCCTAAAAGTCCGGATCAGCATACACCACTTGTGTCAATTTCTTTATTGCATTCTGCGTTTATTGTGATTTAGGGGTGAAAATGTATGCTCCACGGCTGTGCTTCAAACCTTGATTACAGTCACCAATACGCCTTGCAATTCGATTATGGCCACTCCACTTGCCTCAAGAATCCCGTAATCAGCTTGTTTTTCCCTTGAATGTCCACACACAGTAAAATTTTCAGCCGGAGTTGAAAGCCGAGAATGGGAAAGCTTGGCAGAGCTGAACTGTGAATTGCATTAGTTAAGTTAGTTGTCTTGAGGGGGCACTTACACTGTTTCAAAAGATTAGCAGTCAGTAGCATTAATCATGGGAATAGTTTTCCATCTGCCATTGTAGTCTCCAGCAATACATAATTGTGTAAATTCCCATCATTTGCAATTGTGTTCTTGCTACAATAGTCTTTTACTGCAGTGAGTTTTGAAGCAGAAGAAACATTGCATTTTACAATCTTCACGTGTATGGACTTTGAGTCAAGCACAACATCCTTCAGGTTCACCACTTCTGCAATAAAAAAGGGTGGTTCCTTTGCTATTTCCATGGAAAAGGCTATCATATGGAAGATCAGTTCGTTTACACCTTAACTTTCTTTTGGCTGATGCTATAAACTATTAATGTCACACAGCGTTTCCGCAGCTGAAAACTGTTTCCGCAGCTCGCACCAGTTTCCGCAGCTGATCCCGGTTTCCGCAGCCAATCCCGGATTCCGCAGCTGTTTTCTTAAATGCTATGTTCCAGGTGTCCTCCGGGTAGAAGAGCCACATGGGCAAGTTTGTGGGATCAAGGACATGGTGTGTGTCCTTCCAGCTCATCCAAACCGGTCATCAAAACCCGTGGTCAACAAGGAGGCAAATACGGTCAAACTGAACTAAAGGCAGAACCGGAAGGGCTTAAGTCTATGAAAGGGTCAAATAGTCATGATAATGGTTATAGACTGTTTTTTTTCATCAATAAAACTATTTCGCTCTGCAGACAATACATTTTTTTTTTTTTTTTTTTTGATGATCAAACTTTCTGCAGCCAGCTCAAACTTTCCGCAGTTGTTTTGTTAAACTCTAGGTTGCAGGTGTCATCAAGCAAAACAAGTCACATGGGTAGCTGGGGGAATGTTAGTACATGGATGGTGTCCTATTCATTCGATCAAATTTGATGAAAAAGACCCCGGTCAAAGGGAAGTCAAATTGTGTGTTATCACTAAGTCGCCACACTGAGTCGCTGCATGTCAAGAAAAAATAATAATTTTGAATCAATGAAATGAACAAGTTATTTTCTCACTTTTCTGAAGGTATTGATTAATTTTGGACTAATAATTAAAAATGAATGGCTAACTTTGTATCCAAGATTTTTAGCTACAGAACTGTGCACATTCCGCAGCTAAAGTCCAATTCCGCAGCCAGAAAAACCTCATTGTTCAAATCAGCCTATCTTTCTCATACAAAATCAGATTTTGATGATTTAAGTACCATTGGAAAGATCTCAACAAGATATATACAATGAGAAATATATCATTAGAGTTTGAAATGGCAAATAATGAAATAAATTGCTGAAAAGAAGCAACATCAACTTGAGGCACCAATTTCAAAGCAGGTATAAATTCTTTTGATTTTTCCTTTGAGAACTTGTTTCATTAATACAAATTCTTAGTTTTGTGTGTAAATATCATAACTAGAGAGATTGATCACATCTCTCCTTTGATAATCTTACATTCCATTGCAGAAGAAGTATTAGTTTTTTTTGCAGGTTCCAAGAGGAAGGACAAATGACTACAAGAGAATGGTGTCTCTCTAAGAGACCAATTTGTTTCATAAGAGGATGATCAACAACAAAGAGGAAATATGCTGATGCAAAATCAGATCCAAACACTTGAAAAACTTTCAGATACTATTGTCTCCATCATATCCATCCATCACATCCATACCTCATCTCATTTTCCTCCATATTTTCCATTATCATTCACATACACTTTCCATCTCTTTTTGTCCATTCATAACCCACAAATAAAAGCAAGAGGCTCATTCACATGCTTATTGCCCATTGTCATTTCTACTCTCCATTGCCACATGTCTTCCATTTTCATCTTCCATTCCTTGTCATTTTCATTCCACAAATAAGCCCTGCTTCAATGCAAATTATTGAGTCCATAGTCCTTTGAGTCTAAGTTCTTTGTAAAAACACCTTGAGGCTTGCATGCCTTAATGGCAAGTCCTCATGCTGACAAATAATGGGAATACATTAATGTCCCTTGTTCGTTAGATCTTCTACGTGACTCGACATCAACAAATTCATTCGTACCTAGCAAGATGTGTTTGGACATCTTGACTCTCATTGTCATCAATGGTGAGAGTTCTCGTGTTGACTAGTGGCATCCATTAATGGCCACTAAGCCAACAATTTCCTACTATGTTCGACATCAGAACATCTTTTCACATAGTAAGAATTGTGCCAATGAGTTTTGAAGACATGAATACTATTATTTTCAGCATTTTGGAGCAGATTCAACAAGTTTTAGTAGAAGCAATAAAAAGTCATCTTATCTCTCTATCCATGACTCCTCTTGTTCAGCCACTTGAAGAAGAATATGATCAAAAATTTTCAGCCACTACACATACAACTCATCCATTCCAAAGGGTAAGTGAAGGTACGGAATTTTCTAACTTTTGACCATAGAATTCCATAAAAAGCTAGAATGATAATTGTTGGAAAAACATTTCTCTTCCTCATTTCATAAAATTGCCAATACCATCAGTTGGGGGGGGAATACATTCATATTCATATCTTGCCATGTCCATATCATATTCAGGAGCTCACATACTTCCAACATATATTAATTATTACATTGCTATTTTGAGCATACAATGGCTTTTGAAAAAGTGCTTAAAGGATAAATTGGATACAAACAAAATCATGGTTGTCACACAAGAACCAACCATCATGAAATCCAATAAAGATATACTTTGCAACAATAATCAAAATATCATTATGCAAAGTTCAAAGATCAAAATAGAAGGCAACAACAAAAAAACAATGGTTGTAACACAAGAACCAACCATGTTGCAATTCAAGTGAAACACTTTGCAGAAATATGAAGTTATCAAATGATATCATGCAAAGTTAAGCCAAAACTCAAGGATCAAAAGAGTTAATGTAATATATACATTGCATGAGGACATGCAATAGCTTCAGTTGGGGGGTATGTTGAGTCTTGAAAATTTCATTCATTTCCATTACACTTTCACTATTATGTCCATTATATCACCTCCATTTCACCTCCATTTCACTACTATGTCACCACATTCATCTCACTTTCATTATCATTGGGCCACCTTTATGTTTTTCCAATATTTATTATTTCTAAGCCTTTTAAGTGAATTTGTGGTTAAAAATTAGAAAATAATGTGCATATGCTTATACCTAACAAATGGGTTGAGGTTGTTGACATGTGTAGGTTGAAAGGAGACTTCTAGAAGACCCTTATGTGGCACCCCAAGGCCAAATTCGAATTTGAGTGGAAAGAATCATGGGATCATGAGGATATGTGTCACATCTCCTAATTGTATTGTAACTCTAAGAAGACATGTGTCTTATCAGTTCCTATTTTGATTAGGACTCTAGAGGTAGAGGGAGATATTCATGGACTATCATTAATAAGATGGCTCTCATCTTTTTGTATAAATAGGAGATCTCTCTCCTTCATTTGTTAGTCCTTTTTAGTCTTTAGTCCCTAGTTCTTAAGTTTTTAGTTCTTCCTTGATGGCTTTTTGAAGCTTTGGAGAGCTTTGTTGTACTTTGTACTTTTGAAGAAATTGAATAAAGCTTTGATGTTCTCAACATGGAAGGAGATGTGAAGTAGATGTCATGGAGCATATTAGGATGTAAGGTAGAGTAGATTTCATTTTGTAAATATTGCTTTGTAGAATGTAAGGTAGATTAGATTTTTCTTTCATGTAATTTTAATTCATGCAAGTGTGTTTAATTTTGCTTTGATTTCATGACTAGTGGCATGTGTGATCATCTTGTCTATGTTGCTGACCTTTATTTTTCGGTAGTTTGATTTTCATTAGTATCATTTCTTTAACTTGCACTTTACTTTCTGCTCTTAGATATCAAGTTGTTCATCTATTGATGGTTCTTTTTCCATAATCAAATAACTTTATTGGAGCCAAAATATCACTTAGTACAGCTTGGTTTAGTTTGCTTTAAGACTCACATTGCTGACTTGTTCATAACTGTTCTCACATGATAAATCTAGCTGAAAGGCAAAAAGGTTAAGAAAAGGTTAAAGTAGTGTGATTTGTCTCCTTTATGTAGTGTCACTTAGATTTCATTTTCATTTTAAATCAGCAGCAGAGATACTGGGCCGATGTCATTAGTCCTTTATTTGATGTCTTTATTTTCCTTTAAGCATTTGATTTCATAGGTGGTAGGGGGCCCTTGCCTTGTAAGTTGTCATTTTATTTTTGCATTTTATTTCACCATGTATATTAGCTGTACATAAATTGCTTTCAAGTTGATTGTAGATTAGTGATGCATATAGCCTTTTAATGAACTAATGATGTGATAGAACCATCTTGTCCTTTTGCTGAAGCAGCAAGGATACTGGGTCTCATAGTCATTCTCTCATTATTTGATTATTGCATTTTATTTCGATTGAACTAGTTGCATTAAACACTTTAGAAATCCAACAAGAACAAAACCCCAAAAACAACATAAACTATAAAACAACGAAGTAAGAGAAAGGTTAACTAAGCACATATAGTGCACCACACTTCATCAGTTTACGATACCCGGATTGATAATTTATGTAGAGCAATTTAAGACGTTAATTGACTAAACAAGGACCATAAACCTCCTGACCGGACTCTTCTTCTCTTGCTGCCTTATTTCTTGCAAACTTCTTTTTCCTTGCCAGTGTATTAGTAAATGAAGTGGTTCTCACACCACCACAAAAGACATTTGTAGCTATTGGACCCAATCATCTACTATGAAAATAAATTCAAAAGAAACTACTTACCAAACAATCAGGACATGACTTTGGCGAATTTCTGGCCTCCTCCTGTGCATGGGCTTTACCCTTCATCTTACCACTTCAACTCCCCCAGTCCTAAAAAATTCCAAACAATGCATGTAATAAAAAAAATACTTCAGTATTATCCCTTTAGCACCTCCTTGACAACGACGCCAAAATGTTGATTCGAATTATAGCATTATAATTTGATTAAACATAAATCATCAACTCGGGAAGGTAAGCTTGTGAGATTGATGCAAATTATATCCAGGCCTAATACTGTAAGTGTTGATTAATCTAACTAACCAATAATATAAAACCAATGACTATTTCCTGCATCAATCACTTAGCAACAAAGACTATAGAGTGGATCGAACTTCCCTCTATAGCTCTTAATATTGTTGATGATGATTAGGAAAAGATATAAAAATCAACTTACAACAAGTTCGGAAATTCAATCAACATGAGAAATCAATTCTTCATTAACTAAATCCCACACATAAATAAAAACTAAATCATTTCATTTAGTGCTACTGATATATTAGAAAGAGTACATTAGCTGTAAAAACAAAATATTACTACATAACAGAAATAGAATGCATAAAAACTAAACTATGGGAGTTGTGAGCAAAGGGGGACCTCCCTTACTCACAAATCCTTAAAATTAGAAGAGCTTGCTCACTGTAATGGACATAACATATATCTTTATATTAATCTGAAAATATAGAAGAGTACAATCTAATACACAGTTAGTGCTAAAACCAACCCAGCACTCTAACAACCCCTATCATCAAAACTAGGACAAAATTTATACATTTACAAAGCCCATATATGGATCGAAATAAAGGAGACTGCTAATCTAAGCCATAGGCTAACAAATCTATTACAATATATCATTTTTAGCCATACTAGGTCTAATCCATGACTGAAAGCATGGATTAGACGAAAACGCGTTACATGGCTGTAGCTGTTCCTCCAAATGGCCAACGAGAGAAGACTTCTGAATCTGGTGGTGTTGTTGGCATATCTGAGAAGGCCAATAGGATAGAAACCATATGTGATATATTCCCCACAAAACCCATGTTCCCGTTGGACTTAAATATTCATGAAATATGGCTAACCATCGATGTTGCTGTAGGAAATTCGTGATTGTTGGAAATCCGAAGTGTTTGCAGGAAATAAGATCATACAGCTGTCTGCTGGAATTATTGGCTTGTTTCCGAATCAAAGAAAATCTACATAGGAACTCGAGATTAGTTGGCATGGTAATAAAATAAAGAACAGCTAGCTAAGGAATACTCAAGGTTAAGGTAAAAGATGTTTTTTAGTATTAATTTGCATACCTTTAGCCTACGACACCCTTTTGGAAAAAACACAAGTATTATAACCAAGATAGGAATAGTAGGGGTTAAAGATAGTCAAACTGTGAGAGGGAAAGTATAGGAAAAAGGTGTCAAAATTGGGAAAAACCAAGCCCCAACAGGGGCCATTCTTGAAGATGAGATCCCAATCTACGTTGTATTCAAGCAGGAAGGTGTAAAACATTGTCCACAAAATAACCTTAAAACCTTATTTTTAATCTTGGGTATCCATTTCTTATCAATCCATGCCTGTAGGGATCTCAGAGAGGGCCATAAGCCCATGAAATAACTAATAAGCCCCTGATCTATAAGCTTTAAGGCTATCGATCTGGATTGAGAGGCATGAACCTCCACCTTTGGAATGTCATTGATCTTCCTCACAAATTTGGAGGATTTTGCCTTCTAGAAATGCAACCATTTAGCAACAAGGGCATTTAAATCCACTATGTTTTGAGGGGGCAGTGGAGATGGGTGGCGGGGGGGGGGGTTATGAGGGCTCTCTCGAACCATGATCCATATTTGATGAAGAGAGGAACACAACAAAAGGTGGTAGGATGAGTAGAGTGCATTGGATATGGTTATGATGTTCAATATACCATTCTGAAACATGATTTAGGATCAAATATGTCATCGGAGTTTTTTTTTTCCTATGTGGTTTAGGGTCCCTAGAGATTGGTGACCACTACGACCACAAAATAATTGTACTATGTAGATCTACCTGAAAGGATCACTTCCTACTGGCTCAACCATGAAGTATGGCCTCAAGAGTGTTGAGAGAATTGAACCCATGACCTGTCAATAGCATAGGTGCTTCAACTACGCGGACTCGACCAATTGATCTAACCCTTGAGGCTTACATGTTGTCAAAGTTATAAAGAGCATAAATTATCTAATTTTCAAATAGTAATTTAAGGTTTTTTTAGAACCAGATAAATCCATCTTTTTCAATATGTTACTGTCCATTTTATTAACTTTCTTATATAATTAGGAGAACTTAAAGTTTAAGTTTTCACTTTCTTCATGAGTCTTAGATGATCATTTCAAAGGCTTAATTGGTGTACTAGCTTCTTTGAAGGTCTGTTGGAAAATAATAACAGTACTCTTCTTTATCACAAATTTTAGCCACCAAAACAAAATTTGATCTTCTAATCAAAGTTATGTCATTTTAAGCTATACACTTTTAAAACCTTAATTTGGAGAATATTTGAATGACTGACATTTTTCTTGATATATCTTTGAGATTAGAGCCCTTTTGAATTTGAAATTTTGTCTTATAATACTATGATGTGTCTTTTATTAAATTCCACATTTTTGACCATAATTTGATGCGCCAAGTGAAATTTATGGTAACATTCCCAAAACTTGTTTATTTTTTGTCTCTTCCCAAGAGAAAACTTGTATGGTATTCCACTTGTCCAATTATTAAAATTTTATTATGAAATTTTTACTCGAGGTGCTTTTTTATCTCTCTTCATGTCTCTAAAAATTTCATAGTCTAAAGTGTCCCAGAACAAATTTATAGCAAAAATGCCAAAATGACTCATTTGAAACAAGTTTCAAGACTAATCACAAACCCTAACTTCCACAATTTATATCTCTAAAATTATAGTGAACTAGAATTTGAATTTTTAACTAGATGTTCCCTGAGCTCTCTCTCCAAAATGCTCAAAATTTCACCATTTGAAGTGTCTTACAATAGATTTATATTGGAAATTAAAAGATGACTTGTGTGAAGCAGAAAAACCCTAATATCATATGCTCTGATGTACCAAATGTTATAAACCCCATGCCTTGAAAATGATAAGAAACTAATAACTACAATCCACTTTAAGAGGGAAACTTCCTTTTACAATGAATATAATGTACAATACATAATTTAATGATCCTAAAACTAAGTATATTTAATATATATATAGAAGACAAAGGGTACAATTATAATAAAATGGGACCATGAAGCCTACATAAAAATATAACAATAGAAATGTAGTCACTCAATATCTAGGGATTAAAATTGGGTTTATAGGTTAACATGCCACTTATTTAGGCATTAACAGGAAGGGTTAGGGCCTATTTGGAAATTGTGTCTACTTGAAAATTATGTCTTTTATTGACATGTATAAATGAAATATCCTTAAACAAATCCATAACATTTTTCAACTACTAAGCTATGTACACGAGCACAAGATTGGTTGATCTGAGAATGAGATCTTAGACAATTATTAAGGTATTACAGACTCATGTGCATGGATTTGCCTATATTGCTTAGTGCAATGGATCGATAAGATTGCGAATAACATAGACAATGAAGCAGTTAAAGAAACATAATAGACACACACACATAACACAACAAGATAATCAAGGAGTTCACCCAAAACTCCTGGGCTACGTCTCCTGGTCCAGCCTTCAGTGGTGACCTCTCTATTATGTCTTTGAAACAGAGTTTTACAAAAGTGAGCTCAATTTGAGTCTCACACAACAGATACAAAACAACAAGGCTTTACTTGGATCCCCCAAGTCTTTCTGAGTACACAGACTCTCCTCACTGACTCTCTGTCTCTGTTTTCTCTCTGTCTCAGCACTGCTTGTCTCTGTCTTCTGTCCTCTGTGGCTTTTAAACCAATTGGCACTGGCTGTTCGTTTCCTCTTCTCGGGCTCTCTGGCTCCTGGCCTCTATCCGCTCGAATCCCCTTCTGAGCGTTAGCAATCATGGCATAATGTCTTCAGGGAAGGTGGCCACCTGTTTTGCAATAGAAGGGACCATCGGGCCTTTGAAATCCCCAAAAATAGCGTTCTTTGTTTACACAGAGAAATACACTAAAAACTGTGAAAATCCGCCAATCTGCCATTTATCGGATTTGAAATATTATAAATTCTGCCTTATAACTCCTATCGGGTCCGCCTTTATATCGCCATCACATATCCACCGTTGATCTGAGAGATCTTGATCCAACGACTGAGGTTCATTTCGGGCGGCTCATGCATACGAGGGTTAACTGCCCGAAAAGGGTGGTTTTCTCTCTTTGGCGCCTGGCCACATGGCAGCCAGTGTATGGGCTCGGGCGGAGCCCGGCCAAAACCACTTACTGCCTACGGCCCGCTCGAAATCCCGCTTGTTACGGAACTCAAAACATATATATCTGCATGTATAAACCCTTTTGGGTCCGTTTTATTGCTTTATTCGCATTTATTTTGTTTTTCGTTCATTTAACGAAAATGTGATTTACATTGAGAAAACCCTTTTACCGGACTTGAAATATTATCAACTATCATCCATAATCCTATCGGGTTCGTTTTCATCACATCGGCGCTTTGTTCTTTGCATTTCGTTTATTTAATGAAAACACGAAATACAAAGGAAAACCCTGTTTTCTAGAACTCAAAATATATGTGTTTTCATTTATAATCCCGTCGGGTCCGGCTATTGCAGTCACATGTATTGGTCCTGCTCCCTTGTGTTGCTCCGATGCGATATTGTGATGCGACTTGTCACAATCACATATCGCATAAGCCCCAGGCCATTGGTAAGCGCTCCCTTGTGGTTTGTCGACGCGATATTGCGATTCAACTTGTCGTCGATCTGCGCGCTTGATCGACGGTCCTTGTTGACCGCGCTGATCGTTGTTGCAATAGTCATATGATAGCCTCCAATAGCCTCTGCCTGCCTTCACCAATTGCGATATGTCGATCAGATTTGGATCGTTGATCGGCCAGATCCGACGACTCTCGTGCATCACTGTCCACGCCTCCAATAGCTCTATTTTTGGTCATTTCTTCATGTTTTTCACTCCCGATAGTGTTATCCACTATTTCTAAGAGTTCTTATTTTGCAATAGTTTTGATCTTTAGAAGACTTAGAGGGTTTTCTAAGATCTATTTAGATCATTGGTAATATAAGTCTTGTCCTGCATCCATTCTATAACCAATTTTGATTCTTTGATGACCTATAAGCATCGAATATTTCTTAAGATAATAACTTTTAGTAATGAAAACAATTCTTTAAATTCTCCCATAATGTTTGTACCATATCCCAAATTTTCTTTTCTAGAAAAAGAGTGCCCAATTGGGAGGTTTATATTAAAACTCGAACCATATTGAAGTCCATCTTCTTGGCTCACCCCATGAAAGAGGCGCCAAGGTTTATCATGAATTATGATAGGTTCCTCCATAATTCGATGTGCTTTAGGTTTATGTGAACTATTATGTAATTGAATTATAGTAAGTTTATGAATTACCACTTGAGTTGGGGAGGAGAGTTTATCCTCAAATATGCATATGTTGCGAGCCACCTAAATGGACCAAATTGCGACAAGTGGTAGAGATATGAGATTTTTAAGGGAACATCTCTTAAATAAAATTTTGATAACATTCCTCAACATTTTGTTTATTACACATGCCCTAAAAGTTTACTTGTAGCTCTAGGTGGTCCCAAACAAGCTTGGTAAAGTGACATTCAAGGAATAGATTACATCTATCTTAAATTTCTCCATGATAAAGAATGAAAAGATAAGGGTGCTCATAACCCCTCATTTGCATCTGAATTCACATAAGAACTTGGGTTTTTAGTACATTCTAGACAAAGAGAATTCCTTTTAGGCTAGTCTTTGATTTCCATATCTTTTTTTACCACCAGGATTTATACTCTATTTAAGTCTCTTGCATAGAATCATAGCTCAACTTGGCCATGTATTTACTCCTGTAGCATATTAAGACCAAACCAACTGATCTTTCCCTTCCCTAATTCCAATATGATATTTTTTGAATTTTGAGATGAAGCTATTGTTAGAAAATAAACAAGGCAGAAGTATTTTCTTATACTTGATAATTACTTGTGATTTTATTGACTTATTATTAGGTTTCTATTATATCTTATTTCTTTTAGTTCATCAAGAAATTTCCACAGAAATAACACATAAATAATAGACACCAAACATAGGCTCACAGCCAGGGAAAAACCCCTCTCTAGGGAAAAATCCATTCATTAATTCTTCCTTCAATAGTTTTCTGGAGATATTCCAAGACTCTTGACCTTGACACAAATTATCCTCCACACCAAGTCAACCTTCTTCCTTACTTGTAGATGGTCCTTCTTGACCTAGCAGCAATAGTAGTGGCAACACTTTCTTTGACCCAACAGCTTCGACCTTGCCTTAGAGACTTCAATCTTCACTGAAATACTTCTATCTTTACTCAGAAACTTCGATCTTGGCCCAATACAGTTTCTTGAGGTGGCAACATCACACAGTAGCTGGCTATGACATCAACACGGTAACTGACTACGACATCATATGGCAATTGGCTATGATATCAAAAAGAGAACTTTGATCTTCCAAACTAGGGCACGAGAGAGAGAAAGAGAGAGCGAGAGAGAGAGAGAGAGAGAGAGAGAGAGAGAGAGAGAGAGAGAGAGAGAGAGAGTTGCACCAAAGATTTGATTTTCCCTTTCTCCTTCTTCTAGACCAAACTTGCACTTCCTTCTCCTCCTTCTTCTATTTGGTTCTTCTTCTGGCTTCAAGAGAGATCAAACTTTCTTGTGAGAGTGTGTTTCAAATGGAATTTGAAGGATTCATTTATGTGCCTTTGGTGAGGTTGAATAGCCTCCTTTGAGGCCAACTTGATCAACTTAAGGCTGACTTGGTGTTGAGACAACATAATTCATATTTTACGTAATACTAAACCCTTTTACATGATTCAAAATCCCAAGAAGGGTCTCTCTAAAATTACTTTGACTCTATTGACTCAAAATAAATCCTAGAAGTCCTCAATGGGGGCTTTGACCTAAAACATTGTGACCCAAGCATGAACCCCATGCTTTAATAAGTCAAAATAATAATAATAATTATTATTTTCTTTATTATTTTTACAAGTACATTACAAGATGACTCAAATACATTTAATGAAGATCGAACCTAGCTACATTTTCCAACACTCCCTCTTAACTAGGGAGGTATTCATTATTTACGAGTACAAGGAATATCTCAACTATATGAACCATGAATAACTTTAGGCACTGCCATGCCATGGACTAGATTCCTGATCAGGCAATCTATCCATTGGTCTCTCAAAAATTTAGGCACCACAATGCCACGTGGTAGATTCCTGACCAGGTAAATCTATCTGGGTGGGACTAAGGTGGACTCAAGCTTTGAGCCTCTCTAGGTACCATTAGGATTACTTGCTAACCATCAACCCATAAATCTAAGTGTGTATCCAAAAACAAAGCTCTATAATCAACACCACCTTTTCCAACTTCAGGACCTAGACATCAACACAAAAGTGCCAACCAAATGTCCTCCCAGGAAATGCTTCACTCATAAAGCCTCAACACTCCTTGATCTAGAAAATCAAGGATGACCAATCTCTCCCAATCAAACTTATTGGCAACCACCATGCTATCAAAACCTTCGAGAGATCTACCTGTACAAACACAACCCCAATTAATAATATACTTTCATATGTACATAATCAAATACAAACCTTTGGGGTCATCCAAACAATAGATGTTTCTTCTCATCATAGTAGGAATATCAACTGAATCTTTGACATAATATTCCTCAATCATACACTTTCCTTTCCTACTTCATATTCAGCAACATATCTTCAAAAACATTCCTCAATCAAAACTATGTTATGCCCTCCCTCTCAACCAGGGAGCTTCCCTTTATCCAGGTTCCGTCTTAATCTCAGGGAGATCAACTTTTTCATTTCATCATCAGAGAATATTTTGTGGCTTCCAACCATTTCATCAGAGTTATCATCATTCCCATCAATCTTATCACATCAGTAAACATCTTCACCATATTGAAGATTGTGTACCTGCACAACTTAGATAGAAAGTACAACCAAATCTATAGAAGCATGAAGTTACCCATATCAGAATTATGGAAGCATATATCAGATTATAAACAAGAGACATAAACTCTTCAACATCTTTGTAGGGACTTTGTCATAAACCCTAGAATACTTCATAACAACTTTCATTCCATATAGGGTTTCAATGTTTCTTTCAAAGGTCAGACATACCCCACTACAACATATAGCAAACCCTAGAAACAATTCAAACAAATATAGATCTACAAGGCATATAACAACTTTCAGAATTCATACGTTAGGATTTCCACTAGGGATTCATACAAATCCTAGATTTCATACAAAAGAATCAATCAAAATCAATCACAACTTAGTCATTAACGTGACCAACTTCCACTAGGGTTAGTTGAAAACCCTAGATCTTCAATCAAACATCAATCCCAACCAAAACTCAAATTGCAACAATCTTACACAAATCTCAAATCATCGTACTGGCATCATACATAAGATATTTTTACTTCTACTAAGGTTCAACTCAAAAACCCTAGAATTTTACAAATACTATCATACTAGAAAGACAAACTTTGACTAGGGCTTAGTTCTAAACCATAGGATTCATGACCACCGACAAATAGGTCAACTCATACATATAGGACTTCATCATCATGCATAGGCAATTCATATCATGTTTTAGTCAAACCCAACTTCACAAAGATCAATAAGAGTTATATATACAACAAACTTGATTAGACTAGGGTTTGATCGGACAAACACACATTCCAAGGAAATTATTTCTAAGATATTATAAGGGTATTGATTACACAATCCACCAAACATTAATGAGTTAGGTTTTTAATATAGGAAGATAGAAAACCCAAGATTACCAATATTCCAAAGTTTTAGGATTTTAGACTTTATCATTCAACCCTAACAAGTTAGGTTTTCTTGATCATACCAAAATCCCAAACATGACATTATCAATAAAAAATCAAATAGAATTTATCAATAACCTTAAGAAATTTAGGATTTCAGACATTCACATTAGCATACCCTTAGGTTAGGGTTTTCCAGAGAACCTATCTACGGTTCTATAAAATCAGTTAAGAATGGGAGTGGGGTAGATTTATCAAATGATGAATCACCCAAAGCAAGAATCATTATGATTCAATATAGCTAGACATAACAATGTTAGTAATATATTTTCAAATGAATAAACATTTATTATAAAGAAAACAATCTTTTGTAGTTTAAGGCATACCTTTGTTTCTTAACAAAACTTGTCTTCAGTGGCTCTCTTCCATACTTCTTGAGGATATAGCAGATGTTTCCACATTCAAGAAAAATAGAGGGAGAATGGTGATTACTATTTAATATAATAAAAACTTAAATGTGTATATGAAAATGTTGTAGCGGCTACAACCACCCTCCAAAATTTTGGCCCACATCCAATTTCAGAGCCTCCCTTGAGAGTTTCACTTGATGATTGCACACACTTAAGTTCACTCCGTGAGCTTGTGTGAGTCTTTGTACCCATCTTGTTTTATCATTTCACCCAAGCTTTTGCATGTTGAGGTCAATGTCATGCTTGTGACCATGTTCTAGTCATGCTCAAGGTATTCGCTTCGTGTGAACATGTTGTGTTCGCTATGTAAACATTTATCGCACTCACACACAGAGTCACATACACTCTCACGCAAGTGTCGTCACAGTCAACCAACAATCAATCACAAGTGTTGCGCTTGTCACTCATGCCATCATCCAGCCATGTTGAACATGTGTGTCTAGATGGTTTGATTCATCTCATCATCGAGTCATGTAAGTGTGTGTTTGTAGGACCACATATGCATCTTTCACTCATTCACACACTTATTCATTTTGCTAAAGTTCTGACGATCAGACTCCCCTCTGATAGCCGAACCATCACCCTGTCATCGACTCGATTGACTGCCACCCAGAATAACGCAGAAGCACCAAGAAAGTCATTTCAGGCTATGCTTCCTACAAGTGAATCAATCAGCCTTCATGCTGGTCAATCAGAGAGTTTGACCCGATAGCCACCCTAGGACTCACTCCCCTCAAAAATTGCACAGAGGCTACATACCTTGTCCACTTCGTTGGCTGAGAAAATTGCACAGACAGGTCAGATAGAAACTTAGTGCCCATCCTTGTCTCCCTCAGAAAATTGCGCAGTTTTTCTAGCCAATCCTCCTGACAGTCGATCGGCTGCTCACCAAGAAAATTGCACAGTTTTCATGAGCAATCCCTCTACTTCTTAGCAGTCCGCTCAACTCAGAAACTGTACAGAGGTGATCAGCAAGCCAGCCTCCCAGCATCAGTGTAGTTTTTCATGCCACTAGCATACTTCCAGTTCCCTCTAGGAATTGCAATTTTTTCTGCCAATCTCCAGCAGCTGCTACCAGTTCCCCTCAAGAATTGCACAGGTTTTGTTGCCAGTGACCCAACAGCAGACTGCTAGTTCCCTCAAAGAATTGCACAGTCTTTGTTGCCAATATCTCGATAGCCAACTGCCATTTCTCTCTAGGAATTGTGCAGTTTTTGCTGCCAAGCTCCCACTGGCCGCTCATTCCAGAAATTGCGCAGATTTGTCTTGCCTAGCCTTCCTGCAGCCAGGCTATTCCTCTCATAAACTTCACAGTTTTTTCCTCTAGATGAGCCAGACCCCGCAAACAGTCACTATCGATCTGGATTGCCCATCGTCACCACCCAGTGACTCTTGCATAGTTTTCATCAGCAGTGCTCGAAGCCTCCATCCCGCCTCGCAACCTTGTTACCTCTCCTGGTCACTTGCATCTGAAATGATCAAGTATCATGGTAGACTAGGAGGTTTTTTTGGATTTGATGTCATCTCATCATGAGTGACTACAAGTACAGGTACACAAGAAAACATGGCGCAGCGAAAAATGGGATAAAAGAAGGGAGCACATGCAGAAGGACGGGTTAACCAATGGATGAACAAACGATGCATGCGAAGAGATGTGCTCGCGAACGGATGATCATGCAAAGATGTGTTCGCGAACAGATGGATGAGAAAACATGCAATATGTGCTCATAGACGGATGGATGGACGAACATGCACCTTTCATGAACAAATGAACCTGTCAAGCCTTCTAACATACAAGCAAGGAGCAATGTGCAAAAGAAACATCAAGTGAACCAACTACCATCGAAGACTCCACACACTTTGTCATGCGAAGGTGAAGTTGTGACACACCATGAGGACATCCATCACCCAGCACCACTGCAGCTCGACCAACAACAACACGAATGTACCAACATTGTCATGTCGAGTCATGTCATCCACATCTCTACTGTCTGCCATATTGTCAATCAATGTAACCTAACGTGGAAGTCCAAGAGACCCACTTGTTGTACAAAGAGTCATGTAAAGTCGAAAAGTCACGGAAGTCAAACAGTCATGAGGGTATTCAAACAACCACAAGGGTTAGTTTCACCCTTGGCTATAAATACCCCCTCCCTTGTACATGCAAATGACTTTTTCACCTCAGCTCCTCCCACATAGCCTCGAGAGTCTGTAATATTTTCTTTGAGGAGTAAGTAGTGGCTCCAACGCCCCGTCCACAGGGTTAGTGATGTATGGTGTAACGATGTGTCTTGGAACTTTCACTTAATTGAGAATCCCGCCAATAGGCCATCACTTTTTCACACATGTATTATAACTATTGTAAGACTAATCTTGAACACTTGTAATGCATGTTGCTTTAACTTGTGTTTAACACTTGAACTCATTCGCTTGTTGTAATACATAAATGTTAATTAAAATGTGTTGTATATGATTTTAATGTTGTCTTGCCCGTGGTGGATACCTCTCTGGACATCAGACAAACCTTTCACATAAAACTTGTTATAACACCCTGTTGAAAATGCAACAAGATGATGGAGCTTAGTGGAAAGGAGTCGCCTTCACTAAGTGGGCCCGCAGGCTATTTTTGGCGTAGAGTCTATTTTTAGACTATGTCTATTTTTAGACATATGGATCATGGTCTATGAGTTGCAGGATGCTATTTGTGGATGATTGGTCATGTTGGTAAAAATAGATGGACTTCTATTTTTAGACATATGGGCGGTTTCTATTTTTAGACTGCCAGGCTAAAAATATAACAGTCGAATATTATTGTCTCATAATAATATTTGGACTATAAACATTATCTTATCCTCTTGGAGCACTTCAGTTTGAGCTACAGATGTGGCACATGCAACTGTTAGAAGGAAATACACTTTCTTTGTGGGTCAGTTGAGCTATTGCATGCAGGACTTCAGTTAGAACTCATGTGGTTGAGTTTGGTGGAGTTGATTGTGGAGTTGATGGAGTTGTGTTCAGTTTGACTTGGTTGAACTAGTTGTATTTTAGTATAACTAAAGAATACACTAGTGATGAGTTGTGTGAATTAAATATTAATTAATTCACTAATTATTAACTCATAAAGCAACTGAAGAATACATCAGTTAACTCAGTGCATGGATAGTTCAGTGGAGACAGGTGTTAGAGGTTGAGATTGCTATCAGTTGTGACTATAGTTGTGCATGAGATCTTGCACAATCAGTGGGATTGAGTAATGCCAATGAGGATTGTGTGGTTCAGCCAAGGAAATACGGGTTTTCTTCAGCCATTCATCATTATTCTCTTGCAGGATTGCGTAGTGGAGGCAGGCAAAGCAGCAGAGGAGATTTGAACCTGTGACTTGTTCGGATCTGAGCTAGTTTGTGTGTAACAGGTGGAGATAGTACTGAGTACTTGTGAGGAGTATTGTACTATGTATTGTTACATGTTCTCAATCATTATAATATACAGATAGTGTAGGGTTTCAAGCTGTATGCTTTCCCCGGGTTACATACTGTGTTAATGTGCGCATGCGATTGATGTTTCATTGTTTTTAATTCCGCAAAATTGATGATCAACGTAGAGGAGATTATGTATTGTGCATGTATTCCGCAATAGTGTGTAATTGGGATAATCTCTGTGAATAAGTGTCATATTATTCACAATTTCTACATGGTATCAGAGCTGTTGATCATCAGATCTATTATTCAGAAAGTGTTTACATTTTATTTCTTCAGGCAGAGTCTATAATCGGGATAGGTAGCCTCTGGATTCATCCTTCCCTTGGAAGGTGAGATATCTGGTAAAAGACCATACAGTCAATCTCTGTACGAGAAATACTTTGTTCTCACGAATTTTAGATCGGAAGCGGTTGAGTTTTTGAGCTGGTGGAATTCGAATTTGCAGCAGTGTTTTCTTAGTGTCAAAGTTTAAATGTCTTTCAACGGATTGCGATTGGAGTATGCTCTTGAGGGCAGTGTAGAGCTATAAAAAGGGTCTCTTTCACCTCTAATTACCTCACATTAATATGTCAATCCGGGAACGTTTTATTGTTTCAAAGAGTGTCTCAGTCTGAGGCTATCATTTGCCAGAGTAATGCTAGTAGTACAGTGTTCAGAAATACAAGAGTAAATGCTTGTCTACAGCTTAACTTCTTCAAAAGATTAAATCACACATTCAAAAGACTAAGCAACTTATCAGTTAAGGGTTCGGTAGAAATAACCCATCCCTTTGGAAACTGATGGAAAAGGAAATTAGAAAACAGATCGTGGATCTGGGAGCCAGACAGTAAATGTCAATGCTCACTATAGCCTTAGATCGTTCTTCACACCAAAATAACAAATGACAGGAAATGGAATGGCAGATAAGAAATGGAACAACAATTAAGAAATTGAATAGCAAGTCTGCAATGGAAAAGCAAATTCGAAATGGAACAGCAATTCTGAAATAGGACAACGGCTAAGAAATAGAACAGCAACTAAGTCTCACAAGCAGTAACAATCTTAATCTATCAGATCAAATGCATTAATCATAATCAAACGGAAATCTTTCACTCTTAAGGGCGAACCGAACAACACACACCAATGGAACAACACTGATTACTGATAAATTATGGAACAACGCTTTGAAGCCATATACACACATAGCACACTTAAATAGTAATCCGATCCCAGTGTCAATCTCAGTTAGAAGGAATACGACTGTGTTTCAAAATAAAACATCATTGTTCATAAATCCAACAATCGTAAAGAACATAACTCCCAAGATGAATTTCGTAACGTTAATGAACAGGTGCACAACACAAAAGCTCTATAATGGAATAGTAACAGTATTCTGTCAAGACTAGCAATATTAGATCAACTCTTAAAAGAACAGTAATATGATGCAGAGTCAATACAATAGTCTTGTCTGTAAAAACCTTAATGAATTAAAGATAACAGAGCATGTGATGTAAACTTATGAAACACATCAGATTACCAAATAACGTCGATAGGAAAACCACGCATAAACCAAACGTAATAATACAGGAGCAAGTGTCCTCTAGGGCCGGGCCCTTAGCCTCCAGGGGTACACCGCTTGAAGTTAATCCAGACTCAGAGATGAAGTAATCACCAAGTTTGTATTAATGCATAAAGTAGAATTACAATAAACCAGTTCTTAGCGAGACTCGATGATCAAAGTTTTGATTTTAAAAGGAATTACATAAAAGCATAACCGTGTCTAACTCTCTCTCGAGCTAACAGTGCTGCCCCTTTTATAAGGGTGACAGTGGAGATGTCTAAGTGCAAAAAATAGATAAAACAGCGATCCCTCAGGATCAAGGATCCCGAGGGATTCACCAAACCGTTAGTCCTCAATCATTTCTTTTCTCTCCTACGCCGAGCTGATATCTCCACCTCCTTTTCCGGGCTGATTCATTTTGATTTGCTTTGCCTTGTTTGCATTCGGTCTCCCGTCAAAGGGACAGCTGTTAACCTGTCCTTGTCCTTTCCTTTGGAACGACAGCTTCTCGTTTTCACTCCTTCCTGCATAAGGAAATGACAATTGTCAGCGTTTTAGTCTTGCATATTAATCTCACATGTTTTATTATAATTCTTTATCATTTTCCGAGTTCATGATGCAAAAGGTTTGCAAGTTCTAATGAAAAGATATTGAAATAATCATAAAAAACATACCTTCTTTAGTACTCCACACACCCCCCTGCTTACCCTGTTTCATGCCCTCATGAAAACATTGTAGTTGACATGCAAGGTAGTGAGAGAATAGGCTGGAGATGGAATCTCATGTGGAGGCCTACAGCCATGATGAGTAACTAGGTAGTCAAAGAAATGGCCTGTCTGACCCTCGGGCATCTCATACAGGGCTTGGTATCCGGGTGCAGGGTGCCAAATAATTGGACTCCGAAACCTATATCCTAACTAGGATGGCGCTGCCCTCAAAATGATTTTGCCATAGAGGTGCAAGCAGTTGGCAGCTAGTTTAAAATTCTCATACTTAAACGGTTCCCTGAGCTGGATATTCGGATTAGAGATTTGATACCGAAATTTAGCTGCATCAATGGCAAGGTCTTTGATAGAAAGAAAGTATTATAATCCCTGTCAAATGAGTGCCTCATGCATGGGTCCTAATGTTTCAATTACACCTAGAGTCTTCATGAGGTTTCTATGTGCTTTCCACAACTGTACTGGGTTCCTAAGCTCAGCCCTAACCCACAAATCTAAGCTGTTTTCTTGCCTCTGGAAAGTATTATAGGATTTAAGCCATTTAATTTGATTAACCCCAAATGAGATGAACGCCTGCAATTGGATGTCTCCAACAAAAGGGCTAGGGTTCAGCTTGGTCTCCTGGTCTAATACAAGGTTATGTAAATAGAACTCACACAGTAGTCTTTGGACTTTTACCCTGTAGTGCTTACAGCAGTCTATAAAATCATTGACAGTGTTAATTTGTATGGGAGCACCTGCTTTAACAGCCTTTATTTTTAGTTGCAAATACCGTTCCAGTAGAAACAAGGCATAATTCTTGGCAGGGGCTCTACATGTTAAGACGTCATTGTATAAAGAACACAAGGTATCCATCTGCTTGATAACAATATCTAGCCTACGAGTTACCTTTGCAACTTTCTCTTGTTCCCTTCACCAACCTTCAAAAGCCTGGCTTTTGGATTGATTGACGTTCCTAAGCTGCTGCTGTAGCTCTTCATACTTTTTGCGAGGGACCGTTTGCTCTCTAAGCTTTTCTGCTTCTTGCTGAGCTTGCTTCAACCCCTTTCGCAGGGTTACTGTTTTTGGATCTCTTCTCCATGCAGCAGTGGAGGCCGAGAGTTTTACCTGAACTTTCCTATTGCGTTGCTTTGAGTTCATAACCCTTATCACTCCTGAAAGTGGTGCCTCCATCTGAATTTCCTTATCACAGGTCATCATCTCATCCATTTCTATTTTAACGTGAATATCAGTCTGTTGCTGTTCCTTTTCAATTGGAACAGCAGTCCGTTTCTCAGCATCATTTGGAACAACAGCCTGGTTCTCGACAGCGTTTTGAACAGCAAGATGAATTCTGGTGCTCCGCCCCTTTGCCTTGCGGGGTTTTGCTGGAGTGGTCACCTTTTTCCTTCCTGAAGTCCTTTTTACCCTTTGCCTTGCTTTCAGGATCCTAATCTGTTGGTGGAGTTGGACTATTATATTCAATAATATCTGCTATTCCTTTCACAATTCTTTAATTTCCAAAATTTCCTTAGAAGGAACAACAGGCTATTCACTGCGGCCTGGACTGTGACTAGTTCCCGGATTTTCCTTCTGGGGTGTTTCTTCACTGTTCTGCTCTGGCTGTTCTAGGGCAGGAACCCTAACTGGTTCTGTCATTTCTTGGGCAACTTCTCTTTCTGCCCCTGCTTCCTCCGAAATTTCTTCTGGTGTCTTCTGGTTACGAATGGATTATTCCTATTCAGTATCTCTTATCATCTCTTCATCATGAACAGGCATATTCTCTTCTTCTGCCTCCTTTGCATGTGATTCTTCAGGTGCATTTTCCTCCTGGGGTCTCTTTTCGACATGGAGGTCTGATGGACTGGAAGGTTGGCCATATTTGCCCATATTGGCCAAGACTTCGGCCAATTCATCTTCTCCCACTGGGTCCTGCAATGGACTACCTTCCTGTTGTTCCATTTCCTCCTCCTACACGGATTGCTCGGCTTCTTCTTCAGATTGCTCAGCTCATTCTTCATTTTCTTCTTCTTCTTCAGATTGCTCAGCCTCTTCTTCTTCAGATTGCTCGGCCCCTTCTTCTTTTTATTCTTCTTCAGATTGCTCGGCCTCCCCTTCTGACCGTGAGGGTTTCTCATCTTCAATTTCTACCGGTCGGCTGGTGTTTTCCTGGGGCTTCTCCAGCTTCCCTCGTAGCCGTGCTAGCCAAACTGATTTCCTGCACTTTTCTGGCCGTTCGGGTGTACCGGTGGTATGTTTACGCTTTGCCAATTCCTTGCGTTTTTCTGGACGTTCGAATGTACTGGTGGCATGTTTCCATTTTGCTAATTCCCTGCGTTTTTCTGGACGCTCTGGTGTACTGGTGGCATGTTTACATTTTGGGGATGGTGCAGTCAATCCCCCATTTATCATGGCAATTAGTTCTTCCCAGCTGCTCTGCTACTGGGTGAGGCTATGGCTGACAATTAACCGAATCAACCCATGATGACTAACAACTGACTCTACATGCTGTGCCTTTTTTATGCTCCGTGTAACGTCATGAAGTAACGAATTCAGAAATGCAGGTAAATTTATAGAGCATTTTTTATTTAGTACAGCTAAGAGTATAAGATGTCGTGGTCTTACCACGTCTTTTCTGCCTTCACAGGTGATGTAGCTTTGAATGGTCCTTGCCAATTGTGCCTAGGGCTCTCCTAGCGTTGCCGACAGCACTCCCTTTCCTCTAATTGCCAGGCTCTGGCCTTCGTCCTGGAATATTTCTATAATCTTCTGCAATCTCTCCTTTTTTAATGTCCATACAGGTCCGGTGGCTGGTAGTCCCGAGACTTCTGCGATTATGTCATCGGTGACTGCTATGTGTCTCCCCCTCACTGTGGAGTAATCCTCTTGCAAATTCTGCAGGAATTCAATTGCCACTGTCTCGTTAGACTCTTGCAAGCGGTTGAGATAAGTCAGCCACCCTGCTCTTGCCAAGATTTCCCGGGCAGCAACGGAGACTGTCAACACCTGCGGTTCCCTCCGAATCGATCTTCCTCCCATGGTTTCACTGTAAACTCTCAATGGAACGGTAGCTGTTCATGCTGTTGAAACACAGAGAGGCTAATAGACGCAAAACTTGTTCAAAAACAGAGTATACAATAGAAATGGCTTATGAACAGCAATTCATGCAGAAAAAATAAAAATAGTATGTCGTTGAGCCGTGCCATACCCTAGTACACAACTTTCCCAAATAGTGAGCTGACACGTAATCCAGGGAATAATGAGGTTAACCTCCCCCCCCGCAATGTGATAGGCTGTCCCAGCCGTCAAATAAAGGAGCAGCGCCCGCTCTGAAACAGAGTCATAAAGGAACAACGTATGGCAATATGCCATGTTTACAAAAACAGTGAATTACCAAAATCGAGGAGTAGAGTTAGATCGCTTATTACATAAGAGGCTGTTGTGATATGATGCGAGGCTGGGAGGATAGGACATCTGTCGTACATTCCAAATCTCATGTGGTCATTGTCAATTACTCTACCATGATTGGTGATAATAAATTTACATGCATTATATAATTCGAGAAATGATATATGATTAATTACTAAGGTATAAGAAACAGAAGGGTGTTAGTAACTCACCTATTGGTGTAAATAATGTGACTTCAATACCATTAACAGTGCTCTGCTGCCGACAGGTGTCCATAACCTTGGAAGAGTTGTTTATTTCACCCATGGAACCATGATCCTTTGTGTATACTTAGGGAATGTTGTGTGATGTCAAAATGTAGGCTATTATGCTGGCTTGGTGACCAGTTGACCATAATGCCACTCACGAGGAAGGAGTGAAAAGTGGGCAGGTCGGCTCGTGATGAGACCTCCTATTCCAAGGGTTGTTTATTTGATATACCTTTTGGACCATATCCCTAGTGTGGTGGCCATAGTGGGAATGCCACTTCGCTTTCGTCCTCATGATCATGGTAGGCTGGCTCTTGATGAGACCCCCCATCTTGCATTTGACAACTTATAAGTCATGTTTACTTTTTTTCTTTCTTTTTCATAAAGTACTTTTCCTTATTTATACACAAGGGGTGGTTCAACGCTCCTTAAGAGTAGGAATGGTGGAAGAAGTCTTAACATCTCAATAGGAAGATATAAACCCTTTGCTCTTATTCCTAAATAATAATAAAAGAGGATTAAAAAGGGGTCGTCAGGATAAAGATGACCAATCATAGCAGAATTAGTAGAAAAATGATAGCAAAGATGATAAATAAGTGTGTCCTTCCTTCTTACCTCTTACCAATGCAGAGCCTTATAAAAATAGCGATTTATGATTGGCTGATTTCAGTATGTTGTGATTTTGTATCCATTTCATAAGTGCATAGCTGTATTCTAAAAGACTTGAAAGAACAGGAGCAATAAGCATCCTTAATTTAGAACAACAAAAGGAATAAGCTGTTTCACAGGGAGATCAAAAGCATGCAAGTGGTGTTCCTTTTGGAAAAAGGAACAACAAAAGACCACCAATAGCAGAAAATACAAATGCCATTCCTTTGAAAAAGGAACAACAAAGATGGAAAACGCTGTTCCTTTGAAAAAAAGGAACGGCAGAACACACAGATGCCATTCCTTTGGAAAAGGAACAACAGAACATTCCAATGCTGTTCCTTTGAAAAAGGAACAACAGAAATAAAAAATGCTATTCCTTTGGAAAAGGAACAGCAAAAGACGCAAAAAAATGCTGTTCCTTTGGAAAAGGAACAACAGAAATAAAAAATGTTGTTCCTTTGGAAAAGGAACAACAAAAACATGCAAAAATGTCGTTCCTTTGGAAAAGGAACAACGGAAATCGAAAATGTTGTTCCTTTGGAAAATGAACAACAAAACACACAGATATCCCGTTCCTTTGAAAAATGAATAGCACAAAATCGAAATGCTGTTCCTTTAGAAAAGGAACAACAAAACAGGCAAATGTCGTTCCTATGGAAAAAGAACAGCAAAAATCAAGAATGTTGTTCCTTTGGAAAAGGAACAACAAAAACACATAACTGCCATTCCTTTGGAAAAGGAATGGCAGAAATCAAAAATTTTGTTCCTTTGTAAAAGGAACAACAAAACACACAAAAATAAAGAAAAAGAACCAAATTGCAACAAGATGACGGCTGATCCAAAGGGGGTTGCTCTTTTGAAAAAGGAACAGCCAGAAGAAAATGCTGTTCTTTTGAAAAAAAGAAAGGAACAACAAAAATAATAACAACAAAAATATGTACAAAAATGATTCAAGAAAAGAACTTATGTACAAACTGTAGAAAGAAATGAATTCCTTAATGAATTATAGGTGAGGAAGACTTCTCTTCCTCCCCAAAAATCTCCATATCAAAGTCTCGGTGTAGCGGCTGGCAGAAGGACTCTCGAGTGAGTGGTTTGCGATAGAGACGGACTTAGTGGCCATTTGCCTTGAAGACATATCCAAAACCGTCAATAGTGACTAGAGTAAGGGTCCCATTGTCATGTACCTTCTGGATTTCGTATGGTCCCAATGAACGAGTCTGGAGTTTCCAGGGGAAGTCCTGAAACCTGGAGTCGTACAACAGAGCCCAGTCTCCCTCGTGGAAGACTTTATTTTTAATAAAAGCATCATGCCATTTAGCTCGTTGCTGTTGGATCAGGGCAGTGTTTTGAAGTGCAGAAAGCCTAATTTCGTCCAGCTCATTGATCTGCTGCAATCGATTAATCTATGCCTCGGTTAGATCTAAGCCAACTTCCTGTGCTGTTCGTAATGTTTGGATTTCGAATTCTATGGGGAAAATGGGTTGTTTTCCAAACACTAATTGATAAGGTGAGTAACCAATGGTGCTTCTATATGTTGTTCTGTAAGACCACTGTGCTTCAGGTAGTATGGCAGCCCAATCACGTCTATGTGACACAATGGTTTTCGTTAGAATTGCTTCTATTATTTTGTTGCTGCTTTCTACCTGTCCATTCGCTTGTGGGTGGTATGGAGTAGTGATTTTATGCTAGACATGATAGTTATTGAGTGTTGCAGCTATTCTGTTCCCAGCAAACTGTGGTCCACCGTCTGTAATTATTTCTCTTGGAAGGCCATAACGTACAAATAGATGGAACATGAACTGTATGATAGAGTCCTCTGTAGCTCTAGGAAATGCCTCTGCTTCAACCCACTTGGTGACATATTCTGCTGCCACCAAAATATATGTTTTCTGGTTTGATGATGGGTTAATTGGTCCAATGAAATCAAGAGCCCATCGCTCGAATGGTTCGATGACTAGCTGCGGTTTTAGAGGCATCTCATCAGACTGACCAGGGCATCCTTCTCACTGGCAACTGTCACAGGCTTGGACAAATTTCTTTGCGTCTTTGAAAATCGTGGGCCAATAATACCCTGTCTGCAGCACTTTATGTCCAGTTCTGCGATCGGCGAAATGTCCACCACATGGTCCGTCATGGAAAGATTTTAAAATGTCAAAGATTTCATCTTCTTGAACGCATCTCCTGATGTGCATGTCTGCCCCTGTGTGAAACAAATAGCCCCCAATCCACGAAAATCGAGCGCTCCGTTGAACAATCTGTTTCTGCTCATTAGGGGTTAGATGCTTTGGTAATTTACCTACTACTAGGTAATTGGAAACATCAACATACCAGGGTGTTTGAACAGCCACAACAAACAGATGCTCATCCGGAAATTGGTCTTCAACTGCTGCTGCATCGATTGGCTTTGGAATTCTTGAGAGAAAATTGGCTACAGGATTTTCTTTTCCCGGTCAATCCTTGATTGTAATATCAAATTCCTGCAATAAAATCAGCCATCTAGTTATTCTGCTGTTTGTGATAGGCTTGTTTGCTAAATATTTTATGGCAGAATGATCTGTGTACAAGATAACAGGATATCCAGTAATGTAATTTCTAAGCTTATTGATAGCATGTATTACAGCTAGAAACTCTTTTTTAGTAGCAGTGTAGTTTAATTCAGCAGGGGATAAATTTTTGCTAATGTAATAAATTGCATATGGTTTTTTATCCTCTTCCTGCCCAAGGATCGCTCCAATTGTTGTATCTGAGGCATCAGATGATATCTGGAATGGCAAATCCCAATTTGGTCCTCGAAGGACTGGGGCTGTGGATACGAGCTTCTTCAAATCCTTGAAAGAACGTTCACATTTTTCTGTCCAAAGAAAATCAACGTTACCAGTTAGTGCATATAGAGGTGCAGCAATGTGCGAATAATGTTCTGTAAATCGCCTATAATAACCAGAAAATCCAAGAAAACTGCGTACCTCTGTTTGAGTGATAGGAGTGGGAATAAGCAAAAGTATTTGGATTTTGGCTGGATCTACCTGAATGCCAGCTGCTGAAATATAGTGTCCTAGGAAAAGTTCTTCAGTCATCATCATATAACATTTTTCGTGGCTTAAACAAAGCCTGGTAGCAATGCAACGTTGTAGGACTTTTTCTAGGGTATCCAATGCTGGATCGAAATCATCTCCATATGGTGTAAAGTCATCCATGTATACTTCAAGTCTGTAATTTATTAAATCTGCAAAAATACTAAGGATAGCCCTTTGGAATGTGGCAGGAGCATTACATAAGCCAAAAGGTAGAACTCGGTAGGCAAATGTTCCCCAAGGACAATTAAAAGTAGTTTTGTCTTGGTCTTAAGGGGCAATCTGAATCTGATTGTATCCGCTGAAGCCATCCAGGAAAGAAAAGAATTTCTTTCCTGCTAAAGTGTCTAATACTTGGTCAATTAATGGGAGAGGAAAGTGGTCTTTTTGTGTTGCTTTATTTAGCTCCCTGTAGTCCACACAGATTCTCCATTTCCCATTATTTTTTGGCACCACCACAAGCGGAGAGACCCATTTACTATCAGAGATAGGATAGATAAAATTGACATCTAAAAGTTTTTGAAGTTCCACTTTTACCACATCTTTTAGATGAGGATTAAGTCTCCTTTGAGGTTGACGAACAGGTCTCGCATCCTTTTCTATATAAATGTGGTGTGTACATAATTGGGGGTCAATTCCTTTCATATCAGGGTAGTCCCATGCAAATGCTTCTTTATATTTCCTTAACAAATGGATGAGCTTCATTTCTTGTTCAGGTGTGAGGTTGGCATTAATATTTAAGGTTTTTCCCGGTTCAATTTCCACAATTTTACTATTTGCAACAGAAGTAATAGGTATTGCTTGATCATGTGTATCTTTCAGAGGATCTTCTTCTAATTCATTATCAAATGCTACTTCTATCATATGACACTGTGTGCAGGATCTGGATTCAGTTTGACTAATGAAATTATTAATGGCATCATCTTCTGTTTGGTCTTTGAAATCAAGTGCCTCTTGTATAGTTAATGGAGATCTAATGTTATCAGTAAGGTATGATACAGGGTGCTTATTAGTTTTGATTATTGTGACACTTGGCTGCGCTGGAGGATATAGAACTAAATTCTTGATATTTGGTCCTTTGGTTATGGTCATATTTCCTTGCCGACAGCCAATATAAGCATCGACAGTGGCAAGCCAAGGTCTACCTAAAATCAATGGATGTCCATCAAGTCAGGTTTTGGGATTTATTATCAAAAAATCGGTTGGATATTCCCAGGAATCAACAGAGACCATGACATCATGTAGAGTACCCTCCGGCCTAACCACAGATCGGTCAGCCAATTCTAGCAAGGTAGAGGTGGGTTCTATAGATGTAATGCCTAGCTTTTGGCAAGTAGTGGTTGTTAAGATATTAATTGCAGCTCCTAGATCAACTAAGGCATTGGACAGGGCCTGACCATAAATTTGGACAGTTACAATTGGATTTCCCGGGTCTTCATATTTAATGGGTGTTTCTTTCCCTGATAGCAAGTTAGATAAAGTGCCGACTACTTGGACTCTTGGATTATTTGTTATATTCCTCCTTGGTTTCTTTATGCACAATTCTTTGATAGTTTTGGCATATATCGGGATGTCTTGAATGGCTTGGAGGAATGGAATTTTTATGTAAAGATTTTGTAATTCTCCCAGAATGTCAAAATCAGGATATTGTATAGGTCGAGGTATGACTAATCGTTCTGGGAATGGAGGAGAGGATGTGGTTGCTTGATTATGAGTTTGTTGTTTATTCACATCCTCTTGTTGTGATAGATGTTCTCTAGGTAACTGATCTTCAATTTGAACTGTCTTATCTCCCTCTGTTTCAATAATACGGCCAGATCTTAACTGAAGATCATTACACTCCTTCAGATCGGCTCCTATCTCAGGTGTTTCTATGATTTGGACAGATTGAACTGGTCTGTTATTTGGATTGGGGTTGGGTTGGGCTAGGAATTGCAGTCTCAGATTAGATTGGGGATTTTGTTGTAAGGTTGGCAGTGTAGGTTGAGGGAGCGGAATAGTTCCTACTAGCTGATGCATCAGTCTCTGCCAGTTTGTCTGCCAGACTGAACTTTGCGAGGTAGGGGGAGTCCATTGCGGTGGATATGAGTTACTTTGCCAATATGGTGGGGTATAAGGAAAATTCGGCCAACCAGATTGGCTTGCCTGATTCAGCCACGGGTTTGAAGAAGGAAACGACTGTGGTGACCAGTTTGGAAACGGGGATTGGGATTGACTTTGCCACATATTATATTGTTGAGAATTATACTGCGGAGGCTGAAAAGAAGAAGTTGGGTCTGGAAACATACCAGATTGTCTCGGCTGCCACTGACGGCGCTGGTTGAGCAAATACATCGATTCTGGCTCTTCTTCTGCTTCCTTATATACCGCTTTCAATCCAGGAAGTGAGGGACAGCTCTCCGTAAGGTGATCTTTTGTACAGATGGCGCATGTTTGGACTGTATCTAGTGGACACTCCTTGTGGCTGTGCTTTTTTCTGCATCGGGGATAGAAGATTGCCAAATTCTGTTCTACCTCCATTTGCTTTTGTTTGGCCTGCATAATATCAAGTTGTGTAGTCAGTGTCCCTAGTATATCAGTTTTAAAATTTTCCAATAAATTTCCAATTTCTACACGTGTTACTCCTTCTGTCGAAATTTTATTATCTCTTACAAACCAATCATGTTCTGCCAGTTTTACTCTTGTGCTGCCTCTCGAGCTCCTGATACATAAATCAATAATGTCAGCAAAATTTTCTTGATAAATATCCCCTTTTCCCATAATGTTTAATGTCTCAATCCATTGTTCCTTCATGCCACTTATTAACGCTATTTTTAACACATTATCATGTAAAGGTAGTGATGTATAAGGAGATCTTTGTAGATTATACTGGAAACGTTCCACATACTCCTCTAATGTTTCATTCGGTCTAGTTGTCATCTGGAATATTTCGTCCTTCAATTCTCTAGACCTGCAATAATCCTGATATTTTTTTAGAAAAGATTCTTTCATTTGATCCCAGTTATTTAGAACCCCGCCACCTAATCCCATAAACCATCTTAAAGCAACCCCTTTTAATGTAGAGGGAAAGAGTTTCAGTTTCTGGGGGTCGGTGGTGTAATCATATCCCCTGCACAACACATCAAATAAAAATAAAAATGCATCTGGATCTTCTGATGTAAGACCGTGAAATGTAGGGATATGTTGAAGAGGGATTGCTTTCATAGGCGCATTTGCTGCAGAATCCACTATAGGGTATTGTAATGTAGAGGTTTGGATGTTTGGCTGATTTTGAGCCATTGGGTCGAATATATGCCAATAACCTTCTGGGATATCTAGGAGGGTATTCCTAGGCTGAGAGGGAATGGCTTTGACAGGAATAGTTTTAATAGCGCTTCCTCTATCTGGGATAATGAGAATGTCTGATGTCTGAGGAGATTGAGTTTCTTCAACAATGATTTTTGCAGCACTTCCCTTGTTTGGGCTATTTAATGGTTGAGTTGTTCCAATAGGAGATCTTGGTTCCTTAGTTTCCCCTGTCTCTCCTTCTCCTTCACAAAGATTGCTGAAATTCCCTTCCTGCAATAGTTCCAGAGTAGAATTTTCAATTTCTTGAAAGTCCTGCTCTTCTGTTTGACTATGCACCTCAGCAAAGGCTACAGATGGTGATCATGTGGCCTGAAGGGAACAAGTAGGCTGTTTAGAAATGACTTTCCTGGGTCCTACTGAGGGCTGAGATTCTGCTTTCTTATAGATTTCATCTATGAAGGTTGGTCGGCCAAGGGTCACCGGCCCCTTCGCTTTTTCTGGCTTGGGTAGAGGTTTGGTATTTTTTTCTGGTTTTTTCTGCTTAGTCATGAACTCAAATTAACTACTAAATTCTATTCAAATAGAACAACAACAAATCTGTAGGAAAGTGGATAGAGGAGCAGGGCTTTTACATGCTCCACACGTAGGTTCTTACCTTTTGTTTTTAAAATCCAATTCTTCCCTAGCAGGTTCGTACACTACTCTGAAAAAAAAGAACAAATGGCTACACTCTTTCCCTGGAAACGGCGCCAAAATGTAGAGCTATAAAAAGGGTCTCTTTCACCTCTAATTACCTCACATTAATATGTCAATCCGGGAACATTTTGTTGTTTCAAAGAGTGTCTCAGTCTGAGGCTATCATTTTCCAGAGTAATGCTAGTAGTACAGTGTTCAGAAATACAAGAGTAAATGCTTGTCTACAGCTTAACTTCTTCAAAAGATTAAATCACACATTCAAAAGACTAAGCAACTTATCAGTCAAGGGTTCGGTAGCAATAACCCATCCCTTTGGAAACTGATGGAAAAGGAAATCAGAGAACAGATCGTGGATCTGGGAGCCAGACAGTAAATGTCAATGCTCACTACAGCCTTAGATCGTTCTTCACACCAAAATAACAAATGACAGGAAATGGAACGGCAGATAAGAAATGGAACAACAATTAAGAAATCGAACAGCAAGTCTGCAATGGAACAGCAAATCCGAAATGGAACAACAATTCTGAAATAGGACAGCGGCTAAGAAATAGAACAACAACTAAGTCTCACAAGCAGTAACAATCTTAATCTATCAGATCAAATGCATTAATCATAATCAAACGGAAATCTTTCACTCTTAAGGGTGAACCGAACAACACACACCAATGGAACAACATTGATTACTGATAAATTATGGAACAACGCTTGAAAGCCATATACACACATAGCACACTTAAATAGTAATCTGATCCCAGTATAAATCTCAGTTAAAAGGAATACGACTGTGTTTCAAAATAGAACAGCATTGTTCATAAATCCAACAATTGTAGAGAACATAACTCCGAAGATGAATTTCGTAACGTTAATGAATAGGTGCAAAACACAAAAGCTCTGTAATGGAATAGTAACAGTATTTTGTCAAGACTAGCAATATTAGATCAACTCTTAAAAGAACAGTAATATGATGCAGAGTCAACACAATAGTCCTGTCTGTAAAAACCTTAATGAATTAAACATAACAGAGCATGTGATGTAAACTTATGAAACACATCAGATTACCAAATAACGTCAATAGGCAAACCACGCATAAACCAAACGTAATAATACAGGAGCAAGTGTCCCCCAGGGCTGGGCCCTTAGCCTCCAGGGGTACACCGCTTGAAGTTAATCTAGACTCAGAGATGAAGTAATCACCAAGTTTGTATTAATGCATAAAGTAGAATTACAATAAACCAGTTCTTAGCGAGACTCGATGATCAAAGTTTTGATCTTAAAAGAAATTACATAAAAGCATAACCGTGTCTAACTCTCTCTCGAGCTAACAGTGCTGCCCCTTTTATAAGGGTGACGGCGGAGATGTCTAAGTGCAAAAAATAGATAAAACAGCGATCCCTCAGGATCAAGGATCTTGAGGGATTCACCAAACTGTTAGTCCTTAGTCATTTCTTTTCTCTCCTACGTCGAGGTGATATCTCCACTTCCTTTTCTGGGTTGATTCGCTTTGATTTGCTTTGCCTTGTTTGCATTCGGTCTCCCGTCAAAGGGACAACTGTTAACCCGTCCTTGTCCTTTCCTTTGGAATGGCAGCTTCTCGTTTTCACTCCTCCCTGCATAAGGAAATGACAATTTTCAATGTTTTAGTCTTGCATATTAATCTCACATTTTTATTATAATTCTTTATCATTTTCCGAGTTCATGATGCAAAAGGTTTGCAAGTTCTAATGAAAAGATACTGAAATAATCATCAAAAACATACCTTCTTTAGTACTCCACAGGTAGCTCGAATTATATTGCATGGAAAGACAGGATGGAGGCAGTGTTAGATGACAATGGGCTGAAGGAGTTCATAGAGGCTGAGGTCCCAAAACCTACTGATGTTGCTGAAGCTGTGGTTTGGAAAAAGAAGACAACAAAGTGTCGAAGGATTCTGTTGGAGGGTGTGAAGGATCACATTGTGTCTAGCTTGCATGGAAAGGCTTCTCCATACTTGATGTGGAAAGCGTTGACAGATTTATTCCAAAGCAATAGCGACCAGAGGAAGTTGGCGCTCAAGGATAAACTCAGAAACATTAAGTGTGAGAATGGAGACAGTATGCCCAAGTATCTCACGAGGTTCACCCAGTGCAGGGATGAGATGGGAAGTGTGGGGGTGACTTTCGATGATGAGGAATTGGTGAGGTTGGCTCTCCTTGGTCTTTCAAAGAGTTGGCATTCCTATCAGGACTCTATTAATGGTCGGGAGAAACTGCCAAGATGGGAGAGACTTTGGTCATATCTTGTGCAAGAGGAGATCAGACAGAGCACCAGAGACAGTTCTTCATCCATGCATGATGAGGAGAACTGTGCCTTAGCGAGTAAGGTGAATAAGGGGAAGGTGAAGGGTTCTCTTTCCGAATCTAGTTCTTCCAATGATGGGAAAAAGGTTGACAAGTCGAAGGTGAGATGCTTTCGTTGTCATGAGTTGGGCCATTATGCTACTAATTGCCCAAAGAAGAAGTCCAAGAAGGGATCCGGGGAAGGATCTGAAGGTGAGGCACTTGCTTCACAGTTTGAGTTGGATTTCACACTCTTCGCATGCATGGTTTCATCCATGATGGGAAGTGGTTGGTTTCTTGACAGTGGAGCTTCTTTCCACATGACCGGTGACAAAAGTTTGTTCAGTGCTTTGGAGGAGAAAGATCTCCAGATACTCATAGCGATGGGTAATGATGAGAAGTATAGTGTCTCAGGTGTAGGCACGGTTATTTTTCAGAGGGAGCATGGAGCTCGCCTTACCTTGATCGATGTCAAGTATGTACTAGGACTGGAGAGAAACTTGGTGTCGATCGCGATGCTGGAAGACAGAGGCTGTGATGTAAACTTCAGTAAGGGAAAGGTTTTCCTTAGACACATCATCACTAGACAGGTGAAGCAGATTGGTTCACGGGTCAAGAACCTATATGCTCTTGAGGTTCAAGATGCATGCAAAGCCTTGAGCAGCAAGGAAACTGATGGAGACTTGGTGGTTGAGAGGGAGCGTATATTAACTCTCAACATGAAGAGCCAGAAGAAGTCTCAGACGATTGTGGAGGAGCCACGATTGGTGCAGCAACTTCAGGAGGTTGTGGAGCAGCCACAACAAGGGAAGCTAAGAGGAGATCGAGTAGAGATATCTACTCATGCAGAGACCTCCAATAGGGGGAAACCTCGAGCTAGGTGGGCTGAGGGATTGCATGCAGCCATACCTCCAGGTAGGAGGTGGGTGATGTGGATTGATCGTCCCAAGGAGGAGGGGCAGGATCCTTGAGGTACCCAACCTCTTGGATGAGACCTTGATACGGGAGCCCTGATGTGGAGTAGCAGGAATTTACTGATTGGGTAGAGACAGATGCGGATGGAGCGGCAGAGAGAACGACAGTGTAGGGAATCCCAAGACAGCGCATAGCTAGCAGGCTGCAGCAATGTTAGAGGCACAAGTGTTTTGCACAGTGCTAGGTGGCACAGAGAGGTGTGCAATGGTGCGAGATGCTTGGAGATGTTGCAGTAGTGTAGATGTCAGAGAGGAAGCACTTGTCAGCAGTAGGTAGAGCTTCAGCATCAGAGTATGTTCCTAGCCCAACAGAGTGGTCAGTTGGGAGTGTTTTTGTTCCAAGTGTTGTTGGAGCAAGTGGACCGGGAAAATGTGTTGCATGCAGAACATTCCAGAGTTGTAGGATAGGGGTTGCAGATAATCCATATCTTGTTGAGAGGGAGTGTTGAAAATGCAACAAGATGATGGAGCTTAGTGGAAAGGAGTTACCTTCACTAAGTGGGCCCGCAGGCTATTTTTGGCACAGAGTCTATTTTTAGACATATGGATCATGGTCTATGAGTTGCAGGATGCTATTTGTGGATGATTGGTCATGTTGGTAAAAATAGATGGACTTCTATTTTTAGACATATGGGCGGTTTCTATTTTTAGACTGCCAGGCTAAAAATAGAACAGTCGAATATTATTGTCTCATAATAATATTTGGACTATAAACATTATATTATCCTCTTGGAGAACTTCAGTGTGAGCTAAATATGTGGCACATGCAGCTATCAGAAGGAAATACGCTTTCTTTGTGGGTCAATTGAGCTATTACATGCAGGACTTCAGTTAGAACTCATGTGGTTGAGTTTGGTGGACTTGATTGTGGAGTTGATGGAGTTGTGTTAAGTTTGACTTGGTTGAACTAGTTGTATTTTAGTCTAACTAAAGAAACACTAGTGATGAGTTGTGTGAATTAAATATTAATTAATTCACTAATTATTAACTCATAAAGCAACTGAAGAATACATCAGTTAACTCAGTGCATGGACAGTTTAGTGGAGACAGGTGTTAGAGGTTGAGATTGCTATCAGTTGTGACTATAGTTGTGCATGAGATCTTGCACAATCAGTGGGATTGAGTAATGCCAATGAGGATTGCGTGGTTCAGCCAATGAAATATGAGTTTGCTTCAGCCATTCATCATTATTCTCTTGTAGGAATGCGCAGTGGAGGCAGGCAAAGCAGCGGAGGAGATTTGAACCTGCGACTTGTTCAGATCTGAGCTAGTTTGTGTGTAACAAGTGGAGATAGTACTGAGTACTTGTGAGGAGTATTGTACTATGTATTTTTACATGTTATCAATCATTATAATATACAGATAGTGTGGGGTTTTCAGCTGTATGCTTTCCCCGGGTTACATATCGTGTTAATGTGCGCATGCGATTGATGTTTCATTGTTTTTAATTCCGCAAAATTGATGATCAACGTAGAGGAGATTATGTATTGTGCATGTATTCCACAATAGTGTATAATCGGGATAATCTCTGTGAATAAGTGTCATATTATTCAAAATTTCTACACACCCATTGCACTGGCACGAACTCATCCGCTGAGTGTTGTACGTGTTATCTGTTATGAAACCAGCTCAGGAAAAGATAGAAAATATAGATCAACGCCTTAGAATTCAGCCTCTTCGAGGGGGCAACCTCCTTTACATTACATAAATGAACAATTCTTGGATGATTCAAATGACAAAACCTCCTTTCTATATATAGGAGTCTAAGGAGTCACAATATAATCCAGCCGACCTAACAATAATAATATAAAGCCACGTAAATAACAATAGAGGGATTCTATGGGGCACAGAAATAACAACATGGGGGTAATAGGGGCACAATAATATAAATAAGGGGTATAACTACAATAGTAATGGGGTAATCACTAGTATTATAGGGACCCAACATGCCCCTCTCCTTCAAAAGAGTGTTGTCCTCAACGCTTGAGTAGTTCTGGATACTTCTGCATAAAATTCTCATCCTCCCATGTGGAATCTTCGACGGATAAGTTCTTCCACTTGATAAGATACTCTGAAATTTATCGATTTCGTAGCTGTCGAGTTCTTGTTTCTGTGACTGCTTCTGGTTCCAATATAATTTTTCCTTCCTCGTCAAGTTCTAGCAATATTGTTTGAACTGGGAGCTTGTCGCCTATAACCTTCTTTAAACATGAAACATGGAAAACTGGGTGCAATCGAGAAGCTGCAGGAAGCTCCAATTTGTATGCCATAGTACCAATCTTTTGCAACACCTTGTATGGACCATAATACTTTGGTGATAATTTATTATCCTTCTTAGCTTGTTTTAGGGACATTTTATTATATGGTTGTAGCCGTAGGAATACCCAATCACCTACATCAAAACTTCTTTCACTGCGATGTTGATCTGCCTGTTGTTTCATTCTATTTTGTGCCAACACGAGGTTATCCTTTAAGAGTTGGAGGACTTGTTGTTGATGTTCGATGTGATGTTCCACTGCCTGAACCTTAGAATTTTCTCTTAAATATGATGTGATGGATGGTGGTTGATACCCATAAAGTGCCATAAATGGGGTCATTTTTGTTGCTGTATGGAAGGAAGTGTTATACCACCATTCAGCCAAGGCAACCATTTGACCCATTGTGTCTGTTTATCAGATACAAAGCAACGAAGATATCCTTCCAAACATTTGTTTACTATCTCAGTTTTCCCATCAGATTGAGGATGATAAGATGAGCTATGAGCTAACTGAGTACCAAGACAAGAAAATAATTTTGTCCAAAATTTCCAGTGAAAATGGGATCTCTGTCACTTACAATAATCTTTGGGTTTCCATGTAGCTTTTGAATTGTTTCCATAAATGCAGTAGAAACTGTACTGGCTTTAAATGGATGTGATAATGCACAAAAGTGTGCATACTTGGTAAGTCTGTCAACTACCACCATGATGACACTCTTTCCCTCAGACTTGGGTAAACCTGTGATAAAATCCATTGAAACCTCCTCCCAACGTTGGCTTGGAATGGATAAAGGTTGTAATAGACCCGGTGTCTTAATTGTTTCAACTTTATTTTGTTGGCAAACCAAACATTCCGCCACAAACTTTTGAATATCTGATTTAAGGCCATCCCAAAAAAATTCCTTCTTAACCCTGTGGTAAGTTTTTAAAAATCCTGAGTGCCCTCCTAAGGGAGAAGTGTGCAATTCCATAAGAATCTTTTGTTTTAGCTAGGAATTCTTACAGAGGTATAAGCGATCTTTGTACCATAACGAATCATTTTTCCAGCTAAATGTATCAGACGTACTGGAATCTTGTTGTAGCTTTCGAATAAGTGCCCACACTTCTTCATCATTCTTCCATTCCTCCCTTGCTTCGTTTATCCAATCTGGTTGGATAATAGAAATGGTGCACAACAATGCTTCCACATCCTCATCCTTTCTTGAGAGTGCATCTGCCACCACATTTTGCTTCCCTTTTTTGTAGATGATTTCAAAGTCATAACCCAACATCTTTGTGACCCACTTTTGTTGCTCTTCAGAGGATAATCTTTGTTCTAAAAAGTATTTAAGGCTATCATGATCCGTTTTTACCTTGAAGTGTCTTCCCATTAGGTAGGGTTGCCATTTCTTAAGTGCATGGAGTATTGCCAACATTTCCTTCTCATAAATAGCTTTGCTTAAAAACTTTCCCTTGATTGGACGACTTTCAAAAGCAATGGGTCTTTCATCTTGCATTAGAACAACACCAATTCCATTTCCTGAAGCATCACATTCCACAATAAAGGTTTTTGTGAAGTCCGGTGTAGCTAAGACCGGTGCTTGGCACATTGCCTCTTTAAGATGTTCAAAGGCCTTTGTTGCTTCCGGAGTCCATGAAAATGCATCTTTCTTCAATAATGTTGTTAGAGGTGCTGCTATTCTCCCATAATTCTTAACAAATTTGCGATAATACCCTGTCAAACCAAGAAATCCTCACAGATGCTTTATGGATGTGGGGATTTTCCATTCCTTAATGGCTTTAATTTTGCTAGGGTCTACCTTAACTCCTTCATGAGATACAATATGACCCAAATATTCCACCTCCTGGACTCCAAAGAAACATTTGGATCTTTTTGCATATAATTGTTTCTCCTCCAATAGTTGTAGCACCTTGTCAACATGTTCAACATGATCCTTCCAAGACTTGCTGTAGATTAGTATATCATCAAAAAATACTAACACAAATTTTCTAAGGAATGGTTTGAAAATTGAATTCATCAAACCTTGAAATGTTGAAGGTGCATTGGTAAGGCCAAAAGGCATGACCAAAAATTCATAATGACCCTCATGAGTTCTAAATGCCGTTTTCGGAATGTCTTCAATCTTCATTCTGATTTGATGATATCCCGAACGAAGATCCAACTTGGTGAAGTAAATTGATCCATGCAATTCATCCAGTAATTCATCAATGACAGGAATGGGGAACTTATCTTTAATAGTGAGCTTGTTGAGCTCCCTATAATCCAGACACATGCGCCATGATCCATCCTTCTTGTGCACCAATACTACTGGAGCAGAGAAAGAACTTTGACTTGGTTGAATTATACCAGCCTCTAGCATTTCTGCAACCATACGTTCAATTTCACTTTTTTGGACATAGGGATATCTGTACGGCCTGATGTTTGGAGGAACACTTCCTGGAATCAGATGAATAGCATGATCATGATCACGCATAGGTGGGAGACCTTTGGGAGTCTCAAATACCTTGGAATGATTGTCCAGGACTTTTTGGAGATCTGGAGAAATAGATGATTCCAATGTGGAAACATCTAGCGAACATAATTGTGCAATTACACCTCTTTGCTCCTTTTTTAGAAGCTTTGTCATACCATTAGAGCTGATTATCTTTCCTGGTTTCCCTGCAATACCCCTTAATTCAACTTCCTTTCCTTCCGTAGAAAATTTGATGAAAAGTTCTTGAAAATTAAAAGCTATTGTACCCAAGGATTGTAGCCATTGGACTCCTAGTACAACATCAACACCTCCCATTGGAATGGAAAGCATTGGGCTAGTCAATACATATTCTCCCATGGATAGCTTGATATTATGGCACCTTCCAGAGCAATTTATTGTTCCTCCATTTGCAATCATCACTTGACACTCTGGTGCTGGATATAGGAAGCAATTCAATTCTTTTGCTACCCTACAATGAATAAAATTGTGGGTGCTTCTTGAATCAATCAACACTATTACCTTTTTCTTCTTGATTTGTCCTTCTATCTTGATGGTTTGAGGAGTGGTAATTCCCGCCAATGCATTACAAGATATGGTCGGATTTATTTGTTCTTTTCTAGGCTTTGTTCCTGGAGTATATCTTCTTCTTTTGACCTTTCTTGCTCCTTTTCTTCTTCCTCTTCACAATCTATGTAGAATAATTTCTTCTCAGCACACTTATGACCTTTAGTGTATTTGCTATCACAACTGTAACAAAGCCCTTTTGCTCTTTTTTCTTCCAATTGTTGTGGTGTCAACCTTATAGGTTGTGGAAGACTAGGGGCAACAACACTTCCGTCTTTATAGTTGTGAGTGGTATGCTTCCTGGTTGCCATAATTTTGCTTTCCATTTTTCTTGCTAACCTGAATGCCTTCTCTAATGAATCAGGTTCCCAAAGGCGAACATCATGTTGGATATTATCCTTTAAAGACCCTATGAACACATCAATCCTATGCTCCTCTGGAATATCTTTTACCCTTATGTTCAATTTTTGGAACTCCTCAATGTGCTCCATTACTGAACCCTTTTGTTTGAGACTTATCAATTGGCTAAAAAAAGTGTTGCTTTTTGTATGTTCATAATGTGCTATCAATTCTTCCGTAAAAATTTCCCAAGTGATAAATTTTTTACGAGAGCAAAGCCATTGATACCATACAAACTGATTTGGTTCCAAATATACAGTTGCCATACGTACCTTTTGTGTGTTTTGCACATTATTGAGATCGAAGAACTGCTCCATCTGTAATATCCATGTGGCGGGATCCTTGCCATCAAACTTCCTCATATCGATTTTTGGAATATGGTGGGTCTTCGATCCAACATTAGAGTCTATGGAATCATGATTAACATTACTTTTGTTCACATCATGAGTTTCCTTTACAACCTTTTCACCATTAGTAAGTATTTCTTGTAGAAAATTTGTCAAATCTGTCTTCAAATCTGCCATGTCTGTCTTCAAATCTATCTTCAAATCTGCCATGTCTCTCTTCAAATCTATTTTCGAATCATCCATCTTAGCTTCCATGCCATTTATCTTAGATTCCACACCATTTATCTTAGATTCCACACCATTTATCTTAGCTTCTGTTAGCTTTTGTGAGCGTGACATTTGTTGCACTTGTTCTTGTAATTTTGATATATCATGTAGCATTTCTTCCTCTTCTTCATGAGTCATGCTAGAGCTTTTAGGTTCCTTACTAGGTGTTTGCATTTTCTTTCCTCAGGGCATCAGTTACCGATAATAATGCTTTACTATGCCCTTTGAATTCCGTTAAACCAAGCTTACGCAAAAATTTAAAAAAACCTACACACCTTTTTTCACTTTATAGAAGTCTGATATTGAATCTGATGTATCTCTGTAATTTCAGATCATCTAGTTCTGAAATTGTGATTTGTAGTAGCCTTCTGCGTCCTCTTTCCAATGCCACAAGTCTGACCCAAATTGGATTCTCCAAGGAAGAGTTATGTGAAATCTCCCACAGTGACTTTCTTCTAGACTAGTTCAGTAGAGCGAACTTGTACGACGTGCCACGAGTCACTGTTTCAGCCTTTGGATCTGAAACATGCACACAAGAAGCTACAGTCTGTCCTCTTTCTGTAACTTCTTACGAAATTTCAATCCGATCCCCAGAGCGAAAGTTATGACGATTTTCCCCAGGTCACCTGTTTTGAATGTAATTCAGGAGTCTGCAAAAAGACCAAATTCCTCAGATCATATCTCCGTAAATATCGTGCGAAAAACTATGAAATTTGGACCCAAGGTTCAGCGGGATTTCTTCTCAAATGGGTTTTTTTTGTGACTTCTAAAACGTCATAGAAAAAGCGTTATAGCGAAAATGCCACAAGACCTGTTTTGAGCAGCGAAACCCTAGAATCCAAAGCTCTGATACCAAATGTTATGAAACCAGCTCAAGAAAAGATAGAAAAGATAGATCAACACCTTAGAATTCAGCCTCTTCGAGGGGGAAACCTCCTTTACATTACATAAATGAACAATTCTTAGATGATTCAAATGACAAAACCTCCTTTCTCTATATAGGAGTCTAAGGAGTCACAATATAATCCAGCCAACCTAACAATAATAATATAAAGCCACAAATAACAACATGGGGGTAATAGGGGCACAATAATATAAATAAGGGGTATAACTACAATAGTAATGGGGTAATCACTAGTATTATAAGGACCCAACATTATCTTACCTTGTCTATTGTGATTGTCGCATCCATGTGGACTGGTCTTCCAGAAGCTGTGCACATCCTATTGTGTTGTGTGTTCCTAACAGAGTTGGGGCTTCCTCCCAAAAACCTTTGGACTCACTCCCACCCTCTCCCTATTAGTGAAAGAACCATTGACACAAGTGACGCTAGAAATTACCAGGCACGAGAACCTCACTTCTCGAAGACAAAGCAGACCACTCTCCTATGCTGACAAGCAAGAGTTGAGGCAAATCCTTAAGATAATGGAAACTGGGCCATCATATCGGATGGGACTCCCACACCAAATGGTGTGAGGTCTAGTTGGGTCCTCATACTAGGGTGCTCCCCTGAATGTTGGTGGGTTTAGCACCATCAACATTTCTGGTGCTAGAAGGAGGGTCACCAGTTGTATATGGATGAACTTCCTCTCACACTCATTCATCAACCATCTGGTCAAGGAAATAACTCACGCTCCCTCTCACCTACTTGCGACTCTGCAGTTGGTTACTCCCACATCCCAGGACTGAACACGAAATTCCATATCATCACCTTTGCTCCATCCGTCCCATTACTCGCCAGTTCGCGAAAGCAGTCAAACTGATCCGAGGCATACAACATCTTCCATATGCATCAAGGAAGCCAAAAGCCACTCCCACAGGGGTTTTTGTATCATCAGTGGAAGAATAAGTTCGTGCCACACTTGAAGTTCTAGTAGAAGCTATTGAAGATGGAGAGGAACTTTTGGTATTCCGACAGGGGGAACAAGACACTCTTGTGATCTTAGGATCAGAATCTGGTATAGGAGGCGAAGGGGAAGGTAGTGGAGGAGGCGGAGGTGGAGACGAACCAATAGAATTAGAGCTGGAATTATCAGATTCTGAAAGAGAGGAGGAGGTCGAAGAAGAAGAAGATATGGCTAGCCCAAATATGGAATGGATGACTCAAGGAACATTGGCTCTCCTGGGTGTTTTGTACAAAATTCCAAAGTGAGCGGAGAGAATGAACATCAAGTTCAACCCTGACAACACGGTGAAGGCAGAAGACCATTTGGACAACATCTACCTGTAGCTGCAAACCCTTGAGGTACGATATGATGATGTAGCATGTATATTCTTTCCATGTACCTTGGATGGTCGTGCAGCTGCATGGTATCATAGCCTTTCGCCAAACTCCATACAGAACTAGGGTGCATTCAAATGCATGTTCCTAGAAAAATTTGTTGATGACAAGACCCTAGAGATGTTACTCAAAGAATTGGGAAGCCTAAAGATGGAGGCGAAAGAAAAGATAAAAGACTTCAACCAGTGGTTTACATGCATATTGAACAAGTTTTCAACAGACACTAAACCTCATGACTCCATCACTGTAGATTACTACACGTCCGCACTGTTGACCAACATCATGCAGTTCGTAAAGCGAGATGCAAAACCAACACTCTTGGAAAGCTACAAAGAGGCCATTGGTGTTGAGAAAGACCTGCGCATGATTGGAGTCATCAAGGATGATGAACCGGCAAGGGAATCCAAATACGTGAGTAGGAAATACTAAGCGATGGTGAGCAAGGGTAGAGACAAGGAAGCAACTGACATTGAAATCCTCACTCACCTCGTCAATAACTTGACAACAAAAGTGTTTGAGCTTAAACAACGGAAAATGGACACATCTGCAAGAAGCCATCTGCCTAGGTAGATACAAGCAAGCAACTCATTAGGCAGCAACCGATTCACTCCAAAAACTGCATAGAGATCTGTGTTATAGGTCGAACAGTGCGTAGATCCTAAGTTCTATTCATTCCACGAAGAACATCACCCCGAGAACTCTTGTTTGGACTGGAAGTGAGTCGTGAGCTCTATATGCAGTCATACATTCAATGTAGAAAGAAATATGCAAGAGCAGTCGGAAGACACTAATGATGACGAAGAGGTTTCACTTGATGAAGCATTAAGTTTTGGGCATGTGGTGAACACATATTAGTGCTCACAAGCAATGCCAAAGAAGAACACCAAGAAGCAACCCCAAGAGCAAAATGATTGTTGCAATCTTAGGAGTAAAGGGGCTCCCCTTACACTTGGGGAAGCACAAGAAAAGATGAGACTACTATTGAGGAAGGTCAATCCACCAACCACCCCAAAGCTAAAAACATAGAACAAGTCCAGGAAGACAATGGCGAACAAGAGTACCTCCATGACCAAAAAACTGCAGAACACTCTTCCGAAAAACATGAACATGAGTCCTACCCTAGACACCTCGGTGAGCCTACCACCTCTGGACTACAACATTGTAGATGACATGAAAAAAACTCAAGCGAACATCAGTTTGTTCGAGTTAGCTAAGATCCGGAGTCAGTGAGACATCCTGTTGCGTGCATTGGGACAGAAAGCATCAAACAACACAACCTCTACCAGCAAGGGAGCAAGTGCACCTCCCTGATCACTTTCCACTGTGCTCAATGCACTCCATATGGAAGAAGCAAACTCAGGTTTCCCTCCATTCCTGCTATCATTTGAAAAATTTAACTAAAATTTTCACAACTTCTTGGTTGATTCTGGCATGGCCACCAACATCATGCCACTCTCCATCAAGAAAAAGATCAATGCACAATGGAGCGAGACATCTGCACGAATCATCCATCTTGATCGAACATCAGTACTAGCCATTGGTAAACTGTGAGATGTGATCATCTGACTATCTCATGATAGTCGAGTCCACCAATGCATTAACATAGTTGTTGTGGAGATACCGAAAGCATATGGTCTACTACTCAGCAAGAGACTAGTCCAACAAGCTAGATGGATATTTTTCCACAGACTGGTCCCACATGTGCCTTCCATACAAGGGAAAATGAAACCAAATCCGAGTATTGTCTGATAGGTATATGAAGCACAATTTCACTCCCCTTAACAATGAAAATGAACCGTTGGCCTTCGCAGAACTCATGTTTGGCAATTGCCTCATGGAAACAACATTGGGGTGTTATCCTACATGGCCAGCTCCAACCCCACTAGCCACGCAGTTGGGACTCCTTCCATGCCCAACTGATGGTAATGAAATTTGTACAATGCATTGTACCAATAGTAGCAGTAGTAGTAGCAACAATAGTAGAAGTAGTAATAGCATGACAAACAGTCCATGTACAGACGAGATGTGGGCCATGTATGTTGACAGATCAAAGACACATGACAGCTCAAGAACCGGGTATATCTCAGTCACCAAAAACAACATAAAATGCATGATTTCAAGCTGCTTGAAGTTCAAGTGCACAAACAACGTTGCTGAGTACGAAGAACTCGTGTTGGGCTTACAAAGGGCCATCAGCCTCAACGTGGTCGCACTCAAAGTGGTACTACACCCCACGAACAATGTTTATGCTTTCAAGGACACAACAACTGATGAAGATGAGCATGAGCAGCCCCTAAAAACTACATCTGATGGAAATAAAAGCAACCCCATCCCCAAGGGTGTGGTTTCTCTCAAAAATCTCTATGACTTGCTCAACCTATGTCAAGGGCCAAGAAACAACAAAACCCACTGGTTCACCACTATGAACGAATAGAGTAACCTAGGAACCAATCATGATTCGAATATAGCCAGACTCGGTACAAACTGCACACCGCAGCAACGACAAGTCTTTGACCACTTGATCAAACAATACACGGATGTGTCTGCGTGGGAAGATGACGACCTGAGTACACACGACACACAAATAATCTGACACGAGATTCCAGGTAAAGGAGGAGCCAATCCATTGCAGCAAAAGATAGGTAAAACACATATGTCGTTTGAACTCCTTATACAAAAAAAATTGACTATGTTGTTGGATGTTTGGATTACTTACAAAGTTTGTCATCGTACATGGGTTTCTAATTCAAGTTCTACACGTAAGAAATCTGGGAAAATCTACTTATGCATTAATTTCAAAAACTTAAACCGCTCCTGCAATAAAAACAACTACCCCGTGCCATCATCAGAGCCTATGCTGCACACAAGATTTGAAGCAGTAGTGTCATCTTCACTTAAATGTCTTTTGGAATACCAACAGGTTCTGGTAGCAAAACCCAGTAGCCTTATACTAGTCCATGAGAAGCTTAGCACATACACATGTCATCTGCAATCACTTTACGGGGGGGGTGTTGAAAACATTCCTATCAATGGCCAAGATCTCAAGCATTACTTCTAGTAGTTCGGGCCGCACCCCGTGCCATGTACATAGTCTGCTTGCTGCTTGTTGTTTTCATCTTGTTTGCTTTGCTTACTATCTTTGTTTTTATTTTGTTTGTTCTTCTTACTATTTTTGTTTACGTTTTTTTTGTTTGCTTGATATCTTACTATTTTTGTTTCTAGAAATAAGTGTTGCCAACTACTACGTTCTGGCTTTTGAATAGAGTATGTGGTTGAAATTTGAAGAGACTTGTGACACTGCAACACTTGGCCAGTCTTGTGTCCACCTTCTCTATACTTGGTTGTAACCTTCGGCGGACGAAGTCTTGATGGAAAATACGAGTTGTCTGCAAGGGAAGTTTTGGTCCAACCATGAACATTTGTCCACACTAGGAATCCCCATGCCTGTATTCAACCTTCTGCTCTGTGTGTTCAAGCTCATCCAAATAGTAGAAACGGAAGAGGGGAAATCTAAATGAGAAAACCTATGTCAGAGGTCTTACATGCTTCTCTGAAGGAACAACCTCTTCTACTCTCAATAAGTCAGGATCCCTCTTCTGCCCCCAAAATAAATAAGTTCCTATGCACAATCCTCTTAAAAAAAAACAAAGGCGAAGGAAGAGAAAGGCTTCCTGCACAGAGAGGTGAAGCATGCAGCTCCATCAGGGTACTGACCAGGCTCACTGGCAGTCGAGAAATGTGTGTGTTCCTACGTGAGTCTGCAGGGGTACTGTTCAGGCTTGCTGGCAGTAGAGTAACACTAGAGATGAAAACTTATACTCTAAAAATATTCAACTCGCGAGCTAAACTACCCTTCCCGAATTTGAAACACTATGATCAAGATGAACTTTTGATTGTGTTTGACTGAGTTGGAAAAAGGTGAACCATGTATGTCCATGGGGTAAGTGGGGAATCTGAGTTAACCCGCACAATGATTCAATACTCCCCGAAAGACCAAGGCTTTGTGCTAGCAATGAACCAAAACAAAGAAGCTGGAATTCTACCAGTGTGCCGCCAAGAGTTGTAGCAGCTACAACCACCCTCCAAAATTTTGGCCCACATCCAATTTCAGAGCCTCCCTTGAGAGTTTCACTTGATGATTTCACACACTCGAGTTCACTCTGTGAGCTTGTGTGAGTCTTCGCACCCACCTTGATTGATCATTTCACCCAAGCTTTTGCATGTTGAGGTCAATGTCATACTTGTGACCATGTTCTGGTCATGCTCAAGGTCTTCGCTTCGTGTGAACATGTTGTGTTCACTATGTAAACATCTGTCGCACTCACACACGGAGTCACATACACTCTCGCACAAGTGTCATCATGGTCAACCAACGATTAATCACAAGTGTCATTCTTGTCGCTTACACCGTTAGTTAGTCATGTTGAACATGTGTGTCTGGATGGTTTGAGTCATCTCGTCATCGAGTCATGTAAGTGTGTGTTTGCAGGATCACATATGCATCTTTCACTCGTTCACACAATTAATCATTTTGTTGAAGTTCTAACGACCAGACTCCCCTCTAACATCCTGACCATAACCCTGTCATCGACTCAATCAACTGTCAACCAGAACAGCGCAGAAGCACCAAAAAAGTCATTTCAAGTTTCTTTGCATGCAAGCGAATCAATCAACCTTCATGCTGGTCAACCGGAGAGTTTGACCCAGCAGCCATGCCGAGACTCACTCCCCTAAAAAATTGTGTAGAGGCTGCATACCTTGCCTGCTCTGTTGGCTGAGAAAATTGTGCAAACAGGTCAAAAAAAAACTCAGTGTCGTCCCTGTCTCCCTCAAAAAATTGCGTAGTTTTTCCAGCTAGTCCTCCCAACAATCGACCGGCTGCTCACCAAGAAAATTGCACAGTTTTCAGGAGCAAGTCCTCTGTTGCCCAACAGTCTGCTCAGCTCAGAAACTACGTAGCTGTGGTCAGCAGGCTAGCCTCCCAGTATTAGCACAGTTTTCCCACCAGTAGCTCCCAACAGCAGACTGCCAATTCCCTCAAGGAATTGCGCAGTTTTTGCTGCCAAGCTCTAGTAGCTGACTTCTAGTTCCCCTCATGAATTGCACATTGTTTGTTGCCAGTGACCTAGCAGCAGACTACCAGTTCGCTCCAAGAATTGCGTAGTTTTTGTTGCTAGTGTCCCGACAGCCAACTACCAGTGACCCAGCAGTAGACTGCCATTTCCCTCAAGGAATTGCGCAGTTTTTGTTACAAGTGTCCCAGCAGCTAGCTGCCAATTCCCTCTAGGAATTGCGCAGTTTTGGCTTCCAAGCTCCCATTACCTGCTCCTTCTGGAAATTGTGTAGATTTGGCTTGCCTAGCCTTCCTACAACCCAAACTATTCCTCTCAAAAACTATGAATTTTTGTCCTCCAGCTGAGCTAGACCTCGCGAATAGTCACTATCGATCTGGATTTCCCATCTTCATCACCCAGTGACTCTTGTATAGTTTTCATCAGCAATGCCCAAAGCCTCCATCCCGCCTCGCAACCTTGTTGCCTCTCCTGGTCACCTACATCCGAAATGATCATGTATCATGGTAGACTAGGAGATTTTTTTGGATTTGATGTCGTCTTGTCATGAGTGACTGTAGGTACAGGTACACAAGAAAACATGGTACGATGACAAATGGGATGAATGAAGGGAGCACATGCAAAAGGACGGGTTAACCAATGGATGAGAAAATGATGCATGCGAAGACATGTGCTCACGAATGGATGATCATGAAAATATGTGTTCGCGGATGGACGAATGAGCAAACATGCAAGATGTGCTCATGGACGGATGGACAGATGAATAGGCACCTTTCGCGAAAAGATGAACCTGTCAAGCCTTCCAACATACAAGCAAGGAGAAACATGCAAAAGCAACATCAAGTGAACCAACGACCATCGAAGACTCCCCGCACTTTGCCATGCGGAGGTGAAGTTGTGACACACCATGAGGACATCCATCACCCAATAGTAGTGCAACTCGACATGCACGCCGGCAACAACACGAATGTACCAACATTATCATGTCGAGTCATGTAAAGAGTCATGTCATCAAAAAGTCACGGAATTCAAATAGTCATGAGGGTAGTCGAACAACCACAAGGGTCAGTTTCACCCTTGGATATAAATACCCCCTCATTTGTACATGAAAAGGAATTTTTCACCTCAGCTCCTCCCACATAGCCTCGAGAGTCTGTAATATTTTCTTTGAGGAGTAAGTAGTGGCTCTAACACCCCACCCACAGGGTTAGTGATGTATGTTGTAATGATGTGTCTTGGAACTTTCTCTTAATTCAAAAGCTTGCTAATAGGCCAACACGTTTTCACACATGTATTGTAACTGTTGTAAGACTAATCTTAAACACTTGTAATGGATGTTTCTTTAACGTGTGTGTAACACTTGAACTCATTCACTTGTTGTAATACATATATGTTAATGAAAATGTGTTGTATATGTTGTTAACTCTGCCTCGCCTGTGGTGGCTACCTCCCCGGAAATCAAACAAACCTTTCACAGAAAACTTTCTATAACACCCTTTGCACTCGCGTGGAGTCATCCACTGAGTGTTGTACGTGTTATCTTACCTTGTCTATTGTGACTGTCGCATCCATGTGGACTGTTCTTCCGGAAGCTATGCACGTCCTATTGTGTTGTGTGTTCTTAATAGAGTTGGGGCTTCCTCCCAACCAACTTAGGACTCACTCCCACCCTCTCCTTGTGAGTGAAAGAATGATTGACACAAGTGACACTAGCAATCACCAGGCACGCGAACCTCACTTCTTGAAGACAAAGCAGACCACTCTCTTGTGCTGACAAGAAAGAGTTAGGTGAATCCTTAAGATAATGGAAATCGAGCCATCATACCGGATGGAACTCCCACACCAAACGGTGTGAGGTATAGTTGGGACTTCATACCGAGGTGCTCCCATGAATGTTGGCAGGTCCAACACCATCAATAGAAAACAAAAAATGAAAGGAAATCAGATACATATCTTTGAGAGTTGTTGGGGGCTCCCTCCAAAACTTGAGGGATACCTATAAACTTATAAAACAAAAGAAAATGTATTTTCCAAAAACATGTTAACACCTATAAATTATAAATATCAAAAATACAAAATAGAATATCTAATATTAAAAGAAAAGGACTTAATAGTGTAAGTCCCTTATATCAGATTCTTCGGGTTTGGATTTATTTAGGTATTCTTCTTCAGCAAAATTGGCTTGATTTCTTTCTCTTTTCTTGTTTCTTGGATTTCCAGGATAGTCACTCCTGTAGTGACCCTTCTTATGACATTGATAGCATTCTACTTTGGACATGTCTACTTTCTTCCTCAGTCCTTTCGATTTCTTTCCCTTGTATTGAGTAGTGTAGGAATTGGAAACTTCTTCAGGGTTAACAACTAATGAGATCCTTAATTATTCTTAACTATAGGTAGTCCATACTTCTTCAAAAGTGGGAGCTTCCTTCCAATTGTTAAGTCCTACAACAAATGCACCCCAAGTAGGTGGCAATCCTAGTAGAGAAGTGATCATGAGTTCTTTGTCTGGAAAAATTTCATCAATGGCCAAAATATCATCTCTGATTCTTGCTATCTTCACAAAGAAGGAGGCCACTGTATCTGTTTTAGTCATTTTTTGTTGTCCTTAGTTCATTCTTTAAGCTTTCCACTTGATCAATGTTCTTAATAGTGAACAGCTTTGACAAGGCTTCATACATTTCCTGAGCATGATTGATATTAGCTATAAATGGGACAACATTGTCCTTTATTCCTTCTACCATTAGAGTCATGGCCACCAATTCTAATTCTCTGAACTTTACTGTGTCAGCATCACTAGAGTCATTTGTAAGATTATTTACTTTTCCTTTGACCAATTGAAGTACTTTGTTCTTTTCAAGGATGAGGTCAATCCTCTTCTTCCAAGATCTATAATTTTAGGCTCCTTCAAGTTTGTTCTCCCACTTGATTATGTTAGACATATTCCTTGAATATAGTAGACTCCTTCCCTGAGATGATCCTTTTGAATGGTTTCTTGATCAAGTTCTTGAGACTGCCTTTTTATTCTTTCTTCATCGAAGCTCTGATACCATGTTAGAAAATAAAAAAGGTAGAAATATTTTCTTATAATTGATAATTAATTGTGATGTTCTTGACTTATTATTAAGTTTCTTTTATATCTTATTTCTTTTAGTTCATCAAGAAATTACAAAAGCAATAGCACATAAACAATGGAAACTAGATGTAGGCTCACAACCGGGGAAAACCCACTCTCTATGGGAAAACCCAGATAGTAATTCTTCCTTCAATAATTTTTTGGAGATATTCCAAGACTCTTAACCTTGACACAAATTATCCTCCACACCAAGTCAGCCTTCTTCCTTGCAGATAATCCTTCTTGACCTAGCAGTAGTGGCAACACTTTCTTCGACCCAAAAACTTTTACCTTACCTTAGAGATTTCGATCTTCACTAAAATACTTTGATATTTACTCATAACCTTATATCTTCACCTAATACAATTTCTTGAGGTGGAAGCATCACACGGAAACTGGCTACGACATCAACACAGCAACTGACTACGACATCATATAACAACTGGCTATGACATCAACAAGAGAACTTCGATCTTTCAAACTAGGGCATGAGATAGAGAGACAGTTGCACCTAAGAATCGATTTTCCCTTTCTCCTTCTCCTAGACCAAACTCGCACTCCCTTCTCCTCCCTCTTCTATTTTTCACTTCTTCCATCTTCAAGAGAGATCAAACTTGCTTGTGAGTCTGTGTGTTTCAGATGGAATTCAAATGGCTTCATTTATATCCCTTTGGTGAGGTTGAATAGCCTCCTTTGAGACTGATTTGATCATCTTAAGGCCGACTTGGTGTGGAGAGAACATAATTCATATTTGACTCAATACTTAACCTTTTTACGTCATTCAAAAGCCCAAGAAGAGTATCTTTAAAAGTACAATGACTCTATTGACTTGGAATAAATCCTATAAGTCCTCAATGGGAACTTTGACCTAAAACATGATGAACCAAGCATGAAACCCATGCTTTAATAAGTCACAATAATAATAATCATAATAATAATAATTTTCTATATTATTTTGATAAGTACATTACAAGATGACTCAAATACATTTAATGAAGATCGAACCTAGTTACATTTTCCAACAACTATCCCATGAATTGTTCCAAGTCCCATCCAAATGAATATCAATTGTAGCGAGCCACCCTTGATTCCAAACCACGGAAGAATCTTGATAGAGCGCAGATACCTCTCACAAGTAGAAATATAGTAATATATGTGGCAAAAAGATACTTTGATTACATCATGAAATCACACCCATGCTTATTCAAACCTAGGAACTTGATCTAACAAGCTAAACAATATGTTTTCCTACTAGTGGGAAGGCTCATGAAATAATTTTCCATTGATTTGAAAAATTTGTGATAGTATTCAACCTAAATGGATCCAATCCAAGACAACAATTGTAGAGATATATTTAGAAATAAGTATTTGATGGCACAAGTTGTCTTGAGTTAAAAAGACCCATAAATACTTTCTTACTTGTTGTACTGTTTTCTTCTCAAAGATGTATGAAACGAACCCACTTAAGATTGTGGATGAAAAATAATCTCAACAATATAAATGGCTGCTCAACATTGTAGATCTCCAGCAACTGATAGAAACAAAACCTGCCAAATTCTAGATCTATGCCACAATCATAGTTAAACAACAAAACGAAAGAGTAATAACTGCAATCATCCAATGGAAACCAGATATGTAAAGAATAATTTTATTATAAAACCTATGAAGGGAACAAATAGATGATACCAGTCCCCCTCTCTGGGATGGGTTCTTGGCTATCCTCAAACGTCTTCAGCTTGTGTAGAGTCTCTCTCCTCTATAATGTGAAAACCCAGCAAAAATATGTTGTGCGGCAATGAAAATAATCAGAGTTATAACAGTGAGTACAAAAGTGAATAATGAATGGAAAAACCTTATATTTATAACAAAATATTGAGTTATCCTCGAATAATGAGCAATAATAAAATATTATTGATCTCATTCTTGGAATAACCACTTGGAATATCTTATTATATTTGGTTAGGAGGGAAAAAATATTTAAACTTTTATTTAGAAATAATAAATAAATAAATGATTTATTTATCATCTCAAGGAATTAGTTAAGGAATAATAAACAAATAAGGATTTATTTAATTATTCTTAAGGGATTTAGTCGAATTTAACAAAGAATAATAAATAATTAGTGTTTAATTAATTATTCTTAGAGAAAAATAATATAAATAATGATTTATATGTTATTTTTCATGATTGGGTCAAATATGACAAGGAATAATAATAAAACAATGGTTTAATCAATTATTCCTAGAAGAAAATCAAATAAATAGTGATTTATTTAATTATTCTTCATGTGTTTAACTATAAATTACTTAAAAAATGTGGTTTATTAAGTAATTTCTCACAGTAAAATCAATTTTACTATGGTAAAATTGGCTTTACATGGTGTACTTCGATCCATCTAGTAAATTAGGCTAGATGATCATTTTTTTAGTGATAACAGATTGCCCCCCAACGTACAAGTGTTAGGAGAAAAACATATGAATGAAATACGTTGTAAAGACATAATCACTAGACAACACAAGGGAGTCAGAGAGAGACAGAGAGAGACCAATGAAGCTGAATTTGAGAGAGGATAGGGAAAGAGGGGGAGAGACCAATGCAAGTCTCCTTTTATGTTGTGGTACCAGACCTCACTAAGGCAGGGGAGGCATACCGATGCCCACTGAGATAACTTAGTACAAAAATAATGGTTTGATGAGAAATATAAAACTGAGCAATGAAGTACATGCTTAATGGTACATGACATGCTAGCATAACATAGCTAGAAAATAATACAATGTGTCCCATATACATAATGCACCTAGTAAAATTATGAGCCAGGACTAAATACAATAATATCTGAGTACATGAGATACAAAACCCCTTCCCTCAAAAAATGGGTGGGAGGGAGGGTAGAACAATGGAGAATCCCTACTGAACAAGGAAGGGCTCTACAAAACTGAATGGATCATCTGGAGGAGAGGTGCATGTTAGGGACATTGTGATCGATAGGAACAAAACCCATCAACTCTATGGACCTACATCTAAGGCTATAGCATAGTAGATATGCATCCGGGCATGTGGGGGGCTACCTGAAGGGCCACCCTCTCATGAGGTCTGAAACATCTCACACACACTCGGGAATCACTGGTACAATCTACTGCATGACTGGACCATCAAGTGTATGGATCACAAACATGAAACAACCAAGTCAAAGGGCAACGATGAGTCCCTTTGCTTGATCAGAGGCGCCGAACAAGAATGGAAGCTGCAACCAAGATACACCACCCTCTAGATAATTCTTTTGGAATAAATAAGCTGATAGATGAGGCATAGATGAGGCAATGAGAATCCTCAACTAAGGCACGAGGGAAAATAGTAATGTGACTGATGGACTGACACCAGGGATAATGGGGAAAAGTGGGACTAGGGGACAAACAGACGACTACCCTTGTCAGTGCATAAAGTGCATGGTTGACCTCGCAGCAACTGATTCAACTCTAGAGGGGATGGGGACAATATGACTGGAGGCCAAACACATGATGAAAGGTATGAAAATATGGATGGAATGTTGTGACATGATATAATGGTACATGAAATAGACTCCAAGAATGTAAGGGTGACTCATCGCAGATGCTTTGAACAAGGGTGACTTGACAACGTTGCCACACAGACTAGGCCCGGTGGGTGCCATCAAAAAATGAGTAAATGATGGTTACTCATGAAGAAAGTTGATATATGGTATGATAAGTATTAAGAGGCAGTGGAACTCAAAGTACAAGTGTCGCTTTATGACGAAATTCAATTTTGAAATGCGACGAAGTGACCTTTCTTGGAAAAATGGCTTCCTAGTGAAGTGTCGAATCATAAAAAATTGAGGAAGACCCATTAGAGTACTCAATGAGAGTTTTCCAATGGTGTTGATGTTTCATCAAATAGAGCTATGGTCGGGTTGTAGTGTGCGATAGAAAAATTGTGGGTTTTCCTTCCTATTTGAGAGGAGGAGAAGGCCCTAAATCTTGTGGAGATCGTAGCAGAAAAACTGACCATTAGAATCGAGATCTATGAATTTTAGGCAAGTGGCCTTACTTTTCTAGATGGCCTTAATGCTTCTTGGAATGATGGTACCTGGCGAAGAAGTAAGGGAAGAGGAAAACGAGAATGAACTACTAGAGGAGGTCTAGAATCATCCTCACCCACGAAGTAAAACATGGGGACTATGTGGACATAGAGTAGAAAATTTGAAGATATGGTATCAAACGTCTACGATATGCGATGTGCATATGGCTCGCCGGAGAGGCCGGCAGGACAAACTATCTAAGCAATGGGAGGATAATCGAGCATACCAAGATCCAGTGGGATCTAGGCCAAGACTTATGTTAATATGGCCAAGGGAAGACCATCATGCCCCCAAGCATGGGATAATGCCCACAAAAATATGTGATGGAGGGGACTGATCTGGTATGCAAAGGTGGGAATCATGCCCATTAGAAGGAGGGGCTTGTGGAGCACCATTGTGTTCTGAGTGCTCAAAAAAGGGATTCAAACATCTCAACCCAAATTGGCACGAGATCCTCCGATGGATGATGTAGGGGCCTATGTGCCCCCCAGTATGCTTATGGGTGTACTGGATGTATTTAGAGTAATAGACTCCAAACACTTATATGATACATAATATGATTATGCATTTTGTATGACAATGATGGTTCATCATGTGTTGTGTTTATGGTTGTCTTTTGTGGTATACATGTGATAAATGCCAATCTAGAATGTTGTTTGCAATGGCATCTACATAGTTATTTTGGGCTGAGTATAGGTGTTATAGACATTTTTGGGCACTGCAACCCCAAGCATAAATGTCCATAAACCAAGGGCTCCTAAGTCCCTAAAGGTTTTGTTCTAACCCCTAGAAGAACAAGGTCAACTAATTACAGCATCTCCCAGAAGTTCTCCATGAAAAACTACTCAGAACTGGTCAAAACTGGACCATTTCACCTGCTCCATAAGCAAAGTGTGTTGCATCCCACCTAAATACACACAGTAGGTGCATTGCATGTCAAAAAGCCCTTCTATGGGGTGCGATGGGTGAGAAGGGACAAATGGCAGGGTCAATCCGCAAGGTGGAGAAGCATGGAATCTTCCAGAAACTTATCCTGTGACACTTGCCTCTCTGAATTCGACCAGGGATGAGTAAGAGATCATCAATCTCCAAGTGGAATCAAGAACTATTACAGGGAGGACACTAATCAAATCTCAAAAGCTGACTCACCTCCCTTGCAGACATCTATATATGGATCCCTCATCCCAGAGATCCAGAGGCTAGAATTTTGTATCTTGTAAGGAAGTGTTGTTTGTTTCTTGAGGCAATATCATAGTGTTGGGTGATCTAAGCTTTTCATGAGGTGAAGAAGGGCTTACTTGCTAAGAGGATGATGCTGGGTCAGAGCAATCAGTTGTAATTCTCTTGGCTCTTTCTTGATTATCAATAAAGCTATTCAAGTTTTCCTCCATACACTTGTGTGATTGATGTTTTATGCATTTGTGTGGTTAATATACATCTGATCCTATATTGCTTATGATAATATATCTATGTTCTCGTATAGTGTTATGCTGCTTTGATTCTACAGGTACTTTATGAAGCTGGGTACACAAGAAAGCAAGTAGCAAAGGACTATCAGAAGAGAGAGGAATTGAGCAAGGAACCAAGCGTAAGACAGAGGTTGGTCTCCTTTATTCTTCTTTCATGTATCTCTCATAAAGGAAAACGAAAGTAGTTTTAGTTTGTTTGTTTCTAAGGTAGCTACCAGCCTTAGTGGGATTAGCAGCTCTGCATAGACACTATTCCCGATAACAAAATGGTGACTCTGCTGGGGAGCAAGTAGATTGTTTGTTCATCTACATTTGTTTACTTTATAAACTTACAGACGGAGCCTGAAGTCAAGCCAGCTAGCCTTCGAATTGCATTTTCTATGCAAGTGCAAAGTAGATCAACGCTGCTTCAGTCAATCTCCGGGTTTTGTTTATGAATTAAACAATTGATTTACAAGCTTTCTAATTGCCCTCGTGGTGGCTCTAGTAACCTCCTTAGATCTACCCCTGTGATTGATTTACTGATTACCACTTTCTTGGCCTAAATCCCTGAACTGAACTACAAATTGTGACCCAGAATCCAATCAAAGTCTCGTCCCTAGTCCAGCGCACTGTCTGTTCTGTGAACTTCAAATGCAGCGCACTTCCTGAGTGTAGTAGGTGCGTTGCATTTCAGTTTCACTGTGTTACAGGTGCACTGATCAGACAAGGCCTTGTTCCTAAATTTTGGTTTCTGTGTTCACTCTTTTCAGCTCCATTCAGGAGTTTTGCTGCCTGTAATCAGTACACCTCTATTTGAAACCCCTTTCCTTGCGGTTATTCCGCCTCCATTGTGCAAAGAACTATAAATGTTTTTATGTGTTTTATGAGTCATTTTCGGTTCTCCTTTACAAATAAGTAGCGTAATTGTACTGTCATTTCTTGATTTGAAAGTGTCGCAAGTGTCGTTTTCAGTCATAGAAGAGAATCTGATTGTTCTTGATAGTCGATTACACTGTTACTCTTGTATTTGATCTAAATTAGTAGTTTTTCTAGTGTAGCAAGGAAGTTTTCAATTCCAAATCGCAAAGTGTTGTCATTGTCCTCATTTTGTTTTGTAAAGAAACTTGTTAGTAATTGTCGCTTTGGAAAATAATTCAGATTTGCGCTTAGCTTTCTTTTTATCATTCACACATTAAGAAGGCTGAAAACAAATACATGCACGTGCATTTGCATTTAGACTGTTTGTTGGTTTGATTTAGGACAGTGCACATAGTGTGTGCTCTATGCTCTTTGTTGAAAGAACGCCATCTCTCTTTCCTTAGTAGCTAGGATTTTCATTGCAGAAAGAAGATTAAAAGACTGTTTATCATCTTAGATTGCATTTTAGGAATTGTACATCTACATCACGCGGTGAACTTGAAAGGCAAATTTCTTAAGCAATATCAACTATAAAATAAATTTAATGAATCTAAAAATGCTTTGGAACCTAACGCACAACATTTAGAAGTCTAGGCTAGAGACATATTCCGGCGTCGTAAAGCCTGGTAACTGTTGTTTTCACTGTTGGTTGGGTGATTCCTCCACTTTGAGACAATAAGTGCCAGTACGGACTTGTGCTCCCATGTACCGTCGAGTATATTTTGGGAGACCACAATAGGCTTAATCCTTTATCCATAGGAAGCCGTGTCTGCCACCCTATCGATCGCAATGCACTGAACACAGCATTCGGGAAGGTTGACTGCCGTACCGTAAAAAGTATTCTGCAGTTTTGTGATTGGTTTGGTAATCCCTCTGTCTAGATTTCCAGAGGAGTCCCTTTCGTTCCTTTTCAGACTCCTTAACGGAAAAGGTCCATCTGAGCACTTGTCACTTCAAGCTCATTAAAAATCGAAGGCGACTAGAGTCATCTTTTGTTTTTTCTCGACTCTTAAAAATTGAAAAAACAAGTTGTGTCAAAGCGTCTAAAATTTATTTTAATTGGAATAACATCACTGTTCCCTTGTTGGTCTTAGAAGTTAGTCTCCCTGCATCGCAAGTTCTTGTAGAATCGCTGGGAAATCTTTTGGATAGACTAGATATGTCTGAACAACCGTCGACATCCAGGACTGTGTCATCCGATGCAGCAGTGGCAGAGCCTCTTGTTGCTACTCCAACGATGTTCGCCGGTATACCATCTGTCCCGACAAGTTATCAACAAGAAGCCAGAGTCCAATCAGGGACTGTTTCGATGACATGGTCAGTTCCTATTTCTTCATCCGGATTATCATCTGGTATTTCTTATGTTGAAACTCAACAAATTGATCCAATGTGTCTTCAAAGGCCAATCTACCCTTTATGTACTGGATTACCACCATATGGAGGGCAGTATGCCTTTTCATTGTTCCCTCCCGGAGAACAACCATATGGGAGTTTACAACAAAGTTCAGGTCAAATTGGAATTACATCCAACGGTTGGGTACCAATACTGCCTCAGCAACCAAGGGTTGTATATTCAATGCAACCAGTCCACCCTGTGTCGAATATTCCCACTATACCTGCTATGGTGACTGCATCGCAAGTACAAGCGCTACCTGTTGTATGTCAACACCAAGTTTCTCAGGTTGCAATACAACAGCCTCTTGTCTCAATGACTCAATCATAACCTCAGGTTAGTGCCTCCTTATCTGGAGTGACTCATGCTCAAACAAGTACTATGACTCCTCATCTTGGTCAATCATCCAGTATTGGGCAACGGCAAATGGTCTAACAACCATGGCTGATCCAATCTCAACAACCGCCATTCCAGCAATCATATCAAGGACCTGAGCAACAAGTCTTTGTAAGTAATGGGCAACTGCATTTCCAAAGCGGTTATCAACAACCATATTATAATGGTTATGCCCATCAACCTTATCAAAGTTACCAGAATCAAATACATTATGCTGGTATGCAAAGACCCACTGCTCAGGCGGTTCCACCTTATCCTGGGTACGCTTCGCCTAACCTGAATCAACAGTTTCCCTTTATGGCAACTCTAGAATTACCAGATTTAAACCGGCTGATGAATGATCCAATTTCTTATGCCCCTTGGTGGCCGACGATTCCGCATAAACTTCCGTTAGATATTCCTAAATTTAATGGAAATCCGGGTGAAGACCCGTTGAATCATGTGATGACCTTTCATCTATGGTGTTCATCTAACACTCTAAATGATGATTCGATTAGGCTTCGCCTTTTTCAACGAACTTTAACTGGTCCGGCAGCAAAATGGTATATTGAATTTCCTAGAGCTTCATTCGATAACTTCAGTACCCTAGCCACAACCTTTTTAAAACATTTTCAGTTACCCATAAGGTAAGAAACGGGAATAGAACTTATTACCAATTTCAAGCAGACAATGGCCACTCACATATCTGATCATATTCATGAGTGGTGACGTCATCGCAGAATGGTAAAAAAATATGTTCCTAATCAGCTGCTAGCTGAATGGTTTATTAAGTCATTATTACCTTCTATCACAGAAGATGTGGCAAAGGGAGGAGTTGTCACTGAAGAGTAGGTTATTGCTCGTGCACAATATCTAGACTTGATCTATACTCAGTCTGGCATGCTCTACGATAAAACACTTGATGCTCCTAGACCAGAATTTTTCGTTCCTCCCCCTCCTAAATCAAACAAAGACTCTCATGCCGGTGATGGCGTGATAGGTACGACAAGCATGAAATCGACAAAGGCTACATCTAAGAAAGCCCGTAAGATTTCTGATCAAAATTCAAATGAAGAACTTCTCGCCGCGGAGGTAAATGCCATGTCGACCGACAAGGGCAAACAACTGAAGCAACCAGGGGGGAAGAAGAAAAAGAAAGGGAGAAAAAAGAAGCAGGATGAGTCATCTCCTGAAAAACCTTCGGCAAACCCTTCTGGGCAAAGGAAACCCCCTGTGGGGTGTCAGATATGCGATGAGGATCATCGGACGAGAGATTGTCTACATAAAGCTGAAGTTAAGAAACTCTTTAAGAGTTCAAAAACCTCAGCAGTATTGACTGATCCATTTCCAAGCCTGGGAACCAAACAAATCAAAATGCTTCCCGATCCCAAGTGCTTATGTTGTCTATCTCAAAGAAGCAAAATGATGCTTTCATAAGGAATAAAGATTACGAGAATCCACAGCTGTCGAATAACAAGGCTAATGAACAACCTTGTAGTTCGAAAACAACTTTGACTGAAGTTGTGCCACCCATCATTCCTGAACCAATGATAAAGCCGCCAAAGGGAGTAGTACACAAATCGACATTTAATCCTCTTGCTAAAGTAGCACAGAATTATAATATAGTAGAGGACCTGGCCCAATTGCCGTCCGCTATGTCGACACTTGAGGTACCGCAAAATTTCCTCTCCCAAAAGCAGGATCTATTATCAGTAATAGGTGGGATTGACCCAACGGATTCCAATCTTGTATCCTTTAATCACAAAGGATATGATCCTCAGTTACCAGCTCAACTAGCTTTCCTTATTCAAGTGAAAGCCCTCAACAAAACTGTTCATCGAACAATTATTGATGAGGGGGCATCTACATGTATTATGTCGATGAGTTGCTGGAAAAATTTAGGCTCACCACCCTTGTCGCGATCGTCAATGATGTTAAAAGCATTTGATGGATGATCATACACTCCATATGGGATTTTAAGTAACTTGCAAGTTGAACTAGGGGGAAAAACAATAGAAATTGATGTTGAAGTAATCGAAGGAAACCTCGATTACAACATCCTACTGGGAAGGCCCTGGATATATGCCATGGCCACAGTTGTGTCGACCTACTTCAGGAAGATTGCATTTCCCTTTCAAGGAGGAATTACAATTGTCGACCAACAAACATTTCTCCCCAACAGTTCACAAGTTATGGGAAGCATTCCAATGATCCATGGAAGCAATCGTTCACTTCAAAATATTGGAGTAGGCCTCCTAAAAGACCCTGCCTTAATGGGTACTTTTGCCTTACCGCCTCCGAGTAATCTGGCGGAAGTGGCCACAGTGGAAACATGCAATATGAAATCTTCTATATCTAATGGATTTGGAAGATTCCTAAACATTTTGTCAGCATGGATCATCGCCATTTTAGAAATATTGTAGCAATCAATTTTCTTGGCCTGGGGGGCAAACCCAAATCAACGCTCATCGAGTATTTGGATAGATAGGTCTAAGGAATATGGTACCTCTTCAGATCCTTGGTCGCATGTACATTCTACAGACAAAGGAATCATTTAGTCAATGATGTTAGGAGAGGCACCATGGGAAGATTACCACCATCGTTCCCATCTCCCGGATTACAACGAAGATTATTCCAATGACCTTAATCATCCTTCATTTTTTGATTTTCTATCAAATACTGTAAATACGGTGGATTTCGAGGATGGTTCTTATCTCGTGTCAACCTCGTTAAAAAATGAAACAAGGAGTCATGAGGATAGTTCTTTTACTATGTCAACCTCATTAAAAAAAATGAAACAAATCCCTTTCCAAATCTCAAAGGTAAACCTTCATTCCAATCACCGAGTTGAATGCAATGAAGCTTGGGGGGCATGCACCTTGATTTTCATTATTATGCTGGGGGCATGCAAACTTATCACGAGTAGTGTTACTGCAGGGTTCAAGATCGTTAAAAAATAAACCCGCCTCGAGCAGTTTTAACGCGGAATTCAAGCTTGTTAAAAAATAAACATAAGCAATGAGCAAGTGTTTCCCCCAGCATTTAAGCTCATTAAAAAATGAACCAATTTCCAGTAAATAACCATCGTGAATGTATTACTTCAGCCTTTGAAGCCTTGGTCGTGTTCTCATCATCACCTCCACTCTGTATTGGCTGATCATTCACCTCCACTTGATTGTTTACCCCTTTTGAGGAACAGCTGCGAAGAGTGATCTTGTTAGCCATCCTTGTGACACTGCCGTGATTGGAAAATTCCAAACCTTACCTGGAATCAGCTGCTACCCGAATCTATCACTCGTTCCTCAAAAAACGAGTCTCCTTTAAGCTCTTTTCAACTGACTCGTAAAATATGAAAAGATTGCCAAGCTATTGGCCTCTCCAGCTCGTTAAAGTGACCATAAGTGCTATCCCTCCTTTAGATTTTAATCTTTTTGGACCTGAGGGATTATTACACAAAAAGATCGAGCACTTGTCTTGTTCGGCTCGTTAAAATTACCAAAAATTCATCCCTTTCGTATTATTTAATACTTTTTTGGACTTAAGGGATTAGATGACGAAAAAGGATTTTGGAGTTTCCTTTAAGTTCCTTTTCAGACTCTCTAAAATTGAAAAGGACCGAGTTATCTTTGTCATTAAACTCGTTAAAACCTAATAGCGACAAACTTGTCCATAACAGACAAGAACGAGTTTCACTATCGCTAGGCTCGTTAAAACATAGCGATGGGTTTGCCTGAAGGGAAAATTATAGAACAAGCATATGTTATCCTCCTCAAGCTTGACAAAAATAAAGAGGTACTGGTCAGCAATGACTGGGGAAAAATTGGGAAGAAAACTTGAAGAAACTTTGTTGGTAGCAAGTCGCTCTTGAACATGACACTTTCACTCCGCATCCGAGTCGGGTTGGGTTGTTCCATTCACTGGTCACATCACCATGGTTCCATCACACCATCCACATTTGGGGTTAATGCTACCAATCCATCATGTCAGTGTCGCCGATATGTTCAAGAGAAGTCGCTCAGAGAATTCACCTGTGTCTCACCCACTATAATACATTTTCGCTCCATTCTTTCATGACCGCCACCCTAAACCGTATATCACCAGATTGTTTTCACCTCCATTAAAATCATTTGCTCCATTCCGTGTCATTGATGTGGGATTCACTAAGGCCCTCCTATGACAGATCGCTTCTTGTCGACATCAGCTCATTATCCAAGAAGTCGATCTAGGAACACCCCTTTCAGTACTTTAAAGCTTGCATGCCTCAATGGCAAGTTTCTCACTTCCGGCGACAGGTTTACATCAATGGCCTTCAACCGAAAGATTTTACGTGGTGTTCGACGCCAAGTCCCTTATTCACACCACGTGAATTGTACTGCAGTACCTTGAGGATCATTATCATTATCGGTGATTCCTCTCGCACCTGTTAACAGCTTACATCATTGGATGGTAATCAGGCGATGTCTTTCCATGTTCGACTCCAGAACATCCCTCACATGGATCGACTTGTACTTTGAGTGAAGATCGAATGAGATTGAAGACCCCGGATCTAGTTTCATCCATCCAGGCTGTGATATAATTTCAGGAAAATAAATACATCAAATGTACATCATTGCTGCACAGATAATCATCCAATCTAAGGGATGATGGCTCTATCAGAAACATCAGTCTACACTCAGACGATTGTCTGTCCTATGTACATGAAAATGAATTTATAAAGCTGAGCATGGGAATGCCCACCTCAGCTAGATCATGAAAATAAAATGAAGATAATGTATTGTATTGTATCTTATTATAGGTCGCCTCCCAGCTCGAAAAAACTTCGGATCCTCATGATAAAGCATTTCACCCGACATCAAAAGATTAACGACCTCATGCTTTAGGGGGCAACTGTTATAGACATTTTTGGGCACTGCAACCCCAAGCATAAATGTCCATAAACCAAGGGCTCCTAAGTCCCTAAAGGTGTTGTTCCAACCCCTAGAAGAACAAGGTCAACTAATTACAGCATCTCCCAGAAGTTCTCCATGAAAAACTACTCAGAACTGGTCAAAACTAGACCATTTCACCTGCTCCATAGGCAAAGTGTGTTGCATCCCACCTAAATACACACAGTAGGTGCATTGCATGTCAAAAAGCCCTTCTATGGGGTGCGATGGGCGAGAAGGGACAAATGGCAAGGTCAATCCGCAAAGTGGAGAAGCATGGAATCTTCCAGAAACTTCTCCTGTGACACTTGCCTCTCTGAATTCAACCAGGGATGAGTAAGAGATCATCAATCTCCAAGTGGAATCAAGAACTATCAGAGGGAGGACACTAATCAAATCTCAAAAGTTGACTCACCTCCCTTGCAGACATCTATATATGGATCCCTCATCCCAGAGATCCAGAGGCTGGAATTTTGTATCTTGTAAGGAAGTGCTGTTGGTTTCTTGAGGCAATATCATAGTGTTGGGTGATCTAAGATTTTCGTGAGGTGAAGAAGGGCTTACTTGCTGAGAGGATGATGCTGGGTCAGAGCAATCAGTTGTAATTCTCTTGGCTCTTTCTTGATTATCAATAAAGCTATTCAAGTTTTCCTCCATACACTTGTGTGATTGATGTTTTATGCATTTGTGTGGTTAATATACATCTGATCCTATATTGCTTATGATAATAGATCTATGTTCTCGTATAGTGTTATGCTGCTTTGATTCTACAGGTACACTGTGAAGCTGGGTACACAAGAAAGCAAGTAGCAAAGGACTATCAGAAGAGAGAGGAATTGAGCAAGGAACCAAGCGCAAGACAAAGGTTGGTCTCCTTTATTCTTCTCTCATCTATCTCTCATAAAGGAAAACTAAAGTAGTTTTAGTTAGTTTGTTTCTAAGGTAGCTACCAGCCTTAGTGGGATTAGCAGCTCTGCATAGACACTAATCCCGATAACACTAGGAACATGACTGAACGTAATGATTTCAAATTCACGTACCAACAACTTAACTCGTAGGTATTTTCTAAATAGGACTTGGTTATGCACATGATACACACCATTCAATTGCATGACAAGTAGCAATGAATCTAAATGAACATGAAGATGAAGGACGTGATGAGCAAGGGCATCGACTAACAAACCTATCACTGCATCATATCCGGCCTAGTTAACGGTGACAGATCCAATGCACACACTGTTCGAAAGGACTAATGTATGCAAGGGGTTAAAAATGGCCCAGGCTGCCGAGGCTAGATTCCTAGAGAAGCAACTCGCACCGTCGGCATGACCGATATATGGTGTGGATGATGGATCCATATGAAAGGTGAAAAATACAACAGATGAGATGATGCAATATACCTATCCTCATGGTAGAAATAAAGACACACAAATCAAAGGGATGTGTTATGAGAAAAATTTCTTGAGGTAGAGTGCATGGGGATAATTAGGAAGGAGATGGCCTTGAAAATCCTCTAATGAAATGCCCCCTTAATTAAGTGTAGGGGTAATCAGGGGTAGATATAGCTTCCATGGTGTGCTCATCAGGCTGAGAGATGGATGGATGCGAGGAAGACTGACTACATTACGCGATGGCCTTACCTTGTGCATCAACCTGAGAAAGAAGGTATACACATCATTTGGAATGGTAGATGACAGGCTAGTAGATGGAGGATCTACAGATGTTGAGACCTGGGATTCTGTCGAAAGAGGTTTGATAGAAGCGCACACAGAAACTTTAGAAAGGTTTGTCTACAAGGAACTCAAGGATGACGATAGGTAAAGGATGGGGCCTGTGGTGTCTGCCATCTCGACATTGGGGGGAGGGATCAAAATAGTGGGGCTAGAGTCTCCCTATTCTGGTTAACTAGTGGTACCAGAATCCATGGGTAGAGGAGTAGATGATCCACTACAAGTGGCCTCATATTCCCAAATCACACCAAGGCAATCACGAAATTTATCGAGACGAGGGAAATAATGGGAATAGTGACCATGAACATCACATAGGGCCCAAGGGTGGTTTGTGCACGGATTTTTGAGTTTCTTAGGTGGGACTGGTAAGTTAACATGGACTTTTGGGATATTTGACTCAAGGAACGCTTCGTGAACCAAAGGTTTGAATTGAGGAAGTTCAGGACAATTTTTGGTGTTGTGTCCAACAACTTGACACAAAGCGCATGCGGGTGTTGGCTTTAGGGGCTTAGGGGCTGGAGGAGCTTGGGAAGCCTTGTCCTTAGGTTCTTTCCTCTTAGCTTTGCCCCCCTGTCTGGATGTTTCCGCAACAGGAGCTGGTTCCTATTGAGGTTGTGAAGCAGCGACAGGGGTCATGGGGACCGATTTGACCGGGGTCAAAGCATGATAAGGTCTTAGCTGACTAGGTGTAATTCTTGCAGGGGGATTGATATACCATACTAGGATCCCGAGATTCATGTTAGGAAGGACCAGAAAATCCATGAGAGAGATAAAAAATACTCCCAGAGGGGGGAATAAGAAAGGTATCTGGCCTGTAGGGTAATGTCCCACGGAATAGCTCTTGGATGGTTGAGACCTGGAGGAACAGTTCCTGGTGGAAACATGGGAGAGGCACCCACAAATGGAGGAGGTCCTGGATGGGTGGATCCATAGGGCTCGGCTAGAAGGGAAACAATGGGATGCGGAGGAGTTGGCTATTGATCAGGTGTATCGGATTGTTTAAGGGCAGCTCATGATGCTTGTAATATGCACACACTCATAGAAGTAGGTTTTGAAATGGGATGGGGGGGACCAGGGAAAGTATGCAACAATGAGAAATCTTTATAGACTATAGATGAGACACTGGAGGAAGGAGTTGAAGACTGATTGTCAGACATTGATGAGATAATGGACTCGGGGGAGGTCACGAATGTCGGCTCGTAGTAAGTCCACTGATCTATGGTGATGATATTCCCTTCATGGGAGAAGTACATCTTGCGGAAAATCGCAGATGCGATGGTTTCCATGGCATATGTGTAACTATGACCTAAGAGGATGTTGTAATCCAAAGGGGCATCAATGACTTCAATGTCAACATGGACAGTCTTGCCCACAAGAGTCACTGGATAATTGCGGTACATGCCAAGGGGCTGGGAGGAGTGTCTGTCCCAAGCACGCAAAGTTATGGTGGAAGGGGACAACTCATGTGACTTGAGTTGTTTTCAAACAACAATGGACATCACACAGGTGGATGCACCTTCTTCAATAATGCATCTGGACATGATGGCATTACGGACTCTAACTGGTATTTGGAAAGCAAGAGAGGAAGGAAATGGGGGATTTTTTGATGTATCAACCGGGAAGAAAATCAAACAATCGTCAGAAGGATCTACTGCACCCAAGGAAGTTAGTAGATCTTTCTTTTGGGATGGGCAAAATTGGAGGACTTCCAGCATTGACATGGAAGTGGGTGATTGTGCCAAGTCATCTACTATACTGTATGTATGGGCAGCTCTGTTAGAAGCCGCATTATGGCGTAATGGTACCTTTGGGATCTTAGGAATGACCTCACCTTTATGTTGATGGATCTGTAAAGGATCATTTGGTGTCGTAAGAGGCTCAACAAATACTTTGGTTTTGGACTCGGTAGCTGACGAAGTTGACGTCTTGTCATATTGATGTGACTGAGTTTGTAGGTTGATATTAGAGGGGTTAACCTCATCAGAGTTCATCATAAGAATCTGATAGTCACCAAGACTAGAAGGTTGGAGGAGATGGGCTGTGTGACTTGGCTAAGGTTGAGCAACAACAAATCCTTGCTGAGGGGAAGGATTGGTGAGCACTGTCGGTTGAGATGGCGTAGGATTATGAGGTGATTGTTGACCTCTAGAAGCTACTTGAGCTTCCCACATTTGGCGCATTTGGGGTAAGAGAGGACACTCATGTGTATAATGACCATGTACACCACAACATGCACAAGGCTTGTTCATATGAATAGCCTTGTTCTTCTTGGGTTGGCTGCCCTGTTGCTGGTTGTTGGTGTTAGGCTGGTTCCCCTAGGGTTCACTAGGCTGGTTACCTTGGTTACCCTTGTTACCCTTCCCCTTATTCTTTTTCTTCGAATTTTGGGGATTGGTAGCACTCTGTTGTGCAAACACTTGACCCTGAGGGGGCGGTGGCTGCTGGGGCTGAGGATGCATGGGAGGCTGCGGTGCTAATGCTTGAGGGGATGGAGCACTTGGCTGTGCATAAGAAGGAGAAACAGTTTGGTAGACGGGTTGGGGCCCTGGAAACATGTTGCTAGGAGGAGGGGCATAAGTGTTTGAGGAACTGGTGCTCGCTTGTGGGTGGCCATAACACTACTGAGTATATGGCGAAGAGTGTGACAGGGATCCAATGATACCATCGGCAGCTTGAGATGCCCCTGGTGCATTGGCACTTCCAAGAAGAGGGAGGTCTAGAATGACGGTATAGAATAACTGGATTGAGCATAAATCACGTCATATCTCAAAGCGGTTTGGAGAGCTTCTTCCTTGGTCTAAGGAAAATGGGACATGGAATCTTTCCCAATGGGGGATAAAAGGCTCCTAAGAAACCAATCTATATAGACCCAGTCTTCGAAAGGCGGAGCACGACATGTGCTCCTCCTTCGATACCACTCTTGAACATGGTCAGAAAGGTGAGTGGCGGAGGACTGACGGAATGTGGTCAATAGCTCCGTACCAATGTCGTATTGGAGAGGTAACTAGAAATATGAAAGGAACGCTTTAGCAAGTGTCACGAAACCAGAATGAGATGTGGAGGGCTGATCTACATACCATTTTGCAGGGTCTCCAATGAGCATGCGTTGGAAGAGCTGAAGATGAATGGAGTCATGGGTTATGGAGTTGGATGAACACCACATGTGGAAGGATCGAACATGGTTGGTAGGATCCTCTCCAAGATTACCCTCAAACTTTGGGATGTTTGAAGTAAGCTTAGTTGGCATAGAGGGTCAACCAACATCATGGTGTATGGGGTCGTTTATCAACTGGTTAAAATTCGGTAGACTTAACCCAGCCATAAATGGGATCATGGGGGTTGCTGAAACAGTTCCTGAGACTGTTCCGATTGATGTGACCACCGGGATAGAACCAGAGCCAACACCAAATTGGGTTCCTACACCAACTATGGGTCCAGACATGGTGACGATATGCGATGAAGGAGGTTTGGAATCAAATGAGGAATCAGAAGGACCATGAGAAGAGTCGGCGTGAGGACTCAGAGTGCTATGAACTTGAACTCAAAGGGGAGGGGTAATACACCCAAGAGGAAACTGGGGGTGAAGGCCTAATAGTCTCTGTGACAAACGCCTTGGTGGCATAATGATGGTATGACACACGGATCATGGAAATGGTGAAGGGAGATCAATAATATATATTTGTCTTGATGTGGGGAGATAAATTTGTTATTTTAGGTCTTGGCTTGGCAATGTAAACCAAGAACCCTTCGCTTAAGGTGTGCTTGTGTGTGCAAGTATATTAAGTGATTAAGCCCAGATCGTGTTTGTAAAAAAGAAAAAATCTTGCTGAAAATAAACTGAAATTAATACCACAAAATGAACAGAAAAAAATTTAACTAAACCCCACCCAAACTGGGTTTGCAAAAAATGTGCTGGTTGGTGGCTAAACCGATCGAAATACACTGAAACGGTCAAGATATCTAAGTGTCAGTGTGACTGGGATCAAGTGATACTAAGCTACTAGAAAGTCGTGCAACAACAAAAAAAAACCAGAGAGGAAGATTGCTGCAAAAAGATAGGGAGTGTACCACCTAGGGAAACCAATGGGACCGCAAGTTAAACGACCAAACGAGTTTAAATGTGAAACTATGGATGGTAACAACCTATCTTAACAGATCTGAAACAAAAGGGTACAAATATGGAAAATGTGGCTGAAAGTGCTGTAGAAACTCAGACTACTCACTCAGCTAAACTCCTCCTCGAAAGGTGGAAGCGTAATAGAAGCCCTAAGGGAAGCTAAATTTGACTTCAACAAGTAAATTAGAGTGGATCAAGGCCTAAGAAGGATGAGACAAAGGTTAGACAACCCAGCAGAAAACTCTCTGCAAAACCCCGAAATAGATCTGAGAAAAACCCTTAAACCCAGAAATCGCAGGTACTGACTTGTTTCTCTGTGGGGATCGCACTTTTTAGGCTGTTTAGTGCGTTATGGCCTCCAGATCGCACTTTTTGGGCCAAAAGGTGTGATCTCTTCTCCATGGATCTCGGTAAAAAAATCTCGGAAAATAGTTCCGCCTTTGTCACGGCTAGTTTCTGTGACCTGCGGAAAAGACCAGAAAGCTTGTGGAAGTTAGAAATTTATCAGATCTAGGGTTAAAAAACTAGGAAACATTAATAGAATTGAAAAAAGAAGAAACCCTAAGCTAAAAACCGAAGGTAACCCAGGGTTCTGGATCTGAAGTATAAAACCTAGTGGAGTCGCCAATTTTGTTGTAGTGTTTTCTTCTCAAAGATGTACGAAAAGAACCTACTTAAGATTGTGGATGAAAAATAATATCAACAATATAAATGGCTGCTAAACATGTAGATCTGCAGCAACTGATAGAAACAAAACCTACCAAAGTCTGGATCTATGCAACAATCATAGTTAAACAACAAAAAGAAAGAGTAATAACTCCAATCATCCAATGGAAACCAAATATAAACAATAATTTTATTATAACACTTGTGAAGGGAACAAATATATATTACCGGCCCCACTCTATGGGATGGGTTCTTGGCTATCCTCAAATGTCTTCAGGTTGTGTAGAGTCTCTCTCCTCTATAATGTGAAAACCCAGCAAAAATATGGTGTGCGACAATGAAAATAATCAGAGATACAACAGTGAGTGCAACAGTGAAAATAATCAAAAGTGAATAATGAATGGAAAACACTTCTATTTATAACAAAATATTGAGTTATCCTCGAATAATGAGTAATAATAAAATATTATTGATCCCATTGTTGGAATAACCACTTGGAATATTTTATTATATTTGGTTAGGAGGGAAAAAATATTTAAAATTTTATTTAGAAATAATAAATAAATAAATGATTTATTTATCATCTCAAGGAATTAGTTAAGGAATAATAAACATATAAGGATTTATTTAGTTATTCCTAAGGGATTTAGTCAAATTTAACAAAGAATAATAATTAATTAGTGTTTAATTAATTATTCTTAGAGAAAAATAAGATAAATAATGATTTATCTGTTTATTTTTCATGATTGGGTCAAATATGACAAGGAATAATAATAAAACAATGGTTTAATTAATTATTCCTAGAAGAAAGTCAAATAAATAGTGATTTATTTAATTATTCTTCATGGGTTTAACTATAAATTACTTTAAAAATGTGGTTTATTAAGTAATTTCTCACAGTGAAAGCCAATTTTACTATGATAAAATTGACCTTACATGGTGTACTTAGATCCATCTAGTAAATTAGGCTAGATGATCAATTTTTTGGTGATAACATTAATAATTCTCTTCTAAAATTAACTAGATTTTTGAATCTTAGCCACCCTATTTTTTTGATAAAGTAATATGCTTCCAAGTAATAAGAGGAGACCCAAAGTATTTTGTAGATCCTTTCATGAGATAATTGAAAATAATTTTTCAAATTTGTTTAAAAATACATTTTAAATCAACCTTAGAAGGTGCCAATATACTAGGATCATTGCAAGGACATACTGTATACCTCCCTTCCCTATATGGCCTAATGGAACTAAAATTTGAACATTTGTTTATGTAAGGAAAAATCTAAAATGACGATTCAAATAATCATATAAAACAATCGATCACAAAGGTTCAAAAATCGAGTAAATTATCTCATTCTTGTATTGTTGTGACTGTGCCGAGAGGCGCTCTCCATCCTAGTATGGAAGAGATGTTGTAATGTTATGTAAACATTTTGACTCAGCCAATCACCAACCGTTTTGGGACTCCAATTTTAGAAAACCCATGATATTCTTCTTTAATGTAACCTATTAAAATTAAAAATTGATAACTAACTAATGCTTATAAATATTGTTATGGTAGTTCAGGTAAAATTGAGGTCATAGAGTCAATTTACTATTATCGATTTTTGGGCTCTAGTTTTAACAATCCATGGTTTTTCCAATGGTACTCCTTTTTAATTTTCCTTTGGGCCATGAATGATCATTGAAATAAAAGAATGTATAGATATAAAACACCATCCTAGATTCATCTTAACTCTAGATCTATTAAGCATCGAGAGGGATCAAATCTCTCAAGGTGCAAACTTTTCCTCAAGTTTTGCACTCAAAAAAGAGGTTTGCACCTTAGAGATTTCTTTGGATCTATCAAGCCTAGAGAGGGATCTAATCTCTCAAGGTGCAAACTTTTCCTCAAGTTTCGCACTCAAAAAAAGAGGTTTGCACCTTGAGAGATTTGATCCCTCTAGACGCTTAATAGATATGGAGTTAAGATGGATCTAGGGTGGTTGTAATGAAATGAATTAAGATCATGCATATTTAAGACTTTTTACTATATTTAATGATAAATATTTATAAAAAATATTTAATTATAAATATTTATGATTTTTTATAAAAAAATATTAGATTCTAAATTTTTTTAATGGACACTTAAATCATTTGTGAAAGTATAATATTAATGAAAGTAAAATTGGTTAAATAAATTAAATGCTTATTAAAAATAATAAAATAATTGAAAAATAAAAATAATAATTAAATGGTAGTTTAATCTTTGTTAGAGAATATATAACAAATAATTAAGCTTTATATATATAAGTAAATAGTGTTCTTTGTTAGAAGATAATTAAAATAAGAAAAATATGATTTTCTTATAAAATTTAAAAATAAGGATTGAACCATTTATCCTAAAAGCAAAAGGAGGTTTAAACTTTCTAAAACTCAAATTCATATGAGCATTTATCTAATGTAAATTAAATATCTACCGTTTTATGATACTAGAGTCTGGTCACCTTTGTGATATTAAGAGGGTTGAAGATGAACATAATTTTCTCTTTAACTTCCTAGCTCTTACTCACATTCATTCTAATTTTCAAAATCTGGCCACATTACCAACATTTTTGACTTTTTAAGTCATCAAAACTATATATTTAGGAATGCTTCTCTCCCTTCTTTTCGACTATAGAAATAAAATATTAAAGAATCTCAACTAATATCTTATTTTCTTAAGATCTGATAGACCATATTGGTCTTAGTGGATGTTAAACAACATCATCATCGTCATTATATATATTCTTAGTAATTAATATTACAATTGATAAAAACTAAAATAAATATATATCAAATATTATGTTAATAATAAGTATATATAATATTATTATATTTATATTATAGTGATTAATATATATAATAAAGTCTAAAAAAATCCATAAGATTATAATTTTAAATTCATGAAGAAAAACCACTCAAACATTTTTTAGTTTTTCCTATAAAATTTTCCTTGTTCATCCCATTTCAAATTATTGTTTTTTAATTAATTAATTTTTTCTTTTAATCCAGCATTGCAAATAAGATTTCAACTTCTTTCACCAATAAAATGATATAATTTTTTTTAATATATTACAAAAATAAAATAATATTTATTTAATATTTTACTTTTTCAACAAAAATAAATTCAATTGGTTGATTGGTTGAGATTTTTTATTAAAGTACCTCGCCAATAGAAGATCAGGGGGTCTATTCTCCTCAACGTCCTTAGATTTCCCAAATTTTCTTCATAAAAAAAATAAAAATAAACACTAAATATTTTTTTTTTAATTTAAATACAATTTAAGACAATATTAAAGCAATACTCAACCTACCCATTCCACCATCACAAAGAGAAGTACAAATTTTCCTAAGTCGTTCTCATTACTGACATCATTTTATTAAATATTTTTTAAAGATATCCCGTGCATTATTTGGTTTACTTAACAAAAACATTGAGTTTTTGTGGACAAGAAGCTGCTAGCATGGCTTTGAGGAACTAAATTATGAAGTGTCACAAGATCCTATTATGAGAGGGCCCAATTTGTTGATTTTTGGTAGCATAGGATGTGATATAGCCATGAAAATTGGTGGAGAGGCTAAGGCACATGAGATCTCCAAGACCCAGAAATAGTTTGGGGGAATTCCACCCAGATGGAGAGATATTAAAATAATTAATATTTTTAATGAGACCCCAGGTCTAAAGTTAGGAAAAATAAAATATTTAATGTGTATTAATATAATATGGGTGAGAAAGTTCTAAATAACAAGGATCAAGCCAAATCTAATCTTAGTCATTGATTAGGGACTTAATCTCGATCGTTGAATCATCAACAAGAAAAGTATAAGAGGAGGCTTGAGGGTCAGTTGGAAATACACCAAGTTGATAAGTCAATTCAATTTTTTGGGGGAGGGTTTGCTGAGAAATCGAGGTAGTGATCTTTTGTAGCGAGGGGTGGTTCGGCAGGAGGTTGAGAATAAATATCAGAGAGGTAGAGAAAGTGCCAAAGAGACAGCACATAGCCTAGGAAGGCTGACACAAAAATCGCAGAGGCTAACATTGATAACACAGAGGGCTGCAGAGCTGACACTGGGCTAAAGAGGCTGCACTGAGGTGATTTCGTGGGGCATACTGAGAGCTGGTTAGCTGACATAGAGCAGTAGGAGGGCGACACAGTCCCTGGAGGGTGACACAGTTCTAGAAGATAGCTTGGAGCAGCTTTCGTTTTCCAGCTAAGGAATAATCGAAGTTATTGTGGGGCTATTCATCCGGTTGCTGATTAGATTGAATATCTGTCTCCGAAGAAAGGTACTATTGTTGAGGATAATCTTTGAAGGGCAAGCCATTTCTAACACCATAGTTGTATTCAGAAATATGCATAATAATAAAACCCTCATATTTGTTGCACCGATTTTCATGCATTGGGTTTTTCCAAGGACGATTATCCAAAAATAACTGTGTCCCTTGTGTTGTCTTAGTTATTTCAGTTGTTGATCTGTATATGTGTGAAGGATGCATTTGTGTTTATTTCAGTATTTATATTAATACATAACTTGTTAATGGAACGAACAAGTAGGAAATAATAAACCATATAATGCAGTAGGGATTTATGATGTGGAAAACTTAGAAATTTCCACATGGTATTAGAGCATTGCATATCATAGGAGGACTGAAGGTACCAGCAGTAATCTAAAATTTGTAGTAGTAGCAGCTGTTCCGAGAGACATCATTGTTCTAGAGCATAACCAGTTAGAGAAGAAGTGACACAAAGCCTACATCATCATTTCGAGCCAAAGGAAAGGCCACTGCAGAGGTAGAGAGAGGCAAAAGAGGCTCATGAAGAGCCACGTCATCCTGTTCAGCCAGGTAGGATTGACGTAGTTGGACAGAGGGGCAGATTTAGCCTTTGACGGGAAGCGCAGAGCCTGAGAGGCTCAGTTTCTTCAATTTTTAGGGTTTGGGGAGCTGTGGGCAGATTGTGATTTGAGGAGCTAGTGGGATGATGTTTCTATCGATACAGAACAATGTCTAAGGAAATAGAACCAAGGTAGAGGGAGTCACTACCTCGACGGATTTCTAGCTAATGAATCCAGATCCAAGTTGCAGTTGCAAGGAGGATTGGAGAGGAGCAGTTCAACAACTAGCCAGAGGATTTCCAGGAGGGAAATAAGGACTTAGAGGGAGATTTCTAGGAGGGGAGTCAAGACTTAGAGGGAGTGCAGAAGAGGAGCTGAAATGGAAGTGAACGGACTGAGGGATCACGACAGGTTGGATGGGGCTTCCAACTTTGTCATCTGGAAGGCGAGGATCCTGGCAATTCTAGATCGACATCGCATCAAGGAATTTGCCTTGAAAGTAGTGGTTATCCCAATTGATCTAGCTGAGAATGAGAAGTATGAGGAGGCAATGGAGAGGGTGAAGTTCATGATCCTAGACGGGGTCAAAGATCATGTGATACCACATATTTCTGAGAAGAACACAACAAAGGAGATGTGGGACACCCTGACCACCTTATACTAGGGCTCTTCCGTGCAGTGGAAGATGCTATTGGAGAATCAACTGAGATCATATCTGAAGTAGAATGGAGAGCATTTAGATCTATTCCTCCTCAGGTTGTAGGAGATTCGCTACCAGCTTACTTCTGTGGGGTCTACACCAGATCCAGAGTTTATGGTCAGGACTGCCCTGAATGCAATCTCTGAGGAGTGGGAGACATTTGTCCAAAGTATTTTGGGTAGGGATACTCTTCCTGGTTGGGAGGAGATGTGAGAAGCTCTTCAACAAGAATAGATCTAGAGGATTACCAAGGCGGGGAGTAGTGGTAAAGGAGCTCGAGTCAAGAAAGAGGAGGAGGAGGATGCGGCTCTAGCATCTACAGGACATCAAGGGAAGATGAAGAAAAATGACATCTCCAAGGTTAAGTGCTTCCATTGTGGGGAGATGAGGCATTATGCATCCCAGTGTCCCAAGAAGAAAACAAGGGAGAGGCTTCCGATTCAAATGCAGCTCCAACTAAGGCGGAGAAAGAGGTTGAGACTGATGACAATTGTGCCATGAGTGATCATGCACCTTTAGAGAAGAGGTGGGGTGACATCGAGTTGTAGTAAGAAGTTCTACATGCAGGGGCAGGATCCTTGAGGTACCCAAAATCTTGGATCACAGCTGGCTATGGGATCCCTTAACAATAGTAGCATGATGACAGGTGTCGGGTGGAGCAAAGTTTGGTAGAGCGGCAAGGAAGTGCTAGAGGGAAAAAGTCTGTAGCAGCGCAACAGAGGTTGCAGCAATGCAAGAGGCACAAAGGTGTTTGTAGTAGCACAGTGCCAACAAAGGGATCACAAGATAGTAGCAAAGGTAGCTTCAACATCACGAGGCTTCCATACTAACTGGGATGTCAGTATTTGGGAGAAGTTGTTTACTTACTTCTCAGTAACTAAGTTGCAGTGCATGAGTTAGAAGTGGTAATGTTATGGGAAGCATGTTGTAACATGTTGAAAGGGAGATGTAGTACATATGTGGAAGTGGAAGTGGCAATGTCATGGGAAGCAATACAGGAAGCAACAGTGCAGAGGATGTGAGGCAGTATGTCAAGCATCAACACAGGTACCGATGTGGACGATCAGTGTAATGTTTCTATGGTGAAGCATTACTAGAGCACATTCCTAGCTAAGAGGGAGTGATTATTTTTGGTAGCATCGGATGTACTCTAGCCATGAAAATTGGTGGAGAGGCTAAGGCACATGAGATCTCCAAGACCCAAAATTTGTTTGGGAAACTTCCACCCAGATGGAGAGATATTAAAATAATTAATATTTGTAATGAGACCCTAAGTCTAAACTTAGGAAAATTAAAATATTAATGTGTATTAATATAATATGGGTGAGAAAGTTATAAATAACAAGGATCAAGCCAATTCTAATATTAGCCATTGATTAGGGACTTAATCTTGGCCATTAAATCGTCAACAGGAAAAGTATAAGAGGAGGCTTGAGGGTTAGTTGGAAATAAACCAAGTTGATCAATCAAATCGATTTTTTGGGGCAGGGTTTGTTGAAAAATCGAGTTAGTGATCTGTCGCAGCGAGGGGTAGTTTGACAGGAGACCGAGAATACATATCAAAGAGGCAGAGAAAGTGCCAATGAGACAGCGCAGAGCCTAGGAAGGATGACGCAGAGGAAACAAAGGTAGACACAAAGGTAGCAAGGGTTGACGTAGAGGCTAAAGAGGCTAGTGCAGAGGATGTAGAGGGCCAAGAGGATGTTGCAGAAGCTACAGAGGATTATGCAGGCAGTGCAAAGGGCTGTAGAGTTGACACTGGGTTGAAGAGGTTGCGCTGAGGTGATTTCGTGGGGCATACTGAGATTTGGTTAGCTGACACAGAGCCATAGGAGGGTGACACAGTCCCTAGAAGGTGATGCAGTTCTAGAAGATAGCTTGGAGCATCTTTCGCTGTCCAGTTAAGGAATAATCGAAGTTATTGTGGGGCTATTCATCCGGTTACTGATTAGCTAGAATATTTATCTCCGAGAAAGGTACTGTTGCTGTAATCTCTAAAGGGTGAGCCATTTCTGGCATCCTAGTTGTATTCAGAAATATGCATAATAATAAAGCCCTCATATTTGTTGCACAGGTTTTCCCACATTGGGTTTTTACGGGGACGATTGTCCAAAAATAACAGTGTCCCTTGTGTTGTCGCAATTATTTCAATTGTTGATATGTATGTGTGAAGGTTTCATTTGTGTTTATTTAGGTATTTATATTAATAAATAACTTGTTAATGGAAATAACAAGTAGGAGATAATAAACCAGATAATGCAGTAGGGATTTCTGATGTGGCATAATTCTAAAATTCCACCCAATTGGACCCTCCCCTTTCACATCTCTATAGATGAATCAAATACTACCATTGGAGTTTCCTTAGGGAAACAAGAAGAGAATGATCTATACATTATGTGATTTATCAACAAAAACCCCTCACTAGCATAATTGGATGACACAATGACAAAAAAGAATTCCTTGCCATTATTCATGCAATAAATAAATTTAGACATTATAGTATATGATATATGGTATTCTTACATAATGATTATGGTGCTACTAAATACTTACTGAACAAAGCAATCACTAATGGAAAAGTTACTAGATGGTTTCTTTTATTGCAGGAGTTTGATATTACCATCTTAAATAAACCTAGAAAGGATAATGTAGTCATTGATTTTCTTTCTAGATTGACATCTAATGAAAATGAGCCTTTAGTAAAACATTTATTTCCTGACAAACATCTTTTCAAAATATTTACTAACTCTCCATGGTTCACAAATATTTCTAACTACTTGGTTGGAGACAAGCTTCTACATCACTTGAATCCAAAAGAGTGACAGAGGAATATTAGACAAAGTGGAATATACTCATGGATCGATGGTTTTATTTTATACATCCCTAGTGAAAATTCCATGTAATAAAGTTAAAAACAATGACCACGGAAATTTATGGCTAAGGAAATTGGCAAAGGAATTAAAAGGCATTTTTGGCACATTTATGTATGAAAATAATGGAAATTAGGAGAAAAGGGAGGTGAAAGGTCACAGGTTTCATGTGAGGAGGAAAATGAAGGAAAATAATGGAAAATGAAGAAAATAGAGGCCTCATTCATAAACAGGCTTCTGAGGATCAGTTGGTAGCCTTTTGTCAGTTCAGTATTGGATCCCTCTCATTATTCTATCTCTATCTCTCATACTCTTGGATACTTAGAGTTTTCTTGGAGCACTCTTGGTGGGTGTGGCATACTTGGATTCTTGGAGCAAGGAAAAGGAATAGAAGGAAATCACAAGAAGGCATCGACATCAGCAACTACATCATATTTTCTTGCACGTACCGAGTTGCATGTACGATTTTTTCACTAGTTTTGGCATGCATGGCATATGCATGTGGCTTATTGGTTGTGATCTGTCATTGGCATGGAGAATTGCCTGGATTGACAATCGATTTCCTAGCCTTTCCATATCTTGGATAGCCATGTTGATTATGGGTTTGATTTCATTTTTTCTTTTGGTTGTTTCTCATGTTTCCCTATATTGGATTGAGTTATTAGTCCTAGAAGCCATAGTTGAACAAATGCTCTGGAAGCCCTGTAACAACTTGGATTGAGTTACTAGTCCTGGAAGCCCTGGTTGGACAAACGCTCTAGAATCCCTTGGTGGGTTGAGTCGTGGAAGCCTTGGTTGGAAAAACATTCTGGAAGCCCTGTATAAGATGTGGGTTGAGTTACTAGTTCTGGAAGCCTCGGTTGGACAAATGCTTTGGAAGCCCTGGAAGGGTTGGATGGAGACTAATACAATGATGGTTTTGGTGATGTTCGACCGTGAGGTGGAATCACTATTTGATGGGTTGAGGTGGATGGCCTCTGGAAGCCCCGGATGAGTTTTGATTGATGCTTTTTATGAGATCCCACATTCATTCTTGGAATATGGCATGGGGGTGAATGGCTGAAGAGATATTTAGCTCATCCATTCTATAATCGGGTGGAACATGGTAGTCACATCTCTGGTTGGTTCATTGCATTCGTTAATGAGAAATAATTTCCCTTGATTTCCATGTTTAAAGGTACTGATTTATTTATGGATTTGATGGTTGTCATGTTTATTATATTTATGTTCCTATTATGTTGGTTATATGCACATTTTATGGCAGCAGTTATGTACAACTCTCAGCATGTTTTTACTTTTATATGAATGGATAATTTGTCTATGACCTAATAGATGATAATGCAGCAAATGGCATAGGGGAACAATGGTTCATAATGATTCTCAGATAAGTATGAGATCCCTACACTTAATTCTGTTGTTTACACTTGTAGGTTACATGTTGATTATATGTTTGACGAAATTCCTGTCATGGCTAGTAGGGATCCAATCAAGGTCTTGAAAAAGTATTTACTTTAGTACTTTCATTTCCATGTTAATTTACTGATTGAAGAGATGGATTAGTTCTAGGCAGTGTCCTGGGCTCTGAGCCTAAAAAATTAGCTTAAATCTCGGGGCCGTTGGCACAACACTGACAATTTTGGTCCATAGTCATTGGAAGGCAGGCCTGTGAAAGAGAATTTAGGTTGTTGGTCGCTCCCTTGCCCATAGCATGAGAGTGACTATGGCCCAAGAGACCTAAAACAACAATGGGACCCAGGGACAGACTGTTTGAGTGGTTGAATTGTCTTCTGAGGGTTCTGTTGATGATGTTGGATGTCTATATGGTGTGTTTCCGTCGGTTCCACTTCCTTAATGTGACTTAGGAGTTTGAATCATATCATAGTGGCCTCTCATCGCATGTTTACCCTAGTTGGCTGGTTTCTTGGGTAGATGTGGGAGGAGGGTGTTATAGAGTGGTATTAGAGCATGGTTCACCCCTCAGACTGGATGGGCTATGTGTTGGTCATGCATGCATGTCAATTGCATGTGTGTCTCTTACACTTATATACTTGTTACATTTTCTTGATGATTGATTAGGGTTGTAGTATGGTTATCATGGAGAATTTGGTATTGATTTCATGAAATGCATTGTCATAAGTATGTGACTGACTATGTATGGATTCTATGTCACTTACATGTTGATTTTATGGTGCCTACTTACATCCTTGTATGTTAGGCTACATTCTTGAATATTTGGACTACATTTATTTGTCTTGTAGGTGGATTACAAGATTTGATTGCTTATGTTCCACTAATGGTTGTTGTCATGCATGAGGTCATAACATGCATTGTTGATATGGCCTTACATTGATGACTGAATCCTAGTTAGAGTGATGTTTATGTGTTGATACATTTATTGGTATATGTCTATATGTTGTTATGATTATGTTATACATGTATCACGCTGATTTGGTGATCTTGTAGACAAGGTATCCTCCCCAAGCTATACTAAGGTACGTTGGTTTATTGTAATTTGGTTTATCTGTAATATTATGCCTTGCAGGAAGAAATATCAAATGGCTAGCAAGATGGTTAACTAAAGAGATTCTCCCTACGAATCTGAAGAGAAGTATGGTGTTGGGAACTCTTCCGAATTGGCAGTGACACTGAGAAGCCTAAAGGAGGAGATAAGGAGTTGTAAGGCAGATAATGAAAGAATCATACTGTCACAGGAAAAGTTAGTAGAGGTGAATGCAGTAATACTTCAGAACTTGTCGGATTTGCAGCGACAAGGACTACTCTGGATCAGCCATGACCAGGAAGATAAAACTAATGGGGCATACGGTAGTAGATCGCATGGTGGTCTTTGATTAGATAGGGATAACACTGTTAGAGATGGTAGATTGTTAACACTCCAGAGAGGAGAAGGGATAAACACATGTATGGTTCTAGTTCTGATTCATATAGGCACTATTATCTTCATCGGTATCATCCTTATAGGAGGAGTGATAGGGGGTATTCTCCAGATGAATTTAAGAAAGTGAAGCCACCTACTTTTGATGGAGAGATAAAGAGATCATAAGATGCAAAGGCATGGTAGCTTTATATGAAGAATTTTTTCAGGTTGCATGACTACTGGGAGAACATGAAATCTAGAGTGGCTACTTTCAGTTTTAAAGATAAAGCATACATATGGTGGGAAGATGTGAAGAATATCATAGATATAGATGAGGAAAATCTGACTTGGAGTGAATTTGAGTGGCTATTCAAGAAGAAGTATTTGTCGAAGAGATACTTCAATGACAGGGAAAAATAATTTTATGAACTAAAGATGGGATCCATGACAGATGATGAATACACCAGTAAGTTCTATGAATTGTTGAGGTATGTGCCTTACGTCAAGGAGGATAAGGCTAAGATTTAGAGATTCATTAGTTGATTACAGGTTGCATTCAAAGACATGATTGAATTCGATCAACCTAGATCATTGGAGGAGGTCATTCAAAAGCTAAAGCATTGTTATGAATAATCGAAGTGCAGAACTGAGACTAAGCCAGAATGGAGAGGTAATGTAAAGAATAAATGAAAATGGGATAAAAAGTGAGCAAGGCCACAGGGTATAGATAATAAGGAGAATGTTGCACCACCTAAGATGCTCAATGCATCAGATAGAGGATAGGGGCATTGAGCTGAGGAGAAGAACAAGGATGGAGGCTGGAAGCCTATAGAGTGTTGGAATTGTGGCAAAGATCATTGCAGGAGGATTTTTTAGTAGAATCAGGGTGGTAGACCTCATATATACAGTGCACATGAGGCACTGGCTAGTGGAGATGTAGGCCAGAGTATTCCTCGTATCTATGCAATTGTGGACAACAGGCAGGTAGAACATCAGGTATCTATCATTGAGATGGATGGCAAGCTTTGTGATCAAGTTATTTCTATTTTGATTGACCCTAGATCTAATTATAATTATGTTAGTCCTGACTTGGTGGATAAGTGTGGTTTGAGTAAGGAATTCCATGCAAAGTCTTGGTTACTGTAGTTGGCTACAGGTACGAAGAAGCGAGTTCATGATTGGGCAAGAGCTTGTGCATTTCACTTAAATAGTATGCCTACCACATCACATTTGAATGTTTTACCGTTGGGTTCATACAATATGTTGTTAAGCATGGATTGGTTTTATCTTCATAGAACCAAGGTTTACTGCTATGACAAAGCTATTGAGTGTGTTGATGACAATGGGGAACCAAGAGTCTTGCAAGGTAAGAAGAAAGCCACATCAGTTAGGATGGTGAAAGCTATGTAAGCAAAGCACAGCTGCATGAAAGGGTGGAAGATATTTGCAGTACACATTTCTAGTGATAAGGATAAGGAGGTTGAGGATGCAGATGTGTTGAACAACTACCCGGTTTTACAACAGTTCATGGATGTATTTCCTTAGGACAACCCAAATTTTCCAGCTCATAGGGAGGTATACTTTTCTATCAAGTTAGTGCCAGGGGCAATTCCAACATCGAAATCACCTTACAGGATGAGCACACCCAAGTTGGTTGGGTTAAAATTGCAGCTGAAGGAAATGTTCGAAAAACGATACATTAGGTCAAGTGTATCACCTTGGGGCACACCAGTGTTGTTTGTGAGGAAGAATGATGGTACCATCAGATTGTGCATTGATTATAGGGAGTTGAAAAAAGTGACTATAAAGATAGATACCTTTTGCCGAGGATTAATGGCTTGTTTGTTCAGTTGAAGGGAACAATAGTGTTCTCTAAGATTGACTTGAGATCTGGATACCATTAGGTACACATCAAAGAGGAGGATATATACAAGACTACATTAAGGACCAGGTATGGGCATTATGAGTTTGGTGTTGTTCTGTTTGGCTTAACTAATGCTCCAACCACATTCAGGTGTTTGATGAATAGTGTGTTGCGTCCATATTTGGATAAGTTTGTTATTGTTTTCATTGATGATATACTGGTATATTCTAAAAATGAGGAAGATCATGTTGAGCACTTAGCAACAATATTGAGGTTGTTGAGAGAGAATCATTTGTATGCTAAGCTCAGCAAATGTAGTTTCTTTCAGACTGAGGTACACTACTTGGGACATGTTGTCTCTAAGGAGGAAATTGCAGTAGATCTAGAGAAAATAAGGGCCATCATGGAGTGGGTAGCTCCTAAGAGTGTGGATGAGTTGAGATATTTCATGCGCCTGGAAGGATATTATAGGAGGTTCATCAAGAACTTCTCACAAATTTCTTATCCTATCACATCATTACATAGGAAAGGTAATAAGTTCGAATGGACTAAAGAGTGTGAGGCTAGCTTTGAGCAGCTCAAGCACTTGCTGACACATGCACTAGTGCTATAGATTGCAAATCCTGACAAAGATTTTGTAGTATGTACAAATTCTCGCAAGAGAGGGTTCGGTGGAGTCCTTATGCAAGATGGACAAGTGGTATGTTATGAGTTCGAGAAACTAAACGGGCACAAGTAGAACTATCCCACGCATGATCTTGAGTTGGCAGTGATTGTACATGCATTGAATATGTGGAGACACTACCTTCTTGGCATGTGGTTTGTTCTTATGAGTGATCACATTGGGTTGAGGTATTTGTTTGACAAGATGAATCTGAATGCCAGACATGCTAGATGGTTGGCCACGATCAGTGAGTTCAACTTTGAGATCAGATACATCAAAGGAAAGGAGAAAAGAGAGGAAAATGCCCTTAGCAGGCGGGTACAGGTGAATCACTTAGCTGTTATGAGATCTTATGGTACAGATTTACAGGACAAGATCTTGAAGGTGGGACAACAGGTATGTCAGATATATGGAGATTATGCATAGGTTATAGCATAATACCGATACAGTTACAGGGACAGGTGATAGTACAGTTACAGGTACAAGTAATGGTAGAGGTATAGGTACAAGTATAGATACAGGTACAGGTATAGGTGCACATGACTTGGATTATTGTCTTACAACAAAGGGATTGATCAGGTTCTCAGACAGGATATATGTACTAGATAGAAGCAAGCTCAATATGGTGATCTTGATGTTGTTTCATGCGAAAAATTATTTAGGTCACCCAGGTTATTAGAAGACACTCACAACAGTGAAGAGGTATTTCTATTGGTCGAACCTGAAGAAGGATGTAGCAGAATTTGTGGCTAGATGTTTCAAATGTCAGTGAGTAAAGGCAGAGTGAAAACATCCAAGTGGATTGCTACAACTGATCACTATTCTCAAGTGGAAATGGGAGGTCATTTCCATGGATTTCATCACAAGGTTTCCAAAGACAATGAGGCAACATGACTCCATCATGGTCATTGTGGACAGGTTAACAAAGGTTGCACACTTTGTTCCAGTAAAGTCTACATTATCAGCTAGTGATGCTGCACAGATATTCATCTGAGACATGGTTATACGACATGGGTTCCAAAGAATATTGTGTCATACAGGGATGTGAAGTTCACTTCCAAGTTTTGGAAGGTGTTATTTACAGGTTTGGGCACAAAGTTGGCCTTCAACATAGCTTTTCATCCGCAGACAGATGGACAGATAGAGAGGGTGAACAGGATATTAGAGGACATGTTGAGGATGTATGTAATGCATCATAAGAGGAAGTGGGAAGAGTATCTCCATTTGGTCAAGTTATACATACAACAATGATTATCAGGAGTCACTGAGGATGATTCCTTTTCAGTCATTATATGGGCAGAGTTGTAACACTCCCATTAGTTGGAGTGATCTGGTTAGCAGAGTATTGATTGGACCAAATATGTTGGTAGACATGGAATAGGAGATGCAGGTGATCAAGAAGAATCTCAAGATAGCACAGGATATGAAGAAGAGTTATGAGGACATGAATAGGTTGTTTAAGGATTTCTAGGTTGGGGAATAGGTGTACTTGCACATCAAACTGAAGAAGTGCTCCTTATGGATTGGCTCATGTGCCAAGTTGGCACCACAGTTTTGTGGACCCTTCAGTATTATTGAGCGGATTGGGCCAGTAGCCTATTGACTTGCACTGCCTCCGACAGAGAAAGTCAACAATGTTTTCCATGTATCTTTGTTTAAGAAGTATGTTAAGGATGTTGATAATGTGATTGACTGGTCTGTATTGCAGGGGGAACCGAATGGAGAATTCTAGTCGGAGCCTCAGTGTATATTGTAGAAAAAGGTACTCATGCTCCGGAACCGAGCAATAGAGTAAGTTAAAGTGCAATGGAAGCACTTTGGGCTTGATGAAGATACATGGGAGATGGCAGATCAGACACAGGCTATGTATCCTTCCTTATTTTCCGGTTAAGGCAAAGAAGCTTGATATGGTGGTTTGGTATTTGCTTGTATTGGTTTGGTATTTTTTTATGGTGGTTTGGTATTTTCTTATGGTGGTTTGGAATTTACTTTATGGTGGTTTGGTATATGGTTTATGATGGTTTGGTATTTACTTTATGGTGGCTTATATATGCTTTATGATAGTTTGATATATGTTATATGATGTTTTGATATATGCTTAGACATGGTGTTTAGTATGTGTTTTGATATATGCTTTGGTATATGATTTGGCATATGTTTTGGTATCTATATTTTGGTGATGTTGCTATATGTACACCCGTGTATGAATGTAAATACTGTAACGAGCTATGTTATAAAGCTCCACTATGTGGTATGGGTGTCATGTTATTATGCTATCATGTGGTTATGTTATTATGATGTTGTGATGTTATATGAGTTGGCACTCAACAAGATGATCATTGTAAATATTGTAATGAGTTGTGTTATAAAGCTCCACTATGTGGTATGTTGTCATGATTTTTCTTTTCTCTTGAGTAGATCTTTCATTGTAAATACTGCATCGAGCTATGTTATAAAGGTCCATGAGCAATATGTCTTCTTTCAACAGATTGTTGAGGTATATGTGTGATTGAACACCAAGGAAGGTGTCCCCCAAGGGGGAGGGTTCTGTAACAGCCTTGGTGAAAAATTCATGTAACAAAGTTAAAAATAATAACCAAAGATGAATGGGATACTTATTCCAAGCTGAATGTTGGGCAAGACATCCTAGGTGGTGTTCATTTGGTTGTTTATGGCTAAGGAAATTTCCAAAGGAAATGTCTAAGCATTAAAAGGAAGTTTTGGCACATTTATTTATGAAAATAATGGAAATTAGGAGAAAATGGAGGTGAAAGGTCACAGGTTGCATATGAGAAGGAAAATGAAGGAAAATAATGGAAAATGAAGAAAATAAAGGCCTCATTCATAAAAAGGATTATGAGTATCATTTATTAATCTTTTGCTAGTTCAATATTGGAGCTCTCTCATTATTCTCTCTCTCTCTCATACTCTTGGATACTTAGAGTTTTCTTGGAGCACCCTTGGTGGGTGTGGCATACTTGGATTCTTGGAGAAAAAAGGAAAAGGAAGAGAAGGAAAACACAAGAAGGCATCAACATCAGCACCTAGATTAGATTTTCTTGCAGGTAGATAGTTCCATGTATGATTTCTTCACTAGTTTTGGCATGCGTGACATATGAATGTGGTTTCTTGGTTGTGATCTGTCATTGGCATGGAGGATTTCCTAGATTGACATTCGATTGCCTAGCCTTGCCATTTCCTGGATAGCCATGTTGATTGTGGGTTTACTTTCATTGTTTTCTTTCAGTTGGTTTGCATGTTTCCTTAGCTTGGGTTGAGTTATTAGTCTTGGAAGTCCTAGTTGAATAAACGCTCTGGAAGCCTTGTAACAATTTGGGTTGAGTTACTAGTCCTAGAAACCCTGGTTGGACAAATGCTCTAGAAGCCCTTGGTGTGTTGAGTTACTAGCCCTAGAAGCTTTGGTTGGACAAATGCTCTAGAAGCCCTGTATAAGTTGTGGGTTGAGTTACTAGTTCTGGAAGCCTTGGTTGGACAAAAGTTTTAGAAGCCCTGGAAGGCTTCGATGGAGACCAATCCGATGATGATTTTGGTGATTTACAACCATGAGGTGGGATCACTATTTGATGGGTTAAGGTGGATGGCATCTGGAAGCCTTGGATGAGTTTTAATTGATGCATTTTATGATATCCCACATTCATGCTTGGAATATGGCATGGGGGTGAATGGATGAAGAGAACTTCGGCTCATCCATTCTACGGTCAGGTGGAATGTGGCAGTCCCATCTCCAGTTGGTTCATTGCATTCATTCATGAGAAATCCTTTCCCTTGATTTCCATGTGTAAAGGTACTGATGTATTTATGGATTTGATGGCTGTCATGTTTATTGTATTTTTGTTCCTATTTTGCTGGTTATATGCACATTTTATGGTAGTAGTTATGTATGGCTCTTAGCATGTTTTTACTTGTATATGAATGGATAATGCATCTATGACCTAATAGATGATAATTTAGCAAATGGCATGAGGGAACAATGGTTCATAACAATTCTCAAATAAGTATGAGATCCCTGCACTTAATTCTATTGTTTACACCTATAGGTTAAATGTCGATGATATGTTTGATGAAATGCCTGTCATGGCTAGTAGGGATCCATTCAAGGTATTGAAAAATTATTTTCTTTAGTACTTTCATTTCCATGTTACTTTACTAATTTGAAGAGATGGATCAGTTCTGGGTAGTGTCCTGGGCTCTGAGCCTAAAAAGGTGGCTTAAATCTCGGGGTCACTGGCACAACACAGACAATTTTGGTCCACAATCATTGGTAGGTAGGTCTGTGAGAGTGACTTTAGTTTGTTGGTCACTCCCTTACCCATAGCATGAGAGCGAATATGGCCCAAGAGACCTAAAACAATAGTGGGACCCAGGGACAAGCTGTCTAAGTGGTTGACTTATCTTATGAGGGTTCTGTTGATGATGTTGGATGTCTATATGGTGTGTTTCCATCGGTTCACTCCCTTAATGTGAATTAGGAGGTCGAATCATATCATAGTGGCCTCTCGTCGCATGTTTAGCCCAATTGGCTAGTTTCTTGGGTAGATGTGGGAGGAGGGTGTTACATCTTCTTTCATCCATTTTCTGAGGTGTCAACTTTGTCAGTTTAAGAGAGGGAGTATGATTTTTTCTATAATTATTAGTGACCGACTTTCTAGTGGCCATATTTTCAATTTCATTTTTCTTTGTTATATTCAAAGCATGCTCTAGAGATTTAGGTTGAAAGAGATGCACATCATGTTAAATTCTTCCCTATAAATTTCCCATAAATAGTCCTAACAAATTATCGTCTGAAATGTTCTTTACCTATTTTTAAACTTTTGTATTTGTTGAATGTGCTCTGTAATTAGATATTTTGGTTGATTATTTACCAATTTACTAAAGATTGTTTTTATCTTAATATCCCAATAATGTGTTATCAATTACTCTACAAAAATGGACCAAGGTATAATAGAATAATTTTTCCTTTTGCAAATCCATTGATACAATACATGTTGATCTTGTCCTAAAAAATGGCTACAATATTTTTGTAATGTTGCCACTTGGTGTAGATTAAATTATTTCTCCATCTAGAATGTCCATGGTGTAGGATTGTTACCATCAAAATTCCTCATATTGATCTTTAGAATGTAGTAGTTCTCTGATACTGACTTGAAGCCCTAATGATTAGAATCTTGGAGTGAAAAATCATCATTATGGTTATGTGATTCAAAATTTGTGCTCTTCAATTGTGATAAAATTCTCCCCATACACGACTGAGTTCGAACATAATTGTTATCCTTACTTTCATGATTTCCTTGGATTTCAATGTCCCTTTTAGGAATCCTTTATAAGATGATATTTTCCATGGAATTTTTGTATTTCTTCCTTATTTTCTTCTATAATATTTTTCATTTCCTCCATCATTTTTATTTTAATGTTTTTTTGAGAACTTGATAAATCCACCTATTCCAACATGACACCATCGATTTCATTAACTTTCTTCTCTAATAGGGAGAATCTAAGGTCTAGGTTTCACTTTCTTCATGAGTCCTAGATGATCCTTCAAGAGGTGTAATTTTTGTAGTATCTTTACTTGGAGGCATGTTAGAAAATAATATAGTACTCTTTTTTATCACAACTTTTAGTCACCCAAAAAAAAAAATGGATCTTCTTATAAAAGTGATGTCTCTTATAAGTTACACACCTTTAAAACATTAATTTGGAGACTATTTGAATAATTGACATTTTTCTTGATATATATTTAATATTTGAGCCCTTTTTAGTTTGAAATTGTTATATAATACTACGATATGTCTTTTCTGCAATTACACATGTTTGACCAGAATTTGATGTGCCAAGTGAAATTTATGGTAACTTTATCAAAACTTGTTGATTTTTGGTCTCTTCCTAAGAGAAAACTTGTATAATATTCCACTTATCCAATTATTCAAATTTTATTATGAAATTTTACTTGAGTTATTTCATTATGTATCCTCATATCTTTGGAAATTTCACAGTCTAATGTGTCCTAGAAAAAAATTGCTATGAAAATGTCGAGATGTTTGTTGAAGTGGATTTTAGGACTAATCACAAAGAATAACTTACACGACATACATATCTAAAATTATAGTGAAATATAATATTAAATTTTGACAATATTATCCCCAAGCTCTCTCCTCAATATGATCAAAATTTCACTATTTGAAGCATCATAGAAAAAAATATTGAAAATTCCAAGGTGACTCATTTGAAGTAGCAAACCTTAAGATCATATGCTCTAATACGAAATGTTATGAACCTTTCATCTTAAAAATGATAATAAACCAATAATAACAATCCAATTCAAAGGGGAAGCCTCCTTTTACAATGAATACAATGCACAATACAAAATTTAATATTCCTAAAACTAGGTCTCCTTAGTGTATATATAGGAGACAAATGGTACAATTATAATAAAACAGGACCAATAAAGGTTCTAACCTACATAATAATATAATAATAGAAATGCAATCACTCATTATCTATGGATTAATAAAGGGTTTTAGGGTTAACACAGGGCTTATATAGGCCTTAGCAGCAAGGATTCGGGCCTATTTAGAAAGTGTGTCTTCCTGAAGATTATGTTCTCTATGAAAATGAAATGTCCATAAATGGAATCACAACCTTTTTCAACTACTGAAAAAGCATAAGCATAAGATTGGTAATCTGAGCCTTTCCCTACATCCATTGTATAACCAATTTTGAGTCTTTGAAGACCTATAAGCATTGAAAATTTCTTAAGATAACATCTTTTAATAATGTAAAAAATGCTTTAATTTCTCTCATATTGTTTGTACCATATCCCAATTTTTCTTTTCTAGAAAAAGATTGCCCAATTGGGAGGTGTAGAGTAAATCATAGACCATATTGAAGCCCATCCTCCTAACTAACCCCATTAAAGAATTCCCAAGGTTTATCATGATTTATGATAGGTTCCTCCATAGCTCGAAGTGTTATAGGTTTTGTGGATTATTGAGTAATTGAATTATACTAAGTTCTTGAATTTCCACCTAATTTCGGGAGGAGATCTTATCCTTGAAGAGGCAAATATTGTGAGCTACCTAGATGGCCCAAATTATGAAAAATAATAGAGATCTAGCCTTCTTGAGGGGGCATGTCTCAAATAAAAGTGTGACAACCCATCTTATTAACCCCTCCTATAAACATTATTATAAATTATAAGCCCTATAATTAAAAAAAAAAGGACTGGTTGAGATCAAGAGACACGAGTTCAGAGTTGTGGAGGAATTTTTATTTCGTGCCAGTCATGGATCGAATAGAGTGCTTTAAATATGGAGCTAACTGCATATTTATCTTGAGAAGAGGAAGTGTGTGGAATTCCCTGAAAGAGAGGATGATCCCATACTCCTATTGGGAAGGTCCACAAGAGAAAAGCATTGTGCAATTAAAAGGAGGAGACAATGCTAATAGGGGGGAGATGATATGAAAACATGCCCACCACCATACGGTTATAATCGTGATGATGGAAAGATCCAATTTCGGAGATTCCTTAGGAGATAATGATCCCATGAAATCGCAGGAGGCAAGGGGAAAAATAAAGGGGAGAGAATTTGGGGAAGGCACGGGTAGGATTGGAAGCTGAAGAGTGATCGAAAGAGGCCCTTGAAGGTGAGAAATACATATATTAATCCCAAGGGAGATAGGGTATTGGGAAAATAGTTGGATAAATAATGCAGACAATGAATGGAAAATAAATGGTTCATATTTCCTTTGAGCACTCCTCCTTAGGAATTGAACTTAGCTGAAGAGTGATTAGTTGTAAGAAAGGCTACAATGTAGACAAACTATGGCTTGGTGGAGAGTTATAGTCCCACTATTTGTTTCCAGACTTCTAAATTATAGGATAAGTTGCTTATTCATGTTCCTGTATAAGTGAATACAATGTATGTGCTTGTTATTGCTAATAAAATGCATTATTGTTAAGAGGAATTTATGCATGTTCATGGCTATGGTGAGAGAGATTTGTACTCTTTGTTGTCACTAGTTAGACCTGTGATGGAAAACTTGTGTATATAAATGGTTTGTATTATGAATTACTTGTGCTACTATCTTTAATTACAAAGGAATTAAGCCTATCAAAATACACACATATTTGCACATGATTGTGGAATCATGGTTATCGTTGTAATTTCTCTCCCTCCAAAAAAAAAATCTTGAGTCAATTTTAGAGCCTACGTGAACTGTCATTCCAAGCTACCTAGTGTTGTCACATTATTTTCCTGATTATCCTTGTGTTGTCTCTTAGTGTCGCATCCTCCTAAGTCAATGTTGCTAAGTGGCGTCGCCTTACTTTTAGAAGTTCTTGTGTTATATTGTCCAAGGATAGGTGAAGTCATAGTTTTTCTTGACTTAGTAACTAGATTTGTTCTCCATGCAACACACACATAAAATCAAGGAAAGGCACTTTATTTCAAAAAAGCACACTCCAAGATGATAAAGAGTTTCCTCCTTGTTGAGCACACTAAGTTGGGTCAAAAAATTTCTCCCTAGTGGAGCACACTCCTTCATGCTCATTCAGTGTGCCCTTGACTTGAGCACACTCCTTCAACACGAATACTTGCACCCTCTTCAACTCATGCACGTGCTTTCTTTTTGCATGTGGGTGCAGTCCTAGAAAATAGGAGCCCACTTCACTTCACTTAACTAACTCATCCATCTATCGACAAATGGTGAGCATGCATGGAATGGATTTGCATGTAATATCTTTATAGTAAACCTAGTTAATCATTCTTTCTCATAATCATTTTCATCTGGGTTGAGCACACTTCTTTGGATCAAGGAGCTCTTTGTCAATCTTCATTTCAAGAAAGTTTTTCATGTTGATTATTTTGTTTTCCTTTGATATTTTCATTGTCAATCTTGTTTTCCTTGTTGGTGTTTCACTTCTTTTCAATTTCTTCACTTGTGTTTCAGTTCATTCATTGTTATACAAGTCTCAAATTGTTGTCATAGGTTGTGACTCTTCACATTCTGTAACTCTTCATATTCTATTCATGATTGCGAAAAAATCTATAAGAATATATGGATCCTTCTCCTAAACATTTCTATCATTCTATTTTATTGTTGGACTTGTTCTTGAGTCATTCCAAGATAGAGTGCACTTCAGAAGAAAAGGCTTAACTGTCTCAGAAAAACCGCCCAGAAATATAAGTTTTCCTCAAGAGCACACTCCTTCAGCATGAATAATTGTGCCCTCCTTGAGCGCATGAGGGCACCTTGAACCCACGAGTGTTTTCCCCTTCATCCCTTCAACATGTACCCTTGCACTCTCCTTGTTCCCTTGAGCGCATGAGTGGACTTGGAAGGCCTGAAGCCTAACCCCTTCATCCCTTTGGTGTGTGCCCTTGCACCCTCTTAGCCTCCTTGAGTGCATGAGCGCATCTCGAATGCATGAATGACCTTCCTTCGTGCCTTAATAGTGTGACCTATGCACTTGGTGATCTCTCTCTCTTTCTTGAGCACATGAGCACACCTTGAAGGCTTATTGTGTGCCTTGGCCTTCCTTCGTGTTGTGACAATGGACCCTCATTGTTTTAATGCAGATTTCTTGCTTGTACAACTAACCATGTCCCATCATTGATAGGCTTATACTCTCATCTACATTTGGTGGTTTTTTTAACATGATATGCTAAGTTATGGCTTATAATAGATAGAGGATTTTGTAAAGTTAATCTTTGTCTCCATGAGTGTGCTTCCATGTATAGGTGTTCCATCTACTAGTATCATTACTCTTTCATCATATTTTGGAACGATTACTCCCACTACACATCAAGTGGCCTCAAAAGAATATTAAGAAGTAAGCACAAAAGAAGAAGTAGAAGTTACAATTCCTACCACTCCTATTCTTATAAATACACAGTTCTTTATAGATAAATCTACTAAGGTCATGTGGAAAGATATTAAAGACGCATTCACGCAGAAGCAATTCCCTGAAGATTTGAAAGACAAGGAAGTATAAATCAACATCAAGTGATCCAGGATACACAGGATTGCATGTAGGTTCCCATTTCATACCTTATGCAGAAGTAATTAAATGGATTATTTCACACATGGATGATTAAGATCTGGTGCATCATAGTGAAAGTGATAGCCATCTTTCCACCTACTATGGAGAAGACATGCAGACTTATTACAATATGCTAAAGCCCACAGAGTATGCCAACAACAACTTCTACACTAGATGGGATGATCTCGACACAAGTGACATCATAAAATCTTGGTGTTGAGAACCTAAAAAAATTTGACACCGCCCATCTGCAGTTTACCCAAATAGGATTCTCAGGGATGTGTATCACTTACTTATTGCTATGTGTTGTAGGTTTCATGGGTGGAAGAATACTAAAGTATTTGAGGAGAATTGGATATTTATGCTCAACTTGGTTGTTACCCATGGTAAAATCTTCAATTGGGCAGATATACTTTCTTTTCAGTTGTAGCGTCATGTTGGGTAGGCTAAAGAATCTCTAAAGACAAACTAGGAAAAAAAAAAATATATGTCAATATTTTTATTGGATGGGATTTGTGCCCAATATGTATTACCAGGGATGTATTGGAACTAGACCCACAAGAAAAGTTTCCAATTTACTTCCATTGCAGGGTGTTGTCATATTTCAGTTTTAGAGGGGCATATGATAGATTGGTAGAGCATTTATTCATAGTCATATTTCAGTTGATATATGAGTTAAATCCTCCTTGCATGACTGACTATGTGAAGGATTCATTACATGATATCACAGATTGGTTTGATGTGATAGAAGGTACATATATCATATGCTTTGGATGTCAAGTTTCTGCTCATATTATGCCGCAATATGTGACTAATAAGTTGGTTCTGCAAGAAGTTTCTTATCAGTTGAATAAAGGGTTGTCAGGAGTTCTTTAGAGAAGGAAGAAGGCCCCTTGGCCCACTTTCCCTTTGATCATTGAAATGTATGGGCTAAAGAGCCACAAGGCGGTAGATGCATAAATACAAGATATAAACTACTTGCACTTTGCAGTCAAGGACTTTCATGGATATGATCCCGGGAGAGTGTGCAAGCAACATTCTGACAAAATTGGATTTGCTTGGGGATATACATCAATTACTACGGCAGAGGATGAGAAGATGAAGAACTAGTACAATTCACTGTGAAAGACAAATACAGGAATTGAAGCCAGTTCCCCCCAAGTTCCACTAGCTCAATATGTACAGGTACAAGAGGCACCACAAACAAATGCTCAAGTAAATATTGCAACTCTCAGGAAAAGGATCAAGCATGATCCAATGACAAAAATTAGCAAGAAATGGAAATTTGATCCATTGAATGAGGGAGTTAATCAAGTTGCATAGGAAATGAGAGAATTAGAGGAAAAGATGCAATAGGAAGAAAAGGAGAAGAGGAAACAAGATGAGTTTCTCATAAATAAATAGGAAGAAGAAGAGGAAAGAGGGAGAGTAGAAGAAGGGAAACAAATGCAATCACATGAGCAGGAAGTAACAAAGAGGCTGGAGGAAGAAAAAATGACTCAGGATATAGAAGAATAATTGGAGGAAGATGATGCCATCTAGCCCATAGATGATGAATTAGGTTCTTTGACAAAACCTCCTCTCACAGGTGGCCATCCCCCATTTGATGAGATGAGAATCACACCTCCACTAGAATACAGAGCCATGGATGTGTGTAATGTCACATTTGATCAGCTCAAAAAAAGGATCATGCAACAAAGGCAAATATTCTTTCCAAATGATCCTTGGAATCTGGTCTTTGTATCCACAGAAAAGCTAATAACCATAAATTCTAGGAGGAATCCCCAGGAAATCATGGCGGATAATGTTGCTTTCGCTACAACAACACAAGATAACTCAGATTATCTATTGAATGAGAATGCACACTTGAGAAAATAGTTGGTTGCAATGAAGAAACAAGTGAAGCATCTTGCTGTAGAAAACCAGTGACTATCTTCTTACAGCTTCAACACAGCAGAATGGTAGTCATCCATACAGGTGGAATTGGAGCCAATGGAGGATACCACGATGAAGATGTATGATGAAATGGTACTTCTCCATGAAGTAGTGGCGCCCCTTGTTGGTATACATAAGAAAGTGAAAGAAGTCTTAAATCTCATAAAGGCAGAAAACAAAGTTGTTGATCAACTCCAGAAATTGGCTGCCAAATATCCAGATGTTCTACAACAGTTAGAAAGGACAAGATTGTCATTGAAATAGACAGAGTCCATCATCAAAATTATATCCATCTTGGAGAATAGTTGGCTAGCACTATTTCCGTTTATAGTCGACTGAAGAATGGCTTAGAATATCTAAGGTAGAAACATGGGGTGCCTTCAATAGGATCACTTGGAGAGATAAGAGGCAAGGAAATCATCGTACAGGAAGTGAGGCAGAACATCGAGAAAATCGAGAAAACATCATAACAAGAGGCTTAAAGATCACTAAAGACATTATTCTACAATATTTCATTGCACTAGCTAAGGCCCACATGAAACTGTCATGGCTATGGAATAGTGTACAATCAAGCTCCAAGTCCATATTGATGGAAGCATTGGAGGTGAAGATGCAGTTTCCAGCAAATTTTCCAGTTCAGATCAAAGTCATTGCTACAGACTTCAAATCATGGCACACATGCATTACCAATGAGCTCCTTGAAGAAGCAAATGAATTTTCAATTTGATAACATTTTTTCCTATTAGTATTTTTGTCTCATATAGAAAATGTATTATATGTATTTTTTATTTTGTAATAAGTTTTATGTAATGAAGTCCAATAGACACTTATGGGATGTGAAAAGACACATGTGGAATGTAAAAGGTCATGTATGGAATGTAAAAGGTTGTATGGAATCCCATAGGTCATAGAAGTCGAAGATTCATGAGAAAGCTCAAAATTCATTGTCATTTGTTATAAATAGCTCCTCATAACTCAAGTATGGGGTTTGGATTCTTAGAGTTTTCCCTTGGCTTCTCTTGTAGTGCATAGGAGATAAATTATTCTTTGGATAAGTAATTTGTGGCTTCATGTTCCACTACTGAATCCAGTGATTCACCTATGTAACGATGTACTTGGAATCTTTCAATTATAATCAGAAGCTCCTCGAGCTAACACTTCTTCATGCATGTATCATGAATGTAGTAGGAATATTCTTTATATGTTTGTGGTATATTTTGGTGTAACTACATACTATGACTAATGAACTATTTCATTGTTTGGATATGGATATTGTTGAATGAGTGTTGTTATATTTTCATGATTGTTTCTTATCTTGTGAACTAATTTGTAGGTAAATAAACAAGCCTTTTTCTTTGCTCATGAGTCTTCCTTAGGATAGAACTACCACTTCCCTAACTGGAGGATTGTTTCCCTTTACTAGCCATGGGATGTTCCTATGCATTCTACATTTGGTGTCACACAAAGCTTACATACTTGCTACCCCAAAGAGGTGTTTGTGATCTCTTGTGTATGTGTTGTAACTAAGGTGTACCTCTAAAACCTTTGCAATGGTGGCTGGACCATATAGTTAGATGGGACTCCTACACCAAACGATGTAATATCTAATTGGGACCTCAAATGGGGAGATCCCATGCATGTTGGTTGTATCTAGCATCGTCAACATAGCCTTAAGTTGATTGTGTTCAAAAAGCTTGGGATGTCACCTAGAGGGATTGTGGCTATATGCATGACTAAATAACCCAAATACTTGAAATTAGTTAAAATCTAGAGAGATAGCTTAAAATTCATCTCTATGTATATGAAGGCCGAGTTAAATGCTATTTAAGCTCAAGAGGGATATGCTTATTTATCCACGTATATGAAGGTTGGCACAAGAATTTTTTAAGCTCATGAGTGGATATATATATATGAGAGCAGGGCCAAGTGTTTGTCCAAGCTCATGATAGATAGGTTGCAATGGTTATGTCGAGAGAGCCTCGACTCATATATAACCATATATAAGTTAGAGCTTAGGAGGGACTCGTAATAGTATAAGTATCGAGAGCATTGATACTTACACACACACACACACATATATATATGTGTGTGTGTGTGTGTGAGGTTTCCCCTTAACCTCTCTAAGTATCAAGGAGTAGAACCAGAGGCCTTTTCTCTTATATAACTGGTGGAATTTTCGTTGTTCCATAGAGAGGATGCTTGGTAACAATGCTGAGGAAAGAGGGCACAAGGAAAGTGATATGAAACCAGCTCACAAAAAGATAGAAAATATAGATCAACGACTTAAGAATCAGCCTCTTCGAGGGGGAAACCTCCTTTACATTACACAAATGAACAATTCTTGGATGATACAAATGACAAGGCCTCCTTTCTATATATAGGAGTCTAAGGGGTCATAATATAATCAGAGCTAGCATAACAATAATAATGTAAGGGCACAACAATAACAATAGTGGGCTTCTATGGGGCACAATAATAACAATGTGGGGACTACATGGGCACAAAAATATAATAAGGGGGTTGCACTAATAACAATAAGGGGTTACACTAGTAGTATAGGGACCTAACATGCCCCTGTTCTTCAAAAAGTGTTTTCCTCAACGCTTGAGTAGTTCTTGATTCTTCTGTATAAAATTATCTTCTTCCCATGCAGAATCTTTAATGGATAAGTTCTTCCACTTGATGAGATACTTTGAAATTGATTTATTTCATAGCTGTCAGGCTCTTGTTTCCATGACTGCTTCCGGTTCCAATATGATTTTTCCTTCCTCGTCAAGTTCCGACAATATTGTTTGAAATGGGAGCTTTTCACCTATAACATTCTTTAAGCATGAAACATGGAAAACTAGGGGCACTCGAAAAGATGTGGGAAGCTCCAATTTGTATGCCATGGTACCAATCTTTTGCAGCAACTTGTAAGGACCATAGTACTTTGGTGATAATTTGTATGCCATAGTACCAATCTTTTGCAGCACCTTGTTAGGTCGCTATACTACTAGTGTAACCCCTTACTGTTTGAGATTTATCAATTGGCTAAAGAAGGTGTTTCTCTTTGTATCCTCATAATGTGTTATCATTTCCTCTGTGAAAATTGACTAAGTGACAAGTGGTTTACGAGAACAAATCCCTTTATACCATAAAAATTGATTCAATTCTAAATATAAAGATGCAATACATACCTTTTGTAACAGTTGTACATCATGTGGATCGAAATATTGCTCCATCTGTAGTATCCAATTTACCTGATCCTTGCCATCAAACTTCCTCATATTGTTTTTTCTTGATTTTAGGAGCTCGATCTTGTTGTATCTCTGAAATTTCAGATCTCCAAGGTCTAAAATTTTGAATTTCGGTAGCCCTCTGCATCCTCTTTCCAATGCCACTATTCTGATCAATTTTGGATTCTTCAAGAAAGAGTTATGTGAAATCTCCTACAATGACCTAATTAGAGTAGCGAAAACCTAGAATCCAAAGCTCTGATACCAAATGATATGAAACCAGCTCACAAAAAGATAGAAAAGATAGATCAACGACTTAAGAATCAACCTCTTCGAGGGGTAACCTCCTTTACATTACACAAATGAACAATTCTCGGATGATACAAATGAAAAGACCTCCTTTCTATATATAGGAGTCTAAGTGGTCATAATATAATCAGAGCCGACATAACAATAATAATGTAAGGGCACAAAAATAAAAATAGTGGGCTTCTATGGGGCACAATAATAACAATATGGAGACTACATGGGCACAACAATATAATAAGGTGGTTGCACTAATAACAATAAGGGGTTACACTAGTATCATAGGGACCTAACAGAAAGGAAAGATATGTTAACATAACATTGTCTTGGAGTCTCAAGCCCTCAACCTCAGAAGGGGTTGTGGTGCACAGACCTAGTAAGAGTCAAGGCGAGCATCAAGTGACAATTGACAATGGGACATTCCCATCGTAAGACATAAAGTTTTACATCTCAGTCTCAGGCTTGAGTGGGAGTTTTTCCTTTTGTGGTAACACCAAGGGAAGACCAGGGTGAGGTGACATGGAGGCTCGGAGCCAAGCTCCGAAGTGGAAGTGATGCATCCTTTAAACCCCAAAGGAAAAAGGGGGCTGATAAATTTATAACAAAGATGACGTGTTTTACAAAGGGGTTGGGACCATGATGTGACTTAGGCCTTGGACAAGTGGGCATGGAAATGTGCCAATAAGAGTGACATGGTGCTCAAGGGTGTGCCACATGGAGGGCATATATTTCCACCATGTTAGATAAAGAGGCTTGAAAAGAAGAAACATGTGGTAGCCTTAAAGATGGCCATGTGGATGTCATTATGTCACCCTGGGCTAACTTCATCTCGATGCCTTAGAGATTGATGTATCTTTCCACAAAAGCATTGAGGAGAGGGAGAGATTGGCGAGGGTTGAGACAAGAATTTGTGTGACACTTGACAAAGGGTTTTTGTGTCTGGGGACCTAAAGGTATCACTATTGTAACATAGGTGGTTGAAAATGGAAGGTGACGTTAACAGGATTCAAGATGGGAAATCCTCCCATCGATTGATGTGGATGGATATCCATCTCGTCTTGAGCCTATTTATAATATGAAACACATAGTGAAGGGCGAGACTAAGGATGTGGAAGGTTTGTCATATTGCCTCGGTACTTTTATAAAGTGCAAACACGTTGTGGTAAGAGGATTAGTGTCAAGATATAGATCTTTTATAATGTAAAAAGGGCACAAAACTCAAAGGTGACTATCTGGTGGTCCCAAGTGGGGTATGACATAGCTTGTGCCATGATGGCATAAATATGGCAGAATGTGGTAATGAGGTAGGTCACGGGAAGATGTGGCTTGACATGTGGGTCTTGTCTCTAAGAAGGAAATCCATGTGGGCCACACAGTGAGTGCCATGTGGAAACCTTGATGATGTTTGGGGCCACCTAGAGCTATAGACGAAAATTTTGATAACATTCCTCAACATTGTGTTTTTTCCACATGTCCTGAAAATTTATCTGTAGCTCTAGGTGGTCCCAAAAAAACCTGGTAAAGGGGAACTTGAGGAATATATTTCATGTATCATCATTTTATCCATGATAAAGAATGAAAAAATTGAGGATCCTCATAACCCTTCATTTGCATCTAAAATAACATATGAACACTGTATAAATTAATAGAAATTTTGCTACTATTGATGAATTCGAACTAAAAACAAGATATTACAAATTTCCTCTACAATACTAAAGAATGGAAATCACAATTTAGAAACACATGCAATGACATGCAACCATCAAAACCACAATAAAACAATGATTTACAGGGGAACCCAACTGGGAAAAACCCCTCTGTTGCTTTTCATTAATCAGATGAGAATGATAAATTGTTACAATGTATTGCTTCGATCCTGAAGCACACTCTACACTGTAAACATGTTATCCTGTTGAATGTCCTGTTCTAGCCAACATTTAGCTAATTCAAGACTCCATCTTCCTCCTATTTCCTTACGCAAATCCTGAAGGAATTGATCACCTGCTTAATTTCCAAGCTTGTACGCTCAACTAGTATACAATTGATGATTATAATGTGCCTTTTTTTCTCCACTCCCACTAGGCAATTCAAATTCCATGCATGGATGGGCCATTTTTAGCTAATTGACTGGTTAAACTAAGAGATCATTGAGTTAACAATAGTTATACTACTCAGATAACCTTCAACTGAAAATAACTAAACTAGATTACTAAATTTTAGCAATCACATGCACAACTCTACTCCAATCCTACAAACTCAAATTTTTTGATCTAACTAAGTGACAAGACCATGTTAATCAAGATAATTGCAATCCAAGTCATCCTGTTGATGTGGAAAATTGAATTACTAAATTTTAGTAAGGCACAAGTCAAATTTAGCCTTTCTTGCTACAATTTCTAACACTCCCTCTTAACAAGAAATGGATTTTGCACCACCACTATCCTACACCTGTGGAATTCAAATTTACCTCTTGACAATTCTTTTGTCAAAATATCTCTATCGCTCTCTTTAGTTGGAATGTACTGTAGCATCATGATTCTCCTCTGCACACAATCCCGCAATGATGGTACTTGATATCAATGTGATTGGTCTTATCATGAAATACTGGATTATCAGAGAGTTTAATACAACTTTGATTATCATAATAAATCATTGTTGGATCCATCTCCTAACTGAAAAGACCCACAAGTATTTTCCTCATCCATATGGCCTCACATGTTGCTTGACTTTCAACCATGTATTCAACCTCTGTTGAGTTGAGTGCCAAAGACCTTTGTTTACTGCTCTACCAGGAAATAGTTACAGACCCAACATTGAAGATAGCACTTGAAGTACTTTTATTGTCTTATGGACTCCCTTCCCAATTTGGATCGGTGAAGCCTTGGAGCTTCACTCCCTCTATCCTCTTGTACAATAATCCATACTTTGTTGTGCCTCTGAGGTATCTTAACATATACTTTGCTTCCTTCTAATATAACTTGGTAGGATTCACCATGCCTTGACTCGACTGATTAACTGCATAACATATGTTTGGCCTTGTGTTCACAAAATACATCAAGGATCCCACAAGCTACCTATAAATGGTAGCATATACTATCTCTCCTAAAGAACCATGCTCCTTCCTCCAGTTTGTAGCATGTGTCCATAGTCTTTCAGTTCTCAATGTGAAATCTCTGAAGTATTTCAGAGGAATACTTCCCTGAATCACAAATAACTCACCATCACTTTGCCTTACTTCCAGCCAGGGAAGTAATGCATAAAGCCCATGTCCTTCATCTTGAATTATCTTGCAAGGTCCTCCTTACAAGTGTGGATTAATTTCTCATTCCTTGTAAGTATCAAGTCATCAACATACAATACCAAGATAAGCAACTTTCCATCTACCACAATGTGATATAGATTCACATTTGCTTCACTTTTGGTGAAGCCCAATCCTCTGATATATGTATCATTATGAGTGTACCATGTTGGGGTTGCCTGCTTGATATCAGACAGGGCTCTCTTGGGTCTACACACATGTGTCTCCCTGTCATATGTCTTAAATCCCTATGGCTTCTCTATGTAAATTTCTTCCTCAACAACACCATTGAGAAATGCAGTCTTCTCATACATCTTATGTGTATTCCACCCCATCCGCACAAATAATGATAGAATGTCCATGATTGAGGAATATCTTTCCAATGGGAAAATGTTTCCTCATAGTCCACTCCCTCTACTTGAGAGAAGCATTTGGCCACAATTCTAGCCTTGTACTTCTTGATGCTCTCGTAAGCTGCATGCTTCACTTTGTAAATCCATCTGGAGCCAACCACTGACTTGTTTTCTATTCTCGACACCAACTCCCATACACTGCTCTTCATGATGGATTCATAGTCCTCCACCATGGCATAAAACCACAATGGTTGAGAAACAACTTCCTCAAATGAAGAAGGCTTAGAATTAATGAGCCTGGTCATGAGTGCCATGTAAATGGTATACCTTTCTAATGACCTCCTCTGCGTGTGAAAATATATAGGGGCTCCCACATGCTCCCTAGCAGCTTGCACCAACCTGTTAACCTCTCTGGTTCTCTTCCTCCACTCTCTAGAAGATTCTGGTTGAGTGGGTGCCTCCACTCTTCCTCTTATTTTCTCTTCCACATGTGGCTACTCCACAACATCCTGAAGCTCTACATCAGGCTCCTCCATTGGATCAAGAAGATCCTCCTCTGGCATGATACTTATCTCTTGCTCTAGAGAGAATCTCATAACCTTCTCCTCATAAAATTTGACATCTCTCTTCTCACTATTGTCACCTTGAGTGAGAAAAAATACACATGGTAATTATGTGGTGTATCTGTGTATCCTACAAAGACTCCCATCTAAGTTGTAGGCTCCAATTTTTTCCTACTATCCTTGGAGACATGACAATACATAGTAGCTCCAAAAATTCAAAAATGAGATACATCTATCTTTCTCCTAGAGAAATCTTCTTTGGGTGTGATCATGCCAAGTATTCTGTTAGGGCTCCGGTTCTGTGAATAAATTGTGGTGTTGCATGCTTCTTCCCATAGATGTAATGGTATCCCTTGATCATGCAAAATGGTTCTTTTTGGTCCCACTATGCTTCTCTTTTTCCTTTCCTCCACCCCATTTTGGTATGGGTTATGAGGTGTTATCTGTTCTCTTCTAATACCCTCCTTGGCACAAAATTCCTTGAAGGTGTTATAAACAAAGTCTCCCCCATTGTCACTTCTCAGGGTTTTCAATTTATTACCAGTCTCCTTTCCAACCAATGCTTTGAATTCAAAAAATTTGGAAAACTCTTCATCCTTTTTCCTTATGAAGAAAATACAACATTTTCTTCAGAATTCATCAACAAAAAATACATAATAGTTGTGTTTTGTTGTAGAGAATGTAGAAAATGGTCCACATACATTAAAGTGGATTCACTCCAAGATTTCTTCAACTCTACTATCTCGGCCTTGGAAGGTGGATTTGACATATTTCCCCAATGTGTAGCCCTTGTAGACATCATGTCGGTCAAGGGTGCATTTCGGGAGGTTGGTGGAATTTTGTTGCATGATTGTTAAGGCCTCATGGTGTAAGTGTCCCACATATTTGTGCCATAGTTCTTCAACATCTCGACTCTACACTTTTTATGACTTTCAAATCAATGCAACACAAGCCTCCACCTCAACTTTGTAGATATTTCTCACTCTAACTCCAATTTGTTTCACTTTCCCAATAGCTACATGTCTCAAAAAATATTTCCCCTCACTTAAAACAACATCATAGCCCCTATCCTCCAAGATACCTACAGAGATAAAATTCTTCTTCATCCCAAGTACATACATGACATATTTTAGATGAGGATGGGACGTTGTCTCCCTCTTAAAGGTTACAGTTCCAATTCCTTTGGTATTGTACCTCTTGTTATCCCCAAGTTCTATGTGCATCTAGAGATCCTTCTCCTCTATGCTATTAAAGAAATGTGTGCATCATGTTATATGGAACGAGTGTTAGGTCACTATACTACTAGTCTAACCCCTTATTGTTATTAGTACAACCCCCTTATTATATTGTTATGCCCATGTAGTCCCCATATTGTTATTATTGTGCCCCATAGAAGCCCACTATTGTTATTATTGTGCCCTTACAATATTATTGTTATGTTGGGTTTGATTATATTATGACCCCTTAGACTCCTATATATAGAAAGGAGGTCTTGTCATTTGTATCATCGAAGAATTGTTCATTTGTGTAATGTAAAGGAGGTTGCCCCCTCGAAGAGGCTTATTTCTAAGGCGTTGATATATCTTTTTTATCTTTTTGTGAGCTGGTTTCATAACATTTGGTATCATAGCTTTGGATTCTAGGGTTTCGCTGCTCCAAACAGGTCATCATGGAATTTTCTCTATAAAGTTTTTTGTGCGATGTGTCAAAAGCTAAAAAAAAACCCATTTGAGAAGAAATATCTTTGAACCTCAGGTCCAAATTTCAGATCTTGTCTCGCGCTATTTTCGGAGATATGGTTTGAGGAAGTTAGGGTTTTGGAAAGCTCCAGAATTTCATCTAAAATAGGTCATCATGGAATTTTCACTATCACTCTTTCACTACAAAGTTTCAAAAGCTCAAACAAAAACCCATTTGAGAAGTGATTGGTCTGAAACTCAGCTCCGAATTTCAAATCCTATCTCGCTATATTTTTGGAGATATAATCTAAGGAAGTTAGAGTTTTTGTAGACTACCGAATTACATTCCAAACAGGTCACCTTGGGAAAATTGTCATAACTTTCTCTTTGAGCATCAGATTGAAATTTCGTAAGAAGTTTCAAAAAGAGGACTTCCTGTAGTTTTCTGTATATCAGTTTCAGGTACTAAGGTTGAAACAATGACACATGGAACTTCGTACAAGTTTTCTCTACTGAACCAGTCAGTAATCAAGTCATCGTGGGAGATTTGACATAACACTTCCTTGCAGAATCCAATCTTGATCAGACTTGCAGGATTAGAAAGATAACATAGAGAGCTACTGCAGGAAGAAATTTCAGAACTTGGAGATTTGAAATTACAAAGTTACAGTCGTTTCAAGATCGAGCTCCAAAAATCAAGAAAAGGTGGTATGAGGAAGTTTGACGACAATGATCCAATAATTTGGATACTACATATGGAGCAATATTTTGATCTACATGGTGTACCACTATTACAAAAGGTATGTATTGCATCTTCATATTTAGAGCCAGACCAATTTTTATGGTATAAAGGGCTTTTTTCTCGTAAACAACTTGTTACGTGGTCAATTTTTGTGGAGGAAATGATAGCACATTATGAGGATACAAAGAGCAACACCTTATTTAGAGCAACACCACAACAATTGGAAGAAAAAATAGCAAAAGGGCTTTGTTACAAAGTGGAAAGAAAAATTATGGCAACAAGGAAGTCTACCCCTCACAACTATAAAGATGGATGTGTTGTTTTTCCTTCCACAACCTACAAGGGTTACACCACAACAATTGGAAGAAAAAAGAGAAAAAGGGCTTTGTTACAATTTTGATAAAAAATACATTAAAGGTCATAAGTGTGTTGAGAAGAAATTATTTTACATTGATTGTGGAAAGAAGGAGGAACAGGATGAAGAAACGTCAAAAGAAGAGTATATACACCATGAACTAACCCCAAAGAAAGAAGAAATGAATCCGACCATATCTTGTAAAGCATTGGAAAGAATTACTACTCCTCAAACTCTTAAGATAGAAGGACATATCAAGAAGCAAAAGGTTTAAGAAGTGAAAGACCACATAAAGAAAGAAGAAATGAATACGACCATATCTTGTAATGCAATGGCTGGAATTACCACTCCTCAAACTATCAATATAGAAGGACATATCAAGAAGAAAAATGTTCAAGAAGTGAAAGATCACATAGAGCATCAAGAAATGAATATGACCATATCTTGTAATGCATTGGAAGAAATTACCACTCCTTAAAATCTCAATATAGAAGGACATCTCAAGAAGAAAAAGATTCAAGCAATGAAATATCACATTGAGCATCAACAACAAGTTCTCCAACTTTTAAAGGATAACACCACTTTGGTGCAGAATCGAATGAAACAACATGCATATCAACATCGCAATGAAAGAAGTTTTGATGTAGGCGATTGGGTATTTTTATGGTTACATACATACAAACAAATGTCCCTCAAGAAAGCTATTTATGAGAAGGAAATGTTGGCAATACTACATGCACTTAAGAAATGGCGACCTTACCTAATGGGAAGACACTTCAAGGTAAAAACGGATCATGATAGTATTAAATACTTTTTAGAACAAAGATTATCCTCTGAAGAGAAACAAAAATGGGTCACAAAGATGTTGGGTTATGACTTTGAAATCATCTACAAAAAAGGGAAGAAAAATGTTGTGGCAGATGCACTCTCAAGAAAGGATGAGGATGTGGAAGCATCGTTGTGCACTATTTCTATTATCCAATTAGATTGGATAAACAAAGCAAGGTATGAATGGAAGAAGGATGAAGAAGTGTGGCCACTCATTCAAAAGTTGCAGAAGATCCCAGTTCAAACAATATTGCCAGAACTTGACGAGGAAGGAAAAGTCATATTGGAGCCTGGAGCAGTCACAGAAACAAGAACCTGATAGCTACGAAATCGATCAATTTCAGAGTATCTCATCAAGTGGAAGAACTTACCCGCTGAATATTCCACATGGGAGGACAAGAATTTTATACAGAAGCAACAAGAACTACTCAAGCATTGAGGACAACACTTTTTGAAGGAGAGGGGCATGTTAGGTCACTATACTACTAGTCTAACCCCTTATTGTTATTAGTACAACCCCCTTATTATATTGTTGTGCCCATGTAGTCCCCATATTGTTATTATTGTGCCCCATATAAGCCCACTATTATTATTATTGTGCCCTTACATTATTATCGTTATGTCAGCTCTGATTATATTATGACCCCTTAGACTCCTATATATAGAAAGGAGGTCTTGTCATTTGTATCATCGAAGAATTGTTCATTTGTGTAATGTAAAGGAGGTTGCCCCCTCGAAGAGGCTTATTTATAAGGCGTTGATCTATCTTTTCTATCTTTTTGTGAGATGGTTTCATAACAACGAGGCACCTGAATCTAGGTACCACACACTCGCCATACTATGTTGGCCGTGCATGCAATTAGGGTGAAGTTTAATTTGAATTATGAAGCAAGTGCTTCACCTCCTACTCCTCCTGAAGGCTTCTTGTGCAGAAACTTTTTTGTATAGTGCCCATATTTGTGGCAGTGAAAACATTTTATCTTATTGAGGTGCTTCTTCCTGCCAATTTTTTGGCTAAACTCTAGCTTGCCTTGGTCCTTATTTTCCTTGGCTTTCTTTCCCTTGCCTTCCATGGAAAAAAATTCTTCCTTCTCATCTTTGGATGTTACTCCATCACTGCCATTCCTTCAATTTATTCCTGCACCAAAACAAATCAAAGTCTCTCCCAATTTGGAAATTTGTCCCTTCCATTTACAGAGTCCTCATAGTTGTGCTATGATTTCGGAAGACCTAGGAGATCTAGGCTCACTAACTCAGTTGATGGTACATTTTCTCATACTCCTCCAAGTTCATCTCGAACCTGAGTGCATCTAGAGAGGTAATGTGGAATAGTTTCATTTTTCTGCAACCGGATGTTTCTAAGCTTGTGTCTCAACGACAATTTCCTAACATCACTGCCATTTTCAAATAACTCAGTGAGATAATTCCACATAGAATATTGAGTTTCTTTGCCATGTAACTTCTAGACTATGTGGTCTCTCACACCCTCTAGGATGATGCTCATGGCTTTTGCGATATCCTTCTTCCATTGGGCTAACTTTTGCGCTTCCAATGCTATTGATTTTGGAATGTCAGTTTTGGTGCACTCCAACACTCCATTATCATCACAAGTTAAATTTAGCCTTTCTTGCTACAATTTCTAACAAAATTGATTTTTAAGTACAAGCTAGAAAAAGAGAATTGCTTTTAGGGAAGCCTTTGATTTCTATATAGTTTTGTACCAATATAAATCATCCTCTAATTGAGTCTCTTGCATAGAATCATAGCTCAAATTTGTTGTGTACTAACTCTTGTAGAATTATAAGACCACATTAAGTCATCTTCCCCTTCACTTATTCTAATATGAGATTTTTTTCATTATTAGATGAAGCTATCCCATGAATTGTGAAAAGCCCCATTCAAATGAAGATCAGTTGTGGTAATCCACCCTTGATTCCAAACCATCTGGACAAAGTGCATATATCTCTCTCAAGTATAAATCTATTAATATACTTGGGAAAAAAATACTTCAATTACATCCTGTGATAAAATTCATGCTTATTCGGACCTAGGAACCTTATCTAATAAGCTAAGCAAGATTTTTTCCTACCACTTAGAAATATTGTGAAATATTCCATTGATTTTTCAAATTCGTGATAGTCTTCTTCCTAAAATGGATCCAATCCATGATATTTCATAAAGAGATATAATTAGAAATAAGTATTTGATGCCACAACTGTCCCTAATTAAAAAGACCCATAAATATTTTCTGAAATCAAGTCTCAACCACCTTGTTTTGCTTTGGGGGTAAAGAAATATGTTTCCAACTAACACGATAAGATGAGACACCACGTTGTTTGCAATTTTTCAAATTTTATTAAGAATGCCTTTTAATTGAGCGCTAGAAGGTGCCAACACACTAGGATAATTTTGATGACAGATTTTATACCTCCCTCCCTTATATGATATACCACGTATTTTGCAAATCCTTTCCTAAAATAATTGAAATAAATTTTTCAATTTTTATTAAGAATACCTTTAAAAAATAGCATACCCCTGAAACAAGGGAAAAGGAAAGCCAAAAAAATTAGAATGTGTTTTTTTGACCATCATATTTAGTGAGAGAATAAATGATGAAGCAAAAATAAGATGGAGAATTGAATGGAGTAATAAAATTTTCCAAGTATATAGTAGAAATAAGATATGTTACACGTGTATCTTTTTAAATTATAGATATTATATTTGTTACCCACAAGAAACATTTTGAAAAGTAGCAAGAAGAGAAATTATAATAAACCTTAAGGAATAATATCATTCACAATTTGAGCAAGAAGGTTTACATCACCAAGAGGAAGAAGTATAATTTCACTTTCTAACAAAGGGTAACAACAACAACATTAGAATTAGAATATGATATACTAGAGTTATCACTCCAACAATGTTACCAAGGAGGTGAAAAAGTAAACATTGGATCCCATAATCATTTTACACATGAGGAGGAGGAGGGTTAAACTGCCAACCTAGCTTTTAATTTTATACTATAAATTTTTGGACAAAATTCAATTTATAAGTAAGTGAACAACCAAAATAGGAATAAAAATTGCGTAGGCTAGTTGAAAATTAAAATTATTACCAAGTTTCAAATTCAAATGGAATATTCGAGTAAACTATGAAAATTATCCAATCATCCAAGTGCATTACAGTCTAATCCTTTCTTACGTCCACCTCTCCTTACATCATTATTTGTCAAATCCAAACATTGACTTTAGACATGAGTTGAGGAATGCTTGTTTCCATCAAAATATCTTTCAACCAATCCAATTTGTAAACAAGTTTTTATTTGTATCTGTACATTTGTTTAATGAATGAGGAAATTGAATTCATTGTGACTGTGTGTGTCATTCCTTTTATGTGTTGAGTGATCCGTAATTGGGAATTTATGGTTTCTATTTGGTCAATTTAGTGTCCTAAATTTCTCTACATAAATTATAAATCCGGGTATCATAAACTGATGAAGTGTAGTGCACTGTTTGTGCTAGCTAACCCTTCTTACTTCGCTGTTTTATGTTTTATGTTGTTTTGGGGGGGTTTTGGTCTTTTAATTCCTAATGATTTACAATGTAAATTATCAGAACTAAATCTAAATTTCGTAAAGACTGCTCAAAATCTAAAAATGAAAACAGAGCTAAGAAAGAAATGAAAACAGAGCTAAGAAAGATATGGAAACAAAGCTAAGCAAGAAATGAAAATAGAGTTTCTATTCCTATTTTACCATTATTTCCAAATCATGAATTAAAACTGAAAGTGAAATTTGCAATTGATGTCTAACTAATTACAGAAATAAAACTAAATGAAATACTTGGTTACTCTGCCTCTCAATTTTGGGAGAAAGTCTCCTTGGGATGACATTTGAGTAATTCTGTACTTCATTAATCTAAGAGAAAGCAAATACAAAGATGCAGAAATAACTCATTGCATAGATGAAATGTTCAACCACTTAGTTAAGGATGAATTATCAACTTGAAGGGTTTTCCATAAACATTCATTAACACCATGAGTTAGTAAACTAAAAATGAAATGGCAAAGATAGTAAATGACACTGATTAGTTTAATTGAGAATTTAAACTAGAAAAACAGTGAATGAAGTAAACTATCCAACAGTGTATCCTTATCATTCTTCGATCCTACTCTCATCCTGAAACAAGGTTAGCTTTTAATTGAAGAAACAAGATTACACCGTTGAGTTCTATCTTCTAAATTACTGATAAAAACTAAAAAGAGATCAAGCTAATGGGAACTGCTCTAAATTATAAACATGTTAATAAGAAAATGATGGAAATTGCATTATAAACATTGTTAGTAAGAAAATGATTATAAACATTGTTTTAGAAAGAAAATGATGAATTTATAGTTAACAAGAAGAAGAAAAATAAAATTAAATGAAACCTTCTTCAATGAATAAGCCCTCTGCAACTGATTAGGCTATTCTTGCTTAATCAACTCCAAGAAAACTCCTTCAGATGTTCATAAAAACATGCGGTCTTCTCATATTAAAACAGGGACACAAAATGCCCAGAAATTACAGAGTCTAGAAATTCGATTTCACAATAAAACTATTAATATTACTACTCCCTTCTTCAGTCCTTTACATAGGTATTTATAAGAAAAATCATATAACTGTTTGTGGAGAAAAGCATGCTACAGCCAAACACGTAGAACATAGATATGCGGAATTTCTTCCTCGGCTGCTGGAGACATAAATCTAGGACATGGTGGTTGTTGGATTCATTTGTACAAGTGGTTGTTGGATTCCGTAGGTACAAGTAGTTGCTCCGGATAATGCTTCCCATCACTGTGAAACGCATTAATTAATCACGAAACAGAGTCCTGTTACTTTCGATCTCTTTGTGTTTGACTTATCCATTGACCGTAGTCTTATGCCATCTTCTTTGTTGACCTGGGTTGAATGAATAGGACAGGGTCCATGTCATGATGATTTCCAAGTTGCCCATGTGGCTAGTTTCTCCTTCTGACACCTGGAACCTGTTAGAGCATGAAGGTAGCTGCGGAACAGCCGATTAGCTGCAAAATAGGCTGTGTTCCGTAGCTAATATACAAAAATTTATTCAAACAACAAAACATAAAATCATAATATGTAAATCACTAAATGTCCTCCTCAAGACAGTATATACTGGTTATTGGTGATGAGAATGCATCTTTCTTATGGAAAAAAAAAGAAAAGGAATGAGAAGAGTTGCTAGGGAAAGAGTAATTTTGAGGCTCAACATACCCCCACTACAAAATCATTGCATGTCCCCATGCAATTTTTAAAAATGTGAACTTCTTTCTCCTATTGCATCTATTCTGACACTTCTGCCAGCACATCCAACTTCCTTTTCTTTCTTCTCCTTGTAATGACTGCCATCCTGGGCTTCTTCATAAGAAGTTTGTATTTGAGGTTGATAAGTGTTCTGCTCAACTTCCTATTTTTCCTCTTCAGCTTCAAATTTTTCTTGTACCATAATCCTAGGTGCAGCATTGTGTTGTCATGAATGGCTATATCCAGCTTGTTCTGTTCCCTCAAGGTTTCATTTTCTTTTTGAATGTGTCTGTTCAAAATCTCTAACTCAAAGATTTCTTGTTTGAGAGAGCTAGTTAGAGGTTCTTGTGGATTGATAGGCTGCTCTAGATTGGTTGAGGATCTTGGATCCATTGAGGTATCCTTTCTCTCTAATGACTCTATGTAGTCATAGATTTGCTGTTGTACTGGATCTATTCCAGGAGAAGCTCTATTTGGGCTGCCTTCAAAAGTTTGTGGAGGAGAGTTTTGTGGACTATGTTCAGGTAGAATACTGTCAGGAGATTGAACTGGGGTTTCTTCCTCTAAGTTTATGAACTGGGCTTCTTTTGATGTTACCTTCCTCACCTTACCTCAGAATCTAGAGCTCCTTCTCAAGTTTTGGAAGCTTATGGTTTCTTCTCTTGTGTCCTTCTTCCTTCCCTATCTCCTTCTTTTTCTTGATTTGCTCCTTAATCTTGGTCAGTATTTCGAAGAGTAACTATTCATCTTCTTGTGGTGATGAAGGTTCAGGAATGTCTTCATTGATTTCTTCAGCCTGCTCTTTCATTTTTCCTTTTTGTTTATTCTGCTTTCTAACCTCTGGTTTAGAAGTTGTCTCCACATCATTCTTTTGTGAGGAGGTTTGAATGTTAATGCTGATCTTTCTCCTCCTACTTTTCTTAACATGACTCTCCTCAGGTGACTCTGGAGCATCCTGGAAAAAATTTCTTACCAAGAAATCTTCCCATGTATCCCCTACACTTTTCAAATGGAATTAAACTGGTATTTTCACTAATCCATGATGATACATAGTTGTTTCTATGGATTCAATTTTCTTTTGGACATTTGTAGCCATCCTTCTTAGACTGTTTAGAAGGAAGAAGGGAAGGTTGATGGTTCCATTTTCTAAAAAATTCATTAATAAGCATATATGGTAAACATACATAAACCCAAATCTTCCTTCACATGTAATGAATTTTTGCAATATTAAGAACATATTACCCCATTTGTTTTTGAGTGCTAAAATAGGAATTCCCTTCCTAAATACTGTAACATCCATACCCGGGTTTCTAAGGATCACTTTCCAAGATTCACCATGAAATTACTTGTTTTTAAACCATCTTTCTCCTTGTCTCGGCAACTCTGTTTCTTCTGCTATGAAGGATTCTGTAACTGCAAATTTTATATCTCCTATCTCCACTTCTGTGCCATCAAATGACCTTGCAAAAGACTTGGTAATTTCCTTGTGGTAGCCATCAAATTTCTCAATAAAATTTAACCATACAGCCTTCTGTAGCATCGCTTTAAGTTGTGGATACCCCTCCATATACTTTACCCCTACGGGCTCTGTCCTGACAATAAGCCCCATATCCCCTGTTTTTGGTTAACCTTCAAAATTACTCTCACTATCTATAAAATGAGTGTTATTTAAGAAATGGAATGACTGTGTGTATGGAAATGAAATGACTGCATATATATGAAAAGAGAAAGACTATGTGTATATGAAAAATGGAATGACTGTGTATATAGAAAATGGAAAGACTGTGTATATGAAAAGACTGCGTGAATATGAGAGATAAACTTAAGAGTTTGCATGTAATAAATAGATAGTAAGGGTTTAGAGAGTTGTAGATAGGTAGGTCACATCGTCATCTTGACCATTAACAGGTGGAGTTGTGGAGGACCGTTTGAGTACAAGTTATGGAGTTTGAAGCAGAGATTTGTTATGAAAGAATCATTGAGACCATTTGTCATTGAAGATGGAAGATATGGAGAAGACATAGTGGCCGTCAAATAAAATGACGGTTGATTAAGGAGACATGTGATTATACATACTATACAAACTTATGTTTTCAAATTGCTTTTTGAAATAAATTTTTGCATTTACCTTTGGAACCTTTACCTTTCGCTTGCTAATTTTTTTGATGTTGATCCACAGGTACCTTGAGCATGGTTGGTCTTCAAAAATTGATTTTTCTTCAATTCCCTACATACATGATTTTATTATGAGCTGTACACTTGTGCCTGAACTGATAAACAAATTGTAGCTGTAGAACAGAATCAGCTGCAGAACGTGAAACAGAAAGTGAAATATGGCTTATGGATCATGAATGAAATGGAAGTGGCTATGTAAGTGAAATGAAATGAGATGTAAGACAAGATGATAAATGAAATGAAGATGGAATGAAAACTGTAAAAGGAAAAATTGAAAAATTTATTGATGAAATATGACAATGGGATGAAGTGAAACTGCAAAAATAAAACAGAGTGAGGTGAGATGAGATGATGAATTTGCAGAATCTAAATTGTAGAGTGACTGTAGCTTTTTGTCACTCCTTATGATAGAAATAAAATGGAAAATATAGGGTGTCAGAAATCTTTGATTTTCACCCTGTATTTTCTATATAAGTATGCCAATCAATGATTGGTTTTCAATCTGGAGAAGAAGAATTCTTCTTCACTAGCTTCATTTCAGAATTGTCTTGGAAAATCTTAATGAAGTCCTTTTTTGAAATTGGTTTCTAATATGTCTTTAATCTATGACCATTCAAAAGAAGATGAGTTTTACTTTCATCTATTGTTCTTATCCTCATTGCTCCATTACTAAAGACTTTTTCAATCTCATATGGCCCAAGCCAATGAGTTTGAAACTTCCCTTGAAAATATTTAAACTTTGAATCAAACAATAGCGCCCAATCTCCCACTTGAAACCTCTTGTCCTTGATATATTTGTCATGCCATTTAGCCCTCTGTTGTTGGACTATACTAGTCCTTTGAACTGCCTCTTTCCTGATTTCATCAAGTTCATTTAATTGCTCCAGCCTATGCTTTTGTGCCTCTGATAAATCTAGTCCCAGTTGAACTACCATCTTGAAATTTCTGATTTGGAACTCTATAGGAACATGACTTGTTTCCCATAAACAAGTTCATAGGGTGTATGTCTCATTGTGTTCCTCCATGTAGTTCTGTAGGCCCATAAGGCTTTAGGAAGCCTTTCTGCCCAATCTCTTCTATGTAGATGCATAGTCTTGGTGAGAATTCTTTCAATCACTTTATTTGTAGATTCCACTTGACCATTTGCTTGTGGATGATAGGGAGTAGATTTCCTATGTTTGATCTTGTATTCTTCCATAAGCCCTTCCACCATGTTAGATGTAAATTGAGATCCTTGATCTGTCACAATTTCTCTTGGAACACCAAAACGAGTGAAGATGTCCTCAAAAAGAAAATTAACTACAGATTTTTCATTAGCAAAAGGTAATGCTTTGGCTTCTACCCATTTAGTGACATAATCAGTGCATACTAATATATACTTCTTCTGCTTAGATGGAGGATTAATTGGCCCAATAAAATCTAAGGCTCACTTTTCAAAAGGTTCGATGAGTACCTGAATTTGTAATGACATTTCATTTGAGGGAGTAGGTTTCCCTACCCTTTGGATATTGTCACATATCCTGACATATTCTTTAGCATCTTTGAAGATGGATGGCCAATAATATCCTAAAGAAAGGATTTTATAGGCTGTCCTCTTGTCAGCAAAGTTTCCACCACACGGCTCATCATGACATGCCTTAAGAATCTCGAGCATTTCATATTTCCTGACACACCTTCTGATCATAAGATCTGGGCCTGTTTTATACAATTTGTTAGTGATCCATGAATATCTTGCACTTTCCTGAATAATTTTTCTTTTCTCTCTAGGAAACAAATGTGAAGGTAACTTTCCTGTGACCAAATAGTTAGCAATATCTGCAAACCAAGGAGTTTGAGTAGTTACTGCAAAAAGATATTCATCAAGAAACTTATCTTCAACCAGAGAATCTTCTTTGATATTCTAAATCCTGGACAAGAAATCAGCAACTGTGTTTTTTTTCCAGGTCTATCTAGCACAGTAATGTTGAATTCTTGCAAAAGTAAAAGCCATCTTGTAACTCTGCCATTAGTAATAGGTTTATTCATTAAATATCTAATTGCAGAGTGATTTGTATGAACAAAGGTTTCATAGCCTGTTATATAGTGTCTAAACTTGTTAATTGCATGAACAACAACTAAAAATTCCTTTTCAGTCACAGTATAATTTAACTCAGTGGGAGTCAAATTCTTACTTGTATAGTAAATAGCATAAGGAATCAAATCTTTTTGTCCCAATACAGCTCCCAAAGCTGTATCTGAAGCATCTGTTGAAATATGGAAAGGGATTTTCCAATTTGGACCTCTTAAAATGGGTGCTTCAGAAATTTTTGTTTTTAAGGTTTCAAATTCCAATTGGCAATCAGAATTCCAATTGAACTCAGAATCTTTGGTAAGCAATTTGAAGATTGGGGATGCTATTTTTGTGAAATTTTTTATAAACCTTCTATAGTATCCTGTAAATCCTAGAAAACTTCTAACATCCTTTTGGAAATTTGGAATTGATAATTTAGAGATGACTTCAACTTTAGATTTTTCAACTTTAATCCCATCTCCTGAAATGTGATGTCCTAAAACAATACCTTCTATAAACATCATAAAACATTTTTCATGGCTTAGTGAAAGGTTTGTTTCTTTACATCTTTTAAGAACTTTTTCCAAATTTTCCAAAGCTTCTTCAAATGTATTCCCATAGACTGTAAAATCATCCATATATACCTCTACACAATCATGTATTAGATCAGGAAAAATCCCTAGTACTGCTCTTTGGAATGTTGCAGGTGCATTACATAACCCAAAAGGAAGTACTCGGTAGGAATAAGTTCCCCATGGACAAGTAAATGTGGTTTTATCCTGATCTTCAGGTGCTACCTGAATTTGATTATAACCACTAAAACCATCCAAGAATGAGAAATACTTCTTACCTGCTAATGTATCTAACACTTGATCTATAAAAGGCAAAGGGAAATGATCTTTAAGGGTTGCTTTATTCAGTTCTTGATAATCAATGCACACCCTCCATTTACCATTCTTTTTAGGCACAATTACCAAAGGAGAAACCCATTGGCTATTTGAAATTGGGTAAATGAAGTTTACATTTAGTAATTTTTGGAGCTCTTCTTTCACAATCTCCCTAAGATTTGGATTCATCCTTCTCTGAGGTTGTCTGATAGGTCTACAATTTTCCTCAATGTAGATGTGATGGATACAAGTCTTAGGATTAATGCCTTTCATGTCGGTGTATTCCCATGAAAATGCAACAGAATGTTTTTGTAATGTTTTGATTAGCTCTTCTTGTTGTAGTTTCTCCAAGTTTTTGTTTATGTTCAATGTCCTACCTGGAAAAATTTCAATTGTAGAGCTACCAAACTCTTCCATAGAATAGAGAGACATCTGCCTAGATGACAAATATTCAACATTATATTTTTCTTGAAATTGCTCATGGTCATATTCTGAAGATGATTCAAAATTTTCTAATGTATTTAAAATTTGACTATCTTCACTAATATTTGAAATAGTAAAGAGAGGTTGAATATCATCTTCATCATCAATCCATTCTTTGTCATCTATTTCTGTGATTGCTTTTGCTGGAGGATATAGAGTAAATTTTTTTGTTGAATTACCATCAGAAATATACATGTCACCAGATCTACAACTAATAAAAGCATCAGCTGTGGCCAACCAAGGTCTTCCTAATATGAGTGGATGTCCTCCTAGATTGTTCTTGGGAGTTAAGATCATGAAATTAGTGGGGTATTCCCAAGAATCTAAGGATATTAAAATATCTTCTAACACTCCATCTGGTTTGATTACTGATCTATCTGCTAGTTGCAGTAAGGTAGGTGTGTAGAGAAGATTAGGAAGCTTGAGCTGCTCCATAGTTTGTTTGCTCATGATGTTTATTGCTGCCCCTAAGTCAATCAATGTATTTGGAATTTCAACTCCATTGATATGTGTTTTCACAATTGGACTTCCTGGATCCACATATTTTTGTATGGCAATTTTTCCCATCATTATGTCTACTATTTTTCCTACCAGGTGAATTCTTTTTGTTTCCTTTGTTTTTCTTCCTGGTTTATTTATGCTCAACTCCTTTATTGTTTTGGCTAGAATTGGAATTTCTTTAATGGCTTGTAGCAAAGGGATTTTGATACAGACATTCTTCAATTCATCTAGAAAATCATAATTGGGCAACATAATCTGCTTTTCTACTCCTCTATCAATTTGTAATCTTTCAGGAAAAGGAGGTGTAGAAGTAGATGCTGGTTGCTCAATGATAGGAGTTGTGTTCACTGATTCTTTTTGTTTTTCTTTTTCAATGTTTTGGTTTTGGAGAGATGTTCCCTCAAAAATTTTATTGACCTTTAGAGAATCTTCCTCAGAACTGTCTTGTTCCTGAATAACTATAGAAGGTCTTTCCTTTTCTAATATCCTACCAGATCTTAGTTGAACATCATTAAGATCTAGAGGAGTAATCATATAAGTTGGAAATTGTTGTCCTTCTACCATGTAAGAATTCTGAGGGTTTTTATTGTTGGGGTTTGGTAATGGTTGGGCAGGTAGCTGATTTGGTTTCTGCTGAAATGGTAGTAAGAGTTGAGGATTTTGGTTTTGTTGTGGAGATTGTTGTGGAAATGGTAATGAAAGTTGAGGGTTCTGATTTTGAAGTTGTGGCTACTGATTTTGTTGTTGAATGTGTGGGGAGGATAATTTGGATATGATGGAGGATATTGATAATATTGAGAAAATCTCCCATAAGGATTTTGTACTCCTTATGCCCACGGTTGAGATTGAGATTGAGGTTGAGGCCAAGGTTGAGATTGAGATTGAGGTTGAGGCCAAGGTTGAGATTGAGATTGAGGTTGAGGCCAAGGTTGCTGCCAAGAATTCCAATTTGGTGGGGGCTAAAGATACATTTGATTGTTAAATCCATAATTTTGTGGCCCTTGCCAAGGTCTTCTAGCAACAAAACAAAGAGGTTCTGTAGAATTTGGGATTGTTTCCTCTTGAAAGACAACCTTAAGACCTGGAATTGAAGGACAACCCTTGGTCTCATGGCTTTCTGAGCAAATCATACAAGTTTCTACAAATTTTGCATCTAAAGGGAATTCTCTTAGAGCATGTTTTTTTCTGCATTTTGGACAAAAAATGGCTAAAGCATCAGCCTCGGTTTTCTTCTTGTTTTGTAATTTAAGGGTGTCTATTTGCTCACTAAGACTCCCTAGAATGTTAGTTTTAAATTCATCAAGCATATTACCAATTTCTGCCCTACTTATAGATCCAGTTGCAGATTTGTTTACTCTAACAAGAGAAGGATCTCTTGGACCTTTCCCAGTTTTAGATTTTCCTCTTGAGAGATGAACACATAATTCTCCTATATCATTTAATGGAAGTTGAGAGATATCTCCCTTCCCCATCATGTTAAGGATATCTATCCACTCATCTCTAATGGCTTTTAATAAAAGAGATTTCAAGGTATCTTCATCTAAATTGTCCATTTTTGCTCTTTTCAAATTATAGTTGAATCTCTCAATCAAATCCTCCAAGTTTTCATCCTCTCTTTGCATCATTTTGAACACTTCATCTTTGTGATTGGTAGGCATGCAATAATCCAAGTACCTATCCAAAAATGTTTTTTTCATGTCATTCCATGTTCTAATGGACTGAGTGACTAACCCCATGAACCACTTCAAAGCAGCTCCTTTTAGTGTTGAAGGAAACAATTTGAGTTTTTGAGAGTCTTCTAGATAGTCATAGGTTTTGCACAAGACTTCAAACTCAAATAAGAATGTTTCAGGATCCTCACTTTTTAACCCATGGAAGTTTGGGAGGACAGAAGGTGATATATTTTTCATTGTGGCATTTGTTTCCTCATCCACTATAGGGAATCCAAAAGAATTATCTATTTCCCTATTTCCTCTACCTCCTCCATTATTTCCTCTACCTCCTCCATTGTTTCCTCTACCTCTTCCTCTACCCCCTCCAAACAGACTGAATTCCCCATCTTCTCCTTCTTCTGCCATTATAGTTTCCTCAGAGTCAGTATAAGGTTCAACCTACAAGGTTACTTTCTCCTCCTCTGGTTCTTCTATTAATGGGATATGGGAGAGAGGTTCTACTTCTTCTTCCTCACCAGGTATTCCTAATTCTTCAACTAAAATGTGCTCTCCTGTGGAGGTGAAAAAGGCTATTCCTATTGTTGGAGATTCAAGATTTTTCTCCTCTAGGACTGACTTGGTAGATGAAGTAGGAGATTCTTTTGATTGAATTTCTGCCTTTGGAATTTCAAGTGTTCTATGGTTGGGAGTATGAGTTTGGGATGGAGGTGTATCTTTCCTTGTTCTTGGTGGAGTAGGTGGTGTTGTACTACTGCCCCTAGCTATAAATCTACCCCCAGAGTCTCTTTCTCTATGCATATCATTTTATTTTTTGAATGTAAGAGATAAGGCTACCTAGTTACACTTCCCCGGCAACGGCGCCAAAATGTTTGGTCAATTTAGTGTCCTAAATTGCTCTACATAAATTATCAATCCGGGTATCGTAAACTGATGAAGTGTAGTGCACTGTTTGTGCTAGCTAACCCTTCTTACTTCATTGTTTTTATGTTTTATGTTGTTTTGGGGGTTTTTGGTCTTTTGATTCCTAATGATTTACAATGTAAATTATCAGAACTAAATCTAACTTTCGTAAAGATTGCTCAAAATTTAAAAATGAAAATAGAGCTAAGAAAGAAATGAAAATAGAGCTAAGAAAGATATGGAAACAAATCTAAGCAAGAAATGAAAACAGAGTTTCTATTCCTATTTTACCATTATTTCCAAATCATGAATTAAAATTGAAATTGAAATTTGCAATTGATGTCTAACTAATTATAGAAATAAAACTAAATGAAATATTTGGTTACTCTACCTCCCAATTTTGGGAGAAAGTCTCCTTGGGATGACATTTGAGTAATTTTGTACTTCATTAATCTAAGAGAAAGCAAATACAAATATACAGAAATAACTCATTGCATAGATGAAATGTTCAACCACTTAGTTAAGGATGAATTATCAACTTGAGGGTTTTCCATAAACATGCATTAACACCATGAGTTAGTAAACTAAAAATGAAATGGCAAAGACAGTAAATGACATTGATCAGCTTAATTGAGAATTTAAACTAGCAAAGCAGTGAATGAAGTAAACTATCCAACAGTGTATCCTTATCATTCTTCGATCCTACTCTCATCCTGAAACAAGGTTAGTTTTTAATTGAAGAAACAAGATTACACCATTGAGTTCTATCTTCTAAACTACTGATAAAAACTAAAAAGAGATCAAGCTAATGGAAACTGCTCTAAATTATAAACATTGTTAATAAGAAAATGATGGAAATTGCATTATAAACATTGTTAGTAAGAAAATGATTATAAACATTGTTTTAGAAAGAAAATGATGAATTTACAGTTAACAAGAAGAAGAAAAATAAAATGAAATGAAACCTTCTTCAATGTAGGGGCCCTCTGCAACTGATTAGGCTACACTTTCTTAATCAACTCCAAGAAAACTCCTTCATATGTTCATAAAAACATGCGGTCTTCTCATATTAAAACAGGGACACAAAATGCCCAGAAATTACAGAGTCTAGAACTTCGATTTCACAATAAAACTATTACTATTACTACTCCCTTCTTCGGTCCTTTACACATGTATTTATAAGAAAAATCATATAACTGTTTGTGGAGAAAAGCATGCTACAACCAAACATGTAGAAGACAGATATGCGGAATTTCTTCCTCGGCTGCTGGAGACATAAATCCAAGACATGGTGGTTGTTGGATTCGTTTGTACAGGTGGCTGTTGGAGTCCATAGGTACAGGTAGTTGCTCCGGATAATGCTTCCCATCACTATGAAACACATTAATTAATCACGAAACAGAGTCCTGTTACCTTCGGTCTCTTTGAGTTTGACTTATCCGTTGACCGTAGTCTTATGACATCTTCTTTGTTGACCTAGGCTGAATGAATAGGATAGGGTCCATGTCATGATGATTTCCAAGTTGTCCATGTGGCTAGTTTCTCCTTCTGACATCTAGAACCTATTAGAGCATGAAGGTAGCTGCGAAATAGTCGATTAGCTGTAGAATAGGCTGTGTTCTGTAGCTAATATACAAAAATTTATTCAAACAGCAAAACATAAAAGAATAACATGTAAATCACTAAATGTCCTCCTCAAGACAATATATACCGGTTATTGGTGATGAGAATGCATCTTTCTTATGGAAAAACAAAGAAAAGGAATGAGAAGAGTTGCTAGGGAAAGAGTAATTTTGAGGCTCAACAGTTTCTGTGTGATAAACCATGATGAATGAATTCAAGTTGAATCTCTGAAAGTCTTTCTGAGTGACAAAATACTTACTATCTGCGTAGAATTTGTGTGATTCCAGTTGGATTCAATAGATGTATGTACAGAACGAATTACGAAATCTGGAATAAAGAGAAATAATACAGAGAGTATTATGTATTCCAATTCGAAGTGGTGTTAAGGAATACAGAGGAAGATAGTGGTCAGACTGTATGAATCCGATTAAAGAAATCAACACAAAGCTTAGAGATATAATCTGGCCGATAATATGAGTGCCAAAGGAAATCAGAAGTTTTGTTATAATCTGCTGGAACAACAAATGGGAAGATCTGCGTATGTGGAGTTGGAATGTTATAAACTAGAATGAAGGTTTATCGTGGAAGTCTGGTTCCTGAGGAATTGAAGCCAAAGTGAAACAAGCCAAAGTGAAATGCGCAACTGCGGAGGTTAGGAGTCTACGGGTGTCTTGATCGGGGTTGAAGCACTGCACTCATTCCTAGCCATAGATTTCGATTTCAACCGCTTACGTCACAGTCAACTGAGGGGGGTTATGTTGCTTTTAACCCGTGTGTTAGTTGAAGGGCCACAGACTGTTGGATCACTGATGAAGCTGACCATTGGATTAACATCACATCGCATCATTCATGAGTGAATGAACCTTGGTCGGGAATGTATACTATCAACCATCGGATGAATGGTAAGATCAATGGCGTAGAGTGAAGCGCTTGTGCAAAAAGGGAAAGTCAACGTGAGAGGATTGTTGTTCAATTGTTGTTCAATTGATGTTCAATTGTTATTCAATTGTTGTTCAATTTCTGTTCAATTGCTGTTCAATTGCTATTCAATTGTTGTTCAATTTTTGAGTGGACTCGAGGAGTTTATGGACGCGGTTTAATTTTATTTGAAGTCTGGTTTTGTGCATTCAGGTGGGAGCGGCGATTAGTTGGCAGGTTCTGTGATTATTCCGATGTATGGTGATTGGTTGGGTTTGTGTTTAAACCCATAATGTAAATGTTTCCTATTTATATAGGTGGGCCATAACCCACAGGCTCACATAAGGTGATTATGAAAACTAGGGAAAATTGCCTTCAGGCGGTTTTTCCTGCGTCAAGATCTTACTAGATGATTCAAGAGTTATTGTTATGAAACTAGCTCACAAAAAGATAGAAAAGATAGATCAACGCCTTAATTCAGCCTCTTCGAGGGGACAACCTCCTTTACATTACACAACTGAATGATACTTTGATGATTCAAATGACAAAACCTCCTTTCTATATATAGGAGTCTAAGGAGTCACAATATAACCCAGCCGACCTAACAATAATAATATAAAGGCACAAAAATAACAATAGAGGGATTCTATGGGGCATAGTAATAACAATATGGGGACAATAAGGGCACAACAATATTAATAAGGGATACAACTACAATAGTAATGGGGTAATCACTAGTATTATAGGGACCCAACATGCCCCTCTCCTTCAAAAAAGTGTTGTCCTCAACGCTTGAGTAGTTCTGGATGCTTCTGTATAAAATTATCATCCTCCCATGTGGAATCTTCAATGAATAAGTTCTTCCACTTGATGAGATACTCCGAAATTGATCGATTTCATAGCTGTCGAGTTCTTGTTTCTGTGACTACTTCCAGTTCCAATATAATCTTTCCTTCCTCGTCAAGTTCTAGCAATATTTTTTGACCTGGGAGCTTGTCGCCTATAACCTTCTTCAAACATGAAACATGGAAAACTGGGTGCACTTGAGAAGCTGTAGGAAGCTCCAATTTGTATGCCATAGTACCAATCTTTTGCAACACCTTGTACGGACCATAATACTTTGGTGATAATTTATTATCATTCTTAGCTTGCTTGAGGGACATTTTTTTATATGGTTGTAGTCGTAGGAATACCCAATCACCTACATCAAAACTTCTTTCGCTGCGATGTTGATCTGCCTGTTGTTTCATTCTATTCTGCGCCAACACGAGGTTATCCTTTAAGAGTTGGAGGACTTGTTGTTGATGCTCGATGTGATGTTTCACTGCTTGAACCTTAGAATGTTCTCTTAAATATGATGTGATGGATGGTGGCTAATATCCATAAATTGCCATAAATGGGATCATTTTTGTTGTTGTATGGAAGGAAGTGTTATACCACCATTCCGCCAGAGGCAACCATTTGACCCATTGTGTCTGTTTATCAAATACAAAGCAACGAAGATATCCTTCCAAACATTTGTTTACTATCTCAGTTTTCCCATCAGATTGAGGATGATAAGATGAGCTATGAGCTAACTGAGTACCGAGACAAGAAAATAATTATGTCCAAAAATTTCCAGTGAAAATGGGATCTCTGTCACTTACAGTAATCTTTGGGTTTCCATGTAGCTTTTGAATTGTTTCCATAAATGCAGTAGAAATTGTACTGGCTTTAAATGGATGTGATAATGCACAAAAGTGTGCATACTTGGTAAGTCTGTCAACTACCACCATGATGACACTCTTTCCCTCAGACTTGGGTAAAGCTGTGATAAAATCCATTGAAACCTCCTCCCAACGTTGGCTTGGAATGGATAAAGGTTGTAATGGACCCGGGGTCTTAATTGTTTCAACTTTATTTTGTTGGAAAACCAAACATTCCACCACAAACTTTTGAATATCCGATTTAAGGCCTTAACCCTGTGGTAAGTTTTTAAAAATCCTTAGTGCCCTCCTAAGGGAGAAGTGTGCAATTCCATAAGAATATTTTGTTTGAGTTGGGAATTCTTACAGAGGTATAAGCAATCTTTGTACCATAATGAATCATTTTGCCAGCTAAATGTATCAGATGTACTGGAATCTTGTTGTAACTTTCAAATAAGTGCCCACACTTCTTCATCATTCTTCCATTCCTCCCTTGCTTCGTTTATCCAATCTGGTTGGATAATATAAATGGCGCACAACAATGCTTCCACATCCTCATCCTTTCTTGAGAGTGCATCTGCCACCACATTTTGCCTCCCTTTTTTGTAGATGATTTCAAAGTCATAACCCAACATCTTTGTGACCCACTTTTGTTGCTATTCAAAGGATAATATTTGTTCTAAAAATTATTTAAGGCTATCATGATCCGTTTTTACCTTGAAGTGTCTTCCCATTAGGTAGGGTCGCCATTTCTTAAGTGCATGTAGTATTGCCAACATTTCCTTCTCATAAATAGCTTTGTGTAAAAACTTTCCCTTGATTGGACGACTTTCAAAAGCAATGGATCTTTCATCTTGCATTAAAACAACACCAATTCCATTTCCTGAAGCATCACATTCCACAATAAAGGTTTTTGTGAAGTCTGGTGTAGCTAAGACCGGTGCTTGGCACATTACCTCTTTAAGATGTTCGAAGGCCTTTGTTGCTTTTGGAGCCCATGAAAATGCATCTTTCTTCAATAATGTTGTTAGAGGTGCTGCTATTCTCCCATAATTATTAACAAACTTGCGATAATACCCTGTCAACCCGAGAAATCCTCGCAGATGCTTTATGGATGTGGGGATTTTCCATTCCTTAATGGCTTTAATTTTGCTAGGGTCTACGTTAACTCCTTCATGAGATACAATATGACCCAGATATTCCACCTGTTTTACTCCAAAGAAACATTTGGATCTGTTTGCATATAATTGTTTCTCCTCCAATAGTTGTAGCACCCTGTCAACATGTTCAACATGATCCTTCCAAGACTTGCTGTAGATTAGTATATCATCAAAAAATACTAACACAAATTTTCTAAGGAAGGGTTTGAAAATGGAATTCACCAAACCTTGAAATGTAGAAGGTGCATTGGTAAGGCCAAAAGGCATGACCAAAAATTCATAATGACCCTCATGAGTTCTAAATGTTGTTTTCGGAATGTCTTCAGTCTTGATTTTGATTTGATGATATCGTGAATGAAGATCCAACTTGGTGAAGTAAATTGATCCATGCAATTCATCAATGACAGGAATGGGAAACTTATCTTTAATAGTGAGCTTGTTGAGCACCCTATAATCTGGACACATGCGCCATGATCCATCCTTCTTGTGCACCAATACTACTGGAGAAGAGAAAGAACTTTGACTAGGTTGAATTATACCAGCCTCTAGCATTTCTGCAACCATACATTCAATTTCACTCTCTTGGGCATAGGGATATCTGTACGGCCTGATGTTTGGAGGAACACTTCCTGGAATCAGATGAATAGCATGATCATGATCACGAATAGGTGGGAGATCTTTGGGAGTCTCAAATACCTTGGAATGATTGTCCAAGACTTTTTGGAGATCTGGAGAAATAGATGATTTCGATGTGGAAACATCTAGCGAGCATAATTGTGCAATTACACCTCTTTGTTACTTTTTTAGAAGCTTTGTCATACCGTTAGAGCTGATTATCTTTCCCAGTTTCCCTGCAATACCCCTTAATTCAACTTCCTTTCCTTCCACAGAAAATTTCATGAAAAGTTCTTGAAAATTAAAAGCTATTGTACCCAAGGATTGTAGCCATTGGACTCTTAGTACAACATCAGCACCTCCCATTGGAATGGAAAGCATTGGGCTAGTCAATACATATTCTCCCATGGATAGCTTGATATTATGGCACTTTCCAGAGCAATTTATCGTTGCTCCATTTGCAACCATTTCTTGACACTCTGGTGCTGGATATAGGAAGAAATTCAATTCTTTTGCTATCTTACAATGAATAAAATTGTGGGTACTTCCTGAATCAATCAACACTATTATCTCTTTCTTCTTGATTTGTCCTTCTATCTTGATGGTTTGAGGAGTGGTAATTCCAGTGAATGCATTATAGGATATGGTCGAATTCATTTCTTCTTTATCTAGGCTTTGTTCCTAGAGTATATCCTCTTCTTTTGACCTTTCTTGCTCCTTTTCTTCTTCCTCTTCACAATCTATGTAGAATAATTTCTTCTCAGCACACTTATGACCTTTAGTGTATTTGCTATCACAACTGTAACAAAGCCCTTTTGCTCCTTTTTCTTCCAATTGTTGTTGTGTCAACCTTATAGGTTGTGGAAGACTAGAGGCAACAACACTTCCATCTTTATAGTTGTGAGTGGTATGCTTCCTGGTTGCCATAATTTTGCTTTCCATTTTTCTTGCTAACTTGAATGCCTTCTCTAATGAATCAGATTCCCAAAGGCGAACATCATGTTGGATATTATCCTTTAAAGTCCCTATGAACACATCAATCCTATGCTCCTCTGGAATATTTTTTACCCTTATGTTCAATTTTTGGAACTCCTCAATGTGCTCCATTATTGAACCCTTTTGTTTGAGACTTATCAATTGGCTAAAAAAAGTGTTGCCTTTTGTATCCTCATAATGTGCTTTCAATTCTTCCGTAAAAATTGCTGAAGTTATAATTTTTTTACGAGAGCAAGGCCATTGATACCATACAAACTGATTTGGTTCCAAATATAAAGTTGCAATACATACCTTTTGTGTGTTTTGCACGTTATTGAGATCGAAAAATTGCTCCATCTGTAATATCCATGTTGCGGGATCCTTGCCATCAAACTTCCTCATATCGATTTTTGGAATATGGTAGGTCTTCGATCCAACATTAGAGTCTATGAAATCATGATTAACATTTCTTTTGTTCGCATCATGAGTTTCCTTTACTACCCTTTCACCATTAGTAAGTATTTCTTGTAGAAAATTTGTCAAATCTATCTTCAAATCTGCCATGCCTGTCTTCAAATCTATCTTCAAATCGTCCATCTTAGCTTCCACGTCATTCATCTTAGCTTCTACATCTTTCTTTAAACCATCCATATTAGATTTTGTTACTTTCTGTGCGAGTGACATTTCTTGCACTTGGTCTCGTAATTTTGATATATCATGTTGCATTTCTTCCTCTTCTTCATAAGTCATGCTAGAGCTTTCAGGTTGCTTACTATGTGTTTTCATTTTCTTTCCTCGGGGCATCAATTACCAATAATAATGCTCTACTATGCCCTTTGAATTCCTTCAAAATAATTTTTCAAACCAAGCTTAAGCAAAAATTTAAAAAAATCTACACACCTTTTTTCACTTTGTAGGAGCTCGATATTGCCTCTAATGTATCTCTGTAATTTCAGATCATCCAGTTTTGAAATTACGACCTACAGTATCCCTCTGTGTCCTCTTTCCAATGCCACTAGTCTGATCCAAATTGGATTCTCCAAGGAAGAGTTATGCCAAATCTCCCACAGTGACCTGATTATAGACTAGTTCAATAGAGCGAACTTGTACGACGTGCCACATGTCCCTGTTTTGACCTTTGGCTCTGAAAAATATATACAAGAAACTACAGTCCGTCCTCTTTCTGTACCTTCTTACAAAATTTCAATCCGATGCTCAGAGAGAAAGTTATGACAATTTTCCCCAGGTCACATGTTTGGAATGTAATTCAGGAGTCTGCAAAAAGACCAACTTCCTCAGATCATATCTCCACAAATATAGCACGAAAAGCTCTGAAATTCGGACTGAGGTTCTGTGCGATTTCGTCTCAAATGGGTTTTCTTTTTCTTCTGAAATGTCGCAAAAACAAAGTTATAGCGAAAATGCCACGATGACCTATTTGGAGCAGCGAAACCCTAGAATCCAAAGCTCTGATACCAAATGTTATGAAGCCAGCTCACAAAAAGATAGAAAAGATAGATCAACGCCTTAGAATTCAGCCTCTTCGAGGGGGCAACCTCCTTTACATTACACAAATGAATGATTCTTTGATGATTCAAATGACAAAACCTCCTTTCTATATATAGGAGTCTAAGGAGTCACAATATAACCCAGCCGACCCAACAATAATAATATAAAGGCACAAAAATAACAATAGAGGGATTCTATGGGGCACAGTACTAACAATATGGGGACAATAGGGGCACAACAATATTAATAAGGGATACAACTACAATAGTAATGGGGTAATCACTAGTATTATAGGGACCTAACAGTTATAAAAAGGAATAGAATCTAGGATTGGACAATCCAAGCATATGAGATGCTTGGAATTAAAGGAGTGCTCTACAATGGTAAGCCTTGATAACCGGTGATGGTTTGTATTAGCAATGTGCTTCTTTAGACGAGATTTGAAGTGATGACTAGTTTGGCCAAAGTAAGACTTCCCATATGAATAAGGAAATTGGTAGACTCTTGAACAAAGCATAGGGTTAGAATTGTATTTGGCTAACCTAAATAATTTCATTAAAAAAAATATGGGGCTTAAATATGGTTTTTCCGTTCCTTTTGGCCAAAATATTTGCAATGTGATATTTGGTTCCTTTTATGTATGAGAGAGACATCAAGCCCGAGGGAGGAGAGGAACTATTAGGGTTAGAGGCAGTTTTAAAGGCTTTATTGATCTAGGAGGAGGTGTAACTATTGGCTTTGAATGATTGGATTGGGTAGGATTTCTCTTTGGATAGGATTTGGGGAGCATAGATTTTAAAGGCCAAGGAGATGAGAGATTTTAGTACAACTGACTTTTTGGAAGGGTGGTGGTGGGAATGAGTGTGAATATAATGGTTAGTGGGTATTTTTTTTGCAAACTTGATGGGTAAGAGAGCCATCAAGAAGGTGGGTAATAAGGACATATAAGAAAGGAAGGGGTTTTTCATACTCAATTTCCATGGTGAATTGAATATGCAGGAAAATAATATTAAGATGGGAGAGAAAGGAATTAAGAGTAAGGCATGCCTTGTTGCTAGGATGAAAAAAGTGTGGTATACAAACTACTACCAACACTTTGACTCTTGATCTCACAAGTTTATGGATAAGGATTCAGTGTTTTGATGCCCTATAATTTGAAAGTGAGTGAATTTGGGCAATCACAAAACCCAAATTTCAAAAAGCATGTATATAACCAATTTTAATGCCAAATTATAGTCATGCGACACCACCATTTACATGTTGAATTAGAATATTTGAAATGAAGTGGAAAATGAAGTGAAAATGATGAGATGTTTTGTAAACAAAAAAAAACATTATGAATTATGCAATAATCACAAAACTAAAACAATCACCATTTATCCATGTATCTCATATTGTCGAGGGTTTTCATAACACTTTAAACAATGATGTTGTATATATTAGCTTCAAAACAAATTCGTTACCCATAGTTCATTTATATTTCATAAAAAGAACAAAATACATAAATCAAATAAGTTGTATTATTTTTCTTATCCATTTGTAGTTTGGAAACAAGTCACACAAGTTAAATTTTCCATAATAACATTCAAAGGAATAGGCTTGGAAATCAATCCATTTCAACAAAAATCATGGTAGGATATTAACAGAGCAATTTAATTTATTCGGCCATTAAATCATGCATTTTGATACTAAGATAATGAATTTAATAAAACGAAGAGTGGAATTTCATTTAGGCATGAACCTTAAAAAATGTAAGTATTCAAAGTGAACCTTAAAAAATGTAAGTATTCAAAGTGATTACAACTCAATTGACCAAAATTAGTACACAAATTTCTTTGGGGTAACACCATAATTTGGATAACTCGACTAGACTTCAAAATAATTTTTTTTCAATTCCTACATTATCAATTTGTATTAGTGGCTAGGATAATAAAATGAAATGACAATTATTTTGTTGAAATTAAAGAAATGCGTGAATAAATGTGTCACAAAATCAACTTGGGAGCAACTCAAATTATTGAGTTAACTAAATATCACATTCAAGCTAAGAACTCATGATAGCATGATTATGTCAATCAAGATTGAACAACAAGGAAGTTATCAACAAAAAGTTGAGACTTAGTCATTACTTAGTAGAATTTGAAATCCAAATTGATTCTACTAAGTTCTTCATTGGCATTAATTAGTGGATCCAAATATACCAAAAACGTTGCAGATTTAGAAGATTCAATTGGTGATGGCTCAATATAGTCTAATATGCTTCAACACTTGGTAGAGTTTCCATTGGCACGACTACCTATGGATTACATTTTTCATTTTTGAATCATCTACAAGTGTTGGAATATGTGTTCTAATGTAAGCATTTTGGTCACCTATGCACCAAATAAAGTGGTGGTCAATACCAAGGTCCAATTAGTCCTTTTAGCAACATCATTCTACATCTAAGGTGTGTAACTTTCATATGTATGTAAAAAATATCATTATGGGACAAGTAACTTTTAAAGTTGTTGCCCACATATTCATTCTCTAATCTTAAACATTTCAAAGGTTTATAGCATTTCTTTTCCACCAATAACCTCTATTATTTTATTTTTCCAAAGACGAGATCTTTATCTTTTGAAGAAATACATACAAGTATACTTAGAAAAACCATTAGTTAAAGTAAAATCAAAATGTACCTTTCACATGGTAGTGATGGTTTGTTTAGGGAATATAGGGCGCTCTATACAAGTTTCTTTAAACCTTTGCTATCCAATCCTTTCTTGTTCTAAACACAGGTTAGTGATACTTCCAAATCACACACCCTTCACATACTTCATCAAAGAAAACAACAACTTTAATCTTTAATCTTTACTATAACAATCTACACAATTTAAATGTGCAAGTTTTCATTAATTTTGAATAATGTTGTTGATGCAATTCTTATAGATGTAAACTATGTAGAGTTTCGAAAATTTTTGAGCTAAAATTTCAAAAAGACTTTATGTCTCTCTAATGATGACTAGAGTATCCACTCAAAACATCAAACCTCTAAAAAAAAATTACATCAACAACACAATCTACACAATTACCTAATTGTCAACAACATAATCCAAACTACATTACTGTAAATCCATACATTCAATAAACTTGTACTAATCAACATAACATGAAAATATTCTATCATTCACTAATATACATTATTGAACAAACAATTTCATTAAATAAAAAAATTAGATAATGTAAGATATAATAATCTTTTGAATTTAGTCACAGAAGACATAATTTGAGTGGGTATCCATAGGTGGCAGGTGAAGTGATTTATATAGACGTGAGAGAATTGTGTGGACATAGATAAAGATAATAGGACATGTGATTTAGCAATTGAGTGGACATGTATAAGCTAACATAAATTTGTAATGAAAACACTATAGCATGCATTTATAACTTGGCTTAAGAAAAGTTACAACTTTAAGCTTTCTTCTTCTAATTAAGAAAAAATAAATTGGAAAGTCTTACTTAAAAAGTCAAGTACATTAGGTGGAGATCGAAGGTTTAGAAAATCTGAAAGGCCCCTAGATCAGTGTGATATTCGTGATGAGATGACCCTAAATGATAAAACCGAATATGTTTGTTCATTCCTTAGATAACACAATGATCCATTAAAGCCTTAAGCATTATGAACATGATATCCCACCATGGAAAATGTGTTTTTAAAATTTATTATTAAAAAGTGGTGTTTTAAGCATTATTATGGATTTTTTAATTCAAAAGTGGCATTTTAAGTATTATTAGGTAATTTTTTGCAAAGAATATGGAACTAAGGGGCTTGAGTATGTCCAAACAAAAAATTATATCTTAATGCTAAAGATTTCCCTTTAAAACATACTTAATTTAAAACATACTTAATGAAATCGATTGTAATATTAAAAGGGGAAGCTATTTAGAGTTGTGAATGTATGTAATAAAAAATGTGTCCACTTTTCTATACGCATACATTTTAAATAAGTAAGTATTTCTGTAAATTCAAAAAAAATTAATAAAGTTATTTATTGTTCTTTATGTATATTGTAATTTTTTATAATTTACAAATTTGTTGATTCAAAAGGTATAAATAAAAATATATTTTAATGCATAGTAGCAAAATTCTGGATAAATATTCCAAAATCTTATTTTTATTACGGGTGACTAAAGTATCCTAACAATAAAAATGGAAAGAGACTCTAAATCTTGATGTTAGGCACCTGTCTTCAAATATGCACATAAAAGATTAGAAAACCTTACGAAAGTTCAAGAGAAACTAAAAAACACATGCAAATACATCACAAAATAATGCACAATGGAAATACAATGTTTTTATTAAATGACTTTTTTTATAGTACCCGAGAGTAGGAAAGGGTCCATACCATCCTCTATGGGAGGGTCCTTTTATACCTTACACCGCATAATGTTGTTTCTCTCTCTTCTCCATATGTAAGTGGGAAAATGGATAATGAATGGAACTTAGATCTCGGTTCATAAGTTCAACAATGATAAATGGTCATGAGAAAATGTTGAAGGAAAAACTTCTCTATTTATAATAAAATGCTAGGAAAGATCTTGCTATGATCAAATAATAAAATATTGTAGGTTAAATCAAGATCTAACCGTTATGAGTATTTTATTATTTTTTGGGAGAGGAAAAATCAAATGGTCAATAATATTTATTTAGTGAACTAAGTATAAAATTAATGATTAATTGAATTAATTAAGAAAAGCGGGTGAAAAAATTAATGAATGAAAATGATTTATTAATTATTTCTAGGAGATATAGTCAAAATAAGTTAGAAATAGTTACTAAATAGTGATTTAATAATTATTTAATTGTTGAAAAGTGAAATGATTAAGGAATAAAAAATAAATAATGATTTATTTAATTATTGTCATGGAAAAGGTAAAAGTGGAAGAAAATAAAATTAATTGTTTTCACAAAATGGGTACATGTTACGTAGTAAATTGTCACTGTCTCCTTGTCAGTCTCCCTACTGTGTCATGAAATCAAATGCACCATGCTCATGCTCATGCTCATTTGAAACCACCTTCTTTGAAGATAAGCTCATCCTCCCACCATCCATGGAGACTCCTTCTCCTATTTAAACCTCCACCATTGCCATGAGCAGCTAGTTTTGGATAGTGTGGAATTCATAGTGCTTAGACTGCTGCTGCTAGTAGGTAGTTGGTGTGACAAGTGTGGATTTGCTAGAGGAAGCTTAAGGAAGGTTGTGAGTATTGCTTGTGTGAGAGAGAGCTTTGTTTTGGGAGAATCTACCTCCAAGGGTGAATGCTTAAGAGACTTGCTGGCTGAACCCTCTAGAGAAGGACTCAGCGTCAGAACTTTGGTTGTACCTTTCTCTGTTATTGATTAATAATAGATGACTACTGTTATGGTTCCATTCTCATTTGTCTTTGTAATGGTTAATGTGAATTACATCCTTTCTGACTGATGTATAATTGTTTTTATTAGATTTCACGCTTGTGTTTGTCTTTCTCTTCGTGTGTGCAGGTATCTATTCACGGAGATCGTGGAGGATCGTGACCGGCCAGAGCGAAGGAGTGAGAGCGGCATCTCTTCGTCAAACAATAGCGTTGGAATCCAAGTAGGTGTTCATTGCCTCTCTTTTATTTGCAATTAGGAACTTGCACAGTAGCATTGATTGATTGTTGCTAGACCCATTCTGGGCTAGTAGGGATCGCCTCTATCCGTAGAGGGGATTTACCTTTCCAACAATTTGGCGACTCTGCTGGGGAACTGGCCTTTGTCTATTTTTGTTCATTTTTTGTGTTTGAGTTTGATTGTTCTCTCTTTTCAAGATTGGGGATTAGTTCTCTGCTTTTAGACTTCCTGGTTCAATCTGGGAGGTGTATAAATTGTTTAAAGAGTTCTGGCCTGGGTTTGGGAGTTTTTGGCTTGATTCTGCCTTTTTTTAGCCTCAGCGCGGTTTATATCAAAACAGTTGCGCTGACAGCGCATAGCTGTTTCTTTAACCCTGTTGTCATCGCGCTTGTACGTAAAACAGTCACGACGGTTCTGCAATCGAACCAGCGCGCTTAAGTCGTGTCCTTCCGCGCTGACAGCGCCTAGTTGCTACGCGTGACCTCTTGTCAGCGCATTGTTGCTGAGCGCTACCCGCGCTGATCCTGTAAAATTGAATTTGTTACAATTTTTCCTCCTGAGCCTGTTGGTTAGACTATCTCCAGCTCTTTCTACTTGGTTTATGACTTGATATTTATTGTTTGAATTGTGAAACACTTGCTTGCGAAGTCTTGTCGAATGAATTTCGTTTTTGTGTCTTGTGACCTAGTGCCATCATCCAGCTTTCACGGGATTGACCTTGTTTTATTCACTTGTTCACTTGTTCACAAAAGTTCGTTGCTACTTGCCTTTGCTATTGCGGAAACCTTCCTCTTTTTGCTTTCTTTGCTTGTTTGTTTAAGGTGATTGTCATTGAACCGATCCTCGGATTGTTTCACTACCCAAGACACAGATCACAGTTGCTAGGGTTCAATCAGCTCTTTTCACGCTTGTTGTGTTTGTCATTGAGTGATTTTACTTCTTTTTGCTCGGTGTTGCTGTCTCTCAAAGTTCATTTTAAAGTGCACAATGCCATTGAAAAAGAAATCAAACTAATGTCTTTTGCACTCAATAGTTAATGAAAGAAAGAGCATTTTATTGATTTGTGTTCTCAAAAGAAAAGTCTCGTTTCTTTGCCATTAGCTGCATTAGATTGTTTGATTGTTTGAGTTCGTTTTGTTTGATTGAAAACTCTTAACCCTCTCATAGTTAGAATTCATCGAATGAAATGGTATTCTTTAGCATGTAGTTTGCATCTAGGTAATTGTGAGAGATCACACGATAAGGCCTGAAACCGAAACTTAATTCAAGATCAACCATAAAATAAACTGAATAAACCTAAAAACGCATTGGAACTTAACACAAACATCTAGAGGTCTAGGTTAGAGACGTGTTCCGGCGTCTTTAAACATAGTCACTGTTGTTTCACATTACGGTTGGGTGATTCCTCCTTCTGTGACTCGATAGTGGTCTAACACGGACTGTGCTCCCACGTACCGTCGCGTATATAGGGAGACCCCACTAGGCTTTTATCCTTGATCCATAGGAAGCCGAGTCTGCTACCCTGCGAGCCGTAACGCACCGAACACAGCATTCGGGAAGATTGACTGCAGTACGGAAAGTCCTTGGTTCTCATACGATTACCAAGGTGTATAAGTAGTTTTACGGATTGCTTGGTAAACCCTTTGCCTAGAATCTCCAGAGCAGTCACTTTTGATCCTTTTAGGACTCCCTAAATGAAAAGGTGCCAGTGAGCTTCTTGTCACTTCGTGCTCATTAAACATTCGAAGGAGACTAGAGTCATCTTTTCGTCCTTTTCTCGACTCTTGAAACATGAAAAGGTCAAGTTCAGTTCCTGTGTCTTAAAAATTTGTTCGGCCACGATAACATTACCTGGTTAGATTTTGTGTGCGTTAGTTTGAGTAGGGTCTTTATCGTTAGTTTCCTTTAGGGTTTTGTGTGGGGTTCGTCATCCTGGCTGACCCGTCAACTCCCGGTCCAAGTGATCAAGGTTCTCCATCTTCTGTTGCTCCTGAGGTACCAGTTGTAAGCGATACTCTTCCTGTTATCCCGAGTATCCAGCCTATCAACGTACGTGCCCCAGGCGACGAGGATTACGAAGAAGATTGGAACCCTATCTGGGAGCCTGACGAGGACGATATTCCTGTTACCCCTCCCGGTATGTCGTCTCCGATGTCCACTTCCCACATGGACGAGACATCTCCCAGCGCAGGTGAGACGCCCGTGGTGTCAAATGTTGAATCTCCCATTCCAGCTACCTCTCCCCTCCCTCCACGGTATCAGTCGATGAGGGATAGAATAGCTGCCAGAATGCCTTCTACGACTATATGGGACCCTAGTCTCATTGCCACCACGGAACCTTTTCTTTCACAACCCCCTAATACACCTGTTACTTCGGTTCCCACCAATCCAACCGTTTGTGTAGCGTACTCGACTCCGGTCATTAGTGCCGTGACAACATCTTCATCTACGAACCCTGGGGCTGGTCCCTCTCACGGTCAAGTGAGTAATGGTCAGCCGGGACTTTCATCTGGAGTCATCGATCCTGCACAGAGTGCTCAACCCTCTTCTGGTCCTGTTCCAGGAGGGGGGCCCTATGATGCCCAGGGGCAACCCATTGTGGACCCAAATTACCAAGGTCCCCTCTTTTATTATGATTCTACTGGTCAGTACCTCCAGTTCGCTCAGTCCGCGCCTCTTCAACATTTCGTTGAAGTCTCGGTACCATTATCCATTACTTGGGACGCCAGTACTCATTCTTTTCATGGGGGCCAGGCAATCCCTGGGCAGCCTCAAGGACCGCCAAATCAAGGCCAGCCACCTTATGTGCAAACCCCTCAAGGGCAACCACTTTATGGCCCGCCTTACCCAGGACAATCTGGGGGCCCGCAAGGACAACCCTATCCGGGACAACGTTTGGCCGTTGGTGGTCTGTCGTTTTCCTATCAGAGTCAACCTTCTGGTTACCCAGGGCAACCTGGTACCTAGCAAGGTTACCTGGCTGGGCAACCAGGGCAGCCTTACATCCAACAAGGCCAACCTGGTCCCCAGCAGGGTTATCCCGCTGGACAAGCTGGGCAAAATTATAATCCTCAAGGTCAACCAGCAGTCCAACAGGGGTATCCTCTTGGGCAGGGGGGGCAACCCTACGTACAGCAGGGCCAACCCACTGCTCAGTCTGGTCATCTTTCTGGGCAAGGGGGGCAACCCCACGTACAGCAGGGTCAACCCACTGCTCAATCCATACGTCCTTCTGGGCAAGGGGGGCAACCCCACGTACAGCAGGGTCAACCCACTGCTCAATCCATGCATCCTCCTGGGCAAGGGGGGCAACCCTACGTACAGCAGGGCCAACCCACTGCTCAGCCTGTGCACCCTTCTGGGCAAATGGGCCAGCCTTCTATACAGCAAGGCCAACCCACTGCTCAGCCAGTGCACCCTTCCGGGCAGATGGGCCAACCTTCTATGCAGCAAGGCCAACCCACTGTCCGCCCTAATCTTCCATCTGGACAGGCTGGCCAACCTCAAGGTCAACCAGCCATCCAACCGGCTCAGACATCTGTTCCGCAAGGACAACCCTTGGTGGTTCACGGACAACCTGGCACCCAGCAAGTACGTCCTTCTGGGCAAGCAGGTCCATCCCAAACCCAACCAGGTCAACCCTCCGGCCAGATGATCCAAGCCCAACCGGTTCAAGGACATTATTCTGGGCCCCAAACTCAAATGGGTTATCAAATGCAAGGCGGGCCACAGCCCCAACCTTCTTACCAGACGCAGCCTCCTTATCAGGCTCAGTATGGGGCTCAGCAAATGTATGGCTACCAGCAACCCCGGGGGCAAACTCAGTTTACCCCTTATCAAAATTATCAACAGATGCAGGTTACTCCTTACCAAAATTATCAGTATGCTGCACCTGCAGGACAAGTTGCTAATACATGGGGTGCTGGGGGGCAGAACCAGGGACAACTGTCAGCATATGGCCAGAATCCGTATGGACAGAACTCCTATGGGCAAGGTCCCTATGCACCAGGTCCTTTTAGGCCGGGTCCATCTGGACAGAGCCCGTGGGGGCAACCACCATCTAGTTGGAACCCTAATACTGCCTCGAATCCGCAGCCACAAATGTCCTTTAACCCTCAGTTGCCTTTCTTAGCGACGTTGGAACTTCTGGATGTGTCCAAATTGATGAATGACCCCATTCTGCATAATCCGTATTGGCCACCAGTTCCAACTAAAATACCCAGTGATTGTCCAAAATTTGATGGCAAAGCTGGTGAAGATCCTCAAGCCCATGTCATGACCTATCACCTTTGGTGTTCATCGAACTCATGGCTTGATGACTCTATCCGGCTCCGCCTCTTTCAGAGAACCCTCACCGGTTCAGCCGCTAAGTGGTATATTGAGCTGAATTGCGGCATGTTTCAAGATTTCAACTCGCTGGCTATGGCGTTCTTAACTCATTTTCAATTACCCATTCGGTACGAGACAGGGACAAATCTCCTCACGTCTCTCAAACAGGACACGGCTACGCACATATCTGATCATATACACGAATGGAGAAGGCGTTGCCGCTTGATCAAATTCTGGATTCCTGATCAACTCCTGACCGATTGGTTCACGACTTCCTTTGTCCCTAAAATTGCAAAAGACATCGCCATGGGAGCTTGTGTAACTGAAGAGAAAGCAATCGCGCGAGCTCAGTACCTAGACTTAGTATACTCTCAGTCGGGTACTTTATATGATTATTTGCCAGACGCCCCGAGGCCTAGACAGACCAAGGCTCCGCCCAAACCATCTGTTGATGGAGTCATTGGCTCTGTAAACTCGTCATCGAAGAAATCGGCCGCGAACCCTGGGAAGCAAAAGCAGAACGCTTCTAATGAAAATGCTTCTCAGGGCCAATCTAATTCTGGGAGTACCTCCGAGGTAAACGCCGTTTAGTCCACCGCGGCGGATAAATCCTCAAAAGGGAAAAAGAAAGGGAAAGCTAAAGATAAATCTGGACAGCCCAAGCAAGATTCCCCTAAACCTCCACCCGTGGAAGGAGCTAAACGAAAACCTAAGTATCCTTGTCTCATCTGTGATGAGGATCACTACACTAAGGACTGCCCAAGGCGATCCGAAGTTAGTCGGTTATTGAAAGGTGCTCCTGGGACTCCTGCCGTGCTTAAAGAGCCTTTTCCTTCCCAGCAGACTCAAATGGTGGCAGACCCGTCTCAACCCTCTTCCTCGTTCGGTTCTCAAGTGTTCATGGCTGGAACGATTCCCATCCATGTTTCAACTCGAGCGAAAGATTATCCATCTCGTGCCGGGAAAGAGCCGGAGGTTCCCTCCAGCGCTCCTCCATCTAGTTCTGGTCCTCTCCACATCAAAAGGCCCAGCACTGAGACGATCCCCCGACCCCCTCCAAAAGGTGTACTCAGGAAGTCATCTTATAACCCTAACGCTCGTGCTGCTCAGCACTATAGCATTGTTGAGGACTTAGCTCAGGCTCCGTCTGCTATGTCCGCTCTAGAAGTCCTCCAGAGCTGCCCCTCCCAGAGGAAGTCCCTGCTATCAGCAATTGGTGGCATCGACCCGGCAGATTCAGATTTGATTTCTTTCGATCTCGAGGGTTTTACACAGAGACTGCCTCACCAAGTCACTTTCCTTATACAGGTCATCATCAATAGCAGAACGATTCATCGTACGGTTATCGATGAAGGTGCCTCAACCTGCATCATGTCCGTTGCTTGCTGGAAGGCGATTGGTTCCCCTACTTTGAGTCAGTCTCCTACGACGTTAGAAGCTTTCGATGGAAGAGAGTCCCGTCCTTACGGTATCCTCCAACGCTTGCCCATCTCTTTGGAAGGGAAGACCGTAGAAGTGGAGGTCGAAGTTGTTGACGCCAATCTCACTTACAACCTCCTCCTCGGACGGAGCTGGACATATGCCATGCAAGCCGTGGCTTCCTCCCTGTTCCATGTCATTCGTTTCCCTCACCAAGGGAAGATTGTCACGGTGGACCAGCTCTCCTTCTTCGCCTCTTCTTCTGAAGGTAATGTGCCATTCGTGGAGCATACCTCTAAGTCACTCGAGAGCGTGGGTGCCGGACTTTTCAAAGATCCCACTTTAATGGGAGTCTTTCCCCTCCCACCTCCGAATCTCGCCCCTATCAACATGATCTCTGTACGCTCTGATCCGTGGGTTCTTCCTCCTGCTAATCAGGAAGACTCTTGGGGTGATATGATGCCGTTGAGTCCTGCCGAACTCAACTACATCGAAATTGTCGCTGCATCGGCTCCCCCTGATGAACCTGCTCTCCCGAGCAGTGTTCCCGATTCATATGATCATTTCCCTTGGCTAGGAGATGAGGCTACTTCGGATCCATTGAAGGAAATATTTCCTTCCGACGAAGCCATCATAGAGACCATGTCTCTCGAAGAGCTCCCTTGGTCAGATCACCACCATCGCTCTCTGTTTCTCCCTCCCCATCTGGAAATGACCGCATGTCTCGAGCGGTTTGCTTCGTGTGTCCCATCCCCGCCCCTCCAAACACCCATTCAGCTTTATCAAGTGTCTTCAAAGGGAAATATGGGAAATATCACGCAAACCCAACCAATCGACATCTCTTTCAAACCAGGGATCGTCGAGCACATTCATATCGGAGTCACTTGCACTCCAGAGGAAATTCAACTCTACACTGCTCTATTTCGCGAATTTCGTGATGTCTTTGCATGGTCCTATGAGGAAATGCCCGGCATCGACCCTAGTATAGTGGTGCACGAAATACCTACATATTCAGGTGCTAAGCCTGTTCGTCAACGCTTACGCCCTGTGCACCCCCGAAAGGCTGCAGCCATCAAGGCCGAAGTCGAAAAGCTTCTTAAAGCTGGTTTCATTTACCCCATTCCCCTTACGGATTGGGTGTCTAATATAGTCCCTGTGAATAAAAAGCAGGGCACTATCCAGGTCTGTGTTGACTACCGTGATATCAATCGTGCCTGTCTGAAAGACAACTTCCCTACACCCTTTATCAATCAGCTTATTGCTGAGTGCGTAGGAAGTGAAATTTACTCGTTTATGGACGGCTTCTCTGGCTATAACCAGATCAACATTGCACCTACAGACCAGCATAAAACAGCTTTTATTTGTCCTTGGGGCACCTTCGCCTATAAGAAGCTTCCTTTCGGTCTAAAGAATGCCGGCGCTACATTTCAACGTGCAATGTCTTATGCCTTTCATGATATTCGTCACATTGTACAACCTTATCTGGATGATCTCCCAGCTCATCCAGCTAAGCGTCAGGACCATCCCTCTCATCTTCGCGAGATTTTTCTCCACTGTCGACACTACCGCATAAGGCTTAATCCTCATATGTGTGTCTTCTGCGTAGAATCAGGCCGACTGCTCGGGTTCATCGTCTCCTGAGAGGGCATCCGTCTGGATCCCTCAAAGTTGAGGCCATTCTGAATCTTCCTCCCCCTGCCTCTTTGCAGCAACTGCAGAGCTTGCAGGGCAAAGCGAATTTTCTTAGACGATTCATTCCGAATTATGCCGAGGTGGCTAAGGGTTTCACACGGTTATTAAAACGAGACACACCCTTTCGTTGGGATGCCATCGCCCAGGAGTCTTTCGAGTGACTCAAGGACCTCCTTGTCTCGGCTCCACTCTTAAGACCTCCAAACTACCACCGTGATTATACTCTCTATCTAGCTGCCGCTGACACCACCATCGGCATGGTTCTGGTGCAGGATGATGATGATGGCAATGAGCACGTTATCTATTACCTTAGTCACAATCTTTTGGATACAGAAACTCGCTATGCTTACGTCGAAAAGTTGGCATGGGCAGCTATCTGCGCCGTCCAACGATTCCGGCACTATATCCTGTTGCGCACTATGACCGTGATTTCCGACTGCAACCCTATGACCTACATCTTGTCACGTCAGCTGCTGGGGGGCAAGTACTCGAAATGGATTGTCATCCTACAAGAGTTTGACTTGGAATTTACTGCTGCCAAGTCTAAGAAATCTCTGGTCTTTGCAGAGTTGCTCTGTTCTTTACCATCCCCTTCTGTACCATCTCGTTTGGAAGAGCATATCCCGGATGAAACGTTGTTTCTAATCAGCACCCTCGACCCTTGGTATGGGGACATTATAGTATATTTGCAAACGTCTTCCTTCCGTCCTAATGTATCGAAAGACGCTCGACGGAGGATTCGTCACCAATCTCAACCCTATCGCATTATCGGTGATACCCTGTACCGCCTCGGCGTTGATTCTGTTCTTCGCCGATGCTTGACTCTCGAGGAGGCTGAGCGGGTGTTGAATGACTGCCACTCCGGCGCTTGTGGCGGCCACATGTCCGGATATGCCACTGCCCAGAAAATCCTCTGTGCTGGTTATTTCTGGCCTTCTATCTTCAAGGATTGCATCCTTGTCGTCCGTGCATGTCATGAATGTCAGGTCTACCACCGGAAAATGCGTGCACCTCCTGCACCGCTGCACCCTGTTGTTACCGTAGGTCCATTTGCCAAATGGGGCATCAATTATATGTCTTGTAACCCTCGTTCGGCCGGGGGGCATGGATATATCATCGTTGCCGTGGATTACTTCACCAAATGGGCCGAAGCGATGCCTACATTGAACGAAGATGGTTACACAGCGGCGCAGTTCTTGTTTAATCATGTCATTACTCGGTTCGGAGTCCCCCAAGCTATCGTCACGGATCACGGAAAACATTTCCGTAATCACATGATGACAGAACTAACGACCTAGCTAGGCTTGCATCAAGATAGCTCGACGCCGTATTACCCTCAATCCAACGGCCAAGTTGAAGCTGTGAACAAAGTTTTGATCACAATGCTCCAACGTACCGTGAATACGCACAAGTCTAACTGGCATCTGATGCTGTTCCCCGCCTTGTGGGCCTATCGGACCTCTGTGAAGGATGCCACCGGTTTCACTCCTTTTCAGCTTGTTTACGGACTGGAGGCCACCCTTCCTGTCGAGTGTGAGATTCCTTCGTTAAAGTTAGCTGTCGAGTTGCTTCCCAACACCACTCCGGTGGAGGAACGGCTTCTTTATTTAGAACGGCTAGATGAGACTCGTCGCTTAGCCTCTCTAGCTATTGAAGCGCAGAAGAAGAGAGTTAAGGCTCACTTCGACCATAATATTCAACCTCGTTCCTTCGTTGAGGGAGATCTAGTACTGCTCTATGATCAAGCTAAGGATAAGCTGGGGGCAGGAAAACTCGAATCCATGTGGCTAGGCCCCTATATCGTGAAGAGAGTTCTGCAAAAGGGGGCATATGAGCTGATCGATTACGAAGGAAATCCTCTCGACAAGCCCCGCAACGGGCTCTATTTGAAAAAATACTATGCATGACTTCGTGCACCTATTTTGTACATACGTGTGTTCTTAGCAAGTGTGTTATGTGTGCATGATTTCTTGTTTTGCTTTGGTGTGAAGGCGTGTTTGCCTCTTATTTTGTTTTCTGCTTCTTGTGCAGATGTCTAGTACACCTTACGTTGGTTTCGTCGATGGCGCTTGCCGTAGCACTTGCAATTTGTCTTCTGCGGCGTGGGCGATCTACGATCCTCACGGCGAGTTGCTAGATCTTCAAGGCGTGTGCTTGGGCCATACCACCAACAATGTTGCCGAATATAGTGCTGTAATTGAATTACTAGCCGAAGCAGTTGATCTCGACATTCGTGCATTGGTGGTGAACCTGGACTCTCAACTTGTCGTCCATCAACTCAACGGGCGATATTCCGTCAGAGACCAACGCATTCTAAGGTTGTATTTACGTGTGAGATTGTTAGAAAGGAATTTTGATTATATCACATATCAACACATTCCGAGACGATTAAATACGTTAACTGATGCATTGGCAAACCATGTGTTAGATAGACATTTGCGAAATAGATAAACATCATACAGGAAAACATAGGAAACATAATAAGACCATAGAATAAGCATGTGTAAATAATTTCTTTTCCAAGCATAGTTTGCATGTGTGCCTGCATATGTGCTTTTAAGCTTGCATAAAAATTAAAAAACATGGGTCGTGTGTTGTGCAACTAATGCATTAGATCACATTTGTATCCGACATTTGCATAGCATATAAAAAACATCATCACATGTGAAACGATCCATCCAAAAATAGTATATATATATATATATATATCGTGTGGCGCACTAGGGCGCTCAAAAATAAGTGTATATGTCCAAAAGTAAAGCCGGTGTCCTCAGTACATCTGAGGCATATGTCTCTCAAAACATCAGTGGAAATAAAACCTAGGTGACTACTGAGCTGGGTTATGCTCTCTATAGCATACAACTGCCCGTGCCACCCGCCTCAAAAGGCGGTGCATCCTGGGTTCCACCCCCACTGTGTGGATCTGTTGAGCTATGGGGACCTCCTCGACCCCCTGGTAATCTGGCACCCCCTCCAGTAAACCCTCGAGGTTGCGAGCTATAGTCTCCGACGTGTCAACTCCTGGAGGAGCGAGGGCCAGGACTCCAGCACCTTGCCCCTCTCTCCGTGCCTCTGGGGCTAAACCAATGGGTCTCACGGGTCCCACATCTGCACACCGTGACATCTATCAAGGCATGTACATAAAAAATCAAAAACATTAAAAATATTAAAAAGAGATCAAGTGTCATACCTCCATCGTCCCAATGCTCTCCCGCGGGCAGTGGCATGTCGGGATCGTTGCGGAAGTCCATACCGGCATATGGCCAATCCTCTACGAAAATGACCTGCCGATCCAGCCACTCTCGAAAGTACACTCCCCAAGCTACTGGGCGGCCGCCACCTCCGCGCGGCATGACACGGGCCCATCGGCTGGCCCTCGTCTCCCGTGGACCTCTAGGTGGATCCACAGCCATGTTCTGTAGCTATAGGGCCGGCATCCGCTCCAGCATGAGCGGAAGTAAGAGCGACCCATAAGCAAACTGCTTCGACTCTCCGCGTCGGCAGTTGCTCAGTTGCCTCTTCATGCTGGTCGTCACTGCTGCTGCCCAGTTGAAAATGGTGGGCTGTAAGCACTCAAGAGCCAGTAGTAGATGGGTCTTTGAGGCCTCATGATTGGCCAAAGAGCCCGCTGCCCATGTCACCATGAAGAGTATGGTGCGAAGAACAATGTCATCCACCGTCGGAATACCAACCTTCCCACTCCGTGTTTTAACAGCCCGTGGACACACTCGAGCCATGAGCTGGTCAAGGGTCTCACCGCTGGGCCGTTGCCCCTCCAGAATGGGCATCTGGCCCCGGCGTGACAATCCAGTCAAAAAATAGATATCCGTGGAATCAAACTCAATGTCCCGGCCACGGATTGTGAATTTTCCATCAACTGGGTTCCAAGCTCTGATTAAGAGCTCGAGGAGATCAGGTTGCGCCCTCAGGCGCGGAGTGAGGAAGAATTTCAGGAACCCGCATGCCCGCATTGCATTTCGGCATTCGGCAATGGCATAAGCGGCTATATCCTCATCATCATGAGCTCTCTCTTGCCAAACAAAAGACAATATGTCCTGCAAGACCATGAAAAAGCATTAGAGCGCTAATCGTTGGATTTTGTACGTTCATTTTCTTAAAAACAAATTTTTACGGCGTCAGCGCGGCTGTTTTTAAAACAATCGCGCTGATCATGGTGCCCCGTTGTTTTTTCCTTGGGTCAGCACGGAAGCACACGTGTTTTCCGCGCTGACCCGAGAGGTGGTGTGTGTAAATCTAAATCAATCATCGTGGACCCGAGCGGGAAATCCGCGCTGACCGAGAGCGCACCAACGCTCAAAGAATTTGCCCAAATGGCCAAATCCCACCGTGGAATTGCTCTCAAAAAGACTCAAATTAAAGCGCAGGGGGAGGAGAACCTACCTGGAACAAGCTGCCGGATGAATGGTGTCCGCACGGGCCGGAAATTGCTCCGTCAACCTTGCAGCTCCACAACGTTCTTCACAACTCAAAATGGTAACAATGGTAAAAAATGACTTTTACCCCCCTATTTATGGTAAAAAATTCATACTCAGCTATAGTTTCTTATCAATGTGATTTTTTGTCTTATTTTTTACCATGGATTTAGCACTAATGTCACTATATTATGTTTTTATGCATGTTTTACTATGTTTTTAAACATGTCGAACAGGTTTACGCGGGTGATGTTCTTGTGCAGGTTCTAGTAACTGGCGTGGTCATAACGATTCTATGCACACTTGGTCCCAAAAAATGTCGTCTTTAAGCTCTTTTCCGACATAAACCAAGAAAAGATGGCCGAGCTTCCTTTCAGCTCGTTAAAAGGAACGAGAGGCCGTCACTTTTAAAGCTCTTTTTCGACCGTTTAACTTAAAAAGATTGCCGGGTGTTTGTCGTTTCGCACTCGTCGTTGGCTCTAGAACGACGTGCTTCCGACCGCTTTTTTACTTTTTCGGGTCGAAGTCACTATTCACGAAAAGTACTCCTCGATCATATTGGTCGGGTGGTTCTTTCGAGCATTGTTTTATACTTTTTCGGGCTCGAGAGACACAACTCTACGAAAAAGGACCCCCCTGGAGTTTTCTTTTCCGCTGTCTTTTCAGACTCTCTAAACAGGAAAAGACGCCAAGTTCTTCCTTTGTCAGGCTCGTTAAAACTTAATGACATCGGATATCGTCGAAATGACGCTTTCCAAGCATATGCTATCCCCGTCAAGCTTGTCATCCAAAAATAACTGGGGTACCTGCCAGAAATGGTGGGGAAATGAAACTGTAATAATGGTCGTGTCGGCAGTATGTCACTCTTGAACATGGCACTCGTCTGCATTCGTGTCTGGGTGGGGATTTCTCATCTTGTTTTACACTAACCTCCGTGGGTTTGGGTTATCCTATTTGACCTCTCATCTGCTCATTGCCTTGTCACCATGACCTCTGCTCATTTGATGTCAAATACTGCCAAATCCGCTGTTGTGCCGCCGATATGTTCAAGAGAAGTTGGCCTCTGCAAGCTTACCACCTCCCTCTGATGTCTCACACAAAATATTTTATCCTTCTCTATCTCGTGTCGATGATGTGGGAAACATTATGGCCCACCTTTGATCAAGGTTACTTCCTGTCGACTTCAGCTCATTATCCAGGAAAGTGACCTAGAGACTCCCTTCAGGTGCCTTAGAGCCTGCATGCCTCAATGGCAGGTTCTTTGTGTTCGACGTGAGGTTTTTATCATTGGCCTCCGATCGGATGATTCTGCGAGTGTTCGACACCAGCTCATTGATTCACACGCCGCGGATTGTACCTATAAGTACCTTGAGGACCATTGTCATTATTGGTGGTACCTCTCGCGTCTGTTAACAGTTTTCATCATTGACTGGTAATCAGACGATGTTCATGCATGTTCGACTTCAACTCATGTATTCACGTGTTTGAACTTGTACTTTGTTTGGGTGAGGATGGAGCGCAAGACCCTGGTTTTTTGTCTGTTGCAAACCAGGCTGCGATTTTGTGGATTGTTATTGCATGACTCATTGATGGATGGCTGCGTCCATACCTGAGTCTTTGGATGGCTGCGACCATACCTTCTTATCATCATGGTCTCTTCAGCTAGGTGGCTGCGTCCATACCACAGACCTTCTTTATATGTCTTTTGGATGGCTGCGCCCATGCCTAGACTACATGTAATCGAGATATCAGTTGTACATACGTGCAGGTCCTTCCTGGTGGTGTTCCAGTTCAGCAGTTTTGTAAAGCATTTCACCCCTCCCACTCTCTCGGGCTTCATGCTTTAGGGGGCATCTGTTACGCAGTAAATTGTCACTGTCTCCTTGTCAGTCTCCCTACTGTGTCATGAAATCAAATGCACCATGCTCATGCTCTCTAAACTGGCCAAATGTCCCACTTTGCCAAAGTTAATTGCATCAACACGACTGTTATTAAAATAACCGCGCTGACTGGCGGCTGATAGTGTAACTGATGCGCTGCCAGCGCGGAAGCACACTGGTTTTCCGCGCTGGTCGAATTTCATGAGCCAGCGCATCCTATGAAAGTATTGAGCCGCGCTGACACAACTTGCTCCGTTATTATGATGCGCTGTCAGCGCTCCAGTTCAATGTTACACCCGCGCTGATCCAGTTTGGGCGAATTTGTTCCAACAGCCAGCCTTCCAGATGGTTCCAGACTTGGTTGTTGGCCTTGTGAGTATCGCCCTCCCTTCTATGGCATGTCTGTTCGTCATTTGAAACAACCTTCTTTGAAGATAAGCTCATCCTCCCACCATCCATGGAGACTCCTTCTCCTATTTAAACCTCCACCATTGCCATGAGCAACTAGTTTTGGATAGTGTGGAATTCATAGTGCTTAGACTGCTGCTGCTAGTAGGTAGTTGGTGTGACAAGTGTGGATTTGCTAGAGGAAGCTTAAGGAAGGTTGTGAGTATTGCTTGTGTGAGAGAGAGCTTTGTTTTGGGAGAATCTACCTCCAAGGGTGAATGCTTAAGAGACTTGCTGGCTGGACCCTCTAGAGAAGGACTCAGCGTCAGAACTTTGGTTGTACCTTTCTCTGTTATTGATTAATAATAGATGACTACTGTAATGGTTCCATTCTCATTTGTCTTTGTAATGGTTAATGTGAATTACATCCTTTCTGACTGATGTATAATTGTTTTTATTAGATTTCACGCTTGTGTTTGTCTTTCTCTTCGTGTGTGCAGGTATCTATTCACGGAGATCGTGGAGGATCGTGACCGGCCAGAGCGAAGGAGTGAGAGCGGCATCTCTTCGTTAAACAATAGCATTGGAATCCAAGTAGGTGTTCATTGCCTCTCTTTTATTTGCAATTAGGAACTTGCACAGTAGCATTGATTGATTGTTGCTAGACCCATTCTGGGCTAGTAGGGATCGGCTCTATCCGTAGAGGGGATTTACCTTTCCAACAGTACATATAAAAATAACATGAAATTAATTAAATGAATTTATGAGTTATTTTCATGTGGGTAAATTAATTCAACAAAAAAATTAGGAAAAGTAGCTCACTAAATTATTTCCTAAGGTGAAAGTGGTTTTTAATGTGTAAAACACATACTACATGGTGTATTTCAATCATCTTAGTGGAAAATGGCACTTGAGTTTATACCTTTTTAGGTGATAACAGATTTCCCCCCAATGTATGGGTGTTAGGAGCACATTGTATGACCGAAATACAATACATTTTTCCTTTCACAAGACACAACAAGAGGTCATGGAGAGAGTGAGATAACCACTAAAACAAAGGGAAGAACCACATGATGAGGAGGTAAGACCTACTTGTTAGAGAAGAGTCTCTAGGTGTTGTGTACATGATCTTAATGATGCGGTGGAGGAATACCCATTATCGTCGAGATAACTTAGTACAAATAATAATGGCATGTCTAGAAATGTGGGTATGAGAAAAAGAATACATAGTACATAATTTAATGGCATCAATGGGCGCGAAAATGATACAATGATAGAAAGAGTGTCATATACATGTGCCTGGAATGAAAAAGTTAGGTCTAAGACAATGAATGTTGTTGAATTGAGTACATAGACCAAATCCCCCCAAGGTGATGAGAGGGGGATTTGAAGATCTAAATAAGCTTGTTGAAGCAGGGACTCATGAGGTGGGATCTGTGATCGGTGGAAACCAATCTATTCCAATCTACTGAATTGCATTTGAGGTTGGATCAAAAACTGTTTATGTCCAAGCATGTGGGGGGCGACCTGAAGGGCCACCCCTTCACGAGGTCTATGAACATCTCACACATGCCCAACAAATGCTAGGACAATTCGTTGAAGCATTGGACCAACAAGTGTTCGATTCTAAATCATGTGATAATGAGTTGGAGTTGAGCACACAAGAAACAACCAAGTCAAAGGGGAATAATGATTCCCTTTTATTGATCTGAGGCACCCATAATGAAGAAAATGGGTGTAAGGTACACCATCCTCTAAGCCAGTGTCATGGAATGAATGTGTGGAAGTCAATAAGGGAGGGTCTGCCAAAGTTGAGTCAATGATCAATCCTCAAACAAGGCACAAGGACTAATAGAGATACTAACAACAAGGTGGGGAATGAGAGTGGTAGGATGAGTGGAATTATGACTTCCCTTGTTAGAGCATAATATGCAAGGTTGGCCTCACAATGACTGATACAATTCTAGAGGGGATGGTCAATTAATTAGACAAAAAGATTTTCGCAAACAAATCAAGACATTTGAAGGTCAAATATCAACAATACAGGATGGGTACGGCACACGTAGGAGATGAAATACTATAACAACACTTAGGGTGGTTTGGAATAGACTCCATGGGATACAAAGGATGACTCATCTTAGATGCTTTGAACAAGGGTGACTCAATGACACTACCACTAATCGAAGCAAGTATGAGTGTACAAGGCCCTCTCAGGGTAAACTAAGAGGGAATAATATGGGGGAGTCTGGGAGGACATGATTTGTGATCATAAGTATGAGAAGTGTAACTCATGTTGGCTCTAGCTATGAAAACAAAACGGATGCCCAAAATGAAGGGGATTGAACAGCATGGGCACAAAAATGAAAATGGGTAATGGCGGTGGAGTTCCCATCTGAGGTAGGCTAGACACTTGATAGGTGTAAAATGTAAAATATCGATGGGTTGATCCACCTACCGAAGTGTGCGGGTCACTAAGGCGATATCCACTAAATAATAGGCAAGTGCAATGAACGGTGTGGGGCTACTTATATGCGCAATTCCACAGGGATGGTCCTAAAAGGGACCCTAAAAACATGAGTAAACAACGGTTACCCACAATGAAATTTGACACATGGGTGAATGCATGAATATGGGTTATACTTTTGGGCCAAATGTGGCGATAAAATTTCAAAATTTTACTCTTTTATCGAATTGAAACCCTCAAAATTCATATAACATTGTGAATTTTGATTCAAAGTAAAAGGACAATTTGTGGAGAATTATATTGTTTTACTAATGATATTTTTTGTGAAAAAATGCAGTGTCTTATAATATGTCAATTTTCCATTAAATGAAATGCTTGTCCTTGCAAATTTTTCACATCTTAAGAGGTATCTGTGTGTTCACATAGCATTACTTAGTCTAAAATGTGTGTGTGTGTGTGTGTCTAATCTACATGGAGAGAATTAATTTTTTCACATTAAAGATTTATTTTTTATGCAAAATTATATTTTTTATTATTTTCTGAAGTTGGCGAAGTAATATTTAAATTGCATTTTGTAGACACATGTGTTCACATAAGTTTTTTTTCAACTATTTAAATAAATTGAAAAACCAAGAGTACCCTTTTGAAGAGGACTCATAAACGAATACAATGGTATATTAATTTTCTAATTTTGTATATTTTATGTTATGATTTTTTATTCATCCTCTTTGAAATTACCCAAAAAAAATTCAAGAATTATGTTTGAAATAAATTAGATGAAAAATATCATATGAATTCGATAATGTCAAAATCACATGCCATTGGATAGAGGATTCCTTCATGAATCCAACATGATCAACTCTGCCACTTAAGCACAAACATTTCCATAATTCAGCTAGGGTACAAAATGGTGTTGCACATAAATCTGCAGAAGGGGTGCTAAAATTGTGGTTTTTATGACCTTAGAAGCTCGATTGAGCGCTTAAATTATAAATTTGAATATTCAATTGAGGGCTTAAGAAACCCTCGATCAAGTCATTCATGTGTTTAAATAGGGGCTTAATCGAGCTATTGAGCTACATTGAGCTAATAAGCTCGATCGAGCCTTTAAAAATAAAATTTCCATGATATAATCCTTATGTGAATCCCATAGATTTAGAATCAAGAAAGACCTAAACTTTAATCCATTAACAATTTAACCAAGTTGATATGATATAATTTTACTAAAATTGAAAATTCAACTGGATCTAGGTTATGAACAACATTAGAAAATATTTATGTTATTGCGCCAATAGGTGCATTCTACTGCCCAGTATGGGGGAAATGTGTAAGTATGTATGTCCATTCTCAAAATATACCTTATCATATACCTTGAATTTGAATGGATCACAAATTTACCTTCCATAAAAAAATTTACTACATTAAAATTCCAAATTATGTAAAATTTTAAACATCTTCACTCTCTACTAAAGTCAATATCGTTTCTTTTAAATCAAAATAAAAGGTTAATTTAACACAAAGAATAATAAATCCTTTAATTTTTATATATTATGGCTCTAAAATCTTTTAATATTTCTTTTAATTAAATCTTTATAAGATGAATCTTTAAAAGGACAAACCATTTCCTATGTATATATTAAAACTTTTAAAGACACAAAAAAATTCTAAGTCAAAGTTATAATAAAAGTTGTCATATTTGAAAATATTAATTTGATGTAATTTTATTATAATTTGTGCTATAATGTCATGTAAAACCCTCATTAAATCTTATGTTAATATTAAAAAATTATTATTATCATTATTATTAAATATGATAATCTGATATTAATATTAAAAATTTAATAGTAATATATTTTAATAGTAATATTATTAAATTTAATAATTTGGATTGATATAATTTTAACTTTAATATAATATAAAATTTGTTATATTATAATTTATATTAAGATTTATATTAGCTCCAAATATATATGGGAGGGGAGAACAAAGACCTAGACTAATAGAGATGGAGACATAGAAGGAGTGACAAGGGAGAGATGGAGATAAAGTGAGGGAGAGAGAAGAGGAGGATTGGAGAAAGAGAGAAAGAGAGGAGAGAGAGAGGGAGAGAAGGGTGAGAGAGAGAGAGGGAGGGAGATAAGGGTGTGTGAGAGAGAGAGAGAGGAGACAGAAACATGGAGAGAGGGATAGGAGGAGGGAGTGGAGTGGAAAGCGAGGGAGAGAGAGATGGAGTTGGAGGAAAAGATAGGGAAGGGAGAAGAAAGACGTATATATAGAGAAAGGTGGAGAGAGAGAGGGAGTGATAAGGGAGAGATTGAGAGAGAGTGTGTATGTTTTTGGGTGAGATAGAAAGAAAAATAAGGAGAGATGGAGAGAAGGGGGGGAGAGAATGAGAGATGGAGGGAGATAGTGATAGAGTTGGAGGACATAGAGAGAGAGAGAGAGAGAGAGAGAGAGAGAGAGAGAGAGAGAGAGAGAAATTGATAAGAGGTAGAGACAAAGGTAGGCGGGAGATAAAGGGAGAGAGACGAAGGAAGAGAGAGAGGACTTGAGAGAGAGAAGGAGAGATGGAGAGAGAAAGAGAGAGATGGAGTTGGAGGGGCGGAGAGAGGGAGGTAAGAATAAATACATAGAGAGAGAAATGTGGAGAGAGAGAAAGGTGGAGAGAGAGAGGGAGAGAGAGGGAGTGATAAGGGAGATGGAGAGAGAGGGAGAGAGGAGAGTAGGAGGGAAGAGATATAGAAGGGGAGACAAAGAGAGAGAAGGGAAGAGAGAAAGAGAGAGGAAGAGAAGGGGAAGAGAAAGAGTGGGAGAGGGAGAGGGAGAGGAAGGGAGACATAGATATATATGGAGAAGCAATGTGTATGTTTGTGGGGTGATATAAAGAGGAAAAGAAGGAAATACAATGGGAGATAGATATATAGATGGAAGGGGGAGAGAGGGAAGAAGATAGAGATAGAGAGAGGGAGGAAGGGAGGGAGATATAGATATATAGGAAGAGAGAGAGAGAATGTGTGTTTGGGTGGGTAAGATAGAGAGACAAAGGAGGGATAGAGGGAGATATAGATATAGATGGGGGGGGGGGATAAAGGTAAGAATATTTCTTTCACCAATGCATTGATTTCAATGTAGATGCTGATTTCTAATCATATTTTATTTCTTGCAAAAGATGCATTGATTTCTACGTAGATGTTGATTTCTAATTCTAATTGATTGTTTGCATTAAATGCATTGATTCTAGTAAAGATGTTAATTTCTAATCCTATTTGATTGCTTGCATTAGATGCATTGATTTCATTGTAGATGTTGATTTTTAATCCTATTTGATTGCTAGCACTAGAAGCATTGATTTCAGTGTAGGCATTGATTTTTAATCCTATTTGATTGCTTGCATTAGATGCATTGATTCTAGTGTAGATTTTGATTTCTAATCCTATTTGATTGTTTTCATTGGATGCATTGATTTCAGTGTAGATGTTGGTTTCCCATCCTATTTGATTGCTTGCATTAGATGCATTGATTTCAGTGAAGCTGTTGATTTCAGATTTAATGTAACTAGATGTATGGTGTACATTAATTTAAAGGTAATTAGATTAACATTGTGCATTGATTTCAGTGTAAGCACAAAAAAATTATTGAATGGTGTGCATTGATTTCTATGTTATAGTAATTCAACCATAGATAAAATACTTGAATTTCCATCTCAAATAAATTATTCACTTAATTGAAATGTTTTTTCTTGAAACTATAAAATATTTGTCATTAACTGCATTCTTATTATTCTCATTTTCCATGCTTCATATTGGATTGTAAAAAGTGCAACAAACAGAAAACACACGCGCGCGCGCGCACACACACACACACACATCATGTTATGACTAAGCTTAGTATGTGGGAAATTCTCAAAATATACCTTATCATATACCTTGAATTTGAATGGATCATAAATTTACCTTCCACACAAGTTTTTACAACATTAAAATTTCAAATTATGTAAATTTTTAAACATCTTTACTCTTTTTTTTTTTTTTGTAAGCTTCGGTAGGACCCTCTCATTTTCTAGTTTTTACATTTCCGTTATTCACCCCATTTCCGGGGAGGGTAGCACAAGAATCGAACCCAAGATCTCCGGTTCGGTGAGACTTCATTTCCACGGCCATTGCCACTTGAGCTACCCCATGCGGACAACATCTTTTCTCTTTACTAAAGTCAATATTGTTTCTTTTAAATCAAAAGAAAAAGGTAATTTAACACAAAGAATAAAAAACCCTTTAAGTTTTTTATATTATGGCTCCAAAATATTTTACTATTTGTTTTAATTAAATCTTTATATGATGAATCTTTAAAAGGAAAAATCATCTCTTCTAGATATATTAAAACTTTTAAAGACAAAAAATATTTCCAGGTAAAAGTTGTAATAAAAGTTGTCATATTTGCAAATATTAATTTGATGTAATTTTATTATAATTTGTGTTATCATGTCATGCAAAAACCTCATTAAATCTAATATTAAAATTAAAAATATATTATTATTATTATTATTATTAAATCTAATAATTTGATATTAATATTAAAAATCTAAGATTAATATTAGATTTATTAAATTTAATAATTTTGGATTAATATAATATTAGCTTTAATATAATATAAAATGTGTTATATTATAATATATATTAATACATTAGGATGTATATTAGCTCCAAATATATATGGGAGGGAAGAACAAAGGCCTAGAGTGATAGACATGTAGACATAGAGGGAGTGACAAGGGAGAGATGGAGATAAAATGAGGGAGAGAAGAGGAGGAGTGAAGAAAGAAAGAAGGAGAGGAGAGAGAGGGGGAGAGAAGGGTAAGAGAGAGAGGGAGGCACGAATATGGAGAGAGGGAGAGGAGGAGAAAGCAAGGGAGAGAGATGAAGTTGGAGGAAAAGATAGAGAAGGAAGAAGAAAGACGTATAGAGAGAGAGAGAGGGAGTGACAAGGGAGAGATAGAGAGAGTGTGTGTATGTTTGGGGGTGAGATAGAAAGAAAAATAAGGAGAGATGGAGAGAAGGGGGAGAGAGAATGAGAGAGGGAGGGAGATAGTGACAGAGTTGGAGGACGAATAGAGAGAGAGAGAGAGAGAGAGAGAGAGAGAGAGAGAGAGAGAGTGATGAGGGGGAGAGACAAAGGGAGGTGAGAGATAAAGGTAGAGAGATGAAGGAAGAGAGAGAGTAATTGAGAGAGAGAAGGATAGAAGGAGGGAAGAGAGAGATGGAGTTGGAGGGTGGGAGAGAGGGAGTTAAGAAGAAAGACATAGAGAGAGAAAGGTAGAGAGAGAGAGAGGGAGAGAGGAGAGTAGGAGGGAAGAGAGATAGAAGGGGAGACATAGAGAGAGAAGGGGAAGAGAGAGATAGAGGGATAGGGAGAGGGGGGGATATGAATAGATATGGATAAACAATGTATATGTTTGCGGGGTGATATAGAGAGACAAAGAAGGAGAGGCAGAGGGAGACATAGATATAGATAGAAGAGGGAGAGAGGGAAGAAGAGAGGGAGGGAGGGAGAGATAGATATATATTAAGAGAGAAAAAATGTGTGTTTGGGGGGTGATATAGAGAGACAAATAAGGAGATATGGAGGGAGATATAGATATAGATGTAGGGGGGAGAGAAATGGAAGAAGATTGCTTGCACTAGATGCATTGATTTCAATGTAGATGATGATTTCTAATATTTGATTTCTTACACTAAATACATTGATTTATGTGTAGATGTTGATTTCTAATTTTATCTGATTGTTTGCATTAATGCGTTGATTTCAGTAAATATGTTAATTTCTAATCCTATTTTATTGCTCGCATTAGATGCATTGGCTTTAATGCATTGTTTTTAGTGTAGATGTTGATTCATAACCCTACTTGATTTCTAGCACTAGATGCATTGATTTCAGTGTAGATGTTGATTTCTAATCCTACTTGATTGCTTGCATTAGATGCATTGATTACAGTGTAGATGTTAATTTCTAATACTATTCGATTGTTTGCATTAGATGCATTGATTTCAGTGTAGATATTGATTTCTCATCCTATTTGATTGCTTGCATTAGATGCATTGATTTCGGTGAAGATGATGATTTCGAATTTGATGTAACTAGATGTATGATGTACATTAATTTCAAGGTAATTATACTAACATTGTGCATTGATTTTAGTGTAAGCAGAAAAAATTATTGACGACGTGCATTGATTTCTATGTTATAGTAATTTAACCATAAATAAAATACTTGAATTTTCATCTCAAATAAAATGTTCACTTAATTGAAATGTTTGCTTCTTGAAATTGTAAATTATTTGTAATTAACAGCATTCTTATTATTCTCATTTTACATGCTTCATATTGGATTGTAAAGAGTGCAACAAATAGAACACACACACACACACACACAAACCCACATATATTATGTTATGACTAAGATCTTGTATGTAACCTCAAATAAAATAAAATTTAATAAAACTTATTTGTAACTTTTACATCTCCACATCTTTTAAAATTGAATATACTTATTTCGATCATATTTGGGTTTTTTAAAATTGAATAAAACTTAATTTAGTCATAAGGAATTGATTGAAATACTTGGATACCTAAGTAAATTTAGGAAAGTTGATAACATTATATAAAATTATGGAAATGTTATCAAATATTGTTGTGACATCTTTTATTGAATAAAATTTATTTCAACCCTATTTGTGTTTTTTAATTGAACCTTGAGATAAGGAATTGATTGAATCATACTTTAACAAGTTGGTCACGCAATGGTATATGGGTGGGTCGCAAACTTTTCCATATATATATATATATATATATATTTAAATTATAATATGGATGACTTTAGAATTCAAATAATTTATTTTTAAAATCATTGTAGTAACACGCATGTTGATTGTACTAAAAGTCACTTTCTACAAGTCAATATGAAGCATATTTGTAATTATTTCCATGCTCAATATTAAATTGATACATGCTATATTTTAGTTCATTTTAAGTATCAAATTGACTTTCCTCATAGTAAGATTGTATGTATATTATGTAACGACTAAGCTCTTGTAGATGACCTCCAAATAAATAAAATTGAATAAAAGTTATTTGAATTTCATTTGTCTTTTTTAATTGAACCTTGAGATATTAGCCAATTAAATTTAGGAAAGTTCATATTTAATTATATATAAAATAATAGAAACATATATCATTAATTGTTTTTTGGTATATTAAATTCCAATATAACGATTTAAATATCATGTTATGACTAAGATCTTGTAGAGGACTTCAAAATAAATAAAATTGAATAAAACTTATTTGTTGTTTATAAGACATATTTTAAAATTGAATTTAAAACTTATTTCAATCCTATTTTTGTTTTTTAATTCAACCATCATATATTTTAGTTCATTTTAAGTATCAAAGTGATTTGCATCATAACTTAAGATTGTATTTATTTTCTTAGTCTATGAAACTATAAATCAAAATTGTTATATTTTTAAATAAAATTTATACTATATAGAAAAAAATTAAATTAGCGAAACAATTTTAATAGATCCATAAACTTAAAAAATTAATGAACATCCATAAACAAGATTAATAAAAATCTATAACTAAAATAATATATATATATATATATATATATATATAATACAAATGTTACATGAACATCCATAAACTAAAATAATAAGCATCCATAAACTGAAATAATATTCATGTACATCTATAAATTGTCCATGTATGAAAATATACAAACTATCCACTCTAAGTACCACTAGAACTCCTATGCGAGTTCTGCTATGCAAAGTGACCATAATTCGGTACTGCAATATAACACATTCAAATTCAAACTAATTAGATCATTATTTCTACAAAATAAACATTATGGAAATAAATGATTTTAAACAACATTTTTAATTACATTTATGAATCTACTAACCTCACTCAAGTCCAAATGCAAGTCATATGGGTTGGGGGTCTAATGAATTTTGGTTTGGTGCTCCCCTTCCCGTGGCTCAAGGATTGGGGCCAACATCAATGGACCCACATCATCAATGACTCTATAAACAACATCCCACTCATGTGTCCACATAACTGTGACATCGACAACACTCTACATATGGGCTTATGTACATAATGGCAAGGAAAAATTATAATTAGATTACGAATTAATTAGCATGCACGTAACTTTAAAAAATAAAATGTTGAAATCTTAGGAATAAAAGAGTTCACCTCAACTGCTAGTCCATGAGGTAGTACATAGTGACTATCGTCCATATGAGTGTTATGAGGTGGAGGTGGAGGTGGAGATGGAGGAGAATCCGTGGAAACATGCACTGGTGGAGGATGGCTTGGCTAATCAATTGCCCCCTTGAATGACCTCATAAGCTCATCCATGTAGTTAGGTTGCGTCTACATGTTATCATGAACTTATTAATATAAATGCAATCTAATGTGAACTAAATTGATATAAATAATTGTGCATAATTTAAAGATAAGAGTCAAAATTTTTGTATATATGTACCTGGTATTTGTCATGTGGGTTGTGCACCCGCCAAGTGTCACAGATAGCATCACAACGCATAAATGCATATGAAAAAAGTTGGTCAATAGGTAGAATCATGAGAAATGAATCATCATATAAAGGAACTGGTGGGTCATGAGACAATGGTGGCAGTCTTCTCATCTCTCCATGCAATGAGACATACGCATTGGGTAATATCATCTTCATGGTATATGCAATGGTATCACTAGTCTTAACATCGAGCTACAACAAATCCTCTAGCTTTGTTGGAAATACCACACTCTAAGACAATAGTGGTAACAATATCAGAGGTGGTGGTACATGCCTATGGTCCCTACAAGCCTTATCATGAGCATAGTTACGTCCCCTATTGGATCCATAAAACTTAGATCCTATGCAGGTGTAATTTGGTCTCATATATAACATGAACTATGCATATATATGCTTTTCAAAGTAAAGGGGACATGTTCATGGTGGGTGAATTGACCCCAAGCTCCAATGAATCGATCGTAAACAGAAGGGGTTGCATCAACATTCTTAAAATATCTTACTGGAATCTGACCTTTATGTCTAGCGAGGTGCTTTGGAGGGATGTCGAACAACTCTCTACAAACATCAATGTTCTTGGTGGCCTCTTTCACCACCTCCCAAGTATGTGGGCCTCTAACCTCCTACCTCCTAATCCTCTATATGGAATGAAGGAGGTGGTTCTATGGGCCTAACCTTCGATACGTATCAACCAACCTATTGATGATACCCAACATCAAATAAAAACTACGCCTAGTAGGTGAACAAGCAGGGATTTTATCCAACTCTCATGTGATCCATGTATGTTGGGCAATAACATCCTCCAATTTGATACTAGTTGTAGCATCGTCTCATGAAGGGATCGACACTTCACTTTGATCCTCATATTTTCCTTACTAAGGGTCTACAAATCATAAACATAATTTAACATATATATTTAACAAACTAGACGCATAATAACATATACATTAAATTCAAACACATTAGTTGAAGATTAAATTTAAAAATTAAAGACAATTTCAGGATATAAACACATAAATTTTAAAGAGGATTTAAACTTGCACTTGTAGCAGGTGAAGATGGTGCACTATCTATAATACGATCATCAATAGAGACAAAAAAACTACCTATGACACTCTGACTTGTGTCAAAGCCAGGATCTATGAGTGGAACTCGCACTTTGGTTTGGCTACATGATTTATCATGAGCCTGACCATGTATAACAGATCCCCCACACTTTGATGGCCTGTGGTTGGGGGTGTATAGGATCTGGCTCTGCATATTACATATAATTCATATTTAATACATATAAATTAATCCAAAAAAATGTTGACTAAACTATTACATATAATAAAAAATTATTACATGTGATACATATAAACTAATCCAAGAAAAAAATGTTGACTTAGAAATAATGTTGACAATAAAACCATTTATAAACTCAAGTAGAATAATCTAGTGTGAAGTCGTAAATTTTAGAGTCCATTTTTTTATAATTTATCAACCAAAGTATTGAGTTCCATGAAAACACAATCGAAAGAAGTGATAAAATCTACCTTCACACTTTTTCCCATTTCTAAATAATGCATTTTATTCATATGCATAAATATGTAAATATATATGTAAAAAATTGAAATAAACTTATTTTCAAAACTAATAAAATTTCATGCCAATCAATTACTCCAATAGACTTTAAAATATTATAATGTTTGACTTTGACACATGACATGTACTAGGTTCAAGCACATGAAGACATTGTTCAACACACTGCATAATGAAGCAATATGGTACAAATTAGAAAAGAGTCAAAATGCTTTTATTCACTTTAAATGTACTTTTCATGATGGACTTAGTGTATCGATCAATGATGCATTGTTGAAACTTGAACTTATATATAGCTATATAATTATATATTTAAATATTGTGTGTGTGTGTGTGTGTGTGTTTTGTTTTAAATAGTTGTGCTATGTTAAATGTTATATTTAGAGTTATATTATGTTATAGGTATGTTGTACATGTTACGCTCTTTTATGTTATAGTTATAATGTTATGTTATGCATAATTTATAATTATTTATAGTCATGTTACATATATATAGTTATGTTATGTTAAATAGTTATAGAACAATTGTCATTGCTACAACACCCTCCTAAATTTTGGACTACATCCAAATTTTTGAGCCTAATTTTACCTCTCGTGTTGTCATTTCTAGTAGTAAGAGTCATTCCATGTGTATTCTATATGTTTTCAAGTATCGTTTGGAATAAAACCAAAGTGTCGTCTTTCGGCATGGGAATCGCATAAGCAGTAGTATGGTTCATTTAAAGGGGTAACTTTGGTTCCAATGATTATTATTTATCATATAAACATGTATTAAACTCATTCCAAAATTTTATGCATTGTCACACAAGTATCGTCAATATAGTCGCAAAGTGCATCTTAAGTGTCACACTTGGAGGAAGTTGTTATATTGTCGTCGCATTGAGGGGATCATTTTGTTCGTGTGTTTTGAGTGATCAATGTTTTGTCGTCGATTTTTCTGAGTGTGTGATTTTATTCAAGCTTTTTCCTTGCTCACTTTGGCCTCACTAATCCCACACTTAGTCAAATTCTGAATATTTCTTGCTCGAGCAACATTCCGTCACTTATCCCTCTAGAACTGCACACTACACAATCTCAACCCTTAAGCTCAACCCTTGCTTCCTGGAACTACACAATGCATAGTTCCTAACCTCAAGTATTGTTCATTTTTTAGTCTCAATGCTCAACCCTGGCCACTTGAGCTCCACAACTGCGCAGTTCAACCTCCTATTTAGCCTCCTTCCGCGCACTGCGTAGAGCCCTCAAGTTGGCATCCTGTGTAACAACCCTTGGTTGATTTTCCATGTAAAAAAAAAATAAGACCAAGTTCATGGGACACATATTCCAATTTGAATGGTGCAAAGAAAATCCTAGTGGGGTTTTACTTTGGTTTATTTATGGCTATGGAAATTGGCAAAGGAAAAGTGGCATTTATTGGCATTTTATTTATGAAAATAAAGTAAATTAGGAGAAAAGGAAGATGAAAGGTCACATATTTGCATGAGAGGGAAATTGAAGGAAAAATAAAGAAAAATAAAGAGAATATAGGCCTCAATGCTAAAAGGATTATGAGGATTAGTTCACAGTTTTTGTTAGTTCAGTATTTGGCACTCTCATTCTATTCTCTCTCTCATACTCTTGCACACTTATAGTTTCTTGGAGCACTCTTGGAGGATTTTGGAATACTTTGGATTTTGAGAAAGAAGGAAAAGGAAAATCAAGAAAGCACAAGGGACAATGATATCAACAACTACAATAAGTTTTCTTTGCAGGTGTCAAGTTTCATGTATGATTTCCTTGCTAGTTTTGGCATGCATGGTATATGCATGTGGTTATTTGGTTATGATATGTCATTGGCATGGAGGATTTCCTAGCTTGACAATGGTTTTTCCTAGCCTTGCCATTTCCTGGATAGCCATGGCGTTGCGGATTTCCCACTTGATTATTTTCTGATTGGTGCTCATGTTCTTATGGTTGTGGGTTGAGTTACTAGTTCCTGGAGCCTTGGTTCGAAAAACACTCTGGAAGCCCTAGAACAGTTTGGGTTGAGTTACTAGTCCTATAAGCCTTGGTTTTACAAACATTCTTGAGCCCTTGGTGGGTTGAGTTACTAGTCCTGGAGCCTTGTTTGAAAATCTCTAGAGTCCTACCCCAACTGTGGGTTGAGTTACTAGTCCTAGATTCAAGTTGGAACAAACAATCTGAAGCCCTGGAAAACTTAGGTAGAGACTAATCTAGTGATGTTTAGTGATTTCTGACTGTGAGGTGGAATCACTAGTTGAGGGTTGAGGAGGTTTGGTCTCTGGAAGCCCTGGTTTGTTTTTGGTTGGTTTATTCCATGAGATCCCACATTCATGCTTGGAATATGGCACAGGGATGATTGACTGAAAGAGATATTTGGTTCAACACAATCTATGGTCGGGTGGTACATGGAAGTCTCTGACTTAGTTGGATTTACATATGTTAATAAGAGCTCTTTTACTCTTGTATTTTATGACTAAATTTACTTACTATGATGTGCCTTTGATTGTTGTTCTATCATTGCTACTATTTTCGTTATATGTTTGTTATAAGCATGGTTTCATGACAACCTCTAGTTATGGTTCTTAACATATTTTGATTGGTAAATGAATGTTTATTGAATGAATTACCTAATAGATGTTTTTGCAGCTATCATTATAGGGCATTAGACCTTCTTTATGATTCTCAGATAAGTATGAGACCCCTATTTTCGTATATGCATTCATGACCTATAGATTACATGTTCACAATGTGTGTGATGAAATGTTTGTCATGGTTAGGCCTGGTTAGGTCATGTTCTTGTCTAAGTTTTATGTTAATGCATTTTTCCTAGTTTTATTTATCATTCTAGAAATTTCTATCAAGTTCTGGGTAGAGGTTTGGATCCTAGCCCTGAAAAAGTGGCTCAGATTCTAGGGTCACATTTACAAAACAAGGAATTCTAGACTGTAGTCGTTGGGAGATAGGGTTATCCATGCAAATGGAGGGTTAAATTTATTGGGTTACCTTGTTTTGCAAGAGAATAGGAATATATATTATAAAAAAGGAAATTTAGCTCAAGGTTTGGGCACCTGGAGTGGTTGTTCAACTCCTAGGCGTCATGTAGCTCTTGAGGAATGTCAGTAAAGATTTGGTTTGTTGATTACACTTCCTTAACTATACCTAGGAGGTTGCGTCATGTCATAGTAGCTCTTCCTCTCATGTTTAACCCAAAAATCCATTGAAACTAAATATATATAGGATGGGTGTTAAATCCTACCTCCTTGAATTCCACAATTGCACAACCCCTAGGCCTCTCTCTCTCCAGAATTGCGAAGTGGGAAACTTCGAGCCTTAAGACGACCTCATTGAGCTCATCAGTCATCCTAACCTAGCCTCCAGAAATATGCACTACATAGTATCATGCCTCAGTCCTCCCTTCTAACCTATGAAACAGTGCATTGCACAATCCATGAGTCTGTCTCTCATTCTAGCACTTATTTCTAGCTCAATTAGTGATTTTCATTAAGCATGTTAGATTAGGATTTTTTCGGACTAATGTTGTCTTGTCATGAATGGTTTTTAGTTTTAGGTACTATATTTTCACATGGCATGATGATGATGAACGAGAAGGAGACCTTGCTAGAAGACACCTATGAAACTAAAAGACTAGTTGATCACTGAACAAGAAAATGAAGGGCCACCAGATTGTGATAGTAGCTAAAGATTACAATCACAATGGAGACTCCCTTTATTTAATCCTTATGAAGGAGAAAGAAGAAAATCATGTACCATCTTTCAAAGAGACACATAGATAGCAACAGAAAGAATGGTTTGACATTTCCATATCATCATTGAGTCCATGTCATGACATGTCTTGTCAAGGTGTCATGTCAAGTTGTTATATGAGTCATCATTGCCCCATCATTTGTAGATATGATTATGTGATTTTTAATATATTAGAAATTTAATGTAAAGTTGAAATCCATGAATCACCTATAGATTGTGAAAATTCACGAAGGTGTCAAAAGGTCATATGGAAATCAAAGAGTCATGAGGGTAGTCCAAGAGTTACAAGGGAGGTGAAGAGTCACCCCATTTTTTATATATACACCCTCATAGCTCAAGGAAAGGAATTTTCACCTTAGCTCCTCCCACTATGAATTAGAGAGGAAGATAGTTCTTTTGGAGGAGAAAATGTTTCTCTAATGCTCCACTATTAGAGCTAGTGGTGTTTATTGTATCGATGTATCTTGGAACTCTTACTTAATAATTGAATCTTTTTGAGCCAATACACTTTCATGCGTATGTCATAAATGTTGTAACACTATTATTTGAATGTTTGTGATATATGTTGGTTTTCATTTGTACTAAAGAAATTGAACTATTTTGGTGGTTATGGTACTTATCGTTTTTGAAGGCGTGTTTTATTTTTTTTAATATTCATTGCTTCTATGTGAACTATTTCGCTAGTGATAATTGATTCATTAATACATATATTCTCATGTGTATTAACTAGATTAGTAATTTTTTTTGGTAACCCAGAGGAACCCAATAGCCTACCTAACACGTAACTACCAGTAAACCTTTGGGGGGCTATGATATGTCCTCCTCGCCATAGCCTGAGTCACAACAAGGGGGATTTGAACCTGGGTACTTCAAGTTTCAACGATTTCACATTTTTCAGATTAACCAATTAAGTTGCCCCCCTAGGACTACCAGATTAGTACTATTACTCTTCTCTTAAAGGATCACTTTTATTTCCCCTTCAATGAAAGAACCTTGATACATTATGTAGTTGAAGATTCCACAAGTCATACTCACTTGTTCATTCAAAAGTACACATACATTACTCTCTCGTGCTGACCATTATAGCCAAGGAAAATCTCTATGAAAAGTGGAATTTGGGACTTATGTTTGGAAGGGATCCTACAACAAATGATGTGAAGTTTGATTGGGACTTTTCATCAGGGTGACCCATTTGCATGTTGTAGGGATCCATCACCGTCAACATTCTGGCGCTAGACGGAGTGCAGCCACCTTTTTATGGTTGATAACTCTCCGCATCCTAACAAGAATACTTCTTCACAAGGCAATAACATTCCCATTTCTACTCCAACTCATACTCTTGAGATAGAGGAAACTTCTCAGTCTAGTCTAAGAAAAGAAATTTACATTACTTATGATCATCTCTAGACTATCCAACCCACTACTCATAAGTTTGCGAGAGATTTTGGCTTACTCCATGTTGTTCTTATTCTACCTCATAAGCCTATAAAGAAAGAAACAAATCCCAACGGCGTATTGGTTTCTTTGGTGGAATATTTGGTTATCACAACCCTTGAGCAGTTAGTTGATCCTATAGAAGGAACAAGTCCCATGGGGAACTTCCACCCATTGAGGATAATTTGGGCAGTGAAGGGGAGGATTTCAATTTTTCTAACTAGGAAGATCTTGATTATAACACATATTTTAATGGTGAAGGAGAAGCCTCTCCAGATTCAAAATAAGAGGAGGAGTGATCCAAAAATGGACCCTGGATAAACCTCTAAGTCTAAAAGACTTCATGCAAGAGGTAAAAGGTGCCAAATGGCACACATCCTTTGTAAATCATCGGAAAATCAAAATCGCAGGCTACTCTCAGGAATAGTCTCATTACATAGATCTCTTCATTTTGAATCTAATGCAACTTGAATGGGTGAAAACGGATTTCAGATGAAGAAGTTATCATGGAAAGAAGCTCCCCTTGTTCCTTTGAAAATGAGGCAAATTCTTTGAAAATGGGCTTAAGGCCTTGATGAAGAAAATCGCATCGCATAAGGCCAAGGCTTAAAGTCGAGTGGAAGGCACCCCCGATCAGCGACCTCCGATAATTGGATCAGCGAGTCGGATCGGAGGCAGGAAATGTATACAAGCAAAGGTCTTGGGCCGATGCGACTTGCAACTGTGATCGCTAATATCGGCGGATCACTGTCGGCGATCCCAAAAGGAAAGGCCCCAGGCTGGTGTGACTTGTGACTGCGATCACTGATATTAGCGGATCGCTATCAGCGATTCCAAAAGGGAAGGACCCTGGGCCGTTGCGACAGTGATATGCGACATGCGATGATGCGATGCGATCTGGACCGTCAGATCATGGGATCAGATCGACATCCAGGATTAAATCGGCGATCCCCAATGGTAGGCCTATATGGATTGCGATAGTGATAAGCGATAAGGACCGGACCCGATGGGATTTCAAAGCCCGATTGCATAATTTTTGAAGTCCGGGAATTTGATTTTTCAATGTATTTCCCGTGTATTGGGTTTTTTTAGCCCCGCCGATGCGATGCGATATAATGCCTAATGGTGGACTCGATAGGGTTATAGGGGCGATTTGATGGAATTTCAAGTCCGGAAATCAATGCCCGATAGTGTATTTTTCAGCTATCTCTGTGTATTGGGAAAAATGTTCCGTTTACGGGATTTCTGCATAAGAAGGTTCCGATCCCTCCGTAACAGCCCTTGATCATTGTGTCACGCTGCAAGCGGGCGTTTTTAGCAGGAAATGATGCATTCTGAGGCCACAAAGCCATTGGGCCAGAGGGCAGTCGAACAGAAAGCGCGCAGGGAAGCTAGAGCTGCAGAGGGAAGATGATACGCCCAAAAATGGCTGGGGAAGCCACAAAAGGCCTGACAAAAAGCCAGAGAGCTACACCGAGGAGTCTAGTTTTCGTGGAGGGGGCAAGTTTTCCTTCAGGGAGCTCACAATGGAGTAAAGAGCCACAAAGCTAAGAGCTCACGTTGTACATCTGACAGCTGCAGAGCTGATAGAAGGCATAGAGCTGCCAGAGGTTGGGGCGATTGCAGGGGATGTCTCCTCGAGATGAGGAAGAGACAGAGAGCCCGAATGATCGAGCTGCCAAGAGCCACAAGAGAGTGGAAGGCTAGATAGAAAATGAGGAAGATAAAGAGCCCGAAAGGGAAAACCAACAGACATCGTCGTTTTGGCTTAAAGGCCATGAATGTCAAAGACAGAAGGGGCTGAGTTGTTGAAGGTTGTAGAGCTGAAGAGCTACTATGCTAAGCAGATGAGGGAGCCTTTGGGGTCACTTGAAGTTCAAGTGAAAAGCTAGGGAGTTGAATGTTGCAGAGGGCCAAGAAGCCAGAGCCAAAGAGCCAAGAGCCAAGAGCCAAAGCCAAAGAGCCAAGAGTCAAAGCCAAGAGCCAAAACCAAAACTAGAGAACTAAAGTCAGAGCCAAGAGCTAGAACCAAGAGCCAAGAGCCAGAGCCAAGAGTCGAAGCTTCAAGAGCCAGGGGATTAAATGGTGTCTGAACCCACTGTTTTTGTGTAGAACAGCAGGAGTTGGACCAAGAGCTTGTAAAAAATACTAATACCATAATCCCAGAGAGCCTAGAATTATTAACTAGAGCTCATGGAGATGTAGCCCAAGACTTGTGGGTGAACTCCTAATTAATTTGTTGTCTTATGTGTTTGTTTTTACTATTGCATTATTCACTGTTATATGCATTTATATATCAGTTTAAGCACATTCACATATCAACACAAACAATAGATTTTAAAGAAAATAATTAGCTTAAAACAACTACAAACATACACCTATATTTTCAAGCATTTCTTCATTCTGCATTGGTTAATCAAATAGACTTGGAAAAATTCAAGCTTTGGAAGTGGGTGAGGTTCTTGTAAGTTAGACAAGAAGCCTAAGAGCCCCATTTTCAGATCAAGGAGGAAAGAGACGAAGACATGGCTGATGCAGACTTAGATTGGATGGCCCAAGGACAACTTGAACTTTTGGATAACCTTCACAATATGCCTAAACATTCAGAAAAGTTATTTTCAAAGTTTGATCCTGATAAGAATACCAAAGTTGAAGACCATCTTGACGATTTCTACATGCATTTATGGATGCTTCAGGTATGTTTTGACGATGTTTCTTGTAGGCTCTTTCTGTACACTTTAAAAGGTAGATAATCTATATGATATCACATTCTTCTGGAAAATTCAATCCATAGTTGGAGGGAGTTTAAGAAGCTATTTTTGGAAAAACAAATCTAACGATAAAACTCCCACCATATTATTAAAAGAACTTGGGAACTTGAAAATGGGGAAAAAAATAATTAAATATTTTAAACAAATATTCACCCATTTTTTGAACAAGTTCCCCATTGATGTGAAACCACATGTTGACATCACTAAGTATTATTACACAACTTCCTTTCCAACTAACATTTTTGTGTTTTTCAAAAGAGTTGCAAAGAATACTTTGGCCTTAAAATTTGCAGAACCTCTTGCTGTTGAAAAGGATTTGCATTATATTCAAGTCATTGAAGACACTAATGATTCCAAATACTCTGAGGAAACTAGTAAGAAAACCTAAGCCTCTTCCAATAAAGCTAAAGAGAAGGACTCTTTCGATATGGAAAGCTTGACCAAGTATTTGAAACTGCTCATGAATGAAGTATCAAAGTTAAAGAGAAGGTCAAATGAGGCATCCACTACCAACAACAATGATTTTAGGTTGCAATTTCCTTCATAAGTTCATCTCATACTATGCATAGATAGTCAAACCACTACAAGTGATGATACAAAATTATGCGACCTATAAGTGGGATAAAGGGGAAAAGGATGCCTTCGCCTATATTAAGCAAGCAATCATAGGAGCTCTAGTACTATATAACCTAAATTTAAGAAAATATTTCTTGTTGTACACTTTCACTTCTGATACTTATCTTATTGTCATTCTTACATAAAAGGATGATCAAGATAATGAGTGACCTATATCATTCATGAGTGTCGGTTTGCAAGAACCTAAACCAAATTTCCCTGCTATTGATACGCAATCTTACACAGTGTAAAACACAGTAAAGTACTTTAGACCTTACCTTATAAAAAATCATTTCATTATCTTTGTGCCCCACCTAGTTGTTAGATCATTGTTTTTTCAACAAGATCTAGGTGAAATAAGAGAAAACTGGATGATCATCTTGCAAGAATACAATCTTGAGTTCAAGCCAGTTCACAAGATAAAGGGACATGGTCTATGCCAACTAGCAGCAGAAGTGACAATTTCACCAGAAGATTACTCTTATGGATGGGAGAAGGAAATGTAAATGTATAACATCGAACAAGTTACCCCCATTGACACATCCACATCTTCGTAAGAAAATGTGTGACAATTTATTGAGCATAATACCCTGCTCTCTCATTTATCAAAAAGACAAAAGAGGGCCATTAGACTGAAAGCTCTATCATATCAGTTGGTACTTGGAGTTCTTTTCAGCAAGCACCCTAATGGGGTCCTCCTGAGATGTCTGTAAGCACCTAATTTAGAAAGGGTATTATGTGACCTCCATGAAATCCCAACAGGTGGGGATTTCACAGGTTACACTATTGTGCACAAGATTATGCAGGATAGTTTTTATTGGCCCACATTTTACAAGGATGCTCATGCTTATGCTTGCAAATGCCCAGTTTCTTAGAAATACATTGGTTAAGATAAGAATTCAACTACTCCATTGCAACCCATCATTGGAGAATAACCTTTCCAACAATGGGGATTTGTTTTATTGGTGATATATTTTCCCACTCATGGAAGCAATGCCATTATATTCTCATTGCTACTGACTACTTCACGCAGTGGATAGAAGCGGTTCCTCTCAAACAAGTTAATGATCGATAAGTCATCAATATCCTCAAATATAACATTAGCAACAGGTTTGATGTTCCGACATCACTTGTTTTTGATAATGAAACTTACTTCTCATCACTTAAACTTTAATATTTTCATTAGAAAATGGCATTATTTTGAAACATTCAGCTAACTATTATCCACAGGGTAACAAATTTTTTGAGTCAACCAATAAAATTCTTATTTGTATCATCAAAAGGACTTTCTACTCTAAACAAAGGAATTGGAACAATGTCTTGGTGAATGGTCTATGGGATGACCATTTCATGCCTAAACTATCTCTAAAAAGCTCTCCTTAATTCCTGTTGTATGGAAAAGAAGCCATCCTACCTCTGAACACTTACCTGTCTACAATTCAAATTTCACAAGAGTCTTAATGCAAGCCTTGTCTTGTGGTTCAGAGTAGGATAGAAACTCTTCTGAAGTTACAGGAAGAAAGGACGAAAGAAAAAGGAAAATTTTCTCTTCATTAGAATTGTATCAAGAGATGGTTTGACAAGATATTTGCGGGGAAGAAGGAATTCAGTGTGGGAGACCTGGTATTGAAGTGAGACAAAGCCCATGAAGAGAAGGGGAAACACACTAAGTTCTAGTCCCTATGGATGATACTTTTTGTTGTTCATGTGAAACTTGGCGCCCACACTTATCGTATCCATTCTTTAGATGGGAAGATGGACTCTCTTCCTATCAATGGCAAATATTTGAAACAAAACTTTTTTGTCTGTCATGTTCAGTCTTTTCCTTTTTTTTTAATTCTTGTGAATAAGCCTCATGTGAGAGTATGTTTTTGGTTCCAATGTGTGTGGGAACGTGAGAAGGGCCTTGTGAAACTACAACATTTGGCTAACCTTTAGTAATTATTTTTGGTCTTAGTTCATACTTTTTGATCGATGATTTTTTTATGGAAAATATGATCCTTGAGTAAGGATAGTTTTTTGTAGAACCATGATACTCATATCTATTCCAAGAACCTCATTTCTACACTCGGTTCTTTATGTTTCAGTGTTTTGCATGTTGATCCAATCAAGGAGAGAAGGACAAGGGGAAAACTTGAACGAGAAAACTCATATAAGAGGTTATATATACGCTTCTCTGAAGGAAAACCCTCTTATGCTCTCAATAAGTTGGGATCCCTCTTCTACCCCATGGAATAAATAAGTGTCAAAGCACAATCCTATAAATGAAATAAATAAAGGGTGAAAGAATAGAAATGCTTCCTACATAGAGAGGTGAAACAAGAAACTTCGTCGGGGTACTGTCTAGGCTCACTGGTAGAAAAGTAATTTTTGTGCTCCTATAGTGACTTCGTCGGGGTAATGTCTAGGCCTGCTGGTAGTGTAGAAACACCAGGATAAAAACTCATACTCTGAATATCTTAAGCTCACGAATTATATTACCCTTCTCCTAAATCGATACAATTGCAATATGGTTGGCCTTATAAATGTGTTCAACTGAGAAAGGAATGAAGGGGACTATATCTATAAATGGGTTAAGTGGGGAATCCAAAGTAATCTACATGATGAATAAATACTTCTGTAGAAACTATACCCTGCATAGAATATTAGACCAAGGTAGAGAAGTGGGAGTTCCACCAGTGTGTCACCAAGAGTTGTCATTGCTACAACACCCTCCAACATTTTGGCCTACATCTGAATTCTGAAACCTACTTCTACCTTTCATACTATTGTTTCTCGTAGTAAGAGTCATTCCATGTATATTCTCTAAGTTTTCGAGTCTTGTTTGGAAGAAAACCAAAGTGTCATGTTTTTGGCATTGCCCTGTCGCACGAGTGTCGTCACTATCATCGAAAAGTGTATCTTAAGTTGCACTTGGAGGAAGTTGTTGTATTATCGTCGCATTAAGGGTATCCTGTTTTTTTCTGTGTTCTAATTGATTAATGTTATGTTGTCGATTGTTATGAGTGTGTGATCGTATTCAAGTTTTGTCCTTTCTCACTTTGACTTCACTAATCCCACATAGTCAAAATTTGAAAAGTTCTTCCCCAAGCAAAAGTCCATCACTAAGCCCTCTGGAACTATGCACTACACAATCTCAACCCTCAAGCTTAGCCCTTGCCTCTTGGAATTGCACAATGCACAGTTCCTACCTTGTAGTCTCAATGCTCAATCTTGGCCCCTTAATATCCACAAATGTGCAGTTCAACCTCCCAGTCAGCATCCTTCTATGCATTATGCAGTGCGAAGCTTCAAGATGTCATCATGCCTCCTTGAACTGCACAACCCTATGCCTCTCTCGCTCCAGAACTGCACAGTGGGCAACTTCATGCCTCAATAGTGCCTCACTAAGCTCCTCAACTACACATTCATTCTGCCCTGGCCTCCATAACTATGCATTGCACAGTCTCGAGCCTTAGTACTCCCTCCTATCCTTTGGAACTGTGCACTACACAATTCCAGAGTCTGCCTGTCATTTCTAGCTCAATCAATGATTTTCATGAAGTATGCTATATTAAGAGTTTTTCAGATTGATGTCGTCTTATCATGAGTGGTTTTTAGTTTCAAGTACTATATTTTCACATGATGATCCAGGTGGATATTGGTGGCCACCTGCCAATTCCACTTGGACCCTCACCATTGCTTCTTTCAGTTTTTTCACTTTCCTTAATTATAGCACAATTTACTATTTTTAGCCGTTTTTCGGGTCCTAAACTTCCGGAGCCATTTTGAGGCCCTAAACGACGTTTTTTGGGAAATCTACCACCAACGATTTTTTTTATCTAAAATTGCCTTTTTCGTCATAGTCCTCGGAGAGATCTTTCCAACGAGCTATCATGCGCGTCAAACGGAGATAATATGACCAAGTCGTGACCCCGGGAAGTTGGCTATCCAACTCACCCCAACGGGGCCCATAAACTCTTGGTGTTACATCTCCTCGGGTTAGGGTTTTGGTTGTTTAGGGTTTGATCTTATTGTTCAATAATAAAAAGGCCCTTGAGCCTCATTGTAAGATAGTTCAGAGGCATGTAGCCACCACATCTCTTCTCAAAGATAAGCTACCATCGCCCTAGCTGGTTTATTTCCATTCCTGTTTGTAAGCATATTTCAGTATTTTACATTAATGAAATGAAGTATTATTTCCACTGCATCTCTGTGTTTATGGTTATCTCTATAATTTGTTGTATTCTTGTTTAAATCCATATCAGTGGTATCAGAGCGGTCTGCTTTTCTTCTCTGTTTTTCTTTGCATGTCCCCAACAAGGTCGGGATATAAGGAGTTAGGGCTTGAACTGGTCGAACCTTTGCAAGACCAGCCTCGCAAATCCCGATGGCCTCCCATGGTGGATGGAAAGAAAGACGAGGGGGCAGGAGATCCTATCAAAAAGTTTCTCGAAGAAGCCCTCAAGCAACAAACGAACACGATGATGGACAACTTTGCCCAGATCCTTCAGCGGCTACCCAGGGGCGATGCATCGGCTTCCAACAGCAACTCTGGAAATGCCACACCATTTAAGGTACAAGTTAATTTTGAAATCCCCATATTTGAGGGTCAGATAGACAGAGATGTCGTCAATAAATGGTTAAATGTGCTAGAGGGTTATTCTTTTGTTCATGATTTTTCCAGTCGGGAAAAAAATATTTTTGCTCTTCTCAAAGCAGCCCCCCACATCAAGGATTGGTGGGAAACCTACTGCGAGCAGAAGGATGAAAGTATAGGCTCAATATTTTCAGCCGCACCCACTTGGAATTCATTCCAGGATGCCATCAAGGAGCAATACTACCCTGTCGAAAGCTATGAGGATCAATACATAAAGTGGAACACACTCCGACAGGGAAGGGACCAAGACGTGCCAGAGTTTACCAATATTTTCCATACCCTTCACACAAAGTTGGGTATCAAGGATACAAAGCAACATTTGGTACTCAAATACTGTGGCTGCCTGCACAAGTACATCCAGGAAGAAATAGAATTCCTGAACATCTCCTCGCTCGGCACGACATACTGGTATGCCGTCAAGGTCGAGCAAAAGTTTAAATAGAAGAATCGAGACTTTGGATCTGCAAATCCAAAACAAGGGAAAGGTTCCCCCAAACCACAGAACAAAGGACAAAGCCAAGGCGAGGTGGCCCAAGACAACCCGTGAAAGCTATAAGCAAACAACAACGCCGTGAAGCTGAAAAAGGACACAGGAAAATGGTGTGAGTTCCATAAGAGCTTCACTCACAACACAAGTGAGTGTTGGGCCAAGCAGTCACTGGTGGCCGAGCTAAAGGTTTCAGAATTAGATGCATGTTCCGACTCTGAGTCAGAACCTGATAAGGGGAATGACAAAGGGAAGTAGATTATCGATGCGGAGCCCAACGCCACCATTGCCACCACGAAGATCCTGAGGGAGGAACCCGAAGATCCAGAGGAGGAGGAGCGTCTCTTCCACTCCCAGATGTGGGTAAAGGGCTCCTTGCTATAGTTCATTTTCGATAGCAGGAACCAAAAGAGCCTCGTTTCGGCAAAGGTCGTGAAGCAGCTGGGTTTACTGACCACAACACATCCACAACCGTACACGATCGGGTGGCTTCACCAAGGACGAGATCTTCGTGTGAGCCAACAGTGTCGCCTTCCTTACAACATCAAGCCCTTCACGAATGAGGTATTGTGTGACATTGCTCCCCTTGAAGTTTGTGATGTATTATTAGGACAACCATACTTGTGGAAGCGACATGCTGTGTATGAATCAAAGCCCCGTGCTGTTATTTTTACTTTGGGAAATAAGTTGTACAGGATACCAGAGGTAGCACTGCCTACCACCATCTCTTTGGTTACTGGAAAACAATGCAATAAGCTCATTTCCAAAACCGGGAAATTTGTTTTCCTGATGATATGCCCTCAAGGAAAGAAAAATACGGTGGCCACGACCTCCAGATAGGGCCCCTCCACACGACAACTACAAATGGACAAGGTCGTCGAGGAGTACAAGGACATCGTCACCTCCCCCGCAGGGGTTCCTCTGCACTATCAGGTCCAGCACTCCATTGATCTGACCCTAGGTGCGCCGCTGCCCAATGGACCAATCTATCGGCGCTCCATTCTGGAGAACGATGAAATCAAGAGGCAGATTCAGGAGCTACTACAAAAAGGTCACATCCGTCTAAGTTCATCACCCTGTGGGAGCCCGATCATGTTGGTATAGAAGAAGGATGGGACTTGGAGACTCTGTATTGACTATCGGGCGCTGAACAAGATCACTGTCTGTAATAGGTACCCAATCCCACGGATTGATGACCTCCTGGACCAACTGAAGGGGGAAAAATATTTTAGCAAGATCGATTTGAAGTTAGGATATCACCAGGTACCAATCGAACCCTCTGATGTGTGGAAGACTGCCTTCAAAGCCAAGGAGGGCCTTTTCGAATGGTTGGTTATGCCTTTCGGATTGACGAATGCTCCTACAACCTTCATGAGGCTAATGGATGACATCTTGCAGCCATTCACCAACTCATTTGTAGTGGTATACTTGGATGACATCCTGATCTTCAGCCAAAGTTTGGAAGAGCACCTCCACCACATCTGACAGGTTCTCCAAACACTGCGGCAACATAAGTTATGTGCCAATTTAGAGAAATGCACTTTCGGCATGACCCAGGTTCAATATCTAGGATACATTATTGATGAACAAGAGGCACATGTGGATCCAGCCAAGATCCAAGTCATTCAGGATTGGCCATCTCCAACCACTTTGACATAGCTTCGCAGCTTTCTAGGCCTTGCCAACTTCTACCGCAGGTTCGTGTTGGGATTTTCTCATATCACTTGGCCCTTGAGTCAAGTCACCAAGGGAGGAGCGAAAGCAAAATTCTTTTGGTCCGAATCTCAACAGAAGGCATTCATAGAGTTGAAAGATCGCCTCTGCTCGGCACCAGTTCTTGCATTACCAGACTTGCAACAACCATTTGAGGTCGAGACAGATGCCTCTGACTATGCTATTGGGGTAATCCTTACTCAACACGGGCATCCAGTGGCATATCACAGTGAGACACTTTCAGACATAGTTCGGAAGTATCCCACTTATGAAAAAGATATGTATTCCATTGTGCTGGCCTGCCGACAATGGAAGCATTACATTTTGGGGAAGGAAACGGTCATCCACACAGACCATTGACCCCTGCAGTTCATACAGACCCAAGGGAAATTGAAGAATGATTGCCATCAGAAGTGGTCCGCATACCTGCGACAGTTCCATTTGAATATCAAGTATAAGAAGGGCAACACCAATAATGTTGCAGATTGCCTCGGTCGACCACCGATCATGGCGTTAACCACCGTGCTCAACTCTTGTGGGCATGAGACTTCTGATTGGCCACTTCTCTACAAAAGTGACCCGGAATTTAGCCACACATACCAGACACTCTTGGAGGGTCAGCATGTTCCATATTTTCACCTCCAGGATGCCCTATTATGCCACCTGGGTCACCTTTGTGTTCCTTCAAGAGAGCGTGCCAAGATGATTTGGGAAGCACACTACAGTCGGGCTGCTAGGAATTTCGGGGTCGAAGAAACGGTGGCAGTACTGCAGAAGTATTTCTATTGGCTGAATATTCAACAGGATGTCGGGAAGTACATCAGATCATGCACTACCTGCGCCATTGCCAAACCGACCATCAAGAAGAAAGGCCTCTATACCCCGCTGCCTACCCCTAGTCGACCTTGGGAATCCATCTCCATGGATTACATGTCAGGCCTTCCTTCCACTAAGCATGGAAATGACTGTGTTTTTGTGGTCGTCGACAGGTTCTCGAAGATGGCCATTATGGCGGCCTCCAAGAAGAATATCACACCAGAAGCCACTGCTAAACTCTTCTTTGAACAAGTGTGGGTACACTTTGGGATCCCACGGTCTATCATCTTAGATCGGGACAGCAGGTTCCTTAGTACATTTTGGTCCAGTCTCTGGTCAATGTTGGACACCAAACTCACTAAGTCCATAGCCTTCCATCCTTAAACTGATGGTTAGACAGAGGTTGTCAACAGGATGATCGTACACATTCTGCGCATGTACAACTCAAAGCATCCACGCACATGGGACAAGAGCCTCCCCTATGTTCAGCACAGCTATAACCAGGCTCTCCACAGCTCGACTGGCCACATCCCTTTTCAGGTGGGCTTGGGATTCTAGCCACTATGTCCCATTGATGTGGCCATGCCATTTGCAGCTACTCACGCAGATTCGGCTCATGTCTAGTCCGAAACAGATAAGGCAAACAACTTCATTGAGCACATCCAACATATTCACCAGCAGGTCCATGACATTCTGGAGAAATCAAATGCCAAGTACAAGCAGCGACATGATCAACATCGGGTGCCACACAAGTTTTAGGTGGGTAACAAAGTCTGGTTGCATTTGCAAAAGGAACGCCTTATTGGAGCCTATCGGAAACTCAAACCACTCTGATATGGTCCTTACACCATTACCAAGGCTATGGGAGACAATGCATTTGAGCTCAGCATTCCCCCATTCCTTGGCCTGCACCTAGTGTTTAGTGTGGACCGCCTTCGGCCATACTTTCCACCATTACTAGACACATCCGACATCGCAGAACAGCTCACACCCACAGAGTTAAATCCAGATTGCATGGAACAAGCTACAACTGATCGGATCATGGACACATAGATCAAGCACACTTGCCAGCAAAATATCCAACTGTATCAAGTTGTCAAAGCAGGCCAACTCCTTCACCAGGGCAAGTGGCTCACCAGGGACCAAGTTCAGCAGAAGTTCCCTCATCTCATGGAGGAACTCAATGCAATGGGGACCATTGCTTCCTAAGGGGGGAGGAATGATCCAGGTGGATATTGGTGGCCACTCGCCAATTCCACTTGGACCCCCACCATTGCTTCTTTCAATTTTTTAGTTTCCTTAATTATAGCACAATTTACTATTTTTAGCAGTTTTTCAGGTCCTAAACTTCCGGAGCCGTTTTGAGGCCCTAAACGACGTTTTTTGGGAAATCTACCGCTAGTGATTTTCTATCTAAAATCGTCTTTTCCATCGTAGTCCTCGGAGAGATCTTTCCAACGAGCTATCATGCGCGTCAAACGGAGATAATATGACCAAGTCGCGACCCTGGGAAGTTGGCTGTCCAACTCACCCCAACGGGGCCCATAAACTCTTGGTGTTACATCTCCTTGGGTTAGGGTTTTGGTTGTTTAGGGTTTGCTATTATTGTTCAATAATAGAAAGGCCCTTGAGCCTCATTGTAAGACAGTTTAGAGGCATGTAGCCACCACATCTCTTCTCAGAGATAAGCTACCATTGCCCTAGCTAGTTTATTTCCATTCCTGTTTGTAAGCATATTTCAGTATTTTAGATTAATGAAATGAAGTATTATTTCCCCTACATCTCTGTGTTTACGGTTATCTCTATAATTTGTCGCATTCCTATTTAAATCCAGATCACATGACATGACGATGATGATGGAGAAAGAGAAGGAGACCTTGGTAGAAGACACCTATGAAGCTAAAAGGCAAGTTGATCATTGAACGAGAAGATAACATAAAATAACATAGCTATATATATTTAACATGACTGTGAATAACTGTAAATTATATATCTATATATAGATATATAGATATATAATTTACAGTTATTCACAGTCATGTTAAATATATATAGCTTTGTTATTTTATGTTATCTTCTCGTTCAATGATCAACTTGCCTTTCAGCTTCATAGGTGTATATATATATATGAAATATAGTTATAATTATGTTACATGCTATGTTATATACAATATATATATATATATATATATATATATATATATATATATATATATATATATATATATATATATATATATATCTATATATATATATATATATATATATATATATATATAGTTTTATATACCAACCTAGATCAATATTAACTCTGGATCTACCAAGCACCGAGAGGGATCAAATTTATTTTCACTCTAAAAGAGGTTTATATATCAAGATATTTAATTCCTTTAGGTTCTTGGTAAATCTAGAGTTAGTATGGATCTAAGATGATTTAATTTCCCCCTTTAAATAGGTTTATATTACACACGAATACCATGGGTCAATACCATGGGCCATTTTTATTTTTATAGAGTTATTTTTATTTTATTTTGATGTAGTTAAAATGTTTATATTACATTTTTTTTTGTCATTCAAAATTTCTTTCATTAGATTTTCAACAAAATGCAGCTTACAGACTTCATCTCGGCAGTACCTTCTCTCTCATTCCAACCAGACTTTTTGAGATTGGGGACTAGAAAATACGAAAAAAGACAACTTACATACATTATTTATGGGAGGATTTCTAGCCTTAGCATATCTGAAGTTAACAAAAAAGAATGCATAGCTGACAACATCATATCAAGTGGGGGTGGTGGTGAGGGAGGAGTGCAGGGGAAGCTGCAAAGAAACAGACTTGATGATTCATATGCAAATCGATATGTTCCACCCTCGCTTCCAGAATGTGAAGATGATTATTCATACGATGGTGATGGCATCGAAGATTGTCCAACTACTCCATAATTTCATTCTAGCTATAGTGAATGTCATTGAAGTAAGCCATAATTTCATTGATGTCTTCATGCCTTTGGTCTTTGAGGATATCCATATTAATTTGGATGCATCGGAGTTGTTCAGCTATAGATTCCATGGTGACTAGAGCTACTATATGATCAGGTGAACGAGCTAGAGAGAGAGTCTTAGTATCCTTAGATTACCGACTACTCGAATTGGCCGAGGACTCACTAAGACCAGGCTCAAGACGCCTCCCTTGAAACTGCTACACAGCCCCGCAGTGAGGGCGACCCCGTTGATGGGGCATGGAGAAGAGGACCAAGTTGACCATATGGTAGAGGAAAGCCCCTAAAGGAGAAGTAATAGAGTACTTGCAAAACCCAACACAAGTATTAGAACCACAAAACCACCCCAAAGAAGAAGACTGCACTGGGGCACTCGCCACCCGCCCTCTGAAGTAATACAAACAAACAGCTTCCAAAACTGGGAGGTTGATCCATAAAAACTGAGTCTACCACCCTAAATTCCCTCCACCACAAACAAAACAACCACAATTAAACAAGAAAGAACACACGGGTCGCTCCCCAATCACTTGAAGAAAATATAACCGGAGAGCATTAACTATTTACCGAGAGGAACAAAACAAATGACCAAAACAATAACACATACACATAATGCACAAAGTGTTTTCCCTAGGAAAACCCTAACTTCGAGGAAAAACCCACCATAATGAAATTTCATTATCCTTGGCCAAAACTCTAGCCAACCCGGCCAAGTGAGCCTACACCACTCACCTTCCTTACCTACATTAAAATGAAGTCTTCCCAACCTTTTATAAGCTCCATTACATGAAATACCATGGGCATGAAACCATGGGTACACAATACCATGTGCCCCAAAACTACCCATGTTTAACCTAGTCAACCTTTACTCTAACCCCAAGTCAATTTACCTAACATTCCCCCCTTAAACTTGACTTGGTGTTCCTTGACTAAATCCAGCCAACCTTACCAAGTGATTCAACCAAGCCCTGCTCACTTTAGCCCTTACCCCCCTCAAAGTTTTTACCTGGGGTATTTGTTAACCCAACATCCCCCATATCACCTAGGTCTAAGCCAGACCTTACCAGTAATTACCTAGGGGTACGCATGCATACCATGTCTTACAACCATATGCCCATTTACATTTACATGCAAAATTTTGTTTCTATCATAATAATTAATAATAAAAACAATTGCTAATTAATTTTGTTTCTATCCTAACACATCCTCTCTCCTTTCTACCCTTGGAACCATGTTCTTTTCTCTCTCCATTATGCATTGCAGCCTTGTATCCATGTTTCATTGAACACTTTCCTTTCAATTTGTGATGACTACATTCCCAAAATTTAATATAATTTTCCAAAGAAAAATTTCAGTGAAACACAACATAACATCTATAGTGACATCAACATGTCTCTAATATTTTAGACCTCATGTATTGGACATATCGCTCCAAGATCATCCTGCAATCTCGCACTTTTGTCCACGCCCACCAGTTTAACCATTGGTTCTATCATGGAATCCAAAAGTGGACGCGCTACTCACAACCTCCACTCACCATGAATTTAATTGCACCCCTAATATGTGCAATTGGCGGTCATTGGAAACAACCCCTGCCTCATGCGCTACATTCTTTTACATTCAATATTTTGCGGTCGGCTCCTACAGTCCATGGTTCTAGACCTGGAAATGTGATATAGTTAAGCTCTCATTCAGTATAAATGCATATCTCCTCCACGTCCTCTCATCTCACTGCAACAATGATACTCTCTAACACACTGCTAGCACCGTTGCAAACCCCATATCTTCTTCACTACCATTGCAGATCTCCTTTGGCAACACTGATTTCTTTCAAGATATGATCTGATCCATTCTTCAATGCATCTTCCAATTTCTATAATGCTTTCATCCTATATAGGATACTAGATTCCACTCATTACATTACAGTGATATTAACCGCTGCTTTGTTACACACCATTCACATCATGTCGGATCTCACATTCAACTGCTAACTCGACCACCAGTGACACTACACAAAGTCATGTGGTCACTTCTGGTGATCTACGGGCTTCCCATTTTCTCCACTCATGACATGTATCTGTGGCATTACTCCACGCTCGCTGACCATAGACAACACCCATCTCTCCTCAACCGGCTGAGATACAAAGGTGCTCACTTGATCCACATGATTATTATGCCTCAAGATTCAATGCAACCTTCCTCTTTTCAACTTCAAATTTGAATCTTATGGTTTTATGGACTTGTAGCCATCCATAATCAGTGTCCTCTCTAGTTTTAGATCTGATAGATCCAACATACACATAGTTCTTCTGGGTCATTGCAATGACCATGCATTCCCTCACGACCGATATTCATGGCCACCAATTTAAACACCATGGCTCCACCCTTAGAGCGCTTATAGACCCTGATCTGTTGGTCCACCATGAAATCCTTAATGGTATTGCTACACTTTGTAGTGAGCTTCCATGTTTCACATCACTTGAGACTTCATCGACTTGCTACTATGATCCTTTTACCACGTAAAAGGATCCAGTAAATCCCTTCTTGATCCTAGATATGCATCGATACAACCGATCTTCCGATCTTTATCCATTAGATCGTAAACCTTTCGTGATAGAAGCATCCCTATAAAACCAACTCTTGGCTCTAATACCAAATGAAGAAAATATAGCTAGAGAGCATTAACTATTTACCGAGAGGAACAAAAAAAAAATAACCACAACAATAACACATACACATAATGCACAAAGTATTTTCCCTTGGAAAACCCCAACTCTGGGGAAAAACCCACCATAATGCAATTTCAATACCCTTTGCCAAAACCCTATCCAACCTAGCCAAGTGAGCCTACATCACTCACCTCCCTGACCTACATTACAATAAAGTCTTCCCAGCCTTTTATAGGCTCCATTACATGAAATACCATGGGAAGAAAACCATGGATACACAATACCACGTGCCCCAAAGTTACCTTAACCTGGTCAACCTTAACTCTAACCCCAAGTCAATTTGCCTAACATCACCTGTCTAGTCAATTTAACATTTTAAATTGCTCTACATAAATTATCAATCCGGGTATCGTAAACTGATGAAGTGTGGTGCACCATATGTGCTTAGTTAACCTTTTTCTTATTTCGTTGTTTTATAGATTTTTTTTTTTGAGGGGTTTTGTTTTTGTTGGTTTCCTAAAGTGTCTAATGCAAATGGAAATCATATTCTAAGGTCTTAAGAATACTTTTAAAGGACAAGTATGGATAGAGATTTAAAGACAAGGCCTAAGGCCTATGTCCCTAATGGTAACTTCCAAAACTTTAGCACTTCAAAAGATCTCAAAACATGTTATTGATGGAATTAGTACTTGAACAAAAGTGTAAATATGCAGCTACTTCAATCAAAATGGAATGCAACAACCAATCAATGAGCTAGTGACTATGAGACCCAGTATCCTTGCTGCTGTATGAAAAAGAAAGTAAAAACTGAACTTAAAGCAACTCAAAGACTGAAAGCAAAGCAACTAAATCACACTACTTCAACTCTTCTGATCCTTTACCCTTCAACTCAATCTACCTTATGGGAAGCAATCATGAACATAAAGGAAACTAATCACACTACTTCAACTCTTCTGATCCTTTACCCTTCAGCTCAATCTACCTTATGGGAAGCAATCATGAACAAGTTAAGCAATATGATATCTAAATTGCAAGAAATTAAATTGCATAAAGGAAACTAATCACACTACTTCAACTCTTCTGATCCTTTACCCTTCAGCTCAATCTACCTTATGGGAAGCAATCATGAACAAGTTAAGCAATATGATATCTAAATTGCAGGAAAGTAAATGAGCAAAACAAAACTGATTGAAATAACAATGCTGGAATTAGAACTCAAAAAAAAAAAATCAGCAGAAGGACAAGATGATTCCGTCATGTCATTAGTCATTAAAAAGCTATGTGCATTACTAACCTACAATCAACCAGTTGAACACACTTGCATGAATTAAAATTGCATGAATGAAAAATCTAATCTATCAAACTTGAAAGCAATTAAATGACATAATGAAATCAAAGCAAAATTACAAAATGAAATCTACTCTACCTTACATTCTAATATGCTCCATGAAATCTACTTCACATCTCCTTCCATGTTGAGAACATCAAAGCTTTATTCAAATTCTTCAATATTACAAAGTACAACAAAGTTCTCCAAAGCTTTCAAAAGCCATCAAGGAAGAACTACAAACTCCAAGCTAAAGAACTCCAAACTCGAAGCTAAAAAGAGACTAACTAATGAAGGAGAGAGATCTCCTATTTATACAAAAAGATGAGAATTCGTCTCATTAATGAGAGTCCATGAATCTCTCCCTCTACCTCTAGAGTCCTAATCAAAATAGGAACTGATAAGACACATGCCTTCTTAGAGTTACAATACAATTAGGAGATGTGACACATATCCTCATGATCCCATGATTCTTTCCAACCAAATTCGAATTTGGCCTTAGAGTGCCACATAAGGGTCTTCTAGAAGCCTCCTTTCAACCTACACATGTCAACAATCTCAACCCATTTGTTAGGTATAAGCATATGCACATTATTTTCTAATTTTTAACCACAAATTCATTTAAAAGGCTTAGAATTAATAAAGATTGGAAAAACATAAATGTGGCCCAATGATAATGAAAGTGGGATGAATGTGGTGACATAGTAGTGAAATGGAGGTGATATAATGGACATAATAGTGAAAGTGTAATGGAAATGAATGACATTTTCAAGATTCAACATCACCCCAAAGTCGTCCCCACACCAGGAGATACCTAGGGGAGACCAAAAAATTTTGCAATCTCGCACCCACCCAACACTAGATAGGCAATCTTCAAAACATATATACATGCAAAGAACCTGAGAGACACAAATTTCTTACCCCACTTAGAGATTTGAATGCCTGGAGAGAGGATTTTGATGAGCGTGAACCAATGACAGGCCAAATCTTGGAGCCAACTTAGTTTCGCGCCCATTCACCTGCTCAAGTCCCAAGGACAAAGCAAATGATAAATTCCAAACTGCACCACAGATCCTCTAACCTCCACAATGCCTCTCAGCCAAGGCCGAAACCTCGAGGATCGACCATGGATGAAAACCCACACACCTTGCTTACCAAAATTCATTGCCCGAGCTTCCGCACTGAACTATGTTCCCAACCCACCTGCGATATTTATCCATGGGAAGAGCAAGATATTTCCTCGTACCGACGGAATGAATACCCAGATTTCGTGTGATGTACAATTAATGTGCACGTGGAGCCGAAGCAGGTCTTAAGGGCCGCTCATTTGACACCTATGATGACGTTTGGTCACCCCCATTGGGGGAAATGTTTACATTACATTATATTAATCTTTCTATTTAATTTAATTTTAATTTTTATGTAATTTGACTTAGTCAAAATGTTAAGCATTATGTTAATCTTTCTTATTTTATTTTTATTTTTAGTTTTGTGCAATGTTGTATTGATAATTATAATTATTATTTATTTTCTTTTCTTTTATTTCGACCAAGTCAAAATGTCTATGGCCATTCCAACATCTCCCCCATATATATTTGCTTTTAGATTTAATTTAGAAGATATAAGATAAAAATAAAAGAAAATATATATAGAATATTTGATTTTGAAATGAGTTATGGTTTTTGGGCATGTAGTATTAATAAGTCATGGTATTGTGAAAAAACTTATTTGCAAGTTAATAATATCCATGGTTAAATGGAGAGAATATATATGGTTAAGAATCTTGTTATATCATAAGTTTATTGTAAAAATTAAGTTTTTATGTGCGGCTATGGAATCACTTTTGTTACACCACTACATCTCCCCAATACCTTTTTCTTTTATATTTAATTTAAAAAGTATTATAAAATTAAATTAAACTGAAATATTTAAAAATTTATTGACACACGATCTCTCGACGCAATAAAGATAGACTTATATATATAATTTACAAATTAGTAAAAAAATAGTTACTCTATGTAGAAATATATATAGATTTATACAACTTGATTGGACCTAATGGTTAAGAGCATGTGTTTCCTCCTAAGTGGTCATAGGTTCAAAACCAGAGGGGGTAGAGTATGTATGCCTTCATAGACTTAGCAGTGAAATCATTGCAGAAAGGTGGGTCCCTTGTCCCACAAACAAGGGGGTCTCATACACCAATTTGGTGTCTGGCTTGGTGGAACCTTGATGAGGTAGTGGAACCAAGGTTGGGTTGGAGAAGGCCCATATACGAGCATGCATGTTGGGACCTGAAGACGAGATGAGTTGGTGGATGGGGTTGATCTGAGCTTTTAGATCCTTCGTGCAGAAACTTTATGTTAACACCCATGCTAGTCCCAGACCCGAATACATATTTGTCGTTTGATCTATGGATTCCAACCATTAATCAACAACATGTTGTTGGATGGATTGGGGTTCATACAACACAGGGGTAGGAGTGATGGGGCCCACTTGCACTAGCATAAGGAAGCATATAAATATATCTTTAGCAGTTTCAATTCTATCAAATATATATATATATATATATATAGGTGCTTATATATTTATATAAATATAAATATAGATTTGTAGAATTATCTTTATCTTTTTCTATATATATATATATATATATATATATATATATATATATATATATAATCTTCTTATTATTATATAAAATATAATATTACTAAGATATTATCATATTAAGATAATATCATTATATAAGATATAAGAAATAATATAATATAAGATAATAAGATATATAAGATAATATTAAGATATTATCTTATTTTATATTATTATGATGATGATGATGATGATGGTTAACATCCAGTGAGACCAAACTTTGGTCTATCGGACCTAAAGAAACAAATTATTTAGTTTGATTTAAGATTTTATTCCTATGCTCAAAAATCTTAGAGAGAAACCTCCCGAGCTCACTATAATTTTGACATCGTAAAAGGCTAGGAAGGTCAGTATTGCAACAAAGATTATGAAAATGAGATCTAATGTGGTTGTATGTGGGGCACTCTAAGAGGAACTGATTTTCATCCTCAATGTTCATATTCTCACAGAGATGGCAGATCCTTTCCATCCATGGTGTTTTAGGAACTGCCCAACGACCCATTTCACTATGGAGCTAATGAGAGTTCATTCAAATCTTGGCTATATTAATTTTATTCTTTGAGCTAGTTAAAACAGAGAGATACTTTTGATTTTCTAGGGTGGGGTTGATGACCTCCTTATAATATCTTAATTTTCTTTTAGCTGCTAAATATTTCTCACACCACATTTTTTCTTTGAACTTAGAAGTAACAATATTTTTAATGTTATTAATGTTTTGCAATGCAACATTCCCGTCGATCTCCCAATGGTTTAACCATGCCTTGGTGTCTTTATACCAACCTCGTTTGAGCCTTAGGTGGTTTTGGCTGGAATTTAAAGCTAGCTTAGGAAGTCTATGGTCTCCTATGTTATTGAGTTTGTGCTTATACAATAGAAGCCTAGTCATAGATAGGCTCTCAATAGGGGAAAAACCCAATTCTATAAGCAAAATAGGATAGGGTGTATTGCTTTTAATTTTGAGGTTATACATTATAAAACACTTCTAGATTTACTCAATCTTTCTCCAAGATTCTCTAGAGATGTTGCAACCCCAAACCTCACATCCATATAAGATAACAAGAGTGACTAAAGTTTCAAAGAGGAACTTCTTTCTATCCCACATTACGAGGTTTGTCGTTCTACAATTATTTTCAAGACCAAAATAATCTTTCCACCCCCCATTAATCCTTTTCTCAATACTATATTTCCAGTTGAGCTTGTGATGAATATCAATTCCTAGGTACTTGTAAGAAGACACTTTCTCCAAGTTACTATTTTCATACATAAAATTAGTGTAAGTGTCCTTCTTGGATTTGATAATCATAACTTTTGTTTTGTCAGTGTTAACAGTCATATGGTAGAGCAGAAATCCTTAAGAATTCTAAGTTTCTTATCAAGATCATATGGGCACCTTGCGAGAAGAACAATATCGTTAGCATAGAGAAGAAGGATGATGACTATCCCAGCTAAGATCGTGCCAGCACAACCTGCTTCCTCTTAACAACCTTCTAACTTGTCGATGTAAATTCCAAATAGGGTAGGGGAGAGGGGGAAACCTTTTTAAACTCCAATATTACACTTAATATCTTTCAACCACCCGTCATTTCTCTTTAACTTGGAAATTACATTCTCGTATAACCTTATAGCGGAAGCTCTTAACTTGAAAGGAACCTTTAGCTTTTCTAATCTATTCCATAGGTTGTTTATAGGAACCATATCAAAAGCCTTTCTAAAGTCCAAAAAGCAACAAAAGAGATTGGATTTATCATTGCGGCATTCCTCCACAATGATCCTAAGCGTAACGAGGTGGTCCATTGTTGAGTGATGCCTTCTAAAACCCGCTTGGCCTTTAGTCCACTTACCTTCACATTCAAGCCATATGCTCAACTTCTTTTCCAAAATAATAGCATATAACTTGGCTAAGAGAGGGTTAATCATAATTGTTCAATAATTAGAGGGGTTATTTGTATCCCCACTTCTAAAAATAGGGATAATGAGGCTTTGAGTCCATGTTTTAGGGAACCCTTGCTTGATCGCTTGATTGAAAATCTTGTGGATGTGGGGGATGAGGACAAGACGTCCAATTTTTAAGATTTCCGCCTGGTAACCTTCAATGTCCTTAGCTTTCCCATTTTCCAAGCGTTTAACCCCAAAATCAATGTCTTGTAATGAGAAAACTTCTTTCATTGTGAGTAGGGTTTCAAAGTTATCCATGATATTTGGATATTCATAAAGATTTTTAAGATAGGAATTTTAGTCGTGTAAAGAAATTTTATTATTATCTTTAGCTTTCCTAGTTAGAATCCGCTTCCAGAATTTCTTAGGAGCTACCTTAGAGAGGTGTAAGAGATTCTCTTGTCTTTTACGAATATACTGCCTTTTTTTCCTTTTAGTTAGAGCTTTGTATATTTTTATCTTTCCAATTTTAAGAGATTCATCAACAGATTCCTTAATTGCTCTCCTCGTACTTTTACAATCTTTGTCATACCATGGGTTGGTTTTTCTATTTCTTTTATTACTTGAAACTTCAATTGAGAACTTGTTAATAGAATATGAGAGGGTTGTAGTAAAATTATGATAGAGGTCTTCTATGTTTTCTATACTAGACAAAGGAAGCAAATTAGTTTTTAATTCATTTAGAAAGAGATCGTTTTTATTTCTATCAAAAATTAAGTTATTTTGGCTATAAGGATTATCTTCTATGGGATCTCTATGCATGAAAAAATTGAGAGTTATAAGTAAAGGCCTATGATCAGAGTCAGGCTCATGGTCGTTTAAGATGTCAAAATTTATTATTTCGTTGTATAAAGGGAGATCATAAATAACATAGTCTGCCACATTGCTACCAAGCCCATGGATGCAGATCGTCTGGCTAGAATTGGGCCACTTCTTTAGACCATTGCAAATTATGAGATCTTAAGCATTACAAAGCTTGACTAGCTCCGACCCAAACAAATTCTCTATGAGGTCTTCAAAGCTCCTTTTGTACTAGCTAGCCAGAGTAAGGTCTTCGTCTAACCAAAGAGGATTAGGGTTGGAATGATTGCTTAGAGGAATAGCTTGGTTGCTTGAAGTTCAAGCATTGAAGTCACCCATTAAAAGGATATTACCTTCATTCCTTAGGCTAGAAATATCATTCTCTAAACCATTGTAAGGACTATTTTTATCTAGATTCTTTTTCTTATAGAAGTTAGAATTGATGGGGGGAAATAACAGATTGATATGTAGGCCTTTTTATCATTAATGTCAGTAATCTCTATCCAGCTATATTGGTTGTAAGGACCGTTTTTATAAATCCTAGCATGGGGGGAGATGTTCTTCTTAATGTAACAAGCTATACCCCCAATACCTCTATGGGAGGATCGCTTGTTCCAAGTAGACCATAGTGCAAAGCCATCTATGTTAGGGACCTTAGATTCTTCGTGCTCCCAAGTTTTAACAAGCAATATAATATCAACATCATTTGAGATCCAACTTAGCTTGGGACCTTTATTCCATGGAAAGCCCTGACAGTTCCAAGAAAGAATCAGAGCATGTTGAATTGCTATTTATTACTATCTTTTTGGTTTCTATCTCAAATAATGGCTTTTCTATTTTTTATTATTTCTCATTTTCCTTCCTTCCTAGCTTCTTTTACCTTTTAAACCTCATTTCTTAATTCTACTTGATCTTCTGGAATGAGATCTTCATTTATAAATATTCTCTTTCCTTTTAGACTTGAGGTTTTACTATGTCATATTTATGGTCAATAGAGCTCACTTTTATTCGGATCAGCCTTCCTTTATTCTCAGTTAATTTCCCCAACCTTGTTGCTTCTGTGATACACGTTGTTTCAATTTGTAATCTATTATGTAATTCTGTGTGGGCTATGGCTAAAGTATCCTTGTCTACCTCCTCTTTCAAACCGAAGATTATAAAGTTTAAAACTCTTTTGTTATGTTCATGGTCTAATTCTATCAATTTTTTCGCACATGAGATAATATTATTTTTTTATCTGATATCATTATAAAATAAAATAATAAAATATATAATATAATTTAAAATAATAAAATTATATAATCTTTAGCTGAAAGCTCCCCTTAAGGTGGAAGAGTCGACGTTGACTTTTTTAAATAAATAAAATTTGAAGGATGAGATAAAATGTGGGGTGAATATGCTTCGTCTAAGAAGCGGATCTAGGACTCTTAGCCGCTCTCAGCTTTGTGGGAGCATGAAGCGACCGCTAAAAATGTTTAATGTTATTTTTTTTAATTGAAATTCAGACATCATTCACGGTCGATAACATGCCGACAGAGTAAATCAAAGGACATTAAAGGACTCTTGATGGCGAGCATGGCCGGCCATTTCCATACATCGTATCCATTATGCATGAATGTCGATCGGTAAAACTATTAGGTTGGGATGGGTTATGAATGCTCCCTGAAACTATAAAACCCAGAGGAAATGCGAAGGTTGCAAGAAATAATGTGGATCTCCATTTGACGCGGCACTGACTAGCACTCTCACCCAAGAAAATCAAAATGTATATTAAATCATAAAGTTAAAACATTATAAACCTTTTATCTTTTAAATGTCATCATAATCAAAATATATATTAAATCATAAAGTTAAAGCATTATAAACCTTTTATCTTTTAAATCTCGTCATTATATTTTTCCGCGGTTCTTTAGAAATGTAGCCATCCTTGATTTCAGAAGTATATTACAAACGATCAAAAATTTAAGAAACGACTTTTTTCGAAAGTTTTTTTTTTTTTCCGTAAGAAAAAAGTTTGATAGTATTAAACCAATAATCATATAAATACATGAGTATAGTCTGAGATGAGAGAAATAACTTGACTGTACATCTAGATTGAGAATAGAGAAGCAAAATTCCCTGAAGCCAAAAATACCCCAGTGTACCGGAAAATGAAAGATTCATGTGCAATAAATTAAAGGGAAAAACAATTCTTTTACCAGATTGATTGCTGGATAAGAAAAAACCTCAATAGAGGTTGATAACTGTCAGATGGGCTAGTGAATGCCTTATGTACAAAAAAAAATTGCTTTGAAACATGCCTGGGAGATGATATGAAACAAGAGAATTATGAGCCAGGTAGAAAAAAGTCTTGAATATGTTTCAACTTCCATTTTTATGTCCACTTTAACAATATTAAAAACCAATTCAAGTTAAAAAAATCTATAGTGTAATACATGAGATTAGTACAAACACCTGTTTTATTTTCTTAAATGTTATAGCAATAAAAAAGATATGGTGATTTTCTTTGGGCAAAGTTCGTTTGATTGGAAGGAAAAATTTATAAAATTTATTTAAATTTTTTATTAAATTTTATAATTGTTTAAATATCTTATTAATAACTATATAAAATATATATATAAATATAGAAAGCTTATTTAGTTGAGCTTCAAATAACATATAGAAATCCCATTCAGTTGCAGGATAAAATAAAAACTTGAAAATGAAACCACTTGTTGTTTATACGATTACCAGAAAGTTTGATTTTATGAAAACCACTTACTCTACATTCCATTTCCAAACTTCTTTTATACGAAGATGGAAAATTGGTATTGTTTGACTCATTATTTCACTACAAATTTATATTTTCTGGCATTTAACCATGGTCCATCAAAAGATCGCATCTCTGTAAAGCATCTAACTAAAAGTCAAACCCAAGTTGTTCAACAAATCTCCCAACACTGCTAAATTATACATGGTATAAATTATACATTGCAAGTAGAATATCAATTTTACCATTATGTACGTACATATATATGCAATGCCAATGTGTGTAACTGCAAACATAAATGTATAGAATAGTAAAAGAAAATTTGAGTATTTGTGTTCAGTGATTATATCAAGTGATATATTATGAAAGTGTTAATAATTAAACCTAATGCAAGCTAATTCCAATATACGTTAATTACAGAAGAAGTGAAGGTGGATGGCAATTCAATCTTTTGAATAATGCACATAGCTGCAAGACGCTTTAGGGTTTATCAGTACCTTTGGTCAGAGATGCAATTCTTTGTTGGGTAATCTCTTCGACTTTTTAGTGTATGGACTAGGAAGCCCTTGCTATGAAGTCATAGATATTTTGATTTTTATTATTGGTCTTCAATATAGATATTTTATTTCTTATAAATTGTCTTAATTCCAGTTATACTTACTTTGGAAAATTTGTTCAACAAAATATAACAAATAATGTTCAAAGATTATTCAAAAGAAAGTTGTTCCAAAATAACTTTTTGCATTTTAAAAAGAATTTTAAAAACTGCATGCACTTTTCTTATAACCATTTTATATGCTAATATTATAATTAGGTGGATAATATGTATTTACTAGCACAATCATATTTTCTAATATGATTGATGCAAATTCATTATATTTTCATATTTAGATTGGTATATATAAAAATGGAAAATAATGCTTATCAACCTATAAGCATGGTCAACCATGTTTATTTTATGGTTTATAATATTTATCTTAATGATACCTTGGATTTATGATATTTATCTCTTGGGTTTAATATTATTCCATTGATTTGATAATCCCTTGGCTTTTTAGTATTAATCCCTTGGGTTTATTATTCCTTTGGGTTTATAATATCAATCCCTTGGGTTTATTAATCTAAGGGTTTATATTTCTAGGGTATAGTAATTTTTATTTTTATTTTGACCCGGAGGAACCCAGTAGCCCACCTAACATGTAACTACTAGTAAACCTCTAGGACACTATGATTTTTCCTCCTCCCCTTATCTCGAGTAGAAATAGAGGGGATTTGAACCTAGGTCTCTTGAGTTTCAACCATTTCACATATCTCAGATTGCCAATTGAGCTGCCCCACCAGGACATTTCTAGGGTATAATATTATTCATAGGGTTTATAATATTAATCTTTGTGGTTCATATATATCCATTAGGTTTATAGTCATGGTCAACCATGGTCTAACGTCACATTGTGACAAAGAATTTCTCAATATGAAAATCAACCAATGTTGAATTGTGACAATGATTGTCTCAGTGTAAAAATCAACCATGGTCAAACATGTTCGAACATCGCATTGTGACAAAGATTGTCTCAATATGGAAATCAACCTTGGTCAACCATGGTCAATCATGGTCAACCATAGTCAATAACCATAGTCACATTGTGACAAAGGTTATCTCTTGGTCCAACGTCACATTGTGACAACCATGCTCATCCATGGTCAACCATGGTCCAATGTCACATTGTGACAACCATGCTCATCCATGCTCAACCATGGTCCATGGTCACATTGTGACAAATATTGTCTCTTGGTCCAACATCACATTGTGACAACCATGCCCGAATGTCGCATTGTGACAAATGTCTTAATATGAAAATCAATCATGGTCAACCATATTCCAATTTCGCATTGTGACAAAGATTTTGTCAATATGAAAATTAATCGTGGTCAACCATGTTTATTTTAGGGTTTATATACCTTGGGTTTATAATATTTATCCCTTGGGTTGATATAAAAATCAACCAATGTCACATTGTGACAATGATTGTCTCAATATGAAAATCAACCATGTTCGAATGTCACATTGTGACAAAGATTGTCTTAATATGGAAATCAACCAACCATAGTCAACCATAGTCAATAACCATGGTCACATTGTGACAAATATTGTCTCAATATGGAAACCAACCATCCATAGTCAACCATAGTCAATAACCATGGTCACATTTTGACAAAGATTGTCTCTTGGTCCAACGTCACATTGTGACAACCATCGTCCAATGTCACATTATGACAACCACGCTCATCCATGGTCAACCATGGTCCAACATTTCATTGTGACAAATGTTGTATCAATATGAAAATCAATCATGGCCAACCATATTCCAATAGCCAAAGATTGTGCCAATATGAAAATAAACCATGGTCAACCATGTTTATTTTAGGGTTTCTATACCTTGGGTTTATAATATTTATCCATTGGGTTAATATTATTCCCTTAGGTTTATAATCACTTGGGTTTTTAGTTTTAATCCATTGGGTTTATTATTTCCATGGGTTTATAATATTTATCTTAAGGTTTATATACCTTGGTTTTATAATATTAATCCTTTGGGTTTAATATTATTCTCTTAGGTTTATAATACCTTGGGTTAATATGAAAATGAACCAATGTCGCATTGTGACAATGATTGTCTCAATATGAAAATCAACCATGTTCGAACGTCACATTGTGACAAAGATTGTCTCAATATGGAAATCAACCCTGATCAACCATGGTCAATCATGGTCAACCATAGTCAATAACCATGGTCACATTGTGACAAAGATTGTCTCTTGGTCCAACGTCACATTGTGACAACCATGCTCATCCATGGTCAACCATGGTCCAACGTCGCATTGTGACAAATGTTGTATCAATATGAAAATCAATCATGGCCAACCATATTCCAATGTCGCATTGTGACAAAGATTGTGTCAATATGAAAATCAATCGTGGTCAACCATGGTCAACCATGTTTATTTTAAGGTTTATATACCTTGGGTTTATAATATTTATCCCTTGGGTTAATATTATTCCCTTAGGTTACCCCCGATCATGGTGCATGCTCGAGGCAAGAGAGGGAAACAGACAGATATGGTAGTTATGACGTTTAAAGGCAGGGTACCACCCACTGCCCCCACACACTCATGGCGATGGGTGCGGTGGCCTCCCACATGCTATCTGACAGAGGAGATGGGAGAAGTGGCAGGCATGGCCATGACAGAGAAGGAGGTGAGGCAGCTAAGGCAGGACGGGTGACGCGACAGAGCAAGGTTGAATGGGAATATGAAAGAATTTGGGACAAAGAGAAGAGTATTGTTGAGATTGTGGGTGGATGGAGGAGTGAGGGTGCAATTCAATGGAGCTGCCAGAAATGGTTTCAGCAAAGTGTTGCCAAGTATGTATCTTGGTCTTTCAAGCCCCTTACTATGGCAACTTTGTTGCTTTATGGTTAGGGGATTCGGGAGACGACATGGGAGGCAAATTGGGGGGATGGTCGGGGAGATCAATGTAAGCTAAGGGTGATGGGGATCGTGCTTGGGCCAGAGGCGAGAGCCATGAGAGAAACCTAGGGTTGGGAACAAGAGACCCCTCCTGTGAGTGAGCGAGACAGTTGGTATCCCAATGCAGGTGGTGAGGCTAAGGCTAAGCATGAGCGATGGCCAAGGGAGGGGCAAAGAAGTGAGGAAACTCTTCTGGGTAGAGGAGTGATGTAGCAACACTAGGAAAAGGGGTGATGGAACGCATCGTGATTGGGAGTGATGGTAACCTGGCTCAATGGGCTGGCTATGAGAGACGTGAGTGTAAACTAGGTCTAGCACCGTGAAACCACTCCTGTGTGTAGTTGAGAGAATTGTTACAACCATGGGGGTGGTGAGGCAAATGAAAGGCAGGAGAGAAAGCAAAGTGAGTGGCAGAAGAGTGGCGCAGCTACACCAGGCAGAGGAGTGGCGCAGTTGCACCAAATAGAGGGGAACACGGGCAGAGGCAATTACGCATGGAAGCACGAGGGGAGGGGCACCCATATCAAGCCAGAGAGACATGAAATCACGCCCCAAGAGCTAATTCATTTTGCTTGTGAATAGACAAGGAATAGAGGAGAGATGACCCGACTTACACGTGGAAGAGGACGCAATAGAAGGGGGAGGGAGTCGACTCGAGCCACAAACCCGAGCACTTCGGAACCTAGACGTGGGAGGAAGCCTATAGAACGCCTCATTAGTGAAGCGGCGGCAACCTACAAGGAAGGAATGGATGCAGGCATCCATAAGCTTCTGGACGAATGGGAGGGGAAGATAAAATAGGAGGATGAATCCGAAGAGGAGATGGAGAATTGGCGGGTAGTAATCCCGGATCCCAGGAATACCAGGGGCAGACTCACCCAGTTTAAACAGACTCTCTATCTGTACTGGCTCATGAAGAGCCTTATGGGGAAGGCAATGGAGAAAATCTCAGTGGGGATGGCTATGACTCTCCAGGACATGCCCAATTACAAAAAAGACTTGTAGACAATCCAATTCCAGCTGCACAAGCAGGACATCTGCCTTGACAGAATCCAAAGGCACATCCCTTGCATTATTGAGCTAGCTGATATGCCTGGCGACTTAGCCAATGACTCGGCTTTGGTTGAGTCTGCCTCAGAAGGACAGCAAGATTAGTCAGTTTCTTGGGTGTTTTTTTTGTTTCTTGCGGGTAGCATTTACTTTTAAAGATGCATGCTTATGAAAGATAGACATATAGACTCTTATCATGATACTGATATGTATATAGCTTGGTTAGAACGATTGATACTATATTGTTTTTGGATGGCTTATAATGAGGATAGGTGGCCAACAGACTTGGTTTCCCACTAGGCAAGTTGAGGCCACCTATCTCATATATGTGGTGTAAACTTGTTTTTTATAAATAGAAAAAGGAGGTCCTGCCAAGCTTAACAAAAAAAAATATTATTCCCTTAGGTTTATAATCGCTTGGGTTTATTATTCCCATGGTTTTATAATATTTATCTTAGGGTTCATATACCTTAGGTTTATAATATTAATCCCTTGGGTTTAATATTATTCTCTTGAGTTTATAATACCTTGAGGTTTTAGAATTAATCCCTTAGGTTTATAATTAATCTACATTTTCTAATGTGGTTGTGAGGTATATGTGGTTGTGTCATATATCAATCATGGTTAACCATGGTCCAATGTTGCATTGTGAAAAATATTGTCTCGATATAAATATTAACCATGGTCAATCATGATCAACCATGGTCCAACATCTCATTTTTACAAATATTTTCTCGACATTAAAATAAATCATGTGGTCAACCATGTTCCAATATGAAAATAAACCATGGTCAACCATTGTCCAGCGTCACATTGTGACAAATGTTGTCTCAATATGAAAATCAATCATGGCCAACCATAGTCCAATGTCGCATTGTGTCAAAGTTTGTGTCAATATGAAAATCAATTGTGGTCAACAATGGTCAACCATCTTTATTTTAGGGTTTATAAACCTTGGGTTTATAATCAATCATGCTCAACCATGGCCAAGTATGTTCCAACGTCGCATCGTGACAAAGATTATCTCAATATGAAAATCAACCATGGTCAACCATGCTCAAAAACCATGGTCACATTGTGACAAAGATTGTCTCTTGGTCCACTGTCACATTGTGACAACCATGGTCATCCATGGTCTACCATGGTCATCCATGGTCAACCATGGTCCAATGTCACATATGAAAATCAACCATGGTCCAACGTCACATATGAAAAACAACCATGGTCAACCATGTTCGAACATCACATTGTGACAAAGATTGCCTCAATATAGAAATCAACCATGTTCAACCATGGTCAATCATGGTCAACCATATTCAATAACCATGATCACATTGTGATAAATATTTTCTCTTGGTCCAATGTCACATTGTAATAATCATGCTCATCCATGGTCAACCATGGTCCAACGTCGCATTGTGACAAACGCTATCTTAATATGAAAATCAATCATGGCCAATCGTAGTCCAATGTCACAATGTGACAAAGTTTGTGTCAATATGAAAATAAACCATGGTCAACCATGTTTATTTTAGGGTTTATATACCTCGGGTTTATAATATTTATCCCTTAGGTTAATATTACTCCCTTAGGTTTGTAATCTCTTGGGTTTTTAGTTTTAATCCCTTGGGTTTACTATTCCCATGGGTTTATAATATTTATCTTAGGGTTTATAATATTAATCCCTTGGGTTTAATATTATTCTCTTCGGTTTATAATACCTTGGGGAATTAATCCCTTAGGTTTATAATTATCTACATTTTCTGAAACAGGTGGAGGGGAGAGGAACGATGGGGTTAGTAACCGTCTTCCCTCCCCGCGACACCCGCTACCTTCAACACAACAGTCTACGGGCACGATTTAACGGTTTGCATCACTCACCTGGATGGTTTGGGTCCCTCTCACCAACATCTCCCTATTTCCTTGCATCGAACCTGCAGGCAACTGTTAGCCAGCCTGAGCGACAGTTATGGATGATCTCCTTGAATATTCTGCAGACCCATTGGTGGAAGCGCCCATTTGGACTCATCCCGGGACCACTGCGGAAGGTTTTTTCACTTTCGACCATGAACTCTCAGAGGAAGTTCAAGCTCTCCCCACCATTTCTTGGTCTCGCATAACTTCCATCTTGCTCCCGGTTGATGCATCTTCTATCCAGGAGTACATCTCCCAACCCCTCTCGTCGCATTCTTTGGCTATTGCAGAGCTTACACAACATCTGGGCCAACAAACCCTAGGAGAGGCCCACGGTTCAAATCCTTCTTCAGCTGGTCTAAGAAAACCCTCGGACGCCCAGCACCTAGATACGGCATCACAGGCACCTGCAACATCTACACCGTTGGCCTCGGAGGATCCACCTCTTGGAAACTTCACTGGTATTAGCTCCATACCTGGTTTTTTCGATTCCATTCCGACGAAGCAACCATCTGTGGCTAGGGTTTCTTCGTCCTCGGTGGCCACTCATACGATTAGGGTTTCTGAAGCTGCAAATAAAAGGAATAGTGGGGGTTCTAAATGAAAGCAGTGCCTACAACTACAGAGCAATGAGGTTTTCCTCAAGCTTTCTGAGGATACTTTGCTACTAGAAGCCATGGAATCGGCGGAAAAAGTACTTGTGGGGTGAGTACGAGGCAGGCACTATAGTGTGGAGAGACTACAGAAATGGACGATGGAGGTTTGGGGCCATCATCTGAAGGACCCCCCTAGAGTTCAAACTTTTTTCAAGGGATGGTTTACGCTGCGGTTCACCTTTTTCTCACACACCAACTGGGTTCTCTCCATTGTTTGGCACATTGACCAAACCCCTGTACTTATCAGATGATGGACGCCAATGTTCGATCCTGAGCTTAAGAGGGTCGATGCTGGGCAAATTTGGGTTCGCCTCCCAGGGCTACCCTTCCATTTCTAGACGGATGACATCTTCAAGCAAATCGGGGATGCTATTAGAACCTACCTCACATTTGATGCCTCCTTTCAGACTACTAGGCGTATGGCTTTCGCTAAGATATTGGTGCATCTTGACCTCTCGGATGGACTTCTGGAGCACATTAACATTCAATGGAGGAATACTTCCCAGCGACAGCTGTTGGATTATGAGGGCGTCCCCTTCAGATGCAGGAGGTGCCACAAAGTGGGGCATCTCTTCAAAGATTTCCCCCTCAATGGTGGGTCGCTCAGGAGGACTACTCGTCAGGAACCAGTGGAGCAGGAGGAACAGGTTCAAGGGGAACCTGTATAGGAGGAACAGCCTAGGGTACATGAGGAACAACCTCGGAACACAGTATCCTCTATGGAGAGGATGGATACACTGACTAGCACTGAGGATTTGGCTTTGGCACCTACACAGACCACCCAGAAGAAGCAGGGTAGACCTCCTCACCGTCTGCCTCCTCTGCAACCTGGTTCGTCCATGGCAGCATCTGGAGACTCTAATACATCGGGTAAGAATTTCACACATTTTGTACCCTCTCACTGCTTCTCTCATATTCATGATATCTTATTATCTGGTCTTTCTTTGGGTTCGGGTTCGGCAATTTCAATGGCTACTACTGCTCAGATAAATTGTGATATTGCACCCCCTTGCCCTTCCATCTCTCACACCCCCCCTACACTGCCATTTCCCCCCCCCCCTCCAGCACCCTCATCCTCCTCACCTGCTCCTCCTTCTGGGTATCTCACTCGCTCAAAGGCTAAGAAACAAGTGTTGGATCATGTCGGACTTGACATTATCCCCTCCCCTCCTCCCCCTAAGCTTCATCGAGGTCGACCCTCTTCCCTCACTATAGCACGATCACAAGCGGGTGACGAAATTGCATTGGGTATTCAGTCCACCATTCCTGGGGTCCTTAGAGCCAGAGAAACCCCCTTAGAACCCCTGCCATGAAGATTATGTCCTTCAATTGTAGAGGGCTGGCTAGGCCTGAGAAAAAACTAGCTTTTCGTCGGTTAGTTGGCACTGACTTGCTGGACCTCATCTTTTTACAGGAAACCCTTGGTCCTGCTGTGAATATTTCCCTTTCCCTTGAGCATATGCTTCCTGGATGGAAATTTACTGGTCTAGATGCTCATGGACGATCTGGGGGTCTAGCCTTGGGATACAATACCTGTTCTATCAAGTTACTCTCCAGCTGGGGAGGAGCTGGATTTATTGGAGCGGATATCCATTCTGCCGACCTGGGAATGTCCTTCAGAATCATCAACATATATGGGCCATGCCATAACAGGCCTGAATTTTGGGAACATCTCCTAGGCTCGGCCTTATTTACTGTAGATCATCTCATTCTTGGAGGAGATCTCAACTTCTCCATAGGACACTCAGAGTCCTGGGGCCATCATGCTCAGAGAGACCCTCTCTCGGATTTTTTCTTAAACACTCTGGAGTCTTTTCATTTGATCGACATCCCTCTTGCCAAGATCCAAGCTACTTGGAGAAATAATCAGACTGGGGAGAATGGTTTGGCTAGGAGACTGGACCGCTTCCTAGTCAAGGAGAATGTTATGGAATTAGGACTTCTCATTAGGCAATGGGTCGGATCTGGAGGGATCTCGGATCACCTGCCTATATATATGGAATTGGATGGGGGCAGAGCAAAGCCCAAGGGACCATATAAATTCTGCTCTGCCTAGCTCAAAGAAGCCTCTTACATCAGCATGGTTATTGATTTTTGGAAAGAAAATCCTCCTGGGGCTAGAGGAAATTTATCAGAAGGCTTTGTTAATAACCTCTCTGAGCTGAAGACATTGTCAAAGAATTGGGCACATCACAAAAGAACACAAGATGATCATACCCTTCGACAAATTGAACTCGAGTTGACTGAGTTTGAAAATGATCGGGATGGGCTATACACCTCAGATGAACATAAGGAGAAGATCACATCCCTCTATACTGCTCGCAATAAGATTCTTAAGGACATGGAAGAAGTCTGGAGGCTAAGAAGCAGAGTTATTTGGATGTGGGAAGGTGATGCTAATACCAAATTCTATCACAAGTTCGCAAATGGGAGGAAGGCGATCAATACCATCTGGCAGCTACAGGATGAACAGGGACATATTACTAACACCTTCCCTCAACTGGCTGCACTGGCCACAACACACTTCAAAAAAGCATACAGTGCTCCCAGGGATGCTAATTTGGCTGAGATAATCAGAGTGGCCCAATATTTTCCTCGATTCGTGGAGGCCGAAGAGGGCATATATTTGATGAAGGAGGTCACCCTAGAGGAGCTGGAGGCCACATTAAAATGGTTTAAAAAGGACAAGAGCCCTGGACCAGATGGCTGGACTATTGAGTTCTATCTGGCATTTTTTTACACCATTGGTACAGATTTGCTACATGTCATTGAGGACACTAGAACAAGTGGACATTTGGGGGCTGCCATTACCTCGACATTTATCACACTTATTCCAAAATCTAATAATCTGTTGTCCTTTGATGAATATCACCCTATATCCCTCTGCAACTACTTATACAAGATCATAGCTAAAATTATAGCAAATCGGTTGCGGCCCATTCTATCCAATCACATCTCACCTGAACAATTTGCTTTCCTCCAAGATAGGCAGATTCATGAAGCTGTTGGCACAGCCCAGGAAGTACTACATACTTTACACATCAAAAATCGCAAAGGTATGATCCTGAAGGTTGATCTATCAAAAGCATTTGACAGAGTGAATTGGTTGTATATTAGGATGCTTTTAACTCATCTGGGGTTCCCCTTCAATTTTATCAAATGGATTATGTGTTGCATCACTAACATTCCATTCAGTGTCCTGGTCAATGGAAGTGCATCCCCATTTTTCCTCTCGGAAAGAGGGTTGAGGTAGGGATGTCCACTCTCCCCACTTCTTTTTCTTCTGGTCATGGAGGGGCTCAGCAGGACCATAAAGGATGAACACAGAAGAGGCAGACTACAAGGAATCAAGATAACAAATGAATGCATGCTCACACATCTACTATTTGTGGACAATGTACTGATTTTCCTCAATGGAAGTATTGGTGACCTGACCAATATCTGTACAATTTTTTCCTTATTTCAAATTGCTACGGGGATGATGATCAATGACAGCAAATCTACACTTACTGCCACGGCATGCAATCAACATGAGATACTATTTTCACTTCAACGCTTTAGATTTACTCAGCTGAGACTCGCTGAGGGATTGAAATACTTGCGGTATAAGATAAAGCCAATCAGATACAAGATTGCTGACTTGACCTATCTCATCGCTAAGCTGGAGAAAAGACTCAACATTTGGTACCTCAAATATTTATCCCGGGTTGGTCGCCTCACACTCATGAAGAGTGTCTTGGAGGCCACACCTGTTTACTGGATGTCCCTGGCTTGGATTCCTAGAGGAATACTAACTAGGATCCAAGTGCTATGTTGCAGATTCTTATGGATGGGTAGCCAGCCGGGGAAGATCTTTGCTTGGGTCAAATGGGATGCCCTCAACTTACCAAAAAAATGGGGCGGCTGGGGACTAAAAAAATTGGATGACTTTTCCTCTGCTCTGGCTGCAAAACTCAGGTGGCATCTGGTCACATCTGACAGCCTTTGGTCCAGAGTGACTTCAGCTAAATATATTGCACCATTACAGATAATGGATTGGATCAGAAGACCGAACAGGACCACTGCAGGAATTTCAACCATTTGGAAGGCAGTCATTAAGGCACTGGACCCTATTCAGGCAGGCCTTACATGGCAGATCTGCTCGGGCCACTGTGTTAGAATCGGGATTGACCCATGGATTGGTTGTGGGAACTCTCACAGATTGCCACATGAGCTTCTTCAGCATCTTCGGGAACAAAATATCTCATACATAGCCCATATTGCAGATGATGCAAATTCTACATTTCTCTATCAGACATGGAAATCTGTCCATCATTTGAATATCCCCACTCAGTGGCATTAGGACTGGATGGACTTCATACAGGTACTATCTGAGCCCCACAGTCACATTACAAAAGGAGAAGCTAAGCTTATTTGGGCATTATCCAAGATGGGCAAATACACACCTAAGGAAGGATATTTGGTCCTGTTGGAAGCTAGGAAACCTCTGAACCTACAGCCATGGTAGAAACACCTTTGGAAGCTTGGTGAGCACCAGTATTGCAAGAATAATGCTGCAACTCTTGGGGCTTCCTACTTTACTTTTATCAACCCAGTAGTTCATAACAAACTTGGAAGCGACGGTGTTGTATGCACAAGTACTAGCTCTTACTACAGGCTGTCACTTGGTCAGCTGGCGCAAGATCACTAGGAGCTCAAGCCAACTTCTATGAGTTTCCAAAAGAAGATTTTAACTGTGATGAAAGAAAGCTAACTCTACAAAGACTATTCTACTTGCAGAAAGAGAAAGAAGACTGGAGTGTAAAGCAAACCCTAGCAAACCCTAATTTTTCCAACTAACCCTACTTTTGCAGAAAAGGGATGAAAACTGATGAAATGAATGCCATTGACTACTGGAAAGGTAAATTACATCTATTCAATATATTCCTAGAATAAAATGAGAAAAGAACATCTTTTTTCATTTTTATGTGTTTTATGTGAAATTGTTATGCATGTGATTTTGTCTGTTTGTGGCTGTGGCAGAGAGTTGGTGGAAATGGAGGGAGGATTTGGTTTTTGCAGAGGTGTAAGAAGGTGTGGAGGGGTCCTAAGAAGCCTCTGGTAACCTTCTAAAGACTTACCCTGCAATCGGACTTCGAAAAATCACTCACAGGAAATTCTATAGGAGGCTGCAGGGGATCTATAGGAGGATCTACAGGAGGATGCCGAGAGCTATTTTTAGAGGTTTTAAGAGTGGAAAAATGGTGGGAAAGGGTAGTTGAAGACTAGAGGGATGTGTTGAGGTGTCTGGGGCTTAACAAGGAGGATCAGGAAAGAAAATTATGGTTGGATTTGTTCAAATGACGAGAAGAAAGCTTATGGAAAAAGTGCAGAAATTAGGGCAGATTCGTGAAGGACTGTGAATGAATTGTGAAACCTGTGAGAAATGATATGATGCTGGCTACTTTATTGATTTATTGTGAGCTGAGGTGTGTTATAAGAGATCTGCACATCTAACTACCGAAATTGAGCAAGAAAAGGACTAGTTGCACCAAGGAAACAGACCCATATCTCTTGTTAACCTAATTTGACCTAGAAACATAAAGTGTTGAACAGTACCTTAGGAATAGAGAATTTTGCAAAGAGATTTATTATAGAAATGAGAAATAATGTTGTCAAAACGAATCTGAAGCAACCCTTTAACTTTTCAAATCAAATCATCACACTAGAAATTGCATGAAAGAAGAAAAATTGTGTTTTTGGTGGCAGCAATGGTGCCTTGACCTCAAATCATGGTCCCAGGAAGGGAGAAAGGAGATCAGGGCTTGTTTTTGACCTTTTTGAATCTTAGCCTATCACTATATTAACCTACTTCAGCAATTGAAACAAGAAGAAGCTATGCAAACCATGAAAAGAAAGCTATTCTAAACAAGGTAAAATGAATCTATGTAACAGAAATTAACTCATGAACTGAAGCAAAAACATATAAGTACAAAGCAAGAGGTGTTGGGTAGCTTGGGTTGGGCCCTAACCCAAGAGCTTCAGCCCTCTGAAAGAAATCAGTGTTGGCTCAGAAAATATGTCATCTCCATTATCAAAATAAAAGTCACATTACATAAAATGTTCACAAAGATAAGCTCGAAAATGAGTTGAACAAGAGCTGAACAAAAGTGCGAAAATTCTACTAATAGCCGGCTAACCTACTGAGGTTCTAAGCCCCCCCTATTTATACCAATGGATTCCCCCAACAATCCTCCTAAAATCAACAAGCTTGGCTTCCCATAACTAGAGATAGACAACAGTTCTTCTTGACTTGCTCGGTTGCCCCTTGGATGCATCGATGTGGCTGTTTTTGCTCCGAGTTTCTGATGGAGGATTCGAGTTAGGGAGTCATAAATGAGGGGGACACCCTCCTACAAATCCTCTCCCTTGTTTTCCTCGAATATTGGCTACCAAATGCTCATTAATCCTTTGACTTTGTCCAAAATTGACCAAAAATCTACATAAAGCACACATTAGACTTCATGGCATAATGACTAACCCAATTCACTCTATTAGCATAAATATAATAAAAAACATGCAATAAAATAATGAGAATGGTGGACTAAGTGAGTTAAGAGGCAAAATGAGCCCATATAATTACCCATTTCTAGGGCTCATCATCACCCCCCTACTGAATGGGTTGCTCATCCTCTGAGCAACTAGTCTATCTCCTCATCCTTGATGGCCCTAATGGATTCCCTGACATCCCATGCTTCTGATGTGATATCCTCCTCCTTATCATGGAATCCTGCCTTTCTATCCACCTCTTCCCACTGTTTTTGTTCTTCTTCTTCTTTTACACCTTCTAGTAGTCCTAGTAGCAGTGGAGGACTGAATTTGAGGCCAATCCAATTGGCCTTCAAACTTTGCATAGAGTGCTTATACAGTGGCACTATCCTCAAGGCTTCTCTCATCATGTTTGGGGAGTGATACTCCCTAATATGTAGGCTGTGTGGCAATGTGTTCCACCTTCTCATGTAGGCATGAATGCATTCATCTCCAAACAATCTCTCCATGTCCTCAAAATGTGCAATAGCCTGGGCCTGCTCATTGATATACTTAGGGACACTTTGAGGATTATCTGCAAGGTGTTGGTGGGCACTGATGAGAGCCATGAGGTCTGCTAGCTCAGCTCGGATCATTAAGGATTCATTTAGCTATTTTTCCATTAACTTTTTTTATTTCTATTGCTCTTTTCTCCTCATGGCTCATCCATGATGCCATGGCCATCAACTGCAAGTATCCTAACCTGGCATTGGGGTCCCATAGGTTCATATCAGTAAGGGCCATGTTATGTAAATAAAACTCTGCCAACTTCGCCTTGTCCTCTACTGAACTGTGATCACATAAATCCATGAACTGTCTATAGTCCTGGAAAGGTATGGTGCCTCTCTGGGCTAGAGTCTTGATCTAGAACTATAGCCACTAATCTTTTAGGTATACTCCATATGATTTGGCTGGCTGCCTGCACTGTAGTGCCTCCATAGCCCAGCTGGCCATGCAGGCTAATTGGGCTTCTCTTTCTTGTAGTTGTCTCCTTAATATTAATATTTCATTTTCTGCCTAGGGTTCCCTTTCTTGCAGCTATTTTCTCAACACTTCAGTTTCTACCAGGGTTTCCCTTTCTTGCAGCTGTTTTCTTAACATTTCAGTTTCTACCAAGGTTCCCCTTTCTTGCAGCTGTTTTCTTAACATTTCATTCTCTGCTTCCAAGTGAGATCTTTTGATTGCTTCTGCATGTTTTACAGTGGCTAGCTCTCTGCCCATCTCTCTAAGCTTGCTCTCCATGTGGCCAATGTCTTCCACCCCTTTGGACTTTGCAATTTGCATCCATATGTGGCTCCTTACTCTTTCTTTTTCTAGCTCAAAGAAAAGAGGGACTGCAAACTTCTGTGGGATGATTTTCCCTCCTTCCAGAAGGTTGTAATAAGAGCCTAAACTAGGTTGTGGGTCAGGTTTTGGTATCCCTGTTGTTTCATCCTTCCCCTTGATTTGCTCTTCTTCCCTTTTCTCAAGTTTCTCAGTCTCCTATAGTTTTTTCAAGGTCTCCTGTAGGACAGTTTTGGAGTCCTGTAGTTTTATCCTTTCCATCCAAGTGGAATATCTAGGGCTTCCTCTTTCATAGGTGATGGGAGTTCTGGATGGAGATTCCTCCTTTTTGGCAGTAGGAGAATCTTCAATGGTGATAGGCTCTTTTGAGGGTGGTTGTGGCTTCCCTCTTTTTATCCTGGTGCTCTTTTGAGCCTTGAAATACATGGATGGTTGCCTTTTTCTCTTTGGTTTGGGCTTAACTGAGGCACTAAGTGTAGCAAGAAGAGCTACTACCTCCCTTTCCAATGTTTCAGGAGACACTTCTGCCTTTGGTGCTTCTGTTTCTTCTTCTTTTGTCTTTTCTGCCTCTGCAGGTTTTGTTTCTTCTATCCCTGTTTTAATTTCCTCCTCTTCTTGTTTTGCTTCTTCCCTTTCTGCTGTAGTCTCTGTCTTCACTGATTTAGTCTTTTTCCTTTCTGTTTTAGTCCTTTTTCCTCTTGTCCTAGGTTCTTTCTTCTTCTTTGTTGTGGTCTTATCCTTCTTTGTTTCATGTTTTTCTCCCTCTGTTTGGGTTTTCTCTTCCTCTTCTCTAGTTTCCTCCTCATATTCCCCTTTTTGTTCATCTCCCTCACTTTCAGATGGACTGAGGTCATATGTGAGGGCTTTCACATCATTTTCCCTTGTCATATTTTTAAAAATATCCTAGGCTATGGGTATTGTGAAGGTGTGGAGGGCCTCCTCCACCAGCAGTTTAATTAGCCCATGGTGAGCCAATTGGTCTGGAACTCCTGCCTTCAATTTGATGTTGGAATCTATCAGGGACTAGAGGAGAAAATAGGGAATACTGAGTTTTCGGGGTGCAGGAAGATCCATGCCATATCTTAACTCATGCAATAGTCTAAAATGGTACCCATAAACTATGTTGTATCTTCCTTCACAGGAGATGTATTTAATAATCTGATAACTGACCTCATCCCAAGGGTAAGGTATACTTGTTCTCCTGATGCCATTTTTGTCCTCTATAGGATGCTCATCTGGCTGGAAGAAGGTTTTCTTGGCAACCTGACCCAGTGGTTTTTCCTCCTTGCTCCAGGGTAGTTCAAGTGGGAGGCTGGTAACCTTGCTGATGAATTCTGGGGTGATTTCTATAGTGAGACCCCTGAAACTGACAGTGGCATGAGTTTTTGAGTGAGGTGTCAAAGACAAGGCAAATTCCTCTGTTACTTCTTCATCATACCCATGAAGCTTTTCAAAGAAGGGCATCCAATTTGCTCTAGTAAAAAGGGCTACCACCTCTGGGTGTTCATGTAGCCTGGTTGAGTTCAGAGGTTCCTTCCTCATAAATCCCCCTATCATGATGTTCAAAGTCTTCTGGAATATCTCAGGTGAAGAGGGAGACAACAAATTTCAAACCCGAAAACAGAGAAAAAAACTGAGGTTTTCTTTCAAGAAACAGGGAGAGTTTTTAATGCAATTTTCCTTCCTTCCAGGCTCAATTTTTTAAACTTGCATTACTCCTTTGTATATGTGAGTATGAAGGTGGTGAAGGAGACAATATCTTAAAAACAGAGAGCAGATAAAACTGTGTTTTTTCTTAAGAAATAGGCAGACTTTTCAATGCAATTTTCTTCTTTAGAGGCTTAATTTTTTCTAAAATTGCATCACTCCTTCATATATGAGAATACCATGGTGGAGAAAGAGACAACTCTTCAGTACAGAGAGCAGATAAAAAGATTGTGTTTTTTTCAAAAGAAACAGGTAGACTTTTGATTTCAATTCTCCTTCCTTTTCACTCAATCCTTTGCTTGAAATCACATTGCCCCTTGTATATACGAATATGCAGAGTGGGTTTACCAGAGCCTACCTCTTCGAGCTCGAATTTGCCATAAAACCCCGATTTTTCCTCTACAAGACTGCTCACTGGCCCTCTTGTAGAAAGGGCTCCTGTAGGATCTATTTATGTTCGTGTAGATCCCGATAATGTTCCTGTAGAATCCGATAGGCAGAAGGGTTCTGAAAATGACAGAGAGCAACTGTTTCAAGGCTCTGGAGGTGGTAGGTAGCTTGTTGCAGTTGAGAGCACGATGATACAAATGAAAACAAAGGTGGTGAGTGCAGTTGAGAGAGCGTACTTAAGCTTACGGGAGAGGTTTGCGGTGATGAGATGAGGTGGCAGGAAGGGTATGTTACCCTCATTCGGACCGTTGGTCCCCACTGCAGTGTCATCATGAAACTTTATGCCACCTACCCACAATCATTTCCATCATTCGCGTTGGAGTTCAAAATATCTGCCACTACCTATTTTGAGATTCTTATGAGTTGACTGGACACACGTGCAGAGTGAACTCTGGCTGAGCGTTGTTGAACTGGATGAGGGTGGCTAGTTAGCTGGCCACCGATCTAGTTTAATCTCAACCATCCCATTTTTTCATGCAGTTTTGGATCATACAGATGCAACAGAGGAACGGGTTTAGACACTTACCTGTAAGTCGAAATGTGCGCGCTACAGTGTTGCTGCATGCCTAGACTTTGGTGCTATCCCCATGTATTTCTGCTGCCATATGCTCATGGCTTCTGGATAGGTAGCTCAGTTGCCTTGTACAAGTGATCTTCGATCAAGATCTGGCTTCTTACATTTTTTACGTACCTGTGGTTGAACTAATTCTGCATCTAGAGCTTTATTTTTAAGGGGATCAGCTGCTACAGGAATCCTACAGGAGTCCTTGTAGTTGCTTCTCATTCTAGAACTTTTAGCTGAGGTTTATGTAGGGACTTGGGAGGAGTCTATTGAAGGTTCTGATGGTCATGGAGAAGCAGTCAATAGGCTGTAGGTAAGTGGTAGGGGTGTTGTTTTTTATTTCCTTTTTTTTTTTTTTTTAAAGAAAAACAGGATTGCTGTGTTTTATTTGCAGGGAGGAAAGAAATGATTAGAAATGTGGTGGTGCAGGTATGGAATGGAGGGTTATGATGACAGATGGTTGTAGGATGGCCCCCAGGCCTTTTGTGAAAGTTTCCAGCTCTTCAATCCCTTCTTTGACTTAACTTCGAGCTCTCTGTGATTTCTACAGGAGCCTCCTATAGAACACACAATGCCTCCTATAGGATGCACAGATTTCAGAAAAAGAAATACCAGGGGATCGAAAAAGATAGAAACGATGGAAGAGGGTCTAGAAGAGATGCAATGGGCTTGTGGCATGTCCCCTTTCCTTCTATGGTCCTCCTGCAACCTACAATGCACTCAAAAGAAGTTAATTTTTTTTTTGTTTTTGTTTTGTTTTGTTTTGTTTTTTTGTTTTTTGTTTTTTTTAAGTGACAGCTAGGGTGCCTCTAGGATGTTTTCACCCTACCTACCTGCCTTGGGCGCCTCCAAGGGGAGTTTTTCACCCAGGGATCTTTATTCTCCTCATTTTTTTTTTATTATTTTTGTCATCTCTAGGCTGCCTCAAGAGAGGTTTTCAGTCCTAGGATGGGACTCAAGCGTCTCATAGAGTTTTTCACTGGAGTCCTTATTTTTCTCTTTTTTTTAATGAATTGGTGAAGTGGAGGCAGAGGTTTGCTCCACTACCAACACTATTTTACTCAGCTCTTCAATGAATTCTTGCTTGGAGTGGGGCTTCTTGTAGATTTTCAACCTATGCCCATTGATAAGCATGGGGATGGCTTCCTCATCAATAGTCTTGATCAAAACTGAGCCATCATCATTGCATTTTTCTATAATGTATGGTCCCAGCCATCTTGTCTGCAACTTACCCTTGAAATCTTTGTACCTTGAGTCATACAGTAGCGCCTAGTCTCCTTCTCGGAATTGTTTCTCCTTGATGCTTTTGTTGTGCCATATCTTCCTCTGTAGCTAGATTACTTCTGTGTGGAGAAGGGCCTGCAATCTCTGTTCATCCAATCCATTAAGCTGGAGTAACCTTTCCCTTTGTGCATGGCTGAGATCTAGGTCCAGCTGAGCTGCCATCCTTAGTGTATTGTATTCAAATTCTATTGATAGCAGAGCCTTCTTTCCATAGACTAGCTCATAGGGTGTGAACCCTGTGGTGGTCTTCCATGTGGTGTTGTAGGCCCAGGTGGCCTCAACCAATCGATCTGTCCAATCTTTCTTGCTGCTGCTCACTACCTTCGTCAAAATTCCCTCCAAAGCTCTGTTGGTGACTTCCACCTATCCATTGGCTTGTGGATGGTAGGGGGTGGAAGTCCTGTGCTTGATTTTATGATGGATGAGCAGGTCTTCAATCAGATTGGAGGTGAACTGACTACCTTGATCTGTAACCAATTCTCTTGGATACCCGAACTTATAGAATATGTTCTCTCTTAAAAACTCAACTACTTTTTCTTCGGTTGCTGCCTTGATTGCCTTTGTCTCTGCCCATTTTGTCAGATAATCAGTGCACACAATGATTTATTATTTCTAGTTTGAAGGAGGGTTGATAGGACCCACAAATTCCATGCCCCACTTCTCAATGAAATTCACTTGAGGCTGAAAGGGCATCTCATCCTTTGGAGTAGGTTTCCCCATCCTTTGACACTGATCACATTGGCTGATATATCTCCTCACATCTTGATGAAGAGTGGGCCAATAGTAACCTGCTTGCAGAATTTTGAAGGCAGTCCTCTTTGCTGCAAAATGGCCTCCACAGGGCCCATCATGACAGGTCAAGAGAATGTCAAAAACTTCCTCCTCCCTGACACATCTTCTCAAAACCTGATCTGGGCCAAGTTTGAAGAGATTGCCCCCAATCCAAGTGAAAGGGGCACTTTTCCTCACAATCTTGCTCTTCTCTTTTGAGGATAGGTGTGGCAGGAACTGTGCTGAAACCAAGTAATTCGCTATATCAGCAAACCATGGAGAGAGTACTGAGATAGCGAATAGGTGTTCATCTGGCATCTAATCATCCACCATTCCTTCTTCACCTGCAGGTAGATTTATTCTAGACAAAAAGTCAGCAACAACATTTTCCTTACCAGGCTTATCAACAATGGTTAGATCAAACTGCTGCAACAAAAGCAACCACCTAATAATGTGAGAATTCACATCCGGTCTTAGAAAACCATGGAGAGAGTACTGAGATAACGAATAGGTGTTCATCTGGCATCTAATCATCCACCATTCCTTCTTCACCTGCAGGTAGATTTATTCTAGACCAAAAGTCAGCAACAACATTTTCCTTACCGGGCTTATCAACAATGGTTACATCAAACTGCTGCAACAAAAGCAACCACCTAATAATGTGAGCATTCACATCCGGTTTGTTCATTAAATGCCTAATTGCAGCATGATCAGTGTGTACAAAGGTTTGATAACATGTGATGTAATGTCTGAATTTATTTAAGGAATGTACTATAGCTAAGAGTTCCTTCTCGATTACTGTGTAGTTCAACTCTGCCTTTGACAAATTTTTACTTATAAAGTATATGGCATAAGGTAACTTTTCATCAATTTGCCCTAAGGCTGCTCCTATTTCTTTGTTTGAGGCATCTGTGTGAATGTGGAAAGGTAGGGCCTAGTTTGGACCTCTCAAAATTGGGGTAGTCACAAGTTTACTTTTCAAGGTATCTAGGGCTTCTTGACAGTTGTCAATCCATATGAACTCGACATCTTTCCCCAAAAGACCAAACAATGGAGAGGTTAGTTTACTAAAATGTTTAATGAATCTTCTATAATATCCCACTAAGCCTAGGAAACTTCGGACATCTCTAACCTTTTGAGGAGGTGGGACCCTTTGGATGATGGCAATTTTGTTGGGGTCCACCTGTAATCCTTGCTGAGAGATTGCATGACCTAGCACGGTCCCTTCAGTCATCAAGAATTCATACTTTTCCGAACTGAGGGACAGGTTCATTTCAATACACTTGTCCAAAACTTTCCCCAGGTTAGACAAAGCTTCCTGGAAGTTAGAACCATGAGTAAAATCATCCATATATATTTCCACTGCATCATGAACCAGTTCAGAGAATATACTCAATACTTCTCTCTGGAAAGTAGCGAGAGAATTGCACAAACCGAAAAGAAGGACCCGATATGCAAAGGTTGCCCAAGGACAAGTGAAAGTGGTCTTATCTTGGTCTTCTGGGTTGATTTGGATCTGATTGTACCCGTTAAACCAATCTAGCAAGGAGAAAAACTTTTTCCCTGCCAGACCATCTAATACTTGATCTATGAAAGGCAGAGGAAAATGGTCCTTCTTGGTGGCCTTGTTCAGTTCCCAATAATCAACACAGATTCTCCACTTACCATTTTTCTTTGGCACTAGCACCAAAGGAGAGACCCATTCACTGTCAGAGATGGGGTAGATGAATCCTACATCTAGTAACTTTTGCAATTCTTCCTTGACAATGTCTTTAAGGGTTGGATTCATCCTCCTTTGAGGCTGCCTGACTGGTTTGCAATCTTCCTTAATGTAAATGTGATGAGTACAAACCGAAGGGTGCACTCCCTTCATCTCCTTATAGCTCCAAGCGAAGGCATCCAAATGGTTTCTCAATAAGCTACACAGTTCCTTCTCCTGAGAGGTGGATAGGGATGAGTTGATTTTCAAGGTTCTTTCTGGGCCAAACTCTATATTCTTAACTTGGAGAAAGGTCAGGTCGGCCACATAGAAATCAACTAAAGGATTGTCTTGGGTTTCTTTCACTAGCTCTTCTAATGGCAACATACTGGGGGGTGGATTCTGAATCAAGTTTTCAATGAGATCATCCTCAGTTTGTGGTTCCCCCCCCCCCCCCCCCCCCATGGCAGCTTCTACTGCACACAGTGGTGTAGAATAGACTTCATCCTCATCTTCCTCCTCCAACCAGAGAGGTAGATCATGTTCTAACAAAGGTTGGGCAGGAGGGTATAGGACTAGTTGCTTGGACATATGCCCATTCTTGATTGTCATGTTCCCAGCTCAACAGCTGATGTAGGCATCTGCAATAGCCAACCAGGGTCTTCTCAGGATGAGAGGATACCTAGTGAGCTTTGCCTTTGGCTGGAGAACCAAGAAATCAGCAGGGTACTCCCAAGAATCGATGGAGACCATTACATCTTCCACAATCCCTTCAAGGGTCACAGTGGAGCGATCTGCTAACTGCAGTACTGTTGTGGTCTTTCTCAGGGAGCCCTAGAGGTTGAGTTTGAGCATAGTGTCCTTGGTCATCACATTAATGGCAACCCCCATATCAATCAGGGTATGGGGGATCATGGTGCCATTGATGTGGACATCGACTACTGGGCTTCCAGGGTCTAGATACTTCGGACAGATTACCTGCCCCAACATCAGCTCAGATAGTTGTCTTATGACATTGATGGTTGGGGAATCTCTCTTACGTCTGCCTGGATGCCTGAAGCACTTCTCTTTGATCATCTTGTTGTATATAGGCACATCCTTTATGGCTTGGAGAAGTGGTATCTTTACACATAATTGTTTCAATTCTCCCAGAAGTTCAGTTTCTTCTAGGGTAGGTTGTGTTGTTCCGGATAATCTCTCAGGAAAGGGTGGAATTGATTTCGGTTCACTTTCCTCTTTATCTTCCTCATCCTCCTTAGGGGGAGGCTGGCTATTTGGAAGAACCTTCCCAGATTGTAGGTTAATCTCCTGAATCTCCACAGCATAGGTTGGGCATGATGGTTCCCCACTATATACTTGCTGATCCTGTCTGTTATTTGGGTTCGGGTTCAGTTGAGCAGGCATTTCGGGTTGCCTTGGTGGAGCAGGAGGCAATGGTTGCAGTTGAGCAGGTGGTGGAGGCAAAAGAGTAGGAGGAGAGTTGTATTAGGGCCTCCACCCCTGATGAGGTGCATTCCACTGAGGTTGTGGTTGAGCATAGGAGTGAAATGAATGAGTAGTTGGTTGAGAATGATATTGAGATGGATATGACCAAGGAGGAGGTGTGGACTAGGAAGGATGAGTAGGGGGGCCCCAAGAAGGCATGGAAGTGGCTTGATTGGGGTTGTAGTATGCCTGGGATGTCCCTTGCATTCCCTGCTGGTAAGGTCTAGGTCCATGCAGCCTCCTTTGGTTTATGAAATAGAGTGGTTCAATAGCTCCTTCAACCCCTTGGTATACAGCTTTAAGTCTAGGCAAGGAAGGGCACTTATTTGTAGGATGATCTTCTTCACAGACTGAGCACACCTCTATAGATTTCAATGGGCATTCATTCCTAGGATGCCTTCTAGTGCACCTAGGACAAAAAATGTCCAAAGCCCTCTCTGCTTCCTCTTGTTTCATTTTGATATGCAAGGTATCCATTTGCATGGCAAGAGACTACAGCATCTCACTCTTGAAATCTTCCAGCATGTTTCCAAATTCACCTTTTGAGGGATGAACTAGAGGAGGAGGTACTGGCCATGGGTTGACTCCTCCTACCTTTCTTTCTAGATGCCCTAGAATGGTTTCTAAAGACAGTATTGATGTATTCATAAGGTAGCTGGTAGATGTCTCCCCCAACCAGTAAATGGAGGATGTCTAGAAGGTCTTCCAGAATTCCCCTAAGCAGGACCAACTTCAGAGATTCGGGGTCAAGTGTGCACCTGGCCCTTTTATAACTGAGCTAGAATCTCTCTTCATAATATTCCAAGGATTCATCACTTCCCATGGTCATTCGAAATATTTCTTCCTTGGTGTCTTTTGACCTACAGTAGTCCTGATATTTGTTATTAAAGGCTTGCTGCATCTGAGCCCAAGTTGTGATGTTGTTGCCAAGTAACCCCATGAACCAACACAATGCTGCATCCTTGAGGGTAGAAGGAAACAATTTCAACTTCTGCTCGTCTTCTGCATAGTCATAGGTTTGACAGATAACGGCAAACTCAAATAGGAAGGTGTCAGGATCTTTTGTAGTTAATCCATGGAAGTGAGGTAGGGCTGAAGGGCTTATGTTCTTCATGTTAGTGTCCCCATTGGTCTCTCAAATGGGAAAGGTACCCTCTACTCTTTCTCCATTCCCCCTAACAGTTTTGTTTTCAGCCATTGTCTTAGGAGGGATGGTTTCTTCTTCTTCTTCTCATATAGGTTCTTCAAATATTTCAGGTTGTTCTCCTAAAGGATATTCTGGGTCACTGCCACCAAAGAAGAGAGAAGGATGGCTTTGTGATGTGGTGGGGGTGTTGGGTAGGTGTTTCCCTGAATTATCTATGTTCCTACAAGGCATGAAAGGGAATCTTTTTTGGTTGGTTTTTGGTTCTTTTTCCCCACATTGATAGTACCTGCAAAACTGAAATTGATTGAACAAAACAAATTGCAACTAACTGAAAATGAACTTCCTGAAATGAAATTGCAGAACTGAAAAGGAAAGCAAATGAAATGCAGAACTGAAAGCAAGGAAATGACTAATCTACTTTTGCTGAAATGGAAATTGCTGAAAGAAACAAGTACTCTACTTTTGCTGAAATGAAATTTGCAGAATTGAAAATGACAGCAAATGAAATGCAGAAACTAAAAGAAACAACTACTCTACTTTTGCTGAAATAAACTACTTAGCAGAACGTTGCGAATAGAAAATAGAAGAAAGCAGTAATCACAAAATACTCTGACGCTTCCCCGGAAACGGCGCCAAAAATTGGTGAGCACCAATATTGCAACAATAATGCTGCAACTCCTGGGGCTTCCTACTTTACTTTTATCAACCCGATAGTTCGTAACAAACTTGGAAGCGATGGTGTTGTATGCACAAGTACTAGCTCTTACTATAGGTTGTCACTTGGTCAGCTGGTGCAAGATCACTAGGATATCAAGCCAAATTCTATGAGTTTCCAGAAGAGGCTTTTAATTGTGATGAAAGAAAGCTAACTCTACAAAGACTATTCTACTTGCAGAAAGAGAAAGAAGACTGGAGTGTAACGCAAACCCTAGCAAACCCTAATTTTTCCAACTAACCCTACTTTTGCAGAAAAAGGGATGAAAACTAATGAAATGAATGCCATTGACTACTGAAAAGGTAAATTACATCTATTCAAGCTATTCCTAGAAGAAAATGAGAAAAGAACATCTTTTTTCATTTTTATGTGTTTTATGTGAAATTGGTATGCATGTGATTTTGTCTATTTGTGATTGTGGCAGAAGGTTGGTGGTGATGGAGGGCGGATTTGGTTCTTGCAGAGGTGTAAGAAGGTATGGAGGGGTCCTAATAAGCCTCTGGTAACCTTTTGAAGACTTACCCTACAATCGGACTTCGAAAAATCACTCACAGGAAATTCTACAGGAGGCTGCAGGGGATCTATAGGAGGATCTATAGGAGGATGCCGAGAGCTATTTTTAGAGGTTTTAAGAGTGGAAAAATGGTGGGAAAGGGTAGCTGAAGACTAGAGGGATGCTTTGAGGTGTCTGGGACTTAACAAGGAGGATCAGGAAAGAAAATTATGGTTGGATTTGTTCAAATGATGAGAGGAAAGCTTATGGAAAAAGTGAAGAAATTAGGGCAAATTCGTGAAGGATTGTGAATGACTTGTGAAACCTATGAGAAATGAGATGATGATGGCTACTTTATTGATGTATTGTGAGCTGAGGTGTTTTGTAAGAGATTTGCACATCTAACAAACGAAACTGAGCAAGAAAAGGACTAGCTGCACCAAGGAAACAGACCCATATCTCTTGTTAACCTAATTTCTGACGTAGAAACATAAAGTGTTGAACAGTACCTTACGAATAGAGAAGCTTGCAAAGAGATTTATTACAGAAACAGGAAAGAATATTGGAAAAACGAATCTGAAGCAACCCTTTAACTTTTCAAATCAAATCATCACAATAGAAATTACATGAAAGAAACAAAACTGTGTTTTTGGTGGCAGCAATGGTGCCTTGACCTCAAATCATGGTCCCAGGAAGGGAGAAAGGAGATCAGGGCCTGTTGTTGACCTTTTTGAATCTTAGCCTATCACTGTATTAACCTACTTCAACAATTGAAAAAAGAAGCAGCTATGCAAACCATTAAAAGCAATCTATTCTAAACAAGGTAAAATGAATCTATGTAACAGAAATTAACTCATGAACTGAAGCAAAAACATATAAGTACAAAGCAAGAGGTGTTGGGTAGCTTGGGTTGGGCCCTAACCCAAGAGCTTCAGCCCTTTGAAAGAAATCAGTGCTGGCTCAGAAAATATGTCATCTCCATTATCAAAATAAAAGTCACATTACATAAACTGTTCAGAAAGATAAGCTCGAAAATGAGTTGAACAAAAGCTGCACAAAAGTGCGAAAATTCTACTAATAACTGCCTAACCTACTGAGGCTCTAAGCCTCCCTATTTATACAAATCGAGTCCCCCAATAGTCCTCCTAAAATCAAGGGGCTCAGCTTCCCAGAACTAGAGATAGACAACAGTTCTTCTTGACTTGCTCGGCTGCCCCTTGGATGCATCGATGTGGCTGTTTGTGCTCCGAGTTTCTGATGGAGGATTCAAGGTAGGGAGTCATAAATGAGGGGGACACCCTCCTACAAATCCTCTCCCTTGTTTTCCTCAAATATTGGCTGCCAAATGCTCATTAATCCTTTGACTTTGTCCAAAATTGACCAAAAATCTGCATAAAGCACACATTAGACTTCATGGCATAATGACTAACCCAATTCACTATATTAGCATAAATATAATAAAAGACATGCAATAAACTAATGAGAATGGTGGACTAAGTTGAGTTAAGAGGAAAAATTAGCCCATATAATTACCCATTTCTTGGGCTCATCAAACCTGAAAGCTCTCCCCAGGACGCGGCTGCTCATGTGGTGCATAATGAACAACAAAATCCCCACTGGGGATAACCTTATGAAGTGCTCATTTCACGGTCCTCACTGGTGTTATCTATGCAACAGTGATTGCGAATCCGTAAATCATCTGTTTCTCACTTGTCCGGAAGCTCGAAAATTATGGTCCCTGTTATTTGCTACTATATCCCCACCCTATAACTAGCTTGCTAATACTGTTATAGGGGCCTAGCACTCATGGTTCTCCAGCGCATCTCCCCACAAACTGTGTAACCTCCCCCTGCTGTCCTGCTGGGCAATTTGCACTGCCCACAATCACCTCATATTTCAGAACACTCCTCCTCGGTGGCCTATTATTGCTGCAAAGGTCATGGTAGATTATGCACACATCCCTGATGATCTACCTCCCTCGCAGCCTAAGAACATTATCCCTGAACATTATGATCCTGACAGGCCCTGGGCATACTTTGATGGGGCTGCACAAGAAGAAGGATGTGGGGGTGGGGCCATACTTCATATCTCTTCAACACACTCATATAGTTTTCTCATGGGATTTAGAAGAGGCACAAATAATTTTGCAGAGTTATTAGCAGCAAAACACGTTATTCATTTTTCTTTGGAGAGAAATTGCCGCGCCCTCCAATTATTTGGGGACTCAAAAATTGCCTATGACTGGTTGAATGGATCCACTAGATGCTCATTTTCTCTTTGAGACATATCCTGGATGAGACTCTGAGATTGATTACTCATTTTGATTTTTTTACTTGTAATCATATCTACAGGGAGTGGAACATAGTTGCTGATCGCCTATCTAAAGAAGCTGCGCTCTGGGAGCTGGGTATCTGTTTGATCCGCGAACAGAATGATGATGACCATTATCAATACTACCATAGGCCTTTCATGGACAATATGGATTAGTATTGCAGAGCATATGGTTTATTTTAATTTTGTTTTGTATATACTGCACTGATGGACTGTAATTACTTTACTATGATTATCTCAGTATATTTTAGATTGTTACCTCCCTGCGTGGATCAAAGGTAACTAGTTTTTGTTTATTTTGGATCTGAACTTTGCTACTCTGGTTGATGATAGACATGTCACTGATAGTATCTGAATATGCACATGCATCTACAAAATGTAATTTCTTACTATGAATGAAATTACGAATTTTTCCATGGGAAAAAAAATTATCTACATTTTCTAATGTGTTTGTGAGGTATATGTGGTTGTGTCATATATCAATCATGGTCAACCATGGTCCAATGTCGCATTGTGACAAAGGTTGTCTCGATATAAATATTAACCATGGTCAATTATGGTCAACCATGGTCCAACATCACATTTTTACAAATATTGTCTCGACATTAAAATAAATCATGGTCAACCATGTTCCACTATGAAAATAAACCATGGTCAACCATTTTCCAACGCCGCATTGTGACAATTTTTGTCTCAATATGAAAATCAATCATGGCCAACCATAGTCCAATGTCGCATTGTGTCAAAATAAGTGTCAATATGAAAATCAATTGTGGTCAACCATGTTTATTTTAGGGTTTATAAACCTTGGGTTTATAATCAATCATGCTCAACCATGGCCAAGCATGTTCCAACGTCGCATAGTGACAAATATTATCTCAATATGAAAATCAACCATGGTCACATTGTGACAAAGATTATCTCTTGGTCCAATGCCACATTGAGACAACCATGGTCATCCATGTTCAACCATGGTCCAATGTCGCATATGAAAATCAACCATGTTCAACCATGGTCCAACGTCGCATATGAAAATCAACCATGGTCAACCAAGTTCGAACATCACATTGTGACAAAGATTGTCTCAATATGGAAATCAACCCTAGTCAACCATGGTCAATCATGGTCAAACATAGTCAATAACCATGGTCACATTGTGACAAAGATTTTCTCTTCGTCCAACATCACATTGTGACAATCATGCTCATCCATGGTCAAACATGGTCCAATGTCACATGTGACAAATGTTGTCTCAATAGGAAAATTAATCATGGCCAACCGTAGTCCAATGTTGCATTATGACAAAGTTTGTGTCAATATGAAAATCAACCATGGTCAACCATGTTTATTTTAGGGTTTATATACCTTAGGTTTACAATATTTATCCCTTGGGTTAATATTATTCCCTTGGGTTTATAATCCCTTGGGTTTTTAGTTTTAATCCCTTGATTTTATTATTCCCACGGGTTAATAATATTTATCTTAGGGTTTATATACCTTGGGTTTATAATATTAATCCCTTTGGTTTAATATTATTCTCTTAGGTTTATAATACCTTGGGTTTTTAGAATTAATCCCTTAGGTTTAAATTAATATTGGGTTCTCACATTAATCACATTTATTATTGTGGGAAGACGAGATGGTACAACAATGTTTTCTAGTAACATAGAGGCCAACCTTCCATCTGCTGATGAAGACATGGAGAGGTTCGCCAAGGCGTTCATAGCGAAGGAATTTGACGATGGAGACATCGTCAGTCTGCTCGGTAATTCAATTTAAGAAACCTCTTAAGTGTATTTAAATACGAATCAAATCCTAACCTTAAGACACTAGAAGAAATTTAATTTTGTTGTAAGTGCAGACGCACACACCAATGGTATTTTTCACTTCTGATTTTTTGAAGTCTGTTTAACAATTTTAGCGACACTGGTAAGCCTAAACCAAGCCTCAACGCCATTTTCGCCCACGATGTAATGTCTATGTGTCACAAAAATGCCACTAGGGTGGATCCCCTAATTCCAATAGATGGCAGTGATCATGTGTTCGAAAAATTAAAATAATTAATTAAATATTAAATCATAAAGTTAAAACATTATAAAACTTTTTTCTTTTAAATATGATCATTATATTTTTCCACAATTCTTTAGAAATGTGGCCATCCTTGATTTCACAAGTATATCACAAATGATAAGAATTTAAGAAATGACTCTTTTCCAAAATATTTATATAAAGTCACTTTAACAATGTTAAAAACCAATTCAAGTTATGAAATCTACGGTGTAATACATGAGATTAGTACATCCACATGTTTTATTTTCTTAAATGTTATAGAAATAAAAAATATATGGTGATTTTCCTTGGGCAAAGGTCGTTTGATTGGAAGGAGAAATTTATTATAATTAATTAAATGTGGTTGATATAAGTCGAAGGCTTCATTTGTATCTACCACACAAACCATTGATAAATATATAATAATAAAAAATATTATAAAAAGATATTAAATAAAAATCTAATTATTATTATAACTAAAAAATTCATTAATAATTAAATAATAATAAAATATTTAAAAAATTAAAAATAATAACAATAAGAATAAGAATTAAAATAATAAATAAATTCCCCGGTGGGGGTGAGAATCTCATAGCACATGGCCACCAATTTCCATGATCGTTAACAGTTGGCGTGTCAGGGGAGGACTGGCCTCCCAATCCTTTCATCTGAACTGGTGTAACGAAGGTGTAATTGCAATTGTAAATGTGATCGTGTGAATCCTGGTCTTGTCTCGGGGAATGTGACTGGTGAAAGTTTAACGAGCAAGATGGCTCAGCAAGACCACATTTGTCTTTGCATTTCATTCCTGTGTTGGACTCCTTGTCAATATTGTGCAAGAAAGTGTAAGAGTCGGCGATGGGCTTTCAACATAGGGTGGCGGCATCCGATCTTTGCCTTCAACTCTTGGTTGTGTGAATTCATTATCATTTTTCTCCAAAGGCACCCCGGGTTTTATTGTGCTTGCATAGTGTGGTTGTAGGTAATTGGGGGAACTTGGTATTTCTGTCTTTGATGGATTTTGGAATGTGTGAGTAGTTGGTCCATTAGAGGCATTTGGAGGAAAAAATATACAACATATGAGCTCTAGAGGTTCTTTTGTTGGGGTTGCCAGTGGTTGTGTAAGGGATTCTTCATTTCTGGTGCTTGGTTCGAAAATTCCCACCCCTAGTGGTTGTGTGGGCATTTCTTTGTGTACAGTGGAGATAGAGGAGCTACCTTTATGGAGTATCCAGCGTTGGCATTTTGATGTGGGATATGCAAGGCTTCATATTGAGACAATCTTTGTCACAATGTGATGTAGGACCATGGATAACCATGGTTAACCACGATTGATTTTATAAAATATGGTTGACGATGGTTGACCATGATTGAATTTATAAAACATGGTTGACCATGATCGATATTATAAACCCTAGGGATTAATACTAAAAATACAAGTGATTATAAACCTAAGGGAATAATATTAGATCATAGGAATATGAACCCTTAGATTAATAAACCCAAGGGATTGATATTATAAACCCAAGGGATAAATATTTATAAACCCAAGGTATGTAAACACTAAGATAAATATTCTAAACCCTAAAATAAACATGCTTGACCATGGTTGACCATGATGGATTTCTATATTGAGAAAATCCTTGTCACAATGCAACATTGGACCATGGTTGACCAAGATTAATTTTCATATCGAGACAATCTTGTCACAATGTGACGTTGGACCACGATTGACCATGGTTGATTTTCATATTGAGACAAGCATTTTCACAGTACGACATTCAATCATGGTTGACCATGGTTGGCTATGATTAACCATTGCTAACCATGATTGATATTATAAACCTAAAGGGATAATAAACCCAAGGGAATAATAAACCCAAGGTATTAATACTAAAACCCCAAGGGATTATGAACCCAAGGGAATAATATTAAACCCAAGGGACTAATATTTCAAACGCAATGTATATAAATCTTAAGATAAATATTATAAACAATAAAATAAACACGGTTGACCATGGTTGATTTTCATATCGAGACAATCTTGTCACAATGCGACGTTGGACCACGGTTGACCATGGTTGATTTTCATATTGAGACAATCATTTTCACAATGCTACATTCAATCATGGTTGACCATGGTTTGCTAGGATTGACCATAGTTTACCATGATTGATATTATACACCCAAGGGAATAATAAACCCAAAGGATTGATATTATAAACCCAAGGGAATAATAAACCCAAAGGATTGATATTATAAACCCAAGGGAATAATAAACCCAAGGTATTAATACTAAAATCCTAAGAGATTATGAGACCAAGGGAATAATATTAAACCCAAGGGACTAATATTTTAAATGAAACGTATATAAAACCTAAGATAAATATTATAAACACTAAAATAAGCATGGTTGACCATGGTTGATTTCCATATTGATACAACCCTTGTCACAATGCAAAATTCGACCATGGATGACCCTGCTTATCATATTGAAACAATCTTTTTCATAATGCGACATTGGACCATGGTTGAGGCAATGATTGGTTTTCACATTGAGACAATCTTGGTCACAAGGTGACGTAGGAGCATGGCTAACCATGATTAACCATGGTTGACCACAATTGATTTTATAAAATATGGTTGGCGATGGTTGACCATGATTCAATTTAAAAAAAACATGGTTGACCACGATCAATATTATAAACCCAAGGGAATAATAAACCCTAAGGATTAGTACTAAAATCCCAAGGGATTATAAACCTAAGGGAATAATATTAAACCATAGGAATATGAACCCTTACATTAATACATCCAAGAGATTAAAATTATAAAACCAAGGGATAAAAATATATAAATCCAAGGTACATGTAAACACGAAGATAAATATTCTAAACCCTAAAATAAACATGGTTGACCATGGTGGATTTCCATATTGAGAAAATCCTTGTCACAATGCAAAATTGGACCATGGCTGAGAATGTTTTACCATGATTGATTTTCATATCAATACAATCATTGTCACCATGTGACGTTGAACCATGGTTGATTTTCATATTGAGACAATCATTGTCACAATGTGAAATTCGATCACGGTTGTCCATGGTTGACCATGGTTGACCATGATTGGTATTATAACCCCAAGGGATTAACACTAACCCCAAGGGAATAATACTAAACCCAATGTACCAATATTATAATCCTAAGGTATATAAACCCTAAGATAAATATTATAAACACTAAATTAAACATGGTTGACCATGGTTGATTTTCATATTGAGACAATCCTTGTAACAATGTGACGTTGGACCACGGTTGACCATGGTTGATTTTCATACTGAGACAATCATTTTCACAATGCGACATTCAATCATGGTTGACCATGGTTGGCTATGATTGACCATGGTTTACCATGAATGATATTATAAACGCAAGTGAATAATATTAAACCCAAAGGGACTAATATTTTAAACGCAACATATATAAACCCTAAGATAGATATTATAAACACTAAAATAAACATGGCTGACCATGGTTGATTTTCATATATTTGGCCAATCCTTGTCACAATATGACGTTGAATCATGGTTGACAATGCTTAACCATGCTTGATTTTCATATCAAGACAATCTTTGTCACAATGCGGCATTCAACCATGGATGGCTGTGATTATCATATTGAAACAATCTTTTTCACAATGTGACATTGGACCATGGTTGAGACAATGATTGATTTTCATATTGAGAAAATCATTGTCGCAACGCAACGTTGGACCATGATTGACCATGTTTGACCATGATTGATTTTCATATTGAAACAATCTTTGTCACCATGTGATGTTGGACCATGCTTGACCATGGTTGATTTTCATATTGAGACAAGCATTGTCACAATGTGACATTTGACCACAGTTGACCATGGTTGACAATGGTTGGGTCTAATTGACCATTGTTGACCATGATTGATATTATAAACCCAAGGGAATAATAAACCCAAGGGAAGATATTATAAACCCAAGAGAATAAGAAACCCAAGGGATTAACACTAAAACCCCAAGGGATTATGAACCCGAGGGAATAATACTAAACTCAGGGTACCAATATTATAAACCTAAGGTATAAAACCCTAAGTTAAATATTATAAACACTAAAGTAAACATTATTGCCATGGTTGATTTTCATATTGAGACAATCATTGTCACAATGCGATGTTGGACCATGGTTTACCATGCTTAACCGTGGTTGATTTTCATATCAAGACAATCTTTGTCACAATGTGACATTCGAACATGGTTGAACATGATTGACCATGGATGAAAATGTTTGATTTATAAAGCATGGTTGACCAAGGTCATGATTCACCATGGTTGACAATGGTTGACCATGATTATCATATTGAGACAATCTTTGTCATAATGTGACATTTGACCATGGTTGAGACAATGATTGATTTTCATATTGAGACAATCGTTGTCATAATGCGATGTTGGACAATGGTTGACCATCATTATCCATGGTTGACCATGACTAATTTTATGAAATGTTGATCATGGTTGATTTTCATATCCAAACAATTTCTCACAATGAGACGATCGACCATGGTTAACCATGTTTGACTAAAAATGACTATGAGTGAACAATGTTGACTATCATTGAGTATGGTATACATCTAGTTGATTGACATAAACCATGGTTGATTATTATTATTATTATTATTAAATCTTATATTCTAAACCTTGTATTAAAAACTCTAATAAGTAAAACCCTAATATTAAATCATATATATAGTTATGAAATACTAATATTTTTTGAGTGATACATTAATAAGTATTATGTTTAAAAATATTCTAAAAATATAAACTTATAAAGAAAAACTAATTTTTTCCCTCACATAATTATTTTAAATAATTAAATAGTTTTAGAGTTAACATGAAATTTATATAATACTTAACATAACACTGGATTTAAAATAACAAACCAATATAATGAAGTATTTCCAAAATATTGCATGTTTTATTATAATAAATTATTTTAATATTAATATTAAGTTTAATGTTTAAATTTAATATTAACTTTAATATTAAACTTATTATTAAAACTTTGGTTGGATTAAAGGGAAGGAAAATTCCAAAATGGTATTGTATGTAATTTATATTTACATTTTTTTTTAGGATTTTGCAATCAAGCACAGGATGATTATCATTTTTTCATTTTCCTAGCAAAACTTGCAATTTACAAACTGTAATTTTTTCTCATAACTTGAATAATTTAAAGACTGTGACAACATAGTTGACCATATAAAATTACAAAACTGTAATTTTTTTCTCATAACTTGAATAATTTAAAGACTATGACAACATAGTTGACCATATAAAATTAAATTTGCGGAAAATGCCGGATTGGTCAACTTTTGGTGTTGAATGGTTCCTAAGGGTGAAAAGGAGACTGCAGTTTCTCCGGGATTTCGATCTTACACCTGAAAATTTCAAAAACAAAAGACAATCTATAAATAATCTCTATTAACAATATATAAATAAATATAAATATTAAAACTATATAAATTATTTAAAATTTAAAATATATATTTTATGAAATACATGTTGGATAAAGATTTTTTATAATTTATTTTTTAATAACTAAACAAATAATTTAATTTTAATTTTAGATTTAATTTAAAAAATATATTGAAAATATAAAATAAATTAACAAAAATAATAATGTTATTTTTGAAATTATTGAAAAACACAATGACATAACGGATTAGAGTCTATGGTCTACCTATATAAATATAAAAATTGCAATATACAATAAGATCTTTTGACAATAAGGATTGGATTCTGCCAAATACAATATGTCAACTAAAGAATAGCAAAACCCATAACTTGCAGCCCATCCAACTTCATTCATGAAACCTATCAATACATCATGCTTGATACGACCTCACTACTTATTTATTTATATATATTTGAAGCCTTTTCCCTAAAAACCGTGATTATTAACAGTGTTTAAAATATATATTTGAAGCATCTTAAGACAATAATATCATATTAAGATAATAATATCATAATAATATAAGATAATAATATTATTATATAATATTATAAGATAAGATAATATTTTATTATTATCTTATATAAAGATATATATAACTATTTTATATATATATATATATATATATATATTAGAATTTTATTATTTTATTAGCACAATCACATTAAAAGTATTAATGTAGTTGATATAAGTTGAAGGTTTGATTTGTATTTACGATTGATAAATATACTATTTCTATCTACCAAAAAAACATTATTGCAATAAAAATATTATTATTATCATTATAATTAATAATAATTATTTCTTTATAATAATTATTATTTAATATTAAATGTTATTTATTATTATTTAATTTGAAATTATGTAATATAAATATGAACCCTTAGATTAATAAACTCTAGGGATTTCTATTATAAACTCAAGAGAATAATAAACCTAAGGGGTTAATACTAAAACCCAAATAGATTATAAACCCAAGGGATTATTACTAAAAACCCTAGGGTTTATATTCCCTTGGGTTTATAGTATTAATCCCTTGGGATTATGAACCAAAGACAATAATATTAACCCAAGGGATAATAAACCCAAGGGATTAATACTAAAAACCCAAGGAATTATTAACCCAAGGGAATAATATTAAACCCTAGGGATTAATATTATAAACCCAAGATATATAAACCCTAAGAAAAATATTATAAACCCTAAAATAAACATAGTTGACCATAGTTAACAATGGTTGATTTTCATTTTGAGACAATGGGATTAATATTAAAACATGTAGACCATGGTTGACCACAGTTGACCATAGTTGACCATGGTTGATATTATAAACCGAAAGGAATAATAAACCCTAGGGATTAATATTAAAACATGGCAGGCAATAGTTGACCATGGTTGACCATAGTTGACCATGGTTGATATTATAAATCAAAGGGAATAATAAACCCTAGGGATCAATACTAAAAACCCAAAGGACTATAAACCTAAGGGAATAAAATTAAACCCTAGGAATATGAACCCTTAGATCAATAAACCCAAGGGATTGATATTATAAACCCAAGGGATAAAAATTATAAACCCAAGGTATATAAACCCTAAGATAAATATTATAAACACTAAAATAAACATGGTTGAGCATGGTTAATTTCCATATTGAGACAATCCTTGTCACAATGTGACGTTGGACCATGGTTGACCATGATTGACCATGATTGATTTTCATATTGATACAATCTTTGTCACAACGCGACATTGGACTATAGTTGACCATGGTTGATTTCCATATTGAGATAATCTTTGCCACAATGTGGCATTCGACCATAGTTGACCATGGTTGACCATGATTAATATTATAAACCAAAGGGAATTTTAAACCCAAGGGATTGATATTATAAACCCAAGGGATTAATACTACAAACCCAAGGGATTAATACTAAAACCCCAAGGGATTATGAACCCAAGGGAATAATATTAAACCTAAGGGACAAATATTATAAACCCAAGGTATATAAACCATAAGATAAATATTATAAACACTAAATTAAACATGCTTGAACATGGTTGGTATCCATATTGAGACAATCCTTATCAAAATGTGACATTGGACCATGGTTGATTTACATATCGAGACAATCTTTGTAACAGTGCGACATTGAACCATGGTTGACCACAGCTGATTTTCATATCAAGATAATATTCATCATAATGCGACGTTCGACGATGGTTAACCATGATTTTCACATGGAGACATTTTTGTCACAATGTGGCATTTGACCATGGTTGACCATGGCTCACTATGATTAACCATGATTGATATTATAAACCCAAGGGAATAATATACCTATAGGATCGATATTATAAACCCAAGGGATTAATACTAAAACCCAAATGGATTATGAATCAAAGGGAATAATATTAAACCCAAGGGACAAATATTAAAAACCCAAGGCATATAAACCCTAAGATAAATATTACAAATGCACAGTTGGCCATGGTTTATTTTCATATTGAGAAAATTCTTATCACAATTCGACGTTATACCATGGTTGACCATGGTTGATTTTCATAGTGAGACAATCTTTTTCACAATGCAATGTTAGACCATGGTTGGCCATGGTCAATTTTCATATCGATATAATCTTTGTCACAATGTGATGGTTGACCATGGTTGATCATGGTTGATTTACATATCAAGACAATCTTTGTCACAATGCATCATTAGACCATGGTTGATTCTCATATTGAGATAATATTTGTCACAATGCGACATTCAATGATGGAAACCTTGGTTGATTTTCATATCGAGACAATTTTTTTCACGATGTGACATTTGAGACCATGGTTAATTTACATATGGAGACAATATTTGTCACAGTGTGATTTTGGACCATGGCTAACCATGGTTGACCATGTTTCATTCTATAAAACATGATTGACCATGATCAACCATGGTTGACTATGGTTGACCATGATTGTACATGATTTTCCATGATTTTTATATGGAGATCATTTTTGTCATAATGTGATGTTCGGCCATGGTTGACCATGATTGGCTATGATTGACCATGATTGATATTATAAATCCAAGGAAATAATAAACACAATGGATTAATATTATAAACCGAAGGGATTAATACTAAGACCCCAAGGGATTATAAACTGGGGGGATAATATTAAACCCAAGGGACAAATATTATAAACCCAAGGTATATAAACCCTAAGATAAATATTATAAATACATGGTTGACTATGGTTGATTTTCATACTGAGACAATTCTTATCACAATGTGACATTAGACTATGGTTGACCATGGTTGATTTACATATTGAGACAATCTTTGTCAGAACGCAGCATTAGACCATGGTTGAACATGGTTGATTTTCGTATCGAGACAATATTTTTCACAATGTGACGTTATACCATGGTTGACCATGGTTTATTTTCATATCGATACATTCTTTGTCAAAATGTGACGTTAGATCATGGTTGACCATGGTTGACCATGGTTGATTTTCATATCGAGACAATATTTGTCGCAATGCAACATTGGACCATGGTTGATTTTCATATCGAGACAGTATTTTTCGCAATACAACGTTGGACCATAGTTTACCATGATTGTCCATGCTTTTCATATGGAGACAATTTTTGTCATAATGCGACATTCAACCATGGTTGACCATGGCTAGCTATGATTGACCATGATTAACCATGATTAATATTATAAACCAAAGGGATCGATATTATAAACCCAAGGGAATAATAAATCCTAGGGAATAATAAACCCAAGCGATTAATACTAAAACCCCAAGGGAATAATATTAAACCCAATGGACAAATATTATAAACCCAAGGCATATAAACCCTAAGATAAATATTATGAACACTAAAATAAACATGGTTGACCATGGTTTATTTTCATATTGAGACAATCCTTATCACAATTTGATATTAGACCATCGTTGACAATGGTTGATTTACATATTGAGATAATCTTTGGAATAATGTGACATTCGACCATGGTTGACCATGATTGATTTTCATATAGAGACAATATTTGTCACAATAAACCCAAGGGATTTATACTAAAACCCCAAGGGATTAAGAACACATGGGGATAATATCAAGCCCAAGGGATTATAAACCTATCAGAATAATATTAAACCCAAGGAATTAATATTACAAACCCAAGGTATATTTATCATTATAATAAGATAATATCATTATATAAGATATAAGATATAAGATAAGATAATACAATAATAATAACAATATATTTATATCATTATAATAATAATATCTTTATAAATAGATTTATCTTATATATCTTATATATAAATATTATATATAGTATTTCTCTTTATATTAATCTTATTATCTTATGTTATTATTCGTTGAGGGCGTATATATTTCAAATTTCAGGTGGATGAAGGTTGGTTGACTTTTTAAATCAACGACAAATATTTAATGTGTTGGGAATATACTTTCGTCTAAAACTTATCTACGTCTAGGGTTTGTTTTAAGTGGAAATTCCTCAACTATTGGTAATGTGGCAGATAAGGAAATTGAAGCGGATGAGGAAATGAAATGATGAAATTGATTTGGTTATGAAACATATTCAATTGGATCTAAAAAGTGAAACTAATTCATTTGGATATGAAATTTGGGCGCTCGGTCTTCTTCTCTAAATGCAAGCTAGGAGTTATTTGATGAATTGAGAAACATGTCGAAAATACGCACCATATGAAGGTATCTCGAAAGTGAGAGGAAAAATTAGTAAAAACCCCAGTCATTGTTGGAACATGCAGATGGTAGTTGGAATTGTGGGGGAAAATTACTTGTTTGTGTGTGGCATTGCATCTTAAGGATGGCAGCCATCAAGAATCGGGACACAATCCTCGTACCTGGACTGGTTGCAAACAACAATCAACCCATCAAAATCATGGTAACTATCTTTTGTGCTCCACATAGATTAAGTTAGAAACAAATCTAAATCTGTCTAAGGAGTTTGTCATACATGTGAAGAAAACCCTCAGCACAAGGGTTGAAGATTCACTCTGGTGGTGTTAAACCCTCTCATGTTATAAAACAATTTAACTCTGTGTAAATTTCGTTGGCCTTGTTTCCGACCGAGAATGAGAACTCCTGAGAAGTTAGAAAGGAGGATAGGAAATTAAAAACCTGGAAGATTGTGGAGAAAACCCTAGGCTTAACTCCAAAATTGACTGTGGTACCAAACTTTATACCTGCAACCAAAGAAATTAAGCTCACATTTAGCAAGAAAAAGAAAGGGTTTTTGTGCTTAGGACAAATATGTAGGCACAAAGCTTACAAGGAGAAATAATAGCTGAAAATTTTGTCACCTTGATATGTTGTAGAGCTCCCCTTTGAATTCAAACCATGCCATCAGTATTACCATCAAGAAAAAAAAATGATAACATATAATTATAATCATTGAGCGGCGACCATAATGGAGTATGCGAGATTATACCTTTTTCTTGGCAGACTTAGGTTCTTGCAGAATGCTACAGCATGAGGAATAACCCTCCATTGAAACACTATAGACATGCAACTGAGGCAAGTTATCAGATGGGTAACGTTGTGGACTTAAGAATTGTCTAGTTAGGAGCAAGTGATGTAAAATGTCATACCTGTATAGGAGAATCAATTATTAGGGTTCCAGATAGTTGTTGGGCCATTTTCATTATTGGTGTTAATATTAATTATTATAAATAAATTCCTTTATAATTTATAAAAAAAATATTAGTGGCTTCGGTTTATAAATTTATTATCCCTTGTGATTATTAGTGCCTAGGGTTTAATATAAATCCCTTGGGTTTTTAATCAATCATGGTCAACCATGGTCTGACGTCGCATTGTGACAAAGATTGTGTCAATATGGAAATCAACCATCGTCAACGATGGTCAAACATGTTTTAGGGTTTAAAATAATTATCTTAGGTTTATATACCTTGGGTTTATAATCCCTTGGGCTTTTAGTATTGTGAAAAATATTGTCTCAATATGAAAATCAACCATGGTCAACCATGGTCAATAATCATGGTCACATTGTGATTAATATCATATCTTTGTCCAATGTCAAATTAATACAACCATGGTCCAATGTCAAATTGTGACAAAGATGATCTCGTTATGAAAATCAACCATAGTCAACTATGGTCAACCATGTTTTAACGTCGCTTTGTGACGAAGATTGTCTCAATATGAAAATCAACCATGTTGAACCATGGTCAATCATGGTCAATAACCATGGTCACATTGTCACAATTATTTTCTCTTGGTCCAATGTCACATTGTGACAACCATGGTCATCCATGGTCAACCATGCTCCAACGTCGCATTGTGACGAAGATTGTCTCAATATGAAAATCTACCATGGTCAACCATGGTTAACCATTTTCCAACTTCACCAATCTGAAATGTTGGGAAAACTTGTTAATGTTATGCAAGCTCCCTCATCAGTATTAAAAATGTGTTTAGGATTGTCTCAAATTAACCAAATTGTGAGGAATTATGTGTCAAGTGTTGAGTGTCTTTTGTGAGCAATTTATGAGATTAATTAATTGTTTAAAACACATATACATCAATTAAACTGTAGATAAGTAAAACTCAGCAAACACATAACACAAATTTGATAAAGGAGTTCACCCCTCTTGGGCTACATCTCCTTGGACCTGCTTCAATGGATAGGCCCTCTTTGGATTAATGGTCAATTCTCTTATTACGTGCACCTACAGTTCTCCAATGGCTTTGCGACCTAGTCCATTAGATTTAGAATACCCAAAAACCCCAAATATGACCTTCCAAGCTCTGCAATTGAACTTCAGCTGATCTAGGGTTGACCTCCTCTCCTTGTGGCCCTAGACTTCCTTAAACTTCAACATAGAAAAATCACATGCAGAAGTGTCTTTTTGCCTCTGCAACCTATTCCATTGTGTTCAGAGCATCCAAATCATCTAAAAATGACTTCTTATGGCTTCTTCTGTTTCTCCTAGGAAATCTCCACTAAATATGGAAAAACTAGAGTTAACTCTGCCAAATTTGGAGTTAGCTCTAGATTTGTCAGCTCTGCCAAAAATCAGCCAAACTAATCCACACTTAATTAGCCATTAAAAATGGCTTAATTAATGCTAAACTATAGTTAGCGTGTTAATGGCGTGGTTAACATTAAATGTTAGCGGTTGGCATTAGTGTTGGTCACATGCAGGTGGTTATGGTTAGTGGTTAGGCTACCTGGTGGTTATGTAACCACTAGTAGTTATGGTTACCGCTGTTCACATGTGTAGTTAATGCTTAATGTTACCTCCAAACGAAGTTGTTTAACTCTTTAAATAAAATGTGTGCACCATGATTGTTAAGAAACAACGTGTGGTATGGCAGTAAAGCTCAGCGCTTGTGTGGGTGAGGTCACAAGTTAGACTCCCTAGCCTGCCCATAAAATTTTGCAATGCGCTGATGTTGATAGTCATTGGGGAGGGACATATGGTAGCCTCCGGGCTTGCCACGTGTCACCTTCTCATTAGGCCTTCCCCAACCAATGAAAAAATGCCAACTCACCAAACTGTCAACCAATCACAAAGTGCCACTTGGCATGATCTCACTGGCTTTGACCCAAAATTTTGACCTACACATTCACCTACCATGTCAACAATATGGATTGTTCACTGAGCAGTGATTGTACTTTTTTTTTTCAAAATTCTTCTATTTGACAAAGTGGACAAAATGCAATATCTTTCTCATACAAAATCTGTTTTGAGTGAAATGTGTTGTTTTGGGATCGTATCGCCAAGACAGACGCATTCGTTTAGGATTTTATCGATTCTGAGCACTTTTATTTTTGAGCAAATTTTTGCCCCTAATCCAGATTCTGATCACTCCTTCCCACTGACAAGCTTTTGGACCAACAAAAGTTGGTTATTGAATGAGAGATGAGTACTATTCTTCTTTCCAAGTTCTATCAATTGATTCTATTTGGAAAAATCTCCATGACAACCACTTGGGTTCACTGACATGCCTTGCCTTGCAAATGGCTTGGCACTTCAACCAATGTTCTCCTTTTGCTGCTAACCCAATCCAACACTTGTTGGCTGCTTGCTGATTAAACACCCTATTGTACCAAAGCAATCCCTCGGTGCTTGGAAAGTTGACTAATGGCCTTCCCACTGAGAATCATGTTCCTCCTTTGCAACACATGCATTCGATGCAAGCTTCTCCTTGGAAACCACTTTTCCAAGTTAAGCCCATCTGAGTGAACTATAGCAATGAGTTCCAATATCATTAATAACAAGAAAATAAATGACCATTATTTTACCTCCACGGTTCCAAATTCCACGTCTGGAAGAATGCATTCACCATCTCTTTCGCTTCTTGGCATCAACACATCAAATCGCATTGTAAACCATTTGATATTTTACAAGGGCTGCAAATTTTTTTGGCATTTTCGTCCACTTTCGCTTCTTGATTCCATCATCCTCTAGTATTAACATGCTACTCATGTCATGATTTTAGAATGAAGACTAATCATGAGCCTCTTGCTCAAGCGTGAACCTTCCAAAATCCTGTGACATCTTGTCACAGGAAACACCATTAACCTTGAAAAACACACATGCAAGAATATAACTTGATGACCTCTTCCTTTTGCTTCTTCAAAGCAACAAATGTCACATAATGTGAACATTGCCATGTACTCTTACATCTTGGTGTATAGACCATCTTGGTGTTTAGTCAATGGTTTACTAAACACAAGTCGACAAAACATGCTTCTTCAAAGAAACTAACTTTCAAATCATGCAAAAGCATGTACAACAACTTGACGATTTACAACAAGAATTCCACATTCTCATGAAACAATTCGTCACATCTCCCTTTCATCTTTGGAGACAAAATTAACTCTTCCAAGTTGATATAACATACATGTAACAATCAATCAACCACACAAGCCGACACTCATGCATGTGCAAATTATCAACATTCTCAAGTTGACATCATACATGTTAACAAAGTAATCAACCAACACAAGTCAATCACTCATGCATGTTCAAGTACAATGAAACTATCCAAAAATTCCACTGTTCACACACACAAACTCTCATGCATATATAACAATTCTCAACTCTCTCACAAGTAAAAGAATCCCATTGGTATGTACGAGTACTTAAAGAGCTGAAATCACCAAATTTGTTGCAATAAAGTGAGTCAACATACTCCACTTTTGAACACCTTCCTGGCGTAAACATGCAAGTTCAAGAATGCAACATGCATGCAAATTTGTAGTTGCAAATTGCCATCTTTGATGCATCTAAGTGAGTCAACATAACTCTACTTTTGCAACATCTTTCTTCATGCAATATGCAGCATACTTTCAGGAGAAAATAAATGCATCCAAATGATAAGGAAATGCATCAATAAGGTAAAATTTGCATCAATTATCAAAAGAAATTCAAGGCCTTAATTGGTTAAGAAATCTAACCATCTCTTTGCCAAAATATTTCTCCACCTTATTCAAATTTCGTGGATGATTTGTTGGATACAAAGTCCAACATTTGTCTATGAGATGACCTTGCTTATGGAAATGACTGCAAAATAATTACAACTTCTTTGCAACCTGGTTTCCATTGTCCAATGGACCTCTGGTTTTCTGTTGCTTTTTCTTTGAAAGTTTCCTATATGTGGCCATTTTCTTCCAACATCTTGAAACATTATGGTTATTCAAACCACAAAAAACACATGTAAATTCTCTCCATTTCTTATGTGAAGATTTACCATGTTTATCATAATCAAAAGAAACTTGATTAAAGGCAGATTTATACCTTGCACATTCGCCTTTGTCACCTTCTTGAGGAGGTGAATTTGATGAGTTAGTAGCTCTCTTTGGAATACCAAAAATGGTTTCAATGACCTTAGATCTTTCAACATCCTCTTGCTTGCCATTTCCACTAGTTGCATGCTTATGAGCATCTTCTTGCAAAGTGGGTATAAAACTTTTTCATTCCTCATGAACACAAACTTCACAAGCTTGAGGTAATGAACATGTAATGAAATTCCTTCTTGGAACACCTTCATATGCCTCCTTGGATTTCAAGCATTCTCCATCATGTTGTCCATAACCAAGACCCAAATACCTAGGAATTTACTCAACAACAATTGGCTCAACTATGCCTTGTGCATGTTTTCCTAACCCTTTACCCTCATAGCCCATATTCATCAATAATTTGGACCTTATTCCTCTAGTTTGTCTTTCAAAAGCACCAAAACATTCATTTTGAGAGGCAATTGAAGATAAACTTGAATTGCATACCTCATTTTCATGCACATACTTGGCTAGGTTTTCCTTGGCATCATGGAGTTGAATCTCCATGTCATGCATCTTTTCAAGAAGTTCTTGCTTCTCCTCCTTCATGGCCATCAACTCCTCTTGAAGTATAGTGTTTTCCTTCCTATCTTCATACATATCTTGCACCCTATCTCTCATGATGATAATCTCTTGCAACATCTCTTCATCAAAGAGTCTTGCTAAGGAAGATGGATTAGAAACATCACTTTTTGAAGCTACCATCACACTTGTTATAATTCAAAAAGTTTCACAAAGCTTCAAAAATCTTACACACATAAACTTGCACACAGTTAAATTCTCCTTGCACAAATACAAAGCCAATAACTAATTTTCTAACTAACCTTAGCAAACCATCTCAAGGTTAAAATGAGCTCACAGTGCTTTGATACCAACCTGATCTGAAATTTTGGGAAAACTTGATAATGCTATGCAATCTCCCTCATCAGTATTAAAAATGTGTTTAGGATCGTCTCAAATTAGCCAAATTGTGAGAAATTATGTGTTAGGTGTTGAGTGTCTTTTGTGAGAAATTTATGAGACTAATTAGCTGTTTAAAACACATATACAACAAGTAAAATGTAAATTAAAACTCAACAAACTCATAACACAAAGATGATAAAGGATTTCACCCCTCCTGGGCTACATCTCCATGGACCTGCTTCAATGGCTAGGCCCTCTTTGGATTAATCGTCAATTCTATAGTTTCATGCACCTACATTGCTCCAATGGCTTTGAAACCTTCTCCATTGGATTCAAAAGACCCAAAAAACCCAAAAATGACCTTCCAAACTTTGCAATTGGACTTCAGCTGATCTAAGCTTGACCTCCTCTCCTAGTGGCCCTGGCCTTTCTTAAACTTAAATGTAGAAAAATCACATTAAAAAAAACACCTTATGCCTTTGCAACATGTTTCATTATGTTCAAAGCATCCAAATCATCTAGGAATGACTCTTTCTGAGCCAAAATTGGTCGAAAACTGCCAAAGTTATGGCTTCTTTAGTTTCGCCTAGGAAATCTCCACTAAATTTAGAAAAACTCCAGTTAACTCTGCCAAATTTGGAGTTAGCTCTGGATTTTTCGGCTCTGCCAAAAATCCGTCAAACTAATATACACTTAATTAACTGTTAAGCATGGTTTAATTAATGCTAAACTGCAGTTAGTGCATTAATGGTGTGGTTAACATTAAATGTTATCGGTTGGCATCGGTGTTGGTCACATGCTGGTGGTTATGTTTAGTGGTTAGGCTACCTAGTGGTTACATAACCGCTAGTGGTTACGGTTACTGTTGTTCACATTTGCGATTAATGCTTAATGTTACCTCCAAACTCCAACATTTAACTCTCTAAATAAAACATGTGCACCATGATTCTTAAGAAACAACTTGTGGTATGGTGGTAAAGCTTGGTGCTTGTGTGGGTGAGGTCATGGGTTTGACTCCCCAGCCTGCCCATAAAATTTTGCAATGTGCTGATGTTGATAGATCGTTGGGGAGGGACACGTGGTAGCCTCCGGGCTTGCCACATGTCACCTTCTCATTGGTCCTTCACCGACCAATGAAAAATGCCAACTCACCAAACTATCAACCAATCACAAAGCGCCACTTGGTGTGATCTCACTGGCTTTTACCCAAATTTTTTACCTGCACGGTCACCTGCCACGTCAGTAGTGCAGACTGCTAACTGGGCAGTGATTGTACCTTTTTTTTCAAAATTCTTCTGTTTGGCAAAGCAGACAAAACGCGATATCTTTCTCATACAAACTTCGTTTTGAGTGAAATAAGTTGCATTGGGATCATATCGCTGAGAGGGACGTGGTGATTTAGGTTTTGATCAATTCCGAGCACTTTGATTTTTGAGCAATTTTTTGTCTCTAATCCAGATTTCAATCATTCACATTATGACAAAGGTTATCTCAATATGGAAATCAATCATGGTCAACCATAGTCCAATGTTGGATTGTGACAAAGATTGTGTCAATATGAAAATCAATTTTGGTCAACCATGTTTATTTTGAGGTTTATGATATTTAGCTTAAGGTTTATATACCTTGGGTTTATAATATTTATCTCTTGGGTTTCTTGAGTTTATAATCCCTAGGTTTTTCAGTATTAATCCTTTGGATTTATTATTCCCTTGAGTTTATAATATTTCTCTTAGGGTTTATATACCTTGGGTTTATAATATTAATCCCTTGGGTTTAATATTATTTCCTTGGGTTTATAATACCTTGGGGTTTTAGAAATAATCCTTTGGGTTTATAATATCAATCCCCTGGGTTTATCAATCTTAGGGTTCATATTCCTAGGGTATAATATTATTCATTAGGTTTATAATATTAATCCTAGAGTTTAACATAAATCTCTTTGGTTTATAATCATGGTCAACCATGTGTAACCATGGTCCAATGTCGCATTGTGACAAAGATTGTCTCAATATTAAAATCAACCAAGGTAAAATATGGTCAACCATTTTTATTTTAGGGTTTATGCTATTTATCATAGGGTTTATAATATTAATCTCTTGGGTTTATCCCTTGGGTTTAATATTACTCCCCTAGGTTTAAAATCCCTTTGGTTTTAGTATTAATCTGTTCAGTTTATTATTCCCTAAGGTTTATCATATTAATCTGTTGGATTTATTAATTTAAGGGTTCATTTTATTAGGGTGCAATATTATTAATAGGGTTTATAATATAAATCTTTGGGTTTCATATAAATCCCTTAGGTTTATAATCATGGTGTACCATGGTCAACCATGGTCCAACGTCACATTGTGACAAAGACTTTCTCAATATGAAAGTAAACCAATGTCACATTGTGCAAGGATTGTCTCAATATGAAAATCAACCATAGTCAACCATGTTCCAATGTCACATTGTCACATCCATGGCCATTCATGGTCCAACGTCGCATTGTGACAAATATTGTCTCAATATGGAGATCAACGATGGTCAACCATTTCTCAATGTCGCATTGTGACAAAGGTTGTCTCAATATAAAAATCAATCATGGCCAACCATAGTCAAATGTCACATTGTGACAAAGATTGTGTCAATATGAAAATAAATTGTGGTCAACCATGGTCAAGCATGTTTATTTTAGGGTTTATAATATTTATCTTCAGGTTTATAATATTAATCCCTTGGGTTTAATATTATTTCCTTGGGTTTATAATACCTTGGGGTTTCAATCCCTTGGGTTTTTAATATCAATCCCTTGAGTTTATCAATCTTAGGGTTCATATTCCTAGGATATAATAGTATTCATTAGGTTTATAATATAAATAACGCAATAACCATGGCCACATTGTGAAAAGAATTGTCACTTATTCCAATGTCACATTGTCACAACCATGGTCATCTATGGTCAACCATGGCCCAACGTCGCATTGTGACAAGCATTGTCTCAATATGGAAATCAACCATGTTCAATGATGGTCATCCATTGTCCAACGTCGCATTGTGATAAAATGTTGTATCAATATGAAAATCAAACATTTTCAACCATAGTCCAACATCGCATTGTGACAAAGATTATGTTAATATGAAAATCAACCATAGTCAACGATGTTTATTTTAGGGTTTATGATATTTATCTTAGGGTTTATATACCTTAGTTTTATAATATTTATCCCTTGGGTTTAATATTATTCCCTTGCGTTTACAATATTTATCTTAGGGTTTATATAGTTATGTTAATAAATGTATATTAATCATACGCCTATCGGCATATATCAACCACATTTACTAATGTGGTTCTACATGTGCTTGATATACACCTATCAACGTATATCAACCACATTAGTAAATGTGGTTGTGGTTTATAACATTTATCTCTTGGGTTTAATATTATTCCCTTAGGTTTATATTATCAATCCCCTTGGTTTATTAATGTAAGGGTTCATATTCCTAGGGTTTATAATATAAATTCCTTGGGTTTATTGATGCCTTGGGTTTATGATATTAATAATCGCTTACATTTATAATATTAATACCAATGGTTTATAATAATATTAATCTAAGGATTTTGGAATTTATTAATCTATTATTTATTATTAAAAAAATTGATTAAATAATTATTATTATGTTTGTTTTTTAATATAAATAAATTGATTATTGATGATTATTATTTAATATTATTTTTATTATTATATATTTATCAATGGCTTATATGGTAGATACAAATGAAGCCTTTGGGGTATGTCAACCACATTTAATTAATTAAATGTGGTTGGGCTAGTGTTATATCGTATTATCTAAATAATCTTGTTATCTTATATATTATATATTATAACTTAAAGTTATATAATCCTATATTTTATAATTTTATTATCTTATTATATTTATATTATCATATTAATCTTATATTATTACCTTCTTTATCTTATATAATAATAAGATTAATAAGATAATAATATAAGATATTGTTATATAAGGATAAGATAAATATATAGATATAAAAGATAAATATTCTTATATGTTTTTATAAATAAATTTATCTTATTTATATTTATCTTAATCTTATTAATATTATTATATTAAATATTAAATATTAATATATAATATTATATAGTCTTATATTTTATATATATTATAAGATAAGATATAATAATATAAGATTATTTCGCACGTCGATCTTTATCATCTAAACTTAGTTTCTCGGGCCTGCGCAGCAAGTCTTCCCCTCTCCTCCAACGTAGCGTCCTTCACTAACTCTCATCCCTTCGAAGTTGTTCTCTCTCCTCGTAATGGTTTCCCCTTACCTAGTTATGTTTTTGGCAATCCCTTAATCCACTCTGCGTCCTCACCTGCTCCACCATCCGATCTCTCTAACCAGCGTACAAGCTTCCTCATTCCCGCCGCCCCTGTTATCCCTTCACATGCTCCTCCATCCGATTTCTCCAACCAGCATACAAGCTCCCTCGTGATTCCTCTTTAGTTGTCACATTTCATGCCCCTTGTAATCTCCTCAAGCAGAATTTGTTTCGATTGGTATTAGTTTTAACAAAGATAAAACTTGTAATAATAGTAATAATAGTGGTGGTGGTGAACAAAGATAAAACTGGTGGTGGTGGTGGTGGTGGTGGTGGTGGTGGTGGTGGTGGTGGTGGTGGTGGTGGTGGTGGTGGTGGTGGTGGTGGTTATCCTCCTCCTAATAATAAAGTTGTTAATCTGTCGAGTTTTTCCTTTCCCCCTCCAGTCTTTAGGCTTTTGGAGAAGGGATTAAATTTTTCCCTTGCTCCCAAGAAAATTCCAGTAAATGATATTATGTGTGACATTGAATTTGGGATAAGATACTTACCGGATAATACTAAAGAAATTATTAGGCAAGATTGCGTTGTTATTCTTAGGAAAGCTAAGCCCCCTAAGAATAACATCAACAAGGATGAGTTTTAAGCCCTCAAATATTTGAATAGGAACCAATATATTGTTGTCTTGAAAGCTAACAAAGGTGGGTCCACTGTAATCCTTGATAAGGTGGATTATCGGAAGAAGATGTTAGATCACTTGGAGAATAGTGGTAGCTATATAAATCTCGACAAGAATCCCTTGAAAAGGATCTCTAGAGCGGTTGCTCTTGCTATAAAATCTAGTAGCACGGTTGGCTCTTTTATCCACAAGCTTATTAAGAGTAGCCCCATCACTCCTAGGATCTATGGACTTCCAAAAATCCATAAAGAGGGAGTCCTCCTTAGACCCATTGTCAACACCATAAGCGGGCCAACCTATCTTCTAGCTAAATTTCTAGCCATGAAGCTTAAGCCCCTTGTAACTTGGCCTCACAGAGTCTTTTGTCAAAGACTCCTCGTCGTTTGTCAATGAGTTGAGGGATGTGAAATTTGATCTCGGAGACATTCTGGTCAGCTTTGATGTAGTCTCCCTGTACACTAATATCCCCATCAAGGAAGCCATGGATGTCATCTTTCGCCTCACTAATCTCGACACTACTAGATTAGTTGAGATCTGCCTCACTTCTACTTTTTTTTGTTTTGAAGGGGAGTTCTATGAACAAACCTGTGGTGTGGCCATGGTCTCCCCCTGTCCCCTATTGTTGCTAACCTATTTATGGAAGAATTTGAATCCAAAGCTTTGTCCTTAGCTATTTTTAAACCTAAGCTTTCAAAAAGATTTGTAGATGATACCTACGTTATTTGGCATCATGGTATGGATAAGTTAGATCTCTTCTTCGAGCATCTTAATAATCAATATAACTCCATAAAGTTTACCATGGAGAAGGAAGTTAATGGTTTCCTTCCTTTCCTAGATGTCCTCATTTCAAAGAAAGATGATGGCTTGTTCTCCCATCAGGTGTTTTGGAAGAAAACTCATACTGAGTAGTATCTTCATGCCAGGTCCCATCATTTCCCTACTCAGAAGTTAGGAGTTCTCTGCACTTTAGCTACTCGTTCTCTTAGGGTTTATGATGAAGACCATATTTCCAAGGAGAAACCCCAGAAGGTTTTTGCTAATAATGGTTTCAGTAAGCAACAACGCCTTAAAGCTTTCCTCAAATCTAGCAATGGTCCTAAGGTTAAGAATGACCCTAGTGTTCGTAATTATGGAGTTCACCTCCCCTTCATCCAAGGGACGATTGGCAAGATTCCGAAAATAATCAAGAAGCATAATGTTCCCTCAACCTTTAGACCCCTCAACACCATCAAAAGTTCCTTAAAATCTGGAAAAATAACCTGTGGACCGTAAGTATATGAAAGGTGTTTATGTCATCTTGTGTTCTTGCAGAACATCTTACATTAGTGAAATGAGCAGGTCTATTAATCAAAGGATTAAGGAACACGCTACCACTATAAAGCATGGGAGGACCCACTCTTCAGCCTTAGCAAAGCATGCAAAGAATACCAAGCATCATATATCCATTGAGGAAGCTAAGGTCATTGTGAAGATTTCTCATTTCCATCACTGTAAATTTAGGGAAGCCATAGAAATTGAGAGGAGGCATGGTAATCTTAATAGGGATGACGGTTGGAAGATTAGTGGCTATTGGATTCCTTCCATTTCCTCTTAGTTTCTTTTCCTTTTTCCTCTTATCTTTTTTGCTTTCTTATTATTTCCCCTGGGGTTTATTAATCCTCCTTTGTCCCTTTTCTCCCGCTTGGTTTTATTTTTCACTTTGTATTCCCCTTCGACTTTAAAGGTTTTTTGTTTTAGAATATTGTTTCCACTTTTTATTAACTTTTATTCCAATTATATATATATATATATATATATATATATATATATATATATTTTATTTTTTATTTTTTTTCTTTCTCCATATTGTGCCTAATTTCAAATCTTCCAAAAAAAATTAATTAATTAAATAAATAGATAAACTAATTCCATATATATTTATTTATTTTATCCAAAGATTAGATTTTTGTCTCTAATTAGTTTATAAGTAGTTAATAAATTTATTTGTATCATCTCTATTAGTCTATAATATTTTCAACCTTTGACTAATAAATTATTTTTCTTAGAATAATGTTTACTATATTTGGGGCTTTGACTAATAAATTATTTTTCTTAGAATAATGTTTACTATATTTGGGGATTTGTTAGAATTCTTTGTTTATATTATTTATATATTTTTGGTCATATATAATTAAAAATTTGAGTTAAAATTTAATTTAATTTAATTATTTTAAAATTCATTATTGATAAGATTTCAATTATTTATATTATTTCTTCCCCTTTATCCTTCCTAGTCAAATATAGGTGTTTTTATAGCTGTTAGAAGGTCTTTTCTCCCTATTTAACTTGCCTCTTTGATCGGATTTTTCCACACAGGTTGGTTCAAAACGCGTCGATCTAAATCTTCCAATATGTTTTCTTTCAAAAATGTTTCAAATATTCACTCTCTCTCTCTGATTATTTATCTCTCTCTTATATATAAAATTATATTTTATATTATTATTGTTATTATTATAAATATAAAATTATATTATTATAATATAATAATAATATCATTATATCATTATAATAATAATATAATTTCCTAAGGTTTCTTATTTAAACTTAAGGTGGATGAGGATATATTGATCTTTTTTTTTAATTGATGGTCTAGATTGATTCTCAAGGGAATATGCTTAGCATATGCTTAGTCTTAATTCTTATCAACACTTGTTATAGGGTTTGTTAGATTGCATTGAATTTTAATAAATTTAAAAAATTATATTTGTGTCATGTGGCTCGTTGCTCGTCAATTTCGTAGGGATTTTAGATTATTCCAATTCTAGTAAGTTCATATTCTAATTAGGTGGGGAAATTAGCATATAAGAAAAAATTATTTAGCAAAATGGTTCATTTTACAATAAGATATGTAATTCCTTTTTTTTCTTGAACTAAATTAGTTTCTTGCCACATGGCTCCTTGCCCACCAATTTCAAGATTTGAGATTATTCCAGTTCTAATAAGTTCATATTCTAATTAGATGGGGAAATTAATATATAAGCAAATTTTATTTAGAAAAATGGTCCATTTTACAACAAGATGTGTAATTCTTTTTTTTATATAAGTTAAAGTTGACCCATAATCTTTTTATACATGGTAGTCAGGTAAATGTGTACATTGATAAGGCATTCTTCATGTTGCAATAGTTTTTTTTGTTATATTTATAAAGTCTTCGGTTATATCGACCATATTAATATTTTTAATATGGTTGTACTAGTAATAATATAATAATAACAATCTTATATTATTATTATTATATAATATAATAATAAAATTTATCTTATATTATTATTATCTTATTATTATATATATACAAGATAAGATATAAGATATATAATATAATAATATCATTATAATTAATAATATAAGATAATATAAAATATAAGATAAATCTATTTATAAAGATATATAAGATTATTTATCTTATCTTATTTTTTATCTTATATATCTTAGTCTTATATTCTTATATTATTATCATGTTTAAAATTTAAACACAAATTAAATCTAAAACTATATTTAAATCTATCTTTTTATATATATATATAAATTTATCTTTATAAATGTATAAATTTATCTATATATAAAGATAGATTTATATATAGATTTGAATTCAGAATTGATGTGTATATTATATATATCTATATATAAATTTAATACATGGTTATATAAAAATCTATTTTTATATATAAATATAAATATAAAATTAAATATAAATTTATCTTTATAAATATATAAATATATATTTTTTATATATCTATATAAATATAGATTTGAATTCAAAACTTATGTGTATATTATGTATAAATAGTGTTTACACTGAAAACACCATATTGTACTAGCATATAGAAAGGTTCTATTCTACTAGATAGACTCTCAATGAGAAGCACCTAACGTGACACGATTGTGGTGATTGGTAATGAATGCATAAGAATCGATTTTAAAAATTCATATAGGTTTGTAACACTACATCAAACCTAGAATATCATGACTTTGCAAAGACGGACATAAAAACAATCTAATTTATTGGACGTTAAATGATACTATTAGAGTTAAGGTTACTTATTATAACTGTCCATTTCCAAGTGAACACCAAACACATAGGTAGGTAGACCATCATGCATATTTTTTAGAGAAAGATTGTCATGTTAATACTATAAATAAATCTATATATAAAATTATCTTTATTTAAAGGTATATTAAATTATCTTTATATATAAAGGTATATTTATAGATTTAGATTTTTATCTATAAAGATAGATTTATATAGATTTAGATTTAATACATGAGTATATATAAATCTCCCTATATTTATATATACTACCACAAATCAAATCTAAATTTATATATAAATCTATATTTATGTATAAATATAAATTTATTTTTATAAATATATAAATCTATATTTATATTTATACATAAAAATATATTTACATGTTGATTTATCCTGCGGCTATTTATCTATCTATCTATAATTTACAAATTAGTTAAAAAAATACATTTAGATTTATCTTGCAGCTTTATATATATATATATATATATATCCACCAACTGATCTCGTCGCACCCATTAACGAGCCTTCTCCAACCTGACCTTGGTTCCACTACCTCATCATGGTTCCACCTCGTTTACATCTATGCAGGTGTTCCCCACCACTGCCATCTCATCTCGGGGATTAAATCACAGTGTGATTGTACCCAACTTCACAAGAAATTGTTGGGGACAAAACACCAAGGTGAAAACAATGACCCTTTTCGCTAGGGTGACATCACCATCCACATGGCTTCACAAATTAAATTAATTTATATTTAGATTTAGATTTAATTTTTTATATATAAATCTATCTTTATAAATACATAAATCTATCTTTATATATATATCTATATAAAAAGATACATTTATATATAGATTTAGATTTAATTTGTGATAATGTGAGTCACATTAAGTTCTCTTAAAATCTTATATTTCACCATTAATCCAAGCATATAGACATTATGTATCATCAGAGTAATTATTTTTATAAAGAACTCTCAACTGGTTACTAAATAACGAAATCAAACTTTATTGAAAATCAAAAGTCTTAAAACACAAAATATCATTGGCACTAAAAGTGTCTAGCCAATTTGAATTTTGAATTCATATGTTCTTTGTATGTTGGTTCATTTTATAATGTTGAGGTGGCTTCTCTGTGATATGATGCTTATTCACAACAATAGAAAATTGATAAAAATCCCATCCATTTAAGTATTTTTCTAAGAGAGAAATATTTGATAAGTAGCTAGTGCACTCCATTGTAATTGTTACTATTACAACACTAACCCATGCTAGTATAGATGTAACATTAATTTATGGATACAATTGTGTCCTTCATCATTACTCGGCCAAAGGAAGAGTTGGGATGTTGTTATTTAGAATTCAGTGGTCAACACATAAGACAAACAAGATATTTGAATGAGAATTGATGTCTATATTATATATAAATAGTGCTTAGATTGGAAAGATTACATTGTACTAGCATATAGAAAGCTTCTATTCTACTAGGTAGACACTCAGCGAGAAGCACCTATTTATAAAGATATAAATCTAAAGATAAAGATTTAGATATATAAATAAATATATTTATAAAGGTAGATTTATATATAAACTTAGATTTATCTTATGGCTATATATAAATCTATCTTTATATATATTTGTATATAAAGATAGATTTATATATAGATTTAGATTTGTAAAAATAAATGAATATATATATATTCCCTGATGGGGTTGAGAAACATAGTAATAAACTGAATGTGTGGAGGATGATGCTAGACACTTGGCCGATGATGCAAGGGTCAGCAAACCCGACCTCTCATGATGATCTTCGTACATGGGATGTTAATGTTGGGAAAGTGAACCATCCTTCAACCTTGATGGGAGAGGAATCGAATGAGCGGCGTGGGTATTTGGAAGGAGGCGCACATATGCTTTGGGAAATGTTGTGGTTATTGTGGCAGGTTTATGGTCAAGACTGGAGCTTGGGTTGCAGAGAACACTCATGTGTTTGGAATTTTGAATGGGACTAGTGGCAATTCCACCATCGATGCCTTTCCCTTAGCATTGGGGATATTGAATTCGTTGCTTTCTTTCCTTAAGGGTGGTTGTTTGCTTCTCAGAGAAGGCTAAGGGTTCAGCCCACTAGAACTGAGGTGATCGGTGAGCTTAGCAGTGGGTGGTTGGGTATTCGAGCTTTTGGCTCTCATCTAGCTCTTCAGGGTTTCTATTTTTATCCTTTAAGTATCCATATAGGTCTCTTGTGGTGGGGAGGGGTAGCTAATAGGGTGTCTGGTTATATTTGTTTCTGTGAGGTGTTGGTGTCTACAATTCGTCGGCTAATAATCTCCTTGTCGATCTAGGTTATTTGCAACCGATAGTTACCATAGTGAGAGCTAATATAGATATAAATATAGATAAATATAAAAATAAGTATGGATATATATAAATATATATAGATAAAGATAAAGATAAAGATATATATATATATATATATATATATATATATATATATTATGAATTATATTTATAGTACATACTATGAAATATATTAATATATATATTACATAGTATGTACTATAAATATAATTCATAATATATATATAGATATAGATGTATAATGTTAAATAATTTCGTGTGTGTGTGTGTTATAGATTTTATAATAGTTAAATATATATAATTATATAATTACACCGAAGGTGTTCCATTTATGGAGTTGGTCGAGCAAACATTGTTCATGCTAGCCAATCCTAAAGCATTATTTTCGTCCTCCTCTAGCAAATCATATTTTACCACGTGGCATTCTCCTTCAAACTCGTAGCCTTCGGTTTTTCATCCCAGGAGAGTAACGGACCCACTTTCTCAAGCTCGTGTGATGGTGTAATGGAGCTTGAGCACCTTTGCTTTTCCTCTTTATCTCTTCCTTCAGTTTATGATGTAGGCCATGAAGCATTAACATCGATACAGAATAGCCCATATGAGGAGTAGCTGGAAGACACCATTTTGATTTGAACGATAGAGCATCCACGAGAACACCGTAGACAAATATGGTCTTCGCCTTAGATCCATATTTCCAGGAACTGGGCCTTACTTGAATCCTGACTCGTTAATGTCGCCAACAATTTCTCACCTATTAACCTCATCATCAAGTTCCACTTTGTCCAATCTAGAGTGATTTTAGCAAAAGGCCTGCAAACTTTGTGCCTCTTTCTTAACCATGGATTCCTTACAAATATTGAGCATCATCCTGGCACTGGAAATATTTCTAGTGCAGATTGAATTATCATAAAAACCCTACAAGCCACCAATGATAATTTGCAATAATGCCTAGTATAGAGCACACAAAGGAGATTCATAGGCATAAAGCCTATGAATCCTCAACTTTTAGAGGTTAAAGACAAAACACTTTATTGAGATTGCCATTGATTCTCACCTACTATTAGGGATAGCAGAAATAAATAAATTAAGAGGTTAAAGACAACATTTTTTGAGATGGCCATTGATTCTTACCTACTATTAGGGATAGAAACAGTTGATAGAAAAATAATAATAGTAATGTTTGTTAGATAACTTGCATCTAACATTATGTTCATGCATAAGCTCAAGCAATAATTGGGCTATGAAATTCATAAAATTTCATTCATGTTGATAAACAAGTGTATTACCTAAAACCGAAAGAAGCAACAAATTTTCCTCGGAAGAGTACATTTTTTGAGTCTTTAACATTAAAAATGGTGGAAAGTACATTGATATAGAAAACCTTGAAACCAGAAATTTAGGCAAGCAATTACCATGTCCATTCTATGTGATTTGTCCATTAATATTCGGAAAAGAGTAAAATTCAACATCCAAAACATTCGAGGGGTTAATAGAATTTGAAATGTGAGCCACACAAATTTATATTTGTCATCTACTATGAACAACACGTGACCATGTTTTTCAATCTTCTCCTTTAAGATGCTCCCAATGTATAAAAGCTCCAACAAGCATTGCAGCTCATCATGGCTCATTCCTTGAATGGGGATTGGACTAGTATGTATGCCCTTGCATTCATCATCTTCAAACATGCTTTTGAAAGCTTATGACTTTTTTGTCTACACACAATAACATATATTAGTAGAAAAAATCCAAATTGTTGCTCTGCAGTCAAAATTCTTTTGGAATCTTCAATCAAAATGAAAAAAGGAAACCCTAAATAAATTAGGTAATAACTCATAAGTGATACAACCATTGTTTGATGAAATTTAGTATTGCTACTTAGATAGTAAGAATGGTAAAAACTCATTGGGTGCAAGCCCTGGGGATTTCGGCACAATAGTTATCACTTAGACTTGGCATCTAAGCTAAAGAAAGCTTACTCTTTGTGGTGCAACCTTGAAAGAAATCTTGAATTACTTTCCCAAGAATGGAAACAATGAATTAAACAAGTATGGAGGGGAGAAAATTGTTTCAGACTATACTTGTTAAATATCAATTTTTCTGTCAAAAAAAATTTGAGAATTTTTTCCAAAGATACAGGTCGAAAGTTTTCCCATAGAAGGCATAAATTTTAAACTTCTTACTAAATTGATAGTAGGGCCCTTAAAAAAAATCCATTTTCTTTCAGTTTCTTATGTTAATCATTACTATAACCCTGGTCTCATCATATCAATATAATTACAGTCAATCTAAAAAAGAGAGGGAACAATATAATTGTAGTCAATCTGAAACAACAAGGGAACTTGGAATGAATTTTCATTGACCGGTATATTGAGAAGAGCTGCGTATAATTTTCATTGTTCTTTATATTTATATTTATATTTTGTTTCCTATCCAAAATAAAAGGAAAATAATCTTGCAAACGGGGGGCTTGGTTCATTTATGAAAATGATGGGAGTATTAAGCCATCCATTAGGGCGGTTCCATTCTTGTTGTTGTTTGCCTCACCATGTGCTATGTGTTTCAAAGAAGGATGAGGTGAGGATGGATTAACACTCCATAAATATCACCAATAAACTAAATATATGCAACATTGGATTCCCATAGTATCTACAACACACTAAATGAAGGGATTTTCATTGTACTCGTGAACCTCCTGCAGTAATATTTTATGAACATTCAACTGTTTAGGTATTACAACTCTCTACGACATTCCTTTCTTTGCTAGTAAAGAAAATATCAAAGAAAATTGTAACTTCAACATTGGTCAACAAGATTTTTTTGTGAATATAGGGAAATGTTATATTACTCAAAATTCAATGAAATTTTATCGAGAAGTTAAGCATGAATTACACCTGGGAAACTATTGTACTATATAAACCCGCGATAATTGTAAAAAGGATATAAACATGAAAATATTTGGGGTTTTTGAGATCAGATACCTAGTCTGGAAAATTACCACTCAAGTTGTTGTTTAAATATGTTTGCAAAACAAGCAAAGCAAACCTCAACAATTTTCTTTGAAAATGAATATCAAGAGAAATAGAGAGATTTTATCTTGAGAAGAAATGCTCACAAAACTGGCAAAGAGAGAATTTATCTTTAGAAGAAATTCTTATAATATGCCCAACTTGTTTAAACTCGAATTAGGCTAAATCAAATCCAGACTGATGATTATTATCAAGTGACTGGCTAATTGCCACTAATAAATCCAAACCCTGTGGAACATATGACCACAATAAAGTATCACTAATCGCTGAAGCAAATCAAAGAAAAACTCTTCATGTCATCTTCTTCTTAATCTGAAGAGGATGACATGACATAAGCCTTCATTTCCATGAAAAAAAGACTCGTGTGCTTGACATAGGCCTTCATTTCCATGACTATTGTTGATTATGGCTTCCATGTTTCCAAATGATGGATTCCATTTTTCCAAATGCTTGCAATGCTAATAAGGCAGATGCCATAAACAGAACAAGCTTTTTCGTAGCCAGAGAAGTTGTAACCTACCCTTTTGTTTTATCTATCTCACATACCATTGCAAGTGGTGATACTAATTTTTACTCTTGTGAGAGTTACCTCCACCTGGCCTCATGCAGGGCCACATGTTTCCTAAATGGAAGTGTGGATTACTCACCATAAGCAATGTATATAATTCTTTAAATTTATATCATATCATAAACGTTAAGGAGTAATGAAATGAGCCATTTTTTAGGCTTTGTACGTGAACAACTAAGACTTGAGTTGGATTGACCATATGCCATTCTAGATTTTACTACCACTCCAAACAGAACTTGGTTCAACAAGAATCATATTTAATTGCATGGTCCAATCGGCGCCAGCTCATCCTGCCAAACTGGCAAGTTGACAACTCTCATTTTATATGGCGTCGGCGACATAATCGGTCACACATAAAACTTAAATAAAAATGTATTTACCATGTCATTAACCTGTACCGATTTATAAATAGTCATGGATGCATGTTTACTCTTGAGTATATATTTATGTATCCGAAAGTTTTATCATGTTCCCTGAATTTTTTTCAAAATAATTAGGATGTATGCTAAATCCATTTTTCCATGCCATATTTTTTAACTCCCAATCAAACCATATCCATATTTTAATTCCAACCCAAATTAGTAACTATGGCCTAAGCCACCTCTTTTATCTTTTTGTCCATGTTTAACAACTATGAAGTGCCAAAAAAAAATTGTTAATGAGAAACAAAATGATGAAAGTCAACATTAAATTCAAGAAAGCATATAGCGCTAAATTCGAATTCAATCCAAATTATATAAATTTTTTTTAAAATTAATTAAATTCAAAATTAATTTGAATGAACTTGAATTTATATGCGAAACTCAAATATAATTATTCCACCATCAATTGAATTCATCAAATTCTATATTTTAAGAATCAAAAGAAAAAAATAGGTGATTGAGACTATTGCATAAGATTACAAGATGACCTTGTACTCTAGTCAAAGAATCACATGCAATTTAGACAAATTTAAACAAATTTAATTGAATTCAAATTTGAATTTGACTAAACTTGGATGTATATGCCAAACTAGAACACAATTATTCCACCATCGTTCAAATTCATCAAATTCTATATTTAAATAATCAAATGCAACAAATGAGGTGACTAAGACTATGGCATAAGATTACAAGATGACCCTGTATTCTACTGAAAGAATCACATACCAATTTTTCCAAACTAATTTTATTTATAACATGTCAAACCACCAAAATTTCAAATTAGAGAGGTTAAGGTAGCAACAAGTTCAAGCGTGTAATGGTTCAAACGTAGTCATTACCTACTTGAATAAAAACATTTGATCATCCAGTAATCATATGGCAAGATAGAAATTCCCATTTCATATGGCGTCGACGACATAATCAAAACTTAAATAAAAACGTTTTTGTCTCCCCCAACCCCTAAGGACCCCAACCTATCCTCTATAATAAAACAAATATACCATTAAGAATGAAAATAAAAGACCCATCATATGTCATTTCACTATTGAGGAAATAAAATCAAAAATAATCTCAATGAGATAATTGTGCTAGTGTCCCATTACTTTTTTGAAAATCCACGGGTAGTGGACTAAACAATCTTCCTTCCTAGAATTTATGGAAAATTATCAAATACTTTAATAATGCATTTCCCTCTAAGCATCTCAATAGGAGACCTAGGCCTAATTGTATTAGAATAAATTAAGCATTAACCTTGTTATGTTTCCATAATCGCAAAACAAGAATCCAAGCATTTGAATTTTTGTATGCTAAGACCATCATGGACAATTATGACCGAAACTATAGTTCAGTAACAGGAGACGGAAGCCTTTGCATACAAAATTGTATGATAATAATTGAAGCCTCTTAGGTTCCCATGATCCAAAAACTAAGTATCCCCACATTCATCTTTTCATGGTTCCACATAAAAGTAGCAAACACAACCTTTTCATGTATATATGTGACAAACAATCCCAATATTTGAAATTTTGTATGTATATTGTGAGTTGATATAGATAGTATTCACAATTAGAAAGAGGCCATTGTGACATTAAATACATCATAAATTTTGCATCCATATGATCCCTTATATACTCGATGGATTCCAATTTTAATAGCAGTTGCTATTATTTGAGACACTGTGTCAAATTGTGCTATTGTCATTTGGCATACCAAACCGCTTGGAAAGCATAGATATATACATAAATGCGTTCACTATATGATGCATTATTCACACTTATTAACTAATTCATTGTAGAAATGTGAACATATCAATCTTCATTCCACTATAAATGAATAAATATGTTCATCTTTTTATATTTTTATTTCTTTTGTACTTCTTCATTAAATTCTAATCTTCAATTTTATTTTAATTTATTTCATATATATATATATATAACTTCTTGGATTTTCAAGAGTGGATTCAGTCTCTTTTGGGCAATATCTGTCTAGTCAAATTTTTTTCTAGTCCTTTGAAGTTATCATGTAAGTTGTATTAACCCAACTGGTACAAGTAACGGTGTGGGAGTTGATAAATTTTGTCTTCACAATTTGCCTGGTCTTTGCAAATATTATATACCTTTGATGTATCTTTGTAACTTTAGGGGCAATTACTAGTTATATAGTTATGTTATGAACTATAATTATAGTTATTTTTTTTCCCTTGGAAAAATCTAGGTAGATCAACCCCGAAGGGAATCTTTTAAAGCCCATTGGCCAAACTAACACTCCAAGGGCGTCGAGGAGAATTGACCCTGTGACCTCCCGATCGATGAAGTACTTAACAATGGGGAATCGACTAGATGAGCTAACCCTTAGGGCTTAACTATAATTATAGTTATGTTATATGCTATGTTTTATATATATAGAGAGAGAGAGAGAGAATTATGTTAAACAACTTTATGTTATGTTAAATAGTTATAAAACTATGTTATGTGAAGTGTTATATATAGAACTATAATATATAATTGTATGATGTTATAATATTAAAATATATATAGTTATATAATTATATTATGAATTATAGTTATAGTTATGTTACATATTATGTTTTAGTTATTTATATAGGTTATCTTAAATAATTTTATGTTAAAATTTTAAAAGAATATTTTTGGTAGTAATGATATAGGAGAAGTTTTTCCAAAACTTCTATTATATAATTACTACCACAAACATTTTCTTAATTTCAGAAATCATATATATATAAAGTTATGTTATAGCTATATTATATATAACTTTAATATATTTATGTTTTATATATAATTCCTTGTTTTATATATATAATAAAATTTAATTAAATAACAATTTTTTTGGATTTTTAATTTTATAAAAATAAATTATTTAAATAATTAATTTTTTAAAACTAATCATATTATATTTATTATTAAAAAAATATTTAAAATATAAATTAATTTAAATTTAAAATAATTAAATGAAATATTTTTTTTTTATTTCATAAATAGAAGTTCACTGTGAACAATTATATTTATCATGTATATCTCAAGCTCCTTATTTATTTATTTTTATTTTTATTTTTATTTTATTATTATTATTTTTTTTTTTTTCAGTTTTGGAATTTTTTTGGGTATATTTTCAATCAAATTTGTTCGAAATTTAAAATGAATTTTAAATAACAAAAAATCAAAATCTTTTGAAAATTTATTTCAAAAAAATTATATTGAAAAACTTTAAAACTAAAATAATTAGAAAATAAAGTTTTTAGCATTCAAAATCAGAAAAATAAATAAATGAAAATAAATATATAAAAAGTAAATAAAAAAATGCTACAATTACAATTAAGGAAAAAAAACCTAAATTATAGTTCTTTTGGTGGTTTTGAAGCGTTTTCTTGGTGGTTTTTTGTGGTTTTCTAGGTTGTTTTTTGTGGGTTCATAAGTTTTTTTTTTTTGAAGGGGTTTCTTGGTGGTCTTTTGTGGTTTTCTTGGTGGTTTTCATGGTCTTTTTATGGTATGTTTTTTTTCAAATTAATTTATTTAATTTTGCAATAGAAATTAAATAAAAAAGACAAAAGGATAAGAAACCTATCTTGGCTTGAGCCTTTGGGATGTTTTGTGGGCTTGTTGGGGAGGTTAGTTGGGTTGCTCCATGGCTGAATCGCTGGTCGGTCCCTACAAGTCTCGGTCAAGCTCCCATCTACCTCGCAGTCTGTGCAAAAATGAATTTTCTAGACCGCAACCATGTATTTTAATATGAAATCAATCAAGATCTAGCACTTTATTGATATCTAAAGCTCGATCGAGCCATAATACTCTATTGAGATCCTATTGTCGTGTTAAAAAAAAATCTCGATCAAGTGTTTGATTTTAATCCTTGATCAAACTGTTTTTTGTCATTTTTTTTAGCACTAAAGGAGGTCAATCGAGCGCTTAAAAATGGCTCAATCGAGCACTTAAAGTGGCTCGATCGAGCTCTGTTTTCTCACCTAAAAATTCCCTCCCTTGCCAAAAAGTGTAACCCAACTCCATGCTTTTATCTTGCTATCAAATGTTTTGGTAGTCCCTTTGGTAGACGTTGCCTCCCTCTAGTCCGCTACTTATTTCCCTATCCTGTCATGCCCTGTTTTGGCTATGTTCACATGCCTCAACACTTAGGGTTATTCACCCTTGATATTGCCCTCAATCGCACTGTTTTTATCAAACATATTTGAATCAAGGGATGTTATCTATAATCTCTACTCCAGAGAGGTGGTCCCTCATAAGGATGGAATTGTATTCGGTTTGGGATAGATCAACCTCATTGTAGCCAAAGGCAGAGGTCAAGGTAGAAAGTCTTTATTATCCAAAGCAAAAGAAAAATCTCCTGCAAATCTTGTTGCAGGGAGATAGTTGTCCATCAAAGGGGCCTTGAGAGGAATCCCAACCTCTGTAATGGTCTCAAAATAAAATTGTTCGCTTTCAATTACCATGGTTTATCATGTCCCCCCAAAAAACATGCACTTAAGAGAATTGTTGAAGTCCATGACCTGGATCTCATTTTTCTTCAGGAAACCCTTGGTTGTGGTAACTCTATCAAAAATATTCTTGAATCCCTCTTGGTAGGATGGATTTTCATGGCTTTGGATGCTTGTGGGTGATTTGGGGGTCTAGTTGTGGGATGGATACCAAGGCACATAAAAATGATAAACCTATGGAGTATAAATTATCATTTGGGAGTAGAGGTTTTCTCGGCAAATCCAGATCTAGCTCTTACAATGATAAATATGTACGAGAAAACCCAAAATCGCAAGGAGTTTTGGGAAAACATTTTGAACATATATATCTTCATATATAACTCCACAATCATTGACAAAGATCTGAATTTCTCCTTAGGCCCTCAGAATCTTGGGTTCCACAGGAAAGGGCAGGTCCCCTTGTTGATTTCTTTAGAAGTAAACTAGTGTTGGGTAGGGGTCTCCTAGGTCTAAGTTTTGTCTGAATCATGTAAAGACTTTGCATTTTGAGGAGTGGAGTGCGATTAGTGAAGGGTTATAAGAGTCAAAGGAGATTAGGGCAGGTCAAAGCCCCTTATTTTGTAAAGGTATGGGATTATCGAGAGGATTTTGAGCTCTGCCCATGGTTTGCGGACCATGGAATTGTAAGGGTGAAAGCATATATAAAGGGATGTTTTAGAAAGTCTAAAGGATATTGAATTAATTAAATATCTTTGAGTCTGTTTTTGAAAAATCTTTCTGTAGTCAGGCAAAGTGGAAGGCTCCTTTAGTTGTGTGCACAGAGACCTTGGTAACTTTGCAACTGAGTGCACAGGCCCTTGTAACTATGTGCACAAGGTCAGAAAGATTGTATATGGGAAGACTTGACTAATAAAGAAGAATTTTGAGAATAAATCTGTGTATTTTTGTATGTTCGCATAGCTTCTGTTTTTTAGCCTTCTTATGTTTTTTTTTTTATATATTTCTTTTGCAATTGCATCACGAAGGTTCAGATATTGTTTTATATGTTGAATAATACAAGTTAGAATAGTTTCACACAGTTTGCTAATCTGTTAAGTTGAAAACGCTTTAACATTGTAACAATAAGGTTAACGGTTCGCGAAGTTCGTATTAAGCCCTAAAACAAATAAATCCTTTACAGCCACACTTCCTAGTCCCTCTATATGGAGAAACCTAGTTCTAGCATCCCCCAATATCGCCTCAGGTGAGATTGCGGTCTAGGCAAGCAGGTCGTTGCCAAAAGGGCTGGTAGTATAGGGTTTTGTTTAGTGCAGCTAACTCTTAACTTGGGTCTAAGCCCCTGAAGCCAAAAAATGGTTCCATTGTCAGGATCGAGATCTATTTGAGGGATGTGTGATGTGGCTGCCAACCAGAGGAGAGATCCAAAATTGGGTAGATTGGAAGTTTCACAAATTTGCAAGCACAGGAAAGAAGACATCTGAACCAATCGAAAGAAAAGTGGTTATTGTGTGCATAGACTCCTACAACTGTGTGCACAAGGTCAGAAAGATTGTATCTGGGAAGACTTGACTAATAAAGAAGAATTTTGAGAATGAATCTGTGTTTATTTTTTGTTCACATAGTTTCTATGTTTTAGCATACTTATGGTTTGTTTTATATATTTGTTCTACAATTGCATCACGAAGGTTCAGATATTGTTTTATATTTTGAATAATACATGTCATAATAGTTTCACGTAGTTTGCTAATTTGTTAAGTAGAAAACTCTTTTTCATTGTAACAATAAGGTTAACAGTTCGTGAAGTTCACATTAAGCCCTAAAATAGATAAAGACTTTACAACCACACTTTCTAGTCCCTCTGGATGCAGAAACCTGGTTCTAGCATCCCCAAATATTGCCTCGAGTGAGACTGCGGTCTGCGCAAGTAGGTCGTTTCCGAAAGGGCTGGTGGTATAGGGTTTTTTTTAGCGCAGCTAACTCTTAACTTGGGTATAAGCCCCTGAAGACAACAAATGGTTCCATTGCTAGGATCAGGATCTATCTGAAGGATGTGTTATGTGGCTACCAACTAGAGGAGAGATCCAAAATTGGGTAGATCAAAAGTTTCACAAATTTGTAGCACAAGAAAGAAGAGGTCTACACCAGTCGAAAGAAAAGTGGTTACAAAGATATATCTATATAGAACAACACAAGATATTTTTCGCATCATTCGCTAATGAGATGTAGAAGTGGCTTCCAAAACTAGAGGACACAGAACCCTTTTGGAAACACAATGATCCTATTGTGTGGATCCCAGAGATGATTAAACGACTTAAGGAGTCTGAAAATAAGGTCGCAAGAGTTTTTTATTACTAGGTTGATAGTATCCTCGGAGGCTTTATTATTGAAATTGCAATTCACACAACAATATCCTACAGTGAAGCTAAGTGCATATTTTTCAAAGTTCCACGAGGTAAGTATCTAAATTCCCTAAATCTATGGATTAAGATGTTGTTATGTGAAAAGGGTGTTATGCCTATATATTGATGTTTAAAAGAGGCCAGACTAGATCTATGTGAAGCGGAAAAAGATTCAGAGACGATCGTGACAAATATATTGAGGGTGAGTACAGTCCGTTATTGGGTGAATCGGACAGCAAGAAGAGAGGAGCAAGCCTAGTACATCTAGAGATGCGGTACAGTCATAAACTCAAGGCACTTCAAGGATTCTCTACCCATCCACTCCACCTCCACCTTATATACCTCCACCTCCACTATTTGACATGGCTAACACAATGAAGATGCCTATCTTTAAGGGTTAGGGATCAATGAATCCTGATCAATTTTGGTTTGTCACAGAAGCTGTGTGGATAGAGTAGCAGATCAATGATGACAATATGAAGAAAGTGTAGATTGTCACAATACTGCAGGACATAGCCCTATCATAGTATATCAAGTACAGTACATAGAGTCTAGTTGCTTCACTAGTTGTGACAAAGAACACACTAAACACACAGTTTAAGAAGCCCAAGTCACAGTCACAGTGTATTATAGAAATAAAAGAGACTAAGAAATTCATCAATGAGGCTGCATGGGATGTAGATTAGAGGTTAAAATTTTTGATGGGACAAGCCAACTTCCAGATCTCTAATGAATTGCACAAAGAGTGGTATATAGTTGCGTTATTTTCACACCTCAGCTTACCACTATCACAACAAAAGATTGGAACTTAGGCAGAACCATTAGAAATCACAATGAAATTAGAAGCTTCTTTAGTACAACCTACTCACATAGGATTTCAACAAATATATTCCTAGTTAGCAATTTTGCATATGGAACTACAAGATCTGAAGAAAGGAAAGGACGTTCAGTTTTAGATTTACTCAAAAGTATGGTGCCTAAAGTGTAAAAAGGAAGGTAACTATAAGGACCATTGTCATGTCTATCTTGATTATTTGGCTGGAGGAGGTCCTAATCCTTTGAGGCCAGAGCCTAGTGTTGGACCAATTACCGGACCAAGTGTGTGGTGTAGTATTTTCCAAGTTGCAGGCCAACACCCAAATGATCACTACTATTTTCTATAGAAATAGGTGAACTCACTGCAACAATTATTTTGTAAGTTCTGCTGATCAGTAGGGTATGATGAGAGTCATTTTCGCAGTTATGACTTGATGATAGATCAAACCCTGACATATAGGATGCAAGCTAAAGGTCGCATGCACGAAGATAATGGTTCACCTGTAGTTCACATAGGATTTCAAGGTTGAGGACATGGCCGAGGAGGAGGCACTAGGTGAGGACAAGGTCAAATCGTATGCTATAATTGTGGTGAAGCTGGACATTATGCGTGAGATTGTAAAAATCCTACTCACCCCTCATGTTAGTATTGTAGACAATTTGACCATGTGATAAAAGATTACCCTATGTTAAAGGCTAATATGCAGGAAAAGAAAAACCAAAAGCCTGCGTAGAATATCCAAATGATGCGATCCGAACTGCACGAGGATGATCCAAGCATTAATATAGTGACACAAAGTGGTGCAGATACTAGAGAAGATAAGGCAAAAGGTAAAAAACTTGTGGCGTATACATGGGTTAGGAAGATAGGAGAAAAGAATATTGGGTTCAATCCGCAAAAGGAAAAGGAAACTTTCTTGGAAGAAAAGAAGAGTTTCATGGACATAAAAGCTTCGACATCAAAAACGCGGACGCAACTAGTACCAAAGAAGAACGCTCCTGAAGTAGGTACTGCGACGAAGAACCTAGATTTGACTGTTCTAAAGTCCTTTATGCAGATGTGTATGAAGTTGTTAAGGGACCAGAAAGCAGTGGAAGGATTGCATGAATTGATCGACAACTATGCCAGTAAAGAGAAGCCACAACCTGAAATACATGCAGTAACTAAGGTCAACAAGAATAAGAAAAGGATCAGTCGGGAAATGTGATTAACTGCACAGATTGGCGAATTTGAAATGGATCATGTAATTTTGGACTTGGAAGCAACTGTGAATGTCTTACCGAAGCATACTTGGGAGCGGATGGGGCAACCAAAGTTGCAATGGTCACAAATTCAGTTGTGCATGTTGAATCAAGAGAAGGTTATCCCAATGGGTCAGTTGCAAGGCGTTATGGTGGATATTGAAGGAGCAAGCATGACGGCGAACTTCGAAGTCATCGAGATAGTAGATGATAGTAACCTGTATCTAGTGTTGCTTAGAATCAATTGGGATTTTGATATGGACACCATAATCAATCTAAAAAGGAGGAGTATGGTATTTGAAAAGAACGATACCAGGGTTATTGCTCCCTTAGATCCCTCTAAAGAAGCGTGATATACAGAACCTTTTCGAGAAGAATACAGTGATGATGATATTGACCACATATATAAGTTAACTATGTGCAACGAGGATTGGATCAACCCCATCGCATATGAACAGATAAGCTGGGAGAAGGATAGTTCATGTCATTCAGACTCAGATGAAGAATTGGAGAACTGGCAGAATCGATTGCACAAAATTTCTATTATGCATTGTAATAGAATGACAAAATATCTTTGCTGCATATATACTGAGGTACATAACTTACCATATTATGATGGGATAGGTGATGTCAGCATATTTCTGCATAAATTTGAAAGGGATGTACCATAAGAACATAAATTTAAGGCCTTGGATTTGGCTTTGAGGGCTACACTGGCACGCTAGTGGGGTACACATAAGGATAATATAGGAGATTGGCAGGAGTATTGGAGATTGATGAGGCTCAAGTTTGGTCCTACAAACATAAGAATCACATAGAAGTACAATGGAAAAGATGATCCTCGATATCATTTGTCTCGTTGGACTAAGGCATGGGTCAAAGAACCTTGACCAGAATGGTTACATGTATTTGTTCACACTTTAGATGTGATACCAATGAATTGGTATCTTGAAATGGAGTTGCGCCATGGTACCGTTGATTGGAATGATATGAAGGAAAGTTTTATATTGACCTTTATTTTTTAGAATGGTTTTCAGTGTATAGATGATGCCCTTCAAGAAATCAGAGCAGCAATTTTCCAAACACCTAGGGAGCTAATGACTTGGGTACAACCTTAGTAGAATGCATAGTTGTAACATGCACTAGAATGCTATAATGTGATTGTTGAGGATGACAAGGAAGATCTACACAACGCTAATATTCCTGAGTCAAAAGGACAACACGAAGGGACAGGACCAAATGTTAAAATACCTTATGTAACACAACCTGTTAAGATGAGGAAGGTCAACATAGGCTTGGAGGCGGAGCCCAAGTTCACGTGCATAGGAGATTACTGGGATGAAGATACAGTAGGAAAGGTCTTCGTGTTACTGCATGAGTACCAAGAGTTATTCCCAACAAAGTTCACGGAGTTAAAATGCATTGTGGGAAACCTTGGCGTGATGAAATCACTTTGAAGCTAGATGTTAAGCCTGTAAAATACAACCATATAGGATCAACACAAAGTACAAGGAGAAGGTAAAGAAGTAACTTGAGAAGATGGTTGCAGCTAGCATAATCGAACCTATGAAATAATCTTACTCGGTGAGTCCAATGGTAGTACAAGAGAAAAATATGAAGGGATAAATAAATATTTTTGTTGACTTAAGGAAGTTGAATGACACATGCGTACATGACCCGCTCCCATCACCATTCACAGATGAAGTTTAGGAATATGTAGGAGGACAGGAGGCCTACTCCTTTACAAATGGGTTTTCTAGGTACCATCAGATTAAGATAGTGCCAAAAGATAGGAGTAAGACCACCTTTGCTACTGAATGGGGATCCTTTTAATATACAGTCATGAAGTTTGGGTTGAAGAATGCACTGGCGATATTTTCTAGAGTTGTCATCGCAACATTTAAAAAATTCATTCACAAGTTTCTAGAGGTGTACTTTGATGACTGGATAGCCTTTGGGTTATTGAAAAAGCATGTCTCAAGCATGCACTTGATGTTGGATATCTATAGGAAGTATCAAATCTCATTAAACTTGAAGAAGTGCATTTTTTTGTAACTTATGGAATTTTACTGGGACATGTTGTCTATCAATGAGGGCTTATGGCAGATCCTGCAAAAATCATTGTTATTATTAATTTGGATCCACTGAAGAATGTGAAGCAGCTATGCATAATTCTTAGACACTCTAGATATTATCATAAATTCATTAAGGCATACATGCAAATCACTTCGTCGATGGAGAGATTACTAAAGAAAGATGTCACCTTCTATTGGGATGATGAGTGCTAGAAGAGTATTGATGTCTTAAAAGAGAAAATGGTAATTGTACCGATCCTGGTGTTTTCGGATTGGAAGAAGGAGTTCCACGCTCATGTGGATGCATCTTATATAGCTTTCGGAGCTGTCTTAGTGTAGCTAGGGGAGGGGGTTATTGATCACTCCATTTCTAGTCGCAAACTATCTAAGGCAGAGGGGAATTATTCCATGATGGAATGAGAAGGCTTGGCTATGGTGTACACACTGTAGAAGTTTAGGCACTACTTGTTGGGTGCACACTTCAAAATGTTCACGGACCATTCCGCGATGGAATACTTGGTGAACAAGCCAGTGTCGGGGGGCGGGTGGGGCGATTTGCAGATGGATATTACTGTTTCAAGAATATAATTTTCAAGTAATCATGAAGCCAAGATGATTGAAAGTTGGGCCAGATCATCTGTCTCGAATTGAAAATGGTGAAGAACTGACAAACATTGAAGAAGGATTTCCTGATGCACAATTCTTTGCAGTAAAGGTTGCTAATAAACATTTTGCAGATATTATTTACTTTTTGATTAACAAACTAGCCCCTGCGGAGTATACAATGCAACAGAAGAAGGAATTAGTATTTAGAGTGGCGATTTTTTCTCTGATTGTTGGGAATTTGTATAAAATGGGCCCTCATGAAATATTACATAGATATGTCCCTGAGCATGAAATACACAGTATTTTGCTCGAAGTGCATGGTGGTGTCGCAGGAGGGCACTATGTGGGTAAAGCAGTTGTGTAGAAAATTTTTGAGGGTCGACCTATGGTGGCCCACAGTGCACAAGGATTCTAAGGAATATTGTAGTACTTGCAACGTTTTCCCAAGACTGGAATACCATCGCGAAGAGATGAATTGGTGTTGAATCCACAAGTTAATTTTCAGGATTTTGATAAGTGGGTGATTTTTTTTGTGGGGTTGATCAATCCACCAAGCAAGAAGACTGGTGTGTGCTACATTATTACCGCAACGGATTATTTGACCAAGTGGGTTGAGGAACAATTGGTAAAGGACTACAATGCTAACACTACCACACACTTCATATTTGAGTATATATTTTCAAGTTTTGAGTGCCCGAAGATCTTAATAAGCGACAGAGGAACGCACTTCCTCGACAACAAAATTGAAACATTAACAGAAGAGTTTTAGGTACATCACCAAAAGAGCACACCTTATCATCCTCAGGCGAATGTCATGGTTGAGGATTTTAATAAAATTTTGGAGAACGCTCTAACGAAGGTGTGCAACATCAACAGGAATGATTGGGATGTGTGCATACCTGCAATATTATGGGCATATAGGACTACTTGTAAGAAGCTGACAGGGCAGACTCCATTTAAACTAGTTTATGGACAAGAAGTTATTATGTCGATGGAATATATAGTACCTAGTATTAGAATCGAAGCAATCACGAATATGACAGACATCGATATTATGGAAGAAATATTGTAACAACTACTCACGCTAGAAGAAGATCACTTCCTTGAAGGATTTCACTAGCAAGTACAGAAAGCTCGAGAAAAGGCCTCGCATGATCGACATATTAAGCAGTGAACTTTTAAGCATTGAGACTTAGTTTTGTTGTACAATAGTAAGTTCGCGCAGTTCCGTGGTAAGTTCAAGATGCATTGTCTAGGACCGTACGTTATCAAGGATATCTCAATTGGTGGTGTAGTTCATCTTGCAAAGCTGAATGGAGAATTATTTGTTAAGCGAGTAAATGGGAGTAGGTTGAAACTCTATAGGGACGAATTTGTCTCTAAGATTGCACGATGACTATATGAATGGAGGATAGTCTTAGTGCTACAGGCAGTTGGAAGGAAGCATGGAACTATAAAGTACTCTGCCAATGAAGGACCTTATCGAAGAAGGAGGGTTGCATGACATTCAGGAGGATGGCGCAAGCAGAGAAAGCTGCGATGAAGAATTGGTAACTGCGTTGTAGGGAGGGGCCCGACGTGGTTCGTTCAGAATATGACCATTAGGGATGATTTGAAAGGGAAATTGTCATTAAAAGGAGTAGGGAAATGCATTTAAGGGGCATATCTAGGAAAATCTTCTGCCAAATCTGCATTTATGAGGAAGATCTGTAGGGAATTGAGTGGTTTGAATTTGAAAAATGCTATAAATATGGCACCTTGCTCCACATTTGGACACTTTTTTTTTGAGAAGTCGTTGTATGATTTTGTGCCTATGTGTGAGCCTAGCATTCTGCTACATGTCTAATTAGAGTTGGAAGAAGCTTGAGGAGGATTTTTTGAGTCAAGGGCTAGAATCCATTATGACTACCACACAGCCAGCACACACTACTGCGCCTAGATTGCTAAGAACTAAGCCTACCACCACAGCATCAGTGACCAGTGAGTAGAAGAAGCCCCAAAGGATCCTATTTAGAAAATCACCGAGGAAAATCCCCACAAAACTATGGGGTAAGGAGAAAATGGATCCACATAAACAACCAATGGAGCCCCAAGATCTAGATTAGGAGGAATTAGCCAGCGGATTTGAGGATATCAGCACAGACGAGGTGGAACCAATCTCCAGGTTGCCACCCTATATGTTGTCGAGGAAACCAACTGCGAAGGTGACGAAGGGCCCAAATTCTATCGAATACAAGGTATTTACACCCCTGTTACCAGAGGAAGTGCCAATTGAGGGAAATTTATTGGCCAAGGTGCCACACTTATGCATGGAGGACGGGGATTTGAATGATTGCAACAAGTATCCCTAATTCGAGCCCAACAAGTACCTCCAATCTGTTTATTACGAAGAAATTGGAGTAACAAGGGTTGAACCAATGAAGTGGGTAGCCAGGATTTAGTATGTTGGGCTGTTGAATATGCTTTATGTTCCACATTTTGGGTGCAACAACATAAACACAATATGTGTGCGCCAACTACTGGAATTGGTACATGATGGTAATATGTTGCTCAGACCGCAAATCTCGATTGATGGTATGTTAATCTGAAGGATTAGTGCACTGCCTCATTAAGGAGCGAACCCCAATGATGCATTTGTTCAGAAATCTCAGGAGAAAAAGTTGGTCGATCAAATGAAGAATGACTATGGTATCGTCAAGAAGTCCTAGGGCTATGCTATTAGTACTATTAATTATGAGGCTGTACATTTTTCCACATACATTTTGGCTAGTAAGATCATGTGGAAGTGTCAGGAAGATGAGGTGCCAGCCCCAGTTTTATCCTTGGATACGCAGTGTAGCAAGGATGTCCAATTTAATTGGGTGGGTATCTCTATTAGGAGTTTTTGGATGATTTCCGTGAAGCACAGGAAGAAGGGAATCCATTCCACTACGCATGGCTATTACTCTTAATCGCATTGGTAGCATGGCGAAAACTGGAGGATTCACAGTTCCCTAATGTGGAACCTGATGTGTGTGAGGCTGCGAAGTTTGCCTCGTTGTGGGAATCTAAGGAATCGACCTGGTTTATGGAGAACAAAATATTATGTGTTCTCTTTGAGATGGACCCACGCACAGTCATCAATCAAAGTCCGCAGTTGTCACCTGCATTATTTCAACATTATAGCGACATTGCTAATTTTAAAGCGAACTTTCACAGTGTCTTTATCCACGCCAAGAAATATTTGGAGAAGGTATGGCATGAGCTACCATACTCAGTGTCTGAAGATAACATATTAATGGTCATCAGTAAGTGGTCAAGTAATTGGCTTACCCCAACAACTATAAAGATGACAAAGAAGGTTGGCACAAGTAAGACCCCTTCAGGTACATAGGTTGAAAAATCAACGGCCAAGCAGGATACCGAGAAAGTGCCTCCGATAGTCACCATTGACCTCGAGAAAAAGACTATCAAGACCGTCGCAGAACAGGAGACTGATGAAGGGGAGAAGGGTGATGGAGACCCTGTTGTGGACACAAAGGATGTTGATTCCCTCTTTATCATAGATAAGGGGAAGAAGCAGAGTGTTAGTGGTGCACGGAAGAAGCAAAAGTCAGATAAATCCACCAGTGTAGAACCTTTGGTTCTCACTGAGGGGGACTTTGATGAAATTGGAAACACCATCTACGCTGCGATGGAGGAGATGTGGGGGAATATTGAGGATCAATAATGGGCAGTATTGACAAAGTTCCAGCAGGGCCTTAAAGAATTGTAGGTTTAGACGAGTGTGATTCAAGCGAGCGTGGTTTAGGTGAGCGTGAATCAAGCGAGTGTGGTACCTTCCACATCATATCTTACCGCAGACATACGAGCAGTCCATTTTCCAAAAGGATCACTACACATCGATGCTTCAAAGGAAAGGGGGAGTGCACAAAAACTGAAGAATCTCAGCCTCAATCTTGTGATGCTCCCCATTTAGATGTTGCACGAGATTCATCAGTGCGTCACAAATGAGCTCAAGATCTGGAAGCAGTGAGCTTTGTTGGTCATCAGCTAAGTCAAAATCAAAAACCAGCAAATGTTCAAGGAAAAGCATAAAGCAATGCAGTATTGAAAACAGGTAGTTGCAGGTAGCCAGCAGCTGGAAGAGGCCATAACAAAAGCATGCAGTGAGCTTCCAAAGCTCCAGATCCCAGCCGAGGCAACTTTAGTAGAAAAAATTCAGAAACTAGCAGCAGCAGTTAGAGAATCGAAGGAAGAGGTGGGAAAGGTTTCATTTGAACTACAGATGCAGATTATAGAACTTCAGATGAAGTTGCAGCCTACAATGCCACCGAAAGTTCACGAGCAGTGCGAAGCTGCCACCAAAATTATTAAGGTTAAAATACAGATTGTAGTCAAATTTTTGAAGATACAATGGAAGTGTGGGCCTCGCTACAGGAGGACCCACATGAGCAAAAGATCGAATTAGATATTAGAGATACGAAATTGCAGTTCAATTTAAATACATGTCGCGGACCTTAGCACCTGTGCAAAGGTTCGCTCGTCTCTAGGAAGGAACACTTCTGCAGGGACAGATTGATGAGGTGCAGAGAAAGGTATAGATCATCTCGACACAGACACAGCCTTGGCAAGATGAAGCCCACCATATCTCACAGGAATAAAGGGAAAATTGAATAGCATGCACCAAACACAACGGACAATCGGCCTTGCAACAAAAAGTTCAACTACATAGAAGCTCATGGACGAAGTTTGACAGGCCGCAGAGCAATGCACAGAAATGCTCCATCAATCGATGATTGCATTTAGAGGCCTAAAAGCAAAGATCGAGGGCATACCAGCTGAGTGAATCGAGGATGAATCACGTCTTTGTGTTGAGGGCTTGTTGGGTAGGGGTCTCCTAGGTCTAAGTTTTGTCTAAGTCATGTAAAGACTCTGTATTTTGAGGAGCGGAGCACAATTAGCGAAGGGTTATAAGAGTCAAAGGGGCTTTAGGGCAGGTCAAATCCCCTTCTTTTGTAAAGGGATGGGATTATCTAGAAGATTTTGAGCTCCGCCCATGGTTTGTGGACCATGGTATTGTAAGGGTAAAAGCATCTATAAAGGGACGTTTTAGTAAGTCTAAGGGATATTGAATTGATGAAATATCTTTGATTCTATTTTTGTAAAGACTTTGTATTTTGAGGAGTGTAGCACAATTAGCGCAGGGTTATAAGAGTCAAAGGGGCTTTAGGGCAGGTCAAATCCCCTTCTTTTGTAAAGGGATGGGATTATCTAGAGGATTTTGAGCTCCACCCATGGTTTGTGGACCATGGTATTGTAAGGGCAAAATCATATATAAAGGGATTTTTTAGCAAGTCTAAGGGATATTGAATTGATGAAATATCTTTGATTCTATTTTTGTAAAGACTCTCTATTTTGAGGAGCGGAGTGCAATTAGTGCATGGTTATAAGAGTCAAAGGGGCTTTAGGGCAGGTCAAATCCCCTTCTTTTGTAAATGGATGGGATTATCTAGAGGATTTTGAGCTCTGTCCATGGTTTGTGGACCATTGTATTGTAAGGGTAAAAGAATATATAAAGGGATGTTTTAGCAAGTCTAAGGGATATTGAATTAATGAAATATCTTTTTTTTCTATTTTTGTAAAATCTTTCTGTAGTCAATGAAAGGGGAAGGCTCTTGTATTTTTGTGCACAAATACCTTGGTAATTCTGCGGCCGAGTGCATAGGACCCTGCAACTGTGTGCGCATGGTTAGAAAGATTGTATCTGGGAAGACTTGACTAATATAGAAGAATTTTGAGAATAAATCTGTGTATTTATGTATATTCACATAGTTTCTATGTTTTAGCCTACTTATGGTTCGTTTTATATACTTCTTCTACAATTACATCGCGAAGGTTCAGATATTGTTTTATATGTTGAATAATACATGTTAGAATAGTTTCATGTAGTTTGCTAATATGTTAAGTAGAAAATGATTTATGATTGTAACAATAAGGTTAATGGTTCTCAAAGGTCGAATTAAGCCGTAAAATGGATAAAGACTTTACAACCACACTGCCTAGTCCCTATGGATGCAGAAACCTCATTCTAGTATCCCCTAATATCGCCTCAAGTGAGACTTCAGTCTGCGCAAGTAGGTCGTTGCCGAAAGGGCCGGTGGTATAAGGTTTTGTTGGTTAGCGTAGCTAACTCTAGACATGGGCCTAAGCCCCTGAAGCTAATAATTGGGTTTGAGTAAACTGGTGGATGTGGAACTGGTAAACATCACCCCTAAATGGTAGGATCGTAGAATATGTGAAGACAAAGTAGACAACATAATTGAATGTTTCCTTCTCTTTAAATCCTTGGTGGATCTATCCCCTTGATAAAACAGTGAATAGGTAATGGGGTAATTTTGGATAACTCTCCCATTCTTCAAGAAATTAATGGGTTTTCTAAGAAGCCAAATAGCCCATTCAAAATGAACTCTTTGTGGCTAAAATATAAGGAGTTCTTATCCCTCATTAAATCCCACGAGTAGCCTCCTAATATCCAGTCAGAGACCTTGACTGTAACCCAATTTGAATAAAATATTATACTTATCAAACAAAAGATGAAATAATGGGAAAAGAGAGAGAAATTAGCTGCTGACTAGGAGTTGGAGATGATTGAAGGATAGATCTAGAATATTGCAAACATATATGAGGAGGGATTTAGATATCAAGGCTCCAAAGAGATTCTCATCAACTTGGAAAAGAGGAAAAATGAAATACTTATAACACAGGAGGAAGAATGGTTCCCAAAAAGTAGGGTCATCTAGTTGAAAAGTGGTTATGAAATTATTAAATTCTTTCTGGCCTATGCAAAAGGAATAAAAATGGCTAATACCATATGGAGTCTTCAAGATGTTTATGGCAAGGAGGTTTCTTCCTTTGAAGGTGTGGCTAGCAAGGGGAAGAACTAATCTGAGCACCTTTATCAAGATCCAGCGGAAGCTTCAATCACAGAAGTAATATTGATAACACAAGTCTTCCCTAGAATGATCAGGGAAGAGGAAACTAGGGATATTATGGAGGAGGTATCAGAGGAGGAGCTCAAATCAGTGATGCATATTTTTCGAAAGGACAAGAGCCCTAGGCTTGATGGGTGGGCTATATGATTTTTTCTGGGAAGTTATGAAATTTTAGGCTCTAGTCTTTTGGTTGTGGTTGAAGAGTCCAAAAGGGAAGAAAGAGTGCAATCAAGCTTCATTGCCCTCATCCCCAAAGGGGATAACCCCCAATCCCTTTCCGATTTCAATATGATATCCTTCTACAATTTCATTTATAATATAATCACAAAAATCATTTCGTCCAAACTCAAGCCTATCCTCTCTAGATCTATACCCCTAGAACAAATTTACTCTATGGAGGAGAGGCAAATTCATGAATCTATCAAAGTTTCAGACAATATCCTTCATTGTTATTATAAATGGATCATCATCCCTCTATTTCCATGCCCAAAGAGGGTTGTGGCGGGGTTGCTCCCTCTCTCCCTTATTGTTCTTATTGGTGACAGAAGGATTGAGTTTCCTTATATCAAAGGAAAAACAATGAGGGGATTTCCATGGATCTCTCATTATCTAGACTTTGGAAGTCATGTATCTAATTTTTTTGGATGACATATTTATATTTTGCAATGGGGAGTTAAGGGAGATCAACTATATTTCTATTATTCTATCTCTCTATGTGAAAGCTACCAGGATGATGATAAATTCTTAGAAATCAACTATATTATATCATAACCTCAACGAGGCAGAAACCCATCATCTGTTACAAATTATTCCATATGCTTCTACGCCATTGGAGGAAGGGATGAAGTGTCTCAGTATTCATCTTAAACCAAATGATCACAACAAAGAATATTGGAAGTGGCCCATTGCAAAGGTGAAAAAACATATAAAAATCTAAAGTTTTATATGGTTCTCTAGGGCGAGACATTTTTTTTTATCAAATATGTGTTAGAATCCATTCCTTTCTATTGATAATATCTAGCTTGGATTCCAATAGGTGTATTAGAAAAATTGAGAATAATCAACTATAACTTTATTTGTGTAGGAAAGGAGGACTCGGGGATGCTTTCTTGGGTCAAGTGGAATCAGATTCCCATGTCAAATTTATTTGGTGGATGGGGCATGAAACATAGTCTAATATTTTAAAAATCCTTGCCTTCCAAATCTGGATGGTTGTTGATCTCTTCATATATCCTATGGACATTGGTGGTTACTCAAAAATATATTTCCCCTGGATCTCTAGAAGACTAGATAAAAAGGGTTGATAAAGCCATAAAAGACATTGATAATATGGAGGGTGGTGTTCAATTATTTTGATTCCAGTGGCATTAGGCTAGCTTGGAAAGTTGGAAGGGGAAACAGAGTAAGATTGTGTCTTAATCCTTGGTCTAGTTGTGGTCAAAATCATTTGATTCCACCGTCTATTATCAAACTGCTAAGAGATAGAGGCTATACAATGTTGTCACATAACACCAATTTGGCAACCTCATCAATTTGGAGTTAAGGTTGGTTATCAGCAAAGGAGGTGGGCATATAGGAGTATTATTAGGCTCATGGTAGGTCTACTTGCAAGCACTCTTATATGGTCAATAATATTGATAGACAAGGGTATGAGCTCATTTGGAGCATCTCCCTCAATGGTTCTTACACCCATAAGCTAAGATATCTCTCTCTTATGACTGGCAAAGCAATAGAAGACCAAATTTGGTGGTGGAAAGTGGTATAGCTTGCAAAATACCCTACAAAAGAAAAATTATTTATGCGGCGTCTAATGGTGAAGAAAGTGCCAACCTCAGATGTTCTACAAAAATGGTTTATGAATGGCCTAAGCTAGTGTCCTTTATTTAAAAATAGTGAGGAAAATGTAATTCACCTATTCATCTCGTGCCCCATCTATCAGCAAGTGTGGACAACTTGTAGGAGTTCCCTTGGTCACATAGTTTATTGGGAAGGTTTGGATTTGGAAGAATTTTGAAAGGCATGGCGCTCAAATCTTGGAAACAATGCTATCAAATCCCTCCCGTTAATTATTTGTTGGGGGATATGGTTGGCGAGAAATAGAGCCATATTTCAAGAAAATCCAATGAATCTTATCATAATAGCTCAAAATTTCTTGCCATATTAAGAAAATTTCTCGAGGAAAAGGACCTTGCCCCTCCCAAATTGCTTCAGACTAAAACTGATAGAAAAATATCAGTCCTGGGCCTATTTCAATGGAGCCTCAATAAATGTGGGACAACAAAGTGGAGATGGTTTTGTACTTTTTCTCTCTAATGCTCATTTCTATCAGGAAAATTTTTCCTTAGTTAGAGGGATAAACAACCAAGAAAACTCTTAGCATGAAAAAACTTAATTGTGTTTTCTTTAGATAAGGGATGCACTCAACTGCAAGGTTTGGGGACTCCACGCTTACTGTAAACTGGTTGAATAAAAGTAAAGCTTGCAAAAATACCATTCTTATGCCTCTTCTAGAGGAAATCATGCAGCTCATTGACTTTTTCTCTCTTTTTACATGTAACCATATCTATAGGGAAAGGAATAGGACTACGGACAACCCCTAAAAAGGACTCAACATGGAGCAAGGCTTGTGGGGTAATGTAGAACAAAGATATGCTCAAGTATATGAGTTTTATAACAAACCATACAAGGACTTTCTGTAGGGACCATCAAAAAATTAATTTCTAGATAATTTCACACAATATATGTTTTGCTTGTACTTTTTTCTACTTATCAGTTTCTACAAATGGCACACTTTATGCCCTTTATTATACAGGGTAAGGTAGTATTTGGGATGCCTATAAGGGTTGTTTTATAATTTTTGTTTTTTGTATGGTTCTCAGCACATGAATGTTGTCCATAATGCAAAAAGGTACTTAGTCATAGGAGCTCTATCCATACATGAGCTCTCTTAGTAGTATTTTTTTATCTTCTCTAATACACGAATACAAATAGGATGTATATCTAAAGAATGAAATTTTCAATATTTCTATGAATGAAATTATGGCTTTTTTCCTATGAAAAGAAAAATTAAATGAAACAAAAGAAGCTTCTATTTCTTCCATTCACATAAAAATTTAGCAAGGATGCAAGAAATAAATTCATTAAAGGAAGAAAATCGCCCTATATCCCACTTTTATTTAAAAAACCTTTTCTATAACATCCCATGTATGTAAACCTAGATGTGAAATTAGAGACATGTGTCATTGTGTGTGTGAAAATAAATTGATGACCATTTGAAGGGAGAGACACATAGATGAAAATATATAAGGGGAAGATAACTGTGTTCCTATTATGGTACATATGGTGTGTTTGTTGGTTTTTATAGCATGCCAAGAATAGGCCCATACGACCACAATGAATTTCCTTAATTTCAACATGACTAGTGACCAACCAGCATTGTCTTGAATTGAAGAAGACCAAATGTTACATCCTGGGAGGGGGGAAATTTCCATCCATATTTCCTCCTTGGGGATCAAGAAAGTGGGATGGTTTCCTTGGGAAGAAAAAAAAATACAAGAGAAGCTTAGTGAGGATGATGGTCTATAAAGAATGGGAGCAGTCGCAAAACAAAGTGCATGTGAGGGAGGTCTTGCAGAGAGAAATGTGTTTCCAAAGCTATCTTGAACAATTGATCTTGATTGGAATTTATGAGAGCCATTGATATTAGGCATGGGGTGTTATTTCTTGTATATCATTTATTGAGGCCACTAGATGGTGAGCCTAAGCTTGAATGTTCATAGGGAATATAAAGATGCTTGAACTACTTAGTGCTTGTTGTTGGTTGATGAAACATTTGACATGGATATCTAATCATTGTGAAACCACTTGTTCAATGGATTGCAAACCCTTGCAGTGCTTGTTGAGAGAGATATAAAACCACCTTTCTTAGAAACTGTAAATATAGTAGGATCTGCCTCTTGGGGTTGAGAAATCGCCATTTGAATCTTTGGTGAATTCCTTTGTTTTTTAATCAAGGAGTGAGTCAACCATTGTGGTTCTTACTTTTGGTAATCATATGTTAAACCACCAGGATTATGGACTCCTTCTCCTAGGTATGTGATTAAACCTTTATGTGAAATTCCCTAAACAAGGATCCCCTCATAGTTTAGATTTGGCTTGGGGGTGGTCAACTATAAGAACATTGAAATGAAACTTACCATGTTTGGGTGGAGAGTTGAAATACCTCCTTTAGTTTCCAACCATCTTTAAACACGCAAATAAGTGTAAACTACTTATGTATATTATCTTATGGGTTGTGTTTATTCTTATTATAAGTGGATGATGCAATATTTTATGCGTTTATAAATGTAAATGATACATGAGAAATTAGGCTTACTATTTTGCTCATGATTGGAGTAATATATTATGTATTCAAGAATCTGATGTCTACTTGGACTGTGTTGTCCATGGTTATATTCATGTTGAATGTGATGTTATGTGTTTATGAATACTTAGGCATACTCTATAATCTTGTGAAAGAATATATATATATATATATATATATATATATATATATATATATATATATATATATAGATGTATATATTAATATATATATATATATATATATATATATATATATATATATATATATATACATATATATGTATGTATATATATATATATATATACATATATACATATATATATATATATATATATACACACACACACACATATATATATATACATATATATATATATACATATATATATATATATACATACATATATATATATATATATATATATATATATATATATATATATATATATATATATATATATATATATATACATATATACATGTATATATACATATATATATATATATATATATATATATATATATATATATATATATATATATATATATATATATATATATATATATATTTCAAAACTGGTGAGTCTATCTAAACCGAATGTTTTTATTTTCAAGCCTTGTGTCCATAACTCCCATAAGTCGATTGTATGGACTACCCCACTATCAAACATATTCACAAGGAGTGATTTAGTTGTCTAGTAATTAGGCCCTCGGTTGTTATATGCCTTAGGACTTCAAGTTTCCAGTGGAAGCAAGGTGCTCATATTACCATTCACAAACATTACCTTGTATCTATCTTCTCTATTATATGTGTATGTCATCAAATCCAGTAGGTGGAAAATTTTAGACTCATTTTATGTGGGTGTGATTCCTAGTGACACAGTTTGAGGGTAACCATGAGGACGAAGCCTACCTTACCTCCCACCACTCACCACCTGTTGTTGAGGTTTGGGCATGGCATATCCTATATGAATGTGTTGGTATGGGGTTAAAATATGCTATCAGAGTTGCAAAGTGGAACCATAAGGCCTCCATACTTCTCACCGCCTGATATTTTACTTAGATTGAACACCGTAGATGGTGATACCACTGAGCATGACGTTTATTTGACCTAAATAGGCTCACACGCACATACAGGAATAGTTTGATAATTTAATTTGTGTATACACTTACATTTGATAAAACTGATGGCTTGACCGATTGTTGATATGTTGTTTTCTTTATAGCTTGCACACTAAAATGGGATTTTATTTTCTTAGTTAGTTTCATATCAACATGCTTATTGCAATTATACCAAAGTGATTAGTAGATTTAGTTATTATGTGTTTTATTTAACTAACCATCATGTATGTCAAATAGTAAAGAGAGGGAGGGAGGGAAATAAGAAGATACAAAATTATAGCAATAAATAAAGGAAGGAGCAACAGAATGGTAGAATACAACACACCTAAATCCTATCATCTTCAGGAAGAGGATTAGGTGAGAAAAATATAAAAGGATTCCCATGATTTAAAGGAAACCCTCAAGAGTTTGAGAGTTGAGTTGAGAAGTTACATGGAAAACAATGAGGGGATTGTTAGGGAGAAATAAAGACAAGCAAAGGTGAATGCAGTGATCTTATAGATCTTTTCAGATATGCAAAGTAAAAAGTAGCATGATCTTGGTTCCTTCTATCTAGGAAGGCATAAATCCAAGAAAATTCCTTTCTAAATTTGGAAGCAAGGAGTAGAACCCATTAAAGTAGAAGGAAGTAAGCCAAGGAGGAGGCACGAGCAAGCCAATGAAGACATAGTGAGGGGAGAAACCCCACTCAACACCCTGGAAAGAGAATCAAGAAGACAAAATCAGTTGTATAGTGTTGCAACTAGAAGACATCATCCTCAAAGTAGAAGTGAGGGGCACATAATTCCAAATGATTTAAAGAAATACAAAACCACTACCTTTGATGGAAAAAATAAGAAGGTTAAAGAATCAAAAGCATTATTGTTAGGTCTAAATAAATACTTTAAAGTCCATGAATACTTCGATAAAATGAAAGATAGAGTATCCATTTTCAATCTAAAGGGAAAGGTTGATATATGGTGGGAGTATTTGAGGAATGTCAAAGACATCAAAGATAAATAACTATCATGGAGAAGACTTCAAAAAACATTCCATGAGAAGTATCTATCCAAGAGATAATATGACAGAAATATTAAGGAATTCCATGACCATGAGCTAGGGTAGCTTACGACGGATGATTAACCAATAGATTCTTAGAACTATTGAGGTATGTGTCGTACATCAAATATGAGAAGGTAAAGATTCAACGATGCCTTAGTGGGTTACCACAATCATACCAACATAGGGTCGAGTTTGATGAACCAAGAACCTTAGAGGATGCCATCTGAAAGGCCAAGTGTTGCTATGAACAGTCCAAGTATAAGGCAGACTTCCAAACAAACTAGAAAAGGAAAGATAAATCCAATTTCAAAAGGAAAGGGGAAAATTCCTCAAGATATAAGCAAGAAGGGAGAAATAATGAGTCTACCACTCCAGCCAAGAGAAAATTCCAGCGTATTTCCACTACTGCAAATAGGGAACATACCACTCAACTAGTGAAGGTAGAGGCTAAGGAGTCAAAGAGAGGACCATTACAATGTTGGAAATGTGGAGAGAACCACTCGTAGAGGGACTATCTACTTTAGCAATAAAACAACAAGAAATTGTTTAACGTTCAAGAAGCTGGGATGGTGAACGATGTGGCCAAGAGTGTGCCTCGAATTTATGTAGCCTTGGACAATAGGAAAGTAGATCATCAAGCCTCAATGATAGAAATGGAAGGTATGCTTTCCAAACAACCTATTTCAATTCAGATTGAACCAATTTCTAATTTTAGTTATATCAGCCCAAAGGTCACGAAGAAATGTGCCTTGAAAAATGAAAATCATGGGAAATCGTGGTTGGTCGAGCTGGACATGGGAGCCTAAAGTTGGGTGATGGACATAATTGAATTTTTCCCCATGACTTTGTGTGGCATGTCCACTATGATGGCCCTTACAATTTTTTTGTTGAACTAGTATGATGTCCTAATATGCATGGACTAGGTAGAGGTCCATAGTACTAAGGTGGACTACTATAAAAATTCATCGGAATGTCATATCAACGAGGGAAAAGAGGTAATACTTTGGGGAACGAGGAAGCTAGCTTTTGTCCAATAGATATCAGCACTACAAGTAAATAAATTTGACTGAAAAGGGCACTATGCTCTATTTGTAGTCTAAGTGACTAGTGATACAAGGGGTAGTGAACCCAGAATTGAGGATCACATAGTTTTAAAACAATTTGGCTATGTGTTTTCAAAGGAAATCCTTGGACTACCATTGAGGAGAGAAATGTATTTCTCCATTGATTTTCTTCCTCTATTAGTGCCAGTCTCGAAAGTCCCATACCACATGAGCAAGACAAAGCTAGTTGAGTTGCAATTATAGTTGAAGGAAATGTTGGACAATGGATATATCAGGCCCAACATGTCACCCTAGGGAATCCCAATGTTATTTGTAAAGAAAAAAGATAGCACGTTGTGGATGTGGATTGATTACCAGTAGGTGAATAAAGCCATAGTTAATAATACCTACCTTCTACCCTGTTATAGCTCTTTTTCACCCTATTTAGAATCTTGAAAAAAAAAACCAAAAAAACAAAAAATCAAATATGCCAAAAACAAAAACAAAAAATCTTATAAACAAAAATAAAAAAGTAAAGGTATTGAAATTATTTTTGGTGGTGGTTTATTTTCAAATAATAAGGGATTAGTGTGGGATCGAGAATATTGTAGGATTGAAAGTTAATTTTACATTAGTTGGTAGGACCCATCAGTAAAAGAAAAGATTAAAAGTCATGCAGTTTTGGAGCATGATGTCGTTCATGGCATCATCACTCCTCCACAAGAGAAACCCGACACCACGAAGAGCATGATAGTTATGGGCAAGGTTTCTCCCATAAGAGGTTTTACAAATAAATTTCCAATGGTCGATCAATGGTCGGGATTAAATGTGACATCACTTGATGATGAGACCACTTACCACCATGGGTGTCCCCATGAGAAGTAAGCGGTATTCATCGCAATCTACGGCAAGCGAGTAGGATTTTACGGTAAGCAAGCGAGATTATAATAGGATAATATCTTCCATACCACTTATCCACGTCATCCAACCCATCCACATCAATAATCCATCTCACACCTCCATGTCATCATTGTGTCATCATGTCATACATTTGTTACTTCTTATTCAATTCTGTTTTTCACCCCATTTATTTATAAGACCCCGTTTTTTTCCAAATCATTCTATTTCCTAATTTTCTGGAGTGTACCGAACTTGAACTACATGTTCCAGCTTTCCAGTTTAAACTCTAACATCAGTTAAGAGTCTTCAAGTATTTATCCACCACATAGTCTTTCTCAATTTTTCAAAATTGTCAATGAAAGCTTCTATGGTGGGCTCTACAACCCACATTCCACTCATGGACACAAAGAGGGACATTCTCAACCTTGTGTTCACATTGAACCTTATGGAATTGCATCAAAATATTCTAATTGGTCAATTAGAGCCACCGGTGTACTCTAGAGTAGTGAAATTTGGATTTTTGTATGCAATTATCTCTAAACATAGTTCTTCCCGGAATTTATTACCTGCCTAACCTCTTAACTCTACCCAAAAAAATGCTTCGTAATTAATTCGTTGGGAGAAAACATTTTCCAGGTGTCTACCTTATTAATTTAGCAAGCTTTAGATTCTCCACAATCTTAACATTATACTTCATTTTCTGAAGAAACCCTTGTGGTCACTTTCCAAAATTTATCAATAAAGGATTGCCAAGTTGTCCTTCCATATTATGCCATATGGACATACTTTTTCTCTTGAGCCAAATTTGTTCCCTCTTGATTGTTTTGCTGAGGATGTCAAGACAATTTTACAAGTGATTGTCAGGGTTTTGGGAAAATATAACACTTATATTATTGATTGTGCAATCATAGGAATGTTCAATTTGGTCGTGCAACCTGATGTGATTCTTGATATACCAAATTTTTGGGATATTTCAGTCAATTATAAATTGTTAAACTTTAATATCACAGGTTGTTTCAGATTCCCATCTATGTTATTTTACATATTCCTATATGTCCATGTGGAGAAATTCATGCATTTAGGATTAAACATAACTTACCCTTATAAGAGAAAGAAGTTAATGATAAATTGTACTCAAATTGTAAGAAGTAATCTTAATTATGAAGGTTTTCCATAATTTATTTCCTCTTTCATATCAGTGGTGTTGTAGGGAAAAGTATCCGACTCGGATGACCCTATCCCACTCTAAGGGTGATAGTTCCTTAGCAACAACTGTAAAACAAACTACTCAAGGTTTACTTCTTTATGAAAGCAATAGAGAATGGAGAAAAGCACTAACCGTTGCCTTGCGCTTAATGTCGAATCCAAACTCTTCTCTTTGGCCGCTTGCTCCTAGCTCCTTGTTCTTTTGCTTGCCCAGCTACAGTGAGATCCTGCAAAATAACAAAGAAGGAAACTACAAGAGGCATGCAATCATAACTGGTTCATGGATTAGTGTAAACCAAACATGCAGTTATCACAATATATCATTGAAACAAGAGCACATAGAAGAACCTAAATAGCTTTTATTAATGAAGAAGTAAAGGTTCTGAGAGTATTACAACCATTGGAGGCTCCAACCCAGCAACACCTCCCAGCAGAAAGAATTTCTCCTCTTCACCTCTCTCAAACAATCACCCAATAGTTCTATAGTGAAACCAACAGCATATCATTACTTTGCACAAAATTCCCGCCTCCTGAGCTCATAGGAGAGAGCTCAATATATAGATGAATTGAGAAAGGAGGAGTCAGCTTGCAACTGATGTGTAGCTGCCTTGTGTCCTTTCTCTCTTCAATTAATCTTTAGTTGATCTTCAGTTCTTGAGTCCACTTGGAGAACCTTGCTTCCACTTGGAGAAACAGAGCCTCTGACTCATCACAAGGCGAAATACCTGATCCAAGTGTCATTTTTGGAAGATTCCAGAGCAATGACTCAGTGTGCCACTTGTCCCATCTCGCTCAGCGCAGGTGGCCTTTGTTCCACTTGCTTTGCAACGCAGGTACACCATGGAGGAGTTGAGTTTCAGCGCAGAAGCCTAGTGGAGCACCTGCTTTGATTTCAGGATTGCTTGTTTTTGAGTGTTTTCAGGTGGAGAACTGATCTGAGAGCTGTTGGTTTGCTGACCTTGTTCCTCTAGGGGTAGGAACATCATGTTTAGGGAACTTTGGATCCCTTGGATTATTGACAATTCATGCTTGTTGCTGTAAGACACAAATTTGTCTATAACAGATGCCCCCTAAAGTATGAGGTCGTTTATCGGGTGAAATGCTTTATTGAGAGGATCCGAAGTTCATTCAATCTGCTGAGAAGTGTCCTGTAATAAGATACAATACGATACATTATTTTTCATACATTTTCATGATCTAGCTGAGGCGGGCATTCCCATGCTCAGCTTTATAAATACATTTTGGTACATAGAACAGACGATCGTCTGATTGTAGACTGATAATTCTCTGCTGAAATTATCATCCTTTGAGAAGGATGATCATCTGCTGCAATGATGTACATATCAAATGTCTTTATATCCTAAATATATATCGCAGCCCGGATGGATGAAACTAGATCCGGGGTCTTCAATCTCTTTCGATCTTCACTCGATGTACAAGTCGATCCATGTGAGAATTTATTGAAGTCGAACATGGAAAGACATCGCTTGATTACCGGCCAATGATGTAAACCGTTAACAAGCGCGAGAGGAATCACCGATAAGGATGATGACCCTCAAGGTACAGCAGTACAATTCACATGGTGGGAATAAAGGACTTGGCGTCGACCACCATGCAAAATCTTCTAGTCGAAGGTCATTGATGTATACCTATCGCCGGAAGTGAGAAACTTGCCATTGAGGCATGCAAGCTTCAAAGTACTGAAGGGGTTGTTCCTAGATCAACTCCTTGGATAATGAGTTGATGTCGACAAGGAGCGATCCGTCAAAGGAGGGCCTTAATGAATCCCACATCAGTGACACGGAACGGAGCTAATGATTGTGATGAGGTGAAAACAAACTGTGATGTATGATTCAGGGTGGCGGTCATGAAATGGATGAAGGACAATGTATGGTAGTGGATGGGACACGGTTGACTCTTTGCAGAACAACTTCTCTTGAACATATAACGACACTGATGTGATGGATCGGTAGCATTACCCCAAATGTGGATGGTGTGGCGAGGACCATGGTGATGAGACCGGTGAATGAAACAACCCAACCCGATGTGATACGGAGGACAAAGTGTCATGTTCAAGAGCGACTTGCTACCATTAAAGCTGTGAGGTTCTCCCAATTTTTCCCCAGTCATTGCTGACCAGTACCTCTTTATTTTTGTCAAGCTTGAGGAGGATAACATATGCTTGTTCTATAACCTGCCCTTCGGGCAAGCCCATCGCTATGTTTTAACGAGCCTAGCGATAGGGAAACTCGTTCTCGTCTAAAGACAAGTTTGTCGCTATTTAATGAATTTAACGAGTCTAACGACAAGGATAACTCGGTCCTTTTCATTTTTAGAGAGTCTGAAAAGGTACATAAATTCAACTCCAAAATTCCTTTTTCGTCATCTAATCCCTTAAGTCCGAAAAAGTATAAAACAATACAGAAGGGATGAATTTTCGATTGCTTTAACGAGCCGAACAAAACAAGCGCTCGATCTTTTTGTGCAATAATCCCTCAGGTCCAAAAAGATTAAAATCTAGAGGAGGGATAGCTCTTCCGGTCGCTTTAACGAGCTGGAAGGCCAAAACTCGGCAAACTTTTCATATTTTACGAGTCAGTGAAAAGAGCTCAAAGAAGACTCGTCTTTTGAGGAACAAGTGATAAACAGGGATAGCAGCAGATTCCAGGTACAGGTTGGAATATTCCAATCACGACAGTGTCACAAGGATGGCTAAGTGAAATCACTCTTCGCAGCTGTTCCTCAAAATGGGTAAACAAACATATGGAGATGAACGATTGGCCAAATGAACGGATGGAGGTGATGGCATATAAACACGACCAATGGCTTTTAATATGGCAGTCAAAGGTTACATTTACCAAGGTTATTTACCGGTTCATTTTTTCTGGGTGAGCTTGAACTCTAGGGGAAGATTGCTCACAACTTATGTTTATTTTTTAACGAGCATGAACTATGTGCTAAAACTGCTCGGATCTTGCGTTTATTTTTTAACGAGCATGAACTGTGTGCTAAAACTGCTCGAATCTTGCGTTTATTTTTTAACGAGCATGAACATTGCTAAAACTACTCGATTCTTGCATGCCCCCAGCATCATAATAACACATGTCAAAGGAGGGTGCCTCCCAAGCTTCATTCAACTTGGTGGTTGGAATGAAGGTTTACCTTTGAATTTTGAAAAAGGGGATTTGTTTCATTTTTTAATGAGGTTGACATAGTAAAAGAACTATCCTCATGACTCCTTGTTTCATTTTTTAACGAGGTTGACACGAGATAAGAACCGTCCTCGGGGCCCACTGTGTTTACAGTATTTCCATTAGGGCGATGATCCATGCTGACAAAATATTTAGGAATCTTCCGAATCCGTTAGATATAGAAGATTTCACATTGTAGGTTTCCACTGGGGCTACTTCCGCCAGATTACTTGCCAGCGGTAGGGCAAAAGTACCCATTAAGGCAGGGTCTTTTAGGAGACCTACTCCGATATTTTGGAGTGATTGATTACTTTCATGGATCATTGTGCTGCTTCCTGTAACTTGAGAACTGTTGGGGAGAAATGTTTGTTGGTCGACGATTGTAATTTTTCCTTGAAAAGGAAATACAATCCTCCTGAAGTAGGTCGACACAACTGCAGCCATGGCATATATCCAAGGCCTTCCCAGTAGGATGTTGTAATCGACGTTTCCGTCGATTACTTCAACATCAACTTCTACTGTTTTGCCCCCCAGTTCAACTTGCAAGTTACTTAAAATCCCGTATGGAGTGTATGATCGTCCATCAAATGCTTTTAAGGTCATTGATGATTTCGACAAGGGTGGTGAGCCTAAATTTTTCCAGCAACTCATCGACATAAGACATGTAGATGCCCCCTCATCAATAATTGTTCGATGAACAGTTTTGTTGAGGGCTTTCACTTGAATAAGGAAAGCTTGTTGAGCTGGTAACTGAGGGTCATATCCTTTATGATCAAAGGCCACTAGATTGGAATCCATTGGGCCAATCCCACCTATAGCTGATAATAAAGCTTGCACTTGGGAGGGGCAATTTTGCTGTACCTCAGGCGTCGACATAGCGGACGACGATTGAGCCAGGTCCTCTATTATATTATAATCCTGTGTTATTTTTTCACGAGGATTAAATGTCGATTTGTGTACTACTCCCTTTTGCGACTTTATCGTTTGTTCAGGAATGATGGGTGGCACAACTTTGGTCAAAGTTGTTGTTGAACTACTAGGTTGTTTATTTGCCTTGTTGTTCAACTGCTTTGGATTCCTGTAATCTTTATTCCTTGTCAAAGCATTATTCTGTTGCTTTGAGGTAGACAACATAAGCACCTGGGATCGGGAAGCATTTTGATTAGCAACCAGATTTTGTCTTGGATTAGGAAACGGATCAGTCAATACTGCTGGGGTTTTTGAACTCCTGAAGAGTTTCTTAACTTCAGCTATATGTGGACAATCTTTCGTCCAATGATCCTCATCGCATATATGACACCCTGTCGGGGGTTTCCCTTTCCTTTTCTTCTTGCCCCTTGGTTGCTTCAGTTGTTTGCCCTTGTCGGTCGACATGGCATTTACCTCTGAGGCAAGAAGTTCCTCATCTGCAATTTGACTAGAGATTTTGCGTTTGCCAGTCACGCCATCGCCGGCGCGAGAGTCATTGTTTGATTTAGGAGGAGGAGGAATTGAGAATTCCGGGCTAGGGGCGTCAGGTATTTTGTCGTAGAGCATGCCGGACTGAGTATAAACTAAGTCCAGATATTGCGCACAAGCGATAACTTGCTCTTCCGTTACGACTCCCCCCTTTGCCACATCTTCCGTGATGGCAGGAAGTAATGACTTGATAAACCATTCAGCTAATAGCTGATCGGGAATGTATGTTTTTACCATCCTACGACGACGTCGCCACTCATGTATATGATCAGATATATGGGTGGCAGTCGTCTGTTTGAAGTTGGTAAGGAGTTCTGTTCCCGTTTCATACCTTATCGGTAATTGAAAATGGGTTAAAAAGGTTGTGGCTAAGGTACTGAAGTTGTCAAACGAAGCTCTAGGCAATTCAATGTACCATTTTGCCGCCGGACCCATTAACGTCCTCTGAAAGAGGCGAAGACGTATCGAATCATCATTCAGGGTGTTTGATGAACACCATAGATGGAATGTCATCACATGATTCGATGGATCTTCACCCGGATTTCCATTAAATTTAGGAATGTCTGACGGAAGTTTATGCGGAATCGCTGGCCACCAAGGGGCATAAGCAATTGGATCATTCGTCAGCCGGTTTAGATCTGGTAGTTCTAGAGTTGCTACAAAGGGCAACTGTTGGTTCAGGTTAGGCGAAGCATATCCAGGATAAGATGGTATCGCCTGAGCAATGGGTCTTTGCAGACCAGCATAATGCTGACAACTTTGACAAGGTTGATGGGCATAACCATTATAGCATGGTTGCCCATTACTTACAAAGACTTGTTGCTCAGGTCCTTGATATGATTGCTGGAATGGCGGTTGTTGAGATTGAACCAGCTCTGGTTGTTGGACCATTTGCTGTTGACCAATACTGGATGATTGACCAGGATGAGGAGTCATAGTACTTGTTTGAGCCTGAGTCGCTCCAGATAAGGAGGCACTACCCTGAGATTGTGATTGAGTCGTTGAGACTTGCGACACATTCATTATAGCAGGTGTGGTGGGAATATTCGACACAGGGTGTACTGGTTGCATTGAATATACAACCCCTAGTTGCTGAGGTAGTATTGGTACCCAACCGCTGGATGTAATTCCAGTTTGACCTGAACTTTGTTGTAAACTCCCATATGGTTGTTCTCTGGGAGGGAACAATGAAAGAGCATACTGCCCTCCATATGGTGAAAATCCAGTACTTAAAGGGTAAATTGGCCTTTGAAGACACATTGGATCAATTTGTTGAGTTTCAACATAAGAAATACCAGATGATAATCCGGATGAAGAAATAGGAACTAACCATGTCGTCGTCCCTGATGGGATTCCGGCTTGTTGTTGACAATTTTCCGGGACAGATGGTATACCAGCGAACATCGTTGGAGTAGCAGTAGGAGGCTCTGCTGCTGCTGTGTCGGACGACACAGTCCTAGATGTCGACGGTTGTTCAGACATATCTAGTCTATCCAAAAGATTTCTTAGCGATTCTACAGGAACTTCCACTTGTGGTGGACTAACTTCAAAGATCAACGAGGGAAGGGTGATGATTATTCCGCTTAAAATAAATTTTATAACGACGCTTTAGACACAACTTGCTTTTTCAGTTTTAAAGAGTCGAGAAAAAGCCAAAGATGACTCTAGTCTCCTTCGATGTTTTAACAAGCCCGAAGTGACAAATGCTCGGATGGACTTTTTCAGTTATAGAGTTTGAAAAAGGCCAAAAGAAACTGCTCTGGAGATCTAGGCAGAGGGTGTGCCAAACTTTTCGCGAAACCACAGAATACGTTTTACGGTACGGGTGGTCGATCTTCGTGAATGCTGTGTTCACTGCATCGCAATCAGTAGGGCGGCCGACACAGCTTCCTATGGATAAAGAATAATTGCCTATAGGGGTCTCCCAATATATACGCGACGGTACGTGGGAGCACAAGTCCGTATTAGTGCCACCGACTCTCAGGAGGAATCACCCACCTTCGTAGAGATCGACAGTCACTATGTTTAACGACGCCGGAACACGTCTCTACCTAGACCTCTAGATGTTTGCGTTATGTTTCAAATGCGTTGTTAGGTTCATTCAGTATATTTTAAGTTGATCTTTTTTAAAGTTTGCCTTTCAAGGTTCACCACGAGATGTATATGAACAATTCCTAAATGCAGCCTAAGATGAGAAGCAAGCTTTTTCAAATCTTTTTGACTGATGAAAATCTTAACTACTGAGGGAGAAGAAAGGCAAATCTTTTCACACAGTTCATACAGCACAAACTAATGCACTTTCTCCTAAATCATCATGCAAACTTTTTCAAATGCAAAATGCACAATGCATGTATTTTCTTTTCCCTCTCTTAATGTGGATGGATTACAAAAAGAAAGTGGTTATATAACTTTGATTTCGATTTAGAGCGAAAACAAACAAGTTTGTCCAAAATCAAAAGACACCTTAAGATTCACTTGCTTAATCACTGGAAATACATGAAATCAAACCATACTAACGAAAGTAAAATGGCTAATCAGCTATGGACAGCAGACAAGCTAACTCTTTAGACCAGCAAAATGCCTAACACAGGTTCAGATCTAAGAGGTCAAAAGCAAGACTAGTTTACTTTTCGTTATGGGAAATTGTAAATGAGTTAGAAATACAAAGAACAAGTACAATTTCGTTATATAACAGAGGCGGAATGATGGCAACTAATATTGGTTTCAGAACAGGTGCAAGACTGGTAACTGGCAGCCAAATCAATAGTGAAAACAGGCAAGAAAAAGGGAGGAAACCCCAAATGCACTAGGCAAATTTGGGCCAACGCAGGTGCTGCACAGCCAGTCTGGCTCTCAGCGCAGGTAGCCCCTTCGGGACCTGCGTTGCAAAGCAGGTAGCCTGTGTACTACCTGCTTTGGAAAACGAAAGTTGCGTTTTCACAGTTTCCGAGTCATAATTTTCTCAAAAATGCACAGTTTTTGCTCAAATCAGAAGCAATCAGTCAAGCACACTCAAAGGGATGATTAGGAAGGTAAAAAGCTATCACTAAGAGCTTACAAGGATCCTTGTAGATCAGCTCTTCAAATCATGAACTTGCTCAGAAATGAGCTAGAGTAGCTGCTCTCTACTTCGCTTTTGATATAGTCAAAAGCTTTTCGATTTGGTACTCTTTTGTTCAGGAAATGAATAACAAGATACTAAAAACACAATCAAACAGATACGATCCCCAGTGGAGTCGCCATTTTGTTGTAGGGAAAAGTATCCGACTCGGATGACCCTATCCCACTCTAAGGGTGATAGTTCCTTAGCAACAACTGTAAAACAAACTACTCAAGGTTTACTTCTTTATGAAAGCAATTGAGAATGGAGAAAAGCACTAACCGTTGCCTTGCGCTTAATGTCGAATCCAAACTCTTCTCTTTGGCCGCTTGCTCCTAGCTCCTTGTTCTTTTGCTTGCCCAACTACAGTGAGATCCTGCAAAATAACAAAGAAGGAAACTACAAGAGGCATGCAATCATAACTGGTTCATGGATTAGTGTAAACCAAACATGCAGTTATCACAATATATCATTGAAACAAGAGCACATAGAAGAACCTAAATAGCTTTTATTAATGAAGAAGTAAAGGTTCTGAGAGTATTACAACCATTGGAGGCTCCAACCCAGCAACACCTCCCAGCAGAAAGAATTTCTCCTCTTCACCTCTCTCAAACAATCACCCAATAGTTCTATAGTGAAACCAACAGCATATCATTACTTTGCACAAAATTCCCGCCTCCTGAGCTCATAGGAGAGAGCTCAATATATAGATGAATTGAGAAAGGATGAGTCAGCTTGCAACTGATGTGTAGCTGCCTTGTGTCCTTTCTCTCTTCAGTTAATCTTTAGTTGATCTTCAGTTCTTGAGTCCACTTGGAGAACCTTGCTTCCACTTGGAGAAACGGAGCCTCTGACTCATCACAAGGCGAAATACCTGATCCAAGTGTCATTTTTGGAAGATTCCAGAGCAATGACTCAGTGTGCCACTTGTCCCATCTCGCTCAGCGCAGGTGGCCTTTGTTCCACTTGCTTTGCAACGCAGGTACACCATGGAGGAGTTGAGTTTCAGCACAGAAGCCTAGTGGAGCACCTGCTTTGATTTCAGGATTGCTTGTTTTTGAGTGTTTTCAGGTGGAGAACTGATCTGAGAGCTGTTGGTTTGCTGACCTTGTTCCTCTAGGGGTAGGAACATCATGTTTAGGGAACTTTGGATCCCTTGGATTATTGACAATTCATGCTTGTTGCTGTAAGACACAAATTTGTCTATAACAAGTGGTCTATTATATTATAAACAATTATGTTCCACCTTGTATGTTGCCAAAAACCTAGTTATTCTTGCAGTTGAGTAGAGATGTCAAAGTGGGGGATTGGTTTGCATTTGAAGATTATAATGAAATCAAGTTGTATGGAGCAGAGGTTGCCCCTTATAGATTACCATCTTTTGTACCTATGAGGATCTTTGCATTAGAATTCATTAGGAAAAGTTTGAATGTAGACCAAGTCCATTTTTTGCCTACTAAAAAAGGATACATGTTCAAGTTTCCCAAGAATTTTGGGCCTTTTTATTGTTAATAACATATAAGTTGTGGAGGAAGTAGAGAAGATGCTTCAAGAGATGAAATTTCAGCAAGGGGATAAATAGGCCTATGAACCTCATTATATTATTTCAAATAGGAGGGTGAAGAATTCTTATGCACTATATGTACATGAATCCAGACTTGAAATTGAGAAACTTTCTAATGGTGGTCAACATCAATCAAAGAAAGGGATGTTGGTTGAGACTCCTCACCCTATAGAGAAAGGATTGAACAGAGGAATTGATTATGTCATTGGTCTTGATGCTGAAACTACCCAGAGTTATAAGAAATAAAAAATGCATGAATCTAAGAATTTGGTGGAAAGGTCCTTTTTTGGAGTTGGTTTCCAATTACAGTTGGGAGAAGTAAGTTTCACACCTTCCTTTCTTATTCCTGAAGAAACTGGAAAGATTTCTAGTATTGTCTTGAAGGAGTCCTATGAAAAAATTAAGGAGAGGAATAAAAATATCAGGGAAAATGTTGCTTCCCATCTAGAGGCTCAATCATTATCAAAACATCAAACCAAATTATTATAAGCCATGGACTTAGAGATAAATCAGCTAAAATTCTCTTTGTCCCATCTTTTTTCTTTAACATTGTTCTCTACAGGTGGAGTTAAAACTGTGAACTTAACTACAGATGCAAAAGATATTCCATTTCCTAATAAAATTAATTTGCACAAGCAAACTGGAGAGCTTATTTATAGTGACCTAAACAAAACTTCATATGCAGCGAGAAAAGAAGATACTTTATTGGGAAAGGTGATAAATCCATTGAAATTAGAAAAAGCCAAATCACAAGCTTTATATACTCATAATGAAGAGTTGAATAAGTTTATTATTGAGCTCAGAGTAAATCCTAAAGAGAAGTCAGTTGTTCAAAATCTTTTACAAGGACCAAAATCAAAAATTCAAGCATTAAGGAAAAAATTGATTTTTTATGCAGTTGAACATGTTATGGACCCATAGGTATCTCAAGTTGAGAAAGAAAGGGAACTTATAACCTAGGAGTTGTTGAACAGAAATAAGGAGGTGGCCACTTTGAAAGAACTGAATGCAAGCCTTCAACAAAAATAAATACACGTGTGTGCACAATTATGGTGCAACCAAACTCTGAAGACCCTACTAATAAGCTTTCCAGAGTCATGACTGAACTGAATATTTTTAAAGATGAAATGAGGAAGATGCAGAAGAATTTGGATGATACAAAAGAGAATTTAAAAATTAAGGAGAGACAACTGAATATGGATAAGGAAAGTGCATCACAGCATCAGAAAAACTATCAAACATCCTGTGATGAAATCAAAGAGTTGAAAGAGAAGTTAAAAGGTAATATGTCTCTCATACAAGAAAGAGAGATTATTTGGAATGATGTTGATCATGGCAGAGGAGAAAACAATTGTAAGAGACTTAAAAGTGATTATTACTTCTAACAAAGACAAATCCCAACAAAGTACCCAACTACCTAGAATAATGATTGGTTTCCTTAATTCTAAGTCTACTCAGGAGTTTAGATCTATGGATATTTAATAAATAACATCCCTTGTTCTCGAGATAAACAAAATGGTACAGAAGAACATTTACAGGAAAAATAAAGAGATAAAAGTGGGGGAAATAAAGGAATCTATTTTTTCATTTAATGAAAATTTTGATAAAAGAATCAGAGCTGGATTGCCTTCATGTTGGGATGCGCAGGGTAATATTCACCCATGGGAGACATATGAGATCTTTTTAGTCGAGGAAAAGAGAAAAATCAATTCCTCTCATGAAAAGATAGCAATTCTGAAAGGCTCCACCATTGTTAACTATCTACAAAGGGATTTCCATTTATTATGGTTGGTCAAAACCCTATTCACAAAGAAGCCAACCTACAGTCGAATAACAATTTTTATAATTGTCACTTTGTAATGTTCCTACAAAAGACATTGAGAAACCATTTTTTGGGGTTCTTAATGTTGACTTCAAAGAGAAAATTCTTGTGTAACATGTTCACCTTTCTTAGAGATTTAATAAAGCTTCCTGGATGATTCCAAATTTTCTTCTGAATATGATATGTGTTTCTTGCTATTGTAAGTCATTAATTGTTTCTTCTTCTTTTGGAAAAGTGTAATGAAGTTGTTGGTTATTTTCTATAATACATATTTCCTTTGCTCACAGTACCTGTAAATTTTAATCAAATAACTTTTAAATTGCGCTCCATTTTCCATACATTCATTTTCTAAGTCTTTCATGTGTTCCACTAAGGTTTATAATAAAAGATTTTGTAGTTGCATCCTTCTATTCTAAACCTTCCACTATTTATCTCTATAACCCTACTACAAATTTTAAATCATTTTCATAGTCAGTGAGGCCATCTTGAAAGATATTTTTATACCAATAATTTTCCTTTGCATTACCTGTATAATTTATCTCTGAATAATCTTAATGGGACAGCAAACAATATTTATTATCTTTTTGTAGAGATGTCCTAGACATTGATCTCTTCTCATCTAGAGGTTGTCTCTAGGGTTACAATATACCCAATGTTGATGACTTTTTTGATCGGCTGAGAGGGGTTGCAGTGTTCTCAAAAATAGATTGGAGATCTAGTTAGCATCAAGTTCAGATTAAGGATGAAGACATTCACATGATAGCTTTCAATAAAATATATGGGCACTACAAGTTTGTGGTGGTTCCAATTGGACTCACAAACACCTCAACCACATTTATGTGTCTGATGAATAATGTCCTCAGCTAACACCTTGATAAATTTATTCTACTGTTTATAGATGTTATCCTAATTTACTCAAAAACTAGAGAAGAAAATGAGGAGAACTTGAAGGAAATACTACATTTGTTGAGGGAACACAAATTGAATGCTAAAGTCAGTAAATGTGCATTATTTAAGTATCAAGTTTAATATTTTAGGCATGCAATCTCAATTGAAGGTGTTTTTGTGGATCCTAAGAATCTCAAGGTCATCATGGAGTGCCCCACTCCTAGAAATTTCACAAAAGTGAGGTCTTTCATGGGATTGGTTAGATACTAACCAATGGTTCATTCGAGACTTTTCAAAAATGGGGCATCTAAGCACAACCCTGCAAAGGAAAGGAGTTATATTTAAATGCACATTAGAGCGTGTAATTAATTTTAAACATCTCAAATATGTGCTCACACCTACACCTATATGAATAATTGTTGGGCAGTGGATCCCCCGCGTAACGATTTTGGGGCTCAAAGCCCACAATTTTGGGTAATATTATGGTAAACGCTCCGCAAGGTGTGCGCACCATGAATTGTAAGGAGTCAAGTCAAAGGGTTGTCTGCCCGAAAATAATGTAATAAAATAGAAAGTGAGTCGGCTTGCCCATGGTCCGCGTGCATCGTGAACTGTAATGAGTCAAGTCAAAGGGTTGTCTACCCGAAAATAATGTAATAAAATAGAAAGTGAGTCGGCTTGCCCATGGTCCGCGGACCATGGGAGTGTATAAATAGAGCGAGACTCTAAGTGTAGAAGGTAGCACTTGTTTTTTATCTTGAATTTATGGGCTTGTGACGGCAATATTCGATCAAAGTCTATAAGTCTGAGTCAGGTTGGTTAGTAGCTAGAGTAGGCTTTGCAGCTGTGTGCGTAGAGGCTTGGTAGAGTCTGCAGCTATGTGTGTGGACCCCTACAGCTGAGTGTGTAGGGAAGGAAGTGGATTCTATTAGACGAAGATATCAATAAAGTTAAGTTGGTTCTAAAATATTATGGATCTGGTTAAATTCTGGTTTATGCATCTGTTGTGATCTATATTTTGTGCTTATGTTCTAAGTTTATGCCAATCTATAAGATTTATGGGTGCGGGCACCAGTTATGACTGTTAAATGCTTGCTTAAAGAACTTCAGAGTAGATCTAATCTGCAATAAACTCATTAATAATAACTATTAAGAAGCACCTCGTCGCGGATCTACGCGAAAACCTAACAGTTGTGTAGAGTGGCGCGAGGCTGCAGATCGGTTCATGAACCTTCCAAGTTCTCATCAAGACATCCCTAGAGTGCGAAAACCTGGTTCCAACACCCTCCCCTACTACCTCGAGAGAGACTTCAATCCGCACTCCGCGTACTGTTGCCGAAAGGGCTGGTAGTGTGGGATTTGTTTGGCTAAAACACTCACGAACCTGGGTCAGGCCCCAACAAGCCAACAACAATACCTTATCCCAAAAAGAATACTTTGGTTTGTATAGATGTATACAAGGAATGCCTAGGTGGAGTATTAATGCAAGAAGGGCATAAAATCTGTTATGAATCAAAAAATTTAAATGAGAACGAACAAAACTATGTCACCTTAACTTAGAACTTGCAACAATTACACATGCATTAAATATGTGGAGACATTACTTACTTGGAAGAAAAAAAAATGTCAAAATATAGAGGGTTGAGTATTAGAAAAATTTTGAGGTCAAAACTAGGCCTCAAAAAAAAACTGTACAACAAAAATAAACATTATAACAACCAATAGGATTCAGTATGATGATGTAAGCCATGGGGGATGATTCACCATTTTTGGAGTAAAAAGGTGAAAAAAAAAAACTACTTTTTCAACCTGTATTTTCAACTTATCTCTGTAAAAGTTTACTCAAATTTCGAGTGGGGCACTCGTTGGATGCGGAATTTAAATTTTCATTTAAGGAGTACCCATGTTGCATATTTTCTATGGGCCCTACTACTCAAAAAATGTCAAATATATGAAAAAATGTGATTGCAATCATGTTTTTACATGTATTTCACATTTTTCATGTAGTAAGGACCATCAAATGTATGCAACAATGATACTCCTTGGATGCAAAATTAAATTATGCATCTAGCTAGTGCTCCCACTCAAAATTTGAGTAAAATCGCGGGGATATAAGCTGAAAATATGAGTTGAAAAAATAGTTTTTTTATTTTTTCCCTCCAAAACTTGATGAGATAATCCAATCTTGTTTTATTACTTCCATTATTATTTTATAATATTACTTAGGAGGCCCATTTTAGACCTCAAAATTTCTCTAATGGATACTTATTTGATCAGCTTAAATTAAATGCAAGACATGATAGATGGTTATATGTCATCAGTTAATTTGATTTCAAGATCAAGCATATCAAAGATAAAGAGAACATGATGGTAGATGCACTTAGCAGAAGTTTGCAAGTGGATCACTTGAAAACCATGAGCACTCACAAATTTAATATTAAGGAAAAGATCAAGGAAGAATTGGTACAAGATGATCACTTTTAGCATGTGAAAGCATGTATGTAGCAAGAGCCAGAAGGATCATTGAACAAGAATTATATGCTCAATGATGATGGTATGTTGAATTTGATGGATAGATGGTATGTTCCCTGTATGGATGACTTGATGAAGCTCATCTTGGACGAGTTTCACAAACACTTTACTTTGGTCATCCTGATTATCAGAAAATGATAATAGGCATGAAGAAGATGCATTATCGACCAATTATGAAAAATGAAATGTATGATTACAATATCAAGTACCTAGAATTTCAACAAGTTAAAGTGGAATGCAGAGATCTAACATAATTGCTACATCCAATTCCAATTCCTTAGTGGAAGTGGGAATTCATATCTATGGAATTCATCACAAGATTGCCAAGAACATCCAAGTAGCATGATGCCATTATGGTAATTCTAGATAAATTGAGTAACACAACTCACTTTATAATTGTTAAGTCCACTCACAAGGAAATTGACATAGCTCATATTTTCATGAAGGAAATATTCAGATTGCATGGCATACCCAGGAAGATCATTTCATATTGGGATGTCAAGTTCACATCAAATTTTTAGAGAGCATTGTTTGTTGGTTTTAGAATTCAGATAGCCTTTAGCACAGCATATCATCCTCAGACTGATGGCCACATTGAGGGTGAACATAATTTTAGAGTATATGTTGAGGATGTAAACTATTAATCATCCAAAAAGGTGAGAAGGGTTCCTACTGTTAGTTGAATTTGCATACAAAAATGGGTACCAAGGCTCACTGAATATGAGCCCATTTGAGGCTTTGTATGGCAGAAAATGTAACACTTCCATTATTTAGGATACCTTTTAGCTAGGATGAATCTGTGAATAGGGTGGTTCTTGGACTAGATATGTTGAAGGAAATGTAGCAAGAGTGTGTAATATCAGGAAAAAACTAAAAATTAACCTAAGATAAGAAAATGAGATACAAAGACTAGTAGAGAAAGAATAATGAATTTTAATTAGGAGGGTATGTGTATCTCCACAACAAACTAAGGAGGAGCTCACTAAAAGTGGGATATTGTGCCAAGTTGGCACCCAAATTTTGTGGACCATTTCAAATTTTGGAAAGAGTGGAGCCAGTGGCTTATACATTGGCTATACTGCCCATAGTGAAAGCACATGAGTTTTTTCACATTTCCTTACTTAAGAAGTATGGACATGACACTAACAATATTGTCAATTGGTATGTGATATAGGTGAAATTCGAGGGAGAGCTTCAACTAGAACCCCTATGCATCCTATATTGAAGGTAAATCATGCTCTGAAATCGATTAATAGAGTAGGTCAATTTGCAATGGAAACACTTTGGACCAAATGAAGCCACCCAAGAAATGAAAGATAAAATAAGGGTATCTTACCCATTTGTTGATTGTGTAAATAAATATAATAGTTTTAAATACAAATCTCAGTGGTTAAATTATGTGTTATGTTTATCACATATTAAGGATGGTGTTCCTTTAAGTGCGTGGGATTCGTAACAACCATTTTTATATAACACCCCATGTATGTAAACCCAACTGAGAAATTATATGGATGTGTATGTGCGTGAAAATAAATTAATGACTAGCTAAAGGGAGAGACACATATCCAAATCTTTGAGGAGAGGGTTGAAGTGTGCTTGTTGTGGTTCTTATGGTGTGTCTGTCACTTTATTGTGGCATGTTGAGAACAAGCCCATTTAGCCACAATGAATTTCCTTAATTTCAACATGACAAATGACCAATGGAATCAACCGCCCACTTTTCAAAATCCAGCAATGCGCAAACTAGATATAGTTGAATTTCATCACGATGAGAAGGTCTCCCAACCCTCTAATAGACATCATGGGTTTTAGAAAACTCCTTGGCATCCTTAAAAAAATTTGGCCACAATAACCCTACCTGCAGTACCTTGTAGGTAGTATCATTTCCTCTGACCATTAGAGGAAATTTTAGCTTAAAAGTTCCTATGAAATCTTCACGTACATAATACGTAAGCCAATCAAAATCCTTTAAATTTAAAAAGAGGTACATGTAAATATTTTTGAGGGAAAATAAAAAAATACATTTTTTTAATTGTATTTTTTGTTGGCATTTTGGCACAGGTGTGGCGCGCTATGGTACAGGTGTTGTCCTTGATGGCAACTCTCTTTGAAGACAGATCTCAGTCCAGACTACAAGAATGAAGAGAAACTTCATATACGCAGGTTCATTAAGCCCAAGTTGCGTATACACGCTGGTACGCTATATACTAAGTCGCGGATACGCAGGCTCGCTATATACGAAGTCGCGTATACACGCAGTTTCATGAACAGAAAAGAGCGTACATGTCGAGAAGCTTTCTTTTGGTCCGTGGTAGTTAGTCCTCGGTACTTGAGCCTATGTTTTTGGACCAAGGTATCTCGACAGTCGTGTTGATCCCGAGTTTTGAAGTTGATGGTATTGTGTTACTATGGTTTTGGACCGTGGTATTGTGAAGGGCCTAAGGCTATATAAGGAGAAGAAGATCATTAGGCAATTGTATCGAAAAAGTCTTGAATATCTAATGAAGAAAGAGATCTAGTATGCAGGTTCTAGGTTGATGATACATTGCTTGATCTGAGCTAAGGAGAGATCACACCGGTTGATGGAAGACTAGATCTAAGGATAGATCAGGATCAAATTGTTTGAAATGAACTATCTTTATATGGTTGATTATGCGTATTTTTAGATCTGCATACTGACGCAATGTTATGTTCTGGGTATGACTGATGTCTGGTACAGCTGCGAAGTTTTAAGAAAATACTTTTAGATATGTACGCATGTTGGCTTCGGTAAAAGCGCGTGTATACGCGGGTTTGTTTCATTGAAGTAGCGTATATCTTTTGAAGCTTAATTTTTGGGGTTGCAGTTGGGTATCACTGTTATTGCAGAGTTCTGTAGTCTGCTCTGTGTTCTGGTGACTGGGTGTTGACAGGGTTTCAGTGGTTCAGTGATTCAAAGATTGATGATGCTAGTATTGGTTGTTTTGTGCTTCAATGATTTGTGAATGAATCGTGGTCTTCAGATTGTAATATTGTGCTTCAGGAGTATCCAGTCTGAAAATTGATGAAAAGTGGTACCTGAAGGAAAGAAGATTGTAGGTCAGCACCTACGTACTAGTATCTTAGCTAGTACAAGAGCAAAGGGGGTTGGATCTCCCCTCCAGGAGAGCCTGGAAAACGAGAGAAGGTTGTAGCCTTCTGCAGGTTGTAGCCTGCGTACTGGTATAAGGCTGCACCAGTACAAAAGATTGTAAACTGAAGTTTCTGATTAAAGAAAGATAGAGACAACTTGTAGCAGGTGGTTTTCACCCACATTGGGTTTCCAGCTTATATCTTGGTGTTCATGTGTGTGGCTTTTGTGTGATGATCTGTTCTGTTATACTGCACCTGTTTACTGTTAAAATGGTTAATAATGTTCTGATGCATTTACTGAAGATAAGCTAACTGAATCATAAGATTTCTGGATATACGCTAGTTGCTTTAGACACAGCAGCGTGTACACGCGGGTTCACTTAATTGAAGTAGCGTATATGTTTCTAAATATGAAATTGAAAAAGTTTTATTGTTGGAAATAATACTGATTCACCCCCCCCCCTCTCAATATTATTTCCAACAATTGGTATCAGAGCAGGTCCTTCAGAGAAGCTTGATCGCTTGAAGGTAGATCGTTCATCATGAGCAACTACGAGAAAGAAGCATCAATCAGGACACCGGTTTTTGATGGGACAAACTTCAATTATTGGAAGGTAAGAGTTACTGCCTATCTTCAATCTCTTGGTACAGAAGTTTGGGACATCGTAGAGACAGGCTACACTTTTCCTTCAGCTACTCCTACAGATTCGGCCGAGAAAAAGAAATATGAAACAAATGCGAAAGCAGTCAGTACTCTATTGGGATGTATATCCCAATCGGAATTCATGAAGGTAATGCACTATAAATCCGCAAAAGAAATATGGGACAAAATTGTCACGAGCTATGAAGGAGACGAACAGGTAAAGCATGCTAAACTTCAAACTCTCAAGATTAAGTATGAGACTCTCAGAATGTATAATGATGAAAGTGTGGCTAACTATTTCCTTAGGGTGGATGAGATTGTTAATTGCATGAAAAACTTGGGTGAAGAAATAAAAGAGGCTATTGTGGTTGAAAAGGTTCTAAGATCATTGTCCCCCAAATTTGAATCTAAAGTTTCTGCAATAGAAGAAAAGGAAAATCTACGAACTCTTACTATGTCTCAGCTTCACGGAATTCTAACTGCTTATGAAATGAGAAAGGGAGGTCCATCAGACAGAAGAGAAGCTGCTTTCAAGGCTTCAGGCAAAGAAGATTATTATGAAGCAAGTCACGTGCCAGAAGATGAAGAAGAAGAATCAAATTTTGTCAGAAATCTTTAAAGGGGTTCTGGAAGGTTCAGAGGTAAGTTACCTTTTAAATGCTTTGCTTGTGGAAGAGTAGGTCATTATGCTGCCAAATGTCCTCACAAAGATAAGAATGACAAGGGAAAGGAACCTATCAAATGGAACAAGAAACAGAATGAAAAGAAGAAAAGCTACTACACTCATGAAGATAGTGATGGTCTTTCAAATAGTGACGAAGATGAACAAGGTAATAGATATAAACTTTTAATGGCTTTTGAAGATGATGACTACATGGATGCTATAGATGTAGAAGGATTTTGTGAAGAAATGAATAATCTCAAAGTTTTCTTAGAAGAGAAAATTGCTATTATTGATTCTCTACAATGTCAACTGGCTGAAAAGGAAAAACATCTTGAAAAATTGGAATGTGAGATTGTTTGTCTTAGAAAGGAGATTGAGAAAACAAAAGCGATTAATCTTAAATTTGTTAAAGGATCTGAAACCTTGGATGAGATTATCAATGTGTAGCGTTCTCCTCTGATCAAGACAGGTCTGGGATATAATGGAGAAACATCTCAAGCTTCTACCTCTAAAATTTATCTTGATGCAGCAAGGAGGAGCGAGCAAAGGCCAAATAAAAGTCATCAGGTGAATCAGGGACAGGCTACCTCAAGAACAAATAAAGACTATCAAGAAATTCGGGAACAAGCTGCCTTAAGGACAAACAGAAGCTACAATCAGCCACAGGTAAAATCTTCCCAATTTGCCCCAAGAATGGATGTCAATAGAAGCTACAATCGGTTGGATGATAGATCTGATTATCGCAGAAGCTTCTTTAATGGCCAATGTTTTTCTTGCCATAACTTCGGTCACAAAGCAGCTCAATGTGTTGCCTACAAGACAATCATGACTAGAGAAGCTCAAAAGCAAAGAAGTATGACTGGAACCATGAAAAGGACTTATAACAACTTTTTGGTTCTTGAAAATGAAGTTGAATGCTCTATTTGTAATAACTTTGGTAATGAAGACTCTGAATGCAGGAGCAGGTTCAGAAAGACAACTCAGAAGGAACAAACCTCAAATGTCAGAACATGGAGAATAAAGGAACCGCAACCAGAAAGATGTGGGATAGCCTTTTATGCAGAAGGTCAAGAAAGTCTATGGTACATTGACAGCGGATGTTCGAAGCATATGACAGGGGACAAAGAAAAACTTGAATCATATACCGCATTAGAAAAGGGAAAGAAAGTTTCTTTTGGAAACGATATCTCTGCAGCCATAAAAGGAAAAAGCGTTGCTCCGTTGAAAGAGAAGGTCAAAGCTGGAAATGTTTTGTATGTTGATGGATTGAAGCATAATCTTCTGAGTGTCAGTCAGATGTGCGATCAAGGAACAGAGGTAATATTTAGATCAAATGGATGTTGTGTTCGTGATCTTGATACAGGTGAAACAGTGATCAAAGGAAGAAGGACTCCAAATAATCTATACATATTTGAAGAAAGACAACAACAATGCTATTTGAGCAAGAATGATGAACACTGGCTATGGCATCGGAGATTGGGGCATCTAAGCTTTTCACAAATAAGGAAAGCATGCAGATATCAGGCAGTTCGTGATCTTCCAGATATCAAAATTCCAGACAACACCATATGCAAATCATGTCAGTTTGGAAAGCAAACCAGAACTAATTTTCCTGAGAAGGAAGGATCAGCTACCATGCCTCTTGAGATAGTACATACAGATACATGCGGTCCATTCAGAAAAAGAACACCTCGAGGAGAAGAATATTTGATATTATTCATTGACGATTTCTCCAGGTTTGTCTGGTTAGGACTTATGAAGCACAAAGATGAAGCATTCGAAAAATTCAAATCCTTCAAGGCCTTGGTTGAACATGAATCAGGACACAAAATTAAGTACCTCAGATCTGACAGAGGTGGGGAGTTTACCTCGAATGAATTTTTCGATTTCTGTGAAGAACATGGGATAAGAAGAGAATTCTCTACAGCTAGAACTCCTCAGCAAAATGGAGTTGTGGAAAGAATGAACAGAACAGTCCAACAAATGGCTCGTGCTATGCTTGATGAATCAGGTACTCCCGCAACTTTCTGGGGTGAAGCTGCATATGCTGCGGTTATTATTCTCAACAAAACAAATGTCCGAGTAAACAGCACTCAAACCCCTCATGAGCTCTGGTGTGGTGAGACTCCTTCGGTGAAGCACTTCAAAATCTTTGGGAGCAAATGTTATATTAAGAATACTGATGAGCAACTTGGAAAACTTGAACCTAGAGCAGATGAAGGCATTCTTCTTGGTTATTCTCCACATAGCAAAGCATACAAGTGCTACAATAAAAGACTTGGCAGAATTGTTGACAGCATTGATGTTGTGGTTGATGAGAAGGGATACATTCCTAGGCAAGTTCATCATGAAGACATTGAAGAAGATGAAGGCTACCCTCAAAGACAGAATGATGAAGAAGAAGAACCTCAAGAAGAACCAGAGGAGCAGACAAGAATAGAAGAGAAGACTCCATCCAGATATGTTCAGAAGAATCATCCAGAATCTCAGATTGTGGGGCAGAAAGAAGCAGGAGTACAAACAAGAAGAACAATTGCAGAAGCTTCAAGCTACTTGGCATTACTCTCTTCCACTGAACCACAAAATGTGAAAGAGGCATGCAAAGATGAATGTTGGATCAAAGCAATGGATGAAGAACTTGAGCAGATCGAAAAGAACAACACTTGGGAATTGGTTCCTAGACCAAAAGATAAGAATGTCATAGGGACAAAATGGGTCTTCAAAAATAAATTGAATGAAAATGGAGAAGTAATTAGAAACAAGGCCAGACTTGTTTGTAAAGGGTATGCGCAGCAAGAAGGAATAGATTTTGAAGAGACCTTTGCTCCTATTGCAAGACTTGAGGCCATCTGAATGTCCCTTGCTCTCTCAAGCTTTCAAAACTTCAAAGTATTTCAAATGGACGTGAAATCAGCCTTTCTGAATGGAGACTTAGAAGAAGAAGTATATATTGAACAGCCAGATGGTTTCATTCTTGGGAATGATCCAAACCTTGTATGCAGATTGAAAAAGGCTCTCTATGGTCTCAAACAAGCTCCAAGGGCTTGGTACTATCGATTGGACAAATATCTTCACCAACAAGGTTTTTCAAAAGGGTCAGCAGATAGCAATCTCTATATAAAAGTTGAAAATAACAAATTGCTAATACTTGTTGTGTATGTAGATGATATTATCTTTGGCAACAATGAAGAGGCTATGAGTCAAAACTTTGCCTTGGTTATGCAGAAAGAATTCGAAATGTCATTACTTGGAGAATTGGCATACTTTCTTGGATTGCAAATCCAACAAAATGAAGGAGGTATTTTCTTGTCTCAAACCAAGTACCTCAAGCAGATCTTGAAGAAGTATGGCATGGAAGATTCAAAGCCAGTTTGTACCCCCATGGTTACAGGATGCAACCTCAGTGCAAATGATGAATCAGCAGCAGTTCACCAACCAACTTATAGATCCATGATTGGGAGTTTGCTTTATTTGACAGGTACCCGACCAGATATTATGCATGCAGTAGGAATTGTTGGAAGATTTCAAGCCAACCCAAAGGAAACTCATCTTCACGCAGTCAAAAGAATCTTCAAATATCTTCAAGGGACTCAAAACTATGGCTTATGGTATCCTAGAGATACAGATCTCACTCTTCATGCTTACACAGATGCAGATTGGGCCGGAAGTGTGGATGACAGGAAAAGCACAAGTGGTGGTGCTTTCTTCATGGGTTCCAGATTAGTATCTTGGTTCAGCAAGAAACAGAGTTCGATTGCTTTATCTACAGCTGAAGCAGAATATGTGGCTGCGACATCTTGTTGCACACAACTTCTTTGGATGATGCAGACCTTGCAGGATTTTCAAATCACTTGCACTCCACTAGTCTCTATGTTATGTGATAATACAAGTGCAATCAGCATTTCAAAGAATCCAGTCATGCATTCAAAGACCAAGCACATACCAATCAAGTATCACTTCCTCCGGGAACAAGTGCTTGAACAAAAGGTCAAGTTGGAGTATGTTTCTTCTAAAGAACAAGTTGTTGATATTCTCACAAAACCACTGCCCAGGGAGACTTTTGAATATCTCAGACAAAAGCTGGGAGTAGTTGATGCTTCATCCTGCTGTTGAAGCTTGTCTGTTCCAAAGAAAAGTTGGTATACGCGAGTTGTGTAAGGGATATCCGCGTACATACGTTGATTTATGCAGGTGAAGTCGCGTATATGGAGTTCTGAACAGCAAGGGCAGATTCTGGTTGGAGAAGGTCTGAGATGGGTATGCCAGAGTCCTTCAGGCACAGTTTCAAGGAGAGCAGCAGGCACAGTTTTAGGGGGAGCAGCTTAAAGTCTAATAAAGCATTGTTGGCATTTAGATGCTTTTGGTTCTAGTTCACAACTGTTGTTGGTTTCAGGAGAAGGAGCACAGAAGGAAATCTTGGTTGCTGATCTAAAAGATGATTATCAGATGCTGCTGGTGACTTTCATAAGTCTTGGTCTAGATTTTTCGTCTCTATGTCATGTATCTCTTTTGTGATATCTCTTCTATGGTGTCAAGGTCATGTAACGGCCTATGTTGGTTTCCCCACTATGCCTGGGATGAATGATGTAATGTAATTGGTTGTTATATGTAAATTTCTGATGTATCCCCTCTTGGTTGGGAGTATGGATGTATATATTGAGTCTTTTGGTGATAGGAAGGTCCTTTATGATGTATAAGTATTGGTTCTTTTGAAGAACATCTTTTGCAGATCTTGCCTACAGTCAGGGGGAGCATGTTCAGCACAGCAGAGCAGAGATATCAGCATGTACTCAGGGGGAGCACAGCCCTTTTCCCTTGATGACAAAGGGGGAGAATCATTCTAAGGATCTTGGGGTTTCCATCAAGTCCAAAGGGGGAGATTGTTGGCATTTTGGCACAGGTGTGGCGCGCTATGGTACAGGTGTTGTCCTTGATGGCAACTCTCTTTGAAGACAGATCTCAGTCCAGACTACAAGAATGAAGAGAAACTTCATATACGCAGGTTCATTAAGCCCAAGTTGCGTATACACGCTAGTACGCTATATACTAAGTCACGGATACACAGGCTCGCTATATACGAAGTCGCGTATACACGCAGTTTCATGAACAGAAAAGAGCGTACATGTCGAGAAGCTTTCTTTTGGTCCGTGGTAGTTAGTCCTCGGTACTTGAGCCTATGTTTTTGGACCAAGGTATCTCGACAGTCGTGTTGATCCCGAGTTTTGAAGTTGATGGTATTGTGTTACTATGGTTTTGGACCATGGTATTGTGAAGGGCCTAAGGCTATATAAGGAGAAGAAGATCATTAGGCAATTGTATCGAAAAAGTCTTGAATATCTAATGAAGAAAGAGATCTAGTATGCAGGTTCTGGGTTGATGATACATTGCTTGATCTGAGCTAAGGAGAGATCACACCGGTTAATGGAAGACTAGATCTAAGGATAGATCGGGATCAAATTGTTTGAAATGAACTATCTTTATATGATTGATTATGCGTATTTTTAGATCTGCATACTGACGCAATGTTATGTTCTAGGTATGACTGATGTCTGGTACAGCTACGAAGTTTTAAGAAAATACTTTTAGATATGTACGCATGTTGGCTTCGGTAAAAGCGCGTGTATACGCGGGTTTGTTTCATTGAAGTAGCGTATATCTTTTAAAGCTTAATTTTTGGGGTTGCAGTTGGGTATGACTGTTATTGCAGAGTTCTGTAGTCTACTCTGTGTTCTGGTGACTGGGTGTTGACAGGGTTTCAGTGGTTCAGTGATTCAAAGATTGATGATGCTAGTATTGGTTGTTTTGTGCTTCAATGATTTGTGAATGAATCGTGGTCTTCAGATTGTAATGTTGTGCTTCAGAAGTATCCAGTCTGAAAATTGATGAAAAGTGGTACCTGAAGGAAAGAAGATTGTAGGCCAGCACCTACGTACTAGTATCTTAGCTAGTACAAGAGCAAAGGGGGTTGGAGCTCCCCTCCAGGAGAGCCTGGAAAACGAGAGAAGGTTGTAGCCTTCTGCAGGTTGTAGCCTGCGTACTGGTATAAGGCTGCACCAGTACAAAGATTGTAAACTGAAGTTTCTGATTAAAGAAAGATAGAGACGACTTGCAGCAGGTGGTTTTCACCCACATTGGGTTTCCAGCTTATATCTTGGTGTTCATGTGTGTGGCTTTTGTGTGATGATCTGTTCTGTTATACTGCACCTGTTTACTGTTAAAATGGTTAATAATGTTCTGATGCATTTACTGAAGATAAGCTAACTGAATCATAAGATTTCTGGATATACGCTAGTTGCTTTAGACACAGCAGCGTGTACACGCGGGTTCACTTAACTGAAGTAGCATATATGTTTCTGAATATGAAATTGCAAAAGTTTTATTGATCTGATAATACTGATTCACCCCCCCCCCCCCCCTCTCAGTATTATTTCCAACATTTTTGGCTTATCTCATTATAGGTTTTCTCAATTTCAAGTGTAGTCACTCATTGGATGCAGAATTAAATTTGGCATCCAACGAGTAGCCATTATGCATATTTTTTAGAACATCCACATTGATAAAAACTTTCTTTTTAATGTGATTCATTTTTTATCAATGTGGGTGTTCTCAAAAGTATGCATAATGGGTAATCGTTGGAATCGCAAAATTTAATTTTGCATCCAATGGGCGCCTACACTTGAAATTGAGTAAACCTATAAGGAGATAAGACAAAAATGCATTAAAAATATATATATTTTTCTTCTTTTCCCTCCAAAATTCATAACTCTTATTTTATTATTTTATTATTTTTTCCTTAGGAGGTCACTTTTAGGGTGAAATTTCCTCTAATTATAACCTCCAACAACTCCACTATGACACTCCCACAAAATATCATCTAGAAAAATGTCTTCAAGATCCATCACATAAATATATTAGTTGTCGATGCGTTTTGAACCAACTAATGTGGTTCATCATTAGGGTGAAAAGATAGAGACAATCTGATCCAACAAGGGTATATAAAGAGAAAAAGTTAGAAAAGAATGGATTTTCTCTATCTTTTCACCCTAAGGGTGAACCACATTAGTTGGTTTGAAACGCGTCGAAAACTAATATATTTATGTGATGGGTCTTGAAGACATTTTTCTAAATAATTCTACTCATAGAATCCTACATTTAGAATATCATCTTTCATGGCTAAAAATATGTCTACATAGAATGTGTCAAAGACCGAATTTTTATAATTTCCCTAGAATAAGTGATAATTAGTTTCTTTAACTACCATATGCCTCTTATGGGTTGTGGAATAATTTTTAGGACGAGTTCCAATAGTTAAGAAAAGTGAAATATCTTCTTAATAATCGAGAATAACTTGAACTCGGAACAATTCAGCATTAGGGAGTTTATCATCAATAGAACCTCCAAATTCTACTGACTCCAGGTGAAAAAGGTGATCAGGCCCCACATTGGTATGGTGAGGTTTTACAATGACCTTAAAGGATAATTCTTGAAATAACAACAAGCAATGACAAATTCATCCATCCAAAATGGGCTTATTAACCAGATACTTTAAGGTTGAATGATTTGTAACAAAAATGAAATTCCCTCTAATAGATAATAGCATAACTTCTAGATATAATATACCATTGTTAAGGCTTCGCCCTCAATTATGGTGTAATTACATTTTGTATTAGATAGCTTTATACTAGCGAAATATGAGGGATGGTCCATATTTCCTTCTCCTGGTTACATGAGAACATCACCAAGATCAGTTTTGGAAGCATAAATATGTACATAGAACTCCTTATTCAAATCAGGGAAAACTAGAACCAGAGCACTATCCCATTTTTACTTTAATGCCTCAAATGCAACATCACAATGAGAATTCCATACAAAAGGCTCAAACCTTTTTAGAAGTTTCTCTAGTGTGGCAGTAGTAAAAGCATAATTTAACACTTGATCTAAGCTTAGCTATTTAAAACTTGTTGGGGGTGGAATTTTGAGGATGAAAAAAACTTTAGTTGGATCAACTGATACACCATCTTTAAAAACAAATATGCCCCAATGAGTTTCCAAATGGTACATAGAAAATACACTTCTTCACATTCATAGAAATTTTCAACTACCTACATCGATCAAACATCACCCTGAGCAAACTTGAATGCTTCTTCAAAAGACTATAAACAGCCCAATCATCCATACAAACTTCCATGAATTTGTGTATATATTCTCAAAAAGTTGTAATAACAATTCTAGAAAATACTACATCAGCTTTCTTAAGTCCAAACGGCATCACATGATATACATAGGAACCCCATTCAGTGGTAAAATTAGTATTTTTATTATCTTCTTCATCAATATGAACCTAATGATAACCTAAGAACCCATTTGTGAATGAATTAAGCTTCTTACTATGCAACACTATCCAAGACGTGCAAAAAAATGATCATGGAGACATGCATTATTTAAACTATGATAATCAACACAAAATCTAATTTCCTCAAAATCCTTCTTATCCTTGATGACTATGGGACTTATACACTTAGCTTCATCTACAAGGAAGATAATTCCTGCTACGAGTATCTTGTCGATATCCCTCATTACTTTCTCCTTGACCATAGGACTCAGTCGATTTAGATGATGCTTTACCAAACATGCATCTAGCTTCAGAATTATTTTCATCTCCCGTAGATCTCCTTTGATACCCTTCAGCTCTAAAATTGTTGTGGGAAACAAGTCCTCATACTCCTTGAGAATATATAATATTTCCTTGATTGTCTAGTCATCCCAATAGTCTCTTATAGATTCCAATGTAGGCTTCTTATCAAAGCTGATATTGAATTTCTACAACTTTAAGGGTTGTCGATAAGGAGCATCTTGAGGGGGGTCATCATTAATGCCTCGTTATCCTTCAAATTCCTTTAAAGAAAGATTCCTTCAGCCCTCGAAATCATCCTCATCTAGTTCCTTATGAACTTTTCTGCAAGTAACAGTTATCTGGAAACCTAAATCAGGTATATTCCCATAACTTATGTTATCAAATAATTCTTCAAGAGGCTTACTAGTATGAAAAATAACTCGCTTAATTACTTTCAAGGATTCCAGAATCTGAGAGTCTTCATCTAAGAAATTGAAATCAGAATAAAAATGAGAAGTCATCTCATCCTAGTTAGAAGTTTATCTCTTCTTTTCTTCCTTCAAAAATCAATACTTAGGAATAACTCCTAAAGTATGAATAAAGTGATGTGCCCATAATTCAACAAGTTCCTTGTTCTTCTTCCATGCTACAAAATAGGCATCAACATGCTTTCCAGGATTGATGTGACTTTGATACAAAGCGACAGTATGGACTCCCTTTTCTGGATCAGTGAATCTATATAAAATAGAAACCTTGGAAATTTCCAAAGAAAGAAGATTTTTGCGATGACTAGCCCACCACTGAGAAGAATAGCTTGTAATGCAACATCCATAAGGGGTAATTTGAGTTCCTCCACAATAGTAAGCTCAATATATTGTACAAAATCATCTACAAGAACAAGATTATCAAATATAGGATAGTGTCTTACCTCTGTTCATTTCCATTCTTTGAGTGCAACATCAGAACCTGATTTTGTGTTTTGAATACTTTTCTAACTGAGTAATCCATCTATTTTAGGGTTGATATAATCTCACCTTTTTCCAGCGGTCATTTGATACAATTGGTCAAGGACATTGGTGTCTTTTGCATCATAAATATGCTTTATACATCTAGGACCCTCTTAAGGATCCCAAGGCTGAATAAATTTGAATCCTTCAAAAGTCATAGTTTCTCTCCTCAAATCAATGATATCATAGTTTCAAAATCCCAATCAACTCCTAATAGGCATAGATATGGATTTTTATCTCCAATTATATCAATAACTTCAAAATCCGCATAATTTTTTACACTAGTGACATCCACTTCTAAATCTTCTAAGTTGCCAATAAGAAAGATGCAGTATTGGTTTTCCATCCATATCTGAATTGGAGAGAACAATAATTTATTGTTTCTCAATTCCTCCTAGGTCTTTTAGATAAAATATTAACCTCTGAACCCAAATCTAGCATAATGTCCTTAATTTGATACCCTGAAATTTAAGCATCGATTTAGAAATTTGTCCCAGTTCTCCTTTTGTTGTGCCTGATCCTCTGAATGTGACACTATGGTAAGTTGGTGGAGATAGGCCACTCTGATAGCTCCTCATCTCTCATGAACCCCTTCAACTTCTTCGCAAATAATGTGAGAGTTGTTCATCATTCAAGATATCAATAAATAAATGAAACCACATTGTAACAGGTTGGGCAGATTCTGAAGAAACCCAAGGACTAGATGGTGATCTTTTGTAAAACAATAAGGGTTGTTCCTTTTCTAAGCCTACAACTTTAGGACTCTAAGAAGAAGAATTTATCTCCTTGAATATGTCTACAACATTCAGACATCCTTATAGTACCTCCTCTATTGAACATGATCATATTTAGCTTGTGAAGGCTCAGCCTTTCTGATGAAATGATTTTCAGAAGAATCCTTGTCAGCACCAATCCTAGTGCCATCTCGAGTAATAATATTAATATTTTGTTGTTAGGTTGATTCTGGTTATAGCAGATCAAAAATTATCATATTAGCTCCTCTTTGTAGATTACGCTCCTCCCATTGAGATATCATTCCAGGATAGTATTTTGTTGCGTGAGTGTTAAAACGGTAGTGTGAACACCATTGGTGTTTTGTCAATTGAAGATCTCTTCCTACATGTCCTTTCTTCATGACAATTATAACATATAACTGGCCCTCTTCACCAGTTCCCCCTACTCTATAACCTACACCTCCTCTTCCACGAGTGGATTCATTCACTTGAAAATTAGAGTGATCCAATTGATCGACCAAGGCATCTAAATCTCTGCACTAGTCAGTATTGTGTGCGGGAGATCCACAGAACTCACAAAATATGGAGTTAGGCACATTGGAATACTTCTACAGTATAGGGAAAAATCGATTTGAATGACCATAAGAATGAAAAATCTCACAATATTCATTAGATTGTGTACCTTTTTTGTTTGGAAAAGCATGATATTGAGTATGTCTTTGAAAAGGAACAATCGACAATACTTGTGCAACTCCTCTTGAAGGTCCTGTATGTGTAAGAGACGGTCCAAACAGAACATGGGAGGGTCCCACAACCTGAAACCTTAGAAACTCTATGACACGATGTCCCTCTATGTAGCAACCGGTGCACCATGGCTATGGACGAGCAGGTTTTGTAATATTCATCTCCTTCAATATTTTAGTCTAAATAATAATTTGATTCTGCAGATCATTTAAAGTAGTATCATTGGAGATGGAATTTGGTTTAATGTAGCCAATATATCCTACCATATCTTCAATTTTCAATGTTTTCTCTAAGGCTTCCTGCAAGTAATTAATATTTTTTGGCACCAAAGGCATTCTAGTTAAGGGTGGTAAAGCTTGAATAAACCATTTTTGGTGATCTAGATGAATAGGATGATTTAATTTCCCCACAACATCTTTAAACCTTTGCATACACTCCCATGCAAACTCACTTTCTTTTTGCCTAATATCACACAAATTGGTTAAACCTTGCTTTTCTATCTGAGGTAGTTTGAATTCCAAGGTTTCTTATTTCAACTTAAGGTGGATGAGGATTTGTTGACCATTTTTATTTTTTTAATTGACGGCCTAGATTCATTCTCATGGAAATGTGCTCAGCTTATGCTTAGTATTAATGCTTATCAATGGTTGTAGTGTGTTATAGAGTTTGTTAGGTTGCACTGACTTTTAATAAATTTAAAAAATTATATTTGGGCCACGTCCGTGCCCACCAATTTCCTAGGGATTTGAGATTATTCCAATTCTAATAAGTTCATATTCTAATTAGATTAGGAAATTAATATATAAGAAAATTTTATTAGCAAAATGGTTCATTTTACAATAAGATGTGTAATTCTTTTTTGTTTCTCAAATTAAATTAGATTTTTACCACATGGCTTCCCGCATACCAATTCCCTAGGGATTTGAGATTATTCCAATTCTAATAAGTTCATATTCTAATTAGATGGAAAAATTAATATATAAGCAAAATTTATTTAGCAAAATGGTTCATTTTACTATAAGATGTGTAATTCCTTTTTTTTCTCAAGTTAAAGTTGACCCATAACCTTTTTATACATGGTTAATCAGGTAAATGTGTACATTAGTAAGGCATTCTTCGTGTTGCAATAGTTTTTTTGTTATATTTATAAAGCCTTTGGCTATATCAACCACATTAATATTTTAAATGTGGTTGTACTAGTTTATATAATAAAATAACTCTTAATTTATAGTTATTATTTAAATGTTATTTTACATTTCTATATCTATAAAAATATTATCCTTTTCATTTATATGTTTATTAATTAAATTTATTAAGTTTTTATATGCTTATTGATTTTATGGTTATAAATATGAATCATTATCTTTTAAATTTATTTTAATATGATATGTATATTATGATTTTCTTTTATCAAAAAAATATTCATAATTTTATTAATAATAAAAGTACAACATGACAAATTATTTTTTATTACTTTTATTACTTTTAACACTTTATTGCCATAGAGATGTGTAATTCATTTTTTTCCAAAGTTGACCCATAATCTTTTTGTACATAGTTAATCAAGTAAATGTGTATATTGGTAAGGCATTCTTCATGTTGCAATATTTTTTTTTGTTATATTTGTAAAGTCTTTGGTTATATCTGTCACGTTAATATTTTTAATGTGGTTGTACTAATAATAATATAATCTAATAAAAATAATAGTATATTATCTTATTATCTTATTATTATTATATAATATAATAAATAGATTTATCTTATATATTATAATATATTATATTGTTAATTATCTTGTAATATTATATAATGATATTATTATATTATATATAAGATAAGATAAGATATATAAGATATAATATAAGATATATAATATAATAATATAAGATAAGATATAATATAATAATATCATTATATAATATTGCAAGATAATTAACAATATAAGATATTATAATATATAAGATACATCTATTTATAAAAGATATATAAAATTATTTATCTTATTTTATAATATTATATAACTATCTTATTATCTTATATATCTTAATCTTATTTTATTATATTTTTATCATATTTAAGATTGTATCACAAATTAAATCTAAATTTATATTTAAATCTATCTCTCTATATATATGTATGTTATATATAAATCTATCTTTATATAAATATAAATTTAACTTATATATTTTATTTTATAATATTATGTAACTATCTTATTATCTTATATATCTTAACCTTATTTTATTATATTATTATCATATTTAAATCAATCTATCTATCTATCTATATAGAGATGGATAGATAAAAGTTATATATAAATCTATTTTTATATATAAATATATATTTATGTTATATAGCTTATTTTGTGTATATATATATATATGATAAATTTATATTTATATATAAAGATAGATTTATATATAACTTTAAATATATAGAGAAAGATTTAATTTGTGATACAATATTAAATATGATAATAATATAATAAAATAAGATTAAGATATATAAGATAATAAGATAGCTCTATAATATTATAAAATAAGATATATAAGATATATTTATATTTATATATAAAGATAGATTTATATATAACTTTAAAAAAAATATATCTATATATATATATATATATATATATATATATATATATATATATTAAAGTTATATATAAATTTATCTCTTTATGTATATATATATGTGAAACTCATATATATATATATATATAAATCTATCTTTATATATAAATATAAACTTATATATATATATGAAACTGATATATATATTATATATAGATAATGCTTAGAGTGAAAACACCATATTGTACCAGCATATAGAAAAGTTTTATTCTACTAGATAGACTCTCAACTAGAAGCACCTAGCATGACACAACTGAGATTTGTGATTGTGCTAGTTGGTAATGAATGAATAAGAATTGATTTTAAAAAATCATGAAACTTTGTAACACTACATCGAACCTAGAATACCATGACTTTGCAAAAATAGACATAAAAATAATCTAATTTATTGGATGTTAAATGATAGTAATTTCAATTAAGGCTAGTTATTCTAATTGTCCATTTCCAAGTTAACACTAAACACATAAGTAGACCATATTGCATATTTTTGAGAAAAAGATTATCTTAGTATTACTATAAATAAATAAATAAATATATATATATATATATATATATATATATATATATATATATATATATATAAAATCACATATATATATATATATATATATAATGACAACTTAAATCTAAATTTATATATAAATCTATATATAAATCTATTTTTTTATATCCGTATAAAAATAGATTTATATATAGATTTAGATTTATCCTCCGGCTATATATAAATCTATCTCTTATCTATATATATATATATATTACAAAATAGTTAAAAAAATAGATTTAAATTTATCTTACAAGTATATATATATATATCATTCCGGATTAAATTTCAAGGCGATTGTACCCAAGACCACAGGAAATCGTTGGAGACAACTGGATTGTACCCAAGTCCACAAGAAATCGTTAGGGACAAAGTGCCAAGTGACAACAACGACCTTTTTAGCACTCCACAAATTAAATTAATTTAGATTTAGATTTAGATTTAATTTGTTATATATATATATATATATATATATATATATATATATATATATATATATATATATATATAATTTGTGATAATTACTGTTGCATTAAGTTCTTTTAAAATCCTATATTTCACCATTGATCCAAGCATATAGATATTCGGTATTATCATTTATTGAACTGTTTGCATAGAGTAATTATTTTTATAAAGAGCATCTCAACTGGTTACTAAATCACGAAAACCAAAAGTCTTAAAAAACAAAATATGATTGACACTAAAAGTGTCCAGCGAATTTGAATTCATATGTTCACTATATGTTGGTTCATTTTATAATTTTGATGTGGCTTCTCTATGATATGATGCTTATTCACAACAACAAAAAATTGATAAAAATCCCACCAATTCGAGTATTTTTATAAGAGAAATATTTGATAAGTAGCTAGTGCACTCCAATGTAATTGTTACTATTACAACACTAACCCATGCTAGTATAGATGTAACATTAATTTATGGATATGAATCAGGGGCCTTGACTGCAACCCAATTTGAATAAAATATTAAACTTATCAAACAAAAGATGAAAGAATGGGAAAAGAGAAAGAAATTGGTTGATGAGAAGGACTTGGAGATTATTGAAGGACAAATATAGAATATTGCAAACTAATATGAGGAAGGTTTTAGATATCAAGGCTCCAAATAGATTCTCATTAACTTGGAAAAGAGGAAAAATGAAATCCTCATAACACGGGAGGAAGAATGGTTCCTAAAAAGTAAAGTCATCTAGTTGAAACGTGGTCATGAAATTATTAAATTCATTCTGGCCTATGAAAAAGAAGAAAAATGGCTAATACCATATGGATTCTTCAAGATGTTTATGACAAGGAGGTCTCTACCTTTGAAGGTGTGGCCAACATGGGGAAGAACTATTTTGAGCACCTTTATCAAGATCCAATGGAAGCTTCAATTACAGAAGTAATATGGATAGCACAAGTCTTCCCTAGAATGATAAGGGAAGAGGAAATTAGGGAGATTATGGGGGAGGTATCAGAGGAGGAGCTCAAATCAATGGTGCGTAGTTTTCTGAAGGACAAGAGCCCTAGGCTTGGTGGGTGGGCTATATGATTTTTTCTAGGAATTTATGAAATTTTAGGCTTTGGTCTTTTGGTTGTGGTTGAAGAGTCCAAAAGGGAAGAAATATTTCAATCAACCTTTAATTCAACCTTCATATCCCTCATCCCCAAAGGCAATAACCCCTATCCTTTTCAGATTTCCATCTGATATCCTTCTACAATTTCATTTATAATATGATCACAAAAATCATTTCCTCCAAACTCAAGCCTATCCTTTGCAGATCTATTTACCTAGAACAAATTTTGTTTATGGAGGGAAGGAAAATTCATGAATCTATCAGAGTTTCTCAGAAAGGAATGCATAGTATTAAAACTAAAAACCTAACAAGGTTTGTTATTAAAATCAACTTAGCTAAATCCTACAATCGATTTAAATAGATATATTTAAGGCTTCTTATCACCCACTTGGGTTTTAACATTAACTTTATCAATTGGGTCATTAGTTGCATTCAAATTGTATCCTTCATTGTTCTTATAAATGGATCAACATCCCTCTATTTCCATGCTCAAAGAGGGTTGTGGCAGGGTTGCTCCCTTTCTCCCTTATTGTTCTTATTGGTGAAAAACAATGAGGATTGATTTTCCTTATATCAAAGGAAAAACAATGAGGGGATTCCCATGGATTTCTCATTATCAAGACTTTGGAAGTCATGCATATGTTTTTTTTGTATGACATATTTATATTGTTAAAGAAGGGGTTAAGGGAGATCAATTATCTTGCTATTATTCTATCTCTTTGTGTGAAAGCTACCAGGATGATGATAAATTCTCAAAAATCAACTATATTATATCATAACCTCAATGAGGCAGAAACCCGTAATCTATTACAACTTCTTCCATATGCTTCTAAACCATTAGAGGAAGGGATGAAGCATCTGGGTATTCATCTTAAACGAAATGATCACAACTAAGAATATTGGAAGTGACTCATTGCAAAGGTTAAAAAAACATATAAAAATCTAGTGTTTTATATGGTTCTCTGGGCGAGACATATTTTTTTGATCAAATATGTGTTAGAATCCATTCCTTTATATTAGTAATCTCTAGCTTGGATTCCAATAGGTGTATTAGAAAATTTGAGAAGAATCAACTCTAACTTTATTTGTGTAGGAAAGGAGGACTCAAGGATGCTTTCTTGGGTCAAGTGGAATCGGATTTCCATGTCAAATTTATTTGGTGGATGGGGCATGAAACATAGTCTATTATTTGAAAAAGTCTTTCCTTCCAAATGTGGATGGTTTATTATCTCTTCATATATCCTATGGACATTGGTGGTTACTCAAAAATATATTGCCCCTGGATCTCTAGAAGACTAGATAAAAAGGGTTGGTAAGCCCATAGAAAACATATTGGTAATATCGAGGGCGGTGTTCAATTATTTTGATGCCATTAACTTTGGGTATTTTGGCAATTTGGAAGGGAAAACAGAGTAAGATTATGTCTTAATCCTTGGTCTGGTTGTGGTCAAAATCATTTGCTTCCTCCATCTATTATCGAACTGCTAACAGATGGAGGTTATACAATGTTGTCACATAACGTCAATATTGCAACCTCATCAATTTGGAGTTAAGGTTGGTTATTAGTAGAGCAGGTGGGCATAGAGGAGGATGTTTGGCTCATGGTAGGTCTACTTGCAAGCAGTATTAAATGGTCATATAAGATTGATAGACAAATATTATGAGCTCATTTGGGGCATCTCCATTGATGGGTCTTACACCCATAAGCTAGGATATCTCTCTCTTATGGTTGAAAAAGTGACAGAAGACCAAATTTGGTGGTGGAAAGTGGTATAGCTTGCAAAACACCCTGCAAAAGAAAAATTATTTATGTGGTGTCTAATGGCGAAGAAAGTGCCAACTTGAGATGTTCTCCAAAAATGGTTTATGAATGGACTGAGCTAGTGTCCTTTATTTAAAAATAGTGAGGAAAATGTAATGCACATATTCATCTCCTGCCCCATCTATTAGCGGGCGTGGACAGCTTGTAGGTGTTCCCTTGGTCACATAGTTTATTGGGAAGGATTGGATTTGGAAGAAGTTCGAAAGGCATGGTGCTCAAATCTAGGAAATAGTGCTATGAAATCCCTCCCATTAAATATTTGTTGGGGGGTATGGTTGGCTAGAAATAGAGCCATATTTCCAGAAAATCCAACGAATCTGATCATACTACATCAAAATTCTTGCCATATTAAGCAACTTTCTTGAGGAAAAGGACCTTGCCCCTCCCAAATTGATTTGGACCAGAACTGATAGAAAATATCAGTCTTGGGCCTATTTCGATGGAGCCTCAATAAATATGGGACAACAGAGTGGAGGGGGGTTTGTACTTTTTTCTCTCTAATGCTCATTTCTATCGGGAAAATCTTTCCATAGGTAGAGGGACAAACAACCAAGCAAAACTTTTAGCATGCAAAAACTTAACTATGTTTTCTTTGGAGAAGGGATGCACTCGAATTTAGGTTTTGGGGACTCCATGCTTACTTTAAACTGGTTGAATAAAACTAATGCTTGCAAAAATATCATTTTTATGCCTCTTCTAGAGGAAATCATGTGACTCATTGACTTTTTCTCTTTTTTTACATGTAACCATATCTATAGGGAAAGGAATATGACTGTAGACAACCCCTCAAAAAGACTCAACATGGACCAAGGCTTGTAGGGTAATATAGAACAAATAGATGGTCTGGTATATGAGTTTTATCACCAAACATACAAGGGCTTTTTATAGGGACCATCAGCAAATTAATTTCTAGATAATTTCACACAATATATGTTTTACTTGTACTGTTTTCTACTTATCAGTTTCTACGAATGGCACACTTTATGCCCTTTCTTATATGGGGTGAGGTAGTATTTGGGATGCCTATGAGTGTTGTTTTATAAAAAAAAATGGTATGGTTCTCATCACATGAGTGTTGTCTAGAATGTAAAAAGGTACTTAGTCACAGGAGCTCTGTCCATACATGAGCTCTCTTAGAAGTATATACACACACAACGTATATCTAAAGAATGAAATTTTCAATATTTCTACGAATGAAATTATGTTTTTTTCCTGTGAAAATAAAAATAAAACAAAACAAAAATAGCTTCTATTTCTTCCTTTCACATAAAAAAATAGCAAGGATACAAGAAAAAATTTCATTAAAGGAAGAAAATCACCCTCTATCCCACTTTTATGTAAAAACCCTTTTCTATAACATCCCATGTATGTAAACCCAGATGTAAAATTAGAGATATGTGTCATTGTGTGTGTGAAAATAAATGGATGACTGCCTGAAGGGAGAGACACATAGATGAAAATCTCTAAGGGGAAGTAATTTTGCTCCTATAATTTTACTTATGGTGTGTTTGTTGGTTTTTTATGGCATACTGAGAAAAGGCCCATACGACCACAATGAATTTCCTTAATTTCAACATGACTAGTGACCAACCAACATTGTCAGGAATTGAAGAAAACCAAATGTGACATCCTGGGAGGGGGGAAATTTCCATCCATATTTCCTCCTCGGGGATTAAGAAAGTGGGATGGTTTCCTTGGGAAGAAAACAAAAGACAAGAGAAGCTTAGTGAGGATGAGGGTCTATAAAGAATGGGAATAGTCTCAAAACAAAGTGCATGTGAGGTAGACCTTGCAGATAGAGAGAGAGAAAGGTGTTTATAAAGCTATTTTCAATGAGATTTATTGGAATTTATGAGAGTCATTGATATTAGGCTTGGGGTGTTATTTCTTGCATATCATTTATTGAGGCCACTAGATGGTGATTCTAAGCCTCAATGTTCATAGAGAATTTTGGGATGCTTGAACTACTTAGTGCTTGTTGTTGGTTGGTGAAACATTTGAGAGGGATATCTAATCATTGTGATGTTTGCTAAGAGATTTGTAAAACCACTTTTTCAATGGACTGCAAACCCTTGCAGTGCTTGCTAAGGGAGATATAAAATCACATGTCTTAGAAACCATTAATACAGTAGGATCTGCCTCTTAGAGTTGAGAAATGGCCATTTGAATATTTCATGAATCCCTTTGTTTTTTAATCAAGGAGTGAGTCAACCATTGTAGTTCTTACTTTTGGTGGTCAGTTGTTAAACCACCAGGATTATGGACTCCTTCTCCTAGGTATGTGATTAAGCCTTTATGTGAAATTCCCTGAACAAGCATCCCCTCATACTTTAGATTTGGCTTGGTGGTGGTCAACTGTAAGAATATTGCAATGAAACTTACCTATGGTTAGGTGGAGAGTTGAAATACCTCCTTTAGTTTCCAACCATCTTTAAACACACAAATAAGTGTAAACTACTTACATATATTGTCTTAAGGGTTTTGTTTATTCTTATTATAAGTTAATGACAATATTTTATGTGTTTATAAGTGTAAATGATACATGAGCAATGAGGCTTACAATTTTTGTCATGATTGGAGTAATATCTTATGTATTCAAGAATCTGATGTCGACTTGGACTGTGTTTTCCATGGTTATATTCATGTTGAATGTGATGATATGTGTTTATGAACAATTAGACATACTCTGAAAGTTTGTGAAAGAATATATATATATATATATATATATATATATATATATATATACATATAGATATATATATATATATATATATATATATATATATATATATATATATATATATATATATATATATATATATATCAAACCTATTCTTATACTGGTTGGTCTATCTAAACTGATTGTTTGTAGTTTCAAGCCTTGTGACCATAACTCCCATAAGTCAGTTGTATGGACTGCCCCACTATCAAACATATTCACAAGGAGTGATTTAGTTGTCTAGGAATTATGCCCTCAGTTGTTATACGCCTTAGGACTTCAAGTTTCTAGTGGAATCAAGTGTTGGATTGTGTTATATTCTTTCCACGACTAGCCCACATAGTTAACCGGGCGGTTAGAGGGGCGGTGGAACCCCCTGTTCATTGTGCCGATTGCGTAGCGAGGGGAGTTACAGGGGGTTTGAGGGGTACAGGTAACCCCACTCTATCGGGTCTGGGGTTAACCTTGTACATCAAGGTGGTCATATTAGCATTCAAAAACATTACCTTGTATCTATCTTCTCTATTATATGTGTATATCGTCAAATCCAATAGGTGGCAAAGTTTAGACTCATTTTATGTGGGCGTGATACGTAGTGACACAGTTCAAAGGTAACCATGAGAGCGAAGCCTACCTTACCTCCCCCCACCCACCACTTGTTGTTGAGGTTTAGGCATGGAATATCCTATATGAATGTGTTTTTAGGGGGTTAAAACATGTTATCAGAGTTTCAAAGTGGAACCATGTGGCCTCCATACTTCTCACCACCTGATATTTTACTCATATTGAACACCATCGATGGTGATACCACTGGGCATGACGTGTATTTGACCTAACTAGGCTCACATGCACATACAGGACAAAATTTTAGTGTGATAATTTAATTGGTGTACACACTTCCATTTGATATAACTTATGGCTTGACAAATTGTTGATATGTTGTTTTGTTTCTAGCTTACACAATAACATGGGATTTTATTTCCATATTCAATTTTAGATCAACGTGCTTTTTGAAAGTATACCAAGGTGATTAGTAAATTTAGTTATTATGTGTTTGGTTTCACTAACCATCATGTATGTCAAATAGTAGAGAGAGAGGGAGGGAGAGAAATAAGAAGATACAAAATTCTCTCAATAAATAAAGGAAGGAGCAACAGAATGGTAGAATATGATGTACCTAAATCCTACCATATTTAGGAAGAGGATTAGGTGAGGAAAAGATAAATAAAGGATTCCCATGATTTGAAGGAAACCCTCAGGAGTTCCAAAATTAAGGAATTCCATGACCCTGAGCTAGGGTATCTTATGACAGATGAGTAACCAATAGATTCTTAGAACTATTGAGGTATGTGCCATATGTCAAATATGAGAAGGTAAACATTCAACAGTACCTCAAATGGTTACCACAATCATACCAAGATAGGGTTGAGTTTGATGAACCAAGAACCTTAGAGGATTCCATCTGAAAGGCTAAGTGTTGCTATGATCGGCCCAAGCATAAGGCAAAGTTCCAAACAAACTAGAAAAGGAAAGATAAATCCAATTTCAAAAGGAAAGGGGAAAAGTCCTCAAGATATAAGCAAGAAGGGAGAAATAATGAGTCTACCACTATCGCCAAGAAAAAATTCCATCATATTTCCACTGCTGCAAATAGAGAATAGACCACTCAACTAGCAAGGTAGAGGCTAAGGAGTCCAAGAGAGGAGCATTACAATGTTAGAAATGTGGAGAGAACCACTTGTAGAGGGACTATCTACTTTAGCATTAAAACAACAAGAAACTGTTTAACGTTCAAGAATTTGGGATGGTGAACGACGTGGCCATGAGTGTACTTCAAATTTATATGGCCTTGGACAATATGAATGCAGATCATCAAGCCTTAATGATCGAAATGGAAGGTATGTTTTCCAACCAACCTAATTCAATTCACATTGAACCAATTTCAAATTTTAGTTATATCAGCCCAAAGGTCACAAAGAAATGTGCCTTGAAAATTGAAAATCATGAGAAATCGTGGCTGGTCAAGCTAGCCATGGGAGCCTAAAGTTTGGTGATGGACTTAATGGAATTGTGCCTCATAAATTTGTATGGCATGTCTACTACGGTGGCCCTTAACATCTTGTTTTTGGACTAATACTATGTCCTAATGGTCATGGACTAGGTAGAATTCCATAGTACTAAGGTGGACTACTATAAAAAGTGATAGGAAGGTCTTCGAAACGAGGGAAAAGAGGTAATACTCTGGGGAATAAGGAAGCCAGTTTTGGTCCAACGGATATCATCACTACAGGTAAATAAATATGCTTGAAAAGGGTGTGCCTTGTTTGTAGTCTAAGTGACTAGTGATACAAGGGGTAGTGAACTCGAAATTAAGGATCACACAGTTTTAAAACAATTTGGTTATGTGTTTTCAAAGGAAATCCTTGGACTACCACTGAGGAGAGAAATTGATTTCTCCATTGAGTTGATTCCTCGATCAGTGTCAGTCTTGAAATCACCATACCACATGAGCAAGACAAAGCTAGAGGAGCTGAAATTATAGTTGAAGGAAATGTTGGACAAGGGATATATCAAACCCAACATGTCGCCCTAGGGAGTCCCAATGTTATTTGTAAAGAAAAAGGTACCATGTTGTGGATGTGGATTTATTACCAGTAGGTGAATAAAGCCATAGTTAAGAAAAAGTACCTTCTACCCTATTGTATTTTATTTTCACTTAGTTTAAAATTTTGAAAAAGGCAAAAAATCAAATATGTCAAAAACAAAACAAAAAAATCTTATAAAGAAAAATCAAAAAGAAAAAGTTTTGAAATTATTTTTCTTAGTGGTCTATTTTCAAATAATAAGGGATTAATGTGGGATCAAGAATAGTGCAGGATCCAAAGTTAATTTTACATTAATTGGTGGGACCCATCGGAAAAAGAGAAGATTAAAAGTCATGCAATTTTGGAGCACGATTTTCATTCATGGCATTGTGACTGCTCCACAGGAGAAACCCAACACCACGAAGAGTGTGACATTTATGGGCAACAATGCTCCTATAAGAGGTTTTACAAATAAATCTCTAATGGCTGATCAACAATCGATATTAAATGCATCATCACTTGTTGATGACATCACTTACCACCATGGGTACCCCCATGAGCAGTAACCGGTATGTTGGGTCCCTATAATACTAGTGATTACCCCATTACTATTGTAGTTATACCCCTTATTTATATTGTTGTGCCCCTATTACCCCCATGTTGTTATTTCTGTGCCCAATAGAATCCCTCTATTGTTATTTTTGTGGCTTTATATTATTATTGTTAGGTCGGCTGGATTATATTGTGACTCCTTAGACTCCTATATATAGAAAGGAGGTTTTGTCATTTGTATCATCCAAGAATTGTTCATTTATGTAATGTAAAGGAGGTTTCCCCCTTGAAGAGGCTGAATTATAAGGCGTTGATCTATCTTTTCTATCTTTTCTTGAGCTGGTTTCATAACATTTGGTATCAGAGCTTTGGATTCTAGGGTTTCGCTGCTCCAAACAGGTCATCGTGGAATTTTCGCTATAACTTTTTTTCTGTGACGTTTCAGAAGTCGCAAAAAAATTCCGTTTGAGAAGAAATCGCATTGAACCTTGGGTCCGAATTTCAGAGCTTTTCGCGCAATATTTGCGGAGATATGATCTGAGGAAGTTGGTGTTTTTGCAGACTCCTGAATTACATTCAAAACAGGTGACCTGGGGAAAATCGTCATAACTTTCTCTCTGGGGATTGGATTGAAATTTCGTAAGAAGGTACAGAAAGAGGACAGACTATAGTTTCTTGTATGAATTTTTCAAATCCATAGGTCGAAACAGTGACTCGTGGCACGTTGTACAAGTTCTCTCTACGGAACTATTCTATAATCAAGTCACTGTGGGATATTTTGCATAACTCTTCCTTGGAGAATCCAAATTGGGTCAGACTTGTGGCATTGGAAAGAGGACACAGAAGGCTACTACAGGTCGCAATTTCAGAATTGGAGGATCTGGAATTACAAAGATACATCAGATTCAATATTAGGCTTCTACAAAGTGAAAAAAGGTGTGTAGTTTTTTTTTTAATTTTTGTGTAAGCTGGGTTTGAAGGAATTCAAAGGGCATAGTAAAGAATTATTATCGGTAACTGATGCCCCGAGGAAAGAAAATGCAAACACCTAGTAATGAACCTGAAATCTCTAGCATGACTCATGAAGAAGAGGAAGAAATGCTACATGATATATCAAAATTACAAGAACAAGTGCAACAAATGTCACGCTCACAAAAGCTAACAGAAGCTAAGATAAATGGCGTGGAATCTAAGATAAAGGGAATGGAAGCTAAGATGGATGATTCGAAGACAGATTTGAAGAGAGACATGGCAAATTTGAAGACAGATTTGAAGACAGACATGGCAGATTTGAAGACAGATTTGACAAATTTTCTACAAGAAATACTTACTAATGGTGAAAAGGTTGTAAAGGAAACTCATGATGTGAACAAAAGTAATGTTAATCATGATTCCATAAACTCTAATGTTGGATCGAAGACCCACCATATTCCAAAAATCGATATGAGGAAGTTTGATGGAAAGGATCCCGCCACATGGATATTACAGATGGAGCAGTTCTTCAATCTCAATAATGTGCAAAACACACAAAAGGTACGTATGGCAACTGTATATTTGGAACCAAATCAGTTTGTATGGTATCAATGGCTTTGCTCTCGTAAAAAATTTATCACTTGGGCAATTTTTACGGAAGAATTGATAGCACATTATGAAGATACAAAAAGCAACACTTTTTTTAGCCAGTTGATAAGTCTCAAACAAAAGGGTTCAGTAATGGAGCACATTGAGGAGTTCCAAAAATTGAACATAAGGGTAAAAGATATTCCAGAGGAGCATAGGATTGATGTGTTCATAGGGTCTTTAAAGGATAATATCCAACATTATGTTCACCTTTGGGAACCTGATTCATTAGAGAAGGCATTCATGTTAGCAAGAAAAATGGAAAGCAAAATTATGGCAACCAGGAAGCATACCACTCACAACTATAAAGACGGAAGTGTTGTTGCCCCTAGTCTTCCACAACATATAAGGTTGACACCACAAAAATTGGAAGAAAAAAGAGCAAAAGGGCTTTGTTACAGTTGTGATAGCAAATACACTAAAGGTCATAAGTGTGCTGAGAAGAAATTATTCTACATAGATTATGAAGAGGAAGAAGAAAAGGAGCAAGAAAGGTCAAAAGAAGAAGATATACTCCAGGAACAAAGCCTAGATGAAGAAAAAATAAATCCGACCATATCTTGTAATGCATTGGCGGTAATTACCACTCCTCAAACCATCAAGATAGAAGGACAAATCAAGAAGAAAAAGGTAATAGTGTTGATTGATTCAGGAAGCACCCACAATTTTATTCATTGTAGGGTAGCAAAAGAATTGAATTGCTTCCTATATCCAGCACCATAGTGTCAAGTGATGATTGCAAATGGAGGAACAATAAATTGCTCTAGAAAGTGCCATAATATCAAGCTATCCATGGGAGAATATGTATTGACTAGCCCAATGCTTTCCATTCCAATGGGAGGTGCTGATGTTGTACTAGGAGTCCAATGGCTACAATCCTTGGGTACAATAGCTTTTAATTTTCAAGAACTTTTCATCAAATTTTCTACGGAAGGAAAGGAAGTTGAATTAAGGGGTATTGCAGGGAAACCAGGAAAGATAATCAGCTCTCATGGTATGACAAAGCTTCTAAAAAAGGAGCAAAGAGGTGTAATTGCACAATTATGCTCACTAGATGTTTCCACATTGGAATCATCTATTTCTCTGGATCTCCAAAAAGTCCTGGACAATCATTCCAAGGTATTTGAGACTCCAAAGGGTCTCCCACCTATGCGTGATCATGATCATGCTATTCATCTGATTCCAGGAAGTGTTCCTCCAAACATCAGGCCGTACAGATATCCCTATGTCCAAAAAAGTGAAATTGAACGTATGGTTGCAGAAATGCTAGAGGCTGGTATAATTCAACCAAGTCAAAGTTCTTTCTCTGCTCTAGTAGTATTGGTGCACAAGAATGATGGATCATGGCGCATGTGTCCGGATTATAGGGAGCTCAACAAGCTCACTATTAAAGATAAGTTCCCCATTCCTATCATTGATGAATTACTGGATGAATTGCATGGATCAATTTACTTCACCAAGTTGGATCTTCGTTCAGGATATCATCAAATCAGAATGAAGATTGAAGACATTCTGAAAACGACATTTAGAACTCATGAGGGTCATTATGAATTTTTGGTCATGCCTTTTGGCCTTACCAATGCACCTTCAACATTTCAAGGTTTGATGAATTCAATTTTCAAACCATTCCTTAGAAAATTTGTGTTAGTATTTTTTGATGATATACTAATCTACAGCAAGTCTTGGAAGGATCATGTTGAACATGTTGACAAGGTGCTACAACTATTGGAGGAGAAACAATTATATGCAAAAAGATCCAAATGTTTCTTGGAGTCCAGGAGGTGGAATATTTGGGTCATATTGTATCTCATGAAGGAGTTAAGGTAGACCCTAGAAAATTAAAGCCATTAAGGAATGGAAAATCCCCACATCCATAAAGCATCTACGAGGATTTCTTGGGTTGACAGGGTATTATTGCAAATTTGTTAAGAATTATGGGAGAATAGCAGCACCTCTAACAACATTATTGAAGAAAGATGCATTTTCATGGACTCTGGAAGCAACAAAGGCCTTTGAACATCTTAAAGAGGCAATGTGCCAAGCACCGGTCTTAGCTACACCGGACTTCACAAAAACCTTTATTGTGGAATGTGATGCTTCAGGAAATGGAATTGGTGTTGTTCTAATGCAAGATGAAAGACCCATTGCTTTTGAAAGTCGTCCAATCAAGGGAAAGTTTTTAAGCAAAGCTATTTATGAGAAGGAAATGTTGGCAATACTCCATGCACTTAAGAAATGGCGACCCTACCTAATGGGAAGACACTTCAAGGTAAAAACGGATCATGATAGCCTTAAATACTTTTTAGAACAAAGATTATCCTCTGAACAGCAACAAAAGTGGGTCACAAAGATGTTGGGTTGTGACTTCGAAATCATCTACAAAAAAGGGAAGCAAAATGTGGTGGCAGATGCACTCTCAAGAAAGGATGAGGATGTGGAAGCATTGTTGTGCGCCATTTCTATTATCTAACCAGATTGGATAAACGAAGCAAGGGAGGAATGGAAGAATGATGAAGAAGTGTGGGCACTTATTCGAAAGCTACAACAAGATTCCAATACGTCTGATACATTTAGCTGGCAAAATGATTCGTTATGGTACAAAGATCGCTTATACCTCTGTAAGAATTCCCAGCTAAAACAAAAGATTCTTATGGAATTGCACACTTCTCCCTTAGGAGGGCACTTAGGATTTTTAAAAACTTACCATAGGGTTAAGAAGGAATTTTTTTTGGGATGGCCTTAAATCAGATATTCAAAAGTTTGTGGCGGAATGTTTGGTTTGCCAACAAAATAAAGTTGAAACAAGTAAGACACCGGGTCTATTACAACCTTTATCCATTCCAAGCCAACGTTGGGAGGAGGTTTCAATGGATTTTATCACAGGTTTACCCAAGTCTGAGGGAAAGAGTGTAATCATGGTGGTAGTTGACAGACTTACCAAGTATGCACACTTTTGTGCATTATCACATCCATTTAAGGCCAGTACATTTTCTACTGCATTTATGGAAACAATTCAAAAGCTACATGGAAACCCAAAGATTATTGTAAGTGACAGAGATCCCATTTTCACTGGAAATTTTTGGACAGAATTATTTTCTTGTCTTGGTACTCAGTTAGCTCATAGCTCATCTTATCATCCTCAATCTGATGGGCAAACTAAGATAGTAAACAAATGTTTGGAAGGATATCTTCATTGCTTTGTTTCTGATAAACAGACACAATGGGTCAAATGGTTGCCTCTGGCTGAATGGTGGTATAACACTTCCTTCCATACAGCAACAAAAATGACCCCATTTATGGCACTTTATTTGTATCAACCACCATCCATCACATCATATTTAAGAGAAAATTCTAAGGTTCAGGCAGTGGAACATCACATCGAACATCAACAACAAGTCCTCCAACTCTTAAAGGATAACCTCGTTTTGGCACAAAATATAATGAAACAACAGGCAGATCAACATCGCAGCGAAAGAAGTTTTGATGTAGGTGATTGGGTATTCCTACGGCTACAACCATATAAGCAAATGTCCCTAAAGCAAGCTAAGAAGGATAATAAATTATCACCAAAGTATTATGGTCCGTACAAGGTGTTGCAAAAGATTGGTACTATGGCATACAAATTGGAGCTTCCTGCAGCTTCTCGATTGCACCCAGTTTTCCATGTTTCATGTTTAAAGAAGGTTATAGGCGACAAGCTCCCAGTTCAAACAATATTGCCAGAACTTGACGAGGAAGGAAAAATTATATTGGAACCGGAAGCAGTCATAGAAACAAGAACTCGACAGCTACGAAATCGATCAATTTCAAAGTATCTTATCAAGTGGAAGAACTTATCCGCTGAAGATTCTACATGGGAGGATGAGAATTTTATGCAAAAGTATCCAAAACTACTCAAGCGTTGAGGACAACACTTTTTTGAAGGAGAGGGGCATGTTGGGTACCTATAATACTAGTGATTACCCCATTACTATTTTAGTTATACCCCTTATTTATATTGTTGTGCCCCTATTACCCCCATGTTATTATTTCTGTGCCCCATAGAATCCCTCTATTGTTATTTTTGTGGCTTTATATTATTATTGTTAGGTCGGCTGGATTATATTGTGACTCCTTAGACTCCTATATATAGAAAGGAGGTTTTGTCATTTGTATCATCCAAGAATTGTTCATTTATGTAATGTAAAGCAGGTTGCCCCCTCAAAGAGGCTGAATTCTAAGGCGTTGATCTATATTTTCTATCTTTTCTTGAGCTGGTTTCATAACACGGTATTCATCGCAATATACGGAAATCGAGCTAGATTCTATGGTAAGCGAGCTGGATTCTAATAGGATACTATTTTCCATATCACTTCTCCACCTCATCCAACCTATCCACGTCACCCCTCCATGTCAACAGTCCAACTCACACCTCCATGTCATCATTGCATCATCATGTCATACATTTGCCACTTCTCATTCAATTCCATTTTTCACCCTATTTACTTATAAACCTCATTTTTTTCCCAAATCATTTTATTTGTTGATTTTCTGGAGCGTACCAAATTCCACCTACACCTGCCAGCTCGCGATTTTAAACTCCAACATCATCCAAGAGTCTTCAAGTATTTATCCAACACATAGTCTTGCTCAATTTTTAAAAAAATTTAAAGAAAGCTTCTATGGTGGCCTCTGCAACCCACATTCCACTCATGGACACAAGGGACGTTTTCAACCCTATGTGTAGATTGAACCTTATGGAATTGCTTCAAAATATTCTAATTGGTTAATTAGAGTCATCGGTGTACTCTAGAATCGTCAAATTTGGGTTGTTGTCTGCAATTATTCCCCAAACAAATTTTTTCCTGAGTAGAGATGTCATAGTGGGGGATTGGGTTGCATTTGAAGATTATACTGAAATCAAGTTGTATGGAGGAGAGGTTGCCCCTTATAGATTACCATCTTTTGTACCTATGAGGATATTTTCATTAGAATCCATTAGGAAAAGTTTGAATGTAGACCAAGTCCATTTTGTCCCTGCTAAAAAAGGATACATGTTCAAGTTCCCCTGGAATTTTTGGGCTTTTTATTATTAATGACATACAAGTTGTGGAGGAAATAGAGAAGATTCTTTAGGATATGTAGTTTCAGCAAGGGGATAAATAGGCCTATGAACCTCATTATATTATTTCAAATAGGAAGGTGGAGGATTCTTATGCACCATATGTACATGAATCCAGACCTGAAATTGAGAAACTTTCTAATGGTGGTCAACATCAATCATAGAAAGGGATGTTGGTTGAGACTCCTCACCCTACAGAGAAAGGATTGAAAATACAAATTGAATATGTCATTGGTCTTGATGTTGAAACTACCTAGAGTTCTAAGAAATCAAAAATGCATGAATCTAAGACTTTGGTGGAAAGCTCTTTTTTTGGAGTTGGTTTCCAATTACAGTTGGGAGAAATAAGTTTTACACCTTTCTCTCCTATTCCTAAAGAAATTGAATAGACTTCTAGTATTGTCTTGAAGGAATCCTATGAACAAATTAAGGAGAGGAATAAAAAGATCAGGGAAAATGTTGCTTCCCAGTTGGAGGCTCAATCACTATCAGAATATCAAACCAGATTATTATCAGCCATGGATTTGGAGATAAATCAGCTAAAATTCTCTTTTTCTCATCCTTTTTCTTTAACAGTGTTTTCTACAGGTGGATTTAAAATTGTGAGCTTAACTGTAGATGAAAAATATATTCCATTTCCTGATAAAAATAACTTTCACAGCTAAACTGCAAAGCTTATTTATAGTGACCTGAGCAAAACTTCATATGCAGTGAGAAAAGTAGAGGCTTTATTGGGAAAGGTGATAAATCAATTGAAATTAGAAAAAGCCAAATCACGAGCTTTATATACTCATAATTAAGAGTTGAATAAGTTGATTATCAATATCAGAGTAAATCCTAAAGATAGGTCAGTTGTTCAAAATTTTTTACAAGGATCAGAATCAAAAATTCAAGCATTAAGGAAAAAATTGAAGTTTCATTCAGTTGAACATGTTATAGCCCCAGAGGTAGCTCAAGTCGATAAAGAAAAGGAACTTATAACCCAGGAGTTGTTGAACAGAAATATGGAGGTGGCCACGTTGAAAGAACTAAATGAAATCCTTCAATAAAAACTAAAGACACGTGTGCACAATTATGGTGCAACCAAACTATGAAGACCCTACTAATAATCTTTCGAGACTTAGAAGTGATTATTACTTCTAACAAAGAAAAATCTTAGCAAAGTTCCCAGCTTCCTAAAAGAATGATTGATTTCCTTAATTCTAAGTCTACTAAGGAGTTGAGAGCTATGGAGATTGAACACAGAAAATCCCTTGTTCTGGAGATAAAAAAATTGTATAGAAGAACATTTGCTGGAAAAATAAAGAGATAAAAGTGGGGGAAATAAAGGAATATATTTTTTCATTTAATGAAAATTTTTGATAAAAGAATGAGAGTTGGATTGCCTTCATGTTGGGATCAACAGGGATATATTCTCCCATTGGAGTCATATGAGTTCTTGTTATTTTAGGCAAAGATAAAAAGAAATTCCTCTCATGAAAAAACAAGAACTCTGAAAGGCTCCACTATTGTTAACTATCTACAAATGGATTTCCATCTATTATGGTTGGTCAAAACCCTCTTCACAGAGAAGCCTGCCTACAGTTGAATAACAAAATTCAGGATGGCACATGTTAGGTTGATCAAATGCCCAAGCTCTGTTTGTCCGAATGGAAAAAGTGTTGAGCTTTGATGTCACCAAACAAGGCAAATGATAAACCTGGAGTTTCTACAAGTGAGTCTGCGCACGAGTACCAAGTAATCCAGTGAAAATTGGCCACATGTTTTATTTTAAAAGATTCATTTTAAAATATTTTATATTTGTAATCTTAAATTACTTTAGGTTTTAAGTTTGAGTCCTCATAAGAACCAAGTAGGATTTAGACTAGTTGTCAAAAGTAGCTTAAAAAGTTCATGACAGTTAACAATTTTTATAACTGTCAATTTGTCATGTTCCTACAAAAGACATTGAGAAACCATTTTTTGGGGTTCTAAATTTTGACTTTAAAGATAAGATTCTTCTGTAATGTGTTCACCTTTCTTAGAGATTTAATAAATCTTCTTGGATGATTCCAAACTATCTTCTGGATATGATATATGTTTCTTGTTATTGTAAGTCATTAATTGTTTCTTCTTCTTTTGGAAAAGTGTAATGAAGTTGTTGGTTATTTTCTATAATACATATTTCCTTTGCTCACAGTACCTGTAAATTTTAATCAAATAACTTTTAAATTGCGCTCCATATTTCCATACATTCATTTTCTAAGTCTTTCATGTGTTCCACTAAGGTTTATAATAAAAAGATTTTGTAGTTGCATCCTTCTGTTCTAAACCTTCCACTATTTATTTCTATAACCCTACTACAAATTTTAAATCATTTTCATAGTCAGTGAGGCCATCTTGAAAGATATTTTTATACCAATAATTTTCCTTTGCATTACCTGTATAATTTATCTCTGAATAATCTTAATGGGACAACAAACAATATTTATTATCTTTTTGTAGAGATGTCCTAGGCATTAATCTCTTCTCATCTAGAGGTTGTCTCTAGGGTTACAATATACCCAATGTTGATGACTTTTTTGATCGGCTGAGAGGGGTTGCAGTGTTCTCAAAAATAGATTGGAATTTGGTTATCATCAAGTTCATATTATGGATGAAGACATTCACACAATAGCCTTCAATACAAGATATGGGTACTACGAGTTTGTGGTGGTGCCATTTGGACTCACAATCAACCCAACCACATTTATGTGTCTGATGAATAATGGCCTCAGCCAACAACTTGAGAAATTTATGCTAGTGTTTGTATATTTTATCCTAGTTTACTCAAAAACTAGAAAAGAACATGAGGAGAACTTGAAGGAAATACTACATTTGTTGAGGGAACACAAATTGAATGCTAAACTCAGTAAATGTGCATTATTTAAGTATCAAGTTCAATATTTTTGGCATGCAATCTCAATTGAAGGTGTTGTTGTGGATCCTAAGAAGATCAAGGCCATCACTGAGTTCCCCACTCCTAGAAATGTCACAAAAGTGATATATTTCATGGTATTCGTCAGATACTACCAATGGTTCATTCGAGACTTTTCAAAAATGGGTCATCTAAGCACAACCTTGCAAAGGAAAGGAGTTAAATTTCAATGCACATTAGAGTGTGCAATTACTTTTGAACAACTCAAATATGTGCTCACACCTGCACCTATATGAAGAATATCTTATCCTGAAAAGAATACCTTGGTTTGTAGAGACACATACAAGGAATGCCTAGGTGGAGTACTAATGCAAGAAGAGCATGTGATCTATTATGAATCGAAAAAATTAAATTAAATCAATGGGAGTATGTCACCTTAACTTAGAACTTGCAACAATTACACATGCACTAAATATGTCGAGACATTACTTACTTGGAAGAAAAAGAAAAATAATGTCACACTATAGAGGGTTGAGTATTAGAAAAAATTTAAGTTCAAAACTGGGCCTCAAAACATAAATGTACAAAAAAAATAATTTATAAGAACCAATATGATTCAGTATGATGATTTCATCCATGGGGGATGATTCACTATTTTTTGAGTAAAAAGGTAAAAAGATAATATAAAAAAAAAAAAATTAAAAAAAAAAAACTACTTTTTTCAACTCGTATTTTCAACTTATCTTTGTACAGTTTTACTCAAGTTTTGAGTGGGGTCACTCGTTGGATGTGAAATTTAATTTTTCATCCAAGGAGTACCCATGTTGCATACTTTCGATGGGCCCTACTACACGAAAAATGTGAAATATATGAAAAAAATATGATTGCAATCACGTTTTTTCATGTATTTCACATTTTTCATGTAGTAGGGCTCATCAAAAGTATGAAACATGGGTACTCCTTGGATGATAAATTAAATTATGCATCCAGCTAGTGCTCCCACTCGAAATTTGAGTCAAATTACGGGGAGATAAGTTGAAAATACGAGTTGAAATAATAGTTTTTTCTTTTTTTCCCTCCAAAACTTGATGAGGTAAACTAATCTTATTTTATTATTTCCATTATTATTTTATAATATTCCTTAGGAGGCCCATTTTAGACCTCAAAATTTATCTAATGAATACTTGTTTGATCAACATAAATTAAATGCAATACAAGATAGATGGTTATATCTCAACAGTTAATTTTATTTCAAGATTAAGCATATCAAAGGTAAAGAGAACACGATGGCAGATGAACTTAGCAGAAGTTTGCAAGTGGCCCCCTAAAAACCATGAGCACTTGCAAAGTTAATATTAAGGAAAAGATCAGGGAAGCATTGGCACAAGATGATCACTTTTAGCATGTGAAAGCATGTTTGTAACAAGATCCAGAAGGATCATTGAGAAATAATTATATGCTCAATGATGATGGTATGTTGAATTTCATGGATAGATGGTATGTTCCTTGTATGGGAGACTTGATGAAGCTCATCTTGGACAAGTTTCACAAAACACCTTAATTTGGTCATCTTGATTATCATAAAATGATAATTGCCATGAAGAATATGCATTATTGAGCAATTATGAAAAATGAAATGTATGATTACAATGTCAGATACCTAGAATTTCAGCAAGTTCAAGTGGAATGCGAACATCTAACATAATTGCTACAACCATCCCAATTCCTGAGTGGAAGTGGAAATTCATATCTATGGACTTCATCACAGGATTTCCAGGAACATCCAAGTTTCATGTTGTCATTATGGTAGTACTAGATAAGTTGAGTAAGACAACTCACTTTATAGTTGTTAAGTCCACACACAGGGAAATTGGCATAGCTCTTATTTTCATGAAGCAAATATTCAAATGGCATGGCAAACCCAAGAAGATCATTTCATATTGGGATGTCAAGTTCACATCAAATTTTTGGAGAGCATTGTTTGTTGGTTTTAGAATCTAGCTAGCCTTTAGCACACCATATCATCTCCAGACTGATGGCTAGACTGAGGGTGAACATAATTTTAGGGTACATGTTGAGGACGTAAACTATTCATCATCCAAAGAGGTGAGAAGAGTTCCTACAGTTAGTTGAATTTTCATACAACAATGGGTACCAAGACTCACTAAATATGAGCCCATTTGAGGTTTTGTGTGGAAAAAAATGTAACACTCCCATTAGTTAGGATACCTATTAGCTAGGATGACTCTGTGAATAGGGTGGTTCTTGGACTAGATATGCTTAAGGAAATGTAGCAAGAGTGCTTAATATAAGGAAACATATAATATTAGCCTAAGATGGGCAAATGAGCTACGATGATTAGTAGAGAAAGAAAAAGGAATTTTAATTAGGAGGGTATATGTATCTCCACAACGAACTGGGGAGGTGTTGTAGTAGCTACAACCACCCTCCAAAATTTTGGCCTGCACCAATTTTGGAGCCTCCCTTGAGAGTTTCACTTGATGATTGCACACACTCGGGTTCACTCTGTGAGCTCATGTGAGTCTTTGCATCCGCCTTGCTTGCTCTTTTCATTCAAGTTTCTACATGTTGGTGTCTAAGTCATGCTTGCGACCATGTTCTGGTTATGCTCAAAGTCTTCGCTTCATATGTGCTTGTTGTGTTCGCTATGAAAGAATCTATCGCACTCACACACAGAGTCACATTCACTATCGTGCAAGCGTCATCTCGATCAATGAACGGTAAATCACAAGTGTCATGCTTGTCACTTGCACCATCGGTCAGTCATGTTGAGCATGTGTGTCTGGATGGTTTGGGTCATTTCATCATCAAGTCATGTGAGTGTGTGTTCGTATGATCACCTATGTGTCTTTCAATCGTTCACACACTTAGTCATTTTTGTTGAAGTTCTGATGACCAGACTCCCCTCTGACAGCTGGACAATCACCCTGCTTTCAACTCGATTGACTATCAACAGAACAACGTAGAAGAACCAAGATATTCTTTTCAAGCTACGCTACCCACAAGCATTTCAAATCAGCTTCCATGCTGACCACCCGAACAGTCAGACCTAGTAGTCACTCCAGGACTGACTCCCTTCAAAAATTGTGCAGAGGCCACTGAATTCACTCGCTCAGCTTGTTGAGGAAATTTCTCAGACATGACAGACAGACACTAAGTGCCCGTGCCTATCTCCTTCAGGAAATTGCATAGTTTTCCCAGTCAGTCATCCTGACAGTCGACTGACTGTTCATCCCAAAAATTGTGCAAAGATGATCAGTAGGCTGGCCTCCAAGCCTCAGTGCAGTTTTCCTTGCCAGCAGCCCTAGCAACAGACTGCCAATTCCCTCCAAGAATTGTGCAGTTTCTGTTGCTAGTGACTCTAGCAGCCAATTGGCAGTTCCCTCTGGAAATTGTGCAGTTTTGGCTACCAGTGACCCCAACAACCAACTGGCAGTTCCCTCTGGGAATTGCGTAGTTTTTAGTTCTAGTCTCCCAAGCAGTTACCCTAAAAAACAGCACAATCCCTGCCTACTGACCCTTAATGCAGCTCGGCCCGTTCCTCTAGAAAATTGCACAAATCTGGTTGTCCAACCCCACTTCCCATTTGTTCTGAAAAATGTGCAGAGCATGCCTACCTTGCCTTCCAGCAACAAGACTGTTCCTCCGAAAATTTCTGCAATTTTGCCTCCTAGCTAAGCCAGACCTCGCAAACAGCTACTGTTGACTCTGATTGCCCATCCCCATCATGTAGTGACTCTTGCGTATTTTTCATCAACAGTGCCCGGAGCCATAACCCCCCGCTTCACAACCTTGCTGCCTCTCCCGGTCACCTGCATTTGAAATGATCCTGTGTCATGGTAGACTAGGATGTTTTGGATTTGATGTCATCTCATCATGAGTGAGTGCAGGTACAAGTACACCAACAAACATGGCAAGATGATAAATGGGATGAATGAAGGGAGCACATGTAGAAGGACGGTTTCACCAACAGACGAACGAATGAATCATGTGAAGCGAAAGAACACGACGAACATGCATCTTTGCAAACAGATGAGCCTGTCAATCCTTCCAGCATGCAAGCAAGGGACAACATGCTAAATCTTCATCAAGCGAACCAAGGACCATCGAAGGCTCCGTGCACTTCACCATGCGGAGGTGAAGCTATGATACACCATGAATACATCCATCACCCAGCAGCACTATAGCTCAACATGCACTCCAACAGCAGCACGAATGTACTAGCATTGTCATGTCAAGTCATTTCAAGTCATGTCATGAGTCATGTCGCCCACATCTCCACTATGGTCTTGTTGTCAATCAATGTGATGTAACGTGGAAGTCTAAGAGACCTACTTGTTGAATAAAGAGTCATGTAAGTCGAAAATTCATGGAAGTCAAATGGTCATGAGGGTAGTTGAACAACCATAAGGGTTAGTTTCACCCTTGGCTATAAATACCCCCTCATTTGTACATGTAAAGGACTTTTCACCTCAGCTCCTCCCACATAGCCAAGAGAGTGTAATCTTTTCTCTAAGGAGTAAGTAGTGGCTCCAACGCCCCGCACTCGGGGTTAGTGATGTATGGTGTAACGATGTGTCTTGGAACTTTCACTTCATTCAAGACTTTTCAAAAATGGGGCATCTAAGCACAACCTTGTAAAGGAAATGAGTTAAATTTCAATGCACATTAGAGCATGAAATTAGTTTTGAACATATCAAATATGTGCTCACACCTGCACCTATATGAATAATATCTTATCCCGAAAAGAATACCTTGGTTTGTATAGATGCATACAAGGAATGCCTAGGTGGAGTACTAATGCAAGAAGGGCATGTGATCTGTTATGAATCAAAAAATTTAAATGAGAATGAACGGAACTATGTCACCTTAACTTATAACTTGCAATAATTACACATGAACTAAATATGTGGAGACATTACTTACTTGGAAGAAAAATAAAATGTCAGATTATAGAGTGTTGAGTATTAGAAAATTTCCGAGGTCAAAAATGGGCCTCAAGACAAAAATGTACAACAACAAAAAATTTATAACAACCAATAGGATTCAATATGATGATGTAAGCCATGGGGGATGATTTAACATTTTTTTTAGTAAAAAGGTGAAAAACAAAAAACACTACTTTTTCAACTTGTATTTTCAACTTATCTCTATACAACTTTACTTGAATTTTGAGTGGGGGCACTCATTGGATGCAGAATTTAATTTTGCATCTAAGGAGTATCCATGTTGCATATTTTCTATGGGCCCTACTACTCCAAAGTTGTGAAATATATGGAAAAAATGTTATTGCGGTCACGTTTTTTCATGTATTTCAAATTTTTCATGTAGTAGGGCCCATCGAAAGTATGGGGTACTCTTTGGATGAAAAATTAAATTATGCATCCATCTAGTGCTCCCACTCAAAATTTAAGTAAAATCATGGGGAGATAAGTTGAAAATATCAGTTGAAAAAATAGGTTTTTTCTTTTTTCCCTCCAAAACTTGATGATGTAATCTAATCTTATTTTATTATTTCCATGATTATTTTATAATATTCCTTAGGAGGTCCATTTTAGACCTCGGAATTTCTCTAATGGATACTTGTTTGATCATCTTAATTAAATGCAAGACATGATGGATGGTTATATCTGATCAGTTAATCTTATTTCAAGATTAAGCATATCAAAGGTAAATAGAACACAATGGTAGATGCACTTAGCATAAGTTTGGAAGTGGATCACTTGAAAACCATGGACACTTGCAAAGTTAATATTAAGGAAAAGATCAAGGAATAATTGGTACAAGATGGACACTTTTAGCATGTGAAAGCATGTTTGTAGCAAGAGCCAGAAGGATCATTGAACAATAATTATATGCTCAATGATGATGCCATGTTGAATTTCATGGATAGATGGTACGTTCCTTGTATGGGAAACTTGATGAAGCTCATATTGGACGAGTTTCATAAAACACTTTACTTTGGTCATCCTGATTATGAAAAAAAATAATAGCCATGAAGAAGATGCATTATTTACCAATTATGAAAAATGAAATGTATGATTACAATGTCAGGTACTTGGAATTTCAGCAAGTTAAAGTGGAGCGCAGACATCTAAAAGAATTGCTACAACCAATCCCAATTCCTGAGTGGAAGTGGGAATTCATATCTATGGACTTCGTCACAGGATTTCCAAGAACATCTGAGTAGCATGATGCCATTATGGTAATGCTAGATAAGTTGAGAAACACAACTCACTTTATAATTGTTAAGTCCACTCACAAGGAAATTGACATAGATCATATTTTCATGAAGGAAATATTCAGATTGCATGGAATACCCGGGAAGATAATTTCATATTGGGATGTCAAGTTCCCATCAAATTTTTTGAGAGCATTGTTTGTTGGTTTTAGAATCCATCTAGCCTTTAGTACAACATATCATCCTTAGACTCATGGCTAGACTGAGTGTGAACATAATTCTAGAGTATATGTTGAGGACGTAAACTATTCATCATCCAAAGAGGTGAGAAGAGTTCCTATAGTTAATTGAATTTGCATACAACAATGGGTACCAATACTCACTACATATGAGCCCATTTGAGACTTTGTATGGCATAAAATTTAACACTCCCATTAGTTAGGATACCTATTAGCTAGGATGACTCTATGAATAGGGTGGTTCTTGGACTCGATATGCTGAAGGAAATGTAGCAAGGGTGCTTAATATTAGAAAAAAAATTAAAAATAGCCTAAGATAGGCAAATGAGCTACAAAGATCAGTATAGAAATAACAAGGAATTTTAATTAGGAGGGTATGTGTATCTCCACAACAAACTAAGGAGGAGCTCGCTAAAAGTGGGATCTTGTGCCAAGTCGGCACCCAAATTTTGTAGACCATTTCAAATTTTAGAAAGAGTTGGGCCAATGGCTTATACATTGGCCTTACAACCAATAGTGAAAGCCCATGATGTTTTTCACATTTCATCACTTAAGAAGTATGGACGTGACACTAATAATATTGTCAATTGGTATGTGATATAGGTGGAAGTCAGGGGAGAGCTCCAACTAAAACCACAATGCATCCTAGATTGAAGGTAAATCATGCTCTGGAATCAATTAATAGAGTTGGTCAAGTTGCAATGGAATCACTTTGGACTAAATGAATCCATCCATGAAATTAAAGATAAAATAAGGTTATCTTGCCCATTTTTGTTGATTGTGTAAATAAATGTAATAGTTGTAAATATAAAGCTTAGTGGTTAAATTTTGTGTTATTTTTATAGCATATTAAGGATGGTGTTCCTTTAAGCGGGTGGGGTTCGTAACAACCCTTTTTATATAACACCCCATGCATGTAAACCCAACTGAGAAATTATATGTGTGTCTATGTGCGTGAAAATAAATTAATAACTAGCTGAAGGGAGAGACACACAAATCCAAATCTTTGAGGGCAAGGTTGAAGTGTGTTTGTCGTGGTTCTTATGGTGTGTCTGTCACTTACTTGTGGCATGATGAGAACAAACCCATCTAGCCACACTGAATTTCCTTAATTTCAACCTGACTGATGACCAATGGAGTCAAAAACCCACTTTTCAAAATCCACCAATGCGCAAACTAGATATAGTGGAATTTAATCACGATGAGAAGGTCTCACAACCCTCTAATAGATGTCATTAGTTTTAGAAACTCCTTGGAATCCTTAAACAAATTTGGCCACAATAACCCTGCTTGCATTACCTTGTAGGCAGTATCTTTTCCTCCAACCATTAGAGGAAATTTCAACCTAAAAGTGCCTATGAAATTTTCACGTACATATTATCTAAACCAATCAAAATCCTTTAAATTTAAAAAGAGGTACATGTAAATATTTTGGAGGGAAAATAAAAAAAATACTTTTTTAAATTGTATTTTTGGCTTAACTCATTATAGGTTTACTCAATTTCAAGTGAAGTCACTCGTTGGATGTAGAATTAAATTTGGCATCCAACGAGTAGCCATTATGCATACTTTTGAGAATACCCACATTGATAAAAACTTTTTTAATGTGATTCAATTCTTATCAATGCGGATGTTCTCAAAAGCATGCATAATGGGTACTCGTTGGAATCTGCAGAATTTAATTTTTGCATCCAATGAGCACCTATACTTGAAATTGAGTAAACCTATAAGGGGATAAGCCAAAAATACATTTAAAAAAATAGTTTTCCTTTTTTCCCTCCAAAATTCATAAGTCTTATTTTATTATTTTCCTATTATTTTATTATTTTTCCTAGGAGGCCACTTTTAGGCTGAAATTTCCTCTAATGATGACCTCTAACAACTCCACTATGACACTCCCACAAAATATCATCTAGAAAAATGTCTTCAGTATCCATCACATAAATATATTAGTTGTCGATGCGTTTTGAACCAACTAATGTGGTTCATCATCAGGGCGAAAATATAGAGACAATTTGATCCAACAAGGGTATATAAAGAGAAAAAGTCATAAAAGATGATATTTTCTCTATCTTTTCACCCTAATGATGAACCACATTAGTTGGTTTGAAATGCAACGACAACTAATATAGTTATGTGATGGGTCCTGAAGACATTTTTCTAAATAATTCTATTCATAGAAGCCTACAAAGATAATATTATCTTTCATGGCTGAAAACATGTCTACGTAGAATGTTGTCAAAACCCAATTTATATAATTGCCCTACAATAAGAAATATTTAGTTTCTCTAACTACCATGTGCCTCTTCTGGGTTGTGGAATAATTTTTAGGACAGGTTCCAGTAGTTAAGAAAAGTGCAATATCTTTTAAATAATCGAATATAACTTGAACTCAGAAAAATTCAACATTATGGAGTTGATCATCAATAGAACCTCTAGATTCTACTGACTCTAGGTGAAAAAAAGATCAGGTCCCACATTGGTATGGTGATGTTTTACAATGAGCTGAAAGGACAATTCTTGAAATAATAACAACCAATGACAAATTCTTCCATCCAAAATGGGTTTATTGACCAGATACTTTAAGGTTGAATGATTTGTAACAAAAATGAAATTCCCTCCACTAGATAATAGCATAACATCTAGAGATAATATACCATTTCCAAGGCTTGGCACTCAATTATGGTGTAATTACGTTTTGCATTAGATAACTTTCTACTAGCGAAATATAAGGGTTGGTCCATATTTCCTTCTCATGGTTGCACGAGAATATCACCAAGATCAATTTTGGAAGCATCAATATGTACATAGAACTCCTTATTCCAATCAAGGAAAATTAGAATCAGAGCACTCTCCCATTTTTACTTTAATGCCTCAAATGCAGCATCACACTAAGAAGTCCATACAAAAGGCTCAAACATTTTTAGAATTTTATCTAGTGGGGCAGTAATAGAAGCATAGCTTAACACTTGATCTGAACTTATTTATTTAAAAATTGTTGGAGGTGGCATGTTGAGGATGACAACAACTTTAGTTGGATCAATTGATACACCATCTCTAAAAACAACATGCCCCAATGAGTTTCAAAATGGTACATAAAAAAGACACTTCTTCACATTCATATAAATTTGCAACTTCCTACATCGATCAAACATCACCATGAGCAAACTTGAATGCTTCTTCAAAAGACTATAAACATTTCAATAATCCATCTATATTTCCATGAACTTGTGTATATATTCTCGGAAAGTTGCAATAACAATTCTAGAAAAGACTACATGGGCATTCTTAAGTCCAAACGGTATCACATGATATAAATAGGAACCCCATTCAGTGGTAAAAGTAGTATTTTTCTTATCTTCTTCAGCAATTTGAACCTAATGATAACCTGAGAACCCATTTGTCATGGAAAGAGAAATTGGGGTTAACCAAAATCCCTTTTCCTTAAAAAAAAATATCGATCTTGAGGCCTGTGGGTTATGGCCCACTAAGCCTATCGGAAGCTTTATATTAAGCCTTAAGCAAACCATGGACTTACATTGGACCAGAACCATATAACTTTATCGAGGCTTTTATTACTATCGGAAGCATTACATATTGGTGTTCAAGCCTTAAACTCCGCAAATCATTTAACTATGGGAATACACAGGAAACCATGGAAATCCCACTCTGAACACATATACCAGAATTGAAATATTATTAGCTTGATTCCATAATTCATCGGGTCCGCACTCCAAACCTTCCGATCATCGATCGATGCATATCGATGATATCGCCATATCGCTCATCAACCATCGGCATTCCATTGCACTATTGCTATCTCCTGAACTCCTTGATTTTCGATTAGCGATTTGATTTCAACCATCGATCCTGGGTCTGATCCGACGGTTTTCGTTCAATCGCAATTTGCTATCGCATCATCATTTCACTCTGTTCCAATATTGTTTCAATGATTTCGCCGATGCGATATGAGCTCTCCGCTCCTCTGCGATTTGATCCTGGTCGTTGATCTAATAGATCTAACGGATCCTCTGTATCATTTCTCCATCTTCCTCTTGGACTTAATATCTTTCAATTGATGGATTTTTGCGTTAAAGCCATAGTTTCTACCATACTCCGCTTTAGACACACAGTTAACTCATTTACGAATGGATTGCCATCGATCCTTAAGTGATCGATGGTCGATTAAAATTTCCTACCAACTGAATTTAAGTCATTCAACGATTAAATATACAGATAACCCAAAGGGCACAACACAGACACACAGAATCCACAAATACACAACTTATTCATTATATGTATAAGATTACAAAACTAAGGCATCACAACCTTAGAACGAGTTCTCCTTTGACTACATTTTTTATCACTCTGTTTACACAATTCTCTATCTGTCACTTGTATCACTCCCCCCTTATTGAACACGCAAGTTCACTATTTATAAACACATTGGATCGGATCACTGAAAGGATCTGATCAATCCTCTAACAAACCACTCCATAATGCATACATGGCAGATTACATTTAATAACAAGTCTTCGAGAGACTTATCCATTCCATCATTCACTCTATTTTAAATAGAAAAGTCCCCTTATTCAGCTCGATGGTCCATGTCCTCTCTTTGCTCTTCTTTGGATTCTTCGCTCAATTAAGAGTGTCGGATGCTCCTGCATCAGACTCCTGATGCACAAAATTTTATGACCTCTTGGTCATATGATTCTCCTTATCCTTAGCAATTCCACCCACTGTTTCAGTGGAACTGCCTTCATGATCTTCTGTGAGTTGCAACCAACCTCTACAGTAACAATCTTCCTCTGCTACATGATACCTCACCAAGCCCTCCTCACTTGGTCTTTTGGCATCCTTCTGGTTCTCTTCTCTGGAAACTCTTGAGCACTCCTTGCTCTAGGTTGCTGCAAGTCTTCTCACCTTCTGATGCTATTCTTTGTACGACAGTAAGATCATAAACTCACCATACCTCATCAACTGTACCTCTTCTCCTTCTGCTTGCAAACTCTTCTTCTCGAAGGAAATCTTTCCCTAATTTGATACCAAATGATGGAAAGAGAAATTGGGGTTAACCAAAATCCCTTTTCCTTAAAAAAAAATATCGATCTTGAGGCCTTTGGGTTATGGCCCATTAAGCCTATTGAAAGCTTTATATTAAGCCTTAAGCCTTTAAACCATGGACTTACATTGGACCAGAACCATATAAATTTATCGGGGCTTTTATTACTATCAGAAGCATTATATATTGGCATTCAAGCCTTAAACCCCGCAAACCATTTAACTCTGGGAATACAGGGGAAACCATGGAAATCCCGCTCTGAACACATATATTGGAATTGAAATATTATTAGCCCGATTCCATAATTCGTCAGGTCCACACTCTGAACCTTCCAATCGCCAATCGACGCATATCGGTGATATCGCCATATCGCTCATCAGCCATCAGCATTCCATCGCACTATCGCTAGCTCCTAAACTCCCTAATTTTCTATTAGTGATTTGGTCACAACCATCGATCCTAGGTCTGATCCGACAGTTGTCGTTCAATCGCAATTCATTATCGCATCATCGTTTCACTCTGTTCCAATATCATTTCAATGATTTCGCAGATGCGATATGAGCTTTCCACTCCTCTGCGATTTGATCTTGGTCGTTGATCTAATATATCTAATGGATCCTGTGTATCGTTTCTCCAGCCTCCTCTTGGACTTAATATCTTTCAATTGATGGATTTCTGCATTAAAGCCACAGTTTCTACCATACTCCACTTTAGACACACGACACACAGTTAACTCGTTTACAAATGGATTGCCATCGATCCTTAAGTGATCGATGGTTGATTAACATTTCCTACCAACGGAATTTAAGTCATTCAATGAGTAAATATACAGATAACCCAAAGGCACAACACAGACACACAGAATCCACAAATACACAACTTATTCATTATATGTATAAGATTACAGAACTAAGGCATCACAGCCTTAGAACGAGTTCTCCTTTGACTACATTTTATCACTCTATTTACACAATTCTCTATCTATCACTTGTATTTATCCCCCCTTATTGAACATGCAGGTTCACTATTTATAAACGCATTGGATCGGATCACTGAAAGGATCTGATCAATCCTCTAACAAACCACTCCATAATGCATACATGGCAGATTGCATTTAATAACAAGTCTTCGAGAGACTTATCCATTCCATCATTCGCTCTGTTTTAAATAGAAAATTCCCCTTATTTAGCTCGATGGTCCACGTCCTCTCTTTTCTCCGCTTTGGATTCTTCATTCAATTAAGAGTTTCGGATGCTCCTGCATCAATTTGTGAAGAAATTAAGCTTCTTACTATGCAAAATTATCCAAGACCTCATCATTGAAGGCAGTAGGAAAAGGATCATAGAGACATGCATTATTTAAACTATGATAATCAACACAAAATCTAATTCCCTCCGAATCCTTCTTATCCTCGATGATTATGGGACTTATACACTTAGCTTCATCTATAGGGAAGATAATTCCTTCTACTAGTATCTTATAGATATCCCTCTAAAAATGATGTGGGAAACAAATCCTCATACTCCTTTATCATATCGCATATTTCCTCGATTGTCTAGTCATCCCAATAGTCTCCTATAAATTCCAACATAGGCTTCTTATCAAAGTCGATATTGAATTTATACAACTTGAAGGGTTGTAGATGAGGAGCATCTTGAAGGGGGTTATCCTTAATGCTTCATTATCCTTCAAACTCCTTTAAGGAAAGATTCTTTAGGCCCTCCAAATCATCCTCATCTAGTTCCTTATCAATTTTTCCACAAGCAACAGTTATCCGAAAACTTGAATCAGGTATACTCCCATAACCTGCATTATCAAATAATTATTCAAGAGGCTTACTAGTAGGAAAAAGAACTCGCTTAACTACTTTCAAGGATTCTTAAATCCAAGAGCCTTCATCTAATAAATTGAAATTGGCATAAAAATTAGAAGTCATCTCATCCCAATTAGAAGTTTATCTCTTTATTTGTTCCTTCAAATACCAATACTTAGGAATAACTCCTAAAGTATGAATAAAGTGATGTGCCCATAATTCAGTAGGTTCCTTGTTTTTCTTCCATGCTGCAACACAAGAATGAACATGTTTTTCAGGATTGGTGTGACCTTGATACAAATCGAAAGTATGGACTCCCTTTTATGGATCAGTGAATCTATATAAAATAGAAAACTTGGCCATTTCCCAAGATGGAAGATTGTTGCGATGAGTATCCCACCACCGAAAAGAGTAGCTTGTAATGAACCATCCATAAGGGGTAATTTGTGTTCCTCCACAATAGTAAGCTCAATATATTGTACAAAAGCATATACAAGAACAAGATTATCAAATATAGGATAGTGTCTTACCTCTGTTCCAATCCATCGACCAGATTGGACAATGATGCATATTTTGGAATACAACTTATGATCTCCTTGTTGAAAATAGCAACAAGAAATGATAAAAATTGAATCCAGAATATTCCAATTTTAATTTGTCCTTGAATTAAAATTGTGAAATAAAATCAAATTTAGTCTCACCAACTGCTTGGAAATAATTAATTAATTCATTATGGATTAATTAGTTGGAGAAATTCAAGTTAGAAGTCTTTCTGAAGTCATGCAAGAGTTATCCCTTAAATTAAGGAGATTATCCCTTAATTAAGGAGATAAGATTGAGTTATATTTGAGTTGTAATTAGTTAAATCAGTTTACTGAGTTAAGTCAAGTTAAATTAGTTCCAAACTATTTGAGGAATTGATTGTGATTTATTAGTTAGTTGATGCATGCATGCACTCAACCAGTGTACTCCAGATAACTGAAGATTCCCTCATCAGAAACTCATGCATGTCTATTCTGAGAAAGACCTAGTTGAGCTAAATGTCAAGGACAATGTACTATCAGTTGCATGTTTTCTCCTATAAATGAAACTCATGCATGCAGAAGGATTAATACATAGGAGGATTGTGTAGTTCTAACAGGGTGTGAGATCATTGTGAGAGATCAGTGTTCCACTTGGTTGAGAGTCTTCCACCTGGTAACAGGAGGATCACCCAAGAGAAACTGTGCAAGGAAATATGAGCTTGGAGGGTAGAGGAGAAGGCTTGTGAGAATCTTTGATTTCCTGTGAGCATCCAGTAGGATTGTATTGAGACTTGGCTAGCTGTGAGAGCTAAGGCTTTGTATGATTCCTATGTATTCCACCTTGTGATAATACAGATAATGGGGTTTTTAGCTGAGGCTTTCCCCTGAGTATTTTCTATGTTTCATGTATATTGATTCTTCTTCTTCTGGTTATATGTGTTCAACTATGATTCAGCTTGATCTTTAAGCTTCCAAAAATTGATAGTAGAAGTAGATTATAGTATTTTTCTTTGGTTATATTGCATTATCGGGTTAATCTGCAGTCAAATTTTCTACAGAGATATCAGAGGTAGATTTGTAGAGAATTTGCAAAATTTCTACATGGTATGAGAGCATAGTTTATCGGAGCTGTGAACAGTATACAGAGAAGAGAATTTGAAGTTTGAAGTTCAGGGTTGCAGGTGCAAATTGAATTCTTATCATACTTCAAGGTTAGACAATGGTGTTCTATGGCTTGAGACTCGAGTATGCCTTGGAAGGCAGCTCGAATTACATAGCATGGAAAGATCACATGGAGACTGTATTAGAAGACAACAGCTTGAAGGATTTCATTAATCGATAAATCCCAAAGCTAGCTTCAACTAATGCACAAGAGTTGGCTGAGTGGAAGAATTGCATGGCGAGGGTGAAATGGATCATCCTTGAGGGAGTTCAAGACCATATTGTCTCAAGTCTCCATGGGAAGGATACTCCCTATTCAATGTGGAAGACATTGAAGGACCTCTACCAGAACAATAGCGACTAGAGGAAATTGGCGCTCAAGGATAAGCTTCGAAGAATCAAGATGGAGAATGATGATACTATTTCCACATATCTGAACAAGCTCACCACTTGCAGAGATGAGCTTAGCAATGTGGGAATAACTATTTCCGATGATGATATGGTGAGCCTCACTCTCCTTAGCCTTCCAAAGTGCTGGAATAGCTACTAGGAATCTGTGAATGGAAGGGAGAAATTGTTGGATTGGGAACGATTGTGGTTGGATCTCATGCAGGAGGAGATCAAGAGGAGCACTTGAGATCGTTCTTCATCCAAGGATGATGATGAAGAAAATATGGCCTTAGCGAGTAAGGCAAGGAAAGGGAAGGGGAAGGATTCCCATTCCAAATCGAATTCCACTCATGGAGGGAAGAAGGGTGACAAGTCTAAAGTGAGATGCTTTAATTGTCACGAGATGGGACATTATGCGACTAATTGCCCATTGAAGAAATCGAAGAAGGGATCCTCAGAAGGATCGGAAGGTGAGGCAGTATCCTCTCAGTTCGAAATGGACTTTACCCTCATCGCATGCATGGTATCATCGATGATGGGTTGTGGTTGGTATCTTAACAATGGAGCCTCATTCCACATGACCGATGATAAAAAGTTATTCAGTGCCTTGGAGGAGAAAGACCTAGATATGTGCATAGAAATGGGTGACGACGGAAGGTATAGTGTTTTAAGAGTGCGCACTGTTACTTTTCAGAGGGAGCATGGAGCTTCTATCACCTTGAAAGATGTGAAGTATGTGCCTAGACTGAAGAAGAACTTGGTATCGGTCGCGATGTTGGAGGACAAAGGCTATGATATTGTCTTCAGTAAAGGAAAGGCATTCCTTAGACACATCACCACGAGACAGGTTAAATAGTTCGGTTCATGAGTTAAGAACCTATATGCTCTTGAGGTTCAAGATGCATGCAAATCCTTGAGGAGAAAGGCAAATGTTAGAGACTTGGTGGTTGAGAGGGAGAGTAAATTACCTCTCAACATGCAGCCCCAGAAGAAGTCTCAAACAATTATGGAGGAGCCATAATTGGAGAAGTGGGCAGAGGGATCACATGCAGCCATACGTCCAAGTGTGAGGTGGGGCGATGTGAAGTGATATTCCCAAGAAGGCTAAAATTGGGTAGGGTCCATTGAGAGGTTTTATCTCATGGATCGTACCTTGCTACGAAAGCCTAAAGTACATAGTAGCAAGAGGAATCAGTGGGACTGATGCAGTCAGAGATCAAAGTGACAGAGGCTAGAGCAGTCAGATACTGAATAGTGCAGAGAAGGATTGACAACTGTGAAGAAAGGCAGAGTCAACAAAATCTCAAAGTTTTCAATTGACAAAGGTAATAGTAGTCAGAGACTTTGATGACAGATGCATCCTATTGATTCAGGTTGGATGTTTTTTTTTGTTTCTAGAGTTGCTGGAGCTACAACACTAGAGAGAAGTGTTTCATGCATAACATTCCAAAGGTTCACAATTGGGATCGAGTTGAACTCCTTTCTTATTGAGAGGGAGTGTTGAAAATTGCAAAAAGAAATGATAAAAATAGAATCCAAAATATTCCAATTTTAATTTGTCTTTGAATTAAAATTGTGAATTAAAATCGAATTTAGTCTTACCAGCTACTTGGAAATAATTAATTAATTCATTATGGATTAATTAGTTGGAGAAATTCAAGTTAGAAGTATTTCTGAAGTCATGCAAGAGTTATCCATTAAATTAAGGAGATTATCCATTAATTAAGGAGATAAGATTGAGTTATATTTGAGTTGTAATTAGTTAACTCAGTTTACTGAGTTAAGTCCAGTTAAATTAGTTCCAAACTATTTGAGTAACTAATTGTGAGTTATTAGTGAGTTGATGCATGCGTGCACTCAACCAGTGTACTCCAGATAATGAAAGATTCCCTCATCAGAAACTCATGCATGTCTACTCTGAGAAAGACCTAGTTGAGCTAAATGTCAAGGATAGTGTACTATCAGTTGCATGTTTTCTCCTATAAAGGAAACTCATGCATGCAGAAGGATTAATACACAGGAGGATTGCACAGTTCTGACAGGGTGTGAGATCAGTGTGAGAGATCAATGTTCCACTTGGTTGAGAGTCTTCCACTTGGTAAAAGGAGGATCACCCAGGAGAAACTGCGCAAGGAAATAGGAGCTTGGAGGGCAAAGGAGAAGGCTTGTGAGAAGCTTTGATTACCTGTGAGCATCCAAGAGGATTGTACTGAGAGCTGGCTAGCTGTGAGAGCTAAGGATTTGTATGATTCCTATGTGTTTCCACCTTGTATGATAATACAGATAGTGGGGTTTTTAGCTGAGGCTTTCCCCTGAGTGTTTTTTGTGTTTCATGTGTATTGATTCTTCTTCTTCTGGTTCTATGTGTTTCGTTCTGATTCATCTCGATCTTTAAGTTTCCAAAAATTGATAGTAGAAGTATATTATAGTATTTTTCTTCGGTTATATTGCATTATCAGGTTAATCTACAGTCAGATTTTCTACTGAGATCTCAAAGGTAGATTTGTAGAGAATTTGCAGAATTTCTACACTCCCTGTTTCCATTTTGTTGACGCTAAATCTTCCACCTGTAGCACAAGTGTAGCAAGAGGCAAGGAAATCTCCCTAGAGACAACCTATGGGTTCATTGTAGACCAGTGCCTAGGAAATCTTAGATAGAAGAGTGCTTGTAAGGTTATATGTGAGGGGTTTGTGTCACTCCAATTGTCACATAAAAGGTAATAGGAGGGACTTAGTTCAATTAACTTTCAAAGAGGTATATTCAAGCCAACTCATGGATCCAAATGTTAGGGGTATATGGGGCAACCTCAAAGAGAAATGGTTTCTTCTTCTAGTGGCTGACACACAGAAATGAGACAGCTTAAAACTGAATTCGTAGGAATTATGGAGAGGAGGACAAGAAGGAGAGAAATAGATGCATAGGGTTGTAACAAATAGAATCCTAAATAGCAGCGTTCCAGCAAAAGTGGAATCCGATGGATAGGGTTTTAAACAACACATAATTTTAAACCACGGTTTTTCAATAGAAATATGAAAGAAAGAGGAGATGGGGTGATAGAAACAGCGAAGAACTTATTGAGGTTTCAAGCCTATGATTTGGGTACCTCTATCACCAAATAGTGTGAGAAAGGTTGTGTTCATACAGGTACTATAGGCTATTAAAAAACCAAGTAAATATGTAATACACAGAGGGACTATTCTCTATTTAACAACCAGTGTAAATCCATGAACCAAGGAGAAACCAACAATCTCATTACGTTATTTCATAGAAGGAAAACAGCTTATGAAATGAGGTTACAAAAGGGAAAACTTACTGCACATTAATCATGTTAGGGATCAATAGGAAAATACCTTTAAATGAAAGGGTCCAATATCCAGTCCATACACTCAGCAATGATATCAGTGAAACCCCCATGAACAAGCAAATTAGAACCAAAATGGCATCACAGAGTTATGCCCTCGCAGGTCAGAATATCTAGAACCTCTGTATAATATTGCTTCCCCCTATTTATAAGAAGAGGGGGAGCTAGAATTAAAGTTTACAAAATATCAGAGCCCGAGCCCCGGCTATCATGCTAGACTAGCTATCTCAGTCAGTGTTAGGCTATGTTGCCCCAAAAATATTACAATCGGGATTGAATCCCTTTCGTGGAAATAAACATAAATAAATGTACAGAGAAAGAAAATGGAGAGAGGAAGGAGGAGGTGTCCCCTTGTTGTTTCAGTGGAGGGCCCTAATTTGGCCAGATCCCTACTATCATCATGCTTCTCTCTTTTGCTACGGCGCTTCACTGCTACTCAACTGGCTTCTGTCAATTCTCCTTTTACTGCTTTCGGTGTCGACTTATGGAGGCTTGTTGCAGGCTGAGTCTTTCCATAAATGTTCCCATACCTTCATTGAAAACCCCAGCTGCCGACCCATCCACCCATTAAAATATCTCTAACAACGCTCTTGGCACACCATCACCGCGGGTCTTTTAATCATTTAAAATAGATGAAATAGGCAGCACTTTTGATTTCCCCCCTCAGCCCCCTTATTATAGCCCCTTTTATGGTTCTCTACATATGACCGAGGGCTAGGACCAAGGGCTTATCAGAAGTGCCCACCTTAGTGGCTAGACTGGTTATATTGTGTTTTGGACCCACAGTTTAGTTGTGTGTTCCCTTATTGTATAACTCCTTAATTTGACAATAATGAATGTATGGCATCCTCTACCAGACCTAAAGATGCTTTGTTCTTTGCATTTAAGTATATCATTTCTGAAGATTCATCGCACTTAAATATATCATTTCTGAAGGTTCATCGCATTTAAATATATCATTTATGAAGGTTCATCACATTTAAATATATCATTTCTGAAGGTTCCTTGATATTGTTATTACGATTTGGTGAGCTTCGGCCCTTTCCTTGGAATGGGCAGAGGTTGGAAATGGTCCTTACCGCTTTTCTCAGTTTTGCATGTATGTATATATTCATGGTTTTGGAAAAAAACTTCATTGGTGTTTATATTTCTTTGATGGTGCTTACAGTCCATGCGTTATGCTTTCATTACTTTTCATCGATAACAGATAGTCTGATAATGAATAGGGAAGTCGAACCTATACCCATAATCGCAGATTTATAATGAACTGAGTTTCTTGTCTTATAAAACTGGAATGAATTTATACTTTATGGTTGGGTTTGACTCTCTCTGTTATAATTGTAGACAGTATTGTTTTATGGTTCTGCACTATTGTAAACAAATAAGTACAGTTTTCTGGTTCATATGTATGTTGATTTAATGGAGTCTATATTATCCTTGCATCTGTCGATAATACTGCAGTATCTTCATCAGACTTAGAAATTGTAATTCTGTATTTACCCATAATATAATACTAGGAAAGAAGTATGTAATAGAACCTTTCTATGATAGGTATAGCAGAATATACAGAGAGGTTACTCATAACAATAATATCTATCTTAGAGACAGTAGAAAATACTGATAGACTGAACATCTATTCCTAATTAAATATACCTTTCCAGCTGTCAATAATAAGCGTAGATTTTGGTTACTTATCTGTTTAGAATTATTTTAGCACTGTGCAGTTAATGTTCTTTCTGGAAGGTCTCACCACCCAGCCATGGACCTAGAAATCACGTCTAGTGTCCCCCTCCGAGCACTTCCTGCTCCTGACAGTTACTAGACTTAACGTAGTGTGGTGTCTTGGGCTTCAGGACTATTTTCTAGCCTCAAGTCGCACACCAATTAGATTGTTTGCCATAATTCTGTTTTCCCACTGGTTGTTCCTACCCAGCTCAAGGAAAAATTCAAGCAGCCCCTCCTACTTCCTTTCCCCTCCCTTTTGGGGAAGAGAGATGGCAACTATTTCTAACTGTTCAAGGAGTTATTATAACTATTTCTATTCAGTTTCCTTAATTAACACTGTTCAATTTCTTTAAACAAAATATCATGATGTTCTGGCTTTTCCAGCCTTAACTTCTTAACAACCATGTTAAGTAAAATTAAAAGTTTCTAAGTTCTACGTAAAACTTGGTAAAAACAAAAGTAATTATGGTGCAACAAAGGGTGTTATAGCTCCCCCCCCTTATGAGGAACACCATCCTCGGTGTTCTTCTAAGAAAATAATGTCGAATAGGCCTGCAACATGATCTCCTCTTCTTCCCAAGTGGCCTCCTCCGAGCCAAAGTGCTTCCATTGCACTTTAACCTGGGGGATGGTTCACTTCCATAAGGTTTTTTCTCTCCAATCTATAATACAAAGAGGCTCTACCAAGAACTCTCCCTCGGGCTTGACCTGCACAAATTTATAATTGGTTGTTAGAATTGCACCAAACAACAATTTTAATGTCACATATTCATCTGTTTTATTACCTGTATATTTTCCCAGTTAATTATATGCTGAGGGTTGTATACATATTTTTTTAGCAAGGATACATGGAAAACATTGTGAACCTGGATGTGGCCTGGGAGTGCTAATTTGTATGCCACTAGTCCAATTCGTTCCAGTATTTGGAATGGTCCGCAATACCGAGGTGTTAGCTTGGTGCAACCCCTCCACTGTAAGGTTCTTTTCTGGGGTTTAACTTTTAAGTATACATGATCCCCTAACTGGAATTCTTTATGAGTCCTCTTTTTATCAACATAAACCTTTTTCCTATCCTAAGTGGCCTTTAAGTTCTGGCAAACCTTTTTCACTGTGGCCTCCATTTCAACTAACATATCAGGCCCCAATGCTAACTTATTAATGGGTTATTCCAATCTATGGGTACCTGACACTTCCTTCCATACAATTCCTCAAAAGGGCTCATGCCCAAATATTTGTGATGGCCATTTTTATACGCGAACTCTACTTAATGGAGGTAGTCCTCCCACTTGTGTGGTTGTTGCATCATGAACATGCTTAACATATATTCCAAGACTTGGTCTACTCGTTCAGTTTAGTCATCTATTTACGGATGGTAGGTGGTACTGAATTGAATCTAGGTACCCAACCCAGCAAAGAGGGTTTTCCAAAATGCGGATGTAAATTTTACATCCCTGTCGGAAATTACTACCCAAGGTATTCCATGTAATTGGAAGATTTCCCTCATGAATATGTCTATGATTTCTATAGTCTTGTAGGTGGATTTCACAGGTACAAAATGGGTTTTTTTCTTAACTTGTCCACTACCACCATAATTGAGTCATGTTGCTTCTTGGTGCGGGGTAGTCCTGTAATAAAATCTAGAGTGATCGTCTCCCATTTCCATTCAAGAATGGGTAATGGTTGCAATAGACCAGCGGGGTGTTGATGCTCTACCTTCACCAACTGACACTCCAGACACTTTGATAAGTATTCTACAACATCCTTTCTTAAACCTAGCCAGAAATAACTTTTCCAGATAGCTGTCAAAAGTTTCTGGTATCCTGGGTGAGTGGCATAAGGCTTCCTGTGAAATTCATCTAGTAATAATTGCTTGACAGAATTCTGGTTGGGAATATAAATTCTGTTTTTGAATGTTAACAATTTGTCAGAAGTTATATCATAGTCAGATTGTTTTCCCTTTTTCTGATCCTCTGCTACTTGTTGTGAAAGAAAAGCATATTCAAGGTCTTTGAGGGATGCTTCCTTGATAATTTCAGGAAGGTTAGATTGTATTTGACTGAGTTGTATTTCATAGACGCAATGCATTTTCCTACTTAATGCATCGGCCACTCGATTTTATTTACCTTTAAGGTGCTTCATATCGAAGTCGAATTCGCTCAAAAATGCAGTCCACCTAGCCTGTCGAGCATTTAAACTTGACTGATTAAAAAAAATTGTTAAACTGCTATGATCGGTTAACAACAGAAATTTCTTTCCTAGAAGGTAGTGCCACCACATTTTAAGTGCGTGTACAACTGTTGTTAACTCTAGATCATAAGCATAGTACCGCTGCTCATAGTCTTTCAATTTACATGATTCGTACGCTATGACCTTTCCTTCTTGAGTTAATACTCCACCGACCCCTTCCTTACTTGCATCGGTGCATACTACGAATGATTTTTCTGGATCTGCTACTTTTAACACTGGTGCAGTAGTAAGCAATTGCTTCAGCTGCTCAAAACTTTGTTGGCAATCTGTTGTCCAATGAAAGGCACGCCCCTTTTTCTGTAGCGAGGTCATAGGAAAGGCTATTTTTGAAAAAAATTAATGAATCGACGGTAATAACCTGCCAAGCCCAAAAAAGATCTAATATCTGCAACATTTTTCGGGGTTTTCCATTCCATTATAGTTTTGATCTTCTTTGGATCTACCGCTATACCCTCAGCTGATATAACATGGCCCAAATACTGAATCTTGTCTTTGTAAAAATCGCACTTGCTATACTTAGCATACAACTGATTGTCTTGCAAAATCTGCAAAACTATTCTTAACTTCTTTCCATGCTCTTCCTGATTTTTTGAATAAATTAATGTCGTCAATAAAAATCAACACAAATTTATCTAGGAAAGGTTGAAACATGTTGTGCATCAGGATCATGAATGTGGCTAGGGCATTGGTAAGGCTGAAAGGTAGTACTACGAACTTGTAATGACCGTAGCGAGTTCAAAAGGCAGTTTTACAAATGTCTTTGTCCTTTATTCAAATCTGGTGGTAACCAGATCTTAGATCGATCTTAGAAAATACGTTGGCCCCCTGCACTTGGTCAAATAAGTCATCAATACGAGGTAGAGGATATCTATTTTTGACAGTAAGTTTGTTTAGCTGACGATAGTTGATGCATAATCTTAAAGTCCCATCCTTCTTTCGAACAAACAGCACAGGGGCTCCCCATGGCGATACACTAGGGTGAATGTACCCTTTGTCTAAAAGTTCCTGAAGCTGCATTTTGAGTTTTGTTAACTCAAGGATGCTCATGTGGTAAGGAGCTTTTGAAACAGGGGTTGCTCCAGGTATGAGTTCGATAGTAAAATCGATATCACGTCTAGGGGCAACCCAAGAATAGTTTCAGGAAATACATCCACAAAATCTTGAATTACAGGAATGTTTTCTAATGAAGTCATCTTGTTTCTGTCATTAGAGTATCCTACTTGGACAGCATAAATATGGCAGCCCTTTCTAATGCATTTCCCAAGCTGGTTAGTAGTGATGGGGCATAACTTCATGCTTTTCTTGATTCCTTGAATTTCTTTCCTTTGCCCCGACTCTGTTAGATAGTTCACAGATTTCTCTTTACAATCTACTAAGGACCAACATCCTTCTAACCAATCCATTCCTATTAATACATCGTAGGAACCTAAGGGAAATATATTTAGATCAACATGAATGAGTTTCCCTGAAACTGTGATTGGACAATTTTTTGTTTTAGCAGAAACCTTCCTCTTAGCTCCAGTGGCTAGTTGAACTAGCCAAGATTTCTTAAATTTTCTACTTGGCAGCTGACATTTTTCTACCACCTTGGGACTAATATAACTTAGGCTAGCACCTGGATCAAATAAAACAGAAACAGGTTGATTAGCAATCATACCTTTGCACTCGATCATGGTGGGTTGGTATTCTGCTTGATGGTCATCCAAAGCGACATTAATTTTGGGCATACTCCTTGCTATATCTCCAACTGTGGAGGCTTCTTGCATATTGGAAAGTTGTTCCATTTGAGCCTTGTGTAGGCAGTTCTTATAGTAATGAGATTCCCCACAGCCCCAGCATTGCAGAGGTGGATTTGGTGGTTGGTCAGTTGTAGGCTTATTAATTCCCTCTATCTGTTTGCTTTCGGGGTATGCTGGAAACTTGGGTAGATTCCTGGTAAATTTTCCAAAGGTTCTCTATTGATTATTCCAACCATTTCCTACTTTTTGCTGTCTATTTGGGGGTAGATTCCTCATTCTTCTACCTAAAGCTCCTTTGGGTGCTTCACTTTTCTATTTCATCTGCTGGTAACAGATACGGGCTTTTCGCACCGCATCGTCCATCAATCTAGGATAGTCAAATTCCAACTTTTCCTTCATAAAATTAGGCAGACTGCTAATAAACCGCTGAATTTTTTCTTTTTCCTCCTGCATGTATGGCATATTGCTTCACATATTCATCCATAGTCAATGTTCCCAACCTTATCTCATGGAACTCCTTTGCTTTTTCATCATAATAACGCTCAGTCAAGTATTTATCCTTAAAATGTTTTTGGGATTCTTGCCACGTCACTTGCTATTGATCAATCTTTCTCACTATTTTCATTTCTTCCCACCAGAGAGTGGCCTTTCCCCGTAGTTAATAAACTGGTAATCATGCTTTGAGTTTGTTAGTATATTCATAAATCTAGAAATATTTCCCCATGTCAATCAGCCATGCTTCGGCTGCCTCCTCAGATTCTCCTTCGAACAGTGATGGTTTTATTTTTTTAAACTCACCCTGTAATTCCATCTTCTATTTTTTGGTTTTTCTTTGGTCTGAAATGTTATCCGAATGCCCTTCTTCATCCTCCTTATGTCCCTCTGCTGATTCTGCATTTTCCTCACCATGATGGGTTGTTGGTGTTCTTTCTCTGTCCTCTGTGCTGGGGTCTGGCCCTCGCTGATTCTATCGGTCGGACAAACTCTTGAGAATCTTTTCTTGCTCCTGCCTCATGCATTCATTATCTGACCTTAAATTTATCATTTATGTATGTAGCTACTGTATTATTTCTAGCAGAACAACATTAGCTTGTTGAGACTCTTCTCCCAACTGTATCCATATATCCAAATTAGCCTCTACATAAGGCACCTCTGGCGGATTTGATATCCTAGGGCTCCTTTGCATGTCTGTGTGTTGGTATTGACTTCTGTCTCTGTGTTCACATTTACCAGCTCAGTTGTTTATTGCATAATTATAAGCATGCTAGCACTTAATTTTCTGTGTAATATTTAACCCAGAAGCCTCAGTATGTGAAACTGGGCTCTGATACCATTTGTAACACATCTTACTATATATATAAAAAAATCTTTGATCATATATGCATAACAGTTGACATTTAATTATACCTTATCATTAAATCTTATATTATTATGCATATAATGTAAACCTAACTATGATTGGATTATCAATGTGATTGGATTATTAATTTCTTGGATTTGGATCATGCGATGGTTTACGTGTTGTGTTGGCTCGCCTCCACCTGGCCTCACCTCGAGGATTGTGATGGTTCTCCCGCCTGTCACATGGTTCTGATTAATGTCGAGGTCCGGCCTGCTACCAGAGAGTTCAACATTGAATGCAAGGTCCCTTCACCGCCGGATCCATGGTAGGTGGATCCAACGACTCTAGACCTCTCCCTTGTTAACCCTATCATTTCAATGCCTTTCGGCTTGGTTTTGTTTTCATTCTGTCCACGACGTTAATGGTTTCGAAGCTCTACAACTTGTTGATGGTAATGGGTGTTAAGGCCTTACCCATGACTCCTTTCGGCCAATAGGAGAATTCTTCGACTCAGAGCTTCATACTCTATCGTCTTTGGGCGAGCTTCTGGTGATATGGTAAGCTATCAGTTAAACCCTACTGTTTATTCTCTTTTTCATTTCTTTACCATGAATGGCAACTGATGAAGGGAAGTTGTGCAGGTGTGCTCTATGGAGCTGGACTCGATTCTTCCCTCAGTCAAGGTATCAGCAAGAGGAGGGCCTTCTGTGATATGTTACCACGGATGAACTATGAGGTATTGATTTCGTTTTCGAATCTGGGTTAACACTTCCATTTGATTTCTCAGGTATTCAGACATTGCTCAACCGGACAATTCTCTTCAGGTGAGCTAGAATTAAGGGTTTGTATTTATATAGTTGAAAGGTTATGTATCCAGGTTCTAATCCTCTAATGGGTTTCACAGGTAACCCTCTGCCCTTACTGTTGGAGTAGGACAATCTCAGGATGGAGTTGTACATGGTGGTCTAACCGCATGCCCTCTGCTATGCCTCCAAGTTGGTCTATGAAGAACCCCGATGACATGCATGCAGGTATTCATACTTAGTTGTCGAATTGACTAAATTAGTTCAGGGTTGCATAGTTTAGATGGTGGGAGGGTTTGCTGGCTCTCGGCATGGCCAAACCCTCACCGCATTATCAGAAGTGCCCACCTTAGCGGCTAGACTAGTTATACTATGTTTTGGACCCGCAGTTTAGTTGTGTGTTCCCTTATTGTATAACTCCTTAATTTGACAATAATGAATTGATCCAAAATGGATTTTGGATAGACTCATAATTCTAAGTGTTCCTCACTGAGGAAAATGAAAGTCCAAGGAAGTTCTTGGAAATAGCCCCATGGCAGATATCTTTTCATTATGAATCTACTGCAAGTTGAATGGACTAAAACGAACTTAGGATGCAGAAGTTATCGTAGAAAGAAGATGCCCTTTGTTCTTTGGAAAAAGAGGAAAAATCACCTGAAAATGGCAAAAAACCCTTATAAATGGAAATCGCATTGGAAAAAGGCAAAAGGCCAGACTTAAACAGTGGTGGAAGAAACCCCGATTGGCCGATCCAATCAATCGGGTCGGAGACAGGCCCATATGTGATATCGGGACCCTGGACTTGGCGATTGCGACATGCGATATGCCGATTGCCGATGATCGGATTGGAAAATTGGTATCAGCGATGTACAGAACCCTTGGGCTATATGCGATGCCATATGCAATAGCAATCATGATGGGCAATCTCAACCGTCGGATCGTGAAAGGAATGGACAGCCAGAATTAAATCGACGACTTGTGAATGCCAGACCCGATGGATTTCATAAGCGCAGTTCATAAATTTTGAAATATGGAAATTCAGATTTTCTGTGTAATAGCGCATTTCCGCTATAAACCAAAATGTAAATGAAAATGCCCGAAAAGTGATAAAGCCAGACCCGAAGGGAATTATAGGCTCAATTCATATAATTTGAGTTTCGTAAAGGCAGAATTTCGGGTGGGCCTTAGGTGGAAAGCAGTTTTGGGTTGGCTCCGCCCGAGCCCACACACTGGTCAACACGTGGCTAGCGAAGGAGAGAGGAAAACAACCTTTTCGGGTGGGTAACCTCCCTACCATTAACCAACCCAAAATCGCATATGGACTGTTGGATCGGAGGTCTCGTAGATCGACGGTGGAGAGTGCGATAGTGGCCAAAGGTGGACCCGAAGTGATATTAGGGTGGATTTGATATAATTTGAAGTCCGATAAAAAAAAAATTGTCGGGTTTTTCATCGTTTTCCCGTGTATTTGGGATTTCGACCAATACACTAATGCAATGTGATATAATGCCTAATGGTGGATCTAATAAGGATTTTAGGGGTGATTGAAGGGAATTTCACGTCCGAGAATCGCGCCCGATAGTGTATTTTCCAGGAAAACCTCTGTGTGATGGATTTTGTCTATTTTCAGCTTATTGCCTGGAAACGGCCTCTATCCCTTGTAATAGCTCCTAATCATCATTCCACACTACAAGCAGACATTTTGGGCAGACGATGACATGTTTGAAAGCCACAAATCCGCAGAGCCAGATGGTCAGTCAAACAGACAGCACAGAGAAGCCACAGAGCCGTAGGGGAATAATTGAATCGCAGAGGAACGGCTGGGGAAGCCGAAAAGCTGGGAAAATGCCTCAAAAGATCCCATAGAGCTCATTTGAGGGGGGAAGGTAGAGGCATAAGTAGAGGGAGCGAAAAACTACTGTGCAGAGCAGTTGAGGGAGTCTTTGGGGTCACTTGGAGGTCAAGTGAAAAGCTAGAGAATTGAAGGTTGCAGAGAGCCAAAGAAGCCAGAGCCGAAGAGCCAGAGCCAAAGCCAGAGCCAAAGAGCCAGAGACAGATCCAAGAGCCAGAGCCAAGAGCCAGAGCCAAGAGCCAGAGCCAGAGCCGAGAGCCAGAGCCAGAGCCGAGGGCCAGAAAGCTGAGAGCTTCAACAGCTAGGGATAAAATGGTGTCTAAACCCATTGTTTTTATGTAAAATAGTGGAGTTGAGCCAAGAGCTTGTAAAAAGGACCTTGCCATAATCCCAGAGAGCCTAGTTGAGTTGACTAGATCTCACAGAGACGTAGCCCAAGAGTTTTGGGTGAACTCCTAATTAAATTGTTGTCTTATGTGTTGTTCTATTGCTGCATTGTTTACTCTTATATATATATATGTATGTATGTATGTATGTATGTATGTATGTATGTATGTATGTATGTATGTATGTATGTATATATATATATATATATAGATATAGATATAGATATAGATATAGATATAGATATATATATATATATATATATATATATATATATATATATATGTATGTATATATATATATATATATATATATATATAGATATGTATGTATATATATATATGTATGTATGTATATCTATATATATATATATATGTGTGTGTGTGTGTGTGTGTGTGTGTGTGCGCGCGTGTGTGTGTGTGTGTGTGTGTGTGTGTGTTGTATCAACATAAATAACAGAATTTTAAAAGCACATAAACAATTCTAAAATAGACATAAGCATACACCCATATTGTCAAGCACATATTTAATTCCGCATTGGTTAATCATAAAGACTTGGGCATATTTAAGCTTTGGAAGTGGGAGAGATTCTTGTAAGTTAGACAAGAAGCCTAAGTGCCCCATTTTCAGATCAGGTGGTATCAGAGCATAAGATTGATTAACCCCACCTTCAAAGAAGGTTATATCAGAATGCTTGATTGACAGAGCAAAGATTGCTTGTCTGAAAGGTGTTTGGGCAGTCAAGGATTGATTGTCTGATTGATTGTATGCTTGGTTGCAGACTAACTATTGTTTGACTTTGTAGAGGTGAAGAGAAAGCTTTTGATAGCTCAGACTAGGAAGGACAAGAAAGGAGAAGGGCTAAAGGCTTTCTCCTATCCCAAAGGACCTCAAGGAAATCCTTGAAGCACAAGAGGTTTGTTGCAAAAGGTTGCTTAAATAAGCTCTTTAGTAATCTTGTCTGAAGTTCTTTTGTTCATTGGTATATTGACAACTTCTACAAGTGATTCCTCAAACTCCTCTTCCATCACAAGACTCTTTGATGAAGACAGGAAACAATATCTAGCCACCATGATGGATATGGTGAGAGAAATGTATGAGGATGGAAGGAAGAGCAGCATACTTAGAGAGCAGTTGAATTCTATGAAGGAAGAGAAGTTGTTGCTTTCTGACAAATTGAATGAAATGGAGAGGCAACTTCATATTGCAAATATGAACCTGAAAAGGATGCATGAGTTGGAGGCATATCTCTTTGTTGTCCAAGAAGCCTTAGTCAAGTATCAGCTTGAAGAAGAGGTAAACCATTCCAGTTTGTCTTCAAATTCTTCTAAGAATGCTTATACTGGTACTTTTGAAAAGCATACCAAAGGCATAGGTTCCAAGCTAATGTCCAAGATGGGCTATGAAGGAAAAGCTTGGGTAGACATGCACAAGGTATTGTTGAGCCAGTAATGATTGAGGAAAGGCCTAAGTATTTGGGTCTTAGCTATGGACAAGCTTATGGAGAAAGTTTCAAAGCTGCCATGAAGACCATTAAAACAGCTCCAAGAAGGAGTTGCATTGCAAGTCTTCAAGAGTGTGAAGATTGTATTCAGGAAGAATGCAATAGCTTGAAACATCATTTGCAGGATGCAGGTGCTCAGAAGCACACACTTGAACCAGAGAGTTGGGGAGACTCTAATAGCCTTGAAGAGATTGATGGTGTTCCAAAGGGAACCACTTCTTCATTTGCTTCACCTCCTCATGAAGGTAATAAAGGTGAAAGAGAAAGGTATAAATCTAGTTCGAATCATCTTCCTTTTGATTTTACAAAGCATGATAAATTTCCACATAGATATGAGAAAAGAATTTCTTGTTTCTTTTGTGGTTTGGATAACCATAATGTTTCTAGATGTTGGAAGAGAATGGACACATATAGGAAACTTTTGATGGAAAGGAAGCAAGAAGCCAAAGGTCCATTGGACAAGGAAAATCATGTTGTCAAGAGGATGCACATGCAGTGCACTTACCGCCATAAGCAAGGACATCTTGCTACAAAATGTCGGACTTTGAATCCAAAAATGCTTCCACCAAATCTGAAGAAAGTGGAAAGAAAAGATGGCAAAAATGGAAAGGAAGATTCCATGATTGATGTGTTTCAGGATGATTCACATGTTGATGCTGATGTGCAGACAAAGGTAGTACCTTTGAAAGGAATTGGTGAGGAATGGTTAGAGTTCTTATCCAATTAAGATTGCATGTCTATTGATGCATCTATTTGCATTTCTTTGTTAATGGAATGCAAGTTGCATGATTTTACCAAGTAGGTGAATGGAGAAGTTGAGCAGGAGACTCACTTTGTTGCTACAACATTATATTTCATTTCAACTTTGAAAGTACAGTGTGCTTAAGCGAAAGTTGGAGAATGAAATGCATGCATAAACTTGAGATGCATGAACATAGGGATGTTGATGATTTCCTTGTATTTGAACATGTATGTGTAGTTAACTAAAGGGTTGGTTGCTTTAGCATGCATGTAATGTTGACTTGGGGAAAGTTAACTTGGTCTCCAAGTTGGAGATAATGATGAAGTGTTTCATCTTTGGAAAAAGATTCCTAATGGTATTTTTCTACATGCTTGACTTGAAGGGTCAATTGTTTTAAAGGAATGTTTTGTGGGCTTGTTATCTAGTCCATCATTTGTACGTAGATGTAAGACATGGAGGTGTTCACAAGATGTGAAAAACTGTTTCCTTTGTTGAAGCAGGAGTTTATGCCATCCAGTTGTTGTCTGTATTTCTGTTGTTGTTAACAGTTGTTGTTGACAGCGTTTCAAACAAGTACAAATGAAAGTTTTGTGGAGAAGATGTACTTTACATTTGTTTGAGCCACCTTGGATCAATGATCAAGGCAGAGAAGTTCAAACTACCTTCTATGACCATTTCAGCAGGAGTTCTACAGGAAGGCAAGGAGGAAGGCAGTTCTTCCCAGGAGAACTAGCACATCCAGAAAGGAAAGTGGTCAGAGACTTTGGTCCAGAGGCACTATGCAAGGTAAGTGTATGGAGGCTGAAAGAAGAGGGTGTTGTTACTCTCAGATCAGTATGTCGATCTTTTGGAGACCAAAAGTTATTTTAGTGGGAAGGCGTGTTCCAAAATGGATTTTGGATAGACTCCTAAGTCTAAGTGTTCCTCACTGAGGAAAATGAAAGTCCAAGGAAGTTTCTAGAAATAGCCCCATGGCAAAGATCTTTTCATTCTGAATCTATTGCAAGTTGAATGGGCTAAAACTGACTTAGGATGCATAAGTTATCGCAGAAAGAAGATGCCCTTTGTTCTTTGGGAAAAGAGGCAAAATCCCCTAAAAATGGCAAAAAACCCTTATAAATGGAAATCACATCGGAAAAAGGAAAAAGGCCGGACTTAAGCAGAGGCAGAAGAAAGCCCAATTGGCCGATCCGATCAATCGGGTCAGAGACAAGCCCGTATGCAATATCGAGACCCTAGACTCGGCGATTGCGATCATGCGATATGTCGATTGTCGATGACCAAATCGGCAAATCGGTATCGGTGATGTGCAGAACCCCTAGGCCGTATGCGATGTGATATGCAATAGAGATTGCGACGGTAAATCTCAGTCATCGGATCGTGAAAGGAATGGACGACCAGGATTAAATCGGCGACTTGTGAATGCCAGACACGACGAATTTCATAAGCACAGTTCATAAATTTTGAAATCCAGAAATTCATATTTTCTGTGTAATAGCGAAATTTCCGCTATAAATCAAAATACAAAGGAAAATTCCCGAAAAGCGATAACGCCAAATCCGAAGGGAATTATAGGCTTAATTCATAGAATTTGAGTTCCGTAAAGGTGGAATTTTGGGCGGGCCTTAGGCAGAAAGCGATTTTGGGCTGGCTCCGCCCGAACCCACACACTAGTCGACACGTGGCTGGCGGAGGAGAGAGGAAAACAACGTTTTCGGGTGAGTAACCTCCCTACCATTAAGCCGACCGAAATTGCATATGTACCATTGGATTGGAGGTCCAGTAGATCGATGATGGAGAGCACGATAGCGGCCAAAGGTGGACCCGAAGCGATATTAGGATGGATGCGATATAATTTGAAGTCCGATAAAAAAGAATTTTGTTAGCTTTTTCATCGTTTTCCCGTGTATTTTTTATTTTGACCAATACACTAATGTGATGTGATATAACGCATAATGGCGGACCCGACAGGGATTTTAGGGGCAATTGAAGGGAATTTCACATCCGAGAATCGCGCCTGATAGTGTATTTTCCAGGAAAACCTTTGTGTAATGGATTTTGTCTATTTTTGTCTTATTTCCTGGAAAATGGCCCCGATCCCTTGTAACAGATCATAATCATCATTCCACACTACAAGCAGGCGTTTTGGGTAGACGATGACATGTTTGAAAGCCACATAGCCGTAGAGCTAGATGGCCAGTCGAACAGACAGCGTAGAGAAGCCACAGAGCCACAGGGGAATGATTGAATCACAGAGGAACGGCTAGGGAAGCCAAAAAGCTGGGAAAATGCCTCAAAGGAGCCTAGAGAGCTCAATTGAGGGAGGAAGGCAGATGTAGAAGCAGAGGGAGTGAAAAGCTACTGCATAGAGCAGCTGAGGGATTCTTTGGGGTCACTTGGAGGTCAAGTGAAAAGCTAGAGAACTAAAGGTTGCAGAGAGCCAAAGAAGCGAGAGTCGAAGAGCCAAAGCCAAAGCTAAAGCCGAAGAGCCAGAGCCAGAGCCAAGAGCCAAAGCCAGAGCTGAGAGCCAGAGCGAGAGCTGAGGGCCAGAAAGCCGAGAGCTTCAAGACCCAGGAATAAAATGGTGTCTAAACCCATTGTTTCTATGTAAAACAGTGGAGTTGATCCAAGAGCTTGTAAAAAGGACCTTGCCATAATCCCAGAGAGCCTATTTGAGTTGACTAGAGCTCACGGAGACGTAGCCCAAGATTTTTGAGTGAACTCCTAATTAAACTGTTGTCTTATGTGTTGTTCTATTGCTGCATTGTTTATTGTTATATATATATGTTGTATCAACATAAATAACAGAATTTTAAAATCACATAAACAGTTCTAAAACAGACATAAGCATACACCCATATTGTCAAACACATATTTAATTCCGCATTGGTTAATGATAAAGACTTGGGCATATTTAAGCTTTGGAAGTGGGAGAGGTTCTTGTAAGTTAGACAAGAAGCCTAAGTGCCCCATTTTCAGATCATGAATGTATGGCATCCTCTATCGGACCTAAAGATGTTATGTTCTTTGCATTTAAGTATATCATTTCTAAAGATTCATCGCACTTAAATATATCATTTTTTAAGGTTCATCGCATTTAAATATATCATTTCTGAAGATTCATTGCATTTAAATATATCATTTCTGAAGGTTCCTTGATATTTTTATTGTAATTTGGTGGGATTCGGCCCTTTCCTCAATTGGAAACGGTCCTTACCGCTTTTCTCAGTTTTGCATGTATGTATATATTCATGGTTTTGGAAAAAAACTTCATTAGTGTTTATATTTCTTTGATGGTGCTTACAGTCCATGCGTTATGCTTTCATTACTTTTCATCGATAGCAGATAGTCTGATAATGAATAGGGAAGTCGAACCTATACCCATAATCGCAGATTTATAATGAACTGAGTTTCTTATCTTATAAAACTGGAATGAATTTATACTTTATGGTTGGGTTTGACTCTCTCTGCTATAATTGTAGACAGTATTGTTTTATGGTTCTGCACTGTTGTAAACAAATAAGTAGAGTTTTCTGGTTCATATGTATGTTGATTTAACGGAGTCTATATTATCCTTGCAGTTGTCGATATTACTCCAGTATCTTCATCAGACTTATAAATTGTAATCTTGTATTTACCCATAATATAATACTAGGAAAGAAGTATGTAATAGAACCTTCCTATGATAGGTATAGCAGAATATACAGAGAGGTTACTCATAACAGTAATATCTATATTAGAGATAGTAGAAAATACTGATAGACTGAACATCTATTCCTAATTAAATATACCTTTCCAACTGTCAATAATAAGCATAGATTTTGGTTACTTATCTGTTTAGAATTATTTTAGCACTGTGCAGTTAATGTTCTTTCTGGAAGGTCTCACCACCCAGCCATGGACCTGGCAATCATGTCTAATGTCCCCCTCCGAGCACTTCCTGCTCCTGATAGTTACTGGACTTAACGCAGTCTGGTGTCTTGGGCTTCAGGACTATTGTCCAGCCTCAAGTCGCACACCAATTAGACTGTTTGCCATAATTCATTTTTCCCACTGGTTTTTCCTGCCCAGCTCAAGGAAAAAATCAAGTAGCCCCTCCTGCTTCCTATTCAGTTTCCTTAATTAACAAGTTCAATTTCTTTAAATAAAATATCATGATGTTTTGGCTTTTCTAGCCTTAACTTCTTAACAACCATGTTAAGTAAAATTAAAAGTTTCTAAGTTCTGCATAAAACTTGGTAAAAACAAAAGTAATTATAGTGCAACAAAGGGTGTTATATATATATATATATAGATAAATTTATATAAATTCAGATTTAATTTGTGATAATATATAGATAGATAGATAGATTTATATATAGTCATGTATTATATCTAAATTTATATATAAATCTATCTTTATATATAAACATAAATTTATATATAGATTTATTTATCGTATTAACATGATAATCTTTCAATCCCACTTCTTCACCCTTGTGAGCATCACCGATGCAATGAGTGTTAAGTGGACTATTCAAAAACCATGAGAAATTAGTCAGTTATGACTACCTCACATGGAAATGGTCATAGATGAATGACTTTCTTAACGCAGTTGAATCCCAAAAACGATATCTAATATAATGCACTGTGAAAGACCCTCAATACTTAAATACATAAGAGTGAAGGGAGCTCTATTTGAATGGTTCATGAGGCACAATACTTGCTAAGGTTTTGAAAATGGGGTAGCAAGCTAAGTGGGCTTAATTGTGGGGAAAACCCCATAGTTAAGCACACTTGAGCTAGAGGCGATCTGGGATGGGTGACCTCTTGGGAAGTCCTGGTTACCAGGTGCAAGCCCTGGAAGTGATGATTGACGCTATGTGATTCATTTCACTAGTTTCAATCCCACTTCTTCACCCTTGTGAGCATCACCTGATGTAATGAGTGCTAAGTGGACTATTTAAAAACCATGAGAAATTAGTCAGTTAAGTGGACTATTCAAAAACCATGAGAAATTAGTCAGTTACGACTACCTCTCATGGAAATGGTCATAGATGAATGACTTTCTTAACGCAGTTGAATCCCAAAAAAAATGATATCTAATATAATGCACTGCGAAAGACCCTCAATACTTAAAGATGCAAGATGGTCCACCTATGTGTTTGGTGTTAACTTGGAAATGGACAATTAGAATAACTAGCCTTAACTCAAACCATTATCATTTAACATCCAATAAATTAGATTATTTTTATGTCCATTTTTGCAAAATCATGGTATTCTAGGTTCCTTGTAGTGCTACACACTTATATGAATTTTTAAAATCAATTCTTATTCATTCATTACCAACAAGCACAAGCACAATCACAAATCTCAGTCGTATCATGCTAGGTGCTTCTCGTTGAGAGTCTATCTAGTAGAATAAAATCTTTCCATATGTTGGTACAATATGGTATTTTCACTCTAAGCATTATTTTGTATATAATATACCTATCAGTTTTGAATTCAAATCTATATATAAATCTATTTTTATATATAGATATTAAATCTATAAATAAATTTATATCTTTATAAAGGTAAATTTATATTTATATATAAAAATAGATTTATATATAACCACGTATTATATATATATACGTGTGTGTGTTTTTTGAATTCAAATATATATATAAATCCATCTTTATAAAGATAAATTTATATTTATATAAAAAGATAAATTTATATATAGATGCAAGATAACTCTAAATCTATATATAAATATATCTTTATATATATATATATATATATATATATAATATATATATAGAGAAAGAGAGAGATTTAAATATAGATTTAGATTTAATTTGTGATACAATCTTAAATATGATAATAATATAAGAAAATAAGATTAAGATATATAAGATAAATAATCTTATATACCTTTATAAATAGATTTATCTTATATATTATATTATCTTAATTATCTTATAATATTATATAATGATATTATTATATTATATATCTTATATCTTATTTTATATATAATAATAAGATAATAATAATAATATAAGATAAATCTTATTATTATATTATATAATAATAATAAGATAATATAATATTATTATATTATATTATTACAAGTACAACTACATTAAAAATATTAATGTGGTCGATATAACTGAAAAGTATAAATATAACAAAAAAAACTATTGCAACATGAAGAATGTCCTACCAATATGCACATTTATCTCATTAATCATGTATAAAAAGATTATAGATTAATTTTAACTTGAGAAAAAAAAAAAAAGAATTACACATCTTATTGTAAAATGGACCATTTTGCTAAATACAATTTGTTCATATATTAATTTCCCCATCTAATTAGAATATGAACTTATTATAATTGGAATAATCTCAAATCCTGAAATTGGTGGGTAGAGAGCCATGTGGCAAGAATCTAAAATAATATGAGGAAAAAAAAAGAATTACACATCTTATTGTAAAATGGATCATTTTTCTAAATAAAATTTGCTTATATATTAATTTCTCCATCTAATTAGAATATGAACTTATTAGAATTAGAATAATCTCAAATCCCTAGGAAATTGGTGGGTAGTCACGTGGTACGAATCTAATTTTTTAAATTTATTAAAAGTCAATTCAACCTAACAAACTCTCTAACACACCACAACAATTGATAAGCACATTCTCTTAAGAATTAATAACTATAAAATTAATAAGCATATAAAAACTTAATAAATTTAATTAATAAACATATAAATGAAAATTATAATATTTTTATAGATATAGAAATGTAAAATGACATTTAAATAATAACTATAAATTAAGAGTTATTTTATCATATAAACTAGTACTACCACATTAAAAATACTAATGTGGTTGATATAGCTGAAGGCTTTATAAATATAACAAAAGAAACTATTGCAACAAGAAGAATGCCTTACCAATGTACACATTTATCAGATTAACCATGTACAAAACAGTGATGGGTCAACTTTAACCTGAGAAAAAAAAAAAAAATTACACATCTTATTGTAAAATGTACCATTTTGCTAAATAAATTTTTCTTATACATTAACTTCCCCATCTAATTAGAATATGAACTTATTAGAATTAGAATAATCTCAAATCCTAGGAAATTGGTGGGGGGTATCCATGTGGTAAAAATCTAATTTAATTTGAGAAAAAAAAAAGGAATTGCACATCTTATTGTAAAATGAACCATTTTGCTAAATAAAATTTTCTCATATATTAATTTCACCATCTAATTGGAATATGAACTCATTAGAATTGGAATAATCTAAAATCCCTCCAAAATTGGTGGGCATGGAGCCACTTGGCACGAATATAATTTTTTAAATTTATTAAAAGTCAATGCAAACTAACAAACTCTATAACACACTACAGCCATTGATGAGCATTAAGACTAATCATATGTTGAGCATATTCCCATGAGAATCAATCTAGGCCGTCTATTAAAAAATAAAAAATGCTTAACATATCCTCATCCACTTTAAGTTGAAATAACAAGACTCGGGAATTTATTAAGGAATTCAAACTACCTCGGATAGAGAAGCAAGGTTTAACCAATTTGTCAGATATTAGGCAGAAAAAAGGTGAGTTTGCATGGGAGTGTATGCAAAGGTTTAAATATGTTGTGGGGAAATTAACTCATCGTATTCATTTAGATAACCAACAATGGTTTATTCAAGCTTTACCACCCTTAGAAAGAACGCCTTTGATGCAAAAAATTATTAATTACTTGTAAGAATCCTTAGGGAAAGAAATGAAAATTGATTCTATGGAAGGATATATTGGCTACATTAAACCAAGCTCCATCTCCAATGATACTACTTTGAATGATCTGTAGAATTAAATTTCTATTTAGACTAAAATATTGAAGGATATGAATATTTCAAAACATGATCGTCCATAGGCATGGTGCACCGATTGCTACATAGAGGGACATCATGTCATAGAGTTTCTAAGGTTTTGGGTTGTGGGACCCTCCCATGTTTCGCTTGGACCCCCTCTTCCATAGACAAGACCTTCAAGAGGAGTTCCGCAAGTATTGTCGATTGTTCCTTTTCAAGGACATATCGATATCATGCTTTTCCAAACCAAAAATGTACGCATTCTAATGAATATTGTAAGATTTGTCATTATTATGGTCATTCAACTCTATTGTGCCGTATAATGTAGAATTATTTCAATGTTCCTAACTCCATCTTCTATGAGTTCTTTGATTCTCCCGCACACAATACTGATTAGTGCAGGGCTTTAGATGCCTTGGATGATTGATTGGATCACCATAATTTTCAAGTGAATGAATACACTCATGGAAGAGGAGGTGTATGTTTTAGAGTAGTGGGAATTGGTGAAGAGGGCCAGTTATATGTTATAACTGTGATGAGAAGGGACATGTAGGCAGAGACTATGAATTTCAAAAACACCAACGATGTTCACACTACCGTGTTAACATTCATGCAACAAAATATTGTCTTGGATTGATAGCTAAATGGGAGGAGCATAATCTACAAAGAGGAGCTAATATGATAGGTTTTGAGTTGCAGTACCAGAATCAACCTAGCAACAAAATATTAATATTGTTACCCAAGATGGCACTAGGATTGGTGCTAACAAAGATTCTTCTGAAAATACTCTCATCAGAAAGGCTGAGTCTTCACAAGCTAAACATGATCTTCTTCAATAGAGGAGTTACTATAAGGAGATAAATTCTTCTCAAATTCCTAGAGTTGCAAGCTTAGAAAAGGGACAACCTTATTCTTTGACAAAAGATCACCATTAGTCCTCAGCCTTCTTCAGAATCTACCCAGCCAATTTCAATGTGCTCTGATGGGACCAGCCCAACACTATTAGGATTACTCATCAATTAAATGATTTAAATGTGATTAACCGTGGATTAGTTTATGATTACCAATCGTTCTCAGATTTTTCTGGAAAATGATAAGGTGGCAATTATGTGTGCAATTAATACATTGTACTGTATCTTGGGTTGCGTTTCTCGCTCCTCGTTTCACGCCAAAACCCTTCCACCGTCTTTCATTCAACCACTTATGTTCTTTGCACTTTGTCGTCAAGGTTTGCTCTGTTGTGGTTTTGTTGCCTGTGTATGCAGCTGCACTACACCTGTTGGGTGCACTTTCGTGGTTTTCTTGTCTGATGGTGTGATTCTTATATTTTCTTGGATAACTTTTGGTCCTAGTTCATTAGGCAACCAAAAATGGTTTTGCCGCCTGTGTAAGTGTTTTTCTGTGCTCTTTTTGCAATTGTTTCAACTGGTCTTTTCTCCACGGGCTCGGTTTCTGGTATGAGGTTGTCTTGCTTGTGAATCTCAGTGGGTTGGCATGCACTTAGGTTGCGTAACCATGGCACTCTCTGGTCTTCGGCTTCAATGCAGGTAGCCTCTTTCGTCCATGTTTCAATTTTCTTTTTCCATCCTTCTGTTACTAATGTGGCCGCTCCTTTGTCTCAGTCGTTGTTTGGAATTCGAGGTTCAAGGGCTTGTACTTTGTTCTTGCTGCGAACCCTTCAGGTAGGGGAATGAATCCCTCTTACAATTTCATTCATGCACTTGTTCTTTTTTTCCTCCCTTTATCGACAGGTTGCTAACAACTACATTTTGGTTCACCTAGGGTTTGTCGATTGTCGGCTATGTGACTGTTCGTGGGTTATGTTGGAACTCTACTATGTATTCTCATACATTTCATATTATAATTGAAAGAAAAATTCCAGAGAAATGTTGGTTTTGATTACCTTTGTTTTAATGGTAATTGTTGGCTATCGTTCCTTTCACTCCGAATTAAACGCCCTCGAATTAGGATTGTTAATTTGCAGTTGTTTTTGTAATTTCTTCCACGAACAGAAAGCATTGTAGTTGCTCTAGTATTCATTCTAGTGGTCGATTTCGAAATTAGGAAAATAATGTATGGCTCATATGTGCTTAACTTGTCTGATTTGTTTGTCTGTGTTTGCTCCTGTTCATTCACTGTCGATTTCTTTCATGGGTTACAAACCCTTGCTCTGGAAGTGCATCTCTGTCTCGTTGTTTGGACTTTGTTTCTTAGAAAAAGAAGAATTAAATAAACTTGTATGTATGCATTGTATTGGTTACTCTAATGTTTGGTGAATTAGGAAACAAAAACAAAAATTTTATGGACACACAAATGGATTCGAATTGTTTGTTCTTTTATTGTTATTGCTTGAATGCTAAAAATTGTTGAACCCTTTCAATGGATTTTTCATGTACATTTGTAGTCTTTGTTCACATTTACTTGAACTGTGTAGTAACTTTTTTCAGTTGTAATTCTATTTAGTTACATAATGATGCTTGTATTCGGTTCTGCTTTTTGACAAGATTTTACATCAAACACATTTTGTTTTTTTCTCCAAAATGACAGAACAATTATTAGATTTCTATTGATTAAAGACAAAAAAATTATGACCCTAACCGACCAAACTGTCCCTAACTAGTATGGAAACTGAAAGTAAACAAAATCTTCCACCCTACTTTGACAAACTAACATAAAAAAAAAATAATAATAAAAAATAAAAAATAAATAAATAACCACAAAACAAAATTGTTAACACAACTTCCATCTTGGTGGAGACCAACACTCGGTCATGGTGCCCTAGCTGGATACTCCTGCATCAGGCTCCCAGGGTAAAAAGAAATCATGACTCCAGTCCATGAGCTTCTCAACTGAAGAACCCACCTACTCAATCTGCCTGGCATCAAGCCACGAACTGTCCTCAATAGGACGGTTCTTCCACTTGACTAGGTATTGCAGATACTCCTTCCGCCGAGTTCGTTTGGCCACCTGAGTGTCAAGGATGCTCTCGATCTCAAGAGGCTAAACGTAAGGCATCTGTCTCATCCAAGTTTCTCCTCCATCCTGGGTATTTCATGTAGGCCATGTGGTTCTGTCTTCTTCTTCTGGGTCAACAGTGTAAGGAAACAGGTCTGCTACATTAAAGATGGGTGAAATGCCTATTCCTGGTGGCAATTGTATCTCATAGGCATTCGTTGAAAATTTCCGGAGGACTTTGCAGGGACCTATCTTCTTATACTTCAGCTTATTGTATGCACCTCTAGGGAAGCGTTCCTTGCGTAAATGCATGAGGACTTCATCTCCCACATTGAATTATACTTCCCTTCTTTTCAAATCTGCTTGTTGTTTATACTTTTGGCTGATGTCCTGCAATCTAATTTTCACCTGCTCATGTAAATCTCTCATTGCGTTAGCGAAATCTTCTCCATCTACGATTCGCCTTTCTTGCAATCTGAGATCTTGCAACTCATGAACTCCATGAGGATGCATGCCGTACAGAATCTGAAATGGACTGTAACTTGTGCTGCGATTAGGCGAGTCGTTATAAGCGAACTCTGCCTAGGCAAGCACTCGATCCCACATCCGCGAATTCTCACCAATCAAACTTCGTAGCAGGTTTCCCAGACTCCTGTTTACCACCTTTGTTTGTTTGTCGGTTTGCGGGTGATAAGAAGAAATGTAACTCAACTGTGTATCCATATTCTTCCACAGGGTACACCAAAAGTGCCCTGTAAACTTCACATCCCTGTCTGAAAGAATAGACTTAGGCAAACCATGTAGCCTGACAATCTCTATGAAGAACAAGTGGGCCACGTGAGTGGCATCACTAGTTTTTCTGCAAGGGATAAAATGTGCCATCTTCGAGAATCTGTCCACTACTACCATCACCGAGTCATAACCTCACTGTGTCCTAGGTAGACCCAAGACAAAGTCCAAGCTGACTGAGTCCCACGGTCTGCTTGGAATTGGCAATGGTGTATACAGTCCCGTGTTTTGACTGTGACCCTTCGCCAACTGGCACACTTTACATCTGGTCACAAACCGTTGTACATCCCTTCGCATCTTTGGCCAAAAGTAGAAATGACTGAGCTGCTCGAGTGTCTTGTCTATGCCGAAATGTCCGGCTAGACCTCCACTGTGCTTCTCCCGAATAATGTTCTCTCTCATCGAGCAGTCAGGAATGCATAGCTGTCCTCCTCTAAACAGCAGTTTCTCTTGCAAGTTGTAGTCCAACCATGGACTGTTATCTCTCACCAAGGGATTCTGACATGCCTCATAGGCCTCTTTAAAATCTGTGTCAGTCTGATATAAATCTTTCAAGTGCTCAAAACCCAGCACTTGTACAATACTCTCCTGCAAAAGTAAGGCCCTCCTACTCAACGCATCCGCCACCTTGTTGGCCTGCCCGCTGATGTGTTTCAACACAAAGGTGAAACTCTGCAAATATTCCACCCACTTGGCATGTTTGTGATTCAGCTTGTGTTGTTGCATCACATATTGTAGTGCAGAATTATTTGAAAACAACACAAATTCATTTCCCAGCAAATAGTGTCTCCAATGCTTCAATGCCTGTACAATAGCATAGAACTCCTTGTCATAGGACGAATATTTCTGCCTGCTTTCATTTAGCTTCTTGCTGAAAAATGCAACAGGTTTATCCTCCTAGCTGAGTACAGCTCCAATAGCCGTACCGCTAGCATCACAGCAAACCTGAAAGAGCTTTTTAAAATTTGGCGATCTTAGGATTGGTCTCTCTATGATATTCTTCTTTAGTAGCTGAAAACTCCTCTCCACTGCATCAGTCCATCAAAAAGGCTGACTGGCCTTTTTAATAGTGTCCAACATAGGTGCACAGATTTCGCTAAAATTTCTTATGAATTTCCGGTAAAAACTCGCCAGCCCATGAAAACTACATACCTCAAATAAGCTTTTCAGGGATGACCAATTAACTATCGTTGTAATCTTCTCTGGATCCATCTTCAGCTCGTTTTCTGCTATTACAAAGCTCAAATAAATCAACTCTTTTTGCAGAAAAGTACACTTTTTCATATTTATCAGCAGCTTATTCTGCTGCAATTTTTCCAGCACTTTCCGAACATGTCGAAGGTGCTCCTCCCTTGTCCTACTGAAAATTAGTGTATCGTCCAGGTACACTATCACAAATTTTCCGATGTATTCTTTCAACATTTCATTCATGATCCGCTTAAATGTACTAGGTGCATTGGTCAATCCGAGTGGCATAACCATCCATTCATACAGTCCCTCATTCGTCTTAAAGGTTGTCTTCCACTCGTCCCCCTCTCAAATTCGGATTTGACAATACCCGCTCTTCAAATCTATCTTAGAAAAATATGCTGCCCCTCTTAGGCAATCCATCATGTCGTCCATCCGCGGCAATGGAAACATGTACCGGATGGTGATTTTGTTGATGGCCCTTGAGTCTGTGCACATCTGTTGGGTCCCTATAATACTAGTGATTACCCCATTACTATTGTAGTTGTACCCCTTATCAATATTGTTGTGCCCCTATTGTCCCCATATTGTTATTACTGTGCCCCATAGAATCCCTCTATTGTTATTTTTGTGGCTTTATACTATTATTGTTAGGTCGGCTAGGTTATATTGTGACTCCTTAGAATCCTATATATAGAAAGGAGGTTTTGTCATTTGAATCATCCAAGAATTGTTCATTTATGTAATGTAAAGGAGGTTTCCCCCTCGAAGAGGTTGAATTCTAAGGCGTTGATCTATCTTTTCTATCTTTTTCTTGAGCTGGTTTCATAACATTTGGTATCAGAGCTTTGGATTCTAGGGTTTTGCTGCTCCAAACAAGTCATCGTGGCATTTTCGCTATAACTTTTTTTATGCAACGTTTCAGAAGCTAAAAAAAAAAAAACCATTTTAGAAGACATCGTGCTAAATCTCGGATCCGAATTTTAGAGCTTTTCAAGCTATATTTGCGGAGATATGATCTGAGGAAGTCGGCCTTTTTGCAAACTCCTGAGTTACATTCCAAACAGGTGACCTGGGGAAAATCATCATAACTTTCTCTCTAAGCATCAGATTGAAATTTAGTAAGAAGGTACAGAAAGAGGATGAACTGTAGTTTCTTGTATATATTTTTCAGTGCCAAAGGTCAAAACAGTGACTCGTGGTACGTCGTATAAGTTCACTCTACTAAACTAGTCTATAATCAGGTCACTGTGGGAAATTTCGCATAACTCTTCCTTGGAGAATCCAATTTGGATCACACTGGTGGCATTGGAAAGAGGACACAGAGGGATACTGCGGGTCACAATTTCAGAACTGGATGATTCGAAAGTACAGAGATACATTAGAGGCAATATCGAGCTCCTACCAAGTTAAAAAAGGTGTGTAGATTTTTTTAAATCTTTACTTAAGCTTGGTTTGAAAATTTATTTTGAAGGAATTCAAAGGGCTTAGTAGAGCATTATTATCGATAACTGATGCCCCGAGGAAAGAAAATGCAAACACCTAGTAAGCAACTTGAAAGCTCTAACATGACTCATGAAGAAGAGGAAGAAATGCTACATGATATATCAAAATTACAAGACCAGTTGCAACAAATGTCACTCTCACAAAAGCTAATAGAAGCTAAGATAAAGGGCGTGGAAGCTAAGATGGACAATTTGAAGATAGATTTGAAGATAAATTTGAAGAGAGACATGGCAGATTTGAAGACAGATTTGACAAATTTTCTACAAGAAATACTTACTAATGGTGAAAAAGTAGTAAAGGAAACTCATGATGCGGACAAAAGAAATGTTAATCATGATTTCATGGACTCTAATGTGGGATCGAAGACCAACCATATTCCAAAAATCGATATGAGGAAGTTTGATGGCAAGGATCCCGCAACATGGATATTACAGATGGAGCAATTTTTCACTCTCAATAATGTGAAAAACACACAAAAGTTACGTATTACAACTTTATATTTGGAACCAAATCAGTTTGTATGGTATCTGTTAGGGTCCCACCCTAACCCCCTTATTTATGTCATGGGATCACGTCATAGTCAAGAGTCAATAAAGCCCATATTAATATTTGTAAGTGGTTAACCCGCAATTAATGACGGGACCACAGTTAGTTGCAAATGGGCGGTAGTATTAGATAGATGGTAAATGGGCGGTAGTATTAGATAGATGGTATTAATAAAACCCACGGTATTGGACCGTGGTATTGCATGTATGAGTCATATATAAAGGATAGAGACTCCCTACGAGGAGTATCGTGTCTTGTTTTGTAATTGATCTTTGCTCTATTGGAGGTTGCCCCCTCGAAGAGGCCTGTGAACATTTCTCTCTGAATAATAAAATCATTGCTATTCTGTGCTCTGGGTATATTTTCTTCGCATATTCTGTGTTCTCGGTATCTTTTCTTCGCAAATTCTATGTTTGGGTATTACTTTGCAGGTTAAGAGCATAACAAGTGGTATCAGAGCACTTTCCAGGGCTCGGTGGGATCTCCAAATTTTAGCAAAAAAAAAATTTGGCTAGAGACGTGTTCCGGCGTCTTTAAACCATCGGATCTGTCGTTAAGCGCATAAACCTGCGGATTTGGGGAGGCATGCACGCAGGAAATACAAGAGGTGGTCACGTCTGTTGGACTCCCTTGTAACCCCTGTGGGTACCCCTTCGAGTAGTAGCGCATTAGACAGAACCGCGCACGGACTGTCTTCCACGTACCCTCTGGGTATATAGGAAGCCCCCTAGCTCCCTTGAAACCTCGCCATAGATAAACCTTCGGCCGTCTTATGGCTACAGTACACTGAGAACAGCACTCGGAGAGATTACTCGCCCGTACGATAGGGTAGTCGGGTTGTACGGCTAAGGGTACGGTCGATCCTCCTTAGTTAGAGCCCTGAAACATTGGGCCGAGTACTACTGTCAGACCCTTATGTATATTGCAATCTGTAGCACCTGACACTCCTCAAGACCATAGTTCCCTTTCTATCGGGGGATCACACATCACCTATTCCAGATCAGCAAGTGCAGCAGCAGCTGACATTAGTCCCGCAGCTCCATCAGATCAGCAGCAGCAGTTGTTCCACCAGTCAGATCTCTCAGATCCACCAGATCGGAGTAGGTGTGAAGGGTTCCTGTCCCTGGATATAATTTTCGCAGGACTTTTGGCGGCATTGACATTCTGAGGATTTGGCGACTGCAGTATTGATCAGGAAGGAGTAAAACTCCGTTAGGAGTTTTCCAAAAAAAAGAGTCTGAGATCTTCCAGGGCGCTTATTGGTGACCTAGCCCATCAGAATCAGGACGACGAGCTGAGCAAGGTGGTACCATTCAATTTCTTAGTAAAAATTTTTTAGGCGGTCCCAATTTTTCATCAGGTTGGTGTATGGTAGAAACTCGCGCTCAAGCGATGGCCAATGAAAGGATCGACAAAATTGAAGACCATGTGAACTCCCTCCAAACTGCGGTGAAGAATATCGAACTTGAGCTTAAAGGAATAAGTCACCAGATACATGATGCGCTCCCAAAGGGCAAGGAGCCAGCCCACGAGGAGGCGTATAATGGCCATGAATACCATGAGGGTGAGTCTAGCCACTCTCCTCACGTCTGGCACACCCATCCACCACCCAGTCAACGACCTCCCAAGTTGGATATGCATAAATTTGACGGTTCTCACACGTCCGCATGGCTAGCACAAATGGAGCAGTATTTCCAATTGAATCATATCATAGATGAGGGGACTAAGCTTATGGTGGGCACCATGTACTTGGACAATGAACGATGGCAATGGAAGGAATGGCATGAGCGTTGCAATGGACATTTTCAGAATTGGGCCCAATTTGCCAAAACTCTTCGCAGTCGCTTTGAACAGGAAGACTCTTTTTTGGGGCGTCTCACTAAGCTCCGACAGACGGGTACAGTGGAGGAATATATTACTTCTTTTGAAGCCTTAGCCTTCCGCACTATGGGTCTCACAGATGAGTTCTACATGGAATGCTTTATCAACGGTCTTAAAGAAGCCATCAAAGCTCAGGTTCTACTCCACCACCCTCCCACATGGACAGAGGCTTGCCAGGTAGCCCGTAAGGTGGAACGTGCATTAACAGCCCAATCCAGCCGCCCCAACTTCCCCGCTAAAGGTCGTCCCTCACAGGCTCCCAATACGACTCAGACACTTAAGATTCAAAAGGTGTCACCTGCGGAAATGGCCGAAAGAAGGAAGCAAGGACTATGTTACTACTATGATGAAAAATATTCCCCGGGTCATAAATGCAAAGAGCACAAGTTTTTTCAAATAGATGCCACTGACTACAGCTCCACCGAGGAAGATCCACCACTTGAGGAACCGGAGGCGATCGAAGAAGATAACCAAAAGGAGATTGTATCTGATGAACCAATTATTTTGCTAAATGCATTGGCAGGAATTTCTTCCCCTCAAACTCTCAAAATCAGGGGTTTTCTTAAACATCGCCCAGTAGTAGTCTTGATTGATAGTGGAAGTACCCATAATTTCATCCATCAAAAGATCGCTGAAGCAGCACATTGTTTCGTCCGGGCAGTTTCTAACTTCCAAGTCCAGATTGCAGATGGGGGCACAATGAAATGTGAAGGTCGCTGTGAAAATGTCAAAATTCAAATGGGGGATTATCAATTGAAAACCCACATGTTTGCAATACACATGGGGGGTTGCGACATTGTCCTAGGCGCGGAATGGCTCCGCACTCTTGGGCCAATCACAATGGATTTCCAAGAGTTATATATGAGTTTTAAGCAGAACAACTCCACACATACCCTCCGTGGACTATAGGCGGGAGCCCCCTCTATCATCAGCTCGCATAGGATGGAAAAATTGTTAAAAAAGGGCCATCATGGAGTGGTAGCTCAATTTAATGCCATCCAGGTAGTAGACACCATGTCTCTGCCAATTCATCCTGAGATGCAACAGATTTTAAATAAACATCAGACGGTCTTTGACAAGCCTCATGAGCTTCCACCCTCGCGAGGGGAACATGATCATAGCATCACATTGGTTCCAGGGGCCCAACCCCCAAATGTGCGGCCATACAGATATCCGTTCACCCAAAAGAATGAAATAGAAAAAATCATCAAGGAATTGTTGGAAGCAGGTGTCATTCGTCCCAGCATTAGTCCTTATTCATCCCCAGTGGTCATGGTCCTCAAGAAAGATGGGGAGTGGCGGATGTGTCCCGACTTCAGGGCCCTCAATAAGTTAATAGTCAAAGATAAATTTCCCATGCCGGTGGTTGACGATTTGCTGGACGAACTCAATGGGGCTCAATTCTTCACTAAGTTGGATCTTCGCTCAGGCTACCACCAAATTCGCATGAAGGAAGTCGACATTCCCAAGACAGCTTTCAGAACTCATGAAGGCCATTATGAGTTCCTGGTCATGCCATTTGGTCTCTGTAATGCCCCCTCTACTTTTCAGAGCCTTATGAATCACCTCCTCAAACCATATCTCAGAAAATTTGTCCTTGTCTTCTTCGATGACATCCTCATCTATAGTGGCACTTGGGCGGCACATCTTCAGCATGTAGATCTACTCTTGCAACTGCTCCGCACGCATAAATTATTTGTCAAGATGTCTAAGTGTTCGTTTGGCATGGAAGAAGTTGAGTATTTGGGCCACATTGTGGGGCGTGAAGGTGTCAAGGTGGACCCCAAAAAGATTTAGGCAATGCAAGAATGGCCTCAACCTAAGACCTTGAAAAGCTTGAGAGGATTTTTGGGTCTCACAGGCTATTATCGTAAATTTTTCCGCAACTATGGCCGCATAGCGAAGCCCCTAACGCAACTCCTAAAGAAAAATTCCTTCTTCTGGAACGGGGAAGCACAACAGGCATTTACCGCTCTCAAAACCGCCATGTGTTCCACTCCCGTCTTAGCACTACCGGACTTCACCAAATCATTTGTCATTGAATGTGATGCTTCGGGAACAGGTATTGGAGCGGTCTTAATGCAGGAAGGGCGACCATTGGCCTTCACCAGCCAACAACTAAGTGGGAGGAATCTGGGCCAATCTACCTACGAGAAGGAAATGATGGCCATCTTACATGCAGTCGAGACCTGGCGACCTTACTTGTTGGGGCGACGTTTCCAAATCCGCACAGATCATCACAGTCTTAAATATTTTTTGGAGCAACGCCTATCTTCCCCACAACAAAATAAATGGTTAGCCAAAATGCTAGGATATGATTATGAGATCATTTACAAGAAAGGGAAAGACAACAGGGTAGCAGATGCATTGTCGCGCCAATTTGAGGAGGAAAGTACTCTGCTCGTAATTTCCCTCCCCATTCCAGACTGGATTGAAGAGGCTCGTAGGGAATGGTTTTCACATCCTGGGCTCTCCCAACTCATTTCTCAATTGCAGGTAGATCCTAATTCCAGCAAGGGCTACTCGTGGCAGAATGATATTCTTCGCTACAAGGACAGAGTCGTAATATCACCAACATCCACCCTCAAAAGTCGCATTTTGGCAGAATTGCACTCATCTCCCATTGCAGGACATTCGGGCTTTCAAAAGACATATGCTCGCACCAGAAGATCATTTTTTTGGGCCGGCATGAAATAGGACATCCTTACTTTCGTAGCAGAATGTGACGTCTGTCAACGCCACAAAGGGGAAACCGTCAACACACCAGGCACATTACAACCATTGCCCATTCCGACGTCAATTTGGACGGAGGTCTCCATGGATTTCATTACAGGTCTTCCAAAGTCTAGGAACAAGTCAGTCATCATGGTGGTTGTGGACCAACTGTCGAAGTATGCTCATTTCTGCGCCCTACCCCAACCATTTACACCAACTTTGGTTGCTCAAACTTTCATGGATCAGATCTTCAAATTGCATGGCATGCCCACTTCTATTGTGTCCGACCGCGACCCAATCTTCACCAGTAATTTTTGGCAGGAGCTCTTCAGAATACAAGGCACTCAACTCAAACTCAGTACTTCATATCATCCGCAAACAGATGGTCAAACCGAAGCCGTCAACAAATGTCTAGAAACCTACCTTAGGTGTTTCACTTTAGAAAAGCAACACCTTTGGGTACAGTGGTTACCTCTGGCGGAATGGTGGTATAACACCAACTATCATGCCACCACCAAAATGACTCCCTATGAAGCAGTCTATGGACAACTTCCGCCTTCCCCTACTTCTTATCTCACGGGGTGCTCCAAAGTACAAGCCGTGGATCAACTCCTACAACACCGCGCAACCATGCTTGCCCATCTGCGCGAGAATCTTCATCAAGCTCAGAACCGTATGAAGCAACAGGCTAACCAACATCGCTCAGAGCGCCAATTTCAAGAAAGGGATCAAGCCTTTTTGAGGCTGCAACCATATAAGCAAACATCACTCAAAGACAAGGGTTGTCAAAAGCGCTCTCCAAAATTCTACGGACCATACCAAGTACTTCAGCGCATTGGAGAAGTGGCTTACAAGTTGGCTTTGCCACCTACAGCAAAAATCCACCCAGTTTTCCATGTATCGTGCCTCAAGAAAGTGATTGGGAACAATTGCCGAGTTCAAACCAGTCTACCTGAATTGGACGAAGAAGGGCCAATCTGGCTTCAACCTGAACAGGTCCTAGACACACAAGACAAGCACCTGCGTGGCCGCATGATTAAGGAGGTCCTCGTCAAATGGAAAGACACCTCTCCGGAAGATGCAACTTGGGAACCAGCCACTATTCTTCAGCAGTTTTCGCAGCTTCAGCCTTGAGGACAAGGCTAGTCTTAAGGGGGAGGGCATGTTAGGGTCCCACCCTAACCCCCTTATTTATGTCATGGGATCACGTCATAGTCAAGAGTCAATAAAGCCCATATTAATATTTGTAAGTGGTTAACCCGCAATTAATGACGGGACCACAGTTAGTTGCAAATGGGCGGTAGTATTAGATAGATGGTAAATGGGCGGTAGTATTAGATAGATGGTATTAATAAAACCCACGGTATTGGACCGTGGTATTGCATGTATGAGTCATATATAAAGGATAGAGACTCCCTGCGAGGAGTATCGTGTCTTGTTTTGTAATCGAGCTCTGCTCTATTGGAGGTTGCCCCCTCGAAGAGGCCTGTGAACATTTCTCTCTGAATAATAAAATCATTGCTATTATGTGCTCTGGGTATATTTTCTTCGCATATTCTGTGTTCTCGGTATCTTTTCTTCGCAAATTCTATGTTTGGGTATTACTTTGCAAGTTAAGAGCATAACAGTATCAATGGCTTTGCTCTCGTAAACAAATTATCACTTAGGAAATTTTTACGAAAGAATTGACGGCACATTATGAGGATACAAAAAGCAACACTTTTTTAGCCAATTGATAAGTATCAAACAAAAGGGTTCAATAATGGAGCACGTTGAGGAGTTCCAAAAATTGAACATAAGGGTAAAAAATATTCCAGAGGAGCATAGGATTGATGTGTTCATAGGGACTTTAAAGGATAATATTCAACATGATGTTTGCCTTTGGGAACCTAATTCATTAGAGAAGGCATTCAAGTTAGCAAGAAAAATGGAAAGCAAAATTATGGCAACCAGGAAGCATACCACTCACAACTATAAAGATGAAAGTGTTGTTGCCCCTAGTCTTCCACAACCTATAAGGTTGACACCACAGCAATTGGAAGAAAAAAGAGAAAAAGGGCTTTGTTACAGTTGTGATAGCAAATACACTAAAGGTCATAAGTGTGCGGAGAAGAAATTATTCTACATAGATTGTGAAGAGGAAGAAGAAAAGGAGCAAGAAAGGTCAAAAGAAGAGGATATACTCCAGGAACAAAGCCTAGATAAAGAAGAAATGAATCTGACCATATCTTGTAATGCATTGGCAGGAATTACCACTCCTCAAACCATCAAGATAGAAGGACAAATCAAGAAGAAAAAGGTAATAGTTTTGATTGATTCAGGAAGTACCCACAATTTTATTCATTGTAAGGTAGCAAAAGAAATGAATTGCTTCTTATATCCAGCACCAGAGTGTCAAGTGATGGTTGCAAATGGAGGAACAATAAATTGCTCTGGAAAGTGCCATAATATCAAGCTATGCATGGGAGCATATGTATTGACTAGCCCAATGCTTTCCATTCCAATGGGAGGTGTTGATGTTGTACTAGGAGTATAATGGCTACAATCCTTGGGTACAATAGCTTTTAATTTTCAAGAACGTTTCATGAAATTTTCTGTAGAAGGAAAGGAAATTGAATTAAGGGGTATTGCAGGGAAATCGGGAAAGATAATCAGCTCTAATGGTATGACAAAGCTTCTAAAAAATGAACAAAGAGGTGTAATTGCACAATTATGTTTGCTACATGTTTCCACATTGGAATCATCTATTTCTCCAGATCTCCAAAAAGTCTTGGAAAATCATTCCAAGTTATTTGATACTCCCAAAGGTCTCCCACCTATTCGTGATCATGATCATGCTATTCATCTGATTCCAGGAAGTGTTCCTCCAAACATCAAGCTGTACAAATATCCCTATGCCCAAAAGAGTGAAATTGAATGTATGGTTGCAGAAATGCTAGAGGCTGGTATAATTCAGCCGAGTCAAAGTTATTTCTCTGCTCGAGTAGTATTGGTGTACAAGAAGGATGGATCATGGCGCATGTGTCCAGATTATAGGGAGCTCAACAAGCTCACTATTAAAGATAAGTTTCCCATTCTTGTCATTGATGAATTACTGGATGAATTGCATGGATCAATTTACTTCACCAAGTTGGATCTTCGTGCAGGATATCATCAAATCAGAATGAAGATTGAAGACATTCTGAAAACAGTATTTAGAACTCATGAGGGTCATTATGAATTTTTGATCATGCCTTTTGGCCTTACCAATGCACCTTCAACATTTCAAGGTTTGATGAATTCAATTTTCAAACCATTCCTTAGAAAATTTGTGTTAGTATTTTTTGATGATATACTAATCTACAACAAGTCTTGGAAGGATCATGTTGAACATGTTGACAGGGTGCTACAACTATTGGAGGAGAAACAATTATATGTAAAAAGATCCAAATGTTTCTTTGGAGTACAAGAGGTGGAATATCTGGGTCATATTGTATCTCATGAAGGAGTTAAGGTAGACCCTAGAAAAATTAAAGCCATTAAGGAATGGAAAATCCTCACATCCATAAAGCATCTGTGAGGATTTCTCGAGTTGACAAGGTATTATATCAAGTTTGTTAAGAATTATGGGAGAATAGCAGCACCTCTAACAACATTATTAAAGAAAGATGCATTTTCATAGACTCCAGAAGCAACAAAGGCCTTCAAACATCTTAAAGAGGGAATGTGCCAAGCATCAGTCTTAGCTACACTGGACTTCAAAAAAACCTTTATTGTGGAATGTGATGCTTCAAGAAATGGAACTGGTGTTGTTTTAATGCAAGATGAGAGACCCATTGCTTTTGAAATTCGTCCAATCAAGGGAAAGTTTTTACACAAAGCTATTTATGAGAAGGAAATGTTGGCAATACTCCATGCACTTAAGAAATGGCGACCCTACCTAATGGGAAGACACTTCAAGGTAAAAACAGATCATGATAGCCTTAAATATCCTCTGAAGAGCAACAAAAGTGGGTCACAAAGATGTTGGGTTATGACTTTGAAATCATCTACAAAAAAGGGAAGCAAAATGTGGTGGCAGATGCACTCTCAAGAAAGGATGAGGATGTGGAAGCATTGTTGTGCACCATTTCTATTATCCAACCAGATTGGATAAATGAAGCAAGGGAGGAATGGAAGAATGACAAAGAAGTGTGGAAACTTATTCGAAAGTTACAACAAGATTCCAGTACATCTGATACATTTAGCTGGCAAAATGATTCATTATGGTACAAAGATCGCTTATACCTCTGTAAGAATTCCCAGCTAAAACAAAAGATTCTTATGGAATTGCACACTTCTCCCTTAGGAGGGAACTCAGGATTTTTAAAAAATTACCACAGGGTTAAGAAGGAATTTTTTTGGGATGGCCTTAAATCAGATATTCAAAAGTTTGTGGTGGAACGTTTGGTTTGCCAACAAAATAAAGTTGAAACAATTAAGACACCGTGTCTATTACAACCTTTATCCATTCCAATCCAACGTTGGGAGGAGGTTCTAATGGATTTTATCACAAGTTTACCCAAGTCTGAGGGAAAGAGTGTCATCATGGTGGTAGTTGACAGACTTACCAAGTATGCACACTTTTGTGCATTATCACATCCATTTAAAGCCAGTACACTTTCTACTGCATTTATGGAACCAATTCAAAAGCTACATGGAAACCCAAAGATTATTGTAAGTGACAGAGATCCCATTTTCACAAGAAATTTTTGGACAGAATTATTTTCTTGTCTTGGTACTCAGTTAGCTCATAGCTCATCCTATCATCCTCAATCTGATGGGCAAACTGAGATAGTAAACAAATGTTTGGAAGGATATCTTTGTTGCTTTGTATCTGATAAACGGACACAATGGGTCAAATGGTTGCCTCTGGCTGAATGGTGGTATAACACTTCCTTCCATACAGCAACAAAAATGACCCCATTTATGGCACTTTATGGGTATCAGCCACCATCCATCACATCATATTTAAGAGAAAATTCTAAGGTTCAAGCAGTGGAACATCACATCGAACATCAACAACAAGTCCTCCAACTCTTAAAGGATAACCTCGTGTTGGCACAGAATAGAATGAAACAACAGGCAGATCAACATCGCAGCGAAAGAAGTTTTGATGTAGGTGATTGGGTATTCCTACGGCTACAACCATATAAGCAAATGTCCCTCAAGAAAGCTAAGAAGGATAATAAATTATCACCAAAGTATTATGGTCCATACAAGGTGTTGCAAAAGATTGGTACTATGGCATACAAATTGGAGCTTCCTACAGCTTCTCGATTGCACCCAGTTTTCCATGTTTCATGTTTAAAGAAGGTTATAGGCAACAAGATCCCAGTTCAAACAATATTTCCAGAACTTGACGAGGAAGGAAAAATTATATTGGAACCAGAGTATCTTATCAAGTGGAAGAACTTATCCGCTGAAGATTCCACATGGGAGGATGAGAATTTTATACAGAAGCATCCAGAACTACTCAAGCGCTGAGGACAACAATTTTTTGAAGGAGAGGGGCATGTTGGGTCCCTATAATACTAGTGATTACCCCATTACTATTGTAGTTGTACCCCTTATTAATATTGTTGTGCCCCAATTGTCTCCATATTGTTATTACTGTGCCCCATAGAATCCCTCTATTGTTATTTTTGTGGCTTTATATTATTATTGTTAGGTCAGTTGGGTTATATTGTGACTCCTTAGACTCCTATATATAGAAAGGAGGTTTTGTCATTTGAATCATCGAAGAATTTTTCATTTATGTAATGTAAAGGAGGTTGCCCCCTCGAAAAGGTTGAATTCTAAGGCGTTGATTTATCTTTTCTATGTTTTTCTTGAGCTGGTTTCATAACAACATCCGCCATTCTCCTCCTTTCTTGGGAGCGAGAACCGTTGGAACTGCGCAAGGGCTCAAACTCTCCCTTATCAATCCTTTGTCTAGCAGTTCCTGCACCTACTTCCTAATCTCTTCATTGTCCTTGGGGCTCATTCGATATGCTACCTTATTCGGCAAACTTGCTCCAGGTATGAAATCAATATGGTGGCTTATGCTTCTTTTGGGGGGCAGTTTATCTGGCAAGTCATCCACCACTATGTCTGTAAATTCCTGCAACATCTGCTGAATTTCTAGGGGTAAATATGATACCTCTCTATGCAACAGTATCGTTTTTGCTCTTCTTACAACTGCATAACTCACCTCACTATCCTCAACTTGTTTCAGAAATTGTTTTCTGCTGACCAACAATGCTCTTGGCTCACTTGTCCTTGTTGTTCCTTCTTCCTTGATGGGCACAAGCATGTGCTTGATTCCATCCTTGACAAACTTATAGCAGTTTGTCAATCCATCATGTACCACCTTTCTGTCGTACTGCCATGTCCTGCCTAGCAGTATGTGACATACATCCATCAGCATGATGTCACAAATGACCTTGTCCTTATATCTGCCTATTTGAAACTCCACCTCACATTGCTCATCTACCAGCAACTGATGGCCTTTTTGCAGCCATGAAACTTTGTAAGGGGTGGGATGTTTCAATCACTTTAATTCCAAATTTTCCACCATCTATGTGGCCACTAAGTTATCTATACTACCGCTGTCAATAATTAGCTTATAGCACTTACCGTGTGACTTACAAACTGTTCGAAACAAAGCCTTCCGCTAAGTTTGTTCGGTGGTTTCTTTGGTTGGTTTTAACAATACCTTGTTCAACACCAAGGCTTCCCCTGTTTCTAGAGCATTCTCTGCTTCTTGGGGAGGTGCCTCTGCTTCTTCTGGTTGTGCAACATATGCACCCCTCTGTCTAGCTTGGTCTACCTCAGGACACTCAAATGATCTGTGTCCCCACTTATGACACCTGTAACATTGATAACCAGCTCCTCTGCCTCGGCCATTTCCCCTACCTCGCTGATATGGCCTACCACCTCTCGCATTATCACCTTTATCTGCTAATCTGGAAGCTTTAGAACTGCTGCCTTCCTCATTACTACTAGCAATCCGCCCTCTGCCATATGACTGGCCTCTTCCTCTGCCAGTTCCTCGTCCTCTCCTGGCATTTTTCTTTCTAGTAATTTTCTCTTCAGCTTTCATAGCACTCTGATATGCTTCTTCAATGTTCTTTGGAGACAGAATACTAATTTCATCTAAAATTTCTAGCCTTAAACCATTTACGTACCTGGCTGTCTTCTCTGAGGTATCCTCTGTATAACCGGCCCTTAGGTTCACTCGATAAAACTCCTCAGTGTACTCCCTTACTGTCATTCCTTTCTATTTCAAATTCTGCACTTGCCTGTGTAGTGCAATCTGATAGTCTTTCAACAGAAATATGCCCTTCAACTTGGCCACCATCCTTGACCAGGTTTTAATCGACAACTTATTCAATCTCCTTCTCTCTGTTTGGACATTGTCCCACCACAGGGCTACGTGTCCCTTCAACTTCGTCGCAGCGAACTTAACTCTGCGGTCTTCACTGACCTCCTCACACTCGAAATACTTATCCAGCTCACTGATCCAGTCCAATAGAACCTCTATGGACAGGTTGTCGTCATAATTTGGGAGTTCTGGTTTGGGTTTACTACTTTCCACTAAGACCGATCTCAACAGTCTCATTTCTGGGCCCTCTCCATCCGATCCATCTGTTGTCGCTTCAGCTTCCTCTTCGTTGTCATTGCCTACCTCTGGATCCCTTCTTCTCCCTGCTTCGACTGCCTCCAAATGGGCAGTAAGAACCCTGATCTCCTCTCTCAGTCCTTCCTCTGCTATCCTCCGAACACCTCTTCCACGACCTCTCCTTCCTACCTCCATTTCTTCAGTCAATTTCAACCTACTCTGATACCACTATGATGGGACCAGCCCAACACTATTAGGATTACTCAACAATTAAATGATTTAAATGTGATTAACTGTGGATTAGTTTATGATTACCAATCATTCTCAGATTTTTCTGGAAAATGATAAGGTGGCAATTATGTGTGCAATTAATACACTGTATTGTATCTCAGGTCGCGTTTCCCGCTCCTCGTTTCACGCCAAAACCCTTCCACCGTCTTTCATTCAACCACTTTTGTTCTTTGCACTTTGTCATCGAGGTTTGCTCTGTTGTGGTTTTGCTGCCTATGTATGCAGCTGCGCTGCACCTATTAGGCGCACTTTCAGGGTTTTCTTGTCCGACAATGTGACTCTTATATTTGCTTGGATAACTTTTGGTCCTGGTTCATTAGGCAACCAAAAATGGTTCTGCCGCCTGTGTAAGTGTTTTTCTATGCTCTTTTTGCAATTGTTTCAACTGGTCTTTGCTCCACGGGCTCGTTTTCTGGTATGAGGTTGTCTTGCTTGTGAATCTCAGTGGGTTGGCATGCACTCAGGTTACGTAACCATGGCACTCTCCAATCTTCGGCTTCAATGCAGGTAGCCTCTTCCATCCATGTTTCAATTTGATTTTTCCGTCCTTCTATTACTAATGTGACCACTCCTTTGTCTCAGTCGTTGTTTGGAATTTGAGGTTCAAGGGCTTGTACTCTGTTCTTGTTGCGAACCCTTCAGGTAGGGGAATGAATCCCTCTTACAATTTCATTCATGCACTTGTTCTTTTTTTCCTCCCTCTATCGATAGGTTGCTAACAACTACGTTTTGGTTCTTGTGCAGGTGATAGGGTTTGCAGTTGGGTATGCTCGGAACAATCACGCTGGCCTCTGCCTAGTAGGCTCTGTCAACGCAACTAATCTTTAGTTTTAGGATTAGGCCTGTGAGATTGAGGGTTTGGTTTTCCTCAATGCTTGGTCAATGTTGTCTCTCAGCTGTAGCCCAGCGTCCTGGTCGTTTTGTTTAGTGTAGGCTTCCTCAATTCTGTGCTTGTTGACTATAATTTATAATGTGTGGGAGCCGCTTCCAAAAAACCTCACCTAGGGTTTGTCGACTGTCAGCTATGTGACTGTTCGTGGGTTATGGTGGAACTCTGCTATGTATGCTCATACATTTCATATTATAATTGAAAGAAAAATTCCAGAGAAATTTTTGTTTTGATTACCATTGTTTTAATGGTAATTGTTGGCTATCATTCCTTTCACTCCGACTTAAACGCCCTCGAATTAGGATTGTTAATTTGCAGCTGTGTTTGTAATTTCTTCCACGAACAGAAAGCACTATAGTTGCTCTAGTATTCGTTCTAGTGGTCGATTTCAAAATTAGGAAAATAATGTATGGCTCATATGTGCTTAACTTGTCCGATTTGTTTGTCTGCATTCACTCCTGTTCATTCACTGTCGATTTCTTTCACGAGTTACAAACCCTCGTTTTGGAAGTGCATCTCTGTCTCGCTGTCTGGACTCTGTTTCTTAGAAAAAGAAGAACTAAATAAACTTGTATGTATGCATTGTATCGGTTACTCTAATGTTCGGTGAATTAGGAAACAAAAATGAAAATGTTATGGACACACAAATGGATTCGAATTGTCTATTCTTTTATTTTCATTGCTTGAATGCTAAAAATTTTGAACCCTTTCAATGGATTTTTCATGTACATTTGTAGTCTCTATTCACAGTTACTTGAACTATGTAGTAATTGTTTTCAGTTGTAATTCTATTTAGTTACATAACGATGCTTGTATTCGGTTCTGCTTTTTGACAAGATTTTACATCAAACACATTTTGTTTTTTTCTCCAAAATGACAGAACAGTTATTAAATTTCTATTGATTAAAGACAGACAAACTAATGACCCTAACCGACCAAACTGTCCCTAACTAGTACTGAAACTGAAAGTAAACAAAATCTTCCACCCTACTTTGACAAACTAACATAAAATAAAAAATAAAAAAATAAAAAAAACAACAACAACAACAACATGTTAACACAACTTCCATCTTGGCGGAGACCAACACCCGGTCATGGTGCCCTAGCTGGATGCTCCTGCATCATGGTTTCACTTATTTATTGATATCTTGAATGATGAAAAATTCTCGCATTATTTGTGGAATAAGTTGAAGGGGTTCATGGGAGACTAGGAACTATCAGAGTGGCTTATCTCCACCAACTTACCATAGTGTCACATTCGGAGGATCAAGCACAACAAAAGTAGAATTGGGAGAGAGTTCTAAATTGATGCTTAAATTTCAAGGTATCAAATTAAGGACATTATTCTAAATTGGGTTTTGAGGTTAATATTTTATCTAAAATACTTGGGAGGAATTGGGAACAAATAAATTAGTGTTCTCTCCAATTCATCTATGGATGGAAAACCAATATTGCAACTTTCCTATTGGTAGCTTAGAAGATGTAGAAGTGGATGCCACTGGTGTAAAAAAATTATATGGATTTTGAAATTATTGATATAATTAGAGATAAAAATCCATATCCAACCCTATTAGGAGCTGATTGAGATTTTGAAACTATGTTATCATTGAATTGAGGAGAGAAAATATGACTTTTGAAGAAGTCGGATTTATTCAGCTTTTGGATCCTTAATAGGGTCCTAGATGTATAGAGCCTATTGATGATGCAAAATACGCCAATGTCCTTGACCAATTGTATCAACTGACCGGTGGAAAAAGGTAAGATTATATCAACCCTACAACATATGAATTAATCAGTTAGAAAAGTATTCAGAACACAGAATCAGGTTCTGATGTTGCACTCAAAGAATGGAAACAAGGAGATCATGAGTTATATTCCAAAAGATGCACAATTTTCCAATTTGCTCAATGGATTGGAACAGAGGTAAGACAATATCCTATATTTGATAGCCTTGTTCTTATAGATGCTTTTGTACAATATATTGAGCTTACTATTGTAGAGGAACACAAATTACCCCTTATGGATGGTTAATTACAAGCTACTCTTCTCGGTGGTGGGCTACTCATCGCAACAATCTTCCGTCTTGGGAAATGGCCAAGTTTTCTATTTTATATAGATTCATTGATCCAGAAAAGGGAGTCCATATTGTTGCTTTGTATCAAGGTAGCACCAATCTTGAAAAGCATGTTCATTCTTGTGTTGCAGCATGGAAGAAGAATAAGGAACTTGTTGAATTATGGGAACATCACTTTATTCATACTTTAGGAGTTATTCCTAAGTATTGGTATTTGAAGGAAGAAATAAAGAGATAAACTTCTAACTAGGATGAGATGACTTCTCATTTTTATGGTGATTTCAATTTCTCAGATGAAGACTCTCAAATTCTAGAATCCTTGAAAGAAGTTAAGCGAGTTATTTTTCCTACTAGGAAGCCTCTTGAAGAATTCTTTGATAACACAGGTTGTGGAAATATACATGATTCAGGTTTCGAGATAATTGTTGTTGCGGAAAAATTGATAAGGAACTAGATGAGGATGATTTGGAGGGCCTAAGGAATATTTCTTTAAAGGAGTTTTAAGGATAAAGAAGCATTAAGGATGACCCCCTTCAAGATGTTCCTCATCTACAACCCTTCAAGTTGTAGAAATTCAATATCGGCTTTAATAAGAAGCCTCCGTTGGAATCTATAGGATACTATTGGGATGACTATACAATCGAGGAAATATTCAATATTCTCAAGGAGTATGAGGACTTATTTCCCACATCAGTTTTATATGGATATCGACAAGATGCTAGTAGAAGGAATTATCTTCCCTATAGATGAAGCTAAGTGTATAAGTCCCATAGTCATCGAGGATAAGAAGGATTATGAGGAAATTAGATTTTGTGTTGATAATATTATCATAGTTTAAATAATGCATGTCTCCATGATCCTTTTCCTACTCCATTCAATGATGAGATCTTGGATAATGTTGCAAATTAAGAAGCTTAGTTCCTTCATAAATGGGTTCTCGGGTTATCACTTGGTTCAAATTGTTGAAGATAAGAAAAATACTACTTTTACCACTGAATGGGGTTCCTGTGTATATCATGTGACACCGTTTGGACTTAAGAATGCTCTTGCAATCTTTTCTAGAATTATTATTGCAACTTTCCGAGAATATATACACAAGTTCATGGAAGTCTATATGGATGATTGGACTATTTGTAGTCTTCTGAAGAAGCATGCAATTTTGCTCAAGGTGATGTTTGATCGATGTAGACAGTTGCAAATTTCTATGAATGTGAAGAAGTGTATTTTCTATGTACCATTTGGAAACGCATTGGGCATATTGTTTTTAAATATGGTGTATCATTTGGTCCAAATAAATTTGTTGTCATCCTCAACATGCCACCCCCAACAAGTTTTAAATAGCTAGGCTTAGATCAAGTATTAAACTATGCTTCTATTACTACCCCACTAGATAAACTTCTAAAAAGGTTTGAGCCTGTTATATGGACTTCTCAGTGTGATCTTGCATTGGAGGAATTAAAGTAAAAATGGGAGAGTGCTCTGATTCTAATTTTACCTTATTGGAATAAGGAGTTCTATGTACATATTGATGCTTCCAAACTGATCTTGGTGATGTTCTCGTGCAACCAAGAGAAGGAAATATGGACCATCCCTTATATTTCGCTAGTAGAAATCTATCTAATGCAAAACATAATTACACCATAATTGAGCGCGAAGCCTTGTCAATGGTATATTATCTCTAGATGTTATGCTATTATCTACTGGAGGGAATTTCATTTTTGTTACAGATCATTCAACCTTAAAGCATCTGGTCAATAAACCCATTTTGGATGGATGAATTTGTCATTGGTTTTTGTTATTTCAAGAATTGTCCTTTGAGGTAATTGTAAAACATCACCATACTAATGTGGGACCTGATCACCTTTTTCGCCTAGAGTCAGTAGAATATGGAGGTTCTATTGATGATCAACTCCCTAATGTTGAATTGTTCTGAGTTCACATTATTCTCTATTATTTAGAAGATATTTCACTTTTGTTAACTACTGGAACCTATCCTAAAAATTATTCCACAACCTAGAAGAGGCATATGGTAGTTAGAGAAATTAATTTTCACTTATTGTAGGGAAATTATATAAATTGGGTCTTGACAACATTCTACGTAAACATGTTTTCAACTACGAAGGATGATATTCTGAATGTAGGCTTCTATGAGTAGAATTATTTAGAAAAATGTCTTCAGTACCCATCACATAAATATATTAGTTGTCAACGTGTTTCAAACCAACTAATATGGTTCATCATTAGGGTGAAAAGATAGAGAAAATCCATTCTTTTCTGACTTTTTCTCTTTATATACCCTTGTTGGATCAGATTGTCTCTATCTTTTCGCCTTGATGATGAACCACATTAGTGGGTTCAAAACACATCGAAAACTAATATGTTTATGTGATGGATCCTGAAGACATTTTTCTAGATGATATTCTATGGGAGTGTCATAGTGGAGTTGTTGGAGGTCATCATTAGAGGAAATTTCAGCCTAAAAGTGGCCTCCTAAGGAAAAGTAATAAAACAAGAGTTATGAATTTTGGAGGGAAAAGAAGAAAACTACTTTTTTAATGTATTTTTGGCTTATCTCCTTATATGTTTACTCAATTTCAATTGTAGGCGCTCATGGATGAAAAATTAAATTCTTCAGATTCCAACGAGTACCCATTATGCATACTTTTGAGAACACCCACATTGATAATAAAAAAATGAATTACATTAAGAAAAAAAGTTTTTATCAATGTGGGTTTTCTCAAAAGTATGCATAATAGCTACTTGTTGGGTGCCAAACTTAATTTTGCATCCAACGACTTACTACACTTGAAATTGAGTAAACCTATAATGAGATAAGCCAAAAATACAATTAAAAAAAGTAATTTTTTTATTTTCCCTCCAAAATATTTACATGTACCTCTTTTTAAATTTAAAGGATTTCGATTGGTTTACATATTATGTACCTAAAGATTTCATTGGCACTTTTAAGCTAAAATTTCCTCTAATGGTCGGAGAAAAAGATACAGGGTACAAGGTACTGCAAGCAAGGTTATTGTGGCAAAATTTGTTTAAGGATGCCAAGGAGTTTTCTAAAACCTTTGATGTCTATTAGAGGGTTGGAAGACCTTCTCATCGTGATGAAATTCCACTATATCCAGTTTGCACATTGCTGGATTTTGAAAAGTGGTTGGTTAACTCCATTGGTCATCAGTCATGTTGAAATTAAGGAAATTCGTTGTGGCTAGATGGGCTAGTTCTCAACATGTCACAAGTAAGTGACAGACATGCCCTAAGAACCACAAAAAACACACTTCGACCCACCCCTCAAATATTTGGATCTATGTGTCTCTCCCTTCAGCTAGTCATCAATTTATTTTCACGCACATACACACACATATAATTTCTTAGTTGGGTTTACATACATGGGGTGTTATATAAAAAGGGTTGTTATGAACCCCACCCACTTAAAGGAACACCATCCTTAATATGATATAAACATAACACAAAATTTAACCATTGAGCTTTATATTTACAGTTATTACATTTATTTACACAATCAACAAAAATGGGTACAATACCCTTATTTTATCTTTCATTTCCTGGATGGCTTCATTTGGTCCAAATTTCTTCCATTGCAACTTGACCTACTTTATTAATTGATTCCAGAGAATGATTTACCTTCAATCCAGGATGCATAGTGGTTCTAGTTGGAGCTCTCTCTCGACTTCCACCTATATCACATACCAATTGACAATATTATTAGTGTCATGTCCATACTTCTTAAGGAAATGTGAAAAAAATCATGTGCTTTCACTATGGGTGGTAAGGCCAATGTATAATCCATTGGCCCCACTCTTTCCAAAATTTGAAATGGTCCACAAAATTTGGGTGCCAACTTGGAACAAGATCCCACTTTTAGCGAGCTCCTCCTTAGTTTGTTGTGGAGATACACATACCCTCCTAATTAAACTTCCTTGTTATTTCTCTACTGATTTTCATAGCTCGTTTTCCTATCTTAGGCTAATTGTAAGTTTTTTCCTTATATTAAGCACTCTTGCTACATTTCCTTCAACATAACTAGTCCAAGAACCACCATATTCACAGAGTCATTGTAAGAGTCCTATCCTAGAGTCTTCTAACAGATCTATTTATATAGAATTTAAATGCAACCAGAGGCAATAATTTACTTTCTTACAAGACTTTTAAACAATGAAAATTTTACCATTTACATCCTAATCCTTATAACTTATAGTGAACATTCCATTTTAATAAATTTACATGAACAATCTATAGAGGAATACCTGTACCAGTGGCTGGTGGAGATGTCTGTGAGTCGTTGCTCCTATTGAATGCTCCTCTTGACTAACCCAACTGGATTTACCTCCCAGCCGACTAGGAAATAATCCCTAGCCCAGGAAACCTCCACAAGTTCCCTAGCCCTCCAAGCCCAAGTCCAACCAGATATAGTGTGTGTGTCCAAGATGAATGATCCAGACCAAGATGAACAATATTTCCTTCCTCTCAACAACCCAAGAAACCTCCTCAGGTTCCTAAGGTCTCCAAAATCACAACAAATCCTAAAATCGCAACCAACCCCAAAATCATAAGCAAGGCCCCTAACCTCCCCTTTTCTCCCTTCCCCCTTCCCTTTTTTTATACCCTCCCTTTCTCCTCCATCTCAACCACCTCTCATTAATGTCATTAACTTCTCATCCATCCTTACAGTTGACTTCTCTTATCCCAAGTAAATCTGGGAGTACATTTGGAAATGTGACATGAATATAAAATTGGGAAATTAATGGGAGAGGACCATGTCTTCTCCCAAGTAAATCTGAAAGTACATTTGGGAATGTGAGATGAATATATATATATATATATATATATATATATATATATTGATAATTAAATGGAGAGGACTATGTCTTCTCCAAAGTAAGTGTGAGGTTACATTGGGGAATGTGAGATGTAATTAAATGGAGAGGACCATGTCTTCTCCCTAGTAAATGTGAGGGTACATTGGGAAATGTGAGATGAATATATATATATTGATAATGAGTTGGAGAGGACAATGTCTTCTCCCTAGTAAATGTGAGGGTACATTGGGGAATGTGAGATGAATATATATATTGATAATGAGTTGGAGAGGGCCATGTCTTCTGCCTAGTAATGTGAGGGTGCATTGGGGAATGTGAGATGAATATATATATTATTTGAAATAATGGAAGGAGACCATATCCTTCCTAAGATTCAATTTGAGAACGTAAGTTTGGAATTTGAATAATAGAAATCATGAATTTTATATTAGACCAATATTTCTCAATATTTTCAGATAATGTAAACATTAATAAAATTTGCAGATTAAGATTTAAGTGGGGCATTACATACACCCCTCCTTTAGAAAACTTCATCCTGAAGTTAGAATGAAAAGATACAAGGAGTTCGAAAGCATAGCAAATCAGAGAGAGTTATAGCAATAAAATTTGATAAGTCAGAGAATGACATTACTTCCCATCAAGCGTCTCCAACTGATCTATATCCTCCTATCCATCCTGACCTACTTCCATTCCCACCCTATCCGTACTCTACTGCTTTATTAGTGGCAACGGCCATACTAACCACTGATAAAACCGACATGGTGGAAGCGTCGAATACATCGACCTAACTTCCCCAGCAGGCAACTAGCAATCGTCATCACACGTCTAGGGGAGCGTGTCCACCACTACCCTCCCACGATTCCAAGTTTCGAAGGATACACGGTGACCCCTCCTTCAGAACTAGGGTCAATGCCCTAACACAGACCACACTACAGAGCTGGTTGGACTTGTCATCGAATAATCCAGTTAGGTCATCTTGCCACCTGTCATTTGCATTTTACTCATGTCATAAGAGTGCATATCAAGTAGATACCAAATGTAATAGAACAATGTACATCGTACCTTTCCTCATTGGTCGTCTCGACCTTCCCCAATGGAATAGTAGATCTTGGTTATCATACGGTTCTTTCCAATCTGTAGTTTAGTTCTCATCCATGCATATATATAACCACAAAATAGATATAGATACATGATCTTAAACATCATGTTTATTAAGCCCAGTGTCCACGTGTCAATTTTTGTTGTTCATACTGGAAATAAATCTTACATTAGATAAATCATAATTTCACTAAGTCATTGATTAGATAAATCATATCTATATAAGCCTATACGATGGAACAATAACTTTGACAAGTCGTGCACTAGATAAATTGTAACCAAGTAAGTCATACATTTGGTCATACATCCAACATTTCCATCATCAGTACCAAATCCATCAATTGATTTTCACGTGTCAAACCAAGTGTATATAATGTTCATAAATAACAACATGGAACTGCAGAATAGAACCTTAACATAGGTGGCTATCTATGTTAAAATGGGCATCATAAACGCTCATGTGACATCCTTGTGGAACTCCTTGAATCAATTAGAATTGAAACAAATTCAACTATCTATCATGGAAAATAGCATTGGAACCTAGATATGCTATAAGGTGGTACCAAAACCAAAATAATGGCAAGTAATGGATTAGTGCACTATCAATTCCACTAGAAGGTGCTAGTATAAGTTTCATGCATATAGTTTCTTTGAAACCTTAGTGAATATAAAAGTCCCACTCTTCCAATTTGATGGTTTTTCATCTTCCAAACCAATTAGTTAATCTTGAAAATGAAAGACTCAAAACTTCAGAAATGTTTCCAGCCTGATTTTCATAATTTATTTTTTTGTAAATTGAGATAAATGTCCTCTAAACATCAAAGGTTCAAATTTATACTAGTACTAAACTAATTTCATGATATATAATGTATCTCACAATATGACTAGACAAATGAGAAATAACTAAATGAATGGAATAATTGCCTTTGCCCTGCTTCTATTAGTATTTCCCTTCTAAATGGCACCGCATTTTTAAATATGACTTCTCCTTTCACAAGTGGCCAGTGACCACAAAAGTTGCAAAGAAAGCTGAGGATCCTTTTATCCAAAACTAGAGAAACATTACTTTTCACGGCATTTTATTCAACATTATAACAAGGGTAAAAGTGTATTCTAATATTTTCATTGGTCTTTCATTAACTAAATAATCTTCCATTTTAAAATCCCAAAATCTCTACGAAATGATCTTCTCATTTAATTTAAGATCATTAAAAACAACTATCACAGTAAGCCTTACATAATCCCATGGTATTCAATCTATGTTTTTACTATAAAATTCCACCACCCATAGAATAATCATTAATGTGACATATAGGATATTTCAACACATCCTAATCTGAATTCCCATGCTTCATAGTCGTTTACTTCTCAGACTCGAGATTTGTTATTATGACTTCCTCCATGAAGAATGACAAATATAATATCTGAAAGATAATCCTATTGTTCGAATGGAAAATCTACTTTATCTTAAATAAGAATGATGATAATCTACTATCAAAAAAATCCACCCTCGTATGTAAAATAGAACTGACTACATTTTTTTTTTTTAGATTGGGACACATTTGCAACGAGGAGGAATGGTATGGGACTGGTATATCTAAGCTTCATATAAACTGCTATGCTAAAATTTTTGTCTTATCCTATGCCCATAGATGAAGGGAACTTGGAAGAACAGTTCAAGTAGGTATACCAGAACACAGAGAAGGCACACTTATTTGTCAGGGAGGATCTGATTTGTGAAGATTGATGCAAACCAGCACAAGGATGCTGCCACATGTGCTCTCTAGAATGGTCTTCATCATCATGGCAGTAGGAAGAGGGTGCGCTTTTCATCAGTGCCTTCAATCTGAATGTCAAAATCCTTGTGTATTGAAGGAACTTACTTTAGGTAGTCTCTTGTAGCTTACACCCAGCAGAAAGGCACATGTTAGGGGCTACTCCTGTAGATATTTTCAAGAGATATATGTAACAGCATATGAGGATAGATATTTTGAGAATGTTTCAAATCAGACTTAATTTCAATCTGTTTATTTCAGCAATTTCAAACCCATGCAGCTCATGGTCAATGGTAGTGCTATTCAAGGCAAATGTGGTTGCTCCATCTGGAATGATGCTAAGTTGCTTATCCATATGCATGATGAGTATCTAGAGGAGGATTAGAAAGCAACTAGTAAGGAGAAATGTTACTATTTCTGGATAGCATGTAAAGTATTTCATGGAGTTATAATTGAGCCTTATCTCTTCCTATTTCCAATTGACTAGCATATATACGAGGCACATGAGTTTGAAGTAAAGGCAGGCTTCCTAAATTGGATTTGTCTTTATCCATCATTATCTAGAGAACTTACTTACACAGGGAAAACAGACTGCGTTGGGGTTGGATTTGCAAAGAGTTGATCTTTGTCTTTGATATTCAATCTCTGTTTTACTTGTAATCATCAAAAGGCATGGATAATGAATGAAGTTTGGGCACTTGGTCTACAGATTTCCTCTCTGTTTTGTGTATCGATCTCTATTATTGATGTTTGCAGCCTTCTCATTCAAATCTGATTAAATCAATTTTATAAGATTGTGTGGGTCCCTCTCCCTGGTTTTAATGGAATTGTTATGAATCTGAGCAGTTTTCCTTCACCACAAGGGTTTGTAGCTTAGGAAATTTGCCCCTGATATGAGTTTGAGTGACCAGGATAGGACATGTTTTCCAAAATCCAATGACATTACAGTGGTATGATGCTCATAATCGAGACCCAACAATGGGGCATCAGATTACCTACAGATAAGGGATGAATATGACAGAAGAAAGGATTGAAAAGGGGCCTAACGAGAGTATGACACCAAAGGATATTTCATCTAAAAGATACACTGCTGCTCTTGAATCATTGAAGGAAAATGATGGCCTGGTCCTGTGTTTACAATTGCATAACTGCCAAATTGATGATGAGAGAGCTTCCAAGTTGTTCTTGGCTATGGAGCATAGTGACACAATCACGTCAGTGGACTTGTCATATAATTTGATCACAGATGATGGATTTTATTCTCTGACACAACTTTTGAGAGGAGGGTCAATCCCAAGTTTGATTTTTTTAGATGTGCGTGGGAATCCAATCAGTAGAAAAACACATGACCTACTAGATGGGATTCAGCATGTTCGCAAGATATTGAAGATTTATCATGATTCAGATTCCTCCAAAGATGGAGAACACCTTTCCAAATTAGATGAGGAGGTTGGTACGGAGAGAGCAGTAAAACTTTATCGTAGTAAATGGTCATCTGCATGCACTAATAATGGTGACAACTGGTTCTTATCGAAAGCCAGTACCTGTGGTCAGAGTGCTTTTACACTCAAAGATAGGGTACAGTCTGCTATTGAAGTTGTGAAAGTTGAAGGAACACTCAATACATCAAGATTGGTTGTACTGTTAAAGGAAATTTCACACTTAGCATCCCAAGAGCTTTCTTTGCAATTGCCAAATGACATTTCAAGGCAAAATCATATTGAGTATCCCAAGGGTGTGAAATATTTGGTCAACAATTTCCCAACACTCATTTCTATTCTAGACATGGAGCCTTCTCAAGGGTTGTTGTTGATTGTGGAGCTGGATTGCATCGAGTTGCCATAGTTGAAGTTATATGTATCATTCTTTTGCCTTGCTTATCCTTCGTGGAGGAACATATTATTTCAAGTGGTGTCTTGGCAAAACTGTTGAAGCTTTTCAGCGACTTCCCACAAAACAGTATATTGCATTGTGTTGTTGTTCGTTGTTTGCAGGTATATCAAACTTTCTTATTAGACTTATGGTCTGTTTCTTTGAGTTGTATGGCTCAATTAATGCTTTAAAAATAGGTTGTATTCTTTCTTGCAGTGGTTTACTTCTCTTTATAGATGTAGCTTTTGTTGTTTCTATACACTACTCCGTACAAAACAAGATAAAAAAATCCTAGATCAGAAAACATTTTTACTGGGAATTTCAATATCTACTACATGTTGTATTGATAACGTGTAACAAATGTCAATATGTGTTTCCACAGTTGAATTTTTCCTTACTCTATATCATCTATATATGTAACATTGTCAAGGTTAAATTCGAGAATAATCTCACTTTGAATTGCTTTTCATTCTATATGTGATGGATGAATGTGACAAGCTACAAACCATAGGATGGAGGAGAAAGGACTTATGCCTAAAAATGAGTTAGTGAGGCTTTATCTATGGCTATTTTGTCGCAGTCCAGCACAATACTTTTCTGGTCTCTGGTAAAAGATTCATGTTTGCCTTCTTTTCTAGCAAGGGAAGGAACCAAATTCGTAGGTCTTCATTAGAGTAGACGACCTAGGTAATCTGTGTTATTGCACAATATCTTGCAATATTTTTAACAAATGAGAAGTTTCCATTTATTTTCTTGGAAGAGAGTAAACTTTAAATGAAACTTATAACTATTGCTATAAGAGAATAGATAGATATGTAAGACTGGGTATGTCATGTTGAGACAAAGGCCCAAAAGCCACTTTGCAATATCAGATAAATAGAGATAAACATATGTATAATTTTTCTTAGCTTGATAAACAAATCAATTAGCTGTTTTAATTGCTATAAGGAAGAGGATATAAACCTTATTGTATATGCTCACTTTCTTTTTTGGCCGATAGAAATATTTTTTTTTTTGCATACATCAGAATTATTTCTACAATGCTAACAATTCTCTGAAGAACAACACCTATTAATGTTTTCCTAGATTCTGTGGGTATTATGGAAGCTATAGAGTACATCACCATGTTCCCATGCTTCAGGGACTTACATTCCTTAGCCCTAATGGTTTGTTGTTAGTATGATATGTTTGGCCAAGCCAGATTGCTCATAGTTTGGCTAAATTTGAACTAAGCTAGAGGCTGGCTTGATATCTGCACCTTGCATTGAATGCTAATATATTGTTATAACTGTTTACAATGAACAAAATCTTTTTGGATAATGAAAAGCCCTTGGTCAATGTTAAGAGTTCAACTCATCGTATGCCAAGATGGAATATTTATAAAATATGTTGTATCAAACCATGTTCAATATCAACTATCCAAAATATTGGTAGTGATTCACATACCCAATGATATGTGCAGCCTCATGCCTAACATATGGGTGAAGGAGGTGCAAACAAAAGAAGACTTTCATCCTTAGGCTGAGTGGTAGGAACAATAGCAAATTCTCTAGGTAATCAATTACTATAACATCTTCTTCTTCTTTTTTCTCCTCAACCATAATCAATCAACAATTGTGACCCATGGAGAGAACATGATTATAGGGAATAAAGTCACCACTACCAATCTGAACAGATATAAGAATGCATGTAAATATGAATATGAAAGGGAGAGGAAGATTGTGAGGAGATGGTTTATAACATTTGCAAACAAAACTGACTACCATAAAAAGGATACAAATGCATCAAATCCTGAGCAAATTAGTTATTTAACAGTGATTTTTTGTATTGTGCATCAAAAAATTAAGCTCAATAAGTATGACATGGTCTTTGCATCTCAACCACACAATTCAAACAGAGTCAAAATCTCCAAAAGTAGTCTCCAATGCATGAACATATCCCGAAATTAACAAGTCACTTGAATCATTAAAGGTCTTACTTTGAATAAGATATAGACAATGTTGTTGCATGTGGAAGTCATGCACAACATGCCTTCCTTGAAACAAACGAGATGGTGAAATGGATTTCTTCCATATATGGTTTTATTTTCAAATAGTGAGGAAATGAAGTTATATGATAACCTGTATCATTTTAGTGCCCAAAATCCTATGTTACCAGAAACAAAACAGACGTTGGCATTCTTGCAGTTATAAGGTGTAGAAACAGAATAGGACAAACAACTTTGTTTTCTAAGGTGGTTTCCATTTCAAAGGCCATGAAACCATTTCTCGAGGAATGGACCTTTTTAGTATGACACATGACTTCAATTTTGGTAAATGGTGACATCATACAACAATTAAGAATATGTATAAATCAGAATCCTGAATGAAGCCAAGTCAAGTTGTTTGATAACGAATTAGATGTTGGGTAAATGAACAATGTTTGACTAGGATTATCTGGGATTTTGGATATTTCTGCTGCATAAAAGTAATGCTGGTTGGTTGAGATGGGCTTATATAGCTGAGGAGCTGCGCCGATGTCTAGACCTCCTTGTAGCCTGTATGCTTCTTCCATCCAAACTCTGACCAAAAACAACTGTCTTTTCTTGAGAGTCACACACTCCTAGAAGAAGAGCCTATAGCAACAGGAAAACAAGATTACAAGGAAAACTAGGAGGAAAATCACCAAGGTGTTGAACCTTGAACACATGCTATTTGCTACCTATAGCCAACACAGATTACAAAGGAGCCTATAGCAACAGGAAAATCAGATTACAAGGAAAACTAGGGGATAAGTCACCAAGGTGTTGACCCTTAAACACATGCTATTTGCTACCTATAGCCAACACAGATTACAAAGGAGCCTATAGCAACAGGAAAATTAGATTACAAGGAAAACTAGGGGGTAAACCACCAAGGTGTTAACCCTTGAACACATGCTATTTTCTACTTATAGCCAACACGGATTGCAAAGGAGCCTATAGAAACAGGAAAATCAGATTACAAGTAAAACCAGGGGATAAGTCACCAAGGTGTTGACCCTTGGACACACACAGGCTATTTGCAACCTCTAGCCAAAGCAGATTACAAAGGCAATATAGTTGTCAACTCAACAAGTCATTGAGTTCCTTGGAGCACAAAGGCAATCTAGGGGTAAATTAACCAACGATCCTTATTCTCCGATAATAAGCATCCATCTATTGGATTGCTCCTATAACTCTAGCCTTTCACACATAATATCTCCATAGATTGAACTTGTGACTGATCTTGGTAAATTCCAAGTGCCTTGACATTCACGTTATACGCCAACTTACAAGACATTCTCTAGTCATGTTTTACGATATCCAAATCCCTGGTGCAGATTACTATCAAATTTCTTGAAAACACATAATTTTTTGGGCACCAACATTTGCTATGATGGCAAGAAGAGTTCACATTGAGCCCATTTGCTGATACTTGAATTCATACTTCTGCATAACTACACCAAACTGCCATTTGCTGTTGTGTTTTTTGACTCTTATCCTGCACGGAATTCTCTCCCAGACCACACCAATATTGCAATATTGGCTTCTATATCTGGAACCCACCACAGAGCATCATCTCCCTTTGGAGGAGAGAGCAGTAGTCCTCAAATGTGCTTACTGTGATGTGTAGGTGAAACTTCAAGGCAAACAAAAACTCCAATTCTAGCCTGTTCATTTCCAGAGGCGTAACACCACCCACTTTGGCATAGTAGGCATTATTGTAGTACGCATCATCCATAAATTTGGCAGCAACCATGGCACTGGTGATGAGCAGGCGATGTACATTGAGCGATGTGATAGGATGACTGAGGCATTGTTGATGAATAAATCTATCGATATAAGCATATGCAACGACAAAGCAGGAAGGGCTACAATTGGCGTACTTGAAGATCCTTTCCAGGTACTTCTCTACTCCTATTGAGGGAGCCCTGAGTCCATGAAAAACTGTGAATTTCTTAGGAATTACAATGCTCTGTAATGAAGCTGATGCCTGTTCATTCCTTGCTACCACTCTTTCCAGAAGAGATGATAGAATTGTGATGATGGGAGGGGCTTGGCCCGATCCACTAGGCTCAATAATCCAATACATATTTAGCAGAGACAGATCTAAGAAAGAAAAACTGAACTGAGAAAAACTGAAGCCTTGTCTCCTAGAAACTAGCCATCAATGAATCTTGGGCACCAATGTGGAGGTGCCCATCTGAAAATTGAGCTGCAACTTGGGAAGTTTCAATTGGATTTGAGCTTGCTAAATCCGAATTTCTTTGAGATCCAAAGATCTTTGGACCCAAATAGTACGCGAGTGAACTACAATGCCCAAAAATTTCTAGCACAATCACATTTGCACCCTAAACTTCAACTCAGAATCAAAATCTTTGAGATCCAGACCAACAGATCCAAATTCACAAAAGCTAAAACACCAAAATGTTGAAAGGAACACAGAAGCCCAAATATGGCGACTTGGGCAGAAGGGATCCTCAATGCAGATGAGGGGTGAAGAATGGGTGATTTGCAGGTGGGGAGGCATGGATTGGCTGGAGGCTGGTGAGCTGAAACAAGAGCAGGAGAAGAACGTGAGAAAGAAAACAATCGTGGCCTCTATGGTAGTTAATCCACCAAATTCACCCAGAACTTACACCTGGCCTGGGCTAGTCCATTAAGATATGCCACCGAATTCAGACAAACTTGAAATCTGTTGGCAGAGTAGACTCAACACACATCATAAGGAACTTGATGATCTGGATTGATGTCTCAAGGCCGTTGCTATTCAAATGAAATCTCAGGCTCCTGGCAGCTACAAAACTGGTTTCTATTGCTTTTCATGGCAATAAGGAGGGCATCTTCTTTTTTTCAATTTAAAAAACAATTTGTTATATGAATATATTTTAGGATTATAAGTCCTTACAAGCTCTTTATAATGGAATTTGAGGTTTAGTGGACATTGGGTCCAGATTTTGAACCAAAGCTCTGATACCACGTGTATGAGCCCTATCTTAGAGTCTTCTAACAGATCTATTTCTCTAGAATTTAAATGCAACCAGAGTCAATAATTTACTTTCTTACAAGACTTTTAAACAATTAAAATTTTACCATTTACATCCTAATCCTTATAAATTATAGTGAACATTCCATTTTAATAAATTTACATGAACAATCTATAGAGGAATACCTATACTAATGGCTGGTAGAGATCCCTATGAACCGCTGGTCCTGTTGAACGCTTCTCTTGACTAACCCAACTGGATTTACCAACTAGCCAACTAGGAAATAATCCCTAGCCCAGGAAACCTCCATAAGTTCCCTAGCCCTCCAAGCCCAAGTCCAACTAGATATAGTGTGTGTGTCCAAGATGAATGATCCAGACCAAGGTGAACAATATTTCCCTCCTCTCAACAACCCAAGAAACCTCCACAGGTTCCTAAGGTCTCCAAAATCACAACAAATCCTAAAATCACATCCAACCCTAGAATCATAAGCAAGGCCCCCAACCTCCCCTTTTCTCCCTTCCCCCTTTCCTTTTTTTATACCCTCCCTTTCTCCTCCATCTCAACTACCTCTCATTAATGTCATTAAGTTCTCATCCATCCTTACAGTTGACTCCTCTTATCCCAAGTAAAGTTGGGAGTACATTTGGAAATGTGACATGAATATAAAATTGGGAAATTAATGAGAGAGGACCATGTCTTCTCCCAAGTAAATATGAAAGTACATTTGGGAATGTGAGATATATATATATATATTGATAATTAAATGGAGAGGACAATGTCTTCTCCCAAGTAAGTGTGAGGGTACATTGGGGAATGTGAGATGTAATTAAATGGAGAGGACCATATCTTCTCCCTAGTAAATGTGAGGGTACATTTGGGAATGTGAGATAAATATATATATTGATAATGAGTTGGAGAGGAAAATGTCTTCTCCCTAGTAAATGTGAGGGTACATTGGGGAATGTGAGATGAATATATATATTGATAATGAGTTGGAGAGGACCATGTCTTCTCCCTAGTAATGTGAGGGTAAATTGGGGAATGTGAGATGAATATATATATTATTTGAAATAATGGAAGGAGACCATGTCCTTCCTAAGATTCAATTTGAGAAGGTAAGTTGGGAATTTAAATAATAGAAATCATGAATTTTATATTAGACCAATATTTCTTAATATTTTCAGATAATGTAAACATTAATAAAATTTGCAGGTTAAGATTTAAGTGGAGCATTACAGTCATCCTAGCTAATAGGTATCCTAACTAATGGGAGTGTTACATTTTATGCCATAAAAAGCCTCAAATGGTCTCATATTTAGTGAGTCTTGGTACCCATTGTTGTATGAAAATTCAACTAACTATAGGAACACTTCTCACCTATTTGGATGATGAATAGTTAACGTCCTCAACATATACTCTAAAATTATGTTCACCCTCAGTCTGGCCATCAGTCTGAGGATGATATGTTGTACTAAAGGATAGTTGGATTCTAAAACCAACAAACAATGCTCTCCAAAAAATTTATGTGAACTTGACATCCCAATATGGATTGATCTTCCTGGGTATGCCATGCAATCTAAATATTTCCTTCATGAAAATATGAGCTATGTCAATTTCCTTGTGAGTGGACTTAACAACTATAAAGTGAGTTGTGTTACTCAATTTACCTAGCATTACCATAGTGGCATCATGCTACTTGGATTTTCTTGGAAATTCTGTGATGAATTCCATAGATATGAATTCCCACTTATAATCAGGAATTGGGATTGGTTGTAGCAATTCTTTTAGATGTATGGATTCCACTTTAACTTGCTGAAATTCTAGGCACCTGACATTGTAATCATACATTTCATTTTTCATAATTGGTCAATAATGCATCTTCTTCATGGCAATTATCATTTTCTAATAATCAGGATGACCAAAGTAAAGTGTTTTGTGAAACTTATCCAAGATTAGCTTCATCAAGTCACCCATACAAGGAACATACCATCTATCCATGAAATTCAACATAACATCATCATTGAGCATATAATTCTTGTTCAATAATCCTTCTGTCTCTTGCTACAAACATGCTTTCAGATGCTAAAAGTGCTCATCTTGTACCAATGCTTCCTTGATCTTTTCCTTAATATTAACTTTGCAAGTGCTCATGGTTTTCAAGTGATCCACTTCCAAACTTTTGTTAAGTGCATCTACCATCGTGTTCTCTTTACCTTTGATATGCTTAATCTTGAAATCAAATTCACTGATCAGATATACCATCTATCATCTCTTGCATTTAATTTAAGCTGATCAAACAAGTATCCATTAGAGAAATTCTAAGGTCTAAAATGGACCTTCTAAGGAATATTATAAAATAATAATGGAAATAATAAAATAAGATCAGATTACCTCATCAAGTTTTGGAGGGAAAAAAGAAAAAAACTATTTTTTCAACTCATATTTTCAACTTATCTCCCTATGATTTTACTTAAATTTCGAGTGGGAGCACTAGATGGATGCATAAATTAATTTTTCATCCAAGGAGTACCCATGTTGCATACTTTCGATAGGCCCTACTACATGAAAAAGTGAAATACATGAAAAATTTTGATTGCAATAACATGTTTTCCATATATTTCACAATTTTGTAGTATGGCCCATAGAAAATATGCAACATGGGTAATCCTTAGATTCAAAATTAAATTCCGCATCCAATGAGTGACCCCACTCAAAATTTGAGTAAAATTGTACGGAGATAAGTTGAAAATATGAGTTGGAAAAGTAGTGTTTTTTTTTTCACCTTTTTACTCAAAAAATGGTGAATCATCCCCCATGGCTGACATCATCATACTGAATCCCATTGGTTGTTATAAAGTTTATTTTTGTTATTCATTTTTATTTTGAGGCCCATATTTTACCTCGAAATTCTTCTAATACTCAATCCTCTATAGTCTGACATTAATTTTTTTTTCTTCCAAGTAATTAATGTCTCCACATATTTAGTGCATGTGTAATTGTTGCAAGTTCCAAGTTAAGGTGACATAGTTCCGTTCATTCTCATTTAAATTTTTTGATTCATAACATATCACATGCCCTACTTGCATTAGTGTAGGTTTTAATCCCGTACAGAAATTACCTGCGTATGAATTCTAAAACACAAAAAATAAACAATGTGAGAGTAAAACACATATACACAGAGATTTTCCCCTGGATCCCAAAACCGGGACTACTAGCTTGATTTTTCATTATGTTCCTTTCAATGTTACAATACATATTTATACATGCTGAAGCATCCAATACCATGGACCGAAAACCATCGTGTCCAAAACCATGGACCGAAAACCATCGCGTCCAAAACCATGTGCGAAAATCATGCACAAAACCATAGGTAGGTCCGCCCAACCTAATATAGGGTCCAAAAAACAAAATTTTCCAAGGCATTGCCCCGGACCCCATAGAGGGGGGTTACCTGCACCCCTCAAACCCCCTATGACCCACCCGCTACGCAATCAGTGCAACAAAGGGGGGCTCCGACCCCCCTCTAACCTCCTAGTTAACGCCCCCTGTGAAAAGAAAACAACAAGCGGGAGAATGTTGGGTTGTGCTATATTCTTTCCACAACTAGTCCACATAGTTAACCAGGAGGTTAGAGGGGGGGCTCCGCCCCCCCTCTAACCTCCTGGTTAACTACGTGGACTAGTTGTGGAAAGAATATAGCACAACCCAACATTCTCCCGCTTGTTGTTTTCTTTCCACAGGGGGGCACAAGAGAGCTTCCGCCCCCCCTCTAACCTCCTGGTTAACTACGTGGACTAGTTGTGGAAAGAATATAACACAACCCAACATTCTCCTGCTTGTTGTTTTCTTTCCACAGGGGGCCACAAGAGAGCTTAGTCATTTATCCAACCCTGCAATGCCCATTGTTTCTCTACACCAAGAGAACTTCTCAGAGCTCACAAATTTTGTCAATGCATCTACAGTTTTCTTCAAAGTGTCCACCTTTACCAGCAACACCTTTTTTTCTTCTATCATATCCCTCACAAAGTGATACTGAATATCAATGTGCTTTGTCTTTGAATGATATGCAGGGTTCTTTGCTAAGAAAATTGCACTTTGGATGTCACTGTCTATCCTTATAGCTCCCTATACTAACTCCATACTTGAACACAATCTCTACAACCAAACTGCTTCCTTGCTTGCATGAGTGGCTGCCATGTATTCTGCCTCTGTAGTTGATAGTTCCACTATAGATTGTTTCTTACTCATCCAACTGACTGCACCTCCAAATAGGTTAAACACATAACCACTTGTAGATCTTCTCTAATCTATATCTCCAGCCCAGTCTGCATCAACAAAGCCACAAATATCCAACACTCTAGCAATCCTAGTCTTCCTTGGTAGCACAAACCATAATCACTAGTGCCACGTACATACCTGAAAACCCGCTTCACTGTTGTCTAGTGCTCCTTCCCTGGTTTTGACATAAACCTGCTCAATACTCCCACTGCATGTGCAATATCTGGTCTAGTACATACCATTGCATACATCAGGCTATCGACTGCACTTGCATATGGAACATGGGACATGTCCTCTTCCTCTTCTTGTGCCTTGGGACACTGTTCAGCAGATAACTTCACACCTAAAGGAATAGGAACCTTCACCGGTTTACTATCTTGCATATTAAACCTCTGCAGTATTTTCTCGACATACTTCCTCTGGTTTAACGAGAGCTTCCTCTTTTCCCGATCTCTTTTAATTTCCATGCCCAAAATATAGTTTGCAGCACCAAGATCTTTCATGTCGAATTTGGAGGACAATTGGGTCTTCAAATCCTAGATAATTTCTTTGTCATTTCTAATGAGCAACATATCATCCACATACAAGACCAGATAAATAACATGGTCACCAATTAATTTAAAATACACACGATGTTCTACTTTGCTTCTGGTGAAGCCAAGTCCCCATATAAATGTATCAAATTTCTGATACCACATCCTTGGTGACTTTTTAACCCATAGAGAGACTTCTTTAACTTGCATACCATTTATTTCTTGCCCTTCACCACAAAACCTTCAAGTTGCTTCATGTAGATCTCCTCTTCCAGATCCTCGTGAAGAAATGTTGTCTTCACATCCATCTCTTCTATCTCAAAATCAAAAGCAGCAGCATCAGATAAAAGTAATCTAATAGAAGCTACCTTGGTAATAGGAGAATAAATATCACCAAAATCAATTCCTAGCACCTAGGAATAACCTTTTGCTACCAACCGAGCTTTATATTTCTCCACCTTTCCTTCTGCATTTGTCTTCTTCTTGAACACCCATTTGCTGCCAATGGGTTTCCTTCCAGCCGGAAACTCCACCAGATCCCAAGCCTCATTTTTGTGCAAAGATGCCATTTCATCAACCATGGCCTCTTTCCAGAGTTTTCCATCCTCTGAATCTACTACTTCCTTCATAGTTCGGGGATCATCATCAGTAACATATAAAGAAAAATTTGAACAAAAATCAAATGGACTATACCTTTCTGGTTGCCTTCTTTCTCGAACGGATATTCTCACACCCGTAGTTTGTGGCTCTTCATCTTCTAATTCCTCCTCTGCTCTAGAGTCTGATTATTCCTCCTTAAGCTCAAACTCTATCTTCACAGGTTCCTTTTGTTGGACTTCATGTTTAATAACATATTTCACCTCTCTGAACACCACATCTCAGTTTTACACAACCTTCCTTGTTACTGGGTTCCAAAGCTTATAACCCTTTAAACCATCCTTATATCCAATAAATATGCACTTTTCATATTTACTATCCAACTTGGTTCTTTTCTCCTTTGGAACATGTACATATGCATCATATCCAAATACCTTCAGATGTGAAAGAGAGGGTTTCTTACCAGTCAATACCTCTTATGGAGTCTTATCCTCCAACGTTGATGAAGGTGATCTATTAACCAGGTAACATGCTGTCTCCACCACCTCTGCCCAGAATTCATGTCCTAACCCGGCACCACTAAGCATGCTTCTTGCCCTTTCCATCAATGTCTTGCTCATTCTTTCTGCAACTCCATTTTGCTAAAGTGTGTATGGATTAGTCTTCTATCATGCTATACCACACTTCTTACAAAAATTTTCAAATTCCTTGCTGCAAAACTCTCCACCATTATCTGTCCTCAACACCTTTATCTTCTTCTCTGTCTAGTTTTCCACCAGAGCCTTAAATTCTTTAAGCCTATCAAAGACTTCAAATTTCTTCTTAAGGAAATATATCCATGTATTCCTTAAGAAGTCATCTATAAATGATACATAGTACACAGACTTACCCAGTGACGGAAGCTTCACAGGTCCAAACACATCACTGTGCATAAGTTCTAATATATGTTTCGCCCTTTTACTACCAGAGGGGAAAATCACTCGGTTCTGCTTCCCATATACACAATTTTCACAGAAAAAAAAAAAAATCCAAAGAGCTATTACTCATACCTTCTACATACATTTACCTTGAAGTATTCAAAGGCCCTTCTCTCCAATATGTCTAAGCCTTTGATGCCACAGCATGATCTTCTCTCCAGAGACCACTAGATTTTTTGCTCCACTTTCAGGAACCACAGAACTGTTGCACCCATCAACAATAGTGCTACCTTGCAGCTCGTACAGAGTTCCAATTCAAACTCCCCACATCAATACCAATTCCCCCCGAACCATATTGCAGGTATCCTTCTTAAACACGGTTTTTACACCTGCATCATCCATCTTGCTTACAGAAATCAGATTTCTGGGTAATGTAGGAATATGCAAAACACCCAGAAGTGTTCTAACCCTTCCACCTTGCAACATCAACTTTACTTTTCCGTGACCAACGATTCTATCCTTCCTGGCATCCCCAAAGAAGACATCACCAACATCATATTTCTCATACTCGCAGAACCACTCTCTATGGGGAGTGAAGTGAGCGGATGCACCTGAGTCAATCAACCATGCCTCGTGATCTACATGTGTACTTGAAGAAGCCAAGTACACATCCCCACCTTCATCTGAGGTGGTTTTTGCCTCTGCAGAAGGAGCATCATCAGATCCCTTTCCTTTATTAGGAGCTTTAGATTTGCAATCCCTTTTGTAGTGCCCTTCCTTTCCGCATTTCCAGTAAACCACCTTTACAGGTTTTCCTGGAGATTTAGATCTCCCTCTAGATTTAGATCTCCCACTCGATGACTTTTTTTTTTCTGTTCTGGGACTGTCCTCGTACAGAAAAGGCATCACCATTCTGGCTCTCCATATTTTTCCCTCTCATCTCCTCCGTCAGCAAGGATGAGACTATTTCATCAAAATGCAAGGTAGTTGCATTGCTACCTATTGCAATAACCAAACTATCCCACGAATCTGGTAGAGAACACAACAAACTGATGCACTTATCTTCATCTAAAATTTTAATATCAAAAGATAATTACTGACTTACCATAGTATTAAATGTGTTCATATGCTCTGTCACCGAGTCTCCATATTTCATCCTCAGGTTATACAGCTTTTTCCGTAGGAACAGTTTATTCACCAAAGACATAGATTGGTACAAAGTCCCTAACTTGTCCCACAAAGCCTCCGTCGTAGCTTCCCCTGATACATTTAGCAATACTAAATCTGAGACACACAATCATATTGTGCTCTTTTCCTTCCAATCCAACTTCTTCCATTCTTCATCGAACACTCCCATTAGTTTAGTACCCGGATCTACCAAGATCCACTGATCTTTATCCACCAACAGATCCTCCATCTTGAGTTTCCACAACTCAAAACTCTGACCATTAAATTTCTCGATCTTTATCTTTCCACTGCTCGCCATCTTCTTTCACCACCATAATCGATCCCGTAGATCTCCCACTGAACACGGTCTACCACAGGCCCGAATGAAACCCCTTAGCAACAAAGCCGTCCCCTTGAAGCTAAAACAAATTTGATACCAAATGTAGGTTTTAACCCCATACAGAAATTACCTGCATATGAATTCTAAAACACAAAAAATAAATAATGCGAGAGCATAACACATAAAACACATATACACAGAGATTTTCCCCTGGATCCAAAAACCGGGACTACCAGCTTGATTTTTCATTATGTTCCTTTCAATGTTACAATACATATTTATACATGTTGAAGCATCTAATACCATGGACCGAAAACCATCGCATCCAAAACCATGTGCGAAATTCATGAATCAAACCCCCTATAACCCCCCCCCCCCCCCCCCCCCGCTACACAATCGGCGCAACAAAGGGGGGGCTCCACCCCCCCTCTAACCCCCCAGTTAACTACGTGGGCTAGTCATGGAAAGAATATAACACAACCCAACAATTAGTACTCCACCTAGGCATTCCTTGTATGCATCTATATAAACCAAGGTATTCTTTTCGGGATAAGATATTCTTCAAATAGGTGTAAGTGTGAGCACATATTTGAGATGTTCAAAACTAATTGCACGCTCTAATGTGCATTGAAATTTAACTCCTTTCCTTTGCAGGGTTGTTCTTAGATGACCCATTTTTTAAAAGTCTCAAATGAACCATTGGTTAGTATCAGACCAATCCCATAAAAGACCTTACTTTTGTGACATTTCTAGGAGTGGGGCACTCCATTATGGCCTTAATCTTCTTAGGGCCCACAACAACACGTTCAATTGAGATTGCATGCCAAAAATATTGAACTTGATACTTAAATAATGCACATTTACAAATTTTAGCATTCAATTTGTGTTCCCTCAACAAATGTAGTATTTCCTTCAAGTTCTCCTCATGTTCTTCTCTAGTTTTTTAGTAAACTATAATAACATCTACAAACACTAGCATAAATTTCTCAAGTTATTGCTCAAGGACATTATTCATCAGACACATAAATGTGGTTTGGGTGTTTGTGAGTCCAAATGGCACCACCACAAACTCGTAGTGACTATATCTTGTATTGAAGGCTATCGTGTGAATGTATTTATCCTTAATCTGAACTTGATGATAACGAGATCTCCAATCTATTTTTGAGAACACTGCAACCCCTCTCAGTTGATCAAGCAAGTCATCAATATTGGGTATGTTGTAACCCTAGAGACAACCTCTGGCTGAGAAGAGATCAATGCCCATGACATCTATACAAAAAGATAATAAATATTTTTTGTTGTCTCATTATGATTATTTGGAGATAATTTATACAGGTAATGTAGAGGAAAATTCTTCGGATAAATATATCTTTCAAGATGGCCTCACTGACTATGAAAATTATTTACAATTTGTAGTAGGATGATAGAAATAAATAGTGGAAGGTTCAGAACAGAACGATGCAACTACAGAATCTTTTATTATAAACCTTAGCAGAACACATGAAATAATTAGAAAATGAATTAATGAAAAAATGGAGCTCAATTTTAAGGTTATTTGATTAAAATTTACAGGTACTGTGAGCAATGGAAATTTGTATTATAGAAAATAACCAGCAGCTTCATTACACTTTTCCAAAACAAGAAGAAATAATTAATGACTTACAATAGCAAGAAACACATATCATATCCAGAAGACAGTTTGGAATCATCCAGGAAGCTTTATTAAATCTTCAAGAAAGGTGAACACATTACACAAGAATTTTCTCTCTAAAGTCAAAATTCAGAACCCCAAAAAATGGTTTCTCAATGTCTTTTGTAGGAACATTACAAAGTGAGTTATAAAAACTGTTAACTGTCATGAAATTCTTATACTACTTTTGACAACTACTCTAAATCCTACTCGGTTCTTATGAGGACTCAAACTTAAAACTTAAAGTACTTTAAGATTACAAATACAAAATATTTTAAAATGACTCTTTTAAAATAAAACATGTGTCTGAGTTTCATTAGATTACTTGGTACCCCTGTGCAGGCTCACTTGTAGAAGCTCCAGGCTCATCTTATTTGTTTGGTGACCTCAAATCTCGACACTTTTTCCATACGGACAAATTAGAACTTGGGCATTTGATAAACCTGACATGTTCCATCCTAAAGTTTGTTATTCAACTGTAGGTTGGCTTCTCTATGAAGAGGGTTTTGACCAACCATAATAAATGGAAATCCCTTTGTAGATAGTTAACAATGGTGGAGCCTTTCAGAATTGTTGTTTTTTCATGAGAGGAATTGATTTTTCTCTTTGCCTCAACTAATAAGATCTCATATGTCTCCCATGGGAGAATATTACCTTGCTGATCCCAACATGAAGGCAATATAGCTCTGATTCTTTTATCAAAATTTTCATTAAATGACAAAATATATTCCTTGATTTCCCCCACTTTTATCTCTCTTTTTTTCCTATAAATGTTCTTTTGTACCATTTTGTTTATCTCCAAAAAAAGTGATGTTTTGTCTTCAATCTCCATAGCTCTCAACTCCTTAGTAAACTTAGAATTAATGAAATCAATCATTCTTTTAGGTAATTGGGCACTTTGTTGGGATTTATCTTTGTTAGAAGTAATAATCACTCCTAAGTCTGGAAAGCTTATTAGTCGGGTCTTTAGAGTCTGGTTGCACCATAATTGTGCAAACGTGTGTATTTATTTTTTACTAAAGGCTTGCATTCATTTATTTTAAAGTGGCCACCTCCTTATTTTTGTTCAACAACTCCTGGGTTACAAGTTCCTTTTCTTTCTCGACTTGAGCTACCTCTGGGGCTATAACATGTTAAACTGTAGGAAACTTCAATTATTTCCTCAATGCTTGAATTTCTTATTCTGGTCCTTGTAAAAGATTTGAACAACTGACTTGTCTTTAGGATTTACTCCGAGATTGATAATCAACTTCTTCAACTCTTCATTCTGAGTATATAAAGCTCGTGATTTGGATTTTTATAATTTCAATTGATTTATCACCTTTCCCAATAAAGCCTTTTCTTTGCTCACTACGTATGAATTTTTTCTCAGGACACTATTAATAAGCTCTCTGGTTTTCTTGTGTAGATTAATTTTATCAAGAAATGGAATATCTTTTGCATCTACAGTTAAGTTCACAGTTTTAAATCCACCTGTAGAAGACATTGTTAAAGAAAAAAGATGTGACAAAGATAATTTTAACTAATTTATCTCCAAATCCATGGCTGATAATAATCTGGTTTGATATTATGATAGTGATTGAGCCTCCAGCTGGGAAGCAACATTTTCCCTAATATTTTTATTCCTCTCCTTAATTTGTTCACATGACTCCTTCAAAACAATACTGGAAGTTTGTCCAGTTTCTTCAGGAATAGGAGAGGAAGGTGTGTAACTTATTTCTCCCAACTGTAATTGGAAACCAACTCCAAAAAAGGACCTTTACACCAAAGGCTCAAATTCATGCATTTTTTATTTCTTAGAACTCTGGGTAGTTTCAGCATCAAGACCAATAGAATATTCAAATCCTCTTTTCAATCATTTCTCTGCAGGGTGAGGAGTCTCAACAAATATCCCTTTCTATGATTGATGTTGACCACCATTAGAAAGTTTCTCAATTTCAGGTCTGGATTCATGTACATATGGCGCATAATAATTCTCCACCCTCCTCTTTGAAATAATATAATGAGGTTCATAGGCCTAGTTATCCCCTTGCTGAAATTGCATCTCCTGAAGCATCTTCTCTACTTCCTCCACAACTTGTATGTTATTAACAATAAAAGGCCCAAAATTCCTGGGAAACTTGAACATGTATCCTTTTTTAGCAAGCACAAAATGGACTTGGTCTACATTCAAACTTTTCCTAATGAATTCTAATGCAAATATCCTCATAGGTACAAAATATGGTAATCTATAACGGGAAACCTCTGCTCCATACAACTTGACTTCAGTATAATCTTCAAACAAAAACCAATCCCACACTTTGACATCTCTACTCAACTGCAAGAATAATTGGGCTTTTGGCAAGATGCAAGATGGAACATAATTGTTTATAATAGAATAGACCACTGACATGAAAGAGGAAATAAAGTATAGAAAACCTTCATAATTAGGATTACTTCTTACAATTCTATTCCAATTTATCACTAACTACTTTCTCTTATAAGGATATGTTATGTTTAAGCCTAAATGCATGAATTTCTCTGCATGGACATATAGGAATAGGTAAAATAACATATATTGGAATCTGAAACAACTTGTGTTATTAAAGTTTAACAATTGATAATTCACTGAACTCTCCCAAAAATCTGGTATATCAAGAATCACATCAGGTTGCATGACCAAATTGAACATTCCTATGACTGCACGATCAATAATATAAGTGTGATCTTTTCCCGAAACCCTGGAAATCACTTGTAAAATTGGCTTGACATGCTCAGAAAAAAACTCCAGAGGGAACAAAGTTGGCTCAAGAGAAAAAGCATGTCCATATGGCATAATATAGAAGGGTAGCTTGGCATAATCCTCCGTGAAAATGACCAAAAGGGTTCTTCAGAAAATGAAGTATAATGTTAAAATTGTGGAGAATCTAAAGCTTGTTGAATTAACCAGGCAGACACTTGGACAATGTTTTCTCCCAATGAAATAATTACGAAGCATTTTTTTAGGTAGAGTGAAGAGATTAAGCAGGTAATAAATTCCAAGAAAAACTGTGTTTGTGGAATAATTGTAGACAACAACCCAAATTTCAGAACTCTAGAGTACATCGATGACTCTAATTGTCCAATTAGAATATTTGGATGCAATTTCATAAGGTTCAATGTGCACACAAGGTCGAAAATGTCCCTCTCTATGTCCATGAGTGGAATGTGGGTTGCAGAGCCCACCATAGAAGCTTTCTTTAACAATTTTGAAAAATTGAGCAAGATTGTGTGGTGGATAAATACTTGAAGACGCTTGGCTGATGTTGGAGTTTAAACTAGCGATCTAGCAAGTGTAGGTGGACTTTATTATGCTCCATAAAATCAGCAAATAAAATGATTTGGGCAAAAAAACAGGGTTTTATAAATAAACGAGGGGGGGGGGAACAAAATTGAATGAGAAGTGACAGATGTATGACATGATGATGCAATGATGACATGAATATTTGAGTTGGATTGTTGACGTGGAGGGGTGATGTGGACAGGTTGGATGAGGTGGAGAAGTAATATGGAAAATAGTATCCTATTAGAATCTCACTCACTTACCATAGAATCTCTCTCGCTTGCCGTAGATTGTGATGAATATTGATTACTGCTCATGGGGCACCAGTGGTGGTAAGTGGTCTCATCAAAAAGTGATGTCGCATTTAATCCCGTTCGTTGATCGATCATTGGATATTTATTTCTAAAACCTCTTACGGGAGCATTGTTGTCCATAACTATCATGCTCTTCATGGTGTCAGGTTTCTCCTATGGAGGAATCACTGTTGGGTGCAGGAATTGCACTTAAGAAAGCTCGTTCAACACTTAATTGTCAACCCAGGGATTTCATAAACTTAGAGACGAAGCACGGGTAATGACAGAAGTGTTATAAACTTTTCCTATTTCTATTACTACTTCTCAATTGAAATCTTGCATAATCAAACAGAAAAATCTCAAAGGAAACTAACACCAAAGTAATTCTAGTGTTGGAATGTAAAAGAATGAATTTGCGAAGAAATCAAATAAAGGAACTTTCACACTGTTGTAAACAATCTTAACTGCTGAAGTAAAACTCTATGTTTATCCTCAGTATAGGTGATGGCAGTTTAACAAGTGGTCCCTTGAAAAGATCTTCCTTCTAAATGATTTTCCTTCACACTAAGTGATCGTTCCTGTACTCTTGCAATCTGCTTGCACTAGTACAGGTATAGAACGTATGTGAGAAGTATATTTTACACTTACACTGAAGACTTATGTCTTCATGTAGGGGCTCTAAGCCTCAAGGCTTGGATCACTCTTTTCCTGTAACAAGACATTGGTCCTTGTACCAGAATAGAGCTTCCTACACCAAGTATTCCAATTTACTTTTGGGAAAAATAAAAATATCATGTTAACTATAAAAAGAATTGCAAATGCGAGCAGAATCTGAAATAACTTGCACATGAAAAAGAATGCTTTAATCAACTGAATCTTGCAAATAGAAATAAACTTTTAAGATGAAAACAATCTTCAAAAGTTAAAGCAGACTTTCTTCAGTCAAAGGGTTTTGCATGCAATCAAATCTAACTCGAAATGGTTCACTATAATATTTCAGATTACTTTTAATCCTTTTCCTTAAATCGTGAGGTGCAGTCATAAATTAAGATATTGCAACAACGTTCTTTTCTTATCTCATGAAGTCATCTTTAATCTTGAGAAGTTTAACCTTTAATATTAGAAATGCTTCCTTCTGATGATGAATGCTTACTTTGCAGAAATAGATTAAATCATATAAAGGGAAAAGAATAAAACACTTGTTGTAAATAAACTAGCAAACCAGAGTGCAGAATCCTACATGCACTGGTGCAGGGATAATCTTAACTGCATGATCCAAGCAAAAGCAAACCAGAAAGGAAATTACAGGGAGTAAAGTAATTCAACTTAACTTTCACACAATGGATCCATTCACACTTTGACTGTTTTAATGAAATAAATCAGAATTCGTAAGCAAGAACGAAATTAAGATTCAAACCATGCTTCTGCAAATAAACAGAGTTAACACACCTTTAAGATAATGAAAGCAAGAGGGTAAATGAGCTGGGTTGGCTGGGCCCTAGCCAACCAGCTCGTTTCCCGTTTTAGGAAACGAAAACCTTCAGCACGTTAATAACATATCAATGAAGAATTAAAATGCAAAATGAGAAAATCATGGCGCAACTCCTTGTATTAATTCCAATCAGAAAATATACATTTGAGTTCAAGTCCAGCCCAAAACGAGGGCGACAACGAGATTACAAATTAACCAAAAATTACAATTGTACTGCTATCGCTATCGCTTGCTAACCTTGTTCTATCTGAAAGCTATATTTTGTACAACCCTTCGGCCTATGGTCGTAACCAAAAATTACACAGTCGTTCCAAATCAATCCTTTCGATTGAAACGAAATAACAAACAAAAATACAAAATTAAGCTAGCAGCTATAATAAGGTGTGAACTATTTGTTGTTCGTAGTCCTGATCCTTAGTCATATCCCTAACTATCCTCCACTTGAGTTCAACTCCGGATGACCGCAACTAAACTGGACGACATGGACCAAGATTCCCGCATGAAGTGATCAAGTTGTTACGGAGATCACGGAATGGGTAGTTGTCGGCGGTGCAGGAATCTACCTGCACTAGATCAAGCTAGTACAATGATTAATACCTTAGCTTATCAAATACTTTAGGAAGGTAAATATAAGTTACAAGAAATATTAAAGGCACGAAATCTATTTAAAATGATTAATTAAGCACCTAATAAACCTTAAACATGAAATATGAAGTTTATGTAGGAATAGACAGTATTCTTGGACTAGTGCAGGAATGAGGAGGTTTATGGAGATAAATAGAGGTTAATGATTGTGGTTTTGTAATAGGAAGGGGGTAAAAATAGAGAATTTCTTCCTACCAATAGTCACAATGCCACGAACGACATCGTGCTCCAAAACTACACGACTTTTAATCTTCTCTTTTCCAATGGGTCCCACTAATTAATGTAAAATTAACTTTGGATCCTGCACTATTCTCAATCCCACATTAATCCCTTTTTATTTGATTATAAACCACCACCCAAAGTGATTTCAAAACTTTTTCTTTTTGATTTTTCTTTATAATATTTTTTTGTTTTGTTTTTGGCATATTTGATTTTTTTACCTTTTTCGAAATTTTAAACAAAGTGAAAATGAGCTACAGCAAGGTAGAAGGTACATATTCTTAACTGTGGCTTTATTCACCTACTGGTAATCAATCCACATCCACAATGTGCTATATTTTTTCTTTACAAATAACATTGGGATTCCCAAGGGTGACATGTTGGGCCTGTTATATCCCTTGTCCAACATTTCCTTCAACTATAATTTCAGCTCCACTAGCATTGTCTTGCTCATGTGGTATGGGGATTTCAAGACTAGCACTGATCGAAGAAGAAACTCAATGGATAAATCAATTTCTCTCCTAGGTGGTAGTCCAAGGATTTCCTTTGAAAACACATAGCCAAATTGTTTTAAAACTATGTGATCCTCAATTATGAGTTCACTACCCCTTGTATCACTAGTCACTTACACTAAAAACAAGGCACACTCTTTTCAAGCACATTTATTTACCTACAGTGTTGATATCCACTAGACCAAAACTGGCTTCCTCATTCCCCGGATTATTACCTATTTTCCCTCATTGCTATGACATTCCAATGACTTTTTATAGTAGTCAACCTTAGTACTATGGACCTATACCTAGTCCATGCCCATTAGGACATCATCCTAGTCCAACAACAAGATGTTAAGGGTCACTGTAGTGGACATACCACACAAAGTCACAGGGCATAATTCCATTAAGTCCATCACCCAACTTTAGGATCCCATGGCCAACTTGACCGTCCACGATTTCTCATGATTTTCATTTTTCAAGGTACATTTCTTCATGACCTTTGGGCTGATATAACTAAAATTAGAAACTGGTTCAATCTGAATTGAAATAGGTTGGTTAGAAAGAATACCTTCCATTTTGATCATTGAGGCTTGATGATCTGCTTTCCTATTGTCCATGGCCTCATAAATTCAAGGCACACTCTTTGCCACATCATTCACCATCCCAACTTCTTGAACAGTATACAATTTCTTGTTGTTTTAATACTAAAGTAGATAGTCCCTCAGCAAGTGGTTCTCTACACATTTCCAACACTATAATGGTCCTCTCTTGGACTCCTTAGCCTCTACCTTCGTTAGTTGAGTGGTATGTTCCCTATTTGCAACAATGGAAATACACTAGAATTTTCTATTGGTGGGAGTGGTAGACTCATTATTTCTCCCTTCTTTCTTATATCTTGAAGAATTTTCCCCTTTCCTTTTGAAATTGGATTTATCTTTCCTTTTCTAGTTTTTTTGGAGCTTTGCCTTATGCTTGGAATGATCATAGCAACACTTGGCCTTTCATATGTCATCCTCTAAGGTTCTTGGTTCATAAAACTCAACCCTATCTTGGTATGATTGTGGTAACCCACTAAGGTACCATTGAATGTTCACCTTCTCATATTTGATGTATGACACATACCTCAATAGTTCTAAGAATCTATTGGTTACTCATCCATCATAAGCTACCCTAGCTCATGGTCATGGAATTCCTTAATTTTTCTGTCATAGTACCTCTTGGATAGATACTTTTCATGGCTTTTTTTTTTAAATCTTCTCCATGATAGTTGTTTATCTTTGATGCCATTAACATTCCTCAAATACTCCCACCATATATAAACCTTTCCCTTTATATTGAAACTAGATACTCTAGCTTTCATGTTATCGAAGTAGTGATGGACTCTAAATTATTTCTTTAGACCTAACAAGCATGCTTTTGCTTCTTTAACCTTCTTATTTTTTCCATCAAAGGTAGCGGTTTTTTATTTCTTGAAATCTTTTGCAATTATGTTCCCCTCACTTCTCCTTTGAGGATGATGTCTTCTAGTTGCAACACTATACAACTGATTTTGTTTGATTGATTCTCTTTCCAAGGTGTTGAGTGGGGTTTCTCCCCGCACTATGTCTTCATTGGCTTGCCCATGCCTCTTCCTTACTTCCTTATACTTTATTGGGTTATACTCCTTGCTTCTGAATTTCAGAAGGAATTTTCTTGGATTTATGCCTTCCTAGATAGAAGGAACCAAGATCATGCTACTTTTTCCTTTGCATATATGAAAAGCTCTATAAGATCACTACATTCACCTTTGCTTGTATTTATTTTTCCATAAAAATACCCTCATTATTTTACATGTAACTTCTCAACTCAACTCTCAAACTCCCGAGGGTTTCCTTTAAATAATGGGAATCCTTTAGTTATCTTTTTCTCACCTAATCCTCTTCCTGAAGATGATAGGATTTAGCTATGTCATATTCTACCATTCTGTTGCTCCTTCCTTTATTTATTGCTATAATTTTGTATATTCTTATTTCTCTCCCTCCCTCCCCCTCTCTACTATTTGACATACATGATGGTTAGTCAAACCAAGCACATAATACTTAATTTAATAATCCCCTTGGTGTAATTGCAATAAGCACGTTGATCTGAAACTGACTAAGAAAATAAAATCCCATGTTAGTGTGCAAGCTAGAAACAAAACAACATATCAACAATCTGTCAAGCCATAAGTTATATCAAATGGAAGTGTGTACACCAATTAAATTATCAAACTAAACGTTTTTCCTATATGTGTGTGTGTGTGTGTTCCTATTTAGGTCAAATACACTTCATGATTAGTCGTATCACCATCGAAGATGTTCAATCTAAGTAAAAGATCAGGTGGTGAGCCGTATGGAGGCCTCATGGTTCCACTTTTAACCTCTGATAGCATCCTTTAACCCCCTAACAACGCATTCCTATAGGATATTTCATGCTCGGACCTCAACAACAAGTGGTAAGCCGTGGGAGGTAAGGTAGGCTTCACCCTCATGGTTACCTTCAAACCCTTTCACTAGGTATCACGACCACATAAAATGAGTCTAAACTTTGTCACCTACTAGATTTGATTACATACACATATAACAATGAAGAGAAATACAAGGTAATGTTTGTGAATGGTAAGATGACCACCTTTCTTCCACTAGAAACTTGAAGTCCTAAGGCGTATAATAACTGTGGGCCTTATTCCTAGACAACTAAATCACTCCTTGTGAATATGTTTGATAGTGGGGTAGTCCATACAACCAACTTATTGGAGTTATGGACACAAGGCTTGAAATTACAAACACTCAATTTAGATAGATCGACCAGTACAAGAATAGGTTTGATATATATATATATATATATTTCACAAGCTTTCAGAGTATGCCTGAGTATTCATAAACACATATCACCGCATTCATCATGAATATAACCATGGAAAACATAGTCCAAGTAGACATCAGATTCCTGAATAGATGAGATATTACTCCAATCATGAGAAAAATAGTAAGCCACATTGCTCATGTAACATTTACATTTATAAACACATAAAATAATATGTTATTCACTTGCAATAAGAATAAATATAACCCATAAGGAAATATACATAAGTAGTTTACACTTATTTGTTTGTTTAAATATGGTTGGAAACTAAAGGAGGTAATTCAACTCTCCGCCAAACCATAGGCAAGTTTCATTGCAATCTTATTACAATTGACCACCCCCAAGCCAAATATAAAGTCGAGGGGATGCTTTTTCAGGGAATTTCACATAAAGGCTTAATCACATACCTGGGACAAGGAGTCCATAATCCTCATGGTTTAATAATTGACCACCAAAATTAAGAACCACAATGGTTGACTCACTCCTTGATTAAAAAACGAAGGGATTCACCAAAGATTCAAATGGCCATTGCTCAACTCCAAGATAAAGATCCTACTGTATTAATGGTTTCTAAGACTGGTGGTTTTATATCTCTCTCAAAAAGCACTGCAGGGGTTTGTAGTCCATTGAACAAGTGGTTTTACAGCTCTCTTAGCAAGCATCAAAATTATTAGATATCCCTGTCAAATGTTTCATCAACCAACAACAAGCACTAAGTAGTTCAAGCATTCTGACATTCCCTATGAACATTTAGGCTTAGACTCACCATCTAATGGCCTCAATAATTGATATGCAACAAATAACACCCCAAGCCTAATATCAATGGCTCTCATAAATTCCAATCAAGGTTAGTTGTTCAAGTTAGATTTGGAAACACCTTTCTCTCTCTCTCTGAAAGGCCTCCCTCACATGTGCTTTGTTTTTTTACTACTCCCATTCTTTACAGACCCTCATCCTCACTAAACTTCTCTGTCTTTTTTTTTCTTCCAAAGGAAACCATCCCACTTTCTTGATCCCCGAGGAGGAAATATGGATGGAAATTGCCCCCCTCCCAAGATGTCACATTTAGTCTTCTTCAATTCCTGACAATGCTATTTGGTCACCAATCATGTTGAAATTAAGGAAATTCATTGTGGTCATATGGGCCTATTCTCTACATGCCATAACAAACTAACAAACACACAATAAGTACCATAATATGAACACAATTACCTTTCCCTTAGATATTTTCATCTATGTGTCTCTCCCTTCACGCAGTCATCAATTTATTTTCACATACACAATGACACATATCTCTAATTTTATATTTGGGTTTATATACATCTGATGTTATAGAAAAGGGTTTTTATATATTAGTGGGATATACGGTGATTTTCTTCCTTTAATGAAATATTTTCTTGCATACTTGCCAATTTTTTATGTGAAAGGAAGAAATAAAAGCTACTTTTGTTCTATTTTAATTTTATTTTCACAGGAAAAAAAACAAACAAACAAACAAGAACAAAAAAAACAAAAAAAAACATAATTTCATTCATATAAATATTGAAAATTTCATTCTTTAGATATATGCCCTGTGTGTATTCGTGTATTAGAGAAGATAAAAAAAATATTGCTAACATAGCTCATGTATGGACAAAGCTCCTGTGACTATGTACCTTTTTACATTCCGAACAACACTCATGTGCTGAGAACCATACAAAAAACAAAAATTATAAAGCAACCCTCATAGGCATCCCAAATACTACCTTACCCTGTATAAGAAAGGGCATAAAGTGTGTCATTCATAGAAACTAATAATTAGAAAAAAGTACAAGTAAAAGATATATTGTGTGAAATATCTAGAAATTAATTTGTTGATGGTCCCTACAGAAATTCCTTATATGTTTGTTGATAAAACTCATATACCCAACCATCTCTTTGTTCTATATTAACCCACAAGTCTTGGTCCATGTTGAGTCCTTTTGAGGGGTTGTCTACAGTCCTATTACTTTACTTATAGATATGGTTACATGTAAAAAGAGAGAAAAAATCAATGAGTCACATCATTTCCTCTAGAAGAGGCGTAAAAATGATATTTTTTCAAGCTTTAGTTTTATTCAACCAGTTTATAGTAAGCATGGAGTCCCCAAAACCTACATTTAAGTGCATCCCTTCTCTAAAGCAAACATAATTAAGTTTTTGCATGCTAAGAGTTTTGCTTGGTTGTTTGTCCCTCTACCTAAGCAAAAATTGTCCTGATAGAAATGAGCATTAGAGAAAAAAAGTACAAAACCACCTCCACTATGTTGTCCCATATTTATAGAGGCTCCATCGAAATAGGCCTAGGAATTATATTTTTCTATCAGTTCTGGTCCGAAGCAATTTGGGAGGGGCAAGGTCCTTTTCCTCGAGTAAGTTACTTAATATGGAAATAATTTTTGATGTAGTGTGATCATATTCATTGGATTTTCTTGAAATATCACTCTATTTATGGCCAACCATACCACCCAAAAAATAATTAACGGGAGGGATTTGATAGTTGAAAAGTGTGCAACAAGAAATGTTAAATTTAGAAAGTGATAAAAATAGAACTGCTAAAAATAGCACTTCTAAAAGTAGCAGTTTGGCCAATGAGCATTTTGGCCACCTTGGGTGAGAGGTGAAACTGCTAAAAATAGAAACTTATAAAAATAGCATTTTTGGGTCCCTTCCTATTTATAGCAGTCCCTGGTCTATCTATAGGAAGTAAAAACGAATTTGATCTTACCAGCAGTTTAAAATATTAATTAATTAATCTCCATGAGTTAATTAGTTATGGAAAATTAAATTTGAAGTCTTTGTGAGATCATGCAATTATTTTCTCTCTTGATTTAGGAATTTATCCCTTGAATAAAGGAGATAAGGTTCAGTTCTATATTGAGAGAATCAGTTGACTTAGTTTAACTTAGTCAAGTCCAGTTAGACTATTTTAACAAGTTGTTAAAATAATGAGATATAGTTTTTTAATGCTTTCATGCATGTGACAACTATTATTTTTAGATAACTATGTATTCTCTCATGAATAACTGATGCATGTTAGTTCAGACAGAGACCCAATTGAGATCAAAGAAGGGACAGTGTACTATCAGTTGGATGAATATTTTTCCTATAAAGGAATCTCATCCATGATGAGGATTTATCTCCTTCAGGTTTGTGTAGTTAGATCAAAGGTTAGTGAATGTGTGAAGAGGCCAATTCACACAGGTGGCAGCACTGGACCCCAAGGAAAAATGCACAAGGAAATAGGAGGCTTGGAGGGCAGAGGAGAAGGTTTGTGAGAAGCCTTTGACTTTCTATGAGCAGTAGAGGGATTGTACTGAGAGCTGGATAGCTTCCAAGATAAGGCTTTGTGTAATCCGGACTATATTTCCACTTGTATGATAATACAGAGATGGGGTTTTAGGCAGGTGCTTTCCCCAGATAAATTCTTCTGTGTTATGTGTGATTGATTCCTTCTTATCAGTTATACGTGTTCTTATTGATGTTTTTCATGGTTGATTAAGCTTCCGCTAAATTGTTTGTAGAAGTAGATCAAGTGTTTTGCTTTAGTAGATTGCATTACCAGGTTGATATACAGGTGGGAAATTTCTACATGGTATCAGAGCTAGATGATTTGTAGGAAAAGTTCTACATGGTATCAGAGCTAGCTGATTTGTTGAAAAATTCTGCAAAATTTTACATGGTATCAGAGCTAGCTGATTTGTAGAAAAATTCTACAAAATTCTACATGGTATCAGAGCACAGGTGATCAAGGAAGAACAGTATACTGAGAAGAGATTTCATAGTTTTGAGTTTTGGGCCGAGAGTTTGCAGAGAAAATCTAAAAATTTCTATACAAAATTTTCAGAAACAAATAGCATATTTGGATTCCTTGTGTAAAAATATCCAAAATCAAAAAAAAAAAAAATCGGCTGAATCGGAGTTCGAGTGAGGGAGATATCGTTGATTTAAAATCAGCTCTTTTTCTAAAAAAATTCGTGACGACGGGAAAGTGGAAATAGATTGGTGTGCTAGCCAAGAACCTGTATGCACTTGAGGTACAAGATGCATGCAAAGCCTTGAGGAGCAAGGCAAAGGTTAGATACTTGGTGGTTGAGAGGGAGAGTAAATTACCTCTCAACATGTAGTGCCAGAAGAAGTCTCAGACGATTGTGGAGGAGCCACGATTGGTGAAGCAGCTTCAGGAGGTTGTGGAGTAGCCACAACTAGGGAAGCCAAGAGGAGACATAGTGGAGGCATCCACTCATGCAAATACCTCCAATAGGGGGAAACTTTGAGCCAGGTGGGCAGAGGGATCACATGCAGCCATAGCTCCAGGTAGGAGGTGGGGAATATAGAGTGATCATCCCAAGGAAGAGGGGCAGGATCCTTGAGGTACCAAACCTCTTGGATGAGACCTTCCTACGGGAGCTTCGATGTGGAGTAGCAGGAACTAACTGATTGGGTAGAGACAGATGCGGATGGAGTGGCAGAGAGAGCTACAGTGCTGGGAATCCCAAGATAGCACAGAGCATGCAGGCTGCAGCAATGCGAGAGGTAGAAGTGTGTTGCACAGTGCAGTGTAGCACAAAGAAGGGTGCAATGGTGCGAGATGCATGGATATGTTGTAGTAGTGTAGAGGTTAGAGAGGGAGCACTTGTCAGCAGCAGGTAGAGCTTCAGCATCATAGTATGTTTCTAACTCAACAGAGTGGTCAGTTGGGATTTTTTTTGTTCTGAATGTTGTTGGAGCAACCGCACTTGGTAGATGTGTTGCATGCAGAACATTCTAGAGTTACAGGATCGCGTTCGAGAGGAAGCCTTTCTTGTTGAGAGGGAGTGTTGAAAAGTGTGCAACAAGAAATGCTAAATTTAGAAAGTGTTAAAAATATAACTGCTAAAAATAGCACTTCTAAAAATAACAGTTTGGCCAATGAGAATTTTGGCCACCTTGCATGAGAGGTGAAACTGCTAAAAATAAAAACTTCTAAAAGTAGCATTTCTGGGTCCCTTCCTATTTATAGCAGTCCCTGGTCTATCTATAGGAAGTAAAAACGAATTCGATCTTACTAGCAGTTTAAAATATTAATTAATTAATCTCCATGAGTTAATTAGTTATGGAAAATGAAACTTGAAGTCTTTGTGAGATCATGCAATTATTTTCTCTCTTGATTTAGGAATTTATCCCTTGATTAAAGGAGATAAGGTTCAGTTCTATATTGAGAGGATCAGTTGACTTAGTTTAACTTAGTCAAGTCTAGTTAGATTATTTTAACAAGTTGTTAAAATAATGAGATATAGTTTGTTAATGCTTGCATGCATGTGACAACTATTATTTTCAAATGACTGAGTATTCTCTCATGAATAATTGATGCATTTCAGTTCAGACAAAGACCCAGTTGAGATCAGAGAAGGGACAATGTACTATCAGTTGGATGAATATTTTTCCTATAAAGGAATCTCATCCATGATGAGGATTTATCTCCTTCAGGTTTGTGCAGCTATATCAGAGGTTAGTGAGTGTGTGAAGAGGCCAATTCACACAGGTGGCAACACTGGACCCCAAGGAAAACTGCACAAGGAAATAGGAGGCTTGGAGGGCAAAGGAGAAGGTTTGTGAGAAGTCTTTGACTGTCTATGAGTAGCAGAGGGATTGTACTGAGAGCTAGATAGCTTCCTAGCTAAGGCTTTGCATAATCCGGACTATATTTCTACTTGTATGATAATACAGAGATGGGGTTTTAGGCAGGTGCTTTCCCCAGATAAATTATTTTGTGTTATGTGTGATTGATTCCTTCTTATTAGTTATATATGTTCTTATTGATGTTGTTCATGGTTGATTAAGCTTCCGCTAAATTGTTTGTAGAAGTAGATCAAGTGTTTTTCTTTAGTACATTGCATTACCAGGTTGATCTACAGGTGGGAAATTTCTACATGGTATTAGAGCTAGCTGATTTGTAGGAAAAGTTCTACATGGTATCAGAGCTAGCTGATTTGTAGAAAAATTTTACAAAATTCTACATTGATAGATGTGTTTCCTAGATTTAAGCACCATGCCTTTCAAACTTCTTCCAAATCCAAACCTTCCCAATAAACTATGTGACCAAGGGAACACCTACAAGATGTCCATGACTGCTGATAGATGGGGCAAGAGATGAATAGGTGCATTACATTTTCTTCACTATTTTTAAATAAAGGACACTCGCTTAGTCCATTCATAAACCATTTTTGCAGAACATCCCAGGTTGGCACTTTCTTCGCCATTATACACCGCATAAATATTTTTTCTTTTGCAGGGTATTTTGCGAGCTATACCACTTTCCACCACCAAATTTGGTCTTTTGTTACTTTGCTAGCCATAAGAGGGAGATATCCTAGCTTATGGGTGAAAGACCCATCAAGGGAGTTGCTCCAAATGAGCTCATAATATTTGTATATCAATATTATATGACCATCTAAGAGTGCTTGCAATTAGACCTACCATGAGCCTAAAAATCCTCCTCTATGCCCACCTCCTCTTCTGATAACCAAACTTAACTCCAAATTGAGGAGGTTACAAAATTGACGTTACATGACAACATTGTATAACCTCTATCTCTTATGAGTTTGATAATAGGTGGAGGAAGCAAATGATTTTCACCACAACCAGACCAAGGATTAAGACACAATATTACTTTGTTTCCCCTTCCAACTTTCCAAGCTAGCCCAATGCCAATGGCATCAAAATAATTGAACATTACCCTCAAATTTTACCAATATGTTTTCTCTGGGTTTATCAACCCTTTTTATCTAGTCTTTTAGAGATCCATGGGCAATATATTTTTAAGTAACCACCAATTTCCATAGGATATATGAAGAGATCAATAACAATCCACATTTGGAAGGCAAGGCTTTTTCAAATAATAGACTATGTTTCATGTCCCATCCAACAAATAACTTTGACATGGAAATCTGATTCCACTTGACCCAAGAAAGCATCCCCAAGTCTTGCTTTCCTACACAAATAAAATTAGAGTTTATTCTTCTCAATTTTTATAATACAGGTATTGGAATCCAAGCTAGAGATTACCGATATAAAGGAATGGATTCTAACACATATTTGATAATAAAAAAAGTGTATTTCCCTAAAGAACCATATAAACCACTAGATTTTTATATGTTTTTTCACCTTTTCAATGAGCCACTTCCAATATTATTTGTTGTGATCATTTGGTTTAAGATGAATACCCAAATACTTCATCCCTTCCTCCAATGGTTTACAAGCATATGGAAGAAGTTGTAACATATGATGTGTTTCTGCCTCATTGAGGTTATGATATAATATAGTTGATTTCTAAGAATTTATCATCATCCTGGTAGCTTTCCCATAGATAGATAGAATAATAGCAAGATAATTGATCTCCTTTAACTCCCCATTACAAAATATAAATAGGTCATCCAAAAAACGCAGATGCATGACTTCTAAATTCTTGATAATTAGAGATCCATGGAAATCCCCTCATTGTTTTTCCTTTGATAGAAGGAAACTCAATCCTTATGTCACCAATAAGAACAATAAGGGAGAGAGGGAGAAACCTCGCCACAACCCTCTTCGAGCATGGAAATAGATGGACGTTGATCCATTTATAAGAACAATGAAGGATACAGTATGAATGTAACTAATGACCCAATTGATAAATTTAAAATTAAAACCCAAGTGGATGAGAAGAAGCCTTAAATAGATCTATTTAACTTGATCATAGGATTTATCTAAGTTGATTTTAATAACAACCCTTGATAGGTTTTTAGTTTTAATACTATGCATTCCTTTATCAAAAACTCTAATAGCTTCATGAATTTGACTCCCCTCGATAAACAAAATTTGTTCTAGGGAAATAGATCTAGAAAGGATAGGATTGAGTTTGGAGGAAACGATTTTTGTGATCATATTATAAATTAAATTGTAGAAGGATATCAAATGGAAATCAGAAAAGGATTGGGGGTTATCTACTTTGGGGATGAGAGCATGATCTGTTTTTTTATGATTAGTTTTGTTGTGCTAATAACAATTACATATTTATAAACACGTGTTTGCTTCTTGTTTTTTGTTGTGCTGAGGTTTCCTTAGTTGTTGTTGCTTACAAACAGCTAAATTTCCTTAAGTTAAACAAGACATTCATGAGAAAAATAGCTTCAAAAATTAATAATGAATAACAAACATGTACAGTGTAGCAAACCATCAAAGAGACACATTAACACAGTGTTTTGATGAAGGAGTTCACCCCTCCTGGGCTACATCTCCTTGGTCCAGCTTCCATGGCTTGGGCCTCTGTATTAGCTCAATGTGGAAAAAATGTTGTTTACAAAGATCTATGACTCTTGATACCTGCACCAATGTGTTTAGAAGGTCCAAATTAGCCAAAAACACTTCTTTCTGATCTCAATTTGGTCAAAAATTGCTCAAGTTATGTTGCATTCAATTTTTTCCTAGGAATCCACGCTAAATCTAGAGAGACTCCAGTTAAGTCTGCCAAAACTGGTAGTTTCCACCTAATTTGGCGAGCTTCCAAATCCACCGCCAACTTAATCTGGATTTTAAGAGGGCTTAATTGAATTTTTAAATGGAATTAGTTTAATTAAATGTGATTAGCGCCAAGCTATCTGTTGTTGGCCCTCGGTCATGTACTTGAAGTTGCATGGGGTGGGGGTTGGCCCACAAGGCTGGCTCCCACCACCCCCATTGTCAGACTCTTAATGCAACTTTAAATGCAATTTCGTGGCAAATGTTTTTAACAAATGCGACGTTGGTTGAATGGTAAGGCATTTGTATTGGGAGGGGGAGGTCACGAGTTCAAACCTACCTTTGCCCATCCCACATACATTTTTTTTTGTTTTGAAATAAATTCGAACTTGACTTACCATGCACCATATAATTATTTTGATGCCCGTTGAATTAGTTCGGAGTTTTTGTAATTTATATATATGTGGGTTTATTATAATGTTTGTTAATTAATATTTAATATATAATATATAATAATTATATTATAATATATAATTTTAAAAAAATCATAAAATATATATATATATATATATATATATATAACAAAACATAATTTCCACCTTGGAGGCCAAGTAGCAGTTTCTCCTTCACACAACCAAACTCGTGAATCTAGAAGTGACACTTGTCACAACCCCATTGGGCAAAAACTGAAGAAGATTCCCCTTGCTGACTGGACTACTGACTTGGACTGCCATGTCATCATTCTGTCCCATTCTGCAATTTTTTTAGCTATTTAGGAAAACGACCAACATGCTTTTTCTCCTTCATCCGGACTCTGTTTTCTATTAAATGAATTGCATTGCAATCATCTTAACGAGACGGACGCAGTCGTACAGTTTTCAAGCCAATCTGATAACTTTGATTTTTGAGCTAAATACTGAGCACCTGATTATTCCTCCCCACTAGAAGCCTTTTGGACCCCAAAAGATACTATTATCTGACAAGTAGATGAGGGTAAATCTCCCTCACCTTTCTAACCTTGATCCAATTGGCTTTTGATGATTTTGTTTCCTTGGGCTCCTCTCTAAGGAAATCAACATTCACTGGCCTTGAGGACCCCGTTCTATACATGTACTTGTCTTTGCCCTTTTCAAGCTGACCTTGCACTATTTGTTGCACCATTTTCAGTCGTTCATAGAAACTCATGGTTTTGTCCATGTCTCCATCAAAACCAACATCCTTCTTACCAATACGACATAACAAAATATAATCCAAATGGATGACAAATATCACTACTTGGTTTTCTTGACTCAAGCCAGCTTGTACATCTTGAAAGTATGAAATTTTTTGAACATAAGTTTCATGTAAAACATAATGACGCTTGAACACAACAGTTACATAACCAATAGGCCTAAAAGGCATAACAATTAACTTGCTTCTTATACCTCTTTTGTACCTTCGAACCAAGTGAAATTTTTGACAAGTATCCTTCCAATGAAAGTGCATGGATCCCTGCAACTTAATATTTACACCATGGAAATATTATGAAAGAAATAATATGGTGAATTTTCTTGCATAAACCTGAAACTCAAATGAACCTTTCATGTTTGAAAGAGCATGAAAAAGAATTGAGTTGATCTTTTGGTTTGAAGCAACACATGCCTCTTGTTTTTTTCCTCCCCACTGGAAGACTTTGCACACACATGACAATGCATGCCAAGGAGCTTCAAAAGAATAAATGTCAACAAAATCTCTCCTCCAACATTGGGCTTCTCCCAACAAACCTATTATCAAAATGATGATCTTGGGCATTGACCAATCAACAATGGAATGCAACTTGGAGAGGCTTGCCTTGAACTTACCTCCTCCAATATCATGGCCCAAATGAAATAAAGAAGTGAAACCCAACTTGTACTTTGATGTTTTCAAAACATCAAACAATTTTCCTTCACAGATGACATGCGCATAAGAAAATTTTCTAAACATGTGTATGTCACCCAAGTGGACAATTTCTTCAAGAAATGACTTTTTTTGCCATAATTCAAATACATGTATGTAATAGAAGTGCTACAAAGAACATTCAACATTAAAAGCCATACAAACCACTCTTGTTTGGTGTTATGTATATTCTTGCACTGACTTCTTGTTACAACTTTTCTTTGGCGAAAACTACTCCTTTTGTCCTCTTTCTTGAAATACTTACCATTCCTCTTTGGCACCATAACCATCAGTGCACAACATGGCATAAGGGATGATTGAATGAGCTCATTGTTTAGCAAACTTTTGCATTGTGTTGGTGTCTCTACACTTTGCAATTTTGTCAACCCTTGCATGCAAACATTATAAAGAGAAACCTCTTGTTGCAAAGATATTTCATGTGAAGTTTCTTTCTCCTTGAAGGACGATTCTTTCAGAACCTGAAATACTTCATCACTTTGATGAACTGAACCAACCAAATCAGAATTGAAACTTGCATTACATGCAACAACATTTTCATAAACAATATCATTATTTGGTTTGAACATTAGAAGGACTAAACTTTTACTTGAATTCACTAGTCTTTTTCCCTCCCCTACATTAACCAAAGAAATATTTAGTTTTTTGCAATGGGCTCTCACTATGTACTCCACACCATCCTTGAACAAGTGATACTTGTTTTCATGGTGGTAAAATACTGCTTTCCAATCATACAAATATGGAGTACCCAACACCACAAAGGGTACCACATCTAACTCTACTTTGTCAACAAAATTTGCAATGATTACAATCTTAAACAAACATTTTCTTGTAACCTGTAAACTTGTGTCTCTTGTTATATGGAGAGGTATAGTTTCAAGATTCAATATATTGACTAAGCCTTCAGAGATTAGATTCGCTTGTGACCCACTATCGAAGAGTGTGTCAATCTTAGTGTGTTTAGATATGACCCTAACATGAAATAACTCAATTCGTCTCTTTTCATCTGGAGTAGTAGTAGTGTTACAGTTTTGTGAACTAGTGCTTGCAGTATCTTGTTTTCCTTTGATTCCCATGATAGTGATTTTATTTTCGTCACCTAATTCATAACCTAAATCTTCTTGAGTGATAGCAGTGATTTTCTATTTCCCTTTATTGTTGAACTTATTTGGTCTCATTTCTAGATGCAATTTCCATCAGTGGACTTCATCATGCCCCTATTTGGAACAGTTTTTGCATGTGATTTTCTCCCCTTCTTTCTTCACACTTGTGTTCTTCTTTCCCTTCCATTTTCCTCCTTTCTCTTTCTCCTTACCCTTAGGTGACCTTTTATTACTATCCTCTTCATAAGTGTTCTTTCCTCTAGATTCAATATGTGTTGCTTTCACAAATACCTCATCTAAATTATTTGGGTTAAACATAAGGATAGTATGTTTCAAATAGGAATGTAAACGCCCAATATATTTTAAAAGTGTATCTTGAGAATTCAAATTCACTCCTAATAACAAAGCCCTTTTTCTAAACTCTTGTGTATAATCTTGGACTGTTTGGCCTTTAAGCTGCCTAAAATTCTACCAACTCATAATTCCTTTTTTCATATAGGCTAAAGGATACAACTATCTTTTAATTACATAAACAAATTCAACCCAAGTGATGGATATTTTACCATGGACTCCCATTTCCTCTTGAATCTTTGCTTCCCACCAAACTAGTGCAGCTCCTTCTAGCCTCAGTGAAGCCAAATGGATCTTTATGTTGTCTTCTTGAAGGTTCTAAATTATACAATATACCTCCAACTGTCGAATCCAATTGTCCAACTTTTTTGCATTCACTTCTCCATTGTACATGGGAAGTTTGAATTTTATGTCCAATTTTAGTAATGGAGTTTTTTCCTTTTGGGATTTTGGAATGAGTATGGGCAATTGCAGTGGTGGTAGTGGAAGATGATGCTATGTGAGATGGTGAAGATGATGAGGAAGATGATGAGAATGGTGGAGATGGAGGTGGATTTCCACCATTCCCTTTGGAATCCTTCTTCTTATCTTTTTTTCCCTCTGAGCTTCCTTCTCTAGGTGGAGGTTTATAACTCTCTCCAACCATTCTATTGTTCCTCTCTTCATAGAGGACTTTAACCATCTCAGTCAAAGTATAGAAATATTTCCTAAATTATTCCTCTTCTGAAGAGGGATCTTCAGGCTCTCTTTCTCCAGACATAATGGCTATGGATTCAGGCTCAGAAATTTGTACTGATTGTACCTTTTCAATCTTAATTGAAGGAAAAACTTGAGGAGTTTCAAGTGTAGCTAGAATTGGAACCTTGGGTGGTGGAGGTTGTGGCCTTGTGGCTCTCCTTCTTCTAGGAATTACCTCAAGAGTTGCAACCAATTGCTTCCATTCTCCTCTCTGCAACTTTAACCTTGTAAGCATCACAATTTTGCGACAAATAAAATCCTAATTGTACAAACTCAAGCAATCAAGCAATTCAAACTTTGGATCTAATACCGCCTTGATCTATTTTTGTATGATTAGTTTTGTTGTGCTAATAACAATTACAGATTTATAAACATGTTCTTGCTTCTTGTTTTTTTTTGTAGAGGTTTCCTTAGTTATTGATGCTTACAAACAGGTAAATTTCCTTAAGTTAAACAAGACATCCATGAGCAAAATAGCTTCAAAAATGAATAATGAACAGCAAACATGTACAGTGCATCATCAAAGAGACACATTAGCACAGTGTTTCGATGAAGGAGTTCACCCCTCATCAGCTACATCTCCTTGGTCCAACTTCCATGGCTTGGGCCTCTGTATTAGCTCAATGTGGAAAAAATGTTGTTTACAAAGATTTATGGCTCTTGATACCTACACCAGTGTGTTCAGAAAGTCCAAATTAGCCAAAAACACTTCTTTCTAATCTCCATTTGGTCGAAAATTGCTCAAGTTATGTTGCATTCAATTTTTTCCTAGGAATCCACGCTAAATCTGGAGAGACTCCAGTTAAGTCTGCCAAAAATGGCAGTTTCCACCTAATTTAGAGAGCTGCCAAATCCACCGCCAACTTAATCCAAATTTTAAGAGGGTTTAATTAAAGCTTTAAACGGAAGTAGTCTAATTAAATGTGATTAGCGCCAAGCGCTATCTGTTGTTGGCCCTTGGTCACACACTTGAAGTCGCATGGGGTGGGGGTTGGCCCATAGGGCTGGCTCCCACCACCCCCATCGTCAAACTCTTAATGTAGCTTTAAATGTAATTTTGTTGCAAAATTTTTTAACAAATGTGACGTTGGTTGAACGTTAGGCATTTGTATTGGGAGGGGGAGGTCACGGGTTCAAACCTACCTCCGCCCATCCCTCATACATTTTTTTGTTTCGAAATAAATTCGAATTTGACTTACCATGTGCCATATAATTATTTCGATGCCCGTTGAATTAGTTCGGAGTTTTTATCATTTATATATATGTGGGTTTATTATAATGTTTGTTAAGTAATATTTAATATATAAAATATATAATATATAATTTTAAAAAAAAAATCATTATATATATATATATATATATAACAAAACATAATTTCCACCTTCGAGGCCAAGTAGGTAGTTTCTCCTTCACACAACCAATCTGGCGACTCCGGAAGTGACACTTGTCACAGCCCCATTGGGCAAAAAGTAAAGAAGATTCCCCTTACTGATTGGACTGCTAACTTGGACTGCCATGTCATCATTCTGTCCCATTCTGCAATTTTTTTTAGTTGTTTAGGAAAATGAACAGTATGTCTTTTCTCCTTCATCCAGACTCTTTTTTCTATGAAATGAATTGCATTGTGATCGTCTTAACAAGACGGACGCAGTCATACAGTTTTCGAGCCAATATGAGAAATTTTATTTTTGAGCTAAATACTGAGCACCTGATCATTCCTCCCCACTAGAAGCCTTTTGGACCCCAAAAGATACTATTATCTGACAAGTAGATGAGAGTATAGCTCCCTCACCTTTCCAAGCTCGATCCAATTGGCTTTTGACGAATTTGTTTACTTGAGCTCCTCTCTAAGGAAATCAACATTCACTTGCCTTGAGGACCCCGTTATATACCTGTACTTGTCTTTGCCCTTTTCAAGTTGATCTTGCACTATTTGTTGCACCATTTTCAGTCGTTCATAGAAACTCATGGTTTTTTCCATGTCGCCATCAAGAGTGGATATCAAGAGGCTACTAGTGGGATTTAATGAGGGATAAGAACTCCTTATATTTTAGCCACAAAGAGTTCATTTTGAATGGGCTAGTATGCTTCTTAGAAAATCCATAAATTTCTTGAAGAATGGGAGAGTGATACAAAATTCCCCCAATACATGTCCACTTTTTTATCAAGGGGAGGGATCCACCAAGGATTTAAAGAGAAGGAAATAGTCAATTATCTTGTCTACTCTGTCTTCCCCTGTTCTATGATCCTAGCATATAGGGGTGAGTTCCACATCCACCAGTTTACTCGAACCTAGTTGTTGGCTTCAGGAGCTTAGACCCAAGTTTAGAGTTAGCTGCGCTAACCAACAAAACCCTATACCATGGGCCCTTTCGGCAACGACCTGCTTGCATAGACTGCAGTCTCACTCGAGGAGATATTGGGGGATGCTAGAACCAGGTTTTTGCATCTAGAGGGACTAGGCAGTGTGGCTGTAAAGTCTTTATCCGTTTTAGGGTTTAATCTGACCTTCATGAACCGTTAACCTTATTGTTACAATCGTAAATCATTTTCTAGTTAACAAATTAGCGAACTACGTGAAACTATTCTAACAAGTATTATTCATCATATAAAACAATATATGAACCTTCGCGATGAAATTGAAGAATAAATATATAAAACAAACCATAATCATGCTAAAACACATAAACTATGTGAACATACAGAAATACATAGATTTATTCTCAAAATTCTTATTTATTAGTCATGTCTTCCCAGATACAATTTTTATGACCCTATGCACACAGCTATAGCGACCTACGCACTCAGCTGCAGACTTACCAAGGTCTTCGCGTACACAGTTGTGAGAGCCTTCCCCTTCGCCTGACTATAGAAATATCTTATAAAAATCGACTCAAAGATATTTCATCAATTTAATACCCCTTAGACTTGCTATAAATCCCTTTATATATGCTTTTACCCTTACAATACCATGGTCCGCAAACCATGGGCAGAGCTCAAAATCCTCTAGATAATCCCATCCCTTTAGAAAAGAAGGGGATTTGACCTGCCCTAAAGCCCCTTTGACTCTTATAACCTTGCGCTAATCGCACTCCACTCCTCAAAATGCAGAGTCTTTACATGACTCGGACAAAACTTATACCTAAGAGACCCTACCCAACAAGCCCCCAACACAAAGACGTGGCTCGTCCTCGAGTCACTCAACTGATACATCCTCTATCTTTGCTTTCAGGTCTCTGTTTGCAGTCTTCAATGGATGGATCTTTTATGTACATTGCTCTGTGGCCTGTCGAACTTCATCCACGAGCTTCTCTGCATTCGTCCATTCTGCTTCGAGGTCGATTGTCCATTGTGTTTGCTGCATGCTCTTCAATTTTCCCTCTACTTCCTATGAGACCTGGCAAGCCTCATCATCTTCCCAAGGTTGCATCCACGTGAAGATGATATTTTCCTTTCTCTGCAACTCATTGATCTGTCCCTACAGAAGTGTTCCTTCCTAGAGACGGGTGAACCGTTGCATAGATGCTAAAGTCTATGTCATGGCTTTAAGCTCATCGAATTGTAGTTGCTTGTCTCTAATCTATGCTTTGATATTCTGCAGATGTGTTTCCTCCTGTAGCGAGGCCCACACTTCCATTGTATCTTCAAAAAGTTTACTACAGTCCTTGACTACAGTCTCTATATGAACCTTAACAGTTTTGATGGCAGCTTCACATTGCTCGCGAACTTCCAGTGGCGTTTTTGTAGCTTCATCTCAAGTTTTGTAATCTACATTTGTATTTCAAATCAAACCTTGCCCACCTCTTCCTTTGATTATGTGACTATAGTTTCCAGTTTCTTAATCTATTACATTGAAGCTACCTTAGCTGGGATCTAAAGCTCTAGAAGTTCATTACATGCTTTGGTTATGGCCTCTTCCAGTTACTGGTTGCGCGCAACTATCTCCTCGTGATCCTACATCACTTTATTATTTTCCTCGAACATCTGTTGGTTTTTTATTTTTACTTCATTCATAACCAACAAAGCTCATTGCTCCTCAATCTTGAGCTCATCTATGATGCCCCGATGAAGCTCGTGCAACATCTGAAGGGGAGCACTGCAACATTGAGGCTTAGATTCTTCAGTTTTTGTGCACTCTACCTTTCCTTTGTAGCCTTGACGTGTAATGATTCTTCTAGAAAATGGACTTCTCGGAGGTCTGCGGTAAGCTCTGATGTCAAAGGTACCACACTCGCTTTATTCATACTCGCCTGAACCACGCTCACTTGAATCATGCTCATCTAAACCTACAATTCTTTAAGGCCCTGCTGGATCTTTGTCAATACTGCCCTGTATTGATCCTAAATATTCCCCCACATATCCTTTGTCACAACGCAGATGGTGTCGCCAGTTTCATCAAAGCCCCCCTCAATGAGTACCAAAGGTTCTGCTCTGGTGCATTTATCTGACTTCTACTTCTTTCGTGCACCACCAACACTTTGCTTCTTCCACTTATTTATGATAAATGGGGAATCAACATCCTCTATGTCCACAATAGGGTCTCCACCACCCTGCTTCACTTCATCAGTCTCCTACTCTACGGTGGGCTCAGTAGTATTTTTCTTAAGGTTAATGGTGACTGTCGGAGGCACCTTCTCAGTATCATTCTTGGCCGCTGATTTTTCGGCTTGCGCACTTGAAGGGGTCTTACTTGTGTCAGCCTTCTTTGTCACATTTATAGTTGTTGGGGTAAGCCAATTAATCAACCACTTACTAATGACCATCAAGATGTCACCCTCGGACACTAAGTATGGTAGCTCATGCCATACCTTCTCCAAATATTTCTTGGTGCAGATAGAGACACTGTGAAAGTCCACTTTAAAATCAGCAATGTCACCATACTGTTGAAATAATGCAGGTGACAACCGTGGCCTTTGGTTGATGATTGTGCACAGGTCCATCTCAAAGAGAACCCAAAATATTTTGTTCTCCATAACCCAGGTCGGTTCCTTAGAGGCCCACAGCGAGGCAAACTTTGCAGCCTCACACACATCAAGTTCCACATTAGGGAACTACGAATCCTTGACGTTCGCCATGCTACCAACATGATTAAGAGTAATAACCATGCATAGTGGAATGGCTTCCCTTCTTCATGTGCTTCGTGATAATCATCCAAAAACTCCTGACAAAGATACCCGACCCAATTAAACTAGACACCCTTGATGCACTACGCAGCCAAGCATACAACTAGAGCTGACACCTTGTCTGCCTGACACTTCCGCATGATTTAACCGGCCAAAATGGATGCGGAAAAATGCACAACTTCATCATTAATAGAACTAACAGCATAGCCCTAAGACTTCTTGACGATGCCATAGTCATTCTTCATCTGATCGACCAGCTTTTTCTCCCGATATTTCCCGACAAATGCGTCATTAGGGTTCACTCCTTGATGAGGCAGCACGGAAATCCTTCAGATTAACATATCGTCAATCGGGATTGGCATTCCGAGCCACATATTCCCATCATGTACCAATGCTAGTACTTGGTGCACACAGATTTTGTTTATGTTGCTACGCCCAAAATGTGGAACATAAAGCATATTAAACAACCCATCATGTTGAATCCCGGCTACCCACTTCATTGGTTCAACCCTTGTCACTCTAGCTTCTTTATAATAAATAGATAGAGTTACTTGTTGGGCTTGAAATGGGGATACTTGTTTCAATCATTGAAATCCCAGTCCTCCATGCATAGGTGTGGCACCCTGGCCAACAACTCTCCCTCAATTGGTACTTCCTTTGGTAACAGGGGTGTAAATACTTTGTATTTCATAGAATCTAGGTCCTTCGTCACCTTTGCAATTAGTTTCCTCGGCGACATATAGGGTGGAAAATTGGAGATTGGTTCCACCTTGTCTGCATTGATATCCTCAAATACACCAGCTAATTGTTCCTCATTCAAATCTTGGGGCTCCATTTGTTGTTTCTGCAAATCCATTTTCTCCTTACTCTGAAGTTCTGTAGGGATTTTTAGCGGTGATTGTCAAACCGAGGTACTTTGGGGTTTCTTCTACTTCTTGGCCACTAATGCTGTGACAGTAGGCTTAGTTCTTGGTAATATGGTGTAGTAGTATGTGCTAGTTGTGAGGTGGTCATAATGGATTCTAGCCCTCGACTCAAAAACTCATGCTCAAGCTCCTTCCAAATCCAACCAGCCATGTAGCAGAATGCTCGACTCATACTTAGGCGCAAAATCACACAGCGACTTCTCAACAAACAAAGTGTCTGAATGTGGAGCGAGGTTCCATATTTATAGTCTTTTTCAAATTCAAACCACTTAATTCCCTCTAGATCTTCCTCATAAATGAAAATTTGGCAGCAGATTTGCCTATATGCCCCTTAAATGAGTTTCCCCTGCTCCTTTTACAAAAATTTCCCTGTAAAATCATCCCCAACGGTCATATTCTGAATGAACTACCTCAGGCCCCTCCCTGCAACGCAGTTATCCCTTCTTCGACAAGGTCCTTCATTAGCAGAGTACTTTATAATCCCATGCTTCCTTCCAACTTCCTGTAGCACTAATATTGTCCTCCACCTGCACCATCCTCCTAAATGTTATGCAACCCTCCTTCTTCGACAAGGTCCTTCATTAGCAGAGTACTTTATAATCCCATGCTTCCTTCCAACTGCCTGTAGCACTAATATTGTCCTCCATTCATATAGTCATCACGTAATCCCAAAGACAAAGTCGTCCCTATAGAGTTTCAACCTATTCCCATTTACTTGGTCAACAAATAATTCTCGATTCAACTTCGTGAGATGAACGGCGCCACCATTTGAGATATCCTTGATAACATACGGTCCTAGACAATGCATCTTGAACTTACCAGGGAACTACACGAGCTTACTATCATACAACAAAACTAAGTCTACATGCTTAAAATTTCACTACTTAATATGTTGATCGTGTCAGGCCTTTTCCCGAGCTTTCTGTACTTGTTGGTGAATTCCTGCAAGGAATCGATCTTCTTCTAGTGCGAGTAATTGTTCCAATCATTCTTCCATAATATCGATGTCTTCCATATTCGTGACTTTTACGATTCTAAGACCGGTTACTATATATTTCATTGACATAACAGCTTCCTATCCATACACTAGTCTAAACGGAGTCTTCCCTATTAGCTTCTTGTAAGTAGTCCTTGTTATATGCAATTTGTATCTACGGATAAACACATTTTCCCTAAGTGGGTAGCTACACTTAGAACAACAAAAAGAAATTAGTTTAACCTTTTCCTATAGACGATATATGAGATGAAGGAACTTCTTGTAGTCTTTCGCTTCCTTGATCTCCTTTGAATTGCTCATGTCGCTCCCACTTGAAAAAAACCCACTCAATTGGTACCTATGTCAACAGAAATAGAAACAACAACGACCAAAGCATACATGATCTATCTACTATAAACCAATGGAATCGGAGACATTGAAACACATAATCATCACAGATATGAACAAGAATATGGGAAAAGGAATAAACAACTTTATTAATTTCTGTATTCAAGCTTCTGTGATCCATGATGAATTAAATAAAGTCTTTCGGTAGAAGAGTTTCACCCCATGCGGTTCGATCCTGTGTCACTCATCCAGCTTCGGTCCAACCTTCATCACACCAAAAACACACTAATCCAACAGCATAACATTGCTTCACATGAACGCAAATCTCAAACCAACAGTATTTCCCTAAAATCTTCAAATTCTAGCCCCCTTCATCACTATGATGAGTGCTCAATTTATGGGAAATGGAGGTCGTTTTGTCATAAATTGGGTATTGAATGGCCTTCCAAAATTGGAGTTAGTTTCCATGTAGAAAGGGATGAGAGGATAGGAGGTTAATTGATCATAGCCTATCCAAATTCGAGCTCATAGGATGAGATAAGAGATGGGATCCTTCTAGAATGATCTAGAATCAAAGAATATTCCCATAACCCTATGCAAATTTCACTCATTCTCGCCCAGCGTAGGTGTAAGTGGGCCTAAGTGCACTAAAGTGCAGGTCTGAATAGGTCTACCTACATTGCAGTGTAGTTACCCCTAAACAAGGTTGCGTTGGTGTCCCAAGGAGGCATTTCAGCAAGGTCTCAGGCTAGGAAACTTTCATGGATGGAAGCATTCAATGAGGTGACTTGTCTAGGGCATGTAGCAATTAAATTAGGATTTGATGAGCCCTAATTGTACTGATCTAAATGTCGGGAGTGATGTGCTCAAATATACCTGTAACAGTCCTGTATGCCCATAACGCTGCAGGTATGCGCACATCCCAATCATTCCTATTGACATTGCACGCCTTTGTCATAGCATTCTCCAAAATTTTATTAAAATCCTCAACCATGTCATTTGCCTGAGGATGATAAGGCATGCTCTTCTGGTGATGTACATAAAACTCTTTTGTTAATGCTTCAATTGTGCTATTGAGGAAGTGTGTTCCTTTGTCGCTCATCAGGATCTTCGGACACCCAAACCTCGACAATATATACTCAAAGATGAAGTGTGTGATGGTGTCAGCAATGCAGTCCTTTACTGATTGTGCCTCAATGCAGCCAAGGATACAACTAGAGCTGACACCTCGTCTGCCTGACACTTCCGCATGATTTAACCGGCCAAAATGGATGCGGAAAAATGCACAACTTCATCATTAATAGAACTAACAGCATAGCCCTAAGACTTCTTGACGATGCCATAGTCATTCTTCATCTGATCGACCAGCTTTTTCTCCCGATATTTCCCGACAAATGCGTCATTAGGGTTCACTCCTTGATGAGGCAGCACGGAAATCCTTCAGATTAACATATCGTCAATCGGGATTGGCGTTCCGAGCCACATATTCCCATCATGTACCAATGCTAGTAGTTGGTGCACACAGATTGTGTTTATGTTGCTACGCCCAAAATGTGGAACATAAAGCATATTCAACAACCCATCATGTTGAATCCCGGCTACCCACTTCATTGGTTCAACCCTTGTCACTCTAGCTTCTTTATAATAAATAGATAGAGGTACTTGTTGGGCTCGAATTGGGGATACTTGTTTCAATCATTGAAATCCCAGTCCTCTATGCATAGGTGTGGCACCCTGGCCAACAACTCTCCCTTAATTGGTACTTCCTTTGGTAACAGGGGTGTAAATACTTTGTATTTCATAGAATCTAGGTCCTTCGTCACCTTTGCAATTAGTTTCCTCGGCGACATATAGGGTGGAAAATTGGAGATTGGTTCCACCTTGCCTGCATTGATATCCTCAAATACACCAGCTAATTGTTCCTCATTCAAATCTTGGGGCTCCATTGGTTGTTTCTGCAAATCCATTTTCTCCTTACTCTGAAGTTCTGTAGGGATTTTCCTCGGTGATTGTCAAACCGAGGTCCTTTGGGGTTTCTTCTACTTCTTGGCCACTGATGCTATGACAGTAGGCTTAGTTCTCAGTAATATGGTGTATTAGTATGCGCTAGTTGTGAGGTGGTCATAATGGATTCTAGCCCTCGACTCAAAAACTCATGCTCAAGCTCCTTCCAAATCCAACCAGCCATGTAGTAGAATGCTCGACTCACACTTAGGCGCAAAATCACACAGCGACTTCTCAACAAACAAAGTGTCTGAATGTGGAGCGAGGTTCCATATTTATAGTCTTTTTCAAATTCAAACCACTTAATTCCCTCTAGATCTTCCTCATAAATGAAAATTTGGCAGCAGATTTGCCTATATATGCCCCTTAAATGAGTTTCCCCTGCTCCTTTAACAAAAATTTCCTTGTAAAATAATCCCCAGCGGTCATATTCTGAATGAACTACCTCAGGCCCCTCCCTGCAGCGCAGTTATCCCTTCTTCGACAAGGTCCTTCATTAGCAGAGTACTTTATAATCCCATGCTTCCTTCCAACTGCCTGTAGCACTAATATTGTCCTCCACCTGCACCATCCTCCTAAATGTTATGCAACCCTCCTTCTTCGACAAGGTCCTTCATTAGCAGAGTACTTTATAATCCCATGCTTCCTTCCAACTGCCTGTAGCACTAATATTGTCCTCCATTCATATAGTCATCACGTAATCCCAAAGACAAAGTCGTCCCTATAGAGTTTCAACCTATTCCCATTTACTTGGTCAACAAATAATTCTCGATTCAACTGCGTGAGATGAACGGCATCACCATTTGAGATATCCTTGATAACATACGATCCTAGACAATGCATCTTGAACTTACCAGGGAACTGCATGAGCTTACTATCATACAACAAAACTAAGTCTACATGCTTAAAATTTCACTGCTTAATATGTTGATCGTGTCAGGCCTTTTCCCGAGCTTTCTATACTTGTTGGTGAATTCCTGCAAGGAATCGATCTTCTTCTAGTGCGAGTAATTGTTCCAATCATTCTTCCATAATATCGATGTCTTCCATATTCGTGACTGTTACGATTCTAAGACCGGTTACTATATATTCCATTGACATAACAGCTTCCTATCCATACACTAATCTAAACAGAGTCTTCCCTATTAGCTTCTTGTAAGTAGTCCTTGTTATATGCAATTTGTATCTACGGATAAACACATTTTCCCTAAGTGGGTAGCTACACTTATAACAACAAAAATAAATTAGTTTAACCTTTTCCTATAGTCGATATATGAGATGAAGGAACTTCTTGTAGTCTTTCGCTTCCTTGATCTCCTTTGAATTGCTCATGTCGCTCCCACTTGAAAAAAACCCACTCAATTGGTACCTATGTCAACAGAAATAGAAACAACAACGACCAAAGCATACATGATATATCTACTATAAACCAATGGAATCGAAGACATTGAAACACATAATCATCACAGATATGAACAAGAATATGGGAAAAGGAATAAACAACTTTATTAATTTCTGTATTCAAGCTTCTGTGATCCATGATGAATTAAACAAAGTCTTTCGGTAGAAGAGTTTCACCCCATACGGTTCGATCCTGTGTCACTCATCCAGCTTCGGTCCAACCTTCATCACACCAAAAACACACCAATCCAACAGCATAACATTGCTTCACATGAACGCAAATCTCAAACCAACAGTATTTCCCTAAAATATTCAAATTCTAGCCCCCTTCATCACTATGATGAGTGCTCAATTTATGGGAAATGGAGGTCGTTTTGTCATAAATTGGGTATTGAATGGCCTTCCAAAATTGGAGTTAGTTTCCATGTAGAAAGGGATGAGAGGATAGGAGGTTAATTGATCATAGCCTATCCAAATTCGAGCTCATAGGATGAGATAAGAGATGGGATCCTTCTAGAATGATCTAGAATCAAAGAATATTCCCATAACCCTATGCAAATTTCACTCATTCTCGCCCAGCGTAGGTGTAAGTGGGCCTAAGGGCACTAAAGTGCAGGTTTGAATAGGTCTACCTACATTGCAGTGCAGTTACCCCTGACCAAGGTTGCGCTGGTGTCCCAAGGAGGCATTTCAGCAAGGTCTCAGGCTAGGAAACTTTCATGGATGGAAGCATTCAATGAGGTGACTTGTCTAGGGCATGTAGCAATTAAATTAGGATTTGATGAGCCCTAATTGTACTGATCTAAATGTCGGGAGTGATGTGCTCAAATATACCTATAACAGTCTTGTACGCCCATAACGCTGCAGGTATGCACACATCCCAATCATTCATATTGACATTGCACGCCTTTGTCATAGCATTCTCCAAAATTTTATTAAAATCCTCAACCATGTCATTTGCCTGAGGATGATAAGGCATGCTCTTCTGGTGATGTACATAAAACTCTTTTGTTAATACTTCAATTGTGCTATTGAGGAAGTGTGTTCCTTTGTCGCTCATCAGGATCTTTAGGCACCCAAACCTCGACAATATATACTCAAAGATGAAGTGTGTGATGGTGTCAGCAATGCAGTCCTTTACTGATTGTGCCTCAATGCAGCCAATGATACAGCTAGAGCTGACACCTTGTCTGCCTGACACTTCCGCATGATTTAACCGGCCAAAATGGATGCGGAAAAATGCACAACTTCATCATTAATAGAACTAACAGCATAGCCCTAAGACCTCTTGACGATGCCATAGTCATTCTTCATCTGATCGACCAGCTTTTTCTCCCGATATTTCCAGACAAATGCGTCATTAGGGTTCACTCCATGATGAGGCAGCACGGAAATCCTTCAGATTAACATATCGTCAATCGGGATTGGCGTTCCGAGCCACATATTCCCATCATGTACCAATGCTAGTAGTTGGTGCACACAGATTGTGTTTATGTTGCTACGCCCAAAATGTGGAACATAAAGCATATTCAACAACCCGTCATGCTGAATCACGGCTACCCACTTCATTGGTTCAACCCTTGTCACTCTAGCTTCTTTATAATAAATAGATAGAGGTACTTGTTGGGCTCGAATTGGGGATACTTGTTTCAATCATTGAAATCCCAGTCCTCTATGCATAGGTGTGGCACCCTGGCCAACAACTCTCCCTCAATTGGTACTTCCTTTGGTAACAGGGGTGTAAATACTTTATATTTCATAGAATCTAGGTCCTTCGTCACCTTTGCAAATAGTTTCCTCGGCAAAATATAGGGTGGAAAATTGGAGATTGGTTCCACCTTGTCTGCATTTATGTCCTCAAATACACCAGCTAATTGTTCCTCATTCAAATCTTGGGGCTCCATTGTTTGTTTCTACAAATCCATTTTCTCCTTACTCTGAAGTTCTGTAGGGATTTTCCTTGGTGATTGTCAAACCGAGGTCCTTTGGGGTTTCTTCTACTTCTTGGCCACTGATGTTGTGACAGTAGGCTTAGTTCTTGGTAATATGGTGTAGTAGTATGCGCTAGTTGTGAGGTGATCATAATGGATTCTAGCCCTCGACTCAAAAACTCATGCTCAAGCTCCTTCCAAATCCAACCAGCCATGTAGCAGAATGCTTGACTCACACTTGGGTGCAAAATCACACAGCGACTTCTCAACAAACAAAGTGTCTGAATGTGGAGCGAGGTTCCATATTTATAGTCTTTTTCAAATTCAAACCACTTAATTCCCTCTAGATCTTCCTCATAAATGAAAATTTGGCAGCAGATTTGCCTATATATGCCCCTTAAATGAGTTTCCCCTGCTCCTTTTACAAAAATTTCCCTGTAAAATCATCCCCAACAGTCATATTCTGAATGAACTACCTAGGGCCCCTCCCTGCAGCACAGTTATCCCTTTTTCGACAAAGTCCTTCATTAGCAGAGTACTTTATAATCCCATGCTTCCTTCCAACTGCCTGTAGCACTAATATTGTCCTCCACCTGCACCATCCTCCTAAATGTTATGCAACCCTCCTTCTTCGACAAGGTCCTTCATTAGCAGAGTACTTTATAATCCCATGCTTCCTTCCAACTGCCTGTAGCACTAATATTGTCCTCCATTCATATAGTCATCACGTAATCCCAAAGACAAAGTCGTCCCTATAGAGTTTCAACCTATTCCCATTTACTTGGTCAACAAATAATTCTCGATTCAACTTCGTGAGATGAACGGTGTCACCATTTGAGATATCCTTGATAACATACGGTCCTAGATAATGCATCTTGAACTTACCAGGGAACTACACGAGCTTACTATCATACAACAAAACTAAGTCTACATGCTTAAAATTTCACTGCTTAATATGTTGATCGTGTCAGGCCTTTTCCCGAGATTGTTGTACTTGTTGGTGAATTCCTGCAAGGAATCGATCTTCTTCTAGTGCGAGTAATTGTTCCAATCATTCTTCCATAATATTGATGTCTTCCATATTCGTGACTGTTACGATTCTAAGACCGGTTACTATATATTCCATTGACATAACAGCTTCCTATCCATACACTAGTCTAAACGGAGTCTTCCCTATTAGCTTCTTGTAAGTAGTCCTTGTTATATGCAATTTGTATCTACGGATAAACACATTTTCCTTAAGTGGGTAGCTACACTTAGAACAACAAAAAGAAATTAGTTTAACCTTTTCCTATAGTCGATATATGAGATGAAGGCACTTCTTGTAGTCTTTCGCTTCCTTGATCTCCTTTGAATTTCTCATGTCGCTCCCACTTTAAAAAAACCCACTCAATTGGTACCTGTGTCAACAGAAATAGAAACAACAACGACCAAAGCATACATGATCTATCTACTATAAACCAATGGAATCGAAGACATTAAAACACATAATCATCATAGATATGAACAAGAATATGGGAAAAGGAATAAACAACTTTATTAATTTATGTATTCAAGCTTCTGTGATCCATGATGACTTAAACGAAGTCTTTCGGTAGAAGAGTTTCACCCCATGCGGTTCGATCCTATGTCGCTCATCCAGCTTCGGTCCAACCTTCATCACACCAAAAACACACCAATCCAACAGCATAACATTGCTTCACATGAACACAAATCTCAAACCAACAGTATTTCCCTAAAATCTTCAAATTCTAGCCCCCTTCATCACTATGATGAGTGCTCAATTTATGGGAAATGGAGGTCGTTTTGTCATAAATTGGGTATTGAATGGCCTTCCAAAATTGGAGTTAGTTTCCATGCAGAAATGGATGAGAGGATAGGAGGTTAATTGATCATAGCCTATCCAAATTCGAGCTCATAGGATGAGATAAGAGATGGGATCCTTCTAGAATGATCTAGAATCAAAGAATATTCCCATAACCCTATGCAAATTTCACTCATTCTCGCCCAACATAGGTGTAAGTGGGCCTAAGTGCACTAAAGTGCAGGTCTGAATAGGTCTACCTACATTGCAGTGCAGTTACCCCTGACCAAGGTTGCGCTTGTGTCCCAAGGAGGCATTTCAGCAAGGTCTCAGGCTAGGAAACTTTCATGGATGGAAGCATTCAATGAGGTGACTTGTCTAGGGCATGTAGCAATTAAATTATGATTTGATGAGCCCTAATTGTACTGATCTAAATGTCGGGAGTGATGTGCTCAAATATACCTGTAACAGTCTTGTACGCCCATAACGCTACAGGTATGCGCACATCCCAATCATTCCTATTGACATTGCACGCCTTTGTCATAGCATTCTCCAAATTTTTATTAAAATCCTCAACCGTGTCATTTGCCTGAGGATGATAAGGCATGCTCTTCTGGTGATGTACATAAAACTCTTTTGTTAATGCTTCAATTGTGCTATGGAGGAAGTGTGTTCCTTTGTCGCTCATCAGGATCTTCGGGCACCCAAACCTCGACAATATATACTCAAAGATGAAGTGTGTGATGGTGTCAGCAATGCAGTCCTTTACTGATTGTGCCTCAATGTAGCCAAGGATACAACTAGAGCTGACACCTCGTCTGCCTGACACTTCCGCATGATTTAACCAGCCAAAATGGATGCGGAAAAATGCACAACTTCATCATTAATAGAACTAACAGCATAGCCCTAAGACCTCTTGACGATGCCATAGTCATTCTTCATCTGATCGACCAGCTTTTTCTCCCGATATTTCCAGACAAATGCGTAATTAGGGTTCATTCCTCGATGAAGCAGCACGGAAATCCTTCAGATTAACATATTGTCAATCGGGATTGGCGTTCCGAGCCACATATTCCCATCATGTACCAATGCTAGTAGTTGGTGCACACAGATGGTGTTTATGTTGCTACGCCCAAAATGTGGATCATAAAGCATATTCAACAACCCATCATGTTGAATCCCGACTACCCACTTCATTGGTTCAACCCTTGTCACTCTAGCTTCTTTATAATAAATAGATAGAGGTACTTGTTGGGCTCGAATTGGGGATACTTGTTTCAATCATTGAAATCCCAGTCCTCTATGCATAGGTGTGGCACCCTGGCCAACAACTCTCCCTCAATTGGTACTTCCTTTGGTAACAGGGGTGTAAATACTTTGTATTTCATAGAATCTAGGTCCTTCGTCACCTTTGCAATTAGTTTCCTCAGCGACATATAGGGTGGAAAATTGGAGATTGGTTCCACCTTGTCTGCATTGATATCCTCAAATACACCAGCTAATTGTTCCTCATTCAAATCTTGGGGCTCCATTTGTTGTTTCTGCAAATCCATTTTCTCCTTACTCTGATGTTCTGTAGGGATTTTCCTCGGTGATTGTCAAACCGAGGTCCTTTGGGGTTTCTTCTACTTCTTGGCCACTGATGTTGTGACAGTAGGCTTAGTTCTTGGTAATATGGTGTAGTAGTATGCGCTAGTTGTGAGGTGGTCATAATGGATTCTAGCCCTCGACTCAAAAACTCATGCACAAGCTCCTTGCAAATCCAACTAGCCATGTAGCAGAATGCTCGACTCACACTTAGGCGCAAAATCACACAGCGACTTCTCAACAAACCAAGTGTCTGAATGTGGAGCGAGGTTCCATATTTATGGTCTTTTTCAAATTCAAACCACTTAATTCCCTCTAGATCTTCCTCATAAATGAAAATTTGGCAGCAAATTTGCCTATATATGCCCCTTAAATGAGTTTCCCCTGCTCCTTTTACAAAAATTTCCCTGTAAAATCATCCCCAACGGTCATATTCTGAATGAACTACCTCAGGCCCCTCCCTGTAGCGTAGTTATCCCTTCTTCGACAAGGTCCTTCATTAGCAGAGTACTTTATAATCCCATGCTTCCTTCCAACTGCCTGTAGCACTAATATTGTCCTCCACCTGCACCATCCTCCTAAATGTTATGCAACCCTCCTTCTTCGACAAGGTCCTTCATTAGCAGAGTACTTTATAATCCCATGCTTCCTTCCAATTGCCTGTAGCACTAATATTGTCCTCCATTCATATAGTCATCACGTAATCCCAAAGACAAAGTCGTCCCTATAGAGTTTCAACCTATTCCCATTTACTTGGTCAACAAATAATTCTCGATTCAACTTCATGAGATGAACGGCGTCACCATTTGAGATATCCTTGATAACATACGGTCCTAGACAATGCATCTTGAACTTACCAGGGAACTGCACGAGCTTACTATCATACAACAAAACTAAGTCTACATGCTTAAAATTTCACTGCTTAATATGTTGATCGTGTCAGGCCTTTTCCCGAGCTTTCTGTACTTGTTGGTGAATTCCTGCAAGGAATCGATCTTCTTCTAGTGCGAGTAATTGTTCCAATCATTCTTCCATAATATCGATGTCTTCCATATTCATGACTGTTACGATTCTAAGACCGGTTACTATATATTCCATTGACATAACAGCTTCCTATCCATACACTAGTCTAAACGGAGTCTTCCCTATTAGCTTCTTGTAAGTAGTCCTTGTTATATGCAATTTGTATCTACGGATAAACACATTTTCCCTAAGTGGGTAGCTACACTTAGAACAACAAAAAGAAATTAGTTTAACCTTTTCCTATAGTTCATATATGAGATGAGGGAACTTCTTGTAGTCTTTCGCTTCCTTGATCTCCTTTGAATTGCTCATGTCGCTCCCACTTAAAAAAAACCCACTCAATTGGTACCTGTGTCAACAGAAATAGAAACAACAACGACCAAAGCATACATGATCTATCTACTATAAACCAATGGAATCGAAGACATTGAAACACATAATCATCACAGATATGAACAAGAATATGGGAAAAGGAATAAACAACTTTATTAATTTCTGTATTCAAGCTTCTGTGATCCATGATGAATTAAACAAAGTCTTTTGGTAGAAGAGTTTCACCCCATGCGGTTCGATCCTATGTCGCTCATCCAGCTTTGGTCCAACCTTCATCACACCAAAAACACACAAATCCAACAGCATAACATTGCTTCACATGAACGCGAATCTCAAACCAACAGTATTTCCCTAAAATCTTCAAATTCTAGCCCCCTTCATCACTATGATGAGTGCTCAATTTATGGGAAATGGAGGTCGTTTTGTCATAAATTGGGTATTGAATGGCCTTCCAAAATTGGAGTTAGTTTCCATGTAGAAAGGGATGAGAGGATAGGAGGTTAATTGATCATAGCCTATCCAAATTCGAGCTCATAGGATGAGATAAGAGATGGGATCCTTCTAGAATGATCTAGAATCAAAGAATATTCCCATAACCCTATGCAAATTTCACTCATTCTCGCCCAGCGTAGGTGTAAGTGGGCCTAAGTGCACTAAAGTGCAGGTCTGAATAGGTCTACCTACATTGCAGTGCAGTTACCCCTGACCAAGGTTGCGCTGGTGTCCCAAGGAGGCATTTCAGCAAGGTCTCAGGCTAGGAAACTTTCATGGATGGAAGCATTCAATGAGGTGACTTGTCTAGGGCATGTAGCAATTAAATTAGGATTTGATGAGCCCTAATTGTACTGATCTAAATGTCGGGAGTGATGTGCTCAAATATACCTGTAACAGTCCTGTACGCCCATAACGCTGTAGGTATGCGCACATCCCAATCATTCCTATTGACATTGCACGCCTTTGTCATAGCATTCTCCAAAATTTTATTAAAATCCTCAACCGTGTCATTTGCCTGAGGATGATAAGGCATGCTCTTCTGGTGATGTACCTAAAACTCTTTTGTTAATGCTTCAATTGTGCTATTGAGGAAGTGTGTTCCTTTGTCACTCATCAAGATCTTCGGGCACCCAAACCTCGACAATATATACTCAAAGATGAAGTGTGTGATGGTGTCAGCAATGTAGTCCTTTACTGATTGTGCCTCAACCCACCTGGTCAGATAATTCGTCGCGGTAATAATGTAGCTTGCATAGTCTTCTTTCCTGGCAGATTGATCATCCCCACAAAATTAATTGCCCACTTATCAAAAGCCTACAAAGTAACTTGTGGATTTAGTGAAAATTCATCTCTCTGTGATGGTCTTCCAGTCCTCTAGAAAACATTGCAAGCACTACAATATTCCTTAAAATCCTTGTGCACTATGGGCCACCATAGGTCAGTGCTCAAAAAAAATTGCGTGGTTCCTTTTCCTGCATAGTTCCTATTATCTCTGCTATATTCTTCAATATTTGATGGATGAAAACAGGTCGGCAGTGCCGGTTATGCTCACAAGGGGGCTCGCAGCAGTTTGTTTCCTCTTCTCCTTCATTTTCCTTATAACTCCATAACCCCAGCTATCCCTGTTTTACTCCAACAATTAGCATAAACCTTTATTTCTTTAGCTCCCAGGCACCGAGTTTATACTGCCATATAGCCGTGATCCCATAACCGAGCACCTTTCACAAGCCTTTTTCACATCACATCAGTCATAAACGTTTGCTTTTAATCCCCGTCGTCGATCGCATTCACCGCGAGATCCAACGGTATTCGCTTCCCCCGATGCCGTAACTTAACCGAATAGTAGCTCGCGGGGAAAGTGGTATTGACCCGTTCACATCTGCCACATGTCGGGCATTGATTGTGAACCAGTGCCTGACCCCGAGAAGATTGTCAAGTTGAATAAAACATCACAGAAAGGAGCATCAGGATCAGGTAAGCCTAAGAAATCTTATTTGTCTCTGCATGAGGAGTTTTTAGTTGAGAATACACAATTTGAAGACTTAGAGCCTAGTGTTGCTAGTGAAAAAACACCTGCAGAGATTCATAAAGCTTCTCGTCCATCTATTTCCCCTTTGAATCTCAGTCCAAAGAAAGCTTCCCATACAGTCCATAGCATCCCTTTGTCTCTGTCATCCATTGCATTGTTTCATACTGCTCAATCTGCCAGTGTTCTGCCACATACCCTAGTCATGGCGGGACAGCAAGCACCTATGAAGATAGAAAGAATTGTAGCTCCCAGATATGGACCTTTGGTCTTGCCTGTTCCTTTGAATCGCATGCGTGTGGGAGAGTATCAGAAATATATGCCCAAGTTCACTAGTACAGAGGGAGTAACTGCTGAAGAACACCTTGAAGCTTTTTATAGTTATGCTAGTAACTTAGATATAAGTGAAAATGATGTGTGGATGAGAGTTTTTGTCCAGAGCCTTGATGGTGAGGCTAGAAAGTGGTTCAGAGAATTACCCCAGAGGTCCATAACAGACATTTAAGCACTGGATGATGCATTTTTTAAGCAATGGGGAGATAGAAAAACTTGCTCTACTACCATACAGAGTTTGGAATCCTAAAGAGGGAAAATGGGGAATCATTTCCTGATTTTAATAAGAGATTCAATCATATGTATAGTAAAATACCAGCTGAGGTAAAGCCTACCCCCACCTCTGCCAAACTCACTCATGCTAATGCTTTTGACTCTGATTTCTGCCTATTTGTTACAGGGAAAAGTGTCTACACAGAACTGCTTATCCCACTAAGGTGTGATAGCTACCTTAGAAACAAACAAAGTAAAGCTACTTTCGTTTTTCCTTTATGAAATATAGATGAGAGAAGAACAAAGAAGACCAACCTCTATCTTGCGCTAATCTCCTAGTTCGATTCCTCTCTCTCTTGATAGTCTTTCGCTACTTGCTCCCTTGTACGCTCAGCTTCACAGAGTACCTGTAAGATCACAGTAGCATAGCACTATACAAGAACATGGATCTATAATCATAAAAAATCTAGGATCATATGTAAATTGACCATACAAATGCATAAAACATAAATGACACAAGAGTATGGAGGAAAACTTGAATAGCTTTTATTGATAAACAAGAAAAAGCCAAGGGGGTTACAACCAGTTGTTCTGACCCAGCATCATCCTCTCAGCAAGTAAGCCCCTCTTCACCTCATAGAAAGCTTAGATCACCCAACACTCTAATGTTGTCTCAAGAAACCAACAGCAATTCCTTACAATATGCAAAATTCTAGCCTCTGGATCTCTGGGATGAGGGATCCATATATAGATATCTGTAAGGGAGATGAGTCAGATTGTGATTTGATTAGTGTCTTCCCTCTGATATTTCTTGCTTCCACTTGGAGATTGATGATCTCTTACTCATCCTTGGTGGAATTCAGAGAGGCAAGTGTCACAGGAGAAGTTTCTGGAAGATTCCATGCCTCTCCACCTCGCGGAATGACACTGCCATTTGTCACTTCTTGCCCATCACACCCCATAGAAGGGATTTTTGAAATGTAACACACCCACACAGTGTATTTAGGTGAGATGCAACGCACTTTGCCTATGGAGCAGCTGAAATGATCCTGTTTTGACCAGTTCTGAGCAGTTTTTCATGGAGAACTTCTGGGAGAAGCTGTAATCAGTTGACCTTGTTCCTTTAGGGGTTAGAACAACACTTTTAGGGACTTAGGAGCCCTTGGTTTATGGATATTTCATGCTTGGGGTTGTAGTGCCCAAAAATGTCTATAACACTATTGTTGAGAGAAAGAAGATGTGCCACTCTGGCAGACATGCAGGATGCAGCCCTAGAAGTAGAGTCTAATATCATGGCTGCAGAAAAGCTTAAAAGTCATGCTGATAAAAGGAGGTAGAGAGGTGATACTTCTTCTTCTTCTACTTCATCTTCAGAGCCTAAATTAGATAAAATGACTAAGATGATAGAGTCATTGGCTGCTGAGATATCTAAGCTGAAGATTGAACAGAATTCAAGAAAGACAAGGCAGCAGAGCACATTTTCTCCAAGAAATCCAAATCCATTTAGAAGAGCAAATGAACAGTTACAAATAATTCAGAGGGGAAAAGAAACAAGCGAAGAACAGAAAGTTAAAGCTCCTCTTCAAAATGTAGTCATGGAGGAGGAACAATTTGAAGATGGGGATGAAATTCACTGCATGGAATATAAAAGCAGTGCTGCCTTTTTTACATTGGCTGCGTATGAAGAATCACTGCTGCAGGACCAAATAAGTCAAGAATGGGATAGAGAGGCTGTTCTAAAAACTGAGGAGTAGTGAAGATACAATCTGAGGTCAAATGCAAAAAATGTCGAGGAGAATCCTTCCCAAAAAGCTACTGTCCAAATAGAGTCACAGAATATCAGGCAGAGAAGACCAGAAGCTGACCCAGTCATCCTCAAAGTGCCAGTTCAAGAGGTAAGAGGTTTTGAAAAGTCACCTTCCTCTTTTAGCTTTGAGTCAGAAGTCCAGAAATTAAAAATATATGTGCCTCTGGTTGAGTTGGTAAAGAGTGAAGCATTTAGAAGGCCTATCCTTGAAGCTCTTGAGTTGGAAACCACACAAACCTCCACAGACTCTATCAATTTGCAAGATGATAAACCTGATGTTGTGCTTAGCCCCATGATTGAACCTGTTGATAATAATTATTCATCTTTTGATGTCTCCTTGACCATTCATGACAAAATCCTCCACAATTGCTTGCTAGACATAGGGGCCAGCGACAATTTGATGCCTAAAGTTGTCATGGAAGAGTTAGGCCTTGACATCACCAAACCATATCATGATTTATTCTCTTTTGATTCAAGGAAGGTGAAATGCCTAGGATTAATCAAAGACCTGGCTATTACCCTAACTCAGCTGCCCATGAAGAGTATGATGATGGATATTGTGGTAGCAGAGGTCCCTCCTAAGTTTGGCATGCTGCTGTCCAGAGGATGGATTAAGAGACTAGGTGGGACACTACATAATGATATGTATTATGCCATTGTCCCAGTATTTGGAGGGGAAAGCAGGAGATTGTACAGAGAAGCACAGTTGGCATATATCATCAGTGATGAGAGGAATCCTACTAATCATCCCATTTATGCTGTGGACACCGATTTTGGAGCATGTATCCTCCAAATAGAAGAATCTCAGAAGGCCTCAATGCAGCTCAGAAAACCAATAGTTCAAGCCGAGGAAGAGCAAGGAAGTCAAGTTTGGGAGTTGTTCTTTGATGGAGCATGTTCCAGGGACACTGCAAGAGTAGGGGTGGTGTTGATATCTCCAAAACAAGAAAGCACACAGTTGTCTTTTAAGCTAGCTTTTCAAGTCACTAACAATATAGTGGAGTATGAAGCTCTGCTATTGGGCCTTAGTGTAGCTAAAGACAGAGGAATCAGGAACCCAAAGGTGTTTGGAGATGCTGATTTGATCATTCAGCAAGTAAACAGAACATTTCAAGCAAAGCATCCAAGGCTGAAAGCATACAGAGATGAGGTATGGAGAATCAAAGATTCTTTTGATTATTTATGTATTTCATATATCCCTAGAGCCAAAAATCAGCTTGTTGATTCGCTTGTTGTCTCTGCTAGCATGTTTATCCCTCCCATGCCTCCCAAACTAGTTTATAAAATTCAAATGAAGTATAGGCCATCCTTGCCTAATAATGTCCAGCATTGGAAAGTTTTTGATGGTGATGATGAAATAAATAGGTTTCTTCAAGTCATTGAAGAGTTTTCCGAAATGAAAATTGACCAAGAAAATGAAGCCTTACAAGAAAGCTCTCAATCCCAGCTTAGAAATAAAATTGGCAAAGATAGCATTGTCCAGCTTCCCAGCAATCATATTCCTAAGGGTTTAATTCCTTTAGAAATATTGTTTGACCATAATGATGTGCCTTACAAGGCTGCCCAAAAAGAAGATCAATCTGCAGTCTATAAGCATGATATAGGGAGTCCAGGTCAACCTAGATACATAAATTTGTCCTCTCATTTGTATGTTGATCAAAGTTGTGAATACTGCAATTTAATGAAGCAATTTGCTGATGTGTTTGCTTGGGAATATAGTGACCTAAAAACATATGACAAAAAGATTATCCAGCATAAAATCCCTCTAGAGAAAGACACCATATCCTTTAAACAAAAGCTGAGACCAATAAGTCCTATGCTTCTTCCTCTAATTGAAAAAGAAATTAAAAAGTTGTTGGCTGCCAAAATCATAGTCCCTCTTAGATATTCCAAATGGGTAGCCAACCTAGTAGTGGTGAGGAAGAAAAGTGGAGAAATCAGACTGTGTGTTGATTTCATAAACTTAAACAAATGCTCTAAGAAAGACAACTATCCCCTACCCAAGATGGATCATTTGCTACAGAAGGTCTCAGGAGCCAAAGTAATGTCTTTCTTGGATGGTTTTTCACGGTTTAATCAGATTGTTGTGCATCCAAATGATCAAGAGAAGACTGCATTCACCACTCCTTGGGGCACTTTTATGTATGCCAAGATGCCTTTTGGATTGATGAATGCTGGAGCCACCTTTCAAAGAGCTATGGATATAGCATTTGTGGGAGAGAAGGATAAATTTGTCCTTATCTACCTTGATGATATAACAACATACTCCAACAGCCATCAAAACCATTTGCAGCATTTAAAGAAAATGTTCCTGAAGTGCAGAAGGTTTTGGATTTCAGTCAATCCTAAAAAATCACAATTTGCTTTAGAAGAAGGCAAGCTATTAGGACATGTTGTTTCTGCTTCAGGTGTCCAAATTGATCCAGAAAGAGTAAAAGCAATACAGAATTTTTCTGTCCCGAGATCAAAGAAGGATATCCAGTCCTTTCTGGGCAAGATTAATTTTGTGAGGAGGTTTATACCAAATTTTGCAGAACTAGTGAAACACATTACCTCCATGTTGAAAAAGGGGTCAGAGGTCAGATGGACTGATGTCGCAAGAGAATCATTTGAGTCTATTAAAAAATCTATTATGGAGGCTCCCACTTTAATAAGTCCATATTACAGCAAGGAGTTCCATGTATTCTCATTTGCTTCTGAAGACACCATTGCAGCAGTTTTATTGCAAGCAGATGAAGAAGGTTCAGAGCATCCGGTGGCATTTTTCAGCAAAACATTAAGGGATGTTGAACTGAGGTATGACATTATTGAGAAACAAGCATATGCTCTTATCAAATCCTTGAAAGCTTTTAGAGTTTATATTCTGCATTCCAAGATAATTTCATATGTACCTTCTGCTGCAATAAAAGATGTCTTAACACAACCTGATGTTGATGGAAGAAGGGCTAAATGGATTGCAAAGCTAATTGAATTTAATATAGAACATAAGCCCACCAAGCTGGTCAGAGGTCAAGGTCTTGCCAAGTTATTGGCTGAAGAAAATTGCAGATCATTGGATATTGATTTCCTATGCACAATTGCAGAAATTGGTCAGACAGATGAAGAAGAGGAAGCAGCTGAACCAGAAGAAATTGGTTAGTGGCCGAAAATTATTCTGCAATAGTTAATTTCTTGCTGAAGCTAGAAATCCCTTCAGGACTTACTCAGGGTCAAGCCAGAACTATCAAGCTTAGAGCAGCCAAATATTGCATTAATGAAAATCTGCTCTACTAGAGGGATCCATCTGGAGTGATTTTGAGGTGTCTGGACAAAGAACAGTCAATAGAAGTTATGCAGTAGTTTCATTCCAGCATGTGTGGAGGACACCATTATTGGAAAACCACTGCCCACAAAATCCTCAGAGCTGGGTACTATTGGCCCTCCTTATTTTCTGATGTATTTTCATTTGTTAAATCTTGTGACAGGTGCCAAAGATTTGAAGGAAAGCAGTAGTGGAAGTCACTGCCCTTAAAACCAATACATGCAAAAGGACCTTTTCAGTAGTGGGGCTTGGATTTCATTGGAGAAATCAATCCACATTCCAGTGGCCAGCACAGATGGATATTAGTAGCCACTGATTATTTTACTAAGTGGATTGAAGCAATCCCTACTAGAAAGGTTGATCATAATGTGGTCATGAAGTTTTTAATTGAAAATATCTTTACCAGATTTGGTTTTCCACATAGATTAGTCACAAATAATGCAGCAGCCTTCAAGGCAAAAGAATTGGTGGAAATGTGTGATTCAATGGGTATTAAACTGGTTCATTCCACCTCGTATTATCCCCAAGGCAATGGTCTAGCAAAATCTTCTAATAAAACCTTGATAAGGATAATTAAGACACTGTTAGAGGACAACAAAAAGAATTGGGATTCTAAGCTCAAGTATGCACTGTGGGCTGACAGAGTGACCATTATTGAAAACCACAAGGAATTCTCCTTTCAAGCTGGTGTATGGCACTGAGGCTGTATTCCCAATTCAGTTGATTCTCCCTGTGGCGAAGTTCCTGCGATCAGAATAGAATGAGGAAGAAGACATGGCAAAAAGGATCACTGATTTAGCAGAAGTACATCAGATTAGAGAACAGTTGGTTGAAAAGGCTGCAGCACATCAGATAAAGATCAAGGAAGCCTTTGACAAGAAGGCAAAAACAGATAATTTTCAGGTTGGAGACTTGGTTCTGAAGTGGGATGCACTAAAAGAAAAGAAAGGCAATCATGGGAAGTTTGATGCTTTCTGGACAGGGCCTTTCATCATTTCTCATATTCAAGGGAACAACACCTTCATACTGAAAAGTATGGGGGGAGAGGCAGTTTTTGATGGCCCAGTTAATGGGCGTTTTCTCAAAATCTATGTGATTTAAGGTCTTTTGGCCTTAAAGTTGTAAATATTTTGTTTTATCAGTTTAGTGTAAGAAAAGTAAACTCCATTCCTAATGAAACAATAGGAAATTTTGTTAATTTGTTTTCATCAGGAAGGCATTGATCTACAGGTTCTTGAGACCTCACAGGGAGGATCTCATCCCCAGAAGGAGCCAGTGTTAGCTCTGCTATATTCTTCAACATTCAATGGATGAAAACAGGTCGGGCAGTGCTGGTTATGCTCACAAGGGGGCTCGCAGCAGTTTGTTTCCTCTTCTCCTTCATTTTCCTTATAACTCCATAACCCCCGCTATCCCTGTTTTACTCCAACATTTAGCATAAACCTTTATTTCTTTAGCTCCCGGGCGCCGAGTTTATACTGCCATATAGCCGTGATCCCATAACCAAGTGCCTTTCGCAAGCCTTTTTCACGTCACATCAGTCATAAATGTGTGCTTTTAATCCCCGCCATCAATCGCATCCACCGCGAGATCCAACAGTATTCGCTTCCCCCGATGCCGTAACTTAACTGAACGTTAGCTCGCGGGGAAATCGGTATTGACCCAGTCACATCCGCCACGTGTCGAGTGCTGATTGTGATCGCGCCCCCGCGTACGAATACCGCCCGACCCCCTTAGGCGGTGCGATAAATACCACCTGCCGCGCAAAACCATTCCCCTGCTCGTTATCTCCTGTGCAACTTCTGCCCCCAATCACCGTCAGATCTGCCCATATAAGATCCGACGGCCCTCATTTATCCTGATCCCACATCTCCCGATTCCTCTTACAAAATAGATCTCCGTCGTTCGTTTGTTTGATCTAACAGCTGATGTTTATTCTCGTCCCGCCCATGCATCCGCCATGCATTTTTCGCGTCCATAACCATTCTGTACACCCGAAGGATGAAGCGATCAGCTACCCAGTACCCTATGCAATTATTCTACAACAACTGCAATTAACAAGGAAGAGTGGCCAAGAAGAAAAGGACAGCCTCGAGCAGTTAAAGCATTTATCAGTTATGGAACTTCTTCTGTACAACACTCCACCTGTTCAAGAAGGACAACAAAGTACCAGAGAATGTCAAATTTATTCATTAAAGCAGCAGATCGTAGCAGAGGCCCATTTTAGATAGTTAATGTGGTTGGTGGTCAGTTATGACCCCTCCACACATAGCATAGCAGAGCATTTTTGTAATCAACCTCTATATATACCCAGAACACAGATGTAATTAGGGTTGATGGTTGTTGCTTTGATGTAAGGTTCAACTTCTGAATACTATAACTACTGTGATACCTGCAGCATCTGGTCTTCATTTTCAGCTAATACAAGCTTCTTTTGTTGTTAATTGCTCACTTTCCAGTTCTTCTTTGTTCCAGGCTGTGCATGTTATGCATTTTTCATGTGCTATTGATGTTTAGCATTAGAGGGGTTGTCATCCCACCTCTATGTTAGAATCAAGTATGTATCATTGAATGTGTTATGCAGGTTTTTGTTTACTTAATGCCAGAGAGCTGTCATCCTGTCTGTGTATTAGGAAATAGATTTGCAGACTTCTTTACTAATTGCAGCCGGCCATCACATGGTCTTGTGCATCTGTTAGTGTGGTCAGTATTCTCCATGTTCACCTAATCCTCAAACTGTGAGTAATTGGTGGTATAAAGCCTTGTAGTCTAGGGGTGTTCACCCATGTCTGGGGTTAAGCATAGTAGAAGTGGTTATCTGGCTTGAATATGCATCATTCCTTCCATTCATCCACCTATTGCCAACATTATGGTTGAGTTTGTAATGTTCCCGAGCATCTCCGAGATACAACCTAGGAGAGTTTCTTAGGGTGATAATAGTTGAACTGCCTTGTCTTAACAGGATGTGTTACATCATGTATTTTAACATCTAGTCCTGCCACATCGTGTTTTCCTTCTGACTCAAGAATATTAATGCTACGTGGATCTTCCTCACCCTCCTTAGTAGTCAAATTATAACATTCTAGTGCATACTACAACTGTGCGTTCTAGTCAGGCTATACCCGAGTCATTGGTTCCTTAGGTGTCCAGAAAATTGCTTCTCTAATTTATTGAAGGGCGTCATCTATACACTGAAATCCATTCTCAAAACTAAAGGTAAATATAAAACTTTCCTTCATATCATTCCAATTGATAGTACCATGGTGCAACTCTGTTTCAAGGTACCAATTAATTAGTATCGCATCCAAAGTGTGAACAAATACATGTGCTCATTCTGGTTGAGGTTCTTCACCTCATGCCTTAGTCCAATGAGACAAATGATCTCAAGGATCATCTTTGCCATTTTACTTCTCTGTGATGCTTATGTTTGGAGGACCAAACTTGAGCCTCATCAATCACTGGTACTCCCACCAGTATCCTATATTATCCTTTTGCGCACCCCACCAGCACGCAGGTGTCACCCTCAAAGCTATATCTACAGCTTTAATTGTTGTTCTTATGGTACATCCCTTTCAAATTTATCAGGAAATATGTTGACATCACCTATCCCATCAAAATATGGTAAGTTACGTACCTTGGTAGATATGCAGAGAATAGAGTTTTTCATTCTATTACAGTGCATAGTAGAAACTTCGTGAAACTGGTTCTACCAATTCTCCAATTATTCATCTGAGTCTGAATGACATGAACTATCCTTCTCCCATATTATTCTTCCATCTGCTTTGGGGTTTATCTAATCCTCTTCATGCGCAGTTAACTTATAGATGTGGTCAATATCATCATCACCGTATTCTTAGCGGACTAGTTCTGTATATTGCGCTCCTTCAGAGGGATCTAAGGGAACAATGACCATGGTACCATTCTTTTCAAATACCATATTCCCCCTTTTTAGATTTATTATGGCATCAATATGAAAAGCCTAATCGATTCCAAGAAACACTAGATACAGATTATTGTCGTCCATTATCTCGATGACTTTAAAGTTCACCCTCATGCTTGCTCCTTCAATATCCACTATAACGCCTTGCAACAGACCCATCAGAATATTCTTCTCTTGATTGGGCATGCGCAACTGAATTGGTGACCATTGCTTCTTTGGTTGCCCCATCCGCTCCGAAGTCTACTTCAGTAAGACATTCACATCTGATCCCAACCCCAGAATTACTTGATCCTTTTCAAATTTGCCAATCTATGTAGTTAATCGCATTTCCCAATGAGTCATTTTCTTATTCTTGTTGACCCTATTTACTGTGTGTTGTTCAGGTTGTGGCTTCTCTTTACTGGCACAGTTTTCGATCAATTTTTGCAAGCCTTCCACTACTTTCTGGTCCCTTAACAACTTCATACACGTAAGAAGAAAGGACTTCAAAACAGTCGAACCAAGGTTCTTCGTCGAAGTACTGACTTCAGGAGCGTTCTTATTTGGTACTAGTTGCATCTGCATTTTTGATGTCGAATTTCCTGTTTCCGTGAAACTCTTATTTGCCTCCAAGAAATTTGTCATTTCCTTCTGCAAATCAAACCCAATATTCTTTTCTCCTACCTTCCTAACCCATGTATCTGCCATAGGATTTTTATCTTCTGCCTTATCTTCTTTGGTAGCACACCACTTCATGTCACTATATTAATGCTTGGATCATCCTCATGTGGTTCAAATCGCATCATTTGGATATTTAGCGCAGGCTGCAGGTTCTTCTTTTCCTGCATCTTATCCATTAACACAGGGAAATATTCTATCACATGTTAAAATTGTCTACAATACTAACATGAGGGGTGAGTGGCATTCTAAAAATCATGTGCATAGTGTCCATATTCGCCACAATTATAGCATATGATCTAACCTCGTCCTCACCCAGCGCCTCCTCCTAAACCAAGTCCTCGAAATTGAAATCCTCTGTGAACCACAGGTGAACAATTATCTTCATACACATGGGATTCATCTTGCATCCTATATGTCAGGGTTCGATCTATCATCATGTCATAGCTGCGACAATGGCTCTCATCATGTTCTACTGATCAACAGAACTTACAAAATAATTGTTGCAGTGATTGCACATATTTCTGTGGAAAATAGTAGTGATTAATCAGGTGTTGGCCTGCAACTCAGAAAATACTACACCATACACTCGGTCCAGTACTTGGTCCAACACTAGGCTCTGGCCTCAAAGGATTAGGACCTCCACCAGCCAAATAATCAGGATAGATAGGACACTGGTCCTTATAGTGACCTTCCTTCTTAGACTTTAGGCACCATAAATCTAAGTGCATCTTAGACTGAATGTCCTTTCCTTTCTTCATATCTTGCAGCTCCATACGCAAACTTGCTAATTAGGACTGTATCTGTTGAACCCCTTATGTGAGTGTCTTGTACTGGAAAAAGCTTCTAATTTCATCGTGATTTCTAATGCTTCTGCGTGAGTCCCAATCTTTTGTTGTGATAATGGTAATATGAGGTGTTGCAACATCACAACTATATACCACTCTTTGTGCAATTCATCAAAGATCTGGAAGTTGGCTTGTCCATCAAACATTTTAACCTTTGATCTACATCTGAGATAGTCACATTGATGACTTGCTTAATCTCGTTTATTTTTGTAATACTAGCCTCTTTTAAACATCAATCCATATGCATAACATGTTTTTCATATAACAACATCTTAATCCGGAGCTTTAAGGAATTCAGATACATACCTCATGGACCTTTGAAATATTTGCACTCAGCTTCACTGTAGGATACTATTGTGTCAATTTCAATTTCAATAATAAATCCACCAAGGATACTATCAACCCAGTAATCAACAACTTTTGCGACCTTATTTTCATAATCCTTAAGTCGTTTTATCGGCTCTGGGGTCCATACAACAGGATCTTGGTGTTTCCAACAGGGTTCGGTGTTTGCTAGCTTTGAAAGCCCCTCGTGCAGCTTGTTAGCGAATGATGCGGAAAAGATCTTGTGTTTTTCTATATAAATATATGTCTGTAACCACCTTTCTTTTGATTGGCGTGGATCTATTCTTTCCTGTGTTGCAAATTCGTGCAACTTCCGATCTACCCAATTGTTTAGTCAATTCAATGTTCTTAAATTGCTTACATAAATTATCGACCGGAGTTGGTAAACTTGTGAAGCACAAGTGCACTATATATGCTAGAAGCCTTTTTGAGTTTATTAAGGTGATGATTGTGTTTGTTTTAAGGATTTTCTTTATTCCTATGTTCCTAATGAAAACTGAAGATTTACAATTAAATTCCTACAATCAACTTTTGAAAAGGAAAGTAAGACAAGCTATCACAATCTTATTTAACTAACTATTGTTAGTTTCAAAATAATTATTATGCAAGGTGATGGAAAAGCAAAAATATTTTGTAAATAATGTGAATACTTCTTAAAGATAAATTGTGTTTTTGAAAAGAAGTAAAAAGATAGTTATTATGGAATCTATAACTAAACTACTTATGTTCTACAAAGACAATTATTTATGCTCTAAAAAGATTCCCTTCTATTCAAGAATAAATTTATAAAGCAATCTATGTTAAGATCTACACACATTGCAAGTAACAATTATATTTGAAATAATAAATTGAAAACAGAATGAATGTGTTCTGATCAAATGTAATTGCTATGGAAAGAAGATGATTATGTACATAGTCCTATTCTAGAAAGCATACAAATGATGTGAAATTGACAAACAACAAATGAAAGACTGTAAATAATTAATTACAAACAAATGAAAGTTGTGATAATGAAATTCTGGAAATAACAAAAATGAAATGAAATGAGCTAAAAATAAAAGAAAGAACCTCGACTATCTGCAGGGGCCCTCGACAAAACAAAATGTTTTAATACTTTAATTCAACAACTAACTGCGCATGATATCGATGAGAATGCTTCTTCAATTAAAAAGGAACATCGTTATGAAACTTCAAACTATCAATTAAAGATTACATATATCTCCCACTTTCTGTTTAAAAAGTTATATATATAGCATTCGTGCTCAACAGATTGAGACTTTCATGCCTTAAAAACTTAAAAAAATCCTACTCTAAATGCTAATCTTATAACGATTAATTTAACGTTTCTCGATTATTTTCTATTTGGAAAGCAAATCAAAGAGTCGTGATCTATTTGAACTCTCACTGCTTTGTTTATCCACATACTGACCTGCTTCTTTGACTGTGCCATTGGGTGATTTCCTTGATGATTTGGCTGGGGAAAATAGGAGGAGATCCATGAGGATATCAATCCCCATCTTCCCATGTGATTCTTTGCTTGGCTAGTGTACTAGAATCCAACAAACCATGGAGATAGCTGCGGAATCATTAACAGTTGCAGAATCATGTTAATTCCGTAGCTATTACAATTTTTAACTTGGTAATAAGACACATTAATAAATATGAAAAATAAGACATCTTAATATCTTACCATGTCAAAATCTATAGTTTTACTATTTATTTGAGTTGATAGTGTTGGCATTATGGCACAGGTTTGGAACTATGGCTCAGGTGTTGTCCTTGATGGCAACTCACTCTGGTGACAGATCTCAATTCAGGCCTTCAGAATGAAGGAAAAGATATATACGCAGGTTCACCTAGACGAAGATGCGTATACACGCGTGTTATACGTTACAAAAGCGCGTATGCATATACACGCACTTTCACGCAAGGAAAAGCGCGTACATGTTGGAGAACTTACTTTTGGTCGATGGTATTTAGTCCTTGGTAATTGAACCTATGGTTTTGGGCCATGGTATCTCGTCAGAAGTTTTGATCCCAAGTATTGGGTCCATGGTATTGTTTTATTATGGTTTTGGACCATGGTATTGTGAAAGGCCTATGACTATAAAAGAGTAAGGAGATCATTTGGAAAAGAATCATCTGAATTATTGAATATCTGATAAAGTGCTAGATCTGGAATATTGGTGATTGGGTTATGGTGCATATCTGGATCTGAATGAAGGAGGAACCTGAGCGCAAAGAGAAGGATAAGTTCTATTGATGGGTCATAATCTTAAGGCTTGAATAATAGTATCTTTGTATGATTTTGATCCGTTATATGTGGCGCATGCTTGATCTATAAATCTGGTAATATGGGTTAATTAATGTCTGAATATTTGAAAGAGTGAATTACCCTTTATAGATCTGTACACAGCTTCAGTGAGGCGAAGGCGCGTATACACGCAGGTTCTGTGAGTAAAAACAACGTATACGTAGGTTGGTTCAAACACAGAAGCGTATGCATGCAGGTTTCTGGTTATTGAAGTAGCGTATATCTCTTGAGTTGTGTTCTAGCTGCTTATGTTTATTGCTGCAGTGTTCTGGGTTCAGAATTTGGTGTGTGGTTACTGTTACTGTGGTTTGGGTACAGCTGTCAAAGAAGTGTCTACTTGATTCAGTTCTAATTGGTGAAAAGGAGATTGATTGATGCAGAAATTCTTGATGATTGATTGATTTTCATGGATCCAGTCTGAAAATTTATGAAACATGGCCCATGGAAGAAAGAGAAGGTTGTAGCCTTCTGTAGGCCAGCACCTACGTACTAGTATCTTGGCTAGTGCAAGAGCTAAGGGGGTTGTAGCTCCCTTCCAGGAGAAGCTGGAGAACGAGAGAGGGTTCTAGCTCTCTGCAGGTTGCAGCCTGCGTACTGGTAAAGGACTGCACCAGTACAGAATCATTTTAAAAAGAAGTTTCTAATTAAAAGAAGATAGAGACGAATTGTAGCAGGTGGTTTTCACCCACATTGGGTTTCCACCTTATATCTTGTGTTCTTGTGTGTGATTGTCTTCTGCTCTGTTTCATTGTTTATGGTTACTGTTTATTTGATTCTGATACACAGATTAATGATCATCATTTGTAATATAAAGTAAATTATAAGTTTGCATGGTATACGCAGGTTTCCTTATACGTAGTTGCATATATACGCGGTTTTAACTATCTGAAGTAGCATACATGATCTGGATTTGAAAAAGGAAATAATTGACTTGATAATACTGATTCACCCCCCCCCCTCTCAGTATTATTTCCAACAGATAGAAATGATAAAAAGAGGGAAAATGGATGGAAACGGTGTCAAAAACAAAATAGACATGAGACTTTACATTCCCCCATGCTGATGTCTTTGCATGTCCTCATGCAAAACACAGAACTGATGTCTCATGTTTAATTACTACATTTCTTTTGAAACCTCTGCAAGTAGATCCAACTTCATATTTTTCCCTTTCTTTCCACCCACTGCCATCCTTGGCTTGTTCATGAGAATCTTGTGTTTCAGTTTTATGACTTGCATTTGTAGAGCACTATTTTTCAGCTTTAGATTCTTATTTTTCTTATACCACAAACTTAGGTGTAAAAGGATATTGTCACTCTTAGCCATTTGGATTTCACTCTACGCCTTAGGGTTTGATTCTCCTTTTGAATGTACCTGTTTAGTGTCTCCAGTTCAAAAATTTCTTGTTTTAAAAATTTTATTACTTGAGGTTCTTGTGGTTTACTAAACTGGACTTCTTCTTGATTTGAAGCTAATGTTTTTGCCGCATATTTTTTCTCTAGAGAGTCAATATAATCATAAATCTCCTACTGTACAGGATCAATTTCAGGTGTTCTTCGACCTGGACTCTGAGGAGGTGTGATAAAAGTTGGAGGAGAAACCCTTAAATTTTCCTCTGCTTCTAAGTGGATATGCTCCATAATTTTTGTAGGTCATTTTTTTGTTGTTGGATTGAGTTTGGTACTTCTTCTTAAGCTTGTCACTGGAGGCTTTTGAATTTTTTCTTTCTTTCTTTCTATCTTAGGCTTCTCTATTTTGGTTGTGCTCTCTGTCTTTTGGCCGGATTTCTTTCTTCTAACATTTGTCTTCTTCATATTCTCTAAAATTTACGTAAGAGGAATGTCATCCTCGAACTTCTCCTGTGATTGTTGTTGTCCTTGTTCTATTGGTTCTTCAGTTTTTCTTTTTCTCCCTCTCTTAGCCTTGTTTCTTCTTGGTTGTTCTTGTCCACTGGTTCTTCAATTTTTCTTTTTCTCCCTCTTTTGGGCTTGCTGCTGCTTGGTTGTTCTTGGTTATCTTCCTTAAAATGGTTCCTCACTAAAAAGCTTTCCCAATTATCACCCATATTTTTAAGATGAAATTCAACAAGGATTTTAATAAGATCACGGTGATACATGGTGTTCTCTATAAAGTGAATTTTCTTTTGAACATTCCCTGACATATTTCTTAGACTATTAAGTAAGAAATATGGAATATTTATTTCATTATCCTCAATAAAATTCATCAATAATCGGATATGATAGAAAAACATGCATCCAAACCTCCCTTTTGTAAGTAAAAAAATTGAATTATTAGAAGTAAATTTCTCCACTTACTTTTCAATGCTCTACTCGGAATGCCCTTCTTGAAAATGGTGGTGCCCACGCAAAGGTTTCTTCACAAAAACCTTCGACTCTTCTCTCTCAATACCTCCGTGTTTAAACCATTTTTCTCCAATTCAAAGCAATCTAGTAGCTTCGGCAACAAAGGATTATTTCACTGTAAATTTTATGTCCCCTATCTTGACTTCCACCCCATCAAAGGCTCTAGCAAAGGACTTGATTACTTCTTTGTGGAAACCGTCAAATTTCTCCACAAACTCCAGCCATTATGCATTATGCAACAATTCTCTTGTCTGTGGATATCCTTCTAAAAATTTTCTTCCTTCTGGCTTTGTTTTGACTATAACTCCCATGACTGAGAAGCTTTTCCTCAAGACTGTTTGTTTGACAGGGTATGAGGGTTTTAGAGGGTTTCAAAGTAATGAAGATGAGAGTGTAAATGATGGGAGTGTAAGTGGGAAGGGTACGAAGAAGTGTCACATAATATAACCATTAAGAGCATGAATGAGCATGATTTGGGAAATCAGATCAATAAAATCGGGATGTGGGTTGGAGCGTAGGTATAATGAAGAGGAGTGAATGGCATTAGCTCTGATTTGACATGATACTATCGAATATTAGTAATAATTATTTTGAAGTTGGTAGTACGATGTCTATATAATTCATACAATTAATGTTTTTTATCCCCATTATCAAATTAAAGAATTGCATACCTTTGAATTATTTCTTTCTAACCTTTTGTTGTTTTCCTTTGGTTGTTGTCCTTTGTATTGTCTTTGGGTGCTTTGCATTGAAGGGAGTCAATCACTCTTTCAATTATTTCATCAGAAATATCTGTCAAATTGGCTACAAAAATCTGTTAGAGCTACAAAAACTCAATAACTCCATAGCTATTTTATTTTTGAAAAGAAAAGAGTGGGACATAAATAAAATGGGTTTAGGACAGATGTGAGGAAAATTTAAGGTGTCAAAAATTGATTTTCATCTTACATTTTCTGTATAAACATGCCAACAATTGTTGGTTTTCAAGTTTATACATATTTTATTTATTTATTTATTTATATTTTTTAATATTTTCATAAATAAAAAGGCTTTTGGAGATCAAATTAGAGAAGAAGGAAAATCCTTCTTCACCAATTTTAAATCAGTCTTATCTTGAAAATATTTGATAAATTATTCCTTAATAATGGTTTGCATATTTATGTGGTGTGGTTTTTGAGAAACTAAATTCGGATATTCCACAGTCTTCATCCTTAATTTCTCAACGTTTCGAGTCTAGACCAAGACTCATCATCAAGACTGATTTACAAAGAAGAGGAGAGGGAGCAATAAATATGGTTAGGTGAGTTGTCAAGTTGGGAAGCGGACCATCTAAATGATTTTTATTTAAATTCATTATTATTATCTTATTGTTAATAAATTACTAATTTATATAAATTTCTCTATAATACTTAATTTGTTTTAATAATTTATTTTAATGGAAAATTGTGTTCATTATTGATTATATTTCTCCCTTTATGTTATCATCTTATTGTAAAGAATCTTTAAATTTATTCTAATTAAATACAATTATTTATGTTTATAAATTGCTTTTCTTAATTTTGAATTATTGCTTAATTTAAGTTTATGTTATTAGCTTGTTTTTCAACTAATGTAATAAGTTTAGTTACTTTAATAAACTACCTATTTATTTTTAAAAATTTATTCTAATTAAATTTTTATTTACCTATGTTTAAAGCAGAGGTGATTAGTAAATTGTTTCTCTTAATATTTTGATTATTTATTAATTTAAGTTTATGTAATTAGCTTATTTCTAGGTTTTCCTTAAAATTATTATGTTTTTAGGTTTTTCTTAAATTATTGTAATAAGTTTTTTTTTTTCAAAATTTTTTATTTTATTTTATTTTAATTAATTTTAATAGTTTAATTTGTAGGAGAGAAGTTTAATGTATTATTATACTAATAATTAGATTCTAACATCATATGTGTTATGTTATTAGTTTATTGTTAATCTATTATAAATTAAATATTAATTATATTTAATATGAAGTCTAGTTACTATATTCTAAACGTATTCTTTCTTTATAATGCTTAATATTATTTTTATGGTTAGGAGAGGAGTTGGTTTGACCTAGAGTAGGGTCAATGAAAGGAAGGGATCAAAAAGGGGGAAGAGGGTTAAGATACTAAAGGGAAGAGCATGATTAAATTTGAGAGGAGGGGTGAGTGTGATAAGGGGCTAATTGTGAGGGGTAGGGGAACAGAAGGCAGGAAAGATGAAGAATGGTAAGGGCGATGTGAAAGGGAGGGCCATTTTAATCAATGGGGGTGAGAAGGGAGGTCCAATTTCTGCTAATTTCCAAGCCTCCATCCCTATTGAGGTTATGTGGGTGTTTTATGATCTCAAGTGCCTCACGAACTTTACGCTTAAAATGGTGTTTTTCATTGGCAATGACCTTTGTGTCTTCAAGGCATATATGGTGGTTTGTCTTGCCTGCATGCTCAGCTAAAGCTGAAGAACGAGTTCTCTCATTATGGATATCTGCACCATGCTCTTTGAGCCTGATCCTGACTGACCTGCCTATTTCCCCAATGTAGTGTTCTCCACAAGAACAGTTGATCATATAAACACCTTTCTGTTGGAGTTGCTCCTGGTTGTCCTTGACAAATTTCATTATTTGTTTAATAGTCGTCATGGGTTTGAATGAAGTTTTGATATCCTTCTTTATGAGAACTTTAGCTAGCTTGTCAGTGACTCCATGAATATACGGAAGGTAGGCATTAGTAGTTGGGGGGTTATTTGATTTATCTTTTTTGTTACCGGATTTGGCTTTCTGAATGGCCTTGAAGATGTCTTTATTATTGTATCCTAAGCTAGTAAATGTTTTTCTTAAGTAGGTAATCTCCTCTTTAGTTTGAATCTCATATGATATTCTACATGCTCTAGTGAAAAGGTTTTGAAGAACACCTACTTTTTGAGCTGGGTGGTGGTGTGAATCAGCATGAAGATAATTATCAGTATGTGCCTTTTTCTGAACACTTTGTGATGCAGACCTAGTGCCCTAGGCCTACCATATTCCAAATATCTTTAATGATGATCATTCCTTCTAGAATTTCCCTATTTTGTATTCTCATAAAATACAGTTTCTGCACATCTACACTTCCCTTTCAACAATAGATTGTCTGCATTAGTCAATTCAAAATTTCCATGCAATTGATCCTATGGTCACTTCCTTGGTCTTCTATGAAACCAACAATGATTTCTTTTAGCAAAAAACATCCTACTCCGTATCCACCCATACTTCATCACCAGGTGTGTTCTCACACCAGTCAGATATAAACACAGATCTGCAATCGATTTACCAATCAATCTAATCACCTCTGCATCCTAGCATCCTCCCATAAACAATTTCTCCAGTAAACCCACCGGGTCAACTTCCTTCCACGTAGGCATGCATTCCTCTATCTTTGACATGTCTATCCCCAATTGAATTCCTTCCAGCCCTGTTTAGATTTCCATTAATAACCAACGATTTCTTTTATTGGGGTTTGACATTCCCACACACATACCTTTCCTTTCACAAATACATTTGCCAATGCAATCCATTATTCTTTCATTTGGGAATTGATCTCACTGCAAATAACCCTTTCTCCTTCCAACACAGTTTCAAATGTGCTCTTCCTTTCACAATCAGTGATACAAATTCAATCCAATCAACTTTCAACAAATAACCACTCCTTCTCTAGTGCCATACACACATTCTATCAATTGTTTACATATGTCGGACTACAAACCTTCCCTTCAACTTGAATTCTCTACTCTTTCATAATCACAGGGTAAATCAACAAGTCGACTCAGCAAATCGACTTATTTCATACATCAGTTCACCCTTCCCAATGAAAAATTTCCCATTAGAATGATCCTATGGTCAATTAGTTCTCATTTATCCATGAATTGCTTCTTGATCTATTTGATTTGCACTTGCCCTCTTTCCAATTGATTTCAAATCAATTCCACCAGGTCTCAAAATCCCTCGTACTACAGTCACTATGAGTTGATTGTGTATATCTTCTTTAAAATGATCGCTACCAAATATCTGTTTCATTAATTCCAACCCACATTTATTCCACAATCATTCTTCAATGACAAGATGTGCATAATCACACTTCTCATTAACTAATCAAAATTATACATACATTAAATAGAAACTCATCATACAAAAAACTCGAATAAACTCGATCTTTCCATTAAATGAACTTGTGATTACATCCAGTCTAACTAGTACTACTACATGTGCTCTTCCAGCCTATCCATCCTCTCAGATTGAGTCCAATGAACTAACTTCTTTTCCTAAGCTATCTAACCTTGAAAATGATCCTCTAGTTTACATTTATACTTGGATTTGATATTGCCAGCATAACACAACTACCCTTACAATTCTGTAATTTATTTCTAAACATAGACATTCATCCTCATCTCCTCAATGACTCGTTATTCATTAGATTGAATTGACACCTATCCTCATGACTCATAATTAGAAACTTCTAAAAAACTACGACTTGTCTTTTCTATAGCAAGTCTCAAACTATGGATTTTTTTTTACAAATAATTTACAATCATGTTTATAAACAAATTCACAATTTAACCCTTCCTTGGGCTTTCAAGAACCCTTGGTCCAATTAAACTTTGAAGTTTCCCTAGAGATCAAATGCTCCAGCATCAGACTCCCCGTGTAGGAAATTTATGACCTCCTGGTCATAAGTCTGGATAATTAAGTCCTCCTATATCCCAGACTTTATTTTGTACTCTGTCTTTGGTTGTCTCTCTTCCTTTATGTTGTTTTGTTGTTGTTGTTATCTAGGTCTCTGTAGTGTTGTTTTAATCAACCTTAATTGACTCAGACTGCAACATTAATTGTCAACCCAGGGTAGGTCTTATTGTTTCAATGGAGTTCACACTATCTGTGTCGATACACTCCAGCCAAGCAGAAGAAAATGCAGAAAACTGTAAAAGGGTGTCGTTGATATAAATTGTTGAATCAAAACATGCATGTAGATATAAAAAACACTCTACATAATTAAATCACAACTTGCGGCTATTAAGGTAAAGCAGCGCCACACAAGAATTAACATGTATTCCAACTGATTCCTATCATTTTGCGATTAACTCAGTGTAACAACATGAGATAAATAGAAATAGCAACAAATGTGATCCACGATTTGTACAGCTACAGCAAGGAACAATAAATCAATGAAATAATTTAGAATGTACACTATCTAAACCATTGCAATCCCTGCCAAAGAGGAGGGCCCTTCCTCCTTAGTAGGGTGCAGGAGGAACACAAAAGTGATTAACAAATCAGTTGGAAAGTAGTAACAGCATCACCGTGATAATCGATATTAAAATAAATTCAGAATTATAGAAACAGAGTAATGGTACTCTTCTATATGCCATTAGTTGATACCTAAAAATTCTAGTCTTTATAATTATTACAACCCAAAAATTAGAAAGCAGGTCAGTCATGAGAATCTCTCGATTCTCATGCTAATCAAAAAATAAAGAAGTTACAACCTATTGCTAAATAAATATACATCAATTTCAACTGCTTGAGTCTTGTTGCTTCAAAAATAAACAATCCTACTGACGACAGTTGTTATGTGGAATAGTACCCACATTTCCAGCTTGGGTGCAACAGCATTGAGTGAATTGTGGTTTCGGGATGACTCGACATAATTGACGACAACACTGTTGGTGCGACGGCGGATCGATGCAAGGTGTAATAGCATCTGATGTGTAACAACAACCTGTAACAGCATCCAATGTGTAACAGCAATCTGTAACAGCAACAACATGTAACAACACCTTGTATGTATGTAGAGTCCGAATATTATCTTACCATGACATCCCTTTTTGCCTAATATTCCTCTCTTTTCCTATATATTTACCACCTAAATAAAGCCATATCCACCAATTTTTTATGAAGGTATGCAATAATATGTCTTCTTATTCATTTTTTATTTTATACCCTATTGTTTTGTTAAAGAATTCAATTGGCTTCTGAATCGCTCTGATTCCGTAGCTAATCCAGATTTCTGTAGCTATCTCCATTGTTTGCAAGGTTCAGAAGCTCCAGGTCAGCAGTGAAGGATGAATATGGATAGAAAATGGTTTCCTCATGGATCCCTTCCTATCCCCTTGAAATTGTTCATTAAGATAAGCATAGGAGATCACGGTCAAACCCCAAGTCAACTGCAGGATTGTTGCCGAAACAGAATCTAAGTTCAATCGAAATCTTATCGATTTTCTTTCGGAATAGAAAATCGAAGGTTTAGCGATATAGTTTAGCTAAGATAAAGATATTAGGCTTAAATTACTCATGTTGTTATGCCAAAGACCTGTTATAAAACTTATGGCTGCACTGTGATTTGGTGCGCGCCGGATGATGTAATTTTGAAACAGTTTGTGAATTTCGTTTGCCAGCAATAGAATTGGTTTTGTGTGTATGTGTTGCGTTGATTGAAGATTATGAACTGATCTGTGGAGGGACCCTACAAACAGTGACAGGTCTTAACCAATTTCAATTTGATTTCTTTTCATTCCTTGAATACTCTATTTTGTGTGGAAATGCAGCATAATGAATTCGCCAATGAATCATTATTTGCATAAGTACTTTCATCTGCTTCATACCTAGTTTAGTCTGTTATTTGAATTGCTTTATACCTGGTACAGCATGGTTACTTCATTTTCTTATTATCTAGCATAGTTTAAATGTGTTTACTTCATAGTATAGATGTTTTTTGAAATATCTTATTTGAATGAAAATTGAATAAGTAAAAGTGTGAGATTTTTTTCCTAAACAATTGAGTTCAGGCACTATTTCTTCACAATTGATAGAATAGATTTCTTTTTGCACTTAGTGAATTAGAAGCTGCAGCATAAAGATTCAAGACCAAAAATCCCAAAACAATCTAATACAAGTAGGATCACTCTCATATCATCCATAAACTAACTAGATAGAGAATAACTCCTAAGAAATTAGCTAACAACTTTAAGGATTGTGACACTAATATAATTAACAAACACCACCTCCATATTCATCTTAAGTTTAGATCCTAACAAATGCATAACGACATATCGAATAACTTCTAGCACATATTGTGCACATGTACTTCATCGGTCTACCTGCCCTGGTTGATAATTTATGATTGACAATTTAAAGACCTTAAATTGGCTAAACATTTTGGCGTCGTTGTCGGGGAAGTACAAATAGAAGTTAAAAAATAAAAAATAAACATGATATGCGCAGGGATAGATACTCTAAGGGTAGATTTGTAGGGCGAGGAAGAAGTTTAATTCCCACAAATCCACTTACTTCACCATGATTTCGAGATTCCACATTGCCTACTCAAACCCGAATTCCATTTAGAGGTCGATAAAGACTTCTTGAAGTCTCAAGATCAGAAAGCCAATCTAGAAATTCACCCACTTCATCTACTGAAGCTATAATTGAAGAAAATCCTACATCTCCAACTACAGGAGCAATTTTTCTATCCTCCACTTGTGAACAAATTCTAGGAGAAGAACTAGAAGTCCCTAGTGAAGAACAGGAACAGGAAATCTATTTTGAACAACCATTGATAGAAGAACCAGGAGAATTAGAAGAACATTATATTAGTTCTGAAGAATCTATCATGGTTGAAGGGGAAGGAGAAATACATAATGTTAATGATGAGGAAAATAGACATGGAGGAGGAAGAAGTCGAGGTAGAGGAGGAGGTAGAAACAGAGGAGGGGGTAGAGGTAGAGGAAACCAAGATCCTTCTGGATTTCCTATTCTTAATGAAGATACAACCCTCACAATGAAAACTATATCACCCTCAATTCTTCCCAATTTCCACGGAAAAATAAATGAAGACCCAGAGGCATTTCTCTTCGAATTTGAAGTATTATGCAGATCATATGACTATCTGCATGATGCTCAAAAACTAAAATTGTTCCTGGCTACATTAAAAGACTCGGCATTAAAATGGTTCATGAGTCTAGAAGTGCATTCCATAACAACATGGGTACAAATGAAAGAGGCTTTCTTAAGAAAATATAGAGATTATTGTATGCCTAGTAACCTTAAAGATGAAATCTTCAAAATGACACAAAAAGAAGATGAAAATCTTGAAGATTTGGTAGAAAGATTTGTCTACAATGTTAAAAGAGAAAAAATGGGTAATTTGGATGAAGAAAACTTAAACTCCCTCTTACTCAGAGCTATCAAAGATGAGTGTATTGATTTCCTTAACCTAACTGGGAAGGGAGATATTTCCCAACTACCATTTGCAGATATTTTTGATTTATGTGTACATATCTCAAGGGGTAAAGAACGATTTGGAAGGAGTCCCAGAGACCCTCTCTTGTCAAGAATTAATAAATCTGCAACTGGGACAGTCAGCAAGGCAGAATTAGGAAATTTTCTTGATACCTTTAAGAAAGATATTTTAGGGAGCCTAAGTGAGCAGATAAACACCCTTAAAATACAAAACAAGTAAAATTCTGAAAATGTTGCATTATCCATCTTCTGTCCCAAATGTCGAAAGAAACATGCTCTAAGAGAGTGTCCCTTAGATTCAAAAGCCATAGAAACTTGTGTCATATGTGCATATAATCATGATACGAAGGAATGTCCTTCTTTACCAGGTCTCAAGGCTATATTTAATGATGAAGGAATATCAGAACCAGTAGACCCTCTCTACTTTATAGCCAAAAGACCATGGAAAAATCCCCAACCAAATCAACCACAAGGGTTCAGACCACAACAATTTTCTCAGAGCAGTTGGAATCCAGCTTGGTAGCCTTGGGCTCAGCCACAGTCACAATCTTGGAATCAAGGATGGAAAAATCCTTATGGAGCATATGCTCAATATCAACAATATTTGCCATCCTATCTTCCACCACAATTTTTACCCCCATCTAATCAAATTCGTCAAGCTAATCAATTACCACAAGTTCCAGTTCAGAATCAAAACCCACAACTTTCCTTACCATTTCCACAAAAATCAAATCAACTACCTGCTCAACCACTTCCGAATCCTAATAATAAAATACCACAAAAACCAGTGTACAACATGAAGGGTCAGAATCCTCAAACTTATGTAGTAACTCCACTAGGACCTAAATAATGTCCAATTAAGGTCTCGAAGAGTATTACCAAGAAAACCTCCTGTTGTCATTCAAGAAACAAGATCTGATCTTCAAAAACACAAAAACCAATCAAAAGAAGGGGAGACCTCTCTCCCTCAAAAAGAAAATAAACAAACAGAAGAAGTTCCAATAAATACTCCTATCATAGAACAACCCTCGATATAAATTAGACCACCTTTCACAGAAAGGTAGAAAATTGATGAAGGAGTAGAGAAACAAATTGTCTTGCCTGATTACAATATGATGGATGAATTGAGAAATGTTTGTATTAAGATTCCTTTATTACAAGCCATAAAATAAATACCAATTTATGCAAAAACAATTAAGGAATTAAGTACACAAAGATCAGGGAGAAGAAGAAAATATATAAAAAGAATTTAGTTGGTCGGAAAAATTTCATACATTATGACGGGGAAGACGACAATTCAAAAATATTTAGATCCTGGAAGCCCCATTGTAAAATTTCACATCAATGGAACTGAAATACCAAACACACGGATTGATCTAGGAGCAACCATAAACATAATGAGTAAACAAGTTATGGACACACTTAGGCTTCCTAACCTTCAATTCACACCAACCTTGTTGCAATTAGAACATAGGTCTGTTATTAAATCGGATGGTGTGTTGGAAGATGTTTGTGTATCGTTGGATTCTTGGGAATATCCTATTGATTTCATGGTCTTAACACCCAAGAATAATTTAGAAGGGCATCCATTAATTCTAGGAAGGCCTTGGTTAGCTACAGCTGACGCTTTCATCAGCTGTAGATCAAGCGATATGTTTATATCAGATGGAAATTTTACAAAGAAATTTACATTATATCCCCCTGCAAGAACAACAATAGATACAAAAACTGAATAATGGATATAAGATGAAGAAGATACACAACATATTTTCATTACTGAACAAGTAAAAGAGGAGGACCAACTTTTAAATTCACTGGAAAATAATGAATCTTCCTCACATTATGATCGTAATCGAAATGATTATCTCTCATCTAAACAAGTATCATTGCTCTCCATGGAAAAATTTGGGAATTCCTCGATAGAAATCTTTCGAGGAAAAACCTTGAATGTCAATAAAAACCTGTAAGAAATGCAAAAGAATCAATTGATAGAAACTTTGCAGAAACATTCTTCTACTTTTGCATGGGAATACACTAACATGAGAGGGATTGATCCTAAAAATTGCATACATCATATCTACATTGAACAAAATGCAAGGCCAGTTAGACAACCTCAGTGGAGAATGAACCCAAATCTAAAAGAAATTGTTAAGGAAGAGTTGCAGAAACTATTAAATGTAAATTTCATCTATCCAATATCTGACAATCAGTGGGTTTCACCCCTAGTAATCGTTCCTAAGAAGAATGGAAAATGGAGAGTATGCATCGATTACAGGGAATTAAACAAAGCAACATTAAAAGACCACTTTCCACTACCTTTCATAGGCTATGTCTTAGACACATTAGCAAGGAAAAAATATTTTTCCTTCTTGGACGAGTTCAATGGATATAACCAGATTCAGGTAGCACCTGAAGATCAAGATAAAACCACGTTCACTTGTCCATGGGGAACTTATGCTTATCAGGTACTTCCCTTTGGGTTATGTAATGCTCCAGCAACATTCCAAAGAGCAGTCCTCAGCATTTTCTCTGACCTTATTCATGATTGTGTGGAAGTGTACATGGATGATTTCACAGTCTATGGGGATTCTTTCAATGAAGCACTAGAAAATTTAGAAAAAGTCTTAATAATATGTAAAGAAACAAATCTCTCGTTAAGCCATGAAAAATGTTTCATGATGTTTAACGAGGGAATTGTTTTAGGTCACCACGTTTCTAGAGATGGAATTAAGGTAGACTCATCCAAGGTTGAAGTCATTTCTAAGTTATCAGTGCCAAATTGTCAATGAGATGTTAGAATTTTTCTTGGTTTTACTGGATATTATAGGAGGTTCATAGAAAACTTCACAAAAATTGCATCCCCACTCTTTAAATTGCTTACCAAAGACTGTGAATTCAATTGGGATTCTGAATGTCAAGTTGCCTTTGAAACTTTGAAAAAGAGAATTTCTGAAGCACCTATCTTAAAAGGACCTAATTGGAAGTTGCCTTTCCATATCTCAACAGATGCTTCAGATTCAGCCTTAGGAGTTGTATTAGGACAAAAAGATCTCACTCCTTATGCCATTTATTATACTAGTAAAAATTTAACTCTTGCAGAGTTAAATTATATTGTAACTGAAAAGGAGTTCTTACCTGTAGTTCATGCCATTAATAAGTTCTTAAATTATATAACTAGCTATGGAATTTTTGTTCACACAGACCATTCTGCCATTAGATACCTAATGAATAAAATAGTCACTAATGGAAGAATAACTAGATGGCTCCTACTTTTACAAGAATTCAACATAACCATTCTAGATAGGTCAGGAAAATAGAACACAATTGCTAATTTTCTATCTAGAATACAAAATGAAAATAATGATCAACCCATAGATTTCCTTATGAATATCTTTTTGCAGTATCTACTAAATCACCTTGGTATGTAGATATTGCTACTATTTGGCCACAGGAAAAATCCCATTTCATTTATCTCCTAGAGAAAAGAGAAGAATAGTCCAAAATATCACATCTTATTCATGGATAAATGAAGAATTATACAAGAAAGGACCAGATCTCATCATCAAAAGTTGTGTTCGAGAGGTCGAAATACCAAAAATACTTAAAGCTTGTCACGATGAGCCATGTGGGGGACATTTTTCTGACAAAAGAACTGCTTACAAAATCTTGCTTTTAGGATATTATTGGCCTTCCATTTTTGGGGACACCAAGGAATATGTTAAGAGATGTGACAGTTGTTAGAGAATGGAAAAACCTACTCTTTCAAATGAAATTCCACTGCAACCACAGGTACTCATCGAACCATTTGAAAAGTGGGCACTGGATTTTGTTGGACCAATCAACCCACCTTCAAAGCAAAAGAAGTATATTCTGGTATGTATTGATTATGTCACTAAATGGGTAGAGGCTAAAGCACTTCCTTTTGCTACTGAAAATGTTGTAGTTTCATTTCTTTTTGAGGATATTTTTACTTGTTTTGGTGTCCCAAGAGAAATTGTAACAGATCAAGGAACACAATTCACATCCAGACTAGTGCAGAAGCTTGTGGACCAATACAAGATAAAACATCGGAAGTCCACTCCATACCATCCACAAGCCAATGGACAAGTTGAGTCCACAAATAAGGTGATTGAAGTTATCCTTACCAAGACTATACATATACATAGGAAGGACTGGGTGGAAAAGCTTCCAGAAGCTTTATGGGCCTACAGAACTACATGGAGAAATACTACAAGGCATACTCCCTATGAAATTGTTTATGGGAAGCAAGTCTTACTTCTGAGAGAGTTCCAGATCTATACCTATAAGACAGTAGTCCAGTTAGATCTTGACTTGTCAGAAGCCCAAAAACAAAGGATGACACAACTAAATGAGCTCGATGAAATCAGACAAGAAGCCTTCCAGAGAACTGGCCTAGTTCAACAACAGATGTCAAGATGGCATGACAAGTACGTCAAACAAAGGAAATTTCATCCGAGAGATTGGGCATTGCTCTTTGATTCAAAATTAAAAAAATTTCAAGGAAAATTCCAAACCCATTGGCTTGGCCCTTATGAAGTTAAGAATGTCTTTGACAATGGTGCAGTTAGAATCGGGACTATTGATGAAGAGAAAACTCCTCTATTAGTAAATGGACATCGACTTAGGCTTTACCAGAAGCCATTAACAAAAGAGGAATTTGTTAAAATGTTTCAAGATAATTCAGAACTAAAGATGGTCAAGAAGAATTCTTCTTCTTTTCCACCTTAGAAATTTTTATTCAGTTTTGTTTTATTTTTATTTTTTTAAAGAAAAAAAGGAAAAATGTAAAATTAAAAATAAATAAATTATATGTATATATATATATAATAGTAAAAAAAATAAAAATAAAAATAAAAAATGTATAAACATGAAAACCAACATGTTGTTGTCATGTTTATACAGAAAATTTAAAGTGAAAACTAATTTGTTGGCACTTCAAATTTTCTTTTCAAAAAGAATAATAAATTTCATCTACTAAAATTTTTTTTTCTTCACTGCAGAATCAACAATTTTCCGCAGCTCAGACAAGTTTCTGCAGCTAAGACAAGTTTCCGCAGCCTAATAAATTTTTGAAGCCTACAAGGACACTTGGTGATTTGGATTAAAGGACAGCTGACAGAGCAAAGTACCTACAGTAGATCAAGGACAACAAATAAGGTTAGAAAAAGTAGATCAAAGGTACGTGCTACTTTAATTTAACAATAGGGAAGGTTATATTGTATATATGATTAAGAAAATATAGTACTGTTGTAAATTAAAATGTAATCATTATAACCTAAGGGTGATGGCCACCTAACAAAATATCATATTCCACTACTTAAAAGGTCATGTCACGTCCCCATTCCAAATCCACCAAAGTAATTAACAAATCATCATTTTAAATGAGCCGAACTATCGGATTCATTCCTATAACCCTTATGATAATTCACCTGTTCTTCCCTATTCTTACACTCCTATGAAATTTCATAGCTACTCCATCTTTCCGCCACTTAGCAAACCCTACCAGCTCCAATTTCTTGTCAAGATAACTAATCTTCAAGGAAAAGAATCCTTTAGAATGGGGATAATTGTTCGAACTGAGCTAGAAGGGAAGAAATTCTTGGAGGGGTACCCACAAACTAAGGAGCTACTGCAAAAGAGACAATGGTTGCAGTTCATTGAAAAATTCAATGGCTTTCACAAGGAAGTAACCAAGACATTTTCTCGCTCATTTGATGGGACTGAAGCCGAAATAGGAGACATTAAGCTCACCATAACAGAGCCCATGGTCGCAGAGGCTACTGAGCTACCAAGGAGTGGGGAAAAATGGTTTAAGAATAGGGGAATTGATGGCGAGGATTGGAAGGTCTTCCTCAAAAATCCGAACATGGACACTACTGTCTACAAGAAAGGTATTCCTAGCATAGCTATTAAGAGTAAATGGAGACACTTATTACTTGTGCTTCAAAAGTTTGTCACTTGTGATGGTAGGTTTGGGCAAATGTATTTTTATCATGTTAGGATGATGATGCATTTTCTTGAATATCATCAGATGAATCTCCCTTATTTTCTCTTGCATAGTCTCAAGAAAATGTCTACAAACGTTCAAAAAACTATTCAATTTATAGAAAACGCCATGTATCATCATGCATTAATCAAAATCTTGGTCGAATTTCATCTCCAAAGTATAGGGGATAACTGGGCGAGTTTCCTGGTGAGGAACCACTTTGAAGAAAAATCCCCAGGAAAAGCAAGAAGCAGCAAGGCCCCCAGAGGAAGAAAGAGAACCATATAAGTAATAAAGGAGCAGGCATCTCAGACTCAGATAGAATTATCAGAAGAAGAGCTGCCTATAGTGAAGATTTTGCAGAAAATTAAGAGGGGAGACCTTAGAAGAAAGAAATCCAGCAAAATTCAAGAAGAATTCTCACAAACTAAGACCCCTCCTCAAGAAGAAAAATTAGAGACTAAAAGAAGGAAAGTACAGAAAATACAAACCTCGGGATTGAGAAGGAGTACAAGGCTGAGCACAGTCCCACAAACAATCTCAAAAATTACAGAGTACATTGACCTTGAGGGAAATGAGCCAACAGAGAACAAACCAACAGAGGATGAGCCAATTGAAAACACAGGAAGTTCTCAAAAAGGGTCACCAAGATCATCATCGAGAGTATCACCACAACCTTACAGCTCACATCTAAGAAGCCCAATGCATAGTCCAGGTATTGACCCTGTTCAGTAGGAAATATATGACTATATAGAGTCATTGGAAAGGAAAGAGACAGCAACCAAAGAAACAATTCAGAGTCCTGGAGAAGGGAGCAACCAGGTAAATGAACAATCAGCCTCAAACATCTTAAAGCAGGAGATCTTTGAATAAGAAACGTTGAACTGGTATCTCAAGAATGAGAATCAAGCATTAAAGACACAAAGTAAGATCTAAATTGCAAAAAGTGACAATCTCATCCTTCATCTGAGCTTGAGGTATAATAAAAACAAAAATCTGAAGAAAGAAAACAGAATTATGCAAAGAGATATTATCAGCTTAAAATACAAAATTCTCATGAGAAAACCTAGAATGCCAATAACTGCCAAAAAGAAGAAAACAATGAAACTTAAAGGTGATAAGCATGAGGCACAAGTGACTGAAAAGGAAGAAGTGTATGAGGACATACAAAATCTCCAGTCTATGGGAATGTAGAGTCTGAAGATTGTCTTACTATGACATCCCTTTTTTCCTAATATTCCTCTCTTTTCCTATATATTCACCACCTAAATAAAGCCATATCCACTAGGTTTTGATGAAGGTATGCAATAATATGTCTTCTTATTCATGTTTGACTTTATACCCTATTGTTTTGTTAAAGAATTCAATTGGCTACCAGGTCAATAGCGAAGGATGCGGATGGATAGAGAATGGTTTCCTCGTGGATCCTTTCCTATCCCCTTGAAACTATTCATTAAGATAAGAGCAGGAGATCACGGTCAAACCCCAAGTCAACTGCGGGATTGTCGCCGAAACAGAATCTAAGTTCAATCGAAATCTTATTGATTTGCTTTCGGAATATAAAATCGAAGGTTTAGCGATATAGTTTAGCTAATATAAATATATTAGGCTTAAATTACTCATGTTGTTATGCCAGAGACTTGTTATAAAACTTATGTCCACACTGTGATTTGGTGCTTGCCGAATGATGTAATTGTGAAACAGTTTGTGAATTTTGTTTGCCAACAATAGAATTGGTTTTGTGTGTATGCATTGCATTGATTTAAGATTATGAACTGACCTGTGGAGGACCCCTACAAATAATGACAGGTCTTAACCAATTGCAATTCTTTTCATTCCTTGAATACTCTGTTTTGTGTGGAAATGCAACACAATGAATTCGCCAATGAATCGTTATTTGCATAAGTACTTTCATCTACTTCATACCTAGTTTATTTTGTTATTTGAATTGATTTATACCTGGTACATCATGGTTGCTTCATTTTCTTATTATCTAGCATAGTTCAAGTGTGTTTACTTCATAGTATAGATGTTGTTTGAAATATCTTGTTTGAATGAAAATTGAATAAGTAAAAGTGTGAGAGTTTTCTCCTAAACAATTGAGTTCAGACAATATTTATTCACAATTCATAGAATAGACTTATTTTTGCACTTAGTGAATTAGAAGTTGTAGCATAAAGATTCAAGACAAAAAATCACAAAATAATCTAATACAAGTAGGATCGCTCTCATATCATCCATAAACTAATTAGATAGAAAATAACTCCTAAGAAATTAGCTAACAACTTTAAGGATGGCGACACTAATATAATTAACAAACACCACCTCCATATTCATCTTAAGTTTAGATCCTAAAAAATACATAACGACATATTGTATAACTTCTAGCACATATTTTGCACCTGTACTTCATCAGTCTACCTTCCCTGGTTGATAATTTATGACTGACAATTTAAAGACCTTAAATTGGCTAAACAATGTAGCAACAATCCATAACAGCACTCAGGGTGTAATAGCGAACCATTCTACCCTTTCCTGCAGTTAATCCCTACTTCGCGTATGCTTCATAGCTTCATTCGCGCAAGCCAACACCTGAAAAAGATGAATTTCTCAAAATAGTCCTTCAATGCTCTCTGAGTTATCCACAAAAAAAGGAATAAAGCCTCGTATTATTCAGTAAAATATAACAAATTAACATGACAGTAAAATGGATTAAAAAGGTAAGAAAACAGGGAGTTTTTTCATATAAGGGCATAGGCTTGGAGGACAGAAAGGTCAAAATAGGGGAAAGAATGTGCAGAAAATAGGTAAAAAACCACACCCAACATCTCCCCCCAACTGAAGCAACTGCATGTCCCATGCAGAATCTCAATTCCTTTTACTGTGCCCCCGGTGGAAATCTATGAAATTGTAGGCACCAGAAGTATCATCGCCTAGAGCTCTAAATCCTTGATTGGCCATTAACTCACGTGGCCAAGATTCCTCTTCATAATCACATAACCGATAATCAAGTTGATACTCTTCCAATAGCAACCATATCAAAGGGAATTTGAATCTAAGACCAATCTAGAATGCCCCCAATGTTAGCACCTGATCATATTTTGGCACCTGTGTAACAGCCACAAAGTTCTTGTTCTCAAAGGGGTCCCCTTCCTGCAATTCTGCACTACAGACCTCAGTGCACTTTAGACATCCGACTAGCGATTAGCTCTTCATATTTGAAAACAAGTTGAGGCAGATCCTCGCGATTCTTCTTCTGTAAATGGCCGATTGATCTCTGGTTTCCGGATTGCTTAGGAACTGCCTGAACTCTCATTGGAGTTTGTAAGCCATTCCTGGTTCAGCCCTGACCCACAATGTTGTCTTTTCCTCATTGGTCTCTGTTGTTTTCTTGGCCAGTTGCCACTTAATCTGATTCCCCATAAATGAGAGGAATGCCCGCAACTGCAAGTCTCCCATGAAATAAAGGACACTCACCACCATCCTCATGCTCACATGTCCGCACATCATATTGTGCAAGAACAACTCGCACAGAAAATTCTAATCAACAAAATCACAGGAACGGAAAATTCCAAAAAGGTGCAGGTTAAAGAATCCATATAGGACTTGTTCTCACAAACTGTCATTAACTAGAATAAGTAGTAACGTTCCCACAGGAACACAAGGTATGACCGGGACGATCACCTGCATGCTAGCAGGTTTAGAGCAAGGTCATGGATTTTGGTCTTATCAAATGTCAGGTCGGAGACCTCCTAATGTAGTTGATGCAGTTGTTCATCCTTTTTCTTCATAATTTCTTTATGCATTCGCGCCTCCTCTTCTCTTTCACATTCCTCTTTTAGCCATTTTTCTCTCAGGGAATCCATCATTCTCTTATGCATCTTGAGTGGGATCACTCCTTCTTGTAGAGAGAGTGCCAGCTACTTCCAATTTTGCAGCTCTTCCAATAACAACAATTTCTCATAATGCCATCATTCATCAAGACCCTGCGTTCTTCTGCATGCACTATCGTTTGAGGGTGTAGCAGGCTCCTAAGGGCAAAGTTGTCCCACCTCGACTGTTGTTTCTTGTGAAAAGCAACTTCATTAGTGGGTTTTGTCACAATTTCTTTACCTTCCTGGTCGACTTCTATTTTCACTGTTAGTTCCTGTGTGACAGCAGTGATATCCACAGGCTTCTATTCATTAATTTCGTCCAGACTAGTTTCGATCTATGTTGATGGTTCTTGTGTAACAGTAGCATTGACCGTCGGCTCATGGATACTATCTTTCTCTTCCTCCTCTTGGCTGATTTCCTCCTCCACTGTTGTTTTTGGAAAAACAGCAGTGTCAGCCAAGGGTCCCTGTGTATCTGTTGCTTGATCACTCTCTGTAGATTGTGTCGTCTAAGTTGTTGGTTCTTGTGTAGTAGCAACGTCCTCGATAGGCTCTGGTGTAATAGATTCACAGATTTCAGTTTGAGTCCCCCTCGAGGTAGTGTCTGTTGCACAGACTTGGAATCTTGCTTCCACCAACTTCTTAGCACAGGATATGCACAAAGTGCCCGGGATTTCCCCCCTTCTGGCCCTGTCCACGGTCTCTGCCAAAGTATATAGCCCTGGGGCCCTTGGCTCTGCCTTTCCTACTGCTAGTTGTTCCCTAAATTCTTTAACTTCTTTTTCTAGAATTTCAATTTTCGACAGCAAACACTAGGTTTCGCTCTTACAAGGTGAAGGAGGTTTTTCTAGCTAAGCTTTCTCCTCGTCCTTTTGCTTGACTACTTCTTTGTTCTTTCTCAACATGGATGGGGACTCTAGGTGCCGGCTAACCCTTATCCTCTACTTCGGCATTTTGTCGCCAATTGGTTTATCAACTAACTTCTTGCTGACCCTCACTATCGAGGACTGGGGCTGCTCCTTTTTCACCTGTGGAGTTTCCCCAACCATCTCTGTTTTCCTTCTACAAGTGGTCCTGAGCCTTTTCCGCATGAACTCTTTCTAATTCTTGCCCTGTCGGCTCAAGGCATCCATCACAATGAGTTTAATAAGGCCATGGTTGGTAACACATGTTTCGAGATGTGCAGCCGTTTTCATAGCTGTGGCCATGTGCCTAATGTTTCCCAGCAAGAAATAAGGAAGGTTGATCCACTGTTGATGCCGGAGATGGTTTAGCAATGGAAAATGATAATTAAACACAATTGTTTCCCTTCCCTCACAAGTAATGTACTTAATGAGGAAGAAAGCAACATTCACCCATGGCTAGGGGAGTGATAGTCTATCAATTACCCTACCTTTCTTAACCAGCAACTCGCTTTCCTGGAGAAAATCCCCTTTCAGGGAGGGGTCATTAACCTTCCTAGTAAACCATCTCTTCCCTTCTGCTAGCAATCTTGTTACTCTGGCAATAACTTCTTTCGTGACCTCCAATTTCAACCCTCTGACTTTCGTCATTTTCTCTCCAGATTCTTTGCAAATTCCATGGCTATACCATTGTCTGATCCTTCCAGTCTTCTGAATAAGTCAAACCAGCCTGCATCTTTGAAAACCTGGCATGCTTCAGGGCAATCTTCAAGGGCTTTTGTAGACCCTGGCTCATGCCATATTGCTACTCCTCCCATTGCTTGTGCAATTCAGTGTTGTTTCACCTGCTTATCCTTCCCTCCGACACACACTCTAGTTGTTTCAGCCTGTACTGCTACCTTCCTACTCTCTTAATACTCTAAATGGGGATTCAGCGCTTCTAGTAGAGGTAAATGGTAGGGTGGTAGGGTGGCACAGGTGAATATTTTGGATTAGGATTTGCCACGCATGGTTCGTACTGAACAATGAATTTTTCCTTAATGGTGGGTCGTGGGGAGGTCTCATCGATGGTGCACTTACCCTTTTTGGTATGATTTGGCATTAAATAATGATAACTACCAGGTCACACGCCTTAATTGTTGGATTTTTCAATTAATTACAAACCATGCGACGTCATGTCACAGTATGATTCGCCCCCCCCCTAGCTTAATTATGAAAACTGTCCTCAGTCGTCAATAGTCATGTTAAATTGCCACAATTACAAAATAAAATGAATTCAATATTACCTTTCTGATGGCGTACCTGGCGACGTGGGGCGAAGTAATGGCCGGCGCGACGTCGAATCATACTCAGGCAGCGAGAGGTGTGAACTTAATTCTGATGACGAGGATCATGGTGATGTTCTTGCTATTTATTACAATAAAATATCTCATTTTATTCCTGAAAATTCGTCAGCTGTTACAGGTGTAACAGCCAAGACGACTGATATATATTAATTTAATTTCTACAAAAAGATAAAGAAGAAAATATCATGTAACAGCCACCGCCAGGTGGTTTTCAACTACTACAAAAGTGTATGTATCCGCCTAAGAAAGGTTTTCACAACCATATTATTATTATTATTACATTTTTTTTTTAATTTTGAAGGTGTAACATCTGCCACCAAGTGGTTTTCTTCTGTTACCCTTATTGGAAAAATTAAATTTTTTGCAGCACAGGGGGGCTTTCCCCTGTTCCCGTAACTTGTAGATCCGAATTTGTGACAATGCTGACAAATGAATTCTTCGAGGTAGGTTTGTGATACAACCGAAGGCAGTGCCCATTTACAAGTAATGGTGTCCTTGCACTGTCAATGGTTACCAAAGTTACAGTCCCATTGTCAAAGACTGCATCTACCTCATAAGGACCTAGCCATCTGGTGCATAGCTTACCCTTGAAGTCTTTAAACCTTGAGTCGTATAACAGAGCCCAATCTCCTTTCTGGAACTACTTCTTCTTTATAAATCTATTGTGCTACTTAGCTCTTTGCTGCTAGATAATCTTTGTTTGTTGGATAGCAGCCAATTGTTTCTCCTCTAATTCATTGAGCTGGTTCAATCTTTGCCTTTGTATTGTAGCCAAATCCAAATTGACTTGCAATGTTGTCCTTAGCGTCTTGATTTCAAATTCAATTGGGAATAAAGGGTTCTTGCCATACACAAGTTCATATGTTGAGAATCCAGTGGTGTTCCTCCATTTAGTCTTGTATGCCCATAACACTTATGGAAGTTTGTCAGCCCAATTTCTTCGATGACTAGCCACAGTCTTAGTAAGGATCCCCTCAATGACTTTATTAGTGCTTTCTACCTGGCCATTTTCTTGTGGATGGTAAGGCATTGTGATTTTGTGATGGATTTTATATTTCTTGACCAACTCTTGGATCTTATGAGATGTGAATTGCGGCCCTCCATATGTGACTATCTCCCTGGGTATGCCAAACTGGACAAAGATATCTTCAAACAGAAAGTCTGAAACAACTTGCTCCGTGGCTCTGGTTAGTGCCTTCACCTCGACCCATTTTGTGACATAGTCAGTACAGACCAAGATGTAGGATCCTTGTCTAGATGAAGGATTGATTGGTCCCACAAAATCTAGATCCCACTTATCAAAAGGTTCTATGATGATCTGGGGCTATAACGGCATCTCATCTGATTGCAGTGGTTGGCCCATCCTTTGACAACTATCACATCCCTTCACAAACTTCTTAGCATCCTGAAATATTGTCGGCCAGTAGTACCCTGTTGAAAGGATTTTGTATCATGTATGTTTGTCTACGAAGCGTCCTCTGCAAGGTTCCTCATCCTCTCTAACACGGCATATGATCTAGAAATTAGGTCCAGTGTGGTAGAGGTTCCCATCTATCCAGGTATATGTAGCACTTTGTTGTATGATTTTCCTTTTCTCCTTAGAGGACAAATACTAGGGAAACTTCCCTGCAGCAAGATAATTGGCTATATCTGCATACCAAGGTGAGTAAGTAGAAATAGCAAAAAGATATTCATCAGGGAAAGAAGCTTCAGTAGGAGTGCAATTGTCATCAATAGTTAGCCTAGAAACAAAGTTAGTTGCTACATTGTCTTTTCCAGGCTTATCTACAATAGTGATATCAAATTCTTGTAACAGCAATAACGAATGTGTAATCCTACCATTTGTAATTGGCTTATTCATTAAAAAACAAATGGCAGAATGGTCAGTGTGTACAAATACTTGATATCCGATGATGTACTATCGGAATTTATTGATGGCATGCATGACTACTAAGAAATCCTTCTCTGTCACTATGTAGTTGAGCTCAGCTAGAGTTAGATTTTTACTTATGTAGTAAATGGCGTAAGGTTTCTTATCCTCCAATTGGCCCAAAACACCACCTACAGCAATATACAATGCATCCGTAGCTATGTGAAACAGGAGTTCCCAATTAGGTCCTTGCAAGACCGGAGCTGCTAATACACAACATTTCAGTTTTAAGAAGGCATGCTCACACTTCCAAGTTCTCTATCCACAAGAAATCAACATCCTTCATGAGCAAGGAAAATAATGGTGATGCAATTCTTGAAAAAGTTTCTATAAATATTTTGTAATACCCTGCATGCACCAAGAAACTACGTACCTCTTTCTGCGTTTTGGGGGTTCGTATTTTTATAATTACCTCTATTTTTGCAGGGTCTACCTTGATTCCATCAACCGAAATGTAATGTCCAAGCATGATCCCTTTAGTCATCATCATGTGACATTTCTCAGTGCTCAAGGCAACATTAGTCTGTACACATCGCTCTAGCACTTTTTCCAGATTGACTAATGTTGTTTCAAAAGCATCTCCATAAGGTGTGAAATCGTCCATGAAGATTTCCAGACAGTCATTCAATAAGTCAGAAAAAATTCCCAGTATTTCCCTTTGAAAGGTTGCTAGCGCATTATAGAGCCCAAAAGGTAGCACTTTATATGCGTAGGTCCCCCAAGTACAAGTAAAGGTCATTTTATCTTGGTCTTCCAGGGTAATCTATATCTGATTATAGCCACTAAATCCATAAAAAATGAAAATATTTTTTTTTCGGAGAGAGTATCAAGGACCTGATCTATAAATGGTAATGGAAAATGGTCCTTCTGAGTGGCCTTGTTGAGTTCTCTATAATCAACACAGACTCTCCACTTGCCATTCTTTTTAGGAATGATGACAAGCGGTGACACCCACTAACTATCAGATATTGGATAAATAAAATTAGCACTCATGAGTTTTTGTAGTTCTTCTTTCACCACTTCCTTTAGTGCAGGGTTCATGCGGCGTTGTGGCTATCTGACTGGTTTGCAGCCATCCTTCAAATAAATATGGTGAGTGCATAGGTTAGGGTGGATCCCTTTCATATCCATATAATCCCATGCAAATGCCTTTTTATACTTTTGTAACAGCTGTAACAGCCATTGATTATATTCAGCAGTCAAATTGGGATTAACATTCAAAAAATTTCCAAATTCAATCTCAATTGAGTTGCTAGCAATATTCAGAGTGGTTCTAATTTGTTCAAAATCTATATCTTCCACTTTTTCCTCCTCATTTTCATTTTTAACAGAAGCAACAGAAAGTGAATTACAAATAAAACCATTAATAATATCATCTTCTATCTCATTTTTGAAATATTGGGCTTTCCCCAGAGTGAGTGGCACGGAAATATCTGACTCAAGCTCAAACTCATCCCACCAAGGGTTGTACACATCCATATTTGGTTTTGGGGGATAAAGATTAAGGTTTTGTGTTGCCTGGCCATCCGAGATCACCATGGATCTCATCTTGCAGCCTATAAATGCATCTGCAGTGGCCAGCCAAGGTATCCCTAGGATCAAAGGATGCCCCCCAAAATTTGATTTGGGTTGTAAGATAAGGAAATCCGCCGGATATCTCCAGGAAGCTATCGTAATCACTATATCTTCTAACATCCCCTCGGGTTTAACACGGGACCTGTCTGCCAATTCCAACATAGTAGTAGTGTATCTGAGTCCCTGTAGCCCAAGAACGATAAAGAGATATTTCCTCATTACATTAATGGCAGCCCCAAGATCAATCAATGTATTGGCTATGGGTTGGTCATTAATGTAGACAATGACCGTAGGATTTCCTAGATCATTGTACTTAGTAAGGAGAGGATGAGCAGACATTAATTTGGATAACTTTCCCATCACATGTATCATGGCAGGGTCTTTAGGCTTCCTCCCGGGTTTCTTGATGCATAAATCTCACACTATCTTGGCATAGATGGGTACTTCTTTAAGGGCTTGTAGCATAGGAATTCATACATACAAATTTTGCAACTCCTTAACAAAATCATATTCAGGTTGTGAAGTCATCCTAGGTTCGATGAGTCTCTGAGGGTACGGGGGGTCCTACGTAAAAATAGTCAAATTTATTGTTACATGTGTATCAGCCTTCCTGAATTAGTTGTTATAGATGTAACAGTTCTTTGCGGGTCGGCTATTACAGATGTAACAGCTTCCTCTATATCAATTGTTGTAGGCGCAGTAGCCGCCTCAGAGCCTCCGGCTTCTCCTCTGGATGGTTCACAGTCCTCCTCTGTAATGATAGGGGAGTGACTGGGGTTAATTACTGTGCCTGATCACAATTGTATTTCATTAAGTTCCACGGGGGTAATAAGGTAGGTCTGGAAGGTCATAGGAGCCTCTATGCCCTGAGCTGCTTTATTGTTTGGGTTTGGGTTAGGTTGCACAGGTAGTTGGGGTCACACAGGTGGTGGAGGAGTAGGAGCTTGGAAAGGAGGTAACTGCAGTTGTTGTTGCATGGGTGGTGCAGGCAGAGCTGAATTCTGGGCATTTCCTCTCCAGTTCTGGTTCCAAGGGTATGGTTGGGATTGAGAATATTGAATAGGAGGAGATGGACACCATTAGTTCCAGGGTGAAGGGAAATGAGCTGAAGGAGGGGCTGAATATTGCCATGGATATGGTTGGTTATTATATGCATTGTTCCACAAATTGAAAGAGGAAAATTCTTGAGACATACCTGGAGGTTGCGGTTGCCATGGCCTCCTTGGTGCGATGAAGTAAGAGGACTGCACCTCTTCGCTTGATTCTTTGAGTACTGCCTTTAGTCTAGGAAGCTTTGGACACTTCTCTATTGAATGCTCCAGCTCACAGATATTACACAGGCTGATGTTGTTCAATTCACATTCCCTATGAGGATGTTTCTTCCGACAAGTCGGATAGAACACGGCCAAGGGTGTATCAGCTTTTTCTTGTGTCTTTTTGATCTGTGTTATTTTTATCTAGGCCGAGAGAGTACTGAGGATATCGGTCTTGAAATTTTCGAACAAATTTTCGATCTTCGCTCTAGTTACTCCTCTGCCTGTAGATTTTTGTATGCGAACAGAGGCATCCTGAATTGTACTTCTTCCTTTAGATGATCCTCGAGAGCATCGTAGGCAGAGCTTTACAATTTCAGCGAATGGCTCTTGTGATATATCCCCTTTTCCTAATAGGTTCAGGGTGTCAAGGCAGTCATCCCTCATTCCTCTAATGTATATAGTCTTCAAGATTTCCAGGTCTAAATCACTGCGTTTAGACCTTTCAGATTACAGTGGAACTGTTCCACATAATCTTCCAAGCTTTCTTCCTCCTTCTTTGTCATTCTGAATATCTCTTCCCTTAAGTCCCTGGTCCTACAATAGTCCTGGTACTTTGACAAGAACATCTCCTTCATATAATTCCATGTTTAAATGCAAGCGGGGCCTAATCCCATGAACCATCTCAAGGTTTCTCCTTTTAAGGTAGCAGGAAATAGCTTTAGTTTCTGAGCATCTAATGTATAATCATAACTTCTACATAAGAATCAAACTAGTGGAGCCTTAGAATGATAGGGTCCCGAGATGGAGGGGTTGGAGGTTTCTGCTTTCGCTATGGGAGTAACAGCCTTCTGCGGACCTATTTTCCATTCATTCCTTTGAGAGCTGGACTGTTCTTTTTCTGCCTTGGAGATTAATTCCTAGATAAATGTCTTCCTTCCTAAATCTTCACCCTTCGTTTCCTTTTTACAACCTGTCGTTCCTGTGACTTATTAGAGTGGGGGTGATTTCAGTTTCTATGTAATTCCTACAAGTGCACACATGGACCCTATGTGTTTCAAATCACTCTAAGTGCCTCAGTCTTCGACAGTGTTGATCTCGCCCAGGTATGTTAGAGCGATGCGCAGGTTCTTACCTCTCGTCTTACCTCCCAATAACTGAAGAGCTTAAGACACACTAACAAAGCATAGAAATTTCCTAAGTGTCCTATTAATCACAATGGTGAGCCCGCCCAAGTATGTTAGAGCAATGTGCAGGTTCTTACCTCTTGTCTTACCACCCAGCAACTGTGGACTAGGAGCACTCTATGTCAAACAAACAACTTGGCTGACCCTATCGTCAACTTGTCATCCCCGATAATGGTGCCAAAATGTAGTATTATTTTAATCAACCTTAATTGACTCAGACTGCAACATTAATTGTCAACCCAGAGTAGGTCTTGTTGTTTCAATGGAGTTAGCACTATCTGTGCCGATACACTACAGCCAAGCAGAAGAAAATGCAGAAAATTGTAAAAGGGTGTCGTTGATCTAATTGTTGAATCAAAACATGCGTCTAGATATAAAAAACACTCTACATAATTAAATCACAACTCGCAGCTATTAAGGTAAAGGCGCGCCACACAAGAATTAACATCTATTCCAGCTGGTTCCTATCATTCTACGATTAACTCAGTGTAACAGCATGAGATAAATAGAAACAGTAGCAAATGTGATCCATGATTTGTACAGCTATAGCGAGGAAACATAAATCAATGAACTAATTTAGAATGTACGCTACCTAAACCACTACAATCCTTGCCAAAGAGGAGGGCCCTTCCTCCGTAGCAGGGCGCAGGAAGAACATGAAAGCGATTAATGAATCAGTTGGAAAGCAGTAACAGCATCACTATGCTAATCAATATTAAAATAAATTTAGAATTACAGAAACAGAGTAAGGGTCCTCTTCTATATGTCGTCTGTTGATACATAAATTGTCGAGTCTTTTATAATCATTACAACCCGAAAATTAGAAAGCAAATCAGTCATGAGAATCTCTTAATTCTCATGCTGATCAAAAAATAAAGAAGTTACAACCTATTGCTAAATAAATATACATCAGTTGCAACTGCTTGAGTCTTGTTGCTTCAAAAATAAACAATCCTACTGCCGACAGCTGTTATGTGGAATAGTACCCACATTTCCAACTTCGATGCAACAGCATTGAGCGAATGGTGGTTTCAGGGTGACTCAGCATAACTGACAATAGCACTGTTGGTGTGATGGAGGATCCACACGAGGTGTAACATTATCCAATGTGTAACAACATCCAATGTGTAACAGCAATTTGTAATAGCAGCAACCTGTAACAGCACCTTGTATGTAGCAGCAATCCGTAACAGCACTCAAGGTGTAACAGCGAACCGTTCTACCCTTTCCTATAGTTAATCTATGTTGCATGTTTGCTTCATAGCTTCATTTGCGCGAGCCAACACCTGGAAAAGATGAAATTCCCAAAATACTCTTTCAATGCTCTCCTAGTTAGCCACAAAAAAGGAATAAAGCCTCGTATTATTCGATAAAATATAACAAAGTAACATGACAGTAAAATGGATTAAAATGGTAACAAAATAAGGAGTTTGGTCATATAAGGGAACAGGCTTGGAGGACATAAAGGTCAAAATAGGGTAAATAATGTGCAGAAAATAGGTAAAAAACCACACCCAACAGTCTCCATACTTTATGTTGCATTTCCCCACTAGCTATGCTCTCACATTCTGTTGTTGCTTTACTTTCTTATTTTTGTCTTCTCCCTTTGAGACACTTTTCTCATCAATTCCATCATCAATTCAATTTCTATGTCCAAATCACTTCTTTGCTGAACTTTTTTCTCTTCCTTTGTTACATATCCTTTGCAATCTTCATCAGGCTCTTTCTTCCCTATTGGTGCTTCAGCCATTTCTCCAGTAGCTCCAATTATTTCTCCCATTCATTGATCCTTTGATGAGATTTTAGTCCTTCTTTATTGACTACCTCAACAGCTTCCATGGTTATCTCCATTGTGCCTATCATCATGATGGAATGATGATCCTTCACTATGTTTTCAGCTAACATAGTCTCTTCTTCAAGTTTTCATTTAATCTTCTACTGGTTACCTTCATGTTGGGTGTGGAGCCTGATTATGTTCTATATTCAAAGGTATCGCCACATAGGACCCCAGTTCGAAATGGGGACGACAACGCCGCCCGTAAAATATTCACTGTAGGGGGGGTCCAGGGGGGGTCCAGGGGGGGGCGGCTGTGACCTTTGGGAGCCCCCCCCTGGTGGGGGGTTTCGGGGGCAGCGCCCCCGAAGCTAAAAATAGCTGTAAAATTGCCTTGTAAAAGTATAGTAATTTCTAGTCAATCTAGGCCGTTCATTAGGCGGATGATCTAACGGTAGAACTTATGTTTAGTTTAGGGTTTTTTTCCCTAGAAGGCAACCCCTCTCTTTGTATGAGGGTATTGTATTTGAGGCTGTGTGATAGATGTGTATTCTGTGAGCGAGAAACAGAGAGGTGAGACTGTGAGAGAAAACAGAGGATATTACAGCGGATTTGCTATAGGTTGTGTCTCTTCATTTTGCTGGATAATAGAAAGGAAGGACTGGCTGTTCGGGGTGGACGTAGCCCAAACTGGGTGAACCACGTATATCTGTGTCTCTCTTGTTTTGTGCATTTTCTGTGTTTATATTTCTGCAATATTTTATGTGTTCCATTGCTCCGTAATATATAATTTTCTAACACTTCACTTTGGATTTGTTGGATCCTTACTACCACCCTTAAATCCTTACCCTCTTGTTGCTTCTGAACTTTTATCTCATCTCCAAATAACCTTTGTTCAATATCTTCGATCACAGCATCACAATCATTCATTATATTCATTGTTCCTGCAAACAAACTATTGGTGTGTAAATTAAAACACTCTTCTGTATCCATGACTTTTAGAGAATCTCTTCTGCTATCAAATACTGTTGTAACCATCTCTTTTCTATTGCCACATTCTCCTAGAAAATTCTCCAGCAATTTAATTTCCTCTTTACATTTAGCAAGTGTTTTACCACAATGCTCTTCATTTCCAGATTCATCCTTTACATGGTCACTATTGCTCAATGATTCAATTGGATTGTCTTCCATAGACAATTTTGTCTCATTCATCTTCACAGAAATAAGTTCTTGCTCTCTCCTTACATTTTCAAAAATCAATACTTCATCAACTCCATGTTGTGTAACAGTATTTGAGAACTGTCCTCCTTCAACACTTATAATCCTTGTATTCATACAACAATTGTCAGTTTGAAAAATGTAAGGCTCAATAGCCTCAACTGATGTTTCACATATCAGCTCTTCAGGCTGAACTTCATCTCCTTCTTCCACAAGGAATTGTCCTTGTTTTGTAACAACTCCAAATATCAATTTATCAATAATTTTTTTCTGCTGCAACAATTCAATACTTTCCTCATTCAAGATGAATTCTCCATCACACTCTGCTCTAGAATACTTATCTTCTAAGAAGTACTCTTCATCCTCTGTCAGCACATCATTATGATGATCTGAGTTCTCCTCTGAACTCTGGTGACTTTTATCAATTTTTATGACAACTTCATAAGACTACCAATCCTCTGCAAAACCTGCAAACACACCAAAACCATTAGATTCAAAAATATAAGGCTTGATAGCATTTTTTGCTACCTTTGTCCACATTTCCTCATGTTTCTTTGAACCATCCCAATATTTCACTGATCTCCATTCTTCATCTTCACCCAGAACTTCCCCCTGTTCTTCTCCACAAATAGAAACTTCCATTTCCAACTCAGCTTCTCTGAGTTTTTCCACCAACCACTTCATTTGCTTCTGTTGTAGCCTTTTCTGTAACTTAGGCCACTTCATCTTTCTTCTCATAAGAAAACCACACCTCTGGTCTTTCTCATTCCTATGTAACAGTTCCATCAGTATGTTGTATCTCTGAGATGATAATGGTCAACTATCATGCCAGAGCATCTAAGATAATTGTTTTGGGGGTTTTGTTTTAATTTAGAGGACCAATGTATGAAACAGATGTAACATTATAATGCCTAACCTTGTGAATAATATTAATATCAAAGCAGAGGGATGCTATAAAATTTCACATAGTGATATAGCTTGTATGGTGGCGAGAAGAAATAGAGCAATAATATGATTATCACAGTTTTCAAATTGAAAATTAAATAATCATAAGTATGAAAAACTTTAAACTATGTTCAGAAGGTTTAATAGAATATTCTTAAGCTTACAAAATATGTTGATGATTTATTGATTCAGAGGGAATTAATTAAACAAATAGTTCATTAATTCATTCTCTTTATAGATTACCACTTCAAAAGCTTATAGGAATAGATTGAAACCCAATTATTCCTACCTAGTTATCTCTATAAGACATAATAATATGAAGAAAAAGATAATGAGTAATATTGGAAAGACTTACAGGAAACACAAACTGTGTAAAACAGAATTCAGAATCCTTTGCTTTGTATTAATGATCTAGAAAAGTCAAGTACATCAAATGTTAAGAAATTCTTCTTCAAGGGTGCAACCCTTAATAACTCGTGAAGAGATTTATTTATACAACAGTAGAACTAAGAAAATATCCTAAACTGTTTTTACAAAAATAGATTATTATAAAATCAAAATAAATACTACTAGTTGATCTGACACTACTTTGATGCTGCGTTGTTGGTGACTATTGCTGAAAAACTGAAAATTGTTGAAGCTGGCTGACTGTTCCTCCAAAAGCTGAATGTTGTTCGATTTTCACGTTGGATGTCATATTTACTTATGACCTTTCATATGATACACTTTCATCTGATACACTTTGACTTGTATTTCTTTATCTGTCTCCTCTGTTTAGTCTTTTACCATGAATGCTTTGTCACTTGCTTTTACTTTTACCAGTCACAGTAAATCACATCATCTGGTATCTTTTACTCTTATCCTACATTTATGTCTTTAGTAAAAGTGAATTTCACTAAAGATCTGTTTGACTTCATGTGAAAATGTGATATGTTGTTGTTGATTTATCTCTGTTTTAACAGTTATTGCCTCTATGTAAATGATTTCTTCTACTCTGTGTATAATTGTCTTTTCCTTCTGAATAAAGCCTTTTGAGTAGATTTCTTTGCAAATCTTGGAGTAAACAGGTTTTGGAACTAGTATCAAAATTGTTTATCCAAGCTTCTGGCCTTCTAATCACCTGCAAAATAAAACAATTTATTAATAAAAACACAGGTTGGCAGGGAGGTGATAATGGTTTCAAGGAACAAGAAAGTCTGTCGACAGAGTCTGGAATGTGTTTAGAAGGTAGCCGGTGGTAAAATTGGGTTGCAGATGCTTTGGGTGGCGCAGGAAATCTTAGGCAGGTTTCACTGTGGAAAAGGGCGAAAAAGAGCGAAAATGAGGGTCTTTGGCTTTTTAACGAGTAACGTTTAAAATTTGGCACGGAATTTGATAAGTGAACAGTGGATGGTTTCGTCCTACGCGGGGAGGCGGTATTAAGGTTCATCACACCACTTTTGGCACTCGGGCGGTTTTTTTATGAGAGCACGCGAGTTAACCTAAAGCTGCCATGTAACTGAAAGGGGCCCGAGCAAAACCACGAATCTCATGTGCTCTCAAGCTTTTAACTATTGGACATCGGGAGCGTGGGATATGGATGTGGGTCGTTGGATTTTGAAGCGGGTGATTGGAGGGTTGTCGCGCAGTCAAGATGCATGGAAGGAAATCAGGTGGAGATTAGCGGGGCCCGGGGGATAATTACAAATTATTTGTAATTATTTAATGATATAAAGCAGGGCTTTAAATATAATGAATGGGTTTAATACAGTGGGACCAGGGTTAAATGCGGCGGGGGTTTGTTAACCGCACCAAGGGGGTGGGTTAAAAGGTTTTATATTGGGAAAATGTGAATTTGCAGAGTTAATTAAAATAAAGCGGGGGGAAGACAAAACTTTAGGATAAAGGGTCTTTATAGGTTAAAAGGGTTTTGTCGGGAAAAATATGGATTGGTGTAGTTAATTCAACAATGCGCGGAGGGTGGGGATTTAAACTTAGAATAAAGGGGTTTTATGGATTTTTTGGGTGAAATATGGAAATTAATAACGAGAAAGTGATTTCTTCAAAGGGGAATGGGCTTCACACTAGGGAAAAGGGGTTTTGGGTTGGGAAATTACCTTTGGAGGGTAATTTGATAGGGAAATGTGTGAAACCAATGGACAAGGGTGAAAATGAAGGGAAAATGGTATTTTAACAAGAAATGATGGGATAATGGGGCAATTAGTAATTATGTAGTGGGGGATGAAATGAAATGAGGGGAAGTTAATTAAATCATCTTGTGAACATCCTTTCACTTTCATAACTACTCTTGCACATTGAAACATTGGATTAAGCATGATGAATGTGCTTATGCTTCACTAACCTTGTACTTCTGCAACCTTTCTTTTACCTACCCTTTACTTTCCCTAACATTTTTTCTTCACTTAGTTGGGTGCATTTAAGCTAGCAACCCAATATTTCTTTTCACGAATAATCTACCTCTATACCTTATTCTCTCCAATGGCTCAGATTCAACTGTTGAGCCAACTTTATTTTCTACCGATGACAATCAATTTAAAACAAATCCAATTATGATTAAACTATATAATTGGATTAAATAAACTACTGTGGCATCTAAACAAACTGCACACAACTTTTATTTTCAAAAGTGAATTAGAGTAAAAGTAGTGGCATTTAGATTTGCAACACTTTCAGAGTTTATTGCTTTTTGCTTTTCTCTCTAACCTAAAATTTTATTTTTGACTTCATTTTTTAGGGCATCTATTCTAACATTTTCTTTGATATGGACATATTTATCAAAATATTTGTCCATATCCTAGCTTAACATTTTTTTGAAAAATATTTTCATTTTTTGGACTAATTTATTTTTATTTACCAAAACCAAAAAATGCTACAACATCGGCTCCATCTGGGGAATTATTTCTCCTATAGAATGCAGAGAACCTGCAGATCCATGTTCTTTCTCCTCGGGCTATGGAGTCTTTTGCTATAAAAAAATAACATTGACAGCTTGAAAAGTAAAAGAAACCGGAGTTTTTACAATGGTAGTAATGAAATCTACTTCAACTTCTCAGTACTGAATGTAATGTTTGAGAAACCTTCCATTTAGAGGATAAGTGGAATATAACCCCTCAATATTTTGTAGCATAAAAGTGTTGTTTCCCTTCACTTCAGCAATTGCTAAAGGTCCAAACCACAGGTTGTCAAACTTGCCATGTTTTCCCTTTTCTTCTCTCCTGGAATCCCATCTTAGAACTAGATCACCTTCCTTGAAGTCCCTTTCCCTGTCTCTTTTTTCAAACAAGGTCTTCATCTTATTCTGATACTTTTTTAATTTGTATTGAACTTCATCTATGTTTTCATTTATTTCAATAATCTGATTTATTCTCCTTGAAAAATCATCAGGTTCATCTATTGAATCCTGCAGGAATTTTAAAACAGGGAAGGCCAAATTGGTAAGGAAGATTGCATCTTTCCCATAAACTAATTGGAAAGGAGATTTTCTAGTAGATCTCTTTGGAGTAATTCTGTTTGCCCATACTGCATAAATTAAATGAGAGTCCTAGCTCTTTTTATGATCTGCTAGAGTTTTTTATTACCTTTACCAGACTTTTATTTGAGGATTCTGCAAGGCCATTACCTTGTGGGTAATATGGAGTTGAATGATGTAACAGAATCTGATATTTCTAGCAAAACTCAATCATTTTAACACTAGAAAAATTTGTTGCATTATCAGTGACAATTTGAGTTGGGCAACCAAATCTAGATAAGATGTTCTCTTCAATAAATTTGATTACTACTGAATCAGTAGCATTTCTCACTGGAATTGCTTCCACCCATTTAGTGAAGTAGTCTGTTGCAGTGAGGATCCATCTATGCTGATTACTTGAAGTGGGATGAATCTCTCCAACAAAATCTAATCCCCATTGGAGAAAAGGTTCTGAGACTATTGATGGAACCAGTGGAAGAGCTGCTAATTTTTTCTTACCAGCAAACATTTGACAAGGAACACAACCTTTGACCTTTTCTCCTACTTGTAAGAACAATGTTGGCCAATAAAATCCTCCCCTTAATATCTTATATGTTGTTGCTCTCCAAGCATAATGTCCTCCACAAAATCCTATATGAAACTGGTCAATGATTCCTTCAGTTTCTCGTTCTATTAAAAATAATAACAAAATATTTAGTGGGTCTTTCTAGTACAAATTTGCATTTATGATACAGTACTTGACTGCTTTCAGTTTGAGATTTTTACACTGGCTTTTGGAGAATGATGTTGGACATTCAAAATGGATCAAGAAATTTACAATGTCTTGGTACCAATCTGACAACAGAAATTTGTCATCAATGTATAAAGGGCGGATCTTATCTGAAGGTAAAGGTTCTTATGGATTCTCTTCTTTGGGATGAAGGGAAGGTTCTTGTGGATTCTCCCCTTCTTCAAGGATAGAAGGTTCTTGTGTATTCTTCTTATCTAAATTTTGAGAAGGTTCTTTTGGATTCTTATTATCTGAAGTTTGAAAAGGTTCTTGTGGATTCTTCCCTTATATCTCTAAAACAAAATTGATTCTGAGCACTTTACAGTTGGATTCAACTAGAAGCTTAGCTAATCCTTGGCCTTTTACTAGCTTTGTATTTTTGATAGTTAGATCAAACTCCAATGTTTGATTGATCCATCTACCTCTCTTTCCATCAATTTCTAGTTGAGTTAAAACTATTTTCACAGCACTGTTAGGAACATAAGCAGTAATAGTATAATGTAGGACATACATCCTGAATGATTTTAGGACTTGAATAAGGGCATAGGCTTGCTTCTCAATTATGTCATACTTAAGCTTGGCATCTCTCATAACCTTATAGAAAAAGGCTATGGGTTGGTCATGGGAATCTTCATTCTTTTGTAGTAGAACAACAAGGGTTGTTTCTGAGGCAAAGGAAAAGATACTGAATGGTTTAGTGTAATCAGGGCTGGCCAAGGTGGGAGATTCAGAGATAGCTTTCTTGATTTGATCAAATGCATGCTTGGAAGAGACAGTCCATTTAACTTCATGATCTTTTCAGAGCATGTCAGTTATATCTTTTACAATCTCAGCATAATTTGGGATGAATCTCCTTAAAAAATTAATCTTGCCTAGAAAAGCTTGAATCTCCTTCTTGTTTCTAGGTAAGGTCAATGTTTTAATGGCAGACACATGCTTGGGATCAATCACCACTCCTTTTTTTGAAATTATATGGCCCAACAGTTTTCCTTCTTTGATAGCAAACAGAGACTTTTTAGGATTCAATGATATTCTAAATTTTCTACACCTGTCAAAAACCTTCATCAAGTGCTTTAGATGTTTCTGATCAGATTTAGAAAAAACAGTTATGTCATCAAGATAAATGACCACAAATTTATTTACCTAACCCACAAAATCTACGTCCATAGCTCTCTAAAATGTTGCTCCATCATTGGATAAGCCAAATGGAATTCTAGCATACATGAATGTACCCCAAGGTGTAGTAAAGGTTGTCTTCTCTCTATCTGTTGAATCAACATTTACCTGATTATAGCCTGAAAAACCATCAAGCATAGAAAGTCTTTGTGCTCCTGAAACCATTTGAAGTAACTGATCCATTTTGGGCAAAGGATAGTTATCCTTTAATGATGCTTTGTTCAAATTTCTAAAGTCCACATAGAGTCTGATTTCTCCATTCTTATTTCTAACAGGAACTGAATTTGCAACCCAATTAGAATATCTAAGAGGTAGAATGATCTGGGCATCTAGCATTTTCTTAATTTCCTTTTCTACAGTTGGTAGAAGAGCTGGATTGATCCTCCTAAGTTTCTATTGATAAGGAACTGCTTCTGGATTTAAAGGAATCTTATGTTGTATTAATGAAGTATCATAGGTTTTTAGATCAGCATAGGTCCATGCAAAAACATCCTTATAATTTTGGAGTAACTTAAGATACTGAGCTTTGATCTCAGGATCTAGAGATGCATAGATTTTGATGTTTTTAATATCATCATTTTTTCCAATATTAATTTCTTCTATGTCATCTTGTGAAGAAATGGACTGAGGGTTTCGGAGGACATCATTTTGATCAAACATTTTTTCTAAAGGAATGAGGCCTTTGGGAATAAAATTGTTAGACAATTGAATAATGTCATGATCAGCAATTTTTGAATTGAAATTTGAAGTATCATTTCCATTTGTATTTTCATTTATTTCTGTTTTATCTTCATCAATTTGTAGAACTGAAAATTCATCTATAACCTGCAGAAAAGATTTCAAATGTTCATCATCTTCAAATATCTGCCAGTGTTTTAGATTGTCTGGGATGGATGGTTTGTACTTGACTTGTATTTGATAGAGTACATTAGTCTGATCAGGAATTTTAAATGAATTAGCAGAAACAACTAAGGCATTTGCATGAATATTCTAATTTCTTGGAATATAAGTCAATTTAAAAGCATCAAATAAGTTTTCGACTGAATCCCAAACTTCATTTCGATAAGACCTAAGTCTAGCATGCTTAGTCTGGCAAATATTTCTCACTTGTTTGACAATAAGTTCTGAATCAGTAAAAACACTTAAGTTTTGAACCTTTAAACTTTTGGATAATTGCAATCCCAAAGGGAAAGCTTCATATTCAGCCACATTATTTATCACTTCGAAGTCGAGTTTGCATGAATTGGTGATATTTTCTTTTTCTAGTGAAATTAAAACTACCCCAGCTCCTGCTCCATCTTTTGTACAAGAACCATCAAAAAATAGTTTCCATACATTAGTTTGATTTGGTACAGGATTTTTAATTACATCTTCTATTTTAACTTGAGTTTCATGAATTTGGTTTGAAGAGAGTTGAAAGCAACCAAAATCCTGATCAATTGCATAAATGGGATGGTTCCTTGGCTGGTTTGTTTTGCAAACAGTGTGCACAAATCTTACCTCCCTATATAACCTTAATTGTTCTCCCCCATAAACTGGAATAGTGGCATAAGACATATCCATCTGAAGATTTCCCCCTAATTTGTCACAACAAGACCTAGAAAGGAGCATTCCAAATTTGGGAGGAATATCTGTGACAACTATATCAAGCACTACACTTTTCACTGGAATTTGGGCAAGAGTGACTACTAAATCCTTAATCAATCCTAAGCAGGGTACCCTTTTAGAATCAAAGGTGTACAAGTCATGATAGGATCTAGTTATGTCAAGTTTCAAATGGTCCATGATAGTTTTTGGCATGAGGTTATGTGATCCTCCATAATCAAGCATACAATTATATAACATGGAATCATTTGTCTTAAGAGTTACATAGAAAGGAGGCATTATTTCATCTATCATATCTGAGCTAGGACCAAAGACAACTGCTGGTTTTTCATCTTGCAGACTAATGATATCACTTTCAGCATCAACCGAGGTGTTTTGTATCCATTTGGAGACTTGATTTTTATACCCAGGGTTTTTGGAAAGTTTTGAAAGTGGAATTGGGATTTTAACTCTTTCTAACTCTTTTTCAACATTAAATGTAGTCAAAGCATTTTTATCATTTTGAGCAGTATCAGTTGACAATGGTCGAATAACAGTTGTTTTATTTTCAGCAACTTTGGTACAAGGTTCAATTATTGAAGTCTCCTTAGGAGGTTTTCCAGGGCTGAGTCTAGGCCTAAGATCATATCTCTTGTTCAACTCGGAAATTAAAAATTCAGAGAAGGGGTGGTATTTAGAAACCTATGAGGATTCTTGATCTGAACCTGATTTTGTTGTGAGAGAGGAATAATAACTATTTTATTAGAAGAAGTATCCATGTTATTGATATCTTCAGTAATAGTCATAGTATTTTCATCAGGTTGTTGGTCATCTATTAGTAAAGGAGTGGGAACTTGTTGATCATTACTAGGTCTCTGAAGAATTTGTAATTGTGGATTCCTTTTATTCTGGCCTTGATTTTGATTTTGGGGTCTAGTAACTATTTGTTGAACTGTCCTAGGTTGAGTCTCAATCTTGGAAATTCTATTAGGTAGATTTCTAAGAAAAGTTATTTCATCTATTTTAGAATTTTTTGTTTTAGTCTTAGAAGAACTGGAGGAACTAGAGGCCTCTTGAATAGATTTGAGTTTTCTTTAGGTCTTTTCCTCTTTAGCTTTCAAGGAAGTCAAAGTAGCCCTATTTTATTCCACCTCTATAGCATTTGTTTGCATATCTTCAAGAGTTGTTTAAGTTCTCTCTCTTAGCATTACAACAAAATCATCGTCAAAGGATTTAGAAAACCTAGACTTAGCTGTTGCGACAAGGGGTTTACAATCAGGGGGCATCTTAAGATAAAGTTTATTGAACCTTTTGATAAAATTTAATACAGGTTCACCAAAGTTTCTTTTAAGTTCTTCAAACTCAGTCAGAAAGTAAAGAGGATCTTTCTTTACACCCCATTGATTTTTAAATATGTTTGTAGTCTCTTCCCAATTTCTAATGGAATTTACAGGTAACTACCTAAACCATATTCTTACATTTCCTTCAAGTGACTATACAAAAAATCTCATGTAAACATTTTCTTGTTCGATATTCATGTTGTCTGCAAAGTCTAGAAAAGCTTGAAGATGGTCCTCAGCTGAGGGACCTGTTTCTCCATTATACCTAGGAAGGTATTTCAAGTACCCAGTTGGGAATGCATCGAGGTTAGCAGGTAAGACTAAAGCTACATATCTAGCTTCTACAATAGGTCAAAATGCCATAGTAGAAGGTGGTGTATGAGGTGTTTGTGTGGATGAAGAAGAAGACGATGAAGAAGAAGTAGAAGAAGGTGATTGAGGGGGTGTGTGACTATGTGGAGGTGAAGAAGGAGGGGATCTCCAGAATAACTTTAAATGAGTCTTAAGAACTAACTTTTGGACCTATGAATGAATACCCTCTTTTGTTTCAAAGAGTGGATTTGAATATACAGCGAGTGTCTCTTCAGGTTGTTCAGAAGTAGAACCTTCAGGTCGTTCAGAAGTGGAAGCTAATGAATAAGTGGTAGGGGATATGAAATATGTGGGTTTGTATTCAGGTAAATGAACAACCAAGTCAAACTCAGTTTTAGGTGCTCTTGGTGGTAGTGGGGGTTCTTGATGCATTTTAAAATAATGAATGAGGAAAGCTAAATCTAAATCAACTACCCTATCTAATAGTTCAGAAACCCTAGGAGGTATTTGTGTCCAATCAAGATCGGATGGAATATTACTAAAAGGATCAAATGATACTAAATCTTCAAACTGCAAGGCTGAAGAGGAAGAAGAAGATGGTTGATGTCTCCTTTTAGAACTGGCTTTTCTCATAATTTTTTCAGGATCTGACAGAGGATTAACTAAGTCAGATTCCGAATGAGATCTGGTGTGCTTAAAAGGTGCCAGTTTGGGCTAGTGGAGTCACCAAGTGAAGGATTTTAACCTTTCTAGACCTTTAATCACCTTAAAGGAAAAGAATGAATATCATTGCCCCAGGAAAACTTAATGAAATTCGAATCCTCGGCAATGGCGCCAAATTGATGTTGTATCTTTGAGATGATAATGGTCAACTATCATGCCAGAGCATCTAAGATAATTGTTTTGGGGATTTTGTTTTAATTTGGAGGACCAATGTATGAAACAAATGTAACACTATAATGCCTAACCTTGTGAATAATATTAATATCAAAGCAGAGGGTTGCTATAAAATTTCACACAGTGATATAGCTTGTATGGTGGCGAGCAAAAACAGAGAAACAATATGATTATCACAATTTTCAAATTAAAAATTAAATAATCATAAGTATCAAAACCTTTAAACTATGTTTAGAAGGTTTAAGAGAATATGCTTAAGCTTACAAAAGATGCTGATGATTTATTGATTCAGAGGGAATTAATTAAACAAACAATCCATTAATTCATTCTCTTTATAGATTATCACTTCAGAAGCTTATAGGAATAGATTGAAACCAAATTATTCCTACCTAGTTATCTCTATAAGACATAAGAATATGAAGAAAAACATAATGAGTAATACTGGAAAAACTTACAGGAAACACAAACTGTGTAAAACAAAATTCAGAATCCTTTGCTTTGTATTAATGATCCAGAAAAGTCAAGTACATCAAATGTTTAGAAATGCTTCTTCAAGGGTGCAACCCTTAATAACTCGTGAAGAGAGTTATTTATACAACAATAGAACTAAGAAAATATCCTAAACTGTTTTTACAAAAATAGATTATTATAAAATCAAAATAAAGACTGCTAGTTGATCTGGCACTATTTTGATGTTGCGTTGTTGGTGACTATCGCTGAAAAAACTAAAAATTGTTGAAGTTGGTTGACTATTCCTCCAAAAGTTGAATGCTATTTGATTTTCACGCTGGATGTCATATTTACTTATGACCTTTCATCTAATACACTTTGACTTGTATTTCTTTATCTGTCTCCTCTGTTTAGTCTTTTACCATGAATGCTTTGTCACCTACTTTTACTTTTACCAGCCACAGTAAATCACATCATCTCGTATATTTTACTCTTATCCTGCATTTATGTCTTTCGTAAAAGTGAATTTCACTAAAGACCTATTTGACTTCATGTGAAAATGTGATATGTTGTTGCTGATTTATCTATGTTTTAACAATTACGGCCTCTGTGTAAATGATTTCTTATGCTCTGTGTATAATTGTCTTTTCCTTCTGAATAAAGGCTTTTGAGTAGATTTCTTTGTGAATTTTGGAGTAAACAGGTTTTGGAACTAGTATCAAAATTGTTTATCCAAGCTTCTGGCCTTCTAATCACCTGCAAAATAAAACAATTTATTAATAAAAACACAGGTTGGTAGGGAGGTGATAATGATTTCAAGGAATGGGAAAGTCTATGGACGGAGTTCGGAGTGCGTTTAGAAGGTAGTCAGTGGTCAAATTGGGTTGCATATGCTCTAGGTGGCACAGGAAAGCTTAGGCAGGTTTCACTGTGCAAACAGGCGAAAAGAGTGAAAATGAGGGTCTTTAGCTTTTTAACAGGTAACGTTTAAAATTTGGCGTGGAATTTGATAAGTGAACAGTGGATGGTTTCGGCCTACGTGGGGAGGCAGTATTCAGGTTCATCGCACCGCTTTTGGCACTCGAGCGGTTTTTTTATGAGAGCACGCAAGTTAACCTAAAGCTGCCACGTAACCGAAAGGGGCCCGAGCAAAACCACGAATCTCGTGTGTTCTCAAGCTTTTAACTGTCGAACATCGGGAGCACACGATATGGATGTGGGTCGTTGGATTTTGAAGCAGGTGATCGGATGGCTGTCGCGCGGTCGAGATGCACGGAAGGAAATCGAGTGGAGATTAGTGGGACCCAAGGGATAATTACAAATTATTTGTAATTATTTAATGCTATAAAGCGGGGTTTTAAATATAATTAACGGGTTTAATACAGTGGGACCGGGGTTAAATGCGGTGGAGGTTTGTTAACCGCACCAAGGGGGTGGGTTAAAAGGTTTTATATCGGGAAAATGTGAATTTCCGGAGTTAATTAAAATAAATTGGGGGGAAGACAAAACTTTAGGATAAAGGATCTTTATAGGTTAAAAGGGTTTTGTCGAGAAGAATATGGATTGGCGGAGTTAATTAAACAATGCGGGGGGAGGGGATTTAAACTTAGAATAAAGGGGTTTTGTGGGTTTTTTGGGTGAAATAGGGAAATTAATAAGGGGAAGTGATTTCTTCAAGGGAGAATGGGCTTCACATTAGGTAAAAGGAGTTTTGGGTTGGGAAATGACCTTTGGAGGGTAATTTTCTAGGGAAATGTGTGAAACCAAGGGGCAAGGGTGAAAATGAAGGGAAAAGGGTATTTTAACAAGAAATGATGGGATAATGGGGAATTAGTAAGTATGTAGTGGGGGATGAAATGAAATGAGGGGAAGTTAATTAAATCAACTTGTGAACATCCTTTCACTTTCATAACTACTCCTGCACATTGAAACATTGGATTAAGCATGATGAATGTGCTTATGCTTCACCAACCTTGTACTTCTGCAACCTTTCTTCTACCTACCCTTTACTTACCCTAACATTTTTTCTTCACTTAGTTGGGTGCATTTAAGCTAGCAACCCAATATTTCTTTTCATGAATAATCTACCTCTATACCTTATTCTCTCCATTGGCTCAGATTAAACTGTTGAGCCAATTTTATAACTATCTATGACATTCAATTTTAAAAAAATCCAATTATGATTAAACTGTATAATTGGATTAAATAAACTAGTGTGGCATCTAAACAAACTGCACACAACTATTATTTTCAAAAGTGAATTAGAGTAAAAGTAGTGGCATTTAGATTTGCAACACTTTCAGAGTTTATTGCTTTTTGCTTTTCTCTCTAACCTAGCATTTTATGTTTGCCTTCATTTTTTAGGGTATCTATTCTAACATTTTCTTTGATATGGACATATTTATCAAAATATTTCCTAACATTTTTATTCAGTATTCTTTTTGTCCATATCCTAGCTTAACATTTTTTTGAATAATATTTTCATTTTTTGGACTAATTTATTTTAACTTACCAAAACCAAAAAATGATACAACACAGTACTTCAAGATGGACTATTATCTCAGCCTTCTCCCTCTCATATTCTTCATCACTCATTTGCCTCCATATGCCATTTGCTTTGGCATCTTCTTTCTTCACTTTGTGGCTACTTCCTGAACCTCTACTATGACTTTCAGTAGTCATCTTCCTCCTCATCTTCATGAGCTTCTCACACTCACTATGAATGGCACTAAGCCTCTACAGTAACAAGTTCTCCCTGCTACAACTTACCTCACCAAGCTCTCCTCTGTGCTTGGTCTTTTGGTAAGCACTAGTCCTCTATCAGGAACCTCCTTGAGCATTTCTCTCTGCTCCTTCTAGGCTCACATGCACAACTCATCTATACTTGAGAACACAATTGTCCTCTTGTATTTCAATCACAACTGAAATACTAGGTTTTTGCCACACTCTCTCAGAAACCCTTACTGGCTTCCTTCATCACTACTCTTAAGGTTGTGATCTTCTTGCTAAGATGCTTCACTAATTGTTATTACCTGCATATCAATGATATTTAAAACAAAGACCATTCCCAAGCTTTCAAAAGCTTGTTGCTGCCAAATTTCTATGGCCACTTTAAAATGCTTTTGCTCAACTTCCTTCTGAGAACACTCTTGTCCTCTCTATCCCACCTTCAGTCGGATTCTTCAGGTTCAATGCCAGTTTTTTTTTTTCCAGTCTTTCATTCACTTTGTTCCTTAGAACACATACAGTTTTCCTTGTGTGTCTGCTGCTATCAATATTTAATCTATCTTTAACTTGCAAAACTCAAACCAGAGTTAACATAAAACACTACCTGCATGATTTCACAAGTGAGTTTGCTTCCACTCTTCAACATTCGAATGGATCTTCATTCTTCCCAAGAAATCAACCATCGCTTTGTCAGATTTTACTGCCTGACTTTTCTTTCTGCATTTGCCTCCACCTTTTCATATTTACAATATGATTTCTTCTCCTCTACAGACCCCCTTGTCTATCTTCTTTCTTCAAAAGTCATAACCTACTTTAATTTTCTTCAAAAATATTTTAACTTGCTCTAAGCTTTTCCTCAAAAAGATTTTACCTGATCCGATACCAAATGATGCAGACCTAGTTCCCTAGGCTTGCCATATTCCAAATACCTTCAATGATGATCATTCCTTCCAGCATTTCCCTATTTTTCATTCTCATAAAATATGGGTTCTGCACATCTGCACTTCCCTTTCAACAATAGATTGTCTCCATTAGTCAATTCGAAATTGCCATGCAATTGATTCTATGGTCACTTCCTTGGTCTCCTCTGAAACCTACAACAATTTATTTTAGAAGAAAACATACTACTCTGTATCCACCAATACTTCATCACCAGGTGTGTTCTCACACTAGTCAAATCTCAACAGGTCGACCCATTAGTTCTACTTCCTTCCATGTAGACATGCATTCCTCTGTCTTTGCCATGCCTATCCCCAATCGAATTCCTTTCGGCCCTGTTTATATTTCCCTCAATAACCAACGATTTATTTTATTGGGGTTTGACATGCCAACACACATACCTTTCCTTTCACAAATATGTTTTCCAATGCAAGCCATTATTCTTTCAGTTGGGAATTAATCTCACTGCAAATAACCCTTTCTCCTTCCAACACAATTTCAAATCTGCCCTTCCTTTCACAATCAACGATATGAATTCAAGCCAATCTACTTTCAACAAATAACCACTCCTTCTCCAGTGCCATACACACGTTCTATTAATTGTTTACATATGTCAGACTACAAACCTTCCCTTCAACTTGAATTCTCTACTCTTTCAGAATCGCAAGGTAAATCAACAAGTTGACTCAGCAAATCGACTTCTTTCATACATAAATTCACCCTTCCCAATGAACAATTTCCCATTAGAATGACCCTATGGTCAACTAGTTCTCATTTATCCACGAGTTGCTTCTTGATCTATTTGATCTGCACTTTCCCTCTTTCCAATCGATTTCAAATCGATTCTACCAGGTCTCAAAATCCCTCATACCATAGTCACTATGAGTTGACTGCGGCTCCTCTTTAAAATGCTCGCTACCATATATTTGTTTCATCAATTCTCACCCACATTTATTCCACAATGATTCTTCAATGACAGGATGTGCATAATCATACTTCTCATTAACTAATCGAAATTATACATACATTAAATAGAAACTCATCATACAGAAAATTGGAATAAACTTGGTATTTCCATTAAATGAACCTGTGATTACATCTAGTCTAACTGGTACTGCTACATGTCCTCTTCCAGCCTATCCATCCTCTCAGATTGAGTCCACTGAACTAACTTATTTTCCTAAGCTAGCTAACCTCGAAAATGATCCTCCAGTTTACATTTATACTTGGATTTGATATTGCCAACATAACACAACTACCCTTACAATTTTGTAACTGATTTCTAAACATATACATTCATCCTCATCTCCTCAATGACTCGTTACTCAAACTCTGCCATCATACTCATTCAGTTACATGATTCATTAGATTGAATTGACACCTATCCTCATGACTCATTCTTAGAAACTTCTAAAAACCTACGACTTGTCTTTTCTAGAGTAAGTCTCAAACTATGGATTTTTTTTTTACAAATAATTTACAATCATTTTTATAAACACATTCACAATTTAACCCTTCCTTGGGCTTTCAAGAACCCTTGGTCTGATTAAATTTTGAAGTATCCCTAGAGATCAGATGCTCCTGCATCACTTTGTGTCCTATGGAACCATCCTTGTTTCTTATGAGGAAGATATCAAGGAATGGGATGCAATTATTCTCCTCAACCTCCATTGTAAACTTGATGTCATTAGACATGCTATTGAGATCGTTTAAAAAGTTTGTAAGTTCATCATCCCCATTTAGCCAATCAACACTAGTGTCGTCCACAAACATAATCCAAAACTTAGGTTTTAATGGGTAGGTGTCAAGAGCCTTCTTTTCAAATTTTTCCATGAAGCGATTGGCTACAATAGGTGAAAGAGGTGATCCCATAGCCACTCCTGAATTTTGCTCAAATATTTCCCCTTGGAAGGTGAATAAAGTGGAACATAGATAGATTTCAACCAACTTTGCAGTTTGGGGTCTGCCACTTCTTTTACCACTTGGATTGCTTCATCTAAGGGAATATTGGTGAAGAGTTGGACCACATCAAAACTGACAATTTTATCGCTCAGGTCTAGCTTAGCATGTTTAATGAACTCAACATATTGGTTAGAGGCTTTGATGTAAGAGCTGGTTTTACCAACCAGAAGTGCTAAATTGCTAGCAACATACTTTGCTAATTCGTATGTGGATGATCTGATAGTATTGACTATAGGTCTCAAGGGGGCATCTGTTTTATGAATTTTGGGGGGCCTATAAATACGAGGGGTAATTTCATTGTCAGGGGTAAGGCACTTTTTCAATTTCTCGTCTAGCTTGGCCTCTTTAATGGCTTTTTTGACTAGCCTTGTAATTTTAGAGATGGGGTTTTTCTCAAGTTTTTTGTAGCTACCACTGTTATATAAGTGGTCTTTCATTTTGTTTATGTAATCCCCGCGATTCAATACATGGCGCCACCTTTATTAGCCTTTAGAATTATAATGTCATTATTATTCCTTAGACTTTTTAGGGCTTTAAGTTGCTCATGGTTTATATTTCTTTAAGGAGGTCTGGCTTTCCTTAGTATGAAAGCGCACTCTTGTCTAACAAGCTCTTTGTCTTCATCATTGAGAGCCTTGATTCCATCTTCAAGACTGCAAATAATTTCTTCGTTAGGTCTGGATTCTTCCTTTTTCCTCATGGTTTAGATTGCTTTTAGGAGGTTTGGCTTTCTTTAGGATGACAGCGCACTCTTGTATAACACGATCTTTGTCTTCATCATTGAGAGCCTTGATTTCGTCTTCAAGACTGCAGATAATTTCTTTGTTAGGGATTTTTTGGGAGCTAGGGAAAAATTGAGACCTTTGTCAAGGACCTCAGCTTCTTCCTTTTTCCTCATGGTTTAGATTGCTTTTAGGATGTCTGGCTTTCCTTAGGATGACAGCGCACTCTTGTCTAACAAGATTTTTGTCTTCATCATTGAGAGCCTTGATTCCATCTTCAAGACTGCAGACTGCAGATAAGGAGCATCTGATCTCTAGGGAAACTTCAAAGTTTAATCGGACCAAGGGTTCTTGAAATCCCAAGGAAGGATTAAATTATGAATGTGTTTATAAAAATGATTGTAAATTATTTGTAAAAAAAAATCCATAGTTTGAGACTTTCTCTAGAAAAGACAAGTCGTAGGTTTTTAGAAGTTTCTAAGAATGAGTCATGAGGATAGATGTTGATTCAATCTAACGAATCATGTAACTGAAATGAGTATGATGGCAGAGTTTGAGTAATGATTCATTGGGGAGATGAATATGAATGTCTATGTTTAGAAATCAGTTACAGAATTGTAAGGGTAGTTACGTTATGCTAGCAATATCAAATCCAAGTATAAATGTAAATTGGAGGATCATTTTCGAGGTTAGCTAGCTTAGGAAAATAAGTTAGTTCAGTGGACTCAATCCGAGAGGATGGATAGGTTGGAAGAGCACATGTAGCAGTACCAGTTAGACTGGATGTAATCACAAGTTCATTTAATGAAAAGACCAAGTTTATTCCAGTTTTATGTATGATGAGTTTCTATTTAATTTATGTATAATTTCGATTAGTTAATGAGAAGTATGATTATGCACATCATGTCATTGAAGAATCATTGTGGAATAAATGTGGGTGAGAATTGATGAAACGAATATCTGGTAGCGAGCATTTTAAAGAGGAGCTACACAGTCAACTTATTGACTGTGGTATGAGGGATTTTGAGACCTAGTAGAATTGATTTGAAATCGATTGGAAAGAGGGCAAGTGCAGATCAAATAGATCAAGAAGCAGCTCATGGATAAATGAGAACTAGTTGACCATAGGGTCATTCTAATGGGCAATTGTTCATTGGGAAGGGTGAATTTATGTATGAAAGAAGTTGATTTTCTGAGTCGACTTGTTGATTTACCCATCAATTCTGAAAGAGTAGAGAATTCAAGTTGAAGGGAAGGTTTGTAGTCTGACATATGTAAACAATTGATAGAACGTGTGTAATGCATTGGAGAAGGAGTGGTTTATTTGTTGAAAGTAGATTGGAATGCATGGCAAAGACAGAGGAATGCATGTCTATATGGAAGGAAGTCGACCTGGTGGGTCTACTGGAGAAACTATTTATGGAGGATGTTAGGATGCAGAGGTGACTGGATTGATTGGTAAATCAATTGCAGATCTGTGTTGAGATCTGACTGGTGTGAGAACACACCTGGTGATGAAGTATGGTTGGATACAAAGCAGTATGTTTTCTGCTAAAAGAAATCATTGTATGTTTCATAGGAGACCAAGGAAGCGACCATAGGATCAATTGCATGGCAATTTCGAATTGACTAATGGAGAAAATCTATTTTTGAAAGGGAAGTGCAGAAGTGCAGAACCCATATTTTATGAGAACGAAAAATAGGGAAATGTTGGAAGGAATGATCATCATTGAAGGTGTTTGGAATATTTCAGGCCTAGGGCACTAGGTTTGCATCAAAAATTGTTCAGAAAAAAGGCGCATACTGAAAATTATCTTCATGTTGATTCACACCACCACCCAGCTCAAAAAATGGGTGTTCTTTAAACCCTCTTCACTAGAGCATGTAGAATATCATATGAGATCCACACTGAAGAGGATATTACCTACTTAAGAAGAACATTTAATAGCTTAGGATACTATAATAAATACATCTTCAAGGCCATTCAGAAATCCAAATCTAGTAACAAAAACGATAAATCAAATAACCCCCCAACAAACTAACGCCTACCTTCCGTATATTCATGGAGTCACTGACAAGCTAGCTAAAGTTATCATAAAGAAGGATATCAAAACTTCATTCAAACCCATGATGACTATTAAACAAAGAATGAAATCTGTCAAGGACAACCAGGAGCAACTCCAGCAGAAAGTTGTTTATATGATCAGTTGTTCTTGGGGAGAACACGATATTGGGGAAATAGGCAGGTCAGTCAAGATCAGGCTCAAAGAGCATGGTGAAGATATTTGTAATGAGAGAACTCATTCTTCAACTTTGGTTGAGCATGCAGGCAAGACAAACCACTATATATTCCTTGAAGACACAAAGGTCATTGCCAATGAAAAACACCATTTTAAGCGTAAAGTTCGTGAGGCACTTGAGATCATAAAACACCCACATAACCTCAATAAGGATGGAGGCTTGGAAATTAGTAGAAATTGGACCTCCCTTCTCACCCCCATTGATTAAAATGGCACTCCCTTTCACATCGCCCTTACCATTCTTCATCTTTCCCGCCTTCTATTCCCCTACCCCTCACAATTAGCCTCTTATCACACTCACCACTCCTCTCAAATTTAATCATGCTCTTCCCTTTAGTATCTTAACCCTCTTCCCCATTTTTGATCCCTTCCTTTCATTGACCCTACTCTAGGTCAAACCAACTCCTCTCCTAACCATAAAAATAATATTAAGCATTATAAAAAAAGAATATGTTTACAATATAGTAACTAGACTTCATATTAAATATAATTAAGATTCAATTTATAATACATTAACAATAAACTAATAACATAACACATATAATGTTAGAATCTAATTATTAGTATAATAATATATTTAACTTCTCTCCTACAAATTAAACTATTAAAATTAATTAAAATAAAATAAAAAAAATTGAAAAATAAAAACTTATTACAATAATTTAAGAAAAACCCAAAAACATAATAATTTTAAGGAAAACCTAGAAACAAGCTAATTACATAAACTTAAATTAATCAATAATCAAAATATTAAGAGAAACAATTTACTAAACACCTCTCCTTTAAACATAGATAAATAAATATTTAATTAGAATACAAATTTTAAAAATAAATGGGCAATTTATTAAAGTAACTAAACTTATTACAGGTGATGAGGTTAGAATTGAGGGAATCACGATGGCGCAAAATGGAGCTAGGGTTTATCAATGGGAGAAAATTTTCATGGGAACGGCCGCCAAATCTCTTTCGCAGGATGGCTTGCAGGATGAGCCAGGAAATCCTGACCGAAGACAAGGTTCGATCAACTGGTAAAGATTTGGAAAAATGGTGCCCACCTCGGCTCTGTATCCAAGTGACTAGAAGCACGGATTTACAACAGTGGCTGGGGTCGCTGCGGACTCCCTGTGACTCTGCACTGACATTGTGGTCAGGAGATTTGTGGTGGGAGAATATCAGCGCATATGCTCGGCAGGGAGAAGGCTCTGTTGGACAGGCTCCCTCATTGCTGTGGGGCATGGATGTGATGCTTGATCAATACACTATCGCTAGCATTGTATCGGCCAGTCCGAGCACCAGCCTGTCTGCTGTGGAGCAGGGAAAGCAGGTCCATTCCCACATAATTATAAGTGGGTTTTGTTCTGATGTTGTTTTATGGAGTGCCCAAATCCATATGTATGTGAAATCGGGGTATATGGATTATGCACATCAAGTGTTTGACATAATGCTTGATAAAGATGTGGCTTCATGGACCAATATGATTGCAGGATATATGAAATACAGCAACTTGGAGGCTGCAAGACAGGGTTTTGACGAAATGCCTCAAAGAAATGTGGCCTCGTGGAATGCCATGACAAAAGGTTATGCATAGCATGGGTTGGTGGCTATTGCCTCGAGGTTTTTTGTAGAGATGAAAAGGGCAAGTCTGCGGCCAAGTTTGTCGTCAACTGTTGGTGTTCTAAGTGCATGCTATGGCATTGCATCTCTGGAGCAAGATGGAACGAACTGCGTCGCGGCTGCACAGCAAACCAGAGAACAGAGATGCAATGGAACAGCAAGGATTTCGACAGCTGGGTTAGCTGTGCACGTCCCTCTGTTAATGTCTTGGCCTGTAGCACATTCCACTGTTTCGGAGACCCAAATAGCATAAGGATCCTAGTCAATAACAAAAATAGCCACCAAGGACTCTAGACAGGAACTGATACAAATTTTTATTAGAACCTTGTCAGGGAGAATGATATGCAAGCAAACCTAGAAGGGGAAACTAATCAAAGACATAAAGTATGAAATACAAGCACATACAGGCATACCAGCGAACATGCAAAGCTTGCTATATGCAGGACAAATTTTACAGGACCAATACACAGTACAGGACTATGGATTTGTGCGAGATTCAACCATCATACTAAGCACGAGGCTGAGAGGAGGAAGCTTTGGATCTAGCTCAAAGGGTACAACTTCTTTCAAGGATGCAGTCAAATGGAAGGCAGAAGCCAGCAACAAGACAGCAACACCACAAGAACTTCTTGGACCCTATATTGTGGAGCAAAAAATGCAGACTCCAATACTAACAATCACTCTGCCTGAGGTAAACGAATTTTATATTGATTTCTCTACTAAGGTTGTCATATGCAGATTCAATGGCTTTTGGCCCAAAACAGATGCTTTACAACAATGGATCTACTCCACATGGACAACAAATTGTGATATCCATTTATGCTCTAAAGGTTTTTTTATTGTCAGATTCGACGCGGTTAAGGAAAGGGAATATGCCCTCCATGAGGGTCCATGGTTATGGGGCAATGCAGGACTCTTCATGACTCCCTGGTTCCCAGGTTTTGATGCCAATTCTATGGTGGTTTCCAAAATGCCGGTATGGGTCAGGCTACACAACCTCCCGCTACACTTCTGGCTTCCCAAAGTTTTCGAAGCAATGGGGAATGCAATAGGAAAATACCTCAAGCAAGACACAGAAAGAATTACAAGAGGTATACATACTTTTGCCAAAATCTGTGTAGAAGTTGATCTTAGCCAGGGCTTACCTGACAGCATAATTCTGATCCATAACAACATACACTGGAATCAACTACTAGATTATGAGAACACAGCCTTCAAGTGCCGTGGCTGTCAAAAAACAGGTCAACTCCTTAGTAACTGCCCACAAGTCAACAAAGGAACTAGAAGAAACAAGAAACAAACACAAAAACCAAGAGGCTGGCAGCGCACAGTGAACCCATATGAAGCAGTAGAAGACGAGGAGGCAACTATCCCTCCACCAGATCCTTATGATATTCCTATTGAGGAGGAAGCTACGGAGACCATACCCAAAGCGAACAATCAGACACACAAGTTTCCAGAAACAAAGAAATATGTAGCACAAGATCTGGTGGACTCTTTGGCAGAGAAGATACTAGATACAACAGACAACACTGGAGCCAAAAGACAGCATTCTCCAAATCACTCCAATTATGACAAGGAAAATCCTTGCCCTCTGGAGGGCTCTTCTCTCATACTTTATTCGTCCTCACAGACTCAAGGGGAATGGCGAAACGTTGAGAAGAAAAAAGGGAGAAAAGCATGATTTCCTCCCCATTTGTACATTATTTTTTCTGGTTTTTCTTTTAACAGCAATCTTTTGAACTGCTTTATGCATATGTGCCTCAGCATCTACAATATGTAATTTTGTTATCATTAATAAAATTACGATTTATCCTTATGGGAAAAAAACTAAACTTATTACATTAGTTGAAAAACAAGCTAATAACATAAACTTAAATTAAGCAATAATTCAAAATTAAGAAAAGCAATTTATAAACATAAATAATTGTATTTAATTAGAATAAATTTAAATAATCTTTACAATAAGTTGGTAACATAAAGGGAGAAATATAATCAATAATGAACTCAATATTCCATTAAAATCAATTATTAAAACAAATTAAGTATTATAGAGAAATTTATATTATTAGTAATTTATTAACAATAAGATAATAATAATGAATTTAAATAAAAATCATTCAGATGGTAAGCTTCCCAACTTGACAACTCACCTAACCATATTTATTGCTCCTGGTCCTCTTCTTTGTAAATCAGTCTTGATGATGAGTCTTGGTCTAGAATCGAAACGTCGACAAATTAAAGATGAAGACTGTGGAATATCCAAATTCAGTTTCTCAAAAATTCCTCCTTGGTCAATGGTTTATGATAGATTCTCAGTCAATGACCATTCACAAGAAAAGTTTTCCTTTCTTCATCAATAGTTTTGATCCTAACTGCACCATTTTCAAAGATTGTTTCAATCTCATAAGACCCAAGCCAATGAGTTTAAAATTTCCCTTTGAAATCTTTGAACTTTGTATCAAACAGTAATGCCCAATCTCCTGGTTGGAATTTTCTCTTTTTGATATATTTGTCATGCCATCTAGATCTCTATTGTTGAACTAGATTGGTTCTTTGGATTGCATCTTATCATATCGCATCAAGTTCATTTAGTTGCTCCATTCTTTGTTTTTGTGCTTCTGAAAGACCAAGACCCTATTTGATTATTGTCTTGAAAGTTTTGACTTGAAACTGAATAGGAAACAAGACTTTTTTTCCATAGACAAGCTCATAAGGAGTATGTCATGTAGTATTTCTCCATGTGGTACGGTATGCCCATAAAGCTTCTGGAAGCTTTTCTACCCAATCTCTTCTATGCAGATGCAAAGTTTTGGTGAGAATTGCTTCAATGACTTTATTGATGGACTCTGCCTGTCCATTTGCTTGAGGATGATATGGAGTAGACTTTCGATGTTTGATTTTGTATTCCTCCATTATATTTTGTACCAACTTGGATGTAAATTGAGTACCTTGATCTATTACAATTTCTCTTGGAACACCAAAATGAGTAAAGATATCCTCAAAAAGAAATGAAACTACAACATTTTCAGTAGCAGAAAGAAGTGCTTTAGCTTCTACCCATTTTGTAACATAATCAGTGAAAACAAGAATGTACCTTTTTTGTCTCGAAGGTGGATTGATTGGACCAAAAAAATACAGAGCCCATTTTTCAAAAGGCTCAATAAGTACCTGAGGTTGTAGAGGAATCTCATCAGAAGGAACATGTTTCCCCATCCTTTGACAACTATCACATCTCTTAACATACTCTCTGGCATCCTTAAAAAGGGAAGGCTAATAGTATCCTAAGAGAAGGACTTTGTAAGAAGTTCTTTTGTTAGTGAAGAGTCGTCCACATGGCTCATCATGAAAAGCTTTCAATATCTTTGGTACTTCATCTTCTCTCGCACACCTTCGAATGATCTGGACCTGTTTTATACAATTCTTCATTTATCCATGAATAAGATGTACTAATTTGAATTACCTTCCTTTTTTCTCGAGGAGACAAGTATGATGGTAATTTTCCTGTAGCCAAATAGTTAGCATTATCTGCAAACCATGGAGATTTAGTAGATACTACAAAAGGACATTCATTAGGAAGATTATCTTCTACATGAATGTCATTGTTATCATTTTGAATCCTTGATAAAAGGTCAGCAACTGTGTTTTGTTTTCCAGGTCGATCCAAAATAGTAATGTTAAACTCTTATAGAAACAATAACCAGCTAGTGATTCTGCCATTAGTGATTGATTTATTCATTAAGTATCTAATTACAGAATGATCAGTATGAACAAAAGTTTCATAGCCAATAATATAACGTCTGGATTTATTGATGGCATGAGAAACAACTAAAGACTCCTTTTCTGTGACCATATAATTTAACTTTGCAGGAGTCAAATTTTTACTGGTGTAATAAATGGCATATGGAGGTAAGTTTTTTTTTCCTAGTACAACTCCTAAAGTTGTATCTGAAGCATTAGTCAAAATATGAAAAGGTAATCTCCAATTTGGTCCTCTAAGAATGGGTGCTTAAGAGATTTTCTTTTTTAATGACTCAAAGGCCTTTTGGCAATCAGAATTCAAATTGAATTCAGAGTCTTTTGTGAGTAATTTGAAGAGTGGAGATGCAATTTTTGTAAAGTTTTCTATTAAAATTCTATAATAACCAGTGAAACCAAGAAAAATTATAACATCTCGTTGACAAGTTGGAATTGATAATTTAGAAATAACTTCTACTGTAGATGTGGCCACTCTAATTCCATTTCCTAAAATATGGTGTCCTAAAACATTTCCCTCAGTAAACATCATAAAACATTTTTCATGGATTAATGATAGATTTTCCTCTTTACATCTAGTGAGAGCGTTTTCCAAATTTTTAAGATCTTCTTCAAAATAATTTCCATAAACTGTAAAATCATCCATATATACTTCCACATAATCATGAATTATATCAGAAAAATTCCTAATACTGCCCTTTGGAATGTTGCAGGAGCATTACATAATCCAAAGGGAAGTAGTCGGTAAGCATAAGTTCCCCATGGGTAGGTAAAGGTGGTTTTATCTTGGTCTTCTGGGGCTACTTAGATTTGGTTATACCCACTAAAACCATCTAAAATGAAAAATATTTCTTTCCTGCCAATGTATCTAAAACTTGATCTATGAAAGGAAGTGGTAAGTGATATTTTAAAGTGACTTTATTTAATTCCCTATAGTCAATACACACTCTCCATTTCCCATTATTTTTAGAGACAATTACTAAGGGTGAAACCCACTAACTGTCTGATATAGGATAGATAAAATTGGCATTCAACATTTTTTGTAGCTCTTCCTTAACAATCTCTCTTAAATTTGGATTCATTCTTGTTTGAGGTTGTCGAACTGGTTTGGCATTTTCTTCAATATAGATATGATGTTTACAAGTATTAGGATAAATTCCCTTCATGTCAGTATATTCCCATGCGTAAGCAGAGGAATGTTCTTGTAACATCTTGATTAATTCTTTCTTTTGAAATTCTTCCAAATTATTGTTAATATTCAAAGTTTTTCCTGGAAATATTTCAATTGTAGAATTGCAAAAAATTTCCAGAGAGTGTAAGGATAGTCGATGAGATGATAAATATTCAATATGTCATTGCTCTTGAAAACCCTTACTAGATTCATAATATGATGAAGATTCATTATTTTCCATTAAATTTAAAATTTGATCTTTTTCATCTAATTGTGAAGTAGCAAAGATTGGTCTTATATCGAAATCATCATCTATCCATTAGTCATTTTCAACCTCTCCTATTGTTTTTGTTGGTGAATACAGTGTGAATTTCTTTGTTGTACTCCCATTAGAAATGAACATATCACCATATCTAAAACTTATGAAAGCATCCATTGTAGCTAGCTAGGGTCTTCCTAGAACCAATGGATGTCCTCCTAAGTTATTCTTGGGTGTTAAAATCATAAATCAACAGGGTATTCCCAAGAATATAAGGATACATATATGTCTTCTAATACACCATCAGGTTTGATTACAAATCTATCTGCCAATTGTAATAGTGTAGGTGTATATTGAATATTAGAAAGTTTTAATTAATTCATAGTTTGTTTGCTCATGATATTTATGGTTGCTCCTAGATCAATCAATGTATTTTGGATCTCTACACCATTGATGTGTGTTTTCACAATAGGACTTCCTGGATCAATATATTTTTGAATTGTTGTTTTACCCATCATGATATCTATAATTTTTCCAATAAGTTGGATTCTTTTGATTTCTTTTCTCTTTTTTCTAGGTCTTTTTATGCTCAAGTCCCTAATTGCTTTTGCAAAAATTGGTATTTCCTTAATGGCTTGAAGCAAATGAATCTTTATGAAAACATTCTTCAATTCATCTAACATGTCATAATCAGGCAATAAAAATTATTTTTCTACCCCTTCATCAATTTTTAATCTTTCAGGGAAAGGTGGTTTTGAAACAGATACTGAAGGTTGTTCCATAATAGGAGTTGAGTTATTTGAATGTGTTGGAGTAACTTGTTTTTTAGTTTCTTATTTTTTATTATTAAGAGACTTTCTTCTTCAAGGATCTTTTCTTTTTCACTTTCTTGAATAACAACTGAGGGAGGATTCTTTTCTAATATTCTACCAGATCTAAGTTGAACATTATTTAGATCTAGTGGAGTTATCATGTAGGTTTGAAAAATTTGTCCTTCCATATTGTAAACAGGTTGTGAATTTTTATTATTATTTGGATTTGGAAGTGGTTGGGTAGGCAATTGATTTGGTATTTGAGGAAATGGTAATGAAAGTTGTGGATTCACATTGTGAGGTTGATTTTGTTGAACAAGCTGAGGATAATATTGTGGAGGAAAAGTAGGATATGATTGTTGAAATTGTGGAAATTGAGGATATTGAGGGAATTTTCCATAAGGATTTTTCCATCCTTGTGACCAAGGTTGTGGCCAAGATTTCCAAGGCATTGGGGCAGTCCAATTACTTTGCGAAGATTGTGCAAATGGTTGAGGATTAAAACCTTGAGCTATATTTGGCTGTGGATTCTGCCAAGGTCTTTTAGCAATAAAACAAAGAGGGTCTACCTGATTTGGTACTCCTTCTTCTTGATAAACAACTTTAATACCTGGTATTGAAGGACATTCTTCTGTATCATGCTTTTCCGCACAAATAACATAAGTTTCTATAATTTTTAAATCAATAGGATATTCTCTTAGGCATGTTTATTTCTGCACTTGGGACAAAAAATGGACAATGTAGCATTTTCATCTTTTTGCTTGTTTTGTATTTTAAGGGTGTCAATTTGTTCAATAAGACTCCCTAAAATATTTCTTTTAAAGTTATCAAGAAAATTTCCTAATTCTTCTCTACTTATTGTCCCAGCTGCAGATTTATTAATCCTTGACAGAAGAGGATCTCTTGGATGTTTCCCGGTTCTTGCGTTGCCTCTTGAAATGTGTATGCACAAATCACAAATTTCTCCTAGTGATAACTGAGAAATGTCTCCTTTACCCATTAGATTGAGAAGATCAATCCACTCATCTCTAATTGATTTAAATAAGAGAACTTTCAAAGTTTCTTCATCTAGATTATTCATTTTTTCCCTTTTTACATTATAAGCAAATCTTTCAATGAAATCTTCAAGATTTTCATCTTCTTTTTGTGTCATTTTAAAGACTTCAACTTTAATGTTATGGGGCACACAGTAATCCTTATATTTCTCTAAAAATGCAGTTTTCATTTGTTCCCATGTTCTTATGGAGTTTGTTCCTAAACCCATAAACCATTTTAATGTTGCATCTTTAAGTGTTGTAGAGAATAATTTAAAATTTTGAACATTATGTAGATAATCATATGGTCTACACAAGACTTCAAATTCAAATAGAAATGTCTCAGGATCTTCACTCCTTAATCCATGGAAGTTTGGAAGGATAAAGGGTGAGATATTTTTCATTGTTACGGTTGTATCTTCATCAAGGATTAGAAATCCAAAAGGCTATAGATGTATATTCTCTCTTCTTCCTCTTCCTTCATCTCTTCCACCTCCTCTTCCTCCTCCAATTCTAGGTTGTTCACCATTCAAATTATGTACCTCTCCTTCCCCTTCTCCAGCCATTGTAGATTCTTTAGAACTAATATAAGGTTATGATTTTGGTTCTAAGATTGGGTTTTCAACCTCCTCTAGTTCCTCTGGTTCTTCTATCAATGGTTTGAAGTAGGTTTCTTCTTCCTCTTATTCAGTAGGAACTTCCAACTCTTGAGCTAGAATTTGTTCTCCATTTGAAGATAGGAAAAGTATTCTTGTTGTTTAGGATATGGATCTTCTTCAATTATGGCTTCTGTTGATGAATTTGGTGAATCTCTAGGTTGGATTTCAGATCTTAATACCTCAGGAAGACTATGTTGCCTTGCTAAGGATGGAATTTGAGTTTGTGTGGGTGGTATGGCACTACGAGGTCGTGGTGGAGTAATTGATATTTTTGGAATTAAGCTCTTTCCTCTACCTACAAATCTACCCCTAGAGTCTCTTTCCCTATGCATATCATGTTTTTTTTATCTAAAATAAATCAAGGCTTCTATTTACACTTCCCCGACAACAACGCCAAAATGTTTAGTCAATTCAATGTTCTTAAATTTCTTACATAAATTATCGACCGAAGTTAGTAAACTTGTGAAACGCATGCGCGTTATATATGCTAGAAGCCTTTTTGAGTTTATTAAGGTGATGATTGTGTTTGTTTTAAGGATTTTCTTTATTCCTATGTTCCTAATGAAAACTGAAGATTTACAATTAAATTCCTACAATCAACTTTTGAAAAAGAAAGTAAGACAAGCTATCATGATCTTATTTAATTGACTATTGTTAGTTTCAAAAGAATTCTGTGAATACTTCTTAAAGATAAATTGTGTTTTTGAAAAGAAGTAAAAAGAGAGTTATTATGGAATCTATAACTAAAGTACTTATGTTCTAAAAAGACAATTGTTTCTACTCTAAAAAGAATATCTTCTATTAAAGAATAAATTTATAAATCAATCTATGTTAAGATCTACACACACTGCAAGTAACAATTCTATTTGAAATAATAAATCGAAAAAAGAATGAATCGTTCTGATCAAACGTAATTGCTATGGAAAGAAGAGGATTGTGTACATAGTCATGTTTTATAAAGCATACAAATGATGTGAAATTGACACACAACAAATTAAAGACTGTAAACAAGAAATTACAAAGAAATAAAAGTTGCGATAATGAAATTCTAGAAATAACGAAAACAAAATAAATTGAGCTAAAAATAAAAGAAAGAACCTTAACTGTCTGTTGGGGCCCTCCACAAAACATCAGGTTTTAAGACTTTAATTCAACAGCTAATTGTCACGTATGATATCGATGAGAATTCTTCTTCAATTAAAAAGGAACAAAGATATGAAACTTCAAACTGTCAATTAAAGATTACATATATCTCCCTCTTTCTTTTTACAGAGTTATAATATATATATATATATATATATATATATATATATATAGCATTCATGCTCAATAGATTGATACTTTCATGCCTTAAAAAATTAAAACAATCCTAATCTAAATTCTAATCTTATAACAGAGAATTTAACATTTCTCGACAATTTTCTATTTGGAAAGCAAATCGGAGAGTCATGATCTATTTGAACTCTCGCTGCACTGTTTATCCACATATTGACCCACTTCTTTGACTATGCCACTGAGCAATTTCCTTAATGATTTGGCTCGGGAGAATAGGAGGAGATCAATCCCCATCTTCCCATGTGCTTCTTTGCTTGGATGGTATACTGGAATCACGAAAACAATGGAGATAGTTGTGAAATCATGAAACAACTGCAGAATCATGTTAATTCCATAGCTATTACAATTTTTAACTTGATATTAAAGCACATTAATAAATATGAAAAATAAGACATATGAGTATCTTACCATGTCAAAATTTATAGTTTTACTGTTTATTTGAGTTCATAGCAATGATAAAAATAGGAAAAATGGATGGAAATGGTGTCAAAAACAAAATAGTCATGAGACTCTACACCAATTTTGTATCTCTTTTAGTCGGTAGCCACATTACACATCCCTAAGATAGATCCCGGTCCTGAAAATGAAACCTTTTGTTGGCTTTAGGGGCTTAGACCCAGGTTCAAAGTTAGTTGCGATAACCAACAAAACCATATAGCATTGGCCCTTTCAGCAACGACTTGCTTGCGTAGACCGCAGTCTCACCCGAGGCGATATTGGGGGATGCTAGAAATAGGTTGATACAGGTGGATATTGGTGGACACCCGCCTATTCCACTTGGACCCTCACCATTGCTTCTTTTAGCTTTTTTCAGTTTCCTTAATTGCAATATAGTTTTCTATATTTGGCAGTTTTTCAAGTCCTGAACTTTCGGAGCCGTTTTGAGGCCCTAAACAACATCTTTTTTTGGAAAAATGTCTGTGGTGATTTCATAGAAATTGCACCAGCAGTTGTATTCCTCGGAGATATCTTTCCAACGAGGTATCATAAGCGTCAAACGAAGATAATATGACCAAGTTATGACCCCGGGAAGTTGGCTGCCCAACTAACCCTAACAGGGCCCATAAACTCTTGGTGTTACATCTCCTTAGGTTAGGGTTTTCGTTGTTTATGGTTTTATCTTATTGTTCAATAATAAAAGGGCCCTTGAGCCTCATTGAAACTCAGTTCAGAGGCATGTAGCCACCACATCTCTGCTCAGAGATAAGCTACCAACGCTCGAGCTAGTATTATTTCCATTTTGTTTGTAAACATACTTCAGTATTTGATATTAATGAAATGAAGTGTTATTTTTGTTGCATCTATGTATTTATGGTTATATCTGTAAATTTTTTCGCTCCTGTTTAAATCCGGATCAATGGTATCATAGCAGTCTACTCTTTCTTTATTTTTATTTGCATGTCCCCAACGAGGTCGAGATATAGGGAGTTAGGGATTGATCTGGTTGGACCTTTGCAAGATCAGCCTCGCAAACCTCGATGGTTGCCCATGGGGGAAGAAAAGAAAGACGAGGGAGCAGGAGATCCTATCAAAATATTTCTCGGAGATCCTATCAAAATATTTCTCGAGGAGGCCCTCGAGAAACAAAGGAATGCGATGATGGATAACTTTTCCCTGATCCTCCAACGGTTGCCCACCAGCGGCGCGTCCACATCCAACAGCCACTCTGGAGGCTCCACCCCTTTTAAGGTACAAGTAAACTTTGACATTCTCATATTTGAGAGCCAAATAGATGCAGACACCGTAGATATATGGTTAAATCTGCTATAAGGATATTTTTTTGTTCATGATTTTTCCAGCTGGGAAAAGATTACTTTTTCTCTTCTCAAAGCTGCCCCCCACGTCAAGGACTGGTGGGAAACCTACTATGATCAGAAGGATGAAAGTAAAACCTCATTGTTTTCAGCCACTCCCACTTGGAATCATTCCAGGATTCCATCAAGGAGCAGTACTTACCCTGTCGGGAGCTATGAGGATAAATACATAAAGTGGACCACATTGTAGTAGGGAAGGGACCAAGATGTGTCGAAGTTTACCAATGTTTTTCAAACCTTCGCATGAAGTTGGATATCAAGCATTCTAAGGCCCGGCTCTTCGACCTTCAACCTTCCTTATACCTTCACTGACCTTTTTTTTTTTTTTTCCTTTTTCCTTTTATAAATTCAATAGATTTATTTAAAATGCAATAGGTTTTATAGATTTTCTATTAAACCTATTGCATTTTAAATAAACCTATTGAATTTCTTAAATCTTTTTATGAAATTACCTTTTTATATGCCTTTATCTCACCCTTTTTTAAAAAAAAAAAAAAAAAAAAAAATTCATTTTTTTTTTTTTTAAGCATTAAATGCTCTAATTTGTTGTTTTAGCTTGTTTTTTTTATTAAAATTACATTTAACTTACTAAAATTGAAATTTACCCCTAATGACTTTTTAACATTTGGTACTCAAGTATTGCGGCTGCCTACACAGATACATCCAGGATGAGATGGAGTTCCTAGACATCTCCTTGCTCAGCACGGGAATTCGAAGCAACGAAAAGGTGCCCCCAAACCTCAGAACAAAGGACAAAGCCAAGGCGGGACGAACCAGGACAACCCACCAAGGCCACAAGCAAAGGAAAACATCGTGAAGACGAAGAAGGACACAGGAAAGTTGTTTAAGTTCCATAAGAGCTCGACTCACAACACAAGTTAGTGTTGGGCCAAGCAGTCACTGGTGGTCGAGCTGAAGGCTTCGGAATCAGATGCATGTTTTGACTCTGAGTGAGAACCTGCCAAGGGGAATGAAAAAGGGAATAAGATTATCAATGCGGAGCCCAACGCCACCATTATCACCATGAAGATCCAGAAGGAGGAACCCGAAGATCCAGAGGAGGAGGAGCGTCTCTTCCACTCCCAGATGTGGGTAAAGGGTTCCCTGTTAGAATTCATTGTCGATAGCGGGAACCAAAATAACCTCATTTTATCAAAGGTCGTTAAGAGGCTGGGCTTACCGACCATAGCACACCCATAACCGTACACCATCAGGTGGCTTCACCAAGGACGGGATCTTCACGTGAGCCAACAATGCCACCTTCCATACAACATCAAGCCCTTCACAAATGAGGTATTATGTGACGTTTCTCCCCTTGATGTTTGTGATGTATTATTAGGCCAACCATACTTGTGGAAGCGACATGTTGTGTATGAGTCAAGGCCTCACATTGTTATTGTTACCTTGGGAAATAAATTGTGCAGGATACCGGAGGTAGCACCGCCTATCACCATCTCTCTGGTTACTACAAAACAATGAAGTAAGCTCATTTCCAAAACCGGGAAAAAAAATTCCTGATGATACGCCCTTAGGGAAAGTAGAAGACGGTGGCCATGAACTCTAGACAGGGCTCCTCTGCATGACAACAACAAATGGACAATGTCGTGGAGGAGTATGAGGAGATCTTCACCTCCCCCACAGGGATTCCTCTACACTGTCAGGTCAAGCATTCCATTGATCTGACCCCAGGTGTGTTGTTGCCCAATTGACCGATATATCGGCGCTCCGTTCTGGAGAATGATTAAATCAAGAGGCAGATTCAGGCACTACTACAGAAAGGTCACATCCAGCCGATTTCATCGCCATGTGGGAGCCCAATCGTGTTGGTACAAAAGAAGGATGGGACTTGGAGACTCTATATTAACTATCGGGAACTGAACAAGATCATTTTCCGAAATAGGTACCCGATCCACGAATTTATGACCTTCTGGACCAACTCAAGGGGGAAAAATATTTCAGCAAGATCATCTTGAAGTCTGGATATCACTAGGTACCAATCGAACCCTCCGATGTGTGGAATATTGCCTTCAAAGCCAAGGAGGGCCTTTTTGAATGGTTGGTTATGCCTTTCGGGTTGATGAATGCTCCTGCAACCTTCATGAGGCTGATGGATGACATATTGTGGCCATTCACCAACTCATTTGTGGTGGTATACTTGGATGACATCCTGCTCTTCAGCCAGAATTGGAAAGAGAACCTCCACCACATCGGACAGGTTCTCCAAACACTGCAACAACACAAGTTGTGTGCCAATTTAGAGAAATTTACTTTTGTCTTAACCCAGGTTTAGTATCTGGGATACATTATTGATGAATGAGGGGTGCATGTGGATCTAGCCAAGATCCAATTCATTTGGGATTGGTCGGCCCCAACCACTCTAACAGAGCTTCGCAGCTTTCTAGGTCTTTCCAATTTCTACCGTAGGTTCATGTTGGGGTTCTCTCATATCACTTGGCCCTTGAGTCAAGTCACCAAGGGAGGAGCGAAAGAAAAATTATTTTGGTTTGAATCTCAACAGAAGGCATTTGTAGAGTTGAAACATTGCCTTTTCTCTGCACCAATGCTCACATTAGCAGACTTGCAACAACCATTTAAGATCGATACAAATGCCTCTGACTATGCTATTGGCGTAGTCCTTACTCAACAAGGGCATCCAATGGCATATCACAGTGAGACACTTTCAGACACAGTCCGGAAGTATCCCATTATGACAAAGAGATGTATCCCATTGTGCAGGCCTACCGACAATGGAAGCATTACATTTTGGGGAAGGAAATGGTCATCCACACAAACCACCAACCTCTGTAGTTCATACAGATGCAAGGGAAGTTGCAGAATGATCGCCATCATAAGTGGTCCACATACCCGCAACATTTCCATTTGATATCAAGTATAAGAAGGGAAAAACCAATAATGTTGTAAACTACCACAATCAACCACTGATCATGGCGTTAACCATTGTGCTCAACTCTTGTGGGCATGAGACTTATGATTGGCCACTTCTCTGTAAGAGCGAACTAGAATTCAACCACACATACCATACACTCTTTAAGGGTTAGCAAGTTCCAAATTTTCACCTCCGGGATGCTCTGTAATTTCCCCTGGGACACCTTTGTGTTCCTTCAAGTAAGTGTGCCAAGATGATTTGGGAAGCACACTACCGTCGGGTCACTAGGAATTTCGGGGTTGAGAAAACAGTGGCAGTACTGCAAAAGTATTCTATTGATTGAATATTCAACAGGATGTCGGGAATTATATAGGATCCTGCACTACCTGCGCCATTTCCAAACCGACCATCAAGAATCAAGGCCTTTATACTTTGCTTCCTACCCCAACTCGACCCTGGGTATCCATCTCCATGGATTACATGTCAGGCCTTCCCTCTACTAAGCGTGGAAACGACTGTGTTTTTGTGGTCGTTGACATATTCTCGAAGATGGCCATTATGGCGGCCTGCAAGAAGAATATCACAGCAAAAGCCACTGCTAAACTCTTCTTTGAACGAGTGTGGGTACACTTTTGGATCCCATTGTCTATCATCTCATATTGGGGCAACAAATTCCTCAGTGCATTTTGGTCGAGTCTTTGGTCGATTTTGGACACCAAGCTCACTAAGTCCACAACTTTCCATCCCAAAATTGATGGTCAGACAGAGGTCGTTAATAGGATGATCATACACATTCTACACATGTACAACTCAAAGAATCCATGCACATGGGATGAGAGCTTCCCCTATGTCCAGCACAACTATAATCGAGCTCTCCACAACTCGACTAGCCACAACCCTATTCAAGTGGGTTTGGGATTCCAGCCACTATGTCCTATTAATGTGGCCATACCATTTGCAGCGAATCAGGCAGATTTGGCTCATGTCCAATCCGAATTCGACAAGGAAAATAGCTTCATTGAGCACATTCAACACATCCGCCAACAGTTCCATGACTATTGGACAAAGTCAATGCTAAGTAAAATCAACAGCATGATCAACATCGGGTGCCACACAAGTTCCAGGTGGGCGACAAAGTTTGGATACATTTGCAGAAGGAGCGCCTTGTTGGGCCCCACCGCAAGATTCACTCACTTCGATATGGCCCATACACCATCACCAAGGCTGTGGGAGATAATTCTTTTGAGCTCAATGTTCCCCCATTCCTTGACCTGCAACTAGTGTTCAATGTGGATCGTCTTCGGCCATACTTTCCACCATTACTGGACACATCCGACATTGCAGAACAACTCACACCAACGGAATAAAATCTAGACTGCATGGAACAAGTTGCAACTGATCGGATCATGGACACACAGGTCAAGAATGATTACCATCAGAATATCCATTTGTATCGAGTTGTCAAAGCCAGGAAACTCCTGCACCAAGGAAAATGGCTCACCAGGGACCAAGTACAGCAGAAGTTTCCTCATCTCATGGAGGAATTCAATGCAATGGGGACCATTACTTCCTAAGGGAGGAGGACTGATCTAGGTGGATACTGGTGGCCACCTGCCTATTCCACTTGGAATCTCACCATTTCTTCTTTCAATTTTTTTCAGTTTCCTTAATTGTAGCACATTTTACTATTTTTGGCAGTTTTTCAGGTCCTGAACTTCCGGAGTCATTTTGGGGCCCTGAACGACATTTTTTTGGCAAAATTCCTTTTGTGACTCCAAATAAATCACGTCATCTGATGTATTCCTAGAAGAGATCTTTCCAATGAGGTATCATATGCCTCAAATAGAGATAATATGACCAAGTTACAACCCCGGAAAGTTGGCTGCCCAACTAACCCCAACGGGGGCCATAAACTCTTGGTGTTACATCTCCTCGGGTTAGGGTTTTGGTTGTTTATGGTTTTCTCATATTTTTCAATAATAAAAAGGCCCTTGAGCCTCATTGTAACTCAGTTCATAGGCATGTAGCCACCACATCTCTTCTCAAAGATAAACTACCATCGCCCGAGCTAGTCTTATTTCCATTATGTTTGTAAACATAATTCAGTATTTGATATTAATGAAATGAAGTGTTATTTCTGCTGCATCTCTGTATTTATGGTTATATCTGTAATTTTGTGTGTCCCTGTTTAAATCTAGATCACATGTTTCTGCATCCAACGGGACTAGGCAGTGTGGTTGTAAGGTCTTTATCTGTTTTAGGGCTTAATCTGACCTTCACGAACTGTTAACCTTATTGTTACAATCGTAAATAATTTTCTACTTAACAAACTAGAGAACTACGCAAAACTATTCTAGCATGTATTATTCAACATACAAAATAGTATCTGAACCTTCATAATGCAATTCTGGAAGAAATATATAAAACGAACCATAAGCAGGTTAAAACACATAAACGATACGAACATACAGAAATACAAAGCTTTATTCTTAAAGTTCTTCTTTATTAGTCAAGTCTTCCCAGATACAATCTTCTAACCCTGCGCACACAACTGCAGGGGCCTGTGCACTCAGCTGCAGACTTACCAAGGTCTTCACGCACACAGCTGCAGGAGCCTTCCCCTTTGCTTGACTACAGAAATATCTTACAAAAACATACTCAAATATATTTCATCAATTCAATATCCCTTAGACTTGTTAAAACATCCCTTTATATATGATTTTACCCTTACAATACCATGGTCCACAAACCATGGGCAGAGCTCAAAATCCTCTAGATAATCCCATCCCTTTAAAAAAGAAGGGGCTTTGACTCGCCCTAAAGCCCCTTTGACTCTTATAACCCTGCGCTAATCACACTCTGCTCCTCAAAATGTGGAGTCTTTACATGACTTAGACAAAACCTAGACCTAGGAGACCCCTACACAACCCTAGTTTACTTCTAAAGAAATCAACAAGGCGATCTGACCTTTCCCGAGGAAACCAAGATTTTGAGGGCCGAAGAAGAAATTCAGATCTTTTCCAATGATTACAGAGTTAGATATGAAGATAGATATGTTTAAAATGTTTTCCCAGAACTCCTTGTGATTTTGGGTTTGTTCGTACATATTTATCAGTGTAAGAGCTAGATCTGGGTTCATCGAGAAAATCTCTACTCCCAAATGATAATTCATACTCGAAAGGTTTATCATTTTTATGTGCCTTCGTATCCATCCCACAACAAGACCCCCAAATCACCCACAAGCATCTAGAGCCATGAAACTCCATCCTACCAAGAGGGATTCAAGAATATTTTGGATAGAGTTACCACAACTGAGGGTTTCCTGAAGAAAAATGAGATCAAGGTCAATGAATTCAACAATTCTCTTGAGTGCATTTTTTTGGGGGGACATGCTAAACCCTAGAAATTGAAAGACAACAATTTCATTTTGAGACCCTTATAGAGGTTGGGATTCCTCTCAGGGCCCCTTTGATGGACAACTATCTCCTTGCAACAAGATCTACATAACCTTTTTCTTTTTCTTTGGGTAATAAATATTTTCTACCTCAACCTCTACCTTTGGCTACAATGAGTTTAATCTGTACCAAACCTGATATAATTACCTCCTTCTGAGGGACCACCTCTCTGGGGTAGAGATTATAGATAACATCATTTGATTCAAATATGTTTGATAAATACAATGTGATTGAGGGCAATATCAAGGGAGAATCACCCTAAGTGTTGAGGCATGGGAACATAGCCAAAATAGGGCATGAAGGGAGAGGGCAATAAGTAGTGGATTGGAGGGAGGCAACATCTGCCAAAGGGACTGTTGAAACATTTGATTGCAGGATAAACGCATGGAGTTGGGTTACACTTTTTGGCAAGGGATGGAATGTTTAGGTGAAAAAAGAGTTCTCGATCAAGCCACTTTAAGCGCTCAATCAAGCCCCTTGAGCGCTAAAAAAAGTGTAAAAAAATAGCTCGATCAAGGGTTAAAATCAAACACTCGATCGAGATTTTTTTAACATGACAACAACAGATCAATAGAGTTTTGTGGCTTGGTTGAGATTTAGATATCAATCAAGTGTTAGAGCTTGATCGAGCCCTTATTTCATATTAAAATATGTGGTCGCGGTCTACACAAGTCATTTTTTCACAGACCGTGAAGCAGATGGGAGCTTGACCAAGACTTGTATGGTTTGACTGAGCAATTCAACCATGGAGCAAGTCAACTAATCTCCCCAACAAACCCGCAAACATCCCAAAGGCTCAAGCCAAGGTAGGTTTCTTATCCTTTTTGTCTTTTTTATTTAATTTTTCTTGCAAAATTAAATAAATTAATTTGAAAAAAAAAATATCATACAAAAACCATGAAAACCACCATAAAACACCTTCAAAACTACAAAAAATATCTTATAAAACCACCAAGAAAACGCTTCAAAAACCACCAAGCAGTTTGGTATGCCAATTGACAATAGCACAATTTGACACAATGTCTCAAATAATAATAGTTGCTATTACAATTGGAATCCACTGAATATATGAGGGATCATATGGATGAAAAATTTATGATGCATTTAATGTCACAATGGCCTCTTTCTAATTGTGGATACTATCTATACCAACTCACAATATACATACGCAATTTCAAATATTGGAGTTGTTTGTCACATATATACATGAAGTGTCTGCTACTTTTATGTGGCAACAGGAAAAGACGAATGTGGGGATACTTATTTTTTAGATCATGGGAACCTAAGAGGCTTCAATTATTCAGAGGTTGCCATCTCCTGTTACTGAACTATAGTTTCGGTCATAATTGTCCATGATGGTCTTAGCATACAAAAATCAAAATGCTTGGATTCTTGTTTTGAGATTATGGAAACATAACAATGTTAATGCTTAATTTATTCTAATACAATTAGGCCTAGGTCTCCTATTGAGATGCTTGGGGGGCAATGCATTACTAAAGTATTTAATAATTTTCAATAGATTCTAGGAAGGAATATTGTTTAGTCCATTACCCATGGACTGCCCAACAAGCAAGGGTACACTAACAAAGTAATGTCATTGAGATTATTGTTGATTTTGTTTCCTCAATAGTTAAGTGACACACGATGGATCTTTTATTTTCATTTTTAATGGTACATTTTTTTATTATAGAGGAGAAATTGGGGTCCTTAGGGGTTGGGGAAGACAAAGACGTTTTTATTTAAGTTTCTATGTGGTGGATTATTTCGTCGACGCCGTATGAAATGGGAGTCGCTAGCTTGCCATACGATTATTGGGTGATCAAACATGTGATTCTTTCAGTAGAATACAAGGTCTTCTTGTAATCTTATGACATAGTCCTAGTCACCTCATTTGTTGCATTTGATTCTTTAAATATATAATTTGATGAATTGGAACAATGGTGGAATAATTTTGTTCTATTTTGGCATATATATCAAAGTTTAGTCGAATTCAAATTTGAATTCAATTAAATTTGTTTAAATTTGTCTAAATTGCATGTGATTCTTTGACTAGAGTACAAGGTCATCTTGTAATCTTATGCAATAGTCTCAATCACTTGTTTTGTTGCTTTTGATTCTTTAAATATAGAATTTGATGAATTCAAACGATGGTGGAATAATTATGTTTGAGTTTCGCATATAAATTCAAGTTGATTCAAATTCAATTTTGAATTTAATAAAAAAATTTAAAATTTATCTAATTTGGATTAAATTTGAATTTAGGGCTATGAAGTTAATGTTGAATTTCATCACTTTGTTTCTCATTATCAAATTTTTTTTGCACTTCATAGTTGTTGAACATGGACAAGAACATAAAAGAGGTGCCTTAGGCCATAAACCAAGTGACTTATGCCATAATTACCAATTTGTGTTGGAATTAAAATATGGATATGGTTTGATTCAGAAAAAAACTACATGGGAGTTAAAAAATATAGCATGGAAAAATGGACTGAGAATAGATCCTCATTATTTTGAAAAACATTCAGGGAATGGGATAAAACTTTCGGATATATAAATATATATTCAAGAGTAAACCTGCATGCATGACTATTTTTAAATTGGTACAGGTTAATGGCATGGTAATGACGTTTATATTTAATCTTTTGTTGTGGTCGATTATGTCGTCGACGCCATATGAAATGAGAATTGCCAACTTGCCAGTTTGGCAGGATGAGTTTATTGTTGATATTGAATTCATTCAGAGTTCCCTCTCTGTTTCAGATTGACTACAATTATATTGTTCCCTCTCTTTTTCAGATTGACTGCAATTATATTGATCTGATGAGACCAGGGGTATTGTAATGATAAACCTAAGAAATTAAAAGAAAATGGCTTTGTTTATAAGGGCTCTACTATTAATTTAGTAAGAAGTTTAAACTTTACACGCTCTATGGGAAAACTTTGGACCTGTTTTTTTTGGAAAAATTCTCAATTGTGTTTAACATAAAAATTGATATTTATCAAATATATTCCAAAATAGTTTTCTCCCCTACATACTTGTTTAAGTCATTGTTTCGATTTTTGGGAAAGTAATTCAATAAACTTGTCCTTCAAGGCTCTACTGCAAAGAGTAATCTTGATTTAGGTTGGATGCCAAGTCTAAGAGATAACTATTGTGTTGAAATCCCCGAGGCTTGTACCCAATAATAAATTTAATCAAACAATGGTTGTATCACTTATGGGTCATTCCCTAATTTATTTAGGGTCTCTTTTTTTCATTTTGATATTTTGACTCCGGAGAAACAATTTGGATTTTTGCTACTAATATATGTTATTGTGTGTAGACGACAAAGTCATAAGCTTTCAAAAGCATGTTTGAAGCTTATGAGTGCAAGAGTGCACACACTGGTCCAATCCTCATTCAAGAAATGAGCCATGATGAGTTGCATTGTTTGTTGGAGTTTTATACATTGCGAGCATCTCAGAGGAGAAGATTGAACAACATGGTCACGTATTATTCATGGTACTTGACAAACATAAATTTGTGAGGCTCACAATTCAAATTCTATAGACCCCTCAAATGTTTTGGATGTTGAATTTTAATCTTTTCTTAATGTTAATGGACAAATCACATAGAATAGACATGATAATCGCTTGCCTAAAATTTCTGGTTTCAAGTTGTTCTATATCAATGCACTTTCCACCATTGTTAATGTTAAAGACTCAAAAAATTTACTCTTTTGGAAGAAAATATGTTGATGCTTTCGGTTTCAGGTAATACACTTATTTATAGACATGAGTGAAATTCTATTAATGCCATAGCCCAATTATTGCTTGGGCTTATGCATGAACAAAATGTTAGATGCAAGTTATAGACTAACAAACAATTTTTTTCTATCAAATTCTTCTATCCCTAATAGCAGGTAAGAATCAATGACGATCTCAATAAAATGTTGCCTTTAACCTCTTAATTTATTTATTTTCCTATCCACTGCTTCTATCCCTAATAGCAGGTGAGAATCAATGGCGATCTCAATAAAATGTTGTCTTTAACCTCTAACAGTGGATGGTTCATAGGTTTTATGACTACGAATCTCCTTTGTGTGCTCTATACCAGGTATTGTTGCAAATGAGCATTCGTGGCTTGGAGCGTTTTCGATCTGCGCTAGAAATATTTTCAGTGCCCAGACGACGGTCAATATTTGTAAGGAATCCATGGTTAAGAAAGAGGCACAAAATCTACATGCCTTTTTCCAAAAGCACTCTAGATTGGACAAAGTGGAACTTGATGATAAGGCAACTAGGGGAGAAGCTGTTGGTGACATTAATGAGTCAGAATTCAAGAAAGGTCCAGTTCCTAGAAGTATGGATCCACGACGGCGATGATATTTGTCTACGGTGTTCTCCTGGTTGCTCTATCGTTCAAATCAAAACAGTGTCTTCCAGTTGCTCCTCATATGGGATATTCCTTATCGACATTAATGCTTCATGGCTTACATCATAAATTGAAGGAAGAGATCAAGAGGAAAACAAGGAAGGCTGCGAAGCAGCTAGTCCCTGCACAGAGTTCTTCGTGTACTCGGCAAGTTTATACTATGTTTTGACGTTCAGAGATTGACCAGCAGCAAAATCATGGGTTTGTTATTGCCAATTTCATGTTGTTCAAGGAAGCATGTGGAAGCATGTGGACATGGGCTGTCGTAGGCTTCAGTTTTTAAGAAGTGGTAGCAAGAGCTCAAGAAAATCTATGTACACAACACAATTATAGTTAATTTCAGACAAATAGGCAAAGAAAATTGAAGCCTATATCATAATATTATGACAAATGAACCAAAGCACATTAAAAGGAATTAGTATTATGAAGAATCCCGGCTGAATTGTGAAATAAATTCAATAATAGCAAGAGAAAATAAATTCAATCAATTGAATAATTGGGTAGTAAATATTCAAGCTAGGAGATTGAGCCCGTGAACTGCCAGCAATAACTCCTGAGAGTCATGACAATACTTTCCACTATTGCCACTCCTAGAACAGCAATTGGAATGGTCAGCCTAATGGGATAATAGTATATGTGCATATAGAGTAGACCAATTCATATTCATTCACGAACTTTGATCAGAAATAAAATCAAGATGAAAGCATTCACACCAAGATGTGGCATATCATGGTCTCCTTTATTTTAAGAAGCTTGCTGATCTACTCCCAAAATGCGTGCATAGGCCTTCTGATAAAGACATTCTTGTACAGTAGATGTGCTATGATACACCAATGATCTCACCTTCCCGGCAGGCACCCACTTCAATATCAAGGCTGGACTTTTTGGATGCTACCACTCTGCAGCAGTTTCGCCGTGGTGACTGCAAGAATTGCATTCACAGACATTAGAAGAAATCAAAAGGGAGAAAATTATTCAAAATAGTTAACAATTTATGTTGATCAAAGATACTCCCACTTGGGAACAAACACAAGTGCAATAGAGACTTGCATAAGGGTTTTAACAACCTAATTATAGAGACTGCCATAAAGGTTTTAAAAACCTAGAGACTAATGAACTTTAAGGGGTAAAAATCTAAACATAAAAGATCAACACTAAAACCTAGAGACTAATGAACTTTAAGGGGTAAAAATCTAAACATAAAAGATCAACACATGATTTTTTCTGGTAAACTCCAGCCTGAGCTAATCTTGTTCTGGCACAACTACTAACAGAGACAAAAGCAAAAGGCTTGGACTTGGACACAAGTCACTGCAAGAGATTTGCAATCCCTAGAACTCTCTGCCAACAAAAGATTTTCCGGTAAACTGCACAGAGTTCTTCGTGTACTCGGCAAGTTTATACTATGTTTTGACGTTCAGAGATTGACCAACAGCAAAATCATGGGTTTGTTATTGCCAATTTCATGTTGTTCAAGGAAGCATGTGGAAGCATGTGGACATGGGCTGTCGTAGGCTTCAGTTTTTAAGAAGTGGTAGCAAGAGCTCAAGAAAATCTATGTACACAACACAATTATAGTTAATTTCAGACAAATAGGCAAAGAAAATTGAAGCCTATATCATAATATTATGACAAATGAACCAAAGCACATTAAAAGGAATTAGTATTATGAAGACTCTCGGCTGAATTGTGAAATAAATTCAATAATAGCAAGAGAAAATAAATTCAATCAATTGAATAATTGGGTAGTAAATATTCAAGCTAGGAGATTGAGCCCGTGAACTGCCAGCAATAACTCCTGAGAGTCATGACAATACTTTCCACTATTGCCACTCCTAGAACAGCAATTGGAATGGTCAGCCTAATGGGATAATAGTATATGTGCATATAGAGTAGACCAATTCATATTCATTCACGAACTTTGATCAGAAATAAAATCAAGATGAAAGCATTCACACCAAGATGTGGCATATCATGGTCTCCTTTATTTTAAGAAGCTTGCTGATCTACTCCCAAAATGCGTGCATAGGCCTTCTGATAAAGACATTCTTGTACAGCAGATGTGCTATGATACACCAATGATCTCACCTTCCCGGCAGGCACCCACTTCAATATCAAGGCTGGACTTTTTGGATGCTACCACTCTGCAGCAGTTTCGCCGTGGTGACTGCAAGAATTGCATTCACAGACATTAGAAGAAATCAAAAGGGAGATAGAGACTTGCATAAGGGTTTTAACAACCTAATTATAGAGACTGCCATAAAGGTTTTAAAAACCTAGAGACTAATGAACTTTAAGGGGTAAAAATCTAAACATAAAAGATCAACACATGATTTTTTCTGGTAAACTCCAGCCTGAGCTAATCTTGTTCTGGCACAACTACTAACAGAGACAAAAGCAAAAGGCTTGGACTTGGACACAAGTCACTGCAAGAGATTTGCAATCCCTAGAACTCTCTGCCAACAAAAGATTTTCCGGTAAACTCCAGCCTCAGCCATTCGTGTAACTACATAGCTACTAACAAAGACCAAAAGCAAAACACAAAATGCAAAACATGCATAGACTGACATTCGAACTAAAAATTGCAACAGCTTCGCTATTCACTTACAAAGAAACGTAAGTTCTCCCGGCTGAATTGTGACAATTTCGTTAGTCATGACTAGTTTTATTCACTTACAGAGAAACGTAAGTTCTCCCGGCTGAATTGTGACAATTTCGTTAGTCATGACTAGTTTTATGCCAGGTAACACACACCTACAATCCAAGCCACAAGAAACAATCAGTTATAATCTAGCTCACAAAAGCCTGAGTTTGCACAGAATTCATTGTGTGCTATTAAGAGACAGATCAATGATGGTGCACTATATTATGCATTCTACAGTTCTATCAAAACCAAATTATGAGAATGAAACACCAATTTAGGTAAAGATGAGTGCCTCTACCATCGAAACCCTACTCATTTTAAAGGGCAGTGAAGCATAAACAAGTATGAGTTATCACAGTTAACAAACAAGAGACATTCAAACAATTATGGTGAAAATACTAAATAGTACAGGATTTTAAGTGCTAAGGATTTCAAATTTTCAATAGGAGAAACTCTGTGCGTCTCCATGTAAGAATGTACCAGAAGATGCTTGGTACATAGGTTCAAGTGCCACCAGTCACATAGCACATAACAGAGAGTAGTTTCCCATCAACATCCAAGATGCAAAAAAATCGAAAAGTACATGGAATACATTGCAGTCCTTACATAAGACTTCCAGTGCAAACAGAGTCCCGTATTTGGCTTATAAATTACAAAACTTAATGATGGGCAAAGGTGATCAAGTCACAAAACCCGTGACAAAATTTAATGATTTGAAACATTCATAGATTCCAAGCAGTGATAACTGATAACATTGCAAAGTAGGTTTTCAATTACAGTGGTACTCAATAGTTTGTGTCACTCTGTTGGAGTGTCTTATAATACCTAAATTTATCATCTAAAATTGAAGAGTTGGCCATTGATGAAGTTGGAGGATTAGTTTTACAGCATGAGCAAAGAAAATAACTATAACAATAGAAAACTTCAAAAAAGTTAAAACCATGGCCAGCAAGGAAAAGAGAAGTGATGGTCAAAAACGAGGCTATACAAGGTATGAAGAGTCAAAGAAAGGAAACACCAATTTAGGTAAAGATGGGTGCCTCTACCATCGAAACCCTGCTCATTTTAAAGGGCAGTGAAGCATAAACAAGTATGAGTTATCACAGTTAACAAACAAGAGACATTCAAACAATTATGGTGAAAATACTAAATAGTACAGGATTTTAAGTGCTAAGGGTTTCAAATTTTCAATAGGAGAAACTCTGTGCGTCTCCATGTAAGAATGTACCAGAAGATGCTTGGTACATAGGTTCAAGTGCCACCAGTCACATAGCACATAACAGAGAGTAGTTTCCCATATTGGACCCATAAATTTAAAAACCAGAACTGGGTGAAACCAGCTATCAAACAAAGCCACCTACCAAACCGTAAGCATAAACAAGTATGACTTATCACAGTTAACAAAGAAGAGACATTCAAACAATTAAGGTGAAAATACTAAATAGTACAGGAGTTGTGCAAGGACTCTTGCCCCAAAAATTTATAACTCTGTAGTAAACCTGCTCTGTGTGAATATTAACCATTCAAGGGCAACCAGTGGTGAAGTGATTCAAGTGTTAAGTTGTGCAAGGACTCTTGCCCCAAAAATTTATAACTCTGTAGTAAACCAACACTGAAAGCGAACAGTTGTGAATCACATGCGATATTAGCATCATTCAATGAATACTATTCATCAATTCAATTAATGGATTACCTAGGATGTATATGTCATATGTCCGAGAGCAAAGTAAAGAAATACAAGCATGCAATTGTAAAAAAATTCAGAACTTACAGGCCCAACACTGAAACCGAACAGCTGTGAATCACATGCGATATTAGCATCATTCAATGAATACTATTCATCAATTCAATTAATGGGTTACTTAGGATGTATATGTCATATGTGCGAGAGCAAAGTAAAGAAATACAAGCATGCAATTGTAAAAAAATTCAGAACTTACAGGCCAAAAAACTGTAAACAAAGCAATGTTCAGTAGCATATCCTAGAGCACAGGGCTCAAAATCACGGAGATAGATAGAGAGTGACAGGACCTTCAGCTGCTGCGCAATAAGAATCGCTGGATACAGCCTGCACTGCTCCAATCTGCCATTAAAGTCACTTTCAGCTCTCTGGTAAGAACAGAGCATATAGATACAGAACTTTTAAAGAAGAAGTGCTGGCTTTAATTAGGACTCACCCCTGCAGCTTTCACGAAACTCTCAGTTACACTATTCAGCAGAGGATGACCCAAATCGAAAGGGATTGCCCGTCAAATTTCTTGAGATCATTCAGAAGACAAGTTATTATATTTAAACATAAATTGAAGTTCATTAAAATTATTAGTAAAGTGAATATGCCGGTTAGAAAAATGAATACGACAGGCTGCCAAATGTTGCATGCACAAAGAAACGTGGCCACATGTTAGCAACGTAAAGTGTCTTCTCGTACAGAAGACCAACTAAACAGCAAGAACCAACTGCTGCAAGCTGTGGTGTACAGAAGACCAACTAAACAACAAGAACCAACTGCTGCAAGCTGTGGTTTTGTGGACCGAGCATTTGTCACAAGAGACATAAATCCCTCTTCAGTTGCTAGAAAAACATTCCGTATCACCGCCAAAAGCATCGCTGCAGCTACCAGAGAAAGGAATTTCCACGACCCGAATGCACGTTCATTCAGAACGGAAGATTTACAGAACCTATGTCAAGTAAGTTCACCTAAAATATCTGGTTATTTCTCTTCTTACTTTTCCTGGAATATCTAAAACGCTATATCATGCACAGTTTTATTAGTTTTAATAGTTAGAGTATGATTTTCATATATTCCTAATTGCATAATATGCAGATGCCTTCCAGTCTCAGACACATCGAATTTGAATTAAATTCCCCTCGCTTCCAAATCTCTTCCCAATGTATTCAGCAACTAAGCAATTTGCGAGTACTGAGACTGGCGAAGGCACAGTTCAAAAGCATACCTGAAGAGCTAGGAGATCTGGGAAATGGTTTGGAGGAACTATTACTTGATAGTTGCCAATATTTAGAGAAATTACCGGCATCATTTTCAAGTCTGGGCTCTTTAACAGTGTTGAGAATGTCTAGCTGTTCTGGTTTGACGCAGCTACCAGAACATTTGGGATCATTGAATTGTCTGCAAGAACTCTGTTTGCAACGCTGTAAAAGTCTAGAAGTGCTTCCTAGGGAGCTTGAAAATCTTACAGCGTTGCAAAAACTCGATTTATTCGGGTGTGAAAGTCTAAAAGCGCTTCCTAGCCGTCTTGGAAAGCTCACATAGACAAGGGTTTCTTCAGAGTACTCAGAGCAGGCAGATTCCCAATAATAGAAAGAAGATGTAAGGGCAACTTCATCAGAAATCGCACAGGCCTCCCGTTCCTCCCGTTCAGCAACTTCATCAGCAATCGCAGAGGCCTCAAGCGCTTACCTTGCCTCCGGAGGAGTTGCTTCCTACCGGCTTTGGTTTGCAAGGTATGATCTGTCTCTGCCGCCTCTCGCGACTCATGACGGTCAATTATGGCCGGCATCTCCCGGTATCTTGAATCAAGTCGAGAAGACCCATTCGAATTCAGAGAGAGGGCTTTGACAGGCGAGTTTCAGATGAATAGACCGGGACGGACGCTCACGCTAGGCTTACCGGGCCATACGAACCCATTGCCAGACATACCGGGCATTTCATAGCGTTTCATAGCGTGCGATGAAGGCTAACAGCTGTTGAACCATGGTGCATCATGGCATGCACCAGCTGCCAATGTAGAACATTGTAACACGGAACACCGAGCTTTACTAAACCGCATACCCGGGCAGAAGTAATGCTAGCATTAAAACCAGACACCCGTGACGGTTAACGCGAAAATGCACCGGGCTTATTGCTTTAAGCTATGGTCGAGCCTCTTCCGCCTCGGGAAGAGGCCAAATAAGATGGCGAAGTTCAGCTGCGAATGAAACTTAGCATAAGCGCCTAACAAAGCATTTCGAAACTTTAGGTTAACCACTGAAACAACCGAATAACACCTTCGAATTAATGCTATCTCCGGAACGATCGATTACTATAGTCCCTACCGGATGCCAGATGGCAGGGACTAATAAAAGACACCCGAGCTCCATTACACCTTCACAAGAGCTTGAGAGACTCGGTCCGCCACTCTCCCGGGCTGAAAAACCGAAGGTTGTGAGTTTGAAGGAGAATGCCATGTGGTAAATACGATTTGCTAGAAGAGGACGGAAATAATTCTTCGTGATGGCTAGGATGAACAATGTTTGCCCAACCAACTCCATAAAGGGAATAACTTCAGTATAATTATATAATTATATATATTTCACTATTCTAAAATCTATAACATCACATAATTATATATTATAATTTGATATATATATAGCATAACATAGTTATGTAACCATTTAACATAACATAAAATTATTTGACGTGTATATATATATATATAATATCCATTTTTAAGGTCACAGCCAAGCCAAACACCAAATTGGTGTATGAGACCCCCTTGTTTGTGGGACAAGGGACCCACCTCCGCGCGGCAATTTGACTGCTAAGTCTATGAAGGCATACATACTCTACCCCCTTTTGGTTTTGAACCTGTGACCTCTTAGGAGGAAACACATGCTCTTAACCATTAGGCCCACTCAAGCTCTATATATATATATATATATATATATATATAATGAAATTATTTAGCATTATATATATATATATATATATATATATATAACATAAAATTATTATTATTATTATTATTATTATATATAACATATGTATAGATATATATATTACACATATATAACATAGTATGTGACATAACTATAACTATAATTAAGCCCCAAGGGTTAGCTCAACCGATCAAATCAGTGCCTCGCCGATCGGGAGGTCATAGGGTCAATTCTCCCTGAAGCCCTTGGGGTTAGGCCTAATTATTGGTCGCGAGGCTTGATTCCCTTTGGGGTTGATCAGCTCAGATATTTTCGTGGACGTAGCGGCCACCCAATGACCAAGGTGTCCGTGAACCACACCCAAAAAAAAAACTATAACTATAATTCATAATATATATATATATATATATATATATATATATTGTAAGTTAAATTTTTATTCATTCAGCGAAAAAGGAGTACATCAGTTTCAAAATGCAGGTAGTCTCACCCTGATCAAGTTTGTTGACTACTGCGATCAACATATGGCAAAGAAACAAAAGAAAATCTAGAGACACACTCCACAACTTAGGAGTCCAAAAGCACCAAAAAACATGTAAAACAAGTAAAACCCCTATAACCATGATCAGTGATTTGAAGTAATTGAGGCAAGATTGTCTGAAGCGGTCCCTAGAGGAGGAGTAGAGCGGAAAGAACATTGGACATGCTCCTCAAAGTGCACCATCCATTACTCTAGCTTCTCCACCTTCTCTGATATCAAATTCTGGCCACGCTGGACCACCACGATCCATTCCCAAACATGACACTGGAAGTATTGCATCTTGTTTAAAGTGGAAATGAGTGTGACATGTTCTTCCTGCCACACCCTCCCCGAAGTTTCCAAACGTTCCAGCAGAGATTGAATCAAATCCCGACAGGTACCCAAACAACAATGTTGTTCTGCCATGCCTCCAAGCCCAGGTCGTCGCGTTGTCCCTAGACTACCAATTCCCCTTCACCACAACCCCCCACCCCGCTTCAGAATCTGTCAGTTTCCCCCTCCACAACCGACCAAAGAACCACCACAACCATCGCGACCAGCAATCAAACCACCACATCCCCCATGACCCCCAGAAGCTACCCGGCCCACTCTGCTAGTTGTGCGACCACCCCAACTAGAGGATGGAGATGCGTCCACTTCCATTGCCACCTGCAAATAATAGTCTTGCCCTCCCAGCTCGACAGAAATTCATTTGGTAGGAGGGAAGGAGGGAGTGTTGCGTGGCTCCGAACGCATCGCAGCAGTGTTGCCTTCTCTAGGAAAAGACGAAACAAGCACACAAATATTATCCCACACATGAATTATGACTCTAGGACAACCTCCCAATCCCACAGTAAGAGCAATACCCAGTCCAACAATGGTAACTACTAGACGACAAGGCCCCAAACCGACAAGGAGACTATTAGCTACGACTATGGTAACTATCCGCCGCAAAGTACCCATATTGACAAGGATATTATTAGTCGGTGAATTGTAGACACCAACACCTCGCAAATGGAAATATAACTAGACACGTTGTGAGTTGCCCCCTCCCCACCACAAGAGACCTATATGGATACTCAAGGGATAAAACCAATAACCTTGAAGAGCCAGAAGAGAGCCAAAAGATTGAATTCCCGACCACCCACTGCGAAGCTCACCAGTCACCTCAATTCCAGTGAGCCGAACCCTTAGCCTTCTCCGAGAAGCTAACAACCACCCATAAGGAAAAAAAGCTGTGAATTCAATATCCCCAACGCTAAGGAAAAGGCATCGATGGTGGAATCGCCACCAGTCCCATTCAAGATGCAAAACACAGGAGTGCTCTCTGCTTTCTGAGCTCTAGTCTTGATCATCAACCCGCCACAATAGCCACAACATTTTCCAAAGCATATGTTCACCACCTTCCAAATACCCACACCACTCATCTACTTCCTCTCCCATCAAGGTTGATGGATGGTTCGCTTGCCCAGCATTGACATCCCCTATACAAAGATCACTGTGAGAAGTCAGGTTTTCCGCCCCTCACATCATCAACCAAGTGTTTGGCATCATCCTCCACACCTTCGGTTTACTACTATGTTTCTCAACCCCATCGAGGAATATATATATAGGTGCTTCTAAATCTTTATCTTTAGATTTATATCTAGGTGCTTCTCGCTGAGTGTCTATCTAATAGAATAGAACCTTTCCATACACTGGTAAAATATAATATTTTTAGTCTAAGCACTATTTATATATAATATAGACACCAATTCTGAATTCAATCATCTTGTTTGTCTTATGTGTTAACCACTCAATCTTCAATAACAACATCCTAACTTTGCCTTGAGTAAGGATGAAGGACACAATTGAATCCATAAATTAATGTTACATCTATACTAACATGAGTTAGTGTTGTAATAGTAACAATTACATTGGAGTGCATTAGCTACTTATCAAATATTTCTCTTTTAGAAAAATACTGTAATTGATGGGACTTTTATCAATTTGCTATTGTTGTGAATAAACATCATATCACAGAGAAGTCACCTCAATATTATAAAATGAACTACACAGGGAACATATGAATTAAAATTCATTGGATACTTTTAGTGCCAATGATATTTTATTTTTTAAGACTCCTGTTTTCGTGATTTAGTAACTTGAGATGCTCTTAAATGATGGTACCGAATATCTATATGCTTGGATCAATGGTGAAATATAAGATTTTAAGAGAACTGCTTGGATCAATGGTGAAATATAGGATTTTAAGAGAACTTAATGCAACAGTAACTATCACAAATTAAATCTAAATCTATATATAGATCTACTTTTATATAAAGATAGATTTATATATAGATCCATGTATTTATAAAGATAGATTTATATATAACAAATTAAATCTAAATTAATTTGTGGAGCCACGTGGATGGCCATGTCAACCAGCGAAAAGGGTCATTGTGTTACCTTGGTGCTTTGTCCCCAACAATTTCGTATGTATTATTAACAGCATCTTTCAGAAAAAATGAAATTGGATGAGATATATATATCTATCTTTATATATAAATCTATATATATATATATATATATATAATAAATCTAATATATCTTTATATATATCTATAGATATATAAAAATAGATTTATATAAACCTGCAAAATAAATCTAAATCTAACTTTTTAACATATATATAGTTGGAAAATAAATCTGAAATCTATATATATAAATATAAATAATTTATGATAATATATATAAATATAAATAAACTTATATATAATCACGTATTAAATCTAAATCTTTATATAAATCTATCTTTATGGTCTACCTATGTGTTTGGTGCTAACTTGAAAACTGATAATTAGAATAACTAGCCTTAACTCAAACTACTATCATTTAATATCCAATAAATTAAATTATTATTATGTCCATTTTTGCAAAGTCATGATATTCTATGTTCGATGTAGTGTTAGAAACTTACATGAATTTTTAAAATCAATTCTTATGCATTCAGTACGAACCAGCGCAGTCACAAATCTCAATCGTGTCATGTTAAGTGCTTCTCATTAAGAGTCTATCTTGTAGAATAAAACCTTTTTATATGCTGGTACAATATGGTGTTTTCTGTCTAAGCGTTATTTATATATAATATACCTATCAATTTTGAATTCAAATCTATATATATAAATAAATTTATATTAATTTATATTTATATATATATATATATATATATATATATAATTTATATATAACCACGCTATATATAAGTTCTAAATTCAAATCTATATATAAATTTATCTTTTTATATAGATTTATATATTTATCAACATAAATTTATATAAAGATAGATTTAAATTTAATTTGTGATACAATCTTTAATATAATAATAATATAAGAAAATAAAATTATGATATAGAAGATAATAATATAGTTATATAATATTATAAAATAAGATATATAAGATAAGATAATAATCTTATAAATAAATTTATCTTATATATTATATTATATAATGATATTATTATATCTTATATCTTATCTTTTATATATAATAATAATATAGGATGAATCTTATTATTATATTAAATAATAATAATAAGATAATATAAGATTATTATTATTAGATTATATTATTACTAGTAAACAACATTAAAATATTAATGTGGTCAATATAATCAAAGATTTTATAAATATAACAAAAAAAATTATTGCAAGATAAAGAATGCCTTACCAATATACAAATTTACTCGATTAACAATGTATAAAAAAAATTATAGGTTAACTTTAACTTGAGGAAAAAAAGAATTACACATCTTATTGTAAAATGGACCATTTTGCTAAATAAAATTTGTTTATGTATTAATATTAATTTCTCCATACTAGTTGTCTTTTGTGCAATTTTTCAGAAGCTTTTTCTGTGGGTTTTTCCAGTCTATTTCCCTTAAATCTGGCAAAATTTTATTGAAATCACACATTTGATGGATAACCCCTGCACAATCTAAGTGCCTTACGGGTTTTATATAATGATATTATTATATTATATATCTTATATAATATCTTCTATATATATAAGAATAATATAAGATAAATCTAGTTATTATATTATATAATAATAATAAGATAATATAAGATTATTATTATTAGATTATATTATTACTAGTAAACAACATTAAAATATTAATGTGGTCAATATGACAAAGACTTTATAAATATAACAACAAAAAACCATTGCAACATAAAGAATGCTTTACCAATATAAGGATTTACCTGATTAATCATGTCTAAAAAAACATTATGGGTTAACTTTAGCTTGAGAAAAAAAAGGAATTACACATTTTATTGTAAAATGGACCATTTTGCTAAACAAAATTTGCTTATATATTAATTTCCCCATACTAGTTGTCTTTAGTGCCATTTTTCCTAAGCTTTTTCGGTGGGTTTTTCCAGTTTAATTTCCCTAAAATTTGGCAAGAATTTATTGAAATTACAAGTTTGATGGATAACACCTGCACAATCTAAGTGCTCTAGGGGTTTTTGACATTGTTGAATCCATATAGACAATCAAAAAACCAGTTTAAATAACACAAATCAAGATTTCACCTTATCCAAAAAATCAAACTAAAAACAACTATAATATATACATAATTGACATTAAAATATTTTACATGACAAGTATATAAAGACCTTTTATCATGCAAATTAAATCAGTTTTTTATTATTAATGTATTTTTAAATATATGTCAATATTAATTAGTATTAAAATATTTTATCATAACCCACATTGAATATTTTTTTATGTCAGGCATTAAAATATTATATTTTAACAACTATTTTTTTCTATAAATAGATATATATGAATTTGATATCGACCTAAATTAATTAACATAGATTTTCAAATATATACATAATTGACATTATAATATTTTACGTGACAAGTATATATAGACCTTTTCTCATGCAAATTAAATCAATTTTTTTATTATTAATGTATTTTTAAGTATATGTCAATATTAATTAGTAGTAAAATATTTTATCATAACCCACATTGAATATTTTTTTATGTCCGGCATCAAAATATTATATTTTAACAACTATTTTTTTCTATAAATAGATATATATGAAATTGATATCGACCTAAATTAATTAACATAGATTTTCAAATATATACATAATTGACATTATAATATTTTACGTGACAAGTATATAAAGACCTTTTCTCATGCAAATTAAATCAGTTTTTTTATTATTAATGTATTTTTAAGCATATGTCAATATTAATTAGTATTAAAATATTTTATCATAACCCACATTAGAATATTTTTTTTATGTACAACATTAGAATATTTTATTTTAACAACTATTTTTTTCTAAAAATAGATATATATGAAATTGATATCAACATAAATTAGTTAATATAGATTTTCAAATAGTTTAGTTAATTTTTGGTTGAAATATTTTTGAAAAGTATAAAATTTAATTAAAATAGATCTTCAATTTTATTTAAATCTTTGTTGAAAAGTTTTTGAAAAGTATAAAATTTAAATATCTTATTGACACATTTTTTAGTACAAGATTTAAACTAGTTTTATTTAGATTTTTTTGTTGAAATATTTTTGAAAAGTATAAAATTTAATTAACATAAATCTTCACTTTTATTTAAATCTTCGGTTGAAATATTTTTGAAAAAATATAAAATTTAAACATCTTATTAACACATTTTTTTAAGTACAAGATTTAAACATGTTATGGACACATTTTCTTTACTTCTACCCTGGGCAGTTTTTAATTATTTTTTTTTAAGTTTTGCTATCAAGTTTTTGAAAAGGCTCATCAAAGACCCCAAAATAAAATTCCAATCCTACCCCTGGGCAAATTTTTAAGTTTTTTTCTTACCTCTCGTTAGTCTAGGTGAACTCTCTTTTTGGGTTTAATGTCAGCCAAACCATGCACTAGAATTTAGTCGTCTACGTTTTCCTACATTGGTCTCTAACAACAGAGCCTCCTTTTTCTCTTTTGGGACTCAGAACATGGTTGAAATCATTTACTAGAATTCTGGGCCCCTGTCTTCTCTCTTTGGGACTTGGAACAATGATGAAGTGATCTCCTAGAATTTTGTGGGCCTCTCCTTTCTTTGGGACTCGCAACAAGGTTGAAGTCATTTGCTACAATTTTGGGCCTGTCTTCTCTCTTTGGCCTGTGTCTTCCCTCTTCGGCACTTGAAACAAGGTTGAAGTCATCTGCTAGAATTTTGGGCGGGGTTGGACCACGCCATCTTAACGAGACTGGTGCCACACCTGCCATAAATTTAACCCCTACTTCCAAGAAAACCCTATGACTACTTCAAGGTGCTCCATTTTAGAAAACCCTATGACTACTTCAGGGTGCTGGAAATGGAACATTAGTATTGTGAAACTACTCACTCCCCATCGTTAGTCCCCAAGCCCATTTCACAGGAGTTTACATCGTTAAAGTCTAGGTTAAACATTGTACTTCGAAGGACCAGAACGTCCCTATTAGATTATATAAAGCTAATCTTCAAGCTAAAGCCTGTAATCTATTTGCAATAGTTTGCATCATTAATGTTTAAAGTTTAAACATTGTACTGTGATGGGACCTGTGAGGCCTCATTAGATTGAATAAAACTAATATTCAATCTAAAGCCTGTAATCTGTACAAAAACTATAAATCAATAGGTAGGATCAAAAGCTTAATACACTGCAAGCAGAAGGAAGGTATTTGTGGGAAAGTTGCTTTCACGGTAGTGATATCCTGTTGCCCTGACTATATGTTATCCTGGACCAGTAGACTTTGGCACTTAATTCATTTCGAGAAAAATATAACGTTAATATGTCAGTAAAGAACAAAAAATCTCTATTCGAATAAGTTACACTCAAAGAGCATGCAACTGCTTTGCAATGCCCAGGAAACAGTTGTTATATATTTTTCCCAAAATACAGGGGAACCAAAATACAAGCTTGTCCTTGTGGTTTTCAAACACAGACTACCTTTCAGCTCAGCATTAAGGATGCAAACTTTAATGTGTCAACAGACCATCCAAGAAGCTTTGTTAAAGGTTTCCATTCACAGTTTTCGTTATCGATCCTAATCATCTGAAAGAACAATAAAATTTATCTCTCTGATTTATGGAACAGATTCAAACGTCTAAAAAAAAGTTAACTGCTCTGAAGAGTAACAATAAATCCAGTATAATGAACATTACAATCAAATCTCAACTTCACATTAATATCAAATGATTGAAAGAATTTGTAATAATATCAAATAGGTCACTATACAATGTCTGAAAACCGATGGCATTATAAGTCTGCAAAGACCTCGAACATTGACACAGAATTCAAATCTAGGCTATGTTTACTAGGAATAGTAGCCTTATGACATGGCTAGCAAAACAACTAGGATTAAGATACATTTTCAAGTTGTGGGGGGCTACTTTCCTGGGATGAGAGTTTGTTGACCCTCGAGCATTCAAATTTATTAGGAATTTTACAAGTGATGTGATATCTCAGAAATAGTTGAGTTCGAACACACGCAACTGAACCCTCTAACAGCTGTGATAATTGGTGTAATCAGGACTTTCTAGCGTTCATAAAAACTCTGGGCTGGTAGGGAACCTTTTTGAATCTGCGTCGATGTAGCTTGAAATAACAAAACATTTTAATCAAAGCTAGCTCAACCATCTAAGAATTTATCCTACGACTGCAGGAACCTTATCAACCCAATATCAACCTCAAGGATTCCAAGGGGCTGGTGGTGGGGGGGGAGTTGGGAACATGGGTGGAACTGCAGAAAACATTGTATTCTTATCTATTCCCCCAGTATCACCCCCTGATAAGGAAACCAAAGCCGCAACTAACCCAGCATTGCCTGCAAGTGTTGGCTCTGTATAATTGTAATTAGTTCGAACGTCATGGAACATATCACGCTTATCAGGCCCAGCAACCATGGCTCCCACAATCACATTGGGATTGGGTCTTGGACTGTCACGCCACTTCCATCCTCCTTTGCAACTGTACTTTATCTTGTTCTTTGGGATGGATGCCCCACGGTGATGTACATGCTTGGGGTAATGGCTTCCATATCCCACAAGATAGCTCATCTTCATTGGATTTTTACCTAGGATATAATTTATCTGTACGGGATTACAAAACCATTAGTCCCAATACCTACTTGACAGTGTATATCTCTGTTTACAAAGATATTACAGTTACAAAAACCATTCACAACATTGAAAATACAGACGTATATGCAACAGTACCTGAGTTCGTGCAAAGTCACGCAATGTTTCCGTACTGAAAAAATTTGGGCCACAGTTCCAGCCAGGAATATCTGCAGCAGTCAAATAATCACTATAAACTGCTGCAAGAAAAGCTGCATTTGCCACATATTGTAGAGGTTGGGGCCTTCCATGGTTCAGCTGAATCAAACCTCCTGGAAAGACGACAATAGATCAGCCTGCAACTTTTCAAAACAGTAAAAACAAACACACAAAATGTGCTATATAGAAAAATGGAAAGATCGTCACCTCTTGTTCTATTGAAGGTACGGAAGACAGGAAGGTACGAGCACATCACAATATTAGTCTGGTTGTGATAACTCTGCAAAACGTCTTCATATGGATATCCAGGGCTTAAGAAAAGCCTCAGCCTGCTCAAGAGAACCTGCACGAACCCATTCAGGTGACCTAGATTAGATAGAATAACAACCTTCAAGAAGATCCACACAAGTTACAGCCCTAAAATGCATAAACCCTGATGTCTACTTCCATGTCTTCTGATCAAATACAAACATTGAGAACAGACCATGTCACTGTCACATTTTGGAACTTACTTGGGCACCAGCTAGCTTGTTATCCCAGCTTAAAACACCATAGTCCTGCCCACCACGGAATGCACCAGCTCGCTTGGCAATTCCCAATGTAGTAGCCAGTTGAAGATAAGAGTTATTCCCTGTGGCATAATACATCCATGCACCTCCCCAAACATACTCATCATAGTAGCCAGAAGAATTGTAAAAATTGGAAACATCACTTCCACTAGGACTATATCGACCTCTTTGTTCCCTGGAGAACTTGAAGAGCGTTGTAGCACCCTTGACAAGTTTTTGTGAGTAAAGCTTGTTATCCTTGAAAACAATAGATGCTGCAGCTAAGGCAGCAGCCGTTTCTGCAGCCAAGTCTGAACAAGAATGGCAATCATATACAGGGCGTGGGTAGTCGACATCTTCAGGCCTCATCCAACAGTAATGATCATTGGGACTAGAAGCTCCCCTTGAGGTATCTCCTACCCCAACCTGCAAATTTATGAGTAAAATTTGGATGTAAGCCAAAACAAACGCAGATTGTACAAGATTATCCAATACTTCATAAATACAAGCATAAGTGTGAAAGCAAAAAAATATACTTCGACAAATTGAATTAAAAACAATAGCTGTTGCAGATACATAACTAGAAGACCTTGTCAGTGATATTTTTTAAGGTTATGTATTTGTGTTCAGAGATGAAAGTCACGTGTAGCTGTTCTTTAGACATCCCACTCAAAACAATCTTAAAATCAAAGTCAATATTCAAAACTGGAGCGAGCTTTGTTGGAAAACTTAATTATTTCTGATCCATAAAGCCACCTTTGAAAGGCTAAAAGCTTTGTTACCTCAGAACAATAAACTAGAATACAATTTAGATACAGCTAGCAACTGGGCACTGCTCTCTTCTTGTTTGCAGGCATTGACAAAAAAAAGAGAATAGCCTTTTACTAACAGACAATATGAATCGAGTATGACACAATCCAAGAGGCTACCCCAGAATAAACTTTTAGTGCCTATTACTTTTCCTGAAGTGCACAAGGTATAAGATGTTTTAAAACTCCGACTCGGCCGAGGATCGACTCCGACTCCGACTCGGTATCGATTCGGCCGGCTCAATTTCAATGACTCGGTCGTTGTAAAAAATATATCAAATATTTATTTTTTTATAAAAACACATAATTTTAAAGATTTGCATTATGTTTCCAAACACACAGCATTAGAATATAGATAGAAGACAACATATGATCAAAGTAGGCTCATGAATATATCCATTATATCAAAATGGCACCGAGTGCACTGTCCAATACATACACGATGATGATATAGAGATCAAAACAAAAACACATAACCAAGGAGGCTATAAATGGCCTCTACAACAAAAGTCTGTGACCAGTACCACTGGCTACTGCTAGAGTTGTCAACATCATCTAGTGGGGAGTGAGAGCGAAAACGGGAGCGGGAGCGACATTTTCAGAAGCTCCTGGTTTGGGAGCGAATCCCAAAGGAGTTCTACACCCAATGTCACTAACATCAAGGTACATAGAGGGATTGGTACTCTTGATTAAATACGAATTCCATACCCTAATACATGACAAAATTCAATGGAAACATTGAATCCTCCAATCCTGAAAAACTGATAAGTCTGCTGGATTTTGAATGAAATCTAAAATTCTACTTTCTCCATATGAAATCCAATAAAGCCGGAACCACTCTCAAACATCCTGAGTCATTTCATGGTAATGTTAAAAATTTAAGTGAAAGGATGAAAATGAAAATTAAGGAGAATGTCAGTTTTAAGGAGATTGGGGTTACAGGCCGCATTCATTGACTCGACCGAGTTATTGCAGAACCGGCCGGGTTGATCGAGTCATGACTGACTCAGCCAAGTCAGGCAATAACTCGGCCGAGTCCGTCATGACTCGGCCTCCCGTTCCGTTTTTTCTGCCAGATCACAAAAAAATCCCAACGACTCGGATCAACTCGGCCGTTTCCGATTCGATTCGGCCGTTTTTTAAAACATTATAAGCTACATAAGGGCACAGATAACGGACAGGAAAGGTTGAAAGTTCGTCGTAGCGGACACAACGTAGTTGGTTCAAGTCCTACCAAGGCACTTCTAAGCTAAAAGATTAAAGCATAGTGCTAATTCTAAAAACAAGCCCCGCTGAGAGAGCACCAAGGAACAAGAAACAAACCCTCGTGCCCTGGACACGTGCAAGAGAGATTCAGTTTTGTGAAGTACCTGAGCATGTATCAAACTTATAGTATCAGCAGAGGAATTGAATGTCTTCAGAAAGTAATCTGATCCCCATTTGATGATCTCTTTGGCATGATTGAGCTCTCCTGCAGATTCATACTTGCCACTGTACTCAATAACACTCCAACTGAGCATAGTCATAGCGAATGCAGCAGGGAAATTGAACTTGATAGCATCCCCCGCATCATAAAACCCACCGACCAAATTGGCGTGGTTTGATCCAGAATCAGATAGCCCATCACGCATGCAAGAGTTTCCTCGCCAAGATACGTTGTTGTGCTTCGGAAGAGGCCCGGCTGCAAGACATAAATAAACTAATCAATAAATCGATTATACTACAGGAATCACCATTTCAGGCTCAAAATGAACGAAGAAGAACAAATTTAGAAAGCTTGATCGCAGAAACTCATCTGACTCCACCACGTACTTCGTATATTCCTAAAGGAAAAATCCCAATTATAAGAAAGAAAAATTTATAATCAATGCTGTGTTTGCCTTCTGAGACCATTCATACTAATACCCACCTATAAGGTAAAGTTACAAGAACCTACCTATAAGGTAAAGTTACATGAGATTCCTTGTAAGATCTATAAGGTAATTTGAACAGGTAACCGATTACAGCGAGTGCCCCCTTAACAGTGTACTTATTCTGTGAATCCAAAGCCGCATTGGCTACTTTAACATTCTTCCTTTACCGGAGAATGGTGAGATAAAGCGAATTCTAAGATAATATTCAAATAGGTTGGGTAATAACTCAGGAGAGCCGATTTATAATTTAAATTTATAATGTAATTTGAATCAGTGATCTATCACAAAAAGTACACCCATTTTGTGAATCCAAAGCCATAAAAAAATACCTTAACATAAAAAAATGCCTTAATAGTGCACTCAAATGAATCCAAATCCAAAGCCATCCAAAGCCACAGTGCACCCATTAGTGAATCCAATCCAAAGCCATCCAAAGCCACATAGGATATTTTAACGTTCTCCCTTCATCCGAGAATGGAGAAAGAATGGAGAATGGCGAATGGTGAGATAAAAATTATCCGAGAATGGAAAATGGAGAATGGTGAGATAAAATGGTGAGATAAAGCAGATTTTGGTAATAATTCAACAGATCAGCGATCTGATTTGCTATTGTAGAGATCTAACCATCGGTGGTGCATGGCACTCGGACTCCAGAACTCACTTCTATGATAACCAAATATTCAAATAGGCAGGGTAATAACTCAGCAGATCAGTAATCTATTTCATTATTGTAAAGATGTAATTTTCTGTGATAATCTGTGGCGTGCGGCACTTGGACTCCAAAGATCATTACTGAGATGCACAATAATTCAAATAGGTAGGCTTTGATGGATCTAGATCTCAAATAAAATGAAACTATGCGCCAATTCCGGGAAAAACTGATTGTTTAATACAAGCTTCTACTTCTCACAACTGAGGTTAAGGCACCCTTTTTTAGCATTACAGCGATCAACTAGAACAACTCAATTAATTTTGTATACAATCCCTTCTACTTCGACTAAGCAGCCTGTGAAGTGTACTTAGTTGGCAAAAATAACCCCAATCGCACAAGATTTGAACCCGGCGCCAATTGGGTATGCTTGCAAGCATCCAGAAGCACTAGCATGTAACTTTCAGGGCTTGAACCCTGATAAGACTACATTAGCTACCAGCTTTCAAGGGACTATATTGACTACCAGCTTTCACCAACCAGACAGGCCACAATTTGACACAAATAGGTCCTATACTATAGCCAAATGAATTCTATACTGTAGCCACATCGCTACAACCATTTCACCAGGAGAATCAAAGATCAATATAGGAAAAGAGAACCAGGTTACCTAACCACGCAAAAACTGCAAAATTTGGACTTTTAGGACAATCTGTAACACAGCAATTAACTTGCATTGGAAAAAAAATAAAATTTAAAGCCAGATGTAAAAGAGTGGGTCTCCCAACTTACATCTCTGTGCATTGAAAAACATCAGAGCCTTGTGAAGTGCCTTGGTATAACTATCAGGAGGCGGAGCAGAATGTTTATGTCTAGGCACCAATTTGACAATAAGAGTCACCAGTCCGGCTATTGAACCCGACAATAAAATTGATATAACAATCCACTTGAAAACAGTCCTGCTGCAGACAATGCATCCCAGATCCACATACTTCTTCTTCTTCTGCTCTCCAGGCCCCAACAGCCAGCTCTGTTGAGTCTCATCTAGCTGCCTGGAAAGAGCGGATCTGTCAAAGTCCTGCAAGTTCCTGCTCCTGTCATCGTCCGTGGCTGAATCGGCATTGATCTCCAGGGCTCCTCCCCACGGATCTCGCCCATACATCGACATGGTGGAACAGAGTCCCACAAACCCAAAGTCCCAAAGATCTCAGCACAGCCACTGAAACCACCCGGTTTGTCTCAGGTGGGTACCTGAGATTTTTCACAACAAACAGCCACTGAAACCAGGATTTTCTCAGGTGGGTGGCTCAGATTTTTCAAAGAGGAATTGGAAGATGGAAAGAGGGAGTTCTTATCTCACAGCTGGGGCATAACCCGTTACCCACTCGGAGTCTATGGACCCGTTAGTAGCTATTTCTGGTGCGTGATTTTTGGCTTATACTGCAAGCTCTTGTTGCTGTCTGAGTAGGCGGGAGCGAGGAAGACTGCTGTTGGGTACGTCTCAACTGCCCTGCCAAACCCACCTCTGAATGAATCATTTCATCCGCAAACCCACCTGCAGATTGCTGGAGAAGTCCCCCAGAAGCAACGGGGCTATGGATTTTATGAAGAAATGAGGCAGCAAAAAGGGACCCGTGAGGGGGTGGTGGTGGTGAAAAGTATGCGTAATTACACCGTCACCAACTCAGGAGACGGACTGTTGCGCGCCAGCCGGAAATGTTAACCCTGCGTTACTTTTGCTCCACCGTGGTTAAGTGCGGTTCAATTTGTCGGCGAGGTATCTCCATACTCCAACCACGCGGCACCATGCGTCAATTTTGACTGGTCCTTCATTGTGTTTGGAATATATAATACAATTTAAAGTATTTATTCCAAAATTCCAGCGCAACAAATTTCAAATTATTTTGCTCGTTTACCAGGACAAATACATGTTTTCTTCAACCCCACTTTTCCCAAGGCCTTTTATTATTCTCAAAGTGTTTTTTATTTTATATGGCCAGAATTGCGCAATTCCGAGAATTTTTTTACTTTTGAATTTATTTATTGATATTTTTCGTTGGTTTTCGTAACGTTTACAGAGGAATTTGGATAGTTACGTAATACGTGTTTGATATATTTGACTGGTGAGTTGTCAAGGGATTCTCGATATCTGAGTTAGGTTATAAATTATTGATATATTTAATATGGGTGGTTAATGGAGTTATAAATTTGATATATTTTAGTTAAATTATAAATTATTGATATATCTGATTTGCGTCGTTAATGGAGTCATAAATTATTGATATATTTGATTTTTATTGATATCTTTGATTTGTGAGTTGTTAATGGAGTTTTGAGTTGTTAAAAACAAAATATAAATAGAAAAAGTAAAATGGTTCATGGAACCTAATCCATTTAATTTATTAATGAGAATTATTTAATTTATTATTTTATTAATATAATTATTTATTAATAAGAATTTATTTAATTTATTATTTTATTAATGTAAAAAATTAGTGAATTAATAAATAATTTAGGGAGTAGTCTTTATGTGTGATTTTTTTGAAGTTTTTGGTTAGAATCTGGTGAAAAAAATTGTGGCTAAATTTTGATTTTTGTTGTTTAAATTGGTTTTTTCGATTGCATATATGGATTCAGCACCCTCAAAAACCCTAGGGCACTTTGATTGTGAAGAGTTCACCTGCCAAACTTGTGATTTCAATGAATAACTGTCGGATTTTAGACAAATTAGATCAGAAAACTTTCCAAAAAATCGCACTTAAAGACTACTCGATAATTTAGTATAAATATACATGTATTTAATTAATAGATGAAATGGCCTTTTCCCCAGCATTTTTCCAGGTCAATTTTACCCAAAATTTGGTAGAGATTTTTAATAATCATAAGTTTAAGTTGTTTAATTTATAAGGTTCTAAGGTCATTGATGGCAAAGAAGCAGCAAGGCAACAGGAACATCAAGGTATGCAGGAGCAAGGCAAGGAGCAACAACAAGGTGTGCAGGAGCAAAGGACAAAGGAGCAACAAATACCTTGATGGTTTGGTAGAACATTGATGTTGGCATGTCGATGGCTTGATGCTTGTATAGTGTTAGAGAGATTGTTTAATGAAGAATTTGTGATGACACTAATTTGTTGTTAAGTTGAATTGTTGTTATGCAAAGGCAAGACTCCATGATAGGAAAGGCAAGACTCCATGACAGCAAAGGCAAGATTCCATGACAGCAAAACAAGACAAGACTCAAGGGGGTTGAAGCAATGGCATGAAGAAAAGATGAATTTGAACATATAGGTGGCTTTGGAGAGTGAATGTTGCATACATATGCTTGCATTATTTTCATATGTTGTGTGCATATTGTTTACATTGGAGAATGCTTTCATGTGTTGTGGTGGTATAATGTTGTTTTTGACACTATGTTGATATTGAAGCACCTAATCATTATAGATGGTTGAAATAATTTATGGTGGAACACTTATTTATTTTATAATATTCAAAATATGAAGAGTTTGGAAACGAATGAGTGGAAGGCAAAAAGTCAAGTTTGTTCACTTCATATTCTTATGTGGAATACAAACTGCTAGCAAAATATCTTTATAAAAGATGTTGTTTTTTAAAGCAAAGAGAAGTTAGAGAGTGGGAGAATGTGGGAGAGTTGATTGAGGTATTATGCATTAGTTACCTGGCATATTTGAAGCTTATGTGAAGCATATTTGAAGGGAATAACAAGCAAAAATGAAGATGGGGATATGCAGAATTTATGACCAGGTAAACCAGTGCATTGTTGTTTCTTGTTTACATCAGGGGGTTGTAGTCTCCTTTCAAGTTTTGGCTTGATAAATATCCAATTGGAGTTAGTTGAGGTAGGAGTCTCTTGTGGATTGTAGCCTACATAAAACATATGGGAGTTGGAGCTTCCTTGCATGTTGCAACTTGCAGAAAATTGAGGTAGCAGCCTCTTGTAGGTTGGAGCCTACAAAAAATCAGAGGTAATAAGGAGTAGGAGCTTGCCTTTGCATCACAACAATAATAAAATCGTGGTTTTCTCCCTTTATGGGTTTCCACATATATATGGTGTCAATGTGTTGTTATTATGTATCGATGTGATGTTTTGGTTTGCTTATTACTTGTTATTCACATACTCAAATTGTTGGTCATTATTTGTTAAGTTGCTCATGTAATGTTTCAGTTAATGAGATTAATGAGAAGAATTTTAATGTCCATAAATATACTAAATTGATTCACCCCCGCTCTCAGTTTAGTCAAGTTTTCATTAATTGGTATCAGAGCAAGGTTCCTTCTATGTAAGCCTAACAGCTTGAAAGTAGATATGGTTGATTCATGGACTATCAAAGTGTACCTGTGCTTAGTAAATCAAACTTTCATGAATGGAGAGATAAGGTTAAAATTGAATTGATAACTTATGGACCTGGTGTATGGAAGCTTGTATGTGAAGGTTAATATAAAGACTCTCCCTCTGTGTAAGAAAAACAATGGAATGCTAAGGAAAAATGTGTTATATATAACAATCTTCATAATAAGGATCTTGATACAATAATAGACCTAAATTCCGCAAAATAAATTTGGGAAAGGTTGCAACTCATGCATGAAGGAGAGATCAGCAGCAATAGTTCAGAAAATGAAAAGAGAAAGGGGAAGAAGAAAAGGCCATGTCAAAAGGAAAGTGTTAAGTTAAATGAGGCCTCTACTAGTGTGAATGGGCATGATTTCCATAAAGAAAAGATAGTTGAAGAACAAGTCAAGCTGGACTTAGACCTGACTGAAATAGAAATACTGAAGAATGAAAATAAAGACCTGAAGAAACTTGTGCAAATATGTGATGAGAGAAAACATGAGTACAAGGAATAAATTGTTAATCTAAATAAACAGCTTGAAGAGGTAAGGAGAATAGAGGGGATGATGAAGAGGCAACTGAAGGAGAAAGAGGTTGTAACAGCCCTAGTGAAAATTCCATGTAAAAATATATAAATACCACAGATGATGGGACATGTATTCCAAGCTGAATGGTGGGCAATACGTCTTAGTGTGTGTTCATTTGGTTGTTTATGGCTAAGGAAATTGGCAGGCATTAAAGAGGCAAAAAGGTATTTTGGCACATTTATTTATGAAAATTATGGAAATTAGGAGAAAAGGAAGGTGAAAGGTCACATTTTGCATGTGAGGAGGAAATTGAAGGAAAATAATGGAAAATGAAGAAAATAGAGGCCCCATTAATAAAAAGGCTTATGAGGATCAGCAGGCAAGACTTGGTCAGTTCAGTTTTGGAGCTCTCTCATTATTCTCTCTCTCTCATACTCTTGGACACTTAGATTTTTCTTGGAGCACCTTGGCATTGGAACAAGAAAAGCAAAGAAGGAAAGGCAAGATCAAGCAACTACAATAGGCTTCATTGCAGGTATCAACTTGCATGTGTATTTTCCTTGCTAGATTTGGCATGCATGGGATTGCACGTGTATTTTCCTTGCTAGATTTGGCATGCATGGGATTGCATGTATTTGTTTTCTACCATGGCATGGGTTTTGCCAGGTGTGACAATATTTTCAACCTAGCCTTGCCATTTCCTGATAGCTTTGATGAGATGGGTTCTCTCATGTGTTTTGTGGGGGATGGCCGGATTGGATTCAAAGATGAGTGGGGTGGATCTCTGAATTGACAAACAGATGGTGGTAGTGGTCCCTGAACCAGACTGAGGATCCACGAAGCCACTGGCCTAGTAACCCCTGAAACGGACTGTGGGTTGTGGTAAAGCCATATTGTGTGCCTCGATGGGCCTAGGAATCCTTGCCGGTGAATGGCGGGATATACGGTAAATCCAAGAGGTGTATTTTCTCTTCGTTGGGCCTAGTGATTCCGGGATGGAATGCATGGTAAAGCCTGGAGAGTATGTCTCGGTGTAGGGCCTAGTGATCCCTGGATCAGACTGCAGATGCACGGTAAAGCCTAAGAGACTAGGAGGCACTCAAATTCCTCACAGTGTAGGCGGAGAACTCCAGTGGCATCCACATTGATTGGTGTTTTTTGATGTGTTCTATGAGTCCCACATTCATGCTTGGAATATGGCACGGGGGTGATTGGTTGAAGAGAGACTTGGCTCAACCAATCTATGGTCAGGTGGAACGTGGTAGTCCCATCACCAGTTGGTTCATTGCGTTTATTAATAAAAAAATTCAAAAAAATTCATTCCCTTGATTTTCATGTGAAAATGTATTGATATATATATGGATTTTGATGGCTGATATGTTTATTGTATTTTTGTTCCTATTATTTTGTTTATATGCACATTTACCTCGGAGGGTGTTACAAAGGTACATTGTGAAATATTAGAGGTTGAGATTGTCTTGGCTAAAAGTGAGCTAGAAGAGAAGATAGTCTCTATGATAAACTTAGAAAATCCATCCATTAAAGAGGACATGACATCAAAATTACCTACAACAGTAGAAGCCAACAACAGCATGATTGATAATGAAACAAACAAAGGAAAACAACAGAATCAAAATGAAAAGAATAAATTGAAAAAAAATGCAATATGCTCCTAAATATGAAGATATGAAGCCTGCAAGAATTCAAAGGAGAAATAATGTCATGTGCCTCCATTGCCATAAACTTGGCCATGCAACAACACATTGTAGGAGAAATCAAACCAAATATTATCAGCAAAAGATGCAGCAGACAAAGAAGCTACCTCAAGTAAGCAATCAAAGGAGGCCTCTACCTAATAGAAGACCATCAGTCATCAGGTACACAAATTTCTTCTATGGCTATTGTTTCTTGTGTTATGCATTTGGACATAAGGTTGTTGATTGCAAACACTTTGAAAAGAAAAATAAAAAAATACAAGCATTTTCTTTCATTTCTTGTTGACATAAGGTGTTATAAGTGTAACAATCCTAGCCATATAGCCAAATACTGCAAGTTACTATATACCCTAAAGAGTTCTAGAGAGAAAACATAAGCAACTCCAAGCAGACCAGATAATGATCCAAAAGGAAATGCATACAACAACAGAAGGCAACCAAATAAGGTATGGAGTAGAAAGAAAAAGGAGCAGCCTATCACTTAAATGACAAGTGAATTTAGGAGTAGCAACATCTCAGGGGGAGAGAAGTTCCATTAATTTTCATTTGAGGACATGAAAATGAAGTGGATGCTAATATAAAATCAATTAAACAATGGCAATGAGTCAGTTTTTCCACCGTGACCATGCCACTAACATGTTGCCAAATTCTACTAGTTCATAAGAGAAGTCATGTGATTGTACTCCCTTATGTGTGATATAAGTAAATGTCAAAAGAGACAGTCCTGGCACTTGTTCTTTATCTTCTCATTCAAAACTAACATTGAGGCTTCATCCCCACCTTTTTTTTTTTCCCTCCAGTGGTGCCAAGAAAGGGAATTTTCTTTGGGGATTTCACAACTTAGTTGAAGAATAAAAATATTACAATTGATATTAAAGTGGATACAAGCTCCAATTCATTTGAAATTGTGACAATCGATGATCTCACATCAAGATTGAAAGTTATTCTTAGCTTCATTGTCCCAGACCATAGATCTGGCAAGGATGAACTTCAATATCTTCATGATTTTGCGAGGATCAGTACAAGCATAGGCTTGACATCAACACTAGGCAACTTTACGAAATAAAATGCAAAGCTTAAACCTCGAGCAACCATATTTCATTTTTTCTTTGAATTTAATGGACAAAGGTGATACATTGAAGTCGTCTTACTTTCACACTATGAACCCTCTAACAAATAATGCAGTGGCAGAAGTTAACAAAAGGGGGGGGGGGGGAGAGGAAGAGTGTTACTTAGACCACATAGATGTAGAGGTGCGAGGCCCTGCATGCTTAAGCAGACCAAATATTTAATGATGCGTTACATTCAAAACATGCCACACAGAGATAAAGGTTGGACAGAGTTTCCAGGTTGACAGAGGAACGGATGAGTTGGAAGATACCAACAATAATCAATATGTGAACGTTAAAAATTTGAGGAAACGTTATAGTGTGCAGTGATGAAATGGTTAATGGTAAGACTACCATTTTGTACAAGCTAAAGCTTGGATAAATTGTCACAATAATTCCCACAATTGGTTTCAATGTTGAGACCGTGGAGTACAAGAATATTAGCTTTACTGTTTGGGATGTCAGAGGTGTGACGTATTATTGGTAGCTTTACAATGAGGACAACATTTAATTGCTATGAAATGGAATAATTACAATGAACACAACATAATTGTACATGTTACTCCCAATTGCTGACAGGTACACCAAAGTTTGGAATGATACAACTGACTTGGAACATTATGTCTGCCAAAACACTTAAATTTATATTTCTTCTGGGACTATTATATATTTTATGGAAGCACTCATTTGTTAGCGTATGCATGGAAGGTAAGCATTCATTTGCAGGTAAGCGTTGAGGCTAGGTGACAGATAGGTGCCAGTGAATAGAAACAGACCTGGGTGCAGTGGTATAATGAGAATGTATTAAAGAAATTATAACAGCTCAACTAGAGGCCTGACAAACAACATTAAAAAGTGTTAAATTTACAGTGGTAGCGTTAATATTGCAGTGATCGACATTTCATGGCAACATTAATATATTTGTTACAATATTAATACCATGACAGGGTTAAAACAACAATACATAAGCAATTACAATACATCTATTACAATGGCAATGTTATCAATGCGTTGATATAATATTCCTGTGGCGATGATGATATATACACTAGGGAATAAACAACGTTGAACCTTTTTTACAGTGGCTTCTCCGTGTAGGAAATTATTATAAAGTTGAGACTTTTGTGATCCATAACATGTTTGTGAGAATGATTTCGGCAAAATCACATAGAAAATCATTTGTCAACGCGTTTTGAACCAACCAGTGTGGTTCATCATCAGGACTTGTCCTAACGATGAACCACACTAGTTGGTTCAAAACGCGTTGACAAATGATTTTCTATGTGATTTTTCCAAAATCATTCTCACAAACAATAAACAATGTTATTAAAAGAGCGTTAACATAACATTTATATATGCAACGTTATCCAAAGAGCGTTGATGTATTGATGTGTCGATAACACAAAAATTAATATACGCATGGTTGAGCATTAATATAACATTTGGAGCATCATTAAAATAGTTTATGTGGGGTATCCTTGGCTTAAATACAACATAGATATGGTTTATTCATGGATAGCATTATGATATTTATTCAAGGACATCGTTATCATATTATGGTTATTGGCACATTTTGTTGGCAATTGTGGTAGCAATTTAATGCAATTGTTGTGTCATGGTATTAATGTTGTTATGCATTCTAATAGTTGGATATTATTGATGCATTGATAATATTATATTATATGGCGGGCTATGTTAGAATTATGGTTTTTGTGCCCTAATTTCATGATAATTACCCAATTCATGTTGTCTAGTAGCATCAAAATAGAAATGGAAATCAGGATCCTCCAATGCAATACAACAACATGAACATTAGTCTCCTAGCATTGCTCAAAACATGCTTTTGGATGAGCGAGAGGAATAGGGTGGTCAAGACATGTTTTTGGACAGGTTGATTCTATCGCATTTATAAGATTGTTATTCAAGGGTAGATCGTATCATATAAGTGTATCACATATGAATGGAATACTATAATATATTACAGTGTGTTGGATAAATGGTGTACGAAAACAATGTATGGAGAACAACGTTGAAATTTTGACAGAATTTAATTTTACAAGGAATGTGTTGGAAAACATTGCATAATCGACATTTGGTACAACACTTTTATATTAGCTGTAGTAATAAAATTGTGTTGGAGCAACATTGAATGAAAGTCTAAAAAGCGAGGTGAAGTTATTCTTTAATAAATGTACATCTTTCTTATTAACGCAAATCCCTTGGTTTCAATACTTGTCTTCTTGTACAAAAATGATGGAACAAAATGATGAACATCCCAGATGGCAATAAAAACTCATGTAAGGCAGTCCACATAGAAATATCCCAGGTTTCCTCACGAGACATGATTAGTCCTCTGTCATCTAGCACATAGTAGGTATAACCTTCATAAGGTGTGATATGTGGATTCTTTCTTAGATACCCTTGAACAGTGAATACGATTGGTGTGCTACAACTGTTAACTCTTAGAAGTAGAAATCCTTGACATGATTATTTGGAACGCAAGCCCATGAAACCACAAGAATAAATTCATGAATATTCATGTTGTTGATAGGCGTGTTCGTGTTGAAAGACAATGTTCATGTTGTTGTATGGTTAATAGCGCAGATTGGGACCGTTGGCCTAGAAGAATAACAAGCTGAGATAAATGGGATGCTACCAGATGTAGAAACGAATGGGCATTGCAATTGTTGATTTTGATCACTCTGATTAATACTAGAATTGTTTGGAACTCCTAGGAACTGGTTCTGAATCTGTTACAAGAAGGACATCAACATAGCACAATCCCCATCACAGCACTAGTTAGTTATTCATCATTGTACATGTTACCCTATTCTACAATGGTCATACAAATTGTTGAATGGTTGACAATATATTGTTGAGCGACAACAATGGTAAGGAGAAGAGGCTAACATCGATACCAGTTTTGCGGCATTCTAGATTTCAGAGGATTGTGCAAGCCAAACCTTGGTCGTAGGCATTGGCTTTGTATTCACATCGATTAGGATGATAGAGTTGTGGAGGAGTTCGATGCTTATCTTGGATTCTTCCCAATCACTAGCAATGGTGCTCATGACAAAATGCAAGTTGTAGGTCTTCAACATGCCTTATGAAGCGACATTACTCATATCTATGTATGTGTCTTGCTATGTAATAGCCATATTCGACAACTATAAGGGGTGGTTCCAAAATTAGATTGAGAATGGAATGAATTAATTTGAGCATGGAATTAATGGATTATGGTGGCAGCTTTGTCAATGGAGACTTAAAATATTGTGATGCTATGTTATGTGATATTATATTATAATGTGTGTTACATTTCATGATATGAATATGGAAGCAATAGGTTGTAGTAGCAATGGTAGGAGATCTGGATGAGACAATTCACGATAGTGTTTTTAACAACTGCATTGAATTTGTGAGTAGGTGGAGATGCGTGTGGTCCTCGTCTCTTTCTCCACGCGTGTAACTCCTCCAACACTGAGTGTTTGAACTCCATAAAGCTTATCCATGGTCAAATACACAATTTCTACAAGTATATGTTGCATGATTCCAAAGAGATGCTTATACGGTAAAAAAGAAAAGTTGGCTCATCAGTAAATTGGCTTCTGATGAATCAAATCAAATCTTAGTCATATCAGAGGTTGCTCAACTATGGAAAAATAGTATTCAAATAATTGTTATTGCAATTGATCACATATTGGGATATCCTATTATTTCTAATATTGATTTTGTGAGCATGGAGTGTTGGTGTTGTGATGGCAGTGCCCATATTTTATCAAATATATTCATATCTTATATGTGTTCACGTGTTCATATAAGCCTACCTTCAGATGCATTTATACCTAATAGTCTATGTGTTTATATTCTCTCACAACAATGTGCAATGCACTTCTTATTTGGAGAGTATTATTTGGCGCTTACGGTTTATATACATATAATTGCAATATCTTACAAAGTGTTCTCCCACCAATATTCCTACAATGTGTTCTGCAATGCATTCTTTCAATGAGTTCTTGAAATATTTAACAATGTGTTCTCACAACAGTGTTTTGCAATGCTCTTGCAATGTTAAAACATTTTGAAGAGTATTTGGAGCAATGTTTATATGACATGTGGAGAAAAAATAATTTTGGGTTAGTGTTCAATCTCGAGCATCCCTAATTTTCCATATAGAGTGGCATTCATTCAATGACAATGTTAACATTGTTTTTATAGCACAAAACATTACAGGTTGTAGAGCATTAATGCATTGGAGATAGCTACATTGAGGACCATATTTTTTCAGTGCCTTAATAACAAAGAACAGATAAATGTGGATTGGAAGGCTAAAAGACACCTGTAACCCCCTTTCCATTGATGTCAAAGGGGGAGGTAAGTAGAGGTTGTTGAATTTGTTTCTCAAGAAACAATGTTGCCACCAATGCCAAAGGGGGAGATTGTTGGCATTGTTGTCATTGATGGCAAAGGAGTAGCAAGGCAACAGGAGCAACAAGGTGTGCAGGAGCAAGGCAAGGAGAAACAACAAGGTGTGCAGGAGCAAAGGACAAAGGAGCAACAAATACCTTGATGGTTTGGTAGAACATTGATGTTGGCATGTTTATGGCTTGATGCTTGTGTTGATGGCGTGTTGATGGATTGATGCTTGGATAATGTTGCAGAGATTGTTTAATGAATAATTTGTGGTGACACTAATTTGTGGTTAAGATTAATTGTTGTGATGCAAAGGCAAGACTCCATGATAGGAAAGGTAAGACTCCATGATAGGAAAGGAAAGACTTTATGAGAGCAAAGGCAAGACTCCATGATAACAAAGGCAAGATTCTGTGACAACAAAACAATATAAGACTCAAGGGGGTTGAGGCAATGGCATGAAGAAAAGATGATTTTGAACATATAGATGGCTTTGGAGAGTGAATGTTGCATACATATGCTTGCATTATTTTCATATGTTGTGTGCATATTGTTTACATTGGATAATGCTTGCATGTGTTGTGGTGGTATAATGTTGTTTTTGGCACTATGTTGATATTGATGCACCTAATCATTATAGATCGTTGAAATAATATGTGGTGGAGCACTTATTTATTTTATAATATTCAAAATATGAAGAGTTTGGAAATGAATGAGTGGAAGGCAAAGAGTCAAGCCTGTTCACTTCATATTCTTATGTGGAATACAAACAACCAACAAATTATCTTTATAAAATATGTTTTTTTTTGGAAGAAAGGAGAAGTTAGAGAGTGGGAGAATGTGGGAGAGCTGATTGAGGTATTATGCATTAGTTACCTGGCACATTTGAAGCTTATGTGAAGCAGATTTGAAGGGAAGAACAGACAAAAATGAAGATGGAGATATACAAAAATTATGACCAGGTAAACTAACACATTGTTGTTTCTTGTTTGCATCAGGGGGTTGTAGTCTCCTTTCAAGTTGTGGCTTGATATATATCCAGTTGGTGTTGGTTGAGGTAGAAGCCTCTTGTGGGTTGTAGCCTACAAAAAATATATGGGAGTTGGAGCTTCCTTGCATGTTGCAGCTTGCAGAAAATTGAGGTAGCAGCCTCCTGTAGGTTGGAGCCTACAGAAAATCAGATGTAATAAGGAGTAGGAGCTTGCCTTTGCATCACAACAATAATAAAATCATGGTTTTATCCCTTTATGGGTTTCCACATATATCTGGTGTTAATATGTGTTGTTATTATGTACTGATGTGATGTTTTTGTTTGCTTATTACTTGTTGTTCACATACTCAATTTGTTGGTCATTATTTGTTAAGATGCTCATGTAATGTTTTAGTTAATGAGATTACTGAAAATAATTTTAATGTCCATGAATATACTAAATTGATTCACCCCCACCCCCATCTCAGTTTAGTCAAGTTTTCATCTTTTTTTAAAATGCTAAATCAATTTATGCATTCAAAAGTTCATTTCGAACAACAAGAAATCACAATCTTGCCCAAAATTTTATTGTCATATTCTAGCCAAAAACTCATTTCCTTTATCTACCCCATAAATATGTTGAGATTTGGACTTTTTTTTTAATTACATTTTTTCCTCTAAAATTTGGCCAAAATTCAAAATAATTGTTGAATTTATAGATATTAATTGTTGAGATTATGTAATTCACATGTAATGAGGGATTTTGAAGATGTTGAATCCATTTGTGCTTTCAAAAATACAATTTGAACAATGAATAATTGTGAATTAACAAAAAATTATCTAACTTGTTGCACTAAGAGGCTCTATCTGACCTAGTATGGAAGAGAGGTTGTAAGGTTATATTATGTTAAACATTTTGACTGGGTCAAATTACATAAAAATAAAAATAAAATAATAAAATTATTATGATAATTATTAATTATTAATAATTAAATTAGCATAGATCCATCTTAACTTACGATCTATCAAGCATTGAGAGGGATCAAATCTCTTGAGGTGCACTCAAAAAAGAGGTTTGCACCTTGAGGGATTTAATCCCTCTCGACACTTGATAGATCCAAAGTTGTGATGGATCTAAGCTGGTTGCATCAGGAGGTGCTCTCCAACCCAAAAATATGGAAGAGATGTTGTAATGTTATGTTATGAATTTTTTCATAACCTAGAGGAATCAACAACTGGGTCAATCAAGTACTCGCGTGACACATGGTCAATTTTGGTTGCTACCACTATATCTCTAGGGGCCTATGACCCATCCTCCTCTCCATAAACTGGGTCACAGCCACGAGATTGAACCTTGGATCTCTTAGTTTGCACAACTTCACATCATTGCGATCACCAATTGAGGTGATCTGCCCCCTAGGATGTAATGTTTTGTAAACATGTTGACTCGATCAAATTACATAAAAATTAAAATTAAAAATTAAAACTAAGTTGAAGTGAATTAATAATTATAATTATTAATTAAAACATTTTGAGTCGGTCATATTAAATTAAAATAAAAAATAATAATAATAATAATTAAAATTATTAAATCATCATAGATCTATCTTAACTATGGATCTATCCACCGAGAGCGATCAAATTTCTTGAGGTGCAAACATTTCCTCAAGCTTTGTACTCAAAAAGGAAGTATGTACCTTGAGATATTTGCTCCCTCTCTGTGATTGGGAGTTAAGATGGATCAAGGGTGGTTGTAATAATGATTGTTGGAAAAAAGTTCAAATCATATAATATTTAGACTTCTTTGTAAATTAATTTTCTTCTTCTTCAAAAAAAAATTGAAATGAAAAAGAAAACAATGTAGTATAGCTAACCCTATTTCCCCATTTATTGCGCATAATGATCATTATTAAATTAGTTAACCCCTTACTTATGGTGAGAAAACAAGTGTAAAGAGGTTTGTAAGGTTTACTAACCATCTTAGTTAATGTAGAGAAAACAAGATGAAATCTACTCTGACTAAGTAAAGGAAACATGCAATAGGGAACCAAGAAGATAGTTAAAGCAGGCCCAGTGTATTTGAATACATTATTATCCTCTTGTAAAACAATCTTGGAAATGCTATCTCCTAAACATACAATGCAATGAAATACACAAGTAATTAACCACATAAAAGATTAAACTTTGGATACAAGTATAATGATTGGTATCTTTAGTAAGATGGTCCCTTACTGACTCATAAGTTGTGTTGGAGACTCCCTCGAGACGTGACTTTGATTAATTAAGATGGAAAAAGGTTAAAGACACCCTAAAGCAACCAACTAGTTCAACTTAAAATAGACCAAACCAATAAACAAGATAACTTTTGCAGGAAGCCTTCATATAATGGACAGTTAAAGGAGACAATACATTCAAGTAGTGCAAGAGAATGGGAGAAGAGTGCCAGATCACAAGTTTGATGTCAATTTAACAAGTTTCAATGTGCAAAAGAGAGAGGTTTGAAACCTTTAACAAAGACAAAAGGAATGGCTTAGATAGAATTGGAAATGCCTTAGAGGCAAAGTTTCCCTAGCTATTGGAGTAAGTGCTTTTTCCATACAAAACAATTTGCCAATTTTCACCAAGTTATTAATGGTCTTAGGGTCATATTGCATGTATTTTTAGGAAAATCCCCCCTCTTGGGTCATAGGCATAATTGAGTATAAAACATCTAGAACTCACACCATATGTCAAAATTAATTAGGGTTACATAAAGTTTGATTAAATGTACTTTTTGAAAATTGTGTGGGACATTGAGAACCCAAAGTGAGACTTTTCCAACTAACTAGAGGACAAATCAAAGGAGTAAATTTAATAATAATTCTCTGACATGGAAGATGTTCCAAATTGAGAATTCAATAGGTCTATCAAAACCAAACATGCAACCAAAGACCAAGGATGAATGGTGAAAAAGGGAAGGGAACCACATCATTAAGAGAAGGGACCAAAATCATGCATTTAGACTATAATGACAAGGTAAGGGAACCATACTGCAACATTGAGCATCAAGATAAGCGACCAAAATCATGCATTTAAACTATGACAAGGTAACCCAAGGGAAGAGATTCTAACATAAATGTGTCACCATAAGGGTAAATGGAAGGTCATCATTGTCATCCATGGGGGCTCATGTATTACAGATGCACAATTAATACACCCCACACCTACATAACAAGGAGTATATGTATGAAGAGTAGAAAATGCAAAATATATACATTAAACCAAGTATCAAAAAACATATTACATTAGATTATAAATCACTAAACATTATCGAAAGGGATACTACTGATCCATATTTTATTAAGATTGAAATGGATGATGACCATAATATAGGGAGGAAACACAAAGATATTGAAATCTAAATTTTATTAATAAAAAAGTGATGAAAAATTATATACATATATTATGGCTAGAATGTTGGTGGCTATCTATGAGAGGAGGTGTGTCTTCGATATTCATTCGCAAAATGTTCATAACAAGATGCTTAAACTCGTAATGCCAAAAACACTAAGAGGTGAAAACTCTAAGATAAAAATGCCTAACCCCAAAAGTTGTGGTGGAGAAGAAAGGTAGGCTCTAAAAAATCTAGTTGAAATGTTAACTTCTTATGGCCATATGAAATCTACTTTTGGCAACTTTTAGATCATTACAAATATTTATCTAAGCTAAATAAGTTTGGCATGACAAAAAAATGTGTTAGAAATTTAGGATTTACACCTTTATTATTATTGTAGAACACCCTTAAGAAGGTGACACGCTGTCAATAGTATTTTATTTGATTCTCGAACAACCACCTAAATCAAATCTCTATGAGAATCTACCCAGAGAATTAAGGTATCTAATCCAAGGCACAAACATATTTTTATCATGAAAATAAAATTTCTTTTTCAGTATAATTCAAACCATCAATAAAAGAAGATATTGATAATCTAAAAAAACTTCCTTACTCACATGGTAAGATTCAATAATTATGCCTTTTATTATTATACATCAACTCATAATTCAATATTGTATCACATTTAGAACACCCTCGGGAAAAATAAAAAATATGGAAAAACAATTAAAACCATTAAGAGAAGTTGAACCACTATATCCAAAAACAATAATATAAAAGTTTGTAATGTCCACATTGTAGGCTCTAATCCTTAAATTGGACCTTGTTAAGGTATATGACTGTGTTGGTTGGACTTTCTTGCACATTGCATTATATAGAATAGGCTTATCATATGAAGTTGTGGGGTGGATAATGGCATGTATCACTTCTTTGAATTTTGTTGTTACCATTAATGGAATTCCATCATCATTTTTCAAGGCTTCTCGGGGGTTGAGGTAGGGTTGTTCACTCTCGCCCTTACTATTTCAGATTGTCATTTGAGGACTCAATGGAATGATTGTGGTGGAAAAGCAACAAAATAATATTAAGGGCATCAAAATATCGAGAAATATTTCATTGACACATATTTATTCATTGACAATGTGCTACTTTTCGGTAGGGGGTTTCGTAGGAATGGGGCTCCTATTTTCATATTATTGAGGTTTTCGGGAGAGCAACGAGGTTATTATCCAGTAGAGAAAAGTATTTATTTATTGAGTTGGATGTGGATGAGGAGACATTATAGGGAATTGTTGAGTTGTTTTATTTCAAATTTCAACCCTTATAAAGAGGCTTTACCTACTTGGGGTTTTTCTTAAAGGCCTCAAATTTCCAGATTTTGGACTAGAGGTGGATGGTGTGAAAATTTGAAAACAAATTGGGAAGTTGGACTTTGAGGTGGCCAACATATGGTGGTAGGTTGATTTTGGCAAGGGTTTTCGTCCAAAACCTACCAGTATATTGGATGCCTATTGTCAAAATTCTCAAAGGCATTATCAATAAGTTAAACTTTCTTTTAGCAATTTTCATTTTGTCAGGTTCAAAGGAGAAGAAAAAGATCCATCTTGTCAAGCTAAGGGATATTACTAGGCCTGTGAAAGATGGAGGATGGGAGCTAAAATACCTTGAATGGTTTGGATGGGCACGTGCGATCAAATCTTTATGGAGGGTGCTTTTTGGACTGAGCATTTGGCATGAAGTCATTCTTGATAAGTATTTTAAGAATATAGGGATTTATAAATGGGGTTCATTCACAAGCACATCAAAGGAGAGGGGCATCATACATTTGGAGGAGTCTGTTAGCAATTAAATCGTGGATCTCCAAAAAGTTACAATGGCATATAGGTTCAGGTCAGTTGGTTAGAGTGGGAGTGGATGATTTTGAAGGGACTAAAGGAAATTACAGGTTTTCCGCACAACTTATCAATTATCTTCATGAAAAAGACATTTTCTTCCTAAGTCAAATTACAAAGGAAAATGATCCCTATGTTTTTATTCCTCAGTGGGTTACTACATCAGACTTGGGTCTAGAGCGAGATATCACAGTGCAAAGGGAAACATACACAGAAGACTTGTACTAGGCATGAATCACATTATCATTAGATGTTGACACTTTGATATGGAATAAAAAAGGTATTTCTGGTAGGGCATTAGTAAAGGATGCCTACTATTTTATTGCAAACTCATTCGGTTACAATGATATAATGCGATGGTTCAAAAAGATCTGGGCTTGAAAAGCACCGTTGAAACTCAAAATATTTACCTGGCTCTTTGTAAAGGGTCGTATTCTTACATGGGACAATCTGATGAAGCAGGGTATTAGTGGGCCTGATAAATGTGTCATGTGTTCAACTGAGGAGGAATCAATTCAACACTTATTCTTACTTTTCCCTTTTGCTAAAAGTATTTGGGAAGGGGTGTTGCATCTTCTTAATATCAATTCAATTTGGGTTTCTATAGCAACCCTGGTTAAAAATCCATGTAATAAACTTAATAAAGGCAAAATAAGACCAAGGTCACAGGACATGTATTCCAAGCTGAATGTTGGGAAAAAGCATAGTGATGGGGATCACTATGATTAATAAATGGCTATGGAAATTGGCAAAGGCAAAGAAGCATTAATTGACATTTTATTTATGAAAATAATGGAAAATACAAGAAAAGGAAGGTGAAAGGTCACAAAATTGAATATGAGGAAAATTTAAGGAAAAATAGAGAAAAATGAAGAAAATAGAGGCCTCAATGATAAAAAGGATTTTGAGGATCAATTCACAACCTTTTGTCAGATTTGGCTTGGAGGTCTCTTCTATTCTTTCTCTCTCATACTCTTGCACACTTATAGTTTTCTTCGAGCACTCTTGGATCATTGTGGCATACCTCAGATTTGGAGCAAGAAGCAAAGGAAGAGCAGGAAAGCGCAAGAGGATAGCGGGATCAACAACTACAATGGGTTTCCTTTGTAGGTACCGAGTTGCATGTATGATTTCCTTGCTGGTTTTGGCATGCATGGCAGATGCATGTGGTTGTTTGGTTATGATCTGTCATTGGCATGGAGGATTTCCTGGATTGATAGTGGTTTTGCCTAACTCTTGACATTTCCTCGATAGCCATGGTGTTGTGGGTTTTCCCATTTGTTTTCTAGTTGGTGCTCATGTTCCTTATGGATGTGGGTTGAGTTATTAGTTCCTGGAGCCTTGGTTAGGCAAACGCTTTGGAAGCCCTCGAACAACTTGGGTTGAGTTACTAGTCCTGTAAAACTTGGTTGGACAAATGCTCTGGAGCCCTTGGTGGGTTCAGATACTAGTCATGGAGCCTTGGTTGGACAAATACTCTAGATCCCTGCAGTAGTTGTGGGTTCAGTTACTAGTCCTGGAGCTGGGTTGGAACAAACGCTCTGGAGCCCTTGACAACTTGAGTAGAGACCGATCTCGTGATGGTTAGTGATATTTGATTGTGAGGTGCAATCATTGGTTGAGGGTTGAGGTGGTTTGGCCTCTGGGAGCCCTGGTTTGGTTTTGATTGGTTTATTCCATGATATCCCACAATCATGCTTGAAATATCGAATGGGGGTGATTGGTTGAAAGAAAGATTTAGTTCAACCCAATCTATTGTAGTATACCTGGGGAAGATAATATGGGGTAATGTAGTATACCTTGGGGGAATAATATGGGGTACAAAGGGAGGTACCTAAGGGAATAATGTAATAATGTGATGGGCCATATTTAATAAATAAATTGGTTAACCCACATTATGTAAGGGACCACAAGTAGCTAGGGAATAATGTGATAAACCCATTGTAATGGATGTATGGTATTAAGATACCCATGGTATTGTATTTATGAAGCCTATATAGAGGCTAGAGACTGTCCATTGAGACATGTCAAGTATTATTGTATTGATAAGTGTATGGATTGTGGAGTGATCTCCTTCCTTAAGGAGTAATTGTATAGTGTTACCCTACCTCAAGGGTTTTATCAATAAAGATATGAAGATTCTATGGTTTTTTTCTTGCATTTGTATTGGGATTATTGGCAGTTATTGGGCATATTTGCAATTTTAATATATTTTGAGGTTAGATTTGCTATTAGTGGTATTAGAGTACTTTCTTGGCAAAGAGGGGGATTTCTTTTCTCATTATTGCGGGAATTTTTTGGGTGTCGATTTTGTAGATCAAATCTAAAATCTTTTGTGCAAAATTTGCAAAAAAAAAATAATTGATCTGGATTCCTTGCAAAAAAATACCAAAATGAAAAAAACAAATTGCGGGAATCAAAGTCTGGATGTGGGAGATATCGTTGATTTAAAATTAGTTGTGTTCCAGAAATTATTCTGATGCCAATTCGTGGACGACGGCTCTCTTATAAATTTTTGCAATTTTTGTGTAGAATTTTTGAAAAATATATCTGAGTTCCTCTTGAAAAATCACCCAATTAAAAAAAAATGGTTGAATCGAAGTCCGGATGAGCGAGATATCACTGATTTAAAATCATCTCTTTTTCAGAATTTATTGTGATGACGGGAAAGTTGCAGCACGAATATGAGTTTCTAGAGTGCCTAGATTGGAATTTCAATCACACAAGGAGGTGCATAATGGCCATTCATTTTTGAAAACAAGCTATATATTAGGATTCTGAGCCATATTGACCATTTTGTGTCCATTTAAATTTTCCACACAAAGTAAGTGATTTTCTTCAAAACCCTTACTCTGTTTTAGGGGTTCTAGCTAGATGAAGTTTACAAGAGAAGATAATGGCCCTACTATTGAAATATTTAATATCACAAGTCTAAATTCCCATATGTTTGGCCATGCTTCCTAGGGTTTCATATGAAAGACGAGGTAGATAATTGGTGGAACTCACTTGACAGTTCAGTGAGGAGACTTCTCGAGGAAGAACTTGAAAATTTCCTTTTGGACAAGTGGTCTCAAGCCAGAAAGAAGAGCCATAAAGGCTTATTTTATAGTAATATTTCCATATTATAGGTTCATGGAAGTATTCAAAAAGAGAACATCATTGTGTCTATCATTCCTAGTTGCAAGCATAATTTTATCAATGTTAATTTGGCAAAAAAATTGCAAGTCCCAACAAAACATATTAAAAATACACAGGTTGATAATGAACACGGGGGCTTCACTGGAGGAGCAATACCATATCACGTGCATTCATATTGGGGGGATATATATTGAGGAAAAAATGACATAATATATTAGGATATATAGGGGGTAAAGGGTTTTTATATTGGCAGGTATAAAAAATGGAGTTCAAAGTTAATGAAAAAATATAAAGGGGTATAAAAAATGTTAATTAAAAAATGCATATCTACAATATCTAGTGAAAATAGGGGTTTTTTAAATTGGGAAGGTGTATTGGGTTCGTATTGGTAGCGGGTTAAATAATATGATTTTTAGAGGTATTTTCCAATATGTAGTCAAATTTAAGGGTATTGTTTAATATGCCACGAATGCACATGATATGTCAGAGGTTCATTAAGTGAAGCCCCCGAGATAATGAAGATGTTCAAATTTATAAAGATTTGAAGATTTCTATGGATAAGTATGTGTTGCATTCTGATTTTTATGCTTCAGATATGGCTGATGCGGATGTTGTTTTCAGATACCCTTGGATGGAATCTATTGGTGCTATCAATATTAATGTGCAGAAGAAATTCCTGAAGCTCTGGTATAAAAAGAACAAAATTACATTACAAGATATTCCCATCAATAAACAGGGAGAGCCCAAGGAGGCCCAAGCAGAAAACGATGCACGTACTGACACATCAAATGAGGAGTCTGTGGTGAAAGTAATAATGGAAGACAAGCAACAAATGCAAGCATCGCAACAGGTACTAGATACCACTCAGGCTCCATCAAGTGGGGAATTGAAGAAAGATACACCATCTTTTAGAACTTCAACATATCACCACCCACACCACCTAGCAAGACAACAAACAACAAGGTGGCAAAGAATTAGCAACAAGGATGACAACCCCTGGATGACACACAAAGAGGTGCAACGATCCACCCACAATACATCAATACAGAGGAACCACAAGAAACAACTTCCATCTCAAGCGAGTGAGGCACCAACTAGATCGAGTGTTCACCTTTCTCTGGGATGGATAGATGCACGTGCATGGTACCAGTGGACTACTCTTTTGAGTAGATCTTATTATTTGTGTTATTCTCATGTTTTGAGAACGAAACATGTTTAAGGGGGGTGGAATGTACTATACTTGGGGGGGGGGGATAATATGGGGAACAAAAGGAGGTACCCAAGGGAATAATCTAATAATGTGATGGACCATATTTAATAAATAAATTGGTTAACCCACATTATGTAAGGGACCACAAGTAGTTAGAGAATAATGTGATAAGCCCATTGTAATGGATGTATGGTATTGAGAGACCCATGGTATTGTATGTATGAAGCCTATATAGAGGCTAGAGACTCTCCATTAAGACATGTCAAGTATTATTGTATTGACAAGTGTATGGTTTGTGGAGTAATCTCCTTCCTTAAGGAGTAATTCTATGGTGTTACCCTACCTCAACGGGTTTATCAATAAAGATATGAAGATTCTATATTTTGTTTTTCTATTTTTATTGGGATTATTGGTAGTTATTGAGCATATTTGCAATTTTAATATATTTTAGGGTTAGATTTATTACATCTATGGTCAGGTGGTACGTGGAAGTCCCTGACTTGGTTGGCTTTTGCATATGTTAATAAGAGTTATTTTTCCCTTATATCTTCATGAGTAATTATGCTTGTTATTATGTGGATTTGATGGTTGTTCTATCATTGTTATTATTTTGGTTATAAGCATGGTTTTATGACATACTTTAGTTATGACTCTCATCATGTTTTGATTAGTAAATGAATGCTTAATGAATGTATGATCTAATATATGATAATGCAACTAATGTGAGAGGGCATCATACCTTCTTGATGATTCTCAGATAAGTATGAGTCCCCTATGATCAGATGTGTAATTATGACCTGTAGATTACATGTTCATGATGTGTTTGATGAAATTCTTGCCATGGTTAGGATGAGTCAGGTTAATTCATTGATGAATTTTTGAGTTAAAGGCCTTGTCTCTATGTTATTTATCATTTCTGAGAGTTTCATCAAGTTCTGGGTAGAGGTCTGGATCCTAGCTTTGAAAAAGTGGATCAAATCTTGGGGTGGTTGGCTTAGAACTAAGTGAAAAAGTATATAGTCGCTGGGATGCAGGCTTATGGGAGCGACTAAAGGGTCTTAGACGCTAGCTTTCCTTGTCAAGGAAGTGACTTAGAGCCCAAGTCCATGAAAAACTAAGTTAACTTAGGGGTTGGGCACCTGGAGTGGTTAGTTAGCTCCTAGGGGTCTTGTCGCCCCCGAGGAAGGTCAGTTTGGTTTTATTCCATCAATTCCACTTCTTTAACTATACCTAGGAGGTTCAGTCATATCATAGTAACTCTTCATCATATATTTACCCTGGTGGACCGAAAAGCTTACAAAAGTGTGTGAGGAGGGTGTTACAGTTTCAGCCTCTATCAGTGATTGTTTGCAGGATTGGATGACCATACACCATGCTTACAAAGAACTTCCATTATTCATATTATGGTGCATATGGAAAAGAAGAAATTCGAACATTTTTTTAGGAGAAGGTTCCTTATCTCCATTTGAATTGTGCACAAGTAGTTACTTACTTCACAGAGTTTGGTCCAAAGGAGAAACATATAATTACTAGGAGGATCCAATCCCATGAACTTGCTAATTCTTTTCCAAATGCTTATTTTGGTAGGGCTTCAGAATTGTCACTCTCTGGGAGTGGAGGAATTATATTTTTATCAGAGAATCATAGTTACATTTTTTTGGGAAAGTGGAGAGGGTAAAAATATTTGTGCGTAATTAATTTCTCTATTGGGAATATTATTCTTTGCGAATAGGCAAAATATTTGGAGATTCCAAAATATCACCTTCCACCATGTATACAAGGAATTAAAAGACCCTTGCTAACTTTCAACATCGCAGTGTCTTGCCCCACCAAGGGCATCCCCACCCGTTAAGGAGATAACATATGGAAATGGTTCCTTCTTGTCAAGTGTGCTACGGGAATAAGTACCCTAGGGCTTTGGGTTGGAACCCTAACAGAGCAAGAGCAAACTACAATAAGAAACACTCATACAACTCAGCCAACATGCTTATATAAACAAACTATGCGATAGCAACCATACCCGAATGTCCTTCATTTGGGTAGTTCCAGTGGGGTTTAGACCCTCTGCAACTCCTGATAAACAGACATAGCAGCATATAGATAAAGCATTTTAATGAAATCAACTTTATATCATATAAGAAAATGATTAGTGATACATCAAAATAACATTCATACATGAATTAAAACAGTATCTAATGCATAAACAAAGTTAATATCAGGAAAAAGACAACGCTTCTTTTTATTGTAGAAAGCTATAACTAACACGGAGAGAATTCACCTGAGTCTTCTTCTTCCGGCTCCAAGCGGAACCGTCCTCTAGATCCGTCTAGTCCCAGTCTTCAACAACCTCCTTCCATAACCAATACCATGATATCTCAAACAAGAGGGAGAATATCAACAATCAAGGAAACAAGGGTTTCCTGAAACTTGGGGAAGTGCTTGAAGCACATGGATACTTTAGACTCAGTCAGGGATAATCTCAGTATAATAATTCTATCTCTTCTCCACATTAAGGCCTTCCCATAGAAGTCTATTTATACTTCTCCCAATTAGTTTTTTAGTTGGGAAACAATTGGGCCACGGGCACTAGGAGGTAAACAACAAGTAAAACCTGTGAACTCCGCCCATAATTAAGGAAATTTAATTTTTTAAAGTGTTTTAACACATATACGTGGGTTGGGTATTGACTAACCCGCGTGTACATGCTTTTATCTCAGGGCAAAGTAGCATACAGGGAATAAAACATTGTTTTTAAAATATTTGGACCAAGTATGGAAGGAGGGGTTGCCCTAGGCCATAAACCAAGCATCACAAGTACCAAGGGTGGTAAATGGAGCTATAAAAAAGTGTATGAATATCCAAGTTTAAGGTTTCATGAATCTTGGAAAGCGCAGGTCGAGCATCCCTAAACGACCTTTTTTCCCTCCTCCCAGGTAACTCATCATCAAGAAACGGTGACCGGCCCCATATATCATGGTAATCAATTTTCTCCTACTCATAATATAGAAGTTCTTTGCCCCCATGGTGGGGGGATAGGTCACTACCAAGCCAAAATCAGGACCTAACCAGCGAGGCCGCCTGTGATAAGTCTGCAAGCCCACTATGATGACTATCCGCTAAAAACCATGAGGCCCATCACGGGTATCTAAATAACAATAGACAATAAACTATAAAATGAAGGTTGACAAAAAAATTGTGGTTATGGCTCACTAAGATGGTCGATTTTCCCACAACCTATAAACTTTAGCTGTGAATTCCTCTGCCATTTCCAACCCTCCTGTAGACCAATAATCTCTTCCAAACATCAAATCATCTTCCTAGATGGATTCACAAATAATTTCAAGTCTTGTTATTAATATTTTCATGTCTACTAATACTAATAGTTCATTATTAAATATTCTAATAAATATATATATCTTAATATTACATTATTAATGCTAATATATTATTAATACCAATATATTATTTCACTAAATATTAATTTACATTATTAATATTAATGGGACATATATTGGATTTTATACATCTGTGGTTTATATCTTTTGAGTTAGTTTCTGGAGAACCCACAGTAATAACCATACCCTTTGAGGCCAGCTTGGTGGAAGCAATTCGTCAATGATACCAATATAAAATGGACTCATGGTAAAACAGAGCTTGACAAGTTTTTTATTCACCTTAACTCTATCTCTCCTGAAATAAAATTTACTATGGAGCTGGAGGAAAACATGAGCATCCCATTTTTAGACATACTTATCATCAGAAAGGAGGATGGCTCTTTAGGGCATAAGGTATTCAGGAAGTCAACTCACATAGAAAGCTACCTCCACGCTGATTCCCACCATCACCCGTCCCAGAAGTTTGGTGTTCTGAACACTCTAGCTATCAGAGCCCTTCGAATTTCTGACTCTGAGCATCTAGACGAAGAGAAGAAGCATTTAGTTTCGGTATTTAAGGGTATAGGCTATAAAGAAAAATAAATTAAAATAGCTATAGAGAGGGCTGAAAGAAGGGTGTTATCTCAGGAGCCTAAGGCTCAAGACCAACCTCAGTGTGGTAGGGTATTTCTACCTTATATTCAAGGGGTGACAGATAAGATTTCTAAAATCCTGAGAAAGAAAGACATAATCACACAATTCTCAGCACCTGGAACAATTAAGCAAGGAATGAGGTCTGTCAAAGATAATATTGATAGACATCAACTTAAGGGAGTTTATAAAATAAATTGTTCGTGTGGAAAAAGTTACATTGGTGAAACAGGTCGTTCCTTGTAGACAAGACTGAAAGAACATGGAGCTGATATTAAGAATGGAAGGTCTCGTACTTCGGCCCTAGCAGAGCATTCCTCAAAAACTAAGCACCATGTCTGTTTGGAAAACGCCTCAATTGTCGCAAGGGAAGAACAACATCATAGGCGAAAGATTAGGGAGGCTCTTGAGATTATAAAACATCCACAGAATCTCAACAGGGACAATGGTATCGAGATCAGTGGAAGTTGGCTTCCCTTAATCAGAGAAATTAAGACCACCAATACATCCTAGGTATAACACGCAGTAGGTAGCTATCTTCCTCTCCTATCCTTCTAATCTTATTTTACAAATAAACATAAAAATTTGTTTATTATTATTATTACTCTTAATAATAATTATCATTATTATTAAGTGTGGATAATAATAATTAGTATTTAATTATAACATTTATAATAATAATAATTTATTATAATAATAATAAGTATTATTATTATTATCTAATAATAAATCATTTAACTAGCTATGAATTAATAACAATAAAAAGTTATTAAAAAAAAAATAAAAAAAATTTGTTAATTAGTTTCTTTTAATAAAAAGATAAAATATTTTTGTAATATTATCAAGTATTATTAGTCTAAATTAGTTATAACAATATTAGTACTCTTTGATATTCATTATAACTAATATTTAATTATAATAATTATTTATAATAATAATAATAATTATTATTATTATTAGTAACAATTATTATTTATAATAATAACTAGTACCTAATAATTATAAGGTCTATTAATTAATCAATTAAATTAACTAATTAAGTAATTATAATAAGAATTAATATTTAGTAATAATGATTATTATTATTAATTATTACTATTAATTATTATTATTATTACAAATTTTTTATATTTAGATTAAGAATAAGAATTAGTTTTTAATTATGAAGTTTTATTAATCAACTGATTAATTCTCTTAGTAATTAGATTTAATAATAAATAGTTTTTAATTATTATTATAATAGTTTCCAATTAATTAATTAACTTTTAAATTATTAACTCTTTAAAAATTATTAAAAATTACAATAAAAATTAAAAAAAAATGTGGATAATAATAATTATTATTAAAAAGCCTACTTTCATCTCATCCTTAAATCAACTCGCCTCACAATTATTTAAACCTCTCATTTAGCTTTTCTACTATCAACATTCAGCAATTGTCCTGATGATGGATCCCTGTTAGGATTTGAAACGTTGATAGAATATGGTAATTACTATGGGTTCACCGAAAACTAACTCAAAAGGGACATATATTAATATTATACACTATTAACAATTAATAATAAATATCAAGAATATTAATAACCTACATATTAATATTATGCCTTTTAGGTTTTTAGCTTTTAGTTTTTAGGGTTTTCTAAGAGTTGGCTTAATTTGGTTCCACTCTTCCTTTCCTCTCTTTGTATTTATACCTCTTTTTCTCTCCTCCTCTTAAATAATTTTGTCGTGATGATGGATCATGTTTTGGACTTGAAACATCAACTTACAAATGGGAAATGTGGATCATATTCCATACTCACTCTCTTCAACATATTACATTAGGTGGATTGTTCCTCCATCAAACATTATGGTTAACTCCAACTTAGACTCAACATTGCTTGGAAAAAAAATATTTAATGTACATGATGTAACTCCATCAAAATGCAGTGTTAGTTTGTTATTCTAACATTGTAACCCCATAGATATGTGACAATTTGTTATTTTAACAATGGAATGATGTAACCAACATTAGACTTAAATAGTTGGTATGCATTATCATATTCTTATAGGTAAAATTATCATAGTGGTTTTAAGGAAAATATATATGGTTTCCATGTTGAACACATTAATTTTTGGTAGCATTTTATATATTATGTCAATAGTTCTGTTTATTTTGATGTAGGTCCTCTAGAATTTTAATTAATTATCAATAATAAATAGGTGAATGGTAGGGATCTAAATTTATGAAATATTCACTAAACATTTTTAGTAATAGTTGGAGATAAAGGGTTTATATCTATTTTAAAAGTAGTTATGTCCATTTTGCTTTTCAATTTAATTAATTAATTTTTATAAAATAAAATATTTTCACTGTGGAGGTGGAAAAAGAGGGAGAAAAGGATGATAGGGAACAAGAGCGAACTCAGGAACAGATTCAAATGGAAATAGACCCGCAACAGGAACAAGGAGGAGAGGAAGAACAGATAATGAGGAAACTGCTACAGGAGTGGAAGCATCTGGATGAACGGTTCATACCAGAGGATCAAAAACAACTTTACAAGGACATGTTCCAAAGATACAAGGAAAAGCGAGGACGAGGGACAACAAAACAACCAGAGCAACTTGGATCACAAGGAGATCAGAATACAGAAATAGGAACCACAGGAAAAGGCAGACGGAAAAGAGGAAGAAGGCCTATGAGCGAGACCATTCAAATGGTGGGAGAGATGCTAGTGAATTCAGGGAAAGTTGTACCATTGTCGGAGGTCTTCCAACAACCCTCAAAACTTTTAAAATGATAATTACAACCTGGAATATCAGAGGGCTGAACAGTAAAGGTAAACAGAGATATTTGAAGGAGAGACTCAAAAGAGATAAGCCAAATATTATGCTAATCCAAGAAACAAAACTAAAGGAGAGCAAACTAAAAGAAGTGATGAAAAATTTTAAGCCATATTATGAGATCATGGGACAAGATGCAATTGGCAGTGCTGGGGGAGTAGCAATTTTGTGGAACCCAGAGGAAGTCCAATTTGAAGACTGGACCAGCATACCCCGCATCCTCTCAGGGAGATTTAGAATTTTAGGCTCTAAAGAATGGATCCTATTATCAAATGTATATGGGCCTCATATACAGAATGAACGTAGGGTCTTCCTTCAGAACCTGGCAGTCATACGCTCCCTCTACCGTGATTCTCCCTGGATAGTAGGAGGAGACTTCAATATGATAAAAGATCTGAGCGAAAAAAAAGGCAGGCTCAGAAGAATGGAGACAGACATGGAAGCATTCGGAGAATGGATAGCAGAGCAAAGACTTGTAGATATTCAGACTACAAATGGAATACACACTTGGAATAACAGGAGGGGAGGCAGAAACCAGATTGCATCCAGACTAGACCGATTCCTCCTCTCAGAACAGATCATGAACTGGGATATTTACATTGAAGCCGTGATCCTCCCTGGAATGGGATCGGATCATTGGCCGGTTAAAGCCGAAATGGATATTAAAGCTAGCCCCAAGAGAAAACCCTTCAGATTTGAAGCCTTTTGGCTTAGGGACAAAAACTTTATGAAGAAAGTAGAGAACTGGTGGAAACAAAGCAGTCAGAGAGGAAGAAATAAGATGCAAACATTTTAGATGAAATAAAAAGAGCTTAAAGGGCACATCAAGAAATGGAATGAGGAAGAGTTTGGGCATATACTCAAGGACCAGAAGATGTTAGAACAAAAGATGAAACAAATACAACAAGAAATAATAAATACAGGTAGGAGTGAGGATCTAGCCAAGGAGGAAGGATCCTGGTAGGGAAACTTGAAGAGAGACGGAAACAAGAAGAAATCTTGTGGAGGCAAAAATCCAGGGTTAACTGGCTAAGAGAGGGGGAACGAAACACAAAGTTCTTTCATCAAGCAATGGTCCAGAGGAGGCAAAGAAATAGAATATTCTCCATTAAAAATGACACAGGGACGAGGGTTACGCAGCATGAGGAAATAGAGCAAGTCTTGTCAAAGCACTTCAAGGAGATACTCACTGAACCAAATGTCGACCGAGGAGAAGCGATAGAGGAAATATGCAAAGAAATTCCGAGCAGGATCACTAGAGAACAAAACCTAGCTCTGATGAGGGCAGCTACCCTAGAAGAAGTCGAAGAAATAGTGAAAGGCATGAAAAAGAATAAAGCCCCAGGCCCTGATGGCTTCACAGCAGAATTCTATCAAGCTGGATGGGACTTCCTTGGACAAGATATCTTGGATGTGGTGGAAGAATCACGAAGGAACCAAAAGGTAAGTACAAGCCTTAACGCAACCTTTCTGTCCCTAATTCCTAAGGAAGCTAAGTCTGAAACCCCTCAAGGCTTCAGACCTATTGCCCTCTGTAATTTGATATATAAGATCATAGCTACTTTAACGGAAAAAAGACTCAAGCCCCTCCTATCTAGCATTATCTCCCCGGAACAAACAGGTTTCGTTGAAGGGCGGCAAATCTTGGACGGATTGGTGGTCTCCCAAGAAATAGTGCACTCTCTAAAAGTTAAAAAGGAAGCAGGCATGATGATCAAATTGGATCTTTCAAAAGCCTATGACCGCTTAAACTGGAATTACCTGAAAGAAATCTTAAGAGCTTATGGTTTCTGCAATAGATGGATTGAATGGATTGCATCCACGATCTCTTCAACAAATTTTTCTATCCTGGTGAATGGAACTCCCTCCCAACCGTTCAAACCGTCTAGAGGTCTTAGGCAGGGAGACCCTCTGTCCCCTTTCCTATTTATCATAGCTGTAGAAGGGCTAGGAAGGTACATTAAAAAAGAAGTCAGAGAGAAGAAGCTTAAAGGAATCCAACTTTGGGGTAATAACCTCCCAATTTCCCATCAGCAATTTGTTGACGACATCATGCTGTTCTGTAAGGTATCCCTGAGAGAAGCCAGAAGAATCAAGGCAATTTTAGATCTTTTCATGTCAGCCTCTGGCACCCAAATCAACAATGAAAAATCCTGTACTTATTTTTTTAACACGACTGGAAACATCAGGAACTTCCTGTCTAGAACCTTGGGATTCCAATCAGGGGAACTCCCAACCAGGTATCTTGGAACTCCGCTGGCCCTAACCCCCCTGAGGATGTCCAACTGGCAACAAATTCTTGAGAAAATTGCCAGGAAACTTGCAAACTGGTCCTTTAGATCCTTGAATTTTGCAGGTAGAACTGTCTTAGTTAAAGCGGTTCTCCAGTCAATACCAATATACCAACTTTCAGCTATGGCAGCCCCTAAAGGAGCGTGTGCTAAGATGACAGAGATATTCAAAAATTTTATATGGAGTGGCCAGAAAGAGCAAAAGAAATGGTCCCTGGTATCTTGGAAGGACGTAGTAAAAAGTAAGATGGAAGGAGGATTAGGCCTCAAGGATCCTTATGTTCTGAACCAGGCTTTGGGAGCTAAGCTATGGTGGTGGTGGCTAAATGGGGGAAATGACCTGTGGAAAAGAATATGGACAAAAAAATATAACATGCCTACAAAACCAGAGGAAATACTAAGGATGAGGGATACTCCGAAAGGGTCGACAATATGGAATCTTGCCAGCCTCAATAAAGATTTGATTGCTAAGCATGCGTTCTGGGAAATAAGGGAAGGCAGCTCAACAAAATTTTGGGATGAGGCCTGGCAACAAAGGGAAAGAATGAACGGAATGCAAGGCCTAATGGAAGTAAGCCAAAAAGCAACAGAGCAAGGCATGATTTTAGTCAGGGACTTCTGGAAGAGGGAAAGCCAAGATGAAGTGTGGAGAACTTGGAAAAGCCCGGAAGAATGGATGGATCAGCTAACAGGAGAACAAAAAGAGATATACCAAAAGGAGATGCAGACAAGAAGGATTCCCATAAGAACTGGACCAGACATCTTAAGATGGGGTCACACAACTAAAGGAAAATTTTCAATTAAGGAGGCTTACCATCTTTTAAACACAGGAGATCCAGAGGATATGCTAGGTATTTGGAAGCAAATATGGAACAATAACTGGTGGCCGAAAGTGGCCCATTTCTTATGGCTGGTTGCCAAAGGCCGTATTCTAACCTGGGACCAACTCCAAAAAAGAGGCATTCATGGCCCCTCAAGGTGCCCTCTATGTAAACAGGAAAAGGAGACGCAAGAACACCTCCTAAATTCATGCTCAGAAGCCCAGCATCAGTGGGAAGAGGTTAGGAGACTCTTCGGTAAAACCAACCGAGACCAGCAGAGCATTAACAACACCATTAAAGTCTGGGGAAGAGGTCAATTTACGAGCCAGGTGGTAAAAAGAGCTTGGAGCTTAGCAGCTGGGATGAACATGTGGATGATCTGGAAAGAGAGGAACAGAAGAATCTTCCAAAATAGAGAGATGACAAAGAACCAACTATGGGAAAAAACAGTGAGCCATATACGAGAAACTATACTAGCGGATACCTGGAATGGAGAAGACTGGGAGGTGACGCAGGAAGAGGAACAGATCCTTAAGAAACTCAATCTGAATCAAGGGATGGTCGCTCCCCAGCTATGGAAAGAGCCCAGGTCGGTATACAATGGCACCATGCATTATACTAGACCCCCGGCTGGATTTATTAAGCTAAACTTCGACGGTGCCTCCAAAGGGAACCCAGGCCCAGCAGGGATTGGGGGTCTTTTTAGGGACGATCAAGGAAGAACGAAATGGATTTATGCAGACAGCGGAGGTATTATGAGTAACAATGAGGCGGAACTGATGGTAGCTCGCCAAGGATTAAAGATGGCTATTAGGAATGGGTACAATAACCTGGAAGTGGAGGGCGACTCTCAAATGGTTATACATGTACTCAAAAAACTCAATAATGGTACCTCCTGGGACAAAGTCACTCAGAGTTGGAGGACTGCCAGCCTAATACAAGAATTGGAAATCATTCTTAGTAGATTCGATTATATGATTATCAAACAGAGCAGCTGACTTCCTTGCGAATAGGGGGTGCCAAGACCAAGGAAGAAAAGTGGATAATATATGGACGAGCTATTCAAAAGATTCAGAGTTTGAACAGCTTTGTTCGATCCTCAACCAAGATAACCATGAAGACACGACCCAAAGGCAGTAGGGACAGATGGCTCCCGATCGGGATGAGGATACGTGGAAGTGATAAAGGCAGGCGCATTTATCATAAGGACAAGACTGTTGGACGAGCCCGTAGGGATTAGGCTACCTTCCCAACAAAAGAAATGAGTATTTGGTCAGATCAAGTTTCAAGTGGCAGGAGTGGGAAAGGAGGAGTGCAGATGATTAGGAAAAATGGCGGTGATAATGGCAGGGAGGGAAGGACGATGAAGAGGCATAATAAGAAGGTGGCAGGGGCCAAAGGAAAGGGTAATGCGGACAGAGTGAAGGAGGAACGGATCGAGGAGCAGGTTGGAAACATTACTAGGGTGATCTGCGAGCTTAGGTATGTGTATACTGCTTTCTCCACCTTACTTGTTTCCATTATTATAAGTAGAATGGACAATTGTCAGTCTTGGGAGGATCTGGAGGTAGAAAAGAGTCTGAGAAAGCTGGTCAGGCCCCATGTTTCTCATTGTGAGGGTCACCCGGAGAGGCCCCAGGGTGGGTACCCTGAAGACAAAAGAAATTGCAATCGGAGGCAAAGTCTTAGGAGCAATGCGGGAAACCTAAGTGCGACACCCATGGTTGGAACAAAGGGGAAGATAGGGAGTGGAGAGTTGACGATGGATCCCTTAACCTTGTATCTGACATGCATGACAGAGGGAGTTCTTCATCTCCTGAACTCGGGGAAGGGTTATCAGGATCAGAGTAAAAAAATGGAAGGGGAGTGCAGTTGGAGTAGGGAAGTCTCCAAAGGTCAAGTGGTTAGCGATGATGGGGATGAAAATGTCGACAAACTAACACCTGTGAATGATATCTGTGAACAGGAGAAGGTAGAAGACAGGATGGCTCGACAGGGTCGGAGGCGAGGTCGTGGAGGCAGAGGTCGTCCGAGGCAAAGCAACCAGGGTGACAGACCTGTGGACGAACCAGGGAACCAACACAGAGGGAGGCAGTCCACCCAGATTGCTGCCCAAGAGGCAGCCCGCGCTTACCAGGAAGAGACTGACAAAGACATTCGGCGTATAATTCAAAATCTGGAGTCCAGAGTCCTGGAAGAACAGTCGTGCTCGGAGACAGAAGAGTGGGATGCTATGGTAAGCGACCCAGGATACACAAGAGGTAGACAGACTCTCTATCAGAGGTCTCTGCACATTTATTGGATCCTGAAGAGTATATTGGCAAAGGCCCTGGAACAAGTAGCAAAAGAAATGGCTGACATTGCCAATGGCCTGCCAAACTTACAGAAGGAAATGAAAAATTTCCAAGTCATTATGATCAACCAGAACAATACGCTGGAGGAGATGTCCCAAAATTTGTCCAAGATGGCAGGCTTGCACCCAAGCCAGGAAGATCATGTGAATTTCCCCATGGAGATTGACAAGGATAATGGAACCAGAAAGGCATGATGCTGTGGACGATATGCTGGAGGTTTTTTGTTTCTCTACTCTTACACTCTTATGTTAAATAGAAGTTTAATAGGTAATTTTAGTTGTTTGGTATATATAGCCAGTATGGACAGAATTATCAAATTTTGGTTTTGGAATGCCTATAGTAAACTTAGGTGGCCAACAGACCTGGTTTCCCCTCGGGGCAGGTTGAGGCCACCATAACAGTGTATCTGGTTGTTATGTTAATGTGAATAGAATGGAACTACCTTACTTACAAAAAAAAAATATTTTCACTGTGAAATGAGTTATGGTAAGCTATGTTATTGACCTATCATATTGTAACAAAGACTATTTATGGGAAAGAGGAGAGGGTACAAATACCCACACATAATTAATTTCTCTATGGGGCATACTATTCTTTGTGAATAATCAAAATATTGCCTCTTTAACAATGTTTGAATCTTTTGGATTTTGCATTGATTGGGTAAATGATTATTATTATTATTATTATCATCCAATTTTAAGGTCACAACCAAGCCATACACCAAATTGGTGTATGAGGCCCCCTTGTTTGTGGGACAAGGGACCCACCTCCTTGATTGCTAAGACTATGAAGGCATACATACTCTAACCCCTCTGGTTTTGAACATGTGACCTCTTAGGAGGAAACACATGCTCTTAACGATAGGCGACACTTGAAGTATCATTTGTCCACAATTGGAAGTAAAGGATCAAGATCTTAGCATCGTCTTTCAAGAATATTACCTTCCACCATGTATACAGGGAATTAAACAACCCTTGCTAACTTTTAGTGAATATTCCATAATGTTAAATCCCTACCATCCCTATCAATAATAAATAGGTGGATGGTAGGGATTTAACGTTATGGAATATTCACTTAATATTTTTAGTAATAATTAGGGATATAAGGTTGGTATTTATTTTAAAAGTACTTATGTCTTTTTTGCTTTTCAATTTATTTTTTTTTTATAAAATTAAATTAAAATAATATAAGTATAAATATTTTCACTGTGAAATTAGTTATGGTAAGCCATAATATTGATCCATGGTATTGTAACAAACCCTATTTCTAGGAAAGTGGAGAGGGTACATATTTTTTATGAGGCGTATTATTCTTTGAAAATAGGCAAAATATTGTCTTTTTAACAATGTTTGGAGATTCTATAATTTGCATTGATTGGGTAAATGATAAGGCGACACTTGATGTATCATCTATCTACAAATGGAAACAAAGGATCAAGACCTTGGCATCGTCTTTCAGGAATATCACTATCCACCATGCATACAAGGAATTAAAGGATGTGGATTTGTTATCAAATATGGGTGTAGGTCAACATAAAGACTTTATGTTTTCCAAGGAACAAAAGGAACAGGTGGTAGTGGACAAAGAGCAAGTGCCATTAACAAGCAACTAGCAATATGAGTTTTCATAGATAAATTTCTGTGAGTTGTGATCATTAGTTTTTTGAACTATTACAAGAATAATCTCTATATATTGTGTAAATATAGATCAAGATTGAGACTCTTTGTTGATATAATCATTACATAAGGCTATTTGTATACAAATATATGTAAACAATTTTCAATTTTAATGAAAATTGTTAATTTTCCCTTCCTCTAAATTAAATTAATAAACCTGATTTTGAAAATAATCAATGGCTACAATGATCATCGTCTTCAACAACAATAATAAAGAAATTCGTAATGTCCACATCGTAAGTCTATTCCCAATTCAATTAATTTGGAGGATTTTGGAGGATTTTGAAGTTACAATGATCATTGCCCTCAACAATAGAGTTGGAATTTATAATTTGAGATCGAGTATTTATATAAAATTAATTTTGTTTTTGAAGAATGTACACATAATCGATTGAATAACATGTAAAAAAAAAAGGGGGTGCATTATATAATGATCGTCGTAAGTCTATTCTCGATTCAAATAATTGGGAGGATTTTGATGTTACAATGATCATTGCCCTCAACCATATAGTTCGAATTTAGAATTTGAGATTGAGTATTTATATAAAATTAATTTTGTTTTCGAAGAATGTACACATAATCGATTGGGATTGAATAACCTATATATATATGTGATATAAGCTGATTTAATATAAGAATTTTAAAATTATACATATAAATATTATCTGTAATTTTAAATTTAAGATTTTTGTGATCTATAATATAGATAAATGTTTTTCGGATTAATCACATCATCAAGATTTGGTCGACATTTTGAACCAATTAATATGGTTTATCCTTAAGATAAGGTGAAAAAATCAATTGATCTTTAGAAATAAATAACATGGATGCATCATTGCCTAGAATTAGGAGTTGATTACCAAATATTATCAATTTATAAAGTATTTGTTAAGGGTTAACTTATTTCAATTATTTAAATATATACTCATGCAAAATTTTATAATACTAGAGTTATAGGTTAAGGACTCGTTCCAAAAATATATTATTAACTTATCATAATTCATAAAATGATTAAAAAGAGGTTACATATTATTATTTAAATATAAAGAAGCTATTAAGCATATATATATATATATAAAATAACTTAATTATAATATTGCACAAAGTAAATAATAATAAAGGTCTCAAAATTTTATATATTTAAAAAGTTTTTATAAGATAGTAAAAGATATATGGTTAAGAGAGGTTCCAAAATAATATTTAATTTATAAAGAGGTTGTTAGGAGATTAATTACTATGATAAACAAATGAAGTTATAGCTGAATCATAATTAGTATTAAAGTTAAAGGGGGGCCATAAATTGTAAAAGCAGTAGAAAAATAATAACATAAAAAATAAATTAAATAAAATTATAATAGAAAGAAAAATGAAAAAAGAAAGGGGGGTGGAATCATGAAGAAAGAGTCAAAATCCAACTCTTACTCAATTTCCGACCATCATCCCTATTAAGATTTATGGCATGCCTCTCAATCTCAATAGCCTCTCTAAGCTTCCTATGGTGGAAGTGATCAACCTCAGCAATGACTCTGGAGTCCTCAACACATACATGGTGTTTGGATTTCTATGGATGTTCAACAAGAGCTGATGGGCAGACGTGATTGTGCCTAATGTTTGCTGCATGTTCATGAATTGTCTAGTTAATGGACCGACCCGTTTCTCCAATATAGGGAATCCCACACGTGCGGGGAACAAGGTAGACACCTTTCATGTCCTTAGGGTCAACAGGGTCTTTAATAGATCCAAGAGAATTTTTAATGGTATTGAGAGGCTTGAACGAAGAGGAGACATTATTCTTTCTAAGGATATGGGAAATCCTGTTCGCAATTCCATGGATAAACGAGAGATGAACCTTGGAGATAGGATCAACGCGAGCAGTTTTAACTCCTAACTCTTTACAGTCCCTTTGAAAAGCCTTGAGGCCTTGAGTTCTTCTATATCCATTATTTTAAAAACTTCAAAAAGAAGAGATTTATCCTGTTCTAGGTGGTTTTCATCAGAGATTCTTAGAGCACGGGTGGTAAGAGTGTTGAGAACACCGAATTTATGAGCAGGAAAATGATGAGAACTAGCATGGAGATATTGTTCCATGTGAGTTTTCTTTCGAAAAACTTAGTGAGAAATAGAACCATCATCCATTCTAGAAAGGAGAATGTCAAGGAAGGGAAGACACCCATTCACCTCAACTTCCATCGTGAACTTGATGGAGTCTGATCGAGAATTAAGGTGGCTAAGAAACATATCCAACTTCTCACAACCATGAGGTCAAATGACACAAGTATCATCAACAAACCTCTTCCACCTTTTAGGGTGAAATTGAGTTGAGGCTAAGGCCTTGGTCTCAAAATATTCCATAAACAAGTTAGCAACAATAGGGGAAAGAGGGGAACCCATCGCAACACCACATGTTTTCTCATAGAACTCACCTTGGAAACTGAAGAAAGTCAAGATGAGGCAGAGGTCAACTAATTTGGCAGTGTCTTTTTTGGTGATGTGATTTATGACATCAATGGCCTCTTGGATGGGGATTTTGGTGTATAAGGACACAACGTCAAAACTAACCAACAAATCCACAGGGTCCAACCTGATATCCTTCCATTCTTTAACAAAGGAGGCCGAGTCCATAACAAAAGAACCAATGCAACCTATAAGAGGTTTAAGCTTTTGAGCTAAGAACTTAGCAAGAAGATAAGTAGGCCCATCTATTGTGTTAACAATAGGTCTTAAGGGAGCCCCAGATTTATGAATCTTTGGAAGGCCATAAATTCTAGGGGTGAGGGGATTGCTCTCGATGAGCTTTCGGGAAAGAGGATTAAGAGATGAATTTGATTTAATGGTGATTGCCACTTCCTTAGAAATAGACTTAATGGGATTCTTTTTAAGCTTGATGTAACTCCCACTATTAGAAAGATGGTCAATCATTTTGCAGACATAGTCCGACTTATCAAGAATGACGACGGCTCCACCTTTGTCAGCTCTAAGGACAACAATGTCAGGGTTGTCCCTTAGGGACTTAAGGGCAAGAAACTCTACTTTGCTAAGGTTTCTCTTGGGAGGCTTAGCCTTCCTAAGAACAATAGCACAATCTTGCCTAATGGTTTCCTTGACATTATCAGGAAGGTCCTTAATACCATACTCGATGTTACAAATAATGTCATCGATGGGAATATTTTTAGGGGCAAGCGCAAAATTAAGCCCTTTATTAAGGAGACTAAAAACAGAAGGATCAAAATTTTTGCTAGAGAGGTTAATAACATTCTTAAAACTCAGAAGGGAATTATTATTATTATTATTATTAAGCGAAGAGGAGGAAATCATACTATTATTATTACTAATAATAATATTATTAGTATATTTATTCATATTAATGGAATTATTATTATTATTGTAGTAATTTTTATTAATATTATTCTTAACTTTAATACTAATTAAGATTTTTCTATAACTTCATTCATTTATCATAGTAATTAATCTCCTAACAACCTATTTATAAATTTAATATTATTTTTGTAATCTTTCTTAACCATACATCTTTTACTATCTTATAAAAACTTTTTAAATATATAAATTTTTGAGACCTTTATTATTATTTACTTTGTGCAATATTATAATTAAGTTATTTAATATAATTAAAATATATATACACTTAATAATTTATTTATATTTAAATAATAATATGTAACCTCTTTTTAATCATTTTATGAATTATTATAAGTTAAAAATATATTTTTGGAACTAATTCTTAACCTATGACTCTAGTATTATAAAATTTTGCTTGATTATATATTTAACATAATTGAAATAAGTTAATCTCTAACAAATACTTTATATATTGATAATATTTTGTAACCAACTCCTAAACCATACAATATTATTTTAATTAATTTAGAATATTTCTCACTATATTAAAATTAATATATACATATATATATTCCTAACAATTACTTTTTAATTAAATATATAATATTTTAATAGATAACTCCTAACAACAAATTTTAAAATAACATTTTATTTACCTTATTAACTAATTTACCAACGAATAATTTTTCTTAGGATATTCCGACACATAGGAAATAGTTAAGTACAACTTGGTCTAGTATAGAGTTAGGTAAAGTGTGTTTCTTTACTGTTGTACGTTTTGTAACTTACAATCCGACGGTCACGATATGTAGTGATCCGACGGTTCATTCTCTCCTCGGTATTACCGACACTTGATCAGTGGATTGACACCCGATTGGTCCATGAATTCTATTTAAAGCGCATGGAGGGTCATTTGTAGGGTAATCCATGCATGAGAGAAACATATGTAAATTTTCATTCTTTTATTAATAAATTGCCTGAAGTGGCCGCGTTGCTTAGGCCGTGGACTGTTTCCCTCTTTGAGGGTTTTAACCACGTCAAAATACTGGTGTATTGATCTGCGATCTGGTTGTGAGCAGTGTCCTTTTGGTGTTCTGTCTGAGGAACTTACCCTGTAAATTCCTACATGGTATCGGAGCTTGGACCCAGGTTCGATTCCCCCAAGTTGCGTTTGAGGGGGGGTGTTGGAAGAATCACCGCACCTCTATAGAATCCGTAATTTCCACCCTGGGGATCCTAGTTACTGACTTGTAATGTTTACAAACACCTGCGGGTTTTGGTGTTTTGTCTGTGTTACATGGGCTTGCAAGAAACAAGGTGCCATTTCTCTTTCATCAGTAGAAGCAGAGTATCGTGGTGCCGTAGAAGCTAGTAAGGAAGCCTTGTGGCTTCGTCAGATCCTATCAGAGTTTGGCTTTGAGCAGCAGCATCCGACTACACTTTGGTGTGATAATCAAAGTGCCATTCAGCTATGCAAAGATCCAGTCCAACATCAGCGCATCAAACACATTGAACTACACATGCACTTCATTAGAAAGCTCATTCACGACCATGTTCTTGAAGTGCAATATTGTTCAACAGATGATCAAGTTGCAGACATCTTCACAAAGGCTCTCACAGAGGCGAAGTTCACTAAACTTCGATTTATGGTTGGAGTTCAGGAAGTTGTCACTAAGGGGGGATAGGCTCTAGTGCCTCCTTCCTTCTCCTATTGTGTCATATTTGTAAATCCTTCAATCCTATCCCAAGTTGTTCTTAAGGGGGGATGTTAGGATATTCCGACACATAGGAAATAGTTAAGTACAACTTGGTCTAGTATAGAGTTAGGTAAAGTGTGTTTCTTTACCGTTGTACATTTTGTAACTTACAATCCGACGGTCACGATATGTAGTGATCCGACGATTCATTCTCTCCTCGGTATTACCGACACTTGATCCGTGGCTTGACACCCGATTGGTCCATGAATTCTATTTAAAGCGCATGGAGGGTCATTTGTAGGGTAATCTGTGCATGAGAGAAACATATGTAAATTTTCATTCTTTTATTAATAAATTGCCTGAAGTGGCCGCGTTGGCTCAGGCCGTGGACTGTTTCCCTCTTTGAGGGTTTTAACCACGTCAAAATACTGGTGTATTGATCTGCGATCTGGTTGTGAGCGGTGTCCTTTTGGTGTTCTGTCTGAGGAACTTACCCTGTAAATTCCTACAATTTTCAACAACTAATTCTAGGCAATGATGCATCCAGCTAATTTCGGGCAATGATGCATCCATGTTATTTATTCCTAAAGATCGATTGATTTTTTCACCTTGTCCTGAGGATGAACCATATTAATTGGTTCAAAACATCGACCAAATCATGATGATGTGATTAATCTGAAAGACATTTATCTACATTATTCATAACTTTTAGATGAAAATGTAAAACATAAATGTATAAGCTTTGAAGATTAATTCAATTAATAAAGTCTGCATTGTTAAAGCATCCTTGCTATTAAGAGGTCATGGATTCAATTCTCTCAACACTCGATGTCAGGCTCCGTGGCTGAGTGGATTAGCCCAGTACAAATAATCCATGAAATATATATATATATATATATATATATATATATATATATATATATAAATATAAATATATATAATAATAATAATAATAATAATAATAAGTTATTCAATTCTCTCAACACTCGATGTCAGGCTCTGTGGCTGAGTGGATTAGCCCAAAACGAATAATCCATGATATATATATATACTTATTTATTTATTTGAAAAAATAATATTAAAAAGTTATTAAATATAGTTTTAATGTTTCTTTTAATTTAAATAGAGAATTACACTCTTAACTTATAATGATAATATTGAACATCTCTATCCGAATTTTACTAAAAATCTTTCTACTACAATTAACAAGTTCTATGTCGAGGTGTCTTATAAAAAGAATTAAATAACTACCAACCCTGGGTATAATAATGATTGTAAAATTGCTAGTAAAACTATTAGGGAGGCTACTAATGAAATCGTAATACTTGATAAAATAAATATGTACAAATATCTTATCAAAAGGAAGAAAATATACTATATAAATAGGAAGCAAGATCATCTACTACACCTTTCTAAAGTTGATCCCATAAAGTTTTGGTGGAAAATTCTAATTCATAAAATGAAAGAAAATAATTTGATTCCCTTAAAGAACTAGGATATATAGCTTAAATTATTATTTTATTTATTTATTTATTTATTTTAATTTTTTTTTTAATTTATTTATTTTTATTTTTATTTTTATTTTTTTATGAATCCCCTGATACCATGGGCACCATTTTGAACACTCTTATAGAGGAGGATGTATTTTCTTTAAGACATTGAGTTTAGGGTTAAGCAACTCGCTAACGGGAAAACTAGGGATATTGAAAGCTACCGAGCTAAAATTATTAAAATTGGAGGGTATATCCTCATCCCTCACATATATAAGCTCTTCAATTTGGAAGTAAAGTAAGGCTTCCCTAAGACTTGGACACAAAGCCTTATTGGCCTATCTTTGAAAATGAGGATAAAGAATTCCCTCTAATTATAAAACCATAATGATTAACCACATTTCAGTCAAGCTGTATGGACTAATTTTGGAAAAGAAAGTTAGCCTTTGGCTTGAAATCTATGGTAAAAGGGAAAGCTCGGTTTAGGAGACATCACTTAATTGTGGACCATCTTGTTACTCTTAGGATCATTGCAGAGGAATTCCACTATAATAAATTTGTTCTCTTCTATCATTTTGTTGACTTTAGAAAAGATTTTGACACTATTCCTAGGGAAAAGCTATAGAAGAGGCTAGAAGAGATAATGGTTCCTCTCGAATTGAGGGTTGTTGTGACTAGGCTATATGGGAATGTTATCGCCAAGCTTAGGACCATCGAGAGTTGGTTAAAATAAATTAAATGCAACATCAAAGTCAAACAAGGGTGTCCCTTATCCCCTACCCTTTTTGGCATGTTCATCGATAAGCTAGAAAAGTGTTTGGAAGATGCAGGGTGTGATGGCCCCACACTTACTAGTATGGTCATAACTCATCTCATTTTTTTTTCAATTGAAGAAATCACACCTGGAGCAGCTCTCAGGCATACATAGTCAAGCCCAGAGTTGGACCATGAGACCCATGGGGACCAAACCTCCCCACCTATCTGTTGGACCACATCCTTGGGACTTAACTCTTCTCATTTATGTTGAATATATTGTTCTTTTGGCAAGGAGCCTTGATGATCTTAGCAAGAAACTAAGAATCATCCAAGATTTCCACTCGAAGATGGTTATAATTGTCAATACCAACAAGATTAAAGTCATGATAATTAAAACGAAAATGATCATCTATGATAATTTCATTTATGATAATAAATACTTGGAGAAAGTTTCTTCATACAAATTCTTGGAATCGACATCCATCATCAACTCAACTGGAATTACAACATTGAGAAAAATATATGTGATAGATGAAAAGATTAAAATAGGCTCGAAAACAAGTGTAAGTTGACAGATCTTTTGGTTTGGAAAAAAAAAAAAAAAATCCTCTTTTAGACTCTTGTCACACCTGTTATTTTATATGGAACTGAGGTTTGGGGTTGCAGTATATCTAGAGAGTTGTGGAGGAATATTGAGTAGATAAAAAAATAGTCTATAAACGACAACCTCAAGATTAAAGGAAATGCTCCCTACCCTATCCTCTTGATTGAAACTAGCCTTTCCCCCATTGAAAGCATGACAATGATTAGGGATCTCAGGTATAAGACGAAGTTCTTCAACATAGAATCCAAGAGGTTAAATTGCTTCTAACTCTAGCCAAAACCCCTACTTGTAGCTCAAGCAAGGATACATAAGGATGTCCAGTCTTGGTTATCCCATTAGGGGATAAAGGAGGAGATCATCTTGAAGAATAAGGATACTATTAAAAATACATTTACTTCCAAATTTAAGGATAAGTTGTGGGCTGATAAAGAGTTAGAAGGAAAAAGGAAACTAAGATATTATAAGGAGGCGATAAACACTAATCTTGAAAACCAGAATTATCTATCTGTTTTGACTAGTGTTAAGAAGAAAATGAGCATTGTTAAGATACAAACTAATTCTCATGAGCTTCAAAGTGAAATTGGGCATTGGTCAATTCTGAAAACACCATGGGATGAAAGATTCTATCAACTATGTGATACTAACAGGGTTGAAGTTGAAAAACACCTCTCTTAGATTATCCAACTTTTATTCACATTCGTTCTAAATTTCAAAATATTTGTCACACCATTAACAAAATATTTGTCAAATTACATCATCATCATCATCATCATCATCATCATCATCATCTAAAATTAAAATTAAAATTAAAAATAAATATAAATTTATATTTATTTTTAATCATCATCATCATCAAATTTAAAATTAAAATTAAATATAAATCTATATTTACTTTTTATCATCGTCATCAAATTTAAAATTAAAATTAAATATAAATTTATATTTACTTTTTATCATCATCATCAAATTTAAAATTAAAATTTAATATAAATTTATGTTTATTTTTAATCATCATCATCATCAAATTTAAAATTAAAAATAAATATAAAATTATATTTACTTTTTATCATCATCATCAAATTTAAAATTAAAATTTAATATAAATTTATGTTTATTTTTAATCATCATCATCAAATTTAAATTTAAATTCAAAAATAAAAATAAAAATAAATTTATATTTATTTTTAATTATGATAATCTTAACTACTTTAAAATTTTCCCCAATCCATATATATTTAGAGTATAAATAATCAAAACATACCACTAATAAAATAAAACATCAACATCAACATCAGATACATATTTCTTTTTAATCATCATCATCATCATCAACATCAACATCAGATATATATTTATTTTTCATCATCATCATCATCATCATCATCATCATCATCTAAAATTAAAATTAAAATTAAATATATATTTATTTTTAATCATCATCATCATCAAATTTAAAATTAAAATTAAATATAAATTTATATTTACTTTTTGTCATCACCATCAAATTTAAATTAAAAATAAATATAAATTTATATTTAATTTTTATCATCATCATCAAATTTAAAATTAAAATTTAATATAAATTTATGTTTATTTTTAGTCGTCATCATCATCAAATCTAAAAATTAAAAATAAATGTAAAATTATATTTACTTTTTATCATCATCATCAAATTTAAAATTAAAATTTGATATAAATTTATGTTTATTTTTAATCATCATCATCAAATTTAAATTTAAAAATAAAAATAAAAATAAAAATAAATTTATATTTATTTTTAATTATGATAATCTTAAGTACTTTAAAAATTTCCCCATTCCATATATATTTAGAGTATAAATAATCAAAACATACCACTAATAAAATAAAACATCAACATCATATATATATATATATTTAATTATGATAACTTTAATTACTTTGAAAATTTTCCAAATCTAAATATATTTAGTTTATAAATAACAAAGGTGTAGTCTAACTTACAGGCGAAAGAGGCCTTTTCACTGGAATTCACTAAAATCCAACAATACAGTTTCAAGATTTGTTATTGTTTAAAATACATTTTTGAATGCATGAATGGACTCAGCACCCTAAAAAACCTTGAGGCACTCGAATTATGCAGATTAAACAATTTAAACTCAATTTTGATTAAAACTAGCGTAGTTCCATCTTAAATACAGATCTAACATGAGTCAAGAGGGATCCAATTTCTTCACATGCAATATTTTTTATGAGCCCACATTATTTAAATGTTTTGTATAGTTATTTTTTTATAGATTTTATAAAAAAATATATATTGGCCCACATAAGCAAAATTTCAACTTTGATGATGGATGGACAATGTTACACATCATACTGGGTTATAGAATGAGCCTCTCGGCTCAATTAACCAGAAAAAATGTCATGAAAGAGGCCATTAGGTCATTTTGTCTATAAATTAGACTACACCAATAACAAAACATATCACTAATAAAATGAAACATCATTATATATAATTTTAATTTTAGTTTTAAAATTATATTTATTTTTAATTATGATAATAGTAACCATTTTGAAAATTTCCTAATCCAAATACATTAATATATAAATAATCAGAACATATCACTAATAAAATACTACTTCATCTACACTAGCTTAGATCTATTTTAACTCTCGATCTATCAAGTGCCAAAAGGGATCAAATTTCTCAATGTGCAAACCTCTTTTTTTAGTGCAAAACTTGAAGAAAGGCCTGGGAGCTTGATAGATCCATAATTAAGATGGATCTAGGTTGGTTTAATTATTAATTTTATTTTTTAGTTTTTTTATTTTTATATAATTTCACTGAGTCAAAATGTTTTAATTAATAATTTTATTATTTGAATTCAGACTTTTGTGATCCATATTATGAATGTTGAGAGATCTTTTGGTAAAAATCACATAAAGAAACTGGATGTGGCTGGTGGATAGATTTTACAAAAAAATATGACTAGGAATTCAGATGTTATCTAAAGGGGCCTGCATCACTTTGACACAAGCAGTGATCATGCAGATGGGAGTGTACTGGGCACATTTATATCAACTTCCTCTCTCCATCATTAAAAGACTCAATGGGATCATGGAAAAATTCATCTGGTCTGGGATGAAAAATAAGAACAAATACCATCTTGCAAAGCTGGACCACCTCACTATGCCGAAGTGTATGGGTGGCTAGGGTATTCTGAATTTGAGGAGATTCAGTTGGGCATTATTACTTAAATCATTGTGGAGAGGGATATTTGGGGAAGGCACCTGGGGCATGATCATTAGACACAAGTACCTGAAGGATCTCGATTTTACTGTGTGGTTGCGCAGGGGATGTCTCGGGATCACATCGGGCTCAACAATTTAGCTCAGCTTCACTAAAATCCACCATTGTTTTCTTCTGCAACTTGCCTGGAAATTGGGTTCTGGCCAAGGCAATATTATTGGTGTGGATAAAATACTAGGGATTGAAGCAGCCCATAATCTATCTGATAGTTTTATACATGGCTTAAACAGTTGCGGCATCTTTTTCTGGCAACATGTCATATCGACTTGGCAAGAAAGATGTCCTATGTGGAAACAACAAAGGGAATTGGGTTTGGATGGGCAGCTGGTGTTGGTATGGGATTGGCTTAGAACTAGCATGCAGCTCGCTAGAGTATGTCGCGATGCTGATAGGGACAATATTACCTAGTCTAGAAAAATGAAGGGGGGGAGTGCTATGGTGGTTGATACATATCTCACGCTTTGCCGACAGGAGACACAACACTCTAAGAAACGAGATTGGTATAGGCTAGGGATATGTGTACTTTGCAGGGATGTAGAGGAGAGAAATCTCCACATATTCTTAAAATGTCCTAAGGCTATTCAGCTATGGCAAAAGCTTGCTGGTTATATTGGTTTCTAGTATATTCAGTATAACTGTATTTCTGAATGCTTGAGATGGTGGAGAAATCAAAATACTTCATGGCGCAATATCCCTCCTATACTCTTTTAGGAGATCTGGCGATGGAGAAATAATATCATTTTTTAAAATTTCAGAGAAAATGCTATGCAGGTGTTGGAGCGCATTATAAAATGTTTCTCTATTAGTTCACAATTGGGCATGGGACCCAAGAAAATCTACCATAAACCACCTGGCCCGAGGATAGTCTATCCGGCTGGCTTCTTTGACGGAGCATCACAAAGAAATAGGTGCAGATGTAGTTTCTCGATGGCTTTTTCTGTAGATCAGGGTTTTTGGGTGCACTGGGGTGCTGGCAATGGCACGAACACGAGGGAAAAAGCCATGGCACTAAGGGGACTACTCTGGTTCACTAAATATCTGAACATCCCTAAAATTCACATTTTTGGGGACTCTAAGATTATCATTGACTATGTCATGGGATATGCAAAAATTTATCAACCCTCGCTCCATGGTTGGATGTATCAAATTGAACAACTTTGGGCCTCTTTTAAGGACTCGACGATTGAGCACATTGGAAGGGATTTTAACCAAATCGCGGATGGACTTTCAAAGAGGGGGCTACTGGACGAGCTGGATGGGATGCACATCGAGATCAAGATGGGGGAAAACAACATGGACGTCGAGGTGCTCCCACTGCTTGGATAATTACTACATTCCTTGGATATTCATACGCTATCGTTGGCGGATTATATTTAGAAGTTATTTTGGTTGAAAAAGACTCATTTTCTTTGTTTTGTTTTTTGTATAACTTTCTTCCATAGTGCTAGAATTTCTGGACTGATGATATATTAGATCATATTGTTATGCATGTACTGTATATATGTATAGATCATTGTGCATATGAGACATATATCTGATAATGATGGCACTCTTTGTGTTTTGTTGAGCCGGAATGGACTCAAATATGGTATCACTGTATCTGCTGGTATATGTTGGTATTTGTATATGATGTTATGCATTATTTTTGGAATATGAATATACTGCTTTTTTCATACTGAGAAAAAAAAATGGACCCGTCTCAAGTCATCTAGTGTGGTTCATCTTCAGGACAAGATGAAGAAACATATCATGGTATTAGATTAAATAGATGAAGAGAGATGTTTTCTAGCCGTTAGAATATAAAAACTAGTTTTGACTAAAAATTATCATTAATTAATAAACATTTTTCTTAATTAAAATAAAGTAATATATGGAAATTAGTTGTAAATAAAGAATTAAATTAATTATTATTATTATTATTATTATTTTAATCAAAACGAAGGTCAGTAATAATAAGGTCAAACTTAATTATTCTAAACAATAAAACTGAAAAATAGTAATAAGAAAATGGAAAAAATAAAAATAAAATAAATAAATAAACAAATTAAAAATAATAAAGTTAGATTTAACTATTTTAAACAATAAATCTAAAAATAGTAATAAGAAAATGAAAAAAAAAATATAATTCAAAGTAACGAATTAACTCAATTTTATTATTTAAATCCAAAAAATAAAATAATATAGTTTAAAAAAATGAATAGTAAATAAAAAAGAAATAAAGGAATACCAGAAATTCTGATTAAAATAAATAAATATTATAAAAACTTAGGAATACAAAAAATAGTAATAAGAAAATAAGAAAATAAAAAAAATAAAATATAAATCAAAGTAATGAATTAACTCAATTTTATTTTTAAATCCAAAAAATAAAATGATATAGTTAAAAAAAAATGAATAGTAAATAAATAAGAAATAAAGGAATACCATAAATTTTGATTAAAATAAATAAATAATTAAATGTTATAAAAACTTAGGAATACAAGGTAGGGATCCAATACCGGCTAATACTCTAACCATCATCTCTATTCAGATTGATAGACCTCCTTTCAATTTCCAAGGCCTCCCTAAACTTACGGTGATGAAAATGATCAATCCTTGCGATGGGGCCTCACCTCTTCAATGTAGATGTGATGGTTTGTCTTTTCTCCCTGTTCTGCCAAAGCGGAGGGGCGGGACTTGATGATGGATCCCCTTTGGGGTTCGAAACATCAACGAAATATGATTACTAATGATTAATCATTGTAATGACCCTCGCCTCTTCAATGCAGATGTGATGGATGACCCTCGCCTCTTCAATGCAGATGTGATGGATGACCCTCGCCTCTTCAATGCAGATGTGATGGTTTGTCTTTTTCTGCGTGTTCTGCTAAAGTGGAGGAGTGAGACCTGATGATGGATCCCCTTTGGAATTCGAAACGTCAACAAAATATGATTACTATTGTGAATATTCCGAAATTTAAACTGAGTAGAAATTAACCAAAATTTTTTGAAATCCAACGTAACTTCAAATTCTTACATTATATTTACACATTACCTCTATATCAAAGGTGGAACACCTCTCTGCACAATCATTAAATTTAATTTTAAATATAAATTTGTGTTTATTTTTAATAAAGATATTCTTAAATTTCCAAAAATACTACTTCTTCATCCTCAAATTTAATTTTAAATATTTATTTTTATTTTTAATTAGGATAATCTTGGAAATTTCGAAAATCTAGATACATTGAGTGCAAAAACATATCAGTGATAAAATAAAACACACCTACGTTACCCTGATTCTGAAATTCTGAATTTCATGAACGTGTAAGTTGGGACCCATGGCCAGGTCTAGAAGGTCAATCCATTATCATTTGGCTTAGAAAAATTGGGGCATATTTAATATTGGTAATTCTGTTGGGAAGTAACATCAATAGAAACTAAAATTTAAATAAAAGTAATGTAATTAAGTATTTACGAAGGAAAGAATAAGTTGAATAATTAAGGAGCTCAAAACAATTTCTTGCGAAGGTGGAAAGAAACATAATTGCGAAGGCGGAACATAACATCAATAGGAACAATTTAATGTAATTAATATTTATGAAGGAAAGCATAAATTGAATAATTAAAGGCATCCTAATATTATAATTTAGAAGATTTTTTAATTTTAGTAAATTGTTTACGGTTAGGAAGTTAAACAGCTAAAAAAAATAATGGATTTTTTTGGTTAGTTATTGGAATGGTAAATTTGATTGGTTAAATATATATTTAAAAATGTAATTTAAATAATTTTATTGAAAATTTTATTAAAAAAAGATGATTATCTTTATATAGATCGGGGGTTTCATAATATTTTGTTTGATTTTGTTGTAACTTATCTTAAAACTCTATTTTAAGATTCTCATCACTTTCTATTAGTTGAGAGCTCTACCTAATCTAAATATATATAAATATATAAAAAAAGGAGTTAGAATCATCTATATGATCATTTGAAGATTTTCACCCTTGACACTAAGAATTAATCACCTTACATGTAACTAAGTTAATTTTTAATTGATTAATACTTAATATATTTATGTTCTTATAATTATATTAGTTTAATAATAATAACAATACATTAAATTAACATCATCATTAAGTTGATAAATTACTAACATACATAATTCGAAGGTACAACAAATTTCATCGATCATTACTCTTGGTTAAGAGTGAGGAGCTCATCAGAGCTCATTGGGGTAAGATATAACAAGTAACTTTTAGTAACCTTATCGAATTTGTCAAACTTTAATTTAATTTTTCGTCATAGGCTAAATTTAATGTCACCTTCAGCATTTGATCAAATCTGCCAAACCCCAATTCACTCTTCAATTACCAACAATATTTAGTGTGTCATCTTTAGCACCTTGCCAAATCCACCCAACCCCATATTTATTCAATGTATCACCTTCAACACCTTTCCAAATCCGCCTAACCCCAGGTTGAATTTTCAGGAGTTGGCAATATTTAATGTGTTACTTTTAGCACCTTGCCAAATAGGTAGAACCCTTATTGACTTTTAGCCTTTGGCAATATCTAGTGTGTTACCTTTAGCACCTTGTGAAATCCATGAAATCCTAATTGACATTTTGGTTGTCCTTAATATTTAATATGTTACCTTTAGCACCCTTCCAAATCAACTGAATCCCCCGTGGTCTTAATGGCCTTGGAAAAGTCTAACATTTTTACCTGATAAAAGCCTCATATATCTCCAAATTACCCATGGAGTAGATTTTTGCAAGCCTTGCAACAAATCTAAGAGAATTTGTTATAGACATGAAAGATGATTATCTCTATTAAAGACATTTCCAATTTACTAACAACATTATGTGCATCAAGCTCTGATGGTTATAGATTGAGTAAAAATTCTTGCCCAAAATTCCTTTCTCCTCCTTATATGAAAAATTCATAAATGCAAATAATTATATGCATACAGATATGTTAGTAGTGTTGTCATTGATGTCAAAGGCATTGCCAAAGGAGGGTTCAAGTTGGTTTCATTAACGAGAAAGGTGTTGTTAAAGGAGCAAAATATTTGGAGGATTTAAGAGATCAAGTTAGAGGAAGGTCCCTTGCAGCCAAGAGCTTTTACAAACTAGACGGTAATACTGGGTGTCTGGTAAATGCAAGTGCTATAGGAACTATTAGAGTCTAATTGTTAGCAATGGAAATAGATCGACGCTTATAGAAACACTCCTCCTTGATTTTCCTACCTACCCTTTATGGTCAAATGTTTTCATTGAAATGAGTTGACATGAAGAACATTGACCAGGTATATGCGTTATGGCTAGGAGCATAATTTGTACATTGTAAAACAAAAACTTCTACTATATCGTATGGTGGTTGTATCTTTTATGAGAGCATACTGAACCTTCCCTGGTCCATATTTCTTTATTCCAGTGGGAACTTTGGTATGACCAAAGCTTCCAACTTCACATTGGATGAGTTTTGAAATTCGATATGGAACAATTGCCATAATTTTATGTATAGGTGATTTGAATTCCTACATCGAATAGGAGGTGATGAATTGCACAACATGAAAATATTCAATGCAATATTAAGGTCACTATAGGTGTGATTTATTAAGCGTCTTATCCATATTCATGAAGACTATTCATTTCCTTGTTAGACATTTCTTTATGCAAATGTTGCTTCCATTTATGAGTGAAAGACAACGATTTTGAGAAGAATTTGAATTGAATGGGTGGGTCACCATTTCAATTTCAAACCTTGCATTGGAAAACAGATAGACAATGAGTTATATAAATATAGGTTTTTGGAATGTTGTACAACTAGTTGATTGAATTTTGAGAGACCAGGTTCATGAATTGCCTAGCAAGATGGAGAAATACAAAAAAAGACTTAAGGAAGAGGAGAAGAAGTGAAACATGATTGAGATCTAGGATCAAAGGAGATAAACAATTGTAAAAGGTGTAGAGACATAGTACAAAAAAAAATCAAAGACAAGGAAGAATTTAGAATTTAAAGACTAGGTAAGCCAACAAAATAAAATTTTAACCTATTAGGTGATTGGTGTCTCCTTTTAGGTAGTAACCTGAAAAAAACAGGTTGGAGCCTGTAAGAAGTGGGAGTGGGTGCTTCCATCAAGTTGTTTCTTGCAAAAGAAAAGAGAGGTTGAACCCTCCTGTAGGTAAGAGCCTACAAAAAAAGATCTAAAAAGGGAGTGGGTGCTTGCATTTACATCATAACAAAATTCACTATTTTTGGCTTCCCACTTATATATGGTGACTACATGTGTTTCTTATATGCTTGTTTTAGTTTTCATGGTTAATCGTTGAACATCTACATAAGTCTGCTCATTCTTAAAGAAAAGGTTGTTAAAAAAATTAAAATTGGCCATTATTAAAAGACACAATTACTGATTCACCCCCCTCTTAGTAATTTCCTAGTTTCAAACAATTGGTATCATAATGGGTTACTTTTGTATCAACATAACAACTGGGAGGAAGATCTAAGTCATAATAATGGCTAATTAAGAAGGGTGTTCAACAAATAAAGCACCTTTCTTTAATTGTACTAATTATACATTTTGGAAAGTTAGGATGAGAACATATTTGATTTCCCTTGGAGTAGATGCTTGGGGTGCTATTGAGCATCGTTATGAGAAACCCCCTGTTATTGTAGATAAAGATGATAAATTGGAATTTCCCTTCAATCCAAAAGCTATGAATGTTATCCTTAGTGGGCTAGTTGAGTTATAGTGTGTGAAAGTAATGCATTATTTCTTCAAGTTGATGAAATTGATAATGTTATGAAGGGTCTGGATGACACCATTAAGGAGTCTACAATAGTCCAAAAAGTGTTGAGATCTCTTCCTGTCAACTTTAATCCTAAAGTTTCAATTATTAAAGAGATGTGTAATGTTGAAACTTTAATAATGGATCAATTGTTTGGATCTCTAACAACATATGAAATGAGGATTATGAAAGGAAAGTTATCTTCAAGACATGTAACATTCAAAGTAAATAGGAAATCTATAGAGGAATAAGAATTCTCAGGTTGAGGTTCAAATGAAGAAGAAGTTAAATTTGTGAGAAGACTAAAGAAAGGGGCTGGTAATTATAAAGGAAAAATTCCTTTTAAGAGCTTTAATTGTGGAAGAATAAGGCATTGTCCATTTAAGAAGGAAGAGAATAAGTCAAAGGGTAAAGAAAAAAATAAATACACCAGAGTAAAGAATGAGAAAGGATTTAAAAAGAAAAGCCTTTACACCCAAGATACCAATTACTCTAAAGAAACAAATGATTTTTATAGTTAAGAAGGAATTAGTGAATTCGGACTTATGGCCCTATAATCTCAATCTGAAGAACATAATGAGTGTGATTTAAGTGAAGAAGAAGAGGATGGATTTGATCTTGAAGGAGAACTAATCAATGCTATAGAAGAAATTGACAAGCTTAAGATAAAGAACATGAAACAAAAGGAAATGTTGATTAAATATGTTAAATGAGAGCCTACTTCTGAAGAAATTCTCATGTTAAAAGTTGAATTGGAAGAGGCTAAAGAGGTTGAAGATATCCTATTACAACAGCTAAAAGAGAAAAGTAAAGAATGTGAAAAGTTGGAATAAGAGGTAGTTTCTCTCATAAAGAAGTTAGAAAAAACATGGGCTAAATTAAATATGAATCTTAAGCACATTAAGGAGCATGAGAAGTTGGAAGGAATACTTAATTCTCAAAGATATTCTCCCATGAAAACCGGTTTGGGTTATGATGGAGAAGCCAACAACAAGAAGCTTGAGGATAAAAGGCCCATCAACTTCATCAAATCTATCACAAGAGATAATGACAACAATCGGTTGTTAAAGGATAGGGAAGTTGACAACACACCTCAGTAGCAGCAAAGGAACAAGTCCACTCAACAATAGCAAGGTAAAAATTCCACTCAGATTAGAGAAAAAAGTATTCATAAGCACACCAACTATCCCCAAGTATGGAAATTTCTTCAATGGATATTGTTATTTGTGCAAAACTTTTGGTGAAAATGTTGTGAACTTTGAAGCGTATGTTAGAAGAAACCAAAGAAGAAATGAAGTTGACAACAAATTTGTAAATGCAAGTAGAAATATGTAACACACCTCCTTGTCTAACCAGAGGTGGTTAATAGTTTACCCAACTCTCGTTGCATGGTTAAAAGAATGGGGTAATTTTTTTGTTTCATTAGTCATAGGTTCTCCATGTTAGTTGTACGGTTCCATATTGAACTATACAATTTTGGAATTGATTTTCGTTTAGAAAGGAACCGACCATTCCCAGTTCAAAGACCACATATACTCACACAACCCCCTCAAAGGAGAAAATAACAAGATAAGGGTATCTATAAGATGATGGGTTGCTAGATTGATTATTTTCAAAGACTCCTAGGTTGGAACTTGATATACTAAACTCTCTCAACCCATGAACAATCTAGTGAAGTAAAATTCGATCCCTAGAACGCTGCTCCATAAAAAAAGGTGGGTTAATGATATTATCAAAGAGAAACATCTCGTTTGTAATGTCCTAAAAATGCATGTAGAAACATCAATGTTCTAGCACACAAAAGGAAACAAACCCTTTTTTAGGTCAAGGTTGGGAAGCAAGCCTTATAGTGAAACTGGGCCCTATAATTAAAACCTCAAGTACATGTAAACATTAGCGATCTCCATTTCCCCACCACAACAATAGAAATGTAATTCCTCCATAGATTTATTTGATGTATCAAAGATCATGACTTTACTCTTGCTAAGTCTTACCACCATTTTCTTAAGAGCACAAAAGCTAGCTAAAGCAACGAGTTTCCTCTGTAGGCATATAAGAGTGAAGGCTAAGAGGAGCACATCATTTGTAAACAAGAGTATTGCAGTAAATACACGGTGTACGATGTACTATTCTCTCTAAAGTACCTTTCTATCTCATCAATGTCAATTCCAAATAATGTAGATGAAAGGGGGCAACCATATTTGACCCAATAGTGCTCTTGATAAAATATGAAAGGCCATGTTGTGTACAAACCACCGAACAACTATATCATATAGGCTCATAACAACTACATGAGGACCTCAAAGAAAATGGGCAGTCTTGAAAAGAAACCCCTCGTGACAAAAGCAATTAAATCTAAACTTCTAAAATTAGAAGAATTGACAGTTATCTCAAAATGCAGATTTCCCTAAATTATCTGACTCAATCAACTTCATGAAGGAAACCATTTCTCTCCCTCCTAAAGAACAATCTCTTCTCAGTGATAACACCCATCACTTCTTTGATGGAGCTTCTTTAAATAATTGTAGCCCCTCATGTGGTCCGTATAAGTCATGCATCAATATAATTACAAAATCATTTTCGACATGGTAACAGGTTTCACTACCATCAATGTCGCAGAAGAATTTGATCTCCTAAAAGGCATTAATGAGTTTATCTTGTGTAAGATCAATTTAGTTAATGTTTGCTTACACCAACATTTGCTTATTTAATGTTTGTAGCTAGACGATGTATTTCAACCATTTGATATACCCTGATTACTTCATTTTGTTGAAGAATTCCATGTTGTTCAAATGAAAGACTTATGAAAACCTCTGTTAAGGATCCAACCTTAATAGATTTAAATTGAGGTTGATAATTGGTTGAAGGATTTAAAGTGGGGATATGATGATTATGATACTCCATGCGTTATAAAACAAAGTTGAGGCAGAGTCTTACTTCTATTGAGAGTCCAAGAGCGCGATAGCTTCATATTCTTCTTCTTCTAAATAAATATGATATTTTACTACTAAACAAAAAAATATACATCAATATTTATGTTTCATGGAGCCAAAGGGCATCCACAAATTTATATTGTTCCTCATGTTAACACAACTAGGTGCTAGTATGAGCAGTTTGCAGTGAATATTTCTCTCTAGATATCAACTGTTATTGGCCATTTTGTCACATCCGATCAGTGAGCCTCCTAATGGGATCAATCAACATCCTATCCCCGCTTGTCACCATATTTCACAAATCCCTATGCATTCACATTTCATTTCCCAGTGTTTGAGCCCTTAACTGCTTCATTTGAGATAGTTTGAGGACCAATGCTCCTTGTAAGCCTACTAGGGCGCGTTCACTAGTAAGTTGCTCAAATGTGGCCGATGTTGGTCACCAGCAGGTTGATCCCCTTTTCACTTGCGTTGGTTCTAGAAATTCGGGATAATGATCAAGATTCCGGAATCTTCACCTTCTAGGAGTTTCCAGAACTTGTTACAACTACTTACCTCAGATAAAACATTCAGATCCTATCCATCCATACATTGAAGTTTTCACCACTTATCCTTTGATCCTATCCCTCCATCAAAGGTGGTTCTCTTACCCTAGATTGGTAATTGGATAATAACTCCCAACTTACCCTAATTCTCTATATATTCCCAACCTTCTATGTGGTTGGGGGTTGGATTTTGGAGAGTGATTATGCCCTTATATTATTGTAGTGAGTGGTCATCATTCCATGCATTTACGGTGATTGGAGGTGCATATTGTTACAAGGAAAGGACAAGTCAACAACTTGGAGGAGCTCTTCTACAATATCCACTGATACTTATGGTTGTAATCTCCTTCCATTTATAGTAATGCAAAGAATTCATTGTTTTCCTATATGTGATGTTGTTTCACTTATTTCAATACCATGTTGATCTATTGAATGAAGTACTTAGATGATATTGCATAGATCTCATAGTTTCTTGGCTTGTGTTATCTAAATGTGCAGGTTATAATTTTGGCAATAAGAGTTGGGATTGGAGCTTCCAAGCTGAAGGAGTGAAGCTTGCAAAGGATTCCAGGTAGGCCTCATTCTATCATCTATTTAATTTAAGGAAAAACAATGTGTTCCTTGTCTCTCTATTGTTCTATGTTAGCCACTGACCTAGGGGAGATACTTTTGTCCGCAATCATAAATCCTGTATAACAAATTGGCGACTTTGCTGGGGAATGGAGAATTCCCTTGGTGGTATCATTATCCATTGTGTTTGTTTACCTCCTTGACAAACCTTTGTTGTATCATCCAACCAAGAATAGACCTAGGAAGTGATTTGATTGAACCTTTTTTTGTAATTTTTGTGCCGAAAACCTCTTTCCCAGGCCCAACACACCCCCTCTGTCTTCGACAAATAATTGCACCTCACCTTGGCCCACTTTGCACTAGTGTTGCCAACGCATTGATGCCTCTTCTGCACCAGTGTTGGCCCCTCTTTTTGCATGAATTGTTCCTTGGTTCTTGAGCCCATCTTTGGTCATCCTGCTTCCAAATGAACTTCCTTGAGTCTTTAGTGTCTTGTGGTCTCTCTAAAGCCTCCATTTGGTTTACATTTGTGTTGTTTTCCTTTCATAAGAATTGGTTTTTATTTTTCTTTGTCCTTATCATTTGGTCGCTTGCAAATTTTTTTCTATTGATTGTTGATCGCTTGGATGAATCTTTGTTTTAGTCCTCATTCTGAAAAGTGTAATTGAACATTTTTCATCTTAGTTTTCTCCATTTCAAAAATTAAGTGTGGTGAAAAGAATAATTTTTCATCAACATTTAGGGTTTTGCATGTACATTAGTATAGGAATAGTTACATCAGAAAGGAAATTACAGCTTGCATCTTGTTTGCTGCATATTGTGTGTTGCAACTTGATTGTTTCTTCCCTTCCTTAGAATTTTCATTCAAAGAGAAATAATTTCTATTTTCTCGTGCTATATTTTCATCTTAGGATATTCACGTCACATTCATTGTGAGCCCTAATGTTGAAATATAATCAAAGATAAATAGTAAAATTTATTGAATCAACCTAAGGATCATTTGTAACATTAACACAAAAATTTAGAGTTCTAGGCTAGAGACGTGTTCTAGCATTGTTAAACGTATAAGTTGTCATTGTTTGCTAGCGCTGCATCCTGGGGTGAAATATTGTTCTAGTATGTGAGTGTATAGGACCACACTCCATGTACCGTCGGGTATATTGGTGGTGCTCCACACATGTAAATGATATGGGAATCCTCTCATTGAACTATTAGGTATTAGAAAACACTACTACAGACTGCACTCCCACATACTGTCACGTATATTTTGGGAGTCCCCAATAGATTGTTATCCATCCATAGGTAACCGAGTATTCCACCTTGTATATCGTGATAAACTGAACACAACATTCAGGGAGATTGGCTGTTGTACGTTAAGTACTTGGTTCGCCAAGGTATATATTGCAGTTTGTGGTTGCTTGGTAATGTTTTATGCCTAGATTACCCTCTTTTTGATTTATTTCTTTTTGTGTTAATAAAATTTATTGCCCAACATGGAAGAACAAAATTCCCCTCCCCATCGTTTGGGTAGAATGAAAAATAAGCCTCCACTTCCTCTAGAGGCTACTCTTAATCGTCATCGTAGACATAGTCAAGCGCAAACTATAGAATTAGGAACGTTAGGAACTACTTCTGGCCCTCCACCTGATATTGATCATCCATAATTATCTATCCCTTTTAGTTTCGAACCTGAGATTACATCTATTCCTGTTGGTGACAATGACACAACTGAAACATAAGTCCCTAAAACTTTGTTACCCGAGGTCATTAAATCTGATCCCCCTAAGTCATAAATTTTTTTGTTCTAAGGTTATTGAACCTGAGTAGCCTCAACCATCTTTACGCGAGTCTTTGTGACCTTCCTCATCTCTTCCTTTGTCTTAGATAGAACCAATATATCTTGGGCCTAACAGTGAGCCTATTATATATAAACTTATAGGTATTGAAGAGATCCCTCAAGAAGAGCCTCGTCCTTCTAGTCATGTTCATTGGGAAGGACTTCATTTAAATCAAACTCAGCCTCTTCCACCTCCTCAACCTCAGACAAAATCTCCTTTACTTTATTCTTTGGGCTTACCCGTGAATTTCTCGCGACAATCTTCATTGGGATTGTTAACCATGATTGGAACTGATTCAAACTCCCAGCCTGTGTCCACCACTATGGTTGAGACATCAAGCATTTCATCCTCATCCATGTTTGTAACATCACCATAAGCTCATTTATATAGTGGCCTGTCCGTCCTGCCTGGCTTAGTTGTTATCTAGTACCTTTTCTGGTGCAACTTCCAGTCCTTGGACCTCTCCCATGACATCCAATTCGGGAATAATGTCTGGTACCTCTCTTATGAATGCCACACAATATTCCCCTCTTCCTCCATCTACACCTACAATAGATAATTAGGCTGGACATTATGTCATAGGGAAAAGCTACCCTCAACAGGCCAACCCTCTTTATGTTGGGTACCCTCCATCATCCCCTCCTCCCATGCTAGGGGGGAACTTGTTGTTGGTATACCTCAATATGGTAATCTGCCTAGTTACTATCCTCCTCATCCTGGAACGGATTCCAATGTTTGGAAACCTATTTTACCCATACAACCTATTTCATATTCGGATCAACTATTGAATTATCAAACTGTACAATCTTCATCGCAAATTCCTATCTATCTATCACCACCTCAACAAGCTCAAATACATGTGAGCCAACCTTTACAACCCATTCCAACGTTATTCGGTTCTCCCTAGATCCTGATTCGTCAACCTGTACAAGGTACCTCACCTTCTCAATTGCTTGCACAAGGTACTCCTCAAGTTTCAGTAGGCCAAATTATTCAGAATTTGGCACAGTCCCAATCAAACCCATACTAGGGAGAAATGAAAACCCCGATTGGGAAAAAATATGGGTCACATCAAGTGCCTTTTCAAGGCCAAAAAATCCAAACCCAACCATTCCAGCATCTTTATTTCCATCCTGGGACTAGATAACAAACCCACTTATATGATGGTTATCAGACCCCTCCATATTCTGGTAACCAGGTTCCTTATTATTAGAACCCTCCTTATTTAGGAATGAAAGTACATGTTTCCCAAGATATCCCTTCATATCCAGGTCATCTGCCTCCAGACTTTAACTAGAAATTTCCTTTTGTGGATACTCTTGAATTACCGGATAAAACTCGACTTACTAATGACCCCATTTCTCATTTTCCATGGTGGCCAATTATTCCCACTAAGTTTCCTTTTGATATCTCAAAGTTCAATGGGAATCCTAGAGAACACTCGTCGACGCATGTCATGACGTATCATCTATGGTATTCATCCAATTCACTTAATGATGATTCCATTCGACTCTGCCTTTTCCAATGAACACTTACATGTATCGCAATTAAATGGTATATTAAATTACCTAGATCGTCATTTCACGACTTCAACACTTTAGCAACTGCCTTCCTGACACATTTCTAGTTTCCCATTAAATACCAAATTGGAACGAACTATTGACTAACTTTAAACAATCGGATTCTACCCAAATTTCCAATCACATTCATGAGTGAAGATGTCACCGTCGTTGTTCAAGACTTATGTTCTCGATTAGTTGTTAGCATAATAGTTTGTCAAGTCTCTATTAGCTCCCATAACATAATATGTGGCCAAAGGTGGAGTTGTGACCGAAGAAAAAGTTATTGCTTGTGTTCAGTATTTAGATCTAGTCTATACCTAATTGGGAATGCTATATGATAAGATACCAAACACTCCGAGACCTTCGAATATTGTTCCTCCTCCACCTGGTAAAGAATCTTATGCTGCCGATGGAATTGTAGGTGCTATTAGTTTGCCTTCGGTGAGTAAACCATCTGGTATTGCTCTTACCGCTCCTGCACAAAACCCTCCATCTCATCCTCCTGTGGCTTCTGCTTCCAAGATAAATGTCATTTCATTTGATAAAGGCAAGTCTCAACAACAACCTGGAAGCAAGAAGAAAGGTAAAGGTAAGAAAAAGAAAGATTCCTCACCATAGGATAAACAAACAAATTCGTCTTCCAATGAGAAACGAAAGCCTTGATACCCATGTTTGATTTGTAACGAGGATCACTTTACACATGATTGTCTACACCACACTGAAGTGAATCAGTTCCTTAAATCATTTACTTCTCTTGCTGTGCTGACCAACCCATTTCCCAATCAGGAGACCCATATGGTTACTCGAGATGCCTCTTCCTCTAACACAATTTTGATGCTTTCAGCCTCAAAGCTGAATTCCAATGTCATGGTGGCCACTTGAAATAAGAACTATGGTAATGTGAATCCACTAAACGGTTAGGCTACTGGTCAACCTACCAGTTTAGCACCACCTTCATCTAATCCTGATCCACCTCCAATTCCTACAGAATTGATTATCAAGCCTCTAAAGGGTATAAGCCTACTTTCAACCCTCATTAGAGAGCCGCTCAAAATTATAACGTAGTTGGAGACTTGGCTCATTCTCCTTCGGATATGTCGACTCTTGAGGTGTTGAAAAATTTTCCCACCCCAAAAAAATGGCTTATTGTCAGCTAGCCAATGTGTGGATTCGTCGGATTCCAACCTAGTGGTTTTCTCTCATGAAAACTATACCCCTCGACTTTCGACTCAATTAACTTTTATGATCCAGGTCATTGTCCATGGTAAGAACATTCATCGTTCTATTGTGGACAAGGGAGCCTCGACTTGCATCATGTCCTTGTCTTGTTGGAAGGCGATTATTTCACCCCAACTGAGTCAATCGACCACCACATTAAAAGTCTTTGATGGAAGGACATACAAACCTTGTGGGATTTTGAACTCCCTCCAACTAGAATTAAGGGGAAACGCCATCTCCATTGAAGTAGAAGTTATCGCTGGACCTTTGGATTATAATATTCTACTGGGACGTACATGGGTTTATGCTATGGCTGCCGTTGTTTCAACTTACTTCAGAATGATCGCCTTTCCTCATAAATGTGAGATCGTGGCCATAGATCAAATAACTTTTTTCGCCTCTAATTCTAATGTTACTAGAAGTGTTTGTCTTGTAGGGGAAGCCATACATTCCTGTCAACATGTTGGAGTTGGTTTTTTGAAGGATTTATCGCCTATGGGAACTTTTTAGCTCCCTCCCCCTCCCCTTCCTAGCTTCTCCACTTCGGTTGCTTATATGAACATGATATCATTATCTACGATCCTAGATGATCCATGGATTTTCCCTGATGAAATTGACATCAAAATTTTTGGCGACCGAATGCCACATAGCCCCGTTGAGAAATATTACAAAGCCATCTTCTTGGCTTGCGCGGCCCATGCTTTTTCTTTGATCAATTGGGTAGATCGATCACTGGATTATGGTTCACCCTATGATTCTTTCTTGCGTACATTCTCTACTGACGAAAGCATTATGGAGATCATGATGTCAGATGATGCGTTGTGTGACAAACATCATCACTGTTCCTCCTTCCTAGATACCATTGAAGAGAATATCAATGGCGAGTACCTACCGAATTTTATCGTACTCTTTATGAATTCTGTTTCCATTCATGAGATCGACTCTGAAAATAACCTTTTGAATATCTAAGAAACGATTCCTCTTGATATTTCGATTAAACTAGGAATAATTGAAAATTTATACATCGGAGCATCTTTCACTTCATTTGAAGTCGATATTTATCGAGCCCTTTGTAGAATTTCCCACTGTAGATCACTAGATAATGCAATATACTAAAGCAAAATACTTGATCTACTTATACAAACAAACTTGCAGAAGCTTAATTGATTTTGAGCAAGATCAAATAGAACACATATAACAGAGAATGAGAAATCAATCATACATGAACACAGAAGAATACTCTGGGGAAAGCCTCAGCTAAAAACCCCGCTATCTGTATTATCATACAAGTGGAAATATCTCCGGATTACGCAAAGCTTTAGCTCACAAGCTATCTAGCTCTCAGTACAATCCCTCAATGCTACTCATAGACTGAATATACACAACATATGCCTTCCTCCAGTCCTCCCAACCTCCTATTTCCTTGCGCAGTTTCTCCTAGGTCCTCTGGCTGCCACCTGTGTGAATTAACCTCTCACAAAACTCAGATGTAACTGCGTAATCTTCAAGGAATGAATTCCTTATGCATGCAAGATATATCCTCAATGGAATATTCCTGCAACTGATAATGAATTGTGTTAGATACCTATACCAATAGGTTTCATATTTCATGATTGGCTATGGAAGGTCCAAATATGCTCTGCTTTGATGACTCAAAAATCACATATTTCCTAGAGAATCTGATCTGTGCTTATAGCTTGGTATGGACTTAAAGTTTTGATGGATGGTCCAAAAGTCTAATCTGGATCATTCCATGGTTTAAATTTGCAGTTGTAGAATAGAGAAAGGAGTCTGTCCAAACTGTTTAATCTTGGCAGACAAGTAGTTCAGGTAGAGAAGAAAAGGCTCCCAACAGCTTAATCTGGGACCTTGGAAGAGATAAGGGTAGAAGTAGATAGAAAAAACAAAGAAAAAGCCAAAGAAAAGAAAAGGCAAGTAAGGGTTTGCAAGTCCAAGTGCACCCTCCAAGAAGAAATAAAAAATGCTAGGCAAATAGATGGGTAGGCAGTTGGAGTTGCAGAAAGGTCATTTCCTACAAGTTGTATGTGTGCTGACTTGGTTTACCAAAGCAAAGTCAATCAATTGACAAGGTGTTCATCTTCATCAAGTTGCAGCAGGGAGCATGACTAACCTCCCTCCTTCCCCCTTCCATTTCATTACTAACATCCCCTCATCAGCTGAGATTCATGGAAGAAGATCATGGTTTCATGGTGGTTCTTGTTCATTCAAAAGCCACATTTCTTGTGTAAAAATCTTTTCATTTTGATCTACTCTTTAAACCAAGTGTTTTACAAACAAATTCAGTGTTTTCCCCCTTCATTTACCCCCATCCATATTAACTCTAACTTTACTATGTAAATCCCTATATCACCTTTCCCCTACTAGTATTAACACCATGGTGTATAAACCCCAAAATTTGTATAAATATCCCTCCTTTTGGCATTATAGCCAATAAGTTCTCTGTCAGGGATCAAATGGCATCTGGTCACTTTGATGAACCTAACCCTAACCCCCTCCTCTGAATTCAGTTGGCCCCTTGAAAAACTTCATTTGCTAAAAGGTCTCACAAATGACCTGGTTTTGCCTATACCCACTTCATTTACAAAATAACTCCTAAATACCCATTTCATTCTCTTATCCAAAGTATTGGGGCTGTCTTATTGTGCATTAGAAAAACCTTACAAAACCCCTTTACCCATGAAACCCTTTTGAAACTACTAAAAACCCCGAAAAAACCCACTTTCCGCTGCCTAACCAAAGTTGGCGCATATATTCGATTTTTCGGAATATATTGAAAAGGCATTAAAAATATATATTTGTTCCTCCGCCTACGGCTGTATCCACAGTGCACGTCATCGACCCGACAGCCGTCCGATCTGATCTTGCGCATCCAACGGCTCTTATCACATCGGAGCAGCTCCGACGTCCGCCGTTTACCCGCCGTATCAACCCATCACATCACCTCCCCGACAGCCGTTGGATCAAGCCCTCCAGATCCGACGGTCATTATTGATATCGGAGCGGGTCTCACGTCCGACGGATATCGTCCGATATCCGTATAAAGGTTACGTCACTCGGCAGCCACGCGTCCTCGCCACAGCTCGTCGGAGGTACGTCTGACAGATTCCCCCCCGTACCATAAGCGGTGCGATATGAAACCGCTGGCTGTTTCCGGTTTCGGCTTTTCCGCCTATGCTACGTCACCTCCACGTCATCCCACGTCACTGCCACCATGCCGTCACGTCAACCCTTGCGCCCGACCATCTACCGACCTGTCCTGCCACTTCACCATCCCCGTGGACCAATCAGAGCCCGCCACCTCACCTATGACGTCAGCCGGCCCTGACCCCACCTATGACATCATGCTGACGTCAGCAGAAAAACGTGCCAAAAGTCCAAAAAACCAATTATATAGTGAAAATTCGCGTTTTTTCATACTTTTCGCTCATTTGCCATTATTTCTCCTGCATGCGACTTTCACGTCCAAAGTCCACCAACCTGCAGAACCCGACCAGGAGACCGGAGGAGCGCCATTTCCACAGTCATCCGTGACCATCGCCTATTCCTCACCAGGTATTTTCCGCCATAAATCCTTCACGTACCTGCTTTATCTTTTTTGTCCCTCGAAAGAGCTTAGAACAGAGAAAACTCTTAAAATTCACCGGCCGAAATCCCTGCACCTGCCCCTTGACAGTTGTGAACTCGAAAACTACTAGCCGAGCCTTGTTTTACCTGCATGTTCATTGGAAAAACTAAGCTCTGTTTGCGCAGTCGTGGCAGACTCATTCAAAACCAAATTTAACTACTGAGAGAGACAAGGTGAGGCCAAACATTTGTCCTAGTTGCACTACAAGTAGTATTTCAATTGCTATTTACTAGAAACACTCTCTGTTCCTGATAATTTCACCTCCCTGGTACAGAGGCATTCCTCTGTATTGTCCTGCTCAATCAAAACCACTTTGCACTCAATTCAAAATCCTCTTGTGCAATGGAGACACCTGTAGTACTAAATGTTCAGCCTCTGAATGCCCCTCAAAAGAACTTGAAATGGCAAACCTTGGCAGATATGGATTACCAAATTACAGAAGAAAAGCTTATGAGCAGCAAATTCCACATTCATCTGTTGAATGAGTTGAAAGCCAAGCATCAAAATGGGACAGATATATTGGGCTTATGGGACTCTTTCCTCCCTATTTTCAAGCTCCCTCAGGTCAACCAGTTCCCTGAACTAATCCACCTGTGTGCTGAACAATATGATGTTTCTCAGAGGGCTGTTGTTGACCCATCTGGTTCAGTACTGTTTTATGTTACCCCTCAAGCTATCAGAGACATGATTTGCTTCAACCCTGAGAAGAAGTTGGTCCCTTTGTCACTAGTGAACCTGATTAAACAAGGGGATAAACTGACAGATGCCCAAATCATCAAATTTAATCAATTATACATTAAAACTGACATTGTGATGTACCCTCCAATTGTTCATGTATATCTCAATGAGCTGGGCAGAGACCTTGCAGATATGATTTCTCCCATCTTGGGATATAGTTCAATTGAGCATATTGATGCAACTGTGCTGGTAATGATGCTAATGTTTGCTCCTGGCAAGTCACCAATCTGCTATGACTATGCCACCTACATATCAGACAATATGCATGAGCAATTGATGAATTTGAGGAGAGATAGAATGTTCAGATACACCTCCTACATTTACCATTTAATCCTGTACCATCAACATGAGAAATTTCATTTTTCAATCAAAAGAATGGATGCCCAAGGCAATCCCAGATCAGTGGTCTATTGGTCTTCTGTCTTCCACATCAGACCTGAGTCTCCATACACTTACTGTGAATTCATGGACCTGTTGATCCATCCAGCTATGGCAATGCTGATGAGCTCACCTCCTCCAAGACTCACTGATGACATGTAGAGAATTCTTCAGCTGTCCAAAGCTTACAGCATTGGGGATTGGTACTTCTACCAAAATCACACTGTCATCAGGATATATGGGTGTGATCTACCTCCATTCAAACTACCTAAGTATGTGCCTATGAGGCTATTTGCCCTAGAGTACTTTAGGCAATTTGGCAGAGTTGATGTGCTTCACTTTTCAGGAAAAGGCAAAAAAGCACAGTTGAAGGTCAAAAGCCAACTTGGCCATTTTATTTATAACGAGAGGGAGCAGGGATGGAGGGAAGCAAAGAGAATGCTTGAGGCCCTTGGCCTGCAAACCAGTTTCCTATGGGTTCCCTATGACCCTAATCATTTCATATCTATGAGGAGGCTCAAATATAAGTTATCTGCCTATGATCACCATAATATCCCTCACATTGAAAAGTATGCAAACCAAGAAAAATGGAGGAGAGGGACCTTAGAAGAGCCCATGTCACAAGAAGAGATAAACAAGAGGGCACTAAGGAATCTAAAGAAGATGGCTGACCTTGAACTTTGTTCACAGGTATTCACACTTCCAAGCACACAAACGGGAGCGACTGAATCCTCCTCAACTGCCAAGCAGCAAACTACCAAGGCCACTGAGAATATATCCAGCAAAGGCAAAGAAAAGGAAATGGAGACAGAGCAACCACATCAAGAGAAGGAGCAGTCACCTCCAGTGACTCAAGAGCAGACAGATAAAGATTTGCAGCAGCAAGAAGGGCAACATGACAGACAGCAGCCCTTGCAGCAGGAGAGAGTAATTGATACTCCAACTTCCACTGAGCAACAGGCTCAGAACATAGTGCCTCCTAGGCCAGAAGTCACCACTGATGCCTCGGTCCTCCAAACTCCACAAAAGGAGGACTTAAGCAGGAAAAGGGATAGAGAAACTCCCCTGACTTCATCTATCAACCAGGGAGAGAAAAGACAAAGATTGAATGATTTTTCAGAGGATGACATAGCAATAAGACAGGCATTGGGCATGGGCCCACCCAGCAGAGAAGCTTCAGCAAGTTCCTTCCAGCAGGAACAGGACAGGACTATGGGAGGGGAGGTCAGCTCCTCCAGCCAACAAAAAGAAGGACAAGTAAGCATCAAACAACAATTTATAGACATCAAAAGGAGGAATGATCCTATCAAAATACAACTGTACAATCACCTGCTAAACATGGCTCCTACCAATCAGCAAAGACTTATGTCTGCCTTTGATGTAGGTGAAGGCAAAATGATCATGAGTCATTTTATGCCCACAGCACTGCATCCCCAATCTGCCTCAGATTACCTCAGGACCAACCTGGAGGTCATGGCCAAAGACATACACCCAATGGACAAAATTGAACTGCATAAACAGACTGGTGAGATGGTGTATGCCTCCTTGGCAGATGAAACATTAGAAAATTACAAACTAAAGAGCAGCCTTAATGCCACAACCTCTCAACTGGAATTGGAGAAGGCATCATCCTAGGCGAAGGATAACAGAATAAGGTCCCTGGAAGACATAATCATTGAAATTGGGCATGATCCCAAAGATATTTCAGGGATACAGGAAATCTTGAAGTTGAGGGATGCTGACATGGCTGCCATGAGGAAGAAAATCAAACTCCCAGCCACCATGCACCCTCAGACAGATGAGGTAGCCCAACAAAGGCAGGAGAAGGACACCACAGATTTGTTGATCTCCATTTATAAACAGCTTGTTCAAGCACAAGAGAAGTTAGGAGAATCAGAGGCTGCAAAGGCAGCATTGCAAGCAGCATTAAAACAAAGAGAAGAGGGTCAGACCTCTCAGCCTCCTCCTCAAATCATAAATCTTGAGGAAACTGCTCCTATCACTGCTCCTCCTCCTCAACAGACTGAACAGACAGCAACATCTACTTCAGCAGCGCCAACGACTACAGAGCAGGCCCAAAGCCTGGATATGCAAAAGCTGAAGAATGAAATCCAAATCCTGGAAGCTCAAATGACAGAGTTAAATGAGACCAGGGAAAAGTTATCCAAAATCAATGATAGATATGATAAATCCAAACAAACTGTGGCAGAGAAGGACAGGGAGGTGAAAGCCCTCAAAAACAAAATAAAAGAGCTAGAGAATGAGCTCAAGTTAGATAAAGTGGTGGCTGAACTTAAAATAGTGTTGTGGGCTAACATTGGTCAATCTATCAATGAGCAATGGCCATATATTGAAACTATCCATGAGAAATTAGAGCTCATCCCAAAGGCACAGAGGGAGGTTCACAGATCAAGAGCTTTATTGAGCAATATGCCTGAAGTGGCCACCAGAATGATCAATGTACTTAACCATAGAACAAGTTCTCAGTTAGCTACCATGGGAATTACAAACAGAACTGAGACTATCCAAATGGTCAAAAGGGTTCTCACACTGAGAAACTTAGTGCAGACATTGGAAAGAAGAACCCAGGATATGCAGACTGAGGTGAACAAGTTTTTGGAAAAGTTTCAAGTGTTAGAAAGCAAAGGACTCCCTGGCTTACTGAACAACGCAGGGAGATTGTTCACACATGACCAATATGCTAAAAGGGTCAATACATTTGCCACTAGCCAGATCAATGATAAGCCCAACACCTCAGAGGAGACAGGGCCAGCCACAGGACAGTCTCTCTATAACAGAGTAGAGAATCTGTTTTTTATAATGAATGAGATCAATCACCTGTTCGGGGTGGCTCCCAATTTCTTCAAATATACAGAGGCAGAGGAGACAATGGATGCCATTCTCAGGCATCAACTCCCTACGCAAGACTGGTGGACAAATGCAATACAGAAGATTTTGTAAACAGGGAGCCACTCACCAATTTTGTTTCTTAAAAAATATCAGTTGTCATGTAGAGCACATATGACAGAGTCAGCATGCATGGTGGATTAGAGCTGAGCCACCTCAGCAGATGTATCGGCCAACAAAGCAGAAATAGAAAACTACAGGTGGCAGGGCCGAGAAAATACAGCGCAGCAAGAAATAAAGACATATTATTCAGCATTAAAGCAAAGCGGCTCAACCGACTCAATGACCTCCAAAGGTCAAAATATCCTCTGACAGACATAAAGAGCATTTATGCTGCATTCAAAGTTGTAATAACTTCTTTTCTACTTTCTGTACGAATTTATGAAGATATTTTCTCTCTCAGATGACTCAATGCCTGAGATATTTTGTATAAGCATTCCTATAAAGTCCCCTTCGCATGAGCTTGCAAGGGTTGTTGTTGATTTCTCCTAAAGAAATTCTTATGCTGTAATCCTTTCAGAAGTTTAATAAAGAAAGTGATGGAATTTCTCGGATTTCTGAAGTGTTGAATGCGTTCTGGTGTCTGTTGATAACTGCTGGATTCCTGTGTATTTCACCATACAATAAGTCTCTGTAACTCTCTCTGTTAATTATTTGTTTTGTTAAAATCCATATATGTTATCTGATTTTCAATACTAAGCGACAAGGAAAAAGAATAACTTTCAGGATTTATTCACTGAGTACCCTGAGTTCAATCTGTGTTGTTTATGAATGTTTTCTTCAGCTGTAATCTAGATAAGTGTAATTCTTAATTGCTGCACTTTCAGAATACACCTTTCACAGTGGCCTTTGTCACAGGAATTCAAGTTTTGCTCCTGTGCAGTGTGTTCACCTTCACCTCACCAGCTTAATAGAAAATTCTTAATTGCTTTCTGTTGGTTGACATACATCACCATTTAAGCTAACTTTGTTTGTCTAAAATACACAATAGGCCCTGCAGTTTGAACACCACCAATCCTGCATATCAAATCATTTCACAACTCCAGACTCCATTGCCCAATGGTATTTCACTATCTAAACACTATATCATAAGACCTGAAAGAAATCCTTCAACCAAAACATAAACCAAAACCTGAGCATAATAGCTAGCCTAAAACACCATCATAACAGAGACAAATCATAAAGAGAGAGCCCTCTCTGATTACAGTTTGGCTAGAAACTGTGATCCAAAGATTGGTTAGTGGTTACCCCGGCCGTATTCCCTTGGGAGTCATAGGGAACAACCTGGGTGTTAACACATTGTCCCATCATTTGATCTCAACTGGGTCTCTGACTGAATTGACATGCATGAGTTATTTATGAGAGAATATTCAGTTATCTGAAGTGCAGTAGTTACATGCATGCATGCATTTACTAACTGAACTCACAATCAGTTCCACAAACTGTTGGAACTAATCTAACTGGACTTAACTTAGTTCACTGACCTAACTAATTACAACTCAAAGTACAACTCATCCTGATCACTTTAATTAAGGGATAACTTCCTCAATCAAAGGGAAAACTGTTGCATTTCTTCACATAGACTTCATGTTTGATTTTCTCCAACTAATTAACTCATGATGAATTAATTAATTATTTTTCAAACAACTGTTAAGATCAAATTCGAATTTTAATTCTCAATGTTAGTTCAGGGACTAACTAAAATTGGAATGTATCCTGAAATACTATTTATAGCAATGCTATTTTTAGCACTTCTATATTTAGAATTTCTTGTTGCTATTTTCAACATTCCCTCTCAACAAGAAAAGGGATTATCTGTCACCCCAATCCTTTCTTTGTGGAACTCGAACTTGCATTTTGACAATGCCTTATTCAAAATATCTACATCCTGCTCCTCGGTTGAAACATACAACAACAACATGATCCTCTTCACCACACAGTCTTGAAGATGATGATACCAGATATCGATGTGCTTGGACCTGTCATGAAATATTGGATTCTCAGAGAGTTTGATACAACTTTGATTATCCAATAGAGCACAGTTGGATCCATCCTCTGACCAAATAATCCAACTAGAATTTTCCGCATCCAAATGGCCTCACATGCTGCCTAAATGGCAGCCATGTATTCAGCCTCTACTGAGCTAAGTGCAACTGACCTCTGTTTCCTGCTGTACCAAGAAACTGCAGCTGAACCAAGGTTGAAAATTCCTCCTGAAGTGCTCTTCCGGTTTGATGGACTCCCTGCCCAATCTTCATCTATGAAGCCCTGAAGCTTCACTCCCTCTATCCGTCTGTACCATAATCCATACTGAGATGTGCCTTTTGAGGTATCTCAGCACATGCTTCGTTGCCTTCCAAAACAACTTGGTAGGATGAACCATAGCTTGACTCAGCTGGTTCATGCAAAGCACAAATCTGGTCATTTGTTCACTAAATACATCAATGAACCCACAAGCCACCGATAAATAATAGCAGCTACTACCTCACCTAAAGTAGCATCTTCCTTGCTCCAGTTACCTGTTAGAGGAGTCTACATGGGCTTGCACTTCTCCATGTGGAATCGCCTGAGTATCTCATTGGAATTCTTGCCTTGAGACACAAACACTTCCCATCCTTCTACCACACTTCCATGCCTAGAAAGTAGTGCATGAGACCCATGTCTTTCATCTCGAACTCTCTTGCAAGGTCCTCCTTGCAAGAATTGATCAACTGATCATCTCCTGTCAATATCAGATCATCAACATAAAGAACAATGATCAATGGCTTACCTTCTACCATGATGTGGTTAAAGTTCACATCTGCATCACTCTTTTTGAAGCCCAACCCAGTGAAATAGACGTCGATCCTAGTGTACCAAGCATGAGGTGCTTGCTTCAGCCTGTACAAAGCTCTCTTGAGTCGGCACACATGCGATTCACGATCGAAGGTCTCAAATCCTTCCGGCTGCACAATGTACACCTCTTCCTCAATCTTGCCATTAAGGAATGCGGTCTTCGCATCCATCTGATGGATCTTCCAACCCATCTGAGTTGATAGCGCCAACATCAATCTGATAGATGAGTACCTTGCTACAGGAGAAAAAGTCTCATCATAGTCGATCCCCTCGACCTGTGAGAAACCACGGGAAACAAACCTTGCCTTATGTTTCTCAACACTCCCATCAGCTACTTGCTTTACCTTGTAAAGCCATCGAGAACTCACCACTGACTTGTCCTCCGGTCTTGGGACAACATCAAACACTGTTTCGAACGATGGAGTCATACTCCTCCACCATAGCATCAACTTAGACTGGCTGCTACACTGCTTCCTCAAAGGAAGAAGGTTTGGTCTCTACACACTCCCCAACCAGGGCCATGTAACCAATGTACTGCTCGGGTGACCTCCTTTGTCTGCGCTGAGAAGATGGCTGTCCCACATTCTCTCTCGCATCCAGCATCAATTTGTTAGCTTCCCTTGAGCATTTCCGCCCATCTCTAGAAGGCTCTACATGAGTGGATGTCTCCACTCCCAGATCCTCTGCATGTGGCTGCTCCACATCAGTCTGAGGCTCCTCCTCCTTAGGAACCAAAAGTTCCTCCTTTGCATGCAACTTGAGCTCCCTCTCAAGGGAAACTCGCATGGCTTTCTGCTCGTCGAACTTCAGATCTCTACGTACCACTGTCCTTTGATTGGTAGGCAAGAACACTCGATAGTTGTGGGGTGTATCAGTGTACCCCACAAGTATCCCCAACTCAGCTATTGGCTCTAGCTTCTTCCGGGCATCTTTGGTCACATGGAAATAAACTAATGATCCAAAGATCCTGAAGTGACTCACATCTGGTCTCTTCCCGGAAAAGGCATCCACTGGTGTCTTCATTCCTAGTATACAATGCGGGCTTCTATTCTGCAAGTATATTGTTGTATTGCATGCCTCAGCCCACAAATGAAGTGGTAGGTTTTGGTCATGCAACATCGCTCGAGCTGCTCCCACAATTGATCTGTTCTTCCTTTCGGCCACCCCATTCTGTTGTGGGTTATGGGGTGCCGTCAACTCTCATTTAATTCCTTCTACTGCACAAAAGTCTTTAAACTGTTGGGAGACATACTCTCCACCATTGTCGCTTCGCAAGACCCTTATTTTCTTTCCAGATTCTTTCTCTGCCAAGGATTTAAACTCACAAAACCTTGAGAAGGTTTGATCCTTCTTCTGCATGAAGTAGATCCAACATCTACGAGAAAAATCATCAATAAAAATAACACAACACCTTTGTTTAGCGGTGGAGGCTGTAGAGAATGGTCCACACACATCTATATGAACTCGCTCCAGGATTGCTCCAACTCTACTGTCTCGATCCTAAAAGGAAGATTTTGCATACTTACTAAAAGTACAACCTTTGCATGTATCCATTTGCTCCATTTTTCCCTTGGGAAGTCTAGTAGAAATCTGTTGCATGATCTTCAAGGCCCCATGGTGCAAGTGGCCCAATCTTCTATGCCATAGCTCGCCAATATCTTGGCTCTACACCAACTCTACTTTGGAACTCAATGCAGCACAGTCATCTACCTCCAGCTTGTAGAGATTCTTTACTCAAATCCCAATCCTCTTGGTCTGTCCAATGCCGATATGCCTCAGGAATGCCTTTCCTTTACTAAAGACTACATCATAGCCTTTGTCTTCCAGCATAACGACAGACACAAGGTTCTTCTTCAGACCAGGCACATACTTTACATCAGTCAGGGTGAGAGGAGCTCCATGCTCCCTCTAAAACATAACCGTACCTTCACTTGAAACATGATACTTTCCATTATCGCCCATCTCTATGTGCATCTGGAGGTCCTTCTCCTCCAAGGTACTGAATAAGTTCTTGTTGCCGGTCATGTGGAATGAGGCTTCACTATCCAAGTACCAAACACACCCCACCATCAATGAAACCATGCATGCGATGAGGGTTAAATCCAATTCGAACTGTGAGGCTAGTGCCTCACCATCTGACCCCTTCGAGGATCCCTTCTTGGATTTCTTCTGTGGACAATTTGTAGCATAATGGCCCACCTCATGACAATGAAAGCATTGCACTTTCAATTTGTCAATCTTCTTCCCACCATGGGAAGAACTCGATTTGGAATTGGACACCTTCCATTTCCCTTTCCTCACCTTACTCGCTAAGGCTAGATTTTCTTCATCATCTTGCTTTGATGAAGATCCATCTCTGGTGCTTCTCCTTATCTCCTCCTGCATTAGATCCGAACAAAGTCGTTTCCAATCTGGCAATTTCTCTCTTCCATTTACTGAGTTTTGGTAGTTGTGCCACCTCTTAGGAAGACTGAGGAGAGCAAGAATCACCATGTCATCATCGGATGTCATGATCCATACACTTCCAAGCTCATCCCTGCAAGTGGTGAGCTTGTTCAGATATGTAGAGATCGTGTCGCCCTTTTCACACGATTTTCCGAAGCTTATCTTTCAGCGTCAGCTTCCTCTGATCACTGCTATTCTGATATAGATCCTTCAATATTTTCCACATTGAAAACAGTGTCTCCTTCCTACGGAGACTCGAGAAAATGTGGTCTCGAACTCCCTCCAGAAGAATCCTCCTCGCTCCAGCCACACATTTCTTCCATTCCCCCAATTCTTGGGCATTAGCAGCTGCTGGCTTGGGGACTTCCTGATCAATGAAGTCCTTCAAACCTTTTTCCTCTAATACGACTTCCATGCGATCCTTTTAGGCTCGAATTATCCTTCTAGGCTATATAATTCGAGCTGCCATCAAGGGCATACTCGAGTCTCAAACCGTTGAACGCCATTGGTGAAATTTGAGATGTGATAAGAATTCGATTTCTATAATCAGGAACTTCAAACTTTGAACTTCTCCCTTCTTTGTATACTGTTCTTCACTTTGATCACCTTTGCTCTGATACCATGTAGAATTTCCCACTGTATATCACCAGATAATGCAATATACTAAAGAAAAATACTTGATCTACTTCTACAAACAAACTTGCGGAAGCTTAATTGATTTTGAGCAAGATCAAATAGAACACATATAACAGAGGATGAGAAATCAATCACACATGAACACAGAAGAATACTCTGGGGAAAGCCTCAGCTAAAAGCCCCGCTATCTGTATTATCATACAAGTGGAAATATCTCTGGATTACACAAAGCTTTAGCTCACAAGCTATCCAACTCTCAGTATAATCCCTCAATGCTGCTCAGACTGAATAGACACAACATATGCCTTCCTCCAGTCCTACAAGCCTCCTATTTCCTTGTGCAGTTTCTCCTGGGTCCTCTGGCTGCCACCTGTGTGAATTAACCTCTCACACAACTCACAAAACTCAGAAGTATCTGTGCAATCTCCAAGGAATGAATTCGTTCTGCATGCAAGAGATGTCTCAATGGAATATTCCTGCAACTAATAGTACACTGTCTCATCATCTGATCTCAACTGGGTCCCTAACCGAACTGACATGCATGAGTTATTTATGAGAGAATATTCAGTTATCTAAAGTGCAGTAGTTACATGCATGCATGCATTAACTAACTGAACTCACAATCAGTTCCACAAACTGTTGGAACTAATCTAACTAGACTTAACTCAGTTAACTGAGCTAACTAATTACAACTCAAAGTACAACTCATCCTGATCACTTTAATTAAGAGATAACTTCCTCAATCAAAGGGAAAATTGTTGCATGTCTTCACATAGACTCCATGTTTGATTTTATCCAACTAATTAACTCAAGATGAATTAATTAATTATTTTTAAAACAGCTGCTAAGATCAAATTCGAATTTTAATTCTCAATTTTAGTTTAGGGACTAACTAAAATTGGAATGTATCCCGAAATGCTATTTATAGCAATGCTATTTTTAGCACTTCTATATTTAGCATTTCTTGTTGCTATTTTCAACACCCTTTTTTGCGAGTTTAGAGATGTCTTTGCCTAGACATATGAGGAAATTCTAGGTATTGACCCAAACATCATCGTGCATGAAATCAAGACGTATCCTGATGCCATACCCGTCTGGCCCATCCCAAGAAGGCTACTGGCATAAAAGCTAAAATCAAAAAGCTTCTTTAGGCTAGTTATATATACCCCATTCCTTTAACTGATTGGGTATCGAATGTTGTCCTTGTCATGAAGAAACAAGGCACGATCTGAGTATGTGTCGATTATCGAGACGTAAATCGAGCTTGTCCAAAGGACAACTACCCAACCCCATTTATTGACCAGATTGTTGATGACTGCACTGGCTGCGAGATTTATTCATTTATGGATGGATTCTCGGGCTATAATCAAATCAACATTCTCCCGACGGACCAACCTAAAACCGCATTTATATGTCCTTGGGGTACTTTTGCTTATAAAAAGCTCCCTTTCAGTTTAAAGAACATAGGGGCCACGTTTCAACATGCGATGGACTATGCTTTCCATGATATCAAGCACATCATACAACCCTATTTGGACGATCTCCCTGCTCACTCTAAGTGCCAGGCTGATCACCCCATGAATTTATGGGCCATCTTCCTCCGTTGTAGACATTATAAAATTTGACTCAACTCGCATAAATGTGTGTTCTATGTTGGTTCTAGTCGACTCCTTGGTTTCGTAGTTTTGAAACAAGGAAGTTGTATTGATCCTTTAAAAGTCCAAGTAATCATTGACTTACCTGCACCTGGCAATCTTGTTCAGTTACAAAGACTCCAAGGGAAAGCCAACTTCCTGAAAGAGTTCACCCTAACTATGCTGAACTGACCAAAGGATTTACTCACTTACTGAAAAAAGGGATTCCCTTCCATTGGGATGACGTTGCAAAGAAAGTGTACGATGCCTTGAAATATGTACTAGTTTGGGAATCTCTCTTATATCCTCTCGACTATCAACACAATTATTTATTGTATCTTGTTGCTGCCATCTCTACTAGAGCTATGGTGTTGGTCCAAGAAGATGATATGGGGACTGAACATCCCATTTATTATCTAAGTCAAGACCTCAACAATACTAAGATCTGGCATACTCATGTGGAAAATTTAGCCTTGGCAACCATCCAAGCCATCTAAATATTTAAACATTACATATTGCTTCTCAAAACTACAATCGTTTCGGATTGCAACCCTATGACATACATATTGTCACGTCAGTTGTTAGGTGGAAAACACTCTAAGTGGATCATTATTCTCCAAGAGTTCAACCTAGAATTCATCAAGTCCAAGTCAAAGAAATCCTTAGTTTTTGTTGACCTTATGTGCGATCTCCCTTCCCTTGATGTTGAATCTACATCTGAAGATTCCATCCCAGACAAGCCTTTGTTCCTAATCTTGTCATCTGACCCATGGTATGGATATTTTCTCATTTATCTTTAGACCTAGACTTTCCATCCTAATACCTCTCGCTTAGAGAAGCAACGTATCCGATACCAATCTCGAAACTATGTGATTATCGGCGACACCCTTTACCATAGTGGTATTGATATGATCTTACAGAGGTGCCTCACTCTTGAGGAGGCCAAGAAAGCCTTGAATGAATGCCACTTGAAGGAATGCAGTGGACATTTATCTGGTTACGCTACTATGCAAAAAATCTTAATGCGCCGATTATTTTTGGCCCAACATTTTTCGCAATTGTATCATCGCAGTCAAGAAATGTCATGTGTGCTTGATCTATGATCGAAAATTCCACGCTTCGCTTGCTCCTTTGCATCCCGTTGTCTCCATTGGTCCCTTTGCGAAATGGGGCATCAATTTTATGACATGTAACCCTCACTCGACCGGGGGGCATGGCTACATTATTTTCGTTTTTCACTACTTTACTAAGTGGGCCAAAGCGATGCCTACATTCAATAATACCAGTGAAATGACTGTGTATGTTTTCTTCAACCACGTGATTTCTAGGTTTAGTGTTTCACAAGTAATAATAATGGATCAGAGGAAGCACTCTCGAAATCATATGATGATCGAATTAGCTGCCAAATTAGGACTTTCACATGAAAATTCCACTCCCTATTATCCTCAGGCTAATAGACAATTTGAGGTGATTAACAAAGTTCTTAAGACTATGCTTCAATGTATGATAGGGGTCCACAAATCAGACTGACACTTTCTTCTCTTTGCTACCTTGTGGGCATATCGAACCTTAGTTAGGACTGCTACTGGATTCACACCCTTCCAGCTGGTGTATGGTTTGGAAGCAATCCTCCCCATTGAATATGAAATTCCATCGTTGAAAATAGCTATCAAACTTTTTCCTATTACTTCCATAGAGGAGGAGCATATTTTACATCTAAGTCGTTTGGATGAAACCCGACACGATGCCACGTCAGCCAATGAAGCCCATAAAATACACATCAAAGAACAATATGACAAAAGTGTCAAGCGTAGAATCTTCTCGGAAGGAGATTTAGTTCTCTTATATGACCAGGAGGCCGAAAAGTTAGGTCGAGGAAAGTTCCAGCCTATGTGGCTGGGCCCATATGTTGTCAAGAGAGTCCTTGCAAAAGGGGCTTACGAGTTAGTAGATCTCAATGGAGTTCCATTGGCGCAACCTAGCAATGGTTATACCTTAAAAAATACTATGCTTGATCCCATGCATGGTACACTGTGTACATACTGTCTATATGTGTGTTGAGTGTGATTGTAGTATGTTTTTCATAGTTTCGCATTGTTTCTGTTGATTTTGTTTACTTTTGTATTGTAGATGTCAACCTCTCTCGAATCATATATTGGTTATGTCGATGGTCCTAGCCATAATACTCAGAACCTATCCTTCATAGCATGGGCTATCTTTTCTCCAAATGGCGAGCTAGTGAGCATGCAAGGGATTTGCATTGGTCACTTGAATAACAACATCGTTGAGTATAACATAGTGTTTGAGCTAATTTATGATGCTATTTCACATGGTATCTGTTGTATAGTCATCAGGATTGACTCACATCTCATAGTACTACAACTCGCGAACATCCATTCAGTGAGAAATGCCGCCATCCTTTGCATGGTTTTGAGAGTGCGTCTTCTAGAAAGACATTTCGATTTCATACGATATGAACATATTTCTAGAAATTTGAACACACTAGCAGATTCCCTAGCTAATTTTGTTTTAGATCAACATTTGCAAAGAATGTAAATAACTTTCAATTCACATCACATCATATTGAAACTAGAATAGGAACTAAGAAACATTGAATATATATATATATATATCTCTCTCTCTCTCTCTATATATATATATATATAAAGTTTTGGTTTTACAAAATGTGTGCCCTGAGACACATATGGCTACATCTCCCATATAAAAACTACATGCAAAACATCTAAGTAGACAAATCAATGGTGCTCATGATAAAATGACACTGCACAAGCTATCTTGCGTAGTAATCGACCAATACGACTAGGTACTCTAATTGTGTGTTGCTGAAGTTGCAATGGAAGTTGATCAACCACGATCTCATCAATCCCATGTGTCAGTCCTTCCATGTGGCACTCCACCTTTGATAGGATCTCTGCTACATCTGGATATTGTAGCACATCCCATCCTACCACAACGACTTGTACTAGTCCCAATACATCCTCTTGTGGTTGTCTCTCTATACGACGGAGATATGTAGCACCCACTGGTAGAACAGGTCTAGTGTCTACATGAAAAACAAATATTTTAGTCTCAGGAACATAAAAAAACACAAAAAATCATAAAAATTTAAAAAACTTAATGGTTGAAGTATCTCACCTGAAGCATCCCATTGCTCACCCTCAGGTAACTCGAGCTTGGGATCATCATGGAAATCCTTTCCTGCATAAGTATAATCATAAATGATGGTGAAATTCTTCCATAGCCACCCAAAGAAGGCTGGTGAAAAGTTGATCGCTGATGGGCCTGCATGTCGGCTCATATGGTCTATCCACCTCCTCATCCGTGGGGTCCTCGAATTGATGGGCTCAAGTACAATCTGTTGAGGCTGCAGTAGTGGCACCCGCTCTAGAGCAAAAGAGACTAATATCGCGCCATAACCAAAGTTCTTCAACTTACCCTCCTTTGCTTTAGTACATTGTTCCTTCAAATTTACCAAGACACCATCACTCCAGTTGAACACTGTTAGTTTGAGACACTCTATCCCATATTACATGTAATATTTTTTTGCTACATGTAGTGTCGAGCTGCCTACCAATCTTGCAATAATGAACAAGATTGTTCTCATAGGTAATTGGGTTACATCCTTTATGCTGATCTTCCATCTATAGTAGGAAGATATTGAGGTCTGCAATAGGTAGCAATATAGTCTTTCACTATCTCGCCGCCACTTCTTCCACCTAGAAGAGAGATGTGGGAACCTCTCTTTGACAATCCTGTCAGAAAGTAAATATCCTCTACTTGCATCTCGAGAAGGTTCTCCCAAAACTGAACTCCTATTCCTAAATGTCCCATGAACGGATAAGGTATTTTAACAACTCCAATTTTTGCCTCATACCAAGAAGCAAAAAGAATTTCAATAACCCACAAATTTTGAGCACCTGGATGGTAGCAGGGTTGTTTTGCCGCATTCAAATCTTGTTCCTCATTTTTTCTTTCTCACCAGATGAATTCCATTTTGCGCTAATGGGTACCTGAAACATCAATAAGGGATCCATTATGCTCTTTCCCATGCAAAAACCTTGACAAAATTTGAGGCAAAACTAAGAAACAACTTAGGAAAATGCGCCCAATGCACCCCAACAGTGTCTACCAGAGTGTTGCACCTCTGCATGCAGTGTTTCCTTTCCTAGGTGCAACACATTTTTCGACATGGGGGGGGGGGGTGTGCATTGGTCCCAAGGCATTTTTTATGAACCCCAGGGGCTCAAAACCCCAAACATATTACATGAAATCACAAAAATGAACCACAGAAAGATAGAGAAAGGTCTCAGTTCCTACTTGGAAGCGATGGAAATTGAAATGGTTCCTTGGATTGGTCGCAATCCACTGCAGAAGATCGAGGGAAAACGAGCTCCAAATACTCATTGTTGAAGGTAAAATGTGAAATGGTAAAAATGACAAGTCATTTTGACTATTTATGGTCAGTTTCTCATTATTCGATTCATTTTTAGTGTTTTGACCTAGATATGCTTCATTTTTACTATGAAACAGGTATGTTTAATCCTTCTTGTCTTGTTTTGAGCATGTTGACAGCTGTTAGCAGGTTTTCATTATGTTTTGAACATGTTACTTTGACCACAGAGTATACTTTTATCTCTTTTTCAGGCTCTTTAAACCTATGAAAAAGAAACCACCTTGGAGTCCTCGTTCAGCTCTTTTCAGACTCCCAAAATATGAAAATATTTCCGAGCACTTGTCTTTTTGAACTCATAAAGTAAACGAAAAGACCTCTACTCAGTATAAGTTTAACCTTTTTGCGGACTGAGATAGACTAACTACGAAAAATGAATACCTTACTCGAACATGGCTAAGAGGTTCTCTTGGGTATTGTTTCCTACTTCTTCGGACCTAAGGGACTATCTACGAAAAGGGACATCTGGAGATTTCTTTTTCACCTCTTTTTCAAACTCTCTAAACATGAAAAATATGTCGAGTTTTACCTTCGTTGGACTCATCAAACATCAAACAACGATGGACTTATCGATCATGATGAGGTAGAACCACTCCTTCTTAGGGTTTGTTAAATATACTCGGACGGATTCATCCGAAGGATGAACTTACAGATCAAGCATATGTTATCATCCTCAAGCTTGTTAAAAAATAAAGAGGTACTGACCAATATGGATGGGGAAATTGGGAAAACAATGGATTCTGTTTTGCTAATCGCAACTAGTCACTCTTGAAAACGACACTCTTCCACTTCATCTCCGTGGTTGTTGGGTTGGTAATCAGCTTATCTTTTGTTTATCATACCATTTTCAGAGCCTCCATCTCGATTTTGGGTCAATGCTTCCAACTCCATTCAGTGTCGTCGGTGTGTTCAAGAGAAGTCATCCAGTTGATGATCAAATCTGGATTAGGGGAAAAAATATACTCAAAAATCAAAGTGCTCAGAATTTCTCAAAACCTAAAAGACTGCATTCGTCTCAGCGATACAATCCAAATGCAACTCATTTCACTCAAAATGGAGCTCGTATGAGCAATATATTGTGTTCCGATCGATTTATCAAACATACAAATTTTGGGTACACACTGACTGGGATGCTGACTAAGCATCCGTACAACCCAGTCAGCAAAAATAACATTCCAGGGAATATTCTCATAATATTCCCACAGGTGTCTCAATTGGGTTGTGACAAGTGTCGGCATCAGATTGGTCAACAACAGTTTCAGTGGACCAATGAGAGGCTGACACGTGGCAAGCCCGAAGGCCGCCACGTGCCCTCTCAAAGGTCATATAAAAGTTTATTGTCAGGCCGGGGAGTCAAGCCCGTGACCTCGCCCACACAAGGCCCACACACCACCATTATAACACAACATTGTAACTTAAAAATCTATGGGTACATTTTGTATTTGATGACATAAAACATGGTGGTTGGGGGAGGTAACCACTAGCGTGTGACCAACACTGTGAAACCGCTAACCGGTGCTTAATGCTAACCACGCCATTAAGCGCTAAGTGGAGTTTAAAATTAATTAATCCTATTTAACCATTAATTAAACGTGGATTTAGTTGGCGGAATTTTTGGCGGGTCCGCTAAATATGGCCCTACTCCAAATTTGGCGGGGTTAACTGGAGATTCTCTAGTTTTGGTGGAGTTTTCCTAGGGAAAACTGAAGAGGCCATAACTTTGGCATATTTCGACCAATTTTGGCTCGGAAAGAGCCATTCCTAGATGATTTGGATGCTTTGAACATAATGGAACAGGTTATAGAGGTAGATAGTCACTTCTGTCCATGATTTTTCTATGTTGAAGTTTAAGGAAGCCTAGGGCCACCAGAAGAGGAGGTCAGGTCTAGATCACCTGAAGTCCAATTGCAGAGCTTGGAAAGTCATTTTTGTGGTTTTTGTGTCTTCTGAATCCGATGGAGTAGGTTGCAAAGCAATTGGAGCACTGAAAGTGCATGTAAGTAGAGAATTTACCATTAATCCAAAAAGGGCCTAGCCATTGAAGTAGGTCCAAGGAGATGTAGCCCAGGAGGGGTGAACTCCTTTATCAACTTTGTGTTATGATTTTTCTGTGTTTTAATTCTCTACATTTTACTTGCTGTATATGTGTTTTAAACGTCTAATTAATCTCATAATTTTCTCATAAAAGACACTCAATACTTGACACATAATCCTTCACATTTTGTTTAATTTGAGACGATCCTAAACACATATTTTTAATACTGATGAGGGAGCTTGCATAGAATTAACAAGTTTTTTCAACATTTCAGATCAAGTTGGTATCAGAGCACTGTTAGATGATTTTAACCTTGAGATGGTTTTTTTGTGTGTAAGTTGAAGAAGGGAGATGCTTCTTTGTTGAGAAACATTTTGAATCTTTGTGAAGCTTTTTGATGCATTACAAGTGTGATGGTAGCTTCAACAAGTGATGTTTCTAATCCATCTTCCTTAGAAAGACTCTTTTATGAAGAGATGTTGCAAGAGCTTATCATCACGAGAGATATGGTGCAATAAATGAAAGAAGATAGGAAGGAGAACACTATACTTCAAGAGGAGTTGATGGCCATGAAGGAGGAGAAGCAAGAGATTCTTGAAAAGATGCATGAGATGGAGATTCAAATCCATGATGCCAAGGGAGTATGTGCATGAAAAGGAAGTATGAAATTTAAGTTTATCTTCAATTTCCTCTCAAAATGAATATTTTGGTGCTTTTGAAAGACACACTAGAGGAATAGGGTACAAATTATTGCTAAAGATGGGTTATGAAGGTAAAGGGTTAGGCAAACACACACAAGGCATAGTTGATCCAATTGTTGTTGAGGAAAGGCCTAGGTATTTGGGACTTGGTTATGGACAACATGATGGATAATGCTCCAAATCCAAGGAGGCACATGAAGGTGTTCCAAGAAGGACTTTCATTACATGTTCATTACCTCAAGCTTTTAAAGTTTGTGTTCATGAGGAATGCAAAATTTTTATACTGAATTTGCAAGAAGATGTTCATAAGCATGCAACTAGTGGAAATGGAAAACAAGAGGATGTTGAAAGATCTAAGGTCATTGAAACCATTGTTGGTATTTTCTAATAGAGCCACTACCTCATCAAATTCACCTCTTCAAGAAGGCAACAAAGGTTAATGTGCAAGGTATAAATCTGCCTTTAATAAGGTTTCTTTTGATTATGATAAAAATGGTAAATCTTCGCATAAGATTTGGAGAAAATTTACATGTTCCTTTTGTGGTTTGAATAACCATTTTGTTTCTAGGTGTTGGAAGAGGATAACCATACACATGAAAATTTCAAAACAAAAGAGACAGAAAGCTAAAGGTCCATTGGATAATGGAAACCATGTTGAAAAGAAGATGTAATTATTTTGCACTTATTGCCATAAGCAGGGTCATCTTGTAGACAAGTGTTGGACTTTTCATCCAACAGGTCATCCATGACATTTGAAGAAGGTGGAGAGAGATTTTGGAAAGAATGGAAAAGAGGATTCCATAATTGATGTGGGTCAGGATGATACACATGATGAAGAGCAACTGAAAGACGCGCCATTGAAATGGTTTGGAAAGAGACGGTTAGATTTCTTAACCAATTAAGGCCTTGCATTTATTTTGATAATTGGATGCATTTATTTTCTGAGTCTTGAAAGTATGATGCATATTGCATGAAGAAAGATGTTGGAAAAGTATAGTTATGTTGACTCACTTAGATGCAGCAAAGATGGCAACTTGAGACTCAAAATCTTCATGCATGTTGCATTCTTGAACTTGCATGTTTATGCCAGGAAGGTGTTCGAAAGTGGAGTAGGTCGACTCACTTTATTGCAGAAAATTTGGTCATTTTAGCTCTTTAAGTACTCGCACATACCAATGGGATTCTTGTACTTGTGATTGTACTTGTGATAGAGTTGAGAATTGTTATACATGCATGATATTTTGTGTGTGTGAACAGTGGAATTTTTAATAGTTTCATTGTGCTTGAACATGCATGAGTGATTGACTTATGTTGGTTGATTGCTTTGTTAACATGTATGTTGTCAACTTGAGAATGTTGATCATTTCCACATGCATGAGTGTCGACATGTGTGGTCTATTGATTGTTACATGTATGTTATATCGACTTGGAAGAGTTTATTTTGTCTCCAAATATGAAAGGGAGATGTGACGAATTGTTTCATGAGAATGCAAAATTCTTGTTGTAAATCATCAAGTTGTTGTACATGCTTTTGCTTGACTTGAAAGTCAGTTGTTTGAAGAAGCATGTTTTGTCGACTTGTGCTTAGTCGATGGTTTATACACCAAGATGTGAGAGTACATGGCAATGTTCACATGATGTGATATTTGTTGCTTTGAAGAAGCAAAAGGAAGAGGTCATCAAGTTATATTCTTGCATGAGTGTTTTTTAAGGTTAATGGTGTTTCTTGTGACAAGATGTCGTAGGATTTTGGAAGGTCCACGCTTGAGAAAGAGGCTCATGATTAGCCTTAATTATAAAATCATGACATAAGCATCATGTTAATACTGGAGGATGATGGAATCAAGAAGCGAAAGTAGACAAAAATGCCAAATAAATTTGCAGCCCTTGTAAACCATCAAATGGTCTACAATGCGATTTGATGTGTTGACGCCAAGAAGCGAAAGAGATGGCGAATTCATTCTTCCAGATGTGGAATTTGGAACCATGGAGGTAAGAGAATGGTCATTTATTTTCTTGTTATTACTGATATTGAAACTCATTGTTGTAGTTCACTCAGATGGGCTTACCTTGGAAAAGTGGTTTCCAAGGAGAAGCTTTCATCGAATGCATGTGTTGCAAAGGAGGAACATGATTCTCGGTGGGAAGGCCAGTAGTCAGCTTTCCAAGCATCGTGGGATCGCTTTGGTACAATAGGGTTTTTAATCAGCAAGCATCCAACAAGTGTTGGATTGGGTCAACAACAAAAGGAGAACATTGGTTGAAGTGCCAAGCCATTTGCAAGGCAAGGCATGTCAGTGAACCCAAGTGGTTTTCATGGAAAATTTTCCAAGTAGAATTAATTGATAGAACTTGGGAAAGAGAATAGTATTCATATCTCATTAGATAACCATATTTTGTGGGTCCAAAATCCTATCAATGGGAAGGAGTGACCGAAATCTGGATTAGGGGCAAAAATTTTCTCAAAAATAAAAATGCTCAGAATTGCTCAAAACCTGAACGACCATGTCTGTCTCAGTGATATGATCCCAACGTAACTCATTTCACTAAAAACGGAGCTCGTATGAGAAATATATTGCGCTCTGATCGATTTATCAAACAAGCAAATTTTGGGTACAGGCTGACTGGGATTCTAACTAGGCATTTGTACAACCCAGTCAGGAAAAAGAATATTCCAGGGAATATTCTCAAAATATCCCCATAGGTGTCTCAATTGGGCCATGGAAAGTGCCGGCATTGGATTGGTTAATGACAATTTTGGTGGACCAATGAGAGGCTGACACATGGCAAGCCCAGAGGCTGTCACATGCCCTCTCAAAGGTCATATAGAGGTTTATTGGCAGGTCGGAGAGTCAAACCCATGAACTCGCCTACACAAGCCCCACATGCCATTGTTATGCCACAACATTGTTACTTAAAAATATATGGGCGTGTTTTGTATTTGATGACATAAACCGTGGCGTTTGGGGGAGGTAACTGCTAGCATGTGACCAACACTGCGAAACTGCTAACCGGTGCTTAATGCTAACCGCGCCATTAAGTGCTAAGTGGAGTTAAAATTAATTAATCCTGTTTAACCATTAATTAAATGCGGATTTAGTTGGTGGAAGTTTTGGCGGGTCTGCTGCACTACTCCAAATTTGGCAGGGTTAAATGGAGTTTCTCTAGTTTTAGTGGAGTTTTCCTAGGGAAAACCGAAGAGGCCATAACTTTGGCATATTTCAACCAATTTTGGCTCAGAAAGAGTCATTCCTAGATGATTTGGATGCTATGAACACAATGCAATAGGTTATAGAGGTAGAAAGGCACTTCTGTATGTTATGTTTCTACGTTGAAGTTTAAGGAAGCTTAGGGCCACTAGAAGAGGAGGTCAAGCCTAGATCAACTAAAGTCCAATTGCAAAGCTTGGAAAGTCATTTTTGGGGTTTTTGGGTCTTCCGAATCCGATGGAGTAGGTTGCAAAGCCATTGGAGCACTGCAATTGCATGTAATCATAAAATTGACCATTAATCCAAAAAAGGCCTAGCCATTGAAGCAAGTCCAAGGAGATGTAGCCCATGAGGGGTGAACTCCTTTATTAGCTTTGTGTTATGAGTTTGTTATGTTTTAATTATCTACATTTTACTTGCTGTATATGTGTTTTAAACAACTAATTAATCTCATAATTTTCTCATAAAAGACACTCAATACTTGACACATAATCCTTCACATTTTGGTTAATTTGAGACAATCCTAAACACATATTTTTAATATTGATGAGGTAGCTTGCATAGCATTAACAAGTTTGCCCAAGATTTCGGATTAGTTGATCTCTGGTAAAATAATATTAAGCCTTCATTTCATGTCTACCTTTTCTGATCCAATTCCATATCAGCATCATTTTGATCATTCTATCTCAATCATGATATATGTTTCATGTCGTTGATGGGGGATACATCAAGGCCCTCTCCAGACGGGTCACTTCTTGTCGACATCAGCACATCATCCAGGAAATTGAATTAGAAACACCCCTTGGTACCTTGGTGCTTGCATACATCAATGGCAAGTTCCCTCGCTCTCGATGACATGTTTACATTATTGGCCTTCGACTGAAAGATTTTGTGTGGTGTTCGACATAACCTCATTCTTTTACACCATATAGATTGTACTATAATACCTTGAGGTCCATTAACATCATCGGTGGTTTCTCTTGCAATTGTTAACGACTTACATCATTAGCCGGTAATTAGATGGTATCTACCATGTTCGACTCCAGCTCATTGATTCACATGGTTAGACTCGTACATTGGTTGGTCGTGTGAACGAGATAAAATACCCCATATCTAGTTTCATCCATCTCGGCTATGATTTCAGGATTATACAAAGATCACAATGTATGATGGTCGTGATCATATTAGCAGTCATCCAGTCATGGGTCCACCTGTTGCATCTGTGGACACGTCATTTTATCATTGTACATGTTATGTTAGCTTATGAGCTGAGTATGTGTATGCCTCCCTCAACAAACGAAAATTTCATGTTGTAAATGTATTGTAACAGATGAAGCTCATTGGTTTTCCTAGATCCCTAATTGTTACAAGGGAAATCAATTCAGTCATCAGTCATGATCTCTTACTTTGCACTTTAGGGGGCATTATGCTATAGGCCATTTTTGTAACAACCGTGGTGAAAATTACTTGTAATAAAAGTATGAAAAGGCAAAATAATAACCACGGATGATGGGAAGCTTATTCCAAGTTCAATGTTGGGAAGAATCCTAGTGATGGGGATCACTTGTGATTGTTTATGGCTAAGGAAATGACTAAGGCTTTGGAAAGGCAAAATGACATTTTTGGCACATTTATTTATGAAAATAAGGGAAATTAGGAGAAAATGGAGGTGAAAGGTCACAAGTTGCATGTGAGAAGGAAATTGAAGGAAAATAATGGAAAATGAAGAAAATAGAGACCTCATTCATAAAAGGCTTCTAAGGATCAGTTGGTAACTTTTTGTCGGTTCAGTTTTGAAGCTCTCTCGTTATTCTCTCTCTTTCTCTCTATCTCATACTCTTGGAGACTTGGAGTTTTCTTGGAGCACTCTTGGAGGGTGTGGCACACTTGGATTTTGGAGCAAGAAGAAAAATGAAGATCATGAAAATGCAAGAGGGCATTGAGGTCAGCAACTACATCAGATTTTCTTGCAGGTACCAAGTTGCATGTATATTTCCTTCACTAGTTTTGGCATGCATGACATATGCATGTGGATTTTTGGTTGTGACCTGTCACTGGCATGGAGGATGGTCGAGATTGACAATGGATTTCCCAGCCTTGCCATTTCCTGGATAGCCATGGTGATTGTGGGTTTATTTTCATTGTTTTGTTTTGGTTGTTTCTCATGTTTCCTTAGCTTGGCTTGAGTTATTAGTTCCTAGAAGCCCTAGTTGGACAAACACTCTAGAAGCCCTCTAACAACTTGGGTTGAGTTACTAGTCCTGGAAGCCTTGGTTGGAAAAACACTCTGGAGTACTTTGGTGGGTTGATTTACTAGTCCTGGATGCCTTGGTTGGACAAACGCTCTGGAAGCCCTGTATAAGCTGCGGGTTGAGTTACTATTCATGGAAGCCTTTGCTGGAAAAAATGCTCTGGAAGCCCTGGAATTCTTGGATGGAGACCAATCTGATGATCGTTTTGGTGATGTCCAACTGGGTGGTGGAATCATTTTTTGATGGGTTGAGGTGGATGGCCTTTGGAAGCCCTGGATGAGTTTTGTTTGATGTATTCTATGAGATCCCACACTCATGCTTGGAATATGGCACGAGGGTGAATGGTTGAAGAGAGATTTGGATCAGCCATTCTATAGTTGAGTGGAACGTGGAAGTCCCATCCCGAGTTTGGATTTTGCATCATTAATGAAAGGTTATTTCTCCTTGTATTTCTATGAGTATTTTGATGGATTATATGTGGTCTATATGGTTGTACTTTCATGAGTATTTATGCTACTATTATGTTGGTTATGTATGTGTTTTATGACAACAACCATGTATGACTTTCATCATGTTTTTACTTGTAATTGAATGATCAATGTATCTATGACCTAATGGATGGAATGGTAGTTGATGTATTGAGGCATCAATGGTTCTTAGTGATTCTTAGCTAAGTATGAGACCCTTATGCTCAGAATTGTTATTTACACCTGTAGATTACATATTCGTGATATGTTTGACAAAATTCCTGTCATGGCTAGTAGGGGTCCATTCAAGGTCTTAAACAAGTATTTTCTTTAAAATTGTCATTTCCATGTTAATTTGTTGATTTGAAGAGATGGTTCAATTTTGGGTAGTGACCTGGGCTCTGGACCTGAAAAAGTGGCTAAAATCCCAGAGTCGTTGGCATATCATTGACAATTTTGGTCTCTAGTCGTTGGAAGACATACCTGTGAGAGAAACTTTGGGTTTCTGGTTGCCCTCATTCCTATACCATGAGAGTGACTGAGGCTTAAGTTGTACAAAAGATTAGTGGAACCCCAAGGAAAGTTGTCTAATGTATTGGATTGGTTCCTGAGGGTCCGATAGTTGATTATTACTGTCTGTATGGTGTATTTCCATTGGTTCCACTTCCTTAAAGTGACTTACGAGGTTGAATCATATCATAATAGCTTCTCATCACATATTTGCCCCATTGGCCAGTTGCTTGGGTAGGTGTGGGAGGAGGGTGTTACAACTTTGTCACATTCGATCAGTGAGACTCCTAATGGGATCAATCAACATACTATTCCCACTTATCACCATCTTGCACAAAGCCCTATGCATGTACCTTTCATTTCCTAAAGTGTGAGCCCTTAACTGCTTCATTTGAGCTAGTTTGAGGACCAACGCTCCCTGTAAGCCTACTGGGGTGCGTTCACCAACAGGTTTCTCAACTGTGGCCTGTGTTGGTCACCATCAGGTTGCTCCCCTTTGCACCTACGTTGGTTCTATAAATCTGAGAGAACGATCAATATTCTGAAAGCTTCATCTTCTAAGAGTTTCCAGAACTTGTTACAACTACTTACCCTGGATAAAACATTCAGATCTTATCCATCCCTACATTGGAGTTTTCACCACTTATTCTTTGATCATATCCCTCCTTAAAAGGTGGATCTCTTACCCTAGATTAGTAATTGGATAAGAACTTCCAACTTACCCTACTTATCTATATATTCCCAACCTTCTATGTGGATGGGGGTTGGCTTTTGCACAGTGATTCTACCCTTATGTTGTTGCAGTGAGTGGTCATCATTCCATGCATTTAGGGTGATTGGAGGTGCATATTGTGAGAATGAAAGGACAAATCAACAACTTGAAGGAGCTCTTCTACAAGATCAACAACTACTTATGGTTCTAATCTCCTTCCATTTATAGTAATGCAAATAATTCATTGTTTTCCCATATGTGTTGGCTTGAGGGGGTCTGGACCCAAGTTCAGAGTTATCTGCACCAACCAACAAAACCATACACTATCAACCCTTTCAAAAAAAACCCATGTAGCGAAGGCTATAGTCTCACCTGAGGCAATATTGGGGGATGACAGAACCAATTTTTTGCATCCAGAGGTCTGTGTGATGTGTTTATGTTACTTCTAGGGTTTTATCCCTACCCTCGTGAACCCTAACCCTTGAAATGCGGAAATTATAACAACTGACAGATAACAGATCTAAACTCTTCGCTAGATGTTCTAAACATTCATAACATCAAGTAATTAACCAGATCTATTACTTGTGTGCATCTATTAAGCATGTTCCATAATAAATTTCAGTAAACAGAGTGAATGCACAATAAATTTAGAAGTAAACATAAACACAAAGATGCACATATTGCTCCAAAATAATATTTATTACATTCAGATCTTCTATTATAGACTCCTTCCCTACACACATAGTTGCAGGGCTAGAGCACTCAACTATGGACTTACCAAGGTCTCCACACACATAGATACAGGAGCCTTCCCCTTCGCCTAAGTATAGAAAACAGACTCTTATAACTTAGATCACTTTCTCATACTGCCTTAGATAGATATCCCCTATGACTCTCTATGACTCCTTTTTATAGCTTCTTCAATTACAATACCATGGTCCGCGAACCATGGGCATGTCATAAAACACTTAACTTCTAACAAACTAAGGGGCTTTGACCTTCCTAGATCCCCTTTGACTCCTAACGAACTTCACGCTCCGCTCCTCAAAATGCGGATAATTTACAAAAATAACAAAACTATTGTCAAAATTGACCCCAGGGGACCCTGTCCCAACAATATGTGATGTTGTTTCACTTATTTCAATACCATGTTGATCTATTGAATGAAGTACTTAGATGATATTTCATAGATCTCGTAGTTTCTTAGCTTATGTTATTTGACTGTGCAGGTTCTAATTTTGGCAATCGGAGCTGGGATTGGAGCTTCCAAGCCGAAGAAGGAGCGAAGCATGTGAAGGATTCTAGGTAGGCCTCACTCCAACATGTATTTACTTTAAGGAAAAACATTGTGTTCCTTGTCTCTCTGTCGTTCTAGGTTAGCCACCGAGCTAGAGGAGATACTTTTGTTTGCAATTGTAAATCTCGTATAACACCAACATTTAGGAATTGATCCATGTGAGAACACCAATGAAAATTAGAGGCTTTCTTTTGTGACTTCAAATATTTAGAAATTCTTCAATTTGGTTGAACAATATTTAAAATGGCATGGAATATGGAGTGAAGCGTGTGAAGGATTCCAGGTAGGCCTCACTCCAACATTTATTTACTTTAAGGAAAAACATTGTGTTCCTTGTCTCTCTCTGTCATTCTAGGTTAGCCATCGAGTTAGAGGAGATACATTTGTCCGCAGTCGTAAATCCTGTATAACACCATAATTTAGGAATTGATCCATGTGAGAACACCCATGAAAATTAGAGGCTTTCTTTTGTGACTTAAAATATTAGAAATTCTTCAATTTGGTTGAACAATATTTAAGATGGTAGGGAATATTGAAATGTATGATCTTGCTAAATTATGTTAGTATGGGAAATGGAATTGCTCAAACAACTTCTCAATTTCTGTCACCACAGAGGTTAACTATCTACACCTTTCCTTAGGTTTTCTGGTAGGAACGCAAGGAGACAACATCATACAATTATATCACACAACATGCAGTATATATGGCAAAAAACAAAGCGACTAAGCAAGTCAACGAAGATCCCTCATAGGAAACTTCGAGGAAGCAAAGTGGATGATATCTAATATAAACGATTTGTCTATCTTACTTAAAATAATGGCGACACTTGTGGTGGTACAATTAGTTTCATAATAAAATGAAGGAGAATGACAGACAATCTGAGATTTCCAAGATTGAACTTCTTTCCCCATATAGACAACAATGCAATGACACAAAACCATATACACACCAAAACTCCACGAGAAAATCATAAGAAAAAATGAGAAGTAGGAGGTAGCATATTCCCTCCTCTAAGGGAACAAACACATATGAAAATGGGGATAGGAACCCCTCCATGGAAGTAATAAATGAGGTAACGACATGCGTTGTGGGCATAGTCTTATTGATTACTCTATTCTATCTGTTAATTTCTTCTTTTGACTAGTCCATAGAACGAGAAAGAAAAATTCTTAAGCATGCCACTTGATTTACACTCACATTATTTTAAGGGAAAAAAGATAAAAAACCAGTATCCATAGAATTACGACTCACATCATAAAATGATGTATAGAATCCAAATATTCACAAAACTCAAATTTAATATAACTGGTCTTTGAAAACAATACCTAGATCTCTAATACCATTAAATTTTCAAATGGATATTCTTACCTAAAAAATTCCAATACCAAAACAATTTGATTAACAATTCCCTGTTGAGGCGAGTTGGGTGTGTGTTTATATATAAGGATAGAATAGGGGAATCACAACATCATAAAATTTATAACATTTTGTAGAATTCCGTGAAGAGTTCAATGAAGGTTTTGTGCCCAAGTTTCAAAAGCATCCTTTGGAGCTACACTGCTCCATTCTGCAGCTTTATGTTGGAGAGATTTCGTTTTTCTCTCAATAAACAATAACAACAATATAGAAACACCTTTTCACTTATGCTAATATCATAATACATCTTGGTATGAATGCGAATTTATAAAAATAGAATATGGGCATTCATATTGAATAGAAATATGAGATAAAATTAGTTACCTGGAATTAATGAGAAGCGGTAATGGTTATTGAAACAAATTCCTTAAAAAAAGACAAGAAATTGAGCCAAGGACAAAAACTCTCCTCCCAACCGTGGACAAATACAATCAATCTCAGGTGCACCCATCACCCTCGAGTAAGATTCTAGGGCATAAGGGGACTGCTCCAAGAACAAAATCCAAGCTCTAAATTAGTTGCAAGATGGATACCAGAATAATTTGTGTGTGCACTCATGCAATGCTTTTAACAACGTACCCTTCAAAACAATGTTCCACTACCCCACTGACAGTGAGCACTGCCTTCTAAAAAAATTGTTTGGACCAGTATTCCCTATCAGGTTAATCAATTCCCCCTGTTACCTCTGATTTCCATCTTTTCAAAATGTGTGAAATTTGGGTTTGGTTTGTTAGATCCTAGCCTGACCTAGTCCCTCTAGACCAACCAAAAGTATCTGAATTGTCCTTTGTATTCAAATTTTTGTTGTGGTTGGCCCAGTGATCACTGGTTAGTTATGCAAGCCATGATCCTTATGCCATTTTCTCTTTTTCTCGTTGCTTTCTATCTTTCCCAAGTAGTGTGTCCATCTCAACCCTAAAATCAATTTCCCCTTTGACTCAACCCATGTTCCTATACATTTATTTATTTTTTGAGAATATTTTACAAGGTTAAAAATTGATTGGGATATTACAAACCCCTCCCCCTTGGGGGAACATTGTCCTCGGTGTTCAATGACAATATACAAGACAAAACTAACATGATATGGAGATTTATATATACAATTCATTTCATCTTTTTACAATAAAATTTATATGCGCAGTGGCTTGCCCAGCCACTTAGTAACCTTTATTTTTTAAAATTATCCCTTTACTAATGGCCCCATTTTCTGTCTTTTGATTCAATCCAATCTTGGATTTCTTCCCTTTCCTTGGAGTGCTACCTACCTCTAATGTTTTTCACTACTACCCTATGCTCCTTGTTCCTTTAGTGAACAGTTTCCAACTCATTTTTTCTGAGCACACCCCCAATGTGCTTATTATTCCAACCAACTATGTTAATGACCAAAAAAAATTTTTTTGGCCTTCCCTTCTCCGCTTCACAGTTCCTCGGGTAATCTGATCACCCCCCGCCCTTCTATTCTTCCTCGCATTGGAAGGGTCTCAAAACCAAGGCATATCCCTACCTCAATACTATCAATTGGTCACTGCATGCTTATGGAAATCAATTGGAACCATTGGTGTTGGTGTCCCACAATGGCCCTGTCCCTAAAATCTTTGGATTTTGCACACTGTTGTTGTTCCATGTTGTGGATAGATTTATTCATCTCAAATGAGCAGTCTCATGTTTATTCTTGCATCATAGGAACACAGATCCTATGAAACTCACCACAAAGAAAAAATGAAATGAACGTAAATTATACTCATTATTTGTTTATGTTTGCAGTGAACTCAATTTTTTCATAATTCCTACAACAAACCAAGTCATTGCATAAATCAGATCATCATAACCTAGAAAATCTCATTAGGTTAGATAAAATATCCAAACTATCATAAATCATGCTCATAATTTAAAACTTCAGAAGATCAATAAAGCATTGGTACTTATCTTGGTTTGATGGCTTTCTCTTTTCTCGTATGCACATGGGGTCGATTGCCTATCTTGTCAAGCACTAACAAGATGATAACATGTCCTCCATGACCAAAGTGGCTACTCCATTACTCTAGGTACCCTCCAGACTATTCGTTAAGGTACCAAATCAAAAATCATGTTGCTTTAGGGCTCCAGGTACCCTCCATGCTAACTAACTAGGTACCCACTGTTAGAGAGGCTATTTGGCCCAACCAACTAGTCTAAGTCAAGCCGATAAGTTTGCAATGTAATGAATGGTTAACTAATGACAAACTAAGCATCATGTTTGGTCAGACGATTAGACTAGCATAATTGTTCTAACAATCTATATATATGTCTGTTTGCAAAACAATGTAACAGTTCTGGTTCGGCATATAAAAAGTATATATGTGTGCTTTCTTCAATTATCCATTACTGTGTCTCTTTGCATCTTTAACTATGCTTGTCGTGTAATCTCTTGATCTTTGTATACTAGTAACAATGCATGCTTTTCGCTAGATTACAACATTGGTTCCATTGCAGGTAGTCAGAACTTGAGTCACATATTATGTAGGCATAAATGTTAGCATTAGAAAGATACAACTATGTTGGGAGGCAAAGATCAATAATTATTTAAATAACTAGGTACACAGGAATCGTTTATCAATTGTAGAAGCCAAAGCCAATTTCTTTAAGGAAGTGCATGAATGATTCATAGAAGGTGCCCCAGTCGAAGTCAAGAAGTCCTCGATCGCGTTACCCATGAAGAAACCCCAAAATGAAATTGATGCTTGATTTTTACTAAAAATGTCGAACAATAGTCGAACTAATCTACATGAGTGGCTCAAGTCGATTCTAGAAGACTATTGCAAAGAACAAGCAATAAGAGTTCAGACCTCTATTGAACATATTAAGACAAAATTCTATGACGATGTGCATGACAGTTTCTTTTGTACAATTTATATCCTCTTACACAATTACCTTCTTTAAAAAGGTGCAGGACATATTGTCGAGTATCGACCATCATTAGGGATACCATCCAATACTGATTGGAAGAAATATCAAACTAAATAGAAAAAATTTCTCGACGCTCAATGTAAAGATACAAAAGAATCATGGGATTATATATTAAGAAAATAATCATGACCGACAGATACCTCTCTGTGAATCAATACTAAGTCGGGTCGGCATGGGGCTGGGGGTAACTGATCATGAGAAATAAAGAAGAAAAATGAAAAAGAAAGAAATTAACTTGGAGAAGTACGTATAACCGACAAAGATGGAAGAATGGAAGTCAACTGTAAGGAAACAAAAACAAGAAAATAATTGATCAAGTAGTGATCAACAATATAAAAAATCGACCGATATACAAAAAATAACAAGAGACAAGAGATAACAACGTCGAGAGAAAATTAGAGAACAATAATACCCGAGAAGAAGATGCAAAATTGGGAGTGTGAGAGAAAAGATGCATGAGACTCCTCAGATGAGTTGAGAGGCGCAACATTGCCCACATCGATAGAGAATGAAGGTCTACTAATAACCCTTAGAGAGAAAGTAGACGTCATGGAAATTGACATTTCTGGTCCAATAATAAGTAGGACTTCGAATACAAAAATAGTGAGTCCCAACAGTCAAGAATTTCTTTAGTCACAAAATTATTTAGAAATACAAGTAGTTTGGTATAATGAACAAGAAAAAAGAAACTACTAAGAGACAAAAAATCAAGACAAAGATCAATCAAACAATAATAATGAAGTAGAACAAGTAATTATCCAACTGACCAATCTCATGATTGTATTCCCCCACCGCAACTTGTATCCATAGAAGAAACCTAAAGTATAGAATTGGTTGAAAAAGAGTCGTGACCTCGAGAAATTCAGTTCATAGAATAGATAGATAGGGCGTGTTAGACCGATGATTCATGATCACAAGTTATCAATGAAAAAGAAGAGAATAATAATATGTCATCCGACGATGAGGCTAACAATAACGACCATTTAATCAATAGTCTAACATTGTGATCATCACTACCTCATTCAATAGAAATGGGTCTGAATCACATACCCATCTATGAAGGCGATGAAGACCCGAAAGACACTGATTTGTCTGCGACAATTTTTGGGTTGTGAACAATAGTAATGGTGAAGACAAGCAAATGGATCAGTTCGCTGCAACATTAAGAAAATTTACTTTAACATGGTTTATGAACCTTACATAAAAAACCTAAATCAAAAGGCAAAATTAAGACCGGTTCTCTGACATTATTCAAAGCTCAAGATGTTAAGCATTTAACAACGAGAAAATTAAAGGAAATCAAGCAAATACCAAACAAATATGTATGAGAATATAACAAATTATTCAAATATATATTGATAAAATTCCATATATTATGGATGAACATATTTTAGTTCAATGGTACGTGGTTGGCTTAATTTAGAAAATTCATGGACTGCTTCGAATGCATGAAGTTACAACCTGTAAAGACGAACTAAAATTAGCACACCACATTGAGTAAGATGGTGAAGGCTAGTCGACGATCTCATCAATTGACAACAAAATTGTAAACAAACTAGACCATTTATAAAATTCTCTAGTGAAATTGCCACTCCAAAAGAACCATCTTTTGGTGTACAAATTGTCACATGGAAGGGCGTACGAAATATACTTGTAAGTTTGTAGATTATTTCAACCAAGATGTTCGAAGAATACAATTTGATGTATATTGTGATATCTTCCAAGTTTCCTCTAACCACTCAACTAAATACTGTCAATACAATCTATGAAACTCCAAGCCAAAGTGGTGCATTATCTATGAGGACAATGTGCATTCCACTCAGGAATGCCCACTCAATGGAAAAAGTAAACCCAATAACCATGTTATCTATCATACTTAGGCTACCAATTAATTTAGTAAACCACCATCTTTTTGTGGAAGAGGATGAAGTCGGGGAGGCTATGGTGGACAATGAGGAAGATATGACGGCGGAGGACGTGGCCATGGTCGAGGCTGAGGAAGATTTTATTGCTATACCTACTGGAAAGAAGGGAACATTGCTACAAAATGCCCCTTAAAAGACAAAACTGATTTGCGCTTCTGCAATATCTGTGGTTTGGGTGATCATTCTCTAGAATATTTCCCTAAAATTATTGTTTTTTTTAATAAAATGTCTATTAACTTATTACAAACATTTCCCAAGCATGAGATTCTAAATTCCAAAAACCTTCATTTAGTCACAAGGTCAGGGGCAACTAAAGCTAATAGTAATAAAGACCACCAATCGATTCGACCAATCAAGAACACGATGAAATATCTTCATATGCAAGGACAAAATAATATAATGAAAAAAGTTGTCGAATTATTTATGAAATAAACTGAACAACAATGACTATCCTAGGATCTAATTTTGGAATAATTTCTTGAACTATTAAAATAAGAACATTTTGTTTCTCTCCTAGTGGAATTGTTGAATATGCTAAAAGACTACAATGGAAACAGAGAAAAAGAGAAAAAAATTTGTCAACTCTCACAAGGAAATAAATTAGAAGATCATGATCCACAAATTGACTTAGAAATAAATGGATACATGGTTCGACAAGATATGGTGGACTTTGGCTCACAAGCAAACATTGTTCCAAGAGAGACGTGGATTAATATGGGTCAACCAGACCTACATAGAACGACTAATTATATTAAATTAGATGACTGAAGATTTATTGAACCAATAGGGACATTGCAACATGTAAAAACTTCCATAATGGGGATCTCGACGATAGTTGACTTTGATTTCATCGACTTAGTGATGAAATCCCTGCATACCTGACATTAGTCGGCCATACTTGGGGAAGGAAAATGAAGGCGACGATATCATTAGAAAAATATAGAATTAAGCTAAAAGGCAACAATAAGGAAATTTTCATTCCCTTAGACCCCCGAGAAGGAAATCCTTGGGTTGAAGCTTCTTACGAAGAAGATGAAATGAGAAAACTTTATCAAGTACTGCATGAGGATCATGATAATGTTGAATCGAATGACTATGGTGGAATTTTTACAGGTTCACCACTCTCCATTAGACAAAACTCTCATACAAAGCTTTATGAATGGCATATTGAAAATTACGAATCCAAAGCGAAAGAATGTTGGACAATTTAGGCCATTCCAACATCAAAAATTCGTCCATGTTACTCTATTAAAGCAATACCGATTATATGTGAAATTTTTTATCAAGAAACACCTTCTCTACTTCCAACATATTTAACAAATTATTACAATAACATCATTTAACCTAAAGAAAGGGTGTCTCTTTTCAATCATGTAGAGAAAGTAAAAAAATCCCTCGGAGAACATGGCAGAATGCAGAGTCTGGTGCAAACCTTCATAGGACGAGCTATGAGTTGGTGGGATACCCATTCGTCTTGACTTCAAACATGGACGACTACAACAACATATTTTATGGAATGCTTCAGAGGGAAAAAGGTGTTTGCACAAGAAAATATACCCACTTTTAGCGTAAGACAAGAACCCAACGTTCATATTCAAACATATCAATAAGAATGGAGAAGGATCGGCTATAAAGATGAGCGAGTTTGGCCACATATGTTCCAAAACACTTTGGATGACATACTGAATAAATGGTACAAATTAGAAGAATATTGTGGTTAATCACTTCAATGGAAAGAATTAAGGGAAAAATTCATTAAGGATTTCAAGTTCAAATTAGATGAATCAAACTTAAAGGATGTAGTTTAGAAAATTAAAGATTTTATCTTAGAAAAACAAACTGACCACCAAAAATCAGTCGATGCCTCAACAACTTGTAATTATATATCATGTACATGTGAACAAAGGAGGGCTAGTCATTTAGAAATGGAAGAATCACCTATTACTGGTCAAAGATTTTGCCTGAACAAAAATCATCTTGAAAATTATAAAATAATTCAAATAGTATATAAATTCAGTAAAAAAGAAGAAGTTGACAATCCAAAAAAATTAGACTTTCCACCATAATATCAAAAAATAAAAGTTAGGGAACATTAAATCGATGAATTTAAAGTACTCGATTGGATGGAAATTGAGATTAAAATACGAGAAGTATACATATCAAATGACGACCGACCGAAAATCGCTCGACTTAGTGATTACTGGTTGGAGAAACAAATATTTGAATTTGTCAATCTACTTAAAGAATTGAATTGAGGCTTTCATGATCCATAGCATGTTTATGAGAGATGTTTATGAGATATGTGATTATCGCCGAAAGCATCTCTCATAAACTACTTAAATAATATTAATATGTATTCACTATGGATTATAAAGACCTAAAATGATTGGTCAAGGAAATGGGAGAAATGAAAATCAATCTGGTTCTGAGTGCTAAAGCAATAAAGAAAAAACCTTATAAGCTTGCACATAAGTATAAACCCATCGTGCAAAAGGAAATTGAAGGAATGCTAGTTGCTGTCATTATTTACCCTATAGAAGCATTAGAGTGGGAAAGCCATATGGTTGTCCTTCCAAAGAAGCATGACCTGACCAAACTACGCATTTGCATCGATTATAGAGGATTAAATAAATTAACAATCACTAACCCATTTCCGACCCCATTTACTGATGAAATCATAAATGAAGCCATGGGACTTGAATGTTACTCCTTTACTGATGGGTTCTTCGACTATAACTAGGTACCTATAGTCGAAGAAGATTGGGAAAATACAACTTTTGTTATTGAATTTGCCTCTTTCACTTATAATGTTGTAACAACCCTAGTAAAAAATCCATGTAATAAAGTTAACAAAGGAAAAATAATAGCCATGGTCATGGGACACGTATTCCAAGCTAAATTTTGGGTAAAAACATAGTGATGGTGATCACTTATGATTAAATAATGGCTAAGGAAATTCACAAAGGCAATGACAAAGGCGTTGGAAAGGCATGAGGCATTAATTGACATTTTATTTATGAAAAATAATGGAAATTAGGAGAAAAGTGAGGTGAAAGGTCATAGGTTACATGTGAGGAGGAAAATGAAGGGAAATAATGGAAAATTAAGAAAATAGAGGCCTCATTAATAAAAAGGCTTCTGAGGATCATTTGGTACCTTTTGTTAGTTTAGTTTTCGAGCTCTCTCCCTATTCTCTCTCTCACACTCTTTGACACAGAGTTTTATTGGAGCACTCTTGGAAGAGTTTGGCATACTTGGATTTTTAGAGCAAGTAGGCAAATGAAGAGAAGGAAAGTGCAAGAGGACATTGGGACCAACAACTACAACGGGTTTTTCTTGCAGGTGCCGAGTTGCATTTATGATTTCCTTGCTAGTTTTGGCATGCATGGAATATGAATGTGGTTTCTTGGTTATGATCTGTCATTGGCATGGAGGAATTCTTGGGTTGACGATGGATTTGATTAGCCTTACCATTTATTGGATAGCCATGGTGTTGTGGGTGTCTTTCCATTTGTTTTCTAGTTGGTTCTCATTTTCCTTTGGTTGTGGGTTGAGTTACTAGTTCCTGGAAGCCTTGCTTGGACAAACGATTTGGAAGCCATTTAAAAACTTGGGTTGAATTACTAGTCCTGGAAGCCTTGGTTGGAAAAATGATCTGGAAGTCCTTAGTGGGTTGAGTTACTATTCCTGGACACCCTTGTTGGATAAACGCTCTAGAAGCCCGATGAAAATTGTGGGTCGAGTTACTAGTCTTGGAAGCCCTAATTGGAACAAACACTCTGGAGCCTTGGGCAACTTGGATAAGACCAATCTCGTGATGGTTAGTGATGTCCGACCATGAGGTGGAATCACTGATTGAGGGTTGATGTGGTTTGACCTCTGGAAGCCCTAGTTTGTTTTTGTTGGATGTGTTCCATGAGATCCCACAATTATGCTTGAAATATGGCACATGGGTGACTAGTTGAAAGAGAGATTTGGTTCAATCTAGTCTATGGTCGGGTGGTCGTGGAAGTACCAAACCTGGTTTCATTTTGAATATGTTAATAATATATTCTTTTCTCTTGTATTCGATGGGTAAATAATTATTTATATGTGGTTTTTATGGTTGTTATATCCTTGTTATTTTTGTTGGTTATATGCTGGTTATAAGCATGTTTTATGACAGTGATGATGTATGGTTCTCATCATGTTTTGATTTGTAAATGAATTATAAATGAATATATGACCTAATAGATGATAATGAAGCTAATGTGATGAGGCATCAATGCTTCTTAGTGATTCTCAGATAAGTATGAGACACTTATGCTCAGATATGTTGTTATGACCTATAGAATGCATATTTATGACATGTTTGACGAAATGCCTATCATGGCTAGTAGGGGTCTAGTCAAGTATTTGCATTAGTATTATTGTTCCAATGTTACTTTTCATTTTTTGAAGTTTTAGGAAGTTTTGGGCAGTGGCCTGAGTCTTGGCCTTGAAAAAATGACGCAAAATCTGGGGTCATTGGCTCTGAACTAGCTGAAAAAGTCCTCAGTCGCTTCCATGCCCTTGCTGTGAGAGAAACTATAGGGTCCCAATCACATGCATGCCCATGTAATGGGAGTCATTGAGGCTCTAGGTCAGTAAAACACTAAGTTGTATAAGGGGTTGATCACCTAGGAAGGTTGGTTGGCTCCTGAGGGTTTTGTGGCAGGTGTACAAGTTCAAATTGGTTGTGTCGTGTTGGTTCCACTTCCTTAACTGTACATGGGGAATTGAATCACATCATAGTAGCGTCTCGTCACATGTTTACTGCAGCAGATCAATTAACTTGGGTAAATGAGGGAGGAGGGCGTTACAGAGTGGTATCTGAGCCTGGTTCACCCCTTGGACTGGATGGGCGATGTGTTGGTCATGTATTTATGTTGGTTGCATATATGCGTTCCTTATGCTTATTGTCTATGTGCTTGTTCCATATGCATGGCGTTGGTCATAGTTGTAGTGGTGTTGTCATGTGAAAAGTTGATCATGTCATTGTTGGATGTGGTTATCATGAGGGTATGTCGGTTATGCATACATGGATATGGCTGTAGTTGTCATGCATGAGGTCATGGTATATGGTTGGTATGGTCATGGATTGATGAATAGATAATGATTAAATTTTGATATGATTATGTTTATATATATATATATATATATATATATATATATATATATATATATATATATTGTGCTAATCTGGTTGATCTTGCAGACGAGATATCCTCCCCTGAACTATACTAAGGTACGTTGTTTTTTTTATGATTTGGTTTAGCTGTAATGATATACCTTGTAGGAAGAAAACATGAAATATGACTAGCAAGATGGTAGACTACAGTTCCCGAGACTCTCCCTATGGATCAAATGAGCAGAGTGGTGTTGGTAATTCTTTTTACTTAGTAGACACATTGAGAAGCTTGTTGGGTGGTTTAATTGTGAGTTAAATCTCTGTCATTAATTGTCAACCTGAGGTTTGTAGAATTGACGAGGTATACCTATACTATATGTACTAGATGGTTATTTATCAAAATAGATTAATCTAATGTAATTAAAACTAATTACAAAGAAAATTAAATCAATCTAATCCAAACCAAACCAAACATAAAGAAATTGAAATCACACTTGCATAAAGGAAATCACACTTGCTTGAAAATTAAATCACACTTGCATAATTGAAATCACACCACACTTGCAGAATTGAAATCACACTTGCTGAAAGGAAATCACACTCAAACCCGCTAAAATGAAATCACACTTGCTAAAAGGAAAAGCACACTTGCATAAAATGAAAACACACTTGTTGAAAATAAATGAAATAAAACAACTACATTATGTTACCAATATATACATGTCGGGTGTGGAGCCTGATTATCTTCTTTATTCAGAGGTATCACCGGATTGGACCCCAATTTGGTAATGGGGAGGCAACGTCACCCGTTTGTTCGCTGCCAGGGGGGTGATGATGATTTTTATAAGCCCCCCCTGGCGAGGGTTCAGGGGCAGCACCCCCAAAGCTAGAAATATATGTAAAATTTCCCTGTAAAATATTGTAATTTTGTAGTCAATCTGGGCCGTTCGTTAGGCAGATGATCTAACGGTAGAAGTTATGTTTAATTTAGAGTTTTTTTCCTAGAAGGCAACCCCTCACTATATATGAGGGAATTGTATTGCGGCTAAATATATGTGTATTCTGAGCGAGGAAGAGAGAGGATATTGTGTGAGAGAGAAGAGGAAATTACAATGGATTTGATGTAGGTTGTATCTCTTCATTTTGCTGGATAATATAAATGGAAAGACTGGTTGTTTCTCCGTGGATGTAGCCTAGATTGGGTGAACCATGTATATCTGTGTCTCTCTAGTTTTATGTGTTTGTGTTTCTGCAATATTTTATGTGTTCCATTGCTCTATAATATATAATTTTTTAACAGCACAAAAGTGTGCAACTGTGGTAGATGGGGGCCCTCGATTCCTCGGCAAGTACTCTAAACAACTATCACATCTTGGAGATCAAAGTGGCATTATGTATTTCATAAAATGAGTTACAAGATATTACAAGAATTCTCTATCCTCACTTTACAAATCACATCTTGGATGGAACTTGGAACCTCCAACTAACAACTAGCAACTAGCTACTAATGACTAATTAGTTAACAACCCTTTGTATGAAGGGTGCACTCCTATTTATAAAAAAATTAAGGATAACTATTCAATAAATATAGATCCTTATATCTCTCCTAAATCTACATTTATCTCTTGTGGTTACAACCAATCTCCTAAAAATGTAAGATACAAATCCTCTCATCCATGATTCTTCTCCTTTGGATGTGCATAGTTAATGATCCACATCTTCTACAATTATTCCACAAATCCTGATGAGTTGGAATTTGAAATTCGAATTTGTAGTTGGATGGACAAGTAGTACCCTTCTATAATCTCCAAATAGGCCTACAATATCACAAAACTCATAACACTTTTAGATATATAAGAAAACATGTTAATTTCCTAATATTTAATAAAAAATTCACTTATAATACTTAAAATCAATGACTTGGAAAATAATAATAATAAACCCATATGATTATGAAAATGGTTACTAATGTAGGCTTATGGAGTTAAAGAGTTACAAAATGAGGGTAAAATGATGGAAATGAAGGTGAAAATGGATGACATTTTGGAGACTCAACAAAGCTTAAAGGCATACATAAGAAGTTGTAAAGTAGATAATGAAATAATCGTTCAAGAACATGAGAAACAAGTAGAAGTTAATGTAGTAATCATTCTTAGTTTGTAATAATTGGAAAGACAAGGACCACTTTGGATCAACCATGGGCAGGAGGATAGAACTAATGGGGAATATGGAAGTAGGTCTCATGGTGGGCACAAGCCGTGTTATACGAGATTTATGACTATGGACAGAAATATCTCCCTTAGGTTTGGTGGCTAACCTAGAATAACAAAATGACAAAGGACCAAACGTTTTCCTTAAAGTAAGTAGATGAGGGGAAGAAACATACTTGGAATATGTTGTATGATTCACTCCTTCTTTGGATTGAATGCTCCAATCCTAGCTCCAACTACCAAAATTAGAACTTGCACAACCAGACAACACAAACCAAGAAACTACGAGATCAATATAGCATCATCTATCTACTTCATTCAATAGATCAACATGGTATTGAAATATATGAAATAACAACATCACATATAGGAAAACAAGAGAACCCTTTGTATTGATATAAATGGAGTGAGTTACAACCATAAATAGGTGTCGATCTTGTAGAAGAGCTCCCCCAAGTTTTTGACTTGTCCTTCCTTTGTCACAAAGTGTACCTCCAATCACCCCAAATGCACGAAAACCTAACTCTCTTCACATCAACATAAGGGTAGAATCACTCTCCAAAAGCCAACCCCTTGCATATGGAAGGTTGTAAACATATAGAGGAGTGGGCTAAGTTGGGAGTTCTTATCCTTTTGCTAATCTTGGCATTGAGATCCACTCTTGATTGGAGGATGATATCTAAGGATAAGGCATGGAAACTCCAAGGTAGGATAGGATAGGATTCAAGATTTTAATCTATGTAGCATCATCTACGAGACCTATGTAGCATCATCTATCTACTTCATTCAACAGATCAACATGGTATTTAAATATATGAAATAACAACATCACATATAGGAAAACAAGAGAACCCTTTGTATTGATATAAATGGAGTGAGTTACAACCATAAATAGGTGTCGACATTGTAGAAGAGCTCCCCCAAGTTGTTGACTTGTCCTTCCTTTGTCACAAAGTGTACCTCCAATCACCCCAAATGCATGAAAACCTAACTCTCTTCACATCAACATAAGGGTAGAATCACCCTCCAAAAGCCAACCCCTTGCATATGGAAGGTTGTAAATATATAGAGGAGTGGGCTAAGTTCAGAGTTCTTATCCTTTTTCTAATCTTGGGATTGAGATCCACTCTTGATTGGAGGATGATATCTAAGGATAAGGCACGGAAACTCCAAGGTAGGGTAGGATAGGATTTGAGATTTTAATCTATGTAGCATCATCTACGAGATCTATGTAGCATCATATATCTACATCATTCAATAGATCAACATGGTATGAAATAACAACATCACATATAGGAAAACAAGAGAACCCTTTGTATTGATATAAATGGAGTGAGTTACAACCATAAATAGGTGTCGATCTTGTAGAAGAGCTCCTCCAAGTTGTTGACTTGTCCTTCCTTTGTCACAAAGTGTACCTCTAATCACCCCAAATGCATGAAAGCCTAACTCTCTTCACATCAACATAAGGGTAGAATCACCCTCCAAAAGCCAACCCCTTGCATATGGAAGGTTGTAAATATATATAGGAGTGGGCTAAGTTGGGAGTTCTTATCCTTTTGCTAATCTTGGGTTGAGATCCACTCTTAATTGGAGGATGATATCTAAGGATAAGGCATGGAAACTCCAAGGTAGGATAGCATAGGATTCGAGATTTTAATCTGAGGTAAATGGTTACAACAGATCCTGGAAGCCTATGGAAATGGAGGCTTTGAGATTATCTCTATTTTCCTTGAATTTATAGAACCAACATAGGTGCAAAGAAGGAAACATGTAGGTTATCAATGCATACCATAGTGGAGAAACCTATAGGTGAACTTTGTCTAACAAGAGGCTAGGGTGCGTTGGTCCTAAAACTGGCTCAGATGATGTAGTTCAAGGCAAAAACTGTGGGAAATGAGAGACTCATGCATAGGGCTTTGTGCAATGATGATGTAAAGGGGGAATAGGATGTTGACTGATCCCATTAAGAGGATGATTTATTAGATGAGACAAAATAGCCTATAACGGAGTGCCCCGTAAAGCGCAAAATTAGAGGTGATGACTGATGAGTGAAGTGCTTTACCTTGTGACAAGTTTGGATCAAGAACAACCGGCGAGCTTCATCTTCTGTTACAATAAATTTACATCATGACATATTTTTGGTAAGGGAGGCATACCCATACTCAACGCATAAGCTAATGATCAAAACACATGTCCACTGATGATTGATGGTGTTCCCATGGCTGGATGACTGTCAGTATGATCATAGCCATCATACATAGTGATCTTTGTATAATCTTGAAATCGCAACCCGAATGGCGGAAATTAGATCTGGGGTCTTCTATCTCATTCACACAACCAACCAAATGTATGAGTCTAACCATGTGAATCAATGAGATGAAGTCGAACATGGTAGACACCATATTATTATCAACCAATGAGGTAAGTCATTAACAAACACAAGAGAAACTACTGATGATGTTAATGGCTATTAAGGTACTCAAGTACAATCCATATGGTGTGAATAAATGAGTTCATAACAAACACCACACATAATCTTTCGTTTGAAGGTCAATGATGTAAACATGTCACCGAGAGTGAGGACACTTTCCATTGATGTATCCAGCACCAAGGTACTAATGGGTGTTTTTAAATCAACTTCTTGGATAATGTGATGATGTCGATAGGAAGTGACCCATCGCAGGAGGGCTTAGATGTATCCCCCATCAACGACACGAAACATGTATCATGATTGAGACAAAATGATGCTACTATGGAATTGGACCAGGAAAGGAAAACATGGAATGAAAGCTTAAGAATATTGTAACGATTATCAACTAAATGACTTCTATTGAACACAATCACGACACTGAAATGGAGTTGGCAGCGTTGAACCAAAACTAAAATGGAGGTTCTATGAAGATATGATGAACCAAAACACAAGTAGATTACCCAACCCAAAAACCATGAAGATGGAGTGGAAGAGTGTTGTATTCAAAAGCGACTCACTGCCATTAACAAATGGCGAACCCTGTTTCCAAAATTTCCCCAACCATGTTGGTCAGTACCTCTTTATTTCTTAACAAGCTTTACGAGGATAACATATGCATGATCTATAAGTCGATCCCTTGGATGAATCCCTTAGAGTATATTTAACAAACCCTGAGAAGGAGTGGTTCGGCCTCATCATGATCAGAGAGTCCATCGTTGTTTGATGTTTTAACTAGTCCAACGAAGGTAAAACTCGACTTATTTTTCATGTTTAGAGATTTTGAAAAAGAGGCGAAAAAGAAAACTCCAGATGTCCCTTAGGTAGTCCCTTAAGTCCGCAAAAGGTAGAAAAAAATACCCAAGAGAACCTCTTAGCCATGTTCGACTACGGTATTCCTTTTTTGTAGTTATTCTATCTCAGTCTGGAAAAGGGTTAAACTTATACTGAGTAGACATCTTTTCATTTACTTTCACGAGGTCAAAAAGACAAGTGCTCGACAACCTTTTCGTGTTTTAGGAGTTTGAAGAGAGCTGAAATAGGACTCCAAGAGGGTTCCTCTTTCGTAGGTTTAAAGAGTCTGAAAAGGAGATAAAAGTGTAATTTTTGGTCAAAACCACCTATGTAAAGCCTAACAAAATCCATTAATAGCTGGCGATATGCTCAGAACAACACATAAAGGATTAAATATACTTGTTTCATAGTAAAAATGAATCATCACTAGGTCAAAAAATTAAATATGAATAAAATATTGAATAATATGACCATATATACTCAAAATGACTGTTCTTTTTTAGCATTTCACATTTACCTCTAACAGTGAGAGTTCTGAGTACTTTTTCCCTCGATATTTTGCAACTGTTTGTGACCAATCTAGTGGAAAATTTCGAGTACCGCCGCTTCCAGGTAGGAGCTAAAACCTTTCTCTTTCTTTCACTAGTTCCATTATGTGATTTTAGGCAAGATTTTTGAGTTTTTGAGGGCCCTAGGGTTACAAAATTTCTCCTTAGGACCAATGCAGGCCCAGAGGGTCGAAAAGTGCATTGCACCTAGGCAGTCATGCACTGTGAGCAAAGGTGCAATGCTCTGATTTTCTCTCCTAGGGTGTGTTGGGCACAAATGTAAAGTTTGTTTATCAGTTTTCCCTCAAAATTTGATAAGTTTTTGCATGAAAAGGATCCTAATGAATCTCTTGTTGATGTTTCAGGGGTTCATCAACACAAAATGGATTTCATATGGAGAGAAAGAGTACATGACGAACATGATTTAAATGTAGAAAATGATCTTGCTACCCTTCAGGTATTAAACGACTATGGATTACTAAAATTCTTCTCGCTTCCTGGTATGAGGCAATAGATGGAGTTGTTGAAATACCTTGTTCATTCATGGGATGTTCAAGCACAAGCATTCATATCTGGGAACATATACTCGAGATAAAGGTAGAGTATATTTACTTTCTGATGGGACTATCCATGAGGGGTGCCCCCATATCTCTCCTAGGTGGGAGAAGTGGTGGGGAGACAGTGAAGGATTATATCGACACCTATTGTAGACCTCGAGCCCAACCAAGAAATGATGGAAGGATCAATATAAAAGATGTAACTCATTACCTTTGAGAACAATACTATTCATTATTGCAAGATTGGTAGGTAGATCCACATTGCATTTGGAAAGTAGATCATATATGCAATATGGGTTAGAGTGTTTAGAGCCAACACTTTTCAACTGAAGCGAGGGATTTCTAGTTAACATGAAAGAACAACTGACTAAGGAAAAAGAAGGAAACCTAAAGAACTTTAGATATGGTGTGATCCTAGTTTCTTTTGCATTATAATGGGTTCCATTACTTCAGCCCCAACATATCATACTCAAGCCTATCGATTCGAGGGTGCCATGATGAGGAGGTGGATAGATCACATGTCCCGACATGTAGGGCCGTCGACAATCAACTTCTCACCATCCTTCTTTGGGTGGCTGTGTAGACAGTTTGTCATGATCAATGACTATCCATACATAGGCATGGATTTCTGTGATAACCCTAAGCTCGTGTTTCCTGAGGGTGAGGAATGGGGTGTTTGAGGTAAGAAATTTTGACCTTTTAAATTTTGGAAGTTTTACAATTTTTTTTATTTTTATTTTGTGTGTTTTTTGATGTTTCTGAGACTAAACTATTGATGTTTCATGCATATGTGGGACTAGTTCGACCTATTGGTTCTTCATATCTCCCTTGTGTATGGGAATGACAACAAGAGGTGGCAGTAGAACCAACATAGGTCACCGTAGTGGGATGAGACATGCTACAAGATCCAGATGTAGTAGAGGTCCTACAAGATCCAGATGTAGTAGAGGTCCTACAAGATCTAGATGTAGTAGAGGTCCTACAAGAGATAGAGTGCCACGTGGAAGGGTTGACACATGGAATTGATGATACTGTGGTCGATCATGTTCCATAGCAACTTCAACGATACACCATAAGAGTGTCTAGTCGTATCGGTCAACTACTGCACAAGATGGCTCGTGAAATGTCATTCTATCATGAGCACCATTGATTATGTCTACTTAGATCCCGCATGTAGTTTTTTATATGGGCGATGTATGCCATATGTGTCTCGGGCACAAATTTTTGTAAAAGCAAACTTCGATATATATATATATATATATATATATAGTGTTTTTGGGTTTCTATTGTATTTTCAATATGATGCGATGTGAATTGAAGATTAATTACATTCATTACAAATGTCTATCTAAAACATGATTAGCTAGGGCATATGTCAATGTATTTAGATTTCTAGAAATGCATTCATATCATATGAAATCGAAATGTCTTTTAGAAGGCGTACTTCCTAAAACCATGCGTAAGATAGTGGGACTTCTAATTGAATTGACAGTGAAAAGTTGTAGTACTACGAGTTGTGAGTCAAGTATGATGACTAAATAATGGATACCATGTGTAATAGCATCAGACATTAGCTCTACCACTGCACTATACTCAACGATATTATTGGTGGAGTGAACAATACAAATTCCTTGGAGACTCACTAACTCACCATTTGGAGCAAAGATAGCCCATGCTACGGAAGATAGGTGCTGAGTACTACGACTGGCACCATCAACATAACCGATGAAAGTTTCAAGAGATACTGACATATGCAAACCAAATGTAAAAGGGAATCAACAGAAACCATGTGAAACTTTGAAAATAAACACTGCAAACATACTCAACACACCTATAGATAGTATGTACATAGTGAAAAATACACTTGAGATCAAGCGTAGTATTTTTTGAGGTACAACCATGTTTTATGCTGCGCCAAGGGATCTTCATCAAGATCTACTAACTCGCAGGATCCTTTTTCAAGGACTCACTTGAAAATGTATGGACCTAACCACATGGGTTGAAACTTCCCTGGGCCTAATTTATCAAACTCCTGGCCATATAACATGACAAGATCTCATTCTGAGAAGACACAAGGCTTGACACTCTTGTCATATTGCACCTTGATGCATATTTTATGAGCTTCATTAGCTATAGAAGCATTGCATCGAGTTTCATCTAAATGAGTCAGATGTAAAAGACACTCCTCCTCTATGGAAGTGGCAGGAAGAAGTTTGATATCTAGTTTCAATGATGGAATTTCACATTCTATTGGGAGGATAGCTTCCAAACCATACACCACCTGAAAGGGTGTTAACTTGGTAGCCATCTCGACTGAGGTTTGGTATGCCCAAAAAGTAGCGTAAATAAGAAAATTCTAGTATGATTTGTGACTCCTACCATAGGTTGAATCATTGTCTTAAGAACTTTGTCGATGGCCTCATCCTTTTTGTTAGCCTAAGGATAGTAGGGAGTGTAACTTTCATGGGAAAGTCCCAGCTTAGCAGTTAGTTTGGTCATCGTATGATTCCAAAGATGTTTTTTGTGATCTGTAACTATTTCTTGTGGAACACCAAACCATGTGATGACGTGGTTGAAAAATAATTTTGTATCCATTTCGCCAATGTTGTTAAATGTAGGCATCACCTTGGCCCACTTAGTAAAGTAGGCATCACCTTGGCCTCGACTAAGTGAGGGTTACATGTCATGAAGTTGATACCCCATTTCGCAAAAGGACCACCATGTGATGCAATGGAGTGGGTGGAGCACAAGTCCTACAATCATATATCTAGCACGCATGACACTTCTAGACAATGAGGATGCAGTCTCAAAAGATGGTAGGGTAGAAGTAACCAACATATAAAATTTTCTAGGCAGTAACATAACCGTATAAATTTCCACCACATTCTCCCAAGTGGCATTTGTTTAAGACTTTCTCAGCCTCCTCAAGTGTGAAGCACCATCATAAGATCGTATTGATACCACGACGGTAAAGGGTGTCGCCGATAATAATGTTATTTCGGGCTTGGTAACAAATATGTCACTGCTTCGAGTGAGAGGTATTAGACCGAAAAGTATGGGTCAGGAGATAAATAAGGTAATATCCATAGCACGGGTTAGATGAGGAGATCACAAACAATGACTCGCAGGGAATATAATCTTCATATGTAGATTCTGAATTAGGGGAAGGGAGATTGCACATTAGTTCCATGAAAACTAGGGATTTCTTTGACTTGGATTTGATGAACTCCAGGTCGAATTCTTGTAAGATAACAATCCATTTCGAGTACTTGCCCCCCAGAAATTGACATGACAAAATGTATGTCATAGGGTTGCAATCCGAAATGACCATAGTTTTCCGAAGCAAGATGTAATGGCGAAATCTTTGGATGGCTTGAACAACTGCCAAAGCCAACTTTTCTATGTGGGAATATCAAATCTTAGTATCATTGAGATTCTGAATTAGATAGTAAATGGGATGTTTAGTCCCTAAATCATATTCTTGGACCAATACCATTTCTATAGTAGAAATGGCAGCAACAAGATACAAGAAGTAATCGCATTGATAGTCAGGGGGATATAGAAGAGATGCCCGAATCAGTACATCTTTCAGGGCATCAAACACTTTCTGAGCTGTGTCATCCCAATGGAAGGGAACCCCTTTTTTCAGTAAGTGAGTGAATCCTTTGGTCAATTTAGCGTAGTTAGGGACAAACCTTCGTAGGAATTTAGCTTTCCCTTGAAGTCGTTGAAGCTGAACTAATGAAGAAGGTGCAGGAAAATAAATAATTGCATGTACTTTCAATGGATCTATATGAATTCCTTCTTTTGAAATAAAAAAACCTAAGAGTCAACCAAAACTAACACAAAACACACATTTTTGTGGGTTAAGGTGAATATTATAATGTCTACAATGAAGGAAAATATCCCGAAGATGCATCAGGTGATTAGTCCAATGTTTTGAGTGAGCAGGGAGGTCATCCAAATATGGTTGAATGATGTGTTTGATATCATGAAAAGTGTAATCCATGGCACATTGAAATGTGGCCCCAAAATTCTTCAAACCAAACGGGAGTTTCCTATAAGTGAAAGTGACCCAGGGACAAATAAAAGTAGTTTTAGGTTGGTCCGTTGGGAGAATGTTGATTTGATTATAGCTTGAAAATCCATCTATAAATGAATAAATTTTGCAGCTAGCACAATCATCAATGATCTCGTCAATAAACAACATGGGATATTTGTACTTCAGAGCTGCATGATTCACATTCTGATAATCAATGCACACTCGAATGATGCCCTATTTCTTAATGACAGGGACTACATTTGACACCCAATCAGTTAAAGGAGCGTGGTATATGAAACCAGCTCGAAGAAGATTTTCAACTTCAGCCTTAATACCAACAACCTTCTTGGGATGGACCGGACGAAGGTGCTGTCAGATTGGTTTGGAATCAAGATACATGTTAATTTCATGTACAACTATATTTGGGTCAATACGTGGCATCTCCTCATATGTCCAAGAAAAGGCATCTCGAAACTCACGAAAAAAGGTGTGATAAGTCTCGATATCGGATGCAAAACAAGATGCTTCAATGTGTAGAATTTTGACAACACCCGACTTGATGGAAATGTCAAGAGGTATTGTTTCTTTGATATTTGAAAGTTTATTTTTGGAATCAACCTCATGAATGGACACGAAATTCGTAAAAGGTTCAACAAAATTGGGCGAGTATACATCATTGGGGCTATCCTCAATGGAATCAGGTAAGGAGGAATGATGATGATGTTCATCCCACAACACATCATCCGACATCATGAATTCCATAATGCTTTCGTAAGTAGGGAATACACACAATAAAGGATCGAAAGACGTACCATAGTCCAACAATATGTATACCCAATTAAGTGAATCAAAAGATGAAACCACACAAGCCAAATAAATGGCTTCGTAATCTAGATCAACGGGGTTTAGTAGCATTCAATAGTGAAAAAATTGGATGTCAGTTTCATCTGGTAGAATCCATGGATCGTCCAGTATAGTAGAAGGTGATAGCATGTTGATATAGGCTACCACAGATGAGTTGTCAGGAAGGAGAGGAGGAGGGAGTGAAAAGGTTCCCATAAACGAATAGTCCTTCAATAATCTAGATTTTGACATGTTGATATGACTGTAGGGTTTCCCCCACAAGAGGGACACTTCTAGTAACATGTGAATTAGAGGCGAAAAAGGTGAGTTGGTCTATGGCTAAAATCCCGCCTTTATGAGGAAAGGAGATCATTCGGAAGTAAGTTGAAACGACAACATCCATGGCATAAACCAAGGTACATCCTAATAGAAGATTGTAATCAATAAGTTTGTCAATAAATTCAAATTCTATGGACACATTTTTCCCCCTAATTCAACTTACAGGCAGTTCAAAATCCCACAAGTTTTGTATGTTTTCTTGTCAAATGATTTCAATGTCGTAGGTGACTAACTCAATTGAGGAGAACTAATCGCCTTCTAGCAAGACATGGACATAATGCAAGTCAAGGCTCCCTCATCCACAATAGAAGATGAATATTATTACCATGGATGACAACTTGAATTATAAAAGTTAACTAAGCTGGAAGTCGAAGGGTATAGTTTTCATGAGAGAAAACAAGGTTGGAATTTGATGGATCCACATATCCGATAGCTGGAATTAAAAGCCTCTTTTGGGTGGGGCAGTTCTGCAAAACCTCAAGAGTTGACATAACCGATGGAGACTGAGCCAAGTATTCAAATATGTTATAATTCTAAGTGGCTCTTGCACATGGGTTGAAAGATGAGTTATGAATAACGCCCTTTGTAGGTTTGATAGTCAATTCAATGGGAATCGATGACAGGGTGGGATCTAACGAGGATGGTGCTGAACTGGCAGGCTGATCAGTAACCTGGCCATTCAATAGATTCACATTCCCATAATCCTTGTTCGGAGTAGACACCAAAACGTCATATCTCTACTTTGAAGAAGAAAGCATAAAAAACATGTTAGAGGAAGATGGTTCCTAAGAAACCATATGATTCTCTTGATTAAGAAACAAGTTGGACAACACTGCAGGAGTAGTGGAAGACTTAAGAAATTGATTAACTTCAGCACTGTGAAGACAATCATGTGTAAAGTGCTCCTCGTTGGAAATCAAGCAAGGATATCAAGGCTTATGTTTCTCATCAGAAGACTAATTTTTTTGTTTATCCTGCAGAGAGGGATCTTTCTTCTTCTTACCTTTTCCTTTCTTCTTACTTCCAAGTTGTTATTGAGACTTGCCTCTATTATATGAAATGCCATTTATCTAAGAAGTAGAAGCTGCAGGAGGGTGGGATTGAGAGTTTTGAGTAGATACAAGTGGAGCGATACCAGATGGTTTACTTACCGTCTACATGCTGGTAGAACCAATAATGCCATAAAAAACATGAGATTCTTTACTAGGAAATAGAGGAGGAACAATATTCGAAGGTCTCAAAGTGTTTGGTATCTTATCGTAGAGTGTGGTGGATTGGGTATAAACCAAATCCAAATATTGCACACGTGAAATTACTTGATCTTCAATTATGACTCCACCTTTGGAGACATCTTCTATTATAGGTTCCAACAGATATTTGGTGAACCATTCTGTTAGAAATTAATCGGGAACATAGGTTTTGACCAACCGGTGAGGACACCTCCTCTCATGAATGTGATCTGAAATGTGAGTGGAATCCGATTTTTTGAAGTTGGTTAACTGTTCCATTCCAATTTCGTATTTAATGAGAAACTGGAAATGTGTGAGGAAGGTTGTGGCTAAGGTATTGAAATCATGGAATGAAGCTCTGGGTAATTCAATATACCATTTAGTAGCGGTGCCTGTAATTGTTCTTTGGAAAAGACGAAGTCAAATAGAATCATCATTAAGGGAGTTTGATGAACACCATAGATGATACATCATGACATGCATCGACATGTCTTCTCTTGAATTCCCATTGAATTTAGGGATGTCAGAAGGAAATTTAGTAGAAATAATCAGCCACCAAGGCGAATGAGCGATGGGGCCATTGGTGAGCTAAGTCAAATATGGCAACTCGAGAGTGGCCACAAAAGGCAGCTACCGATTAAAGTTCGGTGGAGGATGACCTGGATATGAAGGAATAGCCTGGGAAATAGGTAATTACATTCCTGAATAAGGAGGGTTTTGGTAATAAGGAACCTAATTACCAAAATAAGGAGGGTTCTGATAGCCAGAATATAAGTGACCTTGTTGACCAGCCCCAAGATAACCGTGAATTTATTGGCATTGTAAAGGCACTTGAGGAATACCCTGATAAGGTCTATACTGTTGCCCGATAGGAATTTGCATAGTCCCATGATACAAAAGCTTCGATTGACGTTGTGTCATACCATACATAGTCTACTCTATTGGAATTTGAGGAATACCTTGTGCAAGCGATTGAGATTGTAAAGGAACTTGCAAAGGATGGGTAAGTGGATCCTGAGAGGTACCAGATACTGAAGGAATGGGTTGAGATGCAATTGTATCCCGTACAAGTTGAGTTACATGAATTTGAGCTTGTTGAGCTATAAATTAAGGAATAGGAATTTGAGATTATGGTACAAGTTGGGAAACAAACGATGAACCCAACATCGAACCATGTTGAACGAGAAAATTAGGCTGCCAAACACTAGTAGCTATCCTAGGATAAGGAGGGATATAATAAGGTTGGTTACCAATTTGAGGTATACCAACAACAGGTTTCCCCCTTGCCAAAAGGGGAGGGGATGATGGAGGCAACTGCCCTCCATGTGGAGGGGACCCAACATAAGGATAGGTAGGTTGTTGAAGAAGACCTTTCCCACTAACATAGGGGTCAACCTGTTGTTCAACTATCAGTGTAGGAGGAGAAGGAGCGGGTTATGCAACACTCATAAGAGCAATGCCAGATGGAATTCCCGAAGTAGACGACATGGGAGATTTCCATAAATTGGAAGATGCACTAGAGAAGGTACCAGATCAATATTGATAACCAGGTGGGATGCATAGGCCACCATACATATGTGCCTCTGGTGATGTTGAAAACATAGATGCATAAGCAACATTTGAAGTCTCAACCATAGTGGTAGATGCAGGTTGAGAAGCCATATCGGTTTTGGACATGGTCAATAATCCTAATGTGGATTGCCACATGAAATTCGCGGGTAAGTCAAAAGAACCAGGTAAAGGAGTTTGTTTAGGAGGTGGAGGAGGAAGAAGAGGATGGGTTGAATAAAGGAAAAGTCCCACCAAATGATTAGAAGGACGAGTCTATTCTTGTGGAATCTACTCAATATTCACAAGTCTAGGTGGAAGCGGTTCACCATTGGGGACGAGATATTTAGTAGGCAGATTTGTACGAGACAACGGAAGAGAAGATGGAACACTTGAAGTAATAAGAAACGATGATTGACGCTCCTCAGGTTCAATGACCTTAGGAAATACTTTTTTTGACTCATGAAGGTTAGATTGTATAACTTCAGGGAACAAAGTCTCAGGTAATTCAGTATCAATTGTGTCAGTTTGAACCACAAGAGTAGATGTAATCTTGGGTTTGCTACTGAAGGGGACAGATGATTTTGGTTGATTGAATTCAGGAGGAGGACCAGAAGTAGTTCCTGAGTTTCCCGATTTGGTAGTTTGCGTTATTTTATGCTTCTGACGATGACCAGGAGTAGCCTCTGGTAGAAAAGGAGGCTTATTTTGCATTCTACGTGAACGATGTAGTGGGATATCTTGTTGTTCCACAATGGATAGTAATTTTTATTAACATAAAAATAAATAAATAAAAAAGAGGGAATCTTGGTATAAAGGATTACCAAGCAACCATGAACTACGATATATGCCTTGGCAAACCAAGGATTTAATGTATGAAAACCAATCTGCCAGAATGTTGTGTTTGGTATATCATGATTTACAAGGCGATAGAATTGGTTACCTATTGATTGATAGAAACCTATTGGGGACTTCCAAAATATATGCGATGGTATGTGGGAGTGTAGTCTGTAGTAGTGTTGTCAATGGGTAACTGTTTGATGAGGGCATTCCCATATACTTTACATGTGTGGAGTGCCACTAATATACCCGAAGCTACATGGAGTACGGTCCTATACACTCACATACGTGGAACAAGATTTCATGCCCGGGATGCAATACTGGAAAACAACGACAACTCCTATGTTTAACGATGCCAGAACACATCTCTAGCTTAGACCTCTATGTGTTTGTGTTAATGTTACAAATGCTTCTTAGGTTGATTCAGTAAATTTAAGTTGATCTTGAATTAAGTTTCAGTTTTATGGCTCACCACGAATTCACCTGAATTCCCTAAAATGCAAATCTAGCATGAGGAAATGGAATATTTCTCTTCAATGAAAATCTAGCTAAGGAAGGGAAGAAACATACAAAATGCAACATAGAAACTGCAGCAAACGAGATTCTCAATGAAAATCCCTTTTCATGCAACCATTCCTAAATCAATATGGACGCAGAACCCTATATGCCAATGCAAGATTTTTTCTTTTCACCACACTTAATTTTCAAAATGAAGAAAACTAAGATGCAAATGTTTATCACTGTTTCAAATTCACACTTCATGATGAGTGACTAGAACAACAATTCATCCAAGCGATCAATGATCAAATGAAACAAGTTTGCAAGTGACCTAATGATAAGAACAAAGAAAAATCAAAACCAATTCTTACCAAGGCAATCAAACACACATGCAAACCAAATGGAGGCTCCAGAGAGACCACAAGACACTCAAGACTTAGGGAAGGTCAGCTAGAAGTAGGCTGATCAAATCAACACTGAGAAAACAAGGCAAGTTTTGTGCAAGAACAGGGGTCAACGCAAGTGCAGAAGAGGCACCAGTTCTCTACAACACAGGCATAGAGAGGAATCAAAAGAGGTGCAATGTAGGCACAGGGAAGACCCAAGTGAGGTACAACGCTCTATCAGCAGACCAGAGGGTGAGTTTATCTGGGAAAGAGTATTCCATCACAAAAATTGCAAACAAGACTCAATGTAATCACTTCCTAGTTTTTTTCTTGGTTGATTAAAGCAGCAAAGGTTTATGATAGAGGTAAATCAACACAATGGAAAAAGAAACCACCAAGGGAATACATCGTTCCCCAGTATGGTCGCCAATTTGTTATGCATGATTTATGACTGCGGACAAAAATATCTCTTGTAGGTTTGGTGGCTAACCTAGAACAACATAATGACAAAGGACCCAACATTTTATTTAAAGTAAGTAGACAAGGGGAAGAAACCTACTTGGAATCTGTCGTATGTTTTGCTCCTTCTTTGGCTTGAATGCTCCAATCCTAGCACTAGCTGCCAAAATTAGAACCTAAACAACGAGACAACACAAGCCAAGAAACTATGAGATCTATGTAGCATCATATACCTACAACACAAGCCAAGAAACTATGAGATCCATGTAGCATCATCTATACACTTCATTCAACAGATTGGCGTGGTATTAAAATATATGAAACAATGACATCACATATAGGAAAAAAAGAGAACTCTTTGTATTGATATAAATGGAGTCAGTTACAACCATAAATAGGTGTCAATATTGTAGAAGATATCCTCCAAGTTGTTGAGTTGTCCTTCCTTTATCACAAATTGTACCTTTAATCACCCCAAATGCATGAAAACCTAACTCTCTTCACAACAACATAAGTGTAGAATCACTCTCCAAAAGCCAACCCCTTGCATATGGAAGGCTGTAAAAATATAGAGGAGTGGGGTCAGTTGGGAGTTCTTATCATTTTACGTATCTTTGGATTGAGATCCACTCTTGATGGGAGGATGATATCTAAGGATAAGGGATGGAAACTCCAAGGTAGGAAAGGATAGGATTCTAGAGTTTAATCTAAGGTAAATGGTTACAACAGATCTTGGAAGCTTCTAGAAATGGAGGCTTCAAGATTCTCTCTCTTTTTCCTCAATTTATAGAACCAATGTAAGTGCCAAGAAGGCAACCATTAGGTGATCAACGTAGGCCTCAATGGACCAACCTGTAGGTGAACACTGTTTAGTAAGAGGCCAGGGTGCGTTGCTCCTAAATCTAGCTCAAATGATGCAGTTCAAGGCATAAACTATGGGGAATGAGAGAGTCATGCATAGGGATTTGTGAAATGATGATGTAAAGGGGGAATAAGATGTTGATTGATTCCATAAGGAGTTTGATTGACCAGATGAGACAAAATAGCATATAACAGGTTGGATGGAGATGACACGATGAGAGATGATAGGTTCTCAATGGACACAAGTACCATTCTAGTTCTAGTTCTGACAGACACTATGATCGTCATCATTATCATCGTTATAGGAGGAGTGATAGGGGATATTTTCCGGATGAGTTCAAGAAATCAAAGCCACCTACATTCGATGGGGAAATGAAAAATTCACAGGATGCAGAAGCATGGTTGCTTGTTATGAATGAGTTCTTCAGGTTACATGGTTACTCAGAAAACATGAAGGCCAGAATAACTACATTCAATCTTAAAGGTAAATCAAATATCTGGCGAGAAGATGTAAATAATGTTAGAGGTATTTATAAAGAGGAGTTGACTTGGAGTGAGTGCGAAAGAATTTTCAGGAAGAAGTATATATAAGTGAGATACTATGATGACAAGGAAAAAGAATTCTATGAGCTAAATATTGGATCTATGACTGATGAGGAGTACACTTGCAGATTCTTGGAATTATTAAGGTATGCGCCTTACGTCAAGGAGGAGAAGGCCACGATCCAATTGAGTTTTATGAGCCTAGATCATTGGAGGAGGCCATCCGGAAGCTAAAGCATTGTTATGAGCAATCAAAGCATAGATATGAGACTAAGTCGGACTGGAAAGGTAATGATAAGAATAAAGGAAAATGGGACAAGAAGTGAACAAGACCTTAATATACAAGTAACAACCCGCATAAGAAGTTCAATTCATTTGATAGGGGACAAAGATTTAAGTCTAAGGAGCAGAACAAGGGTGATGGTTGGAAGCCCTTGCCGTGTTGGACTTGTGGAGGAGAGCCTCGTAGGAGAGATTGTCCATAATATCAGGGTGGTAGACTGGAGATCTATAGTGCGCAGGAGGCACAAATAATGGGGGATGTTGGACAAAGTATTCCATGGATCTATGCAGCATTGGAGAACATCCAGGTAAATCACCAGGAATCTATTATCAAGATGGAAAATAAGCTTTGTGATCAAATTGTTTCTATTTTGATTGACCCTGAATCTTAAGAATGTAGAAGGTCGATATCTTAAGAATGTCACAAACTCTTTAACAAGGTCTATTAGTACTAAAAAGTTCTCTTGGTGTAGAAATCAATGAACATTACTACCATTAGTAATTGATTATACATATGTCTTTCCCTTGTCCCATTTTTACACAACATATTGAAGAATATTAGATATGTATTATATCCTTTTACAAGTAAACTTAATCATATTAAAAAATAAAACTCCATTTTTTTTATTATTATTTATTATTTATATTCATAATTTTAAATAAACTTAAAAAAACCTAAAAGAAATTAACTTAATATTGGGAAAAAATGAAATGATACCTTATTATAATATCCAAACTGATTATAAATAATATCCCTTGAATTATAACAATGATGAATTTTTTCCTCCTTTTTCGAGAGAGAAAAAAAAGAGCACTTTTATATTTTGAAATTATGATGAAAAAATGATGAAATTATTATGTCATTAGTTTTCTTCCATTATTTAAGACGTTAGGCATATTGTCTTTTACGAAGGAGTGGGCAATTTTATAATTCATTGGGTGCCGTGGTTTGTTAAATTACCGTATTCCCTTGAACGGTATTCAAATACCGAAAAACGTTATCTTAAATTTTTAAGTTTATAATTGATATCTCAGAAAGACGAAAGAGAAATATTACATATACAAATATTTTTTAATTATATTAAATTATTAAAACAATTGAAAATTTATGATATGTATGAAACTCCCTCAAGTTGTGGTATGAGAGAGACTTTATTAGATACCAATTACTTCAACCATTTATATTCTCTATGCCAACTCCTTGGGGCTATTCAAGTTGTTATTTCAATCTATTTAGGTGGTTAGCATTTGCCTCAAATTTAAGCATAGAAGTAGATGGGTTCCCAAACAAGCATCACCATAATGGTGAGTGAGAGATATTTTGTAATATTTAATTTAACATTAAAAGCAGTGAAGTATTTTATAATTTAGTTTGAAATAAATGTTGTATGTATTTTTGGTTGAATTCTGTATTTTGAAATCCAGATTTAGATGGTTCCTTCTTTCTGAAGTTTTTGTAGTGCCATGCACTCATAATTTTTGTTTATCTCTAAGATCCATGCATTGCTGATTCTGGACAGGAACAGATTTCTGTTGCTTCAAGGCCTCATGCCTTCGCTTGTATCTGGACTTTTATATACTCTTAATATAAATCATGAAGCTTTTTCTTTCTGAAAAAAAAAAAATATTGTATGTATATGAATATGTTAAAAATAAATGAGTGTAAATTTATTTTAATTTAGATAAAATTAATACTTAATATGAAATTAAATAATAAAATAATTTTATTTTGAGAGATTTTATGCTTTTTTATGTTTGATAATTTGGATTTAAATAGAATAATATTCATTTAACTCAATTAAACTACATAAGTGGATTTAAAAAACTCACAACAACTTATATAATACTTATAATTGTTTATTACTTTTATAATTTTAGCCGAAAACTTTTTCATCATTCCACTTGGATGATAATTTCTTTTCCTACTTATTTTTTTTTTAATTAAAAAACCATGGGTTCTTATATAGGTTTGATGTGCTTTATTAAGAATCCTTACACCAAGATATTTACATTTTAAGAAAGAATGTAATATCTTTTTTATTAGGAAATTTTAATGATATAACTTCAAATAATCAAGTTATTATGTTAAACAATGATTTTAATTTTAATAGATATAAAAGAAATTTTGAAGACTTGATTGAGAATTTGTTTGGTATCAAGCTAGTCAAGCTCTATAGTTTCCAAGACCTTATAAATTGTGTAATCAAATGGTCAAGGTCCAACTTTATAACTTGTATTCATGGGTTAGGTAATAGTGTCATGGACTATGTGGTATATGATATCCTTGTATCTAAACATAAAGTAAATTTTGACATTTTAAATGACCATAAGCTCGACCCTAATCATAGACCTTCAACCACAACTCTAAACTTCCCCATCCACAAAAACCCCATCAAATCATATTTTGATAATCAAAGTCACCTTCTTATTTGACATACGTAAAGTTGACATTTTCTTAAAGGATTTAAATATTGAATTAAATTCACTAACTTGTATGGGCAACATCAAAGACATCTATCATAATTTTATAACAACCCTTTTAACTGCCACTAACAAGTTCTTCTTCAAGGTATCATGTAAAAAGATTAACAACACAACCAATGTTTGGTATGATAATGAATGTAAAACTGGTAGGAAATCCATTAGAGGTGCTTCCAATGATTCCTTAAAACTTGATAAGATAAATATGTACAAATCCATTGTTAAAAGGGAAAATAATGTTTTCTATTAATAAAAAGCAACAACATCTCATATGCCTAATTGAGTTTGATCCTCAAAAGTTTCAAAGGCCAATGTCATAAATTTAAAGAAAATAATATGATTCCTTTGAAGGAATAAAATTCTTAGCTTCAAAATATTTGCAAATCCTCTAATGCCATGGATATCATTCCAAACATTCCTATAGTGGAGGAAGTATCTTCTATGGACGACATAGAATTTGGGGTTAAGCAACTTGCAATAAGAAAGCTAAGGACATTGAAAGTTACCAAGCTAAATTTTTAACATTGGAGGACCTATCCTCATCCCTCACATAAATAAGTCTTTAATATAATAGTCAAGATGAGGTTCCCCAAACCTTGGGCACAATGCCACATTGTACCTATTTTTAAAAGTAGAGATAAAAGAATCCCTCTAATTATCTAACCATTATGACTAACCCCATTTTTTCCCAGCCTTATAGAAATATTTTTGAAAGAAAGATTAGCAAATGAACAGAAAGCCCTAAAAAAGAGATAAAGGTCAAGTAGAGGTATCATTCAACTATGGACCACTTTGTTGGATCATTGTGGAGGAGTGTCACAATAATAAAACTAATATCTTGTGTTGTTTCTTTGACTTTAGAAAAGATTTTGACATTGTACTCATGTCCAACCTTTGGAATAGGATGGAAGATATTAAAGTTCCTCTTAAGTTGAGGGTCATTATGGAAAAATTGTACAAGAATTTTATTATCGAGTTCAAGAACATTGGTGGTTGGTCAAAAAAATTTAATTGCAATATTGAAGTCAAGCAAGGTGATCCTTGTCTCCTACCTTTTTTGGTATAAGCATTCACAATTTATAAGACTGCTTGGAAGATGCAATTCACATCATCCATACTCTTGTTGGTATGATAATCATTATTCTTTAGGCTAATGATATTGTTCTTATGGCAAAGGAGTCCCTATGATCTTTGTAAGCAACTAAGAATCCTGAAGGATTTATATTCAGGTATGAGTATGACTATTAATACTGGAAAAACGAATGTCATGGTAATTAATTCCAATTAAATCACCTATGATACTTTGATATATGAGAACAACAACTTGAAGGAAGCATCTTCTTACAAATATCTCAGGGTTCAATATTCACCACAAGCTCAACTAAAATTATAGCATTGATAAAAGGATAAAAGTGGGGTGGAAATCTTATTATGGACATGAAAACAATTGTAAATCAGTGAACATTTTTATTTGGAACAAGAAAAACTGCTCTTTGACACTCTTCTTATTCATATTATTTTATATGGATGTAAAGTTTTGGGATGCAATATCTCTGAAGAGTCAGGGAGAAAGATAGAGTATATTCAAAGAATTTTATTACTTATAATCTAGAAATTTAAGTGAATACATCTTATCCTATCCCCCTCATAAAAGCAAGTTATTCCCCTATTGAGAGCATAGGTAGGGCCAAGTTATTCCCCTATTGAGAGCATAGGTATGGCCAAGTACCTATTATATAAAACAAGTTAAACAACATGGAAGATGGGAGGCTTTCTGAAATTGTTTTAAATTGTAGCCAATACCACCTTCAGCTCAAATAGATATGGCATAAGGATGCCTAATCTTGGTTAAACCAATGGGGAATAAAAGAAGAGATCATTTTGCAAAATAAGGATAATATTAACATAAAATTTTATGGAGAAAATGTGGTGCAGTAAAGAGTTATTGGGTAAAATAAAATGAAGATATTAATATTGTATGGATGTTATCAACCCTATTCTAAAAGATCAAAGTATCTCTATGTTCTACTGAGTGTAAAGAAGAAAAATATCCTTGCTAAAATAAGAAAATTCGCAGGAGCTTCATAGTGAAACTGGGCTTTGATCAATTCTCAAAACTTCTTGGGATGAAAGAGTTTTTCACATTTGTGGCACTAAGAAGGTTGAAGATGAAAGACACTTTCACTTAGAATGTCTCATATATACTAATATGTCCTACATATATTGAGTTCAAATATTAGTTTCAAAATATTTATCACACAACCAACTTTATGATATTTTAACTTAGCAAAAAGTATGGAGATCTTAGAATACTTCTTTTAATATTTTCAAATATTAAAATTTAAAAAAATTCCAAATAACCCTTTACATTTTCAAGTTTGAAAAACCAATTTAATATTAGTATAGGGTAATTGATGGGCCTCCAAATTAGATACAAATTTAGGCCCATCTGACCATCCTTTAGCACATTTAACCTCTCTCTTTTCATTTGATGACATCTTTTTGAGCTATAATGTGTTCATTAGGAAGGTTTAGAGATAATTGTATATTATGTGCCTAAATTATTTATTTTTGCATAATATTGAGATAATATTGAGTAAAGTTTGAATGAGATAATATAGGGACTTATTATTAGCATTATGGCTAATATGTTGTCCTTGATGGTAACCTAACAGATAAAGATGTCAACATTATGATAACATGATCTCATGCAGTTTGGTACAGATGCTATAGATGCTATAAACAGAGAAATGACAGTTCAAAGACATATGGAAGATAAAGGCAAAGTTTGAGAAAGTATACGCAGATCCTATGAAGAAGGATCTTGTACACACGCAGGTACTATGAGTAAAAGTCGCTTACAAAATCTAAGCCATGGTAATCTGGATAGTAGGGGTCATTACCATGGTATTGGCCCATAGTAATTAGAGCTACAACAATTATTTAATCCCGTCAAAGAATACTAACAACATTACCAAAGGATTTACCTAAGGTATTGGCTAAAGCTAAAACTATATAAGGAGATGGAGATCATTATGCTATGTGTGCAAGGAATGAGTTATCTTTGTGTGATCTTATATGCAACAGGTGTGCACCAAGGAGAAAAGAGAAGACTTAGGTCTAAAATTATGTTTACATATATGCTTGATTAACTTACTCGTTGCAAATGTAAAAGTACTTAATAATGATGAATTTGTGATTATTGTGATGTTGTGATAGAAATAAGGTTGTGAAGCGTGAAGTTGTGTTTGCAACGAAAGTTTTCAGATCTATACGTAGGGTTGTCTCTAGATAGTCGCATACATACACAAATTTGGTTCTGCATAGTTGCGTATAAATTTTGCGAATTTATTTTGTATCTTAAGATCTATACACGGATGTTATGCATGGTAGTCGCGTACACACGTTGATATGTTTCATGAATGTCGTGTATATGTTCTAAGGTTTACAGTGCTGATAAATGATGACATTTGATGATTTAAATGTTTTTTGTTGTTGTCTATCGATGAAGTCTTAAAATCATGTTGATATTTGTCCGAGAGTGTTGAATGGGTTGGTTGTTCATGATTGGAATGTTGGTTAGTAATGATGCTATAGTAATTTGTGATTGGTTTAGTGATCTATGATTGACTCAGTGATCTGTGTATGGTTCAATGGTTGATATAGTGTTATAATGATCTACTAATTTAATGTTCAAGTATTCTGAGATTTGTACGCAGGTGTGATACAAAGGAAGTGTTTATATACGCGAGTATGCCTTAGAAAAATAGTGTATAAATTTTGAAGTAAATCTGATCAGGGTTTGTAGTGACAATGCTTGGTTTTTGTGATGGCTATCAGTATATGGCTTGGTATATTTATGAGTGGTTATGAATTGGTATGATTTGGGTATGATTGGTTTGATCTGTTTGGAATGGTTGATTGAGATTCAGTTCAGTGATTGGTTTGTTAATGACATAGTGATTCAGTTGGTTTTGTGATTAAAGTTTAGATTCAATATTTAGTTTGATATTGAGCATAATGTTGGGTGTGGATCTAGTATGAAAATATGATGAAAAGTGGTCTACAGGTTTGATGTTTTGATTCAAGTGGATCCAGTATGAAATATTATGAAACGTGGTCCATGAAGGATGCTGAGGGTTGGAGCCTTTAGTAAGGGAGTCAGAGGTTCATTCTAGTAGTAGCTGGTAAATATGTGTAGGGGGTAGGTGCTCCCTTTCGGTAGGAGCCGGTAAACGAGATTAGCGGGTTAGAGCTCCCTTCCAATGGGTGTTGGATAACAAGTGCATGTTGTAGCCTCCTGCAGGTGTGTATCTGCATGCTATTAACAGTCTGTGCTAGTACAATATTGTAAGAATATTTTCTTTATATAGTAAGAAAGAAGAGAGACACGATGACAACGTTGGTTTTCTCCCACATTGGGTTTCAACCTAAAAATCTTGGTGTTCTCATGTGTTTTCATGTTGCTTATGTGTGATGTTTTATTTTTCTCTTTACTACATACTATATGTCTGATGAAATTAATAATACATTGGTTAAATATAAAGATCTGATGGAACTTATGAAGAATTAGTCAAATGGATATTCGGTGTTTGTTCCCTGAAGTCACGTACATATGTTGGTTGTATAAATAATAGTAGCGTACATAAATTAGAAAATGAAATGAAAAGTTTAAGTGAGTTTAAAAATATTGATTCACCCCCCCGCCCTCTTAGTATATTTCCCAACAATCAGAATCAAAGGAGGTCCCTCAGAAGAAGCTTGATCTCTTAAAGGGAGATCCATCAAGATGAGTAGTCAAGAAGGAGTATTTTCTATCAGGCCATATTTGTTTCATGGAACTAACTTTGTATTTTGGAAAGTCATAATGAGAGCATATTTGCATGCAGTAGAAGTTGATGTTTGGGAAATTGTTGAAGGTGGATATCAATATCCAAGCTCCATCCCCACAGATAGTGCAGGGAATAAATAGTATGAGATCAATGCAAAGGATTTAAATGTTATCTAAGGAAGTCTGGCTGAGTTTGAGTTCGTGAAAGTCATGAAGCTAAATACCGTAAAGGCAATAATCTTGTTCAAAGCTATGAAGGTGACACTATGGTAAAAATTGTTAAACTTCAAACTTTTAGAATTAAGTATGAGACTCTTATAATGCATGATGATGAAAGTATTGCAATATTTTTCCTTAGAGTATACGAGGTTGTTAAATCAATGAAAAATCTTGGTGACGAAATAGAGGATGCTACTATTGTTGAAAATATTTTGTGATCATTAACCCCAAAGTTCAATTCCAAAGTCTCTGCCACTGAAGAAATGGAGGATTTGACGAACCTTACTCTTGAACAACTCCATGGGATCTTGGTAGCATGATGAGAAAAAGGGGGTTCATCAAGTGTGAGAGAAGAAACCTTCAAAGTCACATATAAAGGGAAAGAAAAATAAAATCCTAAAGATACAAGCTACATTTTAGATGAGGAAGAAGTGAATTTGTGAACAAGTTGCAAGTAGGAACTAGTAAATTCAAAGGTAAGCTTCCCTTTAAATGTTTTCTTGTGGAAGAGTAGGTCAGTATGCATCCAAATTTCCATATAAGTAAACACATGATAAGAAAGAGAATGGAAAGGATGTTGACAAGGAAAATTCCAAAAGGAAGTTTTCTGACAAGAAAAGATTTTATTCTAATGAAGATAGTCAAAGCACATCTGATGATCAAGAAAATTCAGATTCAGATTCTAACATTTGTTAGTATTTACGGCTATTGAAGATCAATTGATTAGTAAATCAGATAGTTGTGAAGAAAATGACTTAATGAAAGCATTGAAACAAAATGATAGGCTTAATAACGCAAACAAAGATTTGGAAACAAAACAAAGTAGTATGTTTAAGGAAATAAACATGTTAAGAATGCAATTGGAAGCAACCACTAGAAGAACAATGATCTTAGCAAAACAAATTCAATAAAAGGAAATGCATTGTGAAAAATTAGAATTTGAAGTTGTGACTCTAAGGAAAGATTATGAGAAAATCAACAATTGGGTAAAGGCATCGGAATCACTAGAGAATATTATCAATGAACATGTTCTCCTCTAATTAAGACATGCATTGGATACAACCACATGGCTTTATATTCACAATGTAATGGCAAGTACAGCCAGCATGAATTTTTCATAAGAAAACTAATTCAAGTCACACATCAGAGACAAAATCTCCCAGTTCAAAGTCAAGACCAATCCCTAGGCATAAATGATGGTTTCATGGATATTTCTTTTCTTGTAACTCATTTGGGCATAAGGCCATTGATTGCAGGTCAAGCATTTGGAATGTGTTGTAACATGATTAGTTTTGATCAATTGTATGATCAAACAATTTCAAACTTATGCATTAAATTTGGATTAATTGATAAATAAATTAACAAGGGTCAACACCTTAAAAATGCACCCTACCTAGTTTATTTGAATAAATAAGGGATTTAATAAACCTTGGAAATACAGTTTATCCTAAAGTTTTGGCAAAATGCTTCGCCAAAGATCCGATGGGGACCACCAGCACCTTCTACTGAGCAACCCATCACCCCTCCGCTCATATTTTCCTCCTCCTACTTATCCCTAAGTTTTAACACCCCCTTATACATTGCAAATATCCCTTTATGTAGTATATTAATCTCCACCGGCCCCACCAGGTATCCCGTCACGTCATAAGTTAACCCTCCACCACCTCTCACTCCATCTCCGTCCATCTCCCAAGATCCGATAGCCCGCATATGATTTCAGCCCCCCTTCGCCATTCGAGCTTTACCGTCGGGGGGGTCTGAAATGGGTGGTATACGAAACCGAGTGCACCCTAACGTGGCAGCCTCCCATCATTTCGGACCCCCCTCGGGTGAAACTGCTAACCTCTTCCCCCTGCCCTCCCTCCCTCCTAAAAGTTGTTTCTCCACCTCTCGATACCGCTCTCCTATCCGTTGCGCTCCTACCACACACCTTCTACCACATCGTTTTCCGATTAACTCCACCAATCACATTCACTCCCCACATAAACCACCCTTCTTAATGTTGAAAATAGCAACAAGAAATGATAAATATAAAAGTACTAAATTTAGAATTGCTATAAATAGCATTTTGGGATACCTTCCTATTTTAGTTAGTCCCTGAACTAAAGATTCGAATTTGATCTTAACAACTATTTGTAAATTAATTAATTAATTCATCTTGAGTTAATTAGTTGTAGAAAATCAAACATGAAGTCTATGTGGGGACATGCAACAGTTTCTCCATTGATTGAGGAATGTATCCATCAGTTAAAGAGATAAGGATGAGTTGTAATTAGCTGGCTCAGTTAACTGAGTCAAGTCCAGTTAGATTAGTTCAAATAGTTTGTTGAATTAATTGTGAGTTCAGTTAGTTAATGCATGCATACACGTAACTGCTGCACTTCAGATAACTGAATATTCTCTCATAAATAACTCATGCATGTCAGTTCAGACAGAGACCCATTTGAGATCAAATTGAGGGACAATGTACTATCAGTTGCAGGAATATTCCATTGTGAATACCTCTTGCATGTAGAAGGAATTCATTCCTTGGAGATTTCTCAGTTACTTCTTCAGTTTAGTGAGTGTGTGATGAGGCCAATCACACAGGTGGCATCATTGGACCCCAAGAAAAACTACGCAAGGAAATAGGAGGCTTGGAAGGCCGAGGAAAAGAATATCTTGTGTCTACTCAGTCTGTGAGTTGTATTGTTTAATTGCAGAGAGAGCAAGATAACTTGTGAGCTAATTCTTTTTGTAACTTGAACATATTTCCACTTGTATGATAATACAGAGATTGGGTTTTTAGGCTGAGGCTTTCCCCGTGTTATTCTTCTATGTTCATGTGTGATTGATTTCTCGTTCTCAGTTATATGTGTTCTATTTGATCTTGCTCATATTCGATTAAGCTTCCACAAAGTTTGTTGTAGAAGTAGATCTTGTATTTTGCTTTAGTATATTGCATAATCTGTTGATCTACAGTGGGAATTTCTACATGGTATCATAGCAAAGGTGATCAAAGCAAAGAATAATGTACAAGAAGGGAGAAGTTTGAAGTTTGAGGTTCCTGAATATAGAAATCGAGTTCTTATCACATCTCAATTTCACCAATGGCGTTCAACGGTTGAAGACTCGAGTATGCCTTGATGACAACTAGAATTATATAGCCTGGAAGGATCACATGGAAGCAGTATTAGAGGATAACGATCTAAAGGACTTCATTGATCAAGAAGTCCCCAAGCCAACTGATGCTACAAAATTGGTGGAATGGAAGAAATGTGTCGCTAGAGCAAGGAGAATCCTTCTGGAGGGAGTTCGAGACCACATAATCTCGAGTTTCCATGGGAAGGAGACACCATTTTTGATGTGGAAAACATTGAAAGATCTATATCAGAACAACAACGATCAGAGGAAGTTGGCGCTGAAAGACAAGCTTCAGAAAATCAAGTGTGAAAAGCGCGACACAATCTCTACATATCTGAAGAAGCTCACCACCTGCAGGGATGAGATTGGAAGTGTAGGGATCATGACAACCAATGATGACATGGTGAGTCTTGCACTCCTCGGTCTTCCTAATAGTTGGCATAGCTACCAAGACTCGGTTAATGGAAGAGAAAAACTGCCAGATTGGGAATGACTTTGGTCGGATCTGATGCATGAGGAGATAAGAAGAAGCAATAGAGATGGATCCTCATCAAATCAAGATGATGAGGAAAATCTAGCCTTAGCGAGTAAGGTGAGGAAGGGGAAAGGGAAGGCATCCCATTCCAAATCCAGTTCTTCTCATGGTGGGAAGAAGTTTGACAAATCGAAAGTGTGATGCTTTCATTGTCATGAAGTGGGCCATTATGCTACGAATTGACCACAGAAGAAATCCATGAAGGGTTCCTCGAAGGGATCTGATGGTGAGGCACTGGCCTCATAGTTTGAGTTGGATTTCTCTCTTATCGCATGCATGGTTTCATCCATAGTGGGATGTGCGTGGTACCTGGACAATGGAGCTTCATTCCACATGTCAGGTGACAAGAATCTTTTAAGTACCTTGGAGGAGAAGGATCTCCATATGCGGATCGAGATGGGCGATGATGGAAAGTACCATGTCTCAGGTGAAGGTACGGTTATGTTTCAGAGGGAGCATGGAGCTCCTCTCACCTTGACTGATTTAAAGTATGTACCAGGTCTGAAGAAGAATCTTGTGTCTATCACTATGCTAGAATATAAAGGCTATGATGTAGTATTTAGTAAAGGAAAGGTATTCCTGAGGCATATCGGTACTGGATAGACAAAGCGAATCGGGATTCGAGTAAAGAATCTCTACAAGATGGAGGTAGACGACTATGCTGCATTGAGTTCGAAAGCTGAGATGGTGCAAAGCCAAGATGTTGGAGAGCTATGGCATAGGATATTGGGCCGCTTGCACCATGGATCCCTAAAGATCATGCAGCAGAGTTCTACCAGGCTACCCAAGGGAAAACTGGAGCAGACAAATACATGCAAAGGTTGTACCTTGGGTAAGTATGCGAAATCTTGTTTTTTGGATCGAGACAGTAGAGTTGGAGCAATCCTAGAATGAGTTCACTCAGATGTTTGTGGACCATTCTCTATAGCCTCCACCGCTAAACAAAGGTATTATGTTATTTTTATTGATGATTTTTCTCGTAGATGCTAGATCTAATTTATGCAAAAGAAGGATCAGACCTTCTTGAGGTTTTGTGAGTTTAAAGCCTTGGCAGAGAAAGAATCTGGAAAGAAAATAAAAGCCTTGCGTAGCGACAATGGTGGAGAGTATGTCTCCCAATAGTTTAAGAACTTCTCCGTTGCAGAAGGAATTAAATGGGAGTTGACGACACCCCATAACCCATAGCAGAATGGGGTGGCCGAAAGGAAGAACAAATCAATTGTGGGAGCAGCTCGAGCGATGTTGCATGACCAAAGCCTACCACTGCATTTCTGGGTTGAGGCATGTAATACAACAATATACTTGCAGAATAGAAGCCCACACCGTATACTGGGAATGAAGACACCTATGGAGGCCTTTTCCAGGAAGCGACCAAATGTGAGTCACTACCGAATCTCTGGATCATCAGTTTACTGTCATGTGACCAAAGATGCCTGGAAGAAGCTAGATCCAACAGCTGAGTTGGGAATACTTGTGGGGTACATGGATACACCCCACAACTATCGGGTGTACCTGCCTACTAGTCAGAGGACAGTGGTATGCAAGGATTTGAAGTTTGATGAGCAGAAATCCATGCGAGTATCACTTGAGAGGGAGCTCAAGTTGCATGCAGAGAAGGAACTTTCAGTTCCTAAGGGGGGGGCCTCAGATTGATGTGGAGCAGCCACATGAAAAGGATCCGGGAGTGGAGACATCCACTCATGCTGAGACTTCTAGAGATGGGCGGAAACGCTCAAGGGAAACTAAGAGGTTGACGTTGGATGCGCGAGAGAATGTGGGACAACCATCTTCTCAGCGCAGACAGAGGAGGTCACTCGAGCGATACACTAGGTACATGGCCCTGGTTGGGCAGTGTGTAGATACCAAACCTTCTTCATTTGAGGAGGCAGTGTAGCAACCAATCTGGGTTGATGCAATGGTAGAGGAGTATGACTCTATCATTTGAAACAGTGTGTGGGATGTTGTCCCAAGACCTTAGGGCAAGCAATGGTAAGTTCCAGATGGCTTTACAAGGTAAAGCAGGCAGCTAATGGCAGTGTTGAGAAACATAAGGCAAGGTTTGTTTCCCATGGTTTCTCACAAGTTGAGGGGATCGACTACGACGAGACCTTTGCTTTTGTAGCAAGGTACTCATCTATCATATCGATGTTAGCACTGTCAGCTCAGATGGGTTGGAAGATCCATCAGATGGACATGAAGACAACATTCCTCAATGGGAATATTGAGGAGGAGGTGTACATTGAGCAGCTAGAGGGTTTCAAGACCTTCTATTATGAGTCACATGTGTGCCGACTCAAGAGGGCTTTGTATGGGCTAAAGCAAGCACCCTGTGCTTGGTACACCAGGATCGACAACTATTTCACCAGGTTGGGCTTCACCAAGAGTGAAGCAGATGTGAACCTTTACCACATCATGGTGGAAGGTAAGCCATTGATCATTGTTCTTTATGTCGATGATCTGATTTTGACAGGTGATGATCAGCTGATCCAGTCTTGCAAGAAGGACCTTACAAGAGAGTTCGAAATGAAAGACATGGGTCTTATGCACTACTTTCTAAGCATGGAGGTGTGGCAGAAAGATGGTGAAGTATTTGTGTCTCAAAGAAAGTATGCCAATGAGATACTTAGGTGCTTTCACATGCAGAAGTGCAAGCCCATGCAGACTCCTCTAGCCGGGAACGAGAGGAAGGAGGATGCTACTTCAGGTGAGGTAGTAGCTGCTACTGTTTATCGGCAACTGGTGGGTTCACTTATGTATCTGGTGAACACACGACCCGACTTATGCTTTGCAGTGAACCAACGGAGTCAAGCTATGGTTCAGCATACCAAGTTGTTTTGGAAGGCAACGAAGCATTTGCTGAGATACCTCAGAGGCACATCTCAGTTTGAATTGTGGTATAGACGGACAGAGGGAGTGATGCTTCAGGGCTTCACAGATGTGGATTGGGCAAGGAATCCATCAGACCAAAACAACACTTTTGGAGGAATCTTCAATCTTGGTTCAACTACAGTTTCCTGGTACAATAGGAAACAAAGATCAGTTGCACTTATCTCAGCAGAGGTTGAATACATGGCTACTAGTTAGGCTGCATGTGAGGCCATTTGGATGCGGAAGATTCTAGTGGGATTGTTTGGTCATAGGATGGATCCAACTGTGATCTACTGCGATAATCAGACTTGTATCAAATTCTCTGAGAATCCAGTTTTTCATGACAGGTCCAAGCACATTAATATCCGGCATCACCATCTTCGAGACTGTGTGGTCAAGAGGATCATGTTGTTGCTATATGTTTCGACCGAGGAACATGATGCAGATATTTTGACTAAGGCATTGTCAAAATGCAAGTTTGAGTTCCATAAAGACAGGATTGGGGTTACTGATAATCCATTTCTTGTTGAGAGGGAGTGTTGAAAATAGAAATAAGAAGTGCTAAATATAGAAGTGCTAAATTTAGCACTCCTATAAATAGTATTTCGGGATACCTTCCTATTTTAGTTAGTCCCTGAACTAAAATAGAGAAGTAAAAATTCGAATTTGATCTTAGCAGTTGTTTGTAAAATAACTAATTAATTCATCTTGAGTTAATTAGTTGTAGAAAATCAAACATGAAGTCTATGTGGGGACATGCAACAGTTTCTCCATTGATTGAGGAATTTATCCATCAGTTAAAGAGATAAGGATGAGTTGTAAAATTGAGTTGTAATTAGTTGGCTCAGTTAACAGAGTTAAGTCCAGTTAGATTAGTTCAAACAATTTGTTGGATTAATTGTGAGTTCAGTTAGTTAATGCATGCATGCATGTAACTGTTGCACTTCAGATAACTAAATATTCTCTCATAAATAACTCATGCATGTCAGTTCAAACAGAGACCCAGTTGAGATCAGATGGAGGGGTAGTGTACTATCAGTTGTAGGAATATTCCATTGTGAATATCTCTTGCATGCAGAAGGAATTCATTCCTTGGAGATTGCACAATTACTTCTTCAATTTAGTGAGTGTGTGATGAGGCCAATCACACAGGTGGCATCATTGGACCCTAAGAAAAACTACACAAGGAAATAGGAGGCTTGGAGGGCTAAGGAAAGGCATATCTTGTGTCTACTCAATTTGTGAGATGTATTGTTTGATTGCAAAGAGAGCAGGATAGCTTGTGAGCTGATTCTTTTTGTAACTTGAACATATTTCCACTTGTACGATAATACAGAGATTGGGGTTTTAGGCTGAGGCTTTCCCCAAATTATTCTTTTGTGTTCATGTGTGATTGATTTCTCGTTCTCAGTTATATGTGTTCTATTTGATCTTGCTCATATTCGATTAAGCTTCCGCAAAGTTTGTTGTAGAAGTAGATCTTGTATTTTGCTTTAGTATATTGCATAATCTGTTGATATACAGTGGGAATTTCCACACTTAATTATGTCAGCTTTTACAGCATTTCCCTGCCAATCAACCACTGCCACTTATCTCCTCCTGCCTCATAATGCTCCCGCTTACCATTCCATCCCACGCCTTCCTTCCACCTCCACATCATCTCCTACCCCCACATCATATGTCTGTCTCATGGTCAGCTGAAATTATGTTTTCTCCACATAAAGCACAGTAATGTCAAACATTGCTTACAAACCAATGAGAACGTATTTTCAGAAACTGAAAGAGGTTTTTGTTGCTAACCTCCTCATGTACGAAAGCGTCTCTCAGTTTTCTAACAAAGATTATGGTTTGGGAGATAAAAATTCATCTTTAAAGGCATATTTTCTATAAATTTCTTATTTCAGTCGCCTTTTTGCAGAGCATATTGTGGATAATAAAAAATGAATTATGGTAAATTGGAGGAGATTTTTGTTCCCCAAGTTCTAATATACAAAACCTCTCTCAGTTTTGTGACATAGGTTATTAGTTGGGATATTAGGATGACTCTTTCCAGCATGTTTTCCCGGAGTTTCTTGTTTTTAGTCAGTATTTTCAAATGTTGTTTCCGAGCAGGTGGAAATGAATTTTCAAAAAATGAAAGAGGTTTTTGTTCCAACATCATCACTTACAAAAATCGCTCTCAGTTTTCTAACAACTATTATATTTTGGAATAAACAAAGGTATTACAGGACCCTATGTTTCATAAATTCAAGAGGAAAAAGCTAAAAAACAGTTAGTGACTTGGAGGCCACCTCATCAAATATGAGTTGTAAACAAATTCAAATTGCTCTTCTTTAGCAACAGAAAACCTCAAGGATAGTACCAAAACTCTTCACATAGTTTTAGTTACCTTTATTTGTGTTCTATTTTGGAATACAATTTTAAGATATTTGTAATAGCTCTTGATATTTTTATCAAGATATTTTCTAATAAATTGTATAAATATTTCATCAATTGAAGTAATAAGGGTGGGCTTTTGATGCCAAGGCTTTGTACTTTGTAATATATTCTATTATAGTATTTCTAATGAAAGCCTTCCAACTCCAGTTTGAAAGAATTTTGTATTTTCCAATATGTCTTTCTAGTGTTTTATATCTTATTTCTACACATGCTCAAAGCATTTATATGAAGGTGTGGGTAAGTGTAGATTAAGTCTGAATCTATCTGAAATCCCCTGTAAAATAATAATCTTTAGAAAGAGATGATCTTATTGGACTGTTTGTCCAAGATAACTAATCTTTGACTGGTTTTTGCTTTATGCCTTCTGATAGCCATGAAAAGATATTAGCTTATTAGCCTATCTGTCCGAAATAGCTCCTCTTAGAATTGGCTTCAATTTGGCCTTCAATTTCCTTTGAATATATTTTGTTGGGCTGTAGAAATCTTCTACACGCATCCAAGTTTCCCTAGCTATAAGAAGTTTGTCTAGTTGCTTAATTATTAGGAATCTCCTTACATTCTTCTATCATAATCCTTGAAACGCCAAGTCATTCCGTTAGGCTGGAAGATGACACGTTATGAAGGAACCTTATGAGAGAGGCCTTTAATGAACAAGGATTGTCATTGATCGCCAACCACCCCCAATCAAAACCATAAATCTAGCCATTGTGCTTCAAAGGCTGGTGTTAAATGACATGTGAACAATGTTAAACAAAGCCTCGTAACAACTGAGGGAGCCCCCTTTGGTTCAAGGGCTAGCTTTAACCTAAAGGTTTGTTGAGTTGGTTTCCTGGTGTAGTTTTTGTAGCCAAGGACTTCCTATGGGAAACATGTACAATAGAATGGAAGGAGAAGATGGGATAAGTTCAAAAAAATAATTAGAAATTGAGAACAAATTTGGAGGAAGAAGGAACATCAGTCGGAGACGTAGGGAATATTTCTCCTACTACAATCCATTGCTGTTAAAGCATACTTCTAACAGTGACTGCAGAAGTGAATGTGACATACCTAACCTCATAGAGAATAGGCGATGATTATCATGTCCAGAAGATCACTGGTGTATAATCTCAGGGGGAGATATACATGTGTATCTAGAGGATGATTCTCTATGATGTTTTGATATTTTGATTACTAACAGTGTATTTGATGAAGTAATAGTAAACAAGAAAATACATGTCACATTCAGGGGGAGTTGTAGTTATGAAAAATCAACAGTTTATAATATGTACATGCATCTTATGAAAGACATTCCTTTGTATACACGATTTTTTATCTAGACGGCCGCGTATATTTCTCTGTGATGAAAAAAGAGTGACACAGATTCAAGGGGAGCTTCTCACATGCTTCCATAATTTATTATTGACTTAATAGTTCTGATATTGACTTATTACAGAGTGTTAATGATGTCCTTATGATGCCTAGGAATGATGTTGTTTCATGATGAGCTTATGAGTAGTTGAAGTGGTTCTTTTATGGATTTGTTGATTGATGAGATGGATATGATTAGATTTGATAGTGAATAGTTGACACAAGTTCAGGGGGAGCATTTCTACGCTTGTAATGGTACATTGTTGGAATTATGGTTTCTTGAGAATTTCTTGTTGGTTTATGATAAGTACATACCATTGTTGATGTATAGTTGTTGTTGATGTCATTGTTGAAGATGCATATGTTGTTGCCATTCTGTCATTAGGAATGCATGGATTCCATCTGATGAAGTCATGGATGGTGCATATATGTTGCTTGAGTTGCACTTAGTGAAGTTGTTAATCCTACTTGACACACTTGATGAAGAGGATGTGTGTGCTATGGTCGTTGTTGACATTGGTTGATGATGATGAGTTCATGATTTACTCACCGTTGTTGGTATCTTTTATTGATGAGAAGATATATGTTGTTGTCATTATGGCATGGGTTATCAATGACACATGGGTCACATGTGGTGAATATATAGATGTTGTCTATATGTTGCTTGAGTTGCATTTGTTAAAGTTGTTAATGGTGTCCCATTCTTGTTGTTGTTAAAGCTTGAAACAATTGATAATGAGGATATGAAGATGTTGGTTGATTATGCTTCTGATCAATTTTATGCCTTGTGATGTTGGATGTACTCTTGGTTCTCACACTATTCCTACAAATGGAAAGAGCATGTTGAACTTAACGATATGAGGTCAGGGGGATGAGTTGATGACAAATCTCTACTGAACAATCTTATGCTACAGTTGATTGGTAATGCTTGGAAGCAATATATAATTCGACACATGTTAATGATTGATGTTACATTGCCTTATCTTACATTACTTCTTGGTGATGAGGGTGCTCATGTTTCTATTATTATATGTTGTTGATATCAAATGATTATGTTGCAGAGTCATATATGATGCATGGTGGTTGTTGATGACTCTCATTGTCTTGCTACCTCGTTATTGAGGTACCTGGTTTTGGTTATAAGTGTCATAGATGCCTTTTGATGTAAAGTTTATGAAAAAGGCCCATGTTGTAGTCATTGTAATATTCAGTCATGTATGGGCTATTGGGATTAAGTCATGCTTTGTATGTAATCCCATTATTTTGGGTAATTGATGTAATGTTGGGTCAAATATGTAACCCCACAGTGTTGGGTGATTGATGTAATCATGAGTCATTGGTGATAGGAAAGGTAATAATTGGTTGAGTCATAAAGCTTTGTCCTTTTATTGTATATCTTTAGAGGATCGAGCATATGCTCAAGGGGAGCATGGTCAATATGCAAATTTCATGTTTTTTCAGCATATCAACCCTACAACAATCAACACTACAAAGGAAGCACTTCATTCAACCTAGTTCAACCCTTTTCCCTTGTGTCAAAAGAGGAGAGAAGCTTGGTGTTTGGAGAAGAATTCTTAGAGAGAAAGTTAGTGTAAGATTTGGTGTTTGCATGTGTATTTGCAGATGGTGTCCAAACACCAAAATAGTTGCCATCAAGTCCAAAGGGGGAGATCGTTGGCATTATAGCCAATATGTTGTCCTTGATGGCAACCTAACTGATAAAGATGTCAACATTGTGATAACATGATCTCATGTAGTTTGGTAAAGATGCTACAAATGTTATAAATAAAGAAATGATAGTTTAGAGACAGATGGATGATAAAGGCGGAGTTTGAGAAATTATAGGTGGATCCTATGAAGAAGGATCGCGTACATACACAGGTCTCGTGAGTAAAAGTCGCGTACATAATCCATACCATTGTAATTTGGATACCAGGGGTCATTACCATGGTATTGGCCCAAAGTAATTGGAGCGACAACGATTATTTGATTCTGTCAAAGACTAATAACGAAATTACTAAAGGATTTACCTAAGGTATTAAATAAAGCTAAAAATATATAAGGAAATGGATATCAAGGTGTTATGTGTGCAAGTAATGAGTTATCTATGTGTGACCTGACTTGGAACAGGTGTGCATCATGGAGTAAGGAGAAGGCTCAGATCTAAAAGTATGTTGACATATATGTTTGATTGACTTACTTGTTGCAAATGTCAAAGTAACTAATAATGATGAATCTGTGATTATTGTCATGTTGTGATAGAAATCAATTATTCAGAAGTTTGTAGTTTTGACAGTGAAGGTTGCAGAGTGTGAATTTATGTTTGCAACAATTTTTTTAGATCTGTACGCAGTTTTGTCTCTGCATAGTTGCGTACATACATGAATATGGTTCTGTATAGTCGCGTATCAATTCTACGAATTTATTCTATATATTGAGATATTTACACGGGTGTTATGCATCGTAGTCGCATACATACACTGATATGTTTTCTGAATGTTACATATATGTTATAGGGTTTGCAATGTTGAAAAACGATGACATTTGATGAGTTATGTTCTTGTTTGTTGTTGTCTGTCGATGAAATCTTGATCATGTTGATCTTTATCTAAAATTGTTGATTGGGTTGGTTATTCATGATTGGAATGTTGGTTAGTAATGATTCTACAATAATCTGTGATTGGCTCAGTGATATGTGTTCAACGATTTCTGTATGGTTCAATGGTTGATAGAATGTTACAACGATCCAGTAATTTATGTTCAAGTATTCTGAGATCTGTACGCATGTGTGATACAGAGGAAGGGCGCATATATTTGGTTATGCTTCAGAACAATTACATTAAATTCTGAAGTAAATCTTATCAGGGTTTGAAGTGACAACACTTTATTTCTATGACGATTTTTAGCATATGGCTTGGTATATTTATGAGTGATTGTGAATTGGTATGATCTGGTTATGATTGGTTTGATATGGTTGCAATGGTTGATTAAGATTCAGTCTAGTGATTGGTTTGGTAATGATACAATGATTCAGTTGGTTCTATGATTAAAGTTCAGATTCAGTATTCAGTTTGATATTGAGCATAATGTTAAGTGTGGGTCCAGTATGAAAATATGATGAAAATTGGCCTACATGTTTGATGTTTTGAGTCAGGTGGACTAGTATGAAATATTATGAAATGTGGTCCATGAAGGACACTAAGGGTTGGAGCCTTCAATAAGGGTGTCAGAGCTTCTTTCCAGTGGTAGACGGTAAATATGTGTAGGGGATAGGTGCTCCCTTTCGGTAGGAGCCAATAAATAATATGAGGGGGTTGGATCTCCCTTCCAATTGGTGTTGGAGAACGAGTGCAGGTTGTAGCCTCCTGCACGTGGGTGTCTGCGTGTTGGTAAGAGTCAACGTCAATACAACATTTTGAGAAGATTTTCTTTATATAATAAGAAAGAAGACATAGATTATGGTAACGATAGTTTTCTCCCACATTAAGTTTCCACCTAAAAATCTCGGTGTTCTCATGTGTCGTTGTGTTGCTTATGTGTGATGGAATTAGGGGAAATTTCAACCTAAAAGTGGCTTTCTAAGGAAAAATCAAGAAATTAATAAAAGAATTCCATGTAGACAAATTTTTAATATTATTTTACTTTATCTATGTTCCACAATATTTATTGGCATGAGATTGAATAAAAAAATTGATATATTATTTCTCATTTTTTACTTTTATCAAAATCACTCAATATATGACACTTTTATTAAAATTATTGTTTATTTAAATTTTACTGTTTATATTTATATGTTATATTTAACTGTGTATATATATTTTATAATTAACTATTTCTTTTGGTGTTTTTTTAACGACATTGTCTACTGAAGCCACAAATTAGCCTGGAATATATTTTTTGGCTGGATTTTGTTTATTTGTCCTTTCTAGAATACATTTTTTAACTATTTAACTATAACTATATTTTATTTTTAACTATTTAACTATTATATATTTTATATTTAACTACTTTTTATCTATTTATCTAATTTATATTTAACTATAATTGTCTATATTTATATTTTATATTTAACTGTCAATATATATTTTAGATTTAACTATTTTGTTTGGTGTTTTTTGGGGCATGGTTATTAAAGTCAAATGGGCCCGCATTTTTAATTTTTATTTTTCACTAATATCAAGATTTTCAATGCATTAATAACTTTGTCGATATTCTAATTCATATGGGTAAGGTAGGTAAATAGCATTAATAAAATATTTCACATATACCCAAATAAATATTATAAAACATTTCACCTATACCCAAATTAGTAATAAAATATTTCACAGATACCCAAAGTAAATAATTTAAAATTATTTAGGACATGTACCTCTTTTTTAATTTAAAGGATTTTTATTGGTTTACATATTATGACATGGAAATTACGTGAAAATCTCTTTGACACTTTTAGGCTAAAATTTCCTATAATGTTTATTCTACTCTTTACTGGATATGTCTGATGAAATTAATACTACACTAGTTAAAGATAAATATTTGATGGAACTTATGAAGAATTAGTTAATTGGATATTAAAGATAAAGATCTGATGGAACTTATGAAGAATTAGTTAATTGGATACACATTGTTTTCCCTGAAGTCACATAGATATGCTAGTTTTATAAATGACAGTAGCATATAGAAATCAGAATATGAAATGAAAAGTTAAAGTGACTTTCAAAATATTTATTTAGCCTCGCCCCGCCCCCACCCTCCTCTCATTATTTTTCGCAACACTTGCTCCTTGCTAAAGGATGGACTAAGATTGGATAATAAATGAGCTAGATATTATGAAATTACTGAACAGATTCTGGATATCCACTGATTGAGAGAATCTAGGAATGTGTTCCTTGACATGTAATGAAGGTTCCTACTGTTGGGAACCAAACCCACTTTTAGAGGGGTTTTGGAGGGGAAATTTGTCTCCTTTCAAGGAGAATCCTTCCCCATAAATTTGTATAATTAGAAATTCGAATTAGCCTCTAGGGGGCATGTATTTTTTAGTCTTCTTGTGAAGAAAACTTGTTATTTAGCAACTCTACTTTCATTTCCAGTAAGGATGTACTTGGATTGACTCTAATAATGAAGTTTGATGTCATTTTTAACTTCTAAAGCTTAGTTTCCTTCAGAGGACTCTGAGTATCTTTGGGCTTGGTCATCCTAGGAGCCTCAGAGCCCTGTTGTGCAATTTATTTATCTTCTTTACACTTCTTATTAACTTGCATCTCTTATTCTTGTTTTTCCTATGTTTGCATTTAGTATTCATGCTTCATTTGTTATAGGTTAGATTGGTTAAATGATTGAGGTAAGTTGTTTTTAAGGTCATTTATATAGGTACAATCTTGATGCATCCTTAGAATGACTTTGAAAAATCATATTCATCATTGAGCTACTTGGATTAGTATATTAGTTCACAATTTTAGAGCTTTTGGAAGCCTCCTAAAGCAAAATAGTAATTAATTTATGTTGAATTTTAACACATGTTAATGAGATTATTTCAAGTTTATTCCACTTTTATTGGATCCTAAAAACATCTAAATTAATAAAAAAAATTACCCCATAGCATTTTCACTTGATCATGTTAGGCATTTGGTAGGTTAACTAGCTCATCGATTCTTGAATTTTTGATTTTTAGAGTAGTAAATTTATGCTCATTTTAGCACAAGTTAACAAGTGTATTTTTGAGTGATTCAAATTGGATTGGATTCATAGGACATCCTACTTAATAAAAAAAATTACCTCATCTCATTTGCATTCGATTTGTTTGGTCATCTAGTGAGATAACTCGGAGGACGGACTAGTTGGAAAACTAGGTATTTTACTCTTTTCAAGTATAAAAATCATAATCTTTCTTGTGTGCAAGTGAGACTATGGGTTTTCAGGGCTGAGAATTTTCATTTTTGTTTTTCATCCTATCATTAGCACCTTCGCTCCTTCCCCAACAACCTCTTCAAGCAAACTATCTACAAAGCGCTCTTTTCAAAATTGTAAGAGGCTAATGTTTGCATATTTCCTTATGCAAGATGGGCTCTTAAGGAGAACTGGGCTTGGAAAGTGCTTCATTCACCCTTCTCCTACCTTATTCCATCATTACTACCTTGAAATCAACTTTCTCTGATCTAGATCTTGGGGGGAGGCCCCCAAGATCTAAAAGATTGAAATGGATCTTGTGGGGAAGGCCCCCAAGCTCCGAAGAATTGTAATGCTAGAAAGAAAATGACAGAACACACAGTAAATAAAACCACAATGAAACTTTTTATTAAAATGTATAATAAATATAAAGGTTACATTGTGGCGGACCATCTGTCCTTTTACAAAATGCGACTTGTTACTTATAGTATTTTTAGTTACAGTACTATGGGTCAATTCCATGGGTGAATGAATATCATGGGTGGATGTCACAATACCGTGGGTCAATTCCAATGGTGAATGAATACCATGGGTGGATGTCACAATACCATAGGTCAATTCCATGGGTGGATGTCACAATACCATGGGTGGATGTCACTTACAATACCATGGGTGGATAAATACCATGAGTGGATGCCACTTACAATACCATGTGTAAATTCCATGGGTGGATGAATAAAATGGGTGGATGAATACCATGGGTTGATGCCATTTTCCATTCGGATCATTCCTCCCTCCTTAAGAAGCAATGGTCCCCATTGCATGAAGTTCCCTCCTGCAAAGCCTTTGTTGAATATGAAGAGCCACTGAAGAGAAGGGTTTTATGTGGTTAACCCATAACCATGATGAACGAAGATTCGAGGATAGAGATACTCTGTAATGCTTGTGACCAACTATGATACTAATAGTATGCGGCCTAGCAAATGGACTTCTATGAAGTGTGGGTTTGTGGATGACCCATAACCATGATGAACGAAGATCCGAGGATAGAGATACTCTGTAATGTTTGTGACCAACTGTGATATTGACAGTGTGCGGCCTAGAAAATGGACTTCGATGAAGTGTGGGTTTGTGGATGACCCATAACCATGACAAACAAAGATCCGAGGATAGAGATACCCTGTAATGCTTGTGACCAACTGTGATACTAACAGTATGCAACCTAGCAAATGGACTTCGATGTCAAGGATTTTGTGTAGTTGACCCATAACCATGATGTTGGTTGTTGATAAAGTAGCAGGTGCCTACATAGCCTGGGGTGGGAGGACATGTCTCCAAATAATCCAAGCCGAATGCTGCTATGCTAGAATTGATGAATGTGAAGCAAGTGCCTACTAAGGTGGGGTGGGAGGGCACGTCTCCAACGGGAACCCGCTCCGAATGTTGCTCCATGATTAAAATGGACATAACTCGGTCAGTATAACTCAAAATATTTATTATAACATGTTTTTGGAAGCAGAAGGACCATTTGGCATCTTCCCATGTGTTGGAAATCCTTATCTGGACACCATAGAATCTCCAATTCGCGCTGCAACTTTTTCCGCTGTCACAAAAGTTCTAAAAAAAAATTGATTTAAATGAGCGATATCTCCCACATCCGAACTCCGATTTGACCCATTTTGTTTTTAAAATTGGGTGATTTTTCAAGAGGAGCTCAGATCTACAATCCTTTTTCTGAAATTCTGCACAAAAACTTCAAAAAATGATAGGAGAGTCATCATCCACCAGTTGTCAAAAATAAATAAATAAATTTCTCTAACATCACTGATTTTAAATCAGTGATATCTCCCTCATCCAGACTCCGATTTGGTCGATTTTTTTTTTTGAATTTTGGTATTTTTTCGCAAGGAATCCAGATCTGTTATTTGTTTTTGTAAATATTGTACCAAATGTTTCAGATCTGATCTGCAAACTCGCCGCCCAAAAAAAATTTCCTGCAAAAAAATGAAAAAAGAAAAATTCTTCCTGCTTGGCCCAAGAAATTGCTCTGTGGAGGTCGCAGTGCATGCTTGAAGTTTGTTGAATATTGGTGCAAAATTTTGAAACTGAAATATGCATGAAACCTTTATTCCCATGGAATCGTAACCTACTTTGATACCATTGATCCAGATCTTGGGAGGAGGCCCCCGAGATCTAAAAGATTGAAATGGATCTTGGGGGGAGGCCCCCAAGATCTGAAAAATTAACTTGCCAGAAGAAAAAGAGTAGAATGTCCAATAAAGAAAAATATAAAGAATTTTTTTATTAAAACAGAGAATAACAGTAGGAGCTACATTGTGGTGGACAAACTATCTTTTTACAAAATGCAACTTGTTACTTATAGTATTTTTCGGTTACAATACCACGGGTCAATTCTATGGGTGAATGAATAACATGGGTGGATGTCACAATACGACAGGTCATTTCCATGGGTGAATGAATACCATGGGTGGATGTCACAATACCATGGGTTAATTCCATGGGTGGATGTCATAGTACCATTGATCAATTCCATGGGTGAGTGAATACCATGGGTGGATGTCACTTACAATACCATGGGTGGATAAATACCATGAGTGGATGCCACTTCCAATACCATGGGTTGATGCCATTTTCCATTTGGATCATTCTCACCCTAAAAATGCTTAGATTCAATCTTGTAGCAAAATAAGAAAATCATATAGCACTGTGTAAAAGCCCTCCAAACTTGACCAAAATTGTTATTGAAGCTTGATCCCCCCCCCCCCCCAGCCCTTAATAATGTCCCTTATGCTTTGAAACCATGATTGAGGAAGACCAAAGACCACTTAGGACTTGCCTTTTTACCATTGCATCACATTTCAACAATTAGGGTTAATAGTCAGGTTCATGAATTGAATGACATAGTGATGGTTTTCATGATTACTTTATGAAGAACTTAATGAACATTGTTACTAGCATATGGTATATTTGAATGCATTGATGTAGATTTGGTTCATGCTCTTTACTTTATACAATTAGAATAGGTTTTCTTTCCTTATCTTTTGTTTCTTGCAATAGGATAAATTTTCCATTTCTGCAAATAGTTTAGGTTTGATTTCATGATATTCGCTTCATTGCATCAGATCAATGAAATAATGACACATTGCATGCTGCACATATAGTGTTGACACCTCTTAAGTTTGTACAAACCCCGGGTTGATAATTAAATTTGGTAACCTTAGGAGTTACAACATTCTTGTTGCAATACCAAGGCTCATCACTTTTTAGCGTTGTTGTAGGGGAGTTGTCAAAGTATGCATTGTTTTCTTCCCTATTTGATTCGTTTCTTTTACTTTCTACAAAAACAAAAAAAATTGCACTAGGCATATTTCATTTCAAAAACAAAAAAATTCCATTGCATTAACATTTTCATTCATTTTTTTTTTTTATAAAAATAGAAAAATATTTCTCCGACACCAAAACCCCCCCATTTGACCACGTGGTGCAGTAAGAACCACATCACCATCCACTTTGGCAAATAGAAGAAGAAGAGGTGGTAGAGAAGGTAGAAGAAATGGACGGAGATTATGACAATGAGGAACAACTTCTTGGATTTCACGTTCAAGATATTGATATCAGTATTCATATGAAGAACATCCCTCCATCTTTCCTTCCCAACTTCCATGGTATGAGTTCAGAGGATCCGAAAACCTTTCTCTTTGAATTTGAAATACTTTGCAGATCTTATTGTTACTTATTAAAAACTCAAAACTTGAGATTATTTTAGGCAACATTGAAGGATAAAGCTCTTAAATGGTTCATGAGTTTAGGGACTAATTCAATAAGATCATGGAATGATATGCAAAGGATATTTCTAGAAAAATATAAAGATCGTGATCTTAAAGATGAATCTTTAGAATGACTCAAAAATAGGATGAGAGCCTTGAGTATCTAATATAGATATTTATATATAATGTTAAGAGGGAAAAATTACATCATTTAGGATTTGACAAACTAAAAACCCTCCTACTTAGAACAATTAGGGATGAGTAGATTGATCTCTTTAATCTAATGAGTAGAGGTGATGTATACCAATTATCATTTGAAGAAATTTGTGAAATATGCAAGCGTGTATCAAGAGGAAGGGTAAGAGTAAGTAAATCAACATCGAGATTGGCAAGTCAAGCTGAACTTAGAAATTTTCTTGATAAATTTAAAATAGAAATTCTTAGCAATCTAAGAGAACAAGTATAAATGTTAAGAATGGAAAATGAACAAAAATAGGATGTTGATATTTGTGTTATCCATGCATAATCACATGCTACTAAATATTTCCCATCATTACCAATTTTACCAGGCATACAGTAGAACAATTCACTCACCAAAGCAGCTTTGTTATGTAGCTACAAGAAGACCATCAAAACCTAGTCAACCTGGTATGATGCAATAACTTAATTCACAATTTAAAGGTTATGCACAACCATCTCAAAGTAATTGGAACACACCCTTTCCTTGAAAACCTTGGCCATCTCAATCCCAAAACCATTCTTTGTAGCAAATTTTGTAAGGGCCTTATGGGAGAAATCCATAATATGCTTGATATCCTCCATACCCAACTCTATGCTATCCATACCATCCACCTCCACCACAACCACAACCCAAACCACATCGATCTCAAAGATTCGTTCCCACTCAACTACATGTATAACCATTCCTGAACCTAAACAACGAAGTAACTCAACCCACTTACAATTTTGAGGTACAACACTTCCAAACAACTCATATTGATCTAAATGGTATTCACCCTAGATCATGAAGAGTAGTGCAGAAAAGAGATCCTCTTAATGTCATTAAAGGACATCCATAAAAAGAATATTCAAATGAGGAGAAGAAAGAATCATGGATTACATTTGATGGAGAACAGATATTAGAATCATAGATCAAGAAATTTCCATCATGCTTACCGTCAGATCCTCTATGTGTTCAAGAGAATAATCACCAAAAAGAAGAAGATCTTAGGGACCATCAGATCTTTTACAAATCTTAGGGAACTTTGAATTGTGTTAAGGGGCCTAAAGGTTGAGGGAACCTTGTGCTTTCATAGGATCATTGCAATCTTGTCAATCGTCCCTTGTATAAAAGGAAGGTGCACCCCAGAAAACTGATCATTAGGTTCTTTTTTAATCTTGGAACTCTTGTCAGCTTTAAGGAAAGCCCTAAGACATTGAGGCTTATTATAACCATTATTTTTGAAAACCTTGAAGAGACGGGTTTTCTCATCTTCAAGGTGAATTTCATCATAAACTCTAAACGCGCAAGTGGATAAAGTGTTGAGAAAACCTAGCTTTTGAGTAGGAAAATGATGGGACTTAGCATGAAGAAATTGCTCTGTGTGAATTTTCTTCCAAAAGAGAATATGAAAGGTGTTTATGTAATCCCTTGTTCATGTGGGACATCTTATGTTGGTGAAATTGGCTGCTCAATAAATAAGAGGATTTAGGAACACGCGACATACATCAAACATGGGAGGACCCGCTCCTCAGCATTGGCATAACATGCATAAAAGACAAAACACCACATATGTATTGAAGACGCTTGAGTCATTGCTAAGATAGATCATTTCCATCATCGTAAGTTTAGGGAGGCTATAGAGATCGAAAGGAGGTCAATCAATTTGAATAGAGACAATGGCTCGAAAATTAGCAGTTGTTGGATCCCTGTCATTTCCTCTCAAGTTTTTATTTATTTAATTTATATTTATTTATTTATTCTAATTTCTTAATTTTTATTATTTATTTGTATTTTTTTTGTATCTTGACTCTAATAAATGATTAATTACTTTATTTTCTTCGTTATTGATTGATTGATTTATTTAATTTATTTTTATTTTTATTTATTTTTTAAATTTGATCATTTATTATTTTTATTTATTTTTAAGTTCTTAAAATTAATTGTTGTGATTATTTAAGTTTGACCCAATTTTTTTTTTTTTTTTAATGTTTTGGTTATTTAGTTTTAACTCAAATATTCTTATTTAAGCTTGACCATTATTTTATTTATTTATTTTAAGTTTGACCCAAATACTATTTTTATTTTATTAATTGTTTTATTGTTTTGATTATTTAGGTTTGAAATAAATATTATTTTTATGTTAAATATTCATTTCATTAAAATTTTCATTTTGGTTAGTTATTTTCCTTAATTCAATATTAAAAACTATATTCTAACAAATATTTCATTGCGCTCTCTCTATTTAATTATATGTGGAGGTGGGTCCCTTGTCCCACAAACAAGGGGTTTGATACACCAATGTGGTGTCTGGCTTGGCTGTGACCTTAAAATTGGATAATAATAATAATAATAATAATCTTGTCCTAATGATGAACCATACTGGTTGGTTCGAAACATGTAGACACAACTTTCCCTATGTGAGTATTGCCAAAAGTTTCTCAATAATTCAAGCCTGGATCACAAAAGCCTAAATTCGAAAATTATTTCCTTATATTAAAATATTGTTTATTAATAAATAATATTTATTTGGGCAAATCTAACTGTTATATTATACTGGTTAAAAAAAAATTATCTTCATCTATTTAACTTGATACTAGGATCTAGTTCTCATCTTATCCTGACAATGAACCACACTAAATGGTTTGAAACACGTCAACAAAACTCTGATGATGTGATTTTTACCTAAAATTTTCTTACTTTTCATTATATAGATAACAAAAACTTAAATTCAAAAATCAATCTCACTGATCATAAATTACTGTAAAAAAAATATTTTAAAATGCTACAAAATTTGAAAATAGTAAAATGTTTAACTTTCATCTTTCTTCATACAAATAAACACTTTTTTTTCAAAAATTTGAAAAAACTTAATATATCTTTCTTCTTTCTTCCTGCAAATAAGCACTCTTTTTTTCAAAAATTTGAAAAAACTTAATATACTCATAATTATTGAATTAGGCTTTGTTAACACAATCTCAAGACTACCAAATACATCCATGTGTATTGACAAAACTTAAATAACAAACTGATAGTTTAGAAGGAAACAAAGTTACGCTGTCTTATAAGATATATATAAATCTTTGATTATTAACATATTTCCAAACTTTAAAAAAAATTCCTAATTAATTAAGAATATTTTAAAATCATATACTAAAATTAAAATTCAATTTATATTTAAAACTAATATTTTATACTAAATTATTATCATGACTATATATTTTAAGTATAAAACCAAAAATAGAACATCTCAATTAAAATAAACATATATATAGATACAAGTGAGTAACGTTGAAAGCGAATCAAGATGTATAAAACAAAAAGCAACCTGATATATAAAGGTGCTGAACAAATGCTTTGGAGGATCTCCATCTATGATTTAATATTTCATACATAATGCAATTATTCGTGGCGTAATATATACCAACAAAAGTCTACATCACACCTTACCCATATTCCATCGAAGTTTAATATTTTCTCAAAGGACATGGTGGGCATCACTAACATATTTTCTAATTTTATTAATTATTAGTAAAATATTATTAATAAATAGGGTTGATATATAATATATATAAATTATATGTTCAATCACATTAATAAATATAGTTGGTGGAAAATACTAATAAGTGTTAATGGTATAGATTTAATATTAATCACAATATTAATATTTTTTTTTGTAAATTTGAAAGGACTACATCTTCATCATGTCCAATATATCACCCCAATCAAGAGAGAATTAAACTAGTAACTTCACATCAAAAAATACCTTAACAAAAGCACCCAATCACCAATATCCAAGAAATTGTGTATACAACATTAATATTGATATGAATAAATATACAATAATAAAAATAATAACAATATTAAAAATATATAAATATTGATAATAATTAATAATAATAATAACAATTAATATCAATCCCCTGCATACCCAACTAAAGTAGTATCTACACATCAGCATTTGAAGGGAGGTTCTGAGGGGGTGTTTGCATTAAAGTCCCAACCGTCTCCTTCAGTTGTTTTAAAATTTGTTCCATGATACTCTGGGAGGAACTCTTTTTATTTTTGAAAATTTGATTGTTGCGTTCTTTCCAGACGTCCAAAATTAGGAAGCTGGGAGCTAAAGCCCAAGCTTTGTTTACCATTTCATAATCAGAGAAGTTTCTCCTCCAATTCCTTAGGGTATTGGTAATGCTTCCTCTGTCCCTATATGTTTGTCTGAATATTGAGGCAATCCCATCCCACAACGTGGAAGTAAATATGCAGTGGTTGAGAAGGTGCTCCATAGTTTCATCTTGTGATTCACATAGCTGGCATCTGGATGGGCCAGAAACACCCCTTTTCTGGATGTTCTCCCAGGTCAAAATTTTCTTATGATGCACAAGCCACATGAACAGTTTGGTTTTCATCCATCCTTGGTTCTTCCAAAGATTCTTCCAAACCCCATCTGGTTTTGTAGAATCAAGCTCAAGGGCTATGCGTTTTGCCTCTTTAAGGTTAAAGGTGCCTTCATTGTTATTGCCCCATCTTAGTTGGTCAGAATCAGCTGATATCAGGATCTTTCTTTGATCCAGGATGGCTGTTAGAGCATCAGCCTGTGCTTTCAAGGGGCCATTATCCCTGTAATCCATTTCCCTCCAAGTTCTCCATTTTCCAACAATGTAAACTTTGAAACGAGAACTGATACTGTTACCCGTTTTGTAGAGATAGCAAAAAAGTGACCCGATTTTGAAAAGGGGTGATGCAGAACACACATGTTTTTTTAGAGCATAGTTTTTGGCACTTTAATTTTTTTAAATTCTTGTTATGTACATTGCGTTTTAGAATGGTAGTGATTTTCATGCTGATTTTAAAAAGTGGTTATTTTGCATCAAACCCTTTTTTTAAAAAACCTATTTTTTTTATTTTAACTTTTCTAATGTATGAAATGTAAATAATTATTTTGTAAATTTAATAATTTTGGAAGTGGTCTTCCTCTTCATATTTTCTTGTTTTTATTTTTATTTTTATTTTTTCTGTAGTGAGGTTTTTATTGATTTGCATATTTAAAGAAGAAAGTCGATATTTTTCATTTTCGATATTTTACATATTTATACGTCGTTAATTAAATTTTCAATCCAAATGAAATAATTGTCTCTAAAAAACAAATAAAAAATTATATATAAAAAAGGACAAAAATAAAAAATAAAAAATGTTAAAAAAAATATCTTATAAACCATAAAACAATTTGGAAAAAAAAAAAACAAAATTAATATATATATATATATATATAAGTCAGTAAAAATTGAAGAAAAAAAAAACATTAGCAAAAACTAGGGAAAAAAAATTAAAAACAAACTAATTATAAAAAATAAAAAATAAAAATTAATGAAAAAATTAAAAAAAGTAGTAAAATTAATATTTAAAAAAAAAAACAAAAAATGTTAAAAAAATTATCTCACAAACCATAAAAGAATTTAGAAAACAAAAAAAACAAAATTAAAATATATATATATATATATATATATATATATATATATATTTTAAGTAAGTAAAAATAAAGAAATTAAAAAAAAACATTAGAAAAAACTGGGGAAAAAAAAACAAATTAGTTTAAAAAAAAAATAGAAATTAATGAAAAAAAATTTAAAAACTAATAAAATTAATATTAAAAAAAACAAAAAAAATATTCAAATTAAAAAAAAAATAAAAAAAAAAAAATAAAAAATAATAATAATAATAATAATGTGTATTTCTTATTAAAAAAAAAAAAAAAATTATTTTTTATTAAACATAGATATTTCATTTTAAAAAAAATTAAAATTAATTTTTTTTGTTTAAACAATCTTTTTTATTATTAAAAACAAATTTTATTTTTATTTTTATTTAAAAATAAAATTATTGAACATATATTTTATATTTAGAAAAAAATAAAAAAAAAATTAAACCTATATTTTATATTTTAAAAAAAAAATTACATTTACATTTTTTCCAAACAATGTTTTTTTATTTAAAAAAAAAAATGAAAATTAAATTTTTTTTTTAACAATTTTTACTTTTAAATAATTTTTTTTTGTTATAATAAAAAACAAGTTTTTGTTTTTTTTTTTTTTATAAACCAATTTAATTTTTTTAAAATAATTTTTTTTCGTTATAATAAAAAAAAGTTTTTGTTTTTTTTTAATAAACCAATTTCAATTTATTTATTTATTTATTTTTTTAATTTAAAATTTTAAAAATTATTAAAAAAATTAAAAATTTCAAAAATTATAATTTATATTTTTTATTAATAAAAAAAAAATTTCCGTGGCCCTCCCCGGCTGCCGTGGGCGGAGGGCCTGCGCGCGGCCCCTCCGCCCACGGCAGCGCCGCCACGGGCGGCCGGGGAGGGCCACGGAATTTTTTTTTTTTATTAATAAAAAATATAAATTATAATTTTTGAAATTTTTAATTTTTTTAATAATTTTTAAAATTTTAAATTAAAAAAAAAATTAAATTGGTTTATAAAAAAAAAACAAAAACTTTTTTTTTATTATAATGAAAAAAAATTATTTTAAAAAAATTAATTTGGTTTATAAAAAAAAACAAAAACTTTTTTTTATTATAATGGAAAAAAATTATTTTAAAAAAATTAAATTGGTTTATAAAAAAAAAAAAACAAAAACTTTTTTTTATTATAACAAAAAAAAATTATTTTAAAAATATAATTGTTAAAAAAAAAATAAAAAAATTCATTTTTTTTCTTTAAATAAAAATACATTGTTTGAAAAAAATGTAAATGTAATTTTTTTTTTTTAAATATAAAATATAGGTGAATTTTTTTATTTTTTATTTTTTAAATATAAAATATATTGTTTAGATAATCTTCGGCAAAATCACATAACCAATCTTTTGTCGACGCGTTTCGAACCAACCAGTGTGGTTCATCGTCAGGACAAGTTGAAGAACCAATCCGGCTTAGCTTGAATAAATAGAGTGTGCAGAGACTCAAACGGCTATATTGCCAATATATGTTCAATAATTTTATTTTTAAATAAAAATAAAAATAAAATCTGTTTTTAATAATAAAAAATATTGTTTAAAAAAAAAATTAATTTTAATTTTTTTTAAATGAAATATCTATGTTTAGTAAAAAATATTTTTTTTCTTTTTTCTTTTTTAATAAGAAATACACATTTTTTTTTTTGTTTTTTCTTTTATAATTTGAATATTTTTTTTGTTTTTTTTAATATTAATTTTATTAGTTTTAAATTTTTTTCATTAATTTCTATTTTTTTTTTTTAAACTAGTTTGTTTTTAGTTTTTTTCCCAGTTTTTTCTAATTTTTTTTTTTTTAATTTATCTATTTTTACTTACTTAATATATATATATATATATATATATATATATATATATATATATTTTGTTTTTTTTGTTTTCCAAATTATTTATGGTTTGTGAGATAATTTTTTTAACATTTTTTGTTTTGTTTTGTTTTTTTTTAATTTTTGTCTTTTATATATATTTTTATATTTGTTTTTAGTATTAGATTTATTTTTTATTTAATTTTCTAATTTTTTTTAAATCTAGTTTGTTTTTGTTTTTAATTTTTTTTTTTTTTTTTTAACCTACTTAATTTTTTGTTTCTTTTAAATGTTTTTTTTCTTTTCCATATATATATATATATATATATATATATTTTGCCAATTTTTTTTGGTTTACAAGATAACTCCTTTTTCCCCCTTTTTTTTAAATATTTTTTTTACTATTTAATTGTTTATAATTTTTTTTTTTTTTTTTTAGTTTTTTAATTCTTATCATTAATTTTGTTTCGTTCTTTTTACATCTTATGATTGATTTTTTTTCGTTTATTTTTTTTTTTGGTTTTATATTTTTCTTTTAATATATATTTTAATCTATGTTTTGTTTTTTTGTTTTTGTTTTTTTACTTTTTTGTGTTTTTTCATTGTTTTAATTTTTTTTTCTAATTTTATGTTTTCATTATTTTTTTAAATTTAATGTTTTTTCGTGGTCATGATAAAATATTTCATGCCATTATTTCGAAATGTTGAAATTTTACTTTTGAAAAAAAAAGTGTTCTTCCAGAATCAACTCTTTTCGTTTTGAGGGTGTTTTTTGGATAATTTTTGAGCAAAAAATTGGTTTTCACCCCCATTTTTAAAACATGTTGAAAATTTACCCAAGAAAAGAAAATGTGTTATTCCAGCATCAACACTTTTCACTTTTAGCACTGTTTTTGATGTTTTTTCGGGGTTTTTTGGCCAGAGTTCCCGTTTTGAGTTTATAGTTCCCATTTCAAAGTTTACATTGTTTTCCTCCGCTATTTGTCTGCTCCCAAAATTCATTTACTCGGAGTAACCCTTTGGTGTCAGTATCATGCTTGAGATCTGCAAAGTCTTCTCTTAATAGCTTAGGTTCATGTTGCCATTTATCCTCCCAAAACCATGCAAGGTCTCCAGCTCTAATTTCCCAGAAGCTATTTTTCTAAACTATGCCTCTATTCTCCCAAGCTTTATTCCAGATGTGGGAGCCTTTTATGATTCTAGACATTCTTATATGGTCCTTGTCTTGCCAATTATTTGCATATTTCTGGTTCCAAATTTGTGCCCAAGGAGCATCTGAGTCTTTTATCCATCTCCACCATAATTTTGCCCCCAAAACCTTGTTTAGCACTTCAAGATCATCCAGTCCTAAACCTCTGTGTGTTTTAGGTTTACATATCTTTTCCCAGGCTACCAAGGCCCATTTCTTCTTTTCTTCCCCTTTTCCCCAAAGAAAATCTCTTTGGATATTTTTGCATTGTTGCATAACTCCTTTTGGAGCTGGAAGGGCTGAAAACATGAAGATGGGAACTGATTGAAGGACAACTTTTGTAAGCACCAGCCTGCTTGCCAAGTTCAAAGACCTGCTTGTCCATTTTCGAGTCTTGTCCTGCAGCTTATTAATCACAGGCTCCCATACTATCTTGTTCAGAGGTTTGTCTGTGAGCGGTACTCCCAAATATTTGGATGGTAGCATATCTCTTTGAAAGCCCAAAATTCTGGAAATGTTTCTCTGAATAACAATGTTAGTGTTGAAAAAGAAAACCTTTGATTTTGAGAGGCTTACCTCTGTACTCGTTGCCATAGCAAAGTCTCGCAGGATTTGTTTGTAAGCTAGTGCTTCCTTGACCGTGGGAATTCCCTGTAGCATGGTGTCATCTACAAATTGATGGGTTAAAGCTTGTCCGTTCCCAAAAAGTTTGAGACCCTGGATCTTACCTGCTTCTTTAGCGGACTTGATAGCACGACCTAGTCCTTCCATCATAAGAATAAAGAGAAATGGGGAGAGAGGATCTCCCTGCCTGAGGCCTCTTGAAGGATTAAAGGTCTTTGATGGGGAACCATTTACCAGAATTGAAAAACTAGAGGTAGTCACCAGGGTCATTACCCATCTTACCCAGTTGTGGTCAAATCCATAAGCTAGAAGGACCTTCCTGATGTAGGCCCAATTTAACTTATCATAAGCCTTTTCTAGGTCCAATTGCATAATCATTCATGCCTGCCTTTTACTTATCATTGAGTGAACCACCTCATGAGCTTGAATGATATTATTGAGAATTTTTCTGCCCTCCACATATCCCGTTTGCTCCACAGAAACCAGAGTAGGAAGAAGGGGTTTAAGTCTGTTGGCAATTATTTTGGAAATTATCTTATACACCACATTGCATAAAGCTATAGGTCTGAATCTGTCCGGTGTAATAGCATTGTCATGTTTTGAAATCAAGGAGATGAAGGAAGTGTGGAGCGCGTTCAATACTGTTATATTATTCCTGGAGTCCTCCACCACATTTAGTATATCTTGCTTGACAATACTCCAACATGCTTTAAAGAAATCTACATTGAAACCATCCGGGCCTGGCGCTTTTCCATTCTGCATATCTTTGATGACTTCACTGACCTCCTCTTCATTCACCAGCCTATTAAGATTATAATTGTCTTCTCTTGTTACTAGCTTAGGAATGTGCTTTGTGAAGTCACTGATAAATTGTGATCTATCTAAGAGAGGTTCCTCTGCTATGCCTTGAAAATGTTGAACCAACACAGCTTCTATTTCTTTGTGGGTATTGAGATGACTGCCTTTGGAATCCTTGATTGTTGAGATTCTGTTGTGAGACCTGTGCTTCATTGTAGATCTGTGGAAAAACCTTGTGTTTCTGTCCCCTTCTTTTAGCCATTGTACTCTTGATTTTTGTCTCCAAATAATTTCCTCTTGTTTGCATAAGTCATCCCATTCCTGTTGATGTTTGTTTACTTGTTCATTTCTTTCCCCATCAAAGTCATCGGTGATTAGGGTCTGATTAATTTCCTGCATTTTCCTTTCAACATCTTTTTTAGCTTCAAATATATTGTCAAACTCATTCTTATTCCAATCTTTGAGCCTGATTTTGATACGTTTCAATCTTTTGTGTAATAGAAACATTCTCGTCTTCTGGATCTGCAAATATTCTTTCCACCATTTTTCAATGTTGCTAATAAAGTCTGGATAGGTGAGCCAGAAGTTCCTATACAGGACGCCTCAAGTTGAACAGGCCAATGGTCCAAGCCACCAAAGGGGAGAATCCTCGCTGTCATATCAAGGCCTGTGAGCATAAGGTCCTCTGAGATAATGAATCTGTCTAGCTTTGAGGCTACTTGAGACTCTCCTCCTCTTTTATTGTTCCAGGTAAAGAGGCCATTACTTGTATCTGTGTCAACTAGCTTCATGTTGTTTATAAAATTCTGAAATGCTATAGAGTCTCTACCTAGAGTTCTGGTCCCACCCTTTTTTTCTGACAGGGATTTGATCATGTTAAAGTCCCCTCCCAGAATCCATGGTATTCCTGAATGTCTATCTCTTAGATCCTCTAGAGAAGTAAGCAGTCTGAGTTTATCATCAGGCTTCTGTGGACCATAAATGTTTGTGATTAAATAAATTTCCCTGTCTCCCAAAGGCTGAATAACCACTGATAAATAATTCCTAGATGCTTCAGCATCCACTATGCCTATTCTTTGAGGGTTCCAAAGTGTGAGAATACCTCCTGTTGTTTTGTCTGCTTTGACTTCTAAAAATTCATATCTATTAAGCCATTTGCTGTGTATTTCTCTTATTTTTTGAATTGAACATTTAGTTTCCTGGATGAAAATCATGTCTGGTGTTTCTTCTTTCATTCTATTGTTAAGATTCCTTTGCTTCCTTTTACTTCCTAGACCTCTAATATTCCAAGATGTGAGCTTCATTAAGAAAGATTTGTAAAAGAGTAGCTGGTTAGATATTTCATCTTACCTGAATCTATCATCAGTTTTCCACATTCTATCAATAACTCATTTTGTTTCTTTCTACCCCTTTTCCTTCCTGGGTTTCTGGGAGCGAGTCCTGATGTGGTTTTCAAGGTTTTCCCCCTTCATTGTCCTGTCTCTCAAGGTTTTTTTTACCTCCCAACCCTTTGCCTGAGTTTTCCACAGAAACAGTTGCTGCACTCTATTAAACTCCTCTTGAGGTAATGAATCCATACCTTCCGTGGTTCCCTGTTTCAGGAATTTTTCCAGATCTAGATGTTCTCTTTCAAGAATATCCTGCAGTTCATGATCCTCCATTTCCACCTCACTCGGGGTCATGTCTTGGTCCATTTCAAGTTCCATGTTGCTCAACATAACCTCCTTTTGTTGGTTAATATCCCGTATCTCCTCCATATTTTCTTCTTTTTCCTTCTTCCCTGGGCTGTCCTCCATGGTTTGATTTTCCTTTTCTAACTCCTCTTCTTCTTCTAGTACCTTGTACCTGTTCTGGCTTGTCTGCTTTTCCTCGTTGTTGTTTTTTTTTTGTAACCTTTTCCCTCCTTTACCTCTATTTCCCACCTTGTGAAAGCTATCAGTTTCTTTCCCTACTATAACTTTACTTCTTCTCTCTGTATTGTTGAGAGGGCAGTCCCTGAATAGATGCCCATGTTCATGGCATTTGCGACATCTGAAAGGAACATGTTCATAATCCACTGCTTGTACCCATTCTTCATCAAAAACTTCCAGGATCACTTCATCTGGTAGAGCTCCAAAGAGATCCATCTCCACACATATACGGGCAAAGGAAGTGTACTTTCCCCTTCTAGTTGCCTCAGATATTTTAACAAAATGCCCTAGTTTGTTTCCTATTGCTGATAATGATTCTGGTTGCCAGTAATCTAGTGGTAAGGAGTAGAGTCGTACCCAAACTGGGACCGAAGTGAAAGTCTCGTGCTCCGGGACAAAATTCATCATCCAAGGCCGCATATAGAGGCCTGCAGCTGCATAGAAGTAGGGCCCTCCTTCAAACACCCTGTCTTTATCCTCAATGTTAGTGAAAACTACAGTGAAGAAACCCTTTGATCCAAGGTGTAGGTCTATGTCCCCTTTAGGTTTCTAGTGATTTTTAATCCATGCCTGTAGCACCTTCTCCGTTGGCCATAACCCCATGAATTTACAAATGATTGCGTAAGTCGTCATGTGATCCCTATGCGCCTGCAACACTGGATCACTTAACACCACTCTGGGTGTGATAGTGGTCTTAGGCTTACATGGACCATTTTGTTTTTTGTTTTCTGCTTCCTGATTCTTTTTCTCTTCTGCCTTCCTCCCTCCTATTATTCTGCTCCTGTGAGTCTCCGTTGTCCATTTTCCCTCCTCCTGAAAAACCTTTTTCAGCCTCCAGCGGTTTCTTGCCGCAGCTGGAGACTGCCTGGCTGTAGGAGGGAGTGGTGCTCCCCCCTTACACCCCTCCATGGCATCCAACACTTGATTTATTTCTATAAACCCTAACTCTTACCAGTCCTGTGAACAGTCCTATTCAGTGTTGCATCAGAAGAAGTCTTTCCATATCTCCACAATCCTCATTTCCATGATCATTAACAAAGTGTCGAAAAACAATTTCAAAAGCGGCTAGTTGTTTGTACGATAAAGAGGAAGGTAACAAAATTCTATCCCCAATTGAGGCATTGTTAACAACACCCAAAGACTACGCATCTTGTATAAAATGGATAGCTTTTTCTACAATATCGTTTGACAACATTGTTCCCTGCCAATTATAATGAATATCAAAGTCCCTTCTGTCAACACTGTCAAGGTTGCAAATGTTTACATTGTCTGGAGGGACTATTCGAGAAAAAACATGTCACTCCTCTAAATATCGATCAACGCTTTCTTCATGAACAATGGGAACAACATCTACTTCACTGCATTCACTTGGCAAAGGAGCTTGATCAACTTGCTACATGCAATATCTAAAATTACTCCAATTCTCAATGATAGTTTCAATTGAAAGGTCAATTTCTGAAGCAATGTCACAAAATGACTTGTATAATAACAACTCATTCCAACAAAATGTTTCAAACTCTTCTAACTCAACATCGGGAACAGAAAAAAAAATGTGGCCAAACACAAACAATAACATGGATAGTCTGTTGTCTCCATAGCTCTTGCCTCTGGCCGACATCAAAATATATATATACTGTTAACATATTTCCATACTTAAAAAAAAATAAGTTACTAACTAACTAAAAATATTTTAAAATCGTAATCTAAAACTAAAATTCAATTTATATTTTATTTAAAACTAATATTTTATACTCAATTATTATTATCAATAAATATATATATATATAATTATCATTTTAAAGTTTTTAAATATAAAACTAAACTACAACACCTCAATTAAAATAAACACATATATATACACATACAAGTGACTAACCTTAAAATAACAAAAAAACACAAGCGAAAATAAATGTAAGACCGTGTGATGTTTCATTTCCGAGAATCAAGATGTATAAAACAAAAAGCAACATGATATGTAGAGGCCGGGATCCCCATTTATCATTTTATATTTCATACGTAATGCAATTATTTGGGGCCTAATATATACCAACAAAAGTCTACGTTACACCTTAACCAATAACTTTTAATATTTTATTTTATTTTCTTTTGGGACATGGCTTGCGTCAATAACAGTCTCTAATGTCATTAATTATTAATATCTTCTTGGTGCCTCAAAGGTTCTTAGTATCAAAAAATTTAATAATTTTAAGCCTCGCATGATAATATACTTTTATATTAAGACTTTAAGTCCAAATGTGAGAAAGTTGTTTTCTCTAGCCCACCCACGTTGAAAAAATCCTTATTTCAAAAAACAAAAAAATAGCTACATCTAACTCCTCCCATCATTATGGTTGATTAGAATTAAGTAGCAATGATGCATAAATATTTTATAAAGTTCTTATTAAAGTGTTTCGTGTAAAAAGAATTAAAATTAAATTTAGTGGGGTTATATTTTAATCATGTTTAATATATCAATTTAATTGAGATGGAGAATTAAACGAATGACTTCACATTAAGGAGTGCCTTAATAAAACACCCAATCACCATCTATTCAGAACCTAACCAGTGTTTGACATAATTTTGTTTATGAATTGAAATATCATTAATGATAATTTAAATTTTAAACCTTAACAATCACACTAAATTTACTTTTATCATATTCAAATATGAGATATATACACTATTATCATATGGATTTACTAATATAGTATTCATTTTCTTTATAATAAATGATAAGCAAACTTAATCTTATATTTTTTTCATTTCCCATTTTCAAATCAAAATTTAACCTCCCTCATTTATATTTTAAAATTATTTTACAAAGTCTATCTTTTTTATAATTTAAATGTATATTTAATTTTTTTAAATAATATAAAAAATAAATAATTTATCATTATTACTATGGATGAATATTTAATTTAATTCAATACAATCAAATGTGTAATACACAATATTATTGTACAAGACACATTAATTTACATTTATGAAATTATTATTAAAAATAATATACAAATTTTCCTAAACTAACCACAATATTCTACATATATAAAGTTATTATTCACACATATGAAAAAAACCTCTCAATTTGTTTTTAATTTCTTTATTTCTACCATTTGCATTACATTAACTCATCAGTTATATGAGGAAAGATGGTGGTTCAAAAAATTTGGAATTGGAATTTTTATCTTAAACTCAAATGTTTTAGGTGGCTAGTTTCACAGAATACGATATTAGCATGGGATAATTTATGTTAGAGAGGTTTCATTGGACTAGGTAGATGTGTATTGTGTAAGGCAGAACTCGAGATGTGACTCACCTTTTTCTCAAGTATCCATTTGCAATCTCCATTTGGATTGGAGTACTGAACATCTTAAACATAATTGCTAATTGGAATTCTACATCTGTGGAAGCATGTTTGAAGGATTGGATGTCAAGTTACAAGGAATATTGAACTCTTCCACTTTATATATTCTGGGACATTTGGAGGAACAAAAATGCAAACATATTTGAAAATATTCTAGTGGACGTCAATATAGCATTTGCATAAAGATATGTGCATACTTCAATGAAATTGGGCTTGTTGTCAATAAGGGATCATTGAGATGGATTCATATTGCAAACATCTAGAGCGGAAATCCCGTGGCGTTTTTTGATGGCATTGTAAATAAAAATAGATGTCGCAATGAGACTTACATTGTCATAAAGCCTGGACATTTTTATCATTTTTGATGGGACAGTGGGTTGGGTTCCAACACTCGGGTGAATATCATTGCTCTTTGGGGGTCTTATGTTGTGCAAAATGGTAATCTATACAAAGAATTGTTTTTTTCGGAGATTGGAAAGTTGTTGAATTGGTTATGGAGATGTCTACCTTTAATCCTTCCATACTCACAAACTAGATGAAAAGAATTAAGATGTTTATTGCTCTCTTTTGTGGGGTAACATTTTCCTATATTTACAAACAATATAATAGACTTGTCAATGCTGTATCAAAAATAAAACACATATATCAATTAAAGAAGATTATCAATTCTACACACTGCAATGACAAATTTCAGAAAATAGAGAACATCTATTTCAGAAAAATTCTAATTTTTTAATTGTAAATCTCAACTTTCTTTTAAAATCAAAATTCAAATGTTAGAATATTGGATATCAATTTTGTATTTAACATCAATACACCAGAAATGGCGATTTACTGAAAATACTCTATATATAAACAACCTATTATTAATATAAAAAAAATTAATAAAAATCTCAAATACTATTAAAGTCCCCATCATAAATAATATTACCGTCAGAAATATGACAATGCATACCAACTCTTAAGTGGAGTATTGGTTACGTCATTCAATTGTTAGAATAAGACACCGACACCACATCTTTAAGTGGTGACATCACCCCTTTTTATGGCTACACACTTTTTCACATCTTTATCATCTACAATCATACCAACCAACCTTTGCAAAGTTGTCCTACACTAGCACATATATGTAATGTTGGGCACCAAAGAGTGCCCTTGCTTAAACCCAAGTATAATAAAATTTCATTTGAGGTCTTTTTGGTTGGTTGGTTTGGTTTGGAAGAGTGAAGAAATTGTTATATGGATAAGAATGTTGTATTAAATGTCTAATATTTAAATATTTAGAATTAGTTTTTTTTAAGTTGAGTAAAGTTAATAAGTGTATATATTTTATAATAGTATGTAGTTATTTTATTTATTGTATTGAGAAGTGTTTTTAGTTTAGAATGGAAGAGATATTGTAATGTTTTATTATGTAAATATTTTGACTCAATTAAATTATATAAAAATTATATATATATATATATATATATATATATATATATAATTTAATGATGGAATGAGTTTTTTCACTGAAATCCAGCGATATAGTTTCAAACAAGATTATGATTTTTTGTTGTTTAAAATACATTTTTGAATGCATAAATGGATTCAATGCCCTAAAAAACCCTAGGGCACTCGAATTCTACAAATTAAACAACTTCAACTCAAGTTTTAAAAAAATCTACTAGATTTTGGTTAAAATTAACCAGAAAAAATGTCATGAAAACAATCATTTCATCCATTATTTAGACTACACGTGTATATGTATGTATGTATGGATAACCAACCTAGATCCATCTGAACTTCTAATCTATCAAGCACCTAGAGGGCTCAAATCTCTCGAGGTGCAAAACTTTTCTTAAGTTTTGCACTCAAAAAAGAATTTTGCACCTTGAAAGATTTGATCCCTCTCGACACTTGATAGATCTGAAGTTAAGATGAACCTAGGCTAGTGTAATTTTGTACATTGTTTACATATTGTTAATTGAAAATAATGAGGAAATCATTAAGAATGTCAAAGTTTGATTATATTTTTATTTTGATATTTTTTTGTAGTACGTTTTCTATTGCATTAAATATCAATACACATTGCAGAATAAATTTTGTTTATGTCTAATCAACCATTTTTTAAAATGGCCTAACATTCCCGATAAAATGACTATAGGGAGACCATATAGACATAATTGATGCATGCATGCCCAGAGAAAATACCCCCCATACCTACTCAAGGAGGGAAACTAGGTCTGATCAAGAAAAAGTCAAGAGTTGTCCACAATGGGAAATCAACTCTTTAAATACAAAAATCGGTTAACATAACACCTAAAGGTCCGTTTTTAAGGAAACTAGGCCTAAAGGGTCCATAATTTGGTTTTCTATTGTCATCTGAAGTAGAAGACTACATAACAAAGAAAGAATACGAAAAAAAGACATTAAAGAGGGGTGGTGTGACCTGCCTCCTCCAAAGATGATTGGAGTACAATAGAGGTGTTTTAAGAAGAGCCTAGTGCCTTCATCACTATTTCACCACCATGCTTCTTAATTAGCCACAAAACTATAGTGATGAGGGAGCTGTTCTATTTCACAAGCATCTCTAAATGGACTCGAGTTTCGTGTCGATCTTGTTCTTGAGTATGCAAAACTTGGTCCATGAAGGTTTTAGTGTTTCAGTACAAATCCAACAACCTCTAATACTTGGTTACCCCAGTTTAGCTTGAACTAGGGTCTACAATGAAGGGAAACAACTCACCCTCAATATAGCCTCTTTCCATGAGAACTATGGAACAACAAACCCTTTCTTCTAACAACTGCACACACTATAGTGACCCATCAAGGTGGAGTGGAAGAAAGTTTTTCTAGCATTCAGAACATTTTTCTTTGCCTTGGAGGAGGCTTGCAAAGAGATTTTCCATTGGTGATTGAGCTCTACACCATGAAACTGAAAAGCCAAATGTTAATTTGGAGTAGAGAAAAAATTGCAAGCATTGACATGAAAATGAGTTGAATTGGAGGTTGGGAGGTGAATGAGGTAGTTCTCTCCAATAATCTCCCTAGATCCTCTAGTTGACACATTAATTGACAACACTATCACAAAGATAATATTTTGACATTATTTTCCTCACGTCACTCTCTTGTTTCCTAGTCCTCCCAATCTTTCCAAGTGATTGCGTTAGTTACCTCAACCTAATTTTGCATTGAAATCCTTTGTACCTTGTCATTGCATAGCCTTTGAACCATATATTACTCGCACAAATGTACAAGATTGCAATAAGTAGGTTGTAGGGTGGTAGGAGTAGAGCTTGAGGCCTTATACCCTTGGCACATGTCAACCAGAGTTCGGAGGTTGTCACCATTTTTCATATTCTTTTCATGCCCTCTAGCCACACTAAGAAGGGATTCTTTGAGTTTAATATTGAATATTTAAGTGCTACAAATTTTATTTTAGGTATAGAAATTAAAATAGATTGGGTAATCATGAGACTTGCATTGAATTAAGAGTGAATAGGTCGAGCCAATAGTGAAAAGGTTAATATGCATGTATGATGACCTATAAAGGTCCTTATTCCGATAAGTTTAAAATTATCTACATATCAATGTTTGTGTTAGGTCCTTATAATATTAGTGTAGCCCCCATATTGTGATTGTCATGCCCCATGTAGCCCCCATATTGTTATTGTTGTGCCCCATAGAAACCCACTATTGTTATTGTTGAGCCCTTACATTATTATTATTATCTAGGCCTTGATCATTTGAATCATCGAATAATTGTTCATTTATGTGATGTAAAAGGAGGTTTCCCCATCGAAGAGACTTTTGGTCTATATTTTATTTTGTTTTGTGATATAGCTACATAACATTTGGTATCAGATCTATGGATTCTAGGGTTTAGGGGCAAGATCTAGATCTTAAGAAGATATAAATCCTTGGAAAGATATGTAAGGAAATGTTGGAAATGAAATAAAGTTGGGCATTATAATAAAGATTACAAATATAAGATTTGAAAAAAGTAAGGGATTGTGCTACTTTCATAAAAATGAAAACCTCCATGGAAGGAGGAGGTGATGTTTACTTTGCATCTACAAGCACAAATTCAAATCATGGTGATATTGTTTATCAACTTAGTTCAATCATCTCATATGATTCCTTACAAGGAGTAGTTTTGTGAATATGAAAAGTACAATGGTAGTGATGTTTTCCTAAGATACAACTTGACAAACAATACCACAGGGTGCGGAAAGGGTTAAGTTATTACTCAAACATGGAAGGATCAAAACTCTCCCTAGGGTTCTATGAAGTCCAAATCTTCCAAAAAAAAACAAAATTTGTAAGTAAGATAAGTCACACAAGCATGCATACTATGTTTCAAAAAAAGAAACCTAAAAGATGGTTTAAGGATAAATGGTGTTGATGAGGGGAATTCAAATTGGAACTTTGTTAAAGCTATTGGGAAGCACTTGTAATAATAAGCTTTATAATTTTGTTTTTCATGAGGGTAGCAATGAAGACGATATGATCTCTATTATTCCTATATGGAAAAGGATGTTATGGCGTCAAAGATAGAACATATTAGAGAGAAGGGCTTTGAGGACAAGACCTCTATCTAGAGGAAAGACGATGTTATGGCGTCAAAGAATAGAACATATTAGAGAGAAGTGCTTTGAGAAGATTTTTTTTTCCTCGTTAGATTTTTATTTCTACGAATAATGTGTGATAAATACAATCGAGTAAGACTCCCATATGGTGCCACAAAAGAAAAATAAATCTTGGATTAGATGCATAATCCCTATGTTTGTTCCATCACTAGGTAAAACTATGTCATTATGTTTCATTCATAGATGATTTCTTAATGAACACATGGATCCATTTCTTCTGAAAGAAATTTAATATTTTTCAATTGATTAAAATGTTTAAGGTTCGTGTAGAGAACCAAACAAAGGAGAGAATAAATGTGTTGAGGATAAATAATAGTGGAGTGTTCCATGGAAATGAGTTCAAATAAGAAGTGTGGAATAACAAGGGAAAATGTTACTCCACACACTTCTCAACTAAATGGAGTTGCAAAAAAATTGATCAAGACATTAATGGAAAAGGAAATAAGCATGCTTAATGGTGCAAGGTTATTACAATAATTCTAGGAAAATGTAGTGGACATTATATGTTACTTGGTAAATCAATCACCTACATCAATGTTTGTTGATAAAATTCTCCATGAGGCATGTACTAGTAGAGAAAACATCTCTTGAACATCTCATAGTTTTTGGTTGTGATTCCTATGTGCATTTTCCCATTGAAAATGGGAGTAAGATGAATAATAAAGCTAAAAAATATATCTTTGATTGTTATAAAGAGGTATATAAAAGGTATAAGCTTTGGAACCTAATAACACATAATATTGTTTACAATCAAGATATGGTATTTAGAAAGGTTGAAAGTATTCCCAAACAGAAAGTCCAACCAAGTGAAGAATGAAATAAAATTGAGTTTAATTTAGAATATGAAGAGAGAAAAAACCTCAAACTCCACCCTTGAGGAAATCAATTTATGAAAGAGGAAAACTAGAAAGATATACCCTACCTAATTTTTATTCTATTTGTTCTACCTATAACTAATGATGATCCTAGAACTATTAGGGAGGCAATGGATCTAGAGGATAGTAAATTCTAGAAGAAGGTTATGGTTGAAGGAATGGATGCCTTGGATAAAAAAGAGGCTTGGGATCTAGTTTAGTTGTTGGGTGAAAGACAACATATTAGTGGAAAACGAGTGTTTAAGAAGGACTTGAATGTAAAAGGTAAATGGTCCAAAATTAAAAATTGAAGGTTTCATGAAATGATTTGCAAGTTAGTTTATGTCTTTTAGGAAATGGATTGTGATTGCAAAAGCACACAAACTTAAGTAAATTTTACAAAATTTAAATAGTTAAAAATGGACAAGCATGTAACATCAAACACAACAAATTGATAACGGAGTTCACGCCTCCTGGGCTACATCTCCGGGTCTAGCTTCAAATGGTGGCTTTTTTTATTATATGCTTAAATTCTCAATGCATCACCATACAAGCTTCAATCTACAAAAATAACACTGCGATTATGTCCATAATGCCTAAAATCCCCTGTCTAAGATCTTCTTAAGCTCAAAAAGGTTAAAAATTGAGAAAGATAGGCCTCATTGAAGTTTTACTAGAAAACTGATCTACAAAATAGGCCTTGCTTTACAATTCTAGCAGCAAAAATTACATAGCTCATTTGGTTGGCACATTGGAGTGGTATCCCCCAAGTCACGGGTTCATTCTGCAATCAGAGGCGGAGGTTACGTTGTATTTGTTTTAAAACATATATATTTTTTTAAATGCATTGGGTCGAAGCCCCTCCCAACCTCCATGTGCCTGGTGTAACACCCTCCTCCCACATCTACCCAAGTAACTAGCCAACCAGGGTAAACATGCGATGAGAGGCTACTATGATTGCATTCAACCTCCTATATGACCTTAAGGAAGTGGAATTGATAGAAAAATCACACACAATCATCCAACATCAGCTTCAGGACCCACAAAAACTAATCCAACACTTCAGACATCTTGCACTTGAGTCCTACGAAATTTTTGACCATCTTAGGCCTTAGTTGCTCTCATGCTATAGGCATGATAGCATCCAAAAACCCAAATTCACTCTCACAGTCTTATGTGCCAGCATCCAAGGACCCAATTTATCAGTTCTTTGCGAGCGACCCCAGGATTTAAGCCAGTTTTTCAGGCCCAGAGCCCAGGTCACTACCCAGAATGGAGTGATAACTTAAGATCAATAAAATAACAGGAAAATAATGATTCCAAAGCAATAATTTGAACAAGATATTAACCATACCCCTACTAGCCATGACATGCATTTCATCAAACATATCATCAACATGTAACTTATAGGTGTAAACAATAGAATTAAGTGCAGGGATCTCATACTTATGAGAGAATCGTTATGAACCATTGTTCCCTCATGTCATTTGTTGCATTAGCATCTATTAGGACATAGATACATTATCCATTCATTTACAAGTGAAAACATGCTAAGAGCCATACATAGTTGTTGTCATAAAACATACATATAATCAACATAATAGGTACAGAAATATCATAAACATATCAGCCATAAAATCCACATATACATCAGTACATTTACACATGAAAATCAAGGGAATAAATTTCTCATTAATGAATTCAAAAAACCAACAGACATGGGACTACCACAATCCACCCAACCATAGATTGGTTGAGCCAAGTCTCTCTTCATCCAATCACCCCACATGCCATATTCCAATCACCAATGTGGGATTCATAGAACACACCAAAAAGAACTAAACAAGCATGATGTCATCGGAGTTCTATGCCTACACCGTGAGGAATTTGAGTGCTTCCTAGTCTCTCAAGCTTTACCGTAATCTAGAGTCTCATCCAGGGATCACTAGGCCCTACACTAAGACACACTCTCCAAGATTTACCGTACATCCTATCTCGCGACTACTAGGCCCAACCGAGAGAAATCCACCTCTTGGCTTTACTGTATATCTCACCATTCACCGAAAAGGATTCCTAGGCCTGAAGAGGCACACAATTTGTCTTTACTGCAATCCACAGTCTGGTTTAGGTGTTACTAGTCTAGTGGCTTTACCATGATGCACAGTTCGGTTCAGGGACCACTATTCCATGTGTTTGTCAATTCAGAGATCCACCCCACTCAGCTTCGAATCCATCTGGCCATCCCACATTAAATGAATATGAGAAACCCATCTCATCAAAGCTATTGGGAAATGGAAAGGCTAGGCCGAAGAACACTGTCACACTGCAAAACCCATGCCATGATAGAAAAAAACCACATGCAATACCATGCATGAAAAATCTAGCAAGGAAAATACACATGCAAGTCAATACCTGCAATGAAACCTATTGTAGCTTCTTGATCCTGCCTTTCTTTGCTTGATCTTTTCTTCCTCTTGCCTTCTTTTCCTTTCTTGCTCCAATGCCAAAGTGCTCCAAGAAAACTCTGTATCCAAGAGAGAGAGAGAGAGAGAGGATAAAGAGAGAGCTCCAAAGCTAAACTGACAAAAGGTTACCAACTAATCCTCATAAGCCTTTTTATGAATGAGGCCTCTATTTTCTTCATTTTCCTTCATTTTCCTCCTCACATGCAACCTATGACCTTTCACCTCCTTTTTCTCCTACTTTCCATTATTTTCATAAATAATTGTGCCAAAATTTCCATTTTTCCTTTCCAAAGCCTTATTCATTGCCTTTGCCAATTTCCTTAGCCATAAACAACCAAATGAACACCCCTAGGATGTCTTTCCCAACATTCAGATTGGAATAAGTGTCCCATCAACCATGGTTATTATTTTTAACTTTTATTACATGGAATTTTCACCAGGGCTATTACATAACCCTCCACCTTGGGGGACACTGTCCTTGGTGTTCAATCACACATATACTTCAGCAAACCATTGGAAAGAAGACAAACTTCTTATGGAGCTTTATTATATAACTCGATGTAGTTTTTACAATGATCATCATGTTGAGTGCCAACCCACATGATATCATGATAACATAACCAAATGATAGCATAGTAACATGACAACATAATCATAACGACATGACAACCATACCACTTAGTGAAGCTTTATAACATAGCTCATGGCGATATTTACATCCATATACATATGTACATATAACAATATCACCAAAACATATACTAAGACATCATAGAAAAACATATACCTGTTAGCTCTGCTACGTAATCCAACATTTGAGGATCAAATGTAGTCCTGATTGGGTTGTTTGTGCACAGAAGGATGCCCAAAAACGGATACAAAGTGCCCCAAAAGCCTTCAAAATCCTCTTAAGGCCTCCACTGATCAAAATGGTTGCAAAGGAAAATCCCTTGGGAGGGCGGAAATACATTATCAGGAGGCAAAAAACACTCCAAAACCATGCAAAAATCAAAATCGTAGGCTTAAAGGTCCAAATTCATATCAGCCGTTGGATCTGGCCGATTAACGGTCCAGATCGCGTCGGCATATCGCAATCGGAGGAGGCAGGCAATGGCAGCGATGTGGGACATTGCCGATCAGCGATCGCCGATGGGTGCATCGGTGAGTCGGCGTATCGGCGGGTTGGAGCATCGGAGCATCGGAGGTATCGGCGGTAGCATAGCAATGCGATATAGCGATTCGATCAGGACCGTCGATCGCGCATCCGGATCAACGACCGAGATCGCATCGCAATATCGCTATCGGGATAGTCAAAGGGCCAGGGCTTTTACATATGATATGCATGTGACCCGATGGGTCGGACCCGACGGCGTTATTAATTCTTTTTGATAGATGTTCGGGTCCACGGCAATATCGCTATCGGCATTTTCAAAGGGGCGGGGCTTTTAAATAAGTTATGTTGCGATGCGATGGGTCGGACCCGACGGTTATACAACACTCTATTTCATAAAATTTCAAGTCCGCGCCTAGGCCATTTTCAATGAATTTTGTGTATTTTCAATATATAAGGGAGATACAAAGGAAGCCTTGGCGAATGCCGATAGCGATGAAGCCCGGTCCCGAAAGGGTCCGGGAAGTGAAATACATAAATTTTCAAGTCCGCCAAAGGGAAATTTTTGTGTTTTACAGTGTTTTTTATATATTTTCAAGTATAAGGAGAAACAGAGGATTGGCCGGCTGTGATATGCACTACGACCCAAAAGGCGGACCCGATAGAGGAAATATTGCATAAATGGACCTTTGATATTTAAAAGTGGCAAAGCGGGTAGGATTTCTCGGTGGCACGAAACTGGTTAAAGCGGACATGGAGCAGTACAACGCAGTAGGCAACCGCATGCAACTAACAGAGTGGCCGAAGATTGAAAAGGACGGCCTCGAGCAGATCACTGCATTTATCAGTTATGGGGCGTCTTTCAGTTAATGTTCCAGCTGCCAGAGAAGGACAAAAGAATATCAGAGAAGATCAATTTTGTCTACTGACACAGTCATGCTATAGCAGAGACCCATACCAAGCAGTTAGAGCGGTTGGTGATCCATTATGATCCCTCCAGGCATAGGTTAGCAGAGATATTTTGTAATGACACACCATATATACCCAGAAGAGAGATGTAAGAGGATGATGAGTGTTAGATGAAGGTGACTTTGTTGTAAGGTTCAACTTTTGGAGACTGTAAATACTTTGTAACCTGCAGCGTCTGGTCTTCATTTCCAGCTAATACAAGCTTCTTTTGCTGTCAATTGCTTACTTTCCACTTCTTCTTCTTGTTCCAGGCTGTGCCTGTTTTGCATTTGTTCATGTTCTGTTAATGTTTAGCATTAGAGGGGCTGTCATCCCACCTCTGTGTTAGGATATAGCATGTATCATTGAACATGTATGCAGGTTTATGTTGTTTAATGCATAGAGAGCTGTCATCCCTTCTGTGTATTAGAAACTAGATTTACAGACCTTTTAATTGGTTGCAGCCGGCCATCACAGGGTCCTGTGCATCTGCTGGTGTGGTCAGTCTTCTCCATTATCACCTTATCCTCAAACTGTGAGTAATTGGTGGTTAAAAGCCTTGTAGTATGGGGGTGTTCACCCATGTCTGGGGTCAATCATAGTAGAAGTGGTTATCTGGCTTGAATATGCAGTATTTGTTTCATTCATCCATCATTTATCCAACATATTTGTTGAATTCGTAATGCTCCCGAGCATCACCGATATGCAACCTAGGTGAGTTTCTTGGGGTGATAACATTAATTGGCGCCGTTGCCAGGGAGAAGAGAATCGAAGCTCAGCTTCCCTGGGAGACGACACAACGTCAAGCTTTGATGATAGACAAGGTTTAAACACAGACTTTGGTTGTAATCATCTGTCTGGCGACTCCATTGGAGGAAGGCCATCCTTTGGCGACTCCACATTGAAGTTCTGGTCTAGTTCGTGAAGCATGCTCGGAGAAATCTTCAGAAATCACTAGTTGGCCAGTGCCTGATCCTGAGAGGATCGATAAGCAGAAGAAACTTTGTGGAAAGGAGCATCAGGATCAGGTAAGCCTTAAAGAATTTTTATGTGTCTCTGTTAGTGAAGTTCACCTTCAGAGATTCATACAGCTCCTTGTTATTCATTTCCCTTTCGGACCTCAGTTGAAAGAAGCATCCATGCTGTCTATCGTATCCCTCTGTTTCTGCCATTCCATTCATTGATTCATTCTACTCAGTCCACCAGTATCTTTTTACCTTACCTCAGTCATGGCAAGCCAGCAAGCTCTTACAAAGATAGAAAGAATAGTTGCTGCTAGGTATGGGCCATTAGTTTTGCCTACCCCTTTGAATGCCATGCCTGTAGGAGATTATATGGAATATATGCCTAAGTTTACTGGTGCAGAAGGAGTATCAGCTGAAGAGCACCTCGAATCTTTTTATTGTTATGCTGATAACCTAGATATCAATGAAGAGGATGTCTGGATGAGGGTTTTTGTCCAAAGCCTAGATGGGGAGGCTAGAAAATGGTTTAGAGAATTACCCCCTAGGTCTATTGCAGATATTGGGGCCCTAGATGATGTATTTTTAAAGCACTGGGGAAGTAATAAAGATCTGCTCTATTATCATACTGAATTTGGGAACTTGCAGAGAGAAGATGGTGAGCTGCTGTCTGATTTCAATATCAGATTCAATCATATGTACAGCAGAATACCAGCTGAAATAAAACCTACCCCTACTTCTGCCATGCTCACATATGCCAATGCCTTCGATTCTCAGATCTGCCTGTTGTTAAGAGAAAGGAGATGTGCTTCTCTAGCTGATATGCAAGATGCAGCTTTTGAAGTTGAATCGAACATTCTAGCTGCAGAGAGACTTGAAGGAGATGCTGAAAGGAGAAGACAGGGAGGTGAATCCTCATCATCCTATGATCCTGAGATCGATGAATTAGCTAGAATGATTGAGTTTTTAACCTCTGAAGTTTCCAGATTAAAGACTGAGCAGTATTCTAAGGAAGCAGGAGCTCCTTGTTCTATTTCTCTTCCAGCTCCAAATCTATATAAAGGAGCACAGGAGCAATTGCAGATTTTGCAGAAAAACAGAGATGCAAACGAGGATCAAAGGGTGAAGACCCTTTGTCAGAATATAGTCATGAAAGAAGATCTGTTTGAAGAAGAGGAGGAGGTCCATGGTTTGGAAGATAAGGGCAGTGCCCCCTTCTTAACCAGAGCTGCATATGAAGAAGCAATATCTATAGGAACTGCTCGTGAGCTTGTTGTAGCTGCAGAACAACAAGCTGATCAGCAGCAGCAGATTGCAGCAGATCCCTTCATCCTCGAAGAATCTGAGCCCGAAGCCAGCTTAACTTCCCATGACTACACAGATCTGCAATTTGAGCAACCTGCTGATGTCCTCGCACCAGTAATCAAGAAGGGAGAAGAATGCTCCCATCATCTTTTGCTTCTCTGTCTGCTCAAGTGAAAATCCCTCTCAGTTGCCCCTTGAACACTGAGGCAGGAAATAGTTCAATGATCGAGGCTGAAGCTGATCATCTCAGTCTTGATATTATGAAACCTGCTCAGATGGCCTCCACACAGACTGAAGAGGCAGCTTATCAGTTAACAGAGGAAGAAAATGTGCAGTCATGGGACTCCTCCTTGGATGAGGATTGTTCAAAGAAAGATTCAGGAGCAAATTTTGTTTCTGTGTCTCCTGCACAAGAATTCAATGATGCCTCTTTCATATTAGTTGTGCAGGACGCAGAAGATAAAGTCAAGTACACAACAACCATGATCAGTCAGCAGGTGTACAGAGGCTCCTCTAAAGAACATCCAAGGAGGAAAATAAGCAGAAAGGGAGTGAAATTTGATCCCTATCTACCTATCAAGCTCAAATGTCCTAAACTGTTTGAGGTGGGTGATCAAATCAATCCTGTTTTGCAGCTCTATGATGAAGGGGGCTGAGAACAGGAGAAACAATTTTAAGGGCCTATCAGTTGGCCAAATTTTGAGTAATTGTGTTTATCGTAATTATGTTCTTTTACAGTTTTCTGTTGAATGCTTAGTTGACTCCATGCCCAATGGACATTAGGCAAGTGTTTTTATAGCTGTTTTTGTATGAAGGCATTGGTCTGTAGGTTCTTGAGACCTCACAGGGACGATCTCATCCCCAGAAGGAGCCAGTGTTAGCTCTGCTACGTAATCCAACATTTGAGGATCAAATGTAGTCTTGATTGGGTTGTTTGCGCATAGAAGGATGCCCAAAAACAGATACAAAGTGCCCCAAAAGCCTTCAAAATCCTCTTAAGGCCTCCACTGATCGAAATGGTTGCAAAGGAAAAGCCCTTGGGAGGGCGAAAATACATTATCAGGAGGCAAAAAACACTCCAAAACCATGAAAAAATCAAAATCGCAGGCTTAAAGGTCCGAATTCATATCAGTCGTTGGATCTGGCCGATCAACGGTCCAGATCGCGTCGGCATATCGCAATCGGAGGAGGCAGGTAGCGGCAGCGATGTGGGACATTGCCGATCAGCGATCGCCGATGGGTGCATCGGCGAGTCGGCGTATCGGCGGGTTGGAGCATCGGAGCATCGGAGGTATCGACGGTAGCATAGCGATGTGATATAGCGATTCGATCAGGACCGTCGATCGCGCATCCGGATCAACGGCCGAGATCGCATTGCAATATCGCTATCGGGATAGTCAAAGGGCCAGGGCTTTTACATATGATATGCATGCGACCCGATGGGCCGGACCCGACGGCATTGTTAATTCTTTTTGATAGATGTTCGGGTCCATGGCAATATCGCTATCGGCGTTTTCAAAGGGGCAGGCCTTTTAAATAAGTTATGTTGCAATGCGATGGTCGGACCCGACGGTTATACAACACTCTATTTCATAAAATTTCAAGTCCGCACCCGGGCCATTTTCAATGAATTTTCTGTATTTTCAATATATAAGGGAGATACAAAGGAAGCCTTGGCGAATGCCGATAGCGATGAAGCCCGGTCCCGAAAGGGTCCGGGAAGTGAAATACATAAATTTTCAAGTCCGCCAAAGGGAAATTTTTGTGTTTTACAGTGTTTTTTATATATTTTCAAGTATAAGGAGAAACAGAGGATTGGTCGGCTGCGATATGCACTACGACCCAAAAGGCGGACCCGATAGAGGAAATATTGCATAAATGGACCTTTGATATTTAAAAGTGGCAAAGCGGGCAGGATTTCTCGGTGGCACGGAACTGGTTAAAGCGGACATGGAGCAGTACAGCGCAGCAGGCAACCGCATGCAACTAACAGAGTGGCCGAAGATTGAAAAGGACAGCCTCGAGCAGATCACTGCATTTATCAGTTATGGGGCGTCTTTCAGTTAATGTTCCAGCTGCCAGAGAAGGACAACAAAATATCAGAGAAGATCAATTTTGTTTACTGACACAGTCACGCTATAGCAGAGACCCATACCAAGTAGTTAGAGTGGTTGGTGATCCATTATGATCCCTCCACGCATAGGTTAGCAGAGATATTTTGTAATGACACACCATATATACCTAGAAGAGAGATGTAAGAGGAGGATGAGTGTTAGATGAAGGTGACTCTGTTGTAAGGTTCAACTTCTGGAGACTGTAACTACTTTGTAACCTGCAGTGTCTGGTCTTCATTTCCAGCTAATACAAGCTTCTTTTGCTGTCAATTGCTTACTTTCCACTTCTTCTTCTTGTTCCAGGCTGTGCCTGTTTTGCATTTGTTCATGTTTTGTTAATGTTTAGCATTAGAGGGGCTGTCATCCCACCTCTGTGTTAGGATTTAGCATGTATCATTGAACATGTATGCAGGTTTCTGTTGTTTAATGCATAGAGAGTTGTCATCCTGTCTGTGTATTAGAAACTAGATTTACAGACCTTTTAACTAGTTGCAGCCGGCCATCACAGGGTCCTGTGCATCTGCTGGTGTGGTCAGTCTTCTCCATTATCACCTTATCCTCAAACTGTGAGTAATTGGTGGTTAAAAGCCTTGTAGTCTGGGGGTGTTCACCCATGTCTGGGGTCAATCATAGTAGAAGTGGTTATCTGGCTTGAATATGCAGCATTTGTTTCATTCATCCATCATTTATCCAACATATTTGTTGAATTTGTAATGTTCCCGAGCATCACCGATATGCAACCTAGGTGAGTTTCTTGGGGTGATAACAATACCAAAACACCATATCAAAGCATGTACCAAAACACCATCTCAAAGCATATATCAAAATAACATATCAAAGCATATACAAAAACACCATATCAAAGTTTCTTTGCCTCAACCTCAAACAAGGAAGGATACATAGCCCGCATCTAATCCGACATCTCCCATGTAGCTTCATCGGACCTAAAGTGCTTCCCTTGCACTTTAAATTGCTCGATTCCTTGGTTCTAGAGCATGAGCACCTTTTTATGAAATATACACTGAGGCTGCAACTAGAATTCTCCATCTGGTTCCACCTGCAATACAGACTAGTGAGTCAATTGATCAACATCTTTAATACACTTCTTAAGCAATGATACATGGAAAACATCATGGACTTTCACTGTCAGAGGCAGTGCAAGTTGATAGGATACTGGCCCAATCATCTCAATGATACTGAAGGGTCCACAAAACCGTCGTGCCAACTTGGCACAAGATCCAATCCGTAAGGAGCTCTTCTTCGGTTTGATGCACAAGTACACTTGTTCCCTGACCTAGAACTCCTTAAACAACCTGTTCCTATCTGCATAACTCTTCTGCCTATCCTGCGATGCCTTTAGATTCTTCTTGATCACCTGCATTTCCTATTCTATGTCTACCAACATATCTGGTCCAATCAATACCCTGCTAATCAGATCTCTCCAACTGATAGGAGTGTTACAAATTCACCCATACAATGCCTCAAAAGGACTCATCCTTAATGACTCCTGATAATCATTGTTGTATGCGAACTCTACAAAAGGAAGAAACTCTCCCCACTTCCATTGTTGATGCGTCACGTACATTCTCAACATGTCCTCCAATATCCTCTTGACCCTCTTTGCCCGTCCATCTGTCTGCAGATGATAATTTGTACTGAAGGCCAACTTTGAGCCCAAACATGCAAATAACTCCTTCCAAAATTTCAAAGTAGACTTCACATCTCTATCTAACACAATCTTCTTTGGAACACTATGCAACTTGACCATATATATGATGAATACATGTGCTACATTGCTAGCTGAGAATGTAGACTTCACTGGAATGAAATGTGCAACCTTTGTCAACCTGTCCACGATAACCATGATGGAATCATGTTGTCTCACTGTCTTCGACAACCCTGTGATGAAATCCATGGAAATAACCTCCCATTTCCATTATGGAATCATGATCATCTATAGTAGTCCACCTGGATGTTTACACTCTGCTTTCACTCACTAACAGTCGAAACACCTCGCCACAAACTCTACTACATCCCTCTTCAAATTCGGCCAATAGTAAAATCTCTTCACTGCTGTTAGTGTCTTCTGATACTTGGGTAACTCGAATATGGTTTTGCATGAAACTCCCTCAAGATCACCTTCTTGAGCTCATTGTTATCCAATATATATATCCTATGTTCGAACTTGAACCATCCATCTATTGTAAGACAATAATTCATACCATGTGCACCTGGACCTGTGCATTTACTTGTATGACCACCAGTACCTGTACCACTACATGTACCTGTACTTGTACCTATACTATCACATGTACTTGTACCAACACCTTGCTACAACTTGTGCACAATCTCCATATACCTGACATCTTGCTGACCTACCTGCAAGATCCTATCCTTTGGAGCTATCCCATAGGAGCTCATAACTGCCAAGTGACTCACCTGTACTCGCCTTCTAAGAGCATCTTCCACCCTATTCTATTTACCTTTGATGTACCTAATCTTGAAATCAAACTCGTTGATCATGGGCAACCATCTAGCATGCCTTGTGTTCATATTCAGCTAGTCAAACAACTACCTCAACCTAATGTGATCACTCATAAGTACAAACCTCCTACCAAGAAGATAATGCATCCACATCTTCAATGCATGTATGATTGTTGCTAACTCAAGATCATGTGTCAGGTAGTTATGCTCATGCTCGTTTAGTTTCTGAGACCCATAGCATACCACATATCCATCCTGCATAAGGACTCCAACAAGCCCTCTCTTGCATGCATCTGTGCATACCACAAACTCTTTGTCCAGATCTGCAATCTGTAGGACTGGTGCATGTGTCAACAACTACTTAATTTTCTCAAAGCTAGCCTCACACTCCTCTATCCATTCAAACTACTTACCTTTCTTTTGCAATGATGTGATAGGATAAGCAACCTGTGAGAAGTTCATGATCAAACTCCTATAATAGCCTACCAGACCCATGAAAGATCTCACCTCATCCACACTCTTAGGAGCTACCCACTCCATGATGGCCCTTATCTTCTCTAGATCTACTACAATGCCCTCCTTGGAGACAACATGTCCCAAGTAGTGTACCTCACTCTAAAAGAAACTACACTTACTGAGCTAGCATACAATTGATGCTCCCTCAACAACCTCAACACTATTGCTAAATGATTGCCATGATCTTCTTCATTTTTAGAATATACTAGTATATCATCAATGAACACAATAACAAACTTATCCAAATATGGATGCAACACACTATTCATCAAACACATAAATGTAGTTGGAGCATCATTCAAGCTAAATGGAACAACAACGAACTCATAATGCCTAGACCTGGTCTAAAACGTAGCCTTGTAAATGTCCTCCTCTTTGATGTGTACCTGATGGTATCCAGATCTCAAATCAATCTTCGAGAACACTGCTGCTACATTCAGCTGATCTAACAAGTCATAAATCCTTGGCAAAGGGTATCTGTTCTTGATGGTCACTTTTTTCAACTGCCTGTAATTGATGCATAGTCTAAGAGTACCATCTTTCTTCTTCACAAAAAATACTAGTGTGCCCCAAGGTTATACACTTGGCCTAATGTATCCCTTGTCCAACATTTCCTTCAACTAAAACTTTAACTCAAACAACTCAGGTGTGCTCATCATGTAAGGTGTTTTTGATGCTAGAGCTGCCTCTAGCACTAACTCAATAGAAAAGTCTACCTCCATGTGAGGTGGAAACTCAATAATGTCCTCAGGGAATACATCCCGAAATTGCTGCAGAATTGGGTACCTTCTCAACACATTTGCATGCTCAACCTCCATACCCTTATCACTAGAAATGTAACTACAAATAACATACACCCTTTCTTACGGCTACACTTTGCTTGCATAGTTTCCACCATCCTAACCGATGTAGTTTTCTTCTTAGCCAGCAAGACTCTTGGTTCCCCATTGTCATCAACACACTTAATAACTTTATCATAGCAGTATACTTTTGTTCTATGAAGATACAACCAATCCATGCCCAACAACATACTGTATGATCCCAACGGTAATACATTTAAATGTGTTGCGGTAGACATACTATTCAAGTCAAATGCACAAGCTCTTACCCAATGATGAACTCGCTTCTTTGTAATTGTAACCAACTACACTAACCAAGAATATGCATGCAATTCCTTACTCAAACCACACTTATCCACCAAGTCAGGACTAACATAGTTATAATTAGATCCAGGGTCAATCAAAATAGAAATAACTTGATCACAAAGATTACCGTCCATCTCAATGTAGATTCCTGGTGTTCTTCTTGTCTTTTGTCCATCGCCGCATAAATACGAGGAATTCTCTTCCCAACATCCCCAACAGTTCGCTCTTCCTATGCACTATATATCTTAGACCTACCACCCTGATGCTGCGGACGATCTCTCCTAAGGTGTTCCTCGCCACATGTCCAACACTCCAACCAACCAGTGCCCTCACCTCAATGTTGTCATTGCGACCCATGTCCCTATCTAGCTGCATTAAACTTCTTTTGCGGTGCCATATTTTCTTTCCCATTTGCATTCTGAGGCCTTGTTCTCTTAGGTTTCCATTTACCTCCACCTTTTTCTTTTCCCTTCCTTCCTTGCTGAGATTAATTCTTATGGTTTGACTATTCATAAAAATGCTTCAATTTCCCAATGACTTCCTCAAGTGATCGAGGCTTGTCGTACTCAATCTGATCTCTGAATGCTAATGGAAAACCACTAACAAATCTCTTAACTTTAGCCTTCTCATAGGTAAGATATGGTATATACCTCAATAGATCCAAAAACTTGGTCGTGTACTCTTCATCTTCCATTGATCCCATCTTTAGCTCATGTATTTCTTTGGCCTTACTACCGTAGTACCTCTCTAACAAGTACTTCTTCCTAAAAAGCCTCTTCAACTCTCACCAACTCAAGTCATATGTCTTGATGTCTCTAACCCACTTAACATCTTCCCACTAGATGTTTTCTTACCTTTCAAGCTGAAGATATCTATTATGGCCTTCGTGTTATCCGTGTACTCATGCAACTCAAACAATTTGTTCATCCCAAGTATTCAAGCCTCTACATATTCCAGCTTCTTCACATCTCCATCAAAAGTAGGCGTTTCTTATTTCTTGAATTCATCCGGAAAGTATCCCCTATCACTCCTCCTGTAAGGATGATAACGATGAAAATCATGATGTTTATTAGAACTAAAACTAGAATAGTACTTGTACTCATCACCCCTCCTATTCGGAGTGTCCAACAACCTGCCATCTCTCACTGTATCAGATCTATCCGACCTGTGTCTACCAGGAGACCTACTGACATATTCCCCATTAGTTTTATCCTCATGTTCATACTTGATATGAAGCGACCCTTGTCATGGCAAGTCTGACAAACTCTGAAGAAGTATAAAATTGACCTCTACTTGTTTCTCTTGTGCTTGTATGATTCGGTCATTATCTTTCTTACAACTTCTTATCTCTTCCTTCAAGCTTCTCATGGTGTATGCCAAATCAGAAGAGTGCCCCACACCACGTTGCCCATCTAATTCATAGGGAGATTCTATGTATTCTACCACCTTGCTAGCCATTTTATCTTTTTCCTGCAATGCATAATATGTCAGATAAACTAAATCACAATAAATCAACGTACCTTTAAATAATTTGGGGAGGATACCTCATCTGCCAGATCAACAAATCAGTGTGATACATGTATAACATAAACATAACAACACATAGACATATGCAAATAAATGTATCAACACATAAACATCATTCTAGTTAGGGTCCAGTCATCAATGCAAGGCCATATTAATAATGCATGCTAAGAAATCATGCATAACAACAACCATTACTCCATTGTACACATTTCCACATGGAACCAACAACATGCATAAGCAATGCCTAATCAACTACACCTACGCATAAACGCATGTAGTTGAACATAAGCGACCAATTCTTGTAATCAACCTACAAGGTTGATACATGTAATCAAATCTAAGAGAATGTAGCATAACATAAAAGGATGTAAGTAGGCAACATAAAATCAACATGTAAGTGACATATAACAATATCTAACCAGTCATATACTCATGACAAATGCATTCCACAAACTCAACATCAAATTAAACATGGAAACCTTACTACAACCATAATCAATCATCCGTCAAATGCAACAAGCACATGGAATGCAAGAGTAAAAGACACACATCCAACTGACATGCATGCATGACCAACACACACTACCCATCCAATCCGAGGGGTGAATCATGCTCTGACACCACTCTGTAACACCCTCCTCCCACATCTACCCAAGTAACTAGCCAACTAGGGTAAACATGTGATGAGAGGTTACTAAGATTGGATTCGACCTCCTATGTGACCTTAAGGAAGTGGAATCGATGGAAACATCACACACAGTCATCCAACATCAGCTTCAAGACCCATAGAAACCAATCCAACACTTCAGACAGCTTGCCCTTGGGTCCTACTGAATTTTTGACCATCTTAAGCCTAAGTCCTCTCATGCTATAGGCATGAAAACATCCAGAAACCCAAATTCATTCTCACAGGCTTATGTGCCAGCATCTAGGTACCTAGTTTGCCAGTTCTGTGCCAGCGACGTCGAGATTTAAGCCACTTTTTCAGACCCAGAGCTCAAGTCACTGCCCAGAATGGAGTGATAGCTTAAGATCAGTAAAAGAACAGGAAAACAATGATGCCAAAGAAATAAGTTGAACAGGACCTTATCTAGACCCCTACTAGCCATGATGGGCATTTCATCAAACATATCATCAACATGTAACCTACAGGAGTAAACAACATAATTAAGTATAGGGATCTCATACTTATATGAGAATCGCTATGAACCATTGTTCCCTCATGTCATTTGTTGCGTTATCATCTATTAGGCCATAGATACATTATCCAATCATTTACAAGTGAAAACATGCTGAGAGCCATACATAAATGTTGTCATAAAATATACATATAACCAACGTAATAGGGACATAAATATCATAAACATATCAGCCATAAAATCCACATATACATCAATACATTTACACATGAAAATCAAGGGAATAAATTTCTCATTAATGAATGCAATAAATCAACTGGAGATGGGACTACCACGTTCCATTAGACCATAAATTGGCTGAGACAAGTCTCTCTTCAACCAATCACCCCAGTGCCATATTCCAAGCACAAATGTGGGACTCATAGAACACACCAAAAATAATCAAACAAGCATGGATGCCACCAAAGTTCTCTGCCTACATATTGAGGAATTTGAGTGCCTCCTAGTCTCTTAGGCTTTACTGTAATCCATAGTCTAATCCAGGGATCACTGGGCCCTACACTGAGACACACTCTCCATGATTTACCATACATCCCATCCTAGGACTACTAGGTCCAACCGAGAGAAATCCATCTCTTGGCTTTACCATAAGTCCCACCATTCACTAGCAAGGATTCCTAGCCCCGCAAAGGCACACAATCTAGATTTACCACAACCCACAGTTTGGTTCAGGGGTTACTAGGCCAGTGGTTTTACCATGATCTATAGTATGGTTCAGGGACCACTATGCCATGTGTTTGTCAGTTCAGAGATCCACCCCACTTAGCTTCGAATCCATATGGCCATCCCACATTAACCAAATATGAGAAACCCATCTCATCAAAGCTATCAGGAAATAGCAAGGCTAGGCTGAAGAACACTGTCACACCTGGAAAAACCCATGCCATGATAGAAAAGGACCACATGCAATACCATGCATGCCAAATATAACAAGGAAAATACATATTTAAGTTGATACCTACAATGAATCTTGATTTAGCTGCTTGATCCTGCCTTTCCCTGCTTGATCTTTGCTTCCTCTTGCCTTCTTTGCCTTTCTTGATGCAATGACAAAGTGCTCCAAGAAAACTCTAAGTGTCCAAGAGTGAGAGAGAGAGAGAGAGAGAGAGAGAGAATACTGAGAGAGCTCCAAAGCTAAACTAACAAAAGGTTACCAACTGATCCTCAGAAACCTTTTTATGAATGAGGCCTCTATTTTCATAATTTTCCATAATTTTCCTTCATTTTCCTCCTCACATTCAACCTGTGACCTTTCACCTCCTTTTTCTCCTAATTTCCATTATTTTCATAAATAATTTTTCCAAAAATGCTATTTTGCCTTTCCAAAGCCTTAGCCATTGCCTTTGCCAATTTCGTTTGCCATAAACAACCAAATGAACACCCCCTAGGATGTCTTTCCCAACATTCATCTTGGAATAAGTGTCCCATAAACTGTGGTTATTATTTTTAACTTTTATTACATGGAATTTTCACCAGGGTTGTTACACTTGGTTATATGGATCCACATGGGACTGAGGGGAGTGGGCCATAGGCCACACATTCTCCTTGGCCCTACTCTCGGTCTCGTCGTGTTGATAAGGCCTGGGCCTACGGTGCGGGTAAGGTGCCACGTGCCCTACCCCCTTGTTCTCCACAAACAGTTGTATGCATGGTCGAAAACCGTGGTTTGCGCCTGACCTGAATTCCCATCCCCCCAACCACTCCAGTATATCACTTTAAATATAAACCATTGACAATAGTTAATAAGAACCAAGTTTGGTCCAACAGTAGAGCATCAGATTATTTTCTGTGAGGTTTGGAGGTCGAGATCCTGTTGCTGCCATTCGGCCCACATATATTTTTGCGCATAAACCTAGGCCACTTGGAAGCCTCTCATAGGGCCATGTGGCACCCTCTGATTGGCTGACACGGTGGCCTATGATTGGACCACTTCACCAACCATAAAACCAAGTCACTAATGACATTAATTGACACATGGCTTCTTGTGATTCGCCCACCTACATGTCCGTACACCCAGTCATCCTTGCCTCATCAGTGTATGGACTAGAACAACATCATCCATACTTTGCACAATCAACCCTACAAGTTCACTTTTTTTTTTGCCAAAAACTTCAGAACGTGATAACTTCCTCATATGGTGTTAGATTGAGCTGATTTAAGGGTTGTTGGATTTAGAACGATGAGATCTATGATTTTCTGCCGATTTTAGGAGATTTTGATCACTTTCAATTTTTATCATATTTTTTATCCCCTGGATCACTCCTCCCCATTGGAAACTTTTGGACCACCAAAAGTCTGTTTTTACTCAGTAAGTAATTGAGGGTACAAATCTCTCACTTTCCCGATCTCTATCCACCTTTCTTTGTTTGGATTGGTACCTTTGAGCCCCACACGAAGATACTCCACATTGCCTCTACATGAAGCTCTTATCCTCATGTCAAGAATAGACTCTTCTTGCAAGTCATTCAAATATTCAGGAGCAAAATTTTCTATATATAGAATTTGAACATTCTCTTCTTGATCAACAATCATTGGAGGCTCATATAATCTCAAGTTTTCCACATTCACAACAGAATAAATTTGCAAGTAAGGTGGCAAATTTAATCGGAAATTGTTGTTACCAATCTTCTCCAAGATTTTTAAAGGACCATATCTGATTGGCTTGAGATTTTTACCTTCACCTTGTAATCTTTCCTTGTTGTTGTAAAATGAAACTTGATCTCCCACTTGGAAATCATGATCAACCTAATGCTTATCATGTCTTGATATGTACTTTGACTGGATTTTATCTAGCTATTCTTGCACCCTTTGATGCATTGATTGGATTTTTTCAATGGAATGCTTGGCTTTTTCTACATCACTCTGTCCATCTACTACAATATCTTTACCAAAGATGAAATCCAAAGGAGACTTTGGAAAATAACCCAAACATGCTTCAAATGGAGATACTTGTGTAGATTAATGCTTGGAATGATTGTAGGCATGTTGCTAGATGTAATGCAAATGCTTGTCCCAAATTTTAGGATGCTTACCACAATATCCTCAAAGGAGATGCACTACTATTTTGTTCACTACTTTTTTTTGGTTGTCGGTTTGTGGATGACATGTTGTTCTCTTCTTCAACTTTGTGTCCATGAGTTCCCATAAACTTGACCAAAAATTCCCAATAAATCAAGTATCTCGATAAAAAATAATCAACGTAGGCAACTCAAAATGAACCCATACATTTTGGAAGAACATTTTTGCATTTTGTTCAGTTGTAACCTATTTCTTACAAGGCATCAACACACACATTTTGTTGAAACGATCCACTACAACATATAAATAATCACGGCCTTTCCTAAGCATTGGTAGTCCCCCAATAAAATGAATAGAAATAATATTTACCGAGGACGAGAAGGGATAGGAAGTGGAGTGTACAAACCCAATTTCCTATTGCTTGGCTTGCTAATAGCACACATAGAACATCCTTATACATATCTTGATACAATTTCGTTCATGTGAGGCCAATAATAATAACTTTGTAGCTGAGCAACTATTTTGCCTACACCAAAGTGACCAACAATAAGAGAAGTATGGGATTCCCTTATGAAATTGACTTTTTCACCCTGTGGAACACATAACTTTCCAAGTTTATACAATAACTTGTTATGAACATGATAATCCAACTCTACAACATGATTTCCTTGAATTAAAGTTGCATAAACATCTTTAAAATCTTCACCTTGACCATACTGTTCAGTATAAATTTCATGTATGATTGAGTTATGCTTAAGAATAGCAAATGTATTAACAATATGCTTTGATAACATATCTACAACTTTGTTGTATATACCTTTCTTATACCTGTTTACCAAATGAAATTTCTATAGTAATCCCATCCATCTGAAATGTCTAGCTTGGTTTGAGATTGTAAATATTTCAAAGGTTGATGGTCAGTATGAATAATCGTTTCTTTTCCCATCAAATAATGCTTCCATTTTTTCACACTTTGTACCAAAGCATACAACTCTTTATCATAAGTTGGATATTTAATTACCGCATTGGAAAAGGTTTTAGAATGATAACATATTGGCTTACCATGTTGCACCAAAAACTGCTCCCATAGCATATTTTCTTGTGTCGGTTTGAATTTCAAATGGTTGCTTAAGATATGGAAGTGCTAGAACTGGCGTTGTACTGATTTTATCTTTCAAAGTATCAAAGGATTTTTGTTTCTTTCCTTCCCACAGAAATACCTACTTCACACTTGACAAAGCATATAATTGTGTTGCAATGAATGATAAGTTAGCGCTGAATTTTCTCGAATATTGGGTTGCTCCCAAAAAGCTCCCAACTTTTGTTAAATTATTGGGCTTTAGGCCAATTCACAATAACACCAACTTTGGATGGATCAGTCTTCAATTCACCACCTCCTACAATATGACCCAAGTAAACCAAAGTGGTCTTCCCAAGTTCACATTTAGACATCTTCAAATATAAAATTTCCTTTTTCAAGACCTCTAGAACTTGCTTTACATGCTTGACATTCTCTTCACAAGTCTTACTAAAAATTAAAATATCATCTAAGTAGACTATGACGAAATAATCAAGGAAGGGTCGCAATACATCATTCATAACTCTCATGAATGTGGCAGGTGCATTACAAAGCCCAAATGGCATAACTAACCATTCAAACAGACCTTGTTTTGTCTTGAAAGTAGTTTTCCACATATCATCTTCAACAATGCTTATCTGATGATAATCGCTTCTCAAATCTAACTTAGTAAAACAAACAACATCTTTTAACTAATCTAGAAAATCATCAATGTGAGGAAGAGGATAGAGATTATTTACCGTGATCATGTTCAAAGCTCGAAAAGCCACACACATGTGCCATGTACCATATTTCTTCGAAACCAAAACAATAGGAGACCCACAAGGAGATGTATTAGGTTTGATGAACCCTTTGTCAAGAAGCTCTTGAATTTGCTTCTTAATCTCTGGATTCTCCAAAACTGACTTTCTATACATGCCAATATTAAGAAGTGGTGCATCATGCTACAATTGAATCTCATGTTGGATTCCTCTTTTTGGAGGTAACCCTTAGGGTTCCTGAAACATCTTGTCATAAGTGTTAACAACTTCAACAAATTTATGCTTGAGTTTAGAATCACATCCTGAGAAAGCTTTAGATTCAACAATATATTTATCTTTAATCATCAACAACACAAAATTCTTACTATCATTCATAAGCCTTTTCATTTGACCAACACTAACAAGAGATAAATTCATCTTTTTGCGGTGTGCTCTAACAATATACTCAACTCCATATTTGAAAAGATGATATTTTTTCTCATGACGATAGAATATGGATTTTCGGTCATATAAATATGGAATCGCTAAAATAATCCCACAAATATCAAGTGGTACAACATCAAGCTCTACCTCATCTATAAAATTAGCAGTGATGGAAAATTTGAGTTTACGTTTTCTTGTCACTTGTAATTTGGCATCATCACATACCCAACCCAAAGTGTAATTTTTGCATGAAGTGTAGTCTCTAAATTAAATTTCTTGGCAATTGCTTCAGAGATTAGATTGACTTGAGATGCACTATCAAATAATGTATCAACCTTTGTATGTTTGTAATGACCCTGATATGGAAAATCTCACTTCTTTCTTTATCATTTTGAGATTCAACAGGATTGCTAGAAAAACTGTTTCACTAGAACCTATACCTTTCACTCCCATGACTGTGATTTTGGTTTCATCACCTGAATCAAATCCTAGTTATTTTTGAGTTGTAGCAACAACCTTTTGTTTCCCCTTGTTATTAAACTTCTTTGATCTCAATTCCAGATGTAATTTCCAACAACGGTCTTCATCATGGCCATGTTTTGAGCAATGTTTACAAGTAAGTTTCTCTCCCTCTTTCTTGATGGTAGCATTCTTCTTACCTTTGCCTTTAAATTTCCCTTTTCCTTTGTCTCCATATTTAAAGGGTTTTTTGCTGGATTCTTGAGGAAAATTCTTGCCTCTTGGTTCTAAATAAGTTGTTGAACACATACTTCATCTAAATTGATGTGATTAAACATAAGTATAATATGTCGCAAATAACTATGTAATCCACCTATATACTTAAGGAGAGTATTTTGTGAGGTAAAATCAACACCTAAGATTAAATCTCTTCTTCTAAATTCTTGGGTGTAACTTTCGACACTTTGACCTTTAGCTTGTCTAAAATTTTGCCAATCCATAATTGCTTTTTGCATGTAAGCTAATAGATAAAATCGCCTTCTTAATGAAATTATAAAATAATTCCAAGAAGAGATAATTTTACCATTTTTCTTCAAATATTCTTGAGTTTTGGCCTCCCACCAAATGAGGGTTGCACCTTCCAAGTGAAGAGAAGCAAGATGGATCTTTGTGACATAATAATAAATATTTTTAATCTTAAAATAGGCTTCAATTTGATGAACCCAATTATCCAAGTTTTTAGCATTTACTTCCCTATTGTACATTGCTAATTCAAAATTGGCATCAAGCTTAATCAAAGGAGACGTAGCATGTCCTCTTGGCGATGTAGGAGGAGGAGGCCTATGTGATGAAAGAGGTGAAGAAGGAGGTGAAGATGGAGGTGAAGATGGAGGTGAAGGAGGAGGAGGAGGTGGAAGATTTCTCCTATTACAGTCACCACCTTTTGGTTGATTAGAACTTTCTCCTTGCAAATGTGTTTCTTTCTCATTGGACAACACTTTCACCATCTCAGTCATATCAAAGATTTTTTTTTCTAAAATCTATCTTATCCTCAGACATCAATTCTTTTCCTTGTCCTTCTTCATGTGCCATGACTTGTGGAGTTTGTGGCCTCCTTGAGCCAATTTGAGTGTTAGGTTCTTCAAGTGCTCCTTCTCCTCTTCTTAATTTAGACCTTGTAAGCATTAAAAAACCTTGCCAATTCTGTCAAACCTTCAAAAAAACATGCTCTGATACCAAACTGATCCAAAATTAAAAAGTGAAGGTTTCATGAAATGATTTTCAAGTTAGTTTATGTCTTTTAGGTAATGGATCATTATTGCAAAATCACACAAACATAAGTAAATTTTGCAAAATATAAACAGTTAAAAATGTAAAAACATGCAACATCAAATACAACAAATTGATAACAAAGTTCGCTGCTCATAGGCCATGTCTCTAGGTCCAGCTTCTAATGGTGGCCTTTTTCATTATATTCTGAAATGCTCAATACATCATCATACAAGATTCAATCTACAAAAATAACACTGCCATCGTGTCCAGAATGCCCAAAACCCTTGTCTAGGCTCTTCTTGAGCTCAAAAAGGTTAAAATTTGAGCAAGATAGGCCTCCTTGAAGTTTTATTGCAAAACTACCCTAAAAAACAGGTCCCACTCTGCAATTCTGGCAAAAAAGGTGACATAGCTTGTTTTGTTGGTGCGTTGGAGTGGTATCCCGCAAGTCACGGGTTCGATCCGCAATCGAAGGTGGAGGTTATGTTGATTTTTTTTTTTTAAATGCATTGGGTTGAATCCCCTTTTGGCCTCCACATGCCTGGTTATATGGATCCATATGGGATCGAGGTGCGTGAGCCATAGGCCACGCTCCTAGTATCGTTGTGTTCATAAGAGTTGGGCCTAGGGCGCATGGAAGGTGCCATGCGCCCCTCCCCCTTATTCTCCTCTGATAGTCATATGCTTGGCCGAAAATCATGGGTGTGCCTAACCATCCTATGCATCCCCCCAACCACTCCACTATATCACTTTAAATATAAACCACTAATCATAGTTAATAAGAACCACGTTTAGTCAGACAATAGAGCGCTAGATTGTTTATCGTGAGGTATGGAGGCCGATTCTTGTGGCTACCGGTTCAGCCCACATAAATTTTAGAGCATAAACCTAGGCCACTTAACAACCTCTCATAGGCCCACATGGTGCCCTCTGATTGGCCATGTGGTGACCTATGATTGGACCACTTTACCAACTATACAACCCAATCACCGATGACATCAACTGACAGATGGATTCATGTGCTTTGCCCACCTGCCTGTCCGTACACCCAGTCAGCCTTTCCACATCAGCATAGAGATTGCCACATCAACATTTGTACCCTACTTAGTCAACCCTTCAAGTTGACTTTTTGTTTTTTTTGCCAAAAACTTTAGAATGCAATAACTTCCTCATACAATGCCGAATTGAGGCGATTCAAGCATTGTTAGATTCAAAATGACGAGATGGATTTGGTGCCAATTTCGAGATATTTTGAGCATTTTCATTTTTTTGCATATTTTTGATCCCCTAGATCAGTAAAGTAGGTAATTACAATGCTTTCTTAGTAGTAAAGGGATATCCTAGGTGAAATGAATTTATTTTGGTGGGATTTTTTCTCATGTTGCTAGATTTACTTCTATTAGTTTCTTTTTTATATCATTGTTTCTTTTAATCTTGAACTAAAGCATATGGATGTGAAGGCAACATTCCTACATGTGGATTTGGAAAAATAAATCTAGATGAAATAGCTAGAAGGATTTGTGATGAAGGGAAGGAAGGGCTTGGTTGTAAGATGAAGTCCTTGTATGGATTAAAACTATCTTCGAGAATATGTAACAAAATTTTGATATTTACATAGTAGGACTTGGTTTCTCAAGAATCAAAGTTGATCGCTATGTGTATTCCAATATGGTAGGTGGTTATTTTATTTGTGTGGCCTTTCATGTTGATGATATATTGCTTATTAGAAACAACAAGGAAATCATCAGGGATGTCAAAGTTTGGTTATTTTTTGAGTTTGACATTAACGACGCAAGTGTTGCAAAAAAGATTTGAGTAGAAATTAAAAGAGATTGGAAAAATAGGAAACTTTAGTTGAATAAAAAAAACAAGTTGAGACAATATTGCAAAGGTTTAATATGCAAGAATATAAATTATGAAAACCCTTATTCCTATAGGTGTAATGTTATCTACAAATCAGTATCTCAAGGCACAAGAACTGGTAGAGGATGTCATGTGCTCCCTATGCTCCCTATGCAAATGTTGTATATATTAGACCATATATTTGCCATGCAATGGAAGCTTTGAGCAAGTATATGTCAAAACCAAGGAAGGAACTTTAAGAAGTTGTAAAGAGGATCATCAAATTTTCGTGTAAGACTTCGGATTATGCAATCTAATTGTACTGAAGACCTAGACCTCACAAGGAAATGTATATACATGATTTTGTTGATGTAAACACGACTAAATATTTTGACCGCGAAAATATAAAATTTAATATGCTTTTAACCTATTTGGTGGAGTGATCAATTAGATGAGCAAGAGGTAGGTCATTGTTGCATTATCTACCATAGAAGTTGAAACCATGGGAGACACTCTTGGAAATAAGGAATTTGTAACATTGTAAAGGTAGTGTTTAGGTATTAGTTTTGTTCATAAAGTAGTGAGGATGGGTTGGACAACTCAAGTGCAATTTTTTATATAAAGAACCTCGATTATCATTTTAAGATAAGACAAAGTTGATGTGTAGTACCATTTTGTTAAAGACATGGTTGAACAAAACAAAATATTGTTGTAGAAAATTGATATCTTAAAAATGTCACAAACTCATTAACAAAGTTTATTAATACTCAAAAGTTTTATTAGTTAAGAAATCAATGAGCATTACTATTGTTAATAGTTAATTATATATATCTCTTTCTCTTATTATGTTTTTACACAAAAATATTCAACATATTGAAAAATGTTGAATATGTGTTATATCTTTGTAAATAAACTTAATCATATGATAACAGACCAACGAAACTAAAACTCCAAATTTTTCTTTATTTATTATGTATTATTTATAAATATTTTAAATAAGCTTTAAAAAGCATAAAAAAAATTAACTAACCAAAAATGAAATTCTACCTCATTATAAAATCAACCACTGATTATAAATAATATCCCTTGAATCATAAAAAGGATGATTTTTTTTTCTCATTTTTCGAGAGAGAAAAAAAGCACTTTTCAATTATGAAATTATGATGAAAAAATGATGAAATTATTATGTCATTAGTTTTCTTCCATTATTTAAAACGTTAGGCATATTGTCTTTTACGAAGGAGTGGGCAATTTTATAATTAATTGGGTGCCCATCAATTATTAGTCGTGGTTTGTTAAATTACCGTATTCCCTAGAACTAGATTAGGAGTTGACTTGGAGTGAGTTCGAAAGAATTTTCACGAAGAAGTATATATAAGAGAGATACTATGATGATAAGGAAAAAGAATTCTATGAGTTGAAGATGGGATCTATGATTAATGAGGAGTATATTTGCCAATTCTTGGAGTTATTGAGGTATGTGCCTTATGTCAAGGAGGAGAAGGCCAAGATCCAATGGAGTTTTATGAGCCTAGATCATTGGAGGAGGCCATCTGGAAGCTAAAGCATTGTTATGAGAAATCAAAGCATAGATATGAGACTAAGTCGCACTGGAAAGGTAATGATAAGAATAAAGGAAAAGGGGACAAGAAGTGAACAAAACCTCAATATACAAGTAACAACCCGCATAAGAAGTTCATTGCATCTGATAGGGGACAAAGATTTAAGTCTAAGGAGCAGAACAAGGATGATGGTTGGAAGCCCTTGCCATGTTGGACTTGTGGAGGAAAGCCTCATAGGAGAGTTTGTCCATAATATCAGGGTGGTAGACTGTAGATCTATAGTGCGCAGGAGGCACAAATAATGGGGGATGTTTGACAAAGTTTCCATGGATCTATGCAGCATTGAAGAACATGTAGGTAAATCACCAGGACTCTATTATTGGGATGGAAAGTAAGTTTTGTGATCAAGTTGTTTCTATTTTGATTGACCCTGAATCTAATTATAGTTATGTTAGTCCTAGCTTAGTGGATAAGTGTGGTTTGAATAAAGAAGTGCATGAAAAATATTGGTTAGTGTAGTTGGCTACAAGTACAAAGAAGAGAGTTCATCATTGGGTAAGAACTTGTGCATTTGAGTAAAATGGTATGGCTACATCATCACATTTGAATGTATTTCCATTGGGATCATATAGTATGTTTTTGGGCATGGACTGGTTGTATCTTCATGGGAATAAAGTGGATTTTTATGACAAAGCCATTGAGTGCTTGGATGACAATGGATAACAGAGAGTCTTACTAGGTAAGAAGAAGGTAACATAAGTTAGAATGGTGACAACTATGTAGACAAAGCACAGTCGCAGAAACGGGTGTGTTTTATTTGCAATGCATATTTCTAGTGATAAAGGTAAGGATTTTGAGGATGCAGAGGTATTGAGAAGGTACCCGATCTTACAACAGTTTCAGGATGTATTTCCCGTGGATATTTCAAAGTTACCACCTCACAGGGAAGTAGAATTTTCTATTAAGTTGGTACCAGGGGCAAAACCAACATCAAAGGCACCTTATAGGATGAACACACCAGGGTTGGTGGAGTTGAAGTTGCAGTTGAAGAAAATGCTTGACAAGGGATACATTAGGCTAAGTTTATCACCTTGGGGTGCGCCAATGTTGTTTGTGAAGAATAAGGATGGTAATCTCAGGTTATGCATTGATTATAGGAATCTGAACAAAGTGACCATCAAGAAAATGTATCTGCTACCAAGGATTGATGACTTGTTTTTGATTAGTTGAAGGGATCAACAATGTTCTCAAAGTTTGATCTGAGATCAAGATATTATCAGGTATCTATTAAGAAAGACGATATCTACAAGACTACTTTCTGGACCAGATAATACCACATTCAATAAATAAAATTAATTATATTTAAAACCATAAATAACATTAATTATAAAGTCAATTAATATAATAAATAATATATTTTGAATCAATTAAACTCCATCAATATAATAAATAATATATTTTGAATCAATTAAGGTCCATTAATATAATAAATAATATATTTAAAAGTATTATAATAAGTACCTAATATATTAAATTCTAAATCATAATAATTTATTATAATCATTTAAAATAACATTTTATATTTTAATAATAATGATTTTAAAGTTATTGTGAAAACAAATTTTAAATTAACTTATATAATCTTTTTCTCTAAATAGAGAATTTTGATTAGCAAATACATACTTTATCCTCATTTAATTTTAAATTTATAATTAAAAAAACAATTACATATTCTTAAAATATTAAAAACATTAAATTATTCTTCTTCAAAAGTTTCTCATTCCATATATGTGTTGCATACATGCATTTAACTCTAAATTTAGTTCATTTCAAATCTCTTATTCCATATCTTTCATGTCTAAAAAGACTGGTTTGTTCAATTCTATATTCTCAGTTGGTATGAGTTTATAGATAAAGATGAACTTTATACACCATAGCTAAAAACATTTGCCTAATCTGAAACACGACATTTCATCTCATACTCTAGAGAAACATAATCAAATGTGGTTGCCACATTACTTATTGCATGAGTTTTAGAAGTTGCTAGAAGCCTAGCAAGACCAGAGTTGGACAGATAGGTATTGAAATTATTATCAAGAAGAATATTACTAGGTTTGATATCTTTGCAACACATGTGAAACACAATCCTCGTGGAGATAAGAGCTAGAGCAATGTCTAGAGAAATTTTGTGAATCATTCCCTAGTCACCTCTTTGTTTTGATCTCTATGGGAAAAGAATTCCAACTTACCTTCAGGTAAATATTTGCATACCAGAAACATATGTGACTTGCTGGCATGGCATCCTATTAATGTTACAAGGTTTTGATGGCATACTCGTCCTAAGTGTTCTAATCTTTGCATCAAACTGTTGAATGCCTTGGAAGCGTCCCACAGAAAGTCTCTTGAGTGTTACTAACAATCCTGGGACCAATTTAGCCTTCTAAGTCGTGCCCAAACCACTGTTACCAATGAAATTGGTTGCACTAAAGTTTCCCATAGCTCTTTGTAATTGGTTGCACTGAAGTTTCTCATAGCTTTAAGTTTTAACCACGTTTTCATAAGTTAGTTGAACTCCAATGTTTGTAATTGGTTGAACTAAATTTTCAGGTAGCTCTAACTACATTTTCATAAGTTAGTTGAACTCCAATGTTTGTAAATGTGATAACCTCTCTTCTTCTTGATCGATAAACAACAAAAGTGCGTATCTACCATCTTGTACACTGGAAAAGAACTAAAACTACAAATACTATAGCTATAGTTGAAGTGATAGTTGCAATTTCATACAAAAGAGGAACACCAATCTAATCCAGCGACTCTAATGGTGGAAGTCCAGGTAGGAAAAAGTTAGAAACTTATTTCCAGTCAAACTATCACAAGATATCTTATTGTTGCTAAAGACTGGTAATTTTCCAGATAAATTATTATATGACACACTTAATACAGATAAAACTGTCAGAAGTGAAAATCCCTGAGGAACTTGCCCTGTAAGTTTATTATTGTCGAGTCGAAGATGTGTCAGTTGTTTCAGGATTGTTAACTTTGTTGGATTTTTTCCTGTAAAGGCATTAGAATAAAGTTCCAATATAGTTAAAGATATTTGACCTATTAATCCTGGGATCTCCCCTGTAAGGTTGTTTTCACTCAAGCTAAGATATTGGAGATCCTTCAACTATCCAAATGGAGTTGGAATGCTTCCATGCAAATAATTGTCTTGCAAATCAAGAGGCATCAAAGACTCCGTGTTCCCAATAGTTGGTGGTAATAGTCCTGTAATGTGATTAACTATTTCCTCCAAATGTTTCAGAGATTTGAAATTTACAAATAATTCAAGAGGAATTTCACCTGAAATTCGGTTACACTCATGCTCAGAGCAAAAGTATGTAACCTTGGGCACAAATAAAAAAGAGAAGATGAAATGTTCCCTGTAAAATTGTTTTCATTTAGGAGAAGTGCATACGACACTAATTTTTTGATCATTTTGTCACCTATCAAAGGAAGTGGTATCAAAGGAGGCGGAATGAAACCAACAAATTTGTTCCCATGTAAATCGCGAAGCCCTGGCACACATTCAGATACAAGAAACTGGAGTGAGCTACTTGCACACACACCACCATACAAATAGAAGAATGTATGGTGGGAGGATCCAATTCAGACTGTGAAACATTTGATAACCCTTCGTTAAATTGGTTGCCTAGGAATGGAAGTTGCTTTGGGCAGTCAACATTCACAGCAGCTGTAAAATTTCTTGTTAGTGAGTTGCCAATGACATCAAAATAAATCATACAATAAATAGGAAGCTTGAGAATGCTATTATTGACTCATTATGTCAGCATTTGAGGATCTTAGTGAACCAGGGAATATGATTTTGTGTTGACTACTATTCAATAACGTCGTTGTAATTGGACTGTCGTTCTTCATATTCAACAAGATTTTTCTGTTGTAGAGGTCTTGTATGAAATACAACAAATCGCTTGGAGGAAGCAACAAAGGAAATTAGATCATTCAACTGGGAGAATATTTCCACGTGCACGTGTTAGTTTTCAATTGCAGTGAGGATGACAAAAATAGAGATCTCTTATTGGCTGGGGTGAACAATTTCTCACCCCAAGCCCATAGAGAAAACGCTTTTCGGCATAATTACACCTCACTCATATTAAGTAACACGCTATATTGCTATATATATATATATATATATATAATTTATGATCGACATTGAAACAAATTTTTAAATGTCATATTCCAATTCTATATTAAACATTTAAAAAATGATATATCTCTGTAGTATTAAGATATAAAAACAATTTTGAATGAAATTTAAATTAAAAACAGTTTTTCACTTACTTTCTTTATATTATTTAGATAAAGTTAATTCTAGAATATTTTATTTAAGATAAATATTGAAATAATTTACTTTTAATAAAAATTGAAATATTATTTTATTATTAATTTCTTCTAATATTATATGTAAACTCTATGTGAATATAAGAGTTGCACACCTCTTTCATATTGAGATGTAAAAAATACATTTTGACAAAAAAAATACTAATATTTATTTTAACTATTAAATAGTTTAATTATAACATGTCAAATCAATAAAAGTTGTTAATGACATTTTAATTATAAAATATTTTAATGATAACATGTCAAATCAAATATTGAAAAAGATTTGATTGAAATTTGGTCATAAATATTGACATTGATATATAAACTATGATAACACTTAGTGGTATATAATTTTTATTTTTATTTTAGTCTTTATTTTATATATATATATATATATATATATATATATTTATTGACAAACACTATTTTTAACCTCATAAAATTAGTCACTTCATTTATATGAACCAATATCAAAATAGAAACTTAAATTTAAAAAATTACAAAATCTATTTTTTATTTTCACAATATGAAGTTTAATATTTAATTTTTTCAAAACTTTAATAGACTTACAAAAATTTATTTTAAAATTGAGAGTCAATTGTTTTTCACTAAAGGAAAAAAAAAAAAAAAAAGGAATTTAACCAACAAGTAAATTTGATCAACCAACTTAATATATGATTGAGTACTTAATAATATAATTGATCTTTATTATATTAAAAATATTCTTTGAAAAATATCATAAAAGAGATAGCGTTCATTTGTAGCAACAACTTTTCATAAAATTACTAATTATATAATTCATTTATTTTCATGATATATATATATATATATATATATATATGATTTTGATATATAGTAATAATTAATTATGAAAATTTTAAGTTTTAATATTATTTTAAATAATTATTTTTATGAACTATTTTTTGATATTAATATAAAAAAAAAATTATAAAATTAAAACATAATTATGTATAGAATTTAAAATAAAAAATATTAACCTTTAATTACTTAATTAATTAGAAAAAAGAAAAATGTATTTACATACTTATATCTTTTTTAAATAAATACATAGATAGCATTTAGGTATTGGTTTTGTTAATAAAACGCTGAGGATGAGTTGGACAACTCAAGTAAATTTTTTATATAAAGAATCTTGCTTATCGTTGATGTGTAGTACCATTTTGTTAAAGACATGGTTGAATAAAAAAAAGTATTGTTGTAGAAAGTTGATATCTTAAAAATGTCGCAAACTCTTTAACAAGGTCTATTAATACTGAAAAGTTCTCTTCGTATAGAAATCAATGAACATTACTACCATTAGTAATTGATTATATGTATGTCTTTCCCTTATCTCATTTTTACACAAAATATTCAACATATTGAAAAATATTAGTGTTATATCCTTTTACAAGTAAACTTAATCATATTCAAAAATAAAACTCCAATTTTTTTTATTTATTATTATGTATTATTTATATTCATAATTTTAAATAAGCTTAAAAAACATAAAAGAAATTAACTTAATATTGGAAAAAATGAAATTATACCTTATTATAATATCCAACTACTGATTATAAATAATATCCCTTGAATTATAAAAATGATGAATTTTTTTCTCTTTTTCGAGAGAGAAAAAAAAATTATTATAATATCCAACTACTGATTATAAATAATATCCCTTGAATTATAAAAATGATGAATTTTTTCTCTTTTTCGAGAGAGAAAAAAAAGAGCACTTTTATATTTTGAAATTATGATGAAATTATTATGGCATGACGTTAGCATATTGTCTTTTACGAAGGAGTGGGCAATTTTATAATTAATTGGGTGCCATGGTTTGTTAAATTACCGTATTCCCTAGAACTAGATTCCAACGGAAAAACGTTATTTTAATTTTTTAAGTTTATAATTAATATCTCAGAAAGACGAAGAGGAATATTACATATACAGATATTTTTTAATTATATTAAATTATTAAAACAATAAAATTTTTATGATATGCATGAAAATCGTTTCAATTTTATAAATAATGTTAAATATATGATGATGATGATGATGGTTGTTAACGTCCACTGAGACCAAATAATGATCTATCGGACCTAAAAAGACGAATTATTTATTTTGATTTATGATTTTATTCCGATGCTCAAAAAGCTTGGAGAGAAGCCTCCCGAGTTCACTATAATTTTGGCATTGTAAAAGGCTAGAAAGGTCAGTATTATAACAAAGGTTGTGAAATTGAGATCTAATGTGGTTGTATGCAGGGCACTCTAAGAGGAAGTGGTTTTCATCCTCGATGCTCTTATTCTCACAAATATGGCAGATCCTTTCCATCCATGGCGTTTTAGGAACTACCCAGCGGCCAGTCTCACTATGGAGCTCATGAGAATTCGTTCTAATCTTTGCTATATTAATTTTCTTTTTTGAGCTAGTTAGAATAGAGAGATACTTTTGATCCTCAAGGGTGGGGTTGATGACCTTCTTATAATAACTTAATTTTCTTTTAGACGCTAAATCTTTCTCACACCACAATTTTTCTTTGAACTTAGAAGTAACAATATCTTTAATGTTATTTATGTTTTGCAAAGCATCATTCTCATTGATCTCCCAATAGTTTAACCAGGCCCTTGTGTCCTTATGCCATCCTCGGTTAAGCCTCAGGTGATTTTGGCTGGAAGTTAAAGCTAGCTTAGGAAGTCTATGATTGTCTATGTTATTGAGCTTGTGCTTGTACATCAGAAACCTGAGCATAGCTAGGCTCTCAATAGAAGAAAGACCTGCTTCTATAAGGAGAATAGGATAGGGTGTATTACTTTTAATTTTCAGGTTATAAGTTATAAAACGCTTCTGGATTTGCTCAATCTTCCTCCATGATTCTCTGGAGATGCTGCAGCCCCAAACTTCACAGCCATATAAGATAACAGGAGTGACTAAGGTTTCAAAGAGGAACTTCTTTTTATCCCACATTACGAGGTTTGCTGTTTTACAATTATTTTCAAGACCAAAATAAGCTTTCCATCCCCCATTGATCCTTTTCTCAATGCTATGGTTCCAGTTGAGCTTGTGATGGATATCAATTCCTAGGTACTTGTAAGAATACACTTCCTCCAAGTTATTATTGTCATACGTAAAATTAGCGCAAGTGTCCTTTTTAGATTTGATAATCATAACTTTTGTTTTGTCTGTGTTAACAGTCATACCCATGGTAGAGCAGAAATCCTTAAGAAGCTTGAGTTGCTTATCAAGATCAGAAGGGCACCTTGCCAGAAGAACAATATCGTCAGCATAGAGAAGAAGGATAATGACTATCCCAGCTAAGATTGTGCCACCACATCCTGCTTCTTCTAAATAACCTTCGAGCTTATCGATGTAAATGCCAAATAGAGTAGGGGAGAGGGGGCAACCTTGTTTAACTCCGATGTTACACTTAATATCTTTTGACCACCCCTCATTGTTCTTTAGCTTGGCAATTACATTCTCGTATAGCCTTATAGCAGCAGCTCTTAACTCAAGAGGAACCTTTAGCTCTTCTAACCTATTCCAAAGGTTGTATCTAGGAACCGTATCGAAAGCCTTTCTAAAGTCTACAAAGCAGCAGAATAAATTGGATTTATCATTACGACATTCCTCCGCAATGATCCTTAGCGTAACAAGGTGGTCTGTCGTTGAGTGATGCCTTCTGAAACCTGCTTGGCCTTTAGCCCGCTTATCTTCACTTTCAAGCCATATGCTTAACTTTTTTTCCAGAATACTACCATATAATTTGGCTAAGAGAGGGCTGATCATAATTGTTCGATAATTAGAGGGGTTATTTGTATCTCCACTTTTAAAAATAGGGATAATGAGGCTCTCAGTCCATGGTTTAGGGAACCCTTGCTTAACAGCTTGATTGAAGAGCTTGTGGATGTGGGGGATGAGGACAGGGCCTCCAATTTTTAAGATTTCTGCCTGGTAACCTTCAATGTCCTTAGCTTTCCCATTCGCGAGGCGATTAACCCCAAACTTAATGTCTTCTAAGGAGAAGACTTCTTTCGTTGTGAGCAGGGTTTCCAAATTATCCGTGACATTAGGAGATTCATAAAGCTTTTTAAGATAAGAATTCCAATCGTGAAGAGCAATTTTATTATTATCCTTAGTCTTCCTAGTCAGAATCTGCCTCCAAAATTTTTTAGGAGCTACCTTAGAGAGTTGTAAGAGATTCTCCTGTCTTTGACGAATGTACTGTCTCTTTTTCCTTTTAATTAGGGCTTTGTATATTCTTATCTTGTCCATTTTAAGAGAATCATCAACAGCTTCCTTGATTGCTCTCCTCGCATTCTTACAATCAAGTTGCGGTATGCCATATAAATATATATACCCATTACTGGAACCATTTATATTCTCTATGCCAAGTGGTAAATCTATTTACGTGGTTAGCATTTGCGTCAAATTTAAGCATAGAAGTGGATGGGTTCCCAAACAAGCGTGAGAGATATTTTGTATTATTTAATTTAATATTAAAAGCAGTGAAGTATTTTATAATTTAGTGTGAAATAAATGTTGCTATATAATGTTGTAGGTATATGAATACGTTAAAAATAAATAAGTGTAAAATTATTTTAAATTGGTGGAGAGATTATTATTATTATTATTATTATTATTATTATTATTATTATTATTATCATTATTTAATGTTTTTTACAAATTAATACATAACACAGAATTAAATAATAAAATAATTTTATTTTAATAATATAGAATTATTGGACCATTATGATTACCTTATTTTTATTCATTTTTATAGAAATATTTTTGAAAGAAAGATTAGCATATGAATGGAAAGCCCTAAGAAAGAGATAAATGCCAAGTAGAGGTATCATTCAATTGTGGACCACATTGTTGGAGCATTGTGGAGGGGTGTCACAATAATAAAACTAATATCTTGTGTTGTTTCCTTGACTTTAGAAAAGCTTTTGACGGTGTACTCATGTCCAACCTTTGGAATAAGATGGAAGATATTAAAGTTTCTCTTAAGTTTAGGGCCATTATGGCAAAATTGTACGAGAATTTTATTATCGAGTTCAAGAACATTGGTGCTTGGTCAAAAGAAGTTAACTGCAATATTGAAGTCAAGCAAGGTGATCCTTGTCTCCTACCCTTTTTGGTATAAGCATTGACAATTTACAAGACTACTTGGAAGATGCAATTCACATCATCCCTACTCTTGTTGGTATGATAATCATTATCCTTCTTTATGCTAATGATATTGTTCTTATGGCAAGGAGTCCTATGATCTTTGTAAGCAACTAAGAATCCTAAAGGATTTCTATTCAGGCATGCGTATGACTATTAATATTGGCAAAACGAAAGTTATGATAATTAATTCCAATTAGATCACCTATGATACTTTCATATAGGAGAACAACAACTTGTAGGAAGGATCTTCTTACAAATATCTCAGGGTTCAATATTCATCACAAGCTCAACTAAAATTATAGTATTGAGAAAAGGATAAAAGTGGGGTGGAAAGCTTATTATGGGCCTGAAAACAATTCTAAATCAGTGAACATTTGTATTTGGAACAAGAAAAACTCCTCTTTGACACTCTTCTTATTCATATTATTTTATATGGATGTAAAGTTTTGGGATGCAATATCTCTATTGTTACAGGTGAAATCACCCTAGGGCTTTGGGTTGACAACCCCAACAGAGCAAAGGGCAAACCTCAACAAGAAATGCTCAAACAATCATCAAAAATCCTTATTCTACTAAATCATGTAGGAGTGTCCTTACTTGGATGTCCTTTGTTTGGGTAGATCCTGCAAGGTGCAAACCCTCAGCTTCTCCCGATGTTCTTGAAACTTGAAAATTATTTAAATAGAACATACACGACAGTAGAAACATAAAGCATATACATGATGTTAACTTTAAATCATATAAATGAATGACTAATTATACATCAATATAAGATTCATAAATGAATTACAACATAATTTTGATGCATAAACACATTTCATATCGGAAACAAAACAACATTCCTTTTTATTGAAGTAAGCTATAAATCAGGTGGAGAAATACGACCTAAGTCCTTCTCCGACTCCAAGCGGAACCATCCTCCGGGTCCCTCCTTTCCCGGTCTTCAACAATCTTCCTCCATCCCCAATACAAGGATATCTCAAGCAAGATGGGGGTTATATATAGTCAAGGAAACAAGAGTTTCCTGAAGCTTTGGGGAGTGCAAGAGGCACAGGGATTCTTCAGACTTGATCAAGGATAATCTCACTATAGTATCAATATCTCATCCTTTCTCCCTTAAGGCCTTCCCATGGAGGTTTATTTATACCTCTCCAAATTAGTTTTTTTCAGTTGGGAAACAGTTGGGCCACAGGAAATAGGAGGTGAGTAACAACTAAAACTCGTGAACTCCACCCGAAATTAAGGAAATTTAACTTTTTAAAATGTTTTAAGATATGTACGCGGGTAGGATATTTGTTGACGCGCGTGTACACACTTTTATCACAGGGAAAAGTAGTGTATAGGTAACAAAACATAGTTTTTTAGATTTTGGACCAAGTCTGTAATGAAGGGTTGCCCTAGGCCATAATCGGAGCATCAGATCTACCAAGAGTGGTAAATGGTGCTATAACAGATGCCCCCTAATATATGAGGTCAGAAGGGGTACATGATGGCCGAAATGTATTAAGTGTATGGAAGGAATCATGTCGAGACTGAGGAGGAGTTCACCAGAATTCAGCCTGCCAAGCCATCGAAAGAGATCAGAAATAAACTGCTGTATGAGGTGGGCATTCTCATGCTCAGAAATAGTAAATCATGTTCACATGTCAAGTACAAAAGCGGATCCAATATGTATACAAGTATAAAGGAACTGGAAATACATAATGGATCATCTAATCATAATCAAGAAAGTACATGTCTGAATATCACATATAAAGAGTTGATCAATGATGTTGAAGTATGAAGCTGATCACTGAAGCCAAGAAAATGATCCAAATAGTACCAAGTGAACATGATTGAATAAATCGTACTACACCGCAGCTCGGGTGCCAGCATATAAGATGTTGCTGTAAGGAACTGCAACATATAATGCGGATGGTGTCAACTAGCGGAAACAGGAGCAACTAACAAGTGAACCGGGAGATGTTGATGCAAACCCGAGGTCTTCACCGGTCGTCGTGGTACATTTCTACACAATGGGAATGAATGATATGAATTCGATCATGTGAGAAATCGTTTAATTACCAATCATTGATGTATATCGTTAACAAAGTCGAGACTACTCACCGATAATGATGATGAGAGTCAAGGTACCCAGTACAATCTAACAACTGTGAATAAACGAGCTGTGGTCAAACACTTGAAAGAATCTACGAATCAAGAGACAATGATGTTTTCCCACTATCAATAGTGAAGGAATCTGCCATTAATGACTATAAACCCTAAGGTACTGCCAAATGGACTCTAGATCCCCCTCCCAGAGCAATGAGCTGAAGTCGATGGGAAAAGATCCGCTAGAAGGAAGGAATTAAGGCATCCTTCATCAATCTAGCACGAGTGTAACCCAAGATGTAGTAAAGCAACCGAAGCACATTTCCAACGTACAAAAGATGTAGCTAGTGCATGATGGAAGCCCTCTAAACCAACCAATAATGAAAGCTGACACAGAGGTGAGGAATCCACCAATAGGCTCAAATGGAAACCAAGGCACTAAACGAATCCCAATGTGTGATAATGAAAGTTGATGTCGAACACAAGGGAAACACCCAGTCAAAGACCCTTGATATTGATCAATGCTGAGCACAAGGTGACCTATCAATAATGAAAATAGGGCCAGGGTGCGGCTCTAGATCTACCCTCAGAGCAATTTGTCGTAGTCGATAAGGACAAGACCCGCCAATAAGAAGTCAATGGAGACATTCTCAAATTGACACGAGCAAAGGACCAATAAAACGAATGTGATAACGAACATGATGCTGACAACTAGGGATGGCTGACTGAAAAATAAGTCAAGAGACACTGGAGAGAGGTGGACTCAAGTTTACTTCCCTTGAAAAAAAGCACGACTCGACTATGACTACAAGGTAGCATATGATAACTTTGTATAAATTTGTCATGCAAGAGGCATAAGCAAACTCTCAATATGATTGGAAGAGGTAACCAATTGGAGGAGGAATAACTTGATAACAAGGTTAAGGCTCTCCTAAGTCAAACTAAAGCCCACCCCAATGGAGGAAAGATTTTATTTTGAGTGCTTTGTTCAAGGGCGACACGACTAACTCTAGCTGCCATCAAAATATGGAAATAATGTCCCATTCCCGCTCTTTTTTTTGGAATATATAATTTTTTGTCTTTTTCTTTTATATGAAGCTTGAAAAAGAATAAAATAATGCTATAGTACAGTGGAAAGAACGAGTGTTGAAAAAAAGTAGATGCTCTAGTTCCTGGGAGGGGAACATTCCTATGCTCAATGCAAGGTGGCGAAACTGGTCAAGGACACTCAAAGGGATGTTCTTTCCACGAGTATAAGGGTGTGTCAAGTTGTAGAGGCTAAGTGATTGCAAGGTTGATTTTGCATAAGACATGGTCGATAAGTGGCTTAAACACGAGTCCAAGTGAAGCCGACTCAAGGCCAAAAGGTACAAATGGTCAACGTGTAATGTAGCAGTACAACTCAACACACATGAGCCTCTAGGGTATAAAGCTAGAAAAATAGTGAAGAAGTAGAGGAATGAGGCTTCAACGCTTAAGTCATGGCGTGACTAAAGAGGACTCCTGAACCTAAGAACAAAAATTCAACATGGGTGCCAAGTGACAACAAGGTACTATCTAGGGCACCCATGATAAGGTAGGCTCTACCACACAATTCATGACACTTCTAAGCAAAGAGAAGGTTCCACATCATATCTTGGTGGGGTCAATCTTAAGGTCAAAATGGGAAAGGAAACTGATAAATGCACAATGCAGGTGAAAAACCTAACCTATATGCCAGTTTCGAGAACCAATACCTGTCAAAGCGGATCAACCATACAAATGTCCAAAGGAGAAATTTTCCAAGTTTTGTAGACATAAATAAGAACACTAGACAAGTAGTTAATACATCCCACATATAAACTTCAGATAAAATCTTGTGTTATAGAATACAAAACTTGAAAATTCATACCTTATATGTATATGGTACAGGGAACCATGCAGCCTTACAATTTATGCATAATAGTTCTTTGGAACAAGCCCCTTACGAGGCTCGGGCCAAGGACTCCTTTGGTAGTCAAAACTCATGGCTTCAAAGAGTTCCTCATGTGAAGGAAAATCAAATTCTTAGAAATCATGAGAACTACAAGGATCAAAAGAGGGAATTAAGGGGTCCCATGTCCCTATAGGAAGAATCTCTCAGTCAACTGTAGGGACCAAGTCCCAAGAAGGAGAATAATAGGTCAGAGGATCCCTCTCAGAAGCAATTAAACATTGAGGATTCAATGCCACATAATTCACCTGTGGCGGGGTAGAGTCTACTTGAACACTTGGAACAAACCAAGGGGTATTCTATAGTAAATTCGAATTAGGGTGGTGATTATCAAATGCAAGCTGATCAATAGTGACAATATTCCCTTTATGAGGAAAACATATCACTCGAAAGAGTGAAGACACCACAACATTAATCGCATAGACATAATCATGCCCAAGTAGCATATTAAAGTCTAAAGGGTGATCAACCACCATCATATTGATTAAGACAATCTTCCCACCTAAAGTAATAGGCAATTGAGAAGAACACCCATAGATTCACCAAGTCTTCTATCATAGGCTAACAACTAACTATCAACTGATAACAACTTTGGAGAACCCAAAGATTTCCAAGTTAAGGAGGATATAATACTTGCAGAGGATCCTTCATCCACCATACATCGATAAACGTTTATGGAATTAACTCTGACCTTTATTTGGAAAGGTGCAACGGAAGGAAGACGAGGCTTGACAAGAATATCCCAATCAAAGGAGACACTCCTAGAACTTGGAGGGGGAACATTTGAAGAAACCAGAATGCCCCCTATACTAGAAGACTTTGTACTAGAAATCAAACAGACTCTGTTGTTAGGCACTTCACCCCCCAAAAGAGGAGTGTAATCAGCTAGAGATTGCACTGGCTCAACCACATTATCAACGAATAGTTGATGAGACTGTTGAGAAACCATATCAGATTCAGGAGTAGAAGAACTTTCAGACTTGGACCATATCCTTTGTACCTCTGGAATACTAGGGCACAAATGAGTAAGATGGTCTCCCTTGCATATCTTACAAGGGAACTTAGGTTTAAAAATTCCACACCTAGGTTTCTTATCAACATCCATTCCGCCAACATGACTAGTAGTAGTTTGCAGAGAGTCCCCAACATGACTTGTAGTGGCTGAAGGCTCATCTCCAACATGACTAGTAGAGGTTGATGATGAATGGATATAATTATTCTTATTCGTCTTCCTCTTTCTCCTCTTTTTAGGTCTCTTATTACAAAATGGAGGAGGAAGAGGAATCCAGATTTCTCTTTGAAAGAAGATGAACAATTAATACCCATTTGATGCCCTTGAAATAAAGCATTCATCTAAGAAGCTTCAAGAACAACAGGAATATTCAGAGTGGACCACAGCCAAACTGGTAGTCCAACATTCAATCCAGGAATATTCAAAGTGGCCATCAAGGTTGTACCAACGTTTCCAAAGAAAGGAAAAGCACAAGGATCCGCTTTTGGGAGGGTACCTTGGTTGGTTTCCACAAGAATATTGGCCATGTCTAACTTATTTGCAAATCCTTCCCTTACAGGAATGTACAAATGACTTTCCAAGGAAGATAGATGCACAATCAAAACCTTTTCCCTTGAGGAGGAAACTGCACAACTTTTAAAAGAAAGATAGAAAGCCTTTCAAGATTGGTGGAGTGGTAGGTCGGTCACTCAGAATCTAAAGTTCAAAAGTGACAAGACAAAAATACCTAAAGCCAACTATATACAAAGAGAAAAGAGCACTCGACTATAAAGTCCCTAAAGATACAACCAATAAAGCAACTTCCAAGTATTTCCACTATGGGTGATGAGGATCGGACACCAAAATACAAGAAGGTGAACTAAGGGACTTTCCGAAGATAGTTTGGGATAATTACGACTAGGCCTACCAGCGAAGGTATTAGAAGCAGTTACGTTGACCTCCAGAAAACAACCTTTGTCGGGGCAAGCACCCAAGGTTTGCAAGGGTACCCTCCAGAAGTACTGTTGAATGTGATGCAACGTTAGCCTCAGGTGCCACAGGATTCCCCTTCATAGCCACCTATGTGATCCATAGGAAAGGCCACTATGGATACCAACTCATATCAAAATCCAGGTGGAACAATCATGAGGTGGGATCCAACAAGTAGGAGAGGGGGTATCTCTCTTCCTTGTCTTCACTCTCCCTCGTGCTTAACTCCCAGTCACGGAGATTTCCCGATCTTTCTAACGATATTGGGTTTTGCTCTTTATTCAACTTCTAAGTTTTGTAATTTGAGCGGCCTTGGAGAGTTAACTCTCCACTCACCTAATCCAAGGCCCTAATGAGCCTAAACTTGTTGGTGTTTGTTAATGACAACAATAAAAGTTCTAGTTCATTTTATTAATCGCTTGATTTATATAGTTGTTCTTTAAGTCAGGGGAATTACAAGAGTGAAATTGTTGATGTTTTGACGCAATAGAAACCAATAGAAACTTAGCTACATGCCAATGAGGTTATTTTCTTCAATGAAAAGATATTTCTATAGAGTTTTACGAATAAACTTGTATAAGCAACTTTTTCTTTTTCCAGAAAACACACTCCGCACACCCAAAAGCTAACAAAAAGACTAAAATGTTTGTAATAATTCAAACTATAATGATAGTGCATGGATGCTCATACAAGAAGCAAAAATATGTTTCTTTATAGAGACAATAAGCCAACTTGAAAATGAATAGGACCAAAAAATTAAAAACAAATCTCTCCAAAGCAAGCAAAACAAATTGCAAAAGATCACAATTCGCTTCTCAACAACAAAGCAAACGAATCCGTAAACCAAAAACTTGGAAAAAGAAAAACAAAAGCAATGTTTTTTGAACTTTTTCTTTTAAAGGGAACAAAACAACTTTTTGAGGTCACAAAAGTAATACTAAAACTCGAAAGATCAATAAATAGGCAAGGGGAGTCTTTTAATCTCGCAAGTCATTGAAAATGAATCAAACTTGAACAAGAAAGACTACAACTTGTACAAACTGACCCAAATAGCAGCAAAAGATTTCGACAAATTGACCAAAAAGGCCAAGAAAGAAATACTTTCAAACTTGTCAAAAATACTCTCAAAAAGCAAGAAAAGCAATAAGGTCACCAAACAAGGGAAAGCAAAGCAAGAGAACTTGAAATCCTGGCTAAAAAAGGAAATTGAAAACAATTTCCTATTCTAGAATACTAGAACAACCAAGAACTTCAAAACAAAGCCTTGAATACCAAGATACAAACTAAAACTTGCTTAAGAAGCAAAACTAGGCCAAATCTTTTCAGTGAGGAGGAGATTTTGAAAAAGAAAGCTTGCAGGAAAAGTGAATTCTCCAGACAGCAGATGACCATACAACAAAATAAATCACTGGGCTACAAACCTAATTGGGCAGAAAGATTTGAAAAAATCATCAAAAAAATTTCATACGTGATTGTGTGAAAACACAGAAACGTGCACACGTGTTTCTAATACAGGAAACTCGCATATACGCATGTTTGCTTTACAGAAACCTGCGTGTATGCGCTACTGTAAACAAAGTAAATAGTGTATACAAAGCTTTATAAGGAAAAACAAAAATCAAGGTCTAATCAAGAAGATCAGACTTGATTCCTGGGACACTAATTGACCAAACAATGCCGTAAAAGCAAGCAATCAAGAAAGTGAACCCTGATTGAGAACAAACAACCCACACCAGGAATAACAAGATTTTTATCCCTAGTGGAGTCGTCAATTCTATTACGGGTGAAACCACCCTAAGGCTTTGGGTTGAGAACCCCAATAGAGCAGAGGGAAAACCTCAACAAGAAATTCTCAAACAATCATCAAAAATCCTTATTCTACTAAATCGTGTAGGAGTGTCCTTACCCGGATGTCCTTCGTTTGGGTAGATCCCGTAGGGTGCAAACCCTCAGCTTCTCCCGATGTTCTTGAAACCTGAAAATTATTCAAATAGAACATACACGATAGTAGAAACATAAAGCATATACATGATGTTAACTTTAAATCATATCAATGAATGACTAATTATACATCAATATAAGATTCATAAATGAATTACAACATAATTTTGATGCATAAACACATTTCATATTGGAAACAGAACATCATTCCTTTTTATTGAAGTAAGCTATAAATAAGGTGGAGAAATACGACCTGAGTCCTTCTCCGACTCCAAGCGGAACCGTCCTTCGGATTCGTCCTTTCCTGGCCTTCAGCAATCTTCCTCCATCACCAATACAAGGATATCTCAAGCAAGATGGGAAATACTTATAACCAAGGAAACAAGGGTTTCCTGAAGCTTTGGCGAGTGCAGGAAGCACACGGATTCTTCACACTTGATCAGGGATAATCTCACTATAGTATCAATATCTCATCCTTTCTCCCTTAAGGCCTTCCCATGGAGGTTTATTTATACCTCTCCAAATTAATTTTTTTCAGTTGGGAAACATTTGGGCCATTGGCAATAGGAGGTGAGTAATAGGTAAAACCCATGAACTCCGCCCGAAATTAAGGAAATTTAATTTTTTTAAGTTTTTTAACATATGTACATGCGTTGGATATATGGTGACCCACGTGTACACGCCTTTATCATATGGAAAAGTAGCGTATAGGGAATAAAACACTGTTTTTTAGATTTTGGACCAAGTCTGGAAGGAAGGGTTTCCCTAGGCCATAATCAGAGCATCAGATCTACCAAGAGTGGTAAATGGTTCTATAACAATGCATTGGATACAACCACATGGATTTATTTTCACAATGTAATGACAAGTACAACCAACATGACGTTTGTCATAAGAAAACTAATTCAAGTCACACATCTGAGAGAAAATCTCCCAGATCAAAGTTAAGACCAATCCCTAGGCATAAATGATGGTTTCATGGATATTGTTTTTCTTGTAACTCATTTGCGCATAAGTCCATTGATTGCAAATCAAGCATTTGGAATGGAAGCAGAAGATGGGATAAGTTCCAGCACATGATTAGAAATTGCAAGCAGATTTGGAGGAAGAAGGAACATCAGTCAGAGACATAGGAAAGATTTCCCCTACTACAGTCGATTGCTCTTAAAGCATACTTCTAATAGTGACTGCAGAAGTGAATGTGACATACCTAACCTCATGGAGAACAGGTGATGATTATCAGGTCCACAAGATCATCGGTGTATGATCTCAGGGGGAGATATACATGTGTATCTAGATGATGATTCTCTGTGATGTTTTAATATTTTGATTACTAATAGTGTATCTGATGAAGTAACAATAAACAAGAACATACATGTCACATTCAGGGGGAGTTGTAGTTATGAAAAATCAGTAGTTTGTAATATGTACGTGGATCTTATGAAAGACATTTGTTTGTATACGCGAGTTTTTATCTAGATGGTAGCGTATGTTTCTCTGTGATGAAAAAAGAGTGACACAAATTCAGGGGGAGCTTCTCACATGATTCCATCAGTTATTATTGGCTTTCTAGTTTTGATATTGACTTGTTACAGAGTGTTAATGATGTCCTTAGGAATGATGTTGTTTCATGATGAGCTTACGAGTAGTTGAAGTGTTCCTTGATGGATTTGTTGATTGATGAGATGGATATGATTAGATTTGATAGTGAATAGTTGACACAGGTTCAGGGGGAGCATTTTCTATGCTTGTAATGGTACATTGTTGGAATTATGGTTTTTGGAGAATTTCTTGTTGGTTTATGATAACTACATATCATTGTTGATGTTATTGTTGAAAATACACATGTTGTTGTCATTATGTCATTATTGATGCATGGATTCCATCTGATGAAGTCATGGATGATGCATATATGAAGTCATCTGATGAATTATGGTAGATGTATCTTGTTGTAAAGGTCATGAAAAATACTCATGTTGTAGTCATTGTAATATTCAGTCATGTATGGGATATTGGGATTAAGTCATTCTTTATATGTAATCCCATTATTTTGGGCAATTGATGTAATGTTGGGTCAAATATGTAACCCCACGGTGTTGGGTTATTGATGTAATCATTAGTCATTGGTGATAGGAAAGGTCATAATTGGTTGATTCATAAAGCCTTGTACTTTTATTGTATATCTTTAGAGGATCTAGCATTGGCTCAGGGGGAGCATGGCCAATATGAAAATTTCATGTTTTCAGTAGATCAACCCTACAACAATCAACACTAAAAAGGAAGCACTTCATTCAGCCTAGTTCAACCCTTTTCCCTTGTGTCAAAAGGGGAGAGAAGCTTGGTGTTTGGAGAAGAATCCTTAGAGAGAAACTTGGTGTAAGATTTGGTGTTTGCATGTGTTTTCGCAGATGGTGTCCAAACACCAAAATAGTTGCCATCAAGTCCAAAGTGTGAGATTGTTGGCATTATGGCCAATATGTTGTCCTTGATGGAAACCTAACTGATAAAGATGTCAACATTGAGATAACATGATCTCATGTAGTTTGGTACAGATGCTATAGATGTTATAAATATAGAAATGATAGTTCAGAGATAGATGGATGATAAAGGTGGAGTTTGAGAAAGTATAGGTGGATCCTATGAAGAAGGATCGCGTACATACACAGGTCTTGTGAGTAAAAGTCACGTATAGAATCCATACCATGGTAATCTGGATACCAGGGGTCATTACCATGGTATTGGCCCAGAGTAATTGGAGCGAAAACAATTATTTAATTCCATCAAAGAATAATAACGACATTACTAAATGATTTACCTAAGGTATTATATAAAGGTAAAACTATATAAGGAGATGGAGATCAAGGTGTTATGTGTGCAATTAATGAGTTATTTATGTGTGATCTGACCTGGAACAAGTGTGCATCATGGAGTAAGGAGAAGGCTTAGATTTGAAAGTATGTTGACATATATGCTTGATTGACTTACTTGTTGCAAATGTCAAAGTAACTAATAATGATGAATATGTGATTATTGTGATGTTGTGATAGAAATAAATTATTTAGAAGTCTGTAGTTTTTACAGTGAAGGTTGTAGAGTGTGAAGTTGTGTTTGCAGCAAAAAATTTTAGATCTTAAACAATTTTGTCTCTGTATAGTTGCGTACATACGTGAATATGGTTATGTATAGTCACGTATAAATTCTACGAATTTATTCTGGATCTCGAGATATTTATGCGGGTGTTATGCATCGTAGTCGCATACATATGCTGATATGTTTCATGAATGTTTCATATATGTTCTAGGGTTTGCAATGTTGATAAATGATGACATTTGATGAGTTATGTTCCTATTAGTTTTTGTATATCGATAAACTATTGATCATGTTGATCTTTATCTGAAAGTGTTGATTGGTTTGGTTATTCATGATTGGAATGTTGGTTAGTAATGATGCTACAGTAATCTGTGATTGGTTCAATGATCTGTGTTCAATGATTTGTGTATGGTTCAGTGGTTGATACAATGTTACAATGATCCAGTAATTTATGTTCTTCTGAGATCTGTACGCAGGTGTGATACCGAGGACGCACATATATATGCAGTTATGCTTCAAAACAATAACGTATAAATTCTGAAGTAAATCTTATCAGGGTTTGAAGTGACAACACTTTATTTCTATGACGGTTTTCAGCATATGGCTTGGTATATTTATGAGTGATTGTGCATTGGTATGATTTGGTTATGATTGGTTTGATTTGGTTGCAATGGTTGATTAAGATTCAGTCCAGTGATTGGTTTGCTAATGATACAACGATTCAGTTGGTTCTGTGATTTAAATTCAGATTCAGTATTCAGTTTGATATTGAGCATAATGTTGGGTGTGGGTCCAGTATGAAAATATGATGAAAAGTGGCCTACAGGTTTGATGTTTTGAGTCAGGTGGATCCAATATGAAATATTATGAAATGTTGTCCATGAAGGACACTAAGGGTTGGAGCTTTTAGTAAGGTAGTCAGAGCTTCCTTCCAGTGATAGATGGTAAATATGTGCAGGGGATAGGTGCTACCTTCCGGTGGGACCCAGTAAACAATATCAGGGGATTGGAGCTCCCTTCCAATTGGTGCTGGATAACAAGTGCAAGTTGTAGCCTCCAGCACATGGGTGCCCGCGTGCTGGTAAGAGTCTGCGTTAGTACAAGATTTTAAGAATATTTTCTTTATATAATAAGAAAGAAGACATAGACGATGGTAACGATGGCTTTCTCCCACATTACGTTTCCACCTAAAAATCTTGGTGTTCTCATGTGTTGTTGTGTTGCTTATGTGTGATGGCATTAGAAGAAATTTTAGCCTAAAAGTGGCCTCCTAAGGAAAAATCAAGAAATTAATAAAAAATGACATGTAGACAAATTTTTAATATTATTTTACTTTATCTATGTTCCACAATATTTATTAGCATGAGATTTAATAAAAAAATTAATATATTATTTCTCATTTTCTACTTTTATCAAAATCCCTCAATATATGTGAGTTTTATTAAAATTATTGTCTATTTAAATTTAACTATCTATATTTATATGTTATATTTCGCTGTGTATATATATTTTATAATTAACTATTTCTTTTGGTATTTTTTTAACGACATTGTCTACTGAAGCCACAATTTAGCCTGGCATATATTTTTTCGCTGGAATCTGTTAATTAATCATTTCTAAAATACGTTTTTTAAACTATTTAACTATTTTATATTTAACTATAACTATATTTTATTTTTAACTATTATATATTTTATATTTAACTACTTTTTATCTGTTTATTTATTTTATATTTAACTATAATTGTCTATATTTATATTTTATATTTATCTGTCAATACATATTTTATATTTAATTATTTTTTTGGTGTTTTTTAGGGCATGGTTATCAAAATCAAATGGGCCTGCATTTTTAATTTTTATTTTTCACTAATATCAAGATTTGCATAATTGCATTAATAACTCTGTTGATATTCTAATTCATATGGGTAAGGTAGGTAAATAACATTAATAAAAGATTTCACGAATACCCAAATTAATATTATAAAACATTTCACTTATACCCAAATTAGTAATAAAATATTTCACAGATACCCAAATTAAATAATTTAAAGTTATTTAGGACATGTACCTCTTTTTTAATTTAAATGATTTTTATTGGTTTACATATTATGACATGGAAATTACGTGAAAATTTCTTGGGCACTTTTAGGCTAAAATTTCCTCTAATGTTTATTCTACTCTTTACTCATATCTCTGATGAAATTAATAATACACTAGTTAAAGATAAAGATATGATGGAACTTATGAAGAATTAGTTAACTGGATATTAAAGATAAAGATCTGATGGAACTTGTGAAGAATTAGTTAACTTGATATACATTGTTTGTTTTCCCTGAAGTCGCATACATATGCTAGTTTTATAAATTACAGTAGTGTACATAAATCAGAATGTGAAAAGAAAAGTTAAAGTGAGTTTAAAAATATTTATTTACCCCACTTCTCCCCACCCCATCCTCTTAGTATTTTTCCCAACACTTGCTCCTTGCTAAAGGATGGACCAATATTGGATAATAAATGAACTAGATATTATGAAATTATTGAACAGATTCTGGATATTCAGTGATTGAGAAAATCTAGGAATGTGTTCCGTGACATGCAATGAAGGTTCCTACTGTTGGGCACCAAACCCACCTTTAGAGGGATTTTGGAGGGGAAAGTTGTCTCCTTTCAAGGATAATGCTTCCCCATAAATTTGTCTATTTAGAAATTCGAATTAGCCTCTAGGGGGCATGTATTTTTTAGTATTATTGTGAAGAAAAATTGTTATTTAGCAACTCTACTTTCATTTCCAGTAGGGATGTAATTGGATTGACTCTAATAATGAAGTTTGATTTCATTTTTAACTTCTAAAGATTATTTTCCTTCATAGGGCTCTGAGTATTTTGGCCTTGGTCATCCCAGGAGCCTTAGAGCCCTGTTGTGCAATTTATTTATCTTCTTTACACTTCTTATTAACTTGCATATCTTATTCTTGTTTTTCCTATGTTTGCATTTAGTATTCATGCTTCATTTGTTGTAGGTTAGATTGGTTAAATGATTGAAGTAATTTATTGTGCGGGTCATTTATATAGGTACAATATTGATGCATCCTTAGAATGACTTTGAAAAATCATATTCATCATTGAGCTACTTGGATTAGAATACTAGTTCACAATTTTAGAGTTTTTGGAAGTCTCCTAAAGCAAGCTAGTAATTAATTTATGTTGATTTTTAACACATGTTAATGCGATTATATCAATTTTATTCCACTTGTATTGGATCCTAAAAACATATAAATTAATAACAAAAACTACCCCATAGCATGTTCCCTTGATTAGGTTAGGCATTTGGTAGGTTAACTAGGTCATTGATTCTTGAATTTTTGGTTGTTAGAGTAGTAAATTTTTGCTTATTTTAGAACAAGTTACAAGTGTATTTTTTAGTGATTCAAATTGGATTGGAGTCATAGGACATCCTATTTAATAAAAAAAAATTACCCCATCTCATTTGCATTCGATTTTTTTGGTCATTTAGTGAGATAACTCGGAGGACAAACTAGTTGTCAAACTAGGTTTTTTACTCTTTTCAAGTATAAAAATCATAATCTTTCTTGTGTGCAGGTGAGACTATGGGTTTTCAGGGCTGAGAATTTTCATTTTTGTTTTTCATCCTATCATTAGCACCTTCCCTTTTTCCCCAACAACCTCTTTAAGCAAACTATCTACAAAGCAATCTTTTCATAATTGTAAGAGGTGAATGTTTGCATATTTCCTTGTGCAGGATGGGCTCTTGAGGAGAACTGGGCTTGGAAAGGGCTTCATTCACCCTTCTCCTACCTTATTCCATTGTTCCTACCTTCAAATCACCTTTATCACCCTCAGAATGCTCACATATTCAATCTTGTAGCAAAACAAGGCAATCATGTAGCATCATGTAGCAATCATGTAGCATCGCGTAAAAGCCCTCCAAACTTGACTAGAATTGTTATTGAAGCTTGATTTTTTCCTCCTAGCCCTTAATAATGTCCCTTATGCTTTGAAACCATGACTTAGGAAGACAAAAGACCACTTATGACTTTCCTTTTTACCATTGCATCACATTTCAACAATTAGGGTGAAAAGTTCATGAATTGAATGACATAGTGATGATTGTCATGATTACTTTATGAAGAACTTAATGAACATTGTTACTAGCATATGGTCTCTTTGAATGCATTGATGTAGAGTTGGTTCATGCTCTTTACTTTATACAATTAGAATAGGTTTGCTTTCCTTATCTTTTGTTTCCTGCAATACGCTAAAGTTTCCATTTCAAGAATTTCCATTTCTGCAATTAGTTTAGGTTTGATTTCATGATATTCACTTCATTGCATTAGATCAATGAAAGAATGACACATTGCATGTTGCACATATAGTGTTGATACCTCTTAAGTTTGTACAAACCCTGGGTTGATAATTAAAGTTGGTAACCTTAGGAGTTGCAAAATTCTTGTTGCAATACCAGTGCTCATCACTTTTTGGCGTCGTTGTAGGGGAGTTGTCAAAGTATGCATTGCTTTCTTCCCTAGTTGATTCGTTTCTTTTACTTTCTACAAAAAACAAAATGCACTAGGCATATTTCATTTCAAAAACAAAAAAATTGCATTGCATTAACATTTTCATTGAATTTTTTTTTTTTTATAAAAATAGAAAAATATTTGACCACGTGGTGCAGTAAGAACCACATCATCATCCACTTTGGCAGATAGAAGAAAAATAGGTGGTAGAGAAGGTAGAAGAAATGGATGGAGATTTTGACAATGAGGAACATCTTCTTGGATTTCACATTCAAGATATTGATATCAGTGTTCATATGAAGAACATCCCTCCATCTTTCCTTCCCAACTTCCATGGTACGAGGTCAGAGGATTCGGAAACCTTTCTCTTTGAATTTGAAATACTTTGCAGATATTATTGTTACTTATTAAACACTCAAAGCTTGAGATTGTTTCCAACCACATTGAAGGATAGAGCTCTTAAATGGTTCATGAGTTTAGGGACTAATTCAATAAGATCATCGAATGATATATAAAGGATATTTCTAGAAAAATATAAAGATCGTGATCATAAAGAGGAATCTTTAGAATGACTCAAAAAGAGGATGAGAGCCTTGAGGAACTAATAGAGAGATTTATATATAATGTTAAGAGGGAAAAATTACATCATTTAGGACTTGAAAAACTAAAAACCCTCCTACTTAGAACAATTAAGGATGAGTAGATTGATCTCTTTAATCTAATGAGTAGAGGTGATGTATACCAATTATCATTTGAATAAATTTGTGAAATATGCAAGCACATATCAAGAGGAAGGGTAAGAGTAAGTAAATCAAAATCGAGATTAGTAAGTCAAGCTGAACTTAGAAATTTTCTTGATAAATTTAAAATAGAAATTCTTATCAATCTAACTGAATAAGTATAAATGTTAAGAATGCAAAATGAGCAAAAAGAGGATGTTGATATTTGTGTTATCCATGCAGAACCACATGCTACTAAATATTGTCCATCATTACCAAGTTTATCAAGAGGACAATGGAACAACTGAATCACCAAAACAACTTTGTTATGTAGCTCCAAGAAGACCATGGAAATCTATTCAACCTGGTATGATGCAAGAATTTAATTCACAATTTAAAGGTTATGCACAACCATCTCAAAGTAATTGGAACACACCCTTTCCTTGGAAACCTTGGCCATCTCAACCCCAAAACCATTATTTGCAGTAAATTTTGTAAGGACCTTATGGGAGAAATCCATAATATGCTCGATATCCTCCATACCCAACTATATGCTATCCATACCATCCACCTCCACCACAACCACAACCCCAACCACATCCATCTCAAAGATCCACTCCCACTCAACTACTTGTATAGCCATTCTCAAACCTAAACAATGAAGTAACTCAACCCACTTACAATTTTGAGGTACAACACTTCCAAACAACTCATCTTGATATAAATGGTATTCAACCTAGATCAAGAAGAGTAGTGTAGAAAAGAGATCCTCCTAATGTCATTCAAGGACATTAGGACATCCAAAAAAAGAAGATTCAAATGAGGAGACCAAAGAATCATGGATTGCATTTGATGGAGAGCGGATATTAGAATCATATATCGAGAAATTTCCATCATGCTTACTGTCAGATCCTCTATGTGTTTAATAGCATAATAAAAAAAAGGAAGAAGATCTTAGGGACCACCGGGTCTTTTACAGATCTTAGGGAACTTTGAATTGTGTTAAGGGGCCTAAAGGTTGAGGGAACCTTGTGCTTTCATAGGATCCTTGCAATCTTGTTAATGGTCCCTTGTATAAAAGGAAGGTGCACCCAAAAAACCGATCATTAGGTTCTTTTTGAATCTTAGAACTCCTGCCAACTTTAAGGAAAGCCCTAAGATATTGGAGCTTATCATAACCATTTTTTTTTAAAACCTTAAAGAGGCAGGTTTTCTCATCTTCAAGGTGACTTTCATCATAAACTCTAAACGCGCAAGTGGCTAAGGTGTTGAGAAAACCCAACTTTTGAGCAGGAAAATGATGGGACTTAGACTGAAGAAACTGCTCTGTGTGAGTTTTCTTCCAAAAGAGAATATGAAAGGTGTTTATGTAATCCCTTGTTCATGTGGGACATCTTATGTTGGTGAAATTGGCCGGTCAATAAATCAAAGGATTCAGGAACATGCAACAGACATCAAACATGGGAGGACCCACTCCTCGGCATTGGCATAACATGCGTAAAAGACAAAACACCACTTATGCATTGAAGACGCTCGGGTCATTGCTAAGATAGATCATTTCCATCACCGTAAGTTTAGGGAGGCTATAGAGATTGAAAGGAGGTTAATCAATTTGAATAGAAACTATGGCTGGAAAAATAGCAGTTGTTGGATCCCTGTCATTTCCTCTTAAGTTTTTATTTTTTCATTTATATTTATTTATTTATTCTAATTTCTTAATTTTTATTATTTATTTGTATTTTTTATCTTGACTCTAATAAACGATTAATTACTTTATTTTCTTCATTGTTGATTTATTTAATAAATAAATAAATAAATAAATTTTTATTTTTGTTTATATATTGTTTATATATTTTTAAAGTTTGACCATTTATTATTTTTATTTATTTTTAAGTTTTTAGAATTAATTGTTTTGATTATTTAAGTTTGACCCAAATATTATTTTTATTTTATTAATTGTTTTTTATTATTTAGGTTTGAACTAAATATTATTTTTATGTTAAATATTCATTTCATTAAAATTTTCGTTTTGATTAATTATTTTCCTTAATCCAATATTAACAACTATATTCCAACAATTATTTCCTTGTGCTCTGTCTATTTAATTGTATGTGGAGGTGGGTCCCTTGTCCTACAAACAAGGGGGTCTGATACACCAATGTGGTGTTTGGCTTGGTCGTGACCTTAAAATTGGATAATAATAATAATAATAATAATAATGTTATGACGATGAACCACACTGGTTGGTTCGAAATGCGTAGACAAACTTTTTCTATGTGATTATTACCAAAAGTTTCTCAATAATTCAAGCTTGAATCACAAAAGCCTAAATTCGGAAATTATTTCCTTATATTAAAATATTGTTTATTAATAAATAATATTTATTTAGTCAAATCTAACTGTTATATTATAATGGTTAAAAAAATTCTCTTCATCTATTTAACTTCATACCAGGATTTGGTTTATCATCTTATCCTGACAATGAAGCACACTGGATGGTTTGAAACACGTCGACAAAACTCTGATGATGTGATTTTTACCAAAAATTTTCTTACTTTTCATGATATAGATAATAAAAACCTAAATTCGAACATCAATCTCACTGATCATAAATTATAATTCCTAAAAAAAAATTAAAGTGATAAAAAATTTGAACATATCAAAATAATAAAATGTTTAACTTTCATCTTTCTTCATGTAAATAAACACTTAATTTTTTCAAAAATTTGAAAAAAATTACAATACTCATAATTATTGAGTTAAATTTTATTAACACAATCTTAAAAACTCAACTAGCATATGCATCCTGACAAAACTTAACCACCTAAAATAACAAATTGATAGTTAAAAAAAAAAAACAAAGTTACGCTCTCTCCTAAGAAAGATAAATTCCTAATTAATTAAAAATATTTTATATTTAAAACTAATGTTGTATACTAAATTATTATCATGATTATAGTTTTTAAATATAAAACTAAAATTACAACACCTCACTTAAAATAAACATATATATAGATACAAGTGAGTAATGTTAAAACCGAAAATAAATGTAAGACCGTGTGATGTTTCATTTCCGAGAATCGAAATATATAAAACAAAAGTTGAATATTTTTTAATAATTTTTTTTTAAAAGAACATGGCCGGCATCAATAACATATTTTTTAATTTCATTAATTATTAATATAATATCATTAATAAATATGGTTGATATTATACATAAATTATATTAATAAATGTAGTTGGAAAATATTAATAAGCGTTAATAGTATAGATTTAATATTAATCACAATATTAATATTTTTTTCGTAAGTTTGGTGGGACTACATTTTCATCATATCCAATATATCATCCCGATTGAGGCAAGAAATTGCACTGGCGACTTCACATCAAAAAGTGCATTAACAAGTGCACCCAATCACCATCTATCCAAAAAAGCGTGTACACAACATTAATATTGATATTGATAAATATACAATAATAAAAATAATAACAATATCAAAAATATATAAATATTAATAATAATAATAACCATTAATATTAATAATACTAATAAAACTTTAAAATAATATAAATACTATTAATAATAAATAATAATAAAAACAATAATAATATTAATATTAATTAATTAACTATTGACTATTTTAATAATAAAATTAATAAAAATTAATTAATGAACAATGAATCAATACATTTATTTAAAACCTAACCATTAAAATTATAAACCCTATGAATAATATTATACCCTAGAATATGAACCCCTGGATTAATAATCCATGAACAATGAACCATGAACTCAACAAATATCTATACCTAGTGATTAAAATTGTCAACCTTATGAACATTAATATACCCTAAAATATGAACCCTTGGATTGATAACCCCAAGGGATTGATATTAAACCAAGGAAATAATGTTAAACCAGGGGATAAATATTATAAACAGTTACACCCAAAGGATAAATATTATCAATATTAAACCCAAGGAATAAATATTATAAACAAATTATTTGTTTGAGTGTAACATTCGACCATGGTTGACCATACTTATAAACACAAGGGATTTATATTAAATTGAAGGATTAATATTTTATACTCTATTATAATTTTATACCTAGGAATATGAACCCTTAGAGCAATAAACCCAACAGATTGTTATTATAAACCCAAGAGATTAACACTAAAAAACCTAGTGTTTATAAACCCAAGGGATTAATATTATAAACCCTATGTATATAAACCCGTAGATAAATATTGTAAGCCCTAAAATAAACATGGTTGGACATGGTTTACCATGGTTCATTTTTACATTTTGACAATCTTTGTCATAATGCAATGTTGGACCAAGGATGACTGTGGTTGACCATGGTTGATTTTCATATTCAGAAAATCTTTGTCATAATGTCACATTGTACCATGGTTCACCATTATCAACCATCACTGACAATGGGGTCAATGGTTGATCATGGTTGATTTTCATATTGAGAGAATCTTTGTCATAATGTGATATTGGAGCATGGTTCATATTTGTATTGAGATAATCTTTGTTGCAATGTGACATTGGAGCATGGTTCATATTTATATTGAGACAATCTTAGTCGCAATGTGACATTGGAGCACGGTTCACCATGGTTCAGAATGATTGATTTCAATATTCAGACAATCTATGTCAAAATGCGAGATTCAACAATGGTTGACCGTGTTTGACCAAGACTATAAACCCAAGGAAATAATATTAAACCCAATGGATAAATATTATAAACAATTAAACCCAAGGGATAAATATTATAAATATTAAACCCAAGGAATAAATATTAAAAACAAAATCTTTGTCAAAATGACACGTTGGACAAGAGTTGACCATGGTTGACCATGATTATAAATATGGGGGATTTATATTAAACTGAAGGATTAATATTTTTAACACTATGAATAATTTATACCTTAGGAATATGAACACTTAGATTAATAAACCCAACAGATTGATATTATAAACCCAAGGAAATAATAAACCAAGGGAATAAAACTAAAAAACCTAGGGTTTATAAACCCAAGGGAATAATATTAAACCAAAGGGATTAATATTATAAACCCTATATATATTAATCCTTAGATAAATATTGCAAACCCTAAAATAAATATGGTTGACCATGGTTTACCATAGTTCATTTTTACAGTCTCACAATCTTTGTCACAATGTGACGTCGGACCAAGGATGACCATGGTTGACCATGGTTAATTTTAACATTCTGACAATCTTTATGACAATGCGACGTTGCACCAAGGATGACCATGGTTGACCATGGTTGATTTTCATACTGAGACAATCTTCGCGGTGTCACATTGGACAATATTAAATATTATAAACCCCTTAAGCCCTAAAGCCCTAACATGAATAATATAAACATAAATAATGCAATAGTACAAAACAACAATAATAAACATAAACCACAATCAACGTAAGAACAACATTCCAAACCATAAAGACATCAATACAAAACATTAATATCAATACATTAGTAATAATACACTATAAACCATTAAAACACGATAAACCATCAACACATTAATAATAACATATATATGTCAATACATTTTAAACAATTAATAAGTTTTAAAGCATAAATATATTAATATCAATACATGAATATATTAATAGTATAAATATCAAGAATATTGATATAGATAGTAAGAACATGAAAGGCCAACATCAATATTATAAACCTAAAAAATATTCTCATTTATGAAATCCATTAATATAGCAAAGGGACCCATACAATTACAAATCCAAGAGAACAAAATAAAGCGGTAACACCGCCATTGGAGCAAAGGAGTAGAAATGCAAAAAATTGAACGATATGCATTTCGAGAGAACACAAAGTCGGAACAGGAAAGGGAACAAACACATCTAAATTGAACTTATTGGATTCAATAAAAATAATAGAACATGACATTTTAAAACCATACATATACAATTTTCTACATAACAACAATGAAATAAGAAATCCATTTCAATGACATTGAAACCAAAGAAAGAACATTCAAATTAACATATATTTTTCATTGTCTTAACATCAAAGAATTCAAAATTGAACTTCAAACACTACATTAGAAGCCATTTATCAAATAGCATCTTTGAAGACACAACCAAACCGATGACAAAAGAAGCACCAATTCAAAACAACATAATAATGATCACGACCCTTCACGCTTTGCAACATGTCCCTTCGTGTTTTCCTCCCAAACTCCCTTTGGTGAATATGCAATAAGTATTTTTCATCCATTTTCTTTTCATCTAACACATGAAGATGCTCATCAACAAAAGCATGATGGAAGCCAAGTTTGTTATCAAGCATTTTCCGAATATAGGAAACAAAATTTATCGCTCGAGTAATATTGGGCACCACTCTGACGTAATAGGAGACATCATTATTCTCCATATTTGCATTTCAAAGACAAAATGAGAAAATCAACATTAATATGCACACACACAAACACCCAAGCATAGACATATATACATATATATACATAAAAGGTAGAAAAATATCAAACAAAAATCCATAAAAAAATATAATGACACACAAAATGTAAAACGATTAGAAAAACAACAAAAAGAAAAAGAAGCTATGATTTAACTGATTAAACAAAAAGAAGACCACAATAAATTTATGACCCATGCATTTTTTTCCCTAATTATTCTAACCAATAACTATAACTATCAAAAAATCTATTCAAACCATTGAGAACTACTATGAACGCCTTTTTTGATCTCCTTACAATTTATTACAAGTAACAACAACAAACACAAAAAGTATACATATTAATTTCAAAGCATGTGAAAGCACCAAACCACAATAAAAATAATTACCTCAAAATGATATCGAGTTCAATTGTTCCTCCTCTTTCTTCCTTAGTGTAACATATGCCCTATTTTGCATTTTTGCATAACGTTGAAAAGAAAAAATAAGTGAAATCTGTAAACCATCAATGGATTTCACTCTTGATATAGTTGTAAATGACAAACCGTGTCTCTCTCTCTATCTCCAATATCTATAGTGGCTCGTTGCAAAGTCATCCCCTGTGATTTGTATATAGTCAATGCCCACGCCATTTTCAAAGGAATTTGTTTAAGATTCCCTCTAACAACAGGTGTTATGGGTACAACGTTCCAACAATCATTGTCAAATGGAACACCAATATACTTTTCAAAAATAATTGTAGCAAATTGTGGTAGTTGTGGTGGCTTTGTACCAGGCATGAAGAAGATATCTCCAATATATCCAAGTGCACCATTAACCAAACCAGCCTCAACCCACAAATTACACGTAAGCATGATACGCTCTCCACGAGACAATAATACTTCGTGCTCCAATACATCATCATCGTTGTCACGTATTTCAATTCTTCTAGTACACTCTGCAAAACATCTTGTCATAGGACAATTCAATGATTTTAGCATTTTCCGATTGTACAAATTGACAAGACTATTCATTGTAAACAAATGAATTGAAGAATCAAATAAACTATTTTCTAATGGATGCAAGAAACTATCAACACGTGTCATGAGAAGATCCTAATTAGCCAAAAGAGGTTGTACATTTCTAATATTGGTTAGAATATTACAAAAAAATGTCTTCCTTGCATCATCTCCTTGTAGCCTATAAATTTTATCTAAAGTCACAACCACATTGAAGCTTTGCCATAACACCTTCCTTGTTGTTTTACCTGCATACAAGGGTTTATCCTTAATAGGAGGTAGTTGCCCAAGGTCACCCACAAGAATCATGGACCTGCCACCAAAAGGAGAATCCTTATTTTCAGGAAAGGCTTCTCGTAAACAAGAATCTATATGTATGAATAGATTTGGACCTAAAAATCTCATTTCATCAATCAAAATATACCGAATGTGCCTCATCTCTTCTTGAAACACTGCCAAAGCCTGGCCAATCAATGACTTCATATATTTAATAGGAATTTTCAATGCAGAGGGTATAGTTTTGCCATGTATATTATATGCAGCTATACCAATTGGAGCGAGCAACAACAATGGACTTGTGCCTTTCGTTGTCAAAGCAGAAAGAGCATGAGAAATACAAAGAGATGACTTGTCGATCCCAGTGGTTCCTTGAATTAACGTTCTCAAAGGATCATTGTTTCCATCATTAACAAAGTGTCGAAAAACAATTTCAAAAGAGGCTAGTTGATTGTTCGATAAAGAGGAAGGTGACAAAATTCTATCCTCAATTGAGGTATTGTTAACAACACCCGAACATTGTGCATCTTGAATAAAATGGATGGCTTTTTTTCTACAATATCGTTTGACAACATTGTTCCCTGACAATTATAATGAATATCAAAGTCCCTTCTGCCAAGACTGTCAAGGTTGGAGATGTTTACATTGTCTAGAGGGACTATTCGAAAAAAAACCTGCCACTCTTCTAAATCTCAATCAACATTTTATTCATGAACAATGGGATCAACATCTTCTTCACTGCATTCACTTGGCAAAGGAGCTCGATCAACTTGCCACACGTGATATCTGAAATTACTCCATTCTCAATGATAATTTCAATTGAAAGACCAATATCTAAAATAATGTCACAAAATGGTTTGTATAAAAACAACTCAATGCAATAAAATATTTCAAACCCTTCTGACTCAACATCGAGAACAGAAAAAAGTGTGACCAAACACAAACAATAACATAAATAATCCATAGTCTCTATAACTCTTACCTCCGGCTAACATCAAAACATATATATAAATGGTTAACATATTTTCATATTTAAAATTCATACTCTAAAACTAAAATTCAATTTATATTTTATTTAAAACTAATGTTTTATGGTAAATTATTATCATTATATATATGATTATCATTTTTATGTTTTTAAATATAAAACTAAACTACAACACCTCAATTAAAATAAACACATATATATACATACAAGTGAGTAACGTTAAAATTAATTAAAAACACAAGCGAAAATAAATGTAAGACCATGTGATGTTTCATTTCCTAGAATCAAGATGTATAAAACAAAAAGCAACATGATATATAGAGGAGCGGAGCAAATCCTTAGGAGGATCCCCAGCTATGATTTTATATTTCATACATAGTGCAATTATTCGTGGCGTAATGTATACCAACAAAAGTCTACATTACACCTTAACCAATCATTTTTAATATTTTCTTTTCTTTTGGGACATGGCTTGCGTCAATAACAGTCTCTAATTTCATTAATTATTAATATCTTCTTGGTGCCTCAAAGGTTCTTGGTATCGAAAAATTTAATAATTTTAAGACTCACATGATAATATATTTTTATAGGCTTTAAGTCCAAATGTCTTAGTATTTTTATATTAAGACTTTAAGTCTAAATGTCAGTTTTTTTATATTAAGACTTTAAGTCCAAATGTGAGAAAGTTGTTTTCTCTAGCCCACCCACGTTGAAAAAATCCTTTATTTCAAAAAACAAAAAAATTGCTACATCTCACGCATAAACATTTTCTAAGGTCATTATCAAAAGTGTTTTGTTTAAAAAAATAAAATTGTAAGTTTGGTGAGACTATATTTTCATCATGTTTAATATATTACTTTAATTGAAGTGGGGAATTGAACCAGTGACTTTATACTAGGGAGTGCCTTAATAGAGCATCCAATCACCATTTATTCAAAACATAACAAGAGTCTGACATAATTTTGTTTATAAATTGAAATATCATTAAATTAATTAGATAATTTAAATTTTAAACCTTAACAATCACACTAAATTTACTTTTATCAAATTCAAATATTAGATATATACATTATTATCATCTGGATTTACTATAATATAGTATTCATTTTTATTTTTTTTTAAATAATAAATGATAAACAAACTTTTCATTTCCTATTTTCAAATCAAAATTTAGCCTGATTTATTTATATTTTAAAATAATTTTATAAAGTCCATCATTTTATAATTTAAATGTATATTTAATTTTTAAAAATAATATAAAAAAGTGAAATAATTTATCATTATCAATATTGATAAATATTTAATTTAATTCAATACAAGCAAATGTGTAATACAAATCTCATTGTACAAGACACATTAATTTACATTTAGGAAATTATTATTAAAACTATTATACAAAATTTCCTAAATTAACCACAATATTTTACATATATAAAGTTATTATTCACAAATATGAAAAAAAAACCTCTCTTAAATTTGTTTTTAATTTCTTTATTTCTACTACTTGCATTACATTAACTCATTAGTTATATGAGGAAAGATGGCGTTTCAAAAAATTGGAATTGGAAATCTTCTCTTAAGCTGAAATGCTTTAGGTGGTTAGTTTCACAGGATAAGATACGAGCATGGGATAATTTATGTTAGAGAGGTTTCATTGGACTAGGTGGATGTGTATTGTGTAAGGCAGAACTCGAGGATGTGACTCACATTTTTCTCAAGTGTCCATTTGCAGTCTCCATTTGGATTGGGGTACTGAACATCTTAGACATAATTGCGAATTGGAATTCTACATCTGTTGAAGCATGTTTGAGGGATTGGATGTCAAGTTACAAGGAATATTGAACTCTTCCACTTTATATATTCTGGGACATTTGCAGGAACAAAAATGTAAATATATTTGAAAATATTCTAGTGGACGTCAATATAGCATTTGCATAAAGATATGTGGATACTTCAATGAAATTGGGCTTGTGGTCAATGAGGGATCATTGAGATGGATTCATATTGCAAATATCTAGAGTAGAAATGCCGTGGGTTTGTTTGATGGCATTGTAAATAAAAATAGATGTCGCAATGAGACTTACATTGTCATAAAGCCTGGACATTTTTATCATTTTTGTTGGGACAATGGGTTGGGTTCCAACACTTGGGTGAAGATCATTGCTCTTTGGGGATCTTATGTTGTGCAAAATGGTAATCTATACAAAGAATGGATTTTTTCAAAGATTCAAAAGTTGTTGTTGAATGGGTTATGGAGATGTCTACCTTTAATCTTCCCATACTCACAAACTAGATGAAAAGAATTAAGATGTTTATTGCTCTTTTTTGTGGGGTGACATTTTCCCATATTTACAAGCAACATAATAAACTTGTCAATGCTCTATCAAAAATAAGACACATATATCAAGAGATTATCAATCCTGCACACTGCAATGACAAATTTCAAAAAATAGAAAACATCTATTTCATATAAATTCAATTTTTTATTGTAAATCTCAACTTTTTTTAAAAACAAAATTCAATTATTAGAATATGCGATATCAATTTCGTATTTAGGATCAATACACCAGAAATGGTGATTTACTGAAAATACTCTATATATAAACAACCTATTATTAATATAAAAAAATTAATAAAAATCTCAAATAATATTAAAGTCCCCATCATAAATAATATTACCGCCAGAAATATGACAATGCATACCAACTCTTAAGTGGAGTGTTGGTTACGTCATTCAATTGTCAGAATAAGGCACCGACACCACATCTTTTAAGTGGTGACATCACGTAAGCCATGAAAATTGTCATTTCATCCATTAGTTAGACTACACGTGTATATGCATGTATGTATAACCAACCTAGATCCATCTGAACTTCTAATCTATCAAGCACCAAAAGGGTTCAAATCTCTCGAGGTGCAAAACTTTCCTTAAGTTTTGCACTCAACGGAAAGTTTTGCACTCAAAAAAGAAGTTTGCACCTTGAAAGATTTGATCCCTCTCGGCACTTGATAGATCTGAAGTTAAGATGGACCTAGGCTAGTGTAGTTTTGTACATTGTTTACATATTGTTAATTGAAAATAATGAAGAAATTGTTAAGAATGTCAAAGTTCGATTATATTTTTAGTTTGATATTTTTTTGTAGTTCGTTTTCTATTGCATTAAGTATCAATACACATTGCAGAATAAATTTTGTCTATGTCTAATCGACCATTTTTTTAAATGGCCTAACATGCCCGATAAAATGACTATAGGGAGACCATATAGACATAATTGATGCATGCATGCCCAGAGAAAATACCCCCCATACCTACCCAAGGAGGGAAACTAGGTCTGATCAAGAAAAAGTCAAGAGTTGTCCACAATGGGAAATCAACTCTTTAAATACAAAAACCAGTTAACATAACACCTAAAGTCTGTCTTTAAGGAAACTAGGCCCAAAGGGTCCATAATTTGGTTTTCTATTGTCATTTGAAGTAGAAGACTACATAACAAAGAAAGAATACGAAAAAAAGACATTAAAGAGGGGTGGTGTGACCTGCCTCCTCAAAAGACGATTGGAGTACAATAGATGTGTTTTAAGAAGAGCCTAGTGCCTTCATCACTATTTCACCACCATGCTTCTTAATCAACCACAAAACTATAGTGATGAGGGAGTTGTTCTATTTCACAAGCATCTCTAAATGGACTCGAGTTTCGTGTTGATCTTGTTCTTGAGTATGCAAAACTTGGTCCACGAAGGTTTTAGTGTTGCAATACAAATCCAACAACCTCTAATACTTGGTTACCCCGGTTCAGCTTGAACTAGGGTCTACAATGAAGGGAAACAACTCACCCTCAATATAGCCTCTTTCCATGAGAACTATGGAACAACAAACCCTTTCTTCTAACAACTACACACACTATAGTGACCCATCAAGGTGGAGTGGAAGAAAGTTTTTCTAGCATTAAGAACGTTTTTCTTTGCCTTGGAGGAGGCTTGGAGGGAGATTTTCCATTGATGATTGAGCTCTACACCATGAAATTGAAAAGCCAAATGTTAATTTGGAGTAGAGAAAAATTTGCAAGCATTGACATGAAAAGGAGTTGAATTGAAGGGAGGTTGGGAGGTGAATGAGGTAGTTCTCCCCAATAATCTCCCTAGATCCTCTAGTTGACACATTAATTGACAACACTATCATGGAGATAATATTTTGACATGATTTTCCTCACGTCACTCTCTTGTTTTCTAGTCCTCCCCCTCTTTCCAAGTGATTGCGTTAGTTTCCTCAACCTAATTTTGCATTGAAATCCTTTGCACCTTGTCATTGCACAGCCTTTGAACCATTTATTACTCGCATAAATGTACAAGATTGCAATAAGTAGGTTGCAGGGTGGTAGGAGTAGAGCTTGAGGCCTTGTACCCTTGGCACATGTCAACCAGAGTTCAGGGGTTGTCACCATTTTTCATATTCTTTTCATGCCCTCTTGCCACACTAAGTGGGGATTCTTTGAGTTTAACATTGAATATTTAAGTGCTACAAATTTTATTTTAGGTATATAAATTAAAATAGACTGGGTAATCATGAGACTTGAATTGAATTAAGAGTAAATAGGTCGAGACAATAGTGAAAAGGTTAATATGCATGTATGTTGACCTATAAAGGTCCTTATTCTGATAAGTTTAAAATTATCTACATATCAATGTTTGTGTTAGGTCCCTATAATATTAGTGTAGCCCCCATATTGTTATTGTCATGCCCCATGTAGCCCCCATATCGTTATTGTTGTGCCCCATGGAAACCCACTATTGTTATTGTTGAGCCCTTACATTATTATTGTTATCTAGGCCCTGATTATATTGTGACCCTTTAAACTCCTATATATATACCAAGCAAGTCTTGTCATTTGAATCATCGAATAATTGTTCATTTATGTGATGTAAAAGGAGGTTTCCCCATCGAAGAGACCTTTGGTCTATATTTTCTTTTGTTTTGTGATCTAGCTACATAACATTTGGTATCAAATCTCTGGGTTCTAGGGTTTAGGGGCAAGATCTAGATCTTAAGGAGATACAAATCCTTGGGACGATCTGTAAGGAAATGTTGGAAATGAAATAAAGTTTGGCATTATAATAAAGATTACCAATATAAGATTTTTGAAAAAAGTAAGGGATATAATTGTGCCCCTTTCATAAAAATGAAAACCTCCATGGAAGGAGGAGGTGATGTTTACTTGGCATCTACAAGCACAAATTCAAATCATGGTGATATTGTTTATCAACTTGGTTCAATCATCTCATATGATTCCTTACAAGGAGTATTTTTGTGAATATGAAAAGTACAATAGTAGTGATGTTTTCCTAAGATACAACTTGACAAACAAGACCATAGGGTGCAGAAAGGGTTAAGTTATTACTCAAACATGGAAGGATCAAAACTCTCCCTAGGGTTCTATAAAGTCCAAATCCTCCCAAAAAACAAAATTTGTAAGAAAGATAAGTCACGCAAGCATGCATACTATATTTCAAAAAAAGAAACCTAAAAGATGGTTTAAGGAGAAATAGTGTTGATGAGGGGAGTTCAAATTGGAACTTTGTTAAAGCTATTGGGAAGCACTTGTAATGATAAGCTTGACAATTTTGTTGTTCATGAGGGTAGCAATGAAGAGGATATGATCTCTATTATTCCTATATGGAAAAGGATGTTATGGCGTCAAAGACTAGAACATATTAGAGAGAAGGGCTTTAAGGATAGGACCTCTATCTAGAGGAAAGACGATGTTATGGCATCAAAGACTAGAACATATTAGAGAAAATTGCTTTGAGAAGATTTTTTTTTCCTCATTAGATTTTTATTTCTACGAATAATGTGTGATAAATACAATTGAGTAAGACTCCCATATGGTGCCACAAAAGCAAAATAAATCTTGGATTAGATGCATAATGATGTGTTTTTCCCTATGTTTGTTCCATCACTAGGTAAAACTATGTTATTATGTTTCATTCATAGATGATTTCTTAATGAACACATGGATCCATTTCTTCTTAAAGAAATTTAATATTTTTCAATTGATTAAAATGTTTGGTTCGTTTAGAGAACCAAACAAAGGAGAGAATAAATGTGTTGAGGATAAATAATAGTGGAGTGTTCCATGGAAATGAGTTCAAATAATAAGTGTGGAATAACAAGGGAAAATGTTACTCCACACACTTCTAACCTAAATGGAGTTCCAAAAACATTGATCAAGACATTGATGGAAAAGGAAATATGCATGCTTAATGGTGCAAAGTTATTACAATAATTCTAGGAAAATGTAGTGGACATTATATGTTACTTGGTAAATCAATCGCCTACATCAATGTTTGTTGATAAAATTCTCCATGAGGCATGCACTAGTAGAGAAAACATCTCTTGAAAATCTCATAGTTTTTGGTTGTGATTCCTATGTGCATTTTCCCATTGAAAATGGGAGTAAGATGAATAATAAAGCTAAAAAATATATCTTTGATTGTTATAAATAGGTATATAAAAGGTATAAGCTTTGGAACCTAATAACAAATAATACTGTTTACAATCAAGATATGGTATTTAGAAAGGTTAAAAGTATTCCCAAACAGAAAGTCCAACCAAGTGAAGAACAAAATAAAATTGAGTTTAATTTAGAATATGAAGAGAGAAAAAACCTCAAACTCCACCCTTGAGGAAATCAATTGATGAAAGAGGAAAACTAGAAAGGTATACCCTACCTAATTTTTATTCTATTTGTTCTACATATAACTAATGATGATCCTAGAACTATTAGGGAGGCAATGGATCTAGAGGATAGTAAATTCTAGAAGAAGGTTATGGTTGAAGGAATGGATGCCTTGGATAAAAAAGAGGCTTGGGATCTAGTTTAGTTGTTGGGTGAAAGAAAACATATTAGTGGAAAATGGATTTTTAAGAAGGACTTGAATATAAAAGGTAAATGGTCCAAAATTAAAAATTGAAGGTTTCATGAAATGATTTACAAGCTAGTTTATGTCTTTTAGGACATGGATTGTGATTGCAAAAACACACAAACTTAAGTAAATTTTACAAAATTTAAATAGTTAAAAATGGACAAACATGTAGCATCAAACATAACAAATTGATAACGGAGTTCACGCCTCCTGGGCTACATCTCCGGGTCTAGCTTCAAATGGTGGTTTTTTTAATTATATGCTTAAGCTCTCAATGCATCGCCATACAAGCTTCAATCTATAAAAATAGCACTGTGATTATGTCCATACTGCCTAAAATCCCTTGTCTAAGATCTTCTTGAGCTAAAAAAGGTTAAAAATTGAGAAAGATAGGCCTTGTTGAAGTTTTACTCGAAAACTGATCTACAAAATAGGCCTTGCTCTACAATTCTAGCAGCAAAAATGGCATAGCTCGTTTGGTTGGCACATTGGAGTGGTATCCCGCAAGTCACGGGTTCGTTCTGCAATCAAAGGCGTAGGTTACGTTGTATTTGTTTTAAAACATTTTTTTTTAAATGCATTGGGTCGAAGCCCCTCCCGACCTCCATGTGCCTGGTGTAACACCCTCCTGCCACATCTACCCAAGTAACTAGCAAACCAGGGTGAACATGCGATGAGAGGCTACTATGATTGCATTCAACCTCCTATGTGACCTTAAGGAAGTGGAATTGATGGAAAAATCACACACAGTCATCCAACATCAACTTCAGGACCCACAAAAACTAATCCAACACTTCAGACATCTTGCACTTGGGTCCTACAAAATTTTTGACCATCTTAGGTGTCAGTTGCTCTCATGCTATAGGCATGACAACATCCAGAAACCCAAAGTCACTCTCACAGTCTTATGTGCCAACGTCCAGGGACCCAATTTGTCAGTTCTTTGCCAGCGACCCTAGGATTTAAGCCAGTTTTTCAGGCCTAGAGCCCAGGTCACTACCCAGAATGGAGTGATAGCTTAAGATCAGTAAAATAACAGGAAAATAATGATTCCAAAGCAATAATTTGAACAAGATCTTAACCATACCCCTACTAGCCATGACAGGAATTTCATCAAACATATCATCAACATGTAACTTATAGGTGTAAACAACAGAATTAAGTGTAGGGATCTCATACTTATTAGAGAATCGCTATGAACCATTGTTCCCTCATGTCGTTTGTTGCATTAGCATCTATTAGGACATAGATAGATACATTATCCATTCATTTACAAGTGAAAACATGCTAAGAGCCATACATAGTTGTTGTCATAAAACATACATATAACCAACATAATAGGGACAAAAATATCATAAACATGTCAGCCATAAAATCCACATATATATCAGTACATTTACACATGAAAATCAAGGGAATAAATTTCTCATTAATGAATTCAAAAAACCAACGGAGATGGGACTACCACGATCCACTCGTCCATAGATTGGTTGAGCCAAGTATCTCTTCATCCAATCACCCCATGTGCCATATTCCAATCACGAATGTGGGATTCATAGAACACACCAAAAAGAACTAAACAAGCATGATGTCATCGGAGTTATATGCCTACACCGTGAGGAATTTGAGTGCTTCCTAGTCTCTCAAGCTTTACCGTAATCCACAGTCTCATCCAAGGATCACTAGGCCCTACACTAAGACACACTCTCCAAGATTTACCAGACATCCTATCTTGCGACTACTAGGCCCAACAAAGAGAAATCCACCTCTTGGCCTTACTGTATATCTCGCCATTCACCGGAAAGGATTCCTAGGCCTGAAGAGGCACACAATTTGTCTTTACTGAAGTCCATAGTCTAGTTTAGGGATTACTGGTCTAGTGGCTTTACCATGATCCGCAATCCAGTTCAAGGACCACTAGGCCATGTGTTTGTCAATTTAGAGATCCACCCCACTTAGCTTCGAATCCATCTGGCCATCCCACATTAACCGAATATGAGAAACCCATCTCATCAAAGCTATTGGGAAATGGCAAGGCTAGGCTGAAGAACACTGTCACACTACAAAATCCATGCCATGATAGAAAATAACTGCATGAAATAGCATGCATGAAAAATCTAGCAAGGAAAATACACATGCAAGTCAATACCTGCAATGAAGCCTATTGTAGCTGCTTGATCCTGCCTTTCTCTGCTTGATCTTTATTCCTCTTGCCTTCTTTTCCTTTCTTGCTCCAATGCTAAAGTGCTCCAAGAAAACTCTATATCCAAGAGAGAGAGAGAGAGAGAATAATGAGAAAGCACCAAAGCTAAACTGACAAAAAGCTACCAACTGATCCTCAGAAGCATTTTTATGAATGATGCCTCTATTTTCTTGATTTTCCTCCTCACATGCAACCTATGACCTTTCACCTCCTTTTTCTCTTAATTTCCATTATTTTCTTAAATAATTGTGCCAAAATTTCCATTTTTCCTTTCCAAAGCCTTAGTCATTGCCTTTGCCAATTTCCTTAGCCATAAACAACCAAATGAACACCCCTAGGATGTCTTGCCCGACATTTAGATTGGAATAAGTGTCCCATCAACCGTGGTTATTATTTATAACTTTTATTACATGGAATTTTCACCAGGGCTATTACATAACCCTCCGCCTTGGGGGACACCATCCTTGGTGTCCAATCACACATATACTTCAGCAAATCATTGGAAATAAGACAAACTTCTCATGGAGCTTTATTACATAACTTGATGTAGTATTTACAATGATCATCATGTTGAGTGCCAACCCACATGACATCATGATGACATAACCAAATGTTAGTATAGTAACATAACAACATAATCATAACGACATGACACCCATACCACTTAGTGGAGCTTTATAACACAGCTCATGGCGATATTTACATCCATATACATATGTACATATAACAATATCACCAAAACATATACTAAGACATCATAGAAAAACATATACCAAAACACCATATCAGAGCATATACCAAAACACCATCTCAAAGCATATATCAAAACAACATATCAAAGCATATACAAAAACACCATATCAAAGTTGCTTTGCCTCAATCGGCAAACAAGGAAGGATACATAGATCGCATCTAATCCGACATCTCCCATGTAGCTTCATCATGCCCAAAGTGATTCCCTTGCAATTTAACTTGCTCGATTTCTCAGTTCTAGAGCATGAGCACCTTTTTATGAAATATAAATTGAGGCTCCGGCTGGAATTCTCCATCTGGTTCCACCTACAATACAGACTAGTCAATCAATTGATCAACATCTTTAATATACTTCTTAAGCAATGATACATGGAAAACACCATGGACTTTCACTATCGGAGGCAGCGCAAGTTGATAGGCTACTGGCCCAATCATCTCAATGATACTGAAGGGTCCACAAAACCGTGGTGCCAACTTGGCTCAAGATCCAATCCCCAAGGAGCTCTTCTTTGGTTTGATGCACAAGTACACTTGTTCCTTGACCTAGAACTCCTTAAACAACCTGTTCCTATCTACATAACTCTTCTACCTATCCTGTGATGTCTTTAGATTATTCTTGATCACCTGCATTTCCTATTCTATGTCTGCTAACATATCTGGTCCAATCAATACCCTGCTAATCGAATCACTCCAACTGATAGGAGTGTTACAAATCCACCCATAGAATGACTCAAAAGGACTCATCCTCAATGCCTCCTGATAATCGTTGTTGTATGCGAACTCTACAAAAGGAAGAAAATCTTCCCACTTCCGTTGTTGATGCGTCACATACATCCTCAACATGTCCTCCAATATCCTATTGACCCTCTTTGCCTGTCCATCTGTTTGTAGATGATAATTTGTATTGAAGGCCAACTTTGAGCCCAAACCTGCAAATAACTCCTTCCAAAACTTGGAAGTGGACTTCGCATCTATGTCTGACACAATCTTCTTTGGAACACCATGCAACTTGACCACATCTATGATAAATACATGTGCTACATCGCTAGCTGAGAACGTAGACTTCACTAGAATGAAATGTGAAACCTTTGTTAACCTGTCCACGATAACCATGATGGAATCATGTCGTCTCACTGTCTTCTGTAACCCTGTGATGAAATCCATGGAAATAACCTCCCATTTCCATTATGGAATCGCAATCATCTATAGTAGTCCACCTAGATGTTTACACTCTGCTTTCACTCACTGATAGTCGAAACACCTTGTCACAAACTCTAGTACATCCCTCTTCAAATTTGGCCAATAGTAAAATGCATTCACTATTTTTAGTGTCTTCTGACAACCTGGGTGACTCGAATATGGTTTTGCATGAAACTGCCTCAATATCACCTTCTTGAGCTCATTGTTATCCGGTATATATATCCTATCTTGGAACTTGAACCGTCCATATGTTGTAAGACAATAATTCATACCATGTGCACCTACACCTGTGCATGTACCTGTACTTCCACCAGTACCTGTACCACTACATGTGCATGTACTTGTACCTATACTATCACATGTACTTGTACCAACACGTTGCTACAACCTGTGCACAATTTCCATAGACCTGACATCCTGCGGACTTGCCTGCAAGATCCTATCCTTTGGATCTATCCCATAGGAGCTCATAAATACCAAGTGACTTACCTGTACCCGTCTTCTGAGAGCATCTTCCACCCTATTCTATTTACCTTTGATGTACCTAATCTTGAAATCAAACTCGTTGATCATGGGCAACCATATAGCATGCCTAGTGTTCATATTTAGCCAGTCAAACAAATACCTCAACCCAATGTGATCACTCATAAGTACAAACCTCCTACCAAGAAGATAATGCATCCACATCTTCAATGCATGTATGGTTGTTGATAACTCAAGATCATGTGTCAGGTAGTTATGCTCATGCTCATTTAGTTTCCGAGACTCATAGCATACCACATTCCATCCTGCATAAGGACTCCACCAAGCCCTCTCTTGCAAACATCCGTGCATACCACAAACTCTTTGTCCAGAGCTGCAATCTGTAGCACTGGTGCATGTGTAAACAACTTCTTAATTTTCTCAAAGCTAGCCTCACACTCCTCTATCCATTCAAACTAATTACCTTTCCTTTGTAATGATGTGATAGGATAAGCAACCTGCAAGAAGTTCATGATGAAACTCCTATAATAGCCTACCAGACCCATGAAAGATCTCACCTCATCCACACTCTTAGGAGCTACCCACTCCATGATGGCCCTCATCTTCTCTAGATCTACTACAATGCCCTCCCTGGAGACAACATGTCCCAAGTAGTGTACCTCACTCTGAAAGAAACTACACTTACTGAGCTAGCATACAACTGATGCTCCCTCAACAACCTCAACACTACTGCTAAATGCTCGGCATGTTGTTCCTCATTTTTAGAATATACCAGTATATCATCAATGAACATAATAACAAACTTAACCAAATATGGACACAACACACTATTCATCAAACACATAAATGTAGTTGGAGAATTATTCAAGCTAAATGGAACAACAACGAACTCATAATGCCCAGACCTGGTCCGAAACGTAGCCTTGTAAATGTCCTCCTCTTTGATGTGTACCTGATGGTATCCGGATCTCAAATCAATCTTCGAGAACACTGCTGCTCCTTTCAGCTGGTCTAACAAGTCATCAATCCTTAGCAAAGGTTACCTGTTCTTGATGGTCACTTTTTCCAACTGCCTGTAATCGATGCATAGTCTAAGAGTACCATCTTTCTTCTTCACAAACAATACCAGTGTGCCCCAAGGTTATACACTTGGCCTAATGTATCCCTTGTCCAACATTTCCTTCAACTGCAACCCTAATTCAACCAACTCAGGTGTGCTCATCATGTAAGGTGGTTTTGATGCTGGAGCTGCCCCTAGCACTAACTCAATAGAAAAGTCTACCTCCATGTGAGGTGGAAACTCTATAATTTCCTCAGGAAATACATCCCGAAATTGCTACAAAATTGGGTACCTGCTCAACACATCTGCAAGCTCAACCTCCTTACCCTTATCACTAGAAATGTAACTGCAAATAACATACACCCTTTCTTGCGGCTACACTTTGCTTACATAGTTTCCACCATCCTAACTAATGTAGTTTTCTTCTTAGCCAACAAGACTCTTGGTTCCCCATTGTCATCAACACAGTCAATAACTTTATCATGGCAGTATACTTTTGTTCTATGAAGATACAACCAATCCATGCCCAACAACATACTGTATGATCCCAACGGTAATACATTTAAATGTGTTGCGGTAGACATATCATTCAAGTCAAATGCGCAAGCTCTTACCCAATGATGAACTCGCTTCTTTGTACCTGTAACCAACTGCACTAACCAAGAATATGCATGCAATTCCTTACTCAAACCACACTTATCTACCAAGTTAGGAATAACATAGTTATAATTAGATCCAGGGTCAATCAAAATAGAAATAACTTGATCACAAAGCTTACCGTCCATCTCAATGTAGATTCCTGGTGTTCTTCCTGTCTTTTGTCCATTGCCGCATAAATACGAGGAATTCTCTTCCCAAAATCCCCAACAGTCTGCGCTTCCTATGCACTATATATCTTAGACCTACTGCCATGATGCTGCGAATGATCTCTCCTAAGGTGTTCCTCACCACATGTCGAGCAATCCAACCAACCAGTGCCCTCACCTCAATGTTGTCACTACGACCCATGTCCCTATCTAGCTGCATTAAACTTCTTTTGCGGTGCCATATTTTCTTTCCCATCTGCATTTCGAGGCCTTGTTCTCTTAGGTTTCCATTTACCTCTACCTTTTTGTTTTCCCTTCCATCCTTGCTGAGATTAATTCTTATGCTTTGACTGTTCATAGAAATGCTTCAATTTCCCAATGACTTCCTCAAGTGATCGAGGCTTGTCGTACTCAATCCGATCTCTGAATGCTAATTGAAAACCACTAACAAATATCTAAACTTTAGCCTTCTCATAGGTAAGATATGGTACATACATCAATAGATCCAAAAACTTGGTCGTGTACTCTTCATCTTCCATTGATCCAATCTTTAGCTCATATATTTCTTTGGCCTTACTATCGTAGTACCTCTCTAACAAGTACTTCTTCTTGAAAAGTCTCTTGAACTCTCACCAACTCAAGTCATATGTCCTGATGTCTCTGACCCACTTAACATCTTCCCACCAGATGTTTGCTTTACCTTTCAAGCTGAAGATATTTATTATGGCCTTCATGTTATCTGTGTACTCATGCAACTCAAATAATTTGTTCATCCCAAGTATCCAAGCCTCTACATATTCTAGCTTCTTCACATCTCCATCAAAATTAGGTGTTTTTTATTTCTTGAATTCATCCAGAAAGAATCCCCTATTACTCCTCCTGTAAGGATGATAACGATGACAATCATGATGTTTATTAGAACCAGAACTAGAATAGTACTTGTACTCATCACCTCTCCTATCCGGAGTGTCCAACAAACTATATCAGATCTATTCGACCTGTGTCTACCAGGAGACCTACTTCCATATTCCCCATTAGTTCTATCCTCATGTCCATGCTTGATATGAAGCGGCCCTTGTTGTTGCAAGTCTGACAAACTCTGAAGAAGTATAACATTGACATCTACTTGTTTCTCTTGTGCTTGTATGATCCGGTCATTATCTTCCTTACAACTTCTTATCTCTTCCTTTAAGCTTCTCAGGGTGTATGCCAAATCAGAAGAGTGCCCCACACCACGCTGCCCATCTAATTCATAGGGAGATTCTATGTATTCTACCACCTTGCTATCCATTTTATCTTTTTCTTGCAATGCATAATATGTCAGATAAACCAAATCACAATAAATCAACATACCTTTAAATAATTTGGGGAGGATACCTTGTCTTCCAGATCAACAAATCAGTTTGATACATGTATAACATAAACATAACAGCACATAGACATACACAAATAAATGTATCAACACATAAACTTCGTTCTAGTTAGGGTCCAATCATCAATGCAAGGCCATATTAACAATGCATGCTAAGAAATCATGAATGAAAACAACCATTACTCCAATGTACACATTGCCACATGCAACCAACAACATGCATAAGCAATGCCTAATCAACTACACCTACGCATAAACGCATGTAGTTGAACATAAGCGATCAATTCTTGTAATCAACCTACACGACTGATACATGTAATCAAATCTAAGAGAATGTAGCCTAACATAAAAGGATGTAAGTAGGCGACATAAAATCAACATGTAAGTGACATATAACAATATCTAACCAATCATATACTCATGACAAATGCATTCCACAAACTCAACATCAAATTAAACATGGAAACCTTACTACAACCATAATCAATCATCCATCAAATGCAACAAGCACATGGAATGCAAGTGTAAAAGACACACATCCAACTGACATGCATGCATGACCAACACTCGCTGCCCATCCAATCCGAGGGGTGAATCATGCTCTAATACCACTCTTTAACACCCTCCTCTCACATCTACCCAAGTAACTATCCAACTAGGGTAAACATGTGATGAGAGGCTACTAAGATTCGATTCGACCTCCTATGTGACCTTAAGGAAGTGGAATCGATGGAAACATCACACAGAGTCATCCAACATCAACTCCAGGACCCATAAAAACCAATCCAACACTTCAAATAGCTTGCCCTTAGGTCCTACTGAAGTTTTGACCATCTTAGGCCTAAGTCCTCTCATGCTATAGGCATGACAACATCCAGAAACCCAAAGTTGTTCTCACAGTCTTATGTGCCAGCATACAGGTACCCAATTTTCCAGTTTTGTGCTAGCGATGCCGAGATTTAAGCCACTTTTTCAGGCCCAGAGCTCAAGTCACTACCCAGAATGGAGTGACAGCTTAAGATCAATAAAAGAATAGGGAAAAATGATGCCAAAGCAATAAGTTGAACATGACCTTATCCAAACCCCTACTAGCCATGACGGGCATTTCATCAAACATATCATCAACATGTAACCTACAGGTGTAAACAACATAATTAAGAATAGGGATCTCATACTTATATGAGAATCACTATGAACCATTGTTCCCTCATGTCATTTGTTGCATTATCATCTATTAGGCCATAGATACATTATCCATTCATTTATAGGTGAAAACATGTTGAGAGCCATACATAGATTTTGTCATAAAACATACATATAACTAGCATAATAGGGACATAAATATCATAAACATATCAGCCATAAAATCCAAATATACATCAATACATTTACACATGAAAATCAAGGGAATAAATTTCTCATTAATGGATTCAATAAACCAATTGGAGATGGGACTACCACATTCCACTAGACCATAGATTGGCTGAGCCAAGTCTCTCTTCAACCAATCACCCTTGTGCCATATTCCAAGCATGAACGTGGGACTCATAGAAAACACCAAAAATAATCAAACAAGCATGGATGCCACTAGAGTTCTCTGCCTACATATTGAGGAATTTGAGTGCCTCCTAGTCTCTTAGGCTTTACCGTAATCCACAGTCTAATCCAGGGATCACTGGGCCCTACACTGAGACACACTCTCCAAGATTTGCCATACATCCCATCCTAGGACTACTAGGTCCAACCAAGAGAAATCCATCTCTTGGCTTTACCATATATCCCTCCATTCACTAGCAAGGATTCCTAGCCCCACAGAGGCACACAATCTAGCTTTACCACAACCCACAGTCTAGTTCAGGGATTACTAGGCCAGTGGTTTTACCGTGATCTATAGTCTAGTCAGGGACCACTTGCCATGTGTTTGTCAGCTCAAAGGTCCACCCCACTTAGCTTCGAATCCATCTGACCATCCCACATTAACCGAATATGAGAAACCCATCTTATCAAAGCTATCAAGAAATGGAAAGTCTAGGCTGAAGAATACTATCACACCTGGAAAAACCCATGCCATGATAGAAAAGAACCACATGCAATACCATGCATGCCAAATATAACAAGGAAATTTAAGTTGATACCTACAATGAATCTTGATGTAGCTGCTTGATCATGACTTTCCCTGCTTGATCTTTGCTTCCTCTTGCCTTCTTTGCCTTTCTTGCTCCAATGCCAAAGTGCTCCAAGAAAACTCTAAGTGTCTAAGAGTGAGAGAGAGAGAGAGAATAATGAGAGAGCTCTAAAACTAAACTGACAAAAGGTTACCAACTGATCCTCAGAAGCCTTTTTATGAATGAGGCCTCTATCTTCATAATTTTCCATTATTTTCCTTCATTTTCCTCCTCACATTCAACCTGTGACCTTTCACCTCAATTTTTCTCCTAATTTCCATTATTTTCATAAATAATTTTGCCAAAAATGCCATTTTTCCTTTCCAAAGCCTTAACCATTGCCTTTGCTAATTTCCTTAGCCATAAACAACCAAATGAACACCCCGTAGGATGTCTTTCCCAACATTCATCTTGGAATAAGTGTCCCATCAACTATGGTTATTATTTTTAACTTTTATTACATGGAATTTTCACCAGGGTTGTTACACCTGGTCATATGGATCCACATGGGACTAAGGGGAGTGGGCCATAGGCCACACATTCTCCTTGGCCCTACTCTCGGTCTCGTCATGTTCATAAGGCCGGGGCCTAGGGCACGGGTAAGGTGCCACGCGCCCTACCCCCTTGTTCTCCGTAAACAGCTGTATGTGTGGTTGAAAACTGTGGGTCACGCCTGACCGGAATGCCCATCCCCCCAACCACTCCAGTATATCACTTTAAATATAAACCATTGATAGTAGTTAATAAGAACCAAGTTTGGTCCAACAGTAGAGCATCAAATTATTTTCCATGAGGTTTGGAGGTCGATTCCTGTTGCTGCCATTCGGCCCACATATATTTTTGCGCATCTGATTGGCCCACATGGTGGCCTATGATTGGACCACTTCCCCAACCATAAAACCAAGTCACTAATGACATTATTTGACACATGGCTTCATGTGATTCACCCACCTACATGTCCATGCACCCAGTCATCCTTGCCTCATCAGTGTATGGACTGGCACGACATCCTCCATACTTTGCACAATCAACCCTACAAGTACACTTTTTTTTTTTCCCAAAAACTTTAGAACATGATAACTTCCTCATATGGTGTCAGATTGAGGTGATTTAAGGGTTGTTGGATTTAGAACGATGAGATCTACGATTTTCCGCCGATTTTAGGAGATTTTGATCACTTTCAATTTTTATCATATTTTTTATCCCCTGGACCACTCCTCCCCACTGGAAACTTTTGGACCACCAAAAGTTTGTTTTTACTCAGTAAGTAATTGAGGGTACAAATCTCTCACTTTCCTGATCTCTATCCACCTTGCTTTACTTGGATTGGTACCTTTGAGCCCCACACAAAGATACTCCACATTGCCTCTACATGAAGTTCTTATCCTCATGTCAAGAATAGACTCTTCTTGCAACTCATTTAAATATTCAGGTGAAAAATTTTCTATATATAGAATTTGAACATTCTCTTCTTGATAAAAAATCATTGGAGGCTCATATAATCTCAAGTTTTCCACATTCACAACAAAATAAATTTGCATGTAAGGAGGAAAATTTAATTGGAAAGTGTTGTTACCAATCTTCTCCAAGATTTTTAAAGGACCATATCTGATTGGCTTGAGATTTTTACCTTCACCTTGTAATCTTTCCTTGCTGTTGTAAAATGAAACTTGATCTCCCACTTGGAAATCATGATCAACCTGATGCTTATCATGTCTTGATATGTACTTTGACTAGCTTTTATGCAGCTGTTCTTGCACCCTTTGATGCATTAATTGGATTTTTTCAATGAAATGCTTGGTTTTTTCCACATCACTATGTCCATCTACTGCAATATCTTTACCGAAGATGAAATCCAAAGGAGACTTTGGAAAATAACCCAAACATGCTTCAAATGGAGATACTTGTGTAGATTAATGCTTGGAACGATTGTAGGCATGTTGCTAGATGTAATGCAAAGTCTTGTCCCAAAGTTTAGGATGATTACCACAATATCCTCGAAGGAGATGCACTACTATTTTGTTCACTACTTTTTTTTGGTCGTCGATTTGTGGATGACATGTTGTTCTCTTCTTCAACTTTGTTTCCATGAGTTCCCATAAACTTGACCAAAAATTCCCAATAAATCGAGTATCTCGATAAAAAATAATCAACGTAGGCAACATTTTTTCATTTTGTTCAGTTGTAACCTATTTCTTACAAGGCATCAACACACACATTTTGTTGAAACGATCCACTACAACATATATGTAATCATGGCCTTTCCTAAACATTGGTAGTCCCCCAATAAAATCCATAGAAATAATTTTTCCCAAGGACGAGAAGGGATAGGAAGTGGAGTGTACAAACCCAATTTCCTATTGTTTGGCTTGCTAGTAGCGCACATAGAACATCCTTATACATATCTTGATACAATTTCATTCATGTGAGGCCAATAATAATAATTTTGTAGCTAAGAAACTATTTTGCCTACACCAAAGTGACCAGTAATAAGAGAAGTATGGGATTCCCTTATGAAATTGACTCTTTCACCCTGTGGAACACATAACTTTCCAAGTTTATACAATAACTTGTTATGAGCACGATAATCCAACTCTACAACATGATTTCCTTGACTTAAAGTTGCATAAACATCTTTAAAATCTTCATCTTGACCATACTGTTCAATATAAATTTCATGTATGATTGAGTTATGCTTAAGAATAACAAATGTATTAATAATATTCTTTGATAACATATTTGCAACTTTGTTGTATATACCTTTCTTATACCTGCTTACCAAGTGAAATTGCTACAGTAATCCCATCCATCTGAAATGTCTAGCTTGGTTTGAGATTGTAAATATTGCAAAGGTTGATGGTTAGTATGAATAATCGTTTCTTTTCCCATCAAATAATTCTTCCATTTTTTCACACTTTGTACCAAAGCATACAAATCTTTATCATAAGTTGGATATTTAATTATTGCATCGGAAAAGGTTTCAGAATGATAACATATTGGCTTACCATGTTGCACCAAAACTGCTCCCATAGCATATTTTCTTACGTCGGTTTGAATTTCAAATGGTTGCTTAAGATTTGGAAGTGCTAGAACTGGTGTTGTACTGATTTTATCTTTCAAAGTATCAAAGGATTTTTGTTTCTTTCCTTCCCACAGAAATACCTACTTCACACTTGACAAATAATATAATGGTGTTGCAATGAATGATAAGTTAGCGATGAATTTTCTCCAATATTGGGTTGCTCCCAAAAAGCTCCCAACTTTTGTTACATTATTGGGTTTTAGGCCAATTCACAATAACACTAACTTTGGATGGATCAGTCTTCAATTCACCACCTCCTACAATATGACCCAAGTAGACAAAAGTGGTCTTCCCAAGTTCACTTTTAGACATCTTCAAATATAAATTTTCCTTTTTCAAGACCTCTAGAACTTGCTTTACATGCTTGACATTCTCTACACAAGTCTTACTAAAAATCAAAATATCATCTAAGTAGACTATGACGAAATAATCAAGGAATGGTCACAATACATCATTCATAACTCTCATGAATGTGGCAGGTGCATTACAAAGCCCAAACGCCATAACTAACCATTCAAACATACCTTGTTTTGTCTTGAAAGAAGTTTTCCAAATATCATCTTTAGCAATGTTTATCTGATGATAATTGCTTCTTAAATCTAACTTAGTAAAACAAACAACATCTTTTAATTGATCTAGAAAATCATTGATGTGATGAAGAGGATAGAGATTATTTACTGTGATCTTGTTAAAAGCTCAAAAATCCACACACATGTGCCATGTACCATATTTCTTCGGAACCAAAACAATATGAGACCCACAAGGAGATGTATTAGGTTTGTTGAACCCTTTGTCAAGAAGCTCTTAAATTTGCTTCTTAATCTCTGCATTCTCCAAAATTGACTTTCTATACATGCCAATATTGAGAAGTGGTGCATCATGCTACAATTGAATCTCATGTTGGATTCCTCTTTTTGGAGGTAACCCTTAGGGTTCCTGAAACATCTTTTCATAAGTGTTAACAACTTCAACAAATTTATGCTTGAGTTTAGAATCACATCCTGAGAAAGCTTCAGATCAATAGTATATTTATCTTTAATCATCAACAACACAAAATTCTTACTATCATTCATAAGCCTTTTCATTTGACAAACACTAACAAGAGATAAATTCATCTTTTTGTGGTGTGCTCTAACAATATACTCAACTCCATATTTGAAAAGATGATATTTTTTCTCATGACGATAGAATATGGATTTTCGGTCATATAAATATGGAATCGCTAAAACAATCCCACAGATATCAAGTGGTACAACATCAAGCTTTACCTCATCTATAAAATTAGCAGTGATGGAAAATTTGAGTTTACATTTTCTTGTCACTTGTAATTTGGCATCATCACATACCCAACCCAAAGTGTAATTTTTGCATGAAGTGTAGTCTCTAAATTAAGTTTCTTGGAAATTGCTTCAGAGATAAGATTGACTTGAGATACACTATCAAATAATGTATCAACCTTTGTATGTTATGTAATGACCTTGATATGGAAAATCTCATTTCTTTCTTTATCATTTTGAGATTCAATGGGCTTGCTAGAAAAAATATTTCACTAGAAGCTATACCTTTCATTCCCATGACTGTGATTTTGGTTTCATCACCTAAATCAAATCCTAGTTCTTATTGAGTTGTAGCAACAACCTTTTGTTTCCCCTTGTTATTAAACTTCTTTGGTCTCAATTCCAGATGTAATTTCCAGTAGCGGTCTTCATCATGGCCATGTTTTGAACAATGTTTACAAGTAAGTTTCCCTCCCTCTTTCTTGACGGTAGCATTCTTCTTACCTTTGCCTTTAAATTTCTCTTTTCCTTTGTCTCCATATTTAAAGGGGTTTTTGCTGGAGTCTTGAGGAACATTCTTGCCTCTTGGTTCTAAGTTCTTGAACACATACTTCATCTAAATTGATGTGATTAAACATAAGTATAATATGTCACAAATAACTATGTAATCCACCTATATACTTAAGGAGAGTATTTTGTGAGGTCAAATCAACACCTAAGATTAAAGCTCTTCTTCTAAATTCTTGTGTGTAGCTTTAGACACTACCTTTAGCTTGTCTAAAATTTTGCCAATCCATAATTTCTTTTTGCATGTAAGCTAATAGATAAAATTGCCTTCTTAATGCAATTATAAAATAATTCCAAGACGAGATAATTCTACCACTTTTCTTCAAATATTCTTGAGTTTTGGCCTCACACCAGATGAGGGTTTCACCTTCCAAGTGAAGAGAAGCGAGATGGATCTTTGTGACATAATCATAAATATTTTTAATCTTGTAATAGACTTCAAATTGATGAACCCAATTATCCAAGTTTTTGGCATTTACTTCCCTATTGTACATTGGTAATTCAAAATTGACATCAAGCTTAATCAAAGGATACGTAGCATGTCCTCTTGGCAATGTAGGAGGAGGAGGTCTATGTGATGAAAGAGGTGAAGATGGAGGTGAAGGAGGAGGAGGAGGTGGAGGCTTTCTCCCATTATCGTCACCACCTTTTAGTTGATTAGAACTTTCTCCTTGCAACTGTGTTTCTTTCTCATTGGGCAATACTTTCACCATCTCAGTCATATCAAAGAATTTTTTTCTAAAATATATCTCATCCTCAAACATCAACTCTTTTCCTTGTCCTTCTTCATGTGCCATGACTTGTGGAGTTTGTGGCCTCCTTGAGCCAATTCAAGGGTTAGGTTCTTCAAGTGCTCCTTCTACTTTTCTCAATTCAGACCTTGTATGCATTCAAAAAGCTTGCAAATTCTGTCAAACCTTCACAAAAACCATGCTCTGATACCAAACTGATCCAAAATTAAAAGGTGAAGGTTTCATGAAATGATTTGCAAGATAGTTTATGTCTTTTAGGTAATGGATAGTTATTTCAAAATCACACAAACACAAGTAAATTTTTCAAAATATAAGCAGATAAAAATGGAAAAACATGCAGCATCAAACACAACAAATTGATAACAAATTTCACCTCTCATAGGCCATGTCTCCGGGTCCAGCTTCTAATCGTGGCCTTTTTCATTATATTCTCAAATGCTTAATACATCATCGTACAAGCTTCAATCTACAAAAATAATACTGCCATCGTGTCCAGAATGCCTAAAACCCTTGTCTAGACTCTTCTTGAGCTCAAAAAGGTTAAAATTTGAGCAAGATAAGCCTCCTTGAAGTTTTACTGCAAAACTACCCTAAAAAACAGGTCCCACTCTGCAATTTTGGCAAAAAAAAGTGACTTAGCTCGTTTGGTTGGCGCGTTGAATCCTCTCTCGGCCTCCGCATGCTTGGTTATATGGATCCACATGGGATTAAGGTGCGTGAGCCATAGGCCACACACTCTCCCTGGCCACGCTCCCAGTATCGTTGTGTTCATAAGGGTTGGGCCTAGGGTGCATGGAAGGTGCCATGCACCCCTCCCCCTTGTTCTCCTATGATAGTCATATGCATGGCCGAAAATCATGGGTGTGCCCGATCGTCTTGCCCATCCCCCCAACCACTCCACTATATCACTTTAAATATAAACCACTAATCATAGTTAATAAGAACCACATTTAGTCAGACGATAGAGCGCCAGATTGTTTATCGTGAGGTATGGAGGTCGATTCTTGTGGCTGCCAGTTTGGCCCACATAAATTTTAGAGGACAAACCTAGGCCACTTAACAACCTCTCATAGGCCCACATGGTGCCCTCTGATCGGCCCATGTGGTGGCCTATGATTGGACCACTTCACCAACCATACAACCCAATCGCCGATGACATCAACTGACATATGGATTCATGTGCTTTGCCCAACTGCTTGTCCGTACACCCAGTCAACCTTTCCATATTAGCATACAGACTACCACATCAACATCTGTACCCTACTTAGTCAACCCTGCAAGTTGAATTTTTGTTTTTTTTTGCCAAAAACTTTAGAATGCAATAACTTCCTCATACAATGTTGAATTGAGGCAAATCAAGCATCGTTAGATTCAGAATGACAAGATGGATTTGGTGCCAGTTTCGAGATATTTTGAGCACTTTCATTTTTTTGCATATTTTTGATCCCCTAGATCAGTAAAGCAGGCAAGTACAAAGATTTCCTAGTAGTAAAGGGATATCCTAGGTGAAAGGAATTTATTTTGGTGGGATTTTTTCTCATGTTGCTAAATTTAGTTCTATTAGATTTGTTTTTTATATCGTTGTTGCTTTTAATCTTGAACTAAAGCATATGGATGTGAAGGCAACATTCCTACATGTGGATTTGGAAAAATAAATCTAGATGAAATAGCTAGAAGGATTTGTGATGAAGGGAAGGAAGGACTTGGTTGTAAGATGAAGTCCTTGTATGGGTTAAAACTATCTCCGAGAATATGTAACAAAATTTTGATATTTACATAGTAGAACTTGGTTTCTCAAGAATCAAAGTTGATTGCTATGTGTATTCCAATATGGTAGGTGGTTATTTTATTTGTGTGGCCTTTTATGTTGATGATATATTGCTTATTAGAAAGAACGAGGAAATCATCAGAGATGTCAAAGTTTGGTTATTTTTTGAGTTTGACATTAACGACGCAAGTGTTGCAAAAAAAATTTAGTAGAAATTAAAAGAGATTGGAAAAATAGGAAACTTTAGTTGAATAAAAAAAATATGTTGAGACAATATTGCAAAGGTTTAATATGCAAGAATATAAATTATGAAAACCCTTATCCCTATAGGTGTAATGTTATCTACAAATCAGTATCTGAAGGCACAAGAAGCAGTAGAGGACATGTCGTGTGCTCCCTATGCACATGATGTTGGACGTTTGATGTATGCTATGGTATATATTAGACCATACATTTCCCAGGCAATGGAAGCTTTGAGCAGGTATATGTCAAAACCAAGGAAGGAAGTTTAAGAAGTTGTAAAGAGGATCATCGAATTTTCGTGTAAGACTTCGGATTATGCAATCTAATTGTACTGAAGACCTAGACCTCACAAGGAAATGTATATACCTGATTTTGTTGATGCAAACACGGCTAAATATTTTGACCGCAAAAATCTAAAAGTGTTTATGCTTTTAACCTATTTGGTGGAGTGATCAATTAGATGAGCAAGAGCTAGGTCATTGTTGCATTATCTACCATAGAAGTTGAATCGATGGGAGATACTCTTGGAAATAGGGAATTTGTAACATTGTAAAGATAGTGTTTAGGTATTAGTTTTGTTCATAAAGCAGTGACGATAGGTTGGACAACTCAAGTGCAATTTTTTATATAAAGAACCTTGCTTATCATTTTAAAATAAGACAAAGTTGAGATGTAGTACCATTTTGTTAAAAACATGATTGAACAAAACAAAATATTGTTATAAAAAGTTTGATATCTTAAAAATGTCACAAACTCATTAACAAAATCTATTAATACTCTAAAATTTAATTAGTGTAAAAATCAATGAGCATTACTATTGTTAATAGTTAATTATATATATATATATATCTTTCTCTTATCCTATTTTTACACAAAATATTCAACAGATTAAAGAATGTTGAATATGTATTATATCTTTGCAAATAAACTTAGTGATATGATAACAGACCATCAAAAGTAAAACTCCAATTTTTTTATTATTTATTATTATGTATTATTTATATTCATAATTTTAAATAAGCTTAAAAAACATAAAAGAAATTAACTTAATATTGGAAAAAATGAAATTATACCTTATTATAATATCCAACTACTGATTATAAATAATATCCCTTGAATTATAAAAATGATGAATTTTTTTCTCCTTTTCCGAGAGAAAGTAAAAAAAAGAGCACTTTTATATGTTGAAATTATGATGAAAAAATGATGAAATTATTATGTCATTAGTTTTCTTCCATTATTTAAGACGTTAGCTTTACGAAGGAGTGGGCAATTTTATAATTAATTGGGTGCCCATCAATTATTAGTCGTGGTTTGTTAAATTACCATATTCCCTAGAACAAACGGTATTCAAATACGGAAAAACGTTATTTTAATTTTTTAAGTTTATAATTAATATGTCAGCAAGACGAAAGAGGAATATTTTTTTTCAAAAGGTGGAAAAATCTGTCAAACTCAGATTTGTTAAACCAGCAGTGAGGACAGTCATCTCGGCTGCTATCCGCGAATGTTAGTTTAACACATCACTGTTATCAAGGAAAACCACGCCACCTGAAATAACCCGCTGGTGGTCCGTAAGGGAGCAGGCTTTCACTCCTGCCAGATGCCTCTGGGTCTTGGGCCGTTAACCTGTTTCCTTACGTCCGAGGAAGACGAGCTCTTAGCCAAGCAGAAGCAGTTTTAGGGCATACTCCAGACCCATATACAAATATTTTTTAATTATATTAAATTATTAAAACAATAGAATTTTTTATGATATGCATGAAAATCGTTTCAATTTTATAAATAATGTTAAATATATATAACTCCATCAAGTTGCGGTATGCCATATAAATATATATACCCATTACTGGAACCATTTATATTCTCTATGCCAAGTGGTAAATCTATTTACGTGGTCAGCATTTGCGTCAAATTTAAGCATAGAAGTGGATGGGTTCCCAAACAAGCGTGAGAGATATTTTGTATTATTTAATTTAATATTAAAAGCAGTGAAGTATTTTATAATTTAGTGTGAAATAAATGTTGCTATATAATGTTGTAGGTATATGAATACGTTAAAAATAAATTAGTGTAAAATTATTTTAAATGGGATTTATTAAGTATGGAGAGATTATTATTATTATTATTTTTTAACGTTTTTAACAAATTAATACATAACACGGAATTAAATAATAAAATAATTTTACTTTAATAATATGGAATTATTGGACCATTATAATTAAGCTTTTTTTTATTCATTTTTATAGAAATATTTTTGAAAGAAAGATTAGCATATGAATGGAAAGCCCTAAGAAAGAGATAAATGCCAAGTAGAGGTATCATTTAATTGTTGGAGCATTGTGGAGGGGTGTCACAATAATAAAACTAATATCTTGTGTTGTTTCCTTGACTTTAGAAAAGCTTTTGATGGTGTACTCATGTCCAACCTTTGGAATAAGATGGAAGATATTAAAGTTCCTCTTAAGTTGAGGGCCATTATGGCAAAATTGTACGAGAATTGAGAGCATTGTGGAGGGGTGTCACAATAATAAAACTAATATCTTGTGTTGTTTCCTTGACTTTAGAAAAGCTTTTGATGGTGTACTCATGTCCAACCTTTGGAATAAGATGGAAGATATTAAAGTTCCTCTTAAGTTGAGGGCCATTATGGCAAAATTGTACGAGAATTTTATTATCGAGTTCAAGAACATTGGTGCTTGGTCAAAAGAAGTTAACTGCAATATTGAAGTCAAGCAAGGTGATCCTTGTCTCCTACCCTTTTTGGTATAAGCATTGACAATTTACAAGACTACTTGGAAGATGCAATTCACATCATCCCTACTCTTGTTGATATGATAATCATTATCCTTCTTTATGCTAATGATATTGTTCTTATGGCAAGGAGTCCTATGATCTTTGTAAGCAACTAAGAATCCTAAAGGATTTCTATTCAGGCATGCGTATGACTATTAATATTGGCAAAACGAAAGTTATGATAATTAATTCCAATTAGATCACCTATGATACTTTCATATAGGAGAACAACAACTTGTAGGAAGGATCTTCTTACAAATATCTCAGGGTTCAATATTCATCACAAGCTCAACTAAAATTATAGTATTGAGAAAAGGATAAAAGTGGGGTGGAAAGCTTATTATGGGCCTGAAAACAATTCTAAATCAGTGAACATTTGTATTTGGAACAAGAAAAACTCCTCTTTGACACTCTTCTTATTCATATTATTTTATATGGATGTAAAGTTTTGGGATGCAATATCTCTATTGTTACAGGTGAAATCACCCTAGGGCTTTGGGTTGACAACCCCAACAGAGCAGAGGGCAAACCTCAACAAGAAATGCTCAAACAATCATCAAAAATCCTTATTCTACTAAATCATGTAGGAGTGTCTTTACCTGGATGTCCTTCGTTTGGGTAGATCCTGCAAGGTGCAAACCCTCAGCGTCTCCCGATGTTCTTGAAACTTGAAAATTATTTAAATAGAACATACACGACAGTAGAAACATAAAGCATATACATGATGTTAACTTTAAATCATATAAATGAATGACTAATTATACATCAATATAAGATTCATAAATGAATTACAACATAATTTTGATGCATAAACACATTTCATATCGGAAACAGAACAACATTCCTTTTTATTGAAGTAAGCTATAAATCAGGTGGAGAAATACGACCTAAGTCCTTCTCCGACTCCAAGCGGAACCATCCTCCGGGTCCCTCCTTTCCCGGTCTTCAACAATCTTCCTCCATCCCCAATACAAGGATATCTCAAGCAAGATGGGGGTTATATATAGTCAAGGAAACAAGAGTTTCCTGAAGCTTTGGGGAGTGCAAGAGGCACAGGGATTCTTCAGACTTGATCAGGGATAATCTCACTATAGTATCAATATCTCATCCTTTCTCCCTTAAGGCCTTCCCATGGAGGTTTATTTATACCTCTCCAAATTAGTTTTTTTTTCAGTTGGGAAACAGTTGGGCCACAGGAAATAGGAGGTGAGTAACAACTAAAACTCGTGAACTCCACCCGAAATTAAGGAAATTTAACTTTTTAAAATGTTTTAAGATATGTACGTGGGTTGGATATTTGTTGACCCGCGTGTACACACTTTTATCACAGGGAAAAGTAGTGTATAGGGAATAAAACATAGTTTTTTAGATTTTGGACCAAGTCTGTAAGGAAGGGTTTCCCTATGCCATAATCGGAGCATTAGATCTACCAAGAGTGGTAAATGGTGCTATAACAGATGCCCCCTAATATATGAGGTCGGAAGGGGTACATGATGGCCAAAATGTATTAAGTGTATGGAAGGAATCATGCCGAGACCGAGGAGGAGTTCACCAGAATTCAGCCTGCCAAGCCATCGAAAGAGATCAGAAATAAACTGTTGTTTGAGGTGGGCATACCCATGCTCAGAAATAGTAAATCATGTTCACATGTCAAGTACAAAAGCGGATCCAATATGTATACAAATATAAAGGAACTGGAAATACATAATGGATCATCTAATCATAATCAAGAAAGTACATGTCTGAATATCACATATAAAGAGTTGATCAATGATGTTGAAGTATGAAGCTGATCACTGAAGCCAAGAAACTGATCCAAATAGTACCAAGTGAACATGATGGAATAAATGGTACTACACCGCAACTCGGGTGCCGGCATATAAGATGTTGTTGTAAGGAACTGCAACATATAATGTGGATGGTGTCAACTAGCAGAAACAGGAGCAACTAACAAGTGAACCGGGAGATGTTGATGCAAACCCGAGGTCTTCACCGGTCGTCGTGGTACATTTCTACACAATGGGAATGAATGATTTGAAGTCGACCATGTGAGAAATCGTTTAATTACCAATCATTGATGTATATCGTTAACAAAGTCGAGACTACTCACCGATAATGATGATGAGAGTCAAGGTACCCAGTACAATCTAACAACTGTGAATAAACGAGCTGTGGTCGAACACTTGAAAGAATCTACGAATCAAGAGACAATGATGTTTTCCCACTATCAATAGTGAAGGAATTTGCCATTGATGACTATAAACCCTAAGGTACTGCCAAATGGACTCTAGATCCCTCTCCCAGAGCAATGAGCTGAAGTCGATGGGAAAATATCCACTAGAAGGAAGGCATTAAGGCATCCTTCATCAATCTTGCACGAGTGTAACCCAAGATGTAGTAAAGCAACCGAAGCACATTTCCAGCGTACAAAAGATGTAGCTAGTGCATGATGGAAACCCTCTGAACCATCCAATAATGAAAGCTGACACAGAGGTGAGGAATCCACCAATAGGCTCAAATGGAAACCAAGGCATTGCACAAATCCCAATGTGTGATAATGAAAGCTGATGTCGAACACAAGGGAAACCACCCAGTCAAAGACCCTTGATATTGATCGATGCTGAGCACAAGGTGACCTATCAATAATGAAAATAGGGCCAGGGTGCGGCTCTAGATCTGCCCTCAGAGCAATTTGTCGTAGTCGATAAGGACAAGACCCGCCAATAAGAAGTCAATGGAGACCTTCTCAAATTGAAACGAGCAAAGGACCAATAAAACAGATGTGATAACGAACATGATGATGACAACTAGGGATGGCCGACTGAAAAATAAGTCAAGAGACACTGCAGAGAGGTGGACTCAAGTTTACTTCCCTTGAAAAAAAGCACGACTCGACTATGACTACAAGGTAGCATATGATAACTTTGTATAAATTTGTCATGCAGTAGGCATAAGCAAACTCTCAATATGATTGGAAGAGGTAACCAATTGGAGGAGGAATAACTTGATAACAAGGTTAAGGCTCTCCTAAGTCAAACTAAAGCCCACCCCAATGGAGGAAAGATTTTATTTTGAGTGCTTTGTTCAAGGGCGGCACGACTAACTCTAGCTGCCATCAAAATATGGAAATAATGTCCCATTCTTGCTCTTTTTTTTGGAATATATAATTTTTTGTCTTTTTCTTTTATATGAAGGTTGAAAAAGAATAAAATAATGCTATAGTATAGTGGAAAGAACGAGTGTTGAAAAAAAGTAGATGCTCTAGTTCCTGGGAGGGGAACATTCCTATGCTCAATGCAAGGTGGCGAAACTGGTCAAGGACGCTCAAAGGGATGTTCTTTCCACGGGTATAAGGGTGTGTCAAGTTGTAGAGGCTAAGTGATTGAAAGGTTGATTTTTCATAAGACATGGTCGATAAGTGGCTTAAACATGAGTCCAAGTGAAGCCGACTCAAGGCCAAAAGGTACAAATGGTCAACGTGTAATTTAGCAGTACAACTCAACACACATGAGCCTCTAGGGTATAAAGCTAGAAAAATAGTGAAGAAGTAGAGGAATGAGGCTTCAACGCTTAAGTCATGGCGGGACTAAAGAGGACTCCTGAACCTAAGAACAAAAATTCAACATGGGTGCCAAGTGACAACAAGGTACTATCTAAGGCGCCCATGATAAGGTAGGCTCTACCACACAATTCATGACACTTCTAAGCAAAGAGAAGGTTCCACATCATATCTTGGTGGGGTCAATCTTAAGGTCAAAATGGGAAAGGAAATTGATAAATGCATAATGCAGGTGAAAAACCTAACCTATATGCCAGTTTCGAGAACCAATACCTGTCAGAGCGGATCAACCATACAAATGTCCAAAGGAGAAATTTTCCAAGTTTTGTAGACATAAATAAGAACACTAGACAAGTAGTTAATACATCCCACATATAAACTTCAGATAAAATCTTGTGTTATAGAATACAAAACTTGAAAATGCATACCTTATATGTATATGGTACAGGGAACCATTCAGCCTTACAATTTATGCATAATAGTTCTTTGGAACAAGCCCCTTACGAGGCTCGAGCCAAGGACTCCTTTAGTAGTCAAAACTCATGGCTTCAAAGAGTTCCTCATGTGAAGGAAAATCAAATTCTTAGAAATCATGAGAACTACAAGGATCAAAAGAGGGAATTAAGGGGTCCCATGTCCCTATAGGAAGAATCTCTTGGTCAACTGTAGGGACCAAGTCCCAAGAAGGAGAATAATAGGTCAGAGGATCCCTCTTAGAAGAAATTAAACATTGAGGATTCAATGCCACGTAATTCACCTGTGGCGGGGTAGAGTCTACTTGAACACTTGGAACAAACCAAAGGGTATTCTATAGTAAATTCGAATTAGGGTGGTGATTATCAAATGCAAGCTGATCAATAGTGACAATATTCCCTTTATGAGGAAAACATATCACTCGAAAGAGTGAAGACACCACAACATTAATCGCATAGACATAATCATGCCCAAGTAGCATATTAAAGTCTAAAGGGTGATCAACCACCATCATATTGATTAAGACAGTCTTGCCACCTAAAGTAATAGGCAATTGAGGAAGAACACCCATAGATTCACCAAGTCTTCTATCATAGGCTAACAACTAACTATCAGCTGATAACAACTTTGGAGAACCCAAAGATTTCCAAGTTAAGGAGGATATAATACTTGCAGAGGATCCTTCATCCACCATACATCGATAGACGTTTATGGAATTAACTCTGACCTTTATTTGGAAAGGTGCAACGGAAGGAAGACGAGGCTTGACAAGGCTATCCCAATCAAAGGAGACACTCCTAGAACTTGGAGGGGGAACATTTGAAGAAACCAGAATGCCCCCTATACTAGAAGACTTTGTACTAGAAATCAAACAAACTCTGTTGTTAGGCACTTCACCCCCCAAAAGAGGAGTGTAATCATCTAGAGATTGCACTGGCTCAACCACATTATCAACCAATAGTTGATGAGACTGTTGAGAAACCATATCAGATTCAGGAGTAGAAGAACTTTCAGACTTGGACCATATCCTTTGTACCTCTGGAATACTAGGGCACAAATGAGTAAGATGGTCTCCCTTGCATATCTTACAAGGGAACTTAGGTTTAAAACTTCCACACCTAGGTTTCTTATCAACATCCATTCCGCCAACATGACTAGTAGTGGTTTGCAGAGAGTCCCCAACATGACTTGCAGTGGTTGAAGGCTCATCTCCAACATGACTAGCAGAGGTTGGTGATGAATGGATATAATTATTCTTATTCGTCTTCCTCTTTCTCCTCTTTTTAGGTCTCTTATTACAAAATGGAGGAGGAAGAGGAATCCAGAATTCTCTTTGAAAGAAGATGAACAATTAATACCCATTTGATGCCCTTGAAATAAAGCATTCATCTAAGAATCTTCAAGAACAATAGGAATATTCAGAGTGGACCACAGCCAAACTGGTAGTCCAACATTCAATCCAGGAATATTCAAAGTGGCCATCAAGGGTGTACCAACGTTTCCAAAGAAAGGAAAAGCACAAGGATCCCCTTTTGGGAGGGTAGCTTGGTTGGTTTCCACAAGAATATTGGCCATGTCTAACTTATTTGCAAATCCTTCTCTTACGGGAATGTACAAATGACTTTCCAAGGAAGATAGATGCACAATCAAAACCTTTTCCCTTGAGGAGGAAACTCCACAACTTTCAAAAGAAAGATAGAAAACCTTTCAAGATTGGCGGAGTGGTAGGTCAGTCACTCAGAATCTAAAGTTCAAAAGTGACAAGACAAAAATACCTAAAGCCAACTATATACAAAGAGAAAAGAGCACTCGACTATAAAGTCCCTAAAGATACAACCAATAAAGCAACTTCCAAGTATTTCCACTATGGGTGATGAGGATCGGACACCAAAATACAAGAAGGTGAACTAAGGGACTTTCCGAAGATAGTTTGGGATAATGACGACCCAGGCCTACCAGCGAAGGTATTAGAAGCAGTTACGTTGACCTCCAGAAAACAGCCTTTGTCGGGGCAAGCACCCAAGGTTCGCAAGGGTACCCTCCAAAAGTACTGTTGAACGTGATGCAACGTTAGCCTCAGGTGCCACAGGATTCCCCTTCACAGCCACCTATGTGATCCATAGGAAACGCCACTATGGATACCAACTCATATCAAAATCCAGGTGGAACAATCATGAGGTGGGATCCAACAAGTAGGAGAGGGGGTATCTCTCTTCCTTGTCTTCACTCTCCCTCGTGCTTAACTCCCAGTCACGGAGATTTCCCGATCTTTCTTACGATATTGGGTTTTTCTCTTTATTCAACTTCCAAGTTTTGTAATTTGAGCGGCCTTGGAGAGTTAACTCTCCACTCACCTAATCCAAGGCCCTAATGAGCCTAAACTTGTTGGTGTTTGTTAATGACAACAATAAAAGTTCTAGTTCATTTTATTAATCGCTTGATTTTATATAGTTGTTCTTTAAGTCAGGGGAATTACAAGAGTGAAATTGTTGAGGTTTTGATGCAATAGAAACCAATAGAAACTTAGCTACATGCCAATGAGGTTATTTTCTTCAATGAAAAGATATTTCTATAGAGTTTTACGAATAAACTTGTATAAGAAACTTTTTCCTTTTCCAGAAAACACACTCCACACACCCAAAAGCTAACAAAAAGACTAAAATGTCTGCAATAATTCAAACTATAATGATAGTGCATGGATGCTCATACAAGAAGCAAAAATATGTTTCTTTATAGAGACAATAAGCCAACTTGAAAATGAAGAGGACCAAAAAATTAAAAACAACTCTCTCCAAAGCAAGCAAAACAAATTGCAAAAGATCACAATTCGCTTCTCAACAACAAAGCAAACGAATCCGTAAACCAAAAACTTGGAAAAAGAAAAACAAAAGCAATGTTTTTTGAACTTTTTCTTTTAAAGGGAACAAAACAACTTTTTGAGGTCACAAAAGTAATACTAAAACTCGAAAGATCAATAAATAAGCAAGGGAAGTCTTTTAATCTCGCAAGTCATAAAATTGAAAATAAATCAAACTTGAACAAGAAATACTACAACTTGTACAAACTGACCCAAATAGCAGCAAAAGATTTCGACAAATTGACCAAAAAGGCCAAGAAAGAAATACTTTCAAACTTGTCAAAAAGACTCTCAAAAAGCAAGAAAAGCAATAAGGCCACCAAACAAGGGAAAGCAAAGCAAGAGAACTTGAAATCCTCGCTAAAAAAGGAAATTGAAAACAATTTCCTATTCTAGAATACTAGAACAACCAAGAACTTCCAAACAAAGCCTTGAATACCAAGATACAAACTACAAACTTGCTTAAGAAGCAAAACTAGGCCAAATCTTTTCAGTGGGGAGGAGATTTTGAAAAAGAAAGCTTGCAGGAAAAGTGAATTCTCCAGACAACAGATGACCATACAACAACATAAATCACTGGGCTACAAACCTAACTGGGCAAAAAGATTTGAAAAAGTCATCAAAAAAATTTCATACGCGATTGTGTGAAAACACAGAAATGTGCACACTTGTTTCTAATACAGGAAACTCGCATATACACATGTTTGCTTTACAGAAACCTGCGTGTATGCGCTACTGTAAACAAAGTAAATAGTGTATACAAAGCTTTATAAGGAAAAACAAAAATCAAGGTCTAATCAAGAAGATCAGACTTGATTCCTGGGACAGTAATTGTCCAAACAATGTCGTAAAAGCAAGCAATCAAGAAAGTGAACCCTGATTGAGAACAAACAACCCACACCAGGAATAACAAGATTTTTATCCCCAGTGGAGTCATCAATTCTATTACGGGTGAAACCACCCTAGGGATTTGGGTTGAGAACCCCAATAGTGCAGAGGGAAAACCTCAACAAGAAATGCTCAAACAATCATCAAAAATCCTTATTCTACTAAATTGTGTAGGAGTGTCCTTACCTGGATGTCCTTCGTTTGGGTAGATCCCGTAGGGTGCAAACCCTCATCTTCTCCCGATGTTTTTGAAACCTGAAAATTATTCAAATAGAACATACACGATAGTAGAAACATAAAGCATATACATGATGTTAACTTTAAATCATATCAATGAATGACTAATTATACAGCAATATCAGATTCATAAATGAATTACAACATAATTTTGATGCATAAACACATTTCATATTGGAAACAGAACATCATTTCTTTTTATAGAAGTAAGCTATAAATAAGGTGGAGAAATACGACCTGAGTCCTTCTCCGACTCCAAGCGAAACCGTCCTTCAGATTTGTCCTTTCCTGGCCTTCAGCGATCTTCCTCCATCACCAATACAAGGATATCTCAAGCAAGATGGGGAATATTTATAATCAAGGAAACAAGGGTTTCCTGAAGCTTTGGCGAGTGTAGGAAGCACACGGATTCTTCAGACTTGATCAAGGATAATCTCACTATAGTATCAATATCTCATCCTTTCTCCCTTAAGGCCTTCCCATGGAGGTTTATTTATACCTCTCCAAATTAGTTTTTTTAGTTGGGAAACATTTGGGCCATTGGCAATAGGAGGTGAGTAATAGGTAAAACCCATGAACTCCGCCCGAAATTAAGGAAATTTAATTTTTTTAAGTTTTTCAACATATGTACATGCGTTGGATATATGCTGACCCACGTGTACACGCCTTTATCATAGGGAAAAGTACCGTATAGGGAATAAAACACTGTTTTTTAGATTTTGGACCAAGTCTGGAAGGAAGGGTTTCCCTAGGCCATAATCAGAGCATCAGATCTACCAAGAGTGGTAAATGGTTCTATAACAATGCATTGGATACAACCACATGAATTTATTTTCACAATGTAATGACAAGTACAACCAACATGACGTTTGTCATAAGAAAACTAATTCAAGTCACACATCTGAGAGAAAATCTCCCAGATCAAAGTTAAGACCAATCCCTAGGCATAAATGATGGTTTCATGGATATTGTTTTTCTTGTAACTCATTTGCGCATAAGTCCATTGATTGCAAATCAAGCTTTTGGAATGGAAGCAGAAGATGGGATAAGTTCCAGCACATGATTAGAAATTGCAAGCAGATTTGGAGGAAGAAGGAACATCAGTCAGAGACGTAGGAAAGATTTCCCCTACTACAATCGATTGCTCTTAAAGCATACTTCTAATAGTGACTGCAGAAGTGAATGTGACATACCTAACCTCATGGAGAACAGGTGATGATTATCAGGTCCACAAGATCATCGGTGTATGATCTCAGGGGAAGATATACATGTGTATCTAGATGATGATTCTCTGTGATGTTTTAATATTTTGATTACTAATAGTGTATCTGATGAAGTAACAATAAACAAGAACATACATGTCACATTCAGGGGGAGTTGTAGTTATGAAAAATCAGTAGTTTGTAATATGTATGTGGATATTATGAAAGACATTTGTTTGTATACGTGAGTTTTTATCTAGATGGTAGCATATGTTTCTCTGTGATGAAAAAAGAGTGACACAGATTCAGGGGGAGCTTCTCACATGATTCCATCAGTTATTATTGGCTTTCTAGTTCTGATATTGACTTGTTACAGAGTGTTAATGATGTCCTTATGATGCTTAGGAATGATGTTGTTTCATGATGAGCTTACGAGTAGTTGAAGTGTTCCTTGATGGATTTGTTGATTGATGAGATGGATATGATTAGATTTGATAGTGAATAGTTGACACAGGTTCAGGGGGAGCATTTTCTATGCTTGTAATGGTACATTGTTGGAATTATGGTTTTTGGAGAATTTCTTGTTGGTTTATGATAACTACATATCATTGTTGATGTATAGTTGTTGTTGATGTTATTGTTGAAAATACACATGTTGTTGTCATTATGTCATTATTGATGCATGGATTCCATCTGATGAAGTCATGGATGATGCATATATGAAGTCATCTGATGAATTATGGTAGATGTATCTTGTTGTAAAGGTCATGAAAAATACTCATGTTGTAGTCATTGTAATATTCAGTCATGTATGGGATATTGGGATTAAGTCATTCTTTATATGTAATCCCATTATTTTGGGCAATTGATGTAATGCTGGGTCAAATATGTAACCCCACGGTGTTGGGTTATTGATGTAATCATTAGTCATTGGTGATAGGAAAGGTCATAATTGGTTGATTCATAAAGCCTTGTACTTTTATTGTATATCTTTAGAGGATCTAGCATTGGCTCAGGGGGAGCATGGCCAATATGCAAATTTCATGTTTTCAGTAGATCAACCCTACAACAATCAACACTAAAAAGGAAGCACTTCATTCAACCTAGTTCAACCCTTTTCCCTTGTGTCAAAAGGGGAGAGAAGCTTGGTGTTTGGAGAAGAATCCTTAGAGAGAAACTTGGTGTAAGATTTGGTGTTTGCATGTGTTTTCGCAGATGGTGTCCAAACACCAAAATAGTTGCCATCAAGTCCAAAGTGTGAGATTGTTGGCATTATGGCCAATATGTTGTCCTTGATGACAACCTAACTGATAAAGATGTCAACATTGATATAACATGATCTCATGTAGTTTGGTACAGATGCTATAGATGTTATAAATATAGAAATGATAGTTCAGAGATAGATGGATGATAAAGGTGGAGTTTGAGAAAGTATAGGTGGATCCTATGAAGAAGGATCGCTTACATACATAGGTCTTGTGAGTAAAAGTCACGTAGAGAATCCATACCACGGTAATCTGGATACCAGGGGTCATTACCATGGTATTGGCCCAGAGTAATTGCAGCGACAACAATTATTTAATTCTTTCAAAGAATAATAACGACATTACTAAATGATTTACCTAAGGTATTAGATAAAGCTAAAACTATATAAGGAGATGGAGATCAAGGTGTTATGTGTGCAAGTAATGAGTTATTTATGTGTGATCTGACCTGGAACAAGTGTGCATCATGGAGTAAGGAGAAGGCTTAGATTTGAAAGTATGTTGACATATATGCTTGATTGACTTACTTGTTGCAAATGTCAAAGTAACTAATAATGACGAATCTGTGATTATTGTGATGTTGTGATAGAAATAAATTATTTAGATGTAGTTTTGATAGTGAAGGTTGCAGAGTGCGAAGTTGTGTTTGCAGCAAAAATTTTTAGATCTTAAACAATTTTGTCTCTGTATAGTTGCGTACATACATGAATATGGTTATGTATAGTCACGTATAAATTCTACGAATTTATTCTGGATCTTGAGATATTTATGCGGCTGTTATGCATCGTAGTCACATACATATGCTGATATGTTTCATGAATGTTTCATATATGTTCTAGGGTTTGCAATGTTGATAAATGATGACATCTGATGAGTTATGTTCCTATTAGTTTTTTTATATCGATAAACTATTGATCATGTTAATCTTTATCTGAAAGTATTGATTGGGTTGGTTATTCATGATTGGAATGTTGGTTAGTAATGATGCTACAATAATCTGTGATTGGTTCAATGATCTGTGTTCAATGATTTGTGTATGGTTCAGTGGTTGATACAATGTTACAGTGATTCAGTAATTTATGTTCAAGTATTCTGAGATCTGTACGCAGGTGTGATACCGAGGAAGCACATATATATGCAGTTATGCTTCAAAACAATAACATATAAATTCTGAAGTAAATCTTATCAGGGTTTGAAGTGACAACACTTTATTTCTATGACGGTTTTCAGCATATGACTTGGTATATTTATGAGTGATTGTGCATTGGTATGATCTGGTTATGATTGGTTTGATTTGGTTGCAATGGTTGATTAAGATTCAGTCCAGTGATTGGTTTGCTAATGATACAACGATTCAGTTGGTTCTGTGATTTAAATTCAGATTCAGTATTCAGTTTGATATTGAGCATAATGTTGGGTGTGGGTCCAGTATGAAAATATGATGAAAAGTGGCCTACAGGTTTGATGTTTTGAGTCAGGTGGATCCAGTATGAAATATTATGAAATGTTGTCCATGAAGGACACTAAGGGTTGGAGCTTTTAGTAAGGGAGTCAGAGCTTCCTTCCAGTGATAGATGGTAAATATATGCAGGGGATAGGTGCTCCCTTCCGGTAGGAGCCAGTAAACAATATCAGGGGATTGGAGCTCCCTTCCAATTGGTGCTGGATAACAAGTGCAAGTTGTAGCCTCCAGCACATGGGTGCCCGCGTGCTGGTAAGAGTCTGCGTTAGTACAAGATTTTAAGAATATTTTCTTTATATAATAAGAAAGAAGACATAGACGATGGTAACGATGGTTTTCTCCCACATTACGTTTCCACCTAAAAATCTTGGTGTTCTCATGTGTTGTTGTGTTGCTTATGTGTGATGGCATTAGAGGAAATTTTAGCCTAAAAGTGGCCTCCTAAGGAAAAATCAAGAAATTAATAAAAAATGACATGTAGACAAATTTTTAATATTATTTTACTTTATCTATGTTCCACAATATTTATTAGCATGAGATTTAATAAAAAAATTAATATATTATTTCTCATTTTCTACTTTTATCAAAATCCCTCAATATATGTGAGTTTTATTAAAATTATTGTCTATTTAAATTTAACTATCTATATTTATATGTTATATTTCGTTGTGTATATATATTTTATAATTAACTATTTCTTTTGGTATTTTTTTAACGACATTGTCTACTGAAGCCACAATTTAGCCTGGCATATATTTTTTGGCCTGAATCTGTTAATTAATCATTTCTAAAATACGTTTTTTAAACTATTTAACTATACTATATTTTATTTTTAACTATTATATATTTTATATTTAACTACTTTTTATCTATTTATTTATTTTATATTTAACTATAATTATCTATATTTATATTTTATATTTATCTGTCAATACATATTTTATATTTAATTATTTTTTTGGTGTTTTTTAGGGCATGGTTATCAAAATCAAATGGGCCCGCATTTTTAATTTTTATTTTTCACTAATATCAAGATTTGCATAATTTGCATTAATAACTCTGTTGATATTCTAATTCATATGGGTAAGGTAGGTAAATAACATTAATAAAAGATTTCACGAATACCCAAATTAATATTATAAAACATTTCACTTATACCCAAATTAGTAATAAAATATTTCACAGATACCAAAATTAAATAATTTAAAGTTATTTAGGACATGTACCTCTTTTTTAATTTAAAGGATTTTTATTGGTTTACATATTATGACATGGAAATTACGTGAAAATTTCTTGGGCACTTTTAGGCTAAAATTTCCTCTAATGTTTATTCTACTCTTTACTGCATATGTCTGATGAAATTAATAATACACTAGTTAAAGATAAAGATATGATGGAACTTAGGAAGAATTAGTTAACTCGATATTAAAGATAAAGATCTGATGGAACTTGTGAAGAATTAGTTAACTTGATATACATTGTTTGTTTTCCCTGAAGTCGCATACATATGCTAGTTTTATAAATCACAGTAGTGTACATAAATCAAAATGTGAAAAGAAAAGTTAAAGTGAGTTTAAAAATATTTATTTACCCCACTTCTCCCCACCCCCTCCTCTTAGTATTTTTCCCAACACTTGCTCCTTGCTAAAGGATGGACCAATATTGGATAATAAATGAACTAGATATTATGAAATTATTGAACAGATGCTGGATATTCAGTGATTGAGAAAATCTAGGAATGTGTTCCGTGACATGCAATGAAGGTTCCTACTGTTGGGCATGTAGAAATTTTGAATAATATGACACATATTCAACAGAGATTATCCTGATCATACAATTTAAGCGGAACATGTATAATACATAATCTCCTCTACGTTGATCATCAAATTACAGAAGCAGAAACATCCACAGGCACACATAGAAGCATCAATCAAACTCATAAACACAGTATGTATCCCGGGGAAAGCATCTCGCTAAAAACCCCAAACTATCTGTATATTATATTGATTGAATCATGTAACAATACAAAGCATAATACTTCTCACAAGTATCTCCACCTGTTACACACAATACAGCTCAGATTTGATCTCCAAATCTCTCCCGCTGCTTGCCTGCCTCCACTGCTCAAACCTGCTCGAGAACTGATGAGAATAGCTTCCCAAACTCGATTTTACACTACAAAATAGTCACCCACACTATGTTGGACGTGAGCAACAGCTATAATATCATGAAGATACGTGAGCAAACTCATTGGCATACTCAATCCTTTGATTGTGCAAATCATCATGCACAGCTATAGTCACAACTGATAGCAATCTGATCCTCTAACACCTGTCCCTGCTGAACTGAACATGCACTGACATGCAACTGAGTTAACTGATGTATTCTATAGTTGCATTATGAGTTAATAACTTGTGAATTAATTAATAACTAATTCACCCAACTCATCTTTAGTCTATTGATCAGTTAGACTAAATACAACCAGTTTAACAAAGCTAAACTGAACACAACTCCATCAACTGTACCTCCAGTCCACTAAACTCAACTCACTTGAGTTCTAACTGAAGTCATGCATGCACCAACTCAACTGACTCATGAGAAAAGCGTATTTCCTTCTGACAGCTACATGTGCCACTTCCGTAGCTCAAACTGAAGTGCTCCAAGAGAATAAGATTAAGTTTATAGTCCAAATATTATTGTGAGATAATAATATTTGACTTTTCTATTTTTGACTTTGATCACTCACACTGTGATCACTCACACTGTAATCACTCACACTGTGATCACTCACACTTTCATCAAAAATAGAAGTCCATCTATTTTTCCCAACTTGATCAATCATCCATAGACATGATCCATATGTCTAAAAATAGACATAGTCTAAAAATAGACTTGCGCCAAAAATAGCCTGCGGGCCCACTTAGTGAAGGCGACTCTTTTCACTAAGCTCCATCATCTTGTTGCACTCTCAACAAGCATTTCTTGTTGCACACTTTTCAACACTCCCTCTCAACAAGAAAGGCTTCCTCTCAAACCCGATCCTGTAACTCTGGAATGTTGTCCATGCAACACATTTGGCCGGTCCACTTGCTCTGTCATCAAAGTCTCTGACTGCTATTGCCTCTGTCAACTGAAACTCTGCATCTCTGTGCTCTTCAGTATCTGACTGCTCTAGCCTCTGTCACTTTGATCTCTGACTGCATCCGTGCTGCTGCTGGTTCTATCTCCCAGCATTGCATCCACACTGCACCTCCCAACTGACCTCCCTGTTGGGATAGAAACACCCTCTGATGCTGAAGCTCTACCTGCTACTGACAAGTGCTCCCTCTCTGACATCTGCGCTACTGCAACATCTCCATGCATCTCGCACCATTGCACACCTCTCTGTGCCACCTAGCACTGTGCAAAACACTTGTGCCTCTCGCATTGCTACAGCCTGCTAGCTATGCGCTGTCCTGGGATTCCCTGCACTGTCGCTCTCTCTGCCGCTCCATCCGCATCTGCCTCTACCCAATCAGTCAGTTCCTGCTACTACACATCGGGGCTCCCGTAGCAAGGTCTCATCCAAGAGGTTGGGTACCTCAAGGATCTTGCCCCTCCTCCTTGGGACAATCAATCCACATCACCCCACCTCCTACCTGGAGGTATGGATGCATGTGATCCCTCAGCCCACCTGGCTTGAAGTTTCCCCCTACTGGAGGTCTCTGGATGAGTAGATGTCTCTACTCGATCTCCTCTCAGCTTCCCTTGTTGTGGCTGCTCCACAACCTCCTGAAGCTGCTGCACCAATCATGGCTCCTCCACAATCGTCTGAGACTTCTTCTGGCTCTGCATGTTGAGAGGTAATATACGCTCCCTCTCAACCACCAAGTCTCCATCAGTTGCCTCGCTGCTCAAGGCTTCGCATGCATCTTGAACCTCAAGAGCATACAGGTTCCTGACCCATGAACCAATCTCATGACAACGAAAGCATCTCACCTTCGACTTGTCAACCTTCTTCCCATCGCTGGAAGAACAATATTCGAAAAGAGAAACCTTCTCCTTCCCCTTCTTCGCCTTACTCGCTAAGGCACAGTTCTCCTCATCCTGCATGGATGAAGAACCGTCTCTGGTGCTCCGTCTAATCTCCTCCTGCATCAAATCCGACCATGGTCGTTCCCAATTTGGCAGTTTCTCCCTTCCATTCACCGAGTCCTGGTAGCTATGCCAACTCTTAGGAAGGTCAAGGTGTCCTAGACTCACCATCCACATCATCAACAGTAACCCCCACACTTCCCAGCTCATCTCGACACTGAGTGAACCTCGTGAGATACTGGGGCATACTATCTCCATTCTCGAACTGAATGTTTCTGAGTTTTATCTCTTGCTTTGGAATTAAATTCGAATTCCACCAGCACAAAACTCAACTGCTTCCGATCTAGAATTCGTGAGAACACAATATTTCTCGTACAGAGATTGACTGTATGGGCTTTCACCGGATATTTCACCTTCCAAAGGAAGGATGAATCCAGAGGCTACCTGGCCCGATTACAGACTCTGCCTGAAGAAATAGAATGTAACCACTTCCTGAATAGTAGATCTGATGATCAATCCTCGCTTGATATCCTGTAAAAATCTCTTCTACAAATCAAGCAGCTCTGATACCATGTAGAAATTTTGAATAATATGACACATATTCAACAGAGATTATCCTGATCATACAATTTAAGCGGAACATGTATAATACATAATCTCCTCTACGTTGATCATCAAATTACAGAAGCAGAAACATCCACAGGCACACATAGAAGCATCAATCAAACTCATAAACACAGTATGTATCCCGGGGAAAGCATCTCGCTAAAAACCCCAAACTATCTGTATATTATATTGATTGAATCATGTAACAATACAAAGCATAATACTTCTCACAAGTATCTAAAAAGTTACACACAATACAGCTCAGATTTGATCTCCAAATCTCTCCCGCTGCTTGCCTGCCTCCACTGCTCAAACCTGCTCGAGAACTGATGAGAATAGCTTCCCAAACTCGATTTTACACTGCAAAATAGTCACCCACACTATGTTGGACGTGAGCAACAGCTATAATATCATGAAGATACGTGAGCAAACTCATTGGCATACTCAATCCTTTGATTGTGCAAATCATCATGCACAGCTATAGTCACAACTGATAGCAATCTGATCCTCTAACACCTGTCCCTGCTGAACTGAACATGCACTGACATGCAACCGAGTTAACTGATGTATTCTATAGTTGCATTATGAGTTAATAACTTGTGAATTAATTAATAACTAATTCACCCAACTCATCTTTAGTCTATTGATCAGTTAGACTAAATACAACCAGTTTAACAAAGCTAAACTGAACACAACTCCATCAACTGTACCTCCAGTCCACTAAACTCAACTCACTTGAGTTCTAACTGAAGTCATGCATGCACCAACTCAACTGACTCATGAGAAAAGCGTATTTCCTTCTGACAGCTGCATGTGCCACTTCCGTAGCTCAAACTGAAGTGCTCCAAGAGAATAAGATTAAGTTTATAGTCCAAATATTATTGTGAGATAATAATATTTGACTTTTCTATTTTTGACTTTGATCACTCACACTGTGATCACTCACACTGTAATCACTCACACTGTGATCACTCACACTTTCATCAAAAATAGAAGTCCATCTATTTTTCCCAACTTGATCAATCATCCATAGACATGATCCATATGTCTAAAAATAGACATAGTCTAAAAATAGACTTGCGCCAAAAATAGCCTGCGGGCCCACTTAGTGAAGGCGACTCTTTTCACTAAGCTCCATCATCTTGTTGCACTCTCAACAAGCATTTCTTGTTGCACACTTTTCAACAGGGCACCAAACCCACTTTTAGAGGGATTTTGGAGGGGAAAGTTGTCTCCTTTCAAGGATAATGCTTCCCCATAAATTTGTCTATTTAGAAATTCGAATTAGCCTCTAGGGGGCATGCATTTTTTAGTATTCTTGTGAAGAAAACTTGCTTTTTAGCAACTCTACTTTCATTTCCAGTAGGGATGTACTTGGATTGACTCTAATAATGAAGTTTGATTTCATTTTTAACTTCTAAAGATTATTTTCCTTCATAGGACTCTGAGTATTTTGGCCTTGGTCATCCCAGGAGCCTCAGAGCCCTGTTGTGCAATTTATTTATCTTCTTTACACTTCTTATTAACTTGCATATCTTATTCTTGTTTTTCCTATGTTTGCATTTAGTATTCATGCTTCATTTGTTGTAGGTTAGATTAGTTAAATGATTGAAGTAATTTATTGTGCAGGTCATTTATATAGGTACAATATTGATGCATCCTTAGAATGACTTTGAAAATTCATATTCATCATTGAGCTACTTGGATTAGAATACTAGTTCACAATTTTAGAGTTTTTGGAAGTCTCCTAAAGCAAGCTAGTAATTAATTTATGTTGATTTTTAACACATGTTAATGTGATTATATCAATTTTATTCACTTGTATTGGATCCTAAAAACATCTAAATTAATAACAAAAACTACCCCATAGCATGTTCCCTTGATTAGGTTAGGCATTTGGTAGGTTAACTAGGTCATTGATTCTTGAATTTTTTGTTGTTAGAGTAGTAAATTTTTGCTTATTTTAGCACAAGTTACAAGTGTATTTTTTAGTGATTCAAATTGGATTGGAGTCATAGGACATCCTATTTAATAAAAAAAAATTACCCCATCTCATTTGCATTCGATTTTTTTGGTCATTTAGTGAGATAACTCGAAGGACAAACTAGTTGTCAAACTAGGTTTTTTACTCTTTTCAAGTATAAAAATCATAATCTTTCTTGTGTGCAGGTGAGACTATGGGTTTTCAGGGCTGAGAATTTTCATTTTTGTTTTTCATCCTATCATTAGCACCTTCCCTTTTTCCCCAACAACCTCTTCAAGCAAACTATCTACAAAGCAATCTTTTCAGAATTGTAAGAGGTGAATGTTTGCATATTTCCTTGTGCAGGATGGGCTCTTGAGGAGAATTGGGCTTGGAAAGGGCTTCATTCACCCTTCTCCTACCTTATTCCATTGTTCCTACCTTCAAATCACCTTTATCACCCTCAGAATGCTCACATATTCAATCTTGTAGCAAAACAAGGCAATCATGTAGCATCATGTAGCAATCATGTAGCATCGTGTAAAAGCCCTCCAAACTTGACCAGAATTGTTATTGAAGCTTGATTTTTTCCTCCTAGCCCTTAATAATGTCCCTTATGCTTTGAAACCATGACTTAGGAAGAAAAAAGACCACTTATGACTTTCCTTTTTACCATTGCATCACATTTCAACAATTAGGGTGAATAGACAGGTTCATGAATTGAATGACATAGTGATGATTGTCATGATTACTTTATGAAGAACTTAATGAACATTGTTACTAGCATATGGTCTCTTTGAATGCAATGATGTAGAGTTGGTTCATGCTCTTTACTTTATACAATTAGAATAGGTTTTCTTTCCTTATCTTTTGTTTCCTGCAATAGGTTAAAGTTTCCATTTCAAGAATTTCCATTTCTGCAATTAGTTTAGGTTTGATTTCATGATATTCACTTCATTGCATCAGATCAATGAAAGAATGACACATTGCATGTTGCACATATAGTGTTGATACCTCTTAAGTTTGTACAAACCCTGGGTTGATAATTAAAGTTGGTAACCTTAGGAGTTGCAAAATTCTTGTTGCAATACCAGGGCTCATCACTTTTTGGCATCGTTGTAGGGGAGTTGTCAAAGTATGCATTGCTTTCTTCCCTAGTTGATTTGTTTCTTTTACTTTCTACAAAAACAAAAAAAAATGCACTAGGCATATTTCATTTCAAAAACAAAAAAATTGCATTGCATTAACATTTTCATTCAATTTTTTTTTTATAAAAATAGAAAAATATTTTTCTAACACCAAAACCCCCCATTTGACCACGTGGTGCAGTAAGAACCACATCATCATCCACTTTGGCAGATAGAAGAAGAATAGGCGGTAGAGAAGGTAGAAGAAATGAATGGAGATTTTGACAATGAGGAACATCTTCTTGGATTTCACATTCAAGATATTGATATCAGTGTTCATATGAAGAACATCCCTCCATCTTTCCTTCCCAACTTCCATGGTACGAGGTCAGAGGATTCGGAAACCTTTCTCTTTGAATTTGAAATACTTTGCAGATCTTATTGTTACTTATTAAACACTCAAAACTTGAGATTGTTTCCAACCACATTGAAGGATAAAGCTCTTAAATGGTTCATGAGTTTAGGGACTAATTCAATAAGATCATGGAATGATATATAAAGGATATTTCTAGAAAAATATAAAGATCGTGATCTTAAAGAGGAATCTTTAGAATGACTCAAAAAGAGGATGAGAGCCTTGAGGATCTAATAGAGAGATTTACATATAATGTTAAGAGGGAAAAATTACATCATTTAGGATTTGAAAAACTAAAAACCCTCCTACTTAGAACAATTAAGGATGAGTAGATTGATCTCTTTAATCTAATGAGTAGAGGTGATGTATACCAATTATCATTTGAATAAATTTGTGAAATATGCAAGCACATATCAAGAGGAAGGGTAAGAGTAAGTAAATCAAAATCGAGATTAGTAAGTCAAGCTGAACTTAGAAATTTGCTTGATAAATTTAAAATAGAAATTCTTATCAATCTAACTGAATAAGTATAAATGTTAAGAATGCAAAATGAGCAAAAAGAGGATGTTGATATTTTTGTTATCCATGCAGAACCACATGCTACTAAATATTGTCCATCATTACCAAGTTTATCAGGAGGACAATGGAACAACTGAATCACCAAAACAACTTTGTTATGTAGCTCCAAGAAGACCATGGAAATCTATTCAACCTGGTATGATGCAAGAACTTAATTCACAATTTAAAGGTTATGCACAACCATCTCAAAGTAATTGGAACACACCCTTTCCTAGGAAACCTTGGCCATCTCAACCCCAAAACCATTATTTGCAGTAAATTTTGTAAGGACCTTATGGGAGAAATCCATAATATGCTCGATATCCTCCATACCCAACTATATGCTATCCATACCATCCACCTCCACCACAACCACAGCCCCAACCACATCCATCTCAAAGATCCACTCCCACTCAACTACTTGTATAGCCATTCTCAAACCTAAACTGTTAGAATATTATATATTACGGAGCAATGGAACACATAAAATATTGCAGAAATATAAACATAGAAAACGCACAAAACAAGAGAGACACAAATATACGTGGTTCACCCAGTTTGGGCTACGTCCACCTCGAACAGCCGGTCCTTCCTTTCTATTATCTGGCAAAATGAAGAGACACAACCTACAACAAATCCACTGTAATATCCTATGTTTTCTCTCACAGTCTCACCTCTCTATTTCTCGCTCACAGAATACACATCTATTTCACAGCCTCAAATACAATACCCTCATACAAAGAGAGGGGTTGCCTTCTAGGGCAAAAAACCCTAAACTAAACATAAGTTCTACCGTCAGATCATCTGCCTAATGAACGGCCCAGATTGACTAGAAATTACTATACTTTTACAATGCAATTTTACATTTGTTTTTAGCTTCGGGGGCGCTGCCCCCGAGCCCCCATTGGGGGACCGTTGGCCCCCGGACCCCCCAGCCGGGGGGGATCGGCCCCCCTGGACCCACGCGGGGGGGGAGAAGTCCCCCCCGCATGGAGGGGTGTACAAAAATTCCTGGGGTATACATCCGGCTGAAACATAGACATCTGAACAATCATGCTCCACACGCAACAATCTCCCACTTGGAGAATGATTGTAGCAACTCCACCGCTTCTTCATTTGCTGGACAATGACTCCTCTTTGGACCTGGCTGTTTCTCATCTTCATCGTCATCCTTGAAGACCAATTGAAACTGAGCATGTTCTCAGTTTCTCCCTGGTTACAACTTTTGTTAGCATATCTGCAGGATTCTGGCTAGTGTGTACCTTTTCCAGCTTCAACTCTCCATCTTCCAACACTGATCGTATGAAATGATACTTGAGCTGTATGTGTTTAGTCCTGGAATGAAATGCTGAGTTATTTGCAAGATGAATGGCACTTTGGCTATCACTGTATAACGTGCCCATATCATGCTCCTTACCCAATTCACCCATAAACCTTTGTAACCAAATCATTTCTTTACTAGCCTCTATAGCAGCAACATACTCTGCTTCTGTTGTTGAAAGTGCAACAACACTTTGGATTTTTGAAACCCAATTGGCAGTTGTTCCTCCAACAGTAAATACATATCCTATAGTGCTCCTCCTGTTATCTCTGTCACCTGCCATATCTACATCAACATATCCTTGTAGGGAGATATTTGAACCACCAAAGCATAATGCTTTATTTGTGGTACCTTTCAAATATCTGAGAATCCATTTCATTGCCATCCAATGTTCCTTTCCTGGATTGTTCATGTACCTGCTTACAACTCCCACTGCATGTGCCATATCAGGCCTTGTGCAGACCATTGCATACATTGAGCTTCCAACTGCTGATGGATATGGAACTTTAGACATATAATCCATGTCTTCTTGGGTCTTTGGGCACATTTCCTTGCTAAGTTTGAAATGGCTAGCAAAAGGTGTACTAACTGGTTTTGCATTGTGCATGTTAAATCTTTTCAACACCTTTTGTATGTACTCATTCTGAGACAATGTTAATTTACGATTTTTCCTGTCTCTAGTTATTCTCATACCAAGGATTTGTTTTGCAGCTCCCAAATCCTTCATTGCAAATGAATTTGCCAATTTTCTTTTGAGCACATTTATTTCCTACATGTTAGATCCTGCAACAAGCATGTCATCTACATACAATAACAATATAATATAGCTTCCATCATTTTGCTTTTTCAGATAAACACAATGATCAGAGTGACATCTAGTATAACCTTGTTCAGACATAAACTTGTCAAATTTTAGATACCACTGCCTTGGAGCCTGTTTTAAGCCATACAAGCTCTTCTTCAACCTGCACACTAGTTTCTCCTTCCCTTTCACTTCATATCCTTGTGGCTGCTGCATATATATCTCTTCCTCCAAATCCCCATGGAGAAAGGCTGTCTTTACATCTAACTGCTCAAGATGCAAATCTTCAGCTGCTACTAGACTTAAAATAGTTCGAATTGAAGTCATTCTAACAACAGGAGAAAATATTTCATCAAAATCAATACCTTTCTTCTGTGCAAACCCCTTTACCACAAGTCTAGCTTTGTACCTCTGTTTTCTTCCATCTTCTTCCTTCAGCCTATAAACCCATTTATTCTGCAACGCTGTTTTACCTGCAGGCAACCTGACTAAGTCCCAAGTCTGGTTATGTGCTAAGGAGTCCATCTCTTCTTTCATGGCTTGTTCCCACTTCTTCCTGGTTTCTACCTGCACTGCTTCTTCATAACATTCGGGTTCACCAGAATCAGTCAACAATAAATAATATAATGAAGGAGAGTATCGTTCAGGGGGTCTACTTATCCTGGTAGATCTTCTAACACCACTTTCAGGTGTTTGGGGTGCCTGTTGCTGTTGTGGTGGTTGCTGTTGTTGTGGTTGTTGATTATTATTATTTTCAGGTACCTTTACTTTTTCAGTGATTTCGTCAAGAACTGTGTATTCCTTTTTTTCTTTTTCTTGCTTCTTTTCCTGCAACTGATTCTTATACAAGACCTTTTCATTGAATATTACATCTCTGCTCCTAATGATTTTGTGATTTTCATAATCATATAAGCGATAACCAAAATCATTAACACCATATCCAATAAAGGTACATTTCTTTGACTTTGCCTCAAGCTTTGTTCTATTTTCTTTATCAATATGGACAAAGGCCTCACAACCAAAAGGCTTTAAAAAAGAGTAGTTTACCTTTTTACCTGTCCATGCTTCCTCCGGAACACCACCATCCAAGGAACTTGAAGGCCCTCTGATTATTAGATAAACAACAATATCTACAGCATCTGCCCAAAACTGTAAAGGCAATCCTGCATGCGATCTCATGCACCTTGCACGCTCCACGATTGTTCTGTTCATCCTTTCTGACACACCATTTTCTTGTGGTGTTCTTGGAACTGTCTTCTCTCTGCGAATTCCATGCTCTGAACAGTACCTATCAAACTCTTTGCTGCAATATTCACCTCCATTGTCTGATCTAAGACACTTCAATTTCTTTCCTGTCTCAATCTCAACCAAAGCTTTCCATTTCTTGAAAGTATCAAATACATCAGATTTATTCTTAATACAATAAATCCAAGTTTTTCTAGTTGCATCATCAATAAAAGTAACATAATAACGAGAGCCACCGAGAGATGATACCTGAGCAGGTCCCCATACATCTGTATGCACAAGCTCTAATTTTTCATTCTTCTTTTCTTTCCCAACTCTGAGAAATCTAACTCTCTTCTGTTTTCCATAAATGCAATTCTCACAGAAGTCCAAATCAACATTCTTCAAACCCGGCAACAAATTCCTTGAGTGAAGAATCTTCATCCCCTTTTCACTCATGTGTCTGAGCCTATGATGCATAATGCTGCATCTGCTCCTTTGGAAGTTAAAGCATTAACAGAGTTAGAAATACCATTGCATAAATACAATGTACCAACCTTTTCGCCTTTTGCTATTACCAGGGCTCCTTTGGTGAGCTTCCAAGCTTTATTTGTGAAAGTTGTCACACAACCTTCACCGCCTAACTGCCCTGTTGAAATCAGATTTTTCTTTAGATCTGGAACATGCCTTACCTCCTTTAATAGCCATTGGTTTCAATTCTGTTGTTTTACAAGAACCTTACCCATTCCAACGATTTTACAGGGTTTATCATCACCCAGACGAACTTGTCCAAAATCTCCTTGAACATAGTCATGAAAGTATTTCTTATCAGGTGTGGCATGGAATGAAGCCCCTGAATCTACCACCCAGGAATCAGTAATATTTTCGAAAGAAAGAATAAAAGCATCTTGTAACACCTCACCTGTCACATTTGCTTCATGATTGTTTTCTTGTTGTGCATCTCCTTCTTTTCCCTTTCGAGATCTACAGTCTTTCTTTAGGTGTCCTTTCTTTCCACATTTCTAGCACACTATCCCCGATCTGGACTTGGATCTACCTTTCCTTGATTTACTGCGATATCCTGAGCTCTTTCCTCTTTCCATTTTTCTTCCTCTAGACTCTGCACTCAAAGCATTTCCCAATGTCTCACCAGAGCTTTTCCGTCGCATTTCCTCGCTAAGGATAGCACCGACAACATCATCAAACTTTAAAGTACTAGATCCAGAAACGGAGTTACTAATGGCCATTACCAAACCATTCCAACTTTCTGGTAATGAGCACATGAATAACAGAGCTCTAACTTCATCATCAAAGTTTACCCCTACAGAACTTAACTGACTTGTAACTGTATTAAAATCATTTAAATGGTTTGCAACAGATCCACCTTCCGACGTATTCATATTAAATAACCGTTTCATAAGAAATACCTTGTTTGAGGCCGAGGGTTTTTCATATAGTTTCGACAACGTCTGCATCAAACCCTCTGTCGTGGTTTCCTTCGAAATGTTGAAGGCGACTGACGCAGCAAGGCACAATCGTATTGTTCCGAGTGCCTTTCTATCGAGAAGGTTCCATTCTTCGTCTTTCATACCCATCGGCATCTTTGTTTTTCCGCCCAATGGTAGGTATAGATCTTTCTGATACAGATAATCTTCCATCTGCATCTTCCACAGCGAGAAGTTTTGGCCGTTAAATTTCTCGACCCTAAGCTTACCATCTTCCGCCATTGCTCCCACTCGAACCAGGAACCCTTCTTTCCTGCGAGTTTATCAGCCAAATAGACCTTCGGCTCTGATACCAGTTGTTAGAAAATTATATATTACGGAGCAATGGAACACATAAAATATTGCAGAAATATAAACAAAGAAAACGCACAAAACAAGAGAGACACATATATACGTGGTTCACCCAGTTTGGGCTACGTCCACCCCGAATAGCCAGTCCTTTCTTTCTATTATCCAGCAAAATGAAGAGACACAGCCTACAGCAAATCCACTGTAATATCCTCTGTTTTCTCTCACAGTCTCACCTCTCTGTTTCTCGCTCACAGAATACACATCTATTTCACAGCCTCAAATACAATACCCTCATACAAAGAGAGGGGTTGCCTTCAAGGGCAAAAAACCCTAAACTAAACATAAGTTCTACCGTCAGATCATCCGCCTAATGAACGGCCCAGATTGACTAGAAATTACTATACTTTTACAAGGCAATTTTACATTTGTTTTTAGCTTCGGGGGCGCTGCCCCCGAGCCCCCGCCGGGGGACCACTGGCCCCCGGACCCCCGCGGCGGGACAAGTCCCCCCCGCGTGGAGGGGTGTACAAAACTTCCTGGGGTATACATCCGGCTGAAACAAAGACCTCTGAACAATCATGCTCCACACACAACATAAACAATGAAGTAACTCAACCCACTTACAATTTTGAGGTACAACACTTCCAAACAACTCATCTTGATATAAATGGTATTCAACCTAGATCAAGAAGAGTAGTGTAGAAAAGAGATCCTCCTAATGTCATTCAAGGACATCCAAAAAAAAAAGATTCAAATGAGGAGACCAAAGAATCATGGATTGCATTTGATAGAGAGCGGATATTAGAATCATATATCGAGAAATTTCCATCATGCTTACTGTCAGAGCCTCTATGTTTTTAATAGCATAATAAAAAAAAGGAAGAAGATCTTAGGGACCACCGGGTCTTTTACAGATCTTAGGGAACTTTGAATTGTGTTAAGGGGCCTAAAGGTTGAGGGAACCTTGTGCTTTCATAGGATCCTTGCAATCTTGTTAATGGTCCCTTGTATAAAAGGAAGGTGCACCCCAAAAAACCGATCATTAGGTTCTTTTTGAATCTTAGAACTCCTGCCAACTTTAAGGAAAGCCCTAAGACATTGGAGCTTATCATAACCATTATTTTTTAAAACCTTAAAGAGACAGGTTTTCTCATCTTCAAGTTGACTTTCATCATAAACTCTAAACGTGCAAGTGGCTAAAGTGTTGAGAAAACCCAACTTTTGAGCAGGAAAATGATGGGACTTAGACTGAAGAAACTGCTCTGTGTGAGTTTTCTTCCAAAAGAGAATATGAAAGGTGTTTAGTAATCCCTTGTTCATGTGGGACATCTTATGTTGGTGAAATTGGCCGGTCAATAAATCAAAGGATTCAGGAACATGCAACAGACATCAAACATGGGAGGACCCACTCCTCGACATTGGCATAACATGCGTAAAAGACAAAACACCACTTATGCATTGAAGACGCTCCGGTCATTGCTAAGATAGATCATTTCCATCACCGTAAGTTTAGGGAGGCTATAGAGATTGAAAGGAGGTTAATCAATTTGAATAGAAACTATGGCTGGAAAAATAGCAGTTGTTGGATCCCTGTCATTTCCTCTTAAGTTTTTATTTTTTCATTTATATTTATTTATTTATTCTAATTTCTTAATTTTTATTATTTATTTGTATTTTTTTATCTTGACTCTAATAAACGATTAATTACTTTATTTTCTTCATTGTTGATTTATTTAATAAATAAATAAATTTTTATTTTTGTTTATATATTTTTTAAGTTTGACCATTTATTATTTGTATTTATTTTTAAGTTTTTAGAATTAATTGTTTTGATTATTTAAGTTTGAACCAAATATTATTTTTATTTTATTAATTGTTTTTTATTATTTAGGTTTGAACTAAATATTATTTTTATGTTAAATATTCATTTCATTAAAATTTTCGTTTTGATTAATTATTTTCCTTAATCCAATATTAACAACTATATTCCAACAATTATTTCCTTGTGCTCTGTCTATTTAATTGTATGTGGAGGTGGGTCCCTTGTCCTACAAACAAGGGGGTCTGATACACCAATGTGGTGTTTGGCTTGGTCGTGACCTTAAAATTGGATAATAATAATAATAATAATGTTATGACGATGAACCACACTGGTTGGTTCGAAATGCGTAGACAAATTTTTTCTATGTGATTATTACCAAAAGTTTCTCAATAATTCAAGCTTGAATCACAAAAGCCTAAATTCGGAAATTATTTCCTTATATTAAAATATTGTTTATTAATAAATAATATTTATTTAGTCAAATCTAACTGTTATATTATAATAGTTAAAAAAATTCTCTTCATCTATTTAACTTGATACCAGGATTTGGTTTATCATCTTATCCTGACAATGAAGCACACTGGATGGTTTGAAACACGTCGACAAAACTCTGATGATGTGATTTTTGCCAAAAATTTTCTTACTTTTCATGATATAGATAACAAAAACCTAAATTCAAACATCAATCTCACTAATCATAAATTACAATTCCTATAAAAAAATTTGAAAATGTCAAAATAATAAAATGTTTAACTTTCATCTTTCTTCATATAAATAAACACTTAATTTTTTCAAAAATTTGAAAAAAATTACAATACTCATAATTATTGAGTTAAATTTTATTAACACAATCTTAAAAACTCAACTAGCACATGCATCCTCACAAAACTTAACCACCTAAAATGACAAATTGATAGTTAAAAAAAAAAACAAAGTTACGCTCTCTCCTAAGATATATATAAATCTTTGATTATTAACATATTTCCATACTCTTAAGAAAGATAAATTCCTAATTAATTAAAAATATTTTATATTTAAAACTAATGTTGTATACTAAATTATTATCATGATTATAGTTTTTAAATATAAAACTAAAATTACAACACCTCACTTAAAATAAACATATATATAGATACAAGTGAGTAATGTTAAAAGCGAAAATAAATGTAAGACCGTGTGATGTTTCATTTCCGAGAATCGAAATATATAAAACAAAAGTTGAATATTTTTTAATAATTTTTTTTTAAAAGAACATAGTCAGCATCAATAATATATTTTTTAAGTTCATTAATTATAATTAATAAATATGGTTGATATTATACATAAATTATATTAATAAATGTAGTTGGAAAACATTAATAAGCGTTAATAGTATAGAATTAATATTAATCACAATATTAATATTTTTTTCGTAAGTTTGGTGGGACTATATTTTCATCATGTCCAATATATCATCTCGATTGAGGCAAGAAATTGCACTGGTGACTTCACATCAAAGTGTGTATTAACAAGTGCACCCAATCACCATCTATCCAAAAAAGCGTGTACACAACATTAATATTGATATTGATAACTATACAATAGTAAAAATAATAACAATATCAAAAATATATAAATATTAATAATAATTAATAATAATAATAACCATTAATATTAATAATACTAATAAAACTTTAAAATAATATAAATACTATTAATAATAAATAATAATAAAAACAATAATAATAATAATAATATTAATTAATTAACTATTGACTATTTTAATAATAAAATTAATAAAAATTAATTAATGAACAATGAATCAATAGATTTATTTAAAACCTAACTATTAAAATTATAAACCCTATGAATAATATTATACCCTAGAATATGAACCCTTGGATTAACAATCCATGAACAATGAACCATGAACTCAACAAATATATATACCTAGTGATTAAAATTGTCAACCTTATGAACATTAATATACCCTAAAATATGAACCCTTGGATTGATAACCCCAAGGGATTGATATTAAACCAAGGAAATAATATTAAACCAGGGGATAAATATTATAAACAATTACACCCAAAGGATAAATATTATCAATATTAAACCCAAGGAATAAATATTATAAACAAATTATTTGTTTGAGTGTAACGTTCGACCATGGTTGACCATACTTATAAACACAAGGGATTTATATTAAATTGAAGGATTAATATTTTATACTCTATTATAATTTTATACCTAGGAATATGAACCCTTAGAGCAATAAACCCAACAGATTGTTATTATAAATCCAAGAGATTAACACTAAAAAACCTAGTGTTTATAAACCCAAGGGATTAATATTATAAACCCGTAGATAAATATTGTAAGCCCTGAAATAAACATGGTTGGACATGGTTTACCATGGTTCATTTTTACATTCTAACAATCTTTGTCATAATGCAATGTTGGACCAAGGATGACTGTGGTTGACCATGGTTGATTTTTATATTCAGACAATCTTTGTCATAATGTCACATTGTACCATGGTTCACCATTATCAACCATCACTGGCAATGGGGTCAATGGTTGATCATGGTTGATTTTCATATTGAGAGAATCTTTGTCATAATGTGACATTGGAGCATGGTTCATATTTGTATTGAGACAATCTTTGAATGTGACATTGGAGCATGGTTCATATTTATATTGAGACAATCTTAGTCGCAATGTGGCATTGGAGCACGGTTCACCATGGTTCAGAATGATTGATTTCAATATTCAGACAATCTATGTCAAAATGCGAGATTCAACAATGGTTGACCGTGCTTGACCAAGACTATAAACCCAAGGAAATAATATTAAACCCAATGGATAAATATTATAAACAATTAAACCCAAGGGATAAATATTATAAATATTAAACCCAAGGAATAAATATTAAAAACAAAATCTTTGTCAAAATGACACGTTGGACAAGAGTTGACCATGGTTGACCATGATTATAAATATGGGGGATTTATATTAAACTGAAGGATTAATATTTTTAACACTATGAATAATTTTATACCTTAGGAATATGAACACTTAGATTAATAAACCCAACAGATTGATATTATAAACCCAAGGAAATAATAAACCAAGGGAATAAAACTAAAAAACCTAGGGTTTATAAACCCAAGGGAATAATATTAAACCAAAGGGATTAATATTATAAACCCTATATATATTAATCCTTAGATAAATATTGCAAACCCTAAAATAAATATGGTTGACCATGGTTTACCATAGTTCATTTTTACAGTCTCACAATCTTTGTCACAATGTGACGTCGGACCAAGGATGACCATGGTCGACCATGGTTAATTTTAACATTCTGACAATCTTTATGACAATGCGACGTTGCACCAAGGATGACCATGGTTGACCATGGTTGATTTTCATACTGAGACAATCTTTGTCGCGGTGTCACATTGGACAATATTAAATATTATAAACCCCTTAAGCCCTGAAGCCCAAACATGAATAATATAAACATAAATAATGCAATAGTACAAAACAACAATAATAAACATAAACCACAATCAACGTAAGAACAACATTCCAAACCATAAAGACATCAATACAAAACAATAATATCAATACATTAGTAATAATACACTATAAACCATTAAAACACGATAAACCATCAACACATTGATAATAACATATATATGTCAATACATTTTAAACAATTAATAAGTTTTAAAGCATAAATATATTAATATCAATACATGAATATATTAATAGTATAAATATCAAGAATATTGATATAAATAGTAAGAACATGAAAGGCCAACATCATAATTATAAACCTAAAAAATATTTTCATTTATGAAATCCATTAATATAGCAAAGGACCCATACAATTACAAATCCAAGAGAACAAAATAAAGCGGTAACACCGCCATTGGAGCAAAGGAGTAGAAATGCAAAAAATTGAACGATATGCATTTTGAGAGAACACAAAGTCGGAATAGGAAAGGGAACAAACACATCTAAATTGAACTTATTGGATTCAATAAAAATAATAGAACATGACATTTTAAAACCATACATATACAATTTTCTACATAACAACAATGAAATAAGAAATCCATTTCAATGACATTGAAACCAAAGAAAGAACATTCAAATTAACATATATTTTTCATTGTCTTAACATCAAAGAATTCAAACTTGAACTTCAAACACTACATTAGAAGCCATTTATCAAATAGCATCTTTGAAGACACAACCAAACCGATGACAAAAGAAGCACCAATTCAAAACAACATAATAATGATCACGACCCTTCACGCTTTGCAACATGTCCCTTCGTGTTTTCCTCCCAAACTCCCTTTGGTGAATATGCAATAAGTATTTTTCATCCATTTTCTTTTCATCTAACACATGAAGATGCTCATCAACAAAAGCATGATGGAAGCCAAGTTTGTTATCAAGCTTTTTCCGAATATAGGAAACAAAATTTATCGCTCGAGTAATATTGGGCACCACTCTGACATAATAGGAGACATCATTATTCTCCATATTTGCATTTCAAAGACAAAATGAGAAAATCAACATTAATATGCACACACACGAACACCCAAGCATAGACATATATACATAAAAGGTAGAAAAATATCAAACAAAAATCCATAAAAAAAATATAATGACACACAAAATGTAAAACGATTAAAAAAACAACAAAAAGAAAAAGAAGCTATGATTTAACTGATTAAACAAAAAGAAGACCACAATAAATTTATGACCCATGCATTTTTTTCCCTAATTATTCTAACCAATAACTATAACTATCAAAAAATCTATTCAAACCATTGAGAACTACTATGAACGCCTTTTTTGATCTCCTTACAATTTATTACAAGTAACAACAACAAACACAAAAAGTATACATATTAATTTCAAAGCACGTGAAAGCACCAAACCACAATAAAAATAATTACCTCAAAATGATATCGAGTTCAATTGTTCCTCCTCTTTCTTCCTTAGTGTAACATATTCCCTATTTTGCATTTTTGCATAACGTTGAAAAGAAAAAATAAGTGAAATCTGTAAACCATCAATGGATTTCACTCTTGATATAGTTGTAAATGACAAACCGTGTCTCTCTCTCTATCTCCAATATCTATAGTGGCTCGTTGCAAAGTCATCCCCTGTGATTTGTATATAGTCAATGCCCACACCATTTTCAAAGGAATTTGTTTAAGATTCCCTCTAACAACAGGTGTTATGGGTACAACGTTCCAACAATCATTGTCAAATGGAACACCAATATACTTTTCAAAAATAATTATAGCAAATTGTGGTAGTTGTGGTGGCTTTGTACCAGGCGTGAAGAAGATATCTCCAATATATCCAAGTGCACCATTAACCAACCCAGCCTCAACCCACAAATTGCACGTAAGCATGATATGCTCTCCACGAGACAATAATACTTCGTGCTCCAATACATCATCATCGTTGTCACGTATTTCAATTCTTCTAGTACACTCTGCAAAACATCTTGTCATAGGACAATTCAATGATTTTAGCATTTTCCGGTTGTACAAATTGACAAGACTATTCATTGTAAACAAATGAATTGAAGAATCAAATAAACTATTTTCTAATGGATGTAAGAAACTATCAACACGTGTCATGAGAAGATCCTAATTAGCCAAAAGAGGTTGTACATTTCTAATATTGGTTAGAATATTACAAAAAAATGTCTTCCTTGCATCATCTCCTTGTAGCCTATAAATTTTATCTAAAGTCACAACCATATTGAAGCTTTGCCATAACACCTTCCTTGTTGTTTTACCTGCATACAAGGGTTTATCCTTAATAGGAGGTAGTTGCCCAAGGTCACCCATAAGAATCATGGACCTGCCACCAAAAGGAGAATCCTTATTTTCAGGAAAGGCTTCTCGTAAACAAGAATCTATATGTATGAATAGATTTGGACCTAAAAATCTCATTTCATCAATCAAAATATACCGAATGTGCCTCATCTCTTCTTGAAACACTGCCAAAGCCTGGCCAATCAATGACTTCATATATTTAATAGGAATTTTCAATGCAGAGTATATAGTTTTGCCATGTATATTATATGCAGCTATACCAATTGGAGCGAGCAACAACAATGGACTTGTGCCTTTCGTTGTCAAAGCAGAAAGAGCATGAGAAATACAATGAATAAGAGATGACTTGTCGATCCCAGTGGTTCCTTGAATTAACGTTCTCAAAGGATCATGTAAGACCATGTAAGACCATGTGATGTTTCATTTCCTAGAATCAAGATGTATAAAACAAAAAGCAACATGATATATAGAGGAGCGGAGCAAATCCTTAGCTATGATTTTATGTTTCATACATAATGCAATTATTCGTGGCGTAATGTATACCAACAAAAGTCTACACTACACCTTAACCAATCATTTTTAATATTTTCTTTTCTTTTGGGACATGGCTTGCGTCAATAACAGTCTCTAATTTCATTATTTATTAATATCGTCTTGGTGCCTCAAAGGTTCTTGGTATCAAAAAAATTTAATAATTTTAAGACTTTAAGTCCAAATGTCAGTATTTTTATATTAAGACTTTAAGTCCGAATGTGAGAAAGTTGTTTTCTCTAGCTACATCTGACTCTTCCCATCATTATGGTTTATTAGAATTATGTAACCATGACGCATAAACATTTTATAAAGTTATTATCAAATTGTTTCGCTTAAAAAAATAAAATTGTAAATTTGGTGAAATTATATTTTCATCATGTCTAATATATCACTTTAATTGAAGTGGGGAATTGAACTAATGACTTTATATTAAAGAGTGTCTTAATAGAACACCCAATCACCATCTATTCAAAACGTAACAAGAGTTTGACATAATTTTATTTATAAATTAAAATATCATTAAATTAATTAAATAATTTAAATTTTAAACCTTAACAATCACACTAAATTTACTTTTATCAAATTCAAATATTAAATATATACACTATTATCATCTAGATTTACTATAATATAATATTTATTTTCTTTTTTAAATAATAAATGATAAACCAACTTAATATTGTATTTTTTATTTCCTATTTATATTTATATTTTAAAATTATTTTACAAAGTCCATTTTATAATTTAAATGTATATTTAATTTTTAGAAATAATATAAAAAGTGAAATAATTTATCATTATCAATATGGATGAATATTTTAAATTAATTCCATACAAGTAAATGTGTAATACAAATCTCATTGTACAAGACACATTAATTTACATTTAGGAAATTATTATTAAAAATATTATACAAAATTCTCTAAATTAACCACACTATTTTACATATATAAAGTTATTATTTACAAATATGGAAAAAACTTCTTTTAATTTGTTTTTAATTTTTTTTTATTTCTACTATTTGCATTACATTTAACTCATTAGTTATATGAGGAAAGATGGTGTTTCAAAAAATTGAAATTGGAATGTTTTATGTGGCCAATTTCACAGAATAAGATATTAGTATGGGATAATTTATGTCAGAGAGGTTTCATTGGACTAGGTAGATGTGTATTGTGTAAGGTAGAACTCGAGGATGTGACTCACATTTTTCTCAAGTGTCCATTTGCAGTCTCCATTTGGATTGGGGTACTGGACATCTTAAACATAATTGTCAATTGGAATTCTACATCTGTTGAAGCATGTTTGAAGGGTTGGATGTTGAGTTACAAGGAATATTGAACTCTTCCACTTTATATATTCTGGGACATTTGGAAGAACAAAAGTGTAAATATATTTGAAAATGTTCTAGTGGACGTCAATATAGCATTTGCATAAGGATATGTGCATACCTCAATGAAATTGGGCTTATGGTCAATAAGGGATCATTGAGATGGATTCATATTGCAAACATCTAGAGCATAAATCCCGTGGGGTTTTTTGATGGTGTTGTAAATAAAAATAGATGTCGCAATGAGACTTACATTGTCATAAAGCCTGGACATTTTTATCATTTTTGTTGGGACAATGGGTTGGGTTCCAACACTCGGGTGAAGATCATTTCTCTTTGGGGATCTTATGTTGTGTAAAATGATAATCTATCCAAAGAACGAATTTTTTCGGAGATTCAAAAGTTGTTGTTGAATGGGTCATGGAGATGTCTAACTTTAATCCTCCCATACTCACAAACTAGATGAAAATAATTAAGATATTTATTGTTTTTTTTTGTGGGGTGACATTTTCCTATATTTACAAGCAATATAATAGACTTGTCAATGCTCTATCAAAAATAAGACACATATATCAATTAAGGAAGATTATCAATTCTACACACTGCGATGAAAATTTTTAGAAAATGACAAACATTTATTTTACATAAATTCTATTTTTTTTTAATTGTAAATCTCAACTTTCTTTTTAAAAACAAAATTCAATTGTTAGAATATGCGATATCAATTTTGTATTTAGGATCATGGCGATTTACTGAAAATACTCTATCTATAAACAACCTATTATTAATATAAAAAAATTAATAAAAATCTCAAACAATATTAAAGTCCCCATGATAAATAAATAATATTACCGCCAGAAATATGACAATGCATACCAACTCTTAAGTGGAGTGTTAGTTACGTCATTCAATTGTCAGAATAAGGCACCGACACCACATCTTTTAAGGGGTGACATCACGTAAGCGCATGCACCCCTCTTTATACCAACCTTCCCTTGCAAAGCTGTCCTACACTAGCGCATATATGTAATGTTGGGCACCAAAGAGTATAATAAAATTTCATTTGACGTTTTTTTGGTTGGTTGGTTTGGGTTGGAAGATCGAAGAAATTGTTATATGGATAAGAATGTTGTATTAAATGACTAATATTTAAATATTTACAATTAGTTTTCTTTTAAGATGAGTAAAGTTAATCACTGTTATTTTATTTATGGTATGGAGAAGTGTTCTTACTTTAGAATGAACTTACGGTATATATTTTATAATAGTGTGTATTTATTTTATTTATGGTATTGAGAAGTGTTTTTAGTTTAGAATAAAAGAGATATTATAATATTTTATTATGTAAATATTTTGATTCAATTAAATTATAAAAAATAAAATAAAATGAGTTTTAGATATTTATATATTTATATATATAATCTAATTTATTGATGGAATGGGTTTTTCACTGAAATCTAGTAATATAGTTTTAAACAAGATTGTGATTTTTTGTTGTTTAAAATACTTTTTTGAATGCATAAATGGATTCAATGCCCTAAAAAACCCCTAGGGCACTCGAATTCTACAAATTAAACAACTTCAACTCAAGTTTTAAAGATATCTACTAGATTTTGGTTAAAATTAACCAGAAAAAATGTCATGAAAATGGTCATTTCATCCGTTATGTGTATATGTATGTATGTATAACCAACCTAGATCCATCTGAACTCCTAATCTATCAAGCACTGAGAAGGCTCAAATCTCTCGAGGTGCAAAACTTTCCTTAAGTTTTGCACTCAAAAAAGAAGTTTGCACCTTGAAAGATTTGATCCCTCTCGGCACTTGATAGATCTGAAGTTAAGATGAACCTAGGCTAGTGTAGTTTTGTACATTGTTTACATATTGTTAATTGAAAATAATGAAGAAATAGTTAAGAATGTCAAAGTTCGATTATATTTTTAGTTTGATATTTTTTTGTACTGCATTTTCTATTGCATTAAATATCAATACACATTGCAGAATAAATTTTGTCTATGTCTAATCAACCATTTTTTTAAATGGCCTAACATGCCCGATAAAATGACTATAGGGAGACCATATAGACATAATTGATGCATGCATGCCTAGAGAAAATACCCCCCATACCTACCCAAGGAGGGAAACTAGGTCTGATCAAGAAAAAGTCAAGAGTTGTCCACAATGGGAAATCAACTCTTTAAATACAAAAATCGGTTAACATAACACCTAAAGGTCCGTCTTTAAGGAAACTAGGCCTAAAGGGTCCATAATTTGGTTTTCTATTGTCATCTGAGGTAGAAGACTACATAACAAAGAAAGAATACGAAAAAAAGACATTAAAGAGGGGTGGTGTGACCTGCCTCCTCCAAAGATGATTGGAGTACAATAGAGGTGTTTTAAGAAGAGCCTAGTGCCTGCATCACTATTTCACCACCATGCTTCTTAATCAGCCACAAAACTATAGTGATGAGGGAGTTGTTCTATTTCACAAGCATCTCTAAATGGACTCGAGTTTCGTGTCGATCTTGTTCTTGTGTATGCAAAACTTGGTCCACGAAGGTTTTAGTGTTTCAGTACAAATCCAACAACCTCTAATACTTGGTTACCCCAGTTCAGCTTGAACTAGGGTCTACAATGAAGGGAAACAACTCACCCTCAATATAGCCTCTTTCCATGAGAACTATGGAACAACAGACCCTTTCTTCTAACAACTACACACACTATAGTGACCCATCAAGGTGGAGTGGAAGAAAGTTTTTATAGCATTAAGAACATTTTTCTTTGCCTTGGAGGAGGCTTGCAGGGAGATTTTCTATTGATGATTGAGCTCTACACCATGAAACTGAAAAGCCAAATGTTAATTTGGAGTAGAGAAAAAATTGCAAGCATTGACATGAAAATGAGCTGAATTGAAGGGAGGTTGGGAGGTGAATGAGGTAGTTCTCCCCAATAATCTCCCTAGATCCTCTAGTTGACACATTAATTGACAACACTATCATGGAGATCATATTTTGACATTATTTTCCTCACGTCACTCTCTTGTTTTCTAGTCCTCCCCATCTTTCCAAGTGATTGCGTTAGTTTCCTCAACCTAATTTTGCATTGAAATCCTTTGTACCTTGTCATTGCATAGCCTTTGAACCATATATTACTCGCACAAATATACATGATTGCAATAAGTAGGTTGCAGGGTGGTAGGAGTAGAGCTTGAGGCCTTGTACCATTGGGACATGTCAACCAGAATTCGGAGGTTGTCACCATTTTTCATATTCTTTTCATCCCCTCTTGCCACACTAAGTGGGGATTCTTTGAGTTTAATATTGAATATTTAAGTGCTACAAATTTTATTTTAGGTATAGAAATTAAAATAGATTGGGTAATCATGAGACTTGCATTGAATTAAGAGTGAATAGGTCGAGACAATAGTGAAAAGGTTAACATGCATGTATGTTGACCTATAAAGGTCCTTATTCCGATAAGTTTAAAATTATCTACATATCAGTGTTTGTGTTAGGTCCCTATAATATTAGTGTAACCCCCATATTTTTATTGTCATGCCCCATGTAGCCCCCATATTGTTATTGTTGTGCCCCATAGAAACCCACTATTGTTATTGTTGAGCCCTTACATTATTATTGTTATCTAGGCCCTGATTATATTGTCACCCTTTAAACTCCTATATATACCAAGCAAGTATTGTCATTTGAATCATCGAATAATTGTTCATTTATGTGATGTAAAAGGAGGTTTCCCCATCGAAGAGACTTTTGGTCTATATTTTATTTTGTTTTGTGATCTAGCTACATAACATTTGGTATCAGATCTATGGATTCTAGGGTTTAGGGGCAAGATCTAGATCTTAAGGAGATATAAATCCTTGGAACGATCTGTAAGGAAATGTTGGAAATGAAATAAAGTTGGGCATTATAATAAAGAATACAAATATAAGATTTGAAAAAAGTAAGGGATATAATTGTGCCCCTTTCATAAAAAATGAAAACCTCCATGGAAGGAGGAGGTGATGTTTACTTGGCATCTACAAGCACAAATTCAAATCATGGTGATATTGTTTATCAACTTAGTTCAATCATCTCATATGATTCCTTACAATGAGTAGTTTTGTGAATATGAAAAGTACAATGGTAGTGATGTTTTCCTAAGATACAACTTGACAAACAATACCACATGGTGTGGAAAGGGTTAAGTTATTACTCAAACAAGGAAGGATCAAAACTCTCCCTAGGGTTCTATAAAGTCCAAATCTTCCCAAAAAACAAAATTTGTAAGTAAGATAAGTCACACAAGCATGCATACTATGTTTCAAAAAAAGAAACCTAAAAGATGGTTTAAGGAGAAATTGTGTTGATGAGGGGAGTTCAAATTGGAACTTTGTCAAAGCTATTGGGAAGCACTTGTAATAATAAGCTTAACAATTTTGTTGTTCATGAGGGTAGCAATGAAGAGGATATGATCTCTATTATTCCTATATGGAAAAGGATGTTATGGCGTCAAAGACTAGAACATATCAGAGAGAAGGGCTTTGAGGATAGGACCTCTATCTAGAGGAAAGACGATGTTATGGCGTCAAAGAATAGAACATATTAGAGAGAAGTGCTCTGAGAAGAATTTTTTTTCCTCATTAGATTTTTATTTCTATGAATAATGTGTGATAAATACAATCAAGTAAGACTCTCATATGGTGCCACAAAAGCAAAATAAATCTTGGATTAGATGCATAATCCCTATGTTTGTTCCATCACTAGGTAAAACTATGTCATTATGTTTCATTCATAGATGATTTCTTAATGAACACATGGATCCATTTCGTCTGAAAGATATTTAATATTTTTCAATTGATTAAAATGTTTAAGGTTCGTTAGAGAACCAAACAAAGGAGAGAATAAATGTGTTGAGGATAAATAATAATGGAGTGTTCCATGGAAATGAGTTCAAAAAAGAAGTGTGGAATAACAAGGGAAAATGTTACTCCACACACTTCTCAACTAAATGGAGTTGCAAAAACATTGATCAAGACATTAATGGAAAAGGAAATAAGCATGCTTAATGGTGCAAGGTTATTACAATAATTCTAGGAAAATGTAGTGGACATTATATGTTACTTGGTAAATCAATCACCTACATCAATGTTTGTTGATAAAATTCTCCATGAGGCATGTACTAGTAGAGAAAACATCTCTTGAACATCTCATAGTTTTTGGTTGTGATTCCTATGTGCATTTTCCCATTGAAAATGGGAGTAAGATGAATAATAAAGCTAAAAAATATATCTTTGATTGTTATAAAGAGGTATATAAAAGGTATAAGCTTTGGAACCTAATAACACATAATATTGTTTACAATCAAGATATGGTATTTAGAAAGGTTGAAAGTATTCCCAAAGAGAAATTCCAACGAAGTGAAGAATGAAATAAAATTGAGTTTAATTTAGAATATGAAGAGAGAAAAAACCTCAAACTCCACCCTTGAGGAAATCAATTTATGAAAGAGGAAAACTAGAAAGGTATACCCTACCTAATTTTTATTCTATTTGTTCTACCTATAACTAATGATGATCCTAGAACTATTAGGGAGACAATGGATCTAGAGGATAGTAAATTCTAGAAGAAGGTTATGGTTGAAGGAATGGATGCCTTAGATAAAAAAGAGGCTTGGGATCTAGTTTAGTTGTTGGGTGAAAGAAAACATATTAGTGGAAAATGGATGTTTAAGAAGGACTTGAATGTAAAAGGTAAATGGTCCAAAATTAAAAATTGAAGGTTTCATGAAATGATTTGCAAGCTAGTTTATGTCTTTTAGGAAATGGATTGTGATTGCAAAAGCACACAAACTTAAGTAAATTTTACAAAATTTAAATAGTTAAAAATGGACAAACATGCAGCATCAAACACAACAAATTGATAACGGAGTTCACACCTCCTGGGCTACATCTCCGGGTCTAGCTTCAAATGGTGGTTTTTTTTATTATATATTTAAATTCTCAATGCATTGTCATACAAACTTCAATCTACAAAAATAACACTGTGATTATGTCCATAATGCCTAAAATCCCTTGTCTAAGATCTTCTTGAGCTCAAAAAGGTTAAAAATTGAGGAAGATAGGCCTCGTTGAAGTTTTACTGGAAAACTGATCTACAAAACAGGCCTTGCTCTACAATTCTAGCAGCAAAAATGACATAGCTCGTTTGGTTGGCACATTGGAGTGGTATCCCGCAAGTCACGGGTTTGTTTTGCAATCGGAGGCGGAGGTTACGTTGTATTTGTTTTAAAACATTTTTTTTTTAAATGCATTGGGTCGAAGCCCGTCCCGACGTCCATGTGCCTGGTGTAACACCCTCCTCCCACATCTACCCAAGTAACTAGCCAACTAGGGTAAACATGCGATGAGAGGCTACTATGATTGCATTCAACCTCCTATGTGACCTTAAGGAAGTGGAATTGATGGAAAAATCACACACAATCATCCAACATTAGCTTCAGGACCCACAAAAACTAATCCAACATTTCAGACATCTTGCACTTGGGTCCTACAAAATTTTTGACCATCTTAGGCGTCAGTTGCTCTCATGCTATAGGCATGACAGCATCCAGAAACGCAAAGTCACTCTCGCAGTCTTATGTGCCAGCATCCAGGGACCCAATTTGTCAGTTCTTTGCCAGCGACCCCAAGATTTAAGCTAGTTTTTCAAGCCCAGAGCCCAGGTCACTACCCAGAATGGAGTGATAGCTTAAGATCAGTAAAATAACAGGAAAATAATGATTCCAAAGCAATAATTTGAACAAGATCTTAACCATACCCCTACTAGCCATGACAGGCATTTCATCAAACATATCATCAACATGTAACTTATAGGTGTAAACAACAGAATTAAGTGTAGGGATCTCATACTTATCAGAGAATCGCTATGAACCATTGTTCCCTCATGTCATTTGTTGCATTAGCATCTATTAGGACATAGATACATTATCCATTCATTTACAAGTGAAAACATGCTAAGAGCCATACATAGTTGTTGTCATAAAACATACATATAACCAACATAATAGGGACAGAAATATCATAAACATATCAGCCATAAAATCCACATATACATCAGTACATTTACACAAGAAAATCAAGGGAATAAATTTCTCATTAATGAATTCAAAAAACCAACGGAGATGGGACTACCACAATCCACCCGACCATAGATTGGTTGAGCCAAGTCTCTCTTCATCTAATCACCCCATGTGCCATATTCCAATCAAGAATGTGGGATTCATAGAACACACCAAAAAGAACTAAACAAGAATGATGTCATCGGAGTTCTATGCCTACACCGTGAGGAATTTGAGTGCTTCCTAGTCTCTCAAGCTTTACCGTAATCCACAGTCTCATCCAGGGATCACTAGGCCCTACACTAAGACACACTCTCCAAGATTTACCGTACATCCTATCTCGCGACTACTAGGCCCAACAAAGAGAAATCCACCTCTTGGCCTTACTGTATATCTCGCCATTCACCGGAAAGGATACCTAGGCCTGAAGAGGCACACAATTTGTCTTTACCACAATCCACAGTCTTGTTTAGGTGTTACTAGTCTAGTTTCTTTACCATGATCCTTAATCTGGTTCAGGGACCACTAGGCCATGTGTTTGTCAATTCAGAGATCCACCCCACTCAGCTTCGAATCCATCTGGCCATCCCACATTAAATGAATATGAGAAACCCATCTCATCAAAGCTATTGGGAAATGTAAAGGCTAGGCTGAAGAACACTGTCACACTACAAAACCCATGCCATGATAGAAAAGAACCACATGCAATACCATGCATGAAAAATCTAGCAAGGAAAATACACATGCAAGTCAATACCTGCAATGAAGCCTATTGTAGCTTCTTGATCCTGCCTTTCTCTTCTTGATCTTTTCTTCCTCTTGCCTTCTTTTCCTTTATTGCTCCAATGCCAAAGTGCTCCAAGAAAACTTTGTATCCAAGAGTGAGAGTGAGAGAGAGAGAGAGAGAGAGAGAGAGAGAGAATAATGGGAGAGCTCCAAAGCTAAACTGATAAAAGGTTACCAACTAATCCTCAAAAGCCTTTTTATGAATGAGGCCTCTATTTTCTTCATTTTCCTTCATTTTCCTCCTCACATGCAACCTATGAGCTTTCACCTCCTTTTTCTCCTAATTTCCATTATTTTCATAAATAATTGTGCCAAAATTTCCATTTTTCCTTTCCAAAGCCTTATTCGTTGCCTTTGCCAATTTCCTTAGCCATAAACAACCAAATGAACACCCCTAGGATGTGTTGCCCAACATTCAGATTGGAATAAGTGTCCCATCAACCATGGTTATTATTTTTAACTTTTATTACATGGAATTTTCACCAGGGCTATTACATAACCCTCCACCTTGGAGGACACCGTCCTTGGTGTTCAATCACACATATACTTCAACAAACTGTTGGAAAGAAGACAAACTTCTCATGGAGCTTTATTACATAACTTGATGTAGTATTTATAATGATCATCATGTTGAGTGCCAACCCACATGACATCATGATGACATAACCAAATGATAGCATAGTAACATGACAACATAATCATAACGACATGACACCCATACCACTTAGTGGAGCTTTATAACATATCTCATGGAGATATTTACATCCATAGACATATGTACATATAACAATATCACAAAAACATATACCAAAACATATACTAAGACATCATAGAAAAACATATACCAAAACACCATATCAAAGCATATACCAAAACACCATCTCAAAGCATATATCAAAACAACATATCAAAGCATATACAAAAACACCATATCAAAGTTGCTTTGCCTCAACCTGCAAACAAGGAAGGATACATAGCCCGCATCTAATCCGACATCTCCCATGTAGCTTCATTGGACCCAAAATGCTTCCCTTGCACTTTAACTTGCTCGATTTCTCGGTTCTAGAGCATGAGCACCTTTTTATGAAATATACACTAAGGCTACAACTAGAATTCTCCATCTGGTTCAACCTGCAATATAAACTAGTCAATCAATTGATCAACATCTTTAATATACTTCTTAAGCAATGATACATGGAAAACATCATGGAATTTCACTGTCGGAGGCAGTGCAAGTTGATAGGCTACTGGCCCAATCATCTCAATGATACTGAAGGGTCCACAAAATCGTGGTGCCAACTTGGCACAAGATCCAATCCGCAAGGAGCTCTTCTTCGGTTTGATGCACAAGTACACTTGTTCCCTGACCTAGAACTCCTTAAACAACCTGTTCGTATCTGCATAACTCTTTTTCCTATCCTGCGATGCCTTTAGATTCTTCTTGATCACCTGCATTTCCTATTCTATGTCTGCCAACATATTTGGTCCAATCAATACCCTGCTAATCGGATCACTCCAACTGATAGGAGTTTTACAAATTCACCCATACAATGCCTCAAAAGGACTCATCCTTAATGACTCCTAATAATCATTGTTGTATGCGAACTCTACAAAAGGAAGAAACTCTTCCCACTTCCGTTGTTGATGTGTCACGTACATCCTCAACATGTCCTCCAATATCCTATTGACCCTCTTTGCCTGTCCATCTGTCTGCAGATGATAATTTGTACTGAAGGCCAACTTTGAGCCCAAACATGCAAATAACTCCTTCCAAAACTTGGAAGTAGAATTCGCATCTCTGTCTGACACAATCTTCTTTGGAACACCATGAAACTTGACCACATCTATGATAAATACATGTGCTACATTGCTAGCTGAGAATGTAGACTTCACTGGAATGAAATGTGCAACCTTTGTCAACCTGTCCACGATAACCATGATGGAATCATGTTGTCTCACTGTCTTCAGCAACCCTGTGATGAAATCCATGGAAATAACCTCCCATTTCCATTATGGAATCGTGATCATCTATAGCAGTCCACCTGGATGTTTACACTCTACTTTCACTCACTAACAGTCAAAACATCTCGCCACAAACTCTACTACATCCCTCTTCAAATTCGGCCAATAGTAAAATCTCTTCACTGCTGTCAGTGTCTTCTGATAACTTGGGTGACCCAAATATGGTTTTTCATGAAACTCCCTCAAGATCACCTTCTTGAGCTCATTGTTATCCGATATATATATCCTATCTTGGAACTTGAACCGTCCATCTGTTGTAAGACAATAATTCATACCATGTGCACCTGCACCTGTGCATGTACTTGTACTGCCACCAGTACATGTAACACTACATGTACCTGTACTTGTACCTATACTATCACATGTACTTGTACCAGCACCTTGCTATAGCTTGTGCACAATCTCCATATACCTGACATCTTGCTAACCTACCTACAAGATCCTATCCTTTGGATCTATCCCATAGGATCTCATAACTGCCAAGTGACTTACCTGTACCCGTCTTCTGAGAGCATCTTCCACCCTATTCTATTTACCTTTGATGTACCTGATCTTGAAATCAAACTTGTTGATCATGGGCAACCATCTACCATGCCTAGTGTTCATATTTAGCTAGTCAAACAAATACCTCAACCCAATGTGATCACTCATAAGTACAAACCTCCTACCAAGAAGATAATGCATCCACATCTTCAATGCATGTATGATTGTTGCTAACTCAAGATCATGTGTCAGGTAGTTATGCTCATGCTCGTTTAGTTTCTGGGACTCATAGCATACCACATATCCATCCTACATAAGGACTCCACCAAGCCCTCTCTTGCAAGCATCTGTGCATACCACAAACTCTTTGTCCAGATCTGCAATCTGTAGCATTGGTGCATGTGTCAACAACTACTTAATTTTCTCAAAACTAGCCTCACACTCCTCTATCCATTCAAACTACTTACCTTTCCTTTGCAATGATGTGATAGGATAAGCAACCTACGAGAAGTTCATGATGAAACTCCTATAATAGCCTACCAGACCCATGAAATATCTCACCTCATCCACACTCTTAAGAGCTACCCACTCCATGATGGCCCTCATCTTCTCTAGATCTACTACAATGCCCTCCTTAGAAACAACATGTCCCAAGTAATGTACCTCACTCTAAAAGAAACTACACTTACTGAGCTAGCATACAATTGATGCTCCCTCAACAACCTCAACACTTCTGCTAAATGGTCGGCATGGTCTTCCTCATTTTTAGAATATACCAGTACATCATCAATGAACACAATAAAAAACTTATCCAAATATGGACTCAACACACTATTCATCAAACACATAAATGTAGTTGGAGCATTATTCAAGCTAAATGGAACATCAATGAACTCATAATGCCCAGACCTGGTCTGAAACGTAGCCTTGTAAATGTCTCCTCTTTGATGTGTACCTGATGGTATCCGGATCTCAGATCAATCTTCGAGAATACTGCTACTCCCTTCAACTTATCTAACAAGTCATCAGTCCTTGGCAAAGGGTACCTGTTCTTGATGGTCACTTTTTTCAACTGTCGTTAATCGATGCATAGTCTAAGAGTACCATCTTTCTTCTTCACAAACAATACCAGTGTGCCCCAAGGTTATACACTTGGCCTAATGTATCCCTTGTCCAACATTTCCTTCAACTAAAAATTTAACTCAACCAACTCAGGTGTGCTCATCATGTAAGGTGTTTTTGATGCTGGAGCTGCCTCTAGCACTAACTCAATAGAAAAGTCTACCTCCATGTGAGGTGGAAACTCAATAATGTCCCAGGGAATACATCCCGAAATTGCTGCAAAATTGGGTACCTTCTCAACACATCTGCATGCTCAACCTCCTTACCCTTATCACTAGAAATGTAACTGCAAATAACATACACCCTTTCTTGCAGCTACACTTAGCTTGCATAGTTTCCACCATCCTAATTGATGTGGTTTTCTTCTTAGCTAGCAAGACTCTTGGTTCCCCATTGTCATCAACACACTTATTAACTTTATCATAGCATTATACTTTTGTTCTATGAAGATACAACCAATCCATTCCCAACAACATACTGTATGATCCCAACAGTAATACTTTTAAATGTGTTACGGTAGACATACTATTCAAGTCAAGTGCGTAAGCTCTTACCCAATGATGAACTCGCTTCTTTGTACCTGTAACCAACTACACTAACCAAGAATATGCATGCAATTCCTTACTCAAACCACACTTATCCACCAAGTCAGGACTAAGATAGTTATAATTAGATCCAGGGTCAATCAAAATAGAAATAACTTGATCACAAAGCTTACTGTCCATCTCAATGTATATTCCTAGTGTTGTTCTTGTCTTTTGTCCATTGCCGCATAAATACGAGGAATTTTCTTCCCAACATCCCCAAAAGTTCACTCTTCCTGTGCACTATATATCTTAGACCTACCACCCTGATGCTGCGGACGATCTCTCCTAAGGTGTTCCTCGCCACATGTCCAACACTCCAACCAACCAGTGCCCTCACCTCAATGTTGTCACTGCGACCCATGTCCCTGTCTAGCTTCATTAACTTCTTTTGCGGTTCCATATTTTCTTTCCCATCTGCATTCTGAGGCCTTGTTCTCTTAGGTTTCCATTTACCTCTACCTTTTTCTTTTCCCTTCCATCCTTGCTAAGATTAATTCTTATGCTTTGACTGTTCATAGAAATGATTCAATTTCCCAATGACTTCCTCAAGTGATCGAGGCTTGTCGTACTCAATCCGATCTCTAAATGCTAATGGAAAACCACTAACAGATCTCTGAACTTTAGCCTTCTCATAGGTAAGATATGGTATATACCTCAATAGATCCAAAAACTTCGTCGTGTACTCTTCATCTTCCATTGATCCCATCTTTAGCTCATATATTTCTTTGGCCTTACTATCGTAGTACCTCTCTAACAAGTACTTCTTCTTAAAAATCCTCTTGAACTCTCACCAACTCAAGTCATATGTCTTGATGTCTCTAACCCACTTAACATCTTCCCACCAGATGTTTGCTTACCTTTCAAGCTGAAGATATTTATTATGGCCTTCATGTTATCTGTGTACTCATGCAACTCAAACAATTTGTTCATCCCAAGTATCCAAGCCTCTACATTTTCCAGCTTCTTCACATCTCCATCAAAAGTAGGTGTTTTTTTATTTCTTGAATTCATCTGGAAAGTATCCCCTATCACTCCTCCTGTAAGGATGATAATGATGAAAATCATGATGTTTATTAGAACCAAAACTAGAATAGTACTTGTACTCATCACCCCTCCTATTCGGAGTATCCAACAACCTACCATCTCTCACTGTATTAGATCTATCTGGCCTATGTCTACCAGGAGACCTACTGCCATATTCCTCATTAGTTTTATCCTCATGTCCATGCTTGATATGAAGCGACCCTTGTCATTGCAAGTCTGACAACTCTGAAGAAGTATAAAATTGACCTCTACTTGTTCTCTTGTGCTTATATGTTTCGGCCATTATCATCCTTACAACTTTTTATCTCTTCCTTCAATCTTCTCAGGGTGTATGCCAAATCAGAAGAGTGCCCCACACCACGTTGCCCATCTAATTCATAGGGAGATTCTATGTATTCTACCGCCTTGCTAGCCATTTTATCTTTTTCCTGCAATGCATAATATGTCAGATAAACCAAATCACAATAAATCAACATACCTTTAAATAATTTGGGGAGGATATCTCATCTGCCAGATCAACAAAGTAGTGTGATACTTGTATAACATAAACATAACAGCACATAGACATACGCAAATAAATGTATCAACACATAAACATCGTTCTAGTTAGGGTCGAGTCATCAATGCAAGGCCATATTAACAATGCATGCTAAGAAATCATGCATGACAACAACCATTACTCCATTGTACACATTTCCATATGCAACCAACAACATGCATAAGCAATGCCTAATCAACTACACCTACGCATAAACGCATGTAGTTGAACATAAGCGATCAGTTCTTGTAATCAACCTACAAGGCTGATACATGTAATCAAATCTAAGAAAATGTAGCCTAACATAAAAGGATGTAAGTAGGTGACATAAAATCAACATGTAAGTGACATATAACAATATCTAACCAGTCATATACTCATGACAAATGCATTCCACAAACTCAACATCAAATTAAACATGGAAACCTTATTACAACCATAATCAATCATCCATCAAAGGCAACAAGCACATGGAATGCAAGAGTAAAAGACACACATCCAACTGACATGCATGCATGACCAACACACACTGCCCATCCAATCCGAGGGGTGAATCATGCTCTGATACCACTCTGTAACACCCTCCTCCCACATCTACCAAAGTAACTAGCCAACTAGGGTAAACATGTGATGAGAGGTTACTAAGATTGGATTCGACCTCGTATGTGACCTTAAGGAAGTGGAATCGATGGAAACATCACACAGAGTCATCCAACATTAGCTTCAGGACCCATAGAAACCAATCCAACACTTCAGACAGCTTGCCCTTGGGTCCTACTGAAATTTTGACCATCTTAGGCCTAAGTCGCTCTCATGCTATAGGCATGACAACATCCAGAAACCCAAAGTCGTTCTCACAGGCTTATGTGCCAGCATCTAGGTACCCAATTTGCCAGTTCTGTGCCAGCGACGCCGAGATTTAAGCCAATTTTTCAGGCCCAGAGCTCAAGTCACTGCCCAGAATGGAGTGACAATGTAAGATCAGTGAAAGAACAGGAAAACAATGATGCCAACACAAATAAGTTGAACAGGACCTTATCCAGACCCCTACTAGCCATGACGGGCATTTCATTAAACATGTCACCAACATGTAACCTACAGGTGTAAACAACATAATTAAGTATAGGGATCTCATACTTATATGAGAATCGCTATGAACCATTGTTCCCTCATGTCATTTGTTGCGTTATCATCTATTAGGCCATATATACATTATCCATTCATTTACAAGTGAAAACATGCTGAGAGCCATACATACATGTTGTCATAAAATATACATATAACCAACGTAATAGGGACATAAATATCATAAACATATCAGCCATAAATCCACATATACATCAATAAATTTACACATGAAAATCAAGGGAATAAATTTCTCATTAATGAATGCAATAAATCAACTGGAGATGGGACTACCACGTTCCACTAGACCATAAATTGGCTAAGACAAGTCTCTCTTCAACCAATCACCCCCGTGCCATATTCCAAGCATGAACGCGGGACTCATAGAACACACCAAAAATAGTCAAACAAGCATGGATGCCACCAGAGTTCTCTACCTACATATTGAGGAATTTGAGTGCCTCCTAGTCTCTTAGGCTTTATCGTAATCCATAGTCTAATCCAGGGATCACTGGGCCCTGCACTGAGACACACTCTCCATGATTTACTGTACATCCCATCCTAGGACTACTAGGTCCAACCGAGAGAAATCCATCTCTTGGCTTTACCATATATCTCGCCATTCACTAGCAGGGATTCCTAGCTCCAAAAAGGCACACAATCTGGATTTACCACAGCCCACAGTTTGGTTCAGGGGTTACTAGGCCAGTGGTTTTACCATGATCTATAGTCTGGTTCAGGGACCACTATGCCATGTGTTTGTCAGTTCGGAGATCCACCCCACTTAACTTCGAATCCATCTAGCCATCCCACATTAACCAAATATGATAAACCCATCTCATCAAAGCTATCAGGAAATGGCAAGGCTAGGCTGAAGAACACTGTCACACCTGGAAAAACCCATGCCATGATAGAAAAGGATCACATGCAATACCATGCATGCCAAATATAACAAGGAAAATACATATTTAAGTTGATACCTACAATGAATCTTGATTTAGCTGCTTGATCCTGCCTTTCCCTGCTTGATCTTTGCTTCCTCTTGCCTTCTTTGCCTTTCTTAATCCAATGCCAAAGTGCTCCAAGAAAACTCTAACTGTCCAAGAGTGAGAGAGAGAGAGAGAGAGAATAATGAGAGAGCTCAAAAGCTAAACTGACAAAAGGTTACCAACTGATCCTCAGAAGCCTTTTTATGAATGAGGCCTCTATTTTCATAATTTTCCATTATTTTCCTTCATTTTCCTCCTCACATTCAACCTGTGACCTTTCACCTCCTTTTTCTCCTAATTTCCATTATTTTCATAAATAATTTTGCCAAAAATGCTATTTTGCCTTTCCAAAGCCTTAGCCATTGCCTTTGCCAATTTCCTTAGCCATAAACAACCAAATGAGCACCCCCTAGGATGTATTTCCCAACATTCATATTGGAATAAGTGTCCCATCAACTGTGGTTATTATTTTTAACTTTTATTACATGGAATTTTCACCAGGGTTGTTACACCTGGTTATATGGATCCACATGGGACTGAGGGGAGTGGGCCATAGGCCACACATTCTCCCTGGCCCTACTCCCGGTCTCATTGTGTTGATAAGGCCTGGGCCTAGGGCACGGGTAAGGTGCCACATGCCCTACCCCCTTGTTCTCCACAAATAGTTGTATGCATGGTCGAAAACCGTGGGTCGCGCCTGACCGGAATTCCCATCCCCCCAACCACTCCAGTGTATCACTTTAAATATAAACCATTGACAATATTTAATAAAAACCAAGTTTGGTCCAACAGTAGAGCATTAGATTGATTCCTTTTGCTGCCATTCGGCCCACATATATTTTTGCGCATAAACCTAGTCCACTTGGAAGCCTCTCATAGGGCCACGTGGCATCCTCTGATTGGCCCACATGGTGGCCTATGATTGGACCACTTCACCAACCATAAACCAAGCCACTAATGACATTAATTGACACATGGCTTCATGTGATTCGCCCACCTACATGTCCGTACACCTAGTCATCCTTGCCTCATCAGTGTATGGACTGGCATGACATCATCCATACTTTGCACAATCAACCCTACAAGTTCACTTTTTTTTTGCCAGAAACTTCAGAACGTGATAACTTCCTCATATGGTGTTAGATTGAGCTGATTTAAGGGTCGTTGGATTCAGAACGATGAGATCTATGATTTTCTGCCGATTTTAGGAGATTTTGATCACTTTCAATTTTTATCATATTTTTTATCCCTTGGATCACTCCTCCCCATTGGAAACTTTTGGACCACCGAAAGTCTGTTTTTACTCAGTAAATAATTGAGGGTACAAATCTCTCACTTTCCCGATCTCTATCCACCTTGCTTGGCTTGGATTGGTACCTTTGAGCCCCACATGAAGATACTCCACATTGCCTCTACATGAAGTTCTTATCCTCATTTCAAGAATAAACTCTTCTTGCAACTCATTTAAATATTCAGGAGCAAAATTTTCTATATATAGAATTTGAACATTCTCTTCTTGATCAACAATCATTGGAGGCTCATATAATCTCAAGTTTTCCACATTCACAACAGAATAAATTTGCATGTAAGGTGGAAAATTTAATCGGAAAGTGTTGTTACCAATCTTCTCCAAGATTTTTAAAGGACCATATCTGATTGGCTTGAGATTTTTACCTTCACCTTGTAATCTTTCCTTGTTATTGTAAAATGAAACTTGATCTCCCACTTGGAAATCATGATCAAGCTGATGCTTATCATGTCTTGATATGTACTTTGACTGGATTTTATCCAGCTGTTCTTGCACCCTTTGATGCATTAATTGGATTTTTTCAATGGAATGCTTGGCTTTTTCTACATCACTATGTCCATCTACTGCAATATCTTTACCGAAGATGAAATCCAAAGGAGACTTTGGAAAATAACCCAAACATGCTTCAATTGGAGATACTTGTGCAGATTAATGCTTGGAACGATTGTAGGCATGTTGCTAAATGTAATGCAAATGCTTGTCCCAAATTATAGGATGCTTACCACAATATCCTCAAAGGAGATGCACTACTATTTTGTTCACTAATTTTTTCTGGGTGTTGGTTTGTGGATGACATGTTGTTCTCTTCTTCAACTTTGTGTCCATGAGTTCCCATAAACTTGACAAAAAATTCCCAATAAATCGAGTATCTCGATAAAAAATAATCAACGTAGGCAACCCAAAATGAACCCATACATTTTGGAAGAACATTTTTGCATTTTGTTCAGTTGTAACCTGTTTCTTACAAGGCATCAACACACACATTTTGTTGAAACAATCCACCACAACGTATAAATAATCATGGCCTTTCCTAAACATTGGTAGTCCCCCAATAAAACCCATAGAAATAATATTTCCCGAGGACGAGAAGGGATAGGAAGTGGAGTGTACAGACCCAATTTCCTATTGCTTGGCTTGCTAGTAGCACACATAGAACATCCTTATACATATCTTGATACAATTTCATTCATGTGAGGCCAATAATAATAACTTTATAGCTGAGCAACTATTTTGCCTACACCAAAGTGACCAGCAATAAGAGAAGTATGGGATTCCCTTATGAAATTGACTCTTTCACCCTATGGAACACATAACTTTCCAAGTTTATACAATAACTTGTTATGAACATGATAATACAACTCTACAACATGATTTCCTTGACTTAAAGTTGCATAAACATCTTTAAAATCTTCATCTTGACCATACCATTCAAAATAAATTTCATGTATGATTGAGTTATGCTTAAGAATAACAAATGTATTAACAATATGCTTTGATAACATATCTGCAACTTTGTTGTATATACCTTTCTTATACCTGCATACCAAATGAAATTGCTATAGCATTCCCATCCATCTGAAATGTCTAGCTTGGTTTGAGATTGTAAATATTGCAAAGGTTGATGGTCAGTATGAATAATCGTTTCTTTTCCCATCAAATAATGCTTCCATTTTTTCACACTTTGTACCAAAGCATACAACTCTTTATCGTAAGTTGGATATTTAATTACTGCATTGGAAAAGGTTTTAGAGTGATAACATATTGGCTTACCATGTTGCACCAAAACTGCTCCCATAGCATATTTTCTTGCGTCGATTTGAATTCAAATGGCTGCTTAAGATATGGAAGTGCTAGAGCTGGCGTTGTTATGATTTTATCTTTCGAAGTATCAAAGGATTTTTTTTTCTTTCCTTCCCACAAAAATACCTACTTCACACTTGACAAAGCATATAATTGTATTGCAATGAATGATAAGTTAGCGCTGAATTTTCTCGAATATTGGGTTGCTCCCAAAAAGCTCCCAACTTTTGTTACATCATTGGGTTTTAGGCCAATTCACAATAACACCAACTTTGGATGGATCGGTCTTCAATTCACCACCTCCTACAATATGACCCAAGTAAACCAAAGTGGTCTTCCCAAGTTCACTTTTAGACATCTTCAAATATAAATTTTCCTTTTTCAAGACCTCTAGAACTTGCTTTACATGCTTGACATTCTCTTCACAAGTCTTACTAAAAATAAAAATATCATCTAAGTAGACTATGATGAAATAATCAAGGAATGGTCGCAATACATCATTCATAACTCTCATGAATGTGGCAGGTGAATTACAAAGCCCAAATGGCATAACTAACCATTCAAACAGACCTTGTTTTTTCTTGAAAGTAGTTTTCCAAATATCATCTTCAACAATGCTTATCTGATGATAATTGCTTCTCAAATCTAACTTAGTAAAACAAACAACATCTTTTAACTGATCTAGAAAATCATCAATGTGAGGAAGAGGATAGAGATTATTTACCGTGATCTTGTTCAAAGCTCGAAAATCCACACACATGTACCATGTACCATATTTCTTCGGAACCAAAACAATAGGAGACCCACAAGGAGATGTATTAGGTTTGATGAACCCTTTGTCAAGAAGCTCTTGAATTTGCTTCTCTCTCCAAAACTGACATTTTATACATGCCAATATTCAGAAGTGGTGCATCATGCTACAATTGAATCTCATGTTGGATTCCTCTTTTTGGAGGTAACCCTTAGGGTTCTTGAAACATCTTGTCCTAAGTGTTAAAAACTTCAACAAATCTATGCTTGAGTTTAGAATCACATCCTGAGAAAGCTTCAGATTCAACAATATATTTATCTTTAATCATCAACAACACAAAATTCTTACTATCATTCATAAGCCTTTTCATTTGACCAACACTAACAAGAGATAAATTCATCTTTTTGCGGTGTGCTCTAACAATATACTCAACTCCATATTTGAAAAGATGATATTTTTTCTCATGACGATAGAATATGGATTTTCAGTCATATAAATATGGAATCGCTAAAACAATCCCACAAATATCAAGTGGTACAACATCAAGCTCTACCTCATCTATAAAACTAGCAGTGATGGAAAATTTGAGTTTACGTTTTCTTGTCACTTGTAATTTGGCATCATCACATACCCAACCCAAAGTGTAATTTTTGCATGAAGTGTAGTCTCTAAATTAAATTTCTTGGCAGTTGCTTCAGAGATAAGATTGTCTTGAGATATACTATCAAATAATGTATCAGCCTTTGTATGTTTCGTAATGACCCTGATATGGAAAATCTCACTTCTTTCTTCATCATTTTGAGATTCAATAGGCTTTCTAGAAAAATTGTTTCACTAGAAGCTATACCTTTCATTCCCATGACTGTGATTTTGGTTTCATCACCTGAATCAAATCCTAGTTCTTGTTGAGTTGTAGCAACAACCTTTTGTTTCCCCTTGTTATTAAACTTCTTTGGTCTCAATTCCAGATGTAATTTCCAGCAGCGGTCTTCATCATGGCCATGTTTTGAACAATGTTTACAAGTAAGTTTCTCTCCCTCTTTCTTGACGGTAGCATTCTTCTTACCTTTGCCTTTAAATTTCCCTTTTCCTTTGTCTCCATATTTAAAGGGTTTTTTGCTGGACTCTTGAGGAACATTCTTGCCTCTTGGTTCTAAATAAGTTGCTTGAACACATACTTCATCTAAATTGATGTGATTAAACATAAGTATAACATGTCACAAATAACTATGTAATCTACCTACATACTTAAGGAGAGTATTTTGTGAGGTAAAATCAACACCTAAGATTAAAGCTCTTCTTCTAAATTCTTGTGTGTAACTTTGGACACTTTGACCTTTAGCTTGTCTAAAATTTTGCCAATCCATAATTGCTTTTTGCATGTAAGCTAATAGATAAAATTGCCTTCTTAATGCAATTATAAAATAATTCCAAGAAGAGATAATTTTACCACTTTTCTTCAAATATTCTTGAGTTTTGGCCTCCCACCAGATGAGGGTTGCACCTTCCAAGTGAAGAGAAGCAAGATGGATCTTTGTGACATAATCATAAATATTTTTAATCTTGTAATAGGCTTCAATTTGATGAACCCAATTATCCAAGTTTTTAGCATTTACTTCCCTATTGTACATTGGTAATTCAAAATTGGCATCAAGCTTAATCAAAGGAGTCGTAGCATGTCCTCTTGGCGTTGTAGGAGGAGGAGGTCTATGTGATGAAAGAGGTGAAGATGGAGGTGAAGGAGGAGGAGGAGGTGGAGGCTTTCTCCTATTACCGTCACCACCTTTTGGTTGATTAGAACTTTCTCCTTGCAACTGTGTTTCTTTCTCATTGGACAACACTTTCACCATCTCAGTCATATCAAAGATTTTTTTTTCTAAAATCTATCTCATCCTCAGACATCAACTATTTTCCTTGTCCTTCTTCATGTGCCATGACTTGTGGAGTTTGTGGCCTCCTTGAGCCAATTTGAGGATTAGGTTCTTCAAGTGCTCCTTCTCCTCTTCTCAATTTAGACCTTGTAAGCATTAAAAAACCTTGCAAATTCTGTCAAACCTTCACAAAAACATGCTCTGATACCAAATTAATCCAAAATTAAAAAGTGAAGGTTTCATGAAATGATTTGCAAGTCAGTTTATGTCTTTTAGGTAATGGATCGTTATTGAAAAATCACACAAACATAAGTAAATTTTGCAAAATATAAACAGTTAAAAATGTAAAAACATGCAACATCAAATACAACAAATTGATAACAAAGTTCGCCGTTCATAGGCCATGTCTTTGGGTCCAGCTTCTAATGATGGCCTTTTTCATTATATTCTCAAATGCTCAATACATCATCATAAAAGCTTCAATCTACAAAAATAACACTGCGATCGTGTCCAAAATGCCTAAAACCCTTGTCTAGGCTCTTCTTGAGCTCAAAAAGGCTAAAATTTAGAAAGATAGGCCTCCTTGAAGTTTTACTGCAAAACTACCCTAAAAAACAGGTCCCACTCTGCAATTCTAGCAAAAAAAGTGACATAGCTCGTTTTGCTGGCGCGTTGGAGTGGTATCCCGCAAGTCACGGGTTTGATCCGCAATCGAAGGTGGAAGTTATGTTGAATTTGTTTTTTTTTTTTTAAATGCATTGGGTTGAATCTGTTCTCGGCCTCTGCATGCCTAGTTATATGGATCCACATGGGATCGAGGTGCGTGAGCCATAGGCCACACTCGTAGTATCGTTGTGTTCAGAAGGGTTGGGCCTAGGGCGCATGGAAGGTGCCATGCGACCCTCCCCCTTGTTCTCCTCTAACAGTCATATGCATGGCCGAAAATCATGGGTGTGCCCAACTGTCCAGTGCATCCCCCCAACCACTCCACTATATCACTTTAAATATAAACCACTAATCATAGTTAATAAGAACCACGTTTAGTTAGACGATAGAGCGCCAGATTTTTTGTCGTGAGGTATGGAGGTCGATTCTTGTGGTTGCCGGTTCGGCCCACATAAATTTTAGAGCATAAAACTAGGCCACTTAACAACCTCTCATAGGCCCACATGGTGCCCTCTGATCGGCCCATGTGGTGGCCTATGATTGGACCACTTTACCAACCATACAACCCAATCACCAATGACATCAATTGACACATGGATTCATGTGCTTTGCCCACCTGCCTGTCCGTACACCCAGTCAGCCTTTCCACATCAGCATAGAGACTGCCACATCAACATCTGTACCTTACTTAGTCAACCCTTAAAGTTGACTTTTTGTTTTTTTTTTTTTGCCAAAAACTTTAGAATGCAATAACTTCCTCATACAGTGCCGAATTGAGGCAATTCAAGCATCGTTAGATTCAGAATGACGAGATGGATTTGGTGCCAGTTTCGAGATATTTTGAGCACTTTCATTTTTTTGCATATTTTTGATCCCCTAAATCAGTAAAGTAGGTAATTACAAAGCTTTCTTAGTAGTAAAGGGATATCCTAGGTGAAATGAACTTATTTTGGTGGGATTTTTTCTCATGTTGCTAGATTTACTTCTATTAGTTTCTTTTTTATATCGTTGCTTCTTTTAATCTTGAACTAAAGCATATGGATGTGAAGGCAACATTCCTACATGTGGATTTGGAAAAATAAATCTAGATGAAATAGCTAGAAGGATTTGTGATGAAGGGAAGGAAGGGCTTGGTTATAAGATGAAGTTCTTGTATGGATTAAAACTATCTCTGAGAATATGTAATTTTTGATATTTACATAGTAGGACTTGGTTTCTCAAGAATCAAAGTTGATCACTATGTGTATTCCAATATGGTAGGTGGTTATTTTATTTGTGTGGCTTTTATGTTGATGATATATTGCTTATTAGAAAGAACAAGGAAATCATTAGGGATGTCAAAGTTTGGTTATTTTTTGAGTTTGACATTAACGACGTAAGTGTTGCAAAAAAAAATTGAGTAGAAATTAAAAGAGATTGGAAAAATAGGAAACTTTAGTTGAATAAAAAAAACATGTTAAGACAATATTGCAAAGGTTTAATATGCAAAAACATAAATTATGAAAACCCTTATTCCTATAGGTGTAATGTTATCTACAAATCAGTATCTCAAGGCACAAGAAGCGGTAGAGGACATGTCATGTGCTCCCTATGCAAATGTTGTTGGACGTTTGATGTATGCTATGTTATATATTAGACCATACATTTCCCATGCAATGGAAGCTTTGAGCAGGTATATGTCAAAACCAAGGAAGTAACTTTAAGAAGTTGTAAAGAGGATCATCGAATTTTCGTGTAAGACTTCGGATTATGCAATCTAATTGTATTGAAGACCTAGACCTCACAAGGAAATGTATATACATGATTTTGTTGATGTAAACACGGCTAAATATTTTGACCGCGAAAATATAAAAGTTAATATGCTTTTAACCTATTTGGTGGAGTGATCAATTAGATGAGCAAGAGGCAGGTCATTGTTGCATTATCTAGCATACAAGTTGAATCCATGGGAGATACTCTTGGAAATAAGGAATTTGTAACATTGTAAAGATAGTGTTTAGGTATTAGTTTTGTTCATAAAGTAGTGAGGATGGGTTGGACAACTCAAGTGCAATTTTTTATATAAAGAACCTTGCTTATCATTTTAAGATAAGACAAAGTTGATGTGTAGTACCATTTTGTTAAAGACATGGTTGAACAAAACAAAATGTTGTTGTAGAAAATTGATATCTTAAAAATGTCACAAACTCATTAACAAAGTTTATTAATACTCAAAAGTTTTATTAGCGTAGAAATCAATGAGCATTACTACTATTAATAGATAATTTTATATATATCTATAGATATATATTTCTCTTATCCTGTTTTTACACAAAATATTCAACATATTGAAGAATGTTGAATATGTGTTATATCTTTGTAAATAAACTTAGTCATATGATAATAGACCATTGAAAGTAAAACTCCAAATTTTTCTTTATTTATTATGTATTATTTATAATTATTTTAAATAAGCTTAAAAAACATAAAAGAAATTAACTAACCAAAAATGAAATTCTACCTTATTATAAAATCAACTACTGATTATAAATAATATCCCTTGAATTATAAAAAGGATGATTTTTTTTCTCATTTTTCGAGAGAAAGAAAAAAAAAGCACTTTTCTATTATGAAATTATGATGAAAAAATGATGAAATTATTATGTCATTAGTTTTCTTCCATTATTTAAAACGTTAGGCATATTGTCTTTTACGAAGGAGTGGGCAATTTTATAATTAATTGGGTGCCCGTCAATTATTAGTCATGGTTTGTTAAATTACCGTATTCCCTAGAACTAGATTAGGAGTTGACTTGGAGTGAGTTCGAAAGAATTTCCAGGAAGAAGAATATATAAGAGAGATACTATGATGATAAGGAAAAAGGATTCTATGAGCTGAAGATGGGATCTATGACTAATGAGGAATATATTAGCAAATTCTTGGAGTTATTGAGGTATGTGCTTTACGTCAAGGAGGAGAAGGCCAAGATCCAATGGAGTTTTATGAGCCTAGATCATTGGAGGAGGCCATCTGGAAGCTAAAGCATTGTTATGAGCAATAAAAGCATAGATATGAGACTAAGTCGGACTGGAAAGGTAATGATAAGAATAAAGGAAAAGGGGACAAGAAGTGAACAAGACCTCAAGATACAAGTAACAACCCACATAAGAAGTTCAATGCATTTGATAGGGGACAAAGATTTAAGTCTGAGGAGCAGAACAAGGGTGATGGTTGGAAGCCCTTGCCATGTTGGACTTGTGGAGGAGAGCCTCGTAGGAGAGTTTGTCCATAATATCAGGGTGGTAGACTGTAGATCTATAGTGCACAGGAGGCACAAATAATGGGGGATGTTTGACAAAGTTTCCATGGATCTATGCAGCATTGAAGAACATGCAAGTAAATCACCAGGAATCTATTATCGAGATGGAAAGTAAGATTTGTGATCAAGTTGTTTCTATTTTGATTGACTCTGAATCTAATTATAGTTATGTTAGTCCTAGCCTAGTGGATAAGTGTGGTTTGAATAAAGAAGTGCATGAAAAATATTGGTTAGTGTAGTTGGCTACAGGTACAAAGAAGAGAGTTCATCATCAGGTAAGAACTTGTGCATTTGAGTACAATGGTATGGCTACATCATCACATTTGAATGTATTTCCATTGGGATCATATAATATGTTTTTGGGCATGGACTGGTTGTATCTTCATAGGAATAAAGTGGATTTTTATGACAAATCCATTGAGTGCTTGGATGACAATGGATAACAGAGAGTCTTACTGGATAAGAAGAAGGCAACATCAGTTAGAATGGTGACAACTATGTAGACAAAGTGCAGTCGCAGAAACGGGTGTGTGTTATTTGCAATGCATATTTCTAGTGATAAAGGTAAGGATTTTGAGGATGCAGAGGTATTGAGAAGGTACCCGATCTTACAACAGTTTCAGGATGTATTTCCTGTGGATATTTCAAAGTTACCACCTCACAAGGAAGTAGACTTTTCTATTAAGTTGGTACCAGGGGCAAAACCAACATCAAAGACACCTTATAGGATGAACACACCAAGGTTGGTGGAGTTGAAGTTGCAGTTGAAGAAAATGCTTGACAACAGATACATTAGGCTAAGTTTATCACCTTGGGGTGCGCCAATGTTGTTTGTGAAGAATAAGGATGGTAATCTCAGGTTATGCATTGAGTATAGGAATTTGAACAAAGTGACCATCAAGAAAATGTATCTATTACCGAGGATTGATGACGTGTTTTTGATTAGTTGAAGGGATCAACAGTGTTCTCAAAGATTGATCCGAGATCAAGATATCCTCAGGTATCTATTCAGAAAAAAGATATCTACAAGACTACTTTCTAGACCAGGTAATACCACATTCAATAAATAAAATTAATTATATTTAAAACCATAAATAACATTAATTATAAAGTCAATTAAAATAATAAATAATATATTTTGAATCAATTAAAGTCAATCAATATAATAAATAATATATTTTGAATTAATTAATGTCAATTAATATAATAAATAATATATTTAAAAATATTATAATAAGTACCTAATATATTAAATTCTAAATCATAATAATTTATTATAATCATTTAAAATAACATTTATATTTTAATAATAATAATTAACGTATATAATCTTTTTCTCTAAATAGAGAATTTTGATTAGCAAATACATACTTTATCCTCATCTAATTAGAAAAAAAAATAAAAAAAAATATTAAAAACATTAAATTATTCTTCTTCAAAGGTAGTTTCTCATTTTATATATGCGCTCCATACATGTATTTAAATGTAAACTTAGTTCATTTTAAATCTCTTATTCCATACTTTCATGTCTAAAAAGGACGGGTTTGTTAAATTCTATATTCTCGGTTGGTATGATTTTATGGATAAAGATGAACTTTATACACCATAGCTACAAACATTTGTCTAATTTGAAACACGACATTTCATCTTATACTCTAGAGCAACATAACCAAATGTGGTTGTTGCATTACTTATTGTATGAGTTTTAGAAGTTGCTAGAAGCCTACCAAGACCAAAGTTGCACAGATAGGTATTGAAATTATTATCAAGAAGAATATTGCTCAGTTTGATATCTCGATGCAACACATGTGAAACACAATCCTCGTGGAGATAAGAGCCAGAGCAATGTCTAGAGAAATTTTGTGAATCATTCTCTAGTCACCTCTTTGTTTTGATCTCTCTGGGAAAAGAATTCCAACTTACCTTCAGGCAAATAATTGCATACCAGAAACATATGTGACTTGCTGGCATGGCAGCCTATTAATGTTACAAGGTTTTGATGGCATACTCGTCCTAAGTGTTCTAATCTCTGCATCAAATTGTTGAATTCTTTGGAAGCGTCCCACATAAAGTCTCTTGAGTGTTACTAACAATCCTGAGACCAATTCAGCCTTCTAAGTCGCGCCTAACCCACCGTTACCAATGAAATTGGTTGCACTAAAGTTTCCCATAGCTCTTTGTAATTGGCTGCACTAAAGTTTCCCATAGCTCTTTGTAATTGGCTGCACTAAAGTTTCTCATAGCTTTAAGTTTTAACCACGTTTTCATAAGTTAGCTGAACTCCAATGTTTGTAATTGGTTGCACTGAATTTTCAGGTAGCTCTAACTACATTTTCATAGGTTAGTTTGAACTCCATTGTTAGTAAATGTGAAAACCTCTCTTCTTCTTGATCGATAAACAACAAAAGTGCGTATCTACCATCTTCTACACTGGAAAAGAACTAAAACTACAAATACTATAGCTATAGCTGAAGTGATAGTTGCAATTTCATATAGAAGAAGAACAACAATCTAATCCAACGACTCTAATGGTGGAAGTCCAAGTAGGAAAAAGTTAGAAACTTATTTCTAGTCAAACTATCATAGATATCTTATTGTTGCTAAAGACTGGTAATTCTCCAGATAAATTATTATATGACACACTGAATACAAATAAACTTGTCAGAAGTGAAAATCCCTGAGGAACTTTCCCTGTAAGTTTATTATTGTCGAGTCGAACATGTGTTAGTTGTTTAAGGATTGTTAACTTTGCTAGATTTTTTCCTTTAAAGGAATTAGAATAAAGTTCCAATACAGTTAAATATATTTGATCTATTAATCCTGGGATCTCCCCTGTAAGGTTGTTTTCGCCCAAGATAAGATATTGGAGATCCTTCAACTTGCTTCCATTCAAATATTTGTCTCGCAAATCAAGAGGCATCAAAGACTCCATGTTCCCAATAGTTGGTGGTAATAGTCCTGTAATGTGATTAACTATTTCCTCCAAATGTTTCAGAGATTTGAGATTTACAAATAATTCAAGAGGAATTTCACCTGAAATTCAGTTACACTCATGCTCAGAGCAAAGGTATGTAACCTTGGGCACAAATAAAAAAGAGAAGATGAAATGTTCCCTGTAAAATTGTTTTCATTTAGGAGAAGTGCATACGACACTTTGTTCTTTGATCATTTTGTCACCTATCAAAGGAAGTGGTATTAAAGGAGGCGGAATGAAACCAACAAATTTGTTCCCATGTAAATCGCGAAGCCTTGGCACACATTTAGATACAAGAAACTGGAGTGAGCTACTTGCACACACACCACCATACAAGTATAAGAATGTATGGTGGGAGGATCCAATTCAGATTGTGAAACATTTGATAACCCTTCATTAAATTGGTTGCCTAGGAATGGAAGTTGCTTGGGGCAGTCAACATTCACAGCAGCTGTAAAATTTCTTGTTAGTGAGTTGCCAATGACATCAAAATAAATCATACAATAAATAGGAAGCTTGAGAATGCTATTATTGACTCATTATGTCAGCATTTGAGGATCTTAGTGAACCAGGGAATATGATTTTGCGTTGACTACTATTCAATAACGTCGCTGTAATTGGACTATCATTCTTCATATTTAGCAAGATTTTTCTGTTGCAGAGGTCTTGTATGAAATACAACAAATCGCTTGGAGGAAGCAACAGAGGAAATCAGATCATTCAACTGGGAGAATATTTGCACGTGCACGTGTCAGTTTTCAATTGCAGCGAGGATGACAAAAATAGAGATCTCTTATTGGCTGGGGTGAACAGTTTCTCACCCCCCATTGACAAAACACTTTTCGGCATAATTACACCTCACTCATATTAAGTAACATGCTATATTGCAATATATATATATATATATATGATGATGATGATGATGATGGTGGTGGTGGTGGTTGTTAACGTCCACTGAGACCAAATTGGTCTATCGGACCTATAATTTTCTTAGTTTTTAATTGTCTGTCTCCTTGCCTTTCTTGGCGAGATTGGCGACATTGATTTTGTAGCTTTCTTTTTTTTCTTTACGATCTTCCAACTTCCTTTATCTTGCATCTCCTTCATCTCTTTTGGTTCTTGGGACATTGGTGTCTTAACTTCGCGATCTATTGTGTTCATCCTTTTGAAGATAGTCAGAGAAGAAGTTTGGTCTAGGAGATCTGCTTTGTTGTTAAATGAAGATTTATTCTGTGCGATATTTGAATCCTCATAACTGTTGATGCTTGAGGGGTTTTCGAGTTCACTTTTTTGTTGTTGGGCGGGGCTTTCTCCATGCTTGTCTTGAGAGTTGTTTCTTTCTTGCCCGATTTCTTGTGATTCAGAGTTGTCTCTAGGGTATTCTTCTTTGATGACAGTGTAGTGTTCTTTTTGTGCTCCTTCTCACCATGTAGATCTATGGTGGTTTTTTCTAGCAGATTTTTTTTTTTTTTTTTGGGAGGCTTTTGGGCAATTTTTGGCTAGATGGCCTGTCTCAAAGTAGGATCGACATCTGAAGAGGACACTTTCATAATCGAGTTTCTGGTTCCACACATAGTATTTACTTGTTAGGTTTATTTCAGCTGGGAATCCGACGCTGAAGTCCATTTCCACATAGATGCGTGCATAGGTGGTTCTGGCATATTCCTCTGTTTTTTGGCACCTACAGTAAAATTTCCCAATTACATTTCCAATGGCTTTTAGCGAGGAGAGATTCCAGAGATGCAAGGGTAGGCTTGGCAATCTCACCCAAGCTGGTGTTGAGGTTATGACTACGGTTGAGGGATCGAATGATGGGTTCCATGGCTTCATGAATAGGCCTGAGTTTTCCCAAAACCAAGGGCCGAAATCTAGAGTACATTGTCTCCTTTCAGGATTTTCAAAATCTACTATAAAGAAACCCCTAGCACACGGGTAGATATTAATTTCATCATAAATTACAGGCTTCCATACCTCCGAGATCCATTTGTGGAGAGCTGTCAGTCGTGGCCAAAAACCATTGAACCGGCAGATTAGGGCAATTTCGGAAAAATTCAAAGCCTCATCGAGTGAGGCTTGGACCACCTGGACAGTGGGAGCTGGGGCTTCACTGACGATATGGGCAGGAACTTGCCCTCCAGAAGTGGACGGAGCTGAGCCAGCAGCTATTTTCGCGAAGCTGGGAGCCATATTTGCCCGTAGAACCCAACCGCAGAGAAATAAGGCAGAAGATTAGATCTAGATCTAGCTGCAGAAAATTAGATCTAGAACCCAGCCGTAGAGAATAAGGCAGAAGATTAGATCTAGATCTAGATCTAGCCGCAGAAGATTAGATCTAGAACTCAGCCGCAGAGTCTCAGTAAGCCTTTTAATCTGCAAGAAACCCTAGTAGGAAAAATCCTGCTTTTAGTACCGAGAATCGAATCCTACTCCAGATAAAAATAAATCACTGACTTTCGCTTCAAACAAAAAGAAAATATCACTCGATCCCCGCTGCCCGTGCAAGACAACAATGAACCACTCGATCCGGAGATGCCCACGTAAAATATCAATGAATCAAAAACAAGATCTCTGTATTCGAAACAAACAAGATCTCTGCATTCAAAAATCTCTTAAGATTTTCCCATCCGTCCTGCTTCTTGACTAATGCTCTACTTCTCGCGCTGCCATTACCAGAAACCCTAGCCGTTCCGTTCGTAGACAAGAACAGAATGCATAGACAGAAGATCAGAAGAATGTGAAGATAAAGTTAATTTATGATTGACATTGAAACAATTTTTTAAATGTCATGTTCCAATTCTATATTAAACATTTAAAAAATGATATATCTCCGTAGTATTAAGATATAAAAATAATTTTGAATGAAATTTAAATTAAAAAGAGTTTTTCACTTACTTTCTTTATATCATTTAGATAAAGTTAATTCTAGAATATTTTATTTAAGATAAATATTAAAATAATTTACTTTTAATAAATATTGAAATATTATTTTATTATCAATTTCTTTTAATATTATATGTAAACTCTATGTGAACACAAGAGTTGCACATCTCTTTCATATTGAGATGTAAAAAATACATTTTGACAAAAAAATACTAATATTTATTTTAACTATTAAATAGTTTAATTATAACATGTCAAATCAATAAAAGTTGTTAAATAACATTTTAATTATAAAACATTTTAATGATAACATGTCAAATAAAATATTGAAAAAGATTTGATTGAAATTTGGTCATAAATATTGACATTGATATATGAACTATGATCACAGTTGGTGGTATATAATTTTTATTTTTATTTTTTTGGTCTGACAAATACTATTTTTAACCTCATAAAATTAGTCACTTCATTTATATGAACCAATATCAAAATAGAAATTTAAATTTAAAAAATTACAAAATCTACTTTTTATTTTCAAAATATGAAGTTTAATATTTAATTTTTTCAAAACTTTAATAGACTTATAAAATTTATTTTAAAATTTAAAGTCAATTGTTTTTCACTAAAAAAAAAAAAAAGTGAATTTGATCGACAAGTAAATTTGATCAACCAACTTAATATATGATTGAGTACTTAATAATATAATTGATCTTTATTATATTAAAAATGTTCTTTGAAAAATATCATAAAAGAGATAGGGTTCATTTGTAGTAACAACTTTCTATAAAATTACTAATTATGTAATTCATTTATTTTCATGATAAAAATATTTTAGAAATATTATTTTTTTTAAATTAGATTTTGATATATAGTAATAATTAATTATGAAAATTTTAATTTTTAATATTATTTTAAATAATTATTTTTTTATGAAGCTATTTTTTGATATTAATATAAAAAAAAAAAATTATAAAATTAAAACATAATTATGTATAGAATTTAAAATAAAAAACATTAACCTTTAATTACTTAATTAATTGGAAAAAAGAAAAATGTATTTACATAATTATATTTTTTTAAAATAAATACATAGATAGCGTTTAGGTATTGGTTTTGTTAATAAAACATTGAGGATGAGTGGACAACTCAAGTACAATTTTTTATATAAAGAATCTTGCTTATCGTTGATGTGGAGTACCATTTTGTCAAAGACATGATTGAACAAAAAAAAGTATTGTTGTAGAAGGTTGATATCTTAAAAATGTCACAAACTCTTTAACAAGGTCTATTAATACTGAAAAGTTCTCTTAGTGTAAAAATCGATGAACATTACTACCATTAATAATTGATTATATGTATGTCTTTCCCTTATCTCATTTTTACACAAAATATTCAACATATTGAAAAATATTAGTGTTATATCCTTTTACAAGTAAACTTAATCATATTCAAAAATAAAACTCCAATTTTTTAATTTATTATTATGTATTATTTATATTCATAATTTTAAATAAGCTTGAAAAACATAAAAAAAATTAACTTAATATTGGAAAAAATGAAATTATACCTTATTATAATATCCAACTACTGATTATAAATAATATCCCTTTGAATTATAAAAATGATGAATTTTTTTCTCCTTTTTCGAGAGAAAGAAAAAAAAGAGCACTTTTATATTTTGAAATTATGATGAAAAAATGATGAAATTATTATGTCATTAGTTTTCTTCCATTATTTAAGACGTTAGGCATATTGTCTTTTACGAAGGAGCGGGCAATTTTATAATTAATTGGGTGCCCATCAATTATTAGTCGTGGTTTGTTAAGTTACCGTATTCCCTAGAACGGTATTCAAATACGGAAAAACGTTATTTTAATTTTTTAAGTTTATAATTAATATCTCAGAAAGACGAAAGAGGAATATTACATATACAAATATTTTTTAATTATATTAAATTATTAAAACAATAGAATTTTTTATGATATGCATGAAAATCGTTTCAATTTTATAAATAATGTTAAATATATATAACTCCATCAAGTTGCGGTATGCCATATAAATATATATACCCATTACTGGAACCATTTATATTCTCTATGCCAAGTGGTAAATCTATTTACGTGGTCAGCATTTGCGTCAAATTTAAGCATAGAAGTGGATGGGTTCCCAAACAAGCGTGAGAGATATTTTGTATTATTTAATTTAATATTAAAAGCAGTGAAGTATTTTATAATTTAGTGTGAAATAAATGTTGCTATATAATGTTGTAGGTATATGAATACGTTAAAAATAAATTAGCGTAAAATTATTTTAAATTGGATTTATTAAGTATGGAGAGATTATTATTATTATTATTTTTTATGTTTTTAACCAATTAATACATAATACGGAATTAAATAATAAAATAATTTTACTTTAATAATGTTATTGGACCATTATGATTAACCTTATTTTTATTCATTTTTATAGAAATATTTTTGAAAGAAAGATTAGCATATGAATGGAAAGCCCTAAGAAAGAGATAAATGCCAAGTAGAGGTATCATTCAATTGTGGACCACATTGTTGGAGCATTGGGGAGGGGTGTCACAATAATAAAACTAATATCTTGTGTTGTTTCCTTGACTTTAGAAAACCTTTTGACGGTGTACTCATGTCCAACCTTTGGAATAAGATGGAAGATATTAAAGTTCCTCTTAAGTTGAGGGCCATTATGGCAAAATTGTACGAGAATTTTATTATCGAGTTCAAGAACATTGGTGCTTGGTCAAAAGAAGTTAACTGCAATATTGAAGTCAAGCAAGGTGATCCTTGTCTCCTACCCTTTTTGGTATAAGCATTGACAATTTACAAGACTACTTGGAAGATGCAATTCACATCATCCCTACTCTTGTTGGTATGATAATCATTATCCTTCTTTATGCTAATGATATTGTTCTTATGGCAAGGAGTCCTATGATCTTTGTAAGCAACTAAGAATCCTAAAGGATTTCTATTCAGGCATGTGTATGACTATTAATATTGGCAAAACGAAAGTTATGATAATTAATTCCAATTAGATCACCTATGATACTTTCATATAGGAGAACAACAACTTGTAGGAAGGATCTTCTTACAAATATCTCAGGGTTCAATATTCATCACAAGCTCAACTAAAATTATAGTATTGAGAAAAGGATAAAAGTGGGGTGGAAAGCTTATTATGGGCTTGAAAACAATTTTAAATCAGTGAACATTTGTATTTGGAATAAGAAAAACTCCTCTTTGACACTCTTCTTATTCATATTATTTTATATGGATGTAAAGTTTTGGGATGCAATATCTCTATTGTTACAGGTGAAATCACCCTAGGGCTTTGGGTTGACAACCCCAACAGAGCAGAGGGCAAACCTCAACAAGAAATGCTCAAACAATCATCAAAAATCCTTATTCTACTAAATCATGTAGGAGTGTCCTTACCTGGATGTCCTTTGTTTGGGTAGATCCTGCAAGGTGCAAACCGTCAGCTTCTCCCGATGTTCTTGAAACTTGAAAATGATTTAAATAGAACATACACGACAGTAGAAACATAAAGCATATACATGATGTTAACTTTAAATCATATCAATGAATGACTAATCATACATCAATATAAGATTCATAAATGAATTACAACATAATTTTGATGCATAAACACATTTCATATCGGAAACAGAACAACATTCCTTTTTATTGAAGTAAGCTATAAATCAGGTGGAGAAATACGACCTAAGTCCTTCTCCGACTCCAAGCGGAACCATCCTCCGGGTCCCTCCTTTCCCGGTCTTCAACAATCTTCCTCCATCCCCAATACAAGGATATCTCAAGCAAGATGGGGGTTATATATAGTTAAGGAAACAAGAGTTTCCTAAAGCTTTGGGGAGTGCAAGAGGCACAGGGATTCTTCAGACTTGATCAAGGATAATCTCACTATAGTATCAATATCTCATCCTTTCTCCCTTAAGGCCTTCCCATGGAGGTTTATTTATACCTCTCCAAATTAGTTTTTTTCAGTTGGGAAACAGTTGGGCCACAGGAAATAGGAGGTGAGTAACAACTAAAACTCGTGAACTCCACCCGAAATTAAGGAAATTTAACTTTTTAAAATGTTTTAAGATATGTACGCGGGTTGGATATTTGTTGACCCGTGTGTACACACTTTTATCACATGGAAAAGTAGTGTATAGGGAATAAAACATAGTTTTTTAGATTTTGGACCAAGTCTGGAAGGAAGGGTTGCCCTAGGCCATAATCAGAGCATCAGATCTACCAAGAGTGGTAAATGGTGCTATAACAGATGCCCCCTAATATATGAGGTCAGAAGGGGTACATGATGGCCGAAATGTATTAAGTGTATGGAAGGAATCATGCCGAGACCGAGGAGGAGTTCACCAGAATTCAGCCTGCCAAGCCATCGAAAGAGATCAGAAATAAACTGTTGTTTGATGTGGGCATTCTCATTCTCAGAAATAGTAAATCATGTTCACATGTCAAGTACAAAAGCGGATCCAATATGTATACAAGTATAAAGGAACTGGAAATACATAATGGATCATCTAATCATAATCAAGAAAGTACATGTCTGAATATCACATATAAAGAGTTGATCAATGATGTTGAAGTATGAAGCTGATCACTGAAGTCAAGAAACTGATCCAAATAGTACCAAGTGAACATGATGGAATAAATGGTACTACATCGCAACTCGGGTGCCAGCATATAAGATGTTGCTGTAAGGAACTGCAACATATAATGTGGATGGTGTCAACTAGCGGAAACAGCAACATATAATGTGGATGGTGTCAACTAGCGGAAACAGGAGCAACTAACAAGTGAACCGGGAGATGTTGATGCAAACCCGAGGTCTTCACCGGTCGTCGTGGTACATTTCTACACAATGGGAATGAATGATCTGAAGTCGACCATGTGAGAAATCGTTTAATTACCAATCATTGATGTATATCGTTAACAAAGTCGAGACTACTCACTGATAATGATGATGAGAGTCAAGGTACCCAGTACAATCTAACAACTGTGAATAAACGAGCTGTGGTCGAACACTTGAAAGAATCTACGAATCAAGAGACAATGATGTTTTCCCACTATCAATAGTGAAGGAATCTGCCATTGATGACTATAAACCCTAAGGTACTGCCAAATGGACTCTAGATCCCTCTCCCAGAGCAATGAGCTGAAGTCGATGGGAAAATATCCGCTAGAAGGAAGGCATTAAGACATCCTTCATCAATCTAGCACGAGTGTAACCCAAGATGTAGTAAAGCAACCGAAGCACATTTCCAGCGTACAAAAGATGTAGCTAGTGCATGATGGAAACCCTCTAAACCAACCAATAATGAAAGCTGACACAGAGGTGAGGAATCCACCAATAGGCTCAAATAGAAACCAAGGCACTGCACGAATCCCAATGTGTGATAATGAAAGCTGATGTCGAACACAAGGGAAACCACCTAGTCAAAGACCCATGATATTGATCGATGCTGAGCACAAGGTGACCTATCAATAATGAAAATAGGGCCAGGGTGCGGCTCTAGATCTGCCCTCAGAGCAATTTGTCGTAGTCGATAAGGACAAGACCCGCCAACAAGAAGTCAATGGAGACCTTCTCAAATTGACACGAGCAAAGGACCAATAAAACGGATGTGATAACGAACATGATGCTGACAACTAGGGATGGCCGACTGAAAAATAAGTCAAGAGACACTGCAGAGAGGTGGACTCAAGTTTACTTCCCTTGAAAAAAAGCACGACTCGACTATGACTACAAGGTAGCATATGATAACTTTGTATAAATTTGTCATGCAGGAGGCATAAGCAAACTCTCAATATGATTGGAAGAGGTAACCAATTGGAGGAGGAATAACTTGATAACAAGGTTAAGGCTCTCCTAAGTCAAACTAAAGCCCACCCCAATGGAGGAAAGACTTTATTTTGAGTGCTTTGTTCAAGGGCGACACGACTAACTCTAGTTGCCATCAAAATATGGAAATAATGTCCCATTCCCGCTCTTTTTTTTGGAATATATAATTTTTTGTCTTTTTCTTTTATATGAAGCTTGAAAAAGAATAAAATAATGCTATAGTATAGTGGAAAGAACGAGTGTTGAAAAAAAGTAGATGCTCTAGTTCCTGGGAGGGGAACATTCCTATGCTCAATGCAAGGTGGCGAAACTGGTCAAGGACACTCAAAGGGATGTTCTTTCCACGGGTATAAGGGTGTGTCAAGTTGTAGAGGCTAAGTGATTGCAAGGTTGATTTTGCATAAGACATGGTCGATAAGTGGCTTAAACATGAGTCCAAGTGAAGCCGACTCAAGGCCAAAAGGTACAAATGGTCAACGTGTAATGTAGCAGTACAACTCAACACACATGAGCCTCTAGGGTATAAAGCTAGAAAAATAGTGAAGAAGTAGAGGAATGAGGCTTCAACGCTTAAGTCATGGCGGGACTAAAGAGGACTCCTGAACCTAAGAACAAAAATTCAACATGGGTGCCAAGTGACAACAAGGTACTATCTAGGGCCGCCCATGATAAGGTAGGCTCTACCACACAATTCATGACACTTCTAAGCAAAGAGAAGGTTCCACATCATATCTTGGTGGGGTCAATCTTAAGATCAAACTGGGAAAGGAAACTGATAAATGCACAATGTAGGTGAAAAACCTAACCTATATGCCAGTTTCGAGAACCAATACCTGTCAGAGCGGATCAACCATACAAATGTCCAAAGGAGAAATTTTCCAAGTTTTGTAGACATAAATAAGAACATTAGACAAGTAGTTAATACATCCCACATATAAACTTCAGATAAAATCTATTGTTATAGAATACAAAACTTGAAAATGCATACCTTATATGTATATGGTACAGGGAACCATGCAGCCTTACAATTTGTGCATAATAGTTCTTTGGAACAAGCCCCTTATGAGGCTCGGGCCAAGGACTCCTTTGGTAGTCAAAACTCATGGCTTCAAAGAGTTCCTCATGTGAAAGAAAATAAAATTCTTAGAAATCATGAGAACTACAAGGATCAAAAGAGGGAATTAAGGGTTCCCATGTCCCTATAGGAAGAATCTCTCGGTCAACTGTAGGGACCAAGTCCCAAGAAGGAGAATAATAGGTCAGAGGATCCCTCTCAGAAGAAATTAAACATTGAGGATTCAATGCCACATAATTCACCTGTGGCGGGGTAGAGTCTACTTGAACACTTGGAACAAACCAAAGGGTATTCTATAGTAAATTCGAATTAGGGTGGTGATTATCAAATGCAAGTTGATGAATAGTGACAATATTCCCTTTATGAGGAAAACATATCACTCGAAAGAGTGAAGACACCACAACATTAATCGCATAGACATAATCATGCCCAAGTAGCATATTAAAGTCTAAAGGGTGATCAACCACCATCATATTGATTAAGATAGTCTTCCCACCTAAAGTAATAGGCAATTGAGGAAGAACACCCATAGATTCACCAAGTCTTCTATCATAGGCTAACAACTAACTATCAGCTGATAACAACTTTGGAGAACCCAAAGATTTCCAAGTTAAGGAGGATATAATACTTGCAGAGGATCCTTCATCCACCATACATCGATAGACGTTTATGGAATTAACTTTGACCTTTATTTGGAAAGGTGCAACGGAAGGAAGACGAGGCTTGACAAGACTATCCCAATCAAAGGAGACACTCCTAGAACTTGGAGGGGGAACATTTGAAGAAAACAGAATGCCCCCTATACTAGAAGACTTTGTACTTGAAATCAAACAGACTCTGTTGTTAGGCACTTCACCCCCCAAAAGAGGAGTGTAATCATCTAGAGATTGCACTGGCTCAACCACATTATCAACGAATAGTTGATGAGACTGTTGAGAAACCATATCAGATTCAGGAGTATAAGAACTTTCAGACTTGGACCATATCCTTTGTACCTCTGGAATACTAGGGCACAAATGAGTAAGATGGTCTCCCTTGCATATCTTACAAGGGAACTTAGGTTTAAAACTTCCACACCTAGGTTTCTTATCAACATCCATTCCGCCAATATGACTAGTAGTGGTTTGCAGAGAGTCCCCAACATGACTTGCAGTGGTTGAAGGCTCATCTCCAACATGACTAGAAGAGGTTAGTGATGAATGGATATAATTATTCTTATTCGTCTTCCTCTTTCTCCTCTTTTTAGGTCTCTTATTACAAAATGGAGGAGGAAGAGGAATCCAAATTTCTCTTTGAAAGAAGATGAACAATTAATACCCATTTGATGCCCTTGAAATAAAGCATTCATCTAAGAAGCTTCAAGAACAACAGGAATATTCAGAGTGGACCACAGCCAAACTGGTAGTCCAACATTCAATCCAGGAATATTCAAAGTGGCCATCAAGGGTGTACCAACGTTTCCAAAGAAAGGAAAAGCAAAAGGATCCCCTTTTGGGAGGGTACCTTGGTTGGTTTCCACAAGAATATTGGCCATATCTAACTTATTTGCAAATCCTTCCCTTACGGGAATGTACAAATGACTTTCCAAGGAAGATAGATGCACAATCAAAACCTTTTCCCTTGAGGAGGAAACTCCACAACTTTCAAAAGAAAGATAAAAAGCCTTTCAAGATTGGCGGAGTGGTAGGTCGGTCACTCAGAATCTAAAGTCCAAAAGTGACAAGACAAAAATACCTAAAGCCAACTATATACAAAGAGAAAAGAGCACTCGACTATAAAGTCCCTAAAGATACAACCAATAAAGCAACTTCCAAGTATTTCCACTATGGGTGATGAGGATCGGACACCAAAATACAAGAAATTGAAATAAGGCACCTTCCGAAGATAGTTTGGGATAATGACGACCCAGGCCTACCAGCAAAGGTATTAGAAGCAGTTACGTTGACCTCCAGAAAACAACCTTTGTCGGGGCAAGCACCCAAGGTTCGCAAGGGTACCCTCCAGAAGTACTGTTGAACGTGATGCAACGTTAGCCTCAGGTGCCACAGGATTCCCCTTCACAGCCACCTATGTGATCCATAGGAAAGGCCACTATGGATACCAACTCATATCAAAATCCAGGTGGAACAATCATGAGGTGGGATCCAACAAGTAGGAGAGGGGGTATCTCTCTTCCTTGTCTTCACTCTCCCTCGTGCTTAACTCCCAATCACAGAGATTTCCCGATCTTTCTTACGATATTGGGTTTTGCTCTTTATTCAACTTCTAAGTTTTGTAATTTGAGCGGCCTTGGAGAGTTAACTCTCCACTCACCTAATCCAAGGCCCTAATGAGCCTAAACTTGTTGGTGTTTGTTAATGACAACAATAAAAGTTCTAGTTCATTTTATTAATCGCTTGATTTTATATAGTTGTTCTTTAAGTCAGGGGAATTACAAGAGTGAAATTGTTGATGTTTTGATGCAATAGAAACCAATAGAAACTTAGCTACATGCCAATGAGGTTATTTTCTTCAAAGAAAAGAGATTTCTATAGAGTTTTACGAATAAACTTGTATAAGCAACTTTTTCTTTTTCCAGAAAACACACTCCACACACCCAAAAGCTAACAAAAAGACTAAAATGTCTGTAATAATTCAAACTATAATGATAGTGCATGGATGCTCATACAAGAAGCAAAAATATGTTTCTTTATAGAGACAATAAGCCAACTTGAAAATGAAGAGGACCAAAAAATTAAAAACAAATCTCTCCAAAGCAAGCAAAACAAATTGCAAAAGATCACAATTCACTTCTCAACAACAAAGCAAATGAATCCGTAAACCAAAAACTTGGAAAAAGAAAAACAAAAGCAATATTTTTTGAACTTTTTCTTTTAAAGGGAACAAAACAACTTTTTGAGGTCACAAAAGTAATACTAAAACTCGAAAGATCAATAAATAGGCAAGGGGAGTCTTTTAATCTTGCAAGTCATAAAATTGAAAATGAATCAAACTTGAACAAGAAATACTACTTGTACAAACTGACCCAAATAGCATCAAAAGATTTCGACAAATTGACCAAAAAGGCCAAGAAAGAAATACTTTCAAACTTGTCAAAAAGACTCTAAAAAAGCAATAAGGCCACCAAACAAGGGAAAGCAAAGCAAGAGAACTTGAAATCCTGGCTAAAAAAGGAAATTGAAAACAATTTCCTATTCTAGAATACTAGAACAACCAAGAACTTCAAAACAAAGCCTTGAATACCAAGATACAAACTACAAACTTGCTTAAGAAGCAAAACTAGGCCAAATCTTTTCAGTGAGGAGGAGATTTTGAAAAGGAAAGCTTGGAGGAAAAGTGAATTCTCCAGACAACAGATGACCATACAAAAACATAAATCACTGGGCTACAAACCTAACTGGGCAGAAAGATTTGAAAAAATCATCAAAAAAATTTCATACGCGATTGTGTGAAAACACAGAAACGTGCACACGTGTTTCTAATATAGGAAACTCGCATATACACATGTTTGCTTTACAGAAACCCGCGTGTATGCGCTACTGTAAACAAAGTAAATAATGTATACAAAGCTTTATAAGGAAAAACAAAAATCAAGGTCTAATCAAGAAGATCAGACTTGATTCCTGGGACACTAATTGACCAAACAATGCTGTAAAAGCAAGCAATCAAGAAAGTGAACCCTGATTGAGAACAAACAACCCACACCAGGAATAACAAGATTTTTATCCCCAGTGGAGTCCTCAATTCTATTACGGGTGAAAACACCCTAGGGCTCTGGGTTGAGAACCCCAATAGAGCAGAGGGAAAACCTCAACAAGAAATGCTCAAACAATCATCAAAAATCCTTATTCTACTAAATCGTGTAGGAGTGTCCTTACCTGGATGTCCTTCGTTTGGGTAGATCCCGTAGGGTGCAAACCCTCAGCTTCTCCCGATGTTCTTGAAACCTGAAAATTATTCAAATAGAACATACACGATAGTAGAAACATAAAGCATATACATGATGTTAACTTTAAATCATATCAATGAATGACTAATTATACAGCAATATAAGATTCATAAATAAATTACAACATAATTTTGATGCATAAACACATTTCATATTGGAAACAAAACATCATTCCTTTTTATTGAAGTAAGCTATAAATAAGGTGGAGAAATATGACCTGAGTCCTTCTCCGACTCCAAGCGGAACCGTCCTTCGGATTCGTCCTTTCCTGGCCTTCAACAATCTTCCTCCATCACCAATACAAGGATATCTCAAGCAAGATGGGGAATATTTATAATCAAGGAAACAAGGGTTTCCTGAAGCTTTGGCGAGTGCAGGAAGCACACGGATTCTTCAGACTTGATCAGGGATAATCTCAATATAGTATCAATATCTCATCCTTTCTCCCTTAAGGCCTTCCCATGGAGGTTTATTTATACCTCTCCAAATTAGTTTTTTCAGTTGGGAAACATTTGGGCCATTGGCAATAGGAGGTGAGTAATAGGTAAAACCCATGAACTCCGCCCGAAATTAAGGAAATTTAATTTTTTTAAGTTTTTTAACATATGTACATGCATTGGATATATGCTGACCCACGTGTACACGCCTTTATCATAGGGAAAAGTACCGTATAGGGAATAAAACACTATTTTTTAGATTTTGGACCAAGTCTGGAAGGAAGGGTTTCCCTAGGCCATAATCAGAGCATCATATCTACCAAGAGTGGTAAATGGTTCTATAACAATGCATTGGATACAACCACATGGATTTATTTTCACAATGTAATGACAAGTACAACCAACATGACGTTTGTCATAAGAAAACTAATTCAAGTCACACATCTGAGAGAAAATCTCCCAGATCAAAGTTAAGACCAATCCCTAGGCATAAATGATGGTTTCATGGATATTGTTTTTCTTGTAACTCATTTGCGCATAAGTCCATTGATTGCAAATCAAGCATTTGGAATGGAAGCAGAAGATGGGATAAGTTCTAGCACATGATTAGAAATTGCAAGCAGATTTGGAGGAAGAAGGAACATCAGTCAGAGACGTAGGAAAGATTTCCCCTACTACAGTCGATTGCTCTTAAAGCATACTTCTAATAGTGACTGCAAAAGTGAATGTGACATACCTAACCTCATGGAGAACAGGTGATGATTATCAGGTCCACAAGATCATCGGTGTATGATCTGAGGGGGAGATATACATGTGTATCTAGATGATGATTCTCTGTGATGTTTTAATATTTTGATTACTAATAGTGTATCTGATGAAGTAACAGTAAACAAGAACATACATGTCACATTCAGGGGGAGTTGTAGTTATGAAAAATCAGTAGTTTGTAATATGTATGTGGATATTATGAAAGACATTTGTTTGTATACGCGAGTTTTTATCTAGATGGTAGCGTATGTTTCTCTGTGATGAAAAAAGAGTGACACAGATTCAGGGGGAGCTTCTCACATGATTCCATCAGTTATTATTGGCTTTCTAGTTCTGACATTGACTTGTTACAAAGTGTTAATGATGTCGTTATGATGCTTAGGAATGATGTTGTTTCATGATGAGCTTACGAGTAGTTGAAGTGTTCCTTGATGGATTCGTTGATTGATGATATGGATATGATTAGATTTGATAGTGAATAGTTGACACAGGTTCAGGGGGAGCATTTTCTATGCTTGTAATGGTACATTGTTGGAATTATGGTTTTTGGAGAATTTCTTGTTGGTTTATGATAACTACATATCATTGTTGATGTATAGTTGTTGTTGATGTTATTGTTGAAAATACACATGTTGTTGTCATTATGTCATTATTGATGCATGGATTCCATCTGATGAAGTCATGGATGATGCATATATGAAGTCATCTGATGAATTATGGTAGATGTATCTTGTTGTAAAGGTCATGAAAAATACTCATGTTGTAGTCATTGTAATATTCAGTCTTGTATGGGATATTGGGATTAAGTCATTCTTTATATGTAATCCCATTATTTTGGGCAATTGATGTAATGTTGGGTCAAATATGTAACCCCACGGTGTTGGGTTATTGATGTAATCATTAGTCATTAGTAATAGGAAAGGTCATAATTGGTTGATTCATAAAGCCTTGTACTTTTATTGTATATCTTTAGAGGATCTAGCATTGGATCAGGGGGAGCATGGCCAATATGCAAATTTCATGTTTTCAGTAGATCAACCCTACAACAATCAACACTAAAAAGGAAGCACTTCATTCAACCTAGTTCAACCCTTTTCCCTTGTGTCAAAAGGGGAGAGAAGCTTGGTGTTTGGAGAAGAATCCTTAGAGAGAAACTTGGTGTAAGATTTGGTGTTTGCATGTGTTTTCGCAGATGGTGTCCAAACACCAAAATAGTTGCCATCAAGTCCAAAGTGTGAGATTGTTGGCATTATGGCCAATATGTTGTCCTTGATGGAAACCTAACTGATAAATATGTCAACATTGAGATAACATGATCTCATGTAGTTTGGTACAGATGCTATAGATGTTATAAATATAGAAATGATAATTCAGAGATAGATGGATGATAAAGGTGGAGTTTGAGAAAGTATAGGTGGATCCTATGAAGAAGGATTGCGTACATACACAGGTCTTGTGAGTAAAAGTCATGTACAGAATCCATACCATGGTAATCTGGATACCAGGGGTCATTACCATGGTATTGGCCCAGAGTAATTGGAGCGACAACAATTATTTAATTCCATCAAAGAATAATAACGACATTACTAAATGATTTACCTAAGGTATTAGATAAAGCTAAAACTATATAAGGAGATGGAGATCAAGGTGTTATGTGTGCAAGTAATGAGTTATTTATGTGTGATCTGACCTGGAACAAGTGTGCATCATGGAGTAAGGAGAAGGCTTAGATTTGAAAGTATGTTGACATATATGCTTGATTGACTTACTTGTTGCAAATGTCAAAGTAACTAATAATGATGAATCTGTGATTATTGTGATGTTGTGATAGAAATAAATTATTTAGAAGTCTGTAGTTTTGACAGTGAAGGTTGCAGAGTGTGAAGTTGTGTTTGCAGCAAAAATTTTTAGATCTTAAACAATTTTGTCTCTGTATAGTTGCGTACATACGTGAATATGGTTATGTATAGTCACGTATAAATTCTACGAATTTATTCTGGATCTTGAGATATTTATGCGGGTGTTATGCATCGTAGTCGCATACATATGCTAATATGTTTCATGAATGTTTCATATATGTTCTAGGGTTTGCAATGTTGATAAATGATGACATTTGATGAGTTATGTTCCTATTAGTTTTTGTATATCGATAAACTATTGATCATGTTGATCTTTATCTGAAAGTGTTGATTGGGTTGGTTATTCATGATTGGAATGTTGGTTAGTAATGATGCTACAGTAATCTGTGATTGGTTCAATGATATGTGTTCAATGATTTGTGTATGGTTCAGTGGTTGATACAATGTTACAGTGATCCAGTAATTTATGTTCAAGTATTCTGAGATCTGTACGCAAGTGTGATACCGAGGAAGCACATATATATGCAGTTATGCTTCAAAACAGTAACGTATAAATTCTGAAGTAAATCTTATCAGGGTTTGAAGTGACAACACTTTATTTCTATGACGGTTTTCAGCATATGGCTTGGTATATTTATGAGTGATTGTGCATTGGTATGATCTGGTTATGATTGGTTTGATTTGGTTGCAATGGTTGATTAAGATTCAGTCCAGTGATTGGTTTGCTAATGATACAATGATTCAGTTGGTTCTGTGATTTAAATTCAGATTCAGTATTCAGTTTGATATTGAGCATAATGTTGGGTGTGGGTCCAGTATGAAAATATGATGAAAAGTGGCCTACAGGTTTGATGTTTTGAGTCAGGTGGATCCAATATGAAATATTATGAAATGTTGTCCATGAAGGACACTAAGGGTTGGAGCTTTTAGTACGGGAGTCAGAGCTTCCTTCCAGTGATAGATGGTAAATATGTGCAGGGGTTAGGTGCTCCCTTCCGGTAGAAGCTAGTAAACAATATCAGGGGATTGGAGCTCCCTTCCAATTGGTGCTGGATAACAAGTGCAAGTTGTAGCCTCCAGCACATGGGTGCCCGCGTGCTGGTAAGAGTCTGCGTTAGTACAAGATTTTAAGAATATTTTCTTTATATAATAAGAAAGAAGACATAGACGATGGTAACGATGGTTTTCTCCCACATTAAGTTTCCACCTAAAAATCTTGGTGTTCTCATGTGTTGTTGTGTTGCTTATGTGTGATGGCATTAGAGGAAATTTTAGCCTAAAAGTGGCCTCCTAAGGAAAAATCAAGAAATTAATAAAAAATGACATGTAGACAAATTTTTAATATTATTTTACTTTATCTATGTTCCACAATATTTATTAGCATGAGATTTAATAAAAAAATAAATATATTATTTCTCATTTTCTACTTTTATCAAAATCCCTCAATATATGTGAGTTTTATTAAAATTATTGTCTATTTAAATTTAACTATCTATATTTATATGTTATATTTCGCTGTGTATATATATTTTATAATTAACTATTTCTTTTGGTATTTTTTTAACGACATTGTCTACTGAAGCCACAATTTAGCCTGGCATATATTTTTTGGCTGGAATCTGTTAATTAATCATTTCTAAAATACGTTTTTTAAACTATTTAACTATTTTATATTTAACTATAACTATATTTTATTTTTAACTATTATATATTTTATATTTAACTACTTTTTATCTATTTATTTATTTTATATTTAACTATAATTATCTATATTTATATTTTATATTTATCTGTCAATACATATTTTATATTTAATTATTTTTTTGGTGTTTTTTAGGGCATGGTTATCAAAATCAAATGGGCCCACATTTTTAATTTTTATTTTTCACTAATATCAAGATTTGCATAATTTGCATTAATAACTCTGTTGATATTCTAATTCATATGGGTAAGGTAGGTAAATAACATTAATAAAAGATTTCACGAATACCCAAATTAATATTATAAAACATTTCACTGATACCCAAATTAGTAATAAAATATTTCACAGATACCAAAATTAAATAATTTAAAGTTATTTAGGACATGTACCTCTTTTTTAATTTAAAGGATTTTTATTGGTTTACATATTATGACATGGAAATTACGTGAAAATTTCTTGGGCACTTTTAGGCTAAAATTTCCTCTAATGTTTATTCTACTCTTTACTGCATATGTCTGATGAAATTAATAATACACTAGTTAAAGATAAACATATGATGGAACTTATGAAGAATTAGTTAACTGGATATTAAAGATAAAGATCTGATGGAACTTGTGAAGAATTAGTTAACTTGATATACATTGTTTGTTTTCCCTGAAGTCACATACATATGCTAGTTTTATAAATGACAGTAGTGTACATAAATCAGAATGTGAAAAGAAAAGTTAAAGCGAGTTTAAAAATATTTATTTACCCCACTTCTCCCCACCCCCTCCTCTTAGTATTTTTCCCAACACTTGCTCCTTGCTAAAGGATGGACCAATATTGGATAATAAATGAACTAGATATTATGAAATTATTGAACAGATTCTGGATATTCAGTGATTGAGAAAATCTAGGAATGTGTTCCGTGACATGCAATGAAGGTTCCTACTGTTGGGCACCAAACCCACTTTTAGAGGGATTTTGGAGGGGAAAGTTGTCTCCTTTCAAGGATAATGCTTCCCCATAAATTTGTCTATTTAGAAATTCGAATTAGCCTCTAGGGGGCATGTATTTTTTAGTATTCTTGTGAAGAAAACTTGCTTTTTAGCAACTCTACTTTCATTTCCAGTAGGGATGTACTTGGATTGACTCTAATAATGAAGTTTGATTTCATTTTTAACTTCTAAAGATTATTTTCCTTCATAGGACTCTGAGTATTTTGGCCTTGGTCATCCCAAGAGCCTCAGAGCCATGTTGTGCAATTTATTTATCTTCTTTCACTTCTTATTAACTTGCATATCTTATTCTTGTTTTTCCTATGTTTGCATTTAGTATTCATGCTTCATTTGTTGTAGGTTAGATTAGTTAAATGATTGAAGTAATTTATTGGGCAGGTCATTTATATAGGTACAATATTGATGCATCCTTAGAATGACTTTGAAAAATCATATTCATCATTGAGCTACTTGGATTAGAATACTAGTTCACAATTTTAGAGTTTTTGGAAGTCTCCTAAAGCAAGCTAGTAATTAATTTATGTTGATTTTTAACACATGTTAATGCGATTATATCAATTTTATTCCACTTGTATTGGATCCTAAAAACATCTAAATTAATAACAAAAACTACCCCATAGCATGTTCTCTTGATTAGGTTAGGCATTTGGTAGGTTAACTAGGTCATTGATTCTTGAATTTTTGGTTGTTAGAGTAGTAAATTTTTGCTTATTTTAGCACAAGTTACAAGTGTATTTTTTAGTGATTCAAATTGGATTGGAGTCATAGGACATCCTATTTAATAAAAAAAAATTACCCCATCTCATTTGCATTCGATTTTTTTGGTCATTTAGTGAGATAACTCGGAGGACAAACTAGTTGTCAAACTAGGTTTTTTACTCTTTTCAAGTATAAAAATCATAATCTTTCTTGTGTGCAGGTGAGACTATGGGTTTTCAGGGCTGAGAATTTTCATTTTTGTTTTTCATCCTATCATTAGCACCTTCCCTTTTTCCCCAACAACCTCTTCAAGCAAACTATCTACAAAGCAATCTTTTCAGAATTGTAAGAGGTGAATGTTTGCATATTTCCTTGTGCAGGATGGGCTCTTGAGGAGAATTGGGCTTGGAAAGGGCTTCATTCACCCTTCTCCTACCTTATTCCATTGTTCCTACCTTCAAATCACCTTTATCACCCTCAGAATGCTCACATATTCAATCTTGTAGCAAAACAAGGAAATCATGTAGCATCGTGTAAAAGCCCTCCAAACTTGACCAGAATTGTTATTGAAGCTTGATTTTTTCCTCCTAGCCCTTAATAATGTCCCTTATGCTTTGAAACCATGACTTAGGAAGACAAAAGACCACTTAAGACTTTCCTTTTTACCATTGCATCACATTTCAACAATTAGGGTGAATAGACAGGTTCATGAATTGAATGACATAGTGATGATTGTCATGATTACTTTATGAAGAAATTAATGAACGTTGTTACTAGCATATGGTCTCTTTGAATGCATTGATGTAGAGTTGGTTCATGCTCTTTACTTTATACAATTAGAATAGGTTTGCTTTCCTTATCTTTTGTTTCCTACAATACGCTAAAGTTTCCATTTCAAGAATTTCCATTTCTGCAATTAGTTTAGGTTTGATTTCATGATATTCACTTCATTGCATCAGATCAATGAAAGAATGACACATTGCATGTTGCACGTATAGTGTTGATACTTCTTAAGTTTGTACAAACCCTGGGTTGATAATTAAAGTTGGTAACCTTAGGAATTGCAAAATTCTTGTTGCAATACCAGGGCTCATCACTTTTTGGCGTCGTTGTAGGGGAGTTGTCAAAGTATGCATTGCTTTCTTCCCTAGCTGATTCGTTTCTTTTACTTTCTACAAAAACAAAAAAAATGCACTAGGCATATTTCATTTCAAAAACAAAAAAATTGCATTGCATTAACATTTTCATTCAATTTTTTTTTTTATAAAAATAGAAAAATATTTTTCTAACACCAAAACCCCCCATTTGACCACGTGGTGCAGTAAGAACCACATCATCATCCACTTTGGCAGGTAGAAGAAGAATAGGTGGTAGAGAAGGTAGAAGAAATGGATGGAGATTTTGACAATGAGGAACATCTTCTTGGATTTCACATTCAAGATATTGATATCAGTGTTCATATGAAGAGCATCCCTCCATCTTTCCTTCCCAACTTCCATGGTACGAGGTCAGAGGATTCGGAAACCTTTCTCTTTGAATTTGAAATACTTTGCAGATCTTATTGTTACTTATTAAACACTCAAAACTTGAGATTGTTTCCAACCACATTGAAGGATAGAGCTCTTAAATGGTTCATGAGTTTAGGGACTAATTCAATAAGATCATGGAATGATATATAAAGGATATTTCTAGAAAAATATAAAGATCGTGATCTGAAAGAGGAATCTTTAGAATGACTCAAAAAGAGGATGAGAGCCTTGAGGATCTAATAGAGAGATTTATATATAATGTTAAGAGGGAAAAATTACATCATTTAGGATTTGAAAAACTAAAAACCCTCCTACTTAGAACAATTAAGGATGAGTAGATTGATCTCTTTAATCTAATGAGTAGAGGTGATGTATACCAATTATCATTTGAATAAATTTGTGAAATATGCAAGCACATATCAAGAGGAAGGGTAAGAGTAAGTAAATCAAAATCGAGATTAGTAAGTCAATCTGAACTTAGAAATTTGCTTAATAAATTTAAAATGGAAATTCTTATCAATCTAACTGAATAAGTATAAATGTTAAGAATGCAAAATGAGCAAAAAGAGGATGTTGATATTTGTGTTATCCATGCAAAACCACATGCTACTACATATTGTCCATCATTACCAAGTTTATCAGGAGGACAATGGAACAACTGAATCACCAAAACAACTTTGTTATGTAGCTCCAAGAAGACCATGGAAATCTATTCAACCTGGTATGATGCAAGAACTTAATTCACAATTTAAAGGTTATGCACAACCATCTCAAAGTAATTGGAACACACCCTTTCCTAGGAAACCTTGGCCATCTCAACCCCAAAACCATTATTTGCAGTAAATTTTGTAAGGACCTTATGGGAGAAATCCATAATATGCTCGATATCCTCCATACCCAACTATATGCTATCCATACCATCCACCTCCACCACAACCACAGCCCCAACCACATCCATCTCAAAGATCCACTCCCACTCAACTACTTGTATAGCCATTCTCAAACCTAAACTGTTAGAAAATTATATATTACGGAGCAATGGAACACATAAAATATTGCAGAAATATAAACACAGAAAATGCACAAAACAAGAGAGACACAGATATACGTGGTTCACCCAGTTTGGGCTACGTCCACCCCGAACAGCCAGTCCTTCTTTTCTATTATCCAGCAAAATGAAGAGACACAACCTACAACAAATCCACTGTAATATCCTCTGTTTTCTCTCACAGTCTCACCTCTCTGTTTCTCGCTCACAGAATACACATCTATTTCACAGCCTCAAAAATACAATACCCTCATACAAAGAGAGGGGTTGCATTCTAGGGAAAAAAACCCTAAACTAAACATAAGTTCTACCGTCAGATCATCCGCCTAATGAACGGCCCAGATTGACTAGAAATTACTATACTTTTACAAGGAAAATTTACATTTGTTTTTAGCTTCGGGGGCGTTGCCCCTGAGCCCCCACCGGGGGACCGCTGGCCCCCAGACCCCCCAGCCGGGGGGGATCGGCCCCCCACGGACTCCCGCGGGGGACAAGTCCCCCCCACACCCCCCCGTGTGGAGGGGTGTACAAAACTTCCTGGGGTATACATTCGGCTGAAACAAAGATCTCTGAACAATCATGCTCCACACACAACATAAACAATGAAGTAACTCAACCCACTTACAATTTTGAGGTACAACACTTCCAAACAACTCATCTTGATATAAATGGTATTCAACCTAGATCAAGAAGAGTAGTGTAGAAAAGAGATCCTCCTAATGTCATTCAAGGACATCCAAAAAAAGAAGATTCAAATGAGGAGACCAAAGAATCATGGATTGCATTTGATGGAGAGTGGATATTAGAATCATATATCGAGAAATTTCCATCATGCTTACTATCAGATCCTCTATGTGTTTAATAGCATAATAAAAGAAAGGAAGAAGATCTTAGGGACCACCGGGTCTTTTACAGATCTTAGGGAACTTTGAATTATGTTAAGGGGCCTAAAGGTTGAGGGAACCTTGTGCTTTCATAGGATCCTTGCAATCTTGTTAATGGTCCCTTGTATAAAAGGAAGGTGCACCCCAAAAAACCGATCATTAGGTTCTTTTTGAATCTTAGAACTCCTGCCAACTTTAAGGAAAGCCCTAAGACATTGGAGCTTATCATAACCATTATTTTTTAAAACCTTAAAGAGACAGGTTTTCTCATCTTCAAGGTGACTTTCATCATAAACTCTAAACGCGCAAGTGGCTAAAGTGTTGAGAAAACCCAACTTTTGAGCAGGAAAATGATGGGACTTAGACTGAAGAAACTGCTCTGTGTGAGTTTTCTTCCAAAAGAGAATATGAAAGGTGTTTATGTAATCCCTTGTTCATGTGGGACATCTTATGTTGGTGAATTTGGCCGGTCAATAAATCAAAGGATTCAGGAACATGCAACAGACATCAAACATGGGAGGACCCACTCTTCGGCATTGGCATAACATGCGTAAAAGACAAAACACCACTTATGCATTGAAGACGCTCGGGTCATTGCAAAGATAGATCATTTCCATCACCGTAAGTTTAGGGAGGCTATAGAGATTGAAAGGAGGTTAATCAATTTGAATAGAAACTATGGCTGGAAAAATAACAGTTGTTGGATCCCTGTCATTTCCTCTTAAGTTTTTATTTTTTCATTTATATTTATTTATTTATTCTAATTTCTTAATTTTTATTATTTATTTGTATTTTTTATCTTGACTCTAATAAACGATTAATTACTTTATTTTCTTCATTGTTGATTTATTTAATAAATAAATAAATAAATAAATTTTTATTTTTGTTTATATATTTTTTAAGTTTGACCATTTATTATTTTTATTTATTTTTAAGTTTTTAGAATTAATTGTTTTGATTATTTAAGTTTGACCCAAATATTATTTTTATTTTATTAATTGTTTTTTATTATTTAGGTTTGAACTAAATATTATTTTTATGTTAAATATTCATTTCATTAAAATTTTCGTTTTGATTAATTATTTTCCTTAATCTAATATTAACAACTATATTCCAACAATTATTTCCTTGTGCTCTGTCTATTTAATTGTATGTGGAGGTGGGTCCCTTGTCCTACAAACAAGGGGGTCTGATACACCAATGTGGTGTTTGGCTTGGTCGTGACCTTAAAATTGGATAATAATAATAATGTTATGACGATGAACCACACTGGTTGGTTCGAAATGCGTAGACAAACTTTTTCTATGTGATTATTACCAAAAGTTTCTCAATAATTCAAGCCTGAATCACAAAAGCCTAAATTCGGAAATTATTTCCTTATATTAAAATATTGTTTATTAATAAGTAATATTTATTTAGTCAAATCTAACTGTTATATTATAATGGTTAAAAAAATTCTCTTCATCTATTTAACTTGATACCAGGATGTTTGGTGAAAGAAGGAAGAGAGGCTCTGCGGCTCGGATCTGAAACGATGGCTAGGGTTTCCGAACAGATCTGCGCCGCCGTCGCACCACAGATCAGAGAAGGGGGCACCAGTGAAACAATGCGCAGTCCCCTTAGGAGATCGGTAGCTGGGCTCATCGAATCAGACGCACGGTCAAGGATTTGGTACTGTATCGAACCAGACAGAAATTACCCTGCGGTAAATCGATCCTCGCTCAGGTATTGTCTCGCTGTTTTTGATAATTCCCAATTGGTTTGGCCCGGATCTTCCACCGGGCAGGAATACAATGAATCGAAACAGACACAACAGAGCCTGGAGATATCCCTTCCTTTCTCGGCCCAGGACGTTTCGCTCAGGACGGATTTGGGATATATTTTACTCTGCTTTCGATGGTTTGCCGCCAATCAGCCGGACCCTAACCTGTATTGTGTAGCTGCGATCACCCCAGCAAGGATCAGTATTGCCCGCGCGGATGGAACCTACCTCGATCCGCAGCCTCAAACTGCAATTAAGGGTAAGAACAGAGAGTTTTGGCCGGAGACAGATGCGCGAGCGGGAGTCACAAAGAATACTGGCACATTTCCATATGGAAGGAACAGGTGCGGCTCAGATCTGATATCAGAGAGCCCGGGGGAGGAAAGAACACGAACCACCAAGGCACGCCCAGAATCTAAGTTTCTTGAAACTAAAAAACGGATGATAGGAGGTGGACGATCGCCAGATCTGGAGAATCAGGGCTCGATTAAGGCCGATCCATCAGATCTGAAACAAATATTTATCAGATCTGTAGACGGCAAACACTGTTGTGCCCAAATCAAGGAAGGGATGGACATCCAGGAGTTAAAGAAACAGATCCAGAACAAATTGGGAATTCCGGCAGCACTCCAAAGTCTCTTATTCTCAGGGATCTGTATGCAGGACCAACACACACTCCAGCATTACGGAGTGGACAAAGATTCAACCATCATCCTCAACCTCAGGCTCCGAGGCGGATGCAAGGGAACCAGCTCAAAAAATCCAGGCTCCTTCCGCGATGCAGTTAAAGGAAAAGAACCAATGCAACACAGAACAGCATCCACACCAGAGATTCCAGGACCCTACATTGTGGAACAGAAGACAGAAGCACCTACTTTAACTATATCATTGCCAGAGGTAATAGATCTACACTTAGATCTAACTCATAATGCTGTTATATGCAGATTTAACAGTTATTGGCCCAAAGCTGATGCACTACACCATTGGATCTACACATCATGGACACCCAACTGTGAAATATACCTATGCCCTAAGGGATTCTTCATAGTCAGATTTAGCACAGAGCTGGAACGAGACAATGCCATTAACCAGGGGCCCTGGTTCTGGGGCAATGCTGGTCTCTTTCTCACACCCTGGTTCCCGGATTTCGACGCCAATACCATGGTAGTATCGACAATGCCAGTTTGGGTTAGGCTACACAACCTACCACTGCATTTCTGGCACCGAAAAGCTTTAACAGCCATTGGGAACTCCTTAGGGAAATATCTCAAAATAGACGAGGACAGAGCATGCCGGGGAATTTTCACATATGCTAGAATATGTGTAGAAGTGGATCTAAGCCAAGGACTCCCAGATCATATTACATTGAACTTCAATAACTCACTGTGGACGCAACAACTTGATTACGAAAACACAGCTTTCAGATGCCGCAGCTGCTTGCAGACAGGGCACCTACAATATGCATGTCCACAGACTTGTAAGGAGCCAAAGGGGAATAAGAAACAACAGAAAAAGCCAAAAGGCTGGCAGCACACTGAACCAGTGGAGGAGGAGGCACTAAACACAGAACCCACAGACATATACAGAAGCCAGAAACAAATGGAGGAAGAGAACACCGAGGGGCACAAACTTGAACCAAACAGCATGGTGCGGCAACAAGAACAACAGCTAGAAATAAGTGGTGCCAAACGAGCACATAGTACCGAAGGATCAGATTCGGACAAAGAACAACCTGTGAACATAGAGGACACCCAACTAGCCATAATTGACCCCACTGCCAACACTGGAGGATGGCGAAAAGTGGAGAAGAAAAAAGGGAGGAAAATATAGGCCGGTAGACACAATTATCATAAATTTTGCTGCATTCCTTTCTAGTCTTATACTATTCTGTGTTCTTATTTCTGTTATGCTGCCTGTTAATACAGGAACAGCCATTTGCATATGCTTCAAGCATCTACAAAATGTAATTTTATCAACATGAATAAAATTACGATTTTTTCCTAGGGGAAAAAAAAAAACTTGATACCAGGATTTGGTTTATCATCTTATCCTGACAATGAAGCACACTGGATGATTTGAAACACGTCGACAAAACTCTGATGATGTGATTTTTACCAAAAGTTTTCTTACTTTTCATAATATAGATAACAAAAACCTAAATTCAAACATCAATCTCACTAATTATAAATTATAATTCCTATAAAAAAATTAAAATGTTAAAAAATTTGAAAATGTCAAAATAATAAAATGTTTAACTTTCATCTTTCTTCATGTAAATAAACACTTAATTTTTTCAAAAATTTGAAAAAAATTACAATACTCATAATTATTGAGTTAAATTTTATTAACACAATCTTAAAAACTCAACTAGCACATGCATCCCGACAAAACTTAACCACCTAAAATAATTTAACTTTCATCTTTCTTCATGTAAATAAACACTTAATTTTTTCAAAAATTTGAAAAAAATTACAATACTCATAATTATTGAGTTAAATTTTATTAACACAATCTTAAAAACTCAACTAGCACATGCATCCCGACAAAACTTAACCACCTAAAATAATAGTTAAAGAAAAAACAAAGTTACGCTCTCTCCTAAGATATATATAAATCTTTGATTATTAACATATTTCCATACTCTTAAGAAAGATAAATTCCTAGTTAATTAAAAATATTTTATATTTAAAACTAATGTTGTATACTAAATTATTATCATGATTATAGTTTTTAAATATAAAACTAAAATTACAACACCTCACTTAAAATAAACATATATATAGATACAAGTGAGTAATGGTAAAAGCGAAAATAAATGTAAGACCGTGTGATGTTTCATTTCCGAGAATCGAAATATATAAAACAAAAGTTGAATATTTTTTAATAATTTTTTTTAAAAGAACATGGCCGGCATCAATAACATATTTTTTAATTTCATTAATTATTAATATAATATCATTAATAAATATGGTTGATATTATACATAAATTATATTAATAAATATAGTTGGAAAACATTAATAAGCGTTAATAGTATAGATTTAATATTAATCATAATATTAATATTTTTTTCGTAAGTTTGGTGGGACTACATTTTCATCATGTCCAATATATCATCCCGATTGAGGCAAGAAATTGCACTGGTGACTTCACATCAAAGAGTGCATTAACAAGTGCACCCAATTACCATCTATCCAAAAAAGCGTGTACACAACATTAATATTGATATTGATAAATATACAATAATAAAAATAATAACAATATCAAAAATATATAAATATTAATAATAATTAGTAATAATAATAACCATTAATATTAATAATACTAATAAAACTTTAAAATAATATAAATACTATTAATAATAAATAATAATAAAAACAATAATAATATTAATATTAATTAATTAACTATTGACTATTTTAATAATAAAATTAATAAAAATTAATTAATGAACAGTGAATCAATAGATTTATTCAAAACCTAACCATTAAAATTATAAACCCTATGAATAATATTATACCCTAGAATATGAACCCCTGGATTAATAATCCATGAACAATGAACCATGAACTCAACAAATATATATACCTAGCGATTAAAATTGTCAACCTTATGAACATTAATATACCCTAAAATATGAACCCTTGGATTGATAACCCCAAGGGATTGATATTAAACCAAGGAAATAATATTAAACCAGGGGATAAATATTATAAACAATTACACCCAAAGGATAAATATTATCAATATTAAACCCAAGGAATAAATATTATAAACAAATTATTTGTTTGAGTGTAACGTTCGACCATGGTTGACCATACTTATAAACACAAGGGATTTATCTTAAATTGAAGGATTAATATTTTATACTCTATTATAATTTTATACCTAGGAATATGAACCCTTAGAGCAATAAACCCAACAGATTGTTATTATAAACCCAAGAGATTAACACTAAGAAACCTAGTGTTTATAAACCCAAGGGATTAATATTATAAACCCTATGTATATAAACCCGTAGATAAATATTGTAAGCCCTGAAATAAACATGGTTGGACATGGTTTACCATGGTTCATTTTCACATTCTGACAATCTTTGTCATAATGCAATGTTGGACCAAGGATGACTGTGGTTGACCATGGTTGATTTTCATATTCAGACAATCTTTGTCATAATGTCACATTGTACCATGGTTCACCATTATCAACCATCACTGGCAATGGGGTCAATGGTTGATCATGGTTGATTTTCATATTGAGAGAATCTTTGTCATAATGTGACATTGCAGCATGGTTCATATTTGTATTGAGACAATCTTTGTCGCAATATGACATTGGAGCATGGTTCATATTTATATTGAGACAATCTTAGTCGCAATGTGACATTGGAGCACGGTTCACCATGGTTCAGAATGATTGATTTCAATATTCAGACAATCTATGTCAAAATGCGAGATTCAATAATGGTTGACCATGTTTGACCAAGACTATAAACCCAAGGAAATAATATTAAACCCAATGGATAAATATTATAAACAATTAAACCCAAGGGATAAATATTATAAATATTAAACCCAAGGAATAAATATTAAAAACAAAATCTTTGTCAAAATGACACGTTGGACAAGAGTTGACCATGGTTGACCATGATTATAAATATGGGGGATTTATATTAAACTGAAGGATTAATATTTTTAACACTATGAATAATTTTATACCTTAGGAATATGAACACTTAGATTAATAAACCCAACAGATTGATATTATAAACCCAAGGAAATAATAAACCAAGGGAATAAAACTAAAAAACCTAGGGTTTATAAACCCAAGGGAATAATATTAAACCAAAGGGATTAATATTATAAACCCTATATATATTAATCCTTAGATAAATATTGCAAACCCTAAAATAAATATGGTTGACCATGGTTGACCATAGTTCATTTTTACAGTCTCACAATCTTTGTCACAATGTGACGTCGGACCAAGGATGACCATGGTCGACCATGGTTAATTTTAACATTCTGACAATCTTTATGACAATGCGACGTTGCACCAAGGATGACCACGGTTGACCATGGTTGATTTTCATACTAAGACAATCTTTGTCGCGGTGTCACATTGGACAATATTAAATATTATAAACCCCTTAAGCCCTAAAGCCCTAACATGAATAATATAAACATAAATAATGCAATAGTACAAAACAACAATAATAAACATAAACCACAATCAACGTAAGAACAACATTCCAAACAATAAAGACATCAATACGAAACATTAATATCAATACATTAGTAATAATACACTATAAACCATTAAAACACGATAAACCATCAACACATTAATAATAACATATATATGTCAATACATTTTAAACAATTAATAAGTTTTAAAGCATAAATATATTAATATCAATACATGAATATATTAATAGTATAAATATCAAGAATATTGATATAAATAGTAAGAACATGAAAGGCCAACATCAATATTATAAACCTAAAAAATATTTTCATTTATGAAATCCATTAATATAGCAAAGGGACCCATACAATTACAAATCCAAGAGAACAAAATAAAGCGGTAACACCGCCATTGGAGCAAAGGAGTAGAAATGCAAAAAATTGAACGATATGTATTTTGAGAGAACACAAAGTCGGAACAGGAAAGGGAACAAACACATCTAAATTGAACTTATTGGATTCAATAAAAATAATAGAACATGACATTTTAAAACCATACATATACAATTTTCTACATAACAACAATGAAATAAGAAATCCATTTCAATGACATTGAAACCAAAGAAAGAACATTCAAATTAACATATATTTTTCATTGTCTTAACATCAAAGAACTCAAAATTGAACTTCAAACACTACATTAGAAGCCATTTATCAAATAGCATCTTTGAAGACACAACCAAACCGATGACAAAAGAAGCACCAATTCAAAACAACATAATAATGATCACGACCCTTCACGCTTTGCAACATGTCCCTTCGTGTTTTCCTCCCAAACTCCCTTTGGTGAATATGTAATAAGTATATTTCATCCATTTTCTTTTCATCTAACACATGAAGATGCTCATCAACAAAAGCATGATGGAAGCCAAGTTTGCTATCAAGCATTTTCCGAATATAGGAAACAAAATTTATCGCTCGAGTAATATTGGGCACCACTCTAACGTAATAGGAGACATCATTATTCTCCATATTTGCACTTCAAAGACAAAATGAGAAAATCAACATTAATATGCACACACACAAACACCCAAGCATAGACATATATACATATATATACATAAAAGGTAGAAAAATATCAAACAAAAATCCATAAAAAAATATAATGACACACAAAATGTAAAACGATTAAAAAAACAACAAAAAGAAAAAGAAGCTATGATTTAACTGATTAAACAAAAAGAAGACCACAATAAATTTATGACCCATGAAACAAATGACCGAGGATGGAGAGCTCTGGTTTCGATCCTGAAACCCTAGGCCCTAGGCCTAGGTGATGCAGGTGTCGCAGTCACGGGCTATGCAGTACAGGGTTAGGTGTGCAGCGGGCTGGGTCAACAAGGAAACCGTGGTGGACAGTAGCGGGGATCGCCAGCTGGAAGGTGCAAACGGCGTTAGGAGCTGCGCGGAACGACGTTCGGTTAACCTTCCCGTTCCCAGATCAAACCTTTCCGTTATGGTGGATCCCGGTGTTTTGGTTTTTCTATTTTCTGAGGCCTCCGGAGGTAGCGAAAACCTGGCGTTTCTGCAGCACTCAACGGTTAAGCGGTTGAAGGAAGGTATAAGGGTTTACCGGGCCTGTTTTTACCATGGTTAATCCTCGAGAAGCTGTCGACTTAGAACCTTCCCCTGAAGACATTCTCTCTGTCTGGGGAAAGGAGACTACGGCGGAAAACATCGACGCGTTTTTTGGGCAGTCTGTCAGTCATGCAACCACATTGCTCTCGGGCGGAGGCATATGGCGTTCCAATGTGGTAAAAGGGTGGCTGGACGAGAATCTGGAGCTCTCAAGCAGTTTTGGAGTTGGAGGTAGGGTTTCTGGAGAAGCTCTCAGTACTGGAGATAAGGGTTTTGACGCGGTAAACCCTCAGGCATGGTCGGGTTCATCTCCTTGCAAAAATCTCGCTCCGCCATCCAGTAAGTCCCTCTCCCCATCAAAAATTTTCGTATCTTCGGGAGGTCTAGAGGATATCATAAATTTTCCACAGTCCAAAGGGGTGTGGAGGACTGTGGGAGGGGTTCAGAGCTCTGAAAAGGAGCTAGGGGCTGGAAATAATCCTTCACCTGTATACAAAACCCTGTTCCAAAGAACTTCGTCGCAGAAAACCTCTGGGGAGAAAGAGGCGTCAGAGGGGGCGGTTTGTATTCAAAACAAGGAGTTTTTCGCTTTCCCTTCTGATTTAGGCAAGACCAATGGAGGTGACTTTTCGGCCTCTGGTGAGGCTGGGAGCCCAGTGGATGGGCTGGTCGAAACCCCACCTGGGCCAGAGGATTTGAGAAATGGACACGAAGATAGCGGCCAGAACAGGGATGCTGATATCCCAAACCCTAGTACAGGAGAAAGAGTCTCAGCTCAAAATGCAGAAAAGGTAGGGGCCAAGAGAAAGAAAGTCAAATCGTGGAAAACAAAGAAGGTTACAAATCTGGTTTTAGGAATGGACGTTCAGGTCGAGGACACTCTGGAGGTGGCGGAGAGCACTCTGGTGGGCAGAGTGAGAGGAAGATATGTCTCAGGCAAATTCCTCAAACAGTGGGCAGATAGTCAGTGGTCGAAGACTCCGGCAAGCTCTTTCACGACAGCTACACTGGTCAAAGGATGGTTTATGGTTAAATTTGATTGCAAAGAGGCAATGGAGTGGGTCGAGGAACGAATCTGGGCTTTCGGGGATCGCCCGGTTTTCTTTAAACGTTGGTCGCCTATGTTCGATGCTTCAAAGGAGAAGGTTAAAGAACTTCCTGTATGGGTTAGAGCCCCAAACCTACCTCCTTTCCTCTGGGTTGACTCAGTTTTCAAGTCCATTGGGAATCATCTGGGCACTTTTCTGGACGCTGATAGATCCTACCTCCACACTTTTGAACGAGCTGTGGCGAGAATCCTCGTTAGGCTAGACCCGTCGGAAGGATTGGCAAAAACGGTCACTCTGCAGTATAGGGAATATGAGTATGAGCAGATTCTGGATTATGAACTTTTCCCCTTCAGATGTCACCGCTGCCATGAATATGGTCACCTGGCTAGGGACTGCCCTTTGGGGAAAAGACGAAGGAAGATGAAGAGTAAAGAAGGGGGTTTGGAGGATATTATGAAGGAAAACGAGGGAATGGTGGAGGAAAAATTCACAGAGGCAGAGCATCACAGCGCAGGCTTTGACATTCAGGAGGAGACGGACATGCAGCGGGAGGTAGTGATACCGGTCCTCGACGATGAAGACCAGCATTTCAAAGGAAACCCTTTGGACGCTCCAGGCGGCCCACCTGCGGACGTTCAAACTGGTATGAAGCACTCTCCTCTAAATCTTCCTTCAAATTCTGAATCAAAAATTGGTATCTTGTCTTCGGATTTCCCTATGGCTGCAAATTTAGAAGATCCTCTTCAAGGCATTGAGTCTCTGTCAGAAGCCCTCCCCTCATTAAACCTAAACTGTGAGGACCGATCTAAAATGAGCCAGTCATCGGGGTTTCCTTCTCCTGTCAGACATTACAACCTCAGATCCCACAGTAAAAGACCTGCAAATCATTTGATTGTCCCGGAAGCGGTTGGTGGACTTTGTCCTGAGTCTTCGAAGAGTCATCAAAAAAAAGGTAGAGGGAGGAAATCCCTTCTTTCAAAAGCCCAAGTAAAGGCCAAATTTGATGTGGCGGATGGTAAACAAATGTCGATCCCTGGGGCGCTTAGAGCAGCGAAACCCCCTGAGTCAGTTATCAAATGATCTGTTTCTCTTGGAACTGTAGAGGGTTGGCTAGTAAACCCAAAAAACTAGCATTAAAAGATTTGATCTCCCGCCACAACCCGGATATGATTTTTCTTCAGGAAACGCTGGGCAATAGTGCTGATGTTGAGTCCGCGCTATGCTCTCTCTTCCCGGGCTGGGTTTTCACTGCTCTAGATGCTGCAGGACACTCTGGAGGCCTTGCTATTGGTTATAAAAAGGGAAGATTTAAGGTTCTAAATTCTTGGGGCGTGCCCCATGCACTTGGTTTGGAGTTTCTTTCGCCTGATTTTGATCTGCCTTTTATGGCCATCAATGTATATGGTCCCTGCCAGGGCAGGGCACCCTTTTGGGAGGCCCTCCTCTCGAAAGAAATGTTAAAAGACAAAAGACTGCTGATAGGGGGAGACCTAAATTTTACTTTAGGGATGGCAGAAGCCTGGGGGCCAAATGCAAGGGAAGATCCTCTGGCCGACTTTTTCCTAAAAACCTTACAGACCCATAATCTGATTGATGTTAACATAATCAAGGCAAAGCCGACCTGGAGAAACAGAAGAACGGGAGAGGAGAGAATAGCAAAAAGATTGGATCGGTTTCTTATAAATGAGTCTCTGGCTTCTTACATTCCTCTCTTCAGACAATGGGTAGGTGATGGGGGAAATTCGGATCATTTTCCTATCTATCTTGAATTTTCAAAGACTCCCCCCAAGCCGGCCTCCCCTTTTAAGTTCAATGCTTCTTGGCTTCAGGAGGAGTCCTTTATCCAGATGTTTAGGAATACTTGGAGGCATCCAAACACTGCCTCTTCGGAAAATAAAGGAGCTCATTTTTTGGAGAACTTAAAAAGGTTAAAAAGGACAACCATTGAATGGGCTGCAGACAGAAAGAGGAAATCAAACGAGGAGTTGATTAAAATTGAGGAGGAGCTTGGTAAGCTAGAAGACCCTGATACAGATGCTTACATAACACAAGAGGCGAAGGATAGAATTTTGGGGTTAGAAAAGAGCAGAGCAAAGCTCCTTCTGGACAAAGAAGAGGAATGGAGGCTGAAAAGTAGGGCTATTTGGCTGAAAGCAGGGGATGAAAATACAAAATTTTTCCATAATTATGCAAAAGGGCGGAAAAATGCAAATACTATTTGGAAATTAAAGGATGATGAGGGGAGAGAGTACTCCTCTTTCGAGGCGATCTCAAACCTGGGGAAGAATCATTTCCAATCTCTATTTGCTGACCAAGGGGGAATCTCTATTGCCGAAATCATTCAAACTGCTCAGGCTTTCCCACGGTTTGTGGAGGAGGAAGAAGCAGAAAATCTTTGCAGGGAAGTAACAAAGGAGGAGGTTGAAAATGTTATAAAATCAATGCCAAAGGACAAAAGCCCTGGCCCGGATGGTTGGACTATTGAACTGTTTACTCACTTCTTTGAGCAGATTGGGGATGAGTTAACAGAAGTTGTGGAGGAGTCAAGGAAAAAAGGAGAAATTTATGGCCCTTTCAACGCAACTTTCATAGCCCTCATTCCAAAGAAAGAGGATCCGGAATCTTTTGAAGACTTCAGACCCATCTCTCTCTGTAATACTATTTACAAGATTATAGCAAAGATCATAGCGGTCCGACTGAAGCCCATTCTCTCAGCGTGCATATCCAGTGAGCAGTTTGGTTTCCTGGACGGTCGACAAATTCATGAAGCCATTGGGGTGGCCCAGGAAACCATCCATAGCATTAGACTTGCAAAGAAAAAAGGAGCGGTGTTAAAATTGGATCTGTCCAAAGCCTACGACAGGATTAGTTGGTCATACCTCAGGCTGTTATTAACCCATCTCGGTTTCAAGGTGGAGTTCATAAATTGGATCATGGGGTGTATTTCAAATGTAAGTTTTGTTGTTTTGATCAATGGGGCAGCATCACAATTTTTCAAGAGTCAGCGAGGCCTGAGACAAGGATGCCCTCTGTCTCCTCTTCTTTTTCTTCTGGCAGCTGAAGGCCTCAGCAGACTGATCCAAAAAGCCAAGAGTGCAGGTTTGATTACAGGTTTGGAAGTTGCTGTAAATCTTTTCATAACCCACCTCCTATTTGTTGATGATATTCTATTGTTTACAAATGGAAATATAAATGAACTAAAAGCGCTCAAAGATATCCTTGATATTTTTCTGAAAGCTACAGGACTCCAAATTAATCCCAGAAAGTCTCATCTTATAATGGAAGCTTTTTCCAGGCAAGAGGAGATATTGATCACTTCCTACCTACCTTTTGAAATATGCAGTATGGATCAGCCTTTCAAGTACTTGGGTTTTTGGTTAAAACCACATGCTTACAGGAAGCAGGACTGGAACTGGTTAGTGGCTAAAATTGAACAAAGGATCACCCATTGGAGTTTCAAGTGGCTTTCAAGGGCGGGCAGACTTACTCTCTTAAACTCTGTCCTTCATGCCATTCCGGTATTTTGGGCTGCGCTGACCTGGATCCCAAAAGGTGTCCTTCACAAAATAAAACAAATATGTAGCAGATTTCTGTGGTCGGGAGCCAAGGAAGAGTCAGTCCTTCCTTGGGTTGCCTGGGATAAGATTGCTCGACCAAAGGAATGGGGGGGTTGGGGCATCAAGCAGCTCGTGGACTTTAGTCAATCCCTGGCCGCAAAATCAGGATGGCGTATTATCACAGCAGAGAACCTTTGGACCAGAGTAGTTAAAAGGAAGTACATTGACCCAGTCCCCCTGGAGGATTGGATTCGGAACCCAAACAAAAAAGGTAGAAACTGCTCGGTAATATGGAAGGCTACTTCAGAGGCTTTCAAGGTCATTGAACAAGGACTTGCTTGGCAGGTGGGGAACGGAGAAAGTCTTAGGATTGGCAGGGACCCGTGGGTTGGCTGTAATAATCTTTATGCACTGTCTCCTGGTCTTCTTGCTCATATAGATTCTTTGGGAATACATAGTTTAAGTCAGATTGCAAATTTAGATGTTTATTCCATCTGGGGGCAGGAATGGAAATCTGTAGAGGAGCTGGGGATTGATCCTTTCTGGAGAATTGAATGGCAGGCTTTTACACAAGAACTCAAGAGGACAAATGTAAGAATAAAGGATCTCCCTGATTCCCTCGTGTGGGCTCACTCGGAGACTGGCCTATATTCACCAAAGGCTGGATACAATTTCCTGATGGAGAAGAAGGGATGGGAGCCACCTGTTTGGTGGGCAAAGCCTCTATTCAAGCTGAAATGCCCCAAGAAAGCCAGAATTTTCTTCTGGTGTGCGCTTAAACGAAAGATCCCCACTTGGGAAATCCTTCAAGCTCGGTTCAAGCAGGGGCCGAGCAGATGCCCCTTATGTCTAATAGCCTCGGAATCCATCTCACATTTATTTGTGGAATGCTCTTTTACAAGACTTGTCTGGGAAGAATCAAAAAAGCTTTTGAACATAAACTCCAAATGGGAAGGGGGAGATCTAACTACAGCATGGGATTTGTGGTGGAAAAACTATCCCGAGAAGAATTTGAGGAACCTCCCACCCATTATCTGTTGGGGCATTTGGATAGCCCGGAATAGAAACATTTTCATGGAAAAAGCTACCCCGGCGCAGGTAATTGCAATTCAGAGCTCTGCTATCCTTACTAGCATACCTGAACCGGAAGGTCCGTCCTCCAAAAATCAGCAGAAAGAAGTTCGGATAAGGGAAGGTATACCCTGGGCATTTTTTGACGGGGCTGCACAAAACGATTCTGCCGGAGCCGGAATCATTATCCATATCAGTCCTTCTCATTCGCTTAAAGCCTCGGTGGGTCTTGGGATGGGCACAAACAACTATGCCGAACTTTCAGCCCTAAAACTTCTCCTTTGCTGGCTCATTCACAGACAGGTCCTCACAGTTCAGATCTTTGGTGATTCCTCAAATGTTGTCAACTGGGTCAATGGCAAATTTAGATGTCGGAATTATATGTTAATGCCTCTGCTAGATGAAATTCAAATTCTAAAAGCTTCTTTCTCTGTTTTCTATCTTGAACACATTTACAGGGACAAAAATGATGAGGCAGACCGGTATTCTAAAGAAGGTCTTCAACAGCCTGTGGGTTCGTGGAGGATAAAAGAGCAGCTTCAGGACCAGATCCGCGAGACGGATTTGGCCCCCTACACATAGTGGTTTTTTTGTTTTACTTGCTGAATATGCTCCAGGAGTAACGGATTTATTTATTGTTTCTGGAGGCATATGTTCCTGTGTTTTGATTATCACACTGCTGTATTTCCATGCGCAATGGCTTAAAAAAGATACAAAAACTCTGTTATTTCAATTTTGGACATTTAACGGGTTGTTTTCCTGAAAATGGAGACCCGGGTTCTTCCTTTACAGCCGGTTTGTTTTGGCTGTGGCAGGCCGAGTTCAGCTGAACTTGGTGTATATGTCTATATGTATAGACTTGCTCGATGAACTTCGCGGAGAAGGATGGTTCACACCTCTCTGTCTCAGGCAGTTTACTCTGCTGAATGTTAAATCATCTGCTTGTAGCTTTTTTATTTCCATATTAATAGAAAAGCTCGGTTTTTTTCCTCGGAAAAATAAATTTATGACCCATGCATTTTTTTCCCTAATTATTCTAACCAATAACTATAACTATCAAAAAATCTATTCAAACCATTGAGAACTACTATGAATGCCTTTTTTGATCTCCTTACAATTTATTACAAGTAACAACAACAAACACAAAAAGTATACATATTAATTTCAAAGCACGTGAAAGCACCAAACCACAATAAAAATAATTACCTCAAAATGATATCGAGTTCAATTGTTCCTCCTCTTTCTTCCTTAGTGTAACATATGCCCTATTTTGCATTTTTGCATAACGTTGAAAAGAAAAAATAAGTGAAATCTGTAAACCATCAATGGATTTCACTCTTGATATAGTTGTAAATGACAAACCGTGTCTCTCTCTCTATCTCCAATATCTATAGTGGCTCGTTGCAAAGTCATCCCCTATGATTTGTATATAGTCATTGCCCACGCCATTTTCAAAGGAATTTGTTTAAGATTCCCTCTAACAACAGGTGTTATGGGTACAACGTTCCAACAATCATTGTCAAATGGAACACCAATATACTTTTCAAAAATAATTGTAGCAAATTGTGGTAGTTGTGGTGGCTTTGTACCAGGCGTGAAGAAGATATCTCCAATATATCCAAGTGCACCATTAACCAACCCAGCCTCAACCCACAAATTACACGTAAGCATGATACGCTCTCCACGAGACAATAATACTTCGTGCTCCAATACATCATCATCGTTGTCACGTATTTCAATTCTTCTACTACACTCTGCAAAACATCTTGCAATAGGACAATTCAATGATTTTAGCATTTTCCGATTGTACAAATTGACAAGACTATTCGTTGTAAACAAATAAATTGAAGAATCAAATAAACTATTTTCTAATGGATATAAGAAACTATCAACACGTGTCATGAGAAGATCCTAATTAGCCAAAAGAGGTTGTACATTTCTAATATTGGTTAGAATATTACAAAAAAATGTCTTCCTTGCATCATCTCCTTGTAGCCTATAAATTTTATCTAAAGTCACAACCATATTGAAGCTTTGCCATAACACCTTCCTTGTTGTTTTACCTGCATACAAGGGTTTATCCTTAATAGGAGGTAGTTGCCCAAGGTCACCCACAAGAATCATGGACCTACCACCAAAAGGAGAATCCTTATTTTCAGGAAAGGCTTCTCGTAAACAAGAATCTATATGTATGAATAGTTTTGGACCTAAAAATCTCATTTCATCAATCAAAATATACCGAATGTGCCTCATCTCTTCTTGAAACACTGCCAAAGCCTGGCCAATCAATGACTTCATATATTTAATAGGAATTTTCAATGTAGAGTGTATAGTTTTGCCATGTATATTATATGCAGCTATACCAATTGGAGCGAGCAACAACAATGGACTTGTGCCTTTCGTTGTCAAAGCAAAAAGAGCATGAGAAATACAATGAATAAGAGATGACTTGTCGATCCCAGTGGTTCCTTGAATTAACGTTCTCAAAGGATCATTGTTTCCGTCATTAACAAAGTGTCGAAAAACAATTTCAAAAGAGGCTAGTTGATTGTTCGATAAAGAGGAAGGTGACAAAATTCTATCCTCAATTGAGGTATTGTTAACAACACCCGAACATTGTGCATCTTGAATAAAATGGATGGCTTTTTTTCTACAATATCGTTTGACAACATTGTTCCCTGACAATTATAAAGAATATCAAAGTCCCTTCTGCCAAGACTGTCAAGGTTGGAGATGTTTACATTGTCTAGAGGGACTATTCGAAAAAAAACCTGCCACTCTTCTAAATCTCAATCAACATTTTATTCATGAACAATGGGATCAACATCTTCTTCACTGCATTCACTTGGCAAAGGAGCTCGATCAACTTGCCACACGTGATATCTGAAATTACTCCATTCTCAATGATAATTTCAATTGAAAGACCAATATCTAAAATAATGTCACAAAATGGTTTGTATAAAAACAACTCAATGCAATAAAATATTTCAAACCCTTCTGACTCAACATTGAAAACATAAAAAAGTGTGACCAAACACAAACAATAACATAAATAATCCATAGTCTCTGTAACTCTTACCTCCGGCTAACATCAAAACATATATATATATATATATATATAAATGGTTAACATATTTTCGTATTTAAAAATCATACTCTAAAATTAAAATTCAATTTATATTTTATTTAAAACTAATGTTTTATACCAAATTATTATTATTATATATATGATTATCATTTTTATGTTTTTAAATATAAAACTAAACCACAACACCTCAAATAAAATAAACACATATATATATACACATACAAGTGAGTAACGTTAAAATTAAATTTCCTAGAATCAAGATGTATAAAACAAAAACCAACATGATATGTAGAGGAGCGGAGCAAATCCTTAGGAGGATCCCCAGCTATGATTTTATATTTCATACATAGTGCAATTATTCGTGGCGTAATGTATACCAACAAAAGTCTACATTATACATAATGCAATTATTCGTGGCGTAATGTATACCAACAAAAGTCTACGTTACACCTTAACTAATCATTTTTAATATTTTCTTTTCTTTTGGGACATGGCTTGCGTCAATAACAGTCTCTAATTTCATTATTTATTAATATCTTCTTGGTGCCTCAAAGGTTCTTGGTATCGAAAAATTTAATAATTTTAAGACTCACATGATAATATATTTTTATAGACTTTAAGTCCAAATGTCTTAGTATTTTTATATTAAGACTTTAAGTCAAAATGTCAGTGTTTTTATAATAAGAGTTTAAGTCCAAATGTGAGAAAGTTGTTTTCTCTAGCCCACCCACGTTGAAAAAATCCTTATTTCAAAAAACAAAAAAATCGCTACATAAACATTTTATAAAGTAATTATCAAAGTGTTTTGCTTAAAAAAATAAAATTGTAAGTTTGGTGAGATTATATTTTCATCATGTTTAATATATCACTTTAATTGAAATGGGGAATTGAACCAGTGACTTTATATTAAGGAGTGCCTTAATAGAGCATCCAATCACCATTTATTCAAAACATAACAAGAGTTTGACATAATTTTGTTTATGAATTGAAATATCATTAAATTAATTAGATAATTTAAATTTTAAACCTTAACAATCACACTAAATTTATTTTTATCAAATTCAAATATTAGATATATACACTATTATCATCTGGATTTACTATAATATAGTATTCATTTTTTTTTTTTAAATAATAAATGATAAACAAACTTTTCATTTTCTATTTTCAAATCAAAATTTAGCCTGATTTATTTATATTTTAAAGTAATTTTATAAAGTCCATCATTTTATAATTTAAATGTATATTTAATTTTTAAAAATAATATAAAAAAGTGAAATAATTTATCATTATCAATATTGATGAATATTTAATTTAATTCAATACAAGCAAATGTGTAATACAAATCTCATTGTACAAGACACATTAATTTACATTTAGGAAATTATTATTAAAAATATTATACAAAATTCCTAAATTAACCACAATATTTTACATATATAAAGTTATTATTCACAAATATGAAAAAAATCTCTCTTAAATTTGTTTTTAATTTCTTTATTTCTACTACTTGCATTACATTAACTCATTAGTTATATGAGGAAAGATGGTGTTTCGGAAAATTGGAATTGGAAATTTTCTCTTAAGCTCAAATGCTTTAGGTGGTTAGTTTCACAGGATAAGATATCACCATGGGATAATTTATGTCAGAGAGGTTTCATTAGACTAGGTAGATGTGTATTGTGTAAGGCAGAACTCGAGGATGTGACTCACATTTTTCTCAAGTGTCCATTTGCAGTCTCCATTTGGATTGGGGTACTGAACATCTTAAACATAATTGCCAATTGGAATTCTACATCTGTTGAAGCATGTTTGAAGGATTGGATGTCGAGTTACAAGGAATATTGAACTCTTCCACTTTATATATTCTGGGACATTGCAGGAACAAAAATGTAAATATATTTGAAAATATTCTAGTGGACGTCAATATAGCATTTGCATAAAGATATGTGGATACTTCAATGAAATTGGGCTTGTGGTCAATAAGGGATCATTGAGATGGATTCATATTGCAAACATCTAGAGCAGAAATCCCGTGGGTTTTTTTGATGGCGTTGTAAATAAAAATAGATGTCGCAATGAGACTTACATTGTCATAAAGCCTGGAGATTTTTATCATTTTTGTTGGGACAGTGGGTTGGGTTCCAACACTCGGGTGAAGATCATTGCTCTTTGGGGGTCTTATGTTGTGCAAAATGGTAATCTATACAAAGAATGGATTTTTTCAAAGATTCAAAAGTTGTTGTTGAATGGGTTATGGAGATGTCTACCTTTAATCTTCCCATACTCACAAACTAGATGAAAAGAACTAAGATGTTTATTGCTCTTTTTGTGGGGTAACATTTTCCCATATTTACAAGCAACATAATGGAATTGTCAATGCTCTATCAAAAATAAGACACATATATCAATTAAAGAAAATTATCAATCCTACACACTACAATGACAAATTTCAGAAAATAAAAAACATCTATTTCATATAAATTCTATTTTTTTAATTGTAAATCTCAACTTTCTTTTAAAAACAAAATTCAATTATTAGAATATGCGATATCAATTTTGTATTTAGGATCAATACACCAGAAATGGAGATTTACTGAAAATACTCTATATATAAACAACCTATTATTAATATAAAAAAAATTAATGAAAATCTCAAGTCCCCATCATAACGCCAGAAATATGACAATGCATACCAACTCTTAAGTGGAGTGTTGGTTACGTCATTCAATTGTCAGAATAAGGCACCGACACCACATCTTTTAAGTGGTGACATCACGTAAGCACATGCACCCCTCTTTATGGCCACACACTTTTCACATCCTTATCATCTACAATCATACCAACCTTCCTTTGCAAAGTTGTCCTCCACTATCACATACACCAAAGAGTGCCCTTGTTTAAACCCAAGTATAATAAAATTTCATTTGAGGTATTATATGAATAAGAAATTGAAGAAATTGTTATATGGATAAGAATGTTGTATTAAATGTCTAATATTTAAATATTTAAATATTTAGAATTAGTTTCTTTTAAGATGAGTAAAGTTAATCACTGTATATAGGGTATATCTATATATTTTATAATAGTATGTATATATTTTATTTACTATATTGAGAAGTGTTTTTAGTTTAGAATACAAGAGATACTGTGATGTTTTATTATGTAAATATTTTGACTCGATTAAATTATATAAAAATAAAATAAAATGAGTTTATATATATATATAATCTAACTTATTGATGGAATGGGTTTTTTCACCGAAATTCAGCAATATAGTTTCAAACAAGATTGTAATTTTTTGTTATTTAAAATACATTTTTTATTGCATAAATGGATTTAATGCCCTGAAAAACCCTTAGGGCACTCCAATTCTACAAATTAAACAACTTCAACTCAAGTTTTAAAAAATATCTACTAGATTTTGGTTAAAATTAACCAGAAAAAATGTCATGAAAACGGTCATTTCATCCATTAGTTAGACTACACGTGTATATGTATGTATGTATAACCAACCTAGATCCATCTGAACTTCTAATCTATCAAGCACCGAGAGGTCTCAAATCTCTCGAGGTGCAAAACTTTCCTTAAGTTTTGCACTCAAAAAAGAAGTTTGCACCTTGAAAGATTTGATCCCTCTTGGCACTTGATAGATCTGAAGTTAAGATGGACCTAGGCTAGTGTAGTTTTGTACATTGTTTACATATTTTTAATTGAAAATATTGAAGAATGGTTGGTTTTATGACAGTGCTTGCATGGATGAAGATCAAAACAATGATCTTTCAGATGGCCAACTCGGTGACAATGTTGGCATTTCACAATCTGTTGTTGTTGTTGTTGCTGTGGAAGAGGGGCAGAATCTAGAACAGCTGAAGGTGAACTGTCATGAAGAACAGGTGAAGATGAACCGTCCTCAAGAAATCCAGCACTTTGAAATTGGATTGGTTTGGAGTAGTCTGGAATATGAAAGGACACGTCCTTCTCATATCCAAGACCTGTTCTGTGCTTGTTATGGACAAGCTCTTCCCAAGGTCTGATGATTGGCTTGGGAAGTGCAGACTGAACTTCTGCATCTGCATGTGACTTTGCTGCTTCCTTGGGCACTAGATTTGAATCAACTTGCTGCTTATGGGAGTCAGAATGATGACTCCATTGCTGTAATTCTTCCTGCTGCAGTTGTGATTCAAGTTGCAGAAACTCTATCTTTTCATGTGCATTTTGCAGACAAGTTTGAATGTCTCTGAGAATTGATTTATCAATCATGATTGTACTATTGACAGTAGAATGTATTAAATTGTTTAGTAATTCCAACACTCCATCGTTATCAAGAAACTTGCTAGAGGTACTGAAATCAACTTCTGGATTTCCCTTCTCTTCAACATGCTTATTGGTATCCAGTCCACAACTATTTGCATCTTTGTTTTCAACTTTCATGCCTAGACTCTCCCTAGTAGAAGATGCAGCTTTCTCATCTCCACCAGAAGTCTGAGAAGATTCAGCTTCCCATGCACTTGCTTCTCTATCTTGTGGAAGAAATGCTGCACTATATACATCTGGACAAGACACACAATCTTTTTTCTTTTCTGGATTTCTAACTGCAATAGCACCTGTATCAGTCATAGCTAATTTTCTCTCAACACCTAGGGAAGCATTAGACTCTGAAGTTGGAGATGCTTTTCTATCCAAATGGACTGAACCTCCATCAAGTGTACAACTTTTCCCTATAGAGGTTACAAAGATTGTGCTTTGCGAAAGACACCCAACATTTTCTTTTTGCACAGAATTCATGTCTTCGAAATCAACATTTACATTGGTATTTTCAAACTTGGCACAAGGATATGCCATTGTAATAGAAACATGTTGTCCCCTTGCATGTGGACAATAATCATGCGTTAAACTTGCAGCAGTAGTTACAGGTATATCTGTTTGGCCTTTAAAACAGACAGTGCTTGCCATCTATCTTTCCTGAACTGACTGCGACCTTAAATCATTCTCAGTAGACATGCATTATTTGTTCTCATTTCCTTTCGATAAAAGCAACACATCTGCAGTTGATTCATTAACAGTTTCTTTATATCTTCCCTGGTTATCTCCATTTGCAGGTATATGTTGTTCTTTGCACTTCATGATTACAGAGGACAAACTAGGTTTTCCAGTAAGCATGCACTCAGATGATTGCTTTGCTGATGATGTTACTTGCATTGTTGAATATTCTGAGGAAGAACTCATTAGATCAAGACGGTTATCATCCAATGGACACATCACTTTTTTTATCTTCTCCAGTACTTCTCCTTTTCTTTTCAACTCAGCCTTCAATGTTTTCACTCTATCTTGTGATGTCAGTAATTTAGCTTCCATCTCTTGCATCTGTTTCCTTTCAATCACGCATGCCCTTTCTGCTTGAATAATCTGAGCATCCATGTTGTGTTTCAACCGCAAAAGCATAGCCAATGCCTCTTGCTTGGTATTAATCAATTCCTGTTCAAAAAGAGTAGCCTTTCTCTCGGCAACCAATACCCTCATTGCAGCCTCTTTCCCTAAGTGCTCAATGATTTCCATTGCCGCTTGCTTAAGGGCTGACAAAATTTGTGACTCAATAGATTCAACAAACTGCCGCATCACCAATGTCACTTTTGTTTCTGTTGTGCTAAGAGATGGTTGGAGAATGGCCTCGACTTGTTCTAGAGGGATTCTCTAGTCGGCATGGGAATTGGGCTATTTGAATCCAAGTTCAGCCAAATTCCTTGTCAAATATGACTTGCACCCATATCTGGCCTTTAATTCGTGGAAGTTTTCGAGTGGAGGTGGGATATTTTCACCTGCCTCATGCACTCCGTATTTCTTTCGCAGGGCTACGGCTACCTCCAGCTCTCTGAAATGTTCCTTCTTCTCAACAAAGGCCTGCGACTAAGCCTCTGCCTCTTCCTCCTCCTTTTCTGTATCTAGCGCCTTGAATAAGTTAAACGTCACATCGGGTTCATCGCAAGACTTGCGCTTCGCTTTCTTCTTCTTCTTCTGGACGTGCTCCTCTTCTTCATCGCCGTTGGATTGCGGAACTTCTGTTCCTTTCAAATCTTCCTCAGATTTTTGATTCTCGAACTTGGCAAAGTTTGCTACAAACCTCTTCTTGTTGAAGTGAGTACCTGCAAATAGTAGCGTAGATGGATCCATGGCAGGAGCTCGAATGAAATTACTTGCAAAATGGCAAATTCCTTAGGAAGATAAAATTCCCAAGCCAGAATAGGAATTCTGAGATTCGTTTTAAATCAAAACCAATGTTACATATTAAAACTGCATGAGATGTCAGGCCAGCGTTTTCAATGAGATGTCAGCCGGGACAGCGCTGATATAACGTATATGGACAGTTGTGGTATGATGGTATTTGAATGGAGCGGTGGTATGAATGATGAGAGAGGGAGTATTAACGCGTAGGGAAGCAGTGATTCGGTGAACCGTGTTCTATGGAGGTGGATACATGTATATGCAGAAAACACATGTATGGTATGGGCAACGTTTGCAATGGGAGTTGATACTAGCATATTAACCGGAGCTGTGATATCCAGCGTAGCCACAGTGAGGAGGGCCGAGCCAACGGAGAATCGACTACCGGGTATGCGAGTGTAATATGAGAAAATGGAAGTGTGAACAGCGCAGTGTTTACAACGGGCAACATTGTGTAACCTGCAATGTAATATGAAACTAGTGCCACGATGCGTAGGAGTAATACAATACCACAACAAAGTAATACCACAGCGCCTTCGGTCGAATGGTTGTTCTCACCGCACCAACGCACATGAATCCTCAAGTGTAATACATGTATTAAATGCATATGACGAAGTTGAAAGAACCCAAAATTAAACACATATGAAACGTATGAGGAGGTATGATACAAGGACTTGGAAATCGTTACACTCAAAGACACCAGAATTTGAGATGCCACGTAGAATTAATAGACTTGGAATAGAGATGAGGATTCAATATGCAGTGAAAAATGTCGTGGTATAAGTCAAGGCATAAATAACGCTCGTTAGAATAGGAGACAAATTTGGACAGCGCTAGAATAGGAAACACATCTTCACATCACCAAAATAGGAAACAGGTCTGGAAAACAAACAGGTCTAGACATACTACCACACAAATGGGTATAACGCATCCCAGTAGCTAAGACAATCACACAGATATTACTAGTAACCATGAAGCTTTCAATGGTTTAGACTGACAGGCACTTTCTCACGACCTACGCTCTGATACCATGTTAAACACACACATGGTAGAAGGAGTATGAAAGATAAAACATGAGAGTGTTTTTCTTATTCACATTGATACATATTTATAATACATAGGAGTGACCCTTGGTTTCATATTCCAAGTGGTCCCTTGGAATCCTTTTGGTTGTTTAGCTTCCACACCAACCCTTAGAGGATTAGGTGTCCAACAAAGACAAGTCACGCAAGCATGCATACTATATTTAAAAAAAATAAACCTAAAAGATGGTTTAAGGAGAAATGGTGTTGATGAGGGGAGTTCAAATTGGAACTTTGTTAAAGCTATTGCGAAGCACTTGTAATGATAAGTTTGACAATTTTGTTGTTCATGAGGCTAGCAATGAAGAGGATATGATCTCTATTATTCCTATATGGAAAAGGATGTTATGGCGTCAAAGACTAGAACATATTAGAGAGAAGGGCTTTGAGGATAGGACCTCTATCTAGAAGAAAGACGATGTTATGGCATCAAAGACTAGAACATATTAGAGAGAAGTGCTTTGAGAAGATTGTTTTTCCTCATTAGATTTTTATTTCTACGAATAATGTGTGATAAATACAATCGAGTAAGACTCCCATATGGTGCCACAAAAGCAAAATAAATCTTGTATTAGATGCATAATGATGTGTTTTTCACTATGTTTGTTCCATCACTAGGTAAAACTATGTCATTATGTTTCATTCATAGATGATTTCTTAATGAACACATGGATCCATTTCTTCTGAAAGAAATTTAATATTTTTCAATTAATTAAAATGTTTAAGGTTCGTGTAGAGAACCAAACAAAGGAGACAATAAATGTGTTGAGGATAAATAATAGTGGAGTGTTCAATGGAAATGAGTTCAAATAAGAAGTGTGGAATAACAAGGGAAAATGTTACTCCACACACTTCTCAACTAAATGGAGTTGCAAAAACATTGATCAAGACATTAATGGAAAAGGAAATAAGCATGCTTAATGGTGCAAGGTTATTACAATAATTATAGGAAAATGTAGTGGACATTATAGGTTACTTGGTAAATCAATCACCTACATCAATATTTGTTGATAAAATTATCCATGAGGCATGCACTAGTAGAGAAAACATCTCTTGAACATCTTGACATAGTTTTTGGTTGTGATTCCTATGTGCATTTTCCCATTGAAAATGGGAGTAAGATGAATAATAAAGCTAAAAAGTATATCTTTGATTGTTATAAAGAGGTATATGAAAGGTATAAGCTTTGGAACCTAATAACACATAATATTGTTTACAAGCAAGATATGGTATTTAGAAAGGTTGAAAGTATTCCCAAACAGAAAGTCCAACCAAGTGAAGAACGAAATAAAATTGAGTTTAAGTTAGAATATGAAGAGAGAAAAAACCTCAAACTCCACCCTTAAGGAAATCAATTTATGAAAGAGGAAAACTAGAAAGGTATACCCTACCTAATTTTTATTCTATTTGTTCTCCTATAACTAATGATGATCCTAGAACTTTTAGGGAGGCAATGGATCTAGAGGATAGTAAATTCTAGAAGAAGGTTATGGTTGAAGGAATGGATGCCTTGGATAAAAAATAGGCTTGGGATCTAGTTTAGTTGTTGGGTGAAAGAAAACATATAGTGGAAAATGGGTGTTTAAGAAGGACTTGAATGTAAAAGGTAAATGGTTCAAAATTAAAAATTGAAGGTTTCATGAAATGATTTACAAGCTAGTTTATGTCTTTTAGGAAATGGATTGTGATTGCAAAAGCACACAAACTTAAGTAAATTTTACAAAATTTAAATAGTTAAAAATGGACAAACATGCAGCATCAAACACAACAAATTGATAATGGAGTTCACGCCTCCTGGGCTGCATCTCCGGGTCTAGCTTCAAATGGTGGCTTTTTTTATTATATGCTTAAATTCTCAATGCATCGTCATACAAGCTTCAATCTACAAAAATGACAATGCAATTATGTCTAGAATGCCTAAAATCCCTTGTCGAAGATCTTCTTGAGCTCAAAAAGGTTAAAAATTGATAAAGATAGGCCTCGTTGAAGTTTTACTAGAAAACTGATCTACAAAATAGGCCTTGCTCTACAACTCTAGTAGCAAAAATGATATAGCTCGTTTGGTTGGCGCATTGGCGTGGTATCCCGCAAGTCACGGGTTCATTCTACAATCGAAGGCGGAGGTTACGTTGTATTTGTTTTAAAACATATTTTTTTTAAATGCATTGGATCAAAGCCCCTCCCGACATCCACATGCCTGGTGTAACACCCTCCTCCCACATCTACCCAAGTAACTAGCCAACCAGGGTAAACATCCGACGAGAGGCTACTATGATTGCATTCAAGCTCCTATGTGACCTTACGGAAGTGGAATTGATGGAAAAATCACACACAACCATCCAACATTAGCTTCAGGACCCACAGAAACTAATCCAACACTTCAGACATCTTGCACTTGGGTCCTACGAAATTTTTGACCATCTTAGGCCTCAGTCGCTCTCATGCTATAGGCATGAAAGCATCCAGAAACCCAAAGTCACTCTTACAGTCTTATGTGCTAGCGTCCAGGGACCCAATTTGTCAGTTCTTTGTCAACGACCCCAGGATTTAATCCAGTTTTTCAGGCCCAGAGCCCATGTCACTACCCAAAATGGAGTGATAGCTTAAGATCAGTAAAATAGCAGGAAAATAATGATTCCAAAGAAATAATTTGAATAAGATCTTAACCATACCCCTACTAGCCATGATAGGAATTTCATCAAACATCTCATCAACATGTAACTTACATGTGTAAACAACAAAATTAAGTGTAGGGATCTCATACTTATCAGAGAATCGCTATGAACCATTGTCCCCTCATGTCATTTGTTGCATTATCATCTATTAGGACATAGATACATTATCCATTCATTTACAAGTGAAAACATGCTAAGAGCCATACATAGTTGTTGTCATAAAACATACATATAACGAGCATAATAGGGACAGAAATATCATAAACATATCAGCCATAAAATCCACATATACATCGGTACATTTACACATGAAAATCAAGGGAATAAATTTCTCATTAATGAATTCAAACAACCAGTGGAGATGGGACTACCATAATCCACTCGACCATAGATTGGTTGAGCCAAGTCTCTCTTCAGCCAATCACCCCCATGCCATATTCCAATCATGAATGTGGGACTCATAGAACACACCAAAAAGAACTAAACAAGCATGATGTCATTGGAGTTCTCTGCCCACACCGTGAGGAATTTGAGTGCTTCCTAGTCTCTTAGGCTTTACCGTAATCCACAATCTCATCTAGGGATCACTAGGCCCTACACTAAGACACACTCTCCAAGATTTATCGTGCATCCCATCCCGCGACTACTAGGCCCAACCGAGAGAAATCCACCTCTTGGCTTTACTGTATATCCCACCATTCACTGGAAAGGATTCTTAGGCCCGAAGAGGCACACAATTTGTCTTTACTGCAATCCACAGTCTGGTTTAGGGATTACTAGTCTAGTGGCTTTACCATGATTTGCAGTCTGGTTCAGGGACCACTAGGCCATGTGTTTGTCAATTCAGATATCCACCCCACTCAAATTTGAATCCATCTGGTCATCCCACATTAACCGAATATGAGAAATCCATCTCATCAAAGCTATTGGGAAATGACAAGGCTAGGCTGAAGAACACAATCACACTGCAAAACCCATGCCATGATAGAAAAGAACCACATGCAATACCATGCATGACAAATCTAGCAAGGAAAATACACATGAAGTCAATACCTGCAATGAAGCCTATTGTAGCTGCTTGATCCTACCTTCCTCTGCTTGATATTTTCTTCCTCTTGGCTTCTTTTCCTTTCTTACTCCAATGCCAAAGTGCTCCAAGAAAACTTTGTATCCAAGAGAGAGAGAGAGAGAGAGAGAATAATGAGAGAGCTCCAAATATAAACTGAAAAAACGTTACCAACTGATCCTCAAAATCCTTTTTATGAATGAGGCCTCTATTCTCTTCATTTTCCTTCATTTTCCTCCTGACATGCAACCTATGACCTTTCAACTCATTTTTCTCCTAATTTCCATTGTTTTCATAAATAATTGTGCAAAATTTTCCATTTTTCCTTTCCAAAGCCTTAGTCATTGCCTTTTCCAATTTCCTTAGTTATAAACAACCAAATGAACACCCCTAGGATGTCTTTCCCAACATTCATATTGGAATAAGTGTCCCATCAACAATGGTTATTATTTTTAACTTTTATTACTTGGAATTTTCACCGGGGCTATTACATAACCCTCCACCTTGGGGGACACTATCCTTGGTGTTCAATCACACATATACTTCAGCAAACCGTTGGAAAGAAGACAAACTTCTCATGGAGCTTTATTACATAACTTGACGTAGTATTTACAGTGATCATCATGTTGAGTGCCAACCCACATGACATCATGATAACATAAACAAATGATAGCATAGTAACAGAACAACATAATCATAATGACATGACACCCATACCGCTTAGTGGAGCTTTATAACATTGCTCATGGTGATATTTACATCCATATACATATGTACATATAACAATATCACCAAAACATATACTAAGACATCATAGAAAAACATATACCAAAAAACCATATCAAAGCATATACCAAAACACCATCTCAAAGCATATATCAAAACAACATATCAAAGCATATACAAAAACACCATATCAAAGTTGCTTTGCCTCAACTGGAAAACAAGGAAGGATACATAGCACGTATCTAATCTGACATCTCCCATGTAGCTTCATTGGGCCCAAAGTGCTTCCCTTGCACTTTAACTTGCTCGATTTCTCGATTCTAGAGCATGAGCACCTTTTTATGAAATATACATTGAGGCTCCAGCTGGAATTCTCCATCTGGTTCCACCTGCAATACAGACCAGTCAATCAATTGATCAACATCTTTAATATACTTGTTAAGCAATGATACATGGAAAACATCATGGACTTTCACTGTCGGAGGCAGTGCAAGTTGATAGGCTACTGGCCGAATCATCTCAATGATACTAAAGGGTCCACAAAACTATGGTGCCAACTTGGCACAAGATCCGATCCGCAAGGAGCTATTCTTCGGTTTGATGCACAAGTAAACTTATTCCCTGACCTAGAACTCCTTAAACAACTTGTTCCTATCTGCATAACTCTTCTTCCTATCCTGCGATGCCTTTAGATTCTTCTTGATCACCTGCATTTCCTATTCTATGTCTGCCAACATATCTGGTCCAATCAATACCCTGCTAATTAGATCACTCCAACTGATAGGAGTGTTACAAATCCACCCATACAATGCCTCAAAAGGACTCATCCTCAATGGATCTTGATAATCGTTGTTGTATGCGAACTCTACAAAAGGAAGAAACTCTTCCCACTTCCATTGTTGATGTGTCACGTACATCCTCAACATTTCCTCCAATATCCCATTGACCCTCTTTGCCTGTCCATCTATCTGCAGATGATAATTTGTACTAAAGGCCAACTTTGAGCCCAAACCTGCAAATAAATCCTTCTAAAACTTGGAAGTGGACTTCGCATCTCTGTCTGACACAATCTTCTTTGGAATACCATGCAACTTGACCACATCTATGATGAATACATGTGCTACATCGGTAGCTAAGAATGTGGGCTTCACTGGAATGAAATGTGCAACATTTGTCAACCTGTCCACGATAACCATGATGGAATCATGTTGTCTCACTGTCTTCGACAACCCTGTGATGAAATCCATGGAAATAACCTCCCATTTCCATTATGGAATCATGATCATCTATAGTATTTCACCTCATGTTTACACTCTGCGTTCACTCACTGACAGTCAAAACACCTCGCCACAAACTCTGCTACATCCCTCTTCAAATTTGGCCAATAGTAAAATGCCTTCGCTGCTATTAGTGTCTTTTGATAACCTGGGTAACCCAAATATGGTTTTGCATGAAACTCCCTCAATATCAGCCTCTTGAACTCATTGTTATCCGATATATATATATATATATCCTATCTTGGAACTTGAACCGTCCATCTATTGTAAGACAATAATTCATACCATGTGCACCTGCACCTATGCATGTACCTGTACTTCCACCAGTTCCTATACACTACATGTACCTGTACTTGTACCTATATAATCACGTGTACTTGTACCAACACCTTGCTACAACCTGTGCACAATATCCATATACCTGACATCCTGCTGACCTGCCTGCAAGATCCTATCCTTTGGATCTATCCCATAGGATCTCATAACTGCCAAGTGAATTAACTGTACCCATCTTCTGAGAGCATCTTCCACCCTATTCTATTTACCTTTGATGTACCTAATCTTGAAATCAAACTCGTTGATCATGGAAAACCATCTAGCATGCCTAGTGTTCATATTCAGCTAGTCAAACAAATACCTCAACCCAATGTGATCACTCATAAGTACAAACCTCCTACCAAGAAGATAATGCATCCACATATTCAATGCATGTATGATTGTTGCTAACTCAAGATCACTTGTGAGGTAGTTATGCTCGTGCTCGTTTAGTTTCCGGGACTCATAGCATACCACATATCCATCCTGCATAAGGACTCCACCAAGCGCTCTCTTGCAAGCATCTGTGCATACCAAAAACTCTTTGTCCAGATCTGCAATTTGTAGCACTGGTGCATGTGTCAACAACTACTTAATTTTCTCAAAGCTAGCCTCACACTCCTCTATCCATTCAAACTACTTACCTGTCCTTTTCAATGATGTGATAGGATAAGCAACCTGCGAGAAGTTCATGATGAAACTCCTATAATAGCCTACCAGACCCATGAAAGATCTCACCTCATCCACACTCTTAGGAGCTACCCACTCCATGATGGCCCTTATCTTCTCTATATCTACTACAATGCCCTCCTTGGAGACAACATGTCCCAAGTAGTGTACCTCACTCTGAAAGAAACTACACTTATTGAGCTTAGCATACAATTGATGCTCCCTCAACAACCTCAACACTACTGCTAAATGCTCGACATGCTCTTCCTCATTTTTAGAATATACCAGTATATCATCAATGAACATAATAACAAACTTATCCAAATATGGACGCAACACACTATTCATCAAACACATAAATGTAGTTGGAGCATTATTCAAGCTAAATGAAACAACAATGAACTCATAATGCCCAAACTCTATGTGAGATGGAAACTCTATAATGTCCTCAGGAAATACATCTCGAAATTGATGCAAAATTGGGTACCTTCTCAACACATCTGCATGCTCAACCTCCTTACCCTTATCACTAGAAATGTAACTGCAAATAACATACACCCTTTCTTGCGGCTACACTTTGCTTGCATAGTTTCCACCATCCTAACTGATGTGGTTTTCTTCTTAGCCAGCAATACTCTTGGTTTCCCATTGTCATCAACACACTCAATAACTTTATCATTGCAGTATACTTTTGTTCTATTAAGATACAACCAATCCATGCCCAACAACATACTATATGATCCCAACGGTAATACATTTAAATGTGTTGCGGTAGACATACCATTCAAGTCAAATGCGCAAGCTCTTACCCAATCATGAACTCGCTTCTTTGTACCTGTAACCAACTGCACTAACCAAGAATATGCATGCAATTCCTTACTCAAAACAAACTTATCCACCAAGTCAGGACTAACATAGTTATAATTAGATCCAGGGTCAATCAAAATAGAAATAACTTGATCACAAATATTACCGTCCATCTCAATGTAGATTTCTGGTGTTCTTCCTATCTTTTGTCCATTGCCGCATAAATACAAGGAATTCTCTTCCCAACATCCCCAATAGTCCGCGCTTCCTGTGCACTATATATCTTAGACCTACCACCCTGATGCTGCAGATGATCTCTCCTAAGGTGTTCCTCACCACATGTCCAACACTCCAACCAACCAGTGCCCTCACCTCAATGTTGTCACTGCGACCCATGTCCCTGTCTAGCTGCATTAAACTTCTTTTGTGGTGCCATATTTTCTTTCCCATCTGCATTCTGAGGCCTTGTTCTCTTAGGTTTCCATTTACCTCTACCTTTTTCTTTTCCCTTCCATCCTTGCTGAGATTCATTCTTACTCTTTGACTGTTCATATAAATGCTTCAATTTCCCAATGACTTCCTCAAGTGATCGAGGCTTGTCGTACTCAATCCGAACTCTAAATGCTAATGGAAAACCACTAACAAATATCTGAACTTTAGCCTTCTCATAGGTAAGATATGGTACATACCTCAATAGATCCAAAAAATTGGTCGAGTACTCTTCATCTTCCGTTGATCCCATCTTAAGCTCATATATTTCTTTGGCCTTACTATCGTAGTACCTCTCTAACAAGTACTTCTTCCTAAAAAGCCTCTTGAACTCTCACCAACTCAAGTCATATGTCCCGATGTCTCTAACCCACTTAACATCTTCCCACCAGATGTTTTCTTTACCTTTCAAGCTGAAGATAGCTATTATGGCCTTCATGTTATCCGTGTACTCATGCAACTCAAATAATTTGTTCATCCCAAGTATCCAAGCCTCTACATATTCCGGATTCTTCACAGCTCCATCAAAAGTAGATTTTTTTTATTTCTTGAATTCATCCGGAAAGTATCCCCTGTCACTCCTCCTGTAAGGATGATAACGATGACAATCATGATGTTTATTAGAACCAGAACTAGAATAGTACTTGTACTCATCACCCCTCCTATCTGGAGTGTCCAACAACCTGCCATCTCTCACTGTATCAGATCTATCCGACCTGTGTCTACCAAGAGACCTACTGCCATATTCCCCATTAGTTCTATCCTCATGTCCATGCTTTATATGACGCACCCCTTGTTGTTGCAAGTTTGACAAACTCTGAAGAAGTATAACATTGACCTCTACTTGTTTCTCTTGTGCTTGTATGATCCGGTCATTATCTTCCTTACAACTTCTTATCTCTTCCTTCAAGCTTCTCAGGGTGTATGCCAAATCAGAAGAGTGCCCCACACCACGCTGCCCATCTAATTCATAGGGAGATTCTATGTATTCTGTTATCACTGAAAATGCTGTAGTTAAAATTTTTTTTAGCTTGGCTTAAAGTCAGGCTGTTTTCGCAGCGCCTGAATTCTGTTTAGCAGTTTCGCAGCGCTACTTGTTTGAGTGGTTTCGTAGCCTGCTACGAAACTGGGGATTTGTTTGAGTTTTCAGTAAAGGTCCAAATCTTAGCATGCTTATTATACAGAGTTCTACTTCCCTCCAAGAATGTTGATGAGAGCAGTGGCAGTATTTTCAAGGAGACACCTCATGATGATGTAGCTATTGTAGGATTGTCATCAAATACGTTAAGGGAGTTATCTCTGAATTCTGGTCCGTGGGTGATTGTGAAAGGTGTACATACTAATGTGGGAGATTTGCAGGAGATTTGGTGTTGAATCCTCTAGACAAAGAACCTATTAAATTTTATAAGTCATAGAGTGTTTGATATTTGGGATTGTCTTTTCACAATCTGTAACTTCTTTCACAAAGCAGGGCGCCACAATGGATTGAAAGATTTGTAAAATATTTATGATAAAGTTCATGTTCCCGTTTGTTGGGTATTGGTGTTCAAAGTTGAATTAGTAATGCGTTGCTTGGAATACTGGTCTTTGCTTGGAATACTGGTCTTTTGAAATGCTTGTTCTCTTCTCCGGTGCTGCTGTAAGTACACAAGTTTCCAATGAACAAGGAGCTGAACGCTCACGCACTGCACAGTTATCAGTATGTGTCGGGGTTTGTGTAGCAGTCATTGAGGCTCTTATGATAGGATATATTTTATTCTCTATCAGAGATGGATGGCACTTCAATAGGGAGCAGATTGATAAATTTTCGCCTTCTAGACTTGATGGTATCGACGCCAAGAAGGAGGCTAATTTGCGGAAGTCCTACTGCAGCTTTATCAAAGACATTGGAGCGCATTTCCAGCTGCCTCAGGTAGAAGAAGTTGGTTTGGTTCTTCGAAGATGTGACAATGCTGTCCTATGAAATTCGGCACAAGAGGGACCCAACTGCTGCTGAACGCATTAGACAAAAAGAGTGCTATGAACAACAGAATAAGTTGGTAGTCATGGCGGAGCGGATAATGATTGATGAAGCCGATGTTATCGTAGAGCAAGAGCGGTTGCATGCTTTATCGCTTCTATATGTATGAAAAGGGTCGCCATGATTAATGACACCGGGATAGAGATGTGGCAAACGAAGGTATTAGCTGTTCGTTCATTTACTCTGCCACCGATGAAAGACAGAGACACCTGGTTGATATTTGTTTTTCTTTGCCGGAAAAGGGGTAGTCGAGTAGTGTTATATGCTACAAGGCCGCCATTTTTAGTGGCACAAGAGCTGGCATCGTTAAAAGGGTGAGTGCGCATTAAATAGAAATAAAAGAAGGATGGCACAGTGAAGGTTTGGGCTGCTACATCAACTATAGCTCTTGAAGAGATTTACACTCGTATTGAAGAACATGGTGTTCTTGCGCTGTGCATAATGAATGATGAACAAGCCAAACCTATTTTGCTTTGTTCATGCAATAATAAGAGTGTGCGCCTTTATGACTTGCCATCGTTTCATGAACGAGGTAGAGTATTCTCAAGAAATGAAGTGCGAGCACTTCAGATTGGACCTAGTGGATTATTTTTCACTGGTGATGGAATGGAGTATATCATGGTACCGGTGAATGAGGGAGGTCGAGAGCACCATAAGACGGTTATTGAAGTTGGAGCCCGAATCAAATCCAGTTTGGCATTATTGTCGATATTCAGAAATACAGAATTCGTGGCCTCTTAGAAGGCGGCGCATTTGATCATGAGGTGCTGTTGGATGCTCTATATTGCCATGGGAATGCGCGTTAACTGTTTGACAATTTCAGTCTTAGAGTTTTCTTTATCGAAATGTAGTGATTAACCGCCAAATGTCAAGTGGCTTTTATGAGGGTTTGATTGACACAAGGTCGCCACTATTATTGACACCCGGATTGAGATGTGGCGCTTCAGATGGCCATATACATTAGCAAAATCACCAGAATCACAACGACAACTGGAAAGGGAGATTATAAAGTAGATTTTAATAGCTGATGGAGTGAAAGGAGACATTCAAGGGCTAGTATTTATGCGTGATTCGAAAACAACGGGGGATATGAAGATTTCTGTTTCCATTATCATGTTTCGGTTTCTGTTATTGTGTTTTTGGGTTGCCTAAGGCGCGCAGAGAGCATCAATGTCAGATTTGCATAATAGTGCCCGGAAGGAGAAGGTTCAGAGTATATCTCAGAGTTCAAATTACAACAGCAAGGGTTTCAATTGTAGATTGAGTTGCGCAGAAGATGTGAATTTAAAAGTATCCTGAACATATCGGCGGTACTGAGGAGGATCCAGAATGTATTATATGTTGATATTTTTACATCTTTCTGTTGTTGTGTGCAGTTAACACCAGGTGCTTTTGTCTGTCTACGACATACAAGAATGGCTTTGTGAAATGCAACCCCGGTCAGCAGTATCCTCTGTATCGTTATACCATGGCAGAGATAGAAAACTTGTTTTGTGTGGAAGATGAAAATTTGCTGAACGAGACAGCGTTTTGAAGGATAGAAGGGTTCGAAGCTCAATTGGTTTTAGGTTCAACAGAATCCCAATTGCCAGCCAGAGAGGGAATAGTCTGCTAGATAAAGAGTGTAAAGTTGGGTGGCTGAACTTCATACATGTTTTCATATCTGTGAAGCAAACTGAGATTTTTCAGAACCACCCTTCCAGTTTCAACACTTTAGTTTCTAACTAGATGCAACTTAGATGTTTGATGTGCGGTTGTGAGCAGTATTCAATATCATTTTGTGCACTCGGACTCCAAAGATTTATGCTAAGATAGTTTGATTAGATATTGGATGGTTCTCATAAAGATCACCATGGTTGGTAGCTTAGAACAGAGTGCTTCATAATTTTCTTATGATTGCTTAATTTATTTGTGATCATTCCAACAGCATTAGCTGGGGTATTTGACATTTCGAAGATGGCCCCCGGTTGCAATAATGTTAATACAGTGTTATTGGTTCAGTCAACTTCTCAGGTTGCAGAAATCCGATTTGAGGTTACACCACAGCATCAAAACAATAAAGGAGCTCATAGTGACTCAAATCATAGTCAAAGTAACCAGAGAAAACACAGATTCTCAAGCAGATCATTTACCAACTCAAGATTTATTTGCTACGGAACAAATAGAGGTTATCTACAGCAGTTTCGTAGCGCGCTACGAAACTGCTGTAGGTGATAATTTAAAGTGCAGAGCAGCTAGTCTAACACGGTGAGCGGGAGTTGAGGAAGAGGAACAGCTGTCTATCAAAGACCACCTCCAGCACATCATAAATCTGGTATTACTCCATACTTGGGGTCATTAAAGGATTTGGGAGCAGGCTGCTTTATTTTAGGAGAATGTTGGGAGACAAAAGGCCGACAAACAGGAACAACTCTCTATATTTCAGGGCGATGGAAAACATATTATGTTAAGGGCCAACAAACAACTGCAGACACCTTTTCAGCTCATAAAGTTTCCAGCTCATTTGAAAGGTGTGGTGATATGCGGTGTTTGGGAAGAGTTAAAGAACAGTGGACATGTTTTTAAAGTGATGAAGAGTGATGGGAGACAGAAGCCGTGAAAACAGAGCACCTTCCTTGGTTAATTAATAAGCATACACGTAACTAGAATCCAAAGCTAGTTCGTTCTATGTACTTTCCTTCAAAGATACTTCAACCTAAACAGCCAAGGGACATGTGTCATAAGCCAGAAAAGCATCGTGCGACAAGGAGCAAAGATTTAGGATTTTGATTAAATGAAAACCATTTGTGATTTCAGTTTAGCCATTATGTAATTAATAGATTAGTTATGCAATAGATAGGGATAATGAATAGCCACCTTCGAGGCTCCCATGATGCTGGAGGAGGAAGCTCGAGGTGGGTGAGTTTGCTTGCCTATATAGGGATCAGATTAGAATGTAAAAAGGGTTGGATGTTTTATGAAAACATAATGCTATTTTGGCTTGTGTAAAGAACAGTTTGCAGTAATATAAGATATATGCCTTTCTTCTCAGGATTCATACAACATTTCCATGTTCAAGATGTATTGTTTTACTTTGTCCTTCATGTCTTTTTTTTTTCAGTTGCTTAGAGGAGTAATCACTCAGAATTCACATATGTTGCTCTGACTTCCTGTACTCTTCTATGGACTGTGGTTTTATAAGAGTTATATTTTGAACATTTAAATGTCACATGCCCTGACTTCTATGTAGAGGAAATATCATTGTTTGTTGTAGCATGTTTGACTCCATAAGCCCAATGGATGTATTTGTATATTTGTCCAGCCAACAAGTTCATTAAATCTATTGTACAAGAGTTAGCCCTCTTATTAACATTCAAAATCAATAACTTTTTCTTGAGAGAGCCCTCTCAGGCTAGGGAGGCTAATCCTTAGTCAAAAGCTTGGTTTGAAATAGTTACACAGAGTCTACCTGATCAGCAGCCCTTCAGTGCTTGATTTTGTGATAACATTTTGGTGCGTCTGCCGGGAGCTTAAGATTGAATTTCTGAAGGTAGCAGGAGTTCAAATGATTTTCAAGGCTGCAAAACTACCTTGGCGACTCCATTGTTGAAGAATTCAAAGTTCATACATTCATGGTGATTCCACTGGAGCTATGAAAGACCCAGAAGCTGCCATTATTTGTTCAAGGTATGCATGCATAGATTTCTCAGGACTACATGGTTTCCCAAATCATTTTCCCAAGGATGCATACTTTCTAAGGAATGGTCCAAAATTTAACGGAAAGAATCTGAGTTTAACTTTGGATCATATATCAGATTTTTGTGAATTTGCACAGCTTCTTAGAATTAAACATGAGGATGTTTGCATAAGGTTATTTTATGATTCATTCCAAGGGAAATGCAAACAGTGGGTTGAATGCTTGCCTGCCAAGTCCATTAAGTCATTGCCAGACTTTTGGCTTATGTTCTTGGAGGAATGGATAGATAGGTCAGAGGTGGAAGTAAACTCTCCTTCAGTTGAAGGTTTTAAACAGTGGAATGATGATCATAATAAAGAAGAAACAAATGAATCTTTTTCTTTGTCCCTGTCCTCATATCTGAAATCTTTTGACTGCAAGTCAGAGGATAAGATGAAATTTTTTGATGAATTTGCCAAAGACATTGAGAAAGAAATTGAAGGTTTAGAAGGACAAATTCAGGCATACAATTTTCATGATCATGATCATTATTCCCAGAAATTTTTTATGACTGAATGCAAGGAGACTATGCTGGTTCCCCTCTCTTTTACGATTGAGGAACTGAACACTGTGGTTGAAGATCAGTTTGCACAGCTGGAAAGTGTCGTGGAAGGACAAGCTGATCATGTGTTCTAGGATCCTGTAGCTGATTATATGGAAGAGTTTTGCTCTCCAGTATTTCAGTTTACCTATGAAGATCGGAGAGTACTTCAGTGGCAGCGGTCTTTACACTATCACATTAGTTCTGAAATCCGATACAGTCAGGGAAGATTTCAGTGGCAGCGGTCATTACACTGTCATATTGGTTCTGAATTCCGGGACAGGCAAAGAAATCAAATGTCAGACAAAGCAAATGATTGGCTGCATTGGAAGTTTCATATTGATTGAGCTGAGGGAAGTTTGAATGGTTAGGGTAGGTAGGTAGGTAAATTGCAAATAAGCTCAAGGTTAGCTGAGCATTTATTTTTCAGTGGCATTAGTTTCTTTCTCCTACAGTCATGCTTGTCAAGCAAATTTCTGTTTGTCACAAATGGGTAAGGCACTGGAGCTGCATGTTCTTAGCGCACCACAAGGGCACACTATCCCTAGTGGAGCCACTGTTATCACTGAAAATGCTGTAGTTAAAATTTTTTTTAGCTTGGCTTAAAGTCAGGCTGTTTTCGCAGCGCCTGAATTCTGTTTAGCAGTTTCGCAGCGCTACTTGTTTGAGTGGTTTCGTAGCCTGCTACGAAACTGGGGATTTGTTTGAGTTTTCAGTAAAGGTCCAAATCTTAGCATGCTTATTATACAGAGTTCTACTTCCCTCCAAGAATGTTGATGAGAGCAGTGGCAGTATGTTCAAGGAGACACCTCATGATGATGTAGCTATTGTAGGATTGTCATCAAATACGTTAAGGGAGTTATCTCTGAATTCTGGTCCGTGGGTGATTGTGAAAGATGTACATACTAATGTGGGAGACTTGCAGGAGATTTGGTGTTGAATCCTCTAGACAAAGAACCTATTAAATTTTATAAGTCATAGAGTGTTTGATATTTGGGATTGTCTTTTCACAATCTGTAACTTCTTTCACAAAGCAGGGCGCCACAATGGATTGAAAGATTTGTAAAATATTTATGATAAAGTTCATGTTCCCGTTTGTTGGGTATTGGTGTTCAAAGTTGAATTAGTAATGCGTTGCTTGGAATACTGGTCTTTTGAAATGCTTGTTCTCTTCTCCGGTGCTGCTGTAAGTACACAAGTTTCCAATGAACAAGGAGCTGAACGCTCACGCACTGCACAGTTATCAGTATGTGTCGGGGTTTGTGTAGCAGTCATTGAGGCTCTTATGATAGGATATATTTTACTCTCTATCAGAGATGGATGGCACTTCACTAGGGAGCAGATTGATAAATTTTCGCCTTCTAGACTTGATGGTATCGACGCCAAGAAGGAGGCTAATTTGCGGAAGTCCTACTGCAGCTTTATCAAAGACATTGGCGCGCATTTCCAGCTGCCTCAGGTAGAAGAAGTTGGTTTGGTTCTTCGAAGATGTGACAATGCTGTCCTATGAAATTCGGCACAAGAGGGACCCAACTGCTGCTGAACGTATTAGACAAAAAGAGTGCTATGAACAACAGAATAAGTTGGTAGTCATGGCGGAGCGGATAATGATTGATGAAGCCGATGTTATCGTAGAGCAAGAGCGGTTGCATGCTTTATCGCTTCTATATGTATGAAAAGGGTCGCCATGATTAATGACACCGGGATAGAGATGTGGCAAACGAAGGTATTAGCTGTTCGTTCATTTACTCTGCCACCGATGAAAGACAAAGACACCTGGTTGATATTTGTTTTTCTTTGCCGGAAAAGGGGTAGTCGAGTAGTGTTATATGCTACAAGGCCGCCATTTTTAGTGGCACAAGAGCTGGCATCGTTAAAAGGGTGAGTGCGCATTAAATAGAAATAAAAGAAGGATGGCACAGTGAAGGTTTGGGCTGCTACATCAACTATAGCTCTTGAAGAGATTTACACTCGTATTGAAGAACATGGTGTTCTTGCGCTGTGCATAATGAATGATGAACAAGCCAAACCTATTTTGCTTTGTTCATGCAATAATAAGAGTGTGCGCCTTTATGACTTGCCATCGTTTCATGAACGAGGTAGAGTATTCTCAAGAAATGAAGTGCGAGCACTTCAGATTGGACCTAGTGGATTATTTTTCACTGGTGATGGAATGGAGTATATCATGGTACCGGTGAATGAGGGAGGTTGAGAGCACCATAAGACGGTTATTGAAGTTGGAGCCCGAATCAAATCCAGTTTGGCATTATTGTCGATATTCAGAAATACAGAATTCGTGGCCTCTTAGAAGGCGGCGCATTTGATCATGAGGTGTTGTTGGATGCTCTATATTGCCATGGGAATGCGCGTTAACTGTTTGACAATTTCAGTCTTAGAGTTTTCTTTATCGAAATGTAGTGATTAACCGCCAAATGTCAAGTGGCTTTTATGAGGGTTTGATTGACACAAGGTCGCCACTATTATTGACACCCGGATTGAGATGTGGCGCTTCAGATGGCCATATACATTAGCAAAATCACCAGAATCACAACGACAACTGGAAAGGGAGATTATAAAGTAGATTTTAATAGCTGATGGAGTGAAAGGAGACATTCAAGGGCTAGTATTTATGCGTGATTCGAAAACAACGGGGGATATGAAGATTTCTGTTTCCATTATCATGTTTCGGTTTCTGTTATTGTGTTTTTGGGTTGCCTAAGGCGCGCAGAGAGCATCAATGTCAGATTTGCATAATAGTGCCCGGAAGGAGAAGGTTCAGAGTATATCTCAGAGTTCAAATTACAACAGCAAGGGTTTCAATTGTAGATTGAGTTGCGCAGAAGATGTGAATTTAAAAGTATCCTGAACATATCGGCGGTACTGAGGAGGATCCAGAATGTATTATATGTTGATATTTTTACATCTTTCTGTTGTTGTGTGCAGTTAACACCAGGTGCTTTTGTCTGTCTACGACATACAAGAATGGCTTTGTGAAATGCAACCCAGGTCAGCAGTGTCTTCTGTATCGTTATACTATGGCAGAGATAGAAGAATTGTTTGTGAGGAAGATGAAAATTTGCTGAACGATACAACATTTTGAAGGATAGGAGGGATCGAAGCTCAATGGGTTTTAGTTTCAACAGAATCCCAATTGCCAGCCAGAGAGGGGATAGTCTGCTAGATAAAAAGTGTAAAATTGGGTAGCTGAACTTCATACATGTTTCATATCTGTGAAACGAAACTGAGATTTTTCAGAACCACCCTTCCAGTTTTAACACTCTAGTTTCTAACTAGATGCAACTTGGATGTTTGATGCACGGTTGTGAGCAGCATTCAATATCATTTTGTGCACTCGGACTCCAAAGATTTATGCTAAGATAATTTGACTAGATATTGGATGGTTCTTATAAGATCACCAGGGTTGATAGCTTAGAACAGAATGCTTCATAATTTTCTTGTGAATGCATAATTTATTTGTGATCATTCCAACAACATTAGCTGGAGTATTTGACATTTTGAAGATGGCCCCTGGTTGCAATAATGTTAATACAGTGTTATTGGTTCAGTCAACTTCTCAGGTTGCAGAGATCCGATTTGAAGTTGCACCACAGCATCAAAACAATAAAGGAGCTCATAGTGACTCAAATCATAGTCAAAGTAACCAGAGAAAACACAGATTCTCAAGCAGATCATTTACCAACTCAAGATTTATTTGCTACGGAACAAATAGAGGTTATCTACAGCAGTTTCGTAGCGCGCTACGAAACTGCTGTAGGTGATAATTTAAAGTGCAGAGCAGCTAGTCTAACACGGTGAGCGGGAGTTGAGGAAGAGGAACAGCTGTCTATCAAAGACCACCTCCAGCACATCATAAATCTGGTATTACTCCATACTTGGGGTCATTAAAGGATTTGGGAGCAGGCTGCTTTATTTTAGGAGAATGTTGGGAGACAAAAGGCCGACAAACAGGAACAGCTCTCTATATTTCAGGGCGATGGAAAACATATTATGTTAAGGGCCAACAAACAACTGCAGACACCTTTTCAGCTCATAAAGTTTCCAGCTCATTTGAAAGGTGTGGTGATATGCGGTGTTTGGGAAGAGTTAAAGAACAGTGGACATGTTTTTAAAGTGATGAAGAGTGATGGGAGACAGAAGCCGTGAAAACAGAGCACCTTCCTTGGTTAATTAATAAGCATACACGTAACTAGAATCCAAAGCTAGTTCGTTCTATGTACTTTCCTTCAAAGATACTTCAACCTAAACAGCCAAGGGACATGTGTCATAAGCCAGAAAAGCATCGTGCGACAAGGAGCAAAGATTTAGGATTTTGATTAAATGAAAACCATTTGTGATTTCAGTTTAGCCATTATGTAATTAATAGATTAGTTATGCAATAGATAGGGATAATGAATAGCCACCTTCGAGGCTCCCCTGATGCTGGAGGAGGAAGCTCGAGGTGGGTGAGTTTGCTTGCCTATATAGGGATCAGATTAGAATGTAAAAAGGGTTGGATGTTTTATGAAAACAGAATGCTATTTTGGCTTGTGTAAAGAACAGTTTGCAGTAATATAAGATATATGCCTTTCTTCTCAGGATTCATACAGCATTTCCATGTTCAAGATGTATTGTTTTACTTTGTCCTTCATGTCTTTTTTTTTCAGTTGCTTAGAGGAGTAATCACTCAGAATTCACATATGTTGCTCTGACTTCCTGTACTCTTCTATGGACTGTGGTTTTATAAGAGTTATATTTTGAACATTTAAATGTCACATGCCCTGACTTCTATGTAGAGGAAATATCATTGTTTGTTGTAGCATGTTTGACTCCATAAGCCCAATGGATGTATTTGTATATTTGTCCAGCCAGCAAGTTCATTAAATCTATTGTACAAGAGTTAGCCCTCTTATTAACATTCAAAATCAATAACTTTTTCTTGAGAGAGCCCTCTCAGGCTAGGAAGGCTAATCCTTAGTCAAAAGCTTGGTCTGAAATAGTTACACAGAGTCTACCTGATCAGCAGCCCTTCAGTGCTTGATTTTGTGATAACATATTCTACCACCTTGCTAGCCATTTTATCTTTTTCCTGCAATGCATAATATGTCAGATAACCCAAATCACAATAAATCAATGTACCTTTAAATAATTTGGGGAGGATGCCTCATCTGCCAGATCAACAAATCAGTGTGATACATGTATAACATAAACATAACAACACATAGACATACGTAAATAAATGTATCAACACATAAACATCGTTCTAGTTAGGGTCCAGTCATCAATGCAAGGCCATATTAACAATGCATGCTATGAAATCATGCATGACAACAACCATTACTCCATTGTACACATTGCCACATGAAACCAACAACATGCATAAGCAATGCCTAATCAACTACACCTACGCATAAATGCATGTAGTTGAACATAAGCGATCAATTCTTGTAATCAACCTACAAGACTGATACATGTAATCAAATCTAAAAGAATGTAGCCTAACATAAAAGTATGTAAGTAGGGGGCATAAAATTAACATGTAAGCGACATATAACAATATATAACCAGTCATATACTCATGACAAATGCATTCCACAAACTCAACATCAAATTAAACATGGAAACCTTACTACAACCATAATCAATCATCCATCAAATGCAACAAGCACATGGAAAGCAAGTGTAAAAGACACACATCCAACTGACATGCATGCATGACCAACACACGTTACCCATCCAATCCGAGGGGTGAATCATGCTCTGATACTTCTCTATAACACCCTCCTCCCACATCTATCCAAGTAACTAGCCAACTAGGGTAAACATGTGATGAGAGGCTACTAAGATTGGATTCAACCTCCTATGTGACCTTAAGGAAGTGGAATCGATGGAAACATCACACAGAGTCATCCAACATTAGCTTCAGGACCCATAGAAACCAATCCAACACTTCAGACAGCTTTCCCTTGGGTCCTATTGAAGTTTTGACCATCTTAGGACTAAGTCCTCTCATGCTATAGGCATGACAACATCTAGAAACCCAAAGTCATTCTCACAGGCATATGTGCCAGCATCCAGGTACCCAATTTGCCAGTTCTGTGCCACTGATGCCGAAATTTAAGCCACTTTTTCAGGGCCAGAGCTCATGTCACTGCCCAGAATGAGTGGCAACTTAAGATCAGTAAAAGAACAGGAAAACAATGATGCCAAAGCAATAAGTTGAATAAGACCTTAACCAGACCCCTACTAGCCATGACAGGCATTTCATCAAACATATCATCAACATGTAACCTACAGGTGTAAACAACATAATTAAGTATAGGGATCTCATACTTATATGAGAATCACTATGAACCATTGTTCCCTCATGTCATTTGTTGCATTATCATCTATTAGGCCATAGATACATTATCCATTCATTTACAAGTAAAAACATGCTGAGAGCCATACATAGTTGTTGTCATAAAACATACATATAACTAGCATAATAGGGACATAAATATCATAAACATATCAGCCATAAAATCCACATATACATCAATACATTTACACATGAAAATCAAGGGAATAAATTTCTCATTAATGAATGCAATAAACCAACTAGAGATGGGACTACCAAGTTCCACTAGACCTTAGATTGGCTGAGCCAAGTCTCTCTTCAACCACTCACCCCCGTGCCATATTCCAAGCATGAACGTGGGACTCATAGAACACACAAAAAATAATCAAACAAGCATGGATGCCACCAGAGTTCTCTGCCTACATATTGAGGAATTTGAGTGCCTCCTAGTCTCTTAGGCTTTACGGTAATCCACATTCTAATCCAGGGATCAATGGGCCCTACACTGAGACACACTCTCCAGGATTTACTGTACATCCCATCCTAGGACTACTAGGTCCAACTGAGAGAAAGCCATCTCTTGGCTTTACCATATATCCTGCCATTCACTAGCAAGGATTCCTAGCCCCACAGAGGCACACAATCTGGCTTTACCACAACCCACAGTCTGGTTCAGGGGTTATTAGGCCAGTGGTTTTACCATGTTATATAGTTTGGTTCAGGGACCACTATGCCATGTGTTTGTCAGTTCGGAGATCCACCCCACTTAGCTTCGAATCCATCTGGCCATCCCACATTAACCAAATATGAGAAACCCATCTCATCAAAGCTATCAAGAAATGGCAAGGCTAGGCTGAAGAACACTGTCACACCTGGAAAAACCCATGCCATGATAGAAAAGAACCACATGAAATACCATGCATGCCAAATATAGCAAGGAAAATACATATTTAAGTTGATACCTACAATGAATCTTGATGTAGCTACTTGATCCTACCTTTCCCTGCTTGATCTTTACTTCCTCTTGCCTTCTTTGCCTTTCTTGCTCCAATGCCAAAGTGTTCCAAGAAAACTCTAAGTGTCCAAGAGTGTGAGAGAGAGAGAGAGAATAATGAGAGAGCTCCAAACCTAATCTGACAAAAGGTTACCAGCTGATCCTCAGAAGCCTTTTTATGAATGAGGCCTCTATTTTCATAATTTTCTGTTATTTTCTTTCATTTTCCTCCTCACATTAAACTTGTGAACTTTCACCTCCTTTTTCTTCTAATTTCCATTATTTTCATAACCATTTTTCCTTTAGCCATTGCCTTTGCCAATTTCCTTAGCCATAAACAACCAAATGAACACCCCCTAGGATGTCTTTCCGAACATTCATCTTGGAATAAGTGTCCCATCAACTGTGGTTATTATTTTTAACTTTTATTACATGGAATTTTCACCAGGGTTGTTACACCTGGTTATATGGATCCACATGGGACTGAGGGGAGTGGGCCATAGGCCACACATTCTCCTTGGCCCTACTCCTGGTCTCGTCATGTTCATAAGGCCTGGGCCTAGGGCACGGGTAAGGTGCCATGTGCCCTACCCCCTTTTTCTCCATAAACGATTGTATGCGTGGTCGAAAACCGTGGGTTGCGCCTAACCGGAATGCCCATCCCCCCAACCACTCTAGTATATCACTTTAAATATAAACCATTGACAATAGTTAATAAGAACCAAGTTTGGTCCAACAGTAGAGCATCAGATTATTTCCCGTGAGGTTTGGAGGTTGATTCCTGTTGCTGCATTCGGCCCACATATATTTTTGTGCATAAACCTAGGCCACTTGGAAGCCTCTCATAGGGCCACATGGCACCCTCTAATTGGCCCACATGGTGGCCTATGATTGAACCACTTCACCAACCATAAAACCAAGTCACTAATGACATTAGTTGACACATGGCTTCGTGTGATTCGCCCACCTACATGTCAGTACACCTAGTCATCCTTGCCTCATCAGTGTATGGACTCGCACGACATCATCCATACTTTGCACAATCAACCCTACAAGTTCACTTTTTTTTTTGCCAAAAACTTTAGAACGTGCTAACTTCCTCATATGGTGTCAGATTGAGGTGATTTAAGGGTCGTTGGATTCAGAATGATGAGATATACAATTTTCCATTGATTTTAGGAGATTTTGATCACTTTCAATTTTTATCATATTTTTTATCCCCTGGATCACTCCTCCCCACTGGAAATTTTTGGACCACCAAAAGTCTATTTTTACTCAGTAAGTAATTGAGGGTACAAATCTCTCACTTTCCCGATCTCTATCCACCTTGCTTTGCTTGGATTGGTACCTTTGAGCCCCACACGAAGATACTCCACATTGCCTCTACATGAAGTTCTTATCCTCATGTCAAGAATATACTATTCTTGCTACTCATTTAAATATTCAGGAGCAAACTTTTCTATATATAGAATTTGAACATTCTCTTCTTGATCGAAAATCATTAGAGGCTCATATAATCTCAAGTTTTCCACATTCACAACAGAATAAATTTGCATGTAAGGTGGCAAATTTAATCAAAAAGTGTTGTTACCAATCTTATCAAAGATTTTTAAAGGACCATATCTGATTGGCTTGAGATTTTTACCTTCACCTTGTAATCTTTCCTTGTTGTTGTAAAATGAAACTTGATCTCCCACTTGGAAATCATGATCAACCTGATGCTTATCATGTCTTGATATGTACTTTGATTGGATTTTATCCAGCTGTTCTTGCACCCTTTGATGCATTAATTGGATTTTTTCAATGAAATGCTTGGCTTTTTCCACATCACTATGTCCATCTACTACAATATCTTTATTGAAGATGAAATCCAAAGGAGACTTTGGAAAATAACCCGAACATGCTTCAAATGGAGATACTTGTATAGATTAATGCTTGGAACGATTGTAGGCATTTTGCTAGATGTAATGCAAAGGCTTGTCCCAAAGTTTAGGATGCTTACCACAATATCCTCGAAGGAGATGCACTACTATTTTGTTCACTACTTTTTTCTGGTCATCAGTTTGTGGATGACATGTTGTTCTCTTCTTCAACTTTGTGTCCATGAGTTCCCATAAACTTGACCAAAAATTCCCAATAAATCGAGTATCTCGATAAAAAATAATCAACGTAGGCAACCCAAAATGAACCCATACATTTTGGAAGAAAATTTTTGCATTTTGTTCAGTTGTAAACTGTTTGTTACAAGGCATCAACACACACATTTTGTTGAAACGATCCACTACAACATATAAATAATCATGGCCTTTCCTAAACATTGGTAGCCCCCCAATAAAATCCATAGAAATAATATTTCCTGAGGACGAGAAGGGATCAGAAGTGGAGTGTACAAACCCAATTTCCTATTGCTTGGCTTGCTAGTAGCACACATAGAACATCCTTATAAATATCTTGATACAATTTCATTCATTTGAGGCCAATAATAATAACTTTGTAGCTGAGCGACTATTTTGCCTACACCAAAGTGACCAGCAATAAGAGAAGTATGGGATTCCCTTATGAAATTGACTCTTTCACCCCGTGGAACACATAACTTTCCAAGTTTATACAATAACTTGTTATGAACATGATAATCCAACTCTACAACATGATTTCCTTGACCTAAATTTGCATTAACATCTTTAAAATCTTCATCTTGACCATACTGTTCAATATAAATTTCATGTATGATTGAGTTATGCTTAAGAATAACAAATGCATTAACAATATGCTTTGATAACATATCAGCAACTTTGTTGTATATACCTTTCTTATACCTTCTTACCAAATGAAATTTCTATAGTAATCCCATCCATCTGAAATGTCTAGCTTGGTTTGAGATTGTAAATATTGCAAAGGTTGATGGTCAATATGAATAATCGTTTCTTTTCCCATCAAATAATGCTTCCATTTTTTCACACTTTGTACCAAAGCATACAACTCTTTATCATAAATTGGATATTTAATTACTGCATTGGAAAAGGTTTCAGAATGATAACATATTGGCTTACCATGTTGCACCAAAACTGCTCCCATAACATATTTTCTTGTGTCGGTTTGAATTTCAAATGGTTGCTTAAGATCTGGAAGTGCTAGAACTGATGTTGTACTGATTTTATCTTTCAAAGTATCAAAGGATTTTTGTTTCTTTCCTTCCCACAGAAATACCTACTTCACACTTGACAAAGCAGATAATGGTGTTGCAATGAATGATAAGTTAGCGATGAATTTTCTCCAATATTGGGTTGCTCCCAAAAAGCTCCCAACTTTTGTTACATTATTGGGTTTAGGCCAATTCACAATAACACCAACTTTGGATGGATCAGTCTTCAATTCACCACCTCCTACAATATGACCCAAGTAAACCAAAGTGGTCTTCCCAAGTTCCCATTTAGACATCTTCAAATATAAATTTTCCTTTTTCAAGACCTCTAGAACTTGCCTTACATGCTTGACATTCTCTTCACAAGTCTTACTAAAAATCAAAATATCATCTAAGTAGACTATGACGAAATAATCAAGGAATGGTCGCAATACATCATTCATAACTCTCATGAATGTGGCAGGTGCATTACAAAGCCAAAATGGCTTAACTAACCATTCAAACAAACCTTGTTTTGTCTTGAAAGCAGTTTTCCAAATATCATCTTCAACAATGCTTATCTGGTGATAATCGCTTCTCAAATCTAACTTAGTAAAACAAACAACATCTTTTAATTGATCTATAAAATCATCAATGTGAGGAAGAGGATAGAGATTATTTACTGTGATCTTGTTCAAAGCTCGAAAATCCACACACATGTGCCATGTACCATATTTCTTCGGAATCGAAACAATAGGAGACCCACAAGGAGATGTATTAGGTTTGTTGAACCCTTTGTCAAGAAGCTCTTGAATTTGCTTCTTAATCTCTGCATTCTCCAAAACTAACTTTCTATACATGCCAATATTTAGAAGTGGTGCATCATGCTACAATTGAATCTAATGATGGATTCCTATTTTTGGAGGTAACCCTTAGGGTTCTTGAAACATCTTGTCATAAGTGTTAACAACTTCAACAAATTTATGCTTGAGTTTATCACATCCTAAGAACGCTTCAGATTCAAAAATATATTTATCTTTAATCATCAATAACACAAAATTCTTACTTTTTTTTTTTTCCACAGAAAAAAGCGAACCTTCTATTATGAATAATAGGTAGTTACACAGCAAATGCAATGCATTGCAAGAGGACTCGTTCTTTGCCATGAGGCAGGGGAAAGAACAGAGTCGCTGCTGAAATAATGAGAGATCAGCACCGTCAAAGCGCACCCGGGATGCTATGAACCAGCGCGGAGATCACAAATGTTTACATTCAGAAAGGAGAAAACGAGCGCCGAAAAGAGCCGGAAGGAGAGAGCCATAAAGCCTGATAAAAAACACGCCTCTCTGAGGCCCGAGGAAGGGCCGACCGACGAATAGAATTTCCCATGCAGAAAAAAAGATTTCGCACAGGGAAGGAGCACCATCGTCCAGGCAGAAATCCTGCGTAAACACGACCAGGATTCTGAAGAAAAGGAAAATGGAAATAAGGATCAGGTCGAATCGGGCCTCCTTATACAAGGAAAACAGCCCGCGAGACCTGAGAAGGAGCAATGAAACAACAAAGAAAAAACTAGAGAAACAAGACATGTATGTACAGAGCACAGGAAGGAGAAAAACAGAGAATAGAACTAAGCGAAAATGGGCTGCTCAAGAGGACGAGCAACCCCATTTTCTTCTTCCAGGACAATCCACGACCCCATCATTTGATTAACACCTTCTTTGGAGAGACGATCAGCATCAGAATTTCTTTCCCTGTATATGTGACTGAGAGAGAGCTCCGTGAAGTGATTTTTTAGTCGAGAAACTTCTCTGAGCAAGGGAAGCAGGGTGAAATTGTTGCAAGACTGTGTCCCATTGAACCAACGCACAGTGTTCATAGAGTCCCCGAAGATCTGAACCTCATGCATGTTCCGCAGGACAAGCCAACTGAGTAGAAGGTGGAGGGCTTTCAATTCAGCAAAATTATTGGAGCCTTGTCCGAGGCCGACTGAAGCCTTGACAGTCTTGTCTTTTGAAAGATGAATTATTAAACCAGCCCCACAGCGGCCATTTAAATCAGAGGCTCCATCAAAGTAAGCCCACGGAATGGAAGGTCTTATTGTTTCTAGTCGAACCAGCCTGGGAGAAGGAGAAGTAGGCGGAGCAGGGATACTATCGAAAATTGCAGCTCCTTCAGCGGCCAATCGTGCGATCGGGAAGACAGAGTCCTTGAAAATGACCTGGTTCCTAGCCAGCCACGTCCCCCAGGTGATGAGGAGCGGGATGGATCTCTCTCTGTCATTTGCAGCTTCATTCCACCACTTCTGCCAGGCTTCTGAAATCCCTTGCCCTTCCCACCTATAAGGGATTTTAATTAACCTTAACGATTCAGCCCAAAGACTAGTGTTGAAGGGGCAGTAGAGGAACAGGTGTTGAACTGATTCATCGCTGTTCTTGCATAGAGGACACCAGCCCGGGCCTATCCTACCCCGTCTTTGAAGAAAATCCCAGGTAGGGACTTTTTGGAGTAGAGCACACCAGAAAAAAAGTCTGGTTTTCGCTGGACCTTTTAACTTCCATAGAGATTTGGCCCACCAAGACGGATTTTCCCACCCTTTCTGGGTCATCAGCCATTTGTACCCCATCTTTGGAGAGTAGATGCCATTCTGAGCAAAAAGCCATCGAAGTTCATCTGGGGCATCAGAGAGTCTGACAGAGGAGTTAAGGAGGTCATTCCTATACGAATCCCATTCCTCCAGCCATTCTCCATCCAATTGAAGATCTATTCCTTGCATCCACCCTTGGTTCCATATGGAAGTGGTCCGGGGATCGGCCACCTGGTTTAATGTGAGGAGACCTTTCTCTTTTAACACCACAGCCAACCCCTGGGATAGGGAGTAGCGCTCTGAACAGCCAATCCAGGGGTCTCTGCCCAGCCTAATTTGAGTGCCATCTCCCACACTCCAAGCCAATCCCTTTTCAATGATGTTGACAGAGGCAACCACGGCTTTCCAGACCACCGAAGAGTGTTTGCAGGCCTTTGATGGCAGTCTGATCCAATCTGTCATTGATAGAGGGTCGATGTATTTTCTCTTAGTAACAGAAGTCCACAAATTGTCAAAAGAGATTAACCTCCAAGCTAGTTTTGCTGCTAAAGATTGTGAGAAGCATTGAAGGTTTTTGATCCCCCAGCCTCCCCACTCTTTGGGGCGAGCCACTTTATCCCAGGCGATCCAGGGAGTAACCTTTTCTGACTTGGAACCTGCCCACAGAAACCTGCTGCAAACTTTATCGATTTGGGAAAGGACTCCTTTAGGAACCCAAGTCAGACTAGCCCAGTAGACAGGCACAGCCATAAGCACAGATTTTATTAACACAAGCCTTCCCGCCCTGGAAAGCCATCTGAAGCTCCAGTGTTTCAGCTTGGATTCGATTTTGGCAAGAATCCAGGTCCAATCTTTGTTTCTGTAGTTGTCCGGTTTGAGGAGAAAGCCCAAGTATTTGAAGGTATCCTCCAGCGCTTTGACATCGAAGTTTAATACCATCTTCACGTTGTGCACCATATCTCTGGACAAACCTGAACACGTAAGAGAGGATTTCTTCTCGTTTATACAGAGTCCCGTCGCCTTCAGGAAAAGGTCCATGATCCTTTTGAGCGTCTTACAATCCTCCAGGCTGCCATTACTGAACATAATTATGTCATCCACGAATAAAAGGTGGGTAACCCAGAGATTTTCAGCTGCTTCAATGCCTTTGAGGGTTCCTTGTCTTTTAGCATCATGGATCAAAAGGCTTATGCCCTCTGCAGCCAACAAAAACAAAAGAGGAGAGAGCGGACAGCCTTGACGCAATCCGCGTTCAGGGTTGAAAAAATTGGAAGCCGCTCCATTAATCAAAACAGCTATGGAAGAGGAAAAAATATAGCTCATAATCCATTTCACAAAGTCATACCTGAAACCCAGGTGAGTAAGCAGAAGCCTGAGAAACAGCCAACTGATTCTGTCAAAAGCCTTTGACAAATCGATTTTCACTACAACTCCTTTTTTTTTCCCGATTTTGAGGCTATGGAGAGTTTCTTGAGCAACTCCAACCGCTTCATGGATTTGTCTGCCGTCGAGGAAGCCAAATTGCTCAGGGGATATGTTTCGGGAGAGGAAGGGTTTTAATCTGGAGGCAATGACTTTAGCAATGATTTTGTAAACACAGGTGCACAAGGATATGGGTCTGAAGTCTGCAAAGGAGCCCGGGAGGTCAGATTTAGGGATAAGAGCGAGAAAAGTGGAGTTGAAGGGATGGAAAATTGATCCCGTACACCTTGACTCTTCTACAACCGCCACAAGCTCATCACCAATGAACTCAAAAAAGTGATGGAAGAATTCGACAGTCCAACCGTCCGGGCCAGGGCTTTTGTCCTTTTGCAATGATTTGAGAATGTCCTCTACCTCATCCTTAGAAACAGGGGCCATGATGGAATCGTTGCCTTCCTCCTCTATGAACCTAGGGAAGAACTGAGCAACTCGAATGACTTCAGCGATAGATGCTTCCTCTGGTTGTTTAAAGAGATTCTTAAAATAGGAGTTCCCTAAAGTAGCTAGCTCTTCAAAAGAGAGAGCCCTATCACCATTGGCTTTTTTCATTTCCCATATGGTGTTGGAATTTTTCCTGCCTTTTGCGTAGTTCTGAAAAAACTTGGTGTTGTCGTCCCCCGCTTGCAACCAGATCGCTCTACTTTTTAAGCGCCAGCTTTCTTCCCTGTTCTGAAGAATCCGCTTCCTTTCCATCTCCAGGTCTTTGAGTCTGGCCCGAGACTCTTCAGTTCTATAGCCAATACCTCCTGAATCTTCAAGAAGGGCTATTTCCGCATTGACATTTTCCAGAGATTTTTCTTCATTTAGTTTCTTCTGGTGAGCCCAATACTTGGAGGCGGCCTTCATCCTTGTGAGATTTTCCATGAAAGCCTTGTCGCGACTTCCATCTTCGCTGAGGTTATCATTAATCCAGGTGTTGTGGAAGAGGCTGGTATATGATGCATCCTGAAGCCAGGAAGCATTAAATTTGAACGGCGTGCCCGGTTTTGGGGAGGCACCCTTCACCTCGAGGAAAACAGGGAAATGATCCGAGAGACCTCCTTCTCCAACCCAGTGTCTGAAAGCCTGTAACTTTTCGGACAGCGAATCACAAATTAGGAATCTGTCGAGCTTCTTCCCAACCCAGTCATCACCTATTCTTCGGTTTCTCCACGACGGACGCATCTTAAGCGGAGTGACATCCACCAAAGGAGAGGAGGCCAGCTTGTTTATGAAGAAATCCGTGAGAGGGTCTGCTCGGGCTCTGACCCCCCAGGACTTTGTCATCCCCAGAGAAAAGTTGAGGTCTCCGCCGATTACCAGATTAGGGTGCGCCATAAACGACTTAGCAAAAAAGGGGTTCCAAAATTTCTCCCGATCCGCAACAGGACCATATACATTGATAATGAGGAAAGAGATGCATAGTTCGCTTGAGAAGAGTTCCACAGCCAGAACATTTTCCCATCCCCACGAAGAGATCTCTCTAAGAACCTTCGAATTGAAACCCAATGCCACCCCTCCTGAGTGGCCATTGGCATCTAGGACATGAAAACTCCAGCCCGGAAGAAGCTTGTTGAGACAGCCTGTGACTTCTTCCCCTTTTCCCAAAGTTTCTTGGAGTAAAATAATGTCAGGTTTATTGGACCTGACCATTTCCTTCAGAGCTAGCTTTTTGGGTTGGCTAGCTAGACCCCTACAGTTGTAGGATAAAATGATCATCGTAAACTCGCAGAGGGTGTCCGCTTTGCTCTAAGCACCCCTGGAATAGATAGCTGCTTCCCATCTGCAATGTCTATGACTGCCTTCAACTGAGCCTTCGACAGATCGGTTTTCCTTCCTCTTTTGATCCTCCGTCCCGAATTCTCCGTATCCAGCTCCAATCCACTCGTTGCGGGCCCTTTTCCTTTTCTATTGGCCAAAGGTCTGAGGTTGTATGGGGGCTCAGGACTTCGGACAGAAGGAGGGGCAGAACAGACAATTTCGAAGGGAGAAGAGGACAGGAGCGGGGAGGAGGGGATGGTCATAATAATGCTGTCAGAGGAGATTTGCCCCTTCCTCAGTTCCATCGAATCATTCGAGAGCTGTCTTAAAGGACCAGCCTTATCACTACAAGGCATAGATGGAGCAATAGAAAGACATACAGAAGAGGGAGGGGAAAGAATCAAACTCGCCTGATCCTCACCTACCATTTCAGAGATTAGTGAGGGTCCCCAGGAGAACATCTGATGAGAGTTGTGGTCCTTTACTGCTAACCCCGGATGGTCCTGGAAGTCTATCTCTCTTTGCTCCGTGGCCAAACCCTGAGAAGATGCCGGGGGATCGCTTTCCGTTGTCTGAGCCTTTGCGTCCTGAGGGATCGCCTTCTGATTTGTCTTCTGGGTGTTTCTGCTTCTCCTTTGTCCTCTGCGCCGACGGTATCCAAGCGGACATTCCCGGGCCAGGTGACCATATTGATGACATCGGTGGCATCTGAAAGGGAGATTTTCATAGTCCAAGATCTGAACGAACTCCAGACCACGATACTTCAGGTTCATAGCGTCCGCCAAACCCGCCCTGGGGTTTAGACTAACTAGAATACGGGCCACTCCCCATTCATGCGTTCGAAGGTATGTTCTATCGATGTCGAGAAATTTCCCCAGAGTGTTGCCAATAGAGGTGAAGGCAGAATCAGTCCAGAATTGCATAGGGAGGCCCGGAAGTTTAACCCAAACTGGGGACTCCACCTCTTTTTCTTTCTGGGCATCAAACAGGGGCGTCCATCTTTTGAAGAGGATTGGCCTCTTACCGAAGCTCCAGTTTTTTCCCATCACCCAGTCAGCGTGCTCCTTTTGTTCGAATCTAACACAGAACCAACCTCTGTCCAAGTTTTTGATTTGTTCTGGTTGTCCCGGTGCCTCTTTCCATTCCAACTGAGTCCACTCTTTTATGTAACCTACCGAGAACTTTCTTCCTCGGACTCTACCGACTAGTAAAGTTTCCGAGGCTTCCATAGCCTGGTCAATGAGGATGTCCACTCCAAACACACAGCTAGGACGCTCCTCCTTCATTTTGATGGGGTTGATCTTTTTCCTCTTTCCATCCCCACCGACCTTCCTGGCTTCTCCCGTTTCTGTCTTCTTAATGGCAGGATCAACTGCCTTATCTGCCTCATTCAGCTCAGGATTATTAGCAACATAGTCTCTGTTTTCTTTTTCCTCCTCCTCAGCCGGCCTTTTTATCCCAGCCCCTGGAATAAGAGGTGATCTTCTCCCTAGATCCTCTTTTCCGATACCTGTCAGCTCCCTTCCCTTTTCTTTATTAGAGGGGTCTTTGGTCATGATGGCAGCCGGGACTTCCAATGCAGGTTTTATAGCAGAGGCCTGTTCCTGGCCTCCTGACTTCAAGCTCCCTCCTCCCATCGCCTTGTCAGGAGACCGAGGGTACCTTGTTTTGTTCGGGAAGAAATGTATTAGGTTTTTCTCGGAGACGTCAAGACCCCAGCAGGCAAGAAGGTCTTCTGGTGCTGGGTCTATATCGACGGTCTCAACCTCCTGGGCCATCTCGCGATGAGCACCACTTCCTGGGTCCACCATTAATATTCAAAACTGAAATCTGTCATAGCATTTTCAAAAATACGGTCCCACATGCTTACTACCCTGACCAGCTCTCCGCCTCCCTGCACGCACTGATTCCTTCTTTCAATCTACGCTAACACTGCCAGAGGAATCCCTATTTGTCTGCAATCGAAGTCGCACAGAGAAGAGTCTTCGCTAGGCTGATCTAGCTCCGCAGGAAAGACCCGTCCTCGGCTTCCATGGCCGCATCTGTCTTCGCCCGCCGTTAGGGTTTAGTTGCAGAGCCAACATCCTTCTGAGGTTTTTCTTGCCCACACAAAATTCTTACTATCATTCATAAGCCTTTTCATTTGACCAACACTAACAAGAGATAAATTCATCTTTTTGCGGTGTGCTCTAACAATATACTCAACTCCATATTTGAAAAGATGATAATTTTTCTCATGGCGATAGAATATGGATCTTCGGTCATATAAATATGGAATCGCTAAAACAATCCCACAAATATCAAGTGGTACAACATCAAGCTCTACCTCATCTATAAAATTAGCAGTGATGGAAAATTTGAGTTTACATTTTCTTGTCACTTGTAATTTGGCATCATCACATACCCAACCCAAAGTGTAATTTTTGCATGAAGTGTAGTCTCTAAATTAATTTTCTTGGCTATTGCTTCAGAGATAAGATTGACTTGAGATACACTATCAAATAATGTATCAACCTTTGTATGTTTTGTAATGACCCTGATATGGAAGATCTCATTTCTTTGTTTATCATTTTGAGATTCAATAGGCTTGCTAGAAAAACTGTTTCACTAGAAGCTATACCTTTCATTCCCATGACTGTGATTTTGGTTTCATCACCTAAATCAAATCCTAGTTCTTGTTGAGTTGTAGAAACAACCTTTTGTTTCCCCTTGTTATTAAACTTCTTTGGTCTCAATTCCAGATGTAATTTCCAGCAGCGGTCTTCATCATGGCCATGTTTTGAACAATGTTTACAAGTAAGTTTCTCTCCCTCTTTCTTGGCGGTAGCATTCTTCTTACCTTTGCCTTTAAATTTCCCTTTTCCTTTGTCTCCATATTTAAAGGGTTTTTTGCTGGACCCTTGAGGAACATTCTTGCCTCTTGGTTCTAAATAAGTTGTCTAAACACATAATTCATCCAAAATTGATGTGATTAAACATAAGTATAATATGTCACAAATAACTATGTAATCCACCTATATACTTAAGGAGAGTATTTTGTGAGGTCAAATCAACACCTAAGATTAAAGCTCTTCTTCTAAATTCTTGTGTGTAACTTTGGACACTTTGACCTTTAGCTTGTCTAAAATTTTGCCAATCCATAATTGCTTTTTGCATGTAAGCTAATAGATAAAAGTGCCTTCTTAATGCAATTATAAAATAATTATAAGAAGAGATAATTTTACCACTTTTCTTCAAATATTCTTGAGTTTTGGCCTCCCAACAGATGAGGGTTGCACCTTCCAAGTGAAGAGAAGCGAGATGGATTTTTGTGACATAATCATAAATATTTTTAATCTTGTAATATAATTCAACTTGATGAACCCAATTATCCAAGTTTTTAGCATTTACTTCCCTATTGTACATTGGTAATTCAAAATTGACATCAAACTTAATCAAAGGAGATGTAGTGTGTCCTCTTGGCGATGTAGGAGGAGGAGGTCTATGTGATGAAAGAGGTGAAGAAGGAGGTGAAGATGGAGGTGAAGGAGGAGGATGAGGTGGAGGATTTCTCCCATTACCGTCACCACCTTTTGGTTGATTATAACTTTCTCCTTGCAACTGTGTTGCTTTCTCATTGGACAACACTTTCACCATCTCAGTCATATCAAAGAATTTTTTTCTAAAATCTATCTCATCCTCAAACATGAAATCTTTTCCTTGTCCTTCTTCATGTGCCATGACTTGTGGAGTTTGTGGCCTCCTTGAGCCAATTTGAGGGTTATGTTCTTCAAGTGCTCATTCTCCTCTTCTCAATTTTGACCTTGTAAACATTCAAAAACCTTACAAATTCTGTCAAACCTTCATAAAAACCATGCTCTGATACCAAACTGATCCAAAATTAAAAAGTGAAGGTTTCATGAAATGATTTGCAAGTTAGTTTATGTATTTTAGGTAATGGATCGTTATTGCAAAATCACACAAACATAAGTAAATTTTGCAAAATATAAACAGTTAAAAATGGAAAAACATGCAGCATCAAACACAACAAATTGATAACAAAGTTCACCACTCATAGGCCATGTCTCCGGGTCCAGCTTCTAATGGTGGCATTTTTCATTATATTCTCAAATGCTCAATACATTTTCGTACAAGCTTCAATCTACAAAAATAACACTGCCATCGTGTCCAGAATGCCTAAAACCCTTGTCTAGGCTCTTCTTGAGCTCAAAAAGGTTAAAATTTGAGCAAGATAGGCCTCCTTGAAGTTTTACTATAGAACTACCCTAAAAAACAGGTCCCACTCTGCAATTCTAGCAAAAAAGGTGACATAGCTCGTTTGGTTGGCACGTTGAATCCCCTTTCAGCCTCCACATGACTGGTTATATGGATCCACATGGGATCGAGGTGCGTGAGCCATAGGCCACACACTCTCCCTGGCCACACTCCCAATATCATTGTGTTCATAAGGGTTGGGCCTAGGGCGCATGGAAGGTGCCATGTGCCCCTCCCCCTTGTTCTCCTCTGATAGTCATATGCATGTCCGAAAATCATGGGTGTGCCCGAGTCCTGCCCATCCCCCCAACAACTCCACTATATCACTTTAAATATAAACCACTAATCATAGTTAATAACAACCACGTTTAGTCAGATGATAGAGCGCGAGATTGTTTGTCGTGAGGTATGGAGGTCGATTCTTGTGGCTACTGGTTCGACCCACATAAATTTTAGAGCATAAACCTAGGCCACTTAACAACCTCTCATAGGCCCACATGGTGCCCTCTGATCGGCCCATGTGGTGGCCTATGATTGGATCACTTCACCAACCATACAACCCAATTGATGATGACATCAACTGACACATGGATTCATGTACTTTGCCCGCCTGCCTGTCCGTACACCCAGTTGGCCTTTCCACATCAGCATACAGACTGCCACATCAACATCTGTACCCTACTTAGTCAACCCTGCAAGTTGAATTTTTGTTTTTTTTGCCAAAAACTTTAGAATGCAATAACTTCCTCATACAGTGTCAAATTGAGGCGATTCAAGCATCTTTAGATTCAGAATGACGAGATGGAATTGGTGCCAATTTCGAGATATTTTGAGCACTTTCATTTTTTTGCATATTTTTGATCCCCTAGATCAGTAAAGTAGGTAAGTAAAAAGCTTTCCTAGTAGTAAAGGGATATCCTAGGTGAAAGGAATTTATTTTGGAGGGATTTTTTCTCATGTTGCTAAATTTACTTCTATTAGATTTCTTTTTTATATTGTTGTTGCTTTTAATCTTGAACTAAAGCATATGGATGTGAAGGCAACATTCCTACATGTGGATTTGGAAAAATAAATCTAGATGAAATAGCTAGAAGGATTTGTGATGAAGGGAAGGAAGGACTTGGTTGTAAGGTTGTATGGATTAAAACTATCTCCGAGAATATGTAACAAAATTTTGATATTTACATAGTAGGACTTGGTTTCTCAAGAATCAAAGTTGATTGCTATGTGTATTCCAATATGGTAGGTGGTTATTTTATTTGTGTGGCCTTTTATGTTGATGATATATTGCTTATTAGAAACAATGAGGAAATCATCAGGGATGTCAAAGTTTGGTTATTTTTTGAGTTTGACATTAATGACGCAAGTGTTGCAAAAAAAATTGAGTAGAAATTAAAAGAGATTGGAAAATAGGAAACTTTAGTTGAATAAAAAAAATATGTTGAGACAATATTGCAAAGGTTTAATATGCAAGAATATAAATTATGAAAATCTTTATTCCTGTAGGTGTAATGTTATCTACAAATTAGTATCTCAAGGCATAAGAAGCGGTAGAGGACATGTCATGTGCTCCCTATGCACATGTTGTTAGACATTTGATGTATGCTATGGTATATATTAGACCATACATTTCCCATGCAATGGAAGCTTTGAGTAGGTATATGTCAAAACTAAGGAAGGAACTTTAAGAAGTTGTAAAGAGGATCATCGAATTTTCGTGTAAGACTTCGGATTATGCAATCTAATTGTACTGAAGACCTAGACCTCACAAGGAAATGTATATACATGATTTTGTTGATGCAAACATGGCTAAATATTTTGACTACAAAAATCTAAAAGCGTTTATGCTTTTAACCTATTTGGTGGAGTGATCAATTAGATGAGCAAGAGCTAGGTCATTGTTGCATTATCTACCATAGAAGTTGAATCCATGGGAGATACTCTTGGAAATAAGGAATTTGTAACATTGTAAAGATAGTGTTTAGGTATTAGTTTTGTTCATAAAGCAGTGAGGATGGGTTAGACAACTCAATTGCAATTTTTTATAAAAAGAACCTTGCTTATCATTTTAAAATAAGACAAAGTTGATGTGTAGTACCATTTTGTTAAAGACATGGTTGAACAAAACAAAGTGTTATTGTAGAAAGTTAATATCTTAAAAATGTCACAAGCTCATTAACAAAGTCTATTAATACTCAAAATTAATAATTAATTATATATATATTTCTCTTATCTTATTTTTACACAAAATATTCAATATATTGAAGAATGTTGAATATATGTTATATCTTTGTAAATAAACTTACTCATATGATAACAAACGATCAAAAGTAAAACTCCAAATTTTTAAAATAACATAAAAGAAATTAACTTAATATTGACGAAAAATGAAATTCTACCTTATTATAAAATCAACTAGTGATTATAAATAATATCCCTTGAATTATAAAAAGATGATGTTTTTTTCGAGAGAGAAAGGAAAAAAAAAGCATTTTTCAATTATGAAATTATGATGAAAAAATGATGAAATTATTATGTCACTAGTTTTCTTCCATTATTTAAAACGTTAGGCATATTGTCTTTTGCGAAGTACACAAATGTTGGAGTGGGCAATTTTATAATTAATTGGGTGCCCATCAATTATTAGTCATGGTTTGTTAAATTACCGTATTCCCTAGAACTAGATTCCCTAGAACAAACGGTATTCAAATACGGAAAAACGTTATTTTAAATTTTTAAGTTTATAATTAATATCTCAGAAAGACGAAAGAGGAATATTACATATACAAATATTTTTTAATTATATTAAATTATTAAAATAATTAAAATTTTATGATAGGCATGAAAATCGTTTCAATTTTACAAATAATGTTAAATATATATAACTCCATCAAGTTGCGGTATGCCATATAAATATATATGGGAAGATAGAGACTTTAGTATATAACCATTATTGGAACCATTTATATTCTCTATTCCAAAGGTTGGAGTATTGTGGAGGAGTGTCACAATAATAAAACTAATATCTTGTGTTGTTTCTTTGACTTTAGAAAAGCTTTGATGCTGTGCTCATGTCCAACTTTTGGAATAGGATGGAAGATATTAAAGTTCCTCTTAAGTTGAGGACCATTATGGCAAAATTGTACGAGAATTTTATTATCGAGTTCAAGAACATTGGTGCTTGGTCAAAAGAAGTTAACTGCAATATTGAAGTCAAGCAAGGTGATCCTTGTCTCCTACCCTTTTTGGTATAAGCATTGACAATTTAGAAGACTGCTTGGAAGATGCAATTCACATCATCCCTACTCTTGTTGGTATGATAATCATTATCCTTCTTTATGCTAATGATATTGTTCTTATGGCAAGGAGTCCTTTGATCTTTGTAAGCAACTAAGAATCCTAAAGGATTTCTATTCAGGTATGCGTATGACTATTAATACTGGCAAAACGAAAGTTATGATAATTAGTTCCAATTAGATCACCTATGATACTTTCATATATGAGAACAATAACTTGTAGGAAGGATCTTCTTACAAATATCTCAGGGTTCAATATTCATCACAAGCTCAACTAAAATTATAGTATTGAGAAAAGGATAAAAGTGGGGTGGAAAGCTTATTATGGGCCTAAAAACAATTGTATATCAATGAAAATTTGTATTTGGAACAAGAAAAACTCCTCTTTGACACTCTTCTTATTAATATTATTTTATATGGATGTAAAGTTTTGGGATGCAATATCTCTATTGTTATGGGTGAAACCACCCTAGGGCTTTGGGTTGAGAACCCTAACAGAGCAGAGGGCAAACCTCAACAAGAAATGCTCAAACAATCATCAAAAATCCTTATTCTACTAAATCGTGTAGGAGTGTCCTTACCCGGATGTCCTTCGTTTGGGTAGATCCCGCAGGGTGCAAACCCTCAGCTTCTCCCGATGTTCTTGAAACCTGAAAATTATTCAAATGGAACATACATGACAGTAGAAACATAAAGCATATACATGATGTTAACTTTAAATCATATAAATGAATGACTAATTATACATCAATATAAGATTCATAAATGAATTACAACATAATTTTGATGCATAAACACATTTCATATCGGAAACAGAACATCATTCCTTTTTATTGAAGTAAGCTATAAATAAGGTGGAGAAATACGACCTGAGTCCTTCTCCGGCTCCAAGCGGAACCATCCTTCGGATCTGTCCTTTCCCGGCCTTCAACAATCTTCCTCCATCACCAATACAAGGATATCTCAAGCAAGATGGGGGATATCTATAATCAAGGAAACAAGGGTTTCCTGAAGCTTTGGGGAGTGCAGGAGGCACAAGGATTCTTCAGACTTGATCAGGGATAATCTCACTATAGTATCAATATCTCATCCTTTCTCCCTTAAGGCCTTCCCATGGAGGTTTATTTATACCTCTCCAAATTAGTTTTTCAGTTGGGAAACAGTTGGGCCACAGGCAATAGGAGGTGAGTAACATGTAAAACTCGTGAACTCCACCCGAAATTAAGGAAATTTAACTTTTTAAAGTGTTTTAACATATGTGCACAGGTTGGATATATGCTGACCTACGTGTACATGCTTCTATCACAGATAAAAGTAGCGTATAGGGAATAAAACACTATTTTTAGATTTTGGACCAAGTCTGGAAGGAAGGGTTGCCCTAGGCCATAATCAGAGCATCAAATCTACCAAGAGTGGTAAATGGTGCTATAACAGATGCCTCCTAATATATGAGGTTAGAAGGGGTACATGATGGCTGAAATGTATTAAGTTTATGGAAGGAATCATGCCAAGACCGAGGAGGAGTTCACCAAAATTTAGCCTACCAGGCCATCAAAAGAGATTAGAAAGAAACTGTTGTCTGAGGCGGGCATACCCATGCTCAGAAATAGTAAAGCATGTCCGCATGTCAAGTACAAAAGCGGATCCAATATGCATACAAGTATAAAGGAACTGGAAATACATAATGGATCATCTGATCATAATCAAGAAAGTACATGTCTGAATATCACATATAAAGAGCTGATCAATGATGCTAAAGTATGAAGCTGATCACTGAAGCCAAGAAACTGATCCAAATAGTACCAAGTGAACATGATGGAATAAATGGTACTACACCGCAACTCGGGTGCCAGCATATAAGATGTCGCTGTAAGGAATTGCAACATATAATGTGGATGGTGTCAACTAGCAGAAACAGGAGCAACTGACAAGTGAACCAGGACATGCTGATGCAAACTCGAGGTCTTCACCGACCGTCATGGTACATTTATACACAATGGGAATGAATGATCTGAAGTCAACCATGTGAGAAATCGTTTGATTACCGGTCATTGATGTATACCGTTAAAAAATGCGAGACTACTCACCAATAATGATGATGAGAGTCAAGGTACCCAATACAATCTAACAAGTGCGAATAAATGAGTTGTAGTCGAACACTTGAAAGAATTTATCAATCAAGAGACAATGATGTTTTCCCACTATAGATAGTGAAGGAATCTGCCACTGATGACCGCAAACCCTAAGGTACTGCCAAATGGACTCTAGATCCCTTTCCCAGAGAAATGAGCTAAAGTCGACGGGACAAGATCCGCTAGAAGGAAGGCATTAAGGCATCCTTCATCAATCTAGTGCGAGTGTAACCCATAAGCCAATAATGTGGAAGGAATCAGACGAATAAAGATGTAGTAACCCAATTGAAGCACATTTCCGGCATACACAAGATGTAGCTAGTGCACGATGGAAATCCTCTGAACCAACCAATAATGAAAGCTGACACAGAGGTGAGGAATCCACCAATAAGGTCAAATGGAAACCAAGGCACTACACGAATCCCAATGTGTGATAATGAAAGTTGATGTCGAACACAAGGGAAACCACCCAATCAAAGACCCATGATATTGATCGATGCTGAGCACAATGTGACCTATCAATAATGAAAATAAGTTCAGGGTGCGACTCTAGATCCGCCCTCAGAGCAATTTGTCGTAGTCGATAAGGACAAGACCCGCCAGAAAGAAGTCATTGGAGACCTTCTCAAACTGGAACGAGAAAAGGACTAATAAAACGGATGTGATAATGAACATGATGCTGACAACCAGGGATGACTAGCTGAAAAATAGGTCAAGAGACATCGCAGAGAGGTCGACTCAGGTTTACTTCCCTTGAACAAAAGCACAAATTGATTGTGACTACAAGGTAGCATATGATAACTTTGTATAAGTTTGTCATGCAGGAGGCATAAGCAAACTCTCCATATGATTGGAAGAGGTAACCAATCGAAGGAGGACTAAATCGATAACAAGGTTAAGGCTCTCCTAAGTCAAACTAAAGCCCACCCCAATGGAGGAAAGACTTTCTTTTGAGTGCTTTGTTCAAGGGCGACACCACTGACTCTAGCTGCCATCAAAATATGGAAATAATGTCCCATTCCCGCTCTTTTTTTGGAATATATAATTTTTTGTCTTTTTATTTTATATGAAGCTTGAAAAGGAATAAAATAATGCTATAGTACAGTGGACATAATGAGTGTCGAAAAAAAGCATATGCTCTATTTCCTGGGAGGGGAAAATTCCTATGCTTAATGCAAGGTGGAAAAACTGCTCAAGGACACTCAAAGGGATGTTCTTTCCATGGGTGTAAGGGTGTGTCAAGTTGCAGAGGCTAAGTGATTGCAAGGTTGATTTTGCATAAGACATGGTCGATAAGTGGCTTAAACACGAGTCCAAGTGAAGCTGCTCAAGGCCAAAAGGTACAAATGGTCAATGTGCAATGCAGCAGTACAACTCAACACACATGAGCCTCTAGGGTATAAAGCCAGAAAAATAGCAAAGAAGTAGAGGAATGAGGCTTCAACGCATAAGTCATGGCGGGACTAAAGAGGACTCCTGAGCCTAAGAACAAAAATTCAGCATGGGTGCCAAGTGACAACAAGGTACTATCTAGGGCGCCCATGATAAGGTAGGCTCTACCACACATGTCATGACACTTCTAAGCAAAGAGAAGGTTCCACATCATATCTTGGTGGGGTCAATCCTAAGGCCAAAATGGGAAAGGAAACTGATAAATGCACAATGCAGGTGAAAAACCTAACCTATATGCTAGTTTCGAGAACCAATACCTGTCAGAGCGGATCAACCATACAAATGTCCAAAGGAGAAATCTTCCAAGTTCTGTAGACATAAATAAGAACACTAGACAAGAAGTTAATACATCCCACATATAAACTTTAGATAAAATCTTGTGTTATAGAATACAAAACTTGAAAATGTGTACCTTATATATACAATATGGTACAGGGAACCACGCAGCCTTATGACTTATGCATAATAGTTCTTTGGAACAAGCCCCTTGCGAGGCTCGGGCCAAGGACTCCTTTGGTAGTCAAAACTCATGGCTTCAAAGAGTTCCTCCTGTGAAGGAAAATCAAATTCTGAGAAATCATGAGAACTACAAGGATCAAAAGAGGGAATTAAGGGGTCCCATGTCCCTATAGGAAGAATCTCTCGGTCAACTACTGAGACCAAGTCCCAAGAAGGAGAATAATAGGTCAAAGGATCCTTCTCAGAAGCAATTGAACATTGAGGATTCAACAACATATAATTCACCCATGGCGGGGTAGAGTCTACTTGAACACTTGAACAAACCAAGGGGTATTCTACAATAAATTCGAAGTAGGGTGGTAATTATCAAATGCAGGTTGACCAATAGTGACAATATTCCCTTTATGAGGAAAACACATCACTCGAAAGAGTGAAGACACCACAACATTCATCGCATAGAAATAATCACGCCCAAGTAGCATATTAAAGTCTAAAGGGCGATCAACCACCATCATATCAATTAAGACAGTCTTCCCACCTAAAGTAATAGGCAATTGAGGAAGAACACCCATACATTCACCAAGTCTTCTATCATAGGCTTGTTGGCATTATGATTCAAGTGTTGTCCTTGATGGCAACTCACTCAGAGGTTGGTACAGATGCTCAGAAGTTGGTACAGGAGATGGCAACTTAATCAGAAGACAGATCCTAGTACAGCTTGCCAAGGAAGTTCATACACGCAGGTTTGTTAAGACCAAGTCGCGTGTACACGCAGGTTGGCTTCAGAAAAAGCGCGTGTATGTGGAAAAGTACCTTTGGTCCATGGCGGTTAGTCCTTGGAAGTTGTGCCTATGGTTTCGGACCATTATGTCTCGACGGACGTGTTGATCCCTAGTTTCGAGGTTGATGGTATTGTGTTTCTATGGTTTTGGCTCTTGGTATTGAACAAGGCCTAAGGCTATATAAGGAGAAGATCACTAGGCAAAGAAGTATGGATTGTGGGTGTCTGACGCAGTGAGAAGATCTGGTATTGCTGGTTATCTGTTCGGGACGCTTGGCAAGGGTCGAATCTGACAGCAAAGGCAGAAGTAATCATTTCTAGATCTACACGCGGGTTGCCTTTGGAGAAAGCGCGTATACACGCGGTTTTGGTACAGTGAAGTAGCGTATGCATGATAAGTGTTAATATTTCAGGTTGCTGCTGATTCTGGTGGTTGTTGCAGAGTTCTAGATTCTGGTTTGGGTTCTGTGTTCTTGATGACAGGGTTTCAGTGATTCGGTATTGGGTTGTTTAATGAATTATGATGCAAGTATAAGTTGATGATTGTATTGCGGTAATGTTTGCTTTGTACTCTTGGATCCAGTATGAAAATGTATGAAACGTGGTCCCTGAAGGTTGTAGGGTCAGCACCTACGTACTAGTAAATGGATCAGCTAGTACAAGAGCTGAGGGGGTTGGAGCTCCCTTCCAAAAGTAGTTGGAAAACGAGAGAGGGTTGTAGCCCTCTGCAGGTTGTAGCCTGCGTGCTGGTAAAGGACTGCACCAGTACATTGTAAAAGAAGTTTCTCATTAAAGAAGAAAGAGACAAATTGCAGCAGGTGGTTTTCACCCACATTGGGTTTCCACCTTATATCATGGTGTTCATGTGTGTGGCTTTTGTGTGATGATCTATTCTGTTATACTGCACCTGTTTACTGTTAATATGCTTAATAATATCCTGATGCATTTACTGAAGATAAGATTAACTGAATCATAAGATCTCTGCATATACGCTAGTTGCTTTAGACACAGTCGCGTGTACACGCGGGTTCACTTAACTGAAGTCGCGTATATGTTTCTGAGTATGAAATTGAAAAGTTTTATCTGATCTGATAATACTGATTCACCCCCCCCTCTCAGTATTATTTCCAGCAATTGGTATCGGAGCAGGTCCTTCAGAGAAAGCTTGATCGCTTGAAGGAAAAGATCCATCAAATGGCTAATCCAGAAAGAGAGGCACACATCAGGCCACCAGTCTTTGACGGGAACAATTTTACTCACTGGAAGATAAGAACCACTGCATATCTACAGTCGCTTGGAGCAGAAGTTTGGGGAATCGTAGAAGGAGGATACAAATTCCCATCAGCAACTCCTACAGATCCAGCAGAGAAAAAGCAATATGAGCTCAATGCCAAAGTAGTTACTGTCCTATTGAGTACTTTGACTCAATCAGAATTTATGAAGATCATGCATCTCAAATCAGCTAAGGAAATATGGGACAAAATCGTTACAAGCTACGAAGGAGATGATCAGGTAAAAATAGCAAAGCTTCAAACTCTCAGAATCCGATATGAAACTCTTAAGATGCGAAGTAATGAAAGCGTAGCTAATTATTTCCTGCGTATGGATGAGATTGTGAATTGTATGAGGGATCTGGGTGAAGAATTTGAGGAAGTTGTCTTAGTTCAAAAGGTTTTGAGATCTCTGTCTACTAAATTTGATTCTAAAGTATCTGCCATAGAAGAAAAGGAGAATGTGCGGAAAATTACCATGTCACAGCTTCACGGGATCTTAACTGCTTTTGAAATGCGACAAGAGGTACCACCAGAGGCCGCATTCGAAGTGTCAGAGGAAGAAGATGAGGTAAATTTTGTCAAGAATCTTGAACGGGGATCTGGACGGTTCAAAGATAAGGTACCTTTCAAATGTTTTCTATGTGGTAGAGTTGGTCACTATGCTGCTAGATGTCCTCATAACAAAGAAAAGATATATGAAGAAGATGGTAGAAGCTATTATACCCATATTAAAAGTTCATTAAATGATAGTGAGGATATTAGAAGTCTCATGGCACATAAGAAGAAGAATGCTTCATCCAATAATAGCGAGGATATTAAAAGTCTCATGGCACATGAAGAGAAGAATGCAGAAACTGAAGAAGTTGCCAAACTAAAAGAACTATTGGAGACAGAAACCAGGGTAAGGGAGAAATTGCAGGATATAGCAAAAGATCAAAGCACAACTATTCAGAGACTTGAATCAAAGATCCTCTCTCTAAAAGAAGATCTTGAAGATCAAGAACATGAAGTGATCAAACTAAAGCGACAAGTGGAAGAAGGGAGAAAAGTTGAAGAAGACCTAAGGAAGAAGTATCTGAAAAAGGAAGAACAACATCAAGTTGAGGTAAATATCTTGAAAGGTAAACTAGAAGAAAAGGATAAGCTTTTACGATTTCAAGATAGTTCTAAAGTCTTGGATGATATTCTTAATAGTCAAAGATCTCCTGCTATCAAGACTGGTCTTGGTTTTCATGAATATGTTGAAGGTGAATCTAGTTCACAAGGTGAGACAAGAAACTCTAATGAGAAATCTGAAATGCTCAAGGAACAACCAAGGAAAGAAATTCCTCAAGGAAGATCCTTTACTCCTAACTATGGACGTGATAGACGATTATTTCCTCCGCTGAATAATGTTGAGTGTTATGTATGTCATAATCTTGGACATGTTGCAGCCAGATGCAGAAGTAGAATGGTTCAAGAAAGATCATCGCATCCCAGGTACTTCAGAGGGTATTGCTTTGCCTGTAATGCATATGGACACAAAGCAATTGATTGTGATAGAAGGAACATGAAAAATATAAGGTGCTATACATGCAACAACTATGGGCATAAAGCAAGGGAATGCAGGAGCAGATTTCAAAATTCAAGACAAAAGGACCATACATCATCACAGTTGCAGGAATTGAAGAAGACAGAGACAGAAAGGTGTGGGATAACTCAGTCAGCTGACATAACAGACACAGGGGAATCTGAAAGTGAAATTCAGTATTCCATCCTGCATACGCTTATATAATGAAGACAAGTCGCGTATATACGCGAGTTACAGGCTGCAAAGTCGCGTATATGGAGAAAGGGCAGCAGAACAGACCCAGGTTCAGTCATGGTTGGCTCAGGCTCAGGGGGAGCAGAACAGACTCAGGAAATGGTTCAGACATGGTTGGCTTACACTCAGGGGGAGAATATTCTTCAAATAATGCATTGTTGGCATTATGGTTAGAAGGTGTTGATAAAGTCTATGAAGCTAAATGATACATCTTACTGTTTAGGAATGGTATTGCAGGCTGATGCTTATGGTACAGATCATGATGCTGTTGGTGGCGTTCATAAGTCTTGGTCTAGATATTTCATCACTATGTCATGTATCTCTTTTATGATGTCAAGGTCATGTAACGGCCTATGTTGGTTTCCCCACTATGCCTGGGATGAATGATGAAATGTTCATGTATTATCATGTATCTTCACATGGTTAGGTGGATGAGTCAATATTGGTATATCCCCACTAGGTTGGGTGATGAATGTATGTTGAGTCTTTTGGTGATAGGAAGGTCTTCTATGATGTATAAGCCTTTGTTCTTCTTGAAGAACATCTTTTGCAGATCTTGCCTACAGTCAAGGGGAGCATGAACAGCACAATTCAGCAAGAGCAGATTGGTACACTTTGGCATACACAAAGGGGGAGCACATTTGGAGATTTCAGCATGTACTCAGGGGGAGTATGGACAGCAGTATGGATAGGAGAGGGTATACCAAAGAAGAGAATATCTTGGTCCACCCTTTGCCCTTGATGTCAAAGGGGGAGAGTGACTTGGTGTGGTGGTTGCCATCAAGTCCAAAGGGGGAGATTGTTGGCATTATGATTCAAGTGTTGTCCTTGATGGCAACTCACTCAGAGGTTGGTACAGATGCTCAGAAGTTGGTACAGGAGATGGCAACTTAATCAGAAGACAGATCCTAGTACAGCTTGCCAAGGAAGTTCATACACGCAGGTTTGTTAAGACCAAGTCGCGTGTACACGCAGGTTGGCTTCAGAAAAAGCGCGTGTATGTGGAAAAGTACCTTTGTTCCATGGCGGTTAGTCCTTGGAAGTTGTGCCTATGGTTTCGGACCATTATGTCTCGACGGACGTGTTGATCCCTAGTTTCGAGGTTGATGGTATTGTGTTTCTATGGTTTTGGCTCTTGGTATTGAACAAGGCCTAAGGCTATATAAGGAGAAGATCACTAGGCAAAGAAGTATGGATTGTGGGTGTCTGACGCAGTGAGAAGATCTGGTATTGCTGGTTATCTGTTCGGGACGCTTGGCAAGGGTCGAATCTGACAGCAAAGGCAGAAGTAATCATTTCTAGATCTACACGCGGGTTGCCTTTGGAGAAAGCGCGTATACACGCGGTTTTGGTACAGTGAAGTAGCGTATGCATGATAAGTGTTAATATTTCAGGTTGCTGCTGATTCTGGTGGTTGTTGCAGAGTTCTAGATTCTGGTTTGGGTTCTGTGTTCTTGATGACAGGGTTTCAGTGATTCGGTATTGGGTTGTTTAATGAATTATGATGCAAGTATAAGTTGATGATTGTATTGCGGTAATGTTTGCTTTGTACTCTTGGATCCAGTATGAAAATGTATGAAACGTGGTCCCTGAAGGTTGTAGGGTCAGCACCTACGTACTAGTAAATGGATCAGCTAGTACAAGAGCTGAGGGGGTTGGAGCTCCCTTCCAAAAGTAGTTGGAAAACGAGAGAGGGTTGTAGCCCTCTGCAGGTTGTAGCCTGCGTGCTGGTAAAGGACTGCACCAGTACATTGTAAAAGAAGTTTCTCATTAAAGAAGAAAGAGACAAATTGCAGCAGGTGGTTTTCACCCACATTGGGTTTCCACCTTATATCATGGTGTTCATGTGTGTGGCTTTTGTGTGATGATCTATTCTGTTATACTGCACCTGTTTACTGTTAATATGCTTAATAATATCCTGATGCATTTACTGAAGATAAGATTAACTGAATCATAAGATCTCTGCATATACGCTAGTTGCTTTAGACACAGTCGCGTGTACACGCGGGTTCACTTAACTGAAGTCGCGTATATGTTTCTGAGTATGAAATTGAAAAGTTTTATCTGATCTGATAATACTGATTCACCCCCCCCTCTCAGTATTATTTCCAGCAAGGCTAACAACTGACTATTAGCTGATAACAACTTTGGAGAACCCAAAGCTTTCCAAGTTAAGGAGGATATAATACTTGCGGAGGATCCTTCATCCACCATACATCGATAGACGTTTATGGAATTAACTCTAACCTTTATTTGGAAAGGTGCAGTGGAAGGAAGATGAGGCTCGACAAGACTATCCCAATCAAAGGAGACACTCCTAGAACTTGGAGGGGGAACATTTGAAGAAACCAGAATGCCCCCTATACCAGAAGACTCTGTACTAGAAATCAAACAGACTCTATTGTTAGGCACTTCACCCCCCAAAAGAGGAGTGTAATCAGTGAGAGATTGCACTGGCTCAACCACATTATCAACTAATAGTTAATGAGACTATTGAGAAACCATATCAGATTCAGGAGTAGAAGAAATTTCAGACTCGGACCATATCCTTTGTACCTCTGGAATACCAGGGCACAAATGAGTAAGATGGTCTCCCTTGCATATATTACAAGGGAACTTAGGTTTAAAACTTCCACGCCTAGGTTTCTTATCGACATCCATTCCGCCAACATGACTAGCAGTGATTTGTGGAGAGTCCCCAACATGACTTGCAGTGGCTGAAGGCTCATCTCCAACATGACTAGTAGAGGTTGGTGATGAATGGATAGAATTATTCTTCTTCATCTTCCTCTTTCTCACTTTTTAGATCTCTTATTACAAAAGGGAGGATGAAGAGGAATCCCAGATTTCTCTTTGAAAGAAGATGAACAATTAATACCCATTTGATGCCCTTAAAATAAAGCATTCATCTGAGAAGCTTCAAGAACATAAGGAATATTCAAAGTGGATCACAGCCAAACTGGTAGTCCAACATTCAATCCAGGAATATTCAAAGTGGCCATCAAGGGTGTACCAACGTTTCCAAAGAAAGGAAAATCACAAGGATCCTGTTTTGGGAGGGTACGTTGGTTGGTTTCCACAGGAATATTGGCCATATCTAACTTATTCGCAGATCATTCCCTTATGGGAATGTACAAATGACTTTCCAAGGAAGATAGATGCACAATCAAAACCTTTTCCCTTGAGGAGGCAACTACACAACTTTCAAAAGAAAGATAAAAATCCTTTCAAGATCGATGGAGTGGTAGGTCATTCACTCGGAATCTAAAGTCCAAAAGTGACAAGACAATAATACCTAAAGCCAACTATATACAAAGAGCAAAGAGCACTCGACTATAAAGTCCTTAAACAATCAATCAAGCAACTTCCAAGTATTTCCACTACGGGTGATGAGGACCAAACACCAAAATACAAGAAAGTGAAGTAAGGGACCTTCCGAAGATAGTCTGGGATAATGACGGCCCAGGCCTACCAACGAAGGTATTAGAAGTAGTTACATTGACCTCCAGACAACAGCCTTTGTCGGGGCAAGCACCCAAGCTTCGCAAGGGTACCCTCCAGAAGTACTGCTAAACATGATGCAACGTTAGCCTCAGGTGCCACGGGATTCCCCTCTGCAGCCACCTATGTGATCCCTAGGAAAGGCCACTATGGATACCAACTCGTATCAAAATCCAGGCGGAACAGTCATGAGGTGGGATCCAACAAGTAGGGGAGGGGGTATCTTGTAGAAATTTTGAATAATTTAACACATATTCAATAGAGATTATCCTGATCATGTACTATTGCGGAATACATACACAATACATAAGCTCCTCTACGTTGATCATCAATATAGCAGCATCAATAACAATAAAACATCAAGAGCATTCACACATTAACACAGTATGTATCCCGGGGAAAGCATCTCGCTAAAAACCCCAACTATCTGTATATTCATGATTGAGTCATGTAACATTACACGGCATTATACTTCTCACAAGTATCTCCACCTCTGTTACACACAATACAGCTCAGATCTGATCTCCAAATCTCTTCCACTGCTTGCCTGCCTCCACTGCTCAGTACCTGCTCGAGAACTGATGAGAATGGCTTACCAAACTCGTTTTTCACCTGCAAAATAGTCACTCACTCTTTTTTGGACGTGAGCACAAGCTATAATGTGGGAAAATACGTGAGCAAACTCATTGGCATACTCAATCCCTTGATTGTGCAAGATCTGGTGCACAACTATAGTCACAACTGATAGCAATCTGATTCTCTACCACCTGTCCCTGTTGAACTGAACATGCACTGACATGCAACTGAGTTAACTGATGTATTCATTAGTTGTATTATGAGTTAATAACTTGTGAATTAATTAATAACTAATTCACCCAACTCATCTCTAGACTATTTGCCAGTTAGACTAAATACAACTAGTTTAACAAAGCTAAACTGAACACAACTCCATCAACTCCGCAATCAACTCCACCAAACTCAACTGATTGAGTTCTAACTGAAGTCATGCATGCAACAACTCAACTGACTCATAAGAAAAGCGTATTTCCTTCTGACAGCTGCATGTGCCACCTCTGTAGCTCAAACTGAAGTGCTCCAAGAGAATAAGATTAAGTTTATAGTCCAAATATTATTGTGAGATAATAATATTTGACTTTTCTATTTTTGACTTTGATCACTCACACTTTCATCAAAAATAGAAGTCCATCTATTTTTTCCCAACTTGATCAATCATCCATAAACAACAACTTGCAATCCATAGATATGATCCATATGTCTAAAAATAGACATAGTCTAAAAATAGACTTGCGCCAAAAATAGCCTGCGGGCCCACTTAGTGAAGGCGACTCTTTTCACTAAGCTCCATCATCTTGTTGCAATCTCAACATATCTCTCTTCCTTGTCTTCACTCTCCCTTGTGCTTAACTCCCAGTCACAGAGCTTTCCCGGTCTTTCTAACGATATTGGGTTTTGCGCTTTATTCAACTTCTAAGTTTTATAATTTGAGCGGCCTTGGAGAGTTAACTCTCCACACACCTAATCCAAGGCCCTAAGGAGCCTAAACTTGTTGGTGTTTGTTAATGACAACAATAAAAGTTCTAGTTCATTTTATTAATCGCTTGATTTTATATAGTTGTTCTTTAAGCTAGGGGGAATTATGAGAGTGAAATTGATGATGTTTTGACGCAACAGAAACCAATAGAAACTTAGCTACATGCCAATGCAGTTATTTTCTTCAATGAAAAGGGATTTATATAGAGTTGTACAAATAAACTTGTACAAGCAACCTTTTCTTTTTCTAGAAAACACACTCCACACACCCAAAAGCTAGCAAAAAGACTAAAATGTTTGTAATGCAAACTATCTTAATACAAACTATAACGATAGTGCATGGATGCTCATACAAGAAGAAAAAATGTGTTTCTTTATAGAGACAATAAGCCAACTTGAAAATGAAGAGGACCAAAAAATTAAAAACAAATCTCTCCAAAGCAAGAAAAACAAATTGCAAAAGATCACAATTCGCTTCTCAACATCAAAGCAAACCAAACCGTAAACCAAAAACTTGGAAAAAGAAAAACAAAAGCAATTTTTTTTGAGCTTTTTCTTTTAAAGGGAATAAAACAACTTTTTGAGGTCACAAAAACTCGAAAAATCAATAAATAGGCACAAGGAGTCTTTCAATCTCGCAAGTTATAAAATCGAAAATGAATAAAACTTGAACAAGAAAGACTACAACTTGTACAACCTGACCCAAATAGCAGCAAAAGATTTCGACAAACTGACCAAAAAGGCCAAGAAAGATATACTTTCAAACTTGTCAAAAAGACTCTCAAAAAGAAAGAAAAGCAATAAGGCCGCCAAACAAGGGAAAACAAAGCAAGGGAACTTGAAATCCGGGCTAAAAAAGGAAGTTGAAAACAATTTCCTATTTTGGAATACCAGAACAACCAAGAACTTCAAAACGAAGCCTTGAATACTAAGATACAAACTACAAACCTGCTTAAGAAGCAAACCTAGGCCAAATCTTTTCAGTGAGAAGGAGATTTTGAAAATGAAAGCTTGCAGGAAAAATAAATTCTCCAGACAGTAGATGACCATACAACAACAGAAATCGCCAGGCTACAAACCTAACTGGGCAGAAAGATATGAAAAAATCATCCAAAAAATTTCATACGCGACTGTGTAAAAATATAGAAACGTGCACACGCGTTTCTAATATAGGAAACTCGCATATACACGAGTCTGCTTTACAGAAACATGCGTGTATACACTACTGTAAACAAAGTAAACAACGTATACAAAGCTTTATAAGGAAAAACAAAAATCAAGGTCTAATAAAGAAGATCAGACTTGATGCCTGGGACACTAATGGACCAAACAATATTGTAAAAGCAAGAAATCAAGAAAGTGAACCCTGATTGAAAACTAACAACCCAAACCAGGAAGAAAAAGATTGTTATCCCCAGTGGAGTCGCCAATTCTGTTATGGGTGAAACCACCCTAGGGCTTTGGGTTGAGAACCCCAATAGAGCAGAGGGAAAACCTCAACAAGAAATGCTCAAACAATCATCAAAAATCCTTATTCTACTAAATCGTGTAGGAGTGATCTTAGCCGGATGTTCTTCGTTTGGGTAGATCCTGCAAGGTGCAAACCCTCAGCTTCTCCCGATGTTCTTGAAACCTGAAAATTATTCAAATAGAACATACACGACAGTAGAAACATAAAGCATATACATGATGTTAACTTTAAATCATATAAATGAATGACTAATTATACATCAATATAAGATTCATAAATGAATTACAACATAATTTTGATGCATAAACACATTTCATATCGGAAACAGAACAACATTCCTTTTTATTGAAGTAGGCTATAAATCAGGTGGAGAAATACGACCTGAGTCCCTCTCCGACTCCAAGCGGAACCGTCCTCCGGGTCCCTATGGATCATGGTTCTTATTTATATTGAGACAATCTTTGTCGCAATGCGACATTATAGCATGGTTCACCATGGTTTAGAACGATTCATTTCCATATTCAAATAATCTATGTCAAAATGTGAGATTCGACCATGGTTGACCATGCTTGACCAAGATTATAAACCCAAGGAAATAATATTAAACCCAATGGATAAATATTATAAACAAATAAACCTAAGGAATAAATTTTATGAACAAAATCTTTGTTAGAATGTGACGTTGGACCATGGTTGGCCATGATTATAAACACAAGGGATTTATAATAAACTTAAAGATTAATATTTTTAATGCTATGAATAATTTTATACCCTTGGAATAAGAACCCTTAGATTAATAAACCCAACAGATTCATATTATAAACTCAAGGAAATAATAAACCCAAGGGATTAATACTAAAAAACCTAGTGTTTTTAAATCCAAGGGATTAATATTATAAACCTTATGTATATAAACCCTTTAGATAAATACTACAAACCATGAAATAAACATGGTTGACCATGGTTAATTTTAACATTCTGACAATCTTTGTGACAATGCGACGTTGGACCAAGGATGACCATAGTTGACCATGGTTGATTTTCATACTGAGACAATCTTTGTCACAATGTCACATTGGACAATATTAAATATTATAAACCCCTTAAGCCCTAAAGCCCTAACATGAATAATATAAACATAAATAATGCAATAGTACAAAACGACAATAATAAACATAAACCACAATCAATGTAAGAACAACATTCCAAACCATAAAGACATCAATACAAAACATTAATTTCAATACATTAGTAATAATACACTATAAACCATTAAAACATGATAAACCATCAACACATTAATAATAACATATATATGTCAATACATTTTAAACAATTAACAAGTTTTAAAGCATACATATATTAATATCAATACATGAATATATTAATAGTATAAATATCAAGAATATTGATATGAATAGTAAGAACATCAAAGGCCAACATCAATATTATAAACCTAAAAAATATTTTCATTTACGAAAGCCATCAATATAGCAAAGGGACCCATACAATTACAAATCCAAGAGAACAAAATAAAGCAGTAACACCGCCATTGGAGCAAAGGAATAGAAATGCAAAAAATTGAATGATATGCATTTTGAGAGAACACAAAGTTGGAACAGGAAAGGGAAAAAACACATCTAATTGAACTTATTGGATTCAAAGAAAAATAATAGAATAAGATTTTAAAACCATACATATACAATTTTCTACATAACAACAATGAAATAAGAAATCCATTTCAACGACATTGAAACCAAAGAAAGAACATTCAAATTAACATATATTTTTCATTGTCTTAACATCAAAGAATTCAAAATTGAACTTCAAACACTACATCAAAAGCCATTTATCAAATAGCATCTTTGAAAACACAACCAAACCGATGACAAAAGAAGCACCAATTCAAAACAACAGAATAATGATCACGACCCTTCATGCTTTGCAACATGTCCCTTCTTGTTTTCCTCCCAAACTTCCTTTGGTGAACATGCAACAAGTATTTTACATCCATTTTCGTTTCATCTAACACATGAAGATGCTCATCAACAAAAGCATGATGGAAGCCAAGTTTGTTATCAAGCTTTTTCTGAATATAGGAAACAAAATTTATTTCTCGAGTAATATTGTGCACCACTCTGACGTAATAGGAGACATCATTATTCTCCATATTTGCATTTCAAAGACAAAATGAGAAAATCAACATTAATATGCACACACACAAACACCCCAGCATAGACATATATACATATATATATACATAAAAGGTAGAAAAATATCAAACAAAAATCCATAAAAAAATATAATGACACACAAATGTAAAATGATTAAAAAAAACAACAAAAGGAAAAAGAAGCTATGATTTAACTGATTAAACAAAAATAAGACCACAATAAATTTATGACCCATGCATTTTTTTCCCTAATTATTCTAACCAATAACTATAACTATCAACAAATCTGTTCAAACCATTGAGAACTAATATGAACGCCCTTTTTGATCTCGTTCCAATTTATTACAAGTAACAATAACAAACACAAAAAGTATACATATTAATTTCAAAGCACGTGAAAGCACCAAACCACAATAAAAATAATTACCTCAAAATGATATCAAGTTCAATTGTTCCTCCTCTTTCTTCCTTAGTGTAACATATGCCCTATTTTGTATTTTTGCATAACATTGAAAAGAAAAAATAAGTGAATCTGTAAACCATCAATGGATTTCACTCTTGATATAGTTGTAAATGACAAACCTTGTCTCTCTCTATCTCCAATATCTATAGTGGCTCGTTGCAAAGTCATCCCCTGTGATTTGTATATAGTCAATGCCCACACCATTTTCAAAGGAATTTGTTTAAGATTCCCTCTAACAACAGGTGTTATGGGTACAACATTCCAACAATCATTGTCAAATGGAACACCAATATAGATTTCAAAAATAATTGTAGCAAATTGTGGTAGTTGTGGTGGCTTTGTACCAGGCGTGAAGAAGATATCTCCAATATATCCAAGTGCACCATTATCCAACCCAACCTCAACCCACAAATTACACGTAAGTATGATATGCTCTCCACGACACAATAACACCTCGTGCTCCAATACATCATCATTGTTGTCACCTATTTCAATTCTTCTAGTACACTCTGCAAAACACTTTGCAATAGGACAATTCAATGATTTTAGCATTTTCCGATTGTACAAATTGACAAGACTATTTGTTGTAAACAAATGAATTGAAGAATCAAATAAACTATTTTCCAATGGATGCAAGAAACTATCAACACGGATCATGAGAAGATCTTAATTAGCCAAAAGAGGTTGTACATTTCTAATATTGGTTAAAATATTACAAAAAAATGTCTTCCTTGCATTATCTCCTTATTGCCTATAAATTTTATCTAAAGTCACAACCATATTGAAGCTTTGCCATAACACCTTCCTTGTTGTTTACTTGCATACAAGGGTTTATCTTTAATAGGAGGTCGTTTCCCAAGGTCACCCACAAGAATCATGGACCTGCCACCAAAAGGAGAATCCTTGTTTTCAGGAAAGGCTTCTCGTAAACAAGAATCTATATTTATGGATAGCTTTGGACCTAAAAATATCATTTAATCCATCAAAATATATCGAATGTGCCTCATCTCTTCTTGAAATACTGTCAAAGCCTGGCCAGTCAATGACTTCATATCTTTAATAGGAATTTTCAATGCAGAGTGTATTGTTTTGCCATGTATATTATATGCAGCTATACCAATTGGAGCGAGCAACAACAATGGACTTGTGCCTTTCGTTGTCGAAGCAGAAAGAGCATGAGAAATACAATGAATAAGAGATGACTTGTCGATCTCAGTGGTTCCTTGAATTAACGTTCTCAAAGGATCATTGTTTGCATCATTAACAAAGTGTCGAAAAACAATTTCAAAAGCGGTTAGTTGATTGTCCGATAAAGAGGAAGGTGACAAAATTCTATCCTCAATTGAGGTATTGTTAACAACACCCGAACATTGTGCATCGTGAATAAAATGGATATCTTTTTTTCTACAATATCGTTTGACAACATTGTTCCCTAACAATTATAATGAATATCAAAGTCCCTTCTGCCAAGACTGTTAAGGTTGGAGATGTTTACATTGTCTAGAGGGACTATTCGAAAAAAACCTGCCACTCTTCTAAATCTCAATCAACATTTTATTCATGAACAATGGGATCAACATCTTCTTCATTGCATTCACTAGGAAAAGGAGCTCGATCAACTTGCCACACGTGATATCTAAAATTATTCCATTCTCAATGATAATTTCAATTGAAAGACCAATATCTAAAATAATGTCACAAAATGACTTGTATAAAAACAACTCAGTACAGCAAAATATTTCAAACCCTTTTGACTCAACATCGAGAACAGAAAAAAAGTATGACCAAAGACAACAATAACATAGATAATCCGTAATCTCCATAACTCTTACCTCCAGCGAACATCAAAACATATATATATAAATATATATTGATATAAATTATTAACATATTTTCATATTTAAAATTCAATTTATATTTTATTTAAAACTAATGTTTTATAGTAAATTATTATCATTATATATATGATTATCATTTTTATGTTTTTAAATATAAAACTAAACTACAACACCTTAGTTAAAATAAACACATACAAGTGAGTAACGTTAAAATTAACTAAAAACACAAGCGAAAATAAATGTAAGACCATGTGATGTTTCATTTCCTAGAATCAAGATGTATAAAACAAAAACCAACATGATATATAGATGAATATTTCATACATAATGCAATTATTCGTGGCGTAATGTATACCAACAAAAGTCTACATTACACCTTAACCAATCATTTTTAATATTTTATTTTCTTTTAGGACATGGCTTGCGTCAATAACACAATGTCTAATTTCATTAATTATTAATATCTTCTTGGTGCCTCAAAGGTTCTTGGTATCAAAAAATTTAATAATTTTAAGCCTCACGTAATAGTATATTTTTATAGACTTTAAGTCCAAATGTCAATATTTTTATATTAAGACTTTAAGTCCAAATGTGAGAAAGTTGTTTTCTCTAGCCCACCCACGTTGAAAGAATCCTTATTTCAAAAAACAAAAAAATAGCTACATCTCACTCTTCCCATCATTATGGTTTATTAGTGTTATGTAACAATGACGCATAAACATTTTATAAAGTAATTATCAAAGTGTTTCATTTAAAAAATAAAATTTTTAGTTTGGTGAGATTATATTTTCATCATGTTTAATATATCAATTTAAATGAAGTGGGGAATTGAATTAGTGATTTTGTTTTAAAGAGTGTCTTAATAGAGAACCCAATCATCATTTATTCAAAACGTAACAAGAGTTTGACATAATTTTGTTTATGAATTGAAATATCATTAAATTAATTAGATAATTTAAATTTTAAACCTTAACCATCACACTAAATTTACTTTTATCAAATTCAAATATTAGATATATACACTATTATCATATAGATTTACTATAATATAGTATTCATTTTTTTTTAATAATAAATGATAAACAAACTTAATAGTGTATTTTTTCATTTCCTATTTTCAAATCAAAATTTAGCCTGATTTATTTATATTTTAAAATAATTTTATAAAGTCCATCATTTTATAATTTAAATGTATATTTAATTTTTAAAAATAATATAAAAAAGTGAAATAATTTATCATTATCAATATTGATAAATATTTAATTTAATTTAATACAAGCAAATGTGTAATACAAATCTCATTGTACAAGACACATTAATTTACATTTAGGAAATTATTATTAAAAATATTATACAAAATTTCCTAAATTAACCACAATATCTTACATACACAAAGTTATTATTCACAAATATGAAAAAAAACCTCTCTTAAATTTGTTTTTAATTTCTTTATTTCTACTACTTGCATTACATTAACTCGCATTACATTAACTCACTAGTTATATGAGGAAAGATGGTGTTTCAAAAGATTGGAATTGGAAATTTTCTCTTAAGCTCAACTGCTTTAGGTGGTTAGTTTCACAGAATAAGATATCAGCATGGGATAATTTATGTCAGAGAGGTTTCATTGGACTAGGTAGATGTGTATTGTGTAAGGCAGAACTCGAGGATGTGACTCACATTTTTCTCAAGTGTCCATTTGCAATCTCCATTTGGATTGGGGTACTGAACATCTTAAACATAATTGCCAATTGGAATTCTACATCTGTTGAAGCATGTTTGAAGGGTTGGATGTCGAGTTACAAGGAATATTGAACTCTTCCACTTTATATATTCTGGGACATTTGGAGGAACAAAAATGTAAATATATTTGAAAATATTCTAGTGGACGTCAATATAGCATTTGCATAAAGATATGTGGATACTTCAATGAAATTGGGCTTGTGGTCAATGAGGGATCATTGAGATGGATTCATATTGCAAATATCTAGAGTAGAAATCCTGTGGGTTTGTTTGATGGCATTGTAAATAAAAATAGATGTCGCAATGAGACTTACATTGTCATAAAGCCTGGACATTTTTATCATTTTTGTTGGGACAATGGGTTGGGTTCCAACACTTGGGTGAAGATCATTGCTCTTTGGGGATCTTATGTTGTGCAAAATGGTAATCTATACAAAGAATGGATTTTTTCAAAGATTCAAAAGTTGTTGTTGAATAGGTTATGGAGATGTCTATCTTTAATCTTCCCATACTCACAAACTAGATGAAAAGAATTAAGATGTTTATTGCTTTTTTTGTGGGGTGACATTTTCCCATATTTACAAGCAATATAATGGACTTGTCAATGCTCTATCAAAAGTAAGACACATATATCAATTAAAGAAGATTATCAATCCTACACACTGCAATGACAAATTTCAGAAAATAAAAAACATCTATTTCTTATAAATTCTATTTTTTAATTGTAAATCTCAACTTTCTTTAAAAACAAAATTCAATTATTAGAATATGCGATATCAATTTTGTATTTAGGATCAATACACCAGAAATGGCGATTTACTGAAAATACTCTATATATAAACAACCTATTATTAATATAAAAAAATTAATGAAAATCTCAAATAATATTAAAGTCCCCATCATAAATAATATTACCGCCAGAAATATGACAATGCATACCAACTCTTAAGTGGAGTGTTGGTTACGTCATTCAATTGTCAGAATAAGGCACCGACACCACATCTTAAAATGGTGACATGACGTAAGCACATGCACCCCTCTTTATGGCCACACACTTTTTCACGTCCGTATCATCTACAATCATATCAACCTTCCTTTGCAAAGTTGTCCTACACTAGCACATACACCAAAGAGTGCCCTTGTTTAAACCCAAGTATAATAAAATTTCATTTGAGGTTTTTTTGGTTGGTTGGTTTGGTTTGGAAGATTGAAGAAATTGTTATATGGATAAGAATGTTGTATTAAATGACTAATATTTAAATATTTAGAATTAGTTTTCTTTTAAGATGAGTAAAGTTAATCATGTATATATTTTATAATAGTGTGTAGTTATTTTATTTATTGTATGGAGAAGTGTTTTTACTCTAGAATGAACTTACTGTATATATTTTATAATAGTATATAGATATTTTATTTATGGTATTGAGAAGTGTTTTTAGTTTAGAATAAAAGAGATATTATAATATTTTATTATGTAAATATTTTGATTCAATTAAATTATAAAAAATAAAATAAAATGAGTTTTATATATTTATATATATCTATATATATATAATTAATTTATTGATGGAATGGGTTTTTTACTGAAATCTAGTGATATAGTTTCAAACAAGATTGTGATTTTTTGTTGTTTAAAATACTTTTTTGAATGCATAATTGGATTCAATGCCCTAAAAGCCCCTGGGGCACTCGAATTCTACAAGTTAAACAACTTCAACTCAAGTTTAAAAAAATATCTACTAGATTTTGGTTACAATTAACCAGAAAAAAAGTCATGAAAATGTTCATTTCATCCATTACGTGTATATGTATGTATAACCAATCTAGATCCATCTGAACTCCTAATCTATCAAGCACTGAGAGGGATCAAATCTCTCGAGGTGCAAAACTTTCCTTAATTTTTGCACTCAAAAAAGAAGTTTGCACCTTGAAAGATATGATCCCTCTCGGCACTTGATAGATCTGAAGTTAAGATGGATCTAGGCTATTGTAGTTTTGTACATTGTCTACATATTGTTAATTGAAAATAATGAAGAAATCATTAAGAATGTCAAAGTTCGATTATATTTTAGTTTGATATTTTTTTGTAGTTAGTTTTCTATTGCATTAAATATCAATGCACAGTGCAGAATAAATTTTGTCCATGTCTAATCAACCATTTTTTAAAATGGCCTAACATGCCCGATAAAATGACTAGAGGGAGACCATATACACATAATTGATGCATGCATGTCTAGAGAAAATACCCCCCATACCTACCCTAGAAGGGAAACTAGGTATGGTCAAGAAAAAGTCAAGAGTTGTCCACAATGGGAAATTGGCTCTTTAAATACAAAAATCAGTTGACATAACACCTAAAGGCCTTCCTATAAGGAAACTAGCCCTAAAGTGTCCATAATTTGATTGTCTATTGTCATATGAAGTAGAAGACTACACAACAAAGAAAGAATATGAAAAAAGACATTAAAGAGGGGTGGTGTGACCTGCCTCCTCCAAAGACGATTGGAGTACAATATATGTGTTTTAAGAAGAGCCTAGTGCCTCCATCACTATTTCACCACCATGCTTCTTAATCAACCATAAAACTAGAGTGATGAGGGAGTTGTTCTATTTCTCAAGCATCTCTAAATGCACACGAGTTTCATGTCGATCTTGTTCTTGAGTATGCAAAACTTGGTCCACGAAGGTTTTAGTGTGTCAATACAACTCCAACAACCTCTAATACTTGGCTACCTTGGTTCAGCTTGAACTAGGGTCTACAGTGAAGGACAACAACTCACCCTCAATATAGCCTATTTCCATGAGAGTTATGGAACAACAAACCTTTTCTTCTAACAACTACACACACTATAGTGACCCATAAAGGTGGAGTGGAGGAATGTTTGTCTAGCATTAAGAGAATTTTTCTATGTTTTGGAGGAGGATTGTAGGGAGATTTGTCATTGATGATTGACCTCTACACCATGAAACTGAAAAGCCAAATGTTTATTTGGACTAGAGAATAATTTTCAAATATTGACATGAAAAGGAGTTGAATTGAAGGGAGGTTGGGACGTGAATGAGGTAGTTGTCCCCAATAATCTCCCTAGATCGTCTAGTTGACATATTGATTGACAACACTATCATGGAGATAATATTTTGACATGATTTTCTCACGTCACTCTTTTTTTCTAGTCCTCCCCATCTTTCCAAGTGATTGCGTTAGTTTCCTCAACCTAATTTTGCATTGAAATCCTTTGTACCTTGTCATTCCATAGCCTTTGAACCATATATTACTCGCATAAATGTACATGATTGTAGTAAGTAGGTTGCAGGGTGGTAGGAGTAGATCTTGAGTCCTTGTACCCTTGGCACGTGTCAACCTAAGTTCAAAGGTTGTCACCATTTTTCATATTCTTTTCATGCCCTCTTGCCACACTAAGTGGGGATTTTTTGAGTTTAATATTGAATATTTAATTGCTACAAATTTTATTTTAGGTATAGAAATTAAAATAGATTAGGTAATCATGAGCCTTTCATTGAATTAAGAGGAAATATATTGAGACAGTAGTGCAAAGGTTAATATGCACGTATATTGACCTATAAAGGTCCTTATTCCTATAAGTTTAAAATTATCTACATATCAGTGTTTGTGTTAGGTCCATATAATATTAGTGTAGCCCCCATATTGTTATTTTCATGCCCCATGTAGCCCCCATATTGTTATTGTTGTGCCCCATAGAAACGCATTATTGTTATTGTTGAACCCTTACATTATTATTGTTATGTAGGCCTTGATTATATTGTGACCCTTTAAACTCTTATATATACCAAGCAAGCCTTGTCATTTGAATCAACGAATAATTGTTCATTTATTTGATGTAAAAGGAGGTTTCCCTAATGAAGAGACTTATTTTCAAGTCATTGGTATATATTTTCTTCTGTTTTGTGATCTAGCTACATAACATTTGGTATCAGAGCTCTGGATTCTAGGGTTTTGTTGCTTCAAGAAGGCCACCTTGGAATTTACGCTACAATTTTTTTTTGGTGAGGCTTCAAAAGATGAAATTTTGACCATGCGGAACCAAAATCTTAATTAACATCTTGTAAAAATTTTAGAGCTTTTTTCACTAAAGTTTCAGAGATATGGTCCAAGAAAGTTAGGGTTTCTGCATGCTCTAGAATTCAGTCTCAAATAGGTGTTCTGGGGAAAATCATCATAAATTTATCTTCGTGCATCAGATTTGAATTTCATAAAAAGTGGTTGGAAGTGCATAGGCTATAGTTTATCATGTGCTATTTCTAGGTCTGAAGGTCAAACAGTGACATGTGGCATCCTGTACAATTTCACTCTACTGAACCAGTCCATAATCAGGTCATCATGGGAGATTTGGCATAACTTTATCTTGAAGCATCCAATCTTGGACTAACTTGTATATTTGAAAATAAGACTCAGAGGGTTACCACATCAACAAATTTCAAACCTTTGAGAGCCAAAATTACAGAGATACAACAATTTCAATATTGAGCTCCTAAAAGTAAGAAAAAGGTGTGTATTTTTTAAAATTTGCATAACTTTTGTTTGAAAAATTAGTTTGAAGCGATTCAAAGGGCATAGTGAGGCATAGATATCATTATTTGGTTTCAAAATGCCTTGAAACAAAAAAATGGATACACCCAGTAAGCCAATAGGAAGATCTACCATGACACATGTAGAAGAGGAAGAAATGCAACATGATATATCACAATTATAGGACCAAGTGCAACAAGTTTCGCTCTTCCAAAGAGTAACCAAAAATGAAATAGAAACTAAGATGGATGATTTAAAAGTAGGCATGTGAGTTTTTAAAGTAGACATGGATGCATTGAATGGCAAGTTGGAAGGGTTTACAAAGTTGTTGCAAGAAAGGCTTCCTAATGGTGACAAGGTAATCCATGAAAATCATGATGAGGACAAAAGGAATATGAATTATGATTTTAGATACTCCAACTTTGGGTTTGAGACCAACCACATTCCAAAGATCGACAGGAGGAAGTTTGATGGCAAAGATTTGGTAAAATGGATACTACAGATGAATCAATTATTTGATTTACATGATGTTCCACACACACAAAAGGTACACATTGCATCATTATATTTAGAACTCAATAAATTTATGTGGTATCGATGGATTTGTTCTCATAAATCAATTGTTTCTTGGAAATTTTTTACGGAGGAATTGGTAGCACATTGTGAGTATACAAAGAGAAATATATTCTTTATCCAATTGATAAATCTCAAACAAAAGGGTTCAATGGTGGAGCACATTGAGGACTTCTAAAGATTGAATATCAAGGTAACTAATATTCCAAGGGAGCCTATGCTTGATGTCTTCATAGGGACTTTACAGGATAACATCCCACATGAGGTTTGACTTTGGCAACTTAAGTCATTGGAGAATGCATTTAGGGTGGTAAGAAAGTTGAAAGCAAATTTATGGCAATAAGGAAGTCTACCACTCACAACTATAAATATGGAAGTGTTGTTGCTTCTAGCCTCCCACAACCTACAAGGTTGACACCACAACAACTCAAGGAAAAAAGAGCGAATGGGATTTGTTATAGTTGTGATATCAAATACACTAAAGGTTATACGTGTGTTGAGAAAAAAATATTTTACATAGATTGTGAAGAGGAGGAAGAAAAGGAACAAGAAACATCAAAAGAAGAGGATACACACTAGGAACCAACCCTAGAGAAAGAAGAAATGAATCCAACCATATATTGTAATGCATGGTGGGAATTACCACTCCTCAAAATCTCTAGATAGAAGGATATATCAAGAATAAAAAGGTAATAGTGTTGATTGATTCAAGTAGTACCCATAATTTTATTCATTGTAAGATAACCAATGAATTGAATTGCTTTCTATATCCAACACCAAAGTGTCAAGTGATGGTTGCAAATGGAGGAACTATAAATTTCTCAGGAAAGTGTAATAATATCAAGCTAACCATGGAGGAATATGTATTGTATAGTCCAATGCTTTCCATTCCAAGTGTTGATGTTGTATTAGGAGTCCAATGGTTACAATCTTTAGGGACAAGAGCTTTTAATTTTCAAAAAAAAATCTTGAAATTTTTCTGGGAATGAAAGGAAATTGAATTAAGGGGTATCATAGGGAAACTGAGGAAGATAACAAGCTCTAATGGTGTGAAAAATATTTTTAATAAATAACAACAAGGCATAATTGCACAATTGTGCTCGTTAGATGTTCAAACATCAAAATCATCTCTTTCTCCAGATCTCCAAAGAGCCTTAGACAATCATTCCAAGGTATTTGAGACTCCCAAAGGTATCCCACCTATTCTTGATCATGATCATGCTATTCACTTGATTCCAAGAAGCGTTCCTCCAAACATCACACCTTACAGATTGTGAAAATTCCTAAAACTTGAATCTTATTGCAGCAACTGGTATTATTTCTTCTAATTGATAAATTAATTATTTAGTTTATTGCTATGACATCATCAAAATAAACACACTGTGACCTTCACAATTAAAAACTGTGGAAATAATAGCGTTGGAAACTGAGAAAATATTACACACACATAATAAAAATGAAGTTGTTATTTTTGGACAAATGTCCCCTGAAAAACCCAACTTAGGAAAATCAGTGTTGCGGTGAGGGTTTTATTATTATGCAGCAGTGAAAATATAAGTACAATATTTGGATCCCCAAATATGGAAATCCAAACAGCAAGAAAATCTGGGAAAAATTATTTTAAGGAAAATATCCTTCTTCCACAAGAAATCCTGGAACAACTCCCTTCAAAAAACTCGACCTCCTAGACCCTCTGCGTTAGCCTCTATGCTACTTTTCATAGACCCTATGAATTCAAGCCTCTGATGAAGTCATTTTTCCTGTCTCTGCTGAGGAAATCACCCCTCTGACGCTTTGAACCCTTTGTCTGACCTTTGGAACTGAGAACACATTTCTCTCCAGCAAATCGAACTGCCTTTCTGAAGCAACTGCATAGTCTTCTTCGCTACCTCACTGGGAATAACTCAGACCTCTTGTTTCTGCCTCTTTGGATCTGGAAAAATTCCTTCGGATCACTGTCCCTGCCCCTCATTATCTATCTTGCCTCATTGAAGCTCGAATTATCGGGCAACTGATTGCTGCTACTCTGAAAAAATTTAATTCTCCAAGTGATTCTAGTGCATTCTCCAAGTGCCCATTGACTTCTTATAATCCTCTGTTGGAGAACCAACGACCAAGATTAAAACTTAATCAAGGGATAGGATCATCTTGAAGTCGATCTGTGTGAGTTTTTAGACTATTCTCACCTTGATTAAAATAAATTTTATTAATTAACCAATTTTCCTAATTATGACTTAGGAAACATTAAAAAATTGGTTAATAATCTAATTAAGTAATCTCTAGGTGGAATTTCCATAAACGATTAATGGGTTTCGTATATCTCATGTATTCTAGCATCTACATCAAATTTCATGTCTAGAACACATCCAATGCTACAGAAACTAACACTCCCTTTTAGCAAGCACTGTGTTCTCTTTAGTGTTGCACATCCTGCCCCAACACTCTATCTTTGTATCACCTCCTATTACATTGTTGATGTCTAGCCATACTGCCCACCAACCACTGCGCAACTCTAATGTTGCATCTGTGTTGATGCTGACACTTCCATACTGCTGCCAACTTTGCATCTGCACTACAACTACCTCTCATATGTTACTGCTGCAACTGAGAAGCATCCAAAATATTGAATCATTTGTGCTCAGTATGATGCATATATCTCTTGTTGCTTTAATTATTACTAGCATCTGCACTGTCATTGAATAATTTGCACTACTACCAACTCTGCACTAAGCCACCTGCTCTATTGTCAACACTGCACTATGCTCCTCAGCATCTGATTGCTACTAGTCTGCAACTATCACTTTGGTATTGACTACAACAACTACCACTAATCCATCCTGTTATTGAATATTATGGGCTCCCGTAGTTAGGTAATGATCCATGAGGGTGACTCCCCAAGGACCCTGCCCAATATCTATAGCTCTTTGGGGATAAAACTCCAAGTCACCCCACATCGCACCTGGAGGTATGGCTTCCATCATTGTGAAGTCTTCCTCCAACTTGGAGGACATCCTACCTATCTCAGCATGTGTTGCTACCTAGTCCTTCTTCTCTTGCTTGTCCTTCCATTTGGGAGTACACTAGGTACTGTAGTGGCCCAACTCGCCACACCTGAAGCACTTGACCTTAGATAGGTTTGTCTTCTTCTTCCTCTACTCCCCCTACCCTTGTATGGGACCCTTTCATGTGAGGGACACATTCTCCTCCTCCTTCACACCCTTCGGTCTGTTACTACTTTTTCCACTGATTGATCTCTTTAGAAGAGCTCGCCTCAACTCCTCCTATTGTAAGTCATCCCACATTTTGTCCCATCCTAGTAGCATGTCTTTGCCCAATATGATTTGGACGAAGACTTGTTAATCCTTTGAGACATTGTTGAATGCCAATCGTACTAGCTCTAAAGGTTGAGATGCTACCCCAACAGCTGAAAGCTGGTCTCAGAGCTCTTGAATCTTGGTGAGGAAGGGATATATGCCTCCCCCCTTATGCATCCTGATGCATCTAAAATTCTCCTCCAGGAACATATTTTGTTGCTTGGAAGTACCCTGGTATAATGTGGAGAGAGCATCCCACATCTCTTTGGCTATTCCCTTGGCCGCTATATGTGAGACTATATGGTCTCGAACTCCATCCAGGATCAACCACTTTGCTCGCGCCATCTCTCTCCTATATTCCTTGAGTTGGTCTGCATCCCGAGGAACTGCCACTAAATTATCAATGCAGGATTTCAGGCCATATTTATCTAGAAGGAAGGGCATCCTAGCCTTCCAAATGACATAGTTGGAAGCTCCATCCAACCTATCATGATATCTAAGCCCTATAGTGGCCATCTATGAAATTATTGAAAACTCCCTCTTTCCCTATGGTTGGTTGTTTCTTTGCTACTCACACTTCCTTATGGAATGCACAAATTTGCTAGCTGCCACTGCCAATCTTCCTAGAAAAATTCAACTTTCGAGACTCGAAGTTCCCTGAGAGAAATTTTCCCTATGTTGTGTGTGCTTTTCTCTTCCACTTGACTTTGATTCTGCAATTTCAAACTGTTGAAAAACTCTTTTCATCCAACTAAGGAATCTGCTTAGCAAAAATATGAGTTGTAGTTGCTCCCTCTAACTACTGGAATCACTAACCCAGGTAACTCGACTTTACTGCAAACCTGCAACTGAAAATTGAATCTTTTCCCCAACAATTCGACCTACATGTCTAAGCACTATGCTACTTCTAAGAATTTTGGGCTTGTATGTTTTAACCCCATATAGAAATTACCTGCATACGAATTCTAAAACACAGAAAATAAACAATACAAGAGCATAACACATAAAACACATATACACAGAGGTTTTCCCCCTGGATCCCAAAACCGGGACTACCAGCTTGATTTTTTATTATGATCATTTCAATGTTACAATACATATTTATACATGTTGAAGCATCCAATACCATGGACTGAAAAACATCGCGTCCAAAACCATGACCGAAAACCATCGCGTCCAAAACCATGGAACGAAAACCATCCCGTCCAGAACCATGTGCGAAATCATGCACAAAACCATAGGCAGGTCTGCCTAACCTAATATAGGGTCCCCTAGACCCCATAGAGTGGGGTTACCTGCACCCCTCAAACCCCCTATGATCCCTCCCCCCCCCCGCTACGCAATAGCGCAACGAAGGGGGGGCTCTGCCCCCGTTCTAACCTCCTGGTTAACTACGTGGGCTAGTCGTGGAAAGAATATAACACTACCCAACATTCTCCCACTTCTTGTTTTCTTTCCACACGGGGCCACAAGAGAGCTTAATAATTTATCCAGCCTTGCAATGCCCATTGTTTCTCTACACCAAGAGAACTACTCATAGCTCACATGTTTTGTCAATGCATCTGCGGTATTCTTTAAAGTTTCCACCTTTACCAACAACACCTTTTTGTCTTCTATCATATCCCTCACAAAGTGATACTGAACATCAATGTGCTTTGTCTTTGAATGATATGCAGGGTTCTTTGCCAAGAAAATTGCACTTTTGCTATCACAGTCTATCCTTATAGCTCCTTGTACTAACCCCATACTTGAACACAATCTCTGCAACCAAACTACTTCCTTGCTTGCATGAGTGGCTGCCATGTATTTTGCCTCTGTAGTTGATAGTGCCACTACAGATTGTTTCTTACTCATCCAACTGACTGCACCTCCAAATAGGTTAAACACATACCCACTTTTACATCTTTTTTGATCCAGATCTCCAGCCCAGTTTGCATCAACAAAGCCACGAATATCCAACACTCTGTCCAATCCTGGTCTTCCTTGGTAGCACAAACCATAATCACTAGTGCCACGCAAATACCTGAAAACCCGCTTCACTGTTGTCCAGTGCTCCTTCCCTAGTTTTGACATAAACCTACTCAATACTCCCATTGCATGTGCAATGATTGGTCTAGTACAGACCATTGCATACATCAGGCTACCGACTGCACTTGCATATGGAACATAGGACATGTCCTCTTCCTCTTCTTGTGTCTTGGGACACTATTCAACGGATAACCTCACACCTACAGGAATAGGAACCTTCACCGGTTTTCTATCCTGCATATTAAACCTTTGCAATATTGTCTCGACATACTTCCTCTGGTTTACCAAAGCTTCCTCTTCGCTCGATCTCTTTTAAATTCGACGCCCAAAATATAGTTTGCAGCACCAAGATATTTCATGTCGAATTTGGAGGACAATTGGGTCTTCAAATCCTGGATAATTTCTTTGTTATTTCCAACCAACAACATATCATCCACATACAAGACTAGATAAATAACATGGTCACCAATTAATTTAAAATACACACAGTGATCTGCTTTGCTTCTAGTGAATCCAAGTCCCCTTATAAATGTATCAAATTTCTGATACCACATCCTTGGTGACCTCTTTTAACCCATACAGAGACTTCTTCAACTTGCATACCAGTTCTTTCTTACCCTTCACTACAAAACCTTCAGGTGGCTTCATGTCGATCTCCTCTTTCAGATCCCTGTGAAGAAATGTTGTCTTCACATCCATCTGTTCTACCTAAAAATCAAAAGCAACAACAACGATAAAAGTAATCTAATAGAAGTTGTCTTGGCAACAGGAGAAAAACTATCACCAAAATCAATTCCCGATACCTGGGAATAACCTTTTGCTACCAACTGAGCCTTGTATTTCTCCATCTTTCCTTCTACATTTGTCTTCTTCTTGAACACCCATTTGCTACCAATGGGTTTCCTTCCAGCTGGAAACTCCACTAGATCCCAAGCCTCATTTTTGTGCAAAGATGCCATTTCATAAACCATGGCCTCTTTCCAGAGTTTTCCATCCTCTGAATCTACTGCTTCCTTCACAGTTCTGGGATCATCATCAGTAATAGATAAAGCAAAATTTGAACAGAAAGCAGATGGACTATACCTTTCTGGCTGCCTTCTTTCTCAAACTGACCTTCTCACACCTGGATTTTGTGGCTCTTCATCTTTTGGTTCCTCCTCTGCTGTAGAGTCTTATTCTTCCTCCTTTAGCTCAAACTCTATCTTTTCAGGTTCCTTTGGTTGGACTTCATGTTTAATAACATCTTTCACCTCTCTGAACAACACATCTCGGTTGTACACAACCTTCCTTGTTACTGGGTTCCAAATCTTATAACCCTTTAAACCATCCTTACACCCAATAAAGATTCACTTTTCAGATTTACTATCCAACTTGGTTCGTTTCTCCTTTAGAACATGTACATATGCATCACATCCAAATACCCTCAGATGTGAAAGAGAGGGTTTCTTACCAGTCCATACCTCTTGTGGAGTCTTACCCTCCAACATTGATGAAGGTGATCTATTGACCAGGTAACATGCCATCTCCACCACCTCTGCCTAGAATTCCTGTCCTAACCGGGCACCACTGAGCATGCTTCTTGCCCTTTCCATCAACGTCTTGTTCATTCTTTCTGCAACTCCATTTTGCTGAGGTGTATATGGAGTAGTCTTCTGCCGTGCTATACCACACTTCTTACAGAATTCTTCAAATTCCTTACTGCAAAACTCTCCACTGTTATCTGTCCTCGACACCTTTATCTTCTTCTCTGTCTAGTTTTCCACCAGAGCCTTAAATTCTTTAAACTTGTCAAAGACTTCAGATTTCTTCTTAAGGAGATATATCCATGTATTCCTTGAGAAGTCATCTATAAATGATACATAGTACACAAACTTACCTAGTGATGGAAACTTCACAGGTCCAAACACATCACTGTGCACAAGCTATAATATCTGTTTCGCCCTCTTACCACCAGAGGGGAAACTTACCTGATTCTGCTTCCCATATACAAAATTTTCACAGAAATCAAAATCAATAGAGCTATTACTCATACCTTCTACCATACCTTTACCATGAAGTATTCGAAGGCCCTTCTCTCCAATATGTCGAAGCCTTTGATGCCATAGCATGGTCTTCTCTCCAGAGACCACTATATTTTCTGCTCCACTTTCAGGAACCAAGGAACTATTGTACCCATCAACAACAGTGCTACCTTGTAGCTTGTACAGAGTTCCAACTCAAACTCCCCACATCAATACTAGTGCCCCCCAAACCATGTTGTAGGTATCCTTCTTGAACACTGTTTTTACACTTGCATCATTAAGCTTTCTTACAGAAATTAGATTTCTGGATAATGCAGGAATATGTAGAACACCTGGAAGTGTTCTAACCCTTCCACCTTGCAACTTCAACTTTACTTTTCTACAACCAACGATTCTAGCCTTCCTGTCATCCCCCAAGAAGACATCACCACCATCATATTTCTCATACTCACATAACCACTCTAATGGGGAGTGAAGTGAAAGGATGCACCTGAGTCAATCAACCATGCCTCATGATATACATGTGTACTTGAAGAAGCCAAGTACACATCCCCACCTTCATCTGAGGTGGTTTTCACCTCTGCAAAATGAGCATCATCAGATCCCTTTCCTTTATCAGGAGCTTTAGATATAAAGTCCCTTTTGTAGTGCCCTTCCTTTCCGCATTTCCATCACACCACCTTTACAGGTTTTCTTGGAGATTTAGATCTCCCTCTAGATTGAGATCTCCCACTCGATGACTTATTTTTGTTTCTGTTCTGGGACCGTCCTCGTATAGATAAGGCATCACCATTATGGCTCTCCATATTTTTCAGTCTCATCTCCTCCATCAGCAAGGATGAGACTATTTCATCAAACTGCAAGGCAGTTGTATTGCTACCTATTGCAATAACCAAACTATCTCACGAATCCGGTAGAGAACACAACAAACTGATGCACTTATCTTCATCTGAAATTTTAATATCAACAGATAATAACTGACTTACCACAATATTAAATGCGTTCAGATGCTCTGTCACCGAGTCTCCATCTTTCTTCCTCATGTTATATAGTTTTCCGTAGGAACAAATATTCACCAGAGACTTAGATTGGTATAAAGTCCCTAACTTGTCCCACAAAGCCTTAGCCGTAGCTTCCCTTGATACATTCAACAATACTAAATCTAAGACACACAATCGTATTGTGCTCTTTGAATTCCGATCTAACTTCTTCCATTCTTCATTGGACACTCCCGCTGGTTTAGTACCCGGATCTACCACGATCCACTGATATGTATCCACCAACGGATCCTCCATCTTGAGTTTCCATAACTCAAAACTTTGACCTTTAAATTTATCGATCTCTATCTTTCCACTGCTAGCCATCTTCTTTCACCACCAGAGTCGATCCCACAGATCTCCTGCTGAACAGGGTCTACCATAGGCCTGAGTGAAACCCCTCAACAACAAAGGCGTCCCCTTGAAGCCAAACAGCTCTGATACCAAATGTAGGTTTTAACCCCGTACATAAATTACCTGCATATGAATTTTAAAACACAAAAAATAAACGGTGCGAGAGCATAACACATAAAACACATATACACAGATATTTCCCCTGGACTCAAAACTAGGACTACCAGCTTGATTTTCATTATGATCGTTTCAATGTTACAATACATATTTATACATGTCGAAGCATCCAATACCATGGACCGAAAACCATCGCGTCTAAAACCATGTGCAAAATCATGCACAAAACCATAGGTAGGTCCACCCAACCTAAGAGTGGGGTTACCTGCACCCCTCAAACCCCCTGTAACCCCCCACTACGCAATCAACGTAATGAAGGGGGGGCTCCGCCCCCCTTCTAACCCCCAGGTTAACTACGTGGGCTAGTCGTGGAAAGAATATAACACAACCCAACAGGCCTGTTGCTCCCTCTGAGCAACAAAATTCTTACCTTCCCTTTAGAGCTTCCCGTGTGATAACTCATACTCTGATACCATGTGAAAATTCTGAAAACTGGAATCCTATTGCAGAAATTAGTATTATTTCTTCTAACTGATAAATTAGCTATTTAGTTTATTTCTATGATAACATTGAAATATACACATTGCAACCTTCACAAATAAAAAATGCAGGAATAATAGCATTGGAAACTGAGAAAATACTAGCACACACACATAATAAAAATGACACCGCTATTTTTGGACAAATGTCCCCAAAAAAACCCAACTTGGGAAAGTTGGTGCAACAATGAGGGTTTTATTATTATGCAGCAGTGAGAATATGAGTACAATCTATGGATTCCAAAATATGGCAATCCAAACAACAAGAAAATCTGGGAAAAAATATTTTAAGCGAAATACCCTTCTTTCACAAGCAATCCTGACACAACTTCCTTCAGAAAACGTGCCCTCATATACCCTTTGCGTCAGCCTATGCACTGCTCTATGCAGAACCTATGACACCAATCCTCCAACCTTCCTCTGATGAAGTCGTTATGCCTATCTCTGCTAAGGAAATCACCTCTCCAACACTCTGGACCCTCTGTCCGACTTCTGGAACTGAGAACGAATTTATCTCTAGCAAATCAAACTACCTTTCTGAAGAAATTGCACAGTCCTCCACACTAATTCAATGGGAATAACTCATCCCTCTTATTGTTGCCTCTTTGTATCTAGAAAAATTCCTCCAGATCACTGTCCCTGCCCCTCACTATCTTTGCTACCTCACTGAAGCTCGAATTCTCTAGCAACTGACTGCTGCTACTCTAGAAAATCGAATTCTCCAAGTGACTCTGGTGTATTATCCAATTGCCCATCGACTTCTTCTTAGAATCCTCTGGCGGAGCACCAATAACCCAGATTGAAACTTAATCAAGGGCTAGGATCATCTTGAAGTCTATCTGTGTGAGTTTCTAGACTATTCTCACCCTTAATTAACTAATTCTGATTAATTAACCAGTTTTCCTAAGTTTAGATTTAGGAAATAATAAAAAATATGTTAATAATTGAATTAAGTCATCTCTAGGTGGAATTTCCATAAACAATTTATGGGTTTTGGAGATCTCATGTATTCTAGCCTCTCCACAAAATTTCATGGCTAGAATACATACGATGCTACATAAACTAACAAAGATATCCCTATGCCCAAAAGAGTGAAATTGAACGTATGATTGCAGAAATGCTAGAGGCAAGTATAATTCAACCTAGCCAAAGTTCTTTATCTTCTCTAGTAGTATCGGTGCACAATAAGGATTGATCATGGCATATGTGTCTAGATTATCGAGAGCTCACTCAATCTATAATTAAAGATAAATTTCCCATTCCTGTAATTAATGAATTGTTGGATGAATTACATGGAGCAATTTACTTCAACAAGTTGGATCTTCATTCCAAATATTATAAAATTAGAATGACTACATAAGACATTCCAAAAAAAACATCTAAAACTCATGAAGGTCATTGTGAATTTTTGGTCATGCCTTTTGGCCTTACCAATGCACCTTCCATATTTCAAGGTTTGATGAATTCCACTTTCAAATTATTTCATAGAAAATTTGTTTTAGTATTTTTTGATGATTTAATAATCTACAACAAGTCTTGGAAATATCATGTTCAACATGTTGAGAAGGTTCTTAAACAATTGGAGGAAAAACAATTGTATGCAAAACCCTCTAAATGTGTTTTTAGGGTATAGGAGGTGGAATATTTGGGTGATGTTGTATCTGACGAGGGTGTTAAGGTAGACCCTAAAAAAATTAAATCTATCAAGGAATGGAAAATCCCCACAACTCTAAAGCATCTTCGAGGATTTATCAAGTTGACAGGGTATTATCACAAGTTTGTTAAGAATTATGGGAAAATAGTAGCACCTCTAACAACATTACTAAATAAATCCAGAAGCAACAAAGGGCTTTGAACATCTTAAATAGGCATTTTGCCAAGATCTAGTCTTAGCTACACCAGACGTCACAAAAACCTTTATTATGGAATGTGATGCCTTAAGAAGTGGAATTGGTGTTGTTTTAATGCAAGAAGGATGTCCCATTGCTTTTGAAAGTCATCCAATCAAGGGGATGTATTTACACAAACCTATTTATGATTAGGAAATGTTGGAAATACTACATGCTCTAAAGCAATGGTGCCCTTACCTAATGAGAAGACACTTCAAAGTAAAAACAGATCATGATAGCCTTAAATACTTTTTGGAACAAATATTATATTTATAAGAGTAGCAAAAATGGGTCACAAAGATGTTGGTGTATGACTTTGAAATCAGTTTAAAAGAAGGGAGGCAAAATGTTGTTGTAGATGCACTCTCAAGAAGAGATGAGGATGTGGAAACATTGGTTTGTTCCATTTCTATTATCCAACCTGATTGGATAATTGAAGCAAGGGATCAATGGAAGAATGTCGAAGAGGTGTGGACACTCATTCAAAAGTTGTAGCAAGATCGCTTATATCTATGTAAGAACTCCCAATTCAATCAAAAGATTATTTTGGAATTACACACCTCTCCTTTAGAAGGGCACTTGAGATTTTTAAAAACTTACCACAAGGTCAAGAAGGATTTTTTTTAGGATGGACTTAAATCTGATATTCAAAAGTTCGTGGTAGAATATTTGGTTTTCCAACAAAATAAAGTTGATACAATTAACACCCCAAGTCTATTACAACCTTTAGCCATTCCAATTCAGTGTTGGAAGGAGGTCTCTATGGATTTTATCACATGTTTACCCAAGTTTGAAGGAAAGAGTGTCACCATGGTGGTATTTGATAGGCTTACCAAGTATGCACAATTTTGTGCATAATCTCATTCTTCCAAAGCCAAAACAATTGCTACCGCAATTATGGAAACAATTCAAAAGCTACATGGAAACCCAAAAATTATTGTAAGTGACAGAGATCCCATTTTCCTTGGAAATTTTTGTACAAAATTATTTTCTTGTTTTGGTACTCAATTAGCTCATAACTCATCTATCATCCTCAATCTGATAGGAAGACGGAGATGGTGAACAAATGTTTGGAAGGATATCTTTGTTGCTTTGTATTTGATAAACAAACACATTGGGTCAAGTGGTTACCTCTATCAAAATTATGGTATAACACTTCCTTCCATATCGTAGCAAAATTGACCCCATTTACGGAACTTTATGGATATCATCCATCACGTCGTCTTTAAGAGAAAATTCTAAGGTTCAAGTTGTGGAAGATCACATCGAGCATCAACAACAAGTTCTCCAAATCTTAAAGGATAACCTAACTTTGGTGTGGAATCAAATGAAACAATAGGCATATCAACATCACAATGAAAGAATTTTTGACGTAGGCGATTGGGTAATTCTATGACTACAATCATACAAACAAATGTCCCTCAAGCAAGCTAAGAAGGATAATAAATTATCACCTAACTATTATGCTCCTTACAAGGTGTTTCAAAAGACTGATAATATGGCATACAAATTAGAGTTTCCTGCATCTTCCCTAGTATACCTAGTTTTCCATGTTTCATGTTTAAAGAGGGTTATAGGTGACAAGCTCCCAGTTCAAACAATATTGCTAGAACTTGACGAATAAGGAAAAATCATATTGGATCCTGAAGCAGTCATAGAAACAAGAATCCAACAACTATGAAATTGATCAATTTCAGAGTACCTCATTAAGTGGAAAAACTTACCTGCTGAACATCCCACATGGGAGGATGAGAATTTTATATAAAAGCATCCATAACTACTCAAGCATTGAGGACAACACTTTTTTGAAGGAGAGGGGCATGTTAGGTCCCTATAAGAACTAGTGTTTCCCACCCCACCTATTTTTATTGTTGTGCCCCATGTAGCCATTATAGTATTATTGTTGTGCCCCATTGAAGCCCATTGTTGTTATTGTTGAGTTGTTACATTATTATTGTTATGCAGGTCTTGATTCTATTGTGACCCTTTAGGCTCCTATATATATCAAGGAGATCTTGTCTTTTGAATCATCGAAGAATTGTTCATTTATGTGATGTAAAATGTGGTTGCCCCCTCGAAAAGGCTTATTTTCAAGTCATTGATCTATCTTTTCTAATGTTTTGTGATTTGGATATATAACAGTATGAAGAAACAATAAGAGGTGGAGGGCATGTCCTATGTTCTCTATGCAAATATTGTTGGAAGTTTTGAGAAGATATATACCAAAACCAAGGAAGAAACATTAGATGGTTTTAAAGAGGGACTTCAAATTTTTTTGGAGCACTTTAAATTATGAAATTTAATACGAAGGAATACCTATACCTCATAAAGATATATATATATATATATACACGGTTTATTTTATGCACATTAGGTTGGAGATATTAACCATGAAAGTATACAAGTGGTTATGTTTTTAACATATTTGGTGAAGTAATCAGTCGGATGAGTAAGAGGTAGCTCATAGTGCATTATCAACCATATAAGTTGAATACGTGGAAGCTACTCTTGGAAACACGAAGTTGTTTGGTTTGCAAAAGTTATGTTTTGGCATTGTTCTTGTTTAAAGATTAGTGAGGATAGGTTGGGATATATCAAATGCAATTCCAATGCTAAAAAATGTAGGTTTTAACAAAATTGCTAAAGGTGAAAATCGTTTGTTGAAAACCACCGTTTTTTTTTCTTTTTTTTGGGGGTTGGGGGGGCGGGGGGGGAGGGGTTTGGTGGGGGCGTCGTACCCAAAACAATGAACAAAGCATGGAAATAGTTGTGCACAGAATATAACACATATCCAATAAAGAACTATATTATTCTAAGACAAAACAAGGCATATTGATGTGTAATACCATTTTGTTAGAGATATGGTTGACAAAACAAAATATTTTTGGGGATGGTTGATATCCTGAGAAATTTTGCATGTTCATGATAAATTTTATTAGTACTAAAAAGTTTGTTTGGTGTAGACAATCTATGGGCAAGGCTACTATCTAACAATTCATTATATGAATGCCTTTCCTTGCTTCCTTTTTTTCATGATGTATTCAACAAATCGGAGAATCTTGGATATATGTTACATCCTTTGCAAGTAGACTTAATCACATCCTAGTAAGGGTTCAAGGGTAAAGACCCTGAGAAAATATCTTTTAGTCTCTTATGTATTATTTCTACCAATGGTTTTAACACATTGTAATATAATATTGGTTAAGGGATTAGGGTTGTAATATAATCTAAGTTAATGGATTAGGATTGATTGAAGTTGCAAAATACATAAATATATGTATAGTGAATGGTTGAGTTCATAAATTGAGATAGAGAGAAGTGCAACTCTCAAGTAAGGGTTTCTAGGGTAAATCTTGTGCATAATATATGAATGTGCTATTGTTATTCCTATGTTTAGATTTTATTAGTATTTGTTTCTTACATGTGTTTATCAAACTCTTCAAATCCATGATGGAGGATGAAACACCCATGTAGTTTGAAAAATGTATTATTTTTAGTTTTTTCTTTAGTATGTTGTAACTATCATCCTAACTTTGTTCATAATAATTTTTTCTTTGTTGTTATGTAGGTTCACTATACTTTGTGAGCCATATATTCAACACGTAGCGGCTTTGAGGTTAATGTTTCAAAGGATGGGTAAACAAGGGAGTATGCTAATAAGGCTTTCACTCTATATAAGTAAATGATTTTTTTTCTATAATAAAGCGGGTTGTGGACAATGTAGATTTTTACTTCAATTGCATGCCAATTTTATCTTATGTTTTTTATTTCCTAATAAGTCTATCACACTATATTTATATAGATGGACATTACTACTCTTAGGAACAATAAGGGTCCATGCTTGAATTCTCTATGAATCTACATTGTACAAAGTATCTCTCCTAATAGAAGCCCTAAAAATGATCTAGCAACCCAAGCATCCATTAGATACTCCAATGACACTGCCACTCAGTTAATCATGTGGAAGGTGGAATTATTAAGCCAATTATGGTGGTTAATTTTGGTCTCACTAGCCTAACCACTTAAGTTAAAGTCTATAGATATGCAACATGAGGCATCAAGAGTCTTTGCTTAGTGATTACATTATATTTAATATGAGGAATGTTGATGACAAAGATATAAAGCAAGGATATGTGGCTTTTGACTCCAAGAATGATCCTGCAAAATGAGGATGAAAAATTTACCTCTCAATGCATTATAATGAACCATCTATGCCAAATTGATAATTCGTATGCTCTTGTCTTGGATTGCCACATCTCTCACATTGTAGATAAGTTCACTAAGATTCAACTAAAATGGATAGGCTAATTAAGAAGTTGGAGAAAGAACCCAAATTTTTAAAAAATGAAGATGTTGGTTTCATGAATATGAATCCAAACAAGCACATGGTTACACAAACATTTGCATAATAATCTCCCTTGGGAGATTTTGTTGTAAGAGACTTGCATTAGAGTGTTGTTGTCCAATGTATTAACCTATTGAGAAAATGATCCATCAAGTCCAAAGAAAGCAAAAGTTACAGCTAAAAAAGAAGTGATGTAATCCAACATCTACTAATAAATGGAAATATCATTACTATTGATTTTCTTTGGTCCCAATGACTTAGTTAATAAAGCCAAAGGTAGATTAAAAAGTTGCTTAAAAGTTTTGGGAAAAAAATGATTTTATTAATCTAAATTTTATAGGTATTTTTTGGGTATATAAACTATTCAAAAAATTCGGATAGTCTATAACCATCCTAATTTAGGTATAAATATTTGAAGTAGAGATTTGGGTAGAGTATACATCATTCTGATGGTGTATATCCCTTTTTTAATTAAAGAAAAATATCTTATATATTTAAGTAATTTAGGTATAAATATTTGAAATAGAGATTTGGGTAGAGTATACACCATTCTGATGGTGTATATTTCTTTTTTAATTAAAGAAAAATATCTTATATATTCTCTTGTGTGTTCAATCCTAATATCACCAAGAAGCGAGTAAAGTACATTTTCAGTTACCTCCATAGTAGTTGGAAGCATATGTTGTTTATCTAAAAAACACTTCTTGAAATATGACAAGATGAACACAGAACACATGACCTAGAACACCATAGTAGTAAATTTATATAATGGATTCCATAGACTCCACCTCTTCTTTGTCAATAAACGTGTAGATACCAACAGATCCAGTAGGAAGAGATAGAGCGTCTTTCTACAAGGGACCAACTTTTTCATATAATTATTAGAGAATGCAGCGAAAAGAAACCCATTCAAAAACTTACAAGACTTGTTTAATATCCCTTAAAATGGATTAATCCTAACATTATTAATTAAAACCCTCTATAAAACCTAATCGATAATGAACTTAGAGTCTTCCGAGAACTAACATTTTTTTACCTCCTTTTTGCATGCCAATACTAACGAGAACCAAAAGGCAATGAACTCGGCCCTATTGTTTGAACCCTTACCAAGGGCATACCTGTAGACCAAAAAATGAGAGTGACTTAAAAAACCACTCCAACACCCTATCAAGGCATATGGCCTTGGTTGGCCCCATCAAAATACTCACATGGCACTTCATAGTCCAACGCTGGCGTGATGGGCACCGTCAAGTCATTTAATTTTGGATTTTATTTAAATTTATTGATGAGAGAGAAAAAAATCTCACAATAATTTTAGGGGAGCTCAACATCCTAAAAAAGGCACAAGTTTTGAGCTCTCCATATACAACTAACTAAAAAATAAGGCATTCTAACATATGCTTTCACCAATAGGTCGAAAAACCAAAACCTTAAACAATCAGCCAAACGATGTCCAAATCACCTATACCCTATTTTGAATATGGATATTCAAAACAAAAGTTTAGGAAAAGAACATAGCATTTCTTAACCACTTTATCATGGTGTAGGTAATATATTTAATACTTTAAACAAAATTTCTTCCTTCTTTATTTCTATGACACTATTATTTTTTCATTATAATGTAGATAATATGGTATGATACTCTTTACCTAACTTGAATTTTTATTTAAAAAAGTGTAATGCACATCATTTTTTTTTGTTATAATTGTTATTTTAAAAATTTTGAATAGATTTATCGTAGCTTTAGATATATTAAACATTGAAATGGATAAAATTTCTCGAGATGTGAGACTCTTTTTGAGTGTAAATTTTGAAGAAAGATTTTCACCTAGAGAGATTTGATTCTCTCAACTTTTGGTAGATTTGAAGTTAAGATAAATCTATGCTAGTTTTGAGCAATACATTAATAAATTGTTTTAACTATAATAATTTTTTAAAATATTACATGTCAAGTCCATATTAAATATTGAAGGAATTGCAAATATCTCTCATATCTTGACTTAGAAAGAACCTATTAATAGAATAAAAACTCTCTTGCTTTTGTTCTTTTGTTATTAATATTTTTTTAAATTTTACATATCAACTTCATATTAAAATAGAATAAATTACAAGTCTCCCTCATAATGGAAAGTAAAAATATAAGAAAGGTTTTAATTTAAGTTACTTTATTTTTCTCTATATAAAGTTGATATAAAATTATGTTATTTAATATGAGCATTGAATATTTTTTGTTTGTAAAGTTGTCTATGATCCTCAAGGCTTGACCTGTGGCTTGAGGTGCCATGACCTAGGGGCATCTAAGCTGTCAAAGTCACCTAGGGATCACACTCGGCCTACGCGACCTAGGGGCATCTAAGCCGTCAAAGTCACCCAGGGATCACACTTGGCCTAGGCCACACCAGCCCTTAGTTGACTGCATTTTTTAGCATGTCTCCTCCCCCTAGCACAAGGCACAACCACCCCTCGTGAGGTTCGATCCTGGGGCGCCTTGCTGATGAGGCTCATCCTCAATCGATTGTGCTAGTGGGACTTGACATGGGCATTGAATATTTTATTTATAGCTAAGGGTAAAATAATTTTTTTGTTATTAATATAATTTTGTTTTAAATATTACAAATTAATTGGACATAGAATGAATTACACATCATCTAATATCAATAATTTTTTTTTTTACATGTCATCTTTCAACTCTCAAGTAGCTAAGAAATTACATATCTCCCAAGAACCTATTAATGGAATAAGAACTCTCTTGCTCTTTCTATATATATATATATATATATATATATATATATATATTTTTGATGTTAAAAAAATTTACTCAACATGCATATTGAAACTTTTTCATTTATAAACAACTTTATTTTTCTCTATATAAAGTTGATATAAAATTATGTTATTTAATATGGGCATTGAATATTTTATTTATGGCTAAGGTTAAAATATTTTTTGTTATTAATATAATTTTGTTTTAAATATTACAAATTAATTGAATATAGAATGGATTACACATTATCTAATATCAATAATATTATTTTTACATGTCATCTTTCAACTCTCTATCAAGTAGCTAAGGAATTACATATCTCCCAAGAACCTATTAATAGAATAAGAACTCTCTTATTCTTTCTCTATATATATTTGATGTTAAAAAAAATTACCCAACTTGCATATTGAAAATTTTGATTTATAGCCCACATTAAAAAAAAATTGTTATTAGTATTTTTTTAAATTTTACATATCAACTCCATATTAAAAATAGAATAATTACACATCTCTCTCGTAATCAAAAGTAAAAATATAAGAAACGTTTTAATTTAAGCTACTTTATTTTTCTCTATATAAAATTGAAATAAACTTGAGTTATTTAATATGGGCATTGAATAAGCCCCACGGCAGTAGGCGAGTTGGTAATCACAATGCGGTGAAGTTCGTTAGAAAGGTGGGCTCCGTACTGAAGGTCACGAGTTGAAATCCCCCGGACTAACCCGGAGCTATGGAGAGGGGCAGGCGCAATTCCCAGGGGTTATAGTGGTATCGGTCAGAATCGATCCCGTGTTACGCGAGTTGCGAGGCCGCTCCAATGGCCGATTCCTCTGTAATCAAAACAAAAAATATAGGCATTAAATATTATATTTATAGCTAATGCTAGAATATTGTTTTCTTATTAAGATAATTTTATTTTAGATATTGCAAATTAATTAAATATAAAATGAATTACACATCATCTAATATCAATAGTATTATGTTCACATGTCATTTTTCAATTCTCTATCAAATAACTAAAGAATTGCATATCTCTTTAGTACTAAGAACATGTATATACATATTTTTTTCAATTAATTTATCTTTCTCTATAAAATTGATGCAAAATTAAAAAGAAATTAAATTATTTTATTTATGATTAATATTAATTGTTTTTAAATTTGTTAATATAAATGTTATTTACAGAGTGTTAAACAAACTCCTATTATTTAATAACAATATGCAAAGCAATTCCTTTATGTTTGATTTCTATTGTTTTAATTATAAAATTTAATACCATTTTATAATTTTAAAAATTATACATTCACCTTCCTTGTAAAACCCATGTAACAACCACATGACGTTGAGTTGATTGTTCAATACCTATGTAACAACCACATGACATTGAGTCGATTGTCCAATACCCATGTAACATTGAGTTGAAATTCAAGTTGCTAGTTAGTAATTGGGACAAATATTAATCATGAATGAGGTTAATTAATGGTATAACACATTTCTAATTTATATGTTTTTAAAGGCTTAAATATATTTAGTTACTTTATTTCCGTACACTTTGTGCAATCAAGAATGAACTTGTGAGAATACATCACTTGGGTTTGGTACGTTACTTCAAAAACAACACACATTGACCATTGTTAAAGAGCACTACGTTATTGAAAGGTGATTTTATTAGGGAGGGATAGATTTGGACATAATACCCTTTCTCTCATATCTCACTCCGAAAAGTGGGAATTCAATTTAGTTTTTCATTTGATTTAGAACCTGTGTTTATACCTTGGTTTATTTTTATTTTATTTTTTCTCGAAATATATTTTTCTATTTTGAGATAATATAAGGTATATCAGCCTAGATCCATATTAATTTTGGATCTATCAAATACTAACAGGGATCAAATCTTTCATGGTGCAAATCTACTTTTTGAGTGTAAAATTTGACAAAATGTTTGTACTTAAGGGAGATTTGATCCTCTCATCATGTCATAGATCTGGAGTTAAGATGGATCTAGGTTGGTTTGATATACATAAGCTCGGTTGTTAAATCAGTCTACTTGAATCTCTATTGTTAAATCATAAAACCTAATTATAAGCTCTTCTATTATACAAGAAAACCCAATAAGAATATATACCTCTATCTTTGCAGGGGTCAAGGATATTAACTATCCTTGGTAGATTTTATTTTTAATGTTATCATTCAATCTCCTAAATAAAACTTAATAACAGTTGTATCTAAACTAAGTTGTTATTAACATCTAAGAGACATATTCTAGTAATTTTTTCATGCATAGGTTAAAACCAATGGTTGACACAGTCCAAACTGAGCAACTCCAATAAATTTTAATGTGAACAAAAAAATATAAACAAAATGTAAGAAAGCATGTACAGATTTTATTTTTTTCGTGCTCGTGTTTCACTTCACATTCAAGATTAAAATTCAAACTTAAAAATAAAATGAATAACATACAAAACAACTTGGAAAAATCTAATCTTTGAAAGTTATGTAACAAAGTGAGCAAAGTTGTTTTTCCCAAGTTTTACTTGGATGACATGCATCCGTAAAGTTATAATGTCTTCGTGTAGTGTGCATTTATTGAGTGGTTTTTTTGCCAAATCGAAAATGAAAATTACTCAAGGTAACGATATTTGTTGTGGAAATTACGATTTATTTCCATCTAACTAAAATATTTTATTGCAATGAACTTCTCAGATTAGTGAATAATACCTTTAAATGGGCTACATTAGAAAAGAATATCATTTCTCACATTAGCAAATAATACCTTTAAACATGCTACATTAGAGAAGAATACCATGAGCAAAACCATAGGTTGTGAAAACCTGGAGCCCAAAAACCTCCATCCGTAAATTTATTATTTTATCTCAATTTTATTTATTTTTATTTTATTTTTTTATTTAAATTTTACTTTTTTATATATGTAATTTTACCATTAGAGAAGAATACCATAGGAAAAACCATGGGTTGAGAAAACTTGTAGCCCAAAAACCTCCAAAAAATTTATTATTTTATCACAGTTTTATTTTAATTATTAATTAATTAATTTTATTTTATTTATTTATGTGATTTGACCAAGTCAAAATGTTTACATAACATATATATACTTATGAGTCTCACATTTAAAAAATATTCACATATTTAATTCCTACTCATTTAACATCTAATATCTAACGCCTACACATCTACACATCTAACATCTAATGGCTACACATCTACCCAAACTGGGTTGTAGAGTGCCTCTCGGCGCAACAACTCTCAAATTATTTCCTTTTTTTAAACTCATTCTTATATTGAATTTTGTTTTAAATATCATTTAACAATCAACCCATTTTAATTTATTTATTTTTTAATTTATTTTGTTAATAAAATAATTTTATGATATGGTATTTAAAAAATAAAAATTTAAATGTTTTATAGCTTTTTTATTGAGCTAGGAGGCTCATGCTACAACCCAGTATGAGAGAGATGTGTAAGTATGTTTGTGTTCAACTTGGAATTGACATGTGTCTTTTTTAAAATTTAATAATAATAATAATAATACTAAAACAATTGTTAAGATATAATAAAAAAACAAAAATGAATATACGTATCTGGTTTGTTTAATTAAAAATATTATAAAACATCAATAATCTCTCTCAAGCCCCAAGGGATAGCTCAATTGGTTGAGCCCTCGTTGCTAAGTATCTTGCCTACTAAGAGGTCACGAGGTCAAATCTCCTCGATGCCCTTGGGGTTAGGCACAATATATTAGGTCGCGTTTAATGGATCTGTGTGGATTACTGCTCATGGACTTAATGGCCACTCCGTGACTGCGAACGTATTCGTTTGTATTCGTTTGTTTTGTTTAATTAAAAGTATAATAAAATATCAATAATATCATTATATCCGTACTAAGGAGAAGCGGTAAAAATATTTCACTCTCACTCTCAACCATAAATAAAACATTTTGATGTCAATATGAAACAACACAATCTTATATCAACTTTATAAAGAAATAAAGTAGTTAAAAGTTTAAAAAGAACTATGTACACCATATATAAAGCAATTGAAAGATATATATATATATATATATATATATATATATATATATATATATATATATATATATATAGATAGATATATATCTATAACATTTTAAGTAGTCTCAATTTTGATCTATTTTATACATTAAAAAATGCAACATAAAGAATGAAAAATTACAAGTGCTCTCTCTCTCTCTCTCTCAAGGGATCAAATCTATCTAGGTGTAAACATTTTATTCAAATCTATCTCAGCTCTTGCTAGATCCATGGTTAAAATGGATCTATACTGGTTTTATTTAAATAGTTGTAGATTTTATAATATTTAGGAAGTTGAATGGACATGTATAAATGTAATAAATAAATAAAAAATGATAGTGCCCAATGAAGGTTGTCCCCATTGCTGGTTTAGCTAATGAGTTATGATGGGTTTTCCCATTGTGTATAATCATAATAATAATAATAATAATAAATGGAACAACTCCATTTTGAACCCTAGGATTATTCTAACTAATTATGTTATTATCGTATATATGGACGTTTAAATGTCAACGTGATGACACACCACGTTAAACAATTTTAAAATGATGCATATATACATTTTCTTTTATAATTAAAAATGTTGAGCAACTAATTGGGAATGTGAGCATTGATAAAAATTATGATATCACGAGTAGGAACTTGTAATGGGTTGCAAGAAATTAACCATGCCTACTATCATTAAAAAAACCTCATCTAGTGATCTATGCCAAAATTTGAATTCAAAATTTTATTACTTTGTTTTCCCATTAGCCCATAATTCATTGAATTAAGTAATGGGTCAATGACATAATCACCTACCACATTTACAGAAGTTGAGTGGTGTTTGTTGAGTACTCTTACAATTCATTGGGAAACATGGGAAAGTACTCATCTTGAAATTTGAGGGTTGACCCACGAATATTGTGGGAAAATGGGGAAAAATATGTGGATCATACATCTACAAGTTCATTTAGACAATATCTAGATATTAGAGGTACACAAGTGAATAGAATTGTGATTTTTATGAGGAAAGAGCTATCATTTTCAAGTGGGGAACTTGTTGGATTATTTTGAGTGTTTATATAGAGTTCAAGTGCCTGAATATGACTAGAAAAGTGCCTATTGTGGATTGGAACATTTTTAGTGTGTTTTGGGCTCTCTAAAAATGAATTTTGCATGCCCGTTACTCAACAAATAGATCTAGAACTTAGTTGAGAAGTGGGGGTTTTGAATTGATGCGTGTTGGGCCATCATGATAAGAAATGGGAAAAGAAATTGCTAAGGGACTATAGAGCAGTGAAGGGATTTTGTATTGCTATGTTGGCTAGTTAAAAGGCATATGATATTTAAGGAGGTCCTGAGCTTAGCAGATAAAGGAATCCTCTAACATTTTTTCCTTATAAATGAGGGTTTCCTTCACCCATCCTAAAATTCTCTCATTTGATAGTATCCCTTGTTGTATAAAATCCTAGCTAGGGGATGGACAACTATAGAAAGCATTGGCGCAACTGAACCTACAATTAGGTGGAAAACGATCCGTCCTAAGTTAGTTTCTAGCTTGAAATACTAGATAAATGTTGTCTATTATTATTATTATTATTATTATTGTTTGTTTGCTCTCCAAATTTTGTTAATAAAATTAGAGATGAAAAGATTATTTATTTTCTTGTATGCATTTATAACGTGGTACTGTTTGAAACTAACATGCAAATCTGGTATAGTGATTAGAAGATGTTCGGGTCTATCACCTGGTTTTATCCCATGCTTTCATAGTTACATGCGTAGGATCTGAATCTATTATAGTTTGAACCTTTGAGCTTGTATGAAGAATAATCCTTACTTGCTACAAATCCCAATAAAATCCATAGAAGTGTAAGTGCATATATATATTAAATATATATTAATGCATGACTCAAATATCTACTATAAACCAAGGAATAATGCGATGAATGAAGGCATGATAAATTTGGTAGAAAACTTGGTAAACCAAGGGAGAGTATAAGTTGTAATGTTTAATTTCCAATAGTGAAAAATTGTTCATATGATTATGGCATATATACAAATATATTTATTCATCCAAATATTTAAAGTTATGTTTGATTTAATGTATATTAATCCAAGCTTATAAGAGTTGGGTTGGAGTAGTTTGATGTTTGAAGTAGATAAATTTAATTATGCAATCCTCCTACCCAAATTTATGCAAAGACGTGTATAAGTTCTGGTGGGAAGTAGACTCTGGTAACTTTGCATTTTTACCTCATTATTCTTATCTAAATGTCTACATAAATTTTAAGGTTTGTAAATTCGAGTAAGAAATTTGGTTTACTTAAGTGAATGTGATAAATTTTAGTAATAATTCATTCTAAGAGAGAAAAAATAAATCAATGCATTATATATATGAGAATATATGTATGCGTATAATCACTTACATACATGAGTTTCTCATATATGAAGGAGAATGGAATTCTAGGTGAGAATCAACATTTCGAAAATTTATTCAATAGAGGCAATGATCATTAATGTCTAAAGTAAATTCTCTTAGATTTATTGTAGAGCTTGCGAAAATGTACTCCATCCACAATCAAGAGAACTCGTGATGCTTTTACTAGGTAAAAAATTTATATTTTGAAAATGGCTGACATGACCATCAAGGGTTAGGTGAATTTGGCTAAGGTGTTAAAGATAACACATCAAATATTTTGAATTTTCAAAAAGTTAATTAGGGGTTCAACAAATTTGGCAAGGTGCTAAAGATGACACATTAAATATTACGAAGAGTCAAAAATTCAGTTTGGTTTTAGCAAATTTGGCAAGATGCAAATGATGATGTAACCACACTCCCACCCTTTGATCTTATCTCAAACAGTGGAAGGTGTTACCAATTTTCTTTAACCTGACCCCCAAGGTATGTTATGGACATGGGGTTATAAAATGCCTCTTCTGTGAAGTCTGTAGAATTATATTTTGGCATCACCATCATACTCAACTTGTCAAGAGCTTTATGGTGATAAACAATTAACCACAATCTAAATTTTGGATTCCCATTTATTCCCTATAGAAGTTTAGCCATTCAAAACCTACCATGTCGTCAATTCATTACCATGTGGGATCCATGTGTATTTTGACCTGCAACCATGGCACTACAGCGCTAGCATTCCAATGTGGTACTAGTGTATCTGGCCTTGACAGAATCTAGGCCTACATATTTGTGCAACCTTTTGTCATCCCCATATTCCCATACCTCTGGATATCATAGATATGATTTCCACTATGCATGGTTCCTATAGTGACTAGCCTTCTAGTGCTCAACTCTAATATCCAGTTTATGCCTTATTTGATTGTAGAAAGGTGTGTACCTTTCTTAAAACCTTGGATACCAAATTCAAACTAATACAACACAATAATGTGATGTAAGGCTTGATATAACTTATGCACTATGTCCCCCATGCGACAAGTAAAAAAGGGGTTATGCAGACCTATGGACATTCAGGCTCCTAAGAGATAGGAAAACATTTCCATCCCTGGATGTCCTGAATTTCAAATATGATGCAAAATCCAACTAAGGGTGAATTTGATCTATGCAAAGGCACGACCTTTTCCTAAACCTCTGAACTTCAAGATATTCATGCAACAAAAAGGAAAATTAAACCATGGAGATATCCAAGCCATTCCTAAAGTAGCTACCCCTACCAACCACATACTTTCAGATTCTTGGATTCTTCCGATGCGCTAAACGAATAGGGAATATGAGAAAGTTTCTAAGGAAATCGGGAAATAACCCAAAAAAAGTGCCTAACAAACATAGTATAAGGATTAATCTTGACCTTCAATAGATCACGCAGGTTTGCAACCCACTCACACATGTCCACAAACCACTCTTAACCAATTTATCATGCATTTCTTAACATTATGAATTTTTTAGTACTTAAATGGAGTTACAATCCAAACAACATCAACAAAGAAAACTTGCATAAATTCACGACTTATAATAATAATTTATAAGGTAAGCACCTACTAACACAACCATATATACACACTTATCTCATAGCATATAAATAAACAATAGTTTGTGAATATGGTAGTAGCTCCATGTTGTTATCAATCATTGAAATCATAAACATACGAGATAGCTAATAGTGAGTGTAATAGAAATCTTCAAGCATTCACACATGAATATACAAGATCATATTAACAATCATTAACATAACAAGGCTATCATATCATATGATCCAAATATGCACAACTTTATACTTATCTATATATACTGAAATGGTTGGAAACCGAAGGAGGGACTTTGCCTCTCCACCCAACCATAGGCCAGCTATACTACAACCTTTCTTGCAGTTGACCACCCCTAAGCTAGATCCACAATATGAGGGAATGCTTGCTCTAGGGAAAATTCACACCAAAGGTTTAAATAGGCACTCAAAGATGGAGTTCATTTTCTAGATGTTTTATCAACTATACTTTGACAATAAGCACCACAATAACCCACTTACTCTCCTCAGTTCATTCGCAAGGCTTCACCCAAGGTTCAAATGGGGTATTTCTTGGTCCAAGAGATTGAATCCACTGTCTAGGTGGTTTATCAGCTATTATTTCATAGAAAACACCACAAAGGTCTGCAATCCACTATCCAATTTGTTAAAAAATCTTTAGCAAGCACAACAATGACATAGATTTCCCTGTCCAGGTGGTTTATCATCTATACAAAAAGCACCACAATGATTCGTTCATCCACTAAGCCTCCCACTAACCTCACAATAATAGACACACAGTATTGTGACCTCAAACACATAACACGGATAATAACACCCAAAATAATTAACTCCATGATTGCCTCGGTTCCTTTTGTCATGCTCCAAAACTCCATGTTATCTACCCAATATTTTTTGTTTTCAAAGAAAGAAAACCATTCAACTAAGAAGATGTAAAAGGAGAACTCAATCCAAAATAAACTCACACACTTCTATGTTGTGCATAGATATACTTTCCTTTTTGTCCCTTAATTTTTAGAAAATATGTAGTCTCTCTTGGCTTCTTATTTCGCTTGCTTCTCTCGATACTGACGTTGTTCCTCGTCCCTATGTATTCAAATATTCATTTATTTCCTAAAGAGTCATCCTTTTTCCAACCATTCCTTCATCTTTTAAGAGAGATGGAAACCATCCTGTGCCCCTCACCGCTTTATCCAATCTCATAACTATTGTCACGTTGTGATATCTTAATTGGGTTAGAACTGACTCTGGTAATAACTTCGAGGAAATTCCATTGCTTTTCAAATAAGTGAGCCCCCTCTTCCTTTAGAACTATGGATCCATTTCGTCCTCTCCTCGGCTATTCATTTAAGTTTACATTTAATTATTGAATTTATAGTCCAACTGCTTTTGCCAGTTGTGACTCCTACACTAGCAGTACACAGCTCTATATACATAATACAGGGGTAACACAAAGTGGTTGTTACTGGTGACACATTAAATATTTTTGAAGACCAAAAATCCAATTGGTGGTTTTGATGGATTTTATAAGGTGTTATGGGTAACACATTAAATATTAGAAACTATCAAAAATTGAATTGAGGGTTCGATGAATTGGGAAAGGTGCTAAAGGTGACACATGAAATATTACCTATGGCCAAAAGGTCAATCGAGTGTTCGAAAAATTTGGTAAGTTGCTAAAGATGGCGCATTAAATTAAATCAATGTTCAAATGTCAATTGTGGGTTTGAAATATTTGCAATATTACTAAAAGTTACTTGTTAAATATTATCAATGGTTGATGTCCTCATCGAGGGGCAACAAAAATTTAAGAGATTGACTACATTAGCAACAAATCTTTTACATTAGTAAATTTTGGATTCCATCGATCGCTGATAAAATATTTATTACCCTTGAATTCCGCACGTTAGTACTTTATCAACTCAATTATGGTGTTAATTGATTATATCATGATTTAATTATTATTAAATTAATATAATTATATGGTTGTAACATATAAATTCATTAATTAAATATTAGCTTAGTTAAATGCAAGGTGATTAATTCCTAGTGCTAAGGGTGAAAATATTCAAATGATCATATCTCAATGATACAAGCTCCATTTTTAGTAGAATTTATAACATCAAAATGCTTTCGACTAGCAGAAAATGATGGAAATCTTAAAATGGAGTTTTAGATTGAATTATAAAGGTGAATATTTGATATCTGATACTCTCAATATAGTAAAGAGAGGGTTTGGTAAGTTATAAGTGGTGTCAAAGTGGAGTTAAAACTTAGGCCTATTATGGGCTAAAATTATACTTAAAGGTTAAAGGATGCTATTGATTTTGTTATGATGATGACTTATAATTAACAATTGAATTTCTTACCTTACAACATTGAAGAGAATATATAAGTAGGTGCTAAATATGCAGGAAATGTCATAGTAGGTTCAAGATGGTATAATTCCCTCTAGAAGAAACCCTGCACGTTAGATATGAGGAATCCAAAGAAAGAAGGAATGTGGAAACACCTTTGGATCTGGAAAAAATGATGAGAAGCTTAAAGGCAGGGCTCCAAAATTATGGGGTAGATAAGGAAAGATTAATCAGGGAATAGTAAAGACAAGTGGAACTAAATGCCATGCTATTACAAATTTTGTCTGAAATACAAAAGAAATTATAGTAGGGACCAACTATTAAGACGCAGAGAGATATCCCTCCATAAAATTACAAAGCATGTCGGCAATCCAAAAGCATGGACCAATAACTAGCAATACAAAGGGAACAACTTCTAGAAGAAGGCCTAGAAACAAAAAGTCAAGTACATAAATCATCCACATATTCTTCTAGTGAAGGGTCAACAATCTTGGATGACCTATCAAGTACTAATTCTAAGTCTGCCTCACACATTAAGAAGAAGAAGATAAAGCATTCAAAGAATATGCTACCTAAAGCATTCAAGAAGGCAAAGCCACCTACCTTTGATGGTGAAATCAAGAAAGGAAAAGAGGTAGAGGCATGGCTATTGGGACTAAAAAAAACTTCCATGTACATAACTATTAAAGAAACTTGAAATCCCAAGTGGCTATATTCAACATGAGTGGAAGGGACTCCATATGGTGTGAAGGCCTTAAGAATGTAAAATAAATCAATGAGAGGAGTATCACTTGGAGAGAATTCGAGAACTACTTGAGGAGGAAGTGCTTGTTTGAAAGATACCATGATGGGAAGATCATGGAGTTCCATGACTTGAAGCTAGGACAACTGACTATGGAGGATTATGCCAACATATTTAGGGAACTACTCCACTATGTACCATATATTAAGGATGAGAAATAAAAAATGCAATGCTTTCTCAATAGGTTGCATCAATCTTACTAGGATTAGATATAGTTTTACTAGTCCAAGACTCTTAATGATACTATAAGAAATACCAAGTATTATTAAGAGCAATCAAGGAATCAACCATAGATGAAAAATCCCTAGAAGAATAAAGTCAAAAATGGTTTGAAGGAGAAGAGACTCAAATTACAAAAACACAAGAATTTAGGGAAGGGTATGAAGATGAGTAGTCCCAATAAAAAGAAAATACGAGCAGAACTAACCCATGCAATGTGGGAATAAGTTTATGGAAACCATGGAAGAAAATACAAAGGATAAAAAAGGGGCCCTTGAAGAGTTGGGGTTGTGGAGAAAAGCATCTACTCCGAGATTGTCCCCATAGGCAAGATGGAAGTAATGGGATTTATCAAGTACAAGAAACTACTACCATTAATGATGTAACATTTGCAATGCCTCAAATTGGCGTAGCCATGGAGAATGAACAAGTAGACCATTAGGAATGAATGGTCGAAGTAGAAGGTATAATTTCTCCATAACATATCTCTATTTTGATTGACCTTGTAGCTAAACTCATTTATGTTGTGTCCCAACTTGTTGATGCTTGTGTCCTTTAGAAAAATAATGACAAGAAACAATGGTTGTTCCAACTAGCTACAAGAACCAAGAGAAAGGTGGCTAAGTTAGTGAAAGCATGCTCGACTAAAATTAATCTGTTACACATGTAGGAAACATTGAATATATTTCCCTTAGGGTCATATGATATCTTGATTGGCATGGATTAGTTGGCAACACATCGGGTCAAGATAGACCGTTGCAACAATACATTGGAATGTGTGGATGAAAATGGACATCCTAAGACCCTTATAGGAATATCAAACACGTGGTTGTGCGATAGGTATCCAAAATGTAGCTAAAGAAATGCTAAAAGAAAGGATTCCATTTGTATGTTATTCATGTACTAGAATCCAAAAACAACAAAGAGGCACAGGTCGAAGACTATCCCATATTTCAAGAGTTTTAAGATGTATTTCCATAAGAGATACTAAGATAACAGCCTAAGCAAGATATCGACTTCTCGATAAATCTCATGCCAAGAGCAATATTAGTATCTTGAGTATATTATAGGATACACACACCCAAACTGGTGGAGTCGAAGCTAAAATTAAAAGAGATGTTGGATAAGGGATATATTAGGTCAAGTAGCATCATACTTGTCGTGTGAAGAAGAAAGAAGACACTCTCAAGATGCATATTGATTGTTGGCAATTGAAAAAATTAACTATTAATGAAAGGTATATGTTACCACTTATCAATGATTTGTTCGATCAATTGAGAAGAGCCATCATGTTCTCCAAGATAAACTGTAACAGCCTTGGCTAAAAATCCATGTAAAAATATATAAGGCCACAGTGATGGGACATGTATTCCATGTTGAATGGTGGGGGAAACATCCTAATGGGCATTGATTCATGTTGACACCTAATCATTAGGATTGGGTGAACATAATGTAAATAAATAAATAAGTAATATGAACAGTCATTGGGTGATGAAGTGAACAGTCTCTCCCTCATGTATATAATGAATACCAACCTGAAGGAATAATATATACGAATCAATTTTGCTTTGAGGAGTTACTGCCTAGTCTGACATGGTATCAAAGCTAGCTCCCAAAATAGTTGTAACTCCCTTCTGCCTACTGCTCTCTATCCTCTGCCCCTGTGAAGTCTGTCTACTGTGCTCTCTATCCTCTGCCCCTGTGGAGTCTGTCTACTGTGCTCTCTATCCTCTTTGTCTACTGCGCAGTCTGTTCATTGCCTCTCTGCGTGCCTATTGTGTAGTCTATCTACTGTTCTTACTGCCTAAATTTAGAAAAAGTTCCCATACTTGCATGAAGGAACGCTACTGCATTGAGAGAGGGACGGCTTCAGAACTGGAATATTGTCTCCATGACCGTGAGAGTAAATCATTCCACTCTCTGATCCAAAATTACTCTGAAGAACACCCTCGTCTGCGGAACTATGGTGAACCTGTGAAGCATTATCTCCATTGAAAACGTTTTGGTGGGATAGTTCTGGTTTTTTTTCTGGTTTCAACAGAGGGTTCTCTTGCTGCGTGGCCCCAAGAGCCATCGTGAGGCTGTCAAATTGAGCCCTGAGAGCATGATGCAGCTTCTTGGTATGTGAGCTCTGCGTAAGCACACCTGCGTTGATGTCAAAGCACACCAAGTTTACTGAGTGTTGATGCGGAAGCGCTAGTATATATGTTGAGTTTTTTTGGCTATACGATTGAAGTTTTTGGCTATACGCTGGTATACAAGCATTGTATTAATGTTGTTTTGGTACGCTAATTCATGGCATGTAAAATGTGATTAATGCCATACGTTGAACGTTGTTTTGGTATGCAAAATATGTTAAATGCGTATGTGAGTTGATGTGTATGTAAAATATGATTAATGTCATATGTTGAATGTTGTTCATGGCATGTAAAATATGTTAAATGCGTATGTGAGTTGATGCATATGTGAGTTGAGCCATGCATTGATGTACATGGTATGCGTTGAATATTGAACTATTTTGGTACACGACGCCACTCTGATGAAGCGCTATCCTATGATATGAGTTGAGCCTTGATTTTTGTGAGTTGAGTACGCTGCCTATGAAGCGTTGTCCTATGATGTGAGTTGATCCCTGATTTTGTGCATGTTTTAAAATCACCGCTGTGTGTTAAAATTTTTTGAAGGGCTGCATTGGGTGATCAATGTAAAAAGAAACTAATATATATTTTGAATAGTGTCGATATATATGTCTTGGGTACTGACATTTGCTGTCAAGTTGAGTTTGCTGTCCAAGTAAAAGTTTTGCAACAGAAATTTTTTTGTTACAGTATGCATTCAATCATATCCATTGTGGGAATAGTTCTCATTGACAAAGAGAACTATCCTGAGTGGTCCCAGATGATAAAACACACGCTCATTTTCAATGAGTTGTGGAAAGGAGTGTGTGTTGGAGATGGAGACAAAGAGCCAGAACAACCTACATCAGACAAAGAGCTCGTCATTTGGGAAAACAAGAACAACAAAGCTTATGCACTAATCACAACATCTGTAAATGAGGTGAGTCACCATATTCCACCATTTTCATCTGCTTTCAAAGCCTTACAAAAGCTGAAAGAAATATATGACTCACATTCTGCACTTGAAGTTGTTCAACTCATGATTAAACTCTTCACTCTTGAACTGCAAAATAATGATCCTCTTGCTCTTGCATATGAAGTAAAGTCTATAATGCATGATATCAAATCCACTAAGGTTGAATTGGATATTCCTCTTATCGCTTTTCTCAAGGCACTTTATCCTACTTATTCCAATTATCTTGAGTCATTGCAAGCAAATGGAGATCTCAAAGATATCACCTTTGACTCTCTTGTGAAAAAGTTTGCTGAAAGAGAGAAAGCTTTTGGAAAGAAGACAACCCCTGAATCTTCTGAAGAGGCTGTGTGCCTTGCTCATAAAGAAAAGAATCCTGCTAAAGATTCTTCCAAAGGAAGAGGTGGCCGAAGAGGAAGAGGAAGATATTTCAGAGGTAGGGGGGGAAAACACTCTCAAGGAGAAAAGGCAGATTTGCACTGCATACGCTGCAAAAGAAATGGATCACATGATGCCACTACATGCAAGTTAACATGGGACAAAATTGAGCAGCAAAGAAACCAACAAAAAGGTAAAACTGATGATACAGACAAAGGTAAAGCACCTGAATCCGCTTACTATGTTGTGGCACAATGTAATATTGGAGTAAATGAAGATTTATTTAATGCTTCACTTGTTTCTTGGAAAAATGTTTGGTTGTTTGATTCAGGAGCAACCTGCCACATGACTCATAGAAAAGATTTTTTTGAAGAATTTACTGACAATGTTAATGAAGCAGTATACTTTGCAGACCAATAAAAAATCAAGCCATCAGGGCTTGGCACAATCAGGCTTAAATTGCCTGGTCTTCCAGACTTTCTTCTGCATCATGTTCTATATCTCCCACAGCTTAAGAGAAACTTGCTGTCCTTGGTCCACATCTGCCAACAAGGTCATTCCATTCATATGTTTGATGGTAAGCTTGAGGTAAGAAAAGCATCTAACCACTTACTTGTCATGAGGGGAATAGAAGAAGAAAGGCTTCTCAAGCTGCAAGGAACCTCTGCTCGTGCACAAAATTTCTCATACAATTCTCATTATGAAGAAGGTACACTTCCTTCAAGTTTATTATGGCATGATATATTTGGACATTTGAACTATGACAGCCTCCGCTTGTTGAAGAAAAATGGTGTTGCTAGTTTGCCTACAATTCCTAGGAAATTTAAGCAATGTGATGCTTGTATTCTAGGAAAGCATAGCTAACAGTGTTTTCATGATTCACATTCAAGAGCACATCGAAAACTTGAACTCATTCATTCATATTTATGTGGTCCAATACCTATTCCTTCTGCAAATGGAAATAAATATATGATGACATTTATTGATGACTACCCCAGAATGTGTTGGGTTTATTTATTGAAGAACAAATACGATGCTTTTCAAACATTCAAGAACTTTCATAAATGGATTAAAAATGATGTACAATATCATATTGAGTCTATTCACACTGATAATGGAAAAGAATACACATAAAATGAATTTGAAAACTATCTTTGCCAACATGGGATCAAACATCAAACAACTGTACCTTATAATCCCCAACAGAATGGTGTAGCTAAAAGAATGAATAGGACAATCTTAAATATGGTATGATCCATGCTCTTCTTCAAAAATGTAAAGATAATGTTTTGGGCTGATGTTGTTCTATGTGCTACATATATAAAGAATAGATGTCCATCTAATGCTATTAGAAACAAAACTCCATATGAAATGTGGTATGGACATGTTCCTTCGGTAAAGCATCTCAGGGTCTTTGGTTCCACCTGTTATGCCTTGATACCAAAGGTACATAGAAACAAACTTGGTGCTAGAAGTCGTAAATGTATCTTCCTGGGGTATTCAAACACCTCCAAAGCATACCGTCTCTATGATGAAGTAAATAAAAAGTTTGTTATATCTAGAGATGTAATTTTTCTTGAATCATCCAAAACTGACAATGTTGTTGAGCGACAACTTGATCGCTTGGATAGATTTGCAAAAGCAAAATCATTTCAAGAATTTGATAATCAAATTCCACATCTTGAAGGGAGGATTCCTATACTAGATCAACATGTGGAATCTTCTTCTGAAGAACACTCTCCCCCACATGAAACTCCAACAACGGATGATGCTTTAAGTGATGTGATTGATAGAATTGGGAGACTCAATCTTGATTCAGTCCCAACTCAATCAACGGAGCAGCCTGGAACATCTGAGAAAGGTCCCCCAAAGTGGCTGACAAAGACACTTGAAAGTGTTCATCCTGATGAGGTTGGAAAGACAGGAACTAGAAATTCAAACCAGCAAAATGGAGGTGATGTGCATGACTCTAATTCACCTGTTGATATGAATGTTTCTTATGATTGTGAATTGAACTTGTCTACAGATTTTGAACCAACTTCCTTCAAAGAAGTTGCTTCTCATGATGAATGGAAAGAAGTGATGCAAAAGGAGTATGATGCCCTCATAAAGAACGACACTTGGAAGCTGGTTGATCCTCCATTTGGAACCAAACCAATTGGCTGCAAGTGGGTCTACAAGAACAAGTATAAAGCTGATGGCTCACTTGACAAGCACAAAGCTAGGCTTGTGGAAAAAGGTTTTACACAGAAGGAAGGGGTCGATTATGAGGAGACTTTTTCCCCCACAGCAAAATGGGCTAACATTCGGACACTCTTTGCCCTAGCAACTCAGAATGATTGGAAAGTCCATCAAATCGATGTAAAAACTGCTTTCTTGAATGGAGATCTAAAAGAGAATGCTTTTATGTCCCAGCCTGAAGGATTTGCTATGAAAGGACATGAACATAAAGTATGCAAACTAGTGAAGTCCTTGTATGGCCTCAAACAAGCACCGCGAGCCTGGTATGAAAAACTAACTGAGCATCTTCTGAAACTCAATTTCAAACACTATGATCTTGATGATGCAACTTTATTTGTCAAGAAAGTTGGAAAAATAGTTGTATATCTTGTGGTATATGTAGATAATCTTTTAATGACAGGGAACAATGAAAGCTACATTGCATCCATAAAGAAGGAATTGGGGAAAAGTTTTGAAATGACTGATTTGGGGTATGTTCATTACTATCTTGGAATTGAAGTAACCCAACATCCGAAGTCCATATTTCTTTCTCAAAAGAAATACATTGGAGATCTGTTGAATAGGTTTGGCATGACAGAATGAAATCATCTTACTACTCCAATGGAACAAAACTTAAAGCTCACATCTATTGAAGGAAAAGAATTTGAGGATGCAACAAAGTATAGACAGGTTGTAGGAAGTCTCAGCTACCTAACTACTACCAGACCAGACATTTCGTTTGTTGTTGGAATCCTCTCCAGGTTTATGCAAAAGCCTTGTGAGGGACATTGGTCTGCTGCAAAAAGAGTTCTAAGGTACTTGAAGGGAACTCAATACTTTGGAATCAAGTATACACAGGTGGACGACTTCAGCTTTATTGGATACTCTGATCCAGACTTCGATGGTGACAAAGAGCTGTTATGAGTCTACTTCAGGATATGTTATGAGTCTTGGATCAGGAGCTATCTCCTGGAGATCACGCAAACAATCAGTTCCAGTAGATTCCACAACAGAAGTAGAATATGTGGCAGTAGCTGAAGCAACAAAAGAAATTGTGTGGCTCAGGAAAATTCTTGAAGATTTGTAAGTAAAACAAGTACAATCAACTCCACTCATGATTGACAATACCTCTGCAATAAAGTTGGCCAAGAACCCAAAGTTCCATGATCGAATGAAGCACATCAATACTAAATATCATCTAATTGGACATCCTGTTGAGGCCAAAACAATCCATCTCCGTCATTGTTCCACTAATGAGAAAATTGCAAACATCTTCACCAAAGCGCTTGGAGGAGAAAAACTTGAACGATTCAGAATGATACTTAGACTCACCAACATCCCTTCAGATTAAGGCGGGGAATGTTGACACCTAATCATCAGGAATGGGTGAACATAATGTAAATAAATAAATAAGTAATATGAACAGTCATCAGGAGATGAAGTGAACAGTCTCTCCCTCATGTATATAATGAAGACAAACCTGAAGGAATAATATATATGAATCAATTTTGATTTGAGGAGTTATTGCCTAGTCTGACATTCAGTTTATTATGGCTAAGGAAATTGGAAAAGGAAATGGCTAAGGTTTTGGAAAGGCAAGAGGCATTAATTGGAATTTTAATTTATGAAAATAATGGAAATTAGGAGAAAAGGAAGGTGAAAGGTCACAGGTTGCATGTGAGGAGGAGAATGAAGGAAAATAATGGAAAATGAAGAAAATAGAGGCCGCATTAATAAAAATGCTTCTCATGATCAGTGGGCAAGACTTGATCAGTTCAGTTTTGGAGCTCTCTCATTATTCTCTCTCTCTCTCTCTCATACTCTTGGATGCTTAGAGTTTTCTTGGAGCACTCTTGGAGGGTGTGGCATACTTGGAGTTTTGGAGCAAGAAGGCAAAGGAAGAGCAGGAAAGCACACGAGGTCATCGGTGTTAGCAGCTACAACGGGTTTTTCTTGCAGGTATCGAGTTGTATGTATGTTTTCCTCACTAGTTTTGACATGTATGGCACATGCATGTGGTTTCTTGGTCATGATTTTTCACTCGGATGGACGATTGCTTGGATTAATAGTGGATTTGCCTAGCCTTTCCATATTCTGGATAGCCATGGTGTTGTGGGTTTATTTGCGTTGTAATTTGGTTGGTTCTCATGTTTCCTTAGCTTGGGTTGAGCTATTAGTTCCCGGAAGCCTTGGTTGGACAAATTCTCTAGAGCCCTGTAACAGCTTGGGTCGAGTTACTAGTTTCGTAGCCTTGGTTGGAAAAACGATTTGGAGCCTTGTAACATCTTGGATTGAGTTACTAGTCTTGTAGCCCTAGTTGGACAAATTCTATGGAGCCGGGTAAAAGTTATGGGTTGAGTTACTAGTCCTAGAGCCTTGTTGGGCAAACACTCTGGAGCCTGGTAAATGTTGTGGGTTGAGTTACTAGTCTGGAAACTGGGTTGGAACAAACACTCTAGAGCCTTGGAAGGCTGGGATAGAGACCAATATGATGTTGGTTTTGTGATGTCCAACCGTGAGGTGGAATCACTGTTTTATGGGTTGACGTGGATGGCCTCTAGAAGCCCTAGATAAGTTTTGATTGATTTGTTCTATGAGATCCCACATTCATGCTTGGAATATGGCACGGGGATGAATGGTTGAAGAAATATTTGGCTCAACCATTCTAGGGTCGGGTGGAACATGGAAGTTCCATCTCAGGTTTAGATTTTGCATCATTAATGAAAGGTTATTTCTCCTTGTATTTCTATGAGTATTATGATGGATTATATGTGGTTTATATGGTTGTGATTTCATGGATAATTTTGTCCCTATTATGTTGGTTATTTACTTGTTTTATGACAGCATCCATGTGTGGCTCTCATCATGTTTTTACTTGTAATTGAATGATCAATGTATCTATGACCTAATGGATGGAATGGCAGTTGATGTGTTGAGGCATCAATGGTTCTTAGCGATTCTCAGCTAAGTATGAGACCCCTATGCTTAGAATTGTTAATTACACCTGTAGATTACACATTTGAAATATGTTTGACAAAATTCTTGTCATGGCTAGTAGGGGTCCAGTCAAGGTCTTGAACAAGTATTTGCTTTAGTACTACCATTTCCATGTTATTTTATTGATTTGAAGAAATGGTTCATCTATGGGCAGTGACTTGGGCTTTGGGCCTGAAAAAATGGCTCAAATCCTAGAGTTGTTGGCATAGCACTGACAGTTTTGGTCTCTGGTCGCTGGAAGGCAAGCCTGTGAGAGCGACTTTGGGTTTCTAGTCGCCCTCATGCCTATAGCATGGGAGCGACTGAGGCTTAAGTTGTCCAAAAGATCAGTGGGACCCCAAGGCAAGTTTTCTAAAGTATTGGATTGGTTCCTGAGGGTCCTGTAGCTAATGATTAATGTTTGTATGGTGTGTTTCCGTTAGTTCCACTTCCTTAATGTGACTTAGGAGGTCGAATCATATCATAGTGGCCTCTCGTCGCATGTTTACCCTAGTTGGCCAGTTTCTTGGGTAGATGTGGGAGGAGAGTGTTACAGAGTGGTATCAGAGCATGGTTGCACTCTCCTTGGGCTCTGTGTTGGTCATGCATTCATGTTGGTTGCATATGTGTTCCTTATGCATGTACTCCATGTGCTTGTTGCATTTGCATGGTATTGATTATGGTTGTAGTGATGTTGCCATGTGAAGGTTGAAGGTGTTGTCGTGGAGTATATCTTCATGTTTGCATGGTTGATTATGCATTGTTATGCATGATGTTATCAATTGCACATGAGGTGGTTGTTGTTGTCACGCATGAGGTCATGGTTTGTGTAGTTGATATGGTCATGCATTGATGACTGGAATCTAGCTAGAATGATGTGTATATGGTTCCGTACTCGTGTTATATGTCTATATGCAGTTGTTATGCATGTATGGTCTTGGTTATAGTTATGCATGAATAGTAGGGAAAACATGCCTTGTGAAGTCATTATATGCAATTTAGGTCATCATGGTGATATTGGTTGTTATGATGCTAATGTGTTGGCTGAGATAGAACATGAGATGCATATCATCATAATGAGGTTGCAACATTGGACTTTGGGGTAAGAGCAGATCGTCATACAGGTATTGTATGTTTGACATGCAGGTATGTAAGTCAAGGATTGTTATATGCATTAGGTTTATATACATTAGGTTTATGTACATGTCTTTTGATGTTATGGTTACATTCATGATAGATGATAGTTGATTAGTTTAGTCATATGCACGTGTCAGATAGTCATGAATGATAGTAACATGTGGTTGTATGCATTGCTATTTTTGTTTATGTTAGATAACTTGATGATCATGTTATATGTTGTTGATGAGTATGTTATAGGTTAACTTGTTGTTGTTATATGTTAGTTAACTTGACGATTAGGGTTATAACATTAATATCTTGATGTTATATGTATCATGCTAAATTGGATTGGACTATGCAGATGGTTATGGTTACGATATTCAGGTATGATCCAACATATTTGTGATGACTTTGCACATATGGTTGTTATGCATGAATGATAAATGCTTATGAGTTTATGATGTGAACATGTTAGTTAGTTAGTGTTATGGATATCGTGATCTTATTTATGTTTGAGTTGACATGTTGTAAAGTTATATCTTGCTAACTAGATTGATTGCATAGACAAGATAGCCTCCCCCGAGGTACACTAAGGTATGAGTTTGTTTATGTAATATACTTGGTGCTTCATTCTTGATTATGTCATCTATTTGGTGTTGAGTGTTTGGTGTCTATTATGTCATCTAGTTAATTTATTTAACATGGTATGTTTGCAAGTTGGTTGAAAGTTCGGTGAGTTGCATAATATGAGTATGTGTTCCAATGATATTGTTTTAAGATGATTGTACTAATACATATGTGTCGAAAAAGTTGATATGTACTTGAGTATAGTAGGTGATAGTTGTATCATTATGTCTAATAAATTTGAGTTGATTATGGATTATGACGTGATTGTTAGTCTTTGTAAAGGTTGATTTCAAATTGATAGATATGATTGTCTTGATATTTGGAACATGTGGTTGACATCTGTGAATAGTTGCAGGGTAACATAATTGATATTAGCGTGACGAGGTAGAAACTTATTTGTTTATATAACTAACAGTTAGATGATGTGATAGCGCATAATAAGACTCAGTTGAAGCAAGGTAAAGGTAAAAGAGAAGGAATTAAGCAAGAATTCATTTTTCTAAGTTTAGAAACCCTAATTCCAAATGAATGAAGTGCTTTGATTTCATCTGACATTGTGTGGGTATGTGTTATATTCATGGACATGTACTTGATAGGTATATTATCTAGTCCCTAGTTATAGGTGGTTTTTCAAAGTAATTGGAGTCCCTTGAGAGGTGGCGTGGATGTGTTTAGCTGGAAGCAATGTGATTGGCACAACAAGGAAAGGTAATTAGTGTATTGTTATGTTTATTTATGCACTGGAAATTATGTGTTGATGGCAGTATGATGTAGGGAGCTGCATGACAAGAGAGGTTTCCATGAAATCTTGAAGAAGGCTCTGGTTGAGTTTCCTTGGGAACCATGGGGATTGAGTCATGGTGTTAGTGGCCAGTCTTGCACTTTTAGTCTTTTGTGAATTGTTGTGCTTGATTTTCGGTTTTGGTTTTGTCTAGTGCAAGGCCTTGCTACTTTGTTGTGGTGTCATATTGTTATTGACTTTCATGGTTTTCTTCCTAGTTGTTTCTTGTATTTCCTTTTATGTTTTGAGTCTTGGGAATTGTTTGGGAAACAAGAAAGTTGATGGAGCTTGGGAGAGTTGTGTGATACCCGAAAGGTAACGTAAGATTCAGATGAAGCTATGTGCATGAGTAAGCATAGCGGAAGGTAAGACTATGACCGTCGGTTGGATTGATTGGGTCCATTGTGGTAAATGGACGACGACAAAACAATCATGAGAAAGGTAACCAGGAAGTGTAAAGTAAATGGATCTGAGGTGTCAGGTGCCTTGGCATGTGATGCAAAAATAAGGAAGTTCTCTTAACCTTGACCTTATGTAATTGTGTTGGGATCATGATTATGTTGATGTCTATATGCATATACATGTATATATGTATGTCGTTGACTGACTAGATCATTATTATTTTATGTTGATGTTTATATGTATGTATGTGTATGTATGCATATTGTTGCCTGAAAGGATCATGATTGTTTATGCTAATGCTTGTATATGTGTATGTATCTATGTATCTGTGTCACTGTCCGACAGGGTCATCAGGAATCGTTCTTGTGGAGGAATGATTGCTTACACAAGAAAATGACATGAAGAGGTTCCTGGTCTTATGAGGAATCAATTGGGAAGAGTAGTCATGACAAATATATGAGGTCAGTATCATGTGGATATGAATTGATATTGTATGCTTGTATTATGCCTATGTTTATGTTATGACAGGTAACGCTGAGGGATGCATCAACGAAATGAAAGTAGTGTGGTCTACGACATGTTGGGACAAGCATGGATAAGACACTGGAAGCAAGGTTTCTTGGTAGAGACAATGTGATTTTGGATGTGAGGTACTATTGTTGTGCATATGTTGTACATGTTGCATCTATGATATTGTGTGCATGCAGTGTTGTATGTATATAGTGTGTACATGTTGTTATGCAATGATTATGTACAATGTGGTACAAAAAGTGTTGTGTGCATATGGTGCTCTGTGCATGTTGGATATGTGGTGTTGTGTACAAAAGATGCTATGTACATATGGCATTGTACACATGATTGTACAAGTGGTGTTGTGTACAAGTTGTACAAGTGGCATTGTGTGCAGGTGGTGTTGTGTACATGTCCTGCATGTGGTGCTACGTATAGGTGGTGTCATGTACATGTCATGTATGTGGTATTGTGCACATGTTTTACAAGTGGTGTAATGTACATGTGGCATTGTATACACGTTGTGCAGGTGGTATCGTATAAATGTGATGTTGTGCACATGTTGCGCAAGTGGTGTCGTCTAAATGTGATGTTGTGCACACATTGTGTAGGTGGTTGTGGTGTACAGGTGGTAATGTGTACATGTGGTACATATGGTACTGGTGTACGTGTGGTATTATGTGCATGTCGTACATGTTGTGTTGTGTACATGTGGTACTATGTATGTGCATTGTGTAGTCGTCATATCATGACATGTGTATTCATTGTGTTGTACTTTGTGTGGGTACATGTATTTTGTGGTGTTGTACATCGGGTATAGATGTATGAGTTGTGTTGTATATCGGGTGTATGTGTATGCATTTTGTGGTGTCGCACATTGTGTGCGAAATGTATGTCTTGTGATGTACATTGTGTATGTATACGTGTTGTGTTGTGTCGTACACCAGACGTAGGAGTATGTATTGTGTTGTGTTGTACATTGGGTGTAGGTGTATGTGTTGTATGTCAGGTGTAGATGCATGTATTGCATGGTGTGGTATGTTGTGTGTGGTTGTATGTGTGGGATGTACACTATGTGTGTGTGCACATGGTTGAGGAGAAGGCACTTGGTGTTTGTCGGGTCTGGCAACTGATTTGGAGTGCGTACGGAATAAAGACAAGGTAGAAGCTAAGGATCGACTAAAGGATAAGTATGAGTATTCTATTTCAGTTTAATTATGCATGTTATTTATGATTCTGTTTTATGATGGTTACGTATGATTTATGATTTTGATGGTTATGTTTTCAGCTAACTTGATGTGATATTTTTATACATGTTGATTGGTCAAATATGCTAGTTTGTTTTTTTTTTTTTTTATAGGAAGCAAACAAGATTGCAAATGTACCTTATTTACGAGCTACCAACATTGAGGTATGATGTGAATTTATTTCAATTTATTTTATATCTAATGGAAGTTATGTGCTTGGTAAAATAATGCATGAAATGCTCGGTTGGGTGATTGAAATTGACTGCAAGAATTAGCAACAGCAACAAAGGAATTGAAACAGGCAGTAGTATGCCGGTGAATTATTTTAGGAGTAGGGTCATTGTGGGACAATGGTACCCAATAGTTTCCATTGTTTGCCATGCATTCTATGACCAGTATGATGGTTTGAGGCAGGGATATGCCTTAGTTTTTGATCTTCCGATGCAAGGAAACCTTGCCAAGGGATGGACTTCCTGGGATGGGGGTGCCAACGGAACTTGGAAGGTGAGTAACTACATGGAAGGGGTTGACTAGATTTCCTTAGGGACTTTGTAACAGAGAAGGCAAGAATGGGGATGGATTTGTTTTGGTCATTAGCATTGTCATATGGAATCAGATGCACATTGGGAGTGCACCCTGGAACAATGAGCCAATAACTATTCACTGAGAGGACAAGTGGCGCAGGATTATAGCACTAGACATTGGATGCAGTTTGACTATGGTAGTGGATTCTGGACTTCCTGGGAAGGAGGTGAATCCTGGTATTACTTGAGGGTGGAGGTGTGAGCCTCTGGATTCCCTTGTTGCAGATGCAGGCATCGTATCTTTTTATTTTCTGGTTGAGAAAATGTGTATATGCGTATATTATTGTAAATATTGTATTGAGCTAGATATATAAAGCTCCATAGATAGTATGGTTATTTACTGGTTGAAGAAAACGTGTATGTGTATATGTGTTTATTGTAAATACTGTAATGAGTTGTGTTATAAAGCTCCAGTAAAATGTATGTTTTTTATGCTTTAGCAGATGGGCATTGTAAATACTACAATGAGAAGTGTTATAAAGCTCCATGGGCAGTATATTTTGTTTTCAGCAGTCTTGTTGGTTATAGGTGTCATTGAACACCGAGGATGGTGTTCCCCAAGGTGGAGGGTTCTGTAACAGCCTTGGTTAAAAATCCATGTAAAAATATATAAGGCCATGGTGATGGGACATATATTCCAAGCTGAATGGTGGGGGAAAAGTCCTAATGGGTGTTGATTCAATTCATTATGGCTAAGGAAATTGGCAAAGGCAATGGATAAGGTTTTGGAAAGGCAAGATGAATTAATTGACAATTTTATTTATGAAAATAATGTAAATTAGGAGAAAAGGAAGGTGAAAGGTCACAGGTTGCATGCGAGGAGGAAAATGAAGGAAAATAATGGAAAATGAAGAAAATAGAGGCCTCATTAATAAAAAGGCTTCTCAAGCTCAGTGGGCAAGACTTGATCATTTCAGTTTTGGATCTCTCTCATTATTCTCTCTCTCTAGTTCAGTTTTGGAGCACTCTTGGAGGGTGTGGCATACTTGGAGTTTTGGAGAAAGAAGGAACAGGAAGAGCAAGAAAGCGCAAGAGGTCATCGGTATCAGTAGCTACAACGGGTTTTCTTGCAAGTATCGACTTGCATGTATGTTTTCTTCTGCATGCATGGGACATGCATGTGGTTTCTTGGTCATGATTTGTCACTAGCATGGAGGATTTCCTGGATTGACAATGGATTTTCCTAGCCTTTCCATTTTATGGATATCCACAGTGTTGTGGGTTTATTTTCTTTGTTTTCTGGTTGGTTCTCATGTTTCCTTAACTTGGGTTGATCTATTAGTTCATGGAAGCATTGGTTGGACAAACGCAATGGAGCCCTATAATGACTTGGGTTGAGTTACTAGTCTCGTATCCTTGGTTGGACAAATTCTCTAGAGCCCTGTAACATCTTGGGTTGAATTACTAGTCCCATTGCCTTGGTTGGACAAATGCTCTAGAGCCCAGTAAAAGTTGTGGGCTGAGTTAATAGACCTAGAGACTTGGTTGGAAAAACACTTTGTAGCCCAGTAAAAGTTGTGGGTTGAGTTACTAGTCCTGGAAGCCAGGTTGGAACAAACACTTTAGAGCCCTGGAAGGCTGGGATAGAGATCGATCTAATGTTGGTTTTGTGATGTATGACCGTGAGGTGGAATCATTGTTTGATGGGTTGAGGTGGATGGCCTCTGGAATCCCTAGATGAGTTTTGATTGATGTGTTCTATGAGATCCAAAATTCATGCTTGGAATATGGCATGGGGGTGAATGGTTGAAGAAAGATTTGGCTCAGCCATTATACGGTTGGGTGGAATGTGGAAGTTCCATCCTGGGTTTGGATTTTGCATCATCAATGAAAGGTTATTTCTCCTTGTATTTCTATGAGTATTATGATGGATTGTATGTGGTTTATATGGATGTGATTTCATGGATAATTTTGTCCATATTATGCTAGTTATTTACTTGTTTTATGAAAGTAGCCATGTGTGGCTCTCATCATGTTTTTACTTGTAATTGAATGATCAATGTATCTATGACCTAATGGATGGAATGGAAGTCGATGTGTTGAGGCATCAATGGTTCTTAGAAATTCTGAGCTAAATATGAGACCCCTATGCTCAGAACTGTTAATTACACATGTAGATTACACAATTGAAATATGTTTGACGAAATTCTTGTCGGGCTAGTAGGGGTCCAGTCAAGGTCTTGACTAAGTATTTGCTTTAATATTTTCATTTCCATGTTATTTTACTTATTTGAAGATATGGTTCAATTCTGGGCAGTGACCTAGGCTTTGGGCCTGAAAAAGTGGCTCAAATCCTGGAGTCGCTGGCATAACACTAACAATTTTGGCCTTTGGTCGCTGGCAGGCAAGCCTGTGAGAGATACTTTGGGTTTTTGGTCGCCCTCATGCCTATAGCATGGGAGCTGCGACTGGGGCTTAAGTTGTCCAAAAGATCAGTGGGACCCCAAGGCAAGCTGTCTAAAGTATTGGATTGGTTCCTGAGGGTCCTGTAGCTGATGATTAATGTTTGTATAGTGTATTTCTGTCGGTTCCACTTCCTTAACATGACTTAGGAGGTTGAATCATATCATAGTGTCCTCTTGTTGCATTGTGGGAGGAGGGTGTTACATAAACTTAATAACAAGATACCACCAAATTAGGATAAAGGATGAACATATTCATAAAACAACATTTCAAACCCAATACAAGCATTACAAGTTTGTGGTCGTGCCATTTGGGTTTACTAATGCCCCAACTACATTCATGCGCTTGATGGATAACATCCTTAATAAGTACTTGGATAAATTTGCATTGGTATTCATTGATGGCATACTCGTCTATTCAAATACTAAGGAAGAGCACGAAGAACACCTTAAGATCGTGCTACAAGTGCTAAGGAAGCATTAGCTATATGATAAGTTTACAAATGTGACTTATACTAGAAGTAAATTCACTATCTAGGTCACATGATCTCTAAACAAGGGATTGCATTAGATCCCGACAAGATAAAGCCCATCATGGATTGGCCCACCATGAGAAACATTATTGAAGTGAGACTTCGTGGGATTGGTAGGATACTATCAGAGATTCATCCAAGTATTCTCCAGGTTCAACCATCCAATCGCTTCATTGCAAATAAAAGAGTGATTTATTTTTGGTCAAAGTAATGTGAAGAAATATTTTGGTAACCAAAGAATCTATTTACCAATGCACCAACATTAAAAATTGCAAATCTAAAAAAATGTTTTTTGATGTGGATTGATACATGTAAGGAAGGGCCAGGAGGAGTCCTTGTGCAAAATGGATATGTAATTAGCTACGAGTCCATGAATCTCAATGAGCATGAGAAGCAATCTATCCTGCACAACCTAGAACTCATAGTTATTATCCACACCCTTAATATGTGGCGACATTACTTGATTAATCACAACTTTGTATCGATGACTAACCACAGTGGGTTTTGACTAGCTCCGTTTCAATTTTAGGCAAGCTAGATGGTTAGCACTTATTAGTGATTATGACTTTGAGAAAAGGAAAAGAAAATTGTGTGGTATATGCATTAAGCAAAAGCACGTAGGTAATACATGTGGCGGTGATAAAAAACTATGAGATTGAGTTCAGAACTAGAGTAAAAGATACATCACATAATGATGCACATTTTAGCCATGCCAACGAATGCTCACAACAAAGGATTGAAGGACCAAGGTGTGTAGGATATCATTCAGCTGAGGATGAGTTATTGATGTACCACAACAAGTTGTACATACTAGATGTTGTTGAACTAAATAATTTCATCATGGATGAAATGCATAAAAGGCCTTATTCTAGATACCCTGGTTATCAAAAGATGATTACAACCAAGAGGAAGTTATTCTACTGGTCTTGGATGAAGAAGGATGTTTCGAAATAAATCACTCAATGTTTTGGAATGTTGGCAAGTCAAGGTTGAGCATTGACACTCATCCAGTTTGTTACAACCCATTTGATTCTGGAATGGAAGTAGGAAACCATAATAGTGGATTTCATCATAGGACTACAAAAAATCACGAGACAACACAATTCAATAGTGGTAGTGGTGGAGAAGCTAAGCAAAGCCACTTATTTTATCACCGTGAAATCCACTAATAAGGCAATTGATATTGCTGAAAATTTCATTAGAGAAATTTTAAACTTCATGATATGCTTAAGGTAAAAGTATCTAATCAAGATGCTAAGTTCACCTCAATATTTTTGAAAGTATTTTTGGAAGTTATTGGAATGTAGGTATTATTTAATACTATCTACCATCCTCAAATGGATGGGGAAATGGAGAGGAAAAATCAAATCCTAAAAGATATGCTTCACATGTGAGTGACGGGTAAACCTACTAAGTGGGAGGATTGTCTACCATTAGTATAATTTTTGTATAATAATGGTGATAAAGAATTGTTAAAAATGAGTCCATTTAAGGCCCTACATGGTTAGGAGTATAATAATTCAATTATTTGTCATGATCAATTGGATTGAATTACAATTAGTCCTGACATGCTAAATGAAATGGAAGAGGAAGTATTATAGATCAAGAAAAGGTTGAAAGAAACCCAAGATCACTAAGGGAACTATGTAGATAAAAATAAAACCCGTAGGGAATTTAATGTGGGAGATCATGTGTATCTATGATTCAAGCTCAAAAGAAGTTCCTTGAGAATGGGAACTTGTGCAAAATTGTTACTGTATTACTATGGACCATTCATGATTCTGGAGAGAGTTGGATCAATGGAATATAGGCTTGCCTTACCTCCTAATGTTAGAACACATGATGTATTCTCTATGTCTTTTACTTAATAAATATGTTTATGATTCTAATCACATCATTGATTGGGTTGTGATCCAGGTGGAACCAAAAGGAGAACTCTATCTCAAGCCTCAATGCATACTAGACAAGAAGGAGAAACTACTTTGAAACCAAGCCATCATGGAGGTCAAATTACAGTAGAAACACTATGGAACAGATGAAGCCACATGGGAAATGGAGGAATCCTTGCAAGTATCATTTCCATTTATGTTTATTGCATAATACATTATTATATATAGTAAAACATTGAGGATGATGTTCTATTAAGGGGGTGAGGATTGTAACAACTCCCTTTGAACCCCGAGATTACTGTAATTATGTCATTATCACTTATAGCAACATTTAAATGTCATTGTGGTGACTGACCACACTAAACAATTTAAAAATGATGCATATATAGAAATTTCTTTGTTAACTAAAAATGTTGAGCAACTAACTAGAAATGTGAGCATTGATACATAATGTGATACTAGGAGTGGGAATTGGTGAGGGGGTTATGCCAAATTAATTATGCTTATTATCGCCAGGGAAACCTTACTAAGTGATCAATGCCAAAATTTGAATTTGAAATTTTATTATTATGTTTAGCCATCATCCCATAATTTATTGAATGAAGTAATGGCTTCTTGAGGCAACCATATGCCATATTTATGGAAGTTGAGTGGTGATTGTGGAGTAATCTCATAATTCATAGTGTAGCATAGGAAGGTACCCATCTCGAAATTTGAGGGTTGAACCACAAATGGTGCAGGACAATGGGGAAAAACATGTGGATTATACATCCATAATTTCATTCAGACGATATCCATAGAGATTAGAGACACAAAACTACCTATAGTGGTGATTTTTGTGAGCATAGATTTGCCATTTTTGAGTGGGAATTCTTTTGGATTATTCTTAGGATTTATATAGAGTTTGGGTGCTCGAATACACCTGAAAAAGTGCCAATAAAAAATTGGAACATTGTTGGTGTGCCTTGGGCTCTAAAAACAATTTTTTCCTATCAATTACTCACTAGAGAGCTATGGAACTTAACATAATAGTGGGGGTCACAAATTGATCCATGTTGGGCTAGTATGATAAGCAATGGGCAAGGAAAGTGTTGAGGAACTATAAGCAGTGAAGGGAGTTTTGTATTGTTATGCTAGATAGTTAAGAGGTGTTTGATATTTGCGAAGTCCCCAAGTTTAGCAGAGAAGTTATTTGATATTTTGTTCTTATGATAGAGAGTTTCCTTCACCCATCCTAATTTCTAAGTTGATAGTATCCCCCTCGTGGTATCATATCCTAGCTAGGGGGTGGATGGTTGTAGACAGAATTGGTGTAGTTGAGCCTACGATTTGGTGGAAAGGCTCCTTCTTAAGTTAGTTTCCAGCTTGAAATTTCATATTGTGTTGCCTTTGGATCCTATGATTATGTTCATTTGCTCTTTGAATTTAGATTGTGATACATGTTCTAAACTATTATACAAATTTCGTGTGGTGATCTGGAGGTGTTCATTTATGTCACCTAATTGCCTTCTCTGCTTCCATAGTTACAGGGGTAGGGTCTAAGTCTCATATAATATGAACCTTTGAGCTTGTATGAGGAATAAGCCTCACTTACTACAAATCTCAATAAAATCCATAGAAATGTAAGTGCATAGCTAGAGTAAATACGTATATATATATTAATGCATGACTCAAATATCTATTATATACTACAAGATAGTATGTGAATGGAGAGTACTAGTGGAGATCAAAAGTTGTAATGTTCAATTTATGAGTGAAAATTTGTTTATATGATTTTGGCATATATACAAATATATTCATTGATGTAGAGATTTAAAGTTATGTTTGATATAATGTATATTAATCCAAGCTTACAAAACTCTATGGGAAGTAGTTTGATGTTCGAAGTAGAGAAATTTAATGACATTATCCTCCTACCTAAATTTATGCAAAGAATTGCATAAGTTGTGGTGGGAAGTAGCCTCTAGTAACTTAGCATTTTTATTAAGCCTATGGGCATGTCTATTCTGGAATTTTAATTTAATTCAAGAAAAAAAATCATTAAAATTAACTAAATTATAATTTTATTTTAAATTATTATTATTTTTATTATTGTTGATTATAAAAAGAATTAATATATGAGTTAAAGACATATATACAATTAAAAACCACATAACAAGATTCTTAATCTTGAACATTCACCCCCACTTTATCATGAAGATTCTTAACCTGTAAATAGGCTTTGTTACAATACCATGGGCTAATATCATGACTCACCAATACAACATGCTCAAAAACCATAACTCACTTCACAATCAAATCGTGTGTGTGCTTAATAAAATTTGTTTTAATTAAATTAGAAATAAAAAAAGAGCATAATTACCTTTGAAATAAATCTCAACCCTCTATTCATAACTACTAAAAACATTTCATTAATATTTCATAGTGTTAAATCCCTACCATCCATATATTAATTATTGATAATTAAATTAAAATTCTAGAAGCCGTATTCCAAAATAGACATGGATGGTAGAGATTTAATCTTTATGGAATATCCACGAAATCTTTTTAGTAGTAGTCATAATAGAGGGTTCAGATTTGTCTCAAAAGTAGTTATTCCTTTTTTATTTTCAATTTAATTAAAAATATATAATAAAGTTAAATTATATATATATATATTGATTGTGAAATGAGTTATGGTTTTTTGGGCATGTGGTACTCATAAACCATGGTAGTGACCCAGGGTTTAAGAACTCCCATGGTAAAGTAGCGATGAAACTGGTTACATGTTTTTATAAAGGTATATGTATTTAACTCATATATTGATTATTTTTATAATTAATAATGATGATGATGTTAATTTTGAGGTTCTTCAAACCATCTTCCAGATCCCCTAAACCCTTCATCTTGAGACCAAACTAGTGTCCACCAATCAGTTGATTGAGGAAATGGACTTGGAAGCTCTGGACCTTTGTAGCATTGTTAGAGCATGGAAAGTTAAGGATCCAACTTTGATTATGAAGCATCAATTCAAAATATTAAATAAAGTCATTCTCAAATCTAGGTAGCAAGATCAAAAGGCATCAATAGGCCAAACAAGTGCTAATACATTAGGATATACAACATCTCAAGGAAACAACAAAGCCACATAAGGATGAGAAGAACAAGGGTAGAAAAATCAAGTAATAGATCATAGAGGAATTAGGGGACATTCTTGTCAACTCAGGTAGGATCAAGTTGATCTCAGAGGTTTATCCCTCCTCAAAATCCTCTCCTCCATGAAGATAATCTTTTGGAATGTTAGAGGCCTTAATTGTGTTGGAAAATGTAACTAGCTTCGGTCTACATAATTATTCTTGTACTTGTGTCATTATGTATTTGATGTAAAAATAAAAAAGAAGTAAAAGAAATTTTTATTTCATTAGATAAGCATGTTCTTCATGCTTCTAGGATCCATTGAGTCCAAGTATTATTTGGACTTCTTAAGGAAAAAGAAAAGAATTTTAAAAAATGTATTTCTTGTCAATTTACCTCAAGAAGCCAAGTCGGATCACTGAAAGGATGTGTCTTTTCACATATGAGAACAACTATATACTGGCTTGCGTCCTCTGCCAAATGGAAAGAAATCTTATGTGTTTTTTTGTTATGAGTTCTAAGGCATGCAAAATTCAAAAGGCTAATTTATGTTGAAAACATGTCAGTTTTTCCCGAGCTATTCATCTAGAGAAATGTGTGTTTTTGAGGTCATATATATGTGAGTTCCCTATGGAAAAAAGTCTAAATAAAGGTGTGAGATCTCTGTGGCAAATGGTCTGAGAGCAGTGCGAGTTTTTTGTGGCAAGTGATCTGAAATGAAAGCAAGTTTCCTGTGGAAGAGTTTGATGTTATTTATGTGACGAAGATGATGAATTTGGAGGGATTGAATTGGAATCTTGGAGGTTGAATTCTTGGGTCTTAAATATCTCACTTTGATATAATTCTATAAGAAGAAGAAATTTATGGGTTTTCCCCCTTGTGGGATTTTAGCCCTAGCTTGAAGAGCCTACATATTTTGTTCTTTGTTTCTTGTGATCTTCATGTTTTATATCATGGTAATCACTTGATGAAAGAATATAGCATAATAATATTAATAAAGAAGCAAAAAAATTCATAGGTACTTATCATGGTAGAGAAATCAACCCTAATTCATAAGCCTATTGATTTATCAACATACTGTAAGGGAAATCAAAGGCTTCTTAAAGAGAAATGGATCTCAAAACCTCCAACATTTATGATGATTTGGGAAACCAAAACTTCCTCTAAAGCTATTAATAAAATGACATATAAATAGGGTTGAGGCCGCCAATCAGTAGCTCTAGATGCCCAAGGTCAATCTGGAGCTTTGGCTACCATATGGAACTCTCAAGAAGTGCCTATCCTCAACAAGTTTTCTACTTTTATAATTCTCACCATTCAATTTCATCTCATCAGATCATTAGGGAATTTTTTCCTCTCTGATGTCTACAACCCTTCCATGCCTACAAACAAATCTCACTTCCTTAATTCAATTAAATGGTCCATTCTTCTTCTCTCTCCAGCTCCCTGGATCTTGGGAGGGGACTTAAATCTGATATAATGTTATGAAACCAACTCACAAAAAGATAGAAAAGAGAGATCAACGCCTTAGAATTCAGCCTCTTCGAGGGGCCAACCTCCTTTACATTACATAAATGAACAATTCTTGGATGATTCAAATGAAAAAACCTCCTTTCTATATATAGGAATCTAAGGAGTCACAATATAACCAAGCCGACCTAACAATAATAATACGAAGGCACAAAAATAACAATAGACCGATTCTATGGGGCACAATAATAACAATATGGGGACAATAGGGGCACAACGATATTAATAAGGGATACAACTACAATAGTAATGGGGGCATCATTAGTATTATAGGGACCTAACATGCCCCTCTCCTTCAAAAAAGTGTTGTCCTCAACGCTTGAGTAGTTATGGATGCTTCTATATATAATTCTCATCCTCCCATGTGGAATTTTTAGTGGATAAGTTATTCCACTGGATGAGATACTCTGAAATGGATCGATTTCGTAGCTGTCGAGTTCTTGTTTCTATGACTACTTCTGGTTCCAATATAATTTTTCCTTCCTCGTCAAGTTCTGGCAATATTGTTTGAACTGGGAGCTTGTCACCTATAACCTTCTTTAAACATGAAACATGGAAAACTGGGTGCACTCTAGAAGTTGCAGGAAGCTCCAATTTGTATGCCATAGTACCAATCTTTTGCAACACCTTGTACGGACCATAATACATTGGTGATAATTTATTATCCTTCTTAGCTTGCTTGAGGGACATTTGTTTATATGGTTGTAGCTGTAGGAATACCCAGTCACTACATCAAAACTTCTTTCGCTATGATGTTGATCTGCTTTTTGTTTCATTCTATTTTGTGCCAACACAAGGTTATCCTTTAAGAGTTGGAGAACTTGTTGTTGATGCTTGATGTGATGTTCCACTGCTTGAACCTTAGAATTTTCTCTTAAATATGATGTGATGGATGGTGGCTGATATCCATAAAGTGCCATAAACAGGGTCATTTTTATTGCAGTATGGAAGGAAGTGTTATACCACCATTCAGCCAAAGGCAACCATTTGACCCATTGTGTCTGTTTATCAGATACAAAGCAACAAAGATATCCTTCCAAACATTTGTTTACTATCTCAGTTTTCCCCTCAGATTGAGGATGATAAGATGAGCTATGAGCTAACTGAGTACCAAGACAAGAAAATAATTCTATCCAAAAATTTCCAGTAAAAATGGGATCTCTGTCACTTACAATAATCTTTGGGTTTCCATGTAGCTTTTGAATTGTTTCCATAAATGCAGTAGAAACTGTACTGGCTTTAAATGAATGTGATAATGCACAAAAGTGTGCATACTTGGTAACTCTGTTAAATACCACCATGATGACACTCTTTCCCTCAGACTTGGGTAAACCTGTGATAAAATCCATTGAAACCTCCTCCCAACGTTGGCTTGGAACAGATAAAGGTTGTAATAGACCTGGTGTCTTAATTGTTTCAGCTTTATTTTGTTGGCAAACCAAACATTCCGCCACAAACTTTAGAATATCTGATTTAAGGCCATCCCAAAAAAATTCCTTCTTAACCCTGTGGTAAGTTTTTAAAAACCCTGAGTGCCCTCCTAAGGGAGAAGCGTGCAATTCCAGAAGAATCTTTTGTTTGAGTTGGGAATTCTTACAGAGGTATAAGCGATCTTTCTACCATAACGAATCATTTTTCCAACTAAATGTATAAGATGTATTGGAATCTTGTTGTAACTTTTGAATAAGTGCCCACACATCTTCATCATTCTTCCATTCCCCCCTTGCTTCATTTATCCAATCTGGTTGGATAATAGAAATGGCGGACAACAATGCTTCCACATCCTCATCCTTTCTTGAGAGTGCATCTGCCACAACATTTTGCTTCCCTTTTTTGTATATGATTTCAAAGTCATAACCCAACATCTTCGTGACCCAATTTTATTGTTCTTCAGAGGATAATCTTTGTTCTAAAAAGTATTTAAGGCTATCATGATCCGTTTTTACCTTGAAGTGTCTTCCCATTAGGTAGGGTTGCCATTTCTTAAATGCATGTAGTATTGCCAACATTTCCTTCTCATAAATAGCTTTGTGTAAATACTTTCCCTTGATTGGACGACTTTCAAAAGCAATGGGTCTTTCATCTTGCATTAAAACAACACCAATTCCATTTCCTAAAGCATCACATTCCACAATAAAGGTTTTTGTGAAGTCTGGTGTAGCTAAGACCGGTGCTTGGCACATTTCCTCTTTTTGATGTTCGAAGGCCTTAGTTGTTTCTGGAGTCCATGAAAATGCATCTTTCTTCAATAATATTGTTAGAGGTGTTGCTATTTTCCCATAATTCTTAATGAACTTGCAATAATACCCTGTCAACCCGAGAAATCCTCACAAATGCTTTATGGATGTGGGGATTTTCCATTCCTTAATGACTTTAATTTTGCTAGGGTCTACCTTAACTCCTTCATGAGATACAATATGACCCAGATATTCCACCTCTTGTACTCCAAAGAAACATTTGGATCTTTTTGCATATAATTGTTTCTCCTCCAATAGTTGTAGCACCCTGTCAACATCTTCAACATGATCCTTCCAAGACTTCCTGTAGATTAGTATTTCATCAAAAAATACTAACACAAATTTTCTAAGGAAGGGTTTGAAAATGGAATTCATCAAACCTTGAAATGTAGAAGGTGCATTGGTAAGGCCAAAAGGCATGACCAAAAATTCATAGTGACCCTCATGAGTTCTAAATGTTGTTTTCGGAATGTCTTCAATCTTCATTTTGATTTGATGATATCCTGAACGAAGATCCAACTTGGTGAAGTAAATTGATCCATGCAATTCATCCAATAATTCGTCAATGACAGGAATGGGAAACTTATCTTTAATAGTGAGCTTGTTGAGCTCCCTATAATCTGGACACATGCGCCATGATCCATCCTTCTTGTGCACCAATACTACTGGAGCATAGAAAGAACTTTGGCTAGGTTGAATTATACCAGCCTCTAGCATTTCTGCTACCATATGTTCAATTTCACTCTTTTGGGAATAGGGATATCTATACGGCCTGATGTTCGGAGGAACACTTCCTGGAATCAAATGAATAGCATGATCATGATCACGAATAGGAGGGAGACCATTAGGAGTCTCAAATACCTTGGAATGATTGTCCAAGACTTTTTGGAGATCTAGAGAAATAGATGATTTCGATGTAGAAACATCTAGCGAACATAATTGTGCAATTACACCTCATTGTTCCTTTTTTAGAAGCTTTGTCATACTGTTAGAGCTTATTATCTTTCCCGGTTTCCCTGCAATGCCCCTTAATTCAATTTCCTTTCCTTCTGCATAAAATTTCATGAAAAGTTCTTGAAAGTTAAAAGCTATTGTACCCAAGGATTGTAGCCATTGAACTCCTAGTACAACATTAGCACCTCTCATTGGAATGGAAAGCATTGGGCTATTCAATACATATTCTCCCATGGATAGCTTGATATTGTGGAACTTTTTAGAGCAATTTATCGTTCCTCCACTTGCAACCATCACTTGACACTCTGGTGCTGGATATAGGAAGCAATTCAATTCTTTTGCTATCTTACAATGAATAAAATTGTGGGTAATTCCTGAATCAATCAACACTATTACCTTTTTCTTCTTGATATGTCCTTCTATATTGATGGTTTGAGGAGTGGTAATTCCAGCCAATGCATTACAAGATATGGTTGGATTCATTTCTTCTTTATCTAGGCTTTATTCCTAGAGTATATCCTCTTCTTTTGACCTTTCTTGTTCCTTTCGCAATCTATGTAGAATAATTTCTTCTCAGCACACTTATGACCTTTAGTGTATTTTCTATCACAATTGTAACAAAGCCCTTTTGCTCTTTTTTCTTCCAATTGTTGTGGTGTCAACCTCATAGGTTGTGGAAGGCTAGGGGCAACAACACTTCCATCTTTATAGTTGTGAGTGGTAGGCTTCCTGGTTGCCATAATTTTGCTTTCCATTTTTCTTGCTAACCTGAATGCCTTCTCCAATGAATCAGGTTCCCAAAGGCGAACATCATGTTGGATATTCTCCTTTAAAGTCCCTATGAACACATCAATCCTATGCTCCTTTGGAATATTTTTACGCTTATGTTCAATTTTTGGAACTCCTCAATGTGCTCCATCATTGAACCCTTTTGTTTGAGACTTATCAATTGGCTAAAAAAAGTGTTGCTTTTTGTATCCTCATAATGTGCTGTCATTTCTTCCATAAAAATTTCCCAAGTGATGATTTGTTTACGAGAGCAAAGCCATTGATACCATAAAAATTGATTTGGTTCCAAATATAAAGTTGCAATACGTACCTTTTGTGTGTTTTTCACATTATTGAGATCAAAAAATTGCTCCATCTATAGTATCCATGTTGCGGGATCCTTGCCATCAAACTTCCTCATATCAATTTTTGGAATATGGTGGGTCTTCGATCCAACATTAGAGTCTATGAAATCATGATTAAAATTTCTTTTATTCTCATCACGAGTTTCCTTTACTACCCTTTCACCATTAGTGACCATTTCTTGTAGCAACTTATTCAAATTTATCTTCAATTCTTCCATCTTATCATCCATGCCATCCATCTTAGCGTCCATGCCATTCATCTTAGCTTCCATGCCATTGATCTTAGTTTCCACACCATTCATCTTAGCTTCCACGCCATTCATCTTAGCTTCCACACCATTCATATTAGCTTCCACGCCCTTTATCTTAGATTCCACACCATTTATCTTAGCTTCTGTTAGCTTTTGTGAGAGTGACATTTGTTGCACTTGGTCTTGTAATTTTGATATATCATGTAGCATTTCTTCCTCTTCTTCATGAGTCATGCTAGAGATTTCAGGTTGTTTACTAGGTGTTTCCATTTTCTTTCTTCAGGGCATCAATTACCAATAATAATTCTTCACTATTCCCTTTGAATTCCTTCAAACTAATTTTTCAAACCAAGCTTATGCAAATATTAAAAAAAATACACACCTTTTTTTCACTTTGTAGGCACTCGATATTGAATATGATGTATCTCTGTAATTTCGGATCTTTCAGTTCTGAAATTGCGACTTACAGTAGCCCTCTATGTCCTCTTTCCAATGCCACCAGTCTGATCGAATTTAGATTCTCCAAGAAAGAGTTATGCACAATCTCCCAAGATGACCTGATTATATACCTTTTCAGAAGAGCGAACTTGTATGAGGTGCCACGTGTCACTGTTTTGACCTTCAGGTCTAAAAAATATACACAGGAAACTATAGTCCATCCTCTTTCTGTAAGTTCTTACGAAATTGAAATCTGATGCCCAAAACAAAAGTTATGACGATTTTTCCAAGGTCACCTGTTTGGAATGCAATTTAGGAGTCTGCAAAAGACCAACTTCCTCAGATCATATCTCCACAAATATAGCTTGAAAAGCTCTGAAATTTAGACCCGAGGTTCAATACGATTTCATCTCAAATGGGTTTTTTTGTTTGCTTCTGAAACATGCTAGAAAAAGAGTTATAGAAAAAATTCCACGATGACCTATTTGGAATATCGAAACCTTAGAATCCAAATCTTTGATACCAAATTTTATGAAACTAGCTCACAAAAAGATAGAAAAGATAGATCAACGCCTTAGAATTCAGCCTCTTCGAGGGGGCAACCTACTTTACATTACATAAATGAACGATTCTTGGATGATTCAAATGACAAAACCTCCTTTCTATACATAGGAATCTAAGGAGTCACAATATAACCAAGCCGAGCTAACAATAATAATACAAAGGCACAAAAATAACAATAGAGGGATTTTATGGGGCACAGTAATAACAATATGGGGACAATAGGGGCACAATATTAATAAGGGATACAACTACAATAGTAATGGGGGCATCATTAGTATTATAGGGACCTAACATATAATCACTTAAGGAAAAGAAAGGAAGTACTAGAAAACTTGAAGTAGAACCCAACCTATTTCAAAACATCATGGCCTCCTCCAATTTGGTTGATCTCAACACCATCAATGGAATTTAAACTTGGAACAACCACAAAGGGGGTTTTCGAAAAATAACCTCAAAGCTTAATCGATTCCTCATTTATGATATTATCATGGGCAGTGACATTTCCATGGAAGCCTCCACCTTCTCCAACCTCCACCTTCTCTAGCCATCAGTTGAACCACTGGCTAATTAAAATTTATAATGAAATCAAATGTTGACCCATGAATGTACCCTTTTGCCTCAAAAGATTCTAGCTCAAACATCCATTCTTCTAGACCAACATCAAAAAGTAGCGGGATGAGCTCATTAACTTTGACAACTCAATTATGTTTTGTCTTCAAAGAAAATTGAAACACATCAAAATTCACCTTAAAGCATGGGATAAGAAGAAAACCAGTAATATCTTGCAAGAAAAGCAGAAGCTAGAGGCTCGAATTAAACACGTTCAATATCAATCCATTCAACGCGGAAGATCAGATGAGTTGATAAACGATGAAGCCTACACTCTCTCACAGCTTGAAGAACAAAGAAAATAGGAAGAAACTCTCTCATAGAAATGATCATGAATCAGATGGATAAAAGGGGGGAAAACATAACCTTTTTCAATAACTCAATGCTCTAGCATCACCATCACACTTGAATTTCCTCTCTTAAAAAAAAATAAAAATTAAAGTCTAGGACAACCAAGATATGGTGGAAGAATTGGTAAGATATTATAAAGGTATTTTAACTGATCCCATGTCTAACATATCATAAGCTATCCATAATATGATGTATCATATCCCTCACTTGGTTACCAAAGAACTAAATGAGACTCTTTTATGAAAAATCTCCTTACATGAAGTGGAAGTAGTTGTTAAGTCCATGCCCCACAACAAAGCCTCTGGTTCAGATTGCTTCACAACCAACTTCTTGCAGATCTAATGGTTTATAGTTGGTAAGTACATATGACAAGTGGTAAATGAATCAAGGAAGTTGAAACTATCTTATAAGCTCTAAACACTTATTTCATCGCCTAAGTTCCAAAAATGGACAAGGTAGAGGACCCCAGTGGCTTTTGGCCCATCACCCTTTACAATGTCGTCTATAAAGTGATCACCAAAATAATTGCTAACTACCTCAAGCCTTTCCTCAACTCATTAAAATAAACTAGTTATGTGGAAGGGAAACAAATCCTAGACGACATCATGATTTCTCATGAAACCATTAAATCCTTAAAATTCTCCAAAAATATCATCATGTTGCTAAAACCTGACTTTTCTAAAGCCTTCGATAAACTTAATTGAAACCCTCTTTAACACCCTCCAAGCTTTTGGCTTCGACCAGGAATGGGTTTGTTGGATCAAAAATCTCATTTCTTCAACATGTTGTCCCTGTTCTACTAAATGGTTTCCCCATTGATCATTTTATAGCCTCCTAAGGCATAAGACAAGGAGATACACTATCATCATTTCTATTCATCCTAGTGGAAGAATGACTAGGGATAACCTTCAAAGCAACAATAGTAGAGAAAAAAAATTAAAGGCTTATGTCTAATTAGAGAGGATCTTCAATTGACACACCAACAATTTATCGATAATACCATGGGAGTGGAGGTTCCAACCATTTAAGAGGTTAAAGGGTTTTAAAAAATTCTGGAGCATTTCTCATTTGCTTCAAATATGGAAATCAATAAAGTAAAATCTCAAGTATTCTTCTTTAATACACCTTTGATTGTGAAAAAACATATTACAAGAATATTGGGTTTCCAAATGAGCAATCTGCCCTCAAAATATTTGGAGATCCATTTATGAACAACTCACTTAACCTTAGCTTATGGGAGTGTCTTATAAGTAAATTCAACAATAAGTTAGTTAATTGGACCTTCCACTTTCTTAACATAACACGACGTCTAGTACTTCTCAAATAAATGTTGCAAGCCCTCCCCATCTATCTTTGCTCAACCCTAATGGCTCCCTCCTCCATCCTAAATGGTATTCATATATTATAATGTTATTTCTTTTGGGGTGGTGCTAAACTAGAAAAAAATAGTCTCTAGTGGCCTAGGACAAGCTTTGTAGACCCAAACTGAAGGGGGGACTTAATCCGAGGGATCCATAACTCTTTCTTGAGTTTCAGGGACTAAAATGTTATGGCATTGAATTCAAGGAGGTCAATATTTATGGAAATGCGTATGGCTCAAGAAATATGCTAAGAAGACCCCATTTTAATATCTCATTAGAACACCCTTCTCTCAAGTCAAATTCTCCATTTGGACTCTAGCAAAAAAAAGGAATACACCTTATACATCAACATTATTTTTGGGAAACTTGGGATGGAAAAACTGCCATGTTCTTGAAATATTCATGGAAACATCTTCCCAAACTCCAATATTAGGTTTATTTATTTAATATTCGACTCCATATGACTTCCCAAGGATTGATTAAGTCAAGGACTACTAGACAATTACTAACCTAGCCCATTCTTGGTAGCAATAGTTATCCTTAAGGGAGTTGTTCTCCAAGCCTAGGGTGGAATTATGGTAAAATTTATAACAAAATTTCCTACAAACACTCATCCTAATAACCAACCTTGTCGACAATCAACACTTGGAATACGATGTATGTGGCTCCTTCTCCATAAGAGAATCTTACAACCTGGAAGTGGGATTAAAATAAATACCAAAAGCCTCCATTTGGAGTAGCATCTATCGCTGAAATATATAACTAAAATTCTCAACCTTCTTGTGGATCTTAGCTCAAGGTAAAACCATGACCTGTGTTAATATTCAAAAGTGAAACCACATGGGCCCTTCATGTTGCTCCTTCTGTGTCCTTGATTCTAAAGATGTGGAACATCTTTTTAATAGTTTCCCCTACACTAATCATCTTTGCAATATTATGGAGGCAAGCTTAAAGTGTTCTAATCATGATCCATCCAACATACACAACACCACTGATAAGTGGAGGGATTAGGCTTTCTCCAACCCTATTTTGAATAGAATCTACATCGTCCTACCAAGTCTCCTTCTATGGTCCATATGGAAAGAGTGAAATCATCATATTTTCAAAATATGTTCAACCCCCATCATTCTCTTTGGATCTTACTCTAGAAGAATGTAAAGGAATCAATTGCAATGCATCCCTAGCCTTTGTTTGTAGGGTTCTATGGTGCTCATAATTTGAATAATTTATTTCCAGAATTTGATCCATAGTAATTATTTTTAATCAACATTTCAAGTCCAGATCAAGACCCATCATCATGATAAAATTATTAATGAGAGAAGGAGGAGAAGGAGAGACTTATAAATAAACAAAAGGAAATGAGAAATGAGAGGAAGTCGACAGAAAAGAAGCCTTAAAAAAACCAAAACCTAAAAATATATATTAGAATAGTATAATAGTACATTAATAATGTATTAGTTATTGATATATTGATAATATATTAGAATTAATAATATTAATATTTGCATTGGATTGTGTAGATGTAATTAATAAACATATTAGTAATATAATATATTATTATTATTAATATATAATAATATTATTAATATCAATATTAATAATAATATTCTTAGTATTAATAATATATAAGAATTAATGTATCGATAATAATACTACTTTAATATATTAAGGAATAAATAATAGATAATTAATAATGTTAATAGTATATGATGTATATTAATATAGCATTGATATATTATAGTATAGATAAAGAGGTAATGTAACACGTCGGTCTTGCTTGCTAGTCTGACATACACTCAATCTCTTTTCTGGTTGTAATGTATTTCTTTCACGTTGGAGGCTCCTAGGTTAATGTCTTTCTTGTGTTGTGTCATACATGTGTAAATTTGTATACATTGTATCATGTCATATATGCGTTCGTGATATGTGTACGTGGTATGGTGCCCCACATATATATAAATGTGTATGTTACTTGTTTGGGCCCGGATACTATGTATTATTTTTGGGTGGAGGCGGGATAGCCGGTAAATTCCTAATATTTATGTCGACAAAACACTAGTTGGTTTGGTAGTGACTATCTAGTTTGGTAGTTCCCATAGTCACAAGTGGGATTATCCAGCATTATTGTAGAGCGGGTACTTGGGAAATTAGCCTGAGGGTACTTGGAGCCCTAGAGTAGCATGAGTATGATCCAACCTGACTATAGGGTGGGTACTTGGGCAGTTAGTGTAGATAGTACTTGGAGCCCTGGAGCAACATGACTATTGAGTTGGTACCTTAATGAATAGTCTAGAGGGTGCCTATAGTACTGGAGCAGTCACTTTGGATTGAAACTTTGGTCATGGATGACATGTTATTGTTTGGGTGCTTGCCAAGATAGCCAATTGACCCCATGTGCATACGAAAAAAGAGAAATTCATCAAACCAAGATAAGTAGCAATGCTTTATTGATCTTTTGAACTTTCAAATTATGAGCATGATTTATGATAGCTTGGATTTTTGAGCTAACCCAATGACATATTCTAATTTATGACGATCTAATTTATGCACTAACTTGGTTTGTTGTAGGAATTATAGAAAATTTTGAGTCCACTGCAAACATAAAATGCTAATGAGGTATATTTTACATTCATTACATTTTTTCTTTATGATGAGTCTCATGGTATCTATGTGTCTATGATGCGGGAATATACACGAGACTGCTCATTTCAGATAACAAAGTTGGCCACAAGATGGAACAACAACAATGTGCAAAACCAAAATATTTCAGGGACAGACCATTCTGGGACATCAGCACAAATGGTTCCAACTGATTTCGATAAGCATGTGATGACCAGTTGATAGTATTGAGGCAGGGATATGCCTTGGTTTTGATACCCCTCTGATGCAAGGAAGCATAGAAAGGGGGGTGATAGGATCACCAAAGGGACTAGGAAGTTGAGAAGAGAAGGCCAGAAAAATAAATTTGTTTTGGTCATTAACATAGTTGGTTGGAATTAGAAGCACATTGGGTGTATGTCTGGAAACAATGAATTGGGAATTGTTCACTTAAGGAACAAGGAGCACAGGGTAGCAGCGCCAAACACTTGAACTCTACAATAGGTTAGAAATTTTATGATGCCATGATTTTACCTATTCTATCCTTATATACAAACACGCACCCAACTGGTCTTGTCAAGGAATTGTTAATCAAATTGTTATAGTATTGGAATTTTTGAAGTATGAATACCCATTTGAAAATTCACTAGTATTAGAGATCTATGTATTGTTTTCAAAGACCAACTGTATTGAGTTTGATTTTTGCAATATCTGGATTCTAGACATCATTCTATGATGTGGGTTGTGATTTCTATGGATAATGGCTTTTTATCTTTTTTTCCCTTAAAATAATGTGAGCAATATTCAAGTGGCATGCTTAATAATTTTGTTTTCTCGTTCTCTGCACCAGTCGAAAGAAGAAATTAACAAATAGAATAGAGTAATCAACCATGCTATTCCCATAAGACATGTGGTGTCCTCATTTATTACTTATATGGAGGGTTTCCTATCCCCATTTTCACATGTGTTTGTTCCATTAGAGGAGGGATTATGTTGCCTCCTACTTCTCGAGTTTTGTTATGATTTTCTCGCAAGGTTTTGGTGTGTATCTGGGTTTGTGTCGTCACATTATTGTCTAAATGGGGAAAGAAGTTCAATATCAAGAATCTTAGATTTCCTGTCATTCTCCTTCATGTTATTCTGAAACTAATTATTCCACCACAATCACCACCACCATTTTAAGTAAGATAGATAGATTTTTTTGTGTTATATGTCATCCACTTTGCTTCCTCCAAGTTTCCTCTGAAGGATCTCCATTGACTTTCTTAGTCGGCCTTTTTTTTCTTTTTTCGTCACATATATTACCTATTGTGTGAGATAACTTGATGATGTTGTATGCCTCCATTCCTGTCAGAAAACATGAGGAAAGATGTAGATACTTAGCCTCTGTGGTGACAAGAGTTGAGAAGGCATTTAAGCAATCTCATTTCCCATACTAACACATTTTAGCAAGAGCATGGATTTCAATATTTTCTGCCATCTTAAATATTGTTCAACCAACTTGAAGAATTTCTAAATATTTGAACTCACAAAAGAAATCCTCTAATTTTCATGGGTGTTTCCACGTGGATCTAGTCCTAAACGCTGGTATTTGCTAACATGAAGAACAATATAAATGTGTGGTTTCCATTTGGCTCCATGATACATCAATCTTGATGTATATTTTGTTATTAAATTCAGACTTTTTTGAATCATAATGATCATAGGAAAGCTTTTTCAAATTAATCACATATGCTTTGTTGTTTAGTAGTCAAATATGAGATGTATTGAAAAGAAGAATGATAGGAAGTTATCACACACTTGGACTCTCAATAGAAGCAAGACTATGCCTCAACTTTGTTTTATAACACATGGAGTATCATAATCATCATCTCCCCACTCTAAATCCTTCAGCAAACTATCAACCTCAATTTAAATCAAAATGCAGTAATCAAGGTATATCAAATGGTTGAAATACACAGTCTAGTTGTAGCCATTAAATAAACAAATGTTTGTGTAAGAAAACACTAATTGGCTTGATCTTGCACAATATCAACTCCATAATTCATTTTGGGAGATAGATGCTTTTGCAACATTGATGGTAGGGAAACCTATTACCACGTCGAAAGTGATTTTGCATTTTTGTTGATACATGACTATGGACCATGCGATGGGCTACGAATATTTAAAGAATCTCCATCAAAGAAGTGAGGAGTTTTATCACTGAGAAGAGAGTGTTCTTTAGGATTCCAAGAAAAAATTTCCTTCATCAAGTTGATTGAGTTGGAAACCGCATTTTGGGATAACTATCAATTCTTCCGATTTTAGAAGTTTAGATTTGATTTCTTCTGTCACAAGGGGGTTTCTTTTCGAGACTATCCATTTTCTTTAAGGTCCTCATGTAGCTGATATGAGGCTATATGAGACATTTGTTTGGTGGTTTTGTACACAACAGGGACTTTCATTTTTATCAAGAGCACTATTTGGTCAAACGGGGTTGCCCCCTTTCATCTACATTATTTGGAATTGACATTAATGAGCTGGAAAGGTACCTCAGAGAGAATAGTTGTGTAGATTACCACCACATACTACACCATGTATTTATTGCAATACTCTTGTTTACAAATGATGTAGTCCTCTTAGCCTCCACTCCTATGTCCCTGCAGAGGCAAATCATTGCTTTAGCTACCTTTTGTGATCTTAAGAAAATGGTGGTAAACCTTAGAGAAAATAAAGTCACAATCTTTGATACATCAAAGAAATATATGGAGGAATCTCATTTCTATTATTGTGGTGGGAATGGAGATCACTAATGTTTACATGTACTTGAGCTTTTATTTATAGGCGTTAGTTTCACTATGAGGCATGTTTCCCAACATTGACCTAACAAAGAGTTTGTTTCCTTTTGTGTGCTAGAACATTGATCTTTATGCATGCATTTTTAAGACATTCCAAATGAGATGTTTCTCTTTGATAATATCACTAACCCACCTTTTTTTATGGAGTAACATTCTAGGGATCGAATTTTACTTCACTAGATTGTTCATGGGTTGAGAGAGTTTAGTAAATTAGGTTCCAACCTAAGATTGTTTGCAAATAATCAATCTGGCAAGCCATCATCTAGTATATACCCTTATCTTGTTGTTTGCTCCTTTGAGGGGGTTGTGTGAGTATATGTGGTCTTTGAATTGGAAATGGCTAGTTCCTTATTGAACCGCAATAAATTCCAAAATTGTACAGTTTAGTATGGAATTGTACAACTAGCATGGAGAACCTCTAACTAATAATAATAATAAAAAAAAAAACAAAAAATTTACCCCATTCTTGTAACCATGCAACAAGAGTCGGGTAACTTAGAAACTACCTCTTGTTAGACAAGGAGGTGTGACACATGCGTATTAGAGCTCCCAGGTTCAATACTTGGACCTAATGGGCTCTATCACAACAAGGAATGAAAGTTAGAGGCCCAACCTAGAAGTTTGAGGGATAAAGCCTTGTTGTTTGAACCTTTTCAATGCTTCTAGACCTCACATACGAGTTTAATGGCTCATTGTTTTTTTCTTCTATACTCTATATTACCCTTATATATTGAGGCTTTGGGACAATGTTGAGGTTGGTCCTTGGCTGATGTGCCATGGTAAGGTTAAACAACTCCTTGTATGCCTAAACACTTTCCATATAGAGACCTATGATTGTTTGCATACTAAGATCACCAGCTTATTGTTCTTCATTCAACCTCCTGAATATCATTATGGTTTATGATTTAAATTAATGCTGTCATGCAAGATTGACCTTTGGCCAATAGATCTGATGGATTTTTGTTTTTGGCTTATATCATTGATCAAGGAGCTTCTTAAAGAGTGTCAATATTATATTTTATTGGAGGTGGTGGTTGGACATTATCATTAAAGCACGTTCCAAATGAATGATTACAACTGTCATGCCTGCTCATCACCTATCATTTTATTATTCTTTTTTGGCTTATCCTTTAGGAGTTCTAGAAGATAGTATTTATTGATGTTTTTTTAGGAGAAATCCAAGACCTCACACATGGATAATATTATCCTATTTGAGGAGGTTTTCAGCTTGAGCTCTATAGAAGCTAAGATTATTTTATAATATTGTTTTGTTGAAGGTTTGTGAAAACACTAGAGGCTATTGCTTGAGTTTATCAAAGATTATTGAAATTTGAGGTATATGCATGTGGACGAAATTTGTTGAAGACAAATGTTGTAAATTAATTTCATTAAGTGTGTTATGAAAGGTTGAATCCGAGTAACATTTTTTCATGTTTAGAAGAGTTCATTTGTGGCTTACTTCCCTTGTAAGTTATTTGTGCTTAAGTGTGTTATGAAGAGTTGAATCCGAGTAACATTTTTCCATATTTAGAAGAGTTCATTTGTGGCTTACTTCCCTTGTAAGTTATTTGTGCTTATGGCAATGCCAATGAATGTCTAATAGCCTCATTTTTTTATTTCCAATTAGATGAAATTTAAGCCACCTAGTTGTGAGCAATGATCACACGAATTTTCCTTCATTAAGTATCTTGAAATTAAGTTTCTATATTTGTGGATAGCAATATAAGAATGTTGTAGCTTGCTTAATACAATTTATAGTCATAGTATCTCCTTATCGTGATCACCTAATAATAAAGCTCATGATTGTTGCCTTATATACCATACCTGCCCAAAATTAATTTAAGCATTAATTCCACTGTCAACCAGTATTAAAAATTTATAAAACCAATCTCTTCCTTTAATAAATCTAAAAATAATTAAAGTGGGTTGGCTTGTCGTTACAAGTTAAGATTAGCCAAACAATCTCAACATTAAGAGCATTATGTTTGACATGTACCTCAAGCAAGTTTTCTTTCCATGGCAACTTGTACTTCATGCAAGCATTTATTCCAGGAAAAATATGTAGTGGCTTTAGGGTGACTTGTACTTGAAGCAATCTTTTATTTCAGGGTGACCTATTTTTAGAACAAGCTCTTATTTTTTGAGTAACTTGTACGCCAAGTAATTCTATTCCTCGACACTTCCTTTGTACACTCTTTGTCTCATTTTGTAAGCGGTGGAGAGTTTAATTGGAAAGGCATCGACAATTATTTTGTTCATTCATCCCAATACATCTTTGTTGAGTTTTATTATTATTATTATTAACAAATTATTGAGCAAATTTGTGATTAAGTGCAGAGGTTATAGTTATTTGTAATTTAAATAATTAGATTAATGAACTTTAATCAATGGGTTCCTCCAGTTCAGAAACAATGATACGTAAAAGTACAACATGATGTTCATAAATTAACTTGGAACAAGTCAGTTGAGGTGGCAGAGAAGCCACGGATTCCTAAGAAAGGGATGTGTGAAATGAAATGTTAAAAGTCCTAAATCAAATCTAGTGTGAAATCAGGTTTGTTTCAGATTTACAAGTTAGTTGCCAGTCTATTATAACATAGATATGAGTGAAGTTCTTAGAATTGATACCTCATGAAATGATGATATCATGATTGTACTTTTCAATTTTTCCAAGAAATTAAGTTTTGAGAAAGTGTAAAATTGTTGCATTAAATCTGATGCTAGAAAATAGAAAATATAAATTAAAAGTAAATTTTTGGAATGAAAATATGAAGTAGATGAGTCTATTTTAAATGTTTGGATACATTTTCCTTTTATGAATATGAACGTTTAAAAATTTGATGCATGCTCATTGATTCTATGAGGTTGTAGGCACTATAGTAAGAAAGTCAAATCTTTCCTAAGTGTTCAAACAACTGGGTTAAATAGTGATTTCAGTGAAGTGAAGAGGTTGATTATGATTACCTTATTAGCATGGATTTAACATTTTCAAATGAAGGAAAATAATTATGACCATGCACATATGCGTTCTTAAATTTGAAAGCAAACTTATATATATATATATTATTTTGGTTTCTGATATATGTATATATAGTTGTTAACGATCCTATGGACACATGAACAACCATAGGGAAACAAGTTGAGTTAACTTGCATATGGAAAGACCCAGTGACAAAGACAAGGAAAGGAAGCTAATGTTGTTACACGTGTGTATGGCATGATGGCGGAGAGTGTTGTGAAAGTCAGAGTTAGAACACTGAGTCTAATTTTGGGACTCTTTTACTTGATGATTGATATGATATGATATTGAACTTTATTTGTGTGATTTGATTTATGGACATGCAAGGCCATGTTGTTTTTGTGCGCAGTTTTCTTATATGATTACGATTGTGGATTCTAGTTTTTCTTTTGTGATGTTGCCTTTGATTTTTCCTATTGCATTGCTTGTTAATTTTATAACTATTCCTTGATTTATATAGTTGAGGGCCTTGGGAAAGAGGGCTAGGTGGAAAGAGAGCCAAATATTTATGAGGAAAAGGTAACATGGAACACCATGAGGCAACTTGGCATGAACATGGTAACAAGCATATGCAAAAGAAAAAGGGTAAGTGGAATGTGATATGATATCCAAGTAAGTTGGTTGAGTCCATAGAGATGATGGACAACAAAATGGAGAAAGGGAGTTCTCTTAACCCTAATTTTATTTGCACATGTACTTATATATTGTATACATGATTATGTGGATATGAAGATGTCATTTGACTGATAAGTTTTGTCAGGATTCATCCTTATGGAATAATGATGAATGCACACAGTACTACGAGGAAAATACACATAGGTGGAGCAAGTTCTCTGGACTCCTCTTGTATGTAAGGTGGAACTCAAATAGAGTTCTAGATTCCTTATTGATTTGAGTGTGGAGGTATAACCCTGTGGATGCCCTTATTCTTGTCTATATGTGAATGTTTCATGCATGTGTAAATGGGTATACATTGTATCGTTTCATATGCGTGTTTGCGATATGTGTACGTGGCATCATGTTATGTGCATATGGTATGGCACCATGCGTATATGTATACATGTTTGTAACTTATCTCGGACCATGTACTATGTATTGTTTCAGGGTGGAGGGAGGATAGCCTCTGGGTTCACAATATTTTTGTCAACAAAACACTACCTGGTTTGGTAGTGACTACCTAGATTGGTAGTGCCCATAGTCACGAGTGGCCTTATCCAGCATGATTGTGGGGGGAGTACCTGGGTAGTTAGCCTCCAGAGTACTGAGAGCCTTGGAGAAGCATGACTGTGGGTTCGTTTTGTAATCTAGCGAAAAGCATGCATTTTTACCAGTAGATAGGCATCAAGAGATTACACAAAAAGGATAGTTAAAGATAAAAAGAGATAGTAATGGAGAACCGACATAAGCACACAAATATATTCTTTACTATATGTTGAACCAGAACTATTACATTGCTATGCAAACATACATATATATAGATTGTCGAGATAATAATGCTATTATAATTGTCCAACCAAACATGATGCTTAGTCTATCATTAGTTAACCTATCATTACATTACAGACTTATCGTCTTGACTCAGCCGACTAGCTCCTCCAATATCTCCCCCACCCTCAAAGACTTCTTTGTCTAGAAGAAGGGAAGAGTTGGAGTGTAACAAAAGAAATAAAAAGTTCTTACATTAATTTTGGTGGTTCTCTAAAGTAAAATAGTGAGTACAACCATTGCAATAAAAGAAGACTAAGATAAAACAACTAACGGGTCATTTCCTTATGCTTTTGCTGCAGCGATTAGAACCTCTGAAGTTGGTTGTGTCTATTGGTTCACTACTTGGTCAACCTTTACTTCATGATATTGTTGTTCTGAAGTTACAACATATGCTGAAACATTGGATGTTGGTAGGGGATGGTGGGTGTGGTGACATTTAACATGATAGTGGTGGCAAAGTCGTGCTCGGAAAAGCAGTATGATAAATCACTAGGGAAAAAATTTGAAGGTGTTCATTGAAGATCGACCATTCGCTTACTACCATTCTAGCTTTAACACTAGATTATATGAGATCGAATAAGTATTGCACATTTTCTTCCATAGATGTGGTCTCTGTTATCATCTGAGGAAAGGGCATGGTTTCTTAAATGCTGACAACTTGATTAAGAATTCCCTATAGAAATTTAGATGCGTTGGAACCTTCGTTCTAAGTTTTATTTCCTTCTCTTAACCACTGGCGGTGTTGTTGTAGTAGCTACGAATAATTTTCCGTATCCTATTCCAACTGAGTATTAAGAGCTTGTTGCACTTTGGAATCTAAAGTTTGTCTCACTAATAAATCTCTGATGAGAAGCCCTTGAGAACTTATTTTTTAATGAATAGAAGCCAAGTAGGTGGGCCAATTATTCAAAGTAGCGGTGATGGAAGATCCTCTGTCAAGTGTGGCTTCTAGAGTTTGCTTCATTGTTAAAAACTCATTATGGGCCTTCTGCAAGGCCTATGTAAAATTAGGGTTAAACAACAACTGTAGGTTGGGTTTTCATTTTTGTCACTTGTGCATGGAGCTGGACATTCTGATCAGTCAAATGTTCTACCAGTTGTTAGACAACAACAAGATGATCCTTAATCTTGGCTAGTGTTGGAATATGTATTTTTTTTTGTTTCATGGCTTTGAAATGCTAGCCAAGTCTCCCTTTCTTGTTCTTGTTGTTGCTAGAGTGCACTTCTACCATTCTTCCTTTTTCATAAACTTTTCTTGGCAGCTTTAATAAATTGCTCTATAACATGAAAAAGTTTTTTGTCACTGGCGAGTTTGATGTCGGCGTACTTGGCAGTAATGTCGATAGGATTGTTTTTTTCCTTGGATCCTAGAGTGGTCATTGTAGTTGGCTCTACAGTCATGTTTGAAGTCAGAATAGGCTCGGTACTTGGTGGATTATTAACAAATGTTATATTGGTAACAAGCACCTCAGTCATTTTTTTTATTGGTGCTCAATCGAGACACTTGTTTTCTGACGATTATAATTTTTTATAGTTTCATCAGAATGAGTTCGTTTAGATGAATTATCTTTTGAATTAACCTTTGAATTCTTGTCAATGTCTGTTTGATTTAGATCTGACCGATTTTCATCTAACTGGTTCAGATTTGACTGGGTTTTTTTCGACTAAGTATTTTCTGATTGATTTTCCTCGGCTGGTCCTGTTTTGACTGATTTTTCTCAGACTACTCCTTGTCGATTTAATATTTCTCAACTTGCTCTTTTTCAGATTTTTCTTCTTTGGATTGTTCCTTCTCAGACTACTCATGGTCTGACTAGCAGTGCTCTTCTGAAATACGGGTCAGATAGTGGAAAAGAGTATTTTTTTTCAAATCAATCTCAGTTACCATAGTAGTATGGCCTGACTAGTTGTGAGAATGGATTACAGTGTCGTTGTGTTGATGTTGTTGAGAGGAAGGGTTGGCATTGTGTTTAGGTTTTTGAAAAAAATCATCCATTTTGTTTTGAATGTTTTCGACAAAAATGTTCTTGGCAATTTCCAAGAACATTGGAGTCCTTGGGATTGGTGCCTCAGAAGTAGGAAGGATTGGTGTCCTTGGGACTGGTGTCTCAGGAACTGGAAGGATTGAAGTCCTTGGGAGTTGGTGCTCCTAAGTCCAAGATTGTTGCCTTGGCGAAACAGAGGTGGAGCTCTGGAGGTTGGAGCCTTACAAAAGTCCAAGTTGGTGCTTGGCAAGTGATTGCAACCATGTATATATTATATCTATTTTATTGTAAAGATTATATTAATAAGCATTGATACTTGTTGTTCATCTTGTGTTCTGAATATAAATGTTTTAACTAGTAAAATAATAGTTGAAAAAGAAATACTGATTCACCCCTCCTCTCAGTATTTCCAACAATTGGTATCAGAGCAAGTACCTTCATTCAAAGCCTAACAACTTGAAGGTTGATCCTTAGAACACAAATGGCGAAGTCAAGGAAGAAAGTCTCCAATCCTCCTAAGGATGTGTCTCCCTCTACTACTAAAATAGAAGACAATCAATTTGAGGAGACTCCATGGTTCAATGGGAACTTTAATATATGGGAAGCAAGAATGAGGAATTTCTTACAGACTCAAGGCATTGAAATCTGGAAATCAGTGATTGGTGATAGCAGGATAGATGGAGAATCCAAGGAGCACAATGCAAAAGCAATGAAGGAAATCTTGAATGGGCTACCTGATTCTATAAAGAACAATCTAGGAAAATATTCATCAAAAAAGGGTATATGGGACAAACTTCATGACCTTTACTCAAAAGGAGCATTGACCATGATCATCAGTCAAGAAGATGATGGAAATCAAGAAGGAAATCCAGAACCCATCATAGAAGTTGAAAATGAGAATGATGACATCAAGGCTAAAATAGACCTAGAAGATGAAGAGAATGAAAAAGACTTTGTAGAATATCTCCTCGCTCAACTTATGGCTGCCATGGAAGATATTAACAATTTGAAAAAGGAAAATGAGGAACTTAAGAAGATAACACTAGCTGGTGACCAAGATCAAACAAGGGAGAAAGTTGACCTTGTCAAGCATCAAGTACAAGAAACGGATGAAGAGCTTGCCAAGCTTAAGAAGGAATTTCATCAAAGCAAAAGAAAGCATCATGAAGAAGTCATATCCATGACAAATCAATTGGATAAAGCAAAGAAAATGGAAGATACCTTGTCAAGTCAACTTGAAAAAAGGCACAAGAGCTTGAACAAACTTGAAGAAGAGATTGGTCAGTACAAGGTAGAGGTCTCCTCTCTCATATCTCAACTACAAGAAGCAAGGAAACAAGCACAAGGAGCTGAGAAGACAATGGAAGCATTGGAAGTCATAGAAGGACAGGTTGATGAAGTAGGAAAGGAAAGAAACACCATGATATGTCAACTAAAAGCAAAGGATGAAGAAATCTTCAAAATGAAGTCAGATATCATCTCCCTTAAAATAGAAGCAGATGAAGCTACTCGTATCAAGGAAGAAACTGAGAAACAACTTGCTAAGAAGAATAATGAGTGTGAAAGATTGGAAGAAGAGATTGTCTTCCTCAGAAAAAAGGTTGAAGGGATGAACAAAATCTTGAAGATCTCTCAGGTCTTGGATGACATGCTTAGCTATCACAGATGTCCATTTGATAAATCAGGTCTCGGGTATGCAGGTGAATCCTCAAACAAAAATGATATGCTTCAAACAAAAGGGATGTGAATAAGCCAGAAAGAAATGGTGATGCTCCCAATTCTAGCAAAGGAAAGGAGAAACATCAAGGCTATAATGGAAGAAATCATGCTCCAAGAAGAAATGTAGATGATGTCAAAGATGCGAGAGGAAATGGTTATCATCAAAGGATCCCAAGGCAGAAAGGCTTCAGAAGTACATCAAGGAAATCTCCATCTCCCAGGTACCAAAGTTCATTTTTTGGTTATTGTTAGTCTTGTACAAACTTTGGTCACATGTCAAAAGATTGTAAATCATATCACAAAGATAGATGTTATGGTCCCCAACCACATAAAGATAGATATTATGGTCCCCAACAATCTCCAAGAAACAATTTTGTAGGAAGAAATCATGAATTCTTATTCATGAACAATGTAGAATGCTTCAAGTGTCATAACATTGGTCATATGGCACGTGATTGTAACTTAACTTGGGCTCTTACACAAGCTAGAACCATGCAAAAGAAGAAAGTTGCACAAGTATGGAGAAGGAAGCAAATACAATCCGAAAGTCCCTTGAACTCTCTAGCCAACAACACATGTCATTGGCCTGAATTTTGACAATCTAAGCATTTGATGGGAAGACTCTGCCAAAAGAGATGATGCATACAATTAGGGGGAGCCTGTGATTCTTGATCTTTATTGCAGAAGCTATTAGTGAAAGGGTCCTTATGAAATCCTTGTTGAGCTATATTAACAATCATTCTTTGATAAAGATCATTTCTCAGGAGTACTCCATTGAAGAACATGATCCTATAACCATTCTTTGGACTGTTGTTAAAGATGCTTTCCACTTAATCACTAAGTAGTATTTGGAGCAACAGAGAAAGTCATCTAATGCTAGAGAAATAGGGCAAATAACTATGGTGTTGATATTACAGATGCTAAATGTCTTGACTCAGGGATTTAATGTGAGAACAGATAAATTATGGACACTAATAGAGGTAATATTCAATCAAACAGATACATCTAGAATGGAGTTTGAATTAAGAGTAGCTGGAAACATATAACAAAACTGGAGCATTGCAAGAAGATGAAAATCAACAAAATGAATTTAAAAGACAGTCACAGATTGGATATCTAAATCTGCTAGCAGAAATAACTTGCAGAGATATGTACAAAAACACAAGGAAAAGATGGCTCATAGAAAGGAGAATGTTGTGCAGTCAAATATAACTTATGTTGATACTGGTCACTTAGAAAATATAGCAACAGTGAGGCACAACCTCTCACCATTTCATCCAAATGAAATGATGTTGAACACTGGATGGCAGTGACTTAAGGAGAAGCACAAAAACACAAAGGAACTCGGATCTGAAGAAAGATAACAAGAAATAAAATTTTAGTGGCATTTTCTCTTGATTCAGACTATGAAGGCCTCTCAATTCTGACTGTGGAGACAACAATATGGATTGAAGCATAAAAACTTGGACTTGGACACTTGGTGTATGGATATTTGCAATACTGATTGAAAGCACTGAAGTAGAGCATCTTTAAGCATTGTTGAAGCCATGGTAAAGTAGTTCTAAGACATGAAGAGGGAATAATATGCTACTTGATGATAAAGCATCAATCCTTCTATCTTGAGTAAAAAGAAAAGCACTATGACAGGGGGAGTCACAGACCCATGAAGATATACCATTCATGAAGAACAGAAGCAGTTTGATAGGGGGAGTCCCAGAGCACTCCTTTGCCATTGATGTCAAAGGGGGAGAGAAGAAGAATATTACCATCAATAAGAAAGGGGAAGATTGTTGACCTAGGTTGTCATTGATGTCAATATGGCAATATTCTATATACTACATGATCCATCAAGGGGAAGCAGAGCAGATCCATGAAGAGATAGGAGCAAGGCCATCAGGATAGCCAAGCCATAAGCAAGAGTCTGTTAACAGAGGAGTTAACAAAGGAGGCATATCAAAGGAGGTCATTGAAAGACATTGCAAAGCCAAAGGAAGACATTGGAGCAAGAGGAGCCACATCGGAGGAGCATCGCATGTAATACATGCCCAAGAAGAACTGAGAGGAGTTAGCATATTGGAGGAGCAAAGAAGAGCTATCGGAGGAGAAAAACAGAGCTATCAGAGAGCTATCGGAGGAGAAAAATAGAGCTATCAGAGCTACCAAAGCCATATTGGGAGTAATATATGCCAAGGAGCCATATCGGGAGTAATATATGACAAAGAGCCAAAGAAGAGTGGAATACATATATATGTGGAAGACATAAAGGCTAAAGGCAGAGGCAGAGCAACATATAATATACATATGCAATATACACTATCGGAGGCAGAAAATAGTGTATATATCAGAATACACTATCGGAGGCAGCAAATATACATATATCGGAGCATAGAGGCAGAGTATATGTATATATCGGCGATATCATAATCGGCGGGTTCTACAATGAGCCACTACTCGAAACCCCCGACAACGATATATATGTGCGGACCCGACGAGACATATCTATTCGGGTGTATAAATAGGTGAAGTCCGCTAAGTGTGTTGAAGCATGGTTTTTAAGTGTATTTCATATATTCGGGCTTTAAGTCTTGCCACGTTAAAACATGCAAATTTGCAATATATATATATATATATATATATATATATATATATATATATATATATATATATAGATATATATATATATATATATATATATATATATATATATATATATATAACTGCGATATGTTGCGGACCTGCTGCAACATTATGCAATGGTTTAATATTATATCGCATCCGCCCATCGAAACTCGCATATCGCAATATCCAGAGGGGTGTCACCCCTGCAAGCGCCAATTGCGATGTATGTTGTGGACACAATGCAACATTACAAGCTTGCTTAATATCACATTGCATCTGCAGGAGAATCGGCTATCGGCCATCAGAGATGTCATGAGCTCATCTTATTTAGGACTTTCGGAAGCTGGGACTGCCGATTGCGATTACACAGCGGACCCAATGCAGTTATAGATGCGGGTGTAATAATTTTTTGAAGTCCACCCTTAAGCGTTTCAGTCGATTTTTCCATATATTCCTGTGTATTTCAAATAATTGTATTGCGCGGGGTTTGAAGGCCAAAATGCATAAATAACGGTTCCGATAGTTCAGCAGGCCTAAACGATGGCGATTGTGATTGTGATGGTGACATGGCAGGTGGGGCCTCCTGATTGGTACAGTCTCTCTGTTAACATTAAAGCCCTGTGTATGAACGTTATTAAAGAAAAAAAGGGACCTCTCTCTGATATGGTTTAATAAACATCATTTCCTTTGTAATTTTGCCTTCTCTTCTATATTAACGTGTCCATTTCCTTTGTAATTTTTCCTTCTCTTCTGTATTAACGTGTCCGTGAAGCATTGGCTAATCTGAATAGGCAGAGGAAACTACAGCGACCAAGGAGGGAAGTCGAAGGATCAAGCGAGGCAGAGGAAACTACAGCGACTGAGGAGGAAGCCAAAGAGCCAGCGGAAAGAGGAAATCGATGGTCAGAGGCATCAGGAAGATACAAAAACAGAGAACAAGGAAAGTTGAAGTTGTTGTTGAAAAAGCTGGAGGAAACAGAGGCAGCTATAGGGTCCAGTATAACAGAAAAGGGTCGAAGGACCAACAGGATAGGAGGCATTCGAAGGGTGAGCTTCTCTGCTAATCGTGTTACCCTGTGAAAGAATTAATCAGGTACATAATGCAGTCTGTAGAACAATTCTGGGATGTAATAAATAAAGTTTATCTAACATTGTTTGAAGGGAGAAGTAGTTAGCAGAGAAGCAATCATGCTGAAGCATTTACTGTGACAGTAAGAACAGATGCTTGAACAGAAAGTTGGTTCTTATGCAGAGCTTAGTGCAGCTAATAGTAGACTCACTAAAGCTGTGTGGAGACATTATCAGAGGTCATGAAGGCTATTGGAGACTCTGTGTGGACAGTATGAAGAGTTGTAAAGACTCCTTCATAAGAAGACTGGTTGTCATTGATGTTGTAGCATGGAGACTACAGTGAAGTTGTAAATAGACAAAACTCAGTAAAGAAGAGTTCTGAGAGCAGAACATTACTATCAAACATGCCTTGACAAGATTTGGTCAGAACCCTTGGGGTTGGTGCCTCAGAATTAAGAAGGATTGGAGTCCTTGGGGTTGATGCCTCAGAAGTAAGAAGGATTGGAGTCCTTGGGATTGGTGCCTCAGAAGTAGGAAGGATTGGTGTCCTTGGGATTGGTGTCTCAGGAATTGGAAGGATTGAAGTCCTTGGGATTTGGTGCTCCTAAGTCCAAGATTGTTGCCTTGGCGAAACAGAGTTGGAGCTCTGGAGGTTAGAGCCTCACAAAAGTCCAAGTTGGTGCTTGGCAACTGATTGCAACCATTTATATATTGTATCTATTTTATTGCAAAGATTATATTAATAAGCATTGATACTTGTTATTCATCTTGTGTTCTAAATATAAATGTTTTAACTGGTAAAATAATAGGTGAAAAAGAAACACTGATTCACCCCCCCTTAGTATTTCCAACATTTTGATGAAAAATAATGTGTGATCAGTTAATCAATTTTTGATTTGTTTTTGTTGTCTGTCAATGAAGTTTTATTAATGATCTGTGCTTAAACAGTGATGGTCTGATTGTGAATTTATTAATTGAACAATGTTGAAGTTACTTGTTGATTGAAATTGAAGATCAGAGAAAGTTATGTGATTGGTTCAGAATGTTGCAGTAGATCTGAGTATGATTCAATGTTTGTTTCAGAATGGTAGTTTTTCAGTTTTCAATTTTCAGAGGTTTAAGATCTGTACGCAGGTATGTTTCATGAAAGGTGCATACACATGCGGGTTTGCTACTGTAAAGTAGCATAGACATTTTGACAAATGGTTGATAAGGGTTTACAGTAACAGGATCTAGTTTCTGTGATGTGCAGTATGATGTCTGATATTTTGATTATAGTGATCTAACTTTTTGGTTGACTTTTGATTGAGTTTCAGTTGATTGGGTTTCAGTGATTGGTTGATTAAATTGTGTTAGAGTTTGATGATTGAATTACAGTGATGAGTTACAATTTGATGATTGATATTGAGCTTAAATGTTGGTAGTGGATCTAGTCTGAAATTTTGATGAAACATGGCCTACAATTTATGATATGTTGTAGCAAGTGGATCTAGTATGAAAATTTATGAAATGTGGTCCCCGAAGTTGAGGGAGTTGGAGATTCCTTCTAGTAGTAGTTGGTAAATCAGATCAGGGGGTAGGAATTCCCTTCTAGTAGCAGTTGGAGAACAGGTGAAGGTTGTAGCCTTCATCAGGTTGGTGCTTGCATACTGGTACACGTTTATGCCAGTACAGGAGCCAGGGGGTTGAAGTTCCATTATAGTAGGAGCTGGAGAATGAGAGAAGATTGTAGCCTTTTTCAAGTGGGTTCCTGCGTACTGGTATGAGTCTGCCCCAGTACAAGATTGTAAAAATATTTTCTTTATATTAAAAGAAGATAGAGGTGACAACAGGAGGTGGTTTTTTCCCGCATTGGGTTTCCACCTAAAATCCCGGTGTTCATGTGTGTTTCTTATGTGTGATGGTTTATTTTGTTTTTACTACACATGGTTACTATCTATCTAATGTTTAATAAAGTACTAATGCACTGGCTGAAGATAAACAAATGATGAATTAACTAAAACATAAGTTTACTGGATATACGCTAGTTGTCTTAAGAACAATCACGTGCACACACGGGTTCCTTTCAGTAAAGTCATGTACATAAATCATAATATGAAATGAAATGTTTGTAAATACTGATTCACACCCCCCACCCCCTCCCCCCAAGTATGTTTCCCAACACTTTTGAATCAATAACTTTTTCTTTACGATATGTAACATGTCCAAATGGGTGTTCAATACATGGCAATGAATCAATTGAATTTATGACAAACCTAGAAGCACTCAATGGGTTCTTGACCTAAAAATAATTTTCCCTTGAGCATGAAACCCATGCCTCAAGAACACAAATAATAAATTTATTTTTCTCTTTTCATTAAATACATAAAATCACAATTACATATGCCATTATGAATACCGAGCATAGTTACATATTTCAACACTTTCTCCTTCAACTAAAACATCCAAAATGGGATCCACTCATGCACAAGTATATCTCAGCAATGCATTTCATGACTATTTGAATCATTGCTTCAAATCATAGAAATACACCTTCTAGTAATGTACTTCCAACATTGCTTTCAATAACATCCTAATTCTTTGTAACCACCCCTCCCACATTTACCCACTTCCACTGGCATGCTAGGGTAAAACATGAGTTGAGGGCTAATATAACATGACTCAACCTCCTAAGTATAGTTAAGGAAGTGGAATCGACAAACCAAAAATTTACTGACCTTCCTTAGGAGCTACAGGATCCCAGGAGCCAAATAACCACTCTAGATGCCATAACCCTAATTTAACTTGAATTTTTAGTGATCTGGACTCCCATTCGCTTGCATAGCAAGGAAAGCTAGTGGTTGTGACCCTTCAGTCACATGGATAACCCTGCCTCCCAATGACTGCAGTCTAGATTTCCCAGTTCTAAGCATGCAACCCCGAAATCTGAGCCACTTTTTCAAGGCTAATATCCAGAACTCTTCCCATAACTTGATAGAACTTTCCAAGAATGATGAATGACACAAGGAAAACACCATTAATGCAAAACTTAGTCAAGAACTTGACCTAACTAGGCCTAACCATGACAAACATTCTGTCAAACACATAGTGCACGTGAAATCTATAGGTCATGAATGCATATCTAAACGTAGGGGTCTGATACTTATCTGAGAATCATCAAGAAGGTTTTATGCCCTCTCTTAATAGTTACAATAACATTTATTAGGTCATGCATTCAATAATCATTCTTTTACCAATCAAAACATGGTAAGAGTCATAACTGGAATTTGTCATAAAACCATGCTTATAACTAGATTAATAAAAATAATAGAACAACCATCAAATCCACATCATAACAAGTACATTTTCTCATAAAATGCAATAGTACAATAAATCTTATTAGCATATTCAAAATCCAACCATGTCAGGGACTTCCACATACCACCCAGCAATAGATTGGGTTGAACCAAAATTTTCTTTCAGTCAATCACCCTCATGCCATATTCCAAGCATGAATGTGGGATCTCATGGGATAAACCAAGGGAATCTAGAGTTTAAACCACCTCCACGCTCACACTACCGTGATCTCACCTAAATCGGTCCTGAGATCACAAAACCAAACTTGGATTCCTCATAATTCCTTCACCATCCCTTGAATAATTTTTCTGTTTCCACCCACCTATTGAGGGCTTCCTGAAGAAAACCATCTCCACCCCCAACCCTTGGGATTTTCCTAAGACCACCTCACCTGGATCCAAAACCTTATAGTAATCCAAATGTCAACCAAGAATGAATCCCATCATACCATGGCTATCTGGAAATGGCAAGGCAAGGTTGAAACCACTATCAAACTAGGAAAAACACATGTCAATGATAGAAAATGAACCAAGTACATACATGCATGTACCATGCATGCCAAAACTAGCGAGGAAATCATACATGCAACTTGATACCTGCAAGTAATCTTGTTGTAACTGCTTGATCCAAGTCTTCCTAGCTTGATCCTTGATTTCCTTTGCTTTATTTGTCCTTCCTTTGCTTGCTTGCTTCCTCCTCTTGGTGGTCTTATCCTCTCTAAAAACCAATTCCAAAACTAAACTGACAAGAGGCTCAATTGAACTATATATATATATATATATATATATATAGATATATAAATTAAAAAAAAAAATGTGAACTGATCCAAAAGCCTTTTTATTATTGAGGCCTCTAATTTCTTCATTTTCCCTCTATTTTCCTTCAATTTCCTCTTCATGCAAACTTGTGACTTTTCATCTCCCTTTTCTCCTATTTTCCTTTATTTTCATAAATAAATGCCAATAATTGCCACTTTTCCTTACCAAAGTCTTTGCCAATTCCTTTGCCATAACAAACAACAAGTGATGCCCACTAGGATGTTTTTCCCAACATTTAACTTGGAATACATGTCCCATGACCTTGGTCTTATTTTTCCTTTATTAACTTTATTTCATGAAATTTTAACCCATGGTTGTTACAAACCCCTCCCCCTTAGGGTAACACCGTCCTTGGTCTTCTATGACACCTATGACTAGCAAAACTGCTAAAAACGAAAACATGTTTCCCATGGAGCTTTATAACTTAGCTTGATGAAATATTTACAATGGTCAACTAGATGAAAAGCAAACCAACATGACAACCATGTTAACATGACAACCATACCGCTTATTGGAGATTTATAACACAACTCATTGTGATATCTACAAATAAAAAGCATACATAAATATATACATATATCAAAAACTCATTTTCCTCCACAAAAATATAATGAAGGATAAATAACCCACATCCATTCAACCATCTCCCACGTAGTTTCATTAGGCCCAAAGTGCTTCCATTGCACTTTAACTTACTCGATTGTTTAGTTTCAGAGCATGAGTTGTTTCCGTTGCAATATGCACTGAGGTTTCGGCTATAATTCTCCTTCTGGCTCCACCTGCAGTACAGACCAATCAATAACATGATCAACATCTTTCACATTTATTTTAAGTAATAAAACCTGGAAAACATCATGGGCTTTCACTGTTGGAGGTAGTGCAAGTTTTTAGGCCACTAGTCTAATCTTCTCAAGGATCTTGAAATGCCCATAATACCGAGGTGCCAACTTGGCACATGATCCAATCCTCAAGGAGCTCTTCTTGGGCTTGATGTGCAAATACACATGCTCCCCAACCCGAAACTCCTTAAATTCCATGTGTTAATCTGTATAACTCTTTTGTCTATCATGTGTCGCCTTTAGATTCTTCTTGATAACCTACATTTCCCGTTCCATCTCTTCCAACATATCCGGTCCTATAAGTACCTTATTCACTGGATCACATCAGCTGATGGGAGCATTAAAACTCCGCCCATAGAGTGCCTTAAATAGACTCATCCTCAGTGACTCCTGATAACCATTATTGTAAGCAAACTATACCAGTGGAAAATACTCCTCCCACCTCCTCTGATGGGCATGACATACATCCTCAACATATCCTCGAGTATCCTATTTACCCTCTCTGCCTATCCATGTGCCTGTAGATGATAAGCTATACTGAAGGCCAAATTTATACCCAAACCTACAAACAACTCCTTCCAAAAACTAGAAGTGGACTTGGAATCTCTATCTGATATGATATTAGTAGGAATACCATGCAATCTCACTATCTCCCTGATGAATATTTGAGCTACCTCGCTGATCGAATTAGTAGCCTTCACTGGAATGAAGTGACCTACCTTACTCAACCTATCAACCACAACCATGATGGAATCATGTTGCTTTGATGTCCTCGAAAAAACTGTAATGAAATCCATGGAATTGTCCTCTCATTTCCACTCTAGAATCAGAATATGATGTAACAAACTAGTTGGATGCTTATGCTCAGCTTTCACTTGCTGATAGTACATACATCTAACAAAAAACTATGCCACTTCCTTTTCCAAATTCGGTCAATAGTAGAACTTCTTCATAACTTTCAACGTCTTATGATATTCCGAGTGACCTGACTACGTCTTGACATGAAACTCCCTCAAGATGAGGTTCTTGAGCTCATTATCATCCAACACATAGATCCTATCCCTAAATCTCGCCAAGCCATATGTCGTGAGATGATAATTCACATCCTATTCAATTGTACATTGCTGCTATAACCTGTGCTTAAGCTCTCTATACCTGACATCCTGTTGTCCTGCCTGTAAGATTTGATCCTATAAATCTGCCCCATAAGAGTTCACAACTACAACATGGTTTACCTACACTCTCCTACTGAGAGCATCTGTAACCTTGTTCTACTTTCTTTTAATGTACCTGATCTAGAAGACAAACTCACTAAGCATATCCAACCATATAGATTGCCTGGAATTCAGATTAGGTTGGTCAAATAGATACCTCAACCCACTATGATCACTCATCAGAATGAACCTCCTGCCAAGATGATAGTGCCTCCACGTCTTCAATGCATGAATAATAGATGCCAACTCAAGATCATGAGTCACATAGTTTTGTTCGTGCTCATTTAGTTTTCTTGACTCATAGCACACTACCTATCCCTTCTACATTAGGACTATACCAAGTCCTCTCTTGCAAGAATAAGTACACACCACGAATTGTTTATGTAGATCTGCAATATTTAAAATTGGAGCATTTGCAAGAAACTTCTTCAATTGCTCAAAACTTGTTGCACATTTCTATTTCCATTCAAATTTCTTTCCTTTCCTATGCAGTGATGTAATAGGATAGAAATATGATAAGTTCTTGGTGAAACTCCTATAGTAACCTTATAACCCCATGAATGATCTGACCTCATCCATATTTCTAGGAGCTACCCATTCCATGATATATCTAATACTTTTTGGGTCCAATGTTATACCTTCCTTGGAAACAACATGTCCTAAGTAATGTACCTCTATTTGAAAGAAGTGAATTTACTAAGTTTGGAATTCAACTGATGCTCTCTTAGAAATCTCAACACTACTTCCAAGTGTTCTACATGCTCTTCCTCATTCTTGGAATATATGAATATATCATCAATGAATATAATCACAAACTTTTACAGATAAGGATACAACAAACTATTCATTAAGCACATGAAATTCGTTGGAGCATTAGTCAAACCAAAAGGAACCACAACAAACTCATAATGCCCATACCTAGTCTGAAAAGCAGTATTCTACATATCCTCTTCCTTAATGCATACCTGATGATGTCCTAATATCAAATCAATCTTTGAGAACACAACTACTCCCTTCAATTGATCAAACAAGTCATCGATTCTTGGAAATGGTTACATGTTCTTTATCGTCACCTTGTTCAACTACCTATAATCAATGCATAATCTAAGAGTACCATCCTTCTTCTTCACAAACAACACTGGTGCACTCCATGGAGATAAACTTGGTCTAATGTATCCCTTTTCATGCATTTCCTTCAACTACAATTTCAATTCCACTAACTTTGGAGTTCTCATCCTGTAAGGTTCCTTTGATGTTGGTGTTGCTCTTGGTACCAACTTAATAGAAATTTCCACTTCCATGTGGGGAGGAAACTCTAAAATCTCTATTGGAAATACATCCTGAAACTGTTGCAAGAATGGGTACTTCTTGAATATTTCTGCATCCTCAACATCCTTACATTTATCATTGGAAATATGCACTGCAAATAATACACACCCTTTCCTGTGACTGGGCTTTGTCTGCATAGTTGTGACCATCCTCACTGATGTAGGCTTCTTCTTTCCTTGCAAAATTCTATTTTACCCATTATCATCTAGGCACTCAATAGCCTTGTCATAAAAATCCACCTCAGTCCTGTGAAGATACAACCAATACATACCCAAAAGCATACTATATGATCCCAATGGAAGAACATTGTGTAGGCATGCCAAACAACTCAAATGCACAAGCTCTTACCCAATGATGAACTATATTCTTAGTACCTGTAGCCAACTGCACCAACTAAGACTTTGCATGCACTTATTTTCTCAAACCACACTTATCCACTAGTTCAGGATTAACATAACTGTAACTCGATCCAAAGTCAATCAAAATAGAAACAACTTGATCACAAATATTACCTTCCATCTCAATAATGGATTCCTGGCATGGAAAATTTTAGGGGCGAATTTCCCCCTTGGGCTAAATTAAGGGGTTTTATATTTTTATTGGGAAAATATTTTGTATCATAGTACATTGTTACAAATCGCCTCAAATTTATTTTATAAAAAAATGAGGTATGGAGGTTAGCCCACCTTATTTTAAGAGAGAGAGTAAAAAAAGTAAATTCAGCCCTTGAAATTGGGAGTTACGATCTTCCATTCGTCCTCATTTTCAAGAAAATGTATTTATGATAGTTATAAATAAAAATATAAGGTATGGTAAGTAAATAAAAGCTCTTTTTATACTTACTCCAAAGGTATGGTAAATAAATAAAAATAAAAATAAACTAGAGGTATGGTAAATAAATAAAACCTCTTTTTATATTTAGTCCATAACCCTCTTTCTATTTAAGAAGGCTCAAAAACGGGGTTTCATTTAAGTGAATCCTATGGGCCAAATACCATATTTATAAAAGAGGTATGGTAAATTAATAAAAATATAAATAAACAAGAAGTATGGTAAATAAATAAAACATTTTTTTATATTTACTCCATATATCACCTTATATTTATGAACACTCAAGCGTGTAAATAAATAAAAATATGAATAAAGTGGAGGTATGTTAAATAAATGAAATCTCTTTTTATACTTTAAAGGTATGGTAAATAAATAAAATCTCTTTTTATACTTCAAAGGTATGGTAAATAAATAAAAATATAAATAAACTATAGGTGTGGTAAATAAATAAAACCTCTTTCTATATTTAGTCCATAACCCTCTTTCTAGCTCAAAAAAGAGATTTTATTTAATTGAATCCTATGGGCCAAATACCGTATTTATAAAAGAGGTATTGTAAATTAATAAAAATATAAATAAACAAGAGGTATGGTAAATAAATAAAACATTTTTTTATATTTACTCCATAACCCACCTTATATTTACGAACACTCAAAAAATGTGTTATATTTAGGTGAAGCCTATGGGCCAAATTATTATTAATACCATGGAAAAAAACATTATTAAACTAACATAGAGTGAAAAATATTTGATCCCTCTCGGGGATTGGTAGATCAAGAGTAAAAATGGATCTTGTAATTTAATGTCACTTAAAATTTTTAACTTGATTAAAATAAAAAATAAAATAAAAATCAATTATTAATTTTATTAATTTTATTAATTTTTATAAATTACTAATAGTAGTTTTTAAGGTCCAGGTTTATGATAACCCATGGTAATACCATGGTATTCATGTGAGCATGGACTATTTAAAGGGGAAATTCTATGAGCTTAGATCCATCTTAATTCCGGGTCTAGATTTCATCCCTCTAAGAGTGGTAGATGTGGAGTTAAGATGGATATAGGTTGGTTTTTATGATAATGAAGATATTAAATAGACTTAGGAAATTATATTGTAAAAAAAAATCTTAAGGTGAATGGTTAAAGCTACATTTAGTCACTTCACAAAATTTAGTAAAAAATACTGATATCTCCATTAATATTGGTTTTTCTGATTTAACAAAAAAAATTCAAAACAATGAAATCTTAACTCTTTCCGCATCACCCTCGCAGAAGAGAGATAGTCGCTGCCCAGATTTCCCACCATTTTTCAAACATTCTCAATATGATATCTTCATGAAAAAGTTAAGGTACTGATCTTGGATTAGTTGTTTGAAAAATATGCTGGTTTGTACAACCTTTCATCTTCTCTGCTATTCTTAGTTTGTCGTAATGATATATAAGGGTTGGGTCACTGCACCATATTGTCCTAAAAGGCGGAGATTGTGCACCAAAAAGGAAATTAATCCACATGTTACAATGCTGTTAAAAATGGTATGAAGGTAGTGAATTATGCTAATAAGAAATTTAGATTGGGAGAGACGTAATTAAATTTTATTATTTAATTGAAGATTTCCAATTAAAATAATAATAAATCTACATTTATATATTTATATATTGATTGGAAGGCTTCTGACAACGGTCACTTCTTTCCATTAGATCCCCTTCAGGCCTTTGGGATACCTACTACTTCATTATATTATATAGTTGGGGCTTGCTACTTGTTGGCGTGTTGGGGTAAACAAACTTGATGTGTTTTTTTTTTTTTATCTCGCAGTTGGAGTCTATGAAATAAGAAAGAAATTTGATAGCTTGGCAAAAGTGGTAGCTTGACAAAAGTGGTAGAGAAAACATTCATCTCTCTTACCATGACAAACATGGCCACTAAAACTTGCAACATTGTTTGTAGGAAGTGAAAATTATGTTTCTTTTTTCCAAACATGTATGTTAGTATATTACAATTTAATGAATATGTTTTATTATTATCATATATGGTTTCATACTTTAACAAAACATTCGCCAAGACTTCACAATGTTTTATTATTCAGTGAAATATTTTCCAAGATCTTACAAGATTTTATAATTCAGTGAAAGATTCGCCATGAATTTACAGGACAATATAATCTGGTGAGAGATTCGCCAAAATATATATATATACATATTATATTAGTGATAAAATCGCCTCCCATTTTTCCTATGTATCATGGGGATTCGCCCATTTATTATACATATAAATTTATGGTGGTTCTTAAAATTTTCCCTGATTCCTGGTGATCTGCCTACTTGTTGTCCACAACTATGTAAATCCAAGGAATTTTATGGTGAACATCCCCAACTATCTGCGCCTCCTGACCACTATAGATCTGAGGCCTACCACCCTGGTACAATGGGAAATCCTTCTTGCGATGATCTTTGCCGCAAATCCAACATTGCAACAGCCCCCTACCATCACCTCTATTATGGTGCTCTCTAGGATAAGGTCTTTGCCCCTTCTTAGTTGCATCATGATTCTTATAAAGATCATAATTTTCTTTCTCACCTGCATCCTGAGGTCTTCCCCGCTTCAATGGCCACTTCCCTTTAGATTTCTCATTCCCTTTCAAATCACGCTTAGGCTCATCTTTATGCTTTGTTTTCTCATAACAATGCTTTAGTTTCCTGATGTCTTACTCCAATGGCCGAGGCTCATCAAACTCAACTCGGTCTCTATATGTTGTTGGCGACCCACTGATGAATCTTTGAATATTTTATTTCTCATCCTTGAGGTAACACACATACCTCAACAACTCTAGGAACTTTCTAGTATAATCATCGTTTGCCATTGAACCCATCTCTAGCTCATAAAACTCCTTAGATCTGTCATCATAATACCTTTCAGATAGGTGCTTCTTCTTGAAGAGTCTCTTGAACTCATCCCAAATCAACTCTTCTCTCGAATGCCTCTAACATTCTTCACATCTTCCCACCATATATATTCTTTTCCTTTAAGACTGAAGGTATTATTTTGGCTTTCATGTTCTCTTAATAGTTATGAAATCTGAAGATTTTCTTCATCCCAAGTAGCCATGCCTCTGCATATTTTGACTTCTTCATATCTCCATCAAATGTAGGAGGCTTGACTTTATTGAACTCCTTTGGAAAGTACTCACTCCTCCTATAAGGATGATAGCGGTGATGATGGTGATGATGTCTCCCGGACAAGGAAATAGAATGAAACCCATACATACAATTCCTCCTGTTAGGTGTACCCAATGATCTACCACCTCTTACTGTGTCCCCTCTACCTAACTTGTAACCTTTATTCTAACCGAGAGATGCTACCATATGCTCCACTAGTCTTCTCTTCCTGTTCTTGACTAATCCTCAGTTGTCCATTTCTCTGCATATATGACTAGCTCTGAAGTTTAATTGCATTGACCTATGCCTTCTTTTCCTTATCCCTTTCATGTCTTTCTTGAGCCTCAACCAACCTGTGATTTTCTGCCTTGAAACTTATGATCTCTACCTTTAAACTCCTCGGTGTATCTACTATGTCAAGAGAATACTCATATCCTTTTTTTCTCAACTTATATGTAAGGACTGTCACGTGAGTTGTAGTCCACCATTTTTCTCGTCATCTCTAATTCTCTTCTTCCTACAAGCATACCATGTTAGCTAAATCAAATAGATACCATAATCATAAACATACCTCAATGGTAGTCAAGGGAGGCTATCTCATTTGCAAAATTAGTCCAAATTAGCACGATACATGTATAATCACAATCATATCAATATATTGACATCCTGCATGACAATACCAACTAGGTACCATGACCTCATGCATGAAAAAACATGACCATAATAATGCGTGCATAATAACATGCATCTATCCCATCCAGTTCAAGTGTTTGAACCATGCTCTGATACCAATTTGGTATCAGATATCACCCAAAGAGAAATGGAACCCGCTCTAATACCAATCTATAACCATCCCTCCCACATTTACCCACTTTCACCAGTTTTCTAGGTTAAAACATGAGATGAGGGTTATTATGACATGACTCAACCTTCTTAGTATAGTTAAGGAAGTGGAATTGACAAACCTAAAATTTACTGACCTTCCTTAGGAGCTACAGGATCCCCAAGAGCCAAACAACCACTCCAGGTGCCATAAACCTTAGTTAACTTTCCTTTTTAGTGATTTGGACTCCTAGTCACTTACATAACAAGGAAAGCCAGCAACTATGACCCTCCAGTCACATGGATAACCTTGCCTCCCAACAATTGCAGTCTAGTTTTCCCAGTTTTGAGCATGCGACCCCAAAATTTGAACCACTTTTTCAGGGCTAGTATCTAGACCTCTGCCTAGAACTTGATAGAACTTTCCATAATGATGAATGTGTAGGTTTTAACCTTGTATAGAAATTACCTGCAAACAAATTCTTCACACAAAAAAATAAACAATGGTGAAGACATAAAACAAATATACACAAATATTTTCCCCTAGATCGCAAAACCGAGGCTACCAGATTGATTTTTCATTATATTCCTTTCAATGTTACAATACATATATATACATTATGAAGCATTCATAAACCCAAATCTATTAACCCTAGATTAAAACATAACTATAGTTCCCTTGAATGGATTTATAAAATACCATGGGAAGAAAACCATCATGCCCAAAACCATGTGCAAAATCCATGCACAAAACCATGGGTAGGTCTACTAGCCATCTTTGGGTTTTCCACCAATATTTGGGTCCGCGCAATTTTTTTTCTTACCGCCCCCCTGCAAACTTCTCAACAGGGGGGCTACCACTCCCCCCTGTGACCCCCCTGTTGCACCCGACACAACATACAACTTGTGCCACCACTCATGGAAAGAATATAACACACACCCAACATAATGACACAAGGAAAAAGCCATTAATGTAAAACTTAGTCAAGAACTTGACCTAACCAGGCCTAAGCATGAAAAAAATTCCATCAAACACATAGTGAACATGAAATCTACAGGTCATGAATGGACATAGGTGTTTGATACTTATCTTAGAATCATTAAGAAGGTCTGATGCCCTATATTAATATCTTCAATAACATCTATTAGGTCATGCATTCGATAACCACTCATTTTCCAATCAAAACATGATAAGAGTTACAAATGGAATCTGTGATAAAGCCATGCTTATAACCAACATATAACCATATTAGTAACAATGATAGAACAACCATAAAAGGCACATCATAGCAAGCATATTTTCTCATAAAATATAAGAGGACAATAACTCTTATTAACATATGCAAAATTGAACCAAGTCAGGGAATTCCGCGTACCACCCGACCATATATTGGGCTCAACCAATTCTTTCTTTCAACCAATCACCCCCGAACCATATTCTAAGCATGAATGTGGGATCTCATGGGATAAACCAATGCATAAAAAACTAAGGGAATCCATAGGTTAAACCACCTCCACCCTCAAACTACTGTGATCTCACCTAAACTGGTCCCAAGATCACAAAGCCAAACCAAGCTTGGATGCCTTAGAATTCCTTCACCATCCCTTGAGTAATTTTCCTATCTTCACCCACCTGTTGAGGGCTTCTAGGAGAAAATTGTATGCACTCCCAACCCTTGGGATTTTCCTGAGACCACCTCACCCAGATCCAAAACCTTCCAGCAATCAAAAGCTCAGCCAAGAATGAATCCCATCACACCATGGCTATCCATAAATGGAAAGAAAAGGTTGAAACCACTATCAAACCAAGTAAAATCCATGCCAGTGGCAACAAATGAACCAAGTACACACATGCATGTACCATGCATGCAAAAACTAGCGAGGAAATATTATATGCAACTCGATACCTGCAAGTAATACCACTATAGTTGTTTGATCCAACTCTTCCTTGCTTGATCCTTGCTTTCCTTTGCTTTCTTTGTCCTTCATTTTCTTGTCCTTGCTTTCCTTTGATTGCTTGATTTCTTCCTGCTCTTAGTGCTCTTCTCCTCTCTGAAAACCAATTCCAAAACTAAATTGACAAGAGGCTCAACTAAAAAAAAGATGTGAACTAATCCTCAGAACATATTTTATTATTGAGGCCTCTAATTTCTTCATTTTCCCTCTATTTTCCTTCAATTTCCTCCTCATGCAAACTGTGATCTTTCATCTCCCTTTTCTCATATTTTCCTTTATTCTCATAAATAAATGCCAATAATTGCCTTTTCCAATTTCCTTAGCCATAAAAAACAACAAGTGATGCCCACTAGGATGTTTTTCCCAACATTCAACTTCAAATATGTGTCCCATGACCTTGGTATTATTTTTCCTTTATTAAATTTATTACATGAACTTTTAACCTGGGGTCGTTACATTGCATACACCCATATTCATATATGCAAGTGTAATCCTCAATTTTCATCCTTTTATTCTTCCTTTCTGATTTGATTATCTACACTAATCACATAAGTCACACCCTTTTACATTGCCTTCCTCAAGGTAGAATTTCCAAAAAATGACTCTCCTTTCCAAGGAAGCCTTGTTTCACACATAGTTGTTCCATTCCATGCAACATATCCATTTATCCAAAGTTAAATTCATTCAGTACTAATATTACCAAACATAACCAACATGTTCTTTATCTTGCTCCAAAATCATCTTTGTGGTGTATTTCTAGACCTCCAGGCCTAGTGTTTGAACCATAGCTCCGATACCAATGAGTAACACAACACAATTATTAGAAATTAAAATTTATAAATATAGCTAAATTTAAGATAAGGAATGAAAATATACAGACCTTGATACATAATTTCTTTGCTATGGTCTCATTGTTTTGTATAAGTCCCAAACCTTTAATCTACCCTAAGGAGAATCATGAAGTTATGAAAATTCTTTGTTCAAACTTATTTTATAATATCACCTTCATCTTCATCTCTTCAAGATATTTCCAATGATATACATTTTACTTCATTATAAGCTCTAGGAAAAAATTTATGGCCCTCGGAAGATTTTACAGTTTACATCCCATCAACATTTGTATAGCTAACAATGAACGCCTTTGACCGAGTTAACCATCGTTTTCTTGTAAATGTTTTGGAAAAATTTGGTTTTGGAGTAAGATTTATCAATTGGATCTGGGCCTGTATATCGGATCCATGGATCGCTCCTTTAGTTAATGGTAGATCTGCAGGTTTCTTCAAAGCTACAAGAGGACTAAGGCAGGGCTGCCCTTTGTCCCCTCTGTTGTTTGTTATTCAAGCGTCAGTCCTCAGCTTTCATCTAAACAAAAAAATGCAAGAGCAAGAGATCCCGGGGATCTCCATAGCAAGGGGAGTTCAAAATATAAACCACGCCCTATTTGCAGATGATACTCTGCTTCTTGGAGCAGCTTCGATCCTCTCAGCCAGAAAATTCAAAGAGGCTCTTGATGAGTACTGTATCGAGTCTGGAAGCAGCCTCAACAAGGGTAAGTGTCACACTTACTGCTGGAACACCCCCCCCTCTCTGATTATTTCCCTCTCTAGATGCCTTGGATTTGTCGCCACTTCAGATTGGACATCGTTTAAGTACCTGGGATTGCCAATTTTTCTCAAACGCCCCTACAGCAGGGATTGGCTGCCACAGGTAGAGAAATTTAAAAACAAGCTTCAGGTATGGGGGATTAACTGGTTAAACATGGCTGGAAGGACAACTCTCATAAAAGCTGTTCTTAGCAGCCTCCCTCTATATCAGTTCTCAGTGCTTCTTGCGCCCAATGGTATTCTTCAGAAAATGGAAAAGCACATCAGATATTTCTTTTGGAAAGGGGGCAAACACAATGAAAGGAGATTTCCGCTGGTAAAATGGGAGATGGTCCTCAAACCTCTGTTGGAGGGAGGGCTCAATATCAAGAAACTCCAACTGCAGAATATAGCAATGAGTGGTAAGCTTCTCTGGAGACTAATAGCGCCCAACCCTGGCTGGGCACAGTTAGCAATCTGGAAGAAATACTTCAAAGGCATGCGTTCGAGATGCTTAGATGGGCCACCTCCGCAAGGAACCACGCCTTTCATCAGTCTCTGTTCCAAAGCAGCCTCGCTAATTCGATCCAGAGCCTATTGGATTCCCGGGAATGGAAAAAAATAAGTTTATGGACAGACTGAATTATGGACAGAGACCCAATTGGAGACTGCCCAAGCGTGACAGCATTAAAAAACTGGATGATGGCTACAGGGAAAAGCAAACTGTGGGACATTACAGCTTGGAATGGAGCGCAATGGGCGGGCTGGAAACTGTTGGACCTGTCGTCAGACCTCCAGCAGGAAGCCAACCATCTCTGCGGCCTGTTGAACGGAATTGCACCCATGCACAGTCGCAAGAAAGATAGGCGAGGCTGGGGCGATCGGTCTGCTGGTTATTCTGTCGCCCAAGCCTACGCGCAGCTAGACTCAACTCCAAACGTGCCACCCGATCCGGCCCCGTGGAAGGCCATCTGGGAAATCACATCGCTGCCCAAAATCGATTTCTTCTGTTGGCTTTTATGCCACAGAAAAATCTTAACAGAGGACAAACTTCAGAGGCGCGGTTACTATGGCCCTTCCCGATGCTCCTTGTGCCAAGATTCAGAGGAAAATGCCACGCACCTTGTCCTCAATTGCAATTTCTCCATGTAGGTCTGGAGAGAATTGATGGACGACTGGAACCCCAGATTCGAGATCCCTACCACTATAACAGGACTATTTGCCACTTGGAAAAATAGCTATCCTGGACCCTCTCCTAAAAACAAATTGATCAAAGCAGCCTGGTCATCACTACTCAAAATTTGCTGTTGGCAAATATGGTTAGAGCGAAATGGTAGAATTTTCAGAGGTATGCAGCATAATGCCAAGACAGTTGCAGCCAAGGTAAAGAGCCAAATAAAAGAATGTTTGGGAGAGCAAAAGGATGACTCGAACCTCAGCCAGATAGACATAGATTTGGGGTTCTCCCTGGACCTGCAATTTCGACAAAAAATCAGAAGCATGGACCTCCCTGAGGAATGGCAAATCAGGGGAAAAGACAGTGAGGATTTTCAGAACTGGGCTCCCAATCAAAAGGCACACTCCCTATTCTTTGACGGGGCAGCAAAAGGAAATCCGGGTAATGCTGGAGCAGGAGGAGTTATCAAAAACACCGATGGAGTATCGATCCTTCAGTTTGCCTGGGGTTTGGGAATCAATTCCAGTATCCAAGCTGAGGCATTAGCCCTCTTCCAAGGACTTAACCTGCTCTTGAAGCTGGAAATCAAGGAGGCAATAATTTTTGGGGACTCTGAAGTGATCATAAAAACCATGGTGACCAATTCTATTCCACGGGACCTAAGATTAGCAAGGTTGATCCAAAGAATCAGAAGCATGACGAAGCAATTTCAAAATCTGAAATACTTTCACGTGCTGAGAGGCAACAACAAAGAAGCAGATCTTGAAGCCAACAAAGCAGCACAACTCACGGCTGGGGCAATGAAAAGTGACGGGGAAGAAACCTGGGTTCCAATCCCTTAAACCTCTACAGTAAATATGTTCTTTTGTTTGATTTTGAATCTGTTTGTTTGTATATTTAAACTTGGGCAAATAGCAGAAATAAATTCTCTAGATAATTCCAAAAGGAACTGGAAGTGGAACTCAAGCTTCTCAGTATCTCAGAAGGACGAATCCAACTGGATCGAGCCTATTGTAATCAGAAAATTGGCATTCAGACTGTTCCAATAATATATTCCATAACCGTTCTTGTTAAAAAAAAAACATTTGTATAGCTAACACATGGAAGTCTTGCAATGTGACCAACATAATACGCCATATCACCAAGTAATTGATGAGCCTCATCATTGGGTAATTATATGGGCCTTAATTTGCCTCCTATCTTAGTCAAACCAACTTTTCTCACAACTTATTACATGTTTTTGATTATATTTTGTTTATGAGATGAGTTAGAGTTGGATATTATGCCTAGTGGACTAATATGCATTGAATGCAGGATTGAAGGAGAAAATCAAGGAATTTTTGCAAATACTAAGGTTAAAACTCGAATGGGACAAGGGAGAGGGATTGTAGGAGGTAAATCCTCCTCATTTACTTATCCCCCATTCGAATATTCCTCCATCCATCACACCAGCTCGGAGTGCAAGCAGCCAAGCCATGAGGATTAGAAGGCAGCCGAGAAAGTGAGAGAAAAAGAGCTAGTTTATCTCGAGTTCAGGAGTCGAGCCTCCCTGATTTTAAGGAATTCGTTGGGGACTTCAGTTGTATAAGTAGAGAGGCCTAGAGCCTCATTAGGATTTGAATTTTTGTTGTAAAACTCTAAGCTATTTTTGAGCTCCAGACTTGTGAAATTTTTATTGATGTAATTTTTTGTTTTGGTAATAAGAATGAGTTTTGTTTTGAGCCAGCACTGAGTTAACTCAAAGGGTTGAAGCTCTTGGGTTAGGGCCCAACCCTAGCAGCCAAGGCTCCTCTTTCTTGTATATGTATGTTTAGTTTAGTTTCATAGCTTCATTGTTAATTTGCTTTTAGATGCATTTCCATTGCAAGTAGTGTAGATTGGATTGGTTGTTTATTAGTTTGCTTCCATTTATGCCTTACTTCAGTAGCAGGTTAGCAGGGATAAAAATAGCACCAAAAGGTTGTCAGCAGGTGTCTCAGCCTCACTTCCTCCCTCTGGGATCATGACTTGAGGAAGGGACCCTTATGCAGCCCCAAAAACACAGATTTCCATTTATTTTGTAATATTTGGATTTTGTTGTCTTTAAATTAGTATTTGGTCAGTTTTGAAAAGTAGGAATCCATTGTGATCTTTTCCATCTTCATTTTTGCAGTATATCTCATCCATGCTTTCATTCCTTTCAGCAACTTTCCTCGTGCATAATGTAGGCAGTTAGTTCATTAATTCTGCTTTTCTAGTTTATGAGAATGTTTCTTGTTTACATAGATTTTTAGAAAATATACATGTTTTATGCAGAGTAGGTGCTTCAGGAGGAGACAAAGACTTCATAGCCAGCAACCACCTTCCACTCCATTCACCATAGCCATCCCTTGTTTTCACCATCACCTTCACTAGTTTTCATCATTTTTCATAGAAATTCTTCCAAGCACATTGAGCGAATCCAACCATCTCCTATATTTGTTGTTGACTTATGAGTGATCCTAGACCTTCTCCCACTCCATTCCACCCATCAACCACATTTCCTAAGCCTTCCATCACCTCCAACGCCTCACATTTTTCTCTTGGTTGTACCCTGTAGGTTTACAGGGAATCCTATAGGTTTCTAGCACATCCTATAGGTTTTCCTGAAATGGCCTGTTTTGAGGCCGAATTGAGGGAAAACCTCTAATAAGTCACCAAAATCCTCCCAAGGGTTTCCCACACCATCCAACCATCTCCTAACCCTTCCAACCATCCTCAAACATCCTTAATTCAGTTGCCACATCACCAAAAGAAATTAGTTTGCATACATGATTTTGCATGAAAAGACAAAAAGACAAAAAGAAGATTTATTTCAGTCTCTTTACTTGCACATTAGTGATGTTTGATGCTTCTTACTTATATACTTAGATAGTAGCATTTGGTTCATGTTAATTTAGCATTTTTGCAAAGCATAGTTTCTTAGCAGTTACTTAGGAAATGGTGTGATTTAGCATTGAATTTCGGTCTTCTCCATTATTGCAGTAGCGTAGCTCTCTCTTAGAGTAAATTTACCTTTCTTACATAAATAAATCAAGCTTCTTTTGACTCCATAGAAGTTTGGCTTGAAAACCCCAGTGGTCTCTTGCCAGCTGAACTGTGACAATAGATAGAACCATCACTTTTACTTGTGTCTACAACACTGTCACCTCCAAGTTTGTACGAACCCCGGGTTGATAAAGTAAAGCTGGTAGCCTAGGAGTTGCAACATCCTTGCTACAATATTGGCGCTTATCATTAATGTGGCCAACACATGGTGTTCAGGAACTCATGTGTCTCCACCATATTGTCACCTCCACAAGATAGACACGATTGTTACCCAGCCACATTAGGATCTAGGTTTTTCCAAAATGGTGTTATTATCATCTTTTATGGATTTTCGGATCTCCTACAACCTTGACATCAAGGTTCCTTATATAAATTTCCATCACTTGTGGATTTCTCTGTTTAGGCAATTTGACATTCAAGTTTATGGAAAAGTCCATTTATAAGTTTTTCTGGATGTCTAGATATATGGATCTCCATATATATAGAACATCTCTGCTTCCTCGCTAGTAACTCATCAAACATATTGAATTCCAATCTATATATCCTACCACCAAGTTACATCACTTGATGGATCCAAGTGCCCATTTGATACACTTGATATAATTTAAATGCCTATATTCAATACTTAACATATCTTGAATGCTTGAACTTTAACACTTAATGGATTTCAATATCTAGATTTCAACACTTAATAGATCTTGATTATCAAACTTTTGCATTTTACAAAGTCTAGATCATTTGATCTTTTTGAATTTCCTCCCCCTTTATCCCCTTTCAACTGGGCCCATGTGATGGCCCTCAGTATTACAACAAGAATGTTGAAGCTCATGAGGGTCTCAACTTAATTATCAACTCAGGGTTTTTACAAACTTAAGAGGGGTTGACACTATGTGTGCAACATGTAATGTGTTCTTCCTTTGTTTATATTATGTAAGTTAAGAGAACATAGGTTGTACAAAGACCACTTATGCTATCTAGGCTAGATCAAATACTTAGAAATTTGCATCAATGTAAAGAACAACAAGTAAACCTACTCTAATAGCAGGAAAGCAAAGAACAACAAGTAAACCTACTCTAATTGCAAGAAAGAAAAAAAAAACAAGTAAACCTACTCTTATTGCATAAAGGGGAAGAAAACCATTTCATGAAAGATGGAAAAAAATCAAATCTATCCTATTATGCATGGTAAACAAACTGACAAATGAAAGAGAGCATTCGAACATTAAACAATAATTTGCAAAAAATAAAGAAGTTTTGCTACATCTGCAAGGTTAAGGATTCTAGGGGGTCACTGGACTTCCAAATTCCATCCTCAATGTATGGTGTGCATTGTAATATTCTAAGGAAGGATGAACATGCTTTGAGTGCAATTCTAGAGGTGTTTTGATGCAATTTGTGGATTGCTGCAAGAAAAAGCCAAAAGTAGTTTTATGCATTCTACTTCTAGTTTGAGAGATGAATAAGGTGAAGGAGGGCTAAGGAGAGGTCAAGAAGGCCTTTCCAAGTCGTTATGCCTATGATGAATCAATCTATTCCTCAAAAAAATAAATATGGAGGTTCCTGTAGGTCTGCAAAATAGGAATTTATGTAACACAAAATGCAAAAATATGTGAACAACAACTAAATAACAACAATCTAAATAGGTTAGTGCGTGAAAAATGGCACTAAATTTCATAAAATAACTATGGTTGATTTCAATAAGACAAGATGCAAAAAAAACTCACAAACAACTAATTTATAAATCTCGCAGAAAACAATATTAAGGAATGAAATTGTAGAAATGTATAGTTGATCTAATGCATGAAAAGTAAAAGTAAAAAGAGGGGGTCTTGAGCAAATGGGTTGGGCCCTAATCCAAAGAGACTCGGGTCCCCAAAGAAAGAATAATCTAGGAACCAAAAATGCTTCTCATTGATAAACAAATCTACTCCTGCACGAAAGATTACAAAAATAAAATGTCAGAGAAAAGCCTTCACTTAAATACTCCTTATTCTTGTTGAAAATAGCAACAAGAAATGCTAAATATAGATGTGCTAAATTTAGTACTGCTATAAATAGCATTTTGGGATACCTTCCTATTTTAGTCAGTCCCTAAAACTAAAATAGTGAAGTAAAATTCGAATTTTTTCTTAACAGCTATTTGTAAAATAATTAATTAATTCATCATGAGTTAATTAGTTAATGAAAATCAAACATGAAGTCTATGTGGGGACATGCAACAGTTTCTCCATTAATTGAAGAATTTATCCATCAGTTAAAGAGATAAGGATGAGTTGTAATTAGTTGGCTCAGTTAACTGAGTCAAGTCCAGTTAGATTAATTCAAACATGTTGTTGAATTAATGTAAGTTCAGTTAGTTAATGCATGCATGCATTTAACTGCTGCACTTTAGATAACTGAATATTCTATCATAAATAACTCATGCATGTCAGTTCAGACAGAGACCCAGTTGAGATCATATGGAGGGACAATGTACTATTAGTTGCTAGAATATTCCATTGTGAATATCCCTTGCATGCAAAAGGAATTCTTTCCTTGAGGATTGCACAATTACTTCTTCAAGTTTTGTGAGTGTGGTGAGTCCAATTCACACATGTGGCTTCACTGGACCTCAAGAAAAATTGCACAAGGAAATAGGAGGCTTGGAGGGCTTGAGGAGGACATATACTATTTATATTTAGTTTGTGAGCTATATTGTTTGACTGCAGAGAGAGCAAGATAGCTTGAGAGCTGATTCTTTTTGTAACTTGAACAAGATTTCCACTTGTATGATAATATAAATATTAGGGTTTTAAGCTGAGGCTTTCCTGGGTTATTTCTTCTATGTTGTGTGTGATTGATTTCTCATTCTCAGTTATATGTGTTCTCTTGATCTTCCTCAATTCAATTAAGCTTCCGCAAAGTGTTGTAGAAGTAGATCTTTTATTTTGCTTTAGTCTATTGCATAATCTGTTGATCTACAGTGTGAATTTCTACATGGTATTGGAGCAAAGGTGATTAAGGCGAAGAACACTGTACAAGAAGGAGAAGTTCGAAGTTTGTGGTTCCTGAATATAGAAATCAAATTCTTATCACATCTCAATTTAACCAATGGCATTCAATGGTTTAAGACTCGAGTATGCCCTTGGTGGTGGCTCGAATTATATAGTCTGGAAGGATCACATGGAGGCAGTATTAGAGGATAACCATCTAAAGGACTTCATTGATCAAGAAGTCCCCAAGCCGACTAATACTACTCAACTGGCGGAATGGAAGAAATGTGTGGCTAGAGCAAGGAGAATCCTCCTAGAGGGAGTTCGAGACCACATTGTCTCGAGCCTCCATGGAAAGGAGACATCGTTTTCGATGTGGAAAACATTGAAAGATCTATATCAGAATATCAACGATCAGAGGAAGCTGGCGCTGAGAGACAAGATTCGTAAGATCAAGTGTGAAAAGGGCAACAATATCTCTACATATCTGAACAAGCTCACCACCTGCAGGGATGAGCTTGGAAGTGTAGGGATCATGACCATTGATGATGATATGGTGAGTCTTTCACTCCTCGGTCTTCCTAAGAGCTGGAATAGCTACTAAGACTCGGTTAATGGAAGAGAAAAACTGCAGATTGGGAATGACTTTGGTCGGATCTGATGCAGGAGGAAATAAGAAGAAGCACCAGAGATGGATCCTCATCGAAGCGAGATGATGAGGAAAATATTGCCTTAGCGAGTAAGGCAAGGAAAGGGAAAGGGAAGGCATCCCATCCCAAATCCAGTTCTTCCCATGGTGGGAAGAAGATTGACATATCGAAAGTGCGATGCCTTCATTTTCATGAAGTGGGCTATTATGCTACAAATTGTCCACAAAAGGAATCCAAGAAGGGTTCCCAAAGGGATCTAATGGTGAGGCACTAGCCTCATAGTTTGAGCTAGATTTCTCACTTATCGCATGCATGGTTTCATCCATGGTGGGATGTGTGTGGTACCTGGACAGTGGAGATTCATTCCACATGTCAGGTGACAAGAATCTTTTCAGTACCTTGGAGGAGAAGGATCTCTTGATGTGGATCGAGATGGCGATGATGGAAAGTACTGTGTTTCAGGTGAAGGTATGGTTGTGTTTTAGAGGGAGCATGGAGCTCCCCTCACCCTAACTGATGTAAATTATGTACCAGGTCTGAAGAAGAATCTTGTGTCTGTCACTATGCTAGAAGATAAAGGCTATGATGTAGTCTTTAGTAAAGGAAAGGTATTCCTGAGGCATATCGGTATTGGATAGACGAAGTGAATTGGGATTCGAGTAAAGAATCTCTACAAGCTAGAGGTAGACAACTGTGCTGCATTGAGTTCCAAAGCTGAGATGGTGCAGAGCCAAGATTTTGGCGAGCTATGACATAGAAGACTGGGCCACTTGCACCATGGAGCCCTCAAGATCATGCAACAGATTTCTACCGGATTACCCAAGGGAAAACTTACGTAAACGAATACATGCAAAGGTTGTACCTTGGGTAAGTATGCCAAATATTCCTTTTTGGATCGAGATAGTAGAGCTGGAGCAATCCTGGAGCGAGTTCACTCAGATGTTTGTGGACCTTTCTCTACAGCCTCCACCGCTAAACAAAGGTACTACGTTATTTTTATTGATGATTTTTCTCGTAGATGCTGGATCTACTTTATGCAAAAGAAGGATCAGACCTTCTTGAGGTTTTGTGAGTTTAAAGCCTAGGCAGAGAAATAATTTGGAAAGAAAATAAAAGCATTGCGTAGCGACAATAGTGGAGAGTATGTCTCCCAATAGTTTAAATACTTCTGCATTGCAGAAGGAATTAAATGGGAATTGACGACACCCCATAACCCACAGTAGAATGGGGTGACCGAATGGAAGAACAGATCGATTGTGGGAGTAGCTCAAGTGATGTTGCATGACCAAAGCTTACCACTGCATTTATGGGCTGAGGCATGTAATACAACAGTATACTTGCAGAACAGAAGCTCGCATCGTACACTGGGGCTGAAGACACCTATGGAGGCCTTTTCCGGGAAGTGACCTGATATAAGTCACTTCCAAATCTTTGGATCATCAGTTTACTATCATGTGACCAAAGATGCCAGGAAGAAGTTAGACCCAACAGCTGAGTTGGGACCTTGTGGGGTACACGGATACACCCCACAACTATCGGGTGTACCTGCCTTCCACTCAGAGGACAATGGTATGCAGAGATCTGAAGTTCGACGAGCAGAAAGCCATGCGCTTATCACTTGAGAGGGAGCTCAAGTTGCATGCAATGGAGGAACTTTCAGTTCCTAAGGAGGAGGAGCCTCAGATTGATGCGGAGCAGCCGCATGTAGAGGATCCAGGAGTGGAGACATCCACTCAGGCTGATTCTTCCAGAGATTGGCGGAAACGCTCAAGGGAAGCTAACAAGTTGATGCTGGATGCGCGAGAGAATGTGGGATAACCATCTTCTTAGCGCAGACAGAGGAGGTCACCCCAGCGGTACACTGGGTACATGGCCCTGGTTGTGGAGTGTGTAGATATTGAACCTTCTTCATTCGAGGAGGCAATGCATCAACCAGTCTGGGTTGATGCAATGGTAGAGGAGTACGACTCTATCATTCAAAGTAGTGTGTGGGATGTTGTCCCAAGGCCTCAGGGCAAGTCAATGGTGAGTTCCAGATGGCTTTACAAGGTAAAGCAGGCAGTTGATGGCAGTGTTGAGAAACATAAGGCAAGGTTTGTTGCCCGAGGTTTCTCACAGGTTGAGGGGATCGACTATGATGAGACTTTTGCTCCCGTAGCAAGGTACTCATCAATTAGATTGATGTTGGCACTATCAGCTCAGATGGGGTGGAAGATCCACCAGATGGACGTGAAGACAACATTCCTCAATGGGAAGATTGAGGAGGAGGTGTACATTGAGCAACTAGAGGGTTTCGAGACCTTTGATCGTGAGTCGCATGTGTGCCGACTCAAGAGGGCTTTGTATGGGCTGAAGCAAGCACCCCATGCTTGGTACACCAAGATCGACATCTATTTCACCAGGTTGGGCTTCGCCAAGAGTGAAGCAGATGCGAACCTTTACCACATCATGGTAGAAGGTAAACCATTGATCATTGTTCTTTATGTCGATGATCTGATTTTGACAGGTGATGATCAGTTGATATGGTCTTGTAAGGAGGACCTTGCAAGAGAGTTCGAGATGAAGGACATGGGCCTTATGCACTACTTTCTAGGCATGGAGGTGTGGCAGAAAGATGGTGAAGTATTTGTGTCTCAAGGCAAGTATGCCAATGAGATACTCAGGTGCTTTCACATGGAGAAGTTCAAGCCCATATAGACTCCTCTAGCTAGGAAATGGAGGAAGGAGGATGCTACTTTAAGTGAGGTAGTAGCTACTACTGTTTATCAACAGCTGGTGGGTTCACTTATGTATCTGGTGAACACACGACCTGACTTATGCTTTGCGGTGAACCAGCTGAGTCAAGCTATGGTTCAGCCTACAAAGCTGTTTTGGAAGGCAGCGAAGCATGTGCTGAGATACCTCAGAGGCACATCTCAGTTCGGATTATGGTATAGACGGATAGAGGCAGTGAAGCTTCAGGGCTTCACAGATGCGGATTGGGCAAGGATTTCATCAGACTGGAAGAGCACTTTTGGAGGAACCTCCAACCTTGGTTCAGCTGCAGTTTCCTGGTACAGTAGGAAACAGAGATCAGTTGCACTTAGCTTGGCAGAGGCTAAATACATGGCTGCTAGTCAGGCTGCATGTGAGGCCATTTGGATGTGGAAGATTCTAGTGGGATTGTTTGGTCAGAGGATGGATCCTACAGTGATCTACTGTGATAACCAGAGTTGTATCAAACTCTCTGAGAATCCAGTTTTTCATGATAGGTCCAAGCACATTGATATCTGGTATCACCATCTTCGAGACTGTGTGGTCAAGAGGATCATGTTGTTGCTGTATGTTTCGACCGAGGAACAGGATGTAGATATTTTGACTAAGGCATTTTCAAAATGCAAGTTCGAGTTCCACAGAGACAGGATGGGGTTATTGATAATCCCTTTCTTGTTGAGAGGGAGTGTTGAAAATAGCAACAATAAATGCTAAATATAGAAGTGCTAAATTTAGTACTGCTATAAATAGCATTTCGAGATACCTTCCTATTTTAGTCAGTCCCTAAAACTAAAATAGTGAAGTAAAATTTGAATTTGATCTTAGCAGCTATTTGTAAAATAATTAATTAATTCACCATGAGTTAATTAGTTAAGGAAAATCAAACATGAAGTCTATGTGGGGACATGCAACAATTTCTCCATTAATTGAGGAATTTATCCATCAGTTAAAGAGATAAGGATGAGTTGTAATATTGAGTTGTAATTAGTTGGCTTAGTTAACGGAGTCAAGCCCAGTTAGATTAATTCAAACAAGTTGTTGAATTAATGTAAGTTCAGTTAGTTAATGCATGCATGCATGTAACTGCTACACTTCAGATAACTGAATATTCTCTCATAAATAACTCATGCATGTCAGTTCAGACATAGACCCAGTTGAGATCAGATGGAGGGACAGTGTACTATCAGTTGCTAGAATATTCCATTTTGAATATCCCTTGCATGCAGAAGGAATTCTTTCCTTGAGGATTGCACAGTTACTTCTTCAGGTTTTGTGAGTGTGATGAGGCCAATTCACACATGTGGCTTCACTGGACCCCAAGAAAAACTGTGCAATGAAATAGGAGGCTTAGAGGGCTTGAGGAGGACATATACTATGTCTATTCAGTCTGTGAGCTGTATTGTTTGATTGCAGAGAGAGCAGGATAGCTTGAGAGATGATTCTTTTTGTAACTTGAACAAGATTTCCACTTGTATGATAATACAAAGATTGGGGTTTTATGCTAAGGATTTCCCTGGGTTATTTCTTCTGTGTTATGTGTGATTGATTTCTCATTCTCAGTTATATGTGTTCTCTTGATCTTGCTCAATTCGATTAAGCTTCCGCAAAGTGTTGTAGAAGTAGATCTTGTATTTTGCTTTAGTCTATTGCATAATCTGTTGATCTATAGTGCGAATTTCTACAATTCTAACCTCCAAAAAGTTATCCTCCTAATGGGATATTCAAGCCTCTTATTTATAGAAAAATAACTAAGGGGCAACCTCCTTGAAGATATGACTGATTCCCTCTAAAAATCCAAAATAGGATATGGTTCCCTATGACCTCGCAATTACAGGGAGGGGTAGTAATTACTCTAAGCCAATCGAATTTTTATTATCCTTCAACATGAGACAAGTCCCATATTTTTCTCTTGATTGGATTGCACGTGACCTATACCAAATATTTTCAATATTATGCACAATAAACACTTTAGACATACATGATATGCTAATCATACCTAAACCTTCCTAAGAACATATTAAAGCTAAAAAATACATTATTAAGTGTAGAAGGAGAGGTTTAATGTGCCTAGGAAAGGTTATATGGGCCTTAATTTGTACCTAATTTGGAGGTCGATCACCATAGTCATAGCCCCCACTAATTCATATGACCATGTGCTAAAGACATGACATCCAATCCTCAAATTTCCAAAACAAGAAACTTCCACTAAGCATTTAGGCCTATCTCAAAGGACTAAAATAGATTTTGATGAGGCAAAGGCTTTCCCAAAACAATCTCAAAGGTTCAATCTTCAAAAACCTCTAAAGACATCCAAAACACTGTCCACAACCAAACTACTTCTCAAATAATATTTCTAAAATCATAGGGAAAGTAAACAGAAATGAACCCACCAAGAATGAAAATACCTAGTTCATACATAAATGATCATATTAGAAATCTAAGGAAAGTTGACCCTCACACTATAGATTTTCAGATTTCAATACATTTTCATCAAATTTGTTGTGACGAATTGTCTAGTGGAATATCCACGACAATTTACACATTACTGATCTCATTGACTTTATTTATCATGACTTTTGTCTGGTTAATATTAACAATCATACCCATATTTGAGTAGAAATCATTGAGGACTCTTATTTCTTACAAAGATCATAGGGGTTACTTTCCATAAGAGAAATATCATTAATAAAGAAGAATAATGGTGGCTATACAAATAAGAGTAGGGCTGATGCAACCCTCTTCTTCAAAACACTCTTCTAACATGTCAATGTGTACGCCAAAAAGGATAAGAGAGAAGAGAAAACCTTACTTGACTTCAATAAAGGAGTTAATTTCTTTTCACTAGCCCTTGATTTTCCTAAAATTTGCAATAACGATGTCATACAATCTTGCTCTAGTAGCCCTCAACTCGAGAGGAACATTAATTTATTCCATCCCATTCCAAAGGTTGGACCTGAGTACAATGTGAAAAGCTTTTCTCATGTTAATGAAACAACACAGGAGATTAGTTTTATTATTGCAACACGCTTGCACAATGATTCTAACTATAACAAGGTGGTCCATGGTTGAATGATACCTCCTAAACTGGCCTAGCCTTTAGCACCTTTTTCATGCCTTTCCAATCATAGCCTAATCTTCCTTTCCAAAATAACTATGTAAAGCTTCCCTAAAATGGGGCTAATCGTAATAGTTCGATAATTAGATGGATTGTTTTTATCCTTGCTTTTAAAAATAGGCATAATGAGACTTTGGACCCAAGGTTTGGGGAAGCCCATCTTGATTGCTAAATTAAAGAGCTTTTGTATATGAGGGATGAGGATAAGTCCTCTAAGTTTAAAATTCTTAACTTGATATCCTTCGATGTCTTTAGCTTTCTCATTTGCAAGTTGCTTAACTGCAAATTCTATGTCCTCCATAAAAAAACTTCAGCTTTTATAGGAATATTTAGTTTGATATTAAATTAAAATGAGAGCCTCATCTAGCCACACTGCATTAGAATTAAAATCATTACTTAACATATTAACATAATAACTTCATTGTTTACAACTATAACATTAAAATTTCCTAACAAAAAGATATTTCCTTCTTTTCTCAGACTATAAATATCTTATTCTACGGATTTTTAATAAATCACATTGAACCCATATGGGTTTTGAATAGAAAGCTAACGAAGAAAGAAATTATCGTCCGAGTGGATTGATGAAAGAGTTATGGTTGAAACTATAAAAGTAATAAACAATTAGAAGTGGGTTGATGAAGGAGTTTTTGGATGAAATTATAAAAATAATAAATAATTGGAAGTATTATATAAGTTGTTGCGAGTTTTTTAAATCCACCTAACAAATGGAGTTATTTATCTATTTAATCTGAATTAGTAAATGGAGAGGAATCAGAATTTCTAGTGTAATTTTTTTATTATTTATTTTTATATTAATTTCACCTATATATTTGAATGTAGTTATTGATCTATTTAATGTGAGTTAATAAACGAAGGGGAATAAAATTTTAAGTGTAATTTTTTTATTATTTAATTTCATATCGTTTATTAAATTTTTTACAAATTATAAATATATTACACTTAAAAATAATTGATCCAAATTTAACATAAATATATATAGAGAGTATACTTTATGATTTATTACAAAATATTTTATTTATTTTTGAAATTCATTATTGATGATGCTTATTTGGGACTCATCTATTTCCATGTTTAAATTTGACATAAATGCTAATCAATTTAGTCCCTACTACTTCAGTGGAAATTATGTTTTCAAAAAAAAGCAAATTAATTTATAAAGTGGAAAATTACTTGCTTACCATGGAGCAATGACTTGCATAAATTTTAGTGGATAGTAACCACTAGTAAGTATGCACAATTATATTTTTACTCCTACTTATTAAAGTGTTGATGAACACATAAATAATGGTGAGTAGTAATTTCAAATAAGTATATTTATTTACATCTTGTTCCTAGCCATCTTTTATGCAAATACATGTTTAAATTATGGTGGGTTGATGATAAATATGCTATTTACGTGCCTATGAGCTATTTTCAATGATTTTAATTTTGGGTGGTTTTACTATGAAACTTAAAAATGAAAAACCAAGACACACATACATAAGAATCATGGCATAATATTGAAATTGCATCCAAAAATTATGGTAAAAAAATTCAAGGCAATTATCCATGTGGCATGAGTGGGAATTCGATCGGAGTGATGGCTATGGCGAAGGCGAGTCTGAAGAAGCCTGTGCTCGTGAAGGTGAACGAGCTACAGCGCGGGACCACGGGGCATACGCTAGTCGTGAAGGTAGTGAGTTCGAATCTGGTGATGCAAAGAGCACGACCTAATGGCTCCCAGGTTCGCCAAATCCGCATTGCAGAGTGTGTCGTGGATAACGATACTGGGGTCAACACTTTTACAGCCAGAAATGAACAAAAAGGGTCTGCAATCGCATCGGCTTCAGATCCGGTGAAGGAGAGCATTGATACAAAATCAGATCTGCCAGATCTGTTGAACACAGTGTTGCATGAGGCGCAGAAGACCTCTGTCAAAGGCACCGAGATCACGCTCTATGAAATCGCAGTCTGTAGCAAACACGGAGCCCTCAGGACGGAAAACAGTCGATCCTGCCACAGGTATGAAGGAATAATCTTGTTTTTTGCAGATCTGTATTATATTGCTGTGTTTCTTGACACCCATAGGCTCAAACATCCTTCATTGAGCCCCGATCGGGCGATATACCCACAGATCTGTGGCAATGAGCATAGATCGAGCATCGGGTTTGTAGATCTAGACCTGCAAATGGAAGAACGACCCTATATGAGGTCAGATCCGGAAGATCGCTTACAGCCAGAGCACACGGAAATTAGCCGCGACACCAGATTAGGCGGATCAGGAACTCAGTCAAAACCCAGGCTACAGGTAACAACAACTCGTTTTCAGATTTTTATTAAAACCCCTGTGGGGAAAACCAGTTTAGTGTGGGTACATGCAGAAAGCACCATCATGCAGTTGAAACAACAAATATGGGCATTGACGGGATACCCTGTTCAGATCCAACATTTGGTCAGTGGTAGGTGGTCCCTCCAGGATAGCAGAACCCTGAAAAACTATGATATTAGTCCAGAAACAACCATTGTTTTAAACCTTAGGCTGAGAGGAGGGGCTCTGCCTCAGGGACAGCCAAGCTCCTCAGGAGGAGACAAGGGGAAAAAGACAGCATCTCAGCATCAACCCAAGGGAGGCTCCTCCTACAAAAACATTTTACAGGGTAACAGAGATCCAGGGTCCTCTCCAGATCAAGGTGGATATACACCTAGGCCATACATAGTAGATCAGCTAGGGCAAACCCCAGCCCTTAACTTTGATTCTACAGGGCTTGATGATTTCGTTAAGTCCTATGAAACACAGGCCCTAATTTGCCGTTTTAACAGTTTTTGGCCAAAGCCAATGGATCTATTTCACTGGATCTTCACCAATTGGACCATGGAATGTGATATACATTTATGCTCCAAGGGGTTTTTTATAGTTAGATTTGCATCCACGGAAGTCAGAGATACAATCATCAGTGTTGGGCCTTGGTTTTGGGGAACATCGGGTCTGTTTATGACCCCATGGTTTCCAGATTTTGATCCAAACAAAATGACTGTCTCCAAAGTGCCGGTCTGGGTCTGCCTATATAACCTTCCCCTTCACTTTTGGAGTGAACGAGTTTTGGAAGGAATTGGGAACAGCGTAGGGAAATATATCAAAACAGACCTGGAAAGGATTGATGAAAGGGTCTACACCTTTGCACGCATTTGTGTGGAAGTAGATCTAAGTAAAGGACTGCTGGACAATATAAGGCTGATCTACAAACAACAAAATTGGCTGCAAGGACTAGACTACGAAAACACTGCTTTCAGATGTAGGCTCTGTAGGCTGACAGGACACTTGCAAAGTACATGTCCAGAAGCCAAGAAAGCAAACAGTAAAAAGAAGCAGAAAGGGAAGCAGAGGAAAGGATGGCAATTCCCCCCCCCTGACTCAGAGGACGAAGAATCAGAAGCAGAAGAGGAAGATACCCCCGCAGAGAATGCTGAGATTTCCCAAGAAAAGGAGACTCAGAAGGAAACCACATCAGACAACAAGGCTTCACAGTTCCATTCAAATCAGGCAGAGAAGGCAAGCGAGGATCTGAGTATGGGAGGGATCAAACGGCATCACCACTCAGATACTTCAGACTCAGACAAGGAAACAACCTCACAGAAAGCAGAAACACAGTTAGTCATAGCTTCGATCGAGCCCACTCAAGGAGAGTGGCGCAAGGTCGAAAAGAAAAAGGGGAGAAAAACATGAGGTGTGAGTCCTCTACTCACTACCGGAAACCAGTTTTTCTGCCTTTTTCTCCTTTCTTCTTTCTTTTTCTTTCTTTTATTTCTAAATGCACGTTAGTTTTGCAACGTTGCATGGGGTGCGAAAGCACTCGAGCCCAATGGGCAACTTATGGAAATGCTTCAATGCATCTGCTTGTGTAACTTTTCATTTTTTAAATAAAAGGTTACCGCTTTTTTCCTGTGGAAAAAAAAATTATCCATGTGGCATTGTATTTTGCAAAAGCTCTAATAAAACTTTCAAGTTATAATCCAATTAAATATTTGAAAAATAAAATTTTCAATAATATTAAAAAAAATTCAAAATTAAATACTATAAATAAAATTAATAGTAATCAACATACACATCCATTATTAAAATCTCATTTAAAAAAATCTAATAACAATTTAACCTTCCTACTAAATTAAAAAATACTTCACTTATATTTTAAAATCTTTCATTACTTTTAATATTAAATTAAATATTACCCAATATCTCAAACTCATTATTGATGATGCTATTAAATTAAATTAAATATAATTGAATATTACAAAACATCTCTCTCATTCTCGAAACTCATTATTGATGATGCTTGTTTGGGACCCAACTTCTTCGATGCTTAAATTTGATGTAAATACTAACCATCTAAATGAATTAAAATATCAACTTCACCGACCAAGGACAGTTGGCATAGAATATATAAATGGTTACAATAATTGGTATCTACTAAGGTTTTTATCGCTCCCCATGTGTATTTATATGGCATACGCCAAGTCGATGGAGTTATATATATCTAATTGTAAAATTGAAATGAGATTTTTTTTAAAGTTGAGAAAATTTATTATAATTTAGTTGTCAAATTAATATGAGAATAGCTATTTTTAGTTGTTATTCGCGAATGCATGCTGATTTATTATTTTTATTCAAGGAAAACCACCACACCTAGAATGGTGGTCCGTAAGAGAGAAGGCTTTCACTCCTGCCAGATATTTTTGAGCCTTGGACTGTTGACTTTTTTCTTACGTCTGAGGAAGATGAACTCTTAACAAAACAAAAACAGTTTTAAGATATACTCAGACCCAAAATTGAAATGAGATTTATTAGTATCATAAATGTTTAATTATTTAAATAATTTAGTATAATAAAAAATTAAATATATATTTAATAGTCCTTTTGTCTTTTTGAACTATTAATTACAAAATAAAAAAATTAAATTAACGTTTTTCCGTAATCGTGGTCCTATTGAATACTGTTTGTTCGGAATCTAGGCACCGAATTAATTATAAAATTGTTTTTGGATACTTCATAAAAGACAAGTTTTCTTTTGTTGTATGTCTAATATTTTAAACAAGGGTTACATACTAGTTAGTAAATGTCGCTTAGCTTAAATATAGCTTAATTAAACTAAAAAATAATAAATACAAAGATTTCATCACAAAAATAAAACAATTAATAAAATATTGTATTGTTGAATGTCATCACCAAAAATTAAGAAATGTGATTAACTAATTTTGTTTATATTAACATATATACACTTTAATATATATATATATATATATATGTGTGCGCATTTAATATAATAATAAGTAATTTTAAATAAAAAAGTGGAAAAAATCTATAATTTATGAAGATGGAAATAATAGAAAAAGGAAAAAAATCAAAATAAAAAAGTTAAATAAAGAGAAATAAAACAAAAAACAAAAAACAAAAAATCATAACTAAATGGAAGTTACTAAAGAGCCCATAATAAGACGCCAGTCAATCACTTTACAAATAAATAAATTTAAATAATAATAAAAAATAACAAAAATTAAATTCCCAATGTTAAATTATGGATAATAGACAATTTTTTTTGGTCAAAGGCAAATTAATACGCAATCAAAAGAAAATAAGAATGAGTAATATGCAGGTATAATAGTGGGAGAAAACCAATGACAAATAATTTCATCATTTTTATAATTTAAGATATATTATCATACTGGTTTATGACAGGTTATATTGTAATCACTTTATAGTTAAAAATGCATTATTTTTTTGTTTTATAATTTTTCTTTCTAAAAGTTTATAAAGTTTCTAAAAAATTATTATATTAAATTGATTTTTCCCAAAATTAAAATTATTTTTAGAATTTTTTAAATTCAAAATTTCTATTTTCTGATTGGTCTAAATTATTGAATAGACCATTTTTATGGGTTTTATTTTTGAATTGTTAAAAAAAAATTAAAAAATAATAATTTGAAAAAAATATGTAAAAAAATACAATCTGTACAGCCTTTATTATATCAATCTGTACTATAATAGCATGACATATATACTATAGTTATTATGGTGTAGTATCTATTCTTTAAAAAATATTTTTCTTCGTGTATCTTTTTATTTAATATTATTTTATAATATGTTTTATTAACATTAAAGTTGAGTGTGGCATGATTAATGTCATATAAATCATTTTTTTGTTTAAATGGTTATTTATATTATATAGATATAAAATTAAAGTGCAAAAATACTTTTTACGTATATGTTTTTAGATGAATTTTTATTTATATTTTACCAATAATACTTATTATACCTGTCGGTAAGTAAAGTATATTGTAATTAACAAAGTTTTGTAAAATTTAACCGAAATTATCATATTAAAATGAATTTTAAATTTTTAAAATTCAAAAATTCAATTTTTCCATTGGTCTAAACTATTAAAAAGATAATTTTTATAAGGTTTATTTTGGAATTGTCAGAGTTTTTTTTATAAAATATAAAAATGATATATGTCCTATTAAATATTATGAAGTGACTATTTTTTATATAATTTTAATTAGAATTATCAACATATAATTATTCAAAGTGATGTGATACCCGCACGGATGTCAAGTTTTAATTTTGGTAAGCGTGTTTCATCTTAGCACACTCGTTTTTCCTACCAACTTAGTCTATGTAACTGTATTAATAGAGACATACGCGTTTTACTATTAACATAATAGATATGTGATATAAATCTAGAGACACATAATTCCATAAGGTTAGATATATGTGTAATGTGGAACCAAAGCCTTATGTAATTACAAATAAAATTATTTAGGTTAATATATAATTTATAATATTTTTATTTTAATATTATATTATATTATTTTTCATATATATTATATTAGGAAATGTATATGATAATTACAAATTTAGATTGTTTTTAATTTTTTAAATTAATAATCACGACAATTAATTTAATACAAAATAAGTAATAATATATATATTTTTTCAAATGGAAAAATCATAATTTTCATTATAATAAAGAAAATTACATGGTGAATATGCTATGTAGCATATGAGTAATCAATGGCCTGGCAACTATTTGTACTGTTGTCTCAAAAATAAATGTCAATCCCATTGAAGGGAGACTGTTATGAATAATTACATATGAGTGTTCAGTAATATATAGACATAAATATGTTATAATTCAAATATATACAACAAAATTTGTCATAAAAAACTCAAAAAAACAGGGCCCTCGCCCCCATCAAAATTGCCCATCCATAAATGGGCGATGGTAGTAGTTGTAAGCTTCCATGTCCTGTAGCTCTTGTATAAACCAGATGCCCCTTGGCAGGGATGAGGCTTCCTTGGACAAGAGATCAGAAATAATGTTTCGTTCCCTGTAAATATGATGATAAGAAGATAGTCAAAATGTGTTCTTAGCCTCAATGCATCATCTAGTATGTGTCGAAGAGTGTGTGTGTGACAAACAGTTTGTAGATTAAACCATTTTATAATGATCTGTGAGCCACCAAAAATCTGCAAGTTTCGACATCCTTTAACAAGCGCAAAGTATACTAAATGTCGAAGAGATGTAAGTTCAACAAAATTGTTTATCCCTCCCCCCAATCCCATTTGTATTCTATAGGAGTGTGTATGATTAATATGAAGGTGTATGCCTCCCCCACATCCATGTTGTTGGGCCGATCCATCAAAGTATGCCCATGGCATATCATAGTCAATGATTTCAGCTGTGATGTTGTGGGCAAGAGGGTCTAGGGCATCCTCTGGTAAACTAAGATAATCAGTGGTGAGTGTAGCTATGATATTGGCCCAACATGGAACAATATCAATAAAAATAATCTTGTTCTATTGAAGCCAGATGAACCAGCAAACCATTACAGGTAAACTCCGTCTCTTTTGTGAATGAGTAGTTTTCCACCATCGATGCCATGCCTGCCATGTATCCAGTCTAATCCAATTATTTTGAATCTGTAATAGTGTTGTAACCTCGGACCAGATAGATGTAATGGTTTTGCAACTAAGGAATAAATGATCACATATTTCCATTTCCTTCTAGCACAATACACACTAGTTCGGGCCATGAAATGTGCATTTAAGGAGGTTGTCTGCCGTAGGGACCTTGTTCCAAAGGATACACCACATGAATAGTTTGGCCCTGGGGTAGCCTTCATCTTCCAAAGGACAACCCACCACCACTCTAATGCAATGGGTTGGTGTTCGACATTAATAAGCAAGTATCCCTGTTTGGGGGAGTATTTCCCATTTGGGGAGTGGATCCAATTTAATTCATCCTCCCACTCTGTTATCCGGACATGCGATTCTAATGCTATTGTTTTATAATTTTACCAATGTTCCCGCTAACACGGTGGGATATTTAGTGTAATGGTGTTTTTCCAAGCCCGTTGGAACATATCTATGTGCTCTAAATTTGCAATTTGTGCCAAATTGGTGTGTCCCGAGATCGATAGATGTTATATTAGCCTAGGTGGTAGTATGTGAGCATTCCCACACCCAATCGAGGGGTTCCTACCAATCTAAACAGAGTGACAATTACTAATTCTCCAAGTCAATCCATCTCGTACATGGTTCAATGTGTTGAGTACTTCCCGCCAGACTGTGGAAATGTTGTTGTTGTCCCATGTAGGTAGCTTGATCCAATCATGCAAATGTAAAGGGGAGATGTACTTCTGATATATAACCTCTATCTAAAGGTTCTTGGATGATAGGAGATTCCAACCCATTTTTGCAGCCAGTGCATGAGCAAAATAATCCAAGTTCTTAATACCCCATCCCCCCATTTCTTTGGTAGTGTGATTTTTTCCCACCGAACCCAGGAAAAAGTGTGACCTGCTTGTTTCCCCCTCCAAAGAAATCTGCAGCATAATTGTTGTATTCTTTTAATGATGCCCTTTGGAATCCATGCTAATGACATCCAGTATACCGAGGTGGCCTCCAAGACAGTTTTGATGAGAATCAGTCTCCCTGCACGAGACAACCACCTATGATGCTAGATATTTAATCTTCTTTCGATTTTCGCAACCAACCATACCCAATCAACAATCCGATAATTTGATGGTTTTAACCTGAATCCCAAATATTTGAGTCCCTCCTCAATCTGTAGAGTGATGAAAGGGAAATGTTGAAGTGCTGAATGAATTTCATTTTGGTTGCACCCATAGGCTGATAGGGTGGATTTGTGATTGTTGCATTGCATTCTAGTAGTGAAGCAAAATAATCAGAATGTTGCTGCAAATGTTGTGGTATCCCCTAATGATCCATTCATAAATATGAGAATGTCATCCACAAATAGAAGATGTGTGAGAATGCAGTTGTTTGTGATCTTGATACCCCTCTGTCTACCCTGTGATCGGTCCGCCGAGATGAGTCTACTCATTCCTTCCATGATCATTAGAAACAGTAGTGGGGAGAGTGGACACCCTTGTCTTAGTCCTCTTTCTGCATGGAAAAAGGAGGATGTTGATCCATTGATCAAAACATTGTATGATACATTTGATATGAAACACATAATCCATTGAATGAATGGTAGTGGAAATCCAGGATGGGTTAATAACATTCGAATGTATAGCCAGTAGGTGCGATCAATAGCTTTTGCCAAATCAATCTTTAGTATCATACCTTTAAGATTCTTTGATTTGGTGGAGTGAAGAGCTTCTTGTGCCATGCCCACAGCTTCGTGAATTTGTCTATGGTCAAGGAATGCAAATTGCTCCAAAGATATATGCTCAGATAATATGGGCTTGAGGCGATTTGCAATGATCTTGGCAATTATCTTATATATGCAATTACAGAGGGATGTGGGCCTATATTCTTCAAAACTCTGTGGGTCATAAGATTTAGGAATGAGAGTGATAAATGTAGATTTGAAAGCATCATACATACGCCCACTTGTCCAACATTCTTCTATGATCTGAAGTAGTTCCTGACCAATCATGTCAAAAAATGCAATGTAAAATTTGATCAACCATCCATCTGGTCCAGGGCTCTTATCCTTCTCAAACCACTTTATAGTAGCCTCTAATTCCCCCATCATTATTGGGGAGAGTAGTGCTTCACCTGTTTCTAGGTCCACATATATGGGGAAGAGACCAACAACCCTAATGATCTCAGCAAGATTTTCTTTTGGGGAGCTTTGAATAATTGCCCAAAATGCGATATACCAAGATTGGCCAGTTCATGGAAGGTCTTTGCCGGTGTTCCTTGCTCATCTGCAAGTTGCCAAATGATATTAATGGCTCTGCACTTGTTTGGAACACGATGATAGATTTTGGTGTTCTCATTCCCCTCCTTTAACCAGATGGCCCTGCTTCGAAGTCGCCAAGTTTCCTCCCTATCTTTCAGGATCCTATTCCGCTCGATCTCATGTCGGATTAAATTTTCTTTTGCATTAGCAGAGATGAACCCATGACTTTCTGCTCCACTCAATTGTTCAATTTCCAATTTAGTATTTCTCAAGCTTTGCTCATCATTGATCCTCTTACTCTTTGCCCATATAATAGTTTTTTGTTTTAGGATTGTCATTTTATTAGCAAAAATCTCAGTGGCAATTAGATCCTGCTGTGCAGATGTTTTTTTCCATTTCTGAGTGATAATCTGCAGATAGCTTTCATCTTTTAGCCAGGTTGAATTGAACTTGAAGGGTGTATTGGGTTTTCTAACACCGTCCGCAATCTCCATATATATGCGATGGTGATTCGATAACCCCCCATGTCCAACCCATTGTTGATAAAGGGGAAAATGATCCATTAAGGTCTCCTTAACTAGAAAACGATCCAATCATCTAGCTAGTGCTGCATCCCCGGTCCGACGATTCCTCTAGGTGGGCTTTAAACAGGGCATGGGAATATCAATCAGCTGGTGATCCTCCAGGAGGGGAAAGATCCCATCCGATAGCAAGTCCACTTGAGCATTCATGCCCCAGGATTCAGCATGTTCCAAAGAGAAATTGAGATCCCCCCCAATAATAATGTTCTCAGCCTGAAAATATTCAAATTCAAGCAATTGTTGCCAGAATGTGAGCCTATTGTTACAAGGTCCATAGAGATTTATAATCCTTAGTTCCTTACCAAGCTTTGTTGAGTAAATGTCAGCCCCAATGAAACCCATCCCCCCCAGGTGTTAAGTAGTCTAATGGATCTGGGATTAATACCCAATAACAAGGCACCAGATCACCCATGGGCATCCAGTGCAATGAAGTGCCATCCAGGTAATATAGCCTCAAGAACAGGTGTAATTTGAGGGCCAGACGCAAGGGTCTCCTGTAAGAAAACAATTTCCACATTTTCCAATTGCATCAAACGACGGAAGGCTAATTTCTTTGCAGGGATAGCCAAACCCATACAATTGTAGGAAAGCCACTTTGTGGAGAACCGAGGGGAGGTCAATTCTCTAATAAACTTATCAATGGGTTGTTTTCGCCCTTTTTCCACATCCAATCCAGCATGGAGGATGGATTTAGAGATGAATGATTATTGTCCACGGGCAAAATTAGTTTGTGGATGGTGGGGAGTAATGCCAATGGCACTACCATCGCCCGTGGTCAGACGAGATAATTACCAAAGGTTATAACAGTGTCCCAAAATTGATTCGCAAGATGGCTCCGCAGGGGAGAGGGATTTCGACATCCCTGTGATGGTAGGAGGAGTGGGGGAGAAAATAGGTGCAATTGAATTAAATGAACAAGAAACATAGGGACAATGCACAGTACCAACATTACAATTTGAAATGAAAGGAGAGTAATAAGAAAACAATTGGATAGATGGAGGGTGAGAGATGGTACCCACATTAGAGGTAGTCGCACGCGATCTGGTGATACGTGGGGATGGGGGACGAAACTGCTCCTTGCGAGTGTATGAACCTCAAGCTGCCTGAGTGGCCAATGGTGGTTCATCCTCGAAGCCAACATGTGCCTTCCCATGACGATCAAGTACCGGGGTAGAAGTGGAGGCAGGTCCAAGCCAAGCAATCGAGGCAGAGCTAGATGCAAGAAGGGGACAATCCTTATAAAGATGTCCAATTTTGTGGCATCTCCTGCAATGGTATGGTACTCCTTCATAATCCAAAATTTGTATCCTGCATGTGTCCCTCCAATGCAGTTGCATGCTTTCCTCCAGACCTTCCTTGGTATCAAGAAAAACGAGAATGCGAGCCATGGACATATTCCCAGTCAACATGTATGATTTGTCATAATCCATGTATCTGCCGAGAGCATTCCAAATCTGCTTGAATATATCCTCTAACCAGAAATGTAGTGGGAGTCCAGGAAATCTGACCCAGACGGGTTTATCCCCAAGGTGGTCATGTTTAGGATCAAATAAAGGGCTCCATCGCTTCAGGAAGACCGATACCAATTCAATATGCCAGTGTCTTGATAGAACCTAGGGAATGAACTCAACCCTATGAGATCGCAGTGCGAACCATCTACGAGATAGGGTAACAACGGACGAAAAATTAGTGAGAATCTGTTCCCATATCTCCAGTACCCACTGCTTCAGTTGCGCGGCTGAGTGTGCCATACTCCGAACACGACCAACCAGAACCTGGTTGGAGGTGTCCAGTACTTCACCCATCTGAATGTCGACACCAAAAGTGAGGGATAAATTCTTATTTCCTACCTTCACTCCTTTGAAGCGCTTAGCAGTACACCCTCAGCTGATTAGGGGGCGCTCTATTCTATTGCGAGAAAGATGGGTTTACTGCGGCCTCTGAGCTAGGGTTCTTGGACAAATGCTGATGGGGAGGAGATGAGTCTGCAAAACAGTCGGAGGTAGGAGGGTCGGGGATGGGGGGAGGGGGAAAGGGGACCGTAGGTTCCAGTGGAGGGGTCAGATGTGTATGCGAAGCTAGAGGAAGAGGAATGAGGGAATATTCCGGGTGGTGGGATGGATGGGGGTTCAAAGGGTGCAGGGGAGCAGGTGGGTTTAGGCAGGAGGAGATAAACTGTAATGAGGTCGGGGATAGCGGGGGGAGGTCAGAGTCTGGTGGGTAGTCTGTCGCTTCAGGGAAAGGAGGAAACGGTAATGAAGATGAAGACGGTCCTGCTAAAGGGTGATTGTGCTAAGAAGAGATGGTGAAAGCAGGATATTCTGGTACCGAGAAAACCCTAGGTGCCTCAGCTAGGGTCATGAGGATGTCCAACGAGAAATTTGAGGAGGAAACTGGCAGATGCAGAGGAAAAACAGTCTAGTGGGGGTCCAATGCGAACAAATCCTCGGAGTAATCGACAATGTTTCCCTCCATGTTAACTGACAGCAGGTATATAACCATCCTGAGGAGAACCCCAGCTGATAAATGCCGGGTCAGTGAAGTGCACAAATCAGTAGCCGTGTAACAAGCCGGATGGTCTTCCAAATGGAGAAAGGTCAGTCGGAAAGCGAGGAGGTAGCCCGTGGTTGTGGTGTCCCACAGTTAACCATGATTGTCATGGTCGATGGGCAGGCCGCCATCGCCAAAACTCAAGAAAACACTAGACCATGGTTCGATACCCCTCGCCCGCCGTCACTCCATTTTTGGAGCCCTCCAATAACTATGAAATAAAATAATTATTATATCAATGTTCCAATAATAATATATCTTTTATTATAATATTCATTTAAATTAATTTATTTGGATAAACTATTTATATATATTTTTAAATATTGTTGAATAGTTTTTTTATGTTTTTATATAAAAAAGATTGATGTTTTATTTCAAAATTTATATATTTATATATTTATAATTTTTAATACATTTTTATATTTTATAACAATAATAATTTAATTTTAAAGTTACTATTAAGCCAAATATTAACAACAATTTATTCTCACAATGGATATAATATTCATATAAAATAATTTACCATGTTAAAGAAAAATATCATTAATATATTTTTAGGTAAACACTAGGAAAAGAATGCATAAAATTACTTACATGAACATACAAATCTACATATCTTTACTTGTGGTTTGAAGAGGTTAAGAAAGTACCATGATGCGTTAAGGACATCAATCTCACCCTTATAGTACTTTAGCTAGTCCAAACATCACATTATTCAACCTAAACTTTTCATAACATATACAAAGGTAATGTGAATAGGCTTCCACTTTTACATGGTTTTGGAGGTCTTTAACTTTATAACAATTTAAATTCATCTAAGTCTTAGTCAATAAATCAAAAACTTCATATTCTTATTTTATTCAACATTAATTAGGAATTGAGGTCCTTAACTTTATAATAATTTAAATTCATGTAAGTCTTAGTTAATAAATCAAAAACTTTATTTCTTATTTTATTCAACATTAATTAGGAAAGTAAAAATTCCAAGCCTACTTTATACGGGAGTTTATGATTACCATGTAATATCAATTAATATATAATAATTTAACCATAAGAAAAGTTATAAATCCCAAAGCTACCTTAAATTGGGGTTTATTATTACTATGTAGTATACTTTATATCAATGTTTTAAAAACCAGAACTGGTGACCGGACCAGTCCACCTAATGAACTAGGTTTCGAACTGGAACTGGTCAGGTCTAAATGAATTGGTTTAAAAAAATACATTAATAATTAATTTTTAATGAAAAAACTATTTTTAAGATTTAAAACCATGATTCCAAGCCAATAGAAACAAAATATGCAAGGTTTTCTCATCTATATACCATGTAAAGGTGAATATATCAAAATTACATCGAGTGCAATACATATCTTCAACAAAATACATAATCAATGAGGCTCTAAATGACCTCTTGAGTCCGAAAACAATGCTCTAAGCTATGGGGTCACTGAATTACTACAAGTCTACATATCAGTAATCAACAACATGATCACTCCTTGTCATGATCAAACTCATCACTAGTACTAGACAAGAGATCATCAACATGAGCTACATAAATAATATGCCTCCGAGTTTGAGGACTCCTAAAACTCCTCTACAACTTTAGTAGTAGTAGCAAAAATTGATATCAAAACTACAAATCACTGATCAACATGGTCACTCATGAAACTCATCATTGATTCAATGCTACTAGAAATACATAAACTCCTCAACAAGAGATACATAAACATCATCTAGCTCAAAGTCTTTAGACTTGGATTGCTCAACCTTATTACATAATAGAAATTGAAAAGGTTTAAAATGCCTAACCAATGATTTTGGTTTGAGTGAAGGGTTCATCTCCTCAACCTTATAATGTGGTAGAAAAGGATTGGCATGCCTAACCAGTTGTTTTCCTTTGAGTGAAGGGTGCATTCCTGTTAAGGCCATGGTAGAGGAGTTCAACAATCAATACCACCAACATCAACAAAGTTCAACAATCAATGCCACCATGATCAAGGTTCTTAAAGGGCTTCATGCTCTTGATCAAATGCCAATCTCATACCATCACGCATGATAGAATCAAATGGAAACATTGCAAACCCCCAAACCATGAAATCTTGAAAACCGTCAAGTCTGCTGAATTTTGAGTGAAATCTAAAATTCTAGATTCTCCATATGAAATCCAATGAGGTCGAAACCACTCTCAAACATCCTGAGTCATTTCATGGTAATGTTAAAAATTTAAGTAAAATGATGAAAATGAAAATGAAAGGAAATGTCACTTTTACTTTAAGAATTTAACATTACCATTAATTGCAAACATTGTTAGTGTTGATATGTGTCACGAAAATGAGAGGGTAGGCATGTTTTTCTTGGAGGGACTATTTTTGGAGAAAAACAACCCCAAATTTCCCTCAAAACAGCTTCAAAACTCACAAAAATGCATTTTATGGGGGTTATAATTTCCCTGGCAATAAACTGGCCGGTTTAGGACAAAACCGGTCAGTTTGACCACAAACCGGCTGGTTAGGGCAAAAAAAAGGCGAAATGAGGAGGTAAACCGGGTTTTTAAGCCGGTTTGACCTGGTGGGTGATCTATGTGGATGTTGGTGGCCACCCACCTATCCCACTTGGACCCCCACAACTGTCTCTTTTAGTTTTACAGTTTCTGTAATTGTAGCAAAATCTACTATTTTTAGCAGTTTTCGGGTCCTGAACTTCCGGAGCTGTTTTTGAGGCCCTAAACGACGTTTCTTGGGAAATTTGGGTGCAACATCTGACCATGGACCGATGTTGCTCTTCCCAAATTTGTAGTGCTTAGATATATCTTTCTAACGAGCTATTGTACGCGTCAAACAAAGATTTGGTGCCAAAGTTACGACCCCGAGAAGTTGATGTACCAACTTACCCAAAACGGGGCCCACAATTTGGCATTTCATCTTCTAGGGTAAGGTTTTGGGATGTTAAGGTATTTCCATTGTTTCTCAACAATAAGTAGGCCTTTGAACCTCATTGTAACACAGTTCAAAGGCATGTAGCCGCCACATCTCTTCTCAGAGATAAGCTACCATCGTCGTAGCTAGTTTATTTCCATTGTTGTTTGTAAGCATATTTCAGTATTTTACATTAATGAAATGAAGTATTATTTCCGCTGCATCTTTGTGTTTATGGTTATCTCTGTAATTTGTTGTGTTCCTGTTTAAATCTGGATCAGTGGTATCAGAGCAGTCTGCTTTTTCTCTGCATGTCCCCAACGAGGTCGGGATATAAGGAGTTAGGGCTTGAACTGGTCGAACCTTTGCAAGACCAGCCTCGCAAATCTCGATGGCCTCCCATGGCGGTTGAAAAGAAAGATGAGGGGGCATGAGATCCTATCAAAATATTGCTCGAAGAAGCCCTCGAGTGACAAAGGAACGCGATGATGGACAACTTTGCGCAAATCCTTCAGCAACTACCCAGAGGCGACTCATTGGCTTCCAACGGCTACTCTGGAAACGCCACACCCTTTAAGGTACAAGTTAATTTTGAAATCCCCATATTTTAGGGTCAAATAGATGCAGATGTCGTAGATAAATTGTTAAATCTGCTAGAGGGTTATTTTTTTGTTCATGATTTTTCCAGTCGGGAAAAGATTATTTTCTCTCTTCTCAAAGCAACCCCCCACGTCAAGGACTGGTGGGAAACCTACTGCAAAGGATGAAAGTACAGGCTCACTATTGTAAGCCACACCCACTTGGAATTCCTTCTAGGATGCCATCAAGGAGCAGTACTACCCTATCAAAATCTATGAGGAAAAATACATAAAGTGGACCACGCTGCGGCAGGGATGAGACCAAGATGTGCCAGAGTTCACAAACATTTTTCATACCCTTCGCACAGAGTTGGGTATCAAGGATTCTGAGCTACATTTGGTACTCAAATACTGCGGCTGCCTACACAGATACATCTAGGAAGAGATGGAGTTCGTGAACATCTCCTCGCTGAGCATGACATACTGATACGCTGTCAAAATCAAGCACAAGTTTAAACAAAAAAGTGAGACTTTGGATCTGCAAATCCGAAGACCAAAGGACAAAGCCAAGGCAGGGTGACCCAAGACAACCTGTCAAATCCATAGGAAAAGAACAACACCACAAAGTCAAAGAAGGACACAGGAAAGTGGTGTGAGTTCCACAAGAGTCCCACTCATAACACAAGTGAGTGTCAGACCAAGCAGTCGCTGGTGGCCGAGTTGAAGGCTTCCGAATCAGATGCATGTTCGGACCCTGAGTCAGAACCTATTGGCTTATATGGGCCTGACCTAGGTTTGGAAGAGTTATTTAGCCAAACAAATCCCGCAGTTACCGGCCCTTTTGGCAACAGCCCGTGGAGTGCGGACTGAGGTCTCACCCGAGGTAGCAGGGGAGGGTGCTGGAACCAGGTTTCCGCACCCTAGGGATGTCTTGGTGTGGTCTAGAGGTTTTGCGCACTGGTTTACAGCTCCGCGCTGCTTGGTACTCACACAGATCCAGAGTGATTATATCTTTCTTATTAATGCACTATTCTACTTGAAGGAAGCGGTTATGATTCAAAACTATTCAATAGGGTCTTTAAGCAAACATTTAACCAACATAATTGATTCGCGCACAAAATGAACCCAGATTCGCATATACTCATCACATTTGCATTAACCAGATATAGAAAGGTAAACCATAAGGACAGATGAGAAATAACACAGAATTACAGAAGCAAACTTATCTTTATTATTATTCTCCACCAATACATCCAGATCTACCTTGCGCACCCAGCTGCAGGGGTCTGCGCACACAGCTGCGGACTTTCTAGGCCTCTGCGCACACAGCTACAGAGCCTCTACCTACTACCCCAATCCCTCGACTCAGACTTACAGACGCTTTCAGATTCTCTCCTTCAAGAACCCATTTCATTTCATCTCCCAAAAGAACTGCTTTTCCCTCATAAACCGTGCTTTATTTATACCCTTCCCTGGCCCGCGATCCATGTGTAGGCCGACTCTATTTACATTACTTTTTATTATTTTCGGGTGTACTACCCTTTGACTCAATATATTATACTTCACGCTCCACATATTTCGGAGTTTTTATAATATTTTAATCCTACTTCTTGGGCTCTCTGCCCTAAAACTGTTATGCGGGACCTCTGCTACCCAACAGTCCCCCAACACAATCATTGTGACTTGTCCCGAGTCACTCATCGGCACAGATAGATGCTCTGCCTTGGTGTCACGGTTTTCCTCCCTCTGAGTGGTGCTTGTTGTCCTGCTGCTCCTTCCTTATCTCCTACAACGCTTCAGCGGTCTCCTGCTTCAGTGTTTCTACCACATCTTGCAACTGACGATGCTCATTCTGCTCTGCTTGGTTAACACAGAACAACCCCTCTGAGGATTCTAGCGTGTGTAGGGGAGCCGCCTAAGGGACCTCCTGGTACCACCACAGCTACTTCCGACCTTCGTATCTGCCCTTCGCACTGTCCGCTGCAGCTTGTGTTGCAATTTTGCAAGACCTTGGTTGTTGTCCACAAGATCCCAATCTTCGAGGGACATTAGAGACGACTTATTAACTGCATATTTACACGTGGTTTCCATCTTTCCATCCTTTCGTTGTTCTATTGTAGTGCGCCGGCCTACCCCTGGGTGAGGTGACGGCCTTGGGACCAATTCTGCTTCGTGTTCCCTCTTTTCCGGTACATCTCCTACTGGTGATGCTGCAGCCTGCGGGATGCCCGCAACTGTCACCCGCATACTCCTTAGAGAGTCCTGCCTCTCCATCGGCCAGATTACTACCTTCGGGCGCATACCTTGTGCATAGATAATGAACAACTCCATCTGTGTTTCCGAAATGTAGGCCACCCAGTGGACTCCCCTCGGTAATTTATAAGCCATGGGAAATTCAAATGTAGTGATTGCCACTCATTCCTGTTTGTGTAACCTTCTCGTGTAGAATCTGTGGTCGTTCGTTCCATATCTGGTTCGTACTGTATCGCTTAATTTCCCGTCGGCCACTCCCTTTTTCCATGATGCAGACATCTTGTCATGAATAGTGATATCAACGGTCATCATTCCTTTTATCAGCGCGTCCGCATGAGCCTTCTCGTGCGACCGCGACCCTTGCGTGTGGTCAGATGTACACATACCGTAGTACGCGCGCATCTGTCCCCCAGGCTGCTTTATCATCCCCCGCTCTCTTGCAACTGGGTGGAGTGGTGAGACTATCTTCTGAATGGCTAGTCAGGCAGTCGGCCCGCCCATGTAGAGCTTGAGGCGACTGCCATTCACTCTTCTCGGGAAGGGGTCTCCATTGAGTTTAGCCAGCTGAACCGCGCCCCCATCGGTGACTTCTTTGACGACATAGGGTCCCAACCAGTGCATGCAGAGTTTTCCCGGGAATTTTTCGAACTTACTGTCATAAAGCAATACTAGATCATTCTCTTTGAAGGTGCACACCTTGATATGGTGATCGTGCCACGCTTTCTCGCGCTGTTTCTGTACCTGCTGATGGAATCCAGCCAAAAATCGTTCCTCCTCCAATTCTTCTAGCTGTGCAAGCTGCTCTTCTAGGGCCCCGCAGTCTGCCATACCTATGATTGCCATGATCTGCAGACTAGGCACAATATACTCCATGGGCATAACAACCTCTTTGCCATAAACTAAGTGAAATGGTGTTTGGCCTGTCAGCTTCTTTCACGTCATTCGGTATGCCCAAAATATCGCAGGTGCGTTCTTTAGTCCCAAGGGCATCACCGTATACTGAAAACAACCCCATTCGATAGCGAACATTGTCTTGCTCCGATCCTCTGGTGCGATATTGATTTGATGGTACCCGGAGAACCCCTCTGTGAAGGAGTATGCTTCCTAGCCGCCCACATTTTCTAGTACCTCATTTGTAAAGGGTGTTAGAAATGGATCGTTAACATAAGCATCATTAAGCTTTCGTAGATGCACACAGATGCGGATCTCCCCCTTCTATTTCTTCTCTTGTACGACCATAAGGCTTACCCAATCGGATTCCTCAACCGGTTCAATAATTCCTGCTGCCAACATCTTATCCAATTCTTCGTGGACCTTTGTTTTGTATTTTGGATTCAATCGATAGGGTCGTTGCTTCACTTTCTTCGCATCTGGCTTCAAAGTTATCTTCATCATCCCTAGGTCTCCTAGAATCCCTTTCAGCTTCATCATTTTTGTAGGGAATAAATCACGGTATTCTCAAAGCAGCTCGACAACCTTTTTCAACGTGGTGTCGTCTTAGTAGTCCCCAAGCGTAGCATACTTCGGCTCTTCCTCTGTTCCGATATGCACTTGCTTTGTTTTCAGCGGCACCGTGAGATCTGGATCTTCTATCTCAGGGCCGCGCACCTCATGACTCCCTTCAAATTTTGTTATATTGATGTTACGCAGGTCATCCTCATCATCTTCTGCTTGTACATTGTAACATGCTAAGGCCTGGCTCAACTGTCGCGACCAGTCTGATGGCATGACTTCTTCTAGTTCTGGCGGTGTTCTGAATATGGCAGCCTTTACTAGCTGTAATGCGTCATCCACAGTATCCATCCATTGGTCTTCAAAGAGAAATGTCGACAAAAACCCTTCGCACAGGATATCCCACTCGCCAGTGCCATGCTGGAGCTCTGTTTCCGTATACCAGTTTCTTGGAATGACATCCAAGGTATGATAAAATAAGTGCAACCATTCTGGTTGAGGCCCCGTACCATAAGCTTTGGTCCATTTGCTCAGGTGTATGCACGGATTCTCTCGTCCATCATATTTCTCCGTGATTCGTAGCGCTGGCTTCCCAAATCTTATCTGCATCATACACCTGCAGCTTCGCCAATCTTTGAAGGTTCCTTCATGGGTATCCCACCATCGCATCGGTGTCGCGCGCAATGCCCATTTTAGTGCATCGAACCGTTGGTACTCTGGTACCACGCTTTTGAATTTAACCAGGAAGTCCTCGACTACTGTCAGCCCATCATACATCGATAGTTCGTGGTTCTGAACTTTAACGCAATACAGGGATTTCGTCATCATATTACAGTGCAATGTGGTTGCCTCGTTCACCCTGTTGCACCATCGCTCGTCCTCCTCATCTGAATCACTAGCATAGCCCTGCGAGAATCTCTGCTCCTCCTTTGCAGCAATTTTGTAGATACTATCCAATTCATCGCCCCTCTCTTCGCTACGCGCTGGTTTTGTGTAGCGCAGTCTGTCTGTTGGATCCAGCAGAACAATGACCTAGAGAAACTTCTTCTCAAATATCATCTTCCTCTGTTTGAGGTTAATAACCCCATTCATATCAATGGCCCAGTGTATCCCTAGCAACACAGGGTACGGACTATTTTCGTCCATGATTTCAATAACTTCGAAATCCATCTGAGTACTTATGCCATTAATGTCTACTGTAATCCCTTGTAGCCGTCCCATGGGCAAGATCTTCTGCTGGTTGACCATCCGCAATTAGATAGGATACCATTGTAGTGTAGGCTTACCCATGCGCTCCCAAGTCTATTTAGGTAATATGTTTGCATCAGAACCCAGGTCCAGAATGACCTGATCCATCTTGTAGTCGCCAATCTGCGTCGTTAGCCGCATTTCCCAACCTGTCCGTGATGCGTGTCTTCCTATTTCCTGGACTGCACAAGGTTCACCCCACCCTGCGCATCTATTAATCACTTCCTGTAACCCTCTAATTGCCCGGTTGTCGTGAAGCAGTTTTATGCATGTCTCTAAGAAGGTAGTCATCATCGAGGGATCCCTAGTTGGCTCAGGCAGATCCCTACTACCTCGAGTAGAGACACCCATGAAGCTTTCCCTAGCTTCCATATTAGTCTTCCCATCGACCTCTCCTGTGGCTGCGCCGCGTCGCAATATCATGTTGACTGTGGGTTCGTCGTCGTGGGGTTCAGATCTCATCATTTGCACGTTTTGTGTTGTTGTAGGAGGCGCTGCCTTCTTTTCGCGAATCTGTGCTATCAACATGGGGCAATCTAGCATCTCATGATTGAATTTCTCACAATAAGGACATGATACTCGGGTTGGGTTGGTACAATCCCACGCGTAATGTCCTAGTCCTCTATAGTTGTAACAGATTAGCTGCCCGCGACCCCTTCTTGGTCCCATTCTGCCCCATCCTCAACCGCATCCCGGGAACCCACCGCGCGCAAATGCCGCTGTTGGATCCTGACCTCGCACCTCAGTCTGCATTCTATAGGCAGGTGTCTGGTCCATCAACATTCGATAGCTGCGGCAATCTCTTTCTTCGTGATCCACAGATCTACAAAAGTTGCAAAAGAGCTGCTGGGGGGTCTAGTTGTATTTACGCAATAGATGGAAGTAGTCAGTGTTGTGCTTCTTTCCTACTTGACAGTTTGCGCACCAGAGTGGGGCAGTCATGCTTGGCCCTGCCTGTACCTCTGGTCGCAATGGGGTGGGTACCCCTGTTACCACAAAATTCACCGAGACCGGACAGTGATCTTTATTGTGTCTCTGGCTCCTGCACTTTATACACCATACTTCCTCTGGGACTTCTGGACGCGGTGTTTGTTCTTGTTTTAACTTCTGTATTTCCAAACACAAATTTTCGACCTGCGCTTGGATTTACTGAACTCCCAACCTTGGATCCTGTACCGGGGTTTCGTGCAGCTATATTGTTGCCTCCAGTGCTTCTGCTTGGGTTGAGATCTTCTGTTGTGACAAGGTCGACTTCAAATATGGCGTTAGTGATGCGATAAACCCAGCACAGTGCTGTGCATCCGTCAGGGTCATGTTGGCCTCACGAATGGTGCATTTCAACCTTTGATCTAAATCCCACGGAGTCTCACTAGGCATCATCGTAATCTCTTTGAATACAACAACCGACTGTGCCTCTGACTTAGGCCGACTAAACTCCTTTGTTAGTTCAGTATGGATGTCCTCTATCCCCGCCCTTGGGTTGATGCTTGAATACTTCGTGTACCATGTTAGTGCTCAATCCTGTAGTGCACTGACTAAGATGGCTTTCTTGATATTATCGTCCACGACCTGCTGCGTGTTCCATACTGACGTTAGTACAAACCAAAATTGTTCCGGGTCTTCGCCTCCTGCTCCTTTGAACATTGGTAACTAAATCGTGGTTGCCATAGTTACCCTTGTTCTACTCCCATCCCTGATTCTCTTGATTTTTCAACGTTCTTTTCTATCAAGTCCCTGTGCTTCACACCAGACACCCCTTATGCAGATCCCGGTCCCAGCAACGGAACCATTTGTTGGCTTATATGGGCCTAACCTAGGTTTGGAAGAGTTATTTAGCCAAACAAATCCCGTAGTTACTAGCCCTTTCGGCAACAGCCCGCGGAGCACGGACTGAGGTCTCACCTGAGGTAGTAAGGGAGGGTGCTAGAACCAGGTTTCTGCACCCTAGGGATGTCTTGGTGTGGTCTAGAGGTTTCACGCATTGGTTTATAGCTCCACGCTTCTTGGTACTTGCATAGATCCAGAGTGATTATATCTTTCTTATTAATGCGCTATTCTAATTGAAGGAAGCGGTTATGATTCAAAACTATTCAACAGGGTCTTTAAGCAAACATTTAATCAAGATAATTGATTCGCGCACAAAATGAACCCAGATTCGCATATACTCATCACATTTGTATGAACTAGATATAGAAAGGTAAACCATAAGGACAGATGAGCGATAACACAGAATTACAGAAGAAAACTTATCTTTATTATTATTCTCCACCAATACATCCAGATCTACCCTGCGCACCCAGCTGCAGGGGTCTGTGCACACAGCTGCAGACTTTCCAGGCCTCTGCGCACACAGCTGCAAAGCCTCTACCTACTACCCCAATCCCTCAACGACTTATAGACGCTTTCAGATTCTCTCCTTCAAGAACCCATTTCATTTCATCTCCCAAAAGAACTGCTTTTCCCTCATAAAGCTGTGCTCTATTTATACCCTTCCCTGGCCCGCGATCCCTGTGCGAGATGACTCTATTTACATTACTTTTTATTATTTTCGAGCGGACTACCCTTTGACTCAATCTGTTATACTTCGCGCTCTGCATATTTTGGAGTTTTTACAATATTTTAATCCTACTTCTTGGGCTCTCTGCCCCAAAACCGTTACGTGAGACCTCCGCTACCCAACAAAACCCGACAAGGGGAATGGCAAAGGGAAGCAGATCATTGATGCGGAGCCCAGTGTCATTGTTGCCACCGCCAAGATCTATAATAATGAGCCCGAAGATCCAGAGGAGGGGGAGTGTCTTTTCCACTCATAGATGTGGGTGAAGGGTTCTCCACTAAAATTCATTGTCGATAGTGGTAGCCAAAAGAACCTCATTTCAGTAGAGGTCGTGAAGCAGTTGGGCCTACCGATTACACCACACCCGCAGTTGTACAGGATCGGGTGGCTTCATCAAGGACGAGATCTCCAAGTTCGCCAGTAGTGCCGCCTTCCTTACAGCATCAAACCCTTCACAGACAAGGTATTGTATGATGTTACACCTCTGGATGTTTGTGATGTATTATTAGTCTAGCCATACTTGTGGAGGTGACATGCTGTGTATGAATCAAGGCCTTGCGTTGTTATTATTACTTTGGGTTATTCATTATACAGGATACCGGAGGTGGCCCCACCTACCACCACCTTTTTGATCACTGCTAAGAAAGGCAACAAGCTCATCTCCCAGACTAGGAAATTCATTTTCTGTCTAGTTCACTCCTAAAGTAAGGGGAAGATTTGCCACATCCATGACCCCCGCGAACGGTTCCTCCATGTAGTAGCAACAACAGAGGGATACAGTCATGACAGAACACAAGAAAAACTTCTCCTCACCCACAGGGGCACCACACAAGTCTCAGGTGGACAACAAATTCTGGTTGCATTTGCAGAAAGAACGCCTTACAAGAGCCCATCAGAAGCTCAAACCACTCTGACATGGTCCTTACACCAGCAACAAGGCTACGAGAAACAATGCTTTGGAGCATAGCATTCCCCCATTCCTTCGATTGCACTGAGTGTTCAATGTGTATCGCCCTCGACCATGCTTCCACCATTACTGGACACATTCGAGATTGTAGAACAGCTCAATAGGGACCGAGTTCAGCAGATGGAGGAACTCAACGCAATGGGGACCATTGCTTCCTAAGGGGGGAGAATTATCCAGGTGGATGTTGGTGGCCACCCACCTATCCCACTTGGACCCCCACAACTATCTCTTTCAGTTTTTCAGTTTCCGTAACTGTAGCACAATTTACTATTTTTAGCAGTTTTTGGGTCCTGAACTTCTGGAGCCGTTTTGAGGCCCTAAATGACGTTTTTTGGGAAATCTAGGAGCAACATGGGTCCATAAACTGATGTTTCTCTTCCCAAAGTTGTAGTGCTTAGATATATCTTTCTAACGAGCTATTGTATGCGTCAAATGAAGATCTGGTGCCAAAATTACGACCCCAGGAAGTTGATGTACCAACTTACCCAAAACGAGGCCCACAATTTGGCGTTTCATCTTCTAGGGTTAGGTTTTGGGACGTTAAGGGATTTCCATTGTTTATCAACAATAAATAGGCCTTCGATCCTCATTGTAACACAGTTCAGAGGCATGTAGCCGCCACATCTCTTCTCAGAGATAAGCTACCATTGTCCTAGCTGGTTTATTTCCATTGCTGTTTGTAAGCATATTTCAGTATTTTACATTAATGAAATGAAGTATTATTTCCGCTGCATCTTTGTGTTTATGGTTATCTCTGTAATTTTTTGTGTTCCTGTTTAAATTCGGATCAGTGGGCTTGCTAACCGGCCAGTTTAACCAGTTACCGGTTCAAACCGGCCGGTTTTTAAAACACTGCTTTATATGCAAGTAGTTTTTAAGTGCGACTTTTTGGAAAGTTTTCCCATTTATTTTCTGATCTAATCTATCTAGAATTTGACATGGATTCATTGAAATCACAATTTTGACAGGTGAAATCTTCATAATCGAAGTTCCCTAGGGGTTTTTGAGGGCGTTGAATCCATATATGTAGTTAAAAAAACCACTTTAAACAACACAAATCAAGATTTGGCCACAAAATATTTCGCTAGATTCCAGCTAAAAATCCGTTTGAAACTCCAAAAAGTCGCACTTAAAGACTACTCACTTTATATGTAGATACCTTAAATTAGGGTTTATGATTACCCTGTAACATATTTTGTACAATTAATGTATAACAATTTAACTATAAGAAAAGCTATAAATCCAAGACTACTTTAATTTGAGGTTTATAATTACTATGTAGCATATTTTATATGTAGATGGTTTTGGAGTTTTTTTAACTCTATAACCATTTAAATTAATCTAAAGTAACTATCAATTACTTTTTACATAATAAGCAAGTACTAAGCAACAACGCCGCATATTATACTTGTTATAAAAAGGATTTGTACTCTAAAGTTAATATATTAATTAATAAAATTGATAATAAGATATATTATAAGGATTTGTACTCGAAAGTTAATATATTAATTAATAAAGTAAATATAGTTATTGTATAATAATTAAACTTTAGGTTATAATTATTATTATTAATACATTAATTAATAAAATTAATGGGGTGTAATTTAAATTCTGTATATGTGTGTGTGTGTGTGAAATTATTCACAATGCACATTTAGTGGTGATATTAATAACAACATAATATTTTATTGAAAAGATATATATCTTATTATTTTTTTTTTAATATTTAAATTGGAAATTTAAATAGATTAAGAATCAAATTTAGAATAACTTATTAATGTGTATTTTTTGTCATTTTTCTTTTTTATTTAAATAGAATACCATATCCTTATAGTATTAGTGTAATGTTAATAATAATATTTTTTTATAAAAATATTTTATTGTTTATATTAAAAGTAAAATAATTTTTAATAAAAAGTATTTTATTATTTTTGTCTTTCTAATTAATTACTTTTAGCATTTAAGTTGTATTTTATTTTATTATTTTTGTCTTTTTTTGTAAGCTTGGTAGATCCTTCTATTTTCATTAAAATATAAGCAAGTTACATCCACATATGAATAGTTAGGTGGCCTCAACTTGCCTAAAGGGAAACCAAGTCTGTTGGCCACCTAACAACATGATAAGCCATCCAATAGCAAAAAATAATAAGTCTTTCTACCCAAGCTATATAAGTTTGTATATCTTTACCTTGTCCACATACTATTTGCCTATGAACATATAAAACATCATTCTGGAAATTAAAAGTTGCCCACATCATTATGGAAATTAAAAGTTGCCCACATATATACTAATAAAAATAGGGACCATCTAGGAGCCTACTCATCTCCCTTAGCAGATTCAGAATCGACCAGGGTTGGGTCCTTAACATTGGAACCCGACAATATTGTTTGTGAAATAAGGCAAGGAAGGTGATCTTCAATTCGGCGTAGGCGTCCATCCTATTTTTGCAGTTGAAATTGAAGTTTTTGGGAGTTCTGCTTGTAGTTGGGGAAATCCTGTACCGTTGTCACCATGCCCACTGAAATATGTTTCAGGGCCTTACCCAAGAGACTTTTCATGGTCCAGTATAAATATAAAGTCTGTTTGAACTGGGTCACTCGCCCGTGGGTATTCCCAGGATCCGGCACCATCGCTCACTAATCCTCCATCTCAATATTCGTCGAGCCTGCCTGGCGGTTCAGATCAGCTTCCCACTCCTCAATTAAATGCCTAATTTCCTCATTGGTCCCTTCACGATAAGCATTGGCCGCATTGTTTATGGTGTTGCTTATCAGTTTAAACCCCTTACTCTGTCATTTAAGGAGCTGGGTTGTTCCTCTTGCAAAGTCACCTGAGGCCTCCTTCCATGACCCCTACTTTCGCAACCCGCACCATAGTTACAAGCTCATAGTGCCTAGTGAAAATTTGGGTATGGCGAGTTGCCTGAGCAGATGGTAGCCTGAGCCCAGAAGCCTTTCACTTCCATGTGAACCTACCGCCCCGCACACCTACCACGGGAGAACAAAACAATAATTTCCATAATAAAAAACATTGAACCTCCACCTGTCTTATCCCACACACCACAATGTTGCCAGCCATTCCAGATAAGAACTCAACTTCCACACCAATAGACTGATAGCCAGAAGAATTGAACAAAATACCATGACCAACAAAATTAAAGTAATCCCACTTTTCATAATAATGAGAGGAAGAATCAAACAGACCACCATGACCAACAACATTAAAGTAATCCCCAGACACAAACTGATTCAGACCTTCAAATGTAACCTCGTGGGGGCTTCCACAAAGGGCATGAGCATGGGGATTATCAAGACAGACATCAGAATCATTACAGTGTTGGGACCAATAGTCATGTAGAGGGAAAAATTTCCACTCAACCACATGAATTACAGTAATACGAAACCTTGAGACAGAGTTGAAGACAACCCAACCCCAAACCCCAGGATTATCAAACTAGACTAGACTGAGGTGGTTCCAAGGGTAGGCAACAAATACCTACATCCCATATAACCCCATTTGGGAGAGAATAATTTCAAAACGAACCGACACCGAGACCATACCAGTTAGGATAACATACTACAACAAGGATACCAACATTAGCGGCGTCCAACAACCCTAATTTCTCCCACATACAGGCAATTCAACCCCATGCAAACCCAAATCCCATGACTAGACAAGTAGATGCATGAAGGAGAGAGAGAAAAAATAGTTAACATACCAGGTTACCCTCGCCTAGAGAAGATTAGTCCACCACCTTTCCTGGAGCTGCTACGTGTCTCTGCCCTTGTCGTCACCCTTCCACATTGCTTTCCACGAAACACTAAACCGATTAACAAAACTTGCAGAGCACTTGACACCAAGCCAAGCCACAAAAACATTGTCCCTGCCACCTTCCGCGAGGGTATTTACCTCTCGCATGCAAGGAGCCACCACACCTATCGCCTCGAGTGTGTGGGGGGTGATCAATTTGTACCTCGATGTGCTTCGAATGAAATCTCAATTGATGAGAGTGCCATCCAGCTTGCACCCCGATCGAGGGATTATTTTTGTCTTTTCAAATAACTATAAGAAATGATTATTTATATGTGCCCATATGGTCACTAGAACTATAACTTGGATTTTTATCTCAAACATATCATAAAACATGCTTCCTCATGGAAGTTAGTGTCATTATAACTCCCAATTAGTATAGTATTTTGGTTATCATATAAGATAGGATTTGTTCAATGTATCTTTGTGATCACCAAAAGCTATATCTTAAATTTGTCTCCAGTATATCACAAACCATGCTCAACCATGGAAGTTAGTGTCATTTAAAAATCCCAGTTAGCACCTTATGTTAGATGTAAAAAAATAGAAATATACTTAAAAAAAATAAGTTAAAAAATCACTACAAATATAGACAACTTTTTGCATAGTGGTAGTATTATTTTTATCCTAGTTACAATAAGTTTTGTTATCAATTACGCATAATAGTCAGGTACTAAGCAACAATGCTCCATATTACACTTGTTTATAATAACTAGTTGATACTATAATGAAGTAGAATTTCATTTTTTTCAAATATTATATTAAGTTTGTGGTGTGTTTTTTGAGCTTAGTAAAATAATGAATATAAATGAATAAATATTTAGTTTAATTTGTTAATTTTTTTGTGGTTAAGATGTTAATTATAATTTGTTGTGTTATGTAATTTTCAATCACTAGCTAAAATAATACATAATGGAAAAAATATAAATTAGGAGTTGTGCTTTGATGTGACTAAGTTTATTTGTAAAGGATATAACACATATTGAACATTCTCCAATATGTTGAATATTTTTAAAAACGGGGCAGGGGAAATGAATTCATATAATCAACTACTATGGGTAGTGATACTCATTGATTTATACACCAAGCGATTTTTTCAGTACTAATAGATGTTGTTAATGAGTTTGTCACATTATTCAAGATATTAACCTTCTACGATAATACTTTGTTTTGTTCAACGATGTTTTTAACAAAATGGTATTATGCATCAATATGTCTTATCCTAAAATGATAAGCAAGGTTCTTGAGTTATCCAACCCACCCTCACTGCTTTGTGAACAAAACCAATACCAAAACACTATTTTTGCAACATTACAACATCCTTATTTCCAAGAATAGCTCACACGGATTCACTTTTATGGTAGATAATGCAACAATGACCTACCTCTTGCTCATCTAACTGATCACTCCACCAAATAGGTTAAAATCATAACCACTTCTACCATGTAATACTCAAAGCCCTTCTCTCTAATATGTTATAGTCTTTTTGATGCCAAAACATTTTCTTCCCTATAGGAACTATAGAGGTCCTATCCTCTTCATTTCTACCCTCATGAACAACAAAATTGTCAAGATTATCATTAAAAGTGCTTCCCAATAGCTTGCACAAAGTTCCATTATGAACTCCTTTCATCAACACCATTGATCCTGGAACCATCTTGCAGGTTTTTTTTTCAAATATAGTATGCATGCTTGCATGCCTTATCTTACTTATGAATATTGGTTTTTGGGTAGATTTGGACTTTGCAAAACCCTAGGGAGAGTTTTGATTCTTCCATGTTTGAGTAATAACTTTACCCTTTGCACATCCTGTGGTCTTGGTTGTCAAGTTGTCTCCTAGGAAAACATCACTTACATTGTGCTTTTCATATTAAAAAAACTACTTGTAAGGAATCATATGAGATGATTGACCCAAGTGTATAAATAATCACCATGATTTGAATTTGTGCTTGTAGAGTTGAAAAAGCTTAGATTTGTAATATTTCTTATAATCCCCAACTTTATCACATTTCAAACATTTCCTTATAGATTGTCTTAAGGATTTATGTCTACCTCGAGATCTAGATCTTTCCCCTAAACACTTATTTTTTCTATCTTGGGGATGAGATCTTATAGATAAAACATATTTGGCCACACCCTCCATCAATTTTTTTCTTATTTCCTCTAAAAAAGGATGAAAATATATCCTGTAACTTTAATGTGGAATTTTTAATGCTACAAATTACTACAACAAGATTATCCCATGAATCAAGTAAAAAACATACACTTATCTTCCTCTTCCTTCTTGATATCAATGTAGAAAAATTGACATACCTGAGTATCAAAGGAATTTACATGCTCCTTCATCGAGTCACCATCATCCATCCTGATATGATATACATTCTTTCAAAGGAACAACTTGTTTTCCAAGGAATTTGATTGATACAAGTTCCCTAAACTATCCTGTAGGTTCTTTGGGGTTGTCTTCTCTGAAGATATTCAACAATATTTAATTTGAGAGGTATAGTTGAATTGTACGTCTCCCCTTTATTTCTAACTTCTCTTGTTCTTCTTTTGACATACCAATAGGTTTTGTAACTTGATCCATAACAACCCATCATTAATTATCTACAAGAAGATACTCCACATTTAGCTTCCACAACTAAAAACTCTAGTTGTTAATCTTCTCTATTTCTATTCTTGAACCACTAGCCATTTTTTCTTTACATAAGATTCACTGTATAAAGTTTCCACTTAAGGTCAAGTTTATCATAAGCCTTATATGTCCTTGTTATTAATAAAATGAGCTAAAACTACCAAAAATGGCATCCCCCCTAAATCCAATAACCTCACTTTTATACCAAAGAAATAACTACCAACTTAATGAAAACTCTCCATAGTTCTCACTTTTTTTTATAGGTTGTATTAGTTGTTATTTTTTCCTTCATTTAAAAAGTGGTGCTACTAGTAGCACCCTTTTCAAGGTTAAAATTGATATTAATGTTACAAGCAGAAACCCTAAAATTGAACCCCAAGACAAAAATGAGTGCTCTCAGTAGCATCCCCACTAAAGCCAATATTCATGCTTTGATACCAAAAAAATAGCTACCAACTTAATAATAACTCTCCATAGTTATCATTTTTTATAGGTTGCATTAGTGGTATTTGTCACCCTCATTTCAAAATTGGTGCTACTAGTAGCACCCTTTTCAAGGCTAAAATTGTTTTTTTTTAATCATGATATGTAATGTTGCAAACCAAAACCTTAAAATTGAGCCCCAAGACAAAAAGGAGTGCTCTCAGTAGCACCCCCCACTGTTTTTGGGCGTTTGGTGAGGTTAAAATTACAAATCATTTGAAACAATGGTCTTGGAAACTAGTACCATTATGAACAAAAACCTTAAAAGTGATCCCCAAATTGGAAAGTGGTGTTGCTACTAGAACCCTCTTTTCATTTTGAAGTTAAAATTACAACTAGATTGATACATTGGCCTAACAGTCAAGGCCACTTTGAAACAAAACATAAAAATCAATAATCAAATTAAAACACGGTGTTGTCTATAACACATTTTATTTTGTTTTGGGCTTAATTTTTTTTTGCTAGTTTTTCTGTGACTTGAAGGACTAACCTTTGACTAAGAAACTATGACCCAAGGGAATCTAAGCTATCAAAATCACCTGAGCATCACACTCGACTTGGGCTACACCATCTTGTAACATGGCGATATTTTTTTATGCATGGGGTTTCGAGCCATGACCTTCACACAAGTAGTACCTTAACAAAACACTTTGTTATCGATTGGTTTATGTCCCATAGGTTTCTAGGCCTAAATATAAAAAACTAAGGAGAAAAATGATTCTTTTTTTTAATTGAAAAAAATAAAAATAAAATATTTTAAATAAAAAAATTAGAAATGAATTTCTTTAAGAGTATATATAACATGAGTTTTTGGAGTGTAGGAATTCGAAGTTTGAAATAGCTAGAAGTTTCACCAAATTGACAAGGAACATCAAGTTGAGAGTGATAATATTATATTTTAACCCAAAATGGAAATATTTATATTAAAAAGGTTGTGGTTGATTCACATAGAGGATTTACAAAAATGAGAGTATATTTGTAGAGGAGGATGGTGAGCCCTGGTATTGCACCAAGAGTGCTGCAACTCCCAAAGGCTCCTCAACTCTATTTATCAACCCAGGGTTCGTACAAACTTCGAGGTGACAGTGTTATATACATAGTAGATGGAATTCTACTCATGCCACCCTCAACTAGGTCATTTGATCATTAGGGATCCAAGACCATTCTTCTACTAAACTAAGGGAGATTAACTATTGAAAGCATAATTCAAAAGCTAGTCCTAGTGCAAAAAAATTATATGCTTTTCAACTCTAACTTGTAAATGTTACTAAATTAATCCATGAAAGAACACAAGAATTATGCTACCTACAAAAAGGAAACTACACTAATTTCAATCAACCATCTAGCTATCAAATTCACTTGAAAACATAATATTATTCTACCAACTCACAACTCAAGAATTCATGCATCATTTATCTATTTCACACTTGCAGATTAAGTAATGTCCTAATTTCCAAATTTGTGATGAAGAAACTAATGTTATTTTATCTTGCAGTAAAGGAAAAGGAATGGAGGGAATGACCTAGGTGGTACCTCTGATCATGGAGTCCAATATGGGGGGTTAATCTATTCCTAAACTAAGCTACACTGACATTACAGGTCAAAACAAGGAAAGAAAGGTTGCTACAGGTGTGTTATAAGAAGTTTCTACAGGATTCTTGTATTGCTATAGGAAGTCCTGAAATGATACAGGAAGGGTGCCGAGAGGGTTTGGAAGGTAAGAATGATGGATTCAAGGGATGGAAAGATGGATGAAGGTTGTGGTGGATGGGTGGAAGGTGACCAACACCCCTGTTCAAGATCAACACGTCAGGAAGGCCAATTTTGTACTAGGAGGTTGCTCATAGTGACCTAAAAGTAGAGATCAAGAACATCAATTGGCATTAATCAAAAGAGAGTGGAGAAGTCTTGGATGGAGATGGTGAAAAGATCCCTTGTCTGCAGGTCCAAAAATCCTACAACATCACATGCACCTGTTCTTCTTTTCATTTACAAAATATTACAATCAATGGTGGAAAAGATGAGTTGAATTTGGAAACTATCTAACTGATGCTAAGAACTCTGATCTATGAAATGAATTAACTTCTAAGCTACAACAATCATATGTAAAGCAAGATAACAAATGTAGAATTTTCCAAGAAATCATAAACAAGAAATCACATAATTTTTTTGGGCTGTGATGGTGGAGTCCTCTAATCATGCTCCCATGAGAGAGATGAGATAGAGGCTACAATCACATACTTTTTGAGGAACTATATTCTACTAAGATATAGTAATTAATCAAACATTATAAGATAAAATAAATATCAATACATAAGAGGGACCTAAGCTATCGGGGTTGGGCCCAAACCCAAGAGCTTCAGCCCTTTGAACTAACTCAGTGATGGATCAACAAGAAACTTCTCATTATCGTTGCAGAACTGTCAAATACATCACATAATAATCACAAAATAACAGTCAAAAGTGCTTGAGATCAGTAGCCTCTTAGCTACAACCAAAATTCAAATCCTAATGAGTTCCTTGGCATGTTTATTTATACAAAAGGGTAGCTACCAACAACTCCCTAGAAAATAGAGATGTTTGTCTTTGAAACTCGAGAAAGGTGGATCTAGATCTTCCTTGAACTACATTACCTTGGATATCGATGACCTCATTCTGCTTGGATTCCAATTACCTCAAGTTTATGAGAGATAAAGTGGCGAATTTTTATTGATTGAAGGAATTAAGGAGGTGAACAATATCCTAAAATCTCTCCCTGTTGTCTACTCCGAGCTCCTGCATTCAAATTATCTCAAAATTTCTCCAATTCCCATTGATTTAAAACATATCAGGCCACATGACATAGAAACACATCTTTTACCCCTCACGCTAAGCATAATATAAGAAAATTTGTAAATAAATGTGAGAAAGAGATAATTTTAAAGCTGGAGGATAGCATGTGACCCTTATGATATACCTATTAATGAGCCTCATCACCACTCCCCTATTGAAGTTTCTTCTCATCCTCTGAGCAACTCAGCCATCTATGTCCATGTCTTTCATGGCCTTGGTGGCCTTTATGATATCCCAAGGTTCTGCAGATGGTGTGAATTCTTTAGGTTAGATTCCTGCATCCTTCTCTATGTCTATCCATTAATTCCTTTCCTCTTCTTCATTCCTTCCTTCATGTATATCCAATAGAAAATGTGGACTGAGCTTGAGTCCAATCCACTTGAATTTTTTTTCTTTACATGAGCCTTTTGTACAAGGGTGTCCTTTCTAATGCATTCCTCAACCTTTCAGGAGAGTGATACTCCCTGATATGGAGACTATGGGGTAAGGCATTCCATCTTCTCTCATGCTTGTTGTCTTTCTGTCCCTAACAACTTGAGTGTGTCTTCAAAATGTGAGATGGCCTATTCTTGGGTGGAAAGGTACCTAGGTGCTGAGTAATAATTACAACCATTGGGCTTATATGCTCTGCCCTAATATAAAGTGGTTATTTTTCTTCATTTTCCATAAATTTATTTACCTCCTCATCTCTGGCCTCCTCATGAGTCATCCAGGATGCTAGGGCCATCAGTTGCATGTCCCCCAACTTTGCATTGGGATCCCAAACATTCATATCAGTTAAGGTGAGGTTATGCATGTAGAACTCAACCAATTTGGCTCTGTCTTCTATGCTACTTTGGTCACACAACTCAATGAATTATTTGTAGTCCTGAAATGGCATGGATCCATGTTGTGCTAAGGTCTTGATTTGGAACTGCATCCACTGCTATTTGAGAAAGAGTGCATAAGACTTGGATGTTTGTCTGCACTATAGTGCCTCCATGGAGAGGCTTGTCATTGTGACCAGTTGGGTTTCTTTCTCTTGCAATTTCTTCCTCAACCATCTATTTTCTTCATGGAGTTGTTCTCTCACTGTGGACTCTTTCTCCAATATCTCACTTAACTCCTTGTCCATTTCATGTACCTTCTCTTCCATGAGGCCCACATCTTCCACCTTTTTGGATTTAGCAATATACATCCATCTGTAGGTTCTTCCTCTTTCTGCTTTAAGTTCAAAGAAAAATGGGATTGAAAATTTTTGGGGAATAACTCTCCCTCCTTCAATGAATTTATAATAGGAGCTCAAACTAGGTTGTGGATGAGGTTCTTGTAGCTTTGGGAATTCCTTCTCAAATGTTTTTAGGGAAGTTGACCCTCCTGTAATTGTTGTGTTTCCTTCTGCCCCTCTTTTTGCTCATTCTTCTCCTCCTGTAGCACCTTTTGTTCTTCCTGTAGCACCTTCTGTTGTTCCTGTAGCACACTATGTTTGTCCTGTAGCTTCCCTTTTTCTTTTTGTTGGAGTGTGGTAGGTGCCTTCGGTTGTCTAAATGAGGTTTATCTAGTGGTGGGCCTCCTTACATATGCTATATGAGTCTTTGATATGGTTTCTGGAGAGGTGACCTCCTCAAATTTCCTTTCAGCGGGCCCTACCTCCTCTTTTTACTTAGGGACTCTTCAATTGTGATAGGGTCCTTTGTGGGAGTTTGAGGCCTTCCTTGCTTAATCCTGGTTCTTTTTCTGGTTTTAAAGTAGAGGGGAGTTTGCCTTTTCCTTTTCTTTTTGGGTTTGACTAGTGTGCTCAAGGTAGCTAAGGTGGAAACTACCTCTTTTTCACTAGGTCCCAAAGAAAAACTTGTTTTCTCTAGGGATACCCCTTCTTCTCTAGATGCAATAGTTTTCTCAGGGCTTAGATTTTTCTGTTGCTCCTCTTATTCTTCTTCATCTTTTTCTTTCTTTACTTCTACCTATGGGTCTTCCTATGTTTTCTCTGTCTCTGCCTCTCTTTCCTCTTCTGCCTCTGCCTCTATCTCCCTTTCCTCTTTTGCCTCTACCTCTGTCTCTCTTTTCCTCTTCTGCCTCTTCCTCTTCTTCTTCTTCTTTCCCCTCTCTTCCTCCAACACTAGAGGTTGGGGTCTCACCTGGTGTGAGGGTTTGAGTGTCAATGAAGGTATCTATGTCCATATCCATGAATTTGGACCAAAGGATTTGGATCCTTAGTTTATTCAAAGCATCTACCACTATTAGTTTGATGAGGCCATGGTGGCCTAAGTGTTGGTGCTTGCCCTCTCTCACCTTTTGGCTCATGTCCCTAATGGATTGTAAGATGAAATATGGTACATTAAGTCTTTGGGCTAGGGGAAATTTTGTTTGAAAACTTGGTTCGTGGAGTAATCTAAAATGGTAACCATAGACTACACTCAGCCTTCCTTCACAGGAGATGTATTTTAGGATATTGTAGGCCACCTCATCCTAGGGATAGGGTAGGATTTCCCTCCTAACTCAGTTCTTTTCTTCAATAGGTTTTTCATTAGCAATGAATATGTTCTTTTTGGAAATGGCACTGGGGGTTTTGTATTCTCTTCTCCATTGGACCCCTAAGGGAAGGGTTGTCACCCTGCTAATTAGCTTAGGACTGATTGAAATAACTAATCCCCTCACCACAGTGGTGGCACTGACTCTTTTCTGAGAGCTTAGAGCCATGGAAAATTCATATGCAATGTCATCATCATATCCCTTCAGCAATTCAAATAGTCCTAGCCATTGATGTTTTCAAAAAATTTCTAATACAAGAGGGTGAATATGAATCCTTTTAGTGTTTGTAGGCTCACTTTTATTGAATCCCCCTCCCATCTCTTTCCTCTGTTTTCAACTAGGTGAAGTAGGGATGCTTCCTGTAATAGCTCTGATGTGTAATTCAGTTTGAAGTAGAGGGTTGAAATTCCTAGTTGATGCCAATTTTTTATAATCCCAGACGAGTTCTTTCAATTCAAAAAATGACTGATATTTCCTCTAGAATTCAAGGTGCACCAACATACAAGTTATGGATAGATGAATGAGAGGGTGCACTTAATTTTTACCACATGGCCTAGGATAAGGATAATTGGATACCAAATCAACCCTTGGCAGTGTTATTTCACCCTTTGAGGCTTCCTGTAGAAATTTCTTGGGCTTTCTCTAGCATTTGTAGGCTTCCTATAGCTTCATTTAGCTTCCTCCAGTACAAATGGTAGAGAAGGGTTCGACTCTAATTGATGGCTCCCCAGGCTCGTCCTCACATTAAATGTTTTTAAAATGATCGTAGATGCAAGAGAATTCAAGCCTCAGTACATTGTATGTTTTTTTTGCTAGGGATCAAAGCATTGTGATGACTTAGCAGAGGCATGAGGTTTCCTCTTTTGGACTGTTGTCCCCACCTGGATTAATCATTCCTTGTTAGGTCCCTATACTACTAGTGTAACCCCCTTATTGTTATTAGTACAACCCCCTTATTATATTGATGTGCCCATGTAGTCCCCATATTATTATTATTGTGCCCCATAGAAGGCCACTATTGTTATTATTGTGCCCTTACATTATTATTGTTATGTTGGCTCTGATTATATTCTGACCCCTTAGACTCCTATATATAGAAAGGAGGTCTTGTCATTTGTATCATCCAAGAATTGTTCATTTGTGTAATGTAAAGGAGGTTTCCCCCTCGAAGAGGCTGAATTCTAAGGTGTTGATCTATTTTTTTATCTCTTTGTGAGCTGGTTTCCTAACATTTGGTATCAGAGCTTTGGATTCTAGGGTTTCGCTGCTCCAAATAGGTCATCGTGGAATTTTCACTATAAATTTTAATCTGCGTTGTTTAAGAAGCGAAAAAAAAACCATTTGAGACGAAATCCCGCTGAACCTCGAGTCCAAATTTCAGAGCTTGTCTCACTATATTTTCGGAGATATGATCTGAGGAAGTTAGGGTTTTTGCAAGATCCAGAATTTAAGCTAAAACAGGTCATCGTGGGATTTTCGCTATAACTCTTTAGTTGTGAAGTTTCAGAAGCTGAAACAGAAACCAATTTGAGAAGACATAGGTCTGAACCTCAGCTCCGAATTTCAGATCCTGTATCACTATATTTTGGAGATATAGTTTCAGCAAGTTAGGGTTTTTGCAGACCCTTGAATTACATTCCAAATAGGTCACCGTGGGAAAATCGTCATAACTATCTCTTTGAGCATTAGATTGAAATTTCGTAAGAAGTTACAAAAAGAGGAAGGACTGTAGTTTCTTGTATATATTTTTCAGATCCAAAGGTCGAAACAGTGACACGTGGCACATCATACAAGTTCGCTCTACTGAAACATTATATAATCAAGTCATCTTAGGAGATTATGCATAACTCTTTCTTGGAGAATCAAATTTTGATCAGACTTGCGGGGTTAGAAAGAGGACTCAGAGGGCTACTGCGGGAGACAAATTTATAACTTTGAGATCTGAAAGTATAGAGTTACAGTCATTTCAAGATCGAGCTCCTGAAATTAAGAAAAGTTGATATGAGGAAGTTTGATGGAAAGGATCTAGTAAATTGGATACTACAGATGGAGCAATATTTTGATCTACATGGTGTACCACTGTTACAAAAGGTATGTATTGCATATTCATATTTAGAGCTGGATCAATTTTTATGGTATAAAGGGCTTTGTTCTCGTAAACAACTTGTTACGTGGTCAATTTTCACGGAGGAAATGATAGCACATTATGAGGATACAAAGAGCAACACCTTCTTTAGAGCAACACCACAACAATTGGAAGAAAAAAGAGAAAAATGGCTCTGTTACAAAGTGGAAAGCAAAATTATGGAAACAAGGAAGTCTACCCCTCACAACTATAAATATGGAAGTTTTGTTTCTCCTAGCCTTCCACAACCTACAAGGGTTACACCACAACAATTGGAAGAAAAAAGAGAAAAAGGGCTTTGTTACAATTGTGATAACAAATACATTAAAGGTCATAAGTGTGCTGAGAAGAAATTATTTTACATTGATTGTGGAGAGGAGGAAGAAAAGGATCAAGAAACATCAAAAGAAGAGTATATACACCAGGAACCAACCCCAAAGAAAGAAGAAATGAATCCGAACATATCTTGTAAAGCATTGGAAAGAATTACCACTCCTAAAACTCTCAAGATAGAAGGACATATCAAGAAGAAAAAGGTTCAAGAAGTGAAAGATCACATTGAGAAAGAAGAAATGAATCTGACCATATCTTGTAATGCATTGGATGAAATTACCACTCAAACTATTAGTATAGAAGGACATATCAAGAAGAAAAATGTTCAAGAATTGAAAGATCACATCGAGTCTCCAGAAATCAATCCGACCATATAATGTAATGCATTGGAAGAAATTACCACTCCTCAAACTATCAAGATAGAAGGACATATCAAGAAGAGAAAGGTAAGAGTGTAGATTGATTCAGGAAGTACCCATAATTTTATTGATTGTAAGATAGCCAAGGAATTGAATTGCTTCCTATATCCAGCACCAGAGTGTCAAGTGATGGTTGCAAGTGGAGGAACCATAAATTGCTCTGGGATGTGCCATAATATCAAGCTATCCATGGGAGAATATGTATTGAATAACCCAATGCTTTCCATTCCAATGGGTGGAGCTGATGTTTTACTAGGAGTCTAATGGCTACAATCTTTGGGTACGATAGCTTTTAATTTTCAAGAACTTTTCTTGAAATTTTTTTGGGAAGGAAAGGAAGTTGAATTGAGGGGTATCGAAGGAAAACCTGGAAAGATAATCAACTCTAACAGCATGACAAAGCTTCTAAATAAAGAACAACGTGGTGTAATTACACAATTATGTTCACTAGAGGATCCCACATCGAAATTATGTATTTATCCAGATCTCCAAAACGTTTTGGACAATCATTCCAAGGTATTTGAGACTCCCAACGACCTCCCACCTATTCGTGATCACGATCATGCTATTCATTTGATTCCAAGAAGTGTTCCTCCAAACATCAGGCCTTACATATATCCATATGCCCAAAGGAGTGGGAACTCATTCAAAATTTGCAGAAGATCCCAGTTTAAACAGTATTGTGAGAAATTGACAAGGAAGGAAAATTCATATTGGAACCTAAAGTAGTCACAAGAACCAAGCAATCGAAAGCTACGAAATAGATCAATTTCAAAGTATCTCATCAAGTGGAATAACTTACCCACTGAAGATTCCACATGGGAGGACAAGAATTTATACTGAAGCATCAAGAACTACTCAATCATTGAGGACAACACTTTTGAAGGAGAGGGGCATGTTAGGTCCCTATACTATTAGTGTAACCCATTATTGTTATTAGTACAACTCCCTTATTATATTGATGTGCCCATGTAGTCCCCATATTGTTATTATTGTGCCCCATAGAAGCCCACTATTGTTATTATTGTGCCCTTACATTATTATTGTTATGTCAGCTCTGATTATATTATGACCCCTTAGAGTCCTATATATAGAAAGGAGGTCTTGTCATTTGTATCATCCAAGAATTGTTCATTTGTATAATGTAAAGGAGGTTGCCCCCTCAAAGAGGCTGAATTCTAAGCCGTTGATCTATCTTTTTATCTCTTTGTGAGCTGGTTTCCTAACATTCCTTCATCCCTTGTAATCTCCACCCACTCTTTGTAATCTAATATTGACTGATGTGACACCTCCACATTACATGAGGGCTCATAATCACTTTTTGTTTACTAACTGAGGGTGGCCAAGTTAACTAGCCACCTCCAGCTTATAAAAATACCTCTTCTTGACATTCATACATTTTTCATTATTTACACATAGGGAGGAGATGAGAGGTTTCCATACCTATGCCTACCTCGTGATTGACTGATGCAGGGGTGTGCATGTTGGAGTGTTGGACCTTTGTACTGTCACCAAGGGAGTTGTCTTGTTGTGTTTTTCTGCTCCTGTGTATATCTTCTTTGCTCCTCATGGTATTTGATTGTTGTTGTTGCTATGTGTGTAGGTCCTTTGTTGATGTCCCAGGTGTTGTTGCTACTAATGGAGAGTCTTGCTTGGAGTGGTATGGTTACTACAAAGTACCTCATGAGTTGGTATCACCCCCTCTACTTGATGGGAAAGGAAAAAACTAAGATAATGACTTTTCTAAAATGGTTACACAGGCTGCTACAGGAGGAGGTTATCTTCCTGTAGCAACCCTTTTCTTCCCTTCCAAGGTATTTTAACTGCATGGGAGTGATGAGAAAGGGTGTAGAGGGTTTGGAGGATGATGTTAGGGCTCTGATTGAGTAGTGTAGGTTTGTGAAAATGGAGAGGATGTGCTTTGTGTTTTTCAAGAAATTTTCAGGATGAGATAGAGTGGAGGGTTGGTTTTGAAAGATATTAAATTTTCTTGTGAACTAGGATGTATGAATGATGGATAGATGGTGGATCAAGGTGGGAGAACCCTATTTACCTTTGGAAAGGTCATGCTTGGTGGTATTTTCATTCGGATCCTCTTCTTGTAGTTTTTTGGGGTCCTCCTGTAGTGCTACAAGATCTTCCTGTAGCAATTACAGTCTTCCTGTAGCAATCCAGAGAGGGGCTAAAATTTGATTTTTGAGCTACTGGGATGATGGAGAGTGGTGAGGACATGAGTTTGGATGGAGGATATGGAGTGGATGGAGGGAGAAGTGGAGAGAATCTTGAGGATGCTTGCCTTGTAGCTCTAGAATTCGCCACTGTCCTCAAACCTGCAAAATGACAAAAATAATTAACATACATGTTGTGGATCCATGTCCTGAGATTCTCCTTTGTTTTTTCTTTGTTTTTCTCTCTCTCTTTTTTTTTTGAGACACACAAGTTGCCTCAGGAGAGGTTTTCAACTTGTATGCTTGCCCTGAGCGCCTCAAGAGAAGTTTTCACCTCAGGATCTTTATTTTTTCCTTTTTCTTTACTCTTGGGCTACCTCAGGGAGGTTTTCAACCCAAGAGTTGTCCTTAAATGCCTCATAAAGGTTTTCATCCAAGCCTTTTATTGTTTTTTTTTCTACAAAAAACAGTATCTAGGAATGTTGTGACTTGGAAGCTATGACACTTCCAATCACATTAACCTCTCTGTTGATGGTGCTGATGAATTCTTCCTTAGACATAGGCTTTTTGTACACCTTCAATCTGTAGCCATTGACAAGCAAGGGAATCCCTTCCTCATCAATGGTCCTGATTTGAACAACTCCATTGTCATGGAATTTATCTATTAGGTATGGGCCTAACCATCTTGTCATCAATTTTCCTTTGAAATCCTTGAACCTAGAGTCATATAGTAAGGCTCAATCCCCTTCCTGAAAAACTTTTTCCTTGATATGCCTATCATGCCAGACCTTCCTCTACAATTGGATAACTTCGGTGTGTAGGAGGGCCTGCATTATAAACTCATCCAAGCCATTTAACTAGAGAAGCCTTTCCTGCTGTGCTTTTGTGACATCTAAATCTAATTGGGTTTCCATTCTTAAAGTATTATACTCAAACTCAATAGAGAGCAAATCTTTCTTTCCATAGAACAAATCATATGGGGTAAAACTAGCAGTTATTTTCCAAGTTGTGTTATAGGCCCAAGTGGCCTCCACTAATGTATCTGCCCAATCCCTCCTATTTATGCTCGCAACCTTGCTGAGGATACCCTCTAATTCAATATTTGTGACCTCTACTTGTCTATTGGCTTGAGGATGATATGATGTAGATTTTCTATGCTTGATATGATGCCGCCTTAACAGATTCTCGATCAGATGTGATGTGAATTGAGCTCCCTGGTCGATGACTATCTCTCTGTAGTACCCAAATTTGTAGAACACGTTCTCCCTTAAGAAATCAACCACTTTATCCTTTTTTGCTACATTGACAACCTTTGTCTCAGCCCACTTTACCAAATAATTAATGCACACAATGATGTAATTTTTCTTCCTTGATGGTGGATCAATTGACCCAATGAAATCCATGCCCCACTTATCAGATGGCTCCAAAGCCACCTGAGGTTGTAGGGGAATTTCATCCTTGGGTGTGGGTTTCCCCATCCTCTGGAACTAATCACATCTGCTGGTATACCTTCTTGCATCTTGGAGGAGATTGGGGCAATAATAACGAGCTTGTAGAGCTTTGAAAGTTGTTCTCTTGGCAATAAAATGACCTCCACAAGGCCCATCATGACAGGATAAGAGGATGTCAAAAACTTCCTCTTCATCAGCACAGCTCCTCAAGATCTAATTTTGTCCCAAATTGAAGGGATTGCCCCCAATCCAAGTGAAAGGGGTGGTCTTCCTTACAATTTTGTGCTTCTCCCTAGATGACAGATTTGGAGGAAATTTTTAAGCAACTAGGTAGTTGGCTATGCCAACAAACCATGGAGAGAGCACTGAGATAAAAAATAAGTGCTCATTTGGAAGTTGATCATCAACCATCCCTTCATCACCTGTAGGCAAAGAAAGTATAGACATAAAATCTACAACTACATTTTCTTTTCTTGGCTTGTAAATGATAGTTAAATCAAATTGTTGTAACAATAGCAACCAACTAATGATTATAACATTCACATTAGGCTTGTTCATCAAATATTTGATAGTTCCATGGTTAGCATGCACAAAAGTTTGGTATACAGTGATGTTTCTGAATTTGTTCAAAGAGTGTACAACGACTAGGAGTTCTTTCTCAGTTACAATGTAGTTCAATTCAACCTTAGACAAACTTTTACTAATGATGTAACTGGAAGAAGGTAACTTACCATCTATTTGGCCTAACTCTACCTCCACAACTTTTTCAGATAAATTAGCATGGATATGGAAAGGAAGATTCCAATTTGTGCCTCTAAGTATAGGTGCAGTGGTTAATTTGTCTTTCAAGATCTCTAGTGCCTCTTGGCAGCTTTTTGTCCAACAGAATTCTGCGTCCTTGGCTAACAATCCAAACAATGGTGAGGCTACTTTGTTGAAGTCCTTGATAAACCTCCTATAATATCCATATAAGCCCAACAAAATCCTAACATCCATCTCCTTTTGAGGAGTATGGACCCTTTTTATGATGGAAAATTTGTTCGGGTCCACTTGTATTCCATCCTGAGATATTGAATGGCCAAAGACAGTCCCTACATTCATTAAGAATTCAAAATTCTCAGGAATAAGAGAGAGGTTCATTTCAATGTACTTCTTCAGGACTTTCCCCAGGTTAGAGAGAGCCTCCCGGAAGTCACACCCATAGGGAGTGAAATCATCCATGTAGATCTCTATAGAGTCATGGACTAGCTTAACAAATATGCTCAGAACCTTTGAAAAGTGGCAGGGGAATTAAATAAACCGAAAGGAAGGACCCTATAAGAAAATATTCCCAAAAGATAGGTGAATGTAGTTTTGTCTTGGTCCTCGGGGCTGATTTGGATTTGATTGTAACCACTGAATCCATCCAGGAAAGAGAAGAACCTCTTCCCTGCAAGTCCATCTAAAACTTGATCAATGAAAGGTAAAGGGAATGATATTTGTTGGTGGCTTTGTTCAGCTATCTATAATCCATATAGATCCTCCACTTCCCATTCTTCTTTGGGAAAAACCTAGAGGTTACACCCACTCACTATCTGAGATGGGGTATATGAACCCTGCATCCACCAACTTTTGAAACTCTTCCTTCACTATGTCTTTGAGGGTTGGGTTCATTCTCCTCTGAGGTTGACGCATAGGTTTGCATCCCTCCTTGATGTAGATGTGATGAGTACAAACCAAAGGATGCACCCCTTTCATTTCTTTATAGCTCCACGTAAAAGCATCTAAGTCCTCTCTCAGCATTTTGCACAACTTCTCTTCTTGGTTGGCTAAGAGAGAGGGGTTAATATTCAAGGTTCTAGATGGAAAAAATTCTAGAAGTTTGACATGTGCAGGACTTGGGTCAACTAGGAATAACTCAATCCAAGGATTACCCTCATATTCCTTCAAAAGCTCATCAGGAGGTAAGGTATTGGGGGGTTGTTTATGGAGGATTTGGTCAATGAGGTCATATTCATAAGATTCCCCCCCCCCGTATAAAAACATCTAGGGTACATATTGGATGGGATGTTGTATGATACACTTCATATTCCTCCTCCTCCTCCAACCATAGGGGTAAGTCATGCTCAATTGATGGATAAGTAGGAGGGTACAATACCAACTGTTTGTACAAATGCCCATTATTAATGGTCATGTTCCCTGCCCTGAAACTTATGTAAGCATTAACAATGGCTAGCCATGGTCTTCTAATGATTAGAGGATAACCATTGAATTTGGTTTTGGGCTGGAGAACCAGGAAGTCAGTAGGGTACTCCCAGGAGTCAATAGAGACCATTACATCCTCAACAACTCTCTCAAGAGCCACTCTAGACCTATCTGCAAGTTGTAGCACTGTAGTGGTCTTTCTCAAGGATCCTTGGAGGTTTAACTTTAGCATGGTTTCTTTAGTCATCACATTCATGGAAACCCCAATATCAATCAAGGTGTGAGGGAGAATGGTGTCATCAATGTGTACATCTACCAAATGACTTCCAGGGTATAGATATTTTGGGCAAATCATTCTCCCTAGTACCAAATTAGATAATTAACCAATAAAATTTATGGTGGGGGTGTCTTTCTTTCTCCTTCTATGATGTTTGAAAAAATTCTCTTTGATAAGATTTATGGATGGGAACATCCTTAATAGCTTGGAGGAGGGGATTTTTAACACACATATTCTTCAATTCTCCCAAAAGTTCAATCTCTTTTAGGGTTTTCTGGTTAGAATGGATCAATCTCTTAGGAAAAGGAGGTGGATTTATTTTAGGGTTAATCTCTTCCTTTTCCTCTTCAAGCTCCTCAGGTGGAGATGGAGGTTGATTATCTTGGAGCACTCTTCTAGACCTAAGGTTGATTTCTTGAATCTCCATAGCATAGGCATGGTAATATGTCTCTCCACTATAGATTTATTATGTTTTTTTGTTATTCATGTTTGGATTGGGTTAAGCAGGAATATAAGGTTGCTTGGGTGGAGCAGGATGAGTGAGTTGTGGTTGAGATGGAGGTGGAGGCAGTAAAGTAGGAGGTTGGTTGAGTTGAGGCCTCCACCCTTGTGATGGGTTATTCCACTAAGGATGTGGAGAAGCATATGGATGAAATGATTGATTGACAGGTTGGGGAGGATACTGAGGTGCATAAGGCCAAGAAGGAGGTGTGGACCATGATGGATGAGTGGAAGAGTACCAAGGTGGCAAGGGTGCATTCTGGTTGGGATGGTAATAAGAGTAGGATGCACCTTGCATGCCCTATTGGTATGGTTGAGGTCCTTGAGGCCTCCTTTGATTGATGAAATAGAGTTTCCCAGCACACCTTCTACCCCTTGGTATACAAATTTCAATCCAGGAAAACAAGGGCACTTATCTCTGGCATATTTTTCCTCACAGACTGAGCAAACCTTTATAAAATTTAGTCAACATTCATTTCTGGGGTGCCTTCTAGTGCATTTAGGGAAAAAAATAGCTAAGGCCCTCTCTGCTTCCTCTTGTCTCCTCTTTATCTGCATGGTATCCATTTGCAAAGAAAAGGTATGCAACATTTCACTTTTAAATTCCTCCAACATGTTTCCAATTTCATTCTTGATGGATGTTGTGGAGGGAGAGGAACTGACCAAAGCTTGACTAGCCCTACCCTTCTTCCTAGTAGCCCTAGAATGGTTTTTGAACATTGTTTTGATGTCTTCATAGGGTAACTAATAGATGTCTCCCCTAGACAGCATGTTGAGGGTTTCCAACATGTCCTCCTTGATCCCTCGGAGAAGGACTAACTTGAGTGATTCAGGATCAAGGGTGCATCTAGCCCTCCTATAACTGAGATGGAACCTTTCCTCATAGTCTTCTAGGGATTCATTAGGTCCAAGAGTCATTCTAAAGATTTCCTCTTTGGTTTCTTTTGACCTACAATAGTCCTTGTACTTTTTGTTAAAGGCTTGCTGCATCTAAGCCCAAGTAATGGTTCTATCCCTAGGTAGACCCATAAACCAATGCAAGGATACATCCTTAAGGGTAGATGGGAATAACTTCAACTTTTGGTCATTAGAGGTATATTCATAAGTCCTATAGAACATAACAAACTCAAACATAAAAGTATCAAGGTCCTTAGAGGTTAATCCATGGAAGTGAGGAAGGGCAGTAGGGCTTATATTCTTCATTCTAGCATCTCCATTAGTTTCTATGATAGGGAAAACCTCCTCATTCCTATTTTTAGCCATGGTGTGGGTATGTGGAATGGGTTCTTCTTCTTCCCAAATAGGTTCTTCAAAGATCTCAGGTTTTTCAACTAAGGGGTATTCTAACTCCCCTGGAGTAAGAGAGGGAAGTTGACAGTCACCGAAGAAGAGTGAAGGTTGAATGTTTGATGGTGTGGGGGTGTTTAGCAATAATTTTCCTAGAGTGTGTCTACTCTTACGAGGCATGAAATATTTTTTTTCTTTTATATGATTTTTTTTTTAAACTGAATGCAAAACAAAATGAAAAGTAGAAATAACATCTACCTAGACACCTCCCCTGAAAAGACGCCAAAAAATGGTGAGCTCTGGTATTGCACAAAGAGTGATGCAACTCCTAGAGGATCCTCAACTATATTTATCAACCCGAGGTTCGCAAAAAATTTGAGGTGACAATGCTATATACATAGTAGATGGAATTCTACCCATGCCACCCTCAACTAGGTCATTTGATCATTAGGGCTCCAAGACCATTCTTCTACTAAACTAGGGGAGATTAACTACTGAAAGAATAATTCATAAGCTAGTCTTAGTCTAAAAAAAGTAAATTCTTTTCAACTCTAACTTGTAAATGATGTCAACTTGTAAATGCTACTGAATCAATCCATGAAAGAACACAAGACTTATGCTACCTGCAGAAAGTAAACTACACTAATTGCAATCAACCATCTAGCTATAAAATTCACTTGAAAAGAAAATTATTATACCAACTCACAACTCAAAAATTCATGCATCATTTATTTATTTCACACTTGCAGATTAACTAATTCCCTAATTGCCAAATCTGTGATGAAGAAACTAAAGCTATTTTCTCTTGTAGTAAAGGAAAAGGAATGGGGGGAATGGCCTAGGTGGTACCTTTGATCATGGAGTCCAATTTGGGTGGTTAACCTACTCCTAAACTAAGCTACACTGGCATTATAGGTTAAAACAAGGGAAAAAAAGGTTGCTATAGACGTGCTACAGGAAGTTGCTACATTATTCCTATATTTCTACTAGAAGTCCTGAAATGCTACAAGAAGGGTGCCAAGAGGGTTTGGAAGGTAAGAATGATGGATTCAAGGGATGGAAAGATGGATGAAGGTTGTGGTGGATGGGTGGAAGGTGACCAACACCCCTAGCCAAGCTCAAAACTTTAGGAAGGCCAGTTTTGGACTAGGAGGCTACTCACAGTGACATAAAAACATAGATCAAGAACATCGGTTGGCATTCATAAAAAGAGAGTGGAGAAGTACCAGATGGAGATGGTGAAAATATCCCTTTCCTGTAGGTCCAATAGTCCTGCAACATCACATGCACCTATTATTCTTTTCATTTACAAAATATTACAACCAATGGTGGAAAAGATGAGTTGAATTTGGAAACTATCTAATTGATGCTAAGAACTATGAACTATGAAATGAATTAAATTATAAGCTACAACAATCATATGTAAAGCAAGATAAAAAAATTTAGAATTTTCCAACAAAGCATAAACAAGAAATTACATAATGTTATTGGGTTGTGATGGTGAAGTCCTCTAATCATGCTCTTGTTAGAGTCGTTCTTGTCAGTCCTCCGTCAGAGATCAAAACTCTTTCTGCATTTCATTTTTTGGAGTCTCGCTCCATTCACTCAGCTGCATTCCGCTAGGGGCATGCCATGATCTGACGGAAGGGTCTTGTCAGTCATTCCCCCTCATGCTTTGTACTTGTTGGCTCAGGTCTGTTCATCAAAGTTCATTAAATGACAGTCAATATTTGGTTTTTGATGAGGCAAAAAAAACAATCATGTCAGTCATAGGTCTAGGGTTTCATAAGTTGTGTTTTCAAAGTTCCCAATAATGCCAGCAGGCCAGAGGGAGGTTCAACAAGTTTCATCTTCAGATTTTCATCATCCATAGTGCTCAAGGGTGATTCCTCTTCAAAACTCTGCTTTGAAGAGGAAATCGTCAAATTAATGTTTAAGATAAATATGTAAAGTTCTCCACCATGAAGTACTTCAAAAGCTGATTCTGATCGTCCTTTGCCAAATTCCATGTCGGCTACCCCTGCAAAAATTTGTCAAAGATTTCATCATTTTAGTCAAAAATCCAAAAAGGGAATGTGAAATACAGAGTTGTATTAAATTGTGGAAAATGTGCCAAAACAAAACATTGCAAAAGTGGGTTTTGAAACAAAAATCAAAACCATGTCACCATGTCTTTATATAGATTTTCTCATAAGAATCAAGGTCATTTTACATGCCAAGGGTGGAGAGAAGCACTTCAAAGTGAATTGGGTGAGCCAGTGCACGTTTTGGGAAAAGTTGGAGGTGTCTTGACAGGTGCGGCACATACAGTAGGTGGCGTGGCACACTGGGTCAGCTTGGTGCATTGGGTGCGATCCTCCAGTGCAATTTTTAACGGGCGCGGCGCACTGGTAGTGTGTGGCGCATAGAAAGGGTGGCATGGTGCATACAGTCTAACACCCAAAAAATGCCCAAAATTCCTCCAAATCACCATTGAATTGCTTGGACGTGCCAGGTAGGGTCGACATCTCGCTGGTTCATCCATTTTTGTGTGTTGTGTGATGGTGGTTTATGGTTCCAAATGTTTGAAACAAAATTTCCAAACCCTACCTCTAAAAATCCTTATGTCAATTGCTGTTAAGGGTTGCAAATTCATCATTTTGTTACCAAGGTTCCCCTTCCATCCCATCTGTCCCTTTTTCCTTCATTCCCTTTTTTCCTTATACCATATCCCTTTGAATGTCATTGCCCCCTATCCCCTAAATTTACTAAACCCTTATCCCCAATTCCCTTTCACCCATTGCCCAATGTAAAACCCCAAACCCTACCCTATGCAAAGTTCCCAAACCCTCCTACATTGCCCTAAATAAAATCTATCCTAATACTCCTAATCCCTTCATATTTTCCCTCCCTAATAGTCCCTTGTTACATTGCTCCCTTGGTGACAGATTTCAACCATATTACAACAGCAGTCCAACACAGTCTTGCGACCAACATTCATTTCTCCAAGCAGTTTTCATAGCATCAATTATGTCATCTGATCATTCATCCGACTATGAGGTGGAAACTCATAGTGACTCACCCACGGAAGAACGTGCACCCCGGAGGCCTCACAAAAGTGGCAGACATGTTAGAGAAGAACCGACTACCCTCACAGAATTGCAGGCCTGCCCTTTTTTCGTCTCTTGTTTTCAGTTTCAGTCATGCTATGAGTTTTGTGAAAAGGTTGCAAATGTTCAATTTCACCATGAGTTGGCTCACCTATTTGGTCTACATTTGCATGGTGCTCAAGTTACTTTGGCGGGTGTTACTTTCACACTTACACCAGACCCTATCTCATTAGCTACCGGCATGCCTAATATTGGAGAGCCATGGAACAAGAGACAAAAGTTTGACCGACGACATTATGAGCCATATGTTAAACCTGGTTTCTTGAGGCAGCTTAACAGGGTGTTTCCCTTCCGATATCTTAAAGATGAATATGCCCCTCTAATGAAGTTAATTATGAAGTATTTCAATTGTGAAGGCCGTTTCTCCTGGTTATATGCTTATCACATCAAGTTGCTCATGCATTTCACTCGGGTACGCATGATGAACATCCCATATTTCATATGCCGAAACATAGAGAGGATGACCGCCCTTGTGCAACACAAGACCCCTGAGCAGCAGTTCAACAACATTTGTCATTTTGCTCTCATCAAGATTTTGGTGGTACATCAGCTTGATTTACAGGGTATCACTTGGGATGATTTCATCTCTCATGACTTCTTCCGAGCTTCACCGGGACCTTCAGAGACTAGATTTGAGATAGGGGGGCCTTCTCATTAGTATGAGCGCCATGAGACCGCTAGTGTGCCGGTATTCATCACATATCAAAGGGGAGCTAGACATTTTTTTACAGCAGCAAAGCGAGTGTTATCTCCACCCAGGGTGGAAGGGGCCTCGCTTCCGACACCAGCACTACAGGTACAAGATAGAGGTAAGGAGCCAATGCATGATCAGGGGCCATCAAGTGAAAGAGAGACTGACTTCATTCTCCTTCATGATGATGATACAGATACGGGTCCGAAAAGTGCACAACTTAAAGAGATCATCCAGGAGCAACAAACAGAGATCCAAGCCTTATCCCTTGAATTGGAGAGAGCTAAATGGAATATGAAATACCTAGAGTAGAGGAACAAACAACTTGAGGATTGGCAAGCTGAGATAGAGTTGCAACTGATCAAGGAAAACCGACAACACATCATGGCAGCACAAGGTAGACCTATGGAGCAAAGAGATGAGGACCGAGAGTATGTTTTAGAGAAAGTGAACATTCACTTGGAGCAGTTATTGGAGAAGGCTAATAGGGAAAAAGCAATGCTGAGATGCATGACTCACCATTACATGGCCCGAAACATGAGCTCCAAAGCGAGAATCAGGAGCCTAAAGGCGAAATTGAGGAAGGTGATAAAAAGACAAAAGAGGCAAAAAGAGAAAGATTGGCTCCGAATCTTGGCCGAGGCCTCTTTGGCCCAGCACGACATGTGATGGAGAAGGTACAGCCCAAATTTCAAGAAATTTGGAGCACATTTTGAAATTTTGAAATTTTTTGCACAAAAAACAGGGTTTTCCACCCTGTGCGCTGCGCCACCTGGCGCGCGCTTTTGCTAGGGAGCTCCAAATGACAAAAAGTTTGTATTTCTGGATTTTTCATGGAAAATCATGACTTCTGGTGCATGGCCAAGAAGTTTGGGCAAGTTTTGAGTCCTCAAGAGGTCAAAAACACCCAAAAAATGATCTCTCTGCCCCTATTTTGACACACAGGAAGTAGTCTTGGGAGATTGCAGTTTTGGAGAGGAAAATGACATCCAAATTGAAAAATTTCACTTGGTTTGGAAATTAGACAGGTAGGGCTTTCCAACAAGCACACTTGGGCTCAATTTGGACTTCAGGAAGTGCCTCAAAATCACCTCCAAAGTGGCGCGACGCATACATCTTTTGGCGCGGCGCACAGAGACCCAAAGGCCAAATCACTTCCGCTCTGCGAGAATTTGATTTGTTTCAGTGAAATTTTCTCCAAGTAAGTTTGTCAAAGCCTGTTCAATGATTTTTGGCTATGGTACTGTGGTTTAGAAGCAAAGACAGTTGAAAGTGAATATTGGCGCGTGGGTGAATTAAACGAGAATTGCAGGTGGGCCCGTTCATTAACAAATATATGTTTTCTCTTCATTAAAGGCACATCTTATTTAAAAGCCATGTATTAAACTGATAGTTGTGATTCAAACGGCCAAAAGGAAGGCAAACAGTCACCCCATAAGATCTACGCTACATTTTTGTTTTTTTTTTCATTGGTCATCAGAGAAATTAAATGTAACGCTGCTCCTGTTACTGAGGGTTGGCTTTTCATTTTTGCTTGTAATGATTAAACAATCCATCAACTTTGGGTCAATCCAATTTCTCATGGAAAATCTTATTTATTGTATTGAAAGTCATTTGTAAGGGGTTGGAATTTCTGGGAATAGTGTGGAGAAAAACTCAGCACTTTCATTGTATAGTTTTGGCTTGGAAATTAATAGAATGATGCAGCTCTGATTCATGAGATCCCTGTGGTGTGAGTTTAGCAAATGTGTTTTTCTTTCTATGTTTCATATGTATTCTGTTATGTTTACCATCCATTCATAATCATTTCTGGTTGAATGCTCTTAAGTAGAAGAGGTAGAATTCAGTTTATGCTCTGCCTTGTAAAGCATTCATATTTTTGTGTATCTTCTTCTGTCTGAAAAGGATTCATGCGTATGCCCTTTTTAGCTTTTCTCAACAGTCTCTCCACCCCATTTTATTTAAATCTAATTGCTAAACCTCCCGCCTATCTTTCCTCACGAAATATCATGTGTCTTTGATTTAATTTCCCAGCTCATGCGGTCCTTTGGTCCCACACAGCCCAGAAAATTCAGTCATTCAAAAAATGCCTTTTTCCATATCTATTTACTAGCCTAAAATCAATATTTAGTTTCAGTCATCTCAGACCATATTGTTTATTCCTCACTGAGTGTGACCCAGAGAGAGCCCTCTCCTATTCTGGTAGGGCTAGCTACCAGATTGAGTGTGATTTGTGGTTACCCTGAATTTTGCCTTCTTTCAGCCTAAGGCAGATTTAGGCACTAACAGCGCCCATGAGAGAGATGAGATAGAGACCACCATCACAGAATTTTTGAGGAACTATATTCTACTAAGATGCATCAATTAATAAAAAAATTCTAAGCTAAAATAAATATCATTGCGTAAGAGGGACCTAAGCTACGGGGGTTGGGCCCAAACCCAAGAGATTCATGTTAGAAAATTATATATTACAGAGCAATGGAACACATAAAATATTGCATAAATATAAACAAAGAAAACACATAAAACAAGAGAGACACAGATATACATGGTTCACCCAATTTGGGCTACGTCCATGGAGAAACAACCAGTCCTTCCTTTATATTATACAATTTCCTCATACATAGTGAGGGGTTGCCTTCTAGGGCAAAAAACCATAAATTAAACATAACTTCTACCATAAGATATTTTCCCCCCTTGGACCCCCCTAGCAGTGAAAAAACGGGCGGCGTTGCTCCCCCATTACGAACTAGAGTCCAATGCGGTGATACCTATGAATAAAGAAGATAATCAGGCTCCATACCCAAAAATCTCCCACTTGGACACTGATTATAACGACTCCACCGCTGCTTCATTTGTTGGACAATGAATCCAATTTGGACCTAGTTGTTTCTCATCTTCATCATCATGCTTGAAGACCAATTGAAACCAAGTAGAATCTTAGTTTCTCCCTAGTTACAGCTTTTTTTAACATATCTACAGGATTCTGGCTAGTGTGTGTCTTTTATAGCTTCAACTGTCCATATTCCAACACTGACCGTATGAAATGGTACTTGAGCTATATATGTTTAGTATTGGAATGAAATGCAGAGTTCTTTGCAAGATGAATGACACTTTGGATGTCACTATATAACCTTCCCAACTCCTGTTTCTTACCCAATTCATCCAGAAACCTTTGTAACCAAATCATTTCTTTACTAGCCTCTGTAGCAGCAACATACTTTGCTTCCGTCATTGAGAGTGAAACAACACTACAATTTTGAAACCCAACTGACAGTTGTTCCACCTATAGTAAACACATACCCTGTGGTTCTCCTCCTGTTATCTCTATCACCTACCATATCTGCATCAACATATCCCTGTAGAGCAATGTTTGAACCAGAAAAGCATAATGCTTGAATGTGTTACCTCTCAAATACCTAAGAATCCACTTCACTACCATCCAATGTTCTTTTCCTGGATTGTTCATGTACCTTCTTACAATCCCCATTGAATGTGCAATATCATGCCTTGTGCAGGCCATTGTATACATTATGATTCCAACTGTTGATGCATATGGAACTTTAGACATATAATCCATCTCTTCCTAAGTCTTGGGACACATCTCCTTACTTAGTTTGAAATGGCTAGCCAAAGGTGTAGTAACTAGTTTTTGCGTTCTACATATTAAATATTTCCAACATTTTTTGTATGTACTCACTCTGAGACAATGTTAATTTGTGATTTTTCCTATCTCTAGTTATTCTCATACTGAGGATTTGTTTTGCAGCACTCAAATCCTTCATTGAAAATGAGTTTGCCAATTTTCTTTTGAGCATATTTATTTCCTACATGTTAGAACCTGCAACAAGAATGTCATCTGCATACAATAGCAATATAATATAGCTACCATCATTTTTCTTTTTGAGATAAACACGATGATCAAAATGAAATCTAGTATAACCATGTTCAGACATAAACCTGTCAAATTTTAGATACCATGCCTTGGAGCATGTCTTAATCCATGCAAGCTCTTCTTCAACCTACACACTAATTTCTCCTTCCCTTTGATCTCATATCCTTATGGCTGCTACAGATAGATCTGTTCCTCCAAATCCCCGTGGAGAAAGGTCATATTTACATCTAGTTGCTCAAGATGAAAATCTTCTGTTGCTACTAGACTTTAAATAGTTTTGATTGAAGTCATTTTAACAATAGGAGAAAATATCTCATCAAAGTCTATACCATTTTTCTGTGCAAACCCCTTCACCACAAGTTTAGCTTTATACCTTTTTATACCTCCATCTTCTTCCTTCAACCTGTAAACACATTTATTCTGCAATGTTGTTTTACCTTCGGGCAACCTGACTAAGTTCCAGGTTTGTTTATGTGCCAAGTAGTCCATCTCTTCTTTCATGGCTAACTCCCAATTCTTCCTGGTTTCTACCTGCACTGCTTCTTCATAGCAATCTAGTTCACTAGAATCAGTTAACAATACATAATATAATGAAGGAGAGTATCGTTCAGGGGGTCTACTTATCCTGGTAGATCTTCTAACACCAGTTTCAGGTGTTTGAGGTGCATGTTGTTGTTGTGGTTGTTATTGTTGTTCTGGCTATTGATCATTATGATTTTCAGGCACCTTTACTTTTTGTGTGATCTCATTAAGCATTGTGTATTCTCTATTTTCTTTTTCCTATTTATTTTCTTGTGTCTGATCTTTATACAAAACCTTTGCATTGAATATGACATCTCTGCTCGTAATGATTTTGTGATTTTCATAATCATATAAGGGATAACCAAAATCATTAACACGATATCTAATAAATCTACATTTCTTTGATTTTTCCTCAAGATTTGTTCTATTTTCTTTATTAATGTGGACAAAGTCTTCACAACTAAACGTCTTTAAAAATGAGTAGTTTACCTTTCTACCTGTCCATGCCTCCTCTGGAATACCTTCATCCAAGGACCTTGAAGGCCCTATGTTTATTAGATAAACAACAATATTTACAACATCTGCCCAAAATTATAAAGGAAATCATGCATGCAATCTCATGCACCTTACACGCTTAATGATTGTCTTGTTCATCCTTTCTGACACACCATTTTCTTGCGGTGTTCTTGGAATTGTCTTCTCTCTATGAATTTCATTCTCTAAACAGTACTTATCAAACCCTTTTCCATAATATTCACCTCCATTGTCTGATCTGAGACACTTCGACCTTTTTCCTGTCTCATTTTCAACCAAAGCTTTCCATTTCTTGAAAGTATCAAATACATAAGATTTAATTTGAATACAATAAATCCATGTTTTTCAGGTTGCATCATCAATAAAAGTAGCATAATAATGAGATCCACCGAGAGGTGATACATGAGCAAGTCCCCACACATCTGTATGCACAAGCTCTAATTTTTTGCTTTTCTTTTCTTTCCGAACTCTGAGGAATCTGACTCTCTTCTATTTTCCATAAATATAATTCTAATAGAATTCCAAATCAACATGCTTCAAACCTGACAACAAATTTATTGAGTGAATAATCTTCGTCTCCTTCTCACTCATGTGCCTGAGCCTGTGATGCCACAATGTTGTATCTTCTCCTATAGAGGTTAAAGCATTAACATAATTAGAATTACCATTGCATAAATACAATGTACCAAAATTTTCTCCCTTTTCCATTACTAGGGCTCCTTTAGTGACCTTCCAAGTTTTATCTGTAAAAGTAGTTACATAACCTTCATCTCCCAACTACCTTGTTGAAATTAGTTTTTTCTTCAGATCTAGAACATTCCTTACCTCATTCAATAGCCATTGGTTTCCATTCTATTGTTTTATGAAAACTTTACTCGTTCCAATGATTTTACAGGGTTTATCATCACCCAAATGAACCTATCCAAAATATCCTTGAACATAATCATAAAAATGTTTCTTATTAGGTGTGGCATGGAATGAGGCTCCTGAATCTACCACCCAGGAATCAATAATATTTTCTAATTAAAGAATCAAATCATCTGGCAACACATCACCTTTCACAATTTCTTCATGATTGTTTTCTTGTTGTTCTTCTCCTTCTTTTCCCTTTCGAGACTTACAATCTTTCTTCAGGTGTCCTTTCTTCTCACATTTCCAACACACTATCCCCGATCTGAACTTGGATCTACCTTTCCTTGACTTACTACAATATCTTGGGCTCTTTTCTCTTTCCATTTTTCTTCCCCTAGTCTCTGCAGTCAAAGCATTACTTGATGTCTCACCAGAGCTTTTTCGTCGCATTTCCTCGCTAAGAATTGCACCCACAACATCATCAAATTTTAAAGTACTAGATCTAGATACAGAGTTACTAATGTCCATATCTAAACCATTCCAACTTTCTAGAAATGAGCATAGAAATAATAGAGCCCTAACTTCATCATCAAAATTTACCCCTACAGAACTTAACTGACTGGTAACCATATTAAATTCATTTAAATGATCAGAAATAGATCCACCTTATGACATATTCATATTAAATAAACGTTTCATAAGAAATACCTTATTTGAGGCCGAGGGTTTTTCATATAGTTTGTCTAATGTCGACGTTAAACCCTATGTTGTCGTTTCCTTTGAAATATTAAAGGCTACCAATGTCGCTAGGCACAACCGTATTGCTCCAAGTACCTTTCTATCGAGAATATCCCATTCTGTGTCTGTCATACTCGTCGGCTTCTTTGTCTTTTAGCTCAATGGTAGGTACAGATATTTCTAATACAAATAATCTTCCATCTGCATCTTCCACAACTAGTAGTTTTGGCTGTTAAATTTTTTGACCCTAAACCTACCATATTCTGCCATTGCTCCCACTCGAACCAGGAACCCTTCTCTCCTGTGAGTTTATTAACCAAATAGACCTTCGACTTTGATATGAGTTGTTAGAAAAGTATATATTACAGAGAAATGTAACACATAAAATATTGCAAAAATATAAAAACAGACATAGATATACGTGGTTCACCCAATTTGGGCTACGTCCACTAAGAAACAACCAGTCGTTCCTTTATATTGTCCAACAAAAATGAAGAGATACAACCTACAAGAAATCCATTGTAATTTCCTCTTCGCTCTCTCACAATCTCCTCTCTCTTTTGTCATTCAAAATACACATCTACATAGCCGCAATACAATTCCCTCATATACAGCGAGGGGTTGCATTCTAGGGAAAAAAAACCCTAAATTAAACATAACTTCTACTGTCAGATCATCTTCCTAATGAATGGCTCAGATTGATTATGAAATTACAATATTTTACAAGGCAATTTTACATCCATTCTTAGCTTTGGGGGATCTGCCCCCGAACCCCCGCCAAGGGGGGGACTCATAAAAATCGTTGTTGCCCCCTCTTGGTGGTGAAAAAATGGGCGGCGTTGTCGCCCCATTAGGAACTGGGGTCCAATGTGATAATACCTCTGAATAAAGAAGATAATCAGGCTCCACACCCAACACATTTAAAACATATTAGACCACATGACATAACAACACATCTTTTACCCCTCATACTCAACATAATATAACAAAATTTGTAAATAAATGTGAGAAAGAGATAATTTAAAGCTAGAGTATGGAATTCTGACCCTTATGATATACCTATTGATGAGCCTATTTAGAAGACTTAAAAAATATGAGAGTTTCTAGGTCCCCATTGACATACCCTACAACATACCAAAAAATTGCCTCTCAACATCCATATCAAGTCATACTTAAAACTATAGTACAAAATTCCTATACAAACTATTACAAAACACTTCATGTGGCTAATTAATAATTGTGGGGAGCCTCCAAGATCTCTTTTTCCCCTAATTCCACTTCAGGATTCATATTAGGTGCAAGAAAAGTTGTTAAGAATAAGCTAGAAACTAAAGATATCATATCATGATACATGAAGCAATTTGAAAACCCAGGTGTTGTGTGAGATACGGTGCCACCTTTTGAGTTTACTTGTGCAACTCCTAAACAATATTATCCAACTTACCTAGACAATGCTTCAACTAGAGCAATATGCTCATAATCACCTCTGTGTTTGGAGCATAGTTTCCTTCCACATGAAGAATCCCCCATTTTTTTGGAGGGAGGCTTTAATATATTCAATATCTTCTTCATGCTGACTTAGAGTACCATTTGTAGTGAAAATCCTTGAATCCATGCTGGTAAGGAATCGACCTAGAGAATGGTCAAAATTGGACCAAAGAACTTGTTGTTTAGATGCCTTGTTTCGTAATTGGTGAGGATACCAAGTGGTGTAAGGACCAATTGATGAGAGAGACATTAAGAAAACTATGAGCAAGGGATTAACATCAATTGTCCTGCAATACAAATCTAATTCTATCAATGCCAACAACATATATCCATTTATGCGCGTCTTGATATCCTATAAGAAAAATTTGTGTGATGAAAGGAACATTCAATAATGAGAGTGGAGAGATGAGTTATCATGAGGAAAAGTTGTAGAAAATTTAACAGAATCCTCCATGTAACATGTTGTATGGGGATGAAGTAAGGAATGCCCAATTCTTAATTGGCATAATATTTGGCATAATGATGTATTCAAGCAATTGGTTGATCATACTCCACCCCATTGATTAATACACACCCTTTTTTTCCCATTCTTATTACTAGGTTGGTTTGGAAATCAACTACCTCACATGACACCATTTGGATCAACACATATTATCTAGCATGGACCTAATCCTTTCCATTCCAAAATTGAATTTAGATGGTAATCCTTTGAGAGGGTTCCTTTTATCATAATATTATTTATGATTTTGAATCACCTCCTACCCTTCTTCCCTAAATTTCCTTTTGCTACTCCATCAAACAGATGTACAAATGAGTATTTAGCCATCCAAAAAGTTTATGATTCTTATTTTTCCATTTTACGCTACCAACATGATCTGTTGAAATGATGATGATGTTTTATTACTTAAGGATTGGGCCTTTGACTATTTGATGTCATCAATCCTTCTCATAATTTTATAGGCATTGAACAATATTTGAAAGGAGTAATTTTGGGAGAGGTGCTCTATTAATAGGCCAACTTTCCTGATTTCAATGTGCATCAAAAGATAAATATATTGTTTGAATATGGTTTTTTTACAAGCTAGCTATATCTTCCAAGATATAAATTTTGGCAAGGCTACCCACAATTTCTTAATGGAAATATTGTTATTGAGAGTGCCTCTATATTGGTGGTGCCAATTATTAGAAATATCTTTGCATATTATTGGAGTTTTGAAACGATGAATAAAACTTCTTAGAGAGAATCAGTAGACTATCTTCACATAATCAAATTCTAGAGAGATATGCCCTGTTATTCTTGAAGATCAAAGACACAATTCAAACCAATAAAAAAAATTGGGAGAGCATTGGAGCTCCATACTTCTACACCAAATGGATGCCCTGGGTAGGAGATTGTGTTCATGCATTTTCCAGTCATAGACTTAATTTACTAAAGAATCTTAATTGCCACATCCTTTATGATCTAACTTGTGTAAATATTTAGGAGCACACCAAAATAAAGAGGATTCTAGACTAGATTCCATATTGTGAATGTCCATAGGGATATTTCCAAGGTTTCATCCCTTCTATTTTCCCAATAGAGACCATGTTGATATGCATCTGACGATGTTTTTCCCATTGTTTTCTAGCCATTATCTTAGCAAAAAAGAACCATCTTCTTCATTAACAATTTGTTTCCCGTGATAATATTGGTGCAAATATTAATGTGTTTCCCACTCCTAGTATTCAAGTGAGGTTGGAGATGACAATAAGATGAGCTACCTTGAAAATCTTTGAAAATGGAGAGAACATGATCTTTTAGGGGGAGACAAAACATATTTTTAAAGATGCAAAAAAGTATATGTTGAGGAGGATTTTATTTCACCATTCTGATTTTCTTGCGATGAGTCTCTAAATAAATTTAGCTCCCATAGACATATTTAATAAATGAGGGTCTTGAATGCCCAATTCTCCATGGCGCATAGGGTCTCAAATTATTTCCTATTTCATCAAGTGCAATCCTTTCCCTTAGATTCCTCTGCCCTCCTATTGAGGCCTCAACAAATCTCCTTAATTTTTGAGAAAATTAAAGGGCCCATATATAAATATTGAAAATATCTCTTTGTATTGCATTTCATTTCCTATTTTGAGCACTTTTTGTATATCATAGTTTTTCATTTTTTACAATCTTTTCATCTTTGTCTCATCGAGAAATTTCTGGTGATATAATGTTTTCCTCATTTTTACTTTTATATCAAAAGCTATGGCCATTATAAGTTTTGTATTTTTCTGTATTTTGTGGGGCCCACATTGTTATAGACATTTTTGTGCCTTACAGCTCTAAGCATGAAATGTCCATAAACCAAGGGCTCCTAAGTCCCTAAAAGTGTTGTTCTAACCCCTAAAGGAACAAGGTCAACAAATTACAGCTTCTCCCAGAAGTTCTCCACCAGAAACTGCTCAGAATAAGTCAAATCAGGATCATTTCAGCTGCTCCACTAGCTAAGTGCATTGCATAGCACCTAAACCCACTGGCTAGGTGCGTTGCAACGCACCTAAATGCACTATCAGGGTGCGTTGAGCGGGAAATGACAAATGGAAATGTCATTCCGCGAGGTGGAGAGACAATGGAAGCTTCCAGAATCTTCTCCTATGACACCTGCCTCACTGAATTCGACCAAGGATGAGTAAGAGGCCTTCAGTCTCCAAGTGGAAGAAAGAACTGACAGAGAGAAGCCACTAATCAAATCACAAGCTGACTCATCCTCCTTGCATACATCTATATATGGATCCCTCATCCCAGAGATCTAGAGGCTGGAATTTTGCACATTGTAAGGAATTGCTGTTGGTTTTGAGACACATATCAGAGAATTGGGTGATCTATGCTTTGTTGGAGGTGAAGAGGGGCTTCTTTGCTGGGAGGTTGATGCTAGGTCAGGAATCATCGGTTGTAACTCATCCTGGATCTTCTTGTATATCAATAAAAACTATTTGAGTTTCTCCTCCATGCTTTTGTATCATTGATGCTTGTTACATTTGTATGGTTAACTTAAATCTGATCCTAAGTTATTCATGAATATAGATCCATGTCTTTGTATAGTTTTCTTCTTCTGTGATCTTTCAGGTACTTGGTGAAGCTGGGAAAGTAAGGGAGCAGGTAGCTGGAAGATGTCAAAGAGGAGAGAGATTGGATCAAAGGACTAGCGCAAGACACAGGTTGGTTCTTCCTATTCCTCTTTATTTATAGTTCATAAAGGAGATACAAAAGTAGTTTTCTCTGTTTGTTTCTAAGGCAGCTGTCACACCTTAGTGGGATAGAGCAGTTCTAAATAGACACTTTTCCCGGTAACAAAATGGCGACTCCGCTGGGGACGATTGTCTAATTAGTTGTTTGTGTATCTCTTGTTGTTTGTTTGATAAACTTATAAGTAGCATTCGAACTGCATTTGCCATAACAAATGCAAAGTAGACATTTGCTGCTTCAATCCATTCACTGGATCTATTTATGATTTCAACGGCGGATTCACAGACTATCTGATTGCCCTTGTGATAGCTCTTAGACCCTCCTTAGATCTACCCCTGATTGTGCATTACTGATTGCTTTTACTCGGCCAAAAACCAAAGACTAAACTGCAAACCGTGACCCAGAACCCGGATAGAATTCTCGTTTCTGCCCCAGCGCAGGTACTGTGAAGAGATCCTGCATTTCAACGCACTTCCCGAAAGGGCAACCTGCGCTGCAATGCAGTTTCTCTGTGTTACAGGTGCGCTGATCAGCCTAGCCCTGTGCAGCTGAGGTTCTTTGCTTCATTCTTTCCAGTTTTGTCTCTAAATTTTGCAGCCTGTGATCAGTATATGAATGTTTCAAACCCCTTTTCCTTACTGATATTCCGCCTCATTTGTACAAAAGAACTGTAGATGTTTTTTGTGTGTTTGTTGAGTCGTTTACAGTTTTCCATTGCAAAAGTATAATAATCGTATTGTTGTCCTTTGGTTTAGATCTGTCGCAAGTGTTGATTTTGATCATAGGAGAAAGTTTATTTGCTGTTGATGGTCGATTATTCTTTTACTATTGCCTTTGGTTTGAATTTGTGATTTTCTAGTGTCAAAACGAGTATTTATTTCAAAATCATAAAGTGTCGTAATCATCTCTACCTTTTGATTTCGAAAAGAAGCTTGTTTGTGTTTGTCGCTTGAAAGTGAATTCAGATTTGTACATCAACTTTCTTTTTAGCATCAATACTAAGAAAGTGAAAAACAAATACATGCATGTGCATTTGCATATAGACAGTCTGTTTGGCTTGATTTAGGAAAGTGCATTTACAGTGTGCTCTTTGCTCTTTGTGAAAAGATTGTGTCTTTCTTTTCCCCTAGTAGCTAGGATTTTCATTGCAGAAAAGAGATAAAAGTTTGTTTATCATCTTTAGATTGCATTTTAGGAATTACATCTACATCTCGTGGTGAACCCAAAAGGAAAACTTCATAAGAAAGATCAACTTAAAATAAATTCAATGAATCTAACAACGCTTTGGAACTTAACGCACAACATTTAGAGGTCTAGGCTAGAGACGTATTCCGACGTCGTAAAGCCTGGTAACTGTTGTCCTCATTGATGGTTGGGTGATTCCTCCACTTTGAGACGATAAGTGCCAGTACGGACTTGTGCTCCCACGTACCGTCGAGTATATTTTGGGAGACCCCTATAGGCTTAAATCCTTTATCCATAGGAAGCCGTGTCGGCCGCCCTACTGATCGCAATGCACTGAACACAGCATTCGGGAAGATTGACTGTTGTACCGTAAAAATTATTCTGCAGTTTTGCGATTGGTTTGGTACTCCCTCTACCTAGACCTCCAGAGCAGTCCCTTTCGTTCCTTTTCAGACTCTTTAACGGAAAAGGTCCATCTGAGCACTTGTCACTTCAGGCTCATTAAAAATCAAAGGAGACTAGAGTCATCTTTTGTTTTTTCTCGACTCTTAAAAACTGAAAAAACAAGTTGTGTCAAAGCGTATAAGAATTTATTTTAAACGGAATATTCATACCCCTTTCCTACGTTGATCTTGGGTTGAGAAAATGGAGTCTACCAACCAAGGAATTCCCCTTGGTGGAAATCCTAGTCACTTCTCCTCTTGGGGAGATGTTGGTGCACCCCATATGGCCACATTGTCGCTTCCAGGGCTGACAATTGGTTTTCCAGTATGGCTCTTCTCAACCTCTGTCGTTCAGAACACCACTATTCCTGAACAATCGAATCAGCAATTAGACGAGTCCAGAGTTGCCCACCAACCTTCTACTTCCTCTAATTCTTCCTCTCCTCCTTCCTCTTCGCTTGATGGGGCTGGTAAAGCCAAAGGTCAAGTTCCTAAGGTGAAGAAGGAAAAGAAGAAGAAAGAGAAGAAGAAGAAGGAGCCAAAGGCGAATGGGGGAAAACGAGTGTTGTCTAACGAAAATCCACACACTGCACCGACCAGGCCTAAATCGCCATGTGTCATTTGCAAAGGAGACCACTTTCACAGAGATTGTCCTTGCATCCCTCAGATATTAAGGGACTGGTCTCCTCGTTTGCACAACCCGATGTCGTCAACCTCTGATGATCATGTTGAAAGCACACCGTCAACTAGTGAAAGTGAAGCCCCAGGACAAAAAGGGAAATGTAGATTTCCTTGTAAACTGTGCGAAGGCAATCATGCCGTCCACCGTTGTCCCTTCTTAGACGAAGCTAAAAGAGTTTTGGATGATCGTCTGGTTTCACCGTTACGACTTCCTCCTGGATATAAAAAACTCTTGCCGAGTCCGTCACTAGTTGAAAATCCGGCTGGCTCGCTCAGGTGGTCAGCTGAAGCACCTATCATTGAAGATAAACCATCTGAATCCATACCAGATGAAAGTCAAAAGGTCGAGGCGGCAGTTGACCCGGTCTTGCCTTCAGAGCTTTCATCTTCAGATGATACAGTCACTGAAGAGAACAAGGATGACACCGTCCAAATTCTCTTCATAAACACAGACTCCGACGAACATGGGGAAAATTTACCCGTTCCTTTACCGCAGGAAGGAAGTTCGTCAGAGCCATACCCGGCCATCTATTCGGTCCCACCTCCAAGCAACCTAGTTGTCTCCTTTGACTGGAATCAACTAGGCAGACCCCGTTTACCAGCGAGCATACCATTTCGAATTATCGTTCAAATATATAGAATGGTTATGGCTGGTACCATCATAGATGAGGGGGCTTCTGTGAGTATCCTTTCCTCAACTGCTTGGAAAGCGCTTGGTTCGCCATCGCTTTTTCCTGAGATGAGAAATATGACAGGCTTTGATAAAGGAACCAGTCGACCTTTAGGGATCCTTCCCGATGTGCCCATAACATTGAGAAGGAAGACAGTTCGCATGAACGTAATGGTAGTTCAAGGACCCCTAGATTACAATCTACTCCTTGGACGAGACTATATTTATTGCATGGGAGCAATTGTCTCCTCACTCTTTAGAGTAATGTGTTTTCCGCACGAAGGAAGAGTGGTCAAGCTCGTGGACTAGCTTTCATTTCCCGGATCACGCATAGCAAATAGTCATATACCATCCTTGAATGGTCTTTTCACGCAAGAAATGTCTCAATCTCCAGTACGTCCTCTCGATGAGCGCGAGTAATTCGGAGGGATATGACTGAAACCCAGGGGGCATGCATCCTGGTCTGCTTCGGCAGGAAAACTTCGGGAATAGGGTAGGTTTCCGCGGGAGAATATGACTAGTCTTTACCCCCGTCCGTGATTGGAAGAGGGGGTTATTCTAGAAAAAGATTCTCTTGTAAAAGTTATGTGAGTTGGCGGGCATCGTCGCTCACCTTTTTTTTTATCTCGATAGACATCGTCGAAGAAGTGTTTTGCTTACGCCGTAAATAGAACAATCTTTGGGTAACCTGTAAGAGGTAGGCCTCTCTCGGTAAAACAAATGTTTTGACGGAAAGAAGTAGAGGTAACCTTGAAACTCTGTTTTATACCTGGGGGCATGCAAACCTTTTGGAGTGCGAGCAAAGAGCAATTATTTATCTGTTTTTTGGATTAGTCATTTCCTAACTTGCATAAAGAAAGGATGTGGGGCAAAACTCTAAAAATTGCCGTTTTTATATGAGACATTCTTATCATATGACTGGATTGATCGAGCAGTGTTACCGCAAGGTTCAAGCTCGTTAAAAAATAAACCCGCACCGAGCAAATGTTTCCATCCGCGTTTAAGCTCGTTAAAAAATGAACTATCCCCTGGTAAATAACCACCGTGAATGTAGTACTTCAGCCATTAAAGCCTTGGTCATGTTTGCACCGTCACCTCCACTTTTTCATTGGCCAATCATTCACCTTCATTTGATTGTTTACCCATTTTGAGGAACAGCTGCGAAGAGTGATTTCACTAGCCATCCTTGTGACACTGCCATGATTGGAAAATTCCAAACCTTACCTGGAATCAGCTACTACCCATTTTATCACTTGTTCCTCAAAAGATGAGTCTTCTTTAAGCTCTTTTCAACTGACTCGTAAAATATGAAAAGATTGCCGAGTCCTTGGCCTTCCAGCTCATTAAAGGGACAGGAAGTGCTATCCCTCCTCTAGATTTTAATCTTTTTGGACCTGAGGGATTATTACACAAAAAGATCGAGCGCTTGTTTTGTTCGGCTCGTTAAAGCTATCGAAAATTCATCCCTTCTGTATTGTTTTATACTTTTTCGGACTTAAGGGATTAGATGACGAAAAAGGAATTTTGGAGTTACCTTTACGTACCTTTTCAGACTCTCTAAAAATGAAAAGGACCGAGTTATCTTTGTCGTTAAACTCGTTAAAAAGGTTAATAGCGACAAACTTGTCTTTAGACGAGAACGAGTTTCACTATCGCTAAGCTCGTTAAAACATAGCGATGGGTTTGCCCGAAGGGCAAATTATAGAACAAGCATATGTTATCCTCCTCAAGCTTGACAAAAATAAAGAGGTACTGGTCAGCAATGACTGGGGAAAAATTGGGAAGAAAACTCAAAGAATCTTTATTGGTAGCAAGTCGCTCTTGAACATGACACTTCCACTCCGTGCCCGAGTCGGGTTGAGTTGTTTCATTCACCGGTCACATCGCCATGGTCATGCCATACCATCCACATTTGGGGTTAATGCTACCAATCCATCACATAAGTGTCGCCGACATGTTCAAGAGAAGTCATCCAAAAAGGCCACCTGTGTCCCACCCACTACCATACATTATACTCCATTCTTTCATGACCGCCACCCTGAACCGTATATCATCAGATCGTTTTCACCTCCATCAAAATCATTTGCTCCGTTCCGTGTCATTGATGTGGGATTCATTAATGCCCTCCTATGACGGATCACTTCTTGTCGACATCAGCTCATTATCCAAGAAGTTGGTCTAGGAACACCCCATTCAGTACTTTGAAGCTTGCATGCCTCAATGGCAAGTTTCTCACTTCCGGCGACAGGTTTACATCAATGACCTTCGACCGAAAGATTTTGCGTGGTGTTTGACGCCAAGTCCTTTATTCACACCACGTGAATTGTACTGTAGAACCTTGAGGATCATTATCATTATCGGTGATTCCTCTCGCGCTTGTTAACAGTTTACATCATTGACTGGTAATCAAGCGATGTCCTTCCATGTTCGACTTCAAAACATTTCTCACATGGATCGACTTGTACTTCGAGTGAAGATCGGACGAGATTGAAGACCCCGGATCTAGTTTCATCCATCTGGGCTGCGATATATATTTAGGAAAATAAAGACATTAAAATGTACAACATTGCAACACAGATAATCATCCTACCAAAAGGATGATGGCTCTATCACAATCATCAATCTACCATCAGACGATTGTTTGTCCTATGTACATGAAAATGAATTTATAAAGCTGAGCATGGGAATGCCCGCCTCAGCTAGATCATGAAAGCAGTATGAAGGTAATGTATTGTATTGTATCTTATTACAGGTCTCCTCCCAGCATTGAAAGAACTTCGGATCCTCATAATAAAGCATTTCACCCGATAAACGGCCTCATACTTTAGGGGGCAACTGTTATAGACATTTTTGTGCCTTACAGCTCTAAGCATGAAATGTCCATAAACCAAGGGCTCCTAAGTCCCTAAAAGTGTTGTTCTAACCCCTAAAGGAACAAGGTCAACAAATTACAGCTTCTCCCAGAAGTTCTCCACCAGAAACTGCTCAGAATAAGTCAAATCAGGATCATTTCAGCTGCTCCACTAGCTAAGTGCGTTGCATAGCACCTAAACCCACTGGCTAGGTGCGTTGCAACACACCTAAATGCACTATCAGGATGCGTTGAGCGGGAAATGACAAATGGCAATGTCATTCCGCAAGGTGGAGAGACAATGGAAGCTTCCAAAATCTTCTCCTATGACACTTGCCTCACTGAATTCGACCAAGGATGAGTAAGAGGCCTTCAGTCTCCAAGTGGAAGCAAGAACTGATAGAGAGAAGCCACTAATTAAATCACAAGATGACTCATCCTCCTTGCATACATCTATATATGGATCCCTCATCCCAGAGATCCAGAGGCTGGAATTTTGCACATTGTAAGGAATTGCTGTTGGTTTTGAGACACATATCAGAGAATTGGGTGATCTATGCTTTGTTAGAGGTGAAGAGGGGCTTCTTTGCTGGGAGGTTGATGCTGGGTCAGGAATCATCGGTTGTAACTCCTCCTGGATCTTCTTGTATATCAATAAAAACTATTTGAGTTTCTCCTCCATGCTTTTGTATCATTGATGCTTGTTACATTTGTATGGTTAACTTAAATCTGATCCTAAGTTATTCATGAATATAGATTCATGTCTTTGTATAGTTTTCTTCTTCTGTGATCTTACAGGTACTTGGTGAAGCTGGGCAAGTAAGGGAGCAAGTAGCTGGAAGCTGTCAAAGAGGAGAGAGATTGGATCAAAGGACTAGCGCAAGACACAGGTTGGTTCTTCCTATTCCTCTTTATTTATAGTTCATAAAGGAGATACAAAAGTAGTTTTCTCTGTTTGTTTCTAAGGCAGCTGTCACACCTTAGTGGGATAGAGAAGTTCTAAATAGACACTTTTCCCGATAACAAAATGGCGACTCCGCTGGGGACGATTGTCTAATTAGTTGTTTGTGTATCTCTTGTTGTTTGTTTCATAAACTTATAAGTAGCATTCGAACTGCATTTGCCATAACAAATGCAAAGTAGACATTTGCTGCTTCAATCCATTCACTGGATCTGTTTATGATTTGAATGGCGGATTCACAGACTATCTGATTGCCCTTGTGATAGCTCTTAGACCCTCCTTAGATCTACCCCTGATTGTGCATTACTGATTGCTTTTACTCGGCCAAAAACCAAAGACTAAACTGCAAACCGTGACCCAGAACCCAGATAGAATTCTCGTTTTTGCCCCAGCGCAGGTACTGTGAAGAGATCCTGCATTTCAACGCACTTCCCGAAAGGGCAACCTGCGCTGCAATGCAGTTTCTCTGTGTTACAGGTGCGCTGATCAGCCTAGCCCTGTGCAGCTGAGGTTCTTTGCTTCATTCTTTCCAGTTTTGTCTCTAAATTTTGCAGCCTGTGATCAGTATATGAATGTTTCAAACCCCTTTTCCTTACTGATATTCCGCCTCATTTGTACAAAAGAACTGTAGATGTTTTTTGTGTGTTTGTTGAGTCGTTTACAGTTTTCCATTGCAAAAGTATAATAATCGTACTGTCGTCCTTTGGTTTAGATCTGTCGCAAGTGTCGATTTTGATCATAGGAGAAATTTTATTTGCTGTTGATGGTCAATTATTCTTTTACTATTGCCTTTGGTTTGAATTTGTGATTTTCTAGTGTCAAAACAAGTATTTATTTCAAAATCATAAAGTGTCGTAATCATCTCTACCTTTTGATTTCGAAAAGAAGCTTGTTTGTGCTTGTCGCTTGAAAGCAAATTCAGATTTGTACATCAACTTTCTTTTTAGCATCAATACTAAGAAAGTGAAAAACAAATACATGCATGTGCATTTGCATATAGACAGTCTGTTTGGCTTGATTTAGGAAAGTGCATTTACAGTGTGCTCTTTGCTCTTTGTGAAAAGATTGTGTCTTTCTTTTCCCCTAGTAGCTAGGATTTTCATTGCAGAAAAGAGATAAAAGTTTGTTTATCATCTTTAGATTTCATTTTAGGAATTACATCTACATCTCATGGTGAACCCAAAAGGAAAACTTCATAAGAAAGATCAACTTAAAATAAATTCAATGAATCTAACAACGCTTTGGAACTTAACGCACAACATTTAGAGGTCTAGGCTAGAGACGTATTCCGACGTCGTAAAGCCTGGTAACTGTTGTCCTTATTGATGGTTGGGTGATTCCTCCACTTTGAGACGATAAGTGCCAGTACGGACTTGTGCTCCCACGTACCGTCGAGTATATTTTGGGAGACCCCTATAGGCTTAAATCCTTTATCCATAGGAAGCCGTGTCGGCTGCCCTACTGATCGCAATGCACTGAACACAGCATTCGGGAAGATTGACTACCGTACCGTAAAAAGTATTATGCAGTTTTGCGATTGGTTTGGTACTCCCTCTACCTAGACCTCCAGAGCAGTCCCTTTCGTTCCTTTTCAGACTCTTTAATGGAAAAGGTCCATCTGAGCACTTGTCACTTCAGGCTCATTAAAAATCGATGGAGACTAGAGTCATCTTTTGTTTTTTCTCGACTCTTAAAAACTGAAAAAACAAGTTGTGTCAAAGCGTATAAGAATTTATTTTAAACGGAATATTCATACCCCTTTCCTACGTTGATCTTGGGTTGAGAAAATGGAGTCTACCAACCAAGGAATTCCCCTTGGTGGAAATCCTAGTCCCTTCTCCTCTTGGGGAGATGTTGGTGCACCCCATATGGCCACATTGTCGCTTCCAGGGCTGACAATTGGTTTTCCAGTATGGCTCTTCTCAACCTCTATCATTCAGAACACCACTATTCCTGAACAATCGAATCAGCAATTAGACGGGTCCAGAGTTGCCCACCAACCTTCTACTTCCTCTAATTCTTCCTCTCCTCCTTCCTCTTCGCTTGATGGGGCTGGTAAAGCCAAAGGTCAAGTTCCTAAGGAGAAGAAGGAAAAGAAGAAGAAAGAGAAGAAGAAGAAGGAGCCAAAGGCGAATGGGGGAAAACGAGTGTCGTCTAACGAAAATCCACACACTGCACCGACCAGGCCTAAATCGCCATGTGTCATTTGCAAAGGAGACCACTTTCACAGAGATTGTCCTTGCATCCCTCGGATATTAAGGGACTGATCTCCTCGTTTGCACAACCCGGTCTCGTCAACCTCTGATGATCATGTTGAAAGCACGCCGTCAACTAGTGAAAGTGAAGCCCTAGGACAAAAAGGGAAATGTAGATTTCCTTGTAAACTGTGCGAAGGCAATCATGCCGTCCACCGTTGTCCCTTCTTAGATGAAGCTAAAAGAGTTTTGGATGATCGTCCGGTTTCACCGTTACGACTTCCTCCTGGATATAAAAAACTTTTGCCGAGTCCGTCACTAGTTGAAAATCCGGCTGGCCCGCTCAGGTGGTCGGCTGAAGCACCTATCATTGAAGATAAACCATCTGAATCCATACCAGATGAAAGTCAAAAGGTCGAGGCGGCAGTTGACCCGGTCTTGCCTTTAAAGGTTTCATCTTCAGATGATACAGTCACTGAAGAGAACAAGGATGACACCGTCCAAATTCTCTTCTTAAACACAGACTCTGACGAACATGGGGGCAATTTACCTGTTCCTTTACCGCAGGAAGGAAGTTCGTCAGAGCCATACCTGGCCGTCTATTCGGTCCCACCTCCAAGCAACCTAGTTGTCTCCTTCGACTGGAATCAACTAGGCAGACCCCGTTTACCAGCGAGCATACCATTTCAAATTATCGTTCAAATATATATAATGGTTATGGCTGGTACCATCATAGATGAGGGGGCTTCTGTGAGTATCCTTTCCTCAACTGCTTGGAAAGTGCTTGGTTCGCCATCGCTTTTGCCTGAGATGAGAAATCTGACAGGCTTTGATAAAGGAACCAGTCGACCTTTAGGGATCCTTCCCGATGTGCCCATAACATTGAGAAGGAAGACAGTTCACATGAACGTAATGGTAGTTCAAGGACCCCTAGATTACAATCTACTCCTTGGACGAGACTATATTTATTGCATGGGAGCAATTGTCTCCTCACTCTTTAGAGTAATGTGTTTTCCGCACGAAGGAAGACAAGACAAACTATTCTATGCTACAAGAAAAACTCAAAATTGTAGGGAATGAAAGACAACAAGAAAACCTATGTTAATTGTAATGAAGGAGGGAAAACCATATTAACTATAATGAAATGAAATCATATCTATTCTACTGTGCAAAAAAAATAAAAACATTGCTAAAGTAAAGCTTGCAAATAGTAAACCCTAATTTTGCAACAAAGAAGCAATTTCTACATTGATCTAGGGCAAGGAATCTAGTTGGTCTCTCCAATTATAAATTCCATCTTTATGGTTACATGGAAATTGTAACACATCAAAGAAGGTGAATCATGAGTTGGATGGAAAGCTGGGAAAATTACATAAGCAAATTGCAAGTTGTTATAAGAGTCTTTGTTTTGCTACAGGAGACAATCCAATGAGCAGAAAAATGTGCTAAAGGAAAGGTTGAAAAGAAAAAGAAGGGAAGGAAGGGCTAAGAAATGATAAGGAACACATCTCCAAGTCATCACTTCAGTAGGATAGGGTTTATTCAACAAGATATGTGGTTGTTAGAAATTTCTGAAGGAGAATTGTGTAATGGATTTATAATCCGTCCAACATTTCAGATGGTTACTCCATCCATCATCAGGGACCAAAGAGCTTCATGAGTGAACGAGGGATGAAGGGTGTTTTTATAAGAGAAAGGAACTATTAGCCGTTAGAGACAGGGTCAAAGTTAAATAAGATCAATAAGAAATAATAATTAAATTTTGACCAAATCTATTAAAGTATTAAGTAATTTAATATATGAAATGAGCAATTGGTGGAAAATTGATATATAAAATTAATAAATAATTACTTAAGAATTGAAATATTGAGAATGGGTGAAAAATAAGAGTTAAAAATTAAGAATTATTTGAAAACAATATATAGTGATAATTAATAATGTAGTCAAACAAGATTAGTTTACTGACCGTCGGTGAGCTGCTAGCTGCTAGGGTTATCATAGGTTGCAGAGATTGTTTTCAATGGAGGGCGACAGAGGAGGGAGCTCGACTCCCTCCTACAAGGACGCTGTAACTAGAAAAGGAAAAACACCGGTGGAGAACAACAAAGGTTTGGCAGAGGAAAGAAACAGGGATAATGAAAAGGAGACAGATGGGACCAGGACCAAGGAAAACAATGGCACAAAAGACAAGGAGGAAGAAGACAAAAATCTGGGTTCAAGAGACAAAAAGTAGAAGGGACCCTGCAAACCAAAAGCAGAAATCATTCCCAGAGTAATATTAAATGATCCTGCTCTGCAGGCACACAGGGAACACATGGGGACCTACGCCATTATCTGTAAATTCATGGGACTATGGCCCACTGAAAAAGCTTTACAGATGTGGATCAAGTATCACTGGAAACCCAAAGGAAGCATTGACCTGCATCTTGGGTCAAAGGGTTTCTTTACAGTGGTATTCTCAAACATCGAAGATAAAGACAAAATATTCGAAGGAGGACCATACTTTTATGTAGCAGCAGGTCTCTATATGAGGCCTTGGAGGATGAACTTCGTCCCAGAGCGGGAGACTTTCACTTCAGTTCCAGTTTGGGTAAGGCTCTATTCTCTACCTCTGGATTATTGGCAAACAAAATCACTAGCGGCCATTGGCAATAAACTAGGGCGTTTTGTCAAAGTTTCTGAAGCTACTAGAAGAGGGAAATACACCTCCTTTGCAAGGATATGTGTGGAAATGGATCTATCAGGAGCTCTTCCAGATGAAGTCATTTTGGAAGTTTTCGATGAGGAGTGGGTGCAGACAGTGGACTATGAGCATATCCCATTCAGATGCCGCAGATGCCATGAGCATGGTCATCTGTTCAGAGACTGCCCCCTCAGCAAAGAAGATAACAAAGGGAAACTCAATACAAGGAAGGACTCAGAAAGTTTTCAGAGGGTGACTAGTAGAGGAAAAGGAGGAAAAAAGGGGCTAAAGAAACAACATAACGAGGCGCAGAAGGTCAATAAGAGCAAGTTCCAAGTGCTGGAAGAGAATGAAGAAAAAAAGAAGGAAAATTAATCTCAGGAAGTAAGTCCCAATGAGAAAGAGCAAGAAGAAAATAACACACAAAATCAAGACATGGGCTATCAAAAAGAAAGGTTAATGAGTGAAAAAGAAATGGAAACGGACCAGGAAATGACCCATAGTGAAATAGATCTAGAAGATCATGAACTCCAGGAAATTCTTGACAAGGAAAACCTGGATTTGGAAGGATTCTTAAGGTAGGGAACCAAAGGAGGAATAGATTCAATACCCAAAGAAGAATGTAACAGAATACAACAATTGTTTTTATGGAAAATGTAGGAAAAAGAGTTGGAGAAAGGAAAAAATATTCACAAGCAGGAGCATAGAGGTGTGAAAACTATGAAATCAACTCCAAGATTAGTGACCAGAAATCCAGGAAAGAAGAGGGGCAGGAAAAAGAAAATTGAGCTCTAAATGGAGTGTGGAAAGCTAATGACAGATTTGGGTAAGATGAAAGATCTAACCAGTTACTCCTTTACAAATCTTTAATTATGAAGTTCATATCTTGGAATGTCAGAGGTCTATGCAGTAAAAGAAAACAAAGAATGTTAAGTAATAGAATGAAAATAGCAACACGAGATATAATCTTCATTCAGGAAACAAAATCCTCCATTCAGAAATTAAAACAAATCCATAGCAAATGGCTAAATAGATTTGAGTTTCTTGAAGTTAAAGCAGAGAACACAGTGGGAGGCATTCTCACTCTCTGGAATCCCCAAAAAGTCAGCATATTAGATGAGGAAGCATCAAGAAATTATTTATCAGTAATTATTCAACCAGTAGGCGTTGAGGATACCTTTCTGGTCATAAATGTTTATGGTCCTCAAAGAATAGATGAGAAACTCAAATTCCTAAACTCCCTGGTAGATCTTAGAAGCATACATGAAGAAATACTTTGGGTCATAGGAGGAGATTTTAACATGATTAAATCTCTTTTGGAAAAAAAAGGAGGCACCAGATTGTTAAGTCAAGACTCAGAAACATTTCACTCCTTCTTTGAAGATCTGAAACTGGTAGACTTAGAAACGCAGAATGGCCTTTTTACTTGGAATAATAAAAGAGGAGGTGAGGCTCAGGTCGCCTCCAAGTTAGACAGATTTTTTATCTCAGAGGAGCTTATGCTCACAAATAATGAAATAACAGCTAGAGTTCTCCCCTTTGGAGGCTCTGATCACTGGCTGATTCAATTAGAAATCAAGGGGATTGATTCTCCCAGAAATAGACCATTCAGGTTTGAAAATATCTGGCTCTCCCATCCAGATTTCATCAGCAACATTGAAAAATGGTGGGCTGAATATTTGCAGATCTAGGGCACTAAAATGTTCCTCCTCCATAAAATACTTCAACACATAAAACTCAGACTCAAAGAATGGAACAAGAAGGATTTTGGCAACATTTTTGTGGACAAAAAATTAGTGGAATCCAAACTACAGGAACTTAATCAAGCACTAATCTCTGATGGTTTTGATCAAGTCAAAAGTGAGAAAGCTAATAAACATCATCAAGAATGGCAGAACCTATGTAAACAGGAAGAAGTCTTTTGGAGACAAAAGTCTAGAATTCAATGGCTCAAAGAAGGTGAGCGTAATACAAAATTTTTCCACAGATCCACCATGGCCAATAGAGCTCACAATAGAATCTCTTCGATATTAAATGAGAATGGGGTGCTTCAGACCTCTCATAAGAATATCGAAGCTGTGTTGATACAACATTTCAGAAGCATCACAAAGGAAAACAATCCTGACAGAGAGCAATGTATCAAAGAAATTACAAAAGATATCCCTAAGCTGGTTTTAAGAGATGACAATTTTAGCCTGAATAAACCTGTCACCGAAGAGGAAGTTAGTGAGGTTATTAAAGACATGCAGAATGGAAATGCTCTTGGACCGGATGGTTTCAATGTAGACTTTTTTAAGGCTTGCTGGAACATTGTCAAATAGGACATTCTGAACGTTGTGGAAGACTCTAGAAGAAACAAGACTATTTTGAAAGCCCTCAACACCTCCTTCATCTCCCTGATCCCCAAACAGGATTCAGCCCTGACTGGCAACAAATTCAGACCCATTGCTTTATGCAATGTGGTCTACAAGATCATATCCAAGGTTTTGGCTAGCAGACTCAAACATCTACTTCCTTCTCTAATTTCATGGGAACAATCTAGTTATGTGGAAGGCAGATAAATCTTAAATAATATTATTCAAGCCCACGAGGTAGTTCACTCACTAACCAGCAAGAAGTAGTCAGGTATGATCATGCAATTAGATTTTTCCAAGGCGTATGATAAGGTGAATTGGATCTATATCAAGAAGGTCCTTACTGCTTTTGGGTTCGACCACAACTGGGTCAGATGGATTATGGCTCTGGTAACTTCGTCCAGCTTTTCCATTTTGGTAAATGGCTCTCCCTCTGAGATCTTCACTCCTTCTAGAGGTCTCAGACAGGGAGACCCTCTCTCTCCCTTTCTATTTATCATCATGATGGAAGGACTGGCAGGTCCATTAATCAGGCCAAAGCCTTGGGAAAGATTAAGGGACTTCAATTAATGGAGAATGGTCAGACAATGACTCACCAACAATTTGTGGATGATACGATGCTGCAAGGCATTCCCACTGTTAAAGAAGCCTTAGCTTATAAAAAAATCCTGAATGACTTTGCCTTGGCCACATGTATGGAAGTTAATCTCTCCAAATCAATTTTTTTTTCTTAAATACTAATATTGCAATTCATAGGAACATCTCCAGGATTCTGGGCTTTCAAAGGGAATCCCTCCCCTCAAAATACTTTGGGATTCCCCTCACAGACAAGCCTTTTCATAAAAGTATATGGGAACGGTGCTCAACAAGATGCAAGATAAAGTCAAAAAATGGACTATCAGATCTCTAAACCTTGCTGGTAGGTTGATTCTGACAAAGGTCGTTCTTCAATCTATCCCTATTTTCTTTTTATCAACCCTCCCTGCTCCCAAAGGTGTCCTACAGCAGTTCAGGAACATTCAGAGAGACTTCCTTTGGGGCAAAGAGGAAACAAGGAAGAAATGGGCCCTTGTGTCTTGGGAGAAAATCTGTAAACCCAAGAGGTATAGGGGTTTGGGCTTAGATGATCAAGAAACTCTGAGTAAAGTTTTAGGAGCCAAACTCTAGTGGAGATGGGTTAAAGAACTAGAACCTCAATGGGTTAAGATCTGGAAAGATAAATATGCAAGCTTGTGGCAAACTAATGATCTCATAAGAATGTCTGGAAACATAAATGGCTCTCATATCTAGAACAAAGCCTAGGAAAATAGAAGCCTAGTTCAAAACATTAGTTTCTGGGAAATCAGAGCAAGAGATCTAGCTGTCTTCTGGGAAGAAAAATGGCAACAAGAACCAACACTGTTAGAAGAAGACTTTATGAGCCTCAAGCAGGAAACAGACTCCCAAGGATTAAGCAAAGTCAAATATTTCTAGAATCTTCCTCATAACTCTGGAAAGTGGAGAAATTGGAAAAGCATAGAGTGCAAAGATGACGGTGCCATAAAAATAAAAGCAGAAGCAATTATGAGCAGGTTAAAACAAAGGAAAATCTTGGTAACAGAGGGGCAGGATCAGTTAAGATGGGGCCTCAATAAAGAAGGAACCTTTAATCTTAAGGAAGCAAAAAGAATTATCCTGAAACTTGATTCCGGGGTCACGGAGAAATCCTGGCAACAACTTTGGAGCCACCAAGGATGGATGAAAATCAAGCTTTTCATGTGGTTAGTTCACCACGAGAAAATTTTAACTTGGGACAATATCAGGAAGAGGGGGTTTTAGGGCCCTCTAGATGTCGGCTATGTGAAGACCAAGAGGAGACTATGGAGCATATCCTCAACAGCTGCACCTACACAACCTGGTTGTGGGATTATTTTGCAACCATTTTTCAGTAGTCAAACATAGATAAAACAAGTATCATTAACACCCTGAACAAGTGGAGAAGAAACTTTTCGGAGAATGAGCTCCTTAATCTGGCTTGGGCCTTTACACCTAGCTTCATTATCTGGAATGTTTGGAAATAAAGGAATAAAAGAATTTTCAAGGATGAAAAAACTATTGCTTTTCGCCTGTTCGATCTGATCTTGAAGCAGATCAAGGAGACAGTTAGTACCATTGTTCGCAATTATCCCAAGAACCCTCCCACAGATAAGGAAACTAGAATACTCAGGCAACTAAGAATGCAAGAGATCATTCCCAATGAACTAAGCAGAAAAGGAAAAAATTTGGAAACGGAAAAGAAGTTCTGGCATCCTCCACCGAAGGGTTATCTGAAATGCAATATTGATGGGGCATCTAAATGCAATCCTGGAACAACTGGTTATGGAGGGGTGTTAAGAGATGAAGAAGGAAACATAATCTTTATTTTTCACTGCCATTTAGGTAAAGCTACCAACAATATGGCCGAATTAATGGCTTTGGAACATTGTCTTGAGCTGTTGATTCAAAATCATAGCTCCAATGTCATTATAGAAGCAGACTCAGAGATCTCCATAAATGCAGTTAAGAGAATCAGCTTCGGAGCAGTGTTGGAGAAGGTTTCAAAACACTGGAGACTAATTCAAGTGTACCAAAGAATTCAAAATCATATTTTGAGTATCCGAACTGTTAGTTTCAGTCATGTTCGATGAGAAGCCAATAAACTAGCGGATACTTTAGCCAACCAAGGAGTATTTAACACAGAATGCAGAATTGAAATGAAATGGTAGGAGATGCCTCAAGATAGATTAAAAGCACTCTGCGAGGAACAAGCGGCAGAGGACAGAGAAATTTTTAAATATTGGGCCAGAGTGAAAGGCACGGAATGATGAATTCTAAGCTAGTTCGATCTCAGTACTGTGGTTGGTACCTTAACGAAGGGCAAGCTCTGAGCAATCACTCTACACCCTGGTGTAAACGGATCATTCCCCCTTCTCTTTCGTTTCGTAGGATAAGATTCCTTTCTCAGTTTGCGGTAGTCTCTGTTGCTAGTTCCAAGATGTGCTGGCGCAGGAAGGACAGTTGGAATTATCCGGCAGAGGCTTTTCCCCTGTTTTCCTCTCATGGTTCGGAAAACCAGACGCCAAGAGGTTTCCAGGTGATCGCTCGGTTCCCGAATGGTAAATGGTTTTGGGATTTTGGGAGCGATCCCACTAATCTCCCGACACGTGGCACAGGAGGGGTTATGAAAACCACCCTCCATCGGGCTTTAAAGTTCAGACAGTTCAGCTATGCGAGACTTCTTTGTACTGTTCGATTTAGCCTTAGAAATTGACGGTCAGTGTTGAACATGTTGTTTTGTATGGCTTGACGCAACAAAGACTTGGGGAGTCAACGGAGTTTCCCTTTAGGTTTTTGATTCATATTGTTCAACCCAAGAAATTTTAAGAGAGAATAGTTTTGTAGGGTGTAAAGGGTAGGGTCATTTCTGAGAAAGATAGCCCTTGGTTTTCCTGAGTCCATGAGGAGGTCAGGTTTTGTACATGCTGTAATTTTAATTTTGATTTAATGAAATAGAAGGATCGACTCTTGCTTCAGCAAAAACAAATAATGGAGTCAAATAAAGAATATTAGTTAAAGGTTAGATAAAAATTAAAATTAAAATTAAATTTTCAAAATTAAGAGTTGTTTGAAAACAAACCATCAGTAATATTCAAAAAATAAAATTAATAATGTAGTCAAATAAAAAGTTTAGTTAAAAATTAAAATTTTAAATTTTAAATTAATTTATGATGATAGAATTTGAAAAATTAAAAAGGAAAAATAATTAGATATTTGAATTAGAAATGAAATAAATTTTTATTAAACTAAAAACTAAAATAGTGATAAATCAAGATTGGATTTTTTTTGTGTTTTTGTGTTTTTTTTTTAAAATTAAAATAAAAATTTCTTGTCAAGTTGACCAAATGAGAGAAAATTGAAAATAGTGTGTGTGTGTCTATATATATATATATATATGAATGATTCAACAACCAACAGGGGTCTATTAGAATATTGATAGTAGGAGGCTCGAGTTCAAATTATCAGTGGGAAATATGGAGGATGATGGTCTTCCGTGATTGGCTAAATATATATCCATCCTCTCTATTAAAATTATTCGGGTTCTCGATTTATAGGGCCTCTTGGATAGCCGAGAGTTATAAAAAGGAACCAAAGCTAGGATTTTCGAATGATCAAACTAAATCAGATGTTTGGACCTAAAAAAGTGCTCAGCGATACGTGTTTGTCATATTTCCTATAGCTGCAAAATAGGGGATTGTGCAGACATACTAAAACAGTAAATGATGGAAAAAATAAACAATATCAACCAAAGTGAACTGAAATGTATAAACAAGAATTCTACTTGATCTATATAAGCACTATCAATATTATCATGTAATTCTCAGATGCTTTGAAAAGAAAGAATATTCATAAATCATCTAACTAACCATGCATAAAGCAATATTTAGAAATAAACTATATAAATGAAAAATGCACAGATAGTAATGGTACAAAAGGGGTCTTGAGCACCTTCAGTGGGCCCTAACTCGAGTAAGCTCAAAATCCTACAAGACAAGCAAACTGAGAACTGAAACTAGAGATCATTTCCATTAATAAAAAATTTGTGTGTACATGGAAAAAGTTACAGAACTGTACTAAAATTCTCCTAATGCTCTTATGCTACTATACTATATCTTTTCCCTACTTGATTGTTCTAGGATATTCAAGCCCTCTATTTATAAAAAAATGGGTATGGAGCAACCTCCTTGAGGAGAAAACTAATTTCCCTCTATAATATACAAAACAATAGATCTTGTTTCCTAGATCACCACACAGTACCAAAAAGGAGTATTTATTATTCTCGACCAACGAGTTGGAAGTATTTTGTAGCAGGGAGTAGGCCCCTCAAATGTCTTTGGTCGGATCTCCTCAAAATCTATGCAAAATCCTCTTAATAACCTGCAAAATAATCATGATAGGCACATAAAGCATGAAAAATATCCTTGACTCTCCTAAGAATACATTGAGCTAGGAAAGTGTTATTAAGTGCAAAAAGGAAGGTTTAATGTAGCCTTTATGTTCCTAGGATTGGTTAGATGGGCCTTATGTTTTAACTATTTGGGAGGCCCATCATACCCTCGTACTAATACTTTTTCTCACCCTTTGAGAAACCTACTCTTCCTCCTTCCTTTATTTTTCCTCATTAATTTCTTTGCTAACTTGTTTGATATTCCATGCTAAGATGGAGGTAGTTGTGTTTGTTGAATTGAAACTTGCATTCTCTTCAATGTGCTACCACTTTCTTGAGTCCTATTCTTGACTCTAATGCTCCTGAAGTCCTAAGAGCAAGGGTGGATTGAATCTAAGTCCAATTCATTGGACCCAAAACCTCTAAATTATCCTCTTATAGAAATTATTCTTAGCAAGTGCATCTTGTAATCTATTGGGGGAATGATATTCTCTAATTCTCATGTTGTGAAGCAATGCTTGCCATCCCCCTTGGAAATCCTGTGAGATTTCTTCTCCCAACAAGCAAAAAGTATATTCAAAGTAGAGGATGACATCCACTTGGCTATGTTTGTAAATTTCCACTGCTTTAGGATCCTCTACTAAGAGTGCATGAGTGGAGATGAGGATGAATAGATTTAGTTGTTCAGGCCTAATCCATAGTGTCTCCTTCAACTCTCCATCCATGGTCCCTTTTCCTTCTTCAACTCTGACCACCTCATTCCTTAGCCAATATGTTAGGGACAATAATTATGCATCTCCCAAATATGGGTTTTGGTCCCATATGGTTAGATCTAGAAGCACAAGGTTGTGAACCTAAAACTCAACAACCTTCACCTTGTCTCATATACTACATTGTAGGAAGAATTCAATGAAGTCTTTTACTTCTTGCAGAGGGAGAGCCCATTTTCGAGAAAGCATGTCTATCTAAAACTGGGGAGTAGGTCTTTGAGGGTTTCCTGCAATTAATTGTCTATAAAGAGAGTTGTGCCATGGTTCCCAAAGATGTTTCCAAGGTTACAACCAGATCATCCCTCTCTTATAGCAATCTTTGTGTATATTGCAATTTCTTTTTCAATTTCTTTTTTCCTTTCTATAGGTGCTCCCTTCTATTTGCTTCATTAAAACCTTAGGAGTGTCGTTTTCCTCTCATACTCTTCATCTCATATTCCATCTTGGTGATATCAACAACACCTTTATATTGGGTGATCCTCTTCCATTGTTGAGTCTTAAGTTTCTCCTTCTCTATTGCATTGAATAGTTGTGGTGCTAGGTGCATAGGAAGCATCCTGAAGGAGCCTCAATATAAGAGAAAAAGGAGGGGGATCTCCTTGGATATGGTTTCTTTGATGTCCTCTCAGTCTCTTTTAATTCCATAGGCTATTCATGTAGCAGGAAGCATGTTCCTTTAGCTAAGAATATTTCCCCTCTAACTATATTTGTTGCCTCAATTCCTCAAGAGATATATTCATATTTATTTTGTTTGTAGCTCCGGTGCCTTTAATTTTTTCTCCTTTACATCCTAGAGCTATTCTTTATTTATGCTAGGGGTCTCTTCAATAGTGATAGAAGTGGGAGAAGGAGGTATTGGCTTGCCACTATACCATACTCTGTTTCTTTTTCCCCTCCTGATGTAATAAGTATGTTGGGAAAGTCTATTTGTATTTGGATTTGTGGAAGTGCTAAGTTATTCTATTATAGCTACAATTTCATTTTCTTCCTCTCCCAAGAGTTATTCCCCTTATCTATGTGCTACAGGGCTTTCCACTACCTATTCCTTCCTCTTTTTAATTGGCATCTTTTGTGGTTTTTCAACCTCTCCTTGAGGTTTCTGCCAATTCTTCCTAAGTTCCTTCTGATTGTATTTGAGGTTATGCCAATTCTGTCTGAGGTTCTACCAACTCTGTTTGAGGTTATGTGAATTTTGTTTGAGATTTTTCTAACTCAGCTTCAGCCTCTAAGAAAGCCTATATGTCCATATCAACTAATTCTACCTAGGGAATGGGACACTAAATATGTTCCAATGCATCTGTGACTATTAGTATAATCAAGCCATGATGGGCTAGGTATTCACCCTCCTTGACCTTGGTGCTCATCTCGTTTAGGGATTGGAGGAGAAAATATGGGACACTTAACCACTCATGATTTGGTACATTTGCTTGAAATCTCAGTTGGTAGAGGAGTCTAAATTGATAGGCATACACCATGTTTAGCCTTCCCTCACAAGAAATATACTTAATGACATGGTAGGATATTTCATCCTAGGGGTAAGGTAATATTTCCCTTATGATCCCATTTTTGTCCTCATCTTGCTGCTCATTAGGGAGGAAAAATCCTCTCTTTGCATTGATATCTTCATGCCTTTCTTATTTACTCCAATGTATCCCCTTTGAAAGGGTAAAGATACTATTGATTGAGTATTCATCAATGTATATTACCAACCCCTTGACTGTAGTGACTACTTCTTGTCCCTTAGGGTGTCGTAAGTTCAGGGAAAACTTTAAGGAAACTTCATCATCATATCCAGTGAGCTTTTCAAAGAAACCCATCCACTGGTGATTTTCTAATATGATGATAAATTTAGGGTTTTGGTGAATATATGTGATATCAATTAGTTCTCTTTGGTTAAATTCTCCTCCCATGGTGTATTCCAAGTTCTACAGGGGATTATTAGTTGTTTTCATGGGTTTAGGTGTGGGAAAATACTCTGCTACATGAATCATGGTTTCCTGTAGTAGCATGGGATTCTTCCTTGAAAAGAAATGCAAATTCCTCCAACCAGATTAAAAAATAACAACTTATTTCCCCAATTTATATCACCCAATATGTTCAGAGGAAAAAAAAGGAGAGGCAAAAACAATTATTGTTCCTCTGTTAATTCACTCTTTGACACATAAAATTTGATGTCTGGTAATTTCAACAATAGATACGATGCCAAATGTGAATGAAGATGAGAGAAAAATAGACTTACAATTGTTGGATTAAAATGATCCTCTATAGTATTATTAGGGATCCTTGTAAGTGTTTTTAGCAATGCCCTATTTTCTTCTAGCAAAACCCTCCTTCCTATATCTACTTATAGTATTTTCCTGTAGCTCTGAAACTATGGACCCGATATCTTGTAGCGTTTCCTATAGTGAGGGTAAGTTCATTGTGGGCCTCACAAATATTATTTGCATGAAATATTATTCTCTGGGAATAGGTGGTGAAATTTGATTTAATATCTCAGTTAAGTGGAAGTGATCCCAAGTGGTGGATGGAAAAGAGTTAAGTGCACATTACTTGAATTGATGTTACCTACCCCTTATCGACCCTCATGGATAGTATTTCACTTTTCTTTGCAATAAAGATACAACAATGTTAACATTTTCAATGATCACTAGATTTGTTTCATTCACCCTCCCACATGTGGGAAGAACTTTTAGACAAAGTGGAGTCCACCTGTCAAATTTGTTTGAGTGTTATGCTAGTTTACCTAGCTATAAAACCTATTCCTTTTGCACAAATAACATTTCCTTATGCTCAAAGGAATTCATAAGGTTGGTTTTAGAGGGTTTCCATACCTGATGTGTTACCTTTTCATGATGTTGGAGGTTTTTTTTGTGTACTTGTAGGTGTTTATAGGGTGCTACCAGTGAAAAAAAATAGTCTTGTAACAACTTACAAGAAATCTTGTTGCTACTTAGGCTTATTTTTCAAAAACTAGAGCTATTGGTTAAACTAATGCTATGGGAGTTGTTTGAATTTTTTATTTTTTTTCTAGAGGTTGAAGTATTCATTAGGAGTGTTCTTGTTGCTCTATAGATTGAGCCTGTAGGCTCTCTACAAGTTATTACAAGACTTAGCAGTCTCCTATAGCAGTTACAGAGGTCCCTCGTGCTCACCGAAATTTCTTTCTGAAATTGTATGGGGACTTGATAATTCATGGGGGAAATAATGGTGCTGATAGGTAATGTTTTTATTGTAGATGTGGTGGAAAATATAAGTAATTGAGCTGCTGCAATGCTAGAAATGACAAACAGTGAAGGAGAATTCAACACCTAGTGCTTGGTGTTGGAGGAGCTGGATGTTAGGATGCCCTTAGTACTTTTCTCTAGCTCAGATGCAAAGAAATCCTTCAACCTATATATTTTTCTTAAATTTAGGTTATCTTGTAGCATTACAATGCTTTCTTATCATAGTTCAAGAAATATGAAGAAAATGGATGGTAAAGAACTAATGATGGAATTTTGGTATGTTGGATGATGAAAATAAGTGGAAAAAAATGCAAGAGGCATGATCTGAGCCAACTTGGAGTGCCTGAGTTGATTTATTGGTACAAATATGAAAACTATTTGTTGTTCATATCCTGTAGCACTTGCACACAATTTAAGGTGAGAAAAATAATTTCTTTTCTTCTTTTTTTCAAATTTTTTTAGGCCTACTGGCTACGCCATTGAGGTTTTCAGCTAGTGGGTCTTCCCTAGGTGCCTTGGAAGAGGCTTTCACCTGGGGTTATTTATATTTTTTTATTTTTTCTTTCCCCTTTTTAGACTTATAGGCTGCCTCATGGAGGATTTTATCTAGTGAGTTTGTCTCAAGTGCCTCAAAGAAGGTTTTTGCTTGAGGTTAATTTTTTTTCTATTTTTTTTTTTCTCTTTACTGGTGGAGGAATGAATGGATTGGGATCCTTTATGCTCTCAATCAGATTCATTTCCTATTTTATTGAATTGGTAAACTTAGCCCTAGAGAGGGGCTTCTTGTAGACTTTCAAATGGTATCCATTTACCAAGAGTGGAACTTGTTCCTCATCAATAGTCCTAATTCTGACTGAGCCATTGTCATAGAAATTTTCAACTAGATAAGGCCCTAGACATATGGTCATGAGCTTACCATTGAAATATTTAAACTCGGAGTCGCATAATATTTCCCAATCACCCTCTGGGAAGGTCTTGGTGTTGATATAATTTTCATTCCAAACATTTCTCTATACTTGGACTACTTCGGTGTGCAATAGGGGTTGCATTTTATATTCATCTAGTGCATTCAATTGATGCAATATTTCATTATCTGCTTTATTTATATAAACATCAAGTTGGACTACCATCCTTAAGGTGTTATATTCAAATTCAATTGATGACAAGGCTTTCTTACTATAAACTAGCTCACAGAGGCTAACTCCAATAGTTGTATTCCAGGTAGTGTTGTAGGTCCAGGTGGCCTCAACAAGTCTCTTTGCCCAATCCTTTTTTATGTTGATGATCATCTTGGTCATAGTGATTTCTAATGCTCTGTTGGTAACCTCTTCTTGTCCATTTTCTTGAGGGTGATATAGAGTATACATCTGGTGTCATATGTGGTATTTCTTCATTATTTCCTCAATATTAGAGGTGAACTGGGAGCCTTGGTATGTAGTTCACTAATTCCCTTGAAAAACCAAACTTGTAGAAGATATTTTATATTATAAAATCAACTACGTTTTGTTCTCTTGTTTCTTTTACTACCTTCACTTCAACCCACTTGGTCATGTAGTATGTGCAAATAATGATGTACGTCTTCTTCCCCAATGGGGGATCAGTGGGACCAATGAAGTCCATTCCCACTTCTCAAATGGATTAAAATACACTTGAGGTTGGAGGGGCATATCATCCTTCCGAGTAGGTATCCCCATCCTTTGGCATTCATCACATTGGGAAGTATATCTGTGGGCATCCTTGTGAAGAGTGTCCAGAAGTATCCTACCTATAGGATTTTGTAGGTTTTCCTCTTTGAAGAAAATGGCCTCCACAAGGTCCATCATGGAAAGATGAGAGGATGTCATTAAGTTCATCCTCCCTCAAATATCTTCTTAGAATTTGATCAGGCACCAAATTGAATAGGTTTCCCCCAATCCAAGTGTAAGAGGCACTCTTTTTGGCAATATTTCTTTTCTCCTTCGAAAATAGGTGAGGAGGGAACTAACCAATTGCTAGGAAGTCAGTTATGTCAACAAAATATGGAGATAAGAGTGATATGGCAAAGAGATGATCACCAGGGAGCTAGTCATCTACTACTTCTTCATCTTTGAGTTGTTCCAGAGCTTCCTCGATCACCTTATCTGATGCATTTGTATGGATATGGAATGGTAGGGTCTAGCTCAGACCTTTGAGGACAAGGGTAGTTATCAATTTTTCTTTAATTTACTAAAACGATTTTTGATATAAATCTGTCCAACAAAACTCAACATCTTTTGTTAGTAATGAAAATAAAGGGGAATAAATTTCACTAAAATCTTTGATGAATTTGTGATAATATCCAACAAGGCCAAGAAAAATTCTAACACCTTTCTATTTTATAGGAACATGACCCTTTTTTATGATGGCTATTTTTTTATGGCCCACTTTGATTATTTTTGAAGAGAGACATTTCCCTAAGATAATCCCCTCATTCATAAAAAAAAATCATTTCTCATGGCTTAGGGAGAGGTTCATTTAAATAAACCTCTAAAAGAGTTTGCATAGGTTTGAGAGAGCCTCTTGGAAATCATCCCCGTAGGGTGTAAAATCATCCATGTATATTTCCACTAAATCATGAACAAGGTTAGAGAATATACTTAACACAACTCTTTGGAAGGTGGTTGGGGCATTGCATAGACAAAATGGGACAAATTTGTAAGAAAAAGTCCTCATGGACATGTGAAGGTGGTTTTAGCCTAATCTTCAAGGTAGATCTAGATTTGGTTGTACCCACTAAACCCATCCGAAAAGGAGATGAACCTTTTACTTGCAAGGACATCGAGGAATTGGTTAATAAAGGGCTAGGGAAAATGATCCTTTCTAGTGGCTTTATTAAGTTATCTATAATTTAACAAAAAGTCTCCATTTTCCTTTCTTCTTAGGGACAATGACTAGGGGAGACACCCATTCACTATCTAAGATTTGATAGATGAATCCTACATCCAACAATTTATGTAATTCATCTTTCACAGTGTATTTTAATGCAAGGTTCATTCAACTCTATGGTTGGCGAATAGGTTTATGATCCTCCTTGATATATATGTGATGAGTGCACACAGAAGGATGAAGTCCCTTCATTTATTTATAGTCCTATGCCAATGCATCAACATGTTGTTTCAAGACAACAACTAGGTGGTCCTCTTGATTAATTGAGAGAAAGGGGTTGATTTTCAAGGTTTTGGAGGGAATTATTTTTATGGTTTTCACATTATTTTGATCAAAACCAACAATTATCAAATATGCACATGAATTGTCTTGATAAAAACTAGGCTTCTCTATAAATCAATCTTATTTTAAGCCATCAATATTCATGGCAATAGGGTATTGTTTTGCAGAAATTTATCAATCATATTCTTTCATCATTTTTCATGCTGTTAATAGTGGTTTCTAATGTACATACATGGTAGGATGATGAGAGGTAAGATTCCTCTTGGTCTTCTTTCTCTACCCATGTTGGAAAGTCATCCTCAACAAGAGGTTGAGTTGGGGGGTATAATACAAGTTGTTTTCTTTATTGGCCATTTGTGATGGTCATGTTTCCAACCCTACAGTTGATGTATGCATCAACAGTGGCTAACTAGGGTCTTCCTAAGATGAGTGGGTAGCCATTAAACTTGGACTTGGGCTAAAGGACAAGGAAATCAATGGGATACTCCCAAGAATTAATGGATATCATTACATCCTCTATGACACCTTCAGGTTCTACCATGCATCTATCAACATGTTGTAGCACAATAGAGGTATTCCTTAGAGATACTTGGAGGTTAAGATTGAACATGGTTTCCTTGGTCACAATGTTGATTGTAGCTCCTAGATCAATAAGAGTTTCTAGAACTACAATGTAATTGATGTGTACATCCACTACTTGGATCCAAAGATCTAAGTACTTGGGGATGATTACTCTCCCTAACATAAGATCAACTAGCTTCCCTATGACATTAATAGTGGGGGCATCCTTATTCTTCCTTCCATGAATTCTATGACATCCTTCCTTAATGAATTTCTTGTAAATAGGAACATCTTAATGCCTTGAAGAAGTTGTAGGCTTGTTGGGGCCTGACCTAGGTTTAGAAGTGATTTAGCCAAACAAATCCCGAAACTACCAGCCCTTTCGGCAACAGTCTGCGGTGCGAAGACTGAGGTCTCACCCGAGGTAGTATGGGAGGGTGCTGGAACTAGGTTTCCGCACCCTAGGGATTTCTTGACGAAGTCTAGGAAGTTTGCAAACCCAACCCGCATGCTTGTGCTACTCCGCATAGTTGTCCGTCCTTCGCAACTTGTGCAACTGCTTCCGCACAGCTCTATAAAGAGCGCGAAGAGGTGCTATCTAGATCCTTTATCCTTACTGTGCTATTATTATAGATCTTAACTTAATTGTGTGGACCCAATATTCTCATTAATCATTCAACATTCATAACAAGTGCGCGCAATCATAAAACTGTAAAGAGATGCATAAATACAACAGAAGCATAAACACACAGTATTTCAGAATCAACTTATCTTTTATTAATCCTTTGTTCAAGTACAATCCCAACTCCGCCCTGCGCACTTAACTGCAGGGGTCCGCGCACACAGCTACAGACTCTACCAGGCCTCTGCGTACTCAGTTGTAGAGCCTCCTCCTACCACTACAACCCAAGAGTCAGAATTACAGACTCAGAGCTAATTAATCATCTAAAAGAACATATTATATCTCCAAACTAAGACTGACTTTACACTTAGAGCCTCACTTTATTTATACAATCCCATGGTCCTCGAACCATGGGTACGCTGACATACCATACATTAAATTACATTATTTTAGGATGGAAAACCCTAGACTCTCGCACTCCACGCCCGCATTTTGCGAGGTCTTTACATTGCACTTGACCAAAATTCGGGCTTCAAGCCCCAAAAACCTGCTATGGGAGGGATCTGCTGCCCAACAGGCCCCCAACACAATCATCATGACTCGTCCTCGAGTCACTTTGCTGGTGTGGCGATCTTTGTGCGAATTCCATCCAACTGTTCCTGTGCTACCCGAAGGGCCGCAACGCATCATGCTGCAGTCGTCTAGATCTGCTCCATTTTTGCTTCTGAATCACCTGCGTCTGACTTGGTTCTCTACTTTGATGACGACTTCTAGTACCTGTGTTTATAGTTCCGTACCTCCATCCGACTTGTCGGGTTCCAAAGACTGTGCTTTGGTCGGTTAGTTAGACAGTTGGCCCAACCATGTAGGGCTTCAGGCGACTGCCATTCACTCTTCTTGGGAACGGTTCTCCATTAAGTTTGACTACCTGGACCGCACCTCTGTTTGTGACTTATTTTACCAAATATGGTCCTAACCAATGCATTCTGAATTTTCCAGGAAATTTTTCGAACTTGCTATCATACAACAACACTAAATCACTTATCTTGAATGTGCGCAACTTGATATGGTGATCGTGCCAGGCTTTCTCGCGCTGTTTCTATACCTGCTAATGGAATTCCGCCATAAACTGTTCTTCCTTGAGTTCTTCCAATTGCACGAGTCTCTCTTCCAAGGCTTCCCAGTTTGACATGCCTGTAATGGCTGTTACCTACAAACTAGGTACAATATATTCCATTGGCATGACTGCTTCTGTGCCATAGACTAATCTGAAAGGTGTATGACCTGTCAATTTCTTGCACATGGTTCTGTATGCCCATAATATGGCAGGTATGCACAGGTCCCAGTCGTTTTGTTGTGCGTTACATACTTTGGTCAGTGCAGTCTCCAGAATTTTGTTGAATGCTTCTACTGTCCCATTAGCTTGCGGATGGTATGGTGTACTTTGTTGATGATACACCTGGAATTCCTCAGTGAGTGTGCTGATGGTTTCATTCAAGAAGTGCGTCCTGCGGTCACTCATTAAAATTTTTGGGCATCCAAACCGAGTCAACACGTTTTCAAACAAAAATTTCGCAGTTGTAGCAGCCGTGCGGTCCTTGATCGGCTGTGCTTTTGCCCATCGAGTTAGGTATTCTATCGCAGTGATGATGTAGCGCACAACCATCTTCCCCTGAGGTTTGATTGGTCCCATAAAGTCAATTTCCCATTTCTCAAATGGCTACAGTGTCATCTGTGGATTGAGCGGCATCTCATCCCTTTGTGATGGTTTCCTAGTCCTTTGACATATGTCATAGGCCCGACAGTGTGCTTTCGAATCGTGATGTAGGGTTGGCCACCATAGCCCTGCACGAAGAATCTTCTATGCTGTCGCGCATCCTTCATAGTGTCCTCTTGCAGCCCCCCCATGTGCTTCCGCGAGGATCTGTCCTCGTTTAAATTCAGGTACATATCTTCGCAATATCTCATCGTTTCCCATTTTGTAGAGGTGCCCCACGATGATAGAAAATTCCGCTGCGCACACTACCAATTCCTTCTTCTGTTGGACTGAATATTCCTTCGACACAGTCCCTATGGTTAAAAAATGGATTATATCTTTGAAGTGGTCATCCGCGATGCGCGCTGCAAAGAGCTGTGCATCAGGTAGTCCTTCCAAATTTTTTGGTTCTTCGCCTATCTCAATTCGTGATAAGTGATCTAGTCTTGCATTTAGGCGTCCCGGCTTTAGAATGACCTCAAAGTCATACTCTTGCAACAGTAACAGCCATCTGCATATGCACCCCCCCAACACAGGCTTGTTCACCAAGTATTTCAACGCGGAATGATCAGTATACATCTTGAAGTGCCTGCCAAGTAAATAGTGTCAGTATTTCTGGAGCGCGTATACCGTTTCCAACCATTCATGCTCAATAGTATAGTAATTCTTTTCGGCTTTGGACAACCGCCGACTCGCGAACACGATCGGGTGATCCACACCTTTCGCGCCTTCCTACGTAAGTACAACTCCCAACGCAATACATGACACATCATCATGTACATGAAATTCTACGTCCCATTCTGGGAAGACCAGAATGGGAGTAGATGCCATTTTCTCCATGAGAACATCCAAAATCTCCCTACAATAATCATTCCAACAATATGTAGCGTCCTTTTTCAATAGTTTTTCCATTGGCGTTGTTATTTGTGCATAGCTCTTGATAAACTTTCTATAGTAACTAGTGTGCCCCAATGTAGCGTGTAGTTGTTTGACACTTTGTGGCACTTCCATATTGAGAATAACAATAATCTTCGTAGGATCCACCATCAGAATTTGTTTGCAGACCACATAGCTGAGCAAGTTTCGAAGGGGACGAGTAAGGTGCACTTTTTCAGATTCAGCGCAATCTAGTGTCATCGGCAAGTATCCAACATCAAACGTAAGCTTGCTATATGTTGTTTAACTAACCCAAAGACAATCCAATCATCCAAAGAGACCTCTAAGAACTTGTGGATGTATTGCTTGAATGCGGCGACCACTACGTGCGAAAATATTGCCGATGCGTTCTTCAGTCCAAAGGGCATAATGGTGTATTGAAAACAGCCCCATTCGGTTGTGAAGGTTGTCTTGCTCCTATCTTCCGACGCAATCTTGATTTGATGGTACCATGAGAAGCCATCCGTGAATGAGTAAGCTTCATGACCACCAACATTCTCCAATACTTCATTTGTAAACGGTGTCAGGAATGGATCGTGAACACAGGCGTCGTTAAGCTTCCTGAGGTCCACGCATATTCTAATTTCACCCTTCTATTTTTTCTCCTGTACTACCATGGGACTCAACCAGTCGAATTCTTCCATTGGTTCAATAATTTTGGCTGCAACTATTTTGTCTAATTCGTCGCGAACCTTTTCTTTATACTTTGGATTCAAATGGTAAGGTCACTGTTTAACTAGCTTCGCGTCCGGTTTCAGAGTGATCTTCATCATCCCTAAGTCGCCAATGATCCCCTTGGAGTCCATGATTTTGGTCGGGAACAAATCTTGATATTCGCAGAGTAACTCGGCGACCTTATCTACTGTAGCATCGTCCTAATAGTCCCCAAGCGTCGCGTACTTTGGCTCCCTGCCTGTGCCAATGTTTACCTTCTTTGTTTTTAGCAGCGCAATGATGTAGAGATCCTCAATTGATGGTCCTTTAACTTTGCGACACCCTTCAGTTTTTGGAATATTAATATTTTGGGGGTCGTCATCATCCTCCTCTACTTGCACGTTATAACATTCTAGGGCACTTCTTAACTGGGTTACCCGTGCTGGTTGAAATACTTGTCGTGGTTCTTGTGGTTTTTCGAAGATGGCAACTTTTACGGCTTGTAGTGCGTCGTCAATAGTATTCGACCATTGGTCTTCAAATGTGAATGTTAACAAAAATCCCTCGCGCAAGACATCCCATTCACCCGTACCATGTCGGAGTTCCGTCTCAGTATATCAATTCATGGGTATGACATCTAGGGAATGGTGGAATAAGTGTACCCATTCAGGCTGAGGTTCTTCCCCATAGGCCTTGGTCCATTTTGCGAGGTGCATGTGCGGGTCATCTCCCCATCGTATTTATCTTCTATCCGTAGTTTCGGTTTCCCAAATTGTAGGTGCATCATCCTTCTACTTCCGTGCCAGTTTTCAAAGTTTCTTTGATGTGTTCCCCACTAGGGCACAAGTGTCACGCATAGTGCCCACTTCAATGCATCGAACTGTTGTTGTTCTGGTACTGCGCTTTCAAACTTACTTAGGAATTCATCCACCGCTATCAATCCATCATATGTTGGTAGATATTAGGCCTAGGTTGTTACGCAACATAGTGATCTAATCATCGTGTTGTAATTCAGTGTTGTCACTTCGTTCAACCGATTGTGCAAGCATTCGTCTTCTTCGTCTGAATCCGCGGTGCAAGAACTTGCACGCTCCATGAGATCCTTCCATCTGAAATTGGATTCACCTAATCCTGATCTCACGCAATTATCTTGTAGATACAATCCAGCTCATCATCGCTTCCATCGGCGCGCACTGGTTCAGTGTAACATGCTCCCTCGGCTAGGTCTAGCGGAACTACTATGTGTAGGGACTTTTTCTTGAATATCATCTTCCGCTTCTTCAGGTTAATGACTCCATTCATATCAGTGGCCCAGTCTATTCCTAGCAACTCAGGATAAGGGTTGATGTCATAAAAAATATCTATTACTTCAAAGTCTGTCTGCATGCTCGCGCCTTCGATATCAACTATTACCCCTTGCAACCTCCCCATGGGCAAAACCTTTTGTTGGTTCACCATTCGTAATTAAATAGGTGACCATTGTAACGCGGGCCTGCCCATGCATTCCCATGTTTGTTTTGGTAACACATTCACGTCTGAACCCAGGTCTAGGATTACCTGATCCATTTTATACTTGCCAATCTGCGCCGTCAATCTCATTTCCCTCCTGGTGCGCAATGCATGCTTTCCCAGTTTCCAGACTACGCGCGGTTCCCCTGACCCTGCGCACCTAGTAATCAACTCCTGTAGTCCCTTAACTACCTTATTGTCGTGCAACAGTTTCATGCACGTCTCCAAAAAGGTAGTAAGCATAGAAGGATCCATCCCTGGCTCTAGTTGATCCTTACTACCTGAAGTAGAGGCTTCCGCGAAGCTCTTCTTAGCTTCCATGAACGTCTCCTTTGCGTGTTCTAATTCAAACTCAGGTTCCTTTGTAGGAGCCTTGCGAACCCATGTATCTTCCTCAGGCTGCTTCCCCTTATCCTCTCCTGTGGTTGCACCGCTTCTGAGCACCATGTTCACATTTGGGTCTTCTTCGCGTGGTTCAGATCTCATCATTTGGATATTTTGAGTCGGAGGAGGTTGGAGGACCCCCTTCTCGTGCATTTGTGCGATCAACGTAGGAAAATCCACCATTTCATGATCAAACTGAGCACATTATGAATAGGATTCTCTCATTGGGTTGGTACAATCGTGGGCATAGTGCCCTGGTCCTCCACAATTGTAACAAATTAATTGTCCGCAGCCCCTTCCTAGCCCCATTCCTCCTCGTCCTCGACCTTGCCCCTGAAATCCCGCGCGCACCATCCTATCTGCTGGGTCGAGGGCTCGCGTTTTTGTCTGCATCCGATAGGCTGGGGTCCAATCCATCATTAACTCATAGCTACAACAAGTATGTTCGTCGTGGCCTACTATCCTGTAGAAATTACAAAACAGGTGCTGGGGAGTCTAGGTATACTTCTGAAACAAGTGACAGTTATCAGTCGTGTGTTTTCCTCCTATCTGACAGATCACGTACCATAGCGAGGGTGTCACACTCGCCCTACCTGTGCCTCCGGTCTCTATGACATTGGCCCCCCTCCTGCAAAATAGTTCGTGAATACTGGACAGTGATCCCTGTCATGGCCCTGGCCCTTGCATTTTATGCACCACACTTCCTAGTGTGCCTCTGGCTGCGGTGCCCTATCCTGCTTCAAGCTCTACATTTCCAGACAGAGATTCTGTAGTTGCGCGTGGATTTGTTGAACTCCCAGCCCGGATCTTGTATCGGTGTCTCATGCAACCTCATCGCCATTTCCAATGCTTCGGCCTGGGTTGAAAGCTTCTGTTGTGACAGCGCCGTCCTTAGGTGTGGTGTCAAAGACACCACAAACCATGTGTGGTGCTGCGCATCCATTAGTGTCATATTAGCCTTGCGGATCATACTCTTTAGCCTCTGATCCAGATCCCAGGGGGTCTCGCCTGGAAGCATCGCGATCTCTTTAAATCTGATGATTGACTGTGTCTCTGATTTTGGCTAGCTAAATTCTCTGTTCAACACATTCTGGATCTCTGCTATTCTTGCATTTGGGTGATCATTAGAGTGCTTGATATACCATGTCAACGCACGATCCTGCAATGCGCTCACCAATGTAGCCTTCTTAATGTTGTTGTCCGTGACCCCTTGTGCTTCCCACACTGCTCTTACCACAAACCAGAACTGGTCTGGATCCTCATTCCCTACTCCTCTGAATACGGGTAGCTTGATCACGCTTGCCATGTCGAACTGCGAGGTTGGTGGAGGTGGAGTGGGTGGAGATGGAGGTGAAGAAGTTGAAGTGGGTGGTGGAGTGGGTGGAGATGGAGGTGAAGAAGTTGAAGTGGGTGGTGGCGTGGGTGGAGGTGGTAACTGCGGAATGCGCTGCCTTATCAAATTGACTACACTTCTTGGAGAGACCCAAGCGATTTCTTCCTTGCTCTCTCGTGAAGGTGAAATTAAGGGATTGTTTCCTACTTCCCCACTACCTTTGTAGATCTTTCCGCTCTGTGTCATTCCAAACATTAATGTATTCACATCACCCGCTTTTCACATAACAACATATTAATCCAGGTATTCAAAGATTTAATGTACTTACCTCGCGGTCCCTTGAGAAAACGTCATTCTTCTTCACTGTAGCTCATGGTTATGTCTACCGCGAACTCAGTGATAAATCCCCCTAGTATTTGGTCGAGCCAATGGTCCACAACTCACTCGATATTATCTTCTGATGCCTCTAGTTTGTGCACTAATTCTAGAGTCCACACTATTGGTTGGTCGAGCTTACACCTTCCCTGGTTGTCGGCTAACCTCGCGATCCACTCATATAGTTCAGAAGGAAAGGACATGAAGAAGAATGCGTGGATTTCCATATACACATAGCGATCCAACTACCTTTACCTACAGAGTTATGTTTTCCTGTGTCACGAATTCGTGAAGCTTCTTGTCCAACCACTCTTCAATTTCCTTCTTTGTTGGGTTCTAGTGGCATGACATCAGACATCCCTTAGGTAGATCCCAGTCCTGACAACGGAACCATTTGTTGGCTTGTTGGGGCCTGACCCAGGTTCAGAAGTGATTTAGCTAAATAAATCCTGAAACTACCGGCCCTTTCGGCCACAGTCCGCGGTGCGAAGACTGAGGTCTCACCCGAGGTAGTATAGGAGGGTGTTGGAATGAGGTTTCCGCACCCTAGGGATGTCTTGATGAAGTCTAGGAATTTCGCAAACCCAACCCGCGCGCTTGCACTGCTCCACGCAGTTGTCTGTCCTTCGCAACTTGTGCAACTTCTTCTGCACAACTCTGTAAAGACCTCGAAGATGTGCTATCTAGATCCTTTATCCTTACTGTGCTATTATTATAGGTCTTAAATTAATTGTGTGGTCCCAATATTCTCATTAATCATTCAACATTCATAACAAGTGCATGCAATCATAAAATTGAAAAGAGAAGCATAAACACACAGTATTTCAGAATCAACTTCTCTTTTATTAATCCTCTGTTCAAGTACAATCCCAACTCTGCCCCGCGCACTCAGCTGCAAGGGTCCGTGCACACAGCTGCGGACTCTACCAGGCCTCTGCGCATGCATCTGCAAAGCCTCTTCCTACCACTACAACCCAAGACTCGGACTTACAGACTCAGAGCTAATTCATCATCCAAAAGAACATATTATTTCTCCAAACTAAGACTGACTTTACACTTAGAGCCTCACTCTATTTATACAATCCCATGGTCCATGGACCATGGGTAGGCCGACATACCATACATTAAATTACATTATTTTAGGGCTGAAAACCCTAGACTCTCGTGCTCTGCGCCCGCATTTCGCGAGGTATTTACATTGCACTTGACCAAAATTCAGGCTTCAAGCCCCAAAAACCGGCTATGGGGGGATCCATTGCCCAATAGGAGCGATATATTGACACATATTTTTCAGTTCTCCTAGAAATTTAGCTTCTTATTGGGTGTGTGCTTTGTGAGTTGTCAACCTTCCAAGATGAGGAGGTTTTGGTTGGGTGACTTGAGGTATAGGTTCTTCCTTATATTGGAGGAGGTGGATGAACATTTGTAAGGACCATCCTAGCCCTAAGATTTTTGTCCTATATTTATACAACATAGGTTTGATAAGTGGGTTCTCCACTGTAGATTGGTTGAGCCTACCTGTTGTGGGATTTGGATTTGGTTGGGCAGGAATTTGTGGTTTCTTTGGATGATTATTTTGGGGTGCTTGAGATTTCTAAAGAGGAGGCATTAGGGTAGGTGCTTGAGCCACCTAAGGCTTCCATCCTTATAATACCCCTTCCTGATCCATATGTTGTATATATATGTGGATATTGAAGCTGGGGTGTCTCTCGAAGTATCCACATGGTTAGGTCGATGGGCTAAGTTATGCTAATAAGGCCAAAGTGCCTATGTAAAGAAGATACAATGACATTTAGGTTGGTGAGACAAATACTTTGGCCTATTAGGTTGGTGAGTTAGATACTCTTGAATATTAGGCTATTGAGCTAGGGTTTATGTTATGATGTGGCCTGCATTCCCATGTAGATGCTAAATATATTCTGGGGCCAGTGTGCCCAAATTCATATCCCTTTAATGGATAAGGGGCCGGAGAGTCAGATTGTAATTATTTGTGTACAAATATTACAAGAATAATAAAACAAGGTTGGTTGTAGAGCCCACTTCACATAAAGAGTACGAAGGGTGAAACTCTAAAGCAAAAAAGGCAATAATTGGGATTTGGTGACATGTGTGCACCTTGGAGCCCACGTGGATTTAGTGAGTGCCACTTGGCCAATGAGGACATGCATTTAAATGAACTATAGGTTCTTGTTAAGGGGGGTTCATTCAATGGTGGAGATTAGGTTAAGGATTATTCTAAGATTATTTAGAGATGGACTTCGGGAACCAAGTCTGGTAAATGAGGAGCTAGTGAGTCTCGAGTTCGGCTCTATGACTAAGTATGGTGGTTTTAGAGCCTGGTGTTCTATTTTTTGTGGACCCTAGTGGTTTTGAGAGCTTGGTGGCTCCAAGGGTTTGTTGGCCTTGCTTATGGCTCGGTGTCGTGGAGTTGTGGAGGGGAACTTGGTTGGAGATATCTGGTGAGTCCTTGTTGGGGATCTAGAACCAACTGTGGGGATTTTAGGTCGATTGTTCGACACTTAGACATAGAGCAACAATAAAACTTATAGAGTTGTAGGAAGAGACTATTTTGGCCAACTTTAAGTTGCTATGGAAGTGAGGCACCAATGAGGGTTTCAGGTTATGCTACTTGGGTGTTGGTTAGGGGAACATGAGCCGATAAGTATAGATTGAGGTTGTTAAGGTTAGTGTGAAGGATAGGGTTTTGGTTGCTATTATTCAATTGTTGCCCCAGCTCGGGGTTGACTAATGGCTGAGATTATAAGCCATATGGTCTACCACAGGGAGGGATGTGGAGAGCCCGCAATTAGTTGACTTATGTGCGATAAGTGCTTCGCTATACCATGTTGTATTTTATGTGTGTTATGTGATATTGGAAATGAACCCTAAAATGGGTATTTACTGTACTTAAGTGCCAAGCGTTATTTATGTGCTTTGGATGTAAACCTTGTCTAGGGTTTGGTATAATTATGTGTATGGTTGAGTACATAGTTGTATGTTGTGTTTAATTAATGTGATGATAATATGTTGTTAGTGACAATTATTTCCGTTGTGGTTATTTCATTTTATACATGGTGTATAATATTTGCATAGCTTACAACACTACAATTCATAATAATATAAGTTTCTCAGTCTATTTGAGTTATAAAAATGATGGCATATTTGGTTATTTATGCTTCCACACAATATATACATAATACTGGTTGAGTGGTGTTGCCCAATTGGGAGTCAAGGACATTATAGGTTGGTATCAAATCCCAATTACAACACTGGGCTTGAATTGAGCCGTAAATTACAGGCTATTCACCATGTTTTTGACAAAAGTGGCCATGGTAGAAATGACAAAGATCTCTATAAACTCAAAAGTAGATACTGCATGAAGATTTCTAGCATAGTAAAAGGAAACAAGAAGTCAAATTTTGATGGTATTTGAGCTTAATTGAACCAAATTCAGGATAAAATTTAAGAATTGGATATTGTTTGTTAATTGTTTGACTGAAGCCCCAAGGACGAGGATGGCATACTTCTGCATTGGAATAAAATAAACAAGTGTGAAGAAAGGCACAATACAGGTTAATGGATTTAATTACAAGGTTAATTGGTAAAATTTGATTAATTTTATGCCTCAAAGGGTTGAAATATCTGTGGAGGACATTGTTTCCATATAAATGGCTCTCTTTAACACACACGAAACCCACTACATAAGATCATGTTTAAGGTTAGTGGAAATTGTTTTTGTGTTTGAAGGTTGGGTGGTTGAATGACTTCGTGATACGAAGCATATTTTTCCTCCTTTCAACTCGATGTGAGAGGCTATTTATTTTTCAAAGCTAGCAATTTCGAGTTTAAATAAAATTTTATATTTGTTTTAAATATTAAAATTTTGATATAATGTTAATATTTTTATCAATTAAGCCCCAATGTTTATTAAAAAAATGGTCATAAGGAACCATGAACAAAATTGTGTAAGTGCATAAATATACATATAAGAACATCACATGAAGTTTGAGATTGTATAATGCACGTATGGAGGCTTACACTAATGGATAGAAAAGTGAAAGTATAAGGTTTACATTAAAATGTTTTTGTTCCATTATGCAATGATTTATTTTTTCCCTTTTTGAATGTGTATATCTTTTTATATCGAAATGAAATGATACAAGTTTTGACAAGGTGGCCACAAAGTGGTATTAATTGATGAAAGAAATGCATTAAATATCTCGATTCATTATCTATGAGACTTCGTCAATGAATTAATGATTCGTTTGAGTGGTGAGAGCATGGAATACGACCGAAAAGTAAATCCTATTTCTATAGTATAGCATAGCATGCTAGAACCAAAAATTGACAAAGCAACATTGATGGGTGAAAATTAGATTTGCTCCTCGTCTCATAATGGTGCCCACCCGGGATGATATTTCATTTAGATTGGAGTGATATCCACGATTTTTTATCTAAGTCTCCGGTAGGTCGAGAAAGGTAAATCCATGATATATTGGAAGTTATTAATGTTATAAGTTAAAAGGATTATAAAATAATATTAAACACAAAGAGATTATTATTATAAAGTCAAAGGATTAATAAATTTATGGGATTAATATTGAGAACTCAAAATATTAATATTATAAATCTTTGGGATTAATATAATAAAGGTAGGCGATTATTAATATTATAAATCTAAGCATTAATAAAACTAACGAATTTATATTATAAACACAATGGATTGTAAACCCAAAGGGAATTATATTAAACTATAGGATTAATATTATAAACCTATCAATAATACTATACCTTAGGAATATGAACCCTTGGATTACCAAACACAAGGGATTGATATAAACCCAAGACACTAATAAAGCCAAGGGATTAATAGTAAAAACCAAAGGGAATAATATTAAACCCAAGGGATTAATATTCTCAATGCAAGATATATAAAACCTAAGATAAATATTATAAACCATAAAACAAACATGGATGACCATGGTTGATTTTCATATTAAGAAAATCATTGTCACAATGCAACATTGGACCATCGTTAACTATGACTGACCATGATTGACCATGGTTAACTATCGTTCATTTTCTCAACACAAGATATATAAACCCTAAGAATATTTGACAATGTGATGTTGGACCATGGTTCACCATGATTTATTTTCATATTGAGAGAATTTCTATCACAATGTGACATTGGACCATGGTTGACGATGGATGGCCATGGTTGTCATAATGCGACGTTGGTGACCATGTGACAATCTTTATCACAATGGGACCATGGTTATTGACCATGGTTGCCCGTGATTAACCATGGTTGACCATGGTAGATTTTCATATAAAGACAATCTTTGTCACAATGCAACATTGGACCATGGTTGACCATGATTGACCATGGTTGATAATGGTTGACCAAGGTTGATTTTCATATTGAGATGATCTTTGTCACAATAAGATGTTGGAGCATGGTTGATTTTCATATTAACCATGATTTGTAGAAATTCCCAATGTAGATCACCTGGTAATGCAATATACTAAAGCAAAAATACTTGATCTACTTCTACAATCAATTCAGCGGAAGCTTAATCAATTTGAGCAACATCAATAAGAACACATATAACTGATAAGAAGGAATCAATCACACATAACACAGAAGATATAACTAGGGGAAAGCACCAGCCTAAAACCCCATCTCTATATTATCATACAAGTGGAAATATAGCCAGTATTACAAAAATAATCAGCTCAAAAGCTATCTTGCTCTCTCTGCAATACCTCTGCTGCTCATAGAAAGTCAAAGGCCTCTCTCAAACCACCTGATCTGCCCTCCAAGCCTCCTATTTATTTACACAATTTTGATTGGGGTCTAGTGCAGCCACTTGTGTGAATTGGCCTCTTCACACACGCACTAACCTCTGATCCAACTACGCAGTCCTCAAGGAGATAAATCCTTCTCCATGGATGAGCTTCCTTTATAGAAAAAATTCATCCAACTAATAGTACACTGTCCCTTCTTTGATCTCAACTGGGTCTCTGTCTGAACTGACATGCATGAGTTATTCATGAGAGAATCTTCAGTTATCTAAAGTGCAGCAGTTATATGCAAGCATGCATTAACTAACTGAAATCACATTAATTTAAACAAACTATTTAAATCAATATAACTGGACTTGACTCAGTTAAATGAGCCAACTAATTACAACTCAAATTAGAACTCATCCTTATCTCTTTAACTGATGGATAAATTCCTCAATTAATAGAGAAATTGTTGCATGTCCTCACATAGACTTCATGTTTGATTTTTCACAACTAATTAACTCATGGAGAATTAATTAATTTATTTTCAAACAACTGTTAAGTTCAAATTCGAATTTTACTTCCTATGTTTAGTCCAGGGACTGACTAAAATAGGAATCCATCCTGAACTGCTAAAAATAGCAATTCTATTTTTAGCACTTCCATTTTTCATTCCCTGTTGCTCAATCCAGCACTGGTACCCAAACTACTATTTATAGCAATGCTATTTTTAGCACTTCTATTTTTAGCATTTCTTGTTGCTATTTTCAACGCTCCCTCTCAACAAGAAAGGCTTTAACTTAAACCTGATCCTGTACCTCTGGAATGTTCTGCATGCAACACTTCTACCAAGTGTGGTTGCTCTAGCAACTCTCAGAACAAAAAACTCCCCACTGGCCTCTCTGTTGGGCTAGAAAAATTCTCTAATGCTGAAGCTCTACCTGCTACTAACAAGTGCTCCCTCTCTGACCTCTGAGCTGCTGCAGCACTCCATGCATCTCGCATCGTTGCACACCTCTCTGTGCCATCCTGCATTGGTGCAACACTCCTGTGCCTCTCGCATTGTTGCAGCCTGCTAGCTCTACACAGTCCTGGGACTCTTGCACTGTAGCTCTCTCTACCGCTCCATCCACATCTGTCTCTACCCAATCAGTCAGTCCTGCTACTCCTCATCAGGGCTCCTATAGCAAAGTCGAATCAAAGAGGTTGGGTACCTCAAGGATCTTGCCCCTCCTCCTTGGGACGATCACTCCACATCACCCCACCTCCTACCTGGAGGTATGGCTGCATGTGATCCCTCTGCCCACCTGGCTCGAAGTTTCCCCCTAATGGAGGTCTCTGCATGAGTAGATGTCTCTACTCGATCTCCTCTCAGCTTCTCTAATCGTGGCTGCTCCACAACCTCCTGACGCTGCTTCACCAATCGTGGCTCCTCCATAATCGTCTGAGACTTCTTCTGGCACTGCATGTTGAGAGGTAATGTATTCTCCCTCTCAACCACCAAGTCTCCATCAGTTGCCTTACTCCTCAAGGCTTTGCATGCATCTTGTACCTCAAGAGCATACAGGTTCTTGACCCGTGAACTGATCTGCTTCGCCTGTCTAGTGATGATGTGTCTAAGGAAAACCTTTCCCTTACTGAAGACTACATCATAGCCTCTATCTTCCAGCATCACGATCGACACCATGTTTCTTTTCAGTCCTGGTACATACTTGACATCGGTTAAGGTAAGGCGAGCTCCTTGCTCCCTCTGAAAAATAACCCTGCCTACACTTGAGACACTATACTTTTCATCATTTCCCATCACTATGAGTATCTAGAGATCTTTCTCCTATAAAGTACTGAAAAAACTCTTGTTGCCGGTCATGTGGAAAGAAGCTCCACTGTCAAGAAACTAACCACTTCCCACCATGGATGAAACCATGCATGCGAACATTGTGAACTCCAACTCGAATTGTGAGGCTAGTGCCTCACCTTCCGATCCTTCCACGGATCCCTTCTTCTATTTCCTCAGTGGACAATTTATAGCAAAATGGCCCACTTCATGACAACGAAAGCATCGCACTTTCGATTTGTCAAACTTCTTCCCACAATGGGAAGAACTGGATTCGGAATGAGAAACCTTCTCCTTCCCCTTCTTCGCCTTACTCGCTAAGGCACAGTTTTATTCATCCTCCATGGATGAAGAACCGTCTCTGGTGATTCTTCTTATCTCCTCCTGCATCAAATCTGACCAAAGTTGTTCCCAATCTGGTAGTTTCTCTCTTCCATTAACCAAGTCCTAGTAGCTATGCCAGCTCTTAGGAAGACCGAGGAGTGCAAGACTCACCATGTCGTCATCGGCTGTGTTGGGTCCCTATAATACTAGTGATTACCCCATTACTATTGTAGTTATACCCCTTATTTATATTGTTGTGCCCCTATTACCCCCAATTGGGTCCCTATAATACTAGTGATTACCCCATTACTATTGTAGTTATACCCCTTATTTATATTGTTGTGCCCCTATTACCCCCATATTGTTATTTCTGTGCCCCATAGAATCCCTCTATTGTTATTTTTGTGGCTTTATATTATTATTGTTAGGTCGGCTGGATTATATTGTGACTCCTTAGACTCCTATATATAGAAAGGAGGTTTTGTCATTTGTATCATCCAAGAATTGTTCATTTATGTAATGTAAAGGAGGTTGCCCCCTCGAAGAGGCTGAATTCTAAGGCGTTGATTTTTCTTTTCTATCTTTTCTTGAGTTGGTTTCATAACATTTGGTATCAGAGCTTTGGATTCTAGGGTTTCGCTGCTCCAAACAGGTCATCGTGGCATTTTCGCTATAACTTTTCTTCTGTGACGTTTCAGAAGTCGCAAAAAAAACCCATTTGATAAGAAATCGTGCTGAACCTTGGGTCCAAATTTCAGATCGTTTCACGCGATATTTGCGGAGATATGCTCTGAGTAAGTGGGTCTTTTTGAAGACTCCTGAATTACATTCAAAACAGGTGACCTAGGGAAAATCGTCATAACTTTCTCTCTGGGGATCGGATTGAAATTTCGTAAGAAGGTACAGAAAGAGGACGGACTGTAGTTTCTTGTATATCTTTTTCAGAACCAAAGGTCGAAAATTGTACACGTGGCACTTCATACAAGTTCACTCTTCTGGAAAGGTCTATAATCAGGTCATCTTGGGAGATTGTGCATAACTCTTTCTTGGAGAATCCAATTTGGATCAGACTGGTGGCATTGGAAAGAGGACACAGAGAGCTACCATAGGTCACAATTTCAGAACTAGATGATTGGAAAGTACAGAGATACAACAGAGGAGATATCAAGCTCCTACAAAGTGAAAAAAGGTGTGTAGATTTTTTTAAATTTTTGCTTAAGCTTGGTTTGAAAAATTATTTTTTCAAAGGGCATAGTAGAGAATTATTATCGGTAACTGATGCCCCAAGGAAAGAAAATGAAAACACCTAGTAAGGAACCTGAAAGCTCTAGCATGACTCATGAAGAAGAGGAAGAAATGCAACATGATATATCAAAATTACAAGACCAAGTGCAACAACTGTCCCTTGCACAAAAAGGAACAGAATCTAAGATGGATGGTTTAAAGAAAGGTGTAGAAGCTAAGATGGACTGTTTAAAGAAAGGCGTAGAAGCTAAGATGGATGGCATGGAAGCTAAGGTGAAGGGCATGGACGCTAAAATTGATGGCATGGATGATAAGATGGAAGAATTGAAGATAAATATGAATAAGTTGCTACAAGAAATGGTCACTAAGGGTGAAAGAGTACTAAAGGAAACTCATGATGAGAACAAAAGAAATGTTAATCATGATTCCATAGACTCTAATGTTGGATCGAAGACTCACCATGTTCCAAAAATCGATATGAGGAAGTTTGATGGCAAGGATCCCGCCACATGGATATTACAGATGGAGCAATTCTTCGATCTCAATAATGTGCAAAACACACAAAAGGTACGTATGACAACTTTATATTTGGAACCAAATCAGTTTGTATGGTATCAATGGCTTTGTTCTCGTAAACAATTTATCACTTGGGCAATTTTTACGGAAGAATTGATAGCACATTATGAGGATACAAAAAGCAACACTTTTTTTAGCCAATTGATAAGTCTCAAACAAAAGGGTTCAATAATGGAGCACATTGAGGAGTTCCAAAAATTGAACATAAGGGTAAAAGATATTCCAGAGGAGCATAGGATTGATGTGTTCATAGGGTCTTTAAAGGATAATATCCAACATGATGTGCGCCTTTGGGAACCTGATTCATTAGAGAAGGCATTCAGGTTAGCAAGAAAAATGGAAAGCAAAATTATGGCAACTAGGAAGCATACCATTCACAACTATAAAGACGGAAGTGTTGTTGCCCATAGTCTTCCACAACCTACAAGGTTGACACCACAACAATTGGAAGAAAAAAGAGCAAGAGGGCTTTGTTACAATTGTGATAGCAAATACACAAAAGGTCATAAGTGTGCTGAGAAGAAATTATTCTACATAGATTGTGAAGAGGAAGAAGAAAAGGAGCAAGAAAGGTCAAAAGAAGAGGATATATTCCAGGAACAAAGCCTAGATGAAGAACAAATAAATCCGACCATATCTTGTAATGCATTGGCGGGAATTACCACTCCTCAAACCATCAAGATAGAAGGACAAATCAAGAAGAAAAAGGTAATAGTGTTGATTGATTCAGGAAGCACCCACAATTTTATTCATTGTAGGGTAGCAAAAGAATTGAATTGCTTCCTATATCCAGCACCAGAGTGTCAAGTGATGATTGCAAATGGAGGAACAATAAATTGTTCTGGAAAGTGCCATAATATCAAGCTATCCATGGGAGAATATGTATTGACTAGCCCAATGCTTTCCATTCCAATGGGAGGTGCTGATGTTGTACTAGGAGTCCAATGGCTACAATCCTTGGGTACAATAGCTTTTAATTTTCAAGAACTTTTCATGAAATTTTCTGTGGAAGGAAAGGAAGTTGAATTAAGGGGTATTGCAGGGAAACCAGGAAAGATAATCAGCTCTAATGGCATGACAAAGCTTCTAAAAAAGGAGCAAAGAGGTGTAATTGCACAATTATGTTCGCTAGATGTTTCCACATTGGAATCATCTATTTCTCCAGATCTCCAAAAAGTCTTGGACAATCATTCCAAGGTATTTGAGACTCCCAAAGGTCTCCCACCTATGCGTGATCATGATCATGCTATTCATCTGATTCCAGGAAGTGTTCCTCCAAACATCAGGCCGTACAGATATCCATATGTCCAAAAAAGTGAAATTGAACGTATGGTTGCAGAAATGCTAGAGGCTGGTATAATTCAACCAAGTCAAAGTTCTTTCTCAGCTCCAGTAGTATTGGTGCACAAGAAGGATGGATCATGGCGCATGTGTCCAGATTATAGGGAGCTCAACAAGCTCACTATTAAAGATAAGTTCCCCATTCCTGTCATTGATGAATTACTGGATGAATTGCATGGATCAATTTACTTCACCAAGTTGGATCTTCGTTCGGGATATCATCAAATCAGAATGAAGATTGAAGACATTCCGAAAACGGCATTTAGAACTCATGAGGGTCATTATGAATTTTTGGTCATGCCTTTTGGCCTTACCAATGCACCTTCAACATTTCAAGGTTTGATGAATTCAATTTTCAAACCATTCCTTAGAAAATTTGTGTTGGTATTTTTTGATGATATACTAATCTACAACAAGTCTTGGAAGGATCATGTTGAACATGTTGACAAGGTGCTACAACTATTGGAGGAGAAACAATTATATGCAAAAAGATCCAAATGTTTCTTTGGAGTCCAGGAGGTGGAATATTTGGGTCATATTGTATCTCATGAAGGAGTTAAGGTAGACCCTAGCAAAATTAAAGCCATTAAGGAATGGAAAATCCCCACATCCATAAAGCATCTGCGAGGATTTCTTGGGTTGACAGGGTATTATCGCAAGTTCGTTAAGAATTATGGGAGAATAGCAGCACCTCTAACAACATTATTGAAGAAAGATTCATTTTCATGGACTCCGGAAGCAACAAAGGCCTTTAAACATCTTAAAGAGGCAATGTGCCAAGCACCGGTCTTAGCTACACCGGACTTCACAAAAACCTTTATTGTGGAATGTGATGCTTCAGGAAATGGAATTGGTGCTGTTCTAATGCAAGATGAAAGACCCATTGCTTTTGAAAGTCGTCCAATCAAGGGAAAGTTTTTAAGCAAAGCTATTTATGAGAAGGAAATGTTGGCAATACTCCATGCACTTAAGAAATGGCGACCCTACCTAATGGGAAGACACTTCAAGGTAAAAACGGATCATGATAGCCTTAAATACTTTTTAGAACAAAGATTATCCTCTGAAGAGCAACAAAAGTGGGTCACAAAGATGTTGGGTTATGACTTTGAAATCATCTACAAAAAAGGGAAGCAAAATGTGGTGGCAGATGCACTCTCAAGAAAGGATGAGGATATGGAAGCATTGTTGTGTGCCATTTCTATTATCCAACCAGATTGGATAAACGAAGCAAAGGAGGAATGGAAGAATGACGAAGAAGTGTGGGCACTTATTCGAAAGCTACAACAAGATTCCAGTACTTCTGATACATTTAGCTGGCAAAATGATTCGTTATGGTACAAAGATCGCTTATACCTCTGTAAGAATTCCCAGCTAAAACAAAAGATTCTTATGGAATTGCACACTTCTCCCTTAGGAGGGCACTCAGGATTTTTAAAAACTTACCACAGGGTTAAGAAGGAATTTTTTTGGGATGGCCTTAAATCAGATATTCAAAAGTTTGTGGCGGAATGTTTGGTTTGCCAACAAAATAAAGTTGAAACAATTAAGACACCGGGTCTATTACAACCTTTATCCATTCCAAGCCAACGTTGGGAGGAGGTTTCAATGGATTTTATCACAGGTTTACCCAAGTCTGAGGAAAAGAGTGTCATCATGGTGGTAGTTGACAGACTTACCAAGTATGCACACTTTTGTGCATTATCACATCCATTTAAAGCCAGTACAGTTTCTACTGCATTTATGGAAACAGTTCAAAAGCTACATGGAAACCCAAAGATTATTGTAAGTGACAGAGATCCCATTTTCACTGGAAATTTTTGGACAGAATTATTTTCTTGTCTTGGTACTCAGTTAGCTCATAGCTCATCTTATCATCCTCAATCTGATGGGCAAACTGAGATAGTAAACAAATGTTTGGAAGGATATCTTCGTTGCTTTGTATCTGATAAACAGACACAATGGGTCAAATGGTTGCCTCTGGCTGAATGGTGGTATAACACTTCCTTCCATACAGCAACAAAAATGACCCCATTTATGGCACTTTATGGGTACCAACCACCATCAATCACATCATATTTAAGAGAAAATTCTAAGGTTCAGGCAGTGGAACATCACATCGAACATCAACAACAAGTCCTCCAACTCTTAAAGGATAACCTCGTGTTGGCACAAAATAGAATGAAACAACAGGCAGATCAACATCGCAGTGAAAGAAGTTTTGATGTAGGTGATTGGGTATTCCTACGGCTACAACCATATAAGCAAATGTACCTAAAGCAAGCTAAGAAGGATAATAAATTATCACCAAAGTATTATGGTTCGGACAAGGTGTTGGAAAAGATTGGTACTATGGCATACAAATTGGAGCTTCCTGCAGCTTCTCGATTGCACCCAGTTTTCCATGTTTCATGTTTAAAGAAGGTTATAGGTGACAAGCTCCCAGTTCAAACAATATTGCCAGAACTTGACGAGGAAGGAAAAATTATATTGGAACCGGAAGCAGTCACAGAAACAAGAACTCGACAGCTATGAAATCGATCAATTTCAGAGTATCTTATCAAGTGGAAGAACTTATCCGCTGAAGATTCCACATGGGAGGATGAGAATTTTATGCAGAAGTATCCAGAACTGCTCAAGCGTTGAGGACAACACTTTTTTTGAAGGAGAGGGGCATGTTGGGTCCCTATAATACTAGTGATTACCCCATTACTATTGTAGTTATACCCCTTATTTATATTGTTGTGCCCCTATTACCCCCAGTTGGGTCCCTATAATACTAGTGATTACCCCATTACTATTGTAGTTATACCCCTTATTTATATTGTTGTGCCCCTATTACCCCCATATTGTTATTTCTGTGCCCCATAGAATCCCTCTATTGTTATTTTTGTGGCTTTATATTATTATTGTTAGGTCGGCTGGATTATATTGTGACTCCTTAGACTCCTGTATATAGAAAGGAGGTTTTGTCATTTGTATCATCCAAGAATTGTTCATTTATGTAATGTAAAGGAGGTTGCCCCCTTGAAGAGGCTAAATTCTAAGGCGTTGATCTTTCTTTTCTATCTTTTCTTGAGTTGGTTTCATAATAGGCTGTTGCGATCCCTACACTTCCAAGCTCATCCCTGCATGTGGTGTGCTTGTTCAAATATGTAGAGACTGTGTCGCCCTTTCCACACTTGATCTTTCGAAGCTTGTCTTTCAGTACCAGCTTCCTCTGATCACTGCTATTCTGATATAGATATTTCAAAGTTTTCCACATTGAAAAATGTTATGCTCTTAACCTACAAGACGATACCAGAATACCAAATATGCTAAGAAATATACCCAGAACATAGAACAATGAGCAATAACAACAAGTATTTTATTATTCAGAAAGCAATGTTCACTTGCCTCTTCGAGGGGGCAACCTCCGATAGAGCTGAGCTCGATTACAGAATAAGACGATGCTCCTCGCAGGGAGTCTCTATCCTTTATATAGAATTCATACATGCAATACCATGGTTCTTATTAATACCATCTATCTAATACCATGGCCAATTTGCAACTAACTGTGGTCCCGTCATTAAATGCGGGTTAACCACTTACAATTATTAATATGGGCTTTATTGACTCTTTACTTAACTATAACTATGACTCGATCTTATTACATAAATAAAGGGGTTAGGGTGGGGCCCTAACATGCCCTCCCCCATAAGAATAGCCTTGTCCTCAAGGCTGAAGCTGCAGAAACTACTAAAGAATAGTGGCTGGTTCCTTGGTTGCATCTTCCAGAGAGGTGTCTTTCCATTTGACAAGGACTTCCTTGATCATGCAGCCACGCAAGTGCCGTTCTCGTGTGTCTAGGACCTATTCAGGTTGGAGCCAGATTGACCCTTCTTCATCCAGTTCAGGTAGACTGGTTTGAATTCTGCAATTGTTCCCAATCACTTTCTTGAGGCATGAGACATGGAAAACTGGATGGATTTTTGCAGTGGGTGGCAAAGCTAGCTTGTAGGCAACTTCTCCAATGCGCTGAAGTACTTGATACAGTACGTAGAATTTTGGAGATAGTTTCTGACAACCCTTGTCTTTGAGTGATGTTTGCTTATATGGTTGCAGCCTCAAAAATACCTGATCCCCTTCTTGAAATTGGTGTTCTAAGTGATGTTGATCTACCTATTGCTTCATGCGGTTTTGAGCTTGATGAAGATTCTCTCGAAGATGGGCCAACATGGTTGTGCGATTCTATAGGAGTTGATCCACTACTTGTACCTTCGAGCACCCCTTGATATAAGAAGTAGGGGAAGGAGGGAGTTGACCATAAACTGCTTCATATGGAGTCATTTTGATGGTGGCATGATAGTTGGTGTTATACCACCATTCAGCTAGAGGTAACCACTATACCCAGAGATGTTGCTTTTCTGAAGTGAAACACCTAAGGTAGGTTTCCAGACATTTGTTGACTGCTTCAGTTTGACCATCAGTTTGTGGATGATAGGAAGTACTGAGTTGTAGTTTGGTACCTTATAGCTAGAAGAGTTCTTGCCAAACGTTACTAGTGAAGACCGGGTCACGATCAGACATAATGGAAGTGGGCATGCCATGCAATTTGAAGATCTGATCCATGAAAGATTGAGCGACCAAAGTTGGTGTAAAAGGGTGGGGTAGGGCACAAAAATGAGCATACTTAGAAAGTCTGTCCACAACCACCATGATGACTGACTTGTTTCCTGACTTTGGAAGACTCGTAATGAAATCCATAGAAACCTCTGTCCATATTGATGTCGGGATGGGCAATGGCTATAATGTGCCTGGTGATTTGACTGTTTCTCCTTTGTGGCACTGACAGATGTCGCATTCAGCTACAAAAGTAAGAATGTCCTTTTTCATGCTTGTCCAAAAAAATGATCTTCGAGTGCGAGCATACGTCTTCTGAAAGCCTGAATGTCCTACAGTGGGAGATGAGTGCAACTCTGCCAAAATGCGGCTTTTGAGGGTGGATGTTGGTGATATTACGACTCTGTCCTTGTAGCGAAGAATCTCATCCTGCCACGAGTAGCCCTCTGTGGAATTTGGATCCGCCTGCAATTGAGTAATGAGTTGGGAGAGCCAAGGATGTGAAAACCATTCCTTGCGAGCCTCTTCAATCCATTCTGGAATGGGAAGGGAAATTGCGAGCAGGGTACTTTCCTCCTCAAATTAGCGGGATAATGCATCTACTACAATATTTTTGCTCCCTTTCTTGTAAATTATCTCATAATCATATCCTAGAATTTTAGCGAGCCATTTATTTTTTTGTGGTGAGGATAAGCGTTGCTCCAAAAAATATTTAAGGCTTTGATGGTCTGTGCGGATTTGGAAATGTTGCCCCAATAAGTATGGTCGCCAGGTATCTACTGCATGTAATATGGCCATCATCTCCTTCTCATAGGTAGATTGTCCCAGATTCTTCCCACTTAGTTGTTGGCTTGTGAAGGCCAAGGGTCGACCTTCCTGCATTAAGACCGCCCCAATACTCGTATCTAAAGCATCACATTCAATGACAAAAGATTTGGTGAAGTTGGGTAGTGCTAAGACTGGAGTGGAACACATGGCATTTTTGAGAGTTGTAAAGGCCTGTTGTGCTTCATCATTCCAGAGGAATGAATTTTTCTTGAGGAGTTGAGTGAGGTGCCTCGCAATGAGACGATAATTGCGGAAAAATTTGCGATAGTAGCCTGTGAGACCCAAAAATCCTCTCAGGCTCTTCAAGGTCTTAGGTTGAGGCCAATCCTGCATTGCCTGGATCTTTTTTGGGTCCACCCTGACACCTTCACACCCCATAATGTGGCCCAAATACTCAACTTCTTCCATGCCAAAAGAAAACTTGGATATCTTGACAAATAATTTATGCTTGCAGAGCAGTTGCAAGATCAGATCTACATACTGAAGATGTGCGGCCCAAGTGCGACTGTAGATGAGGATGTCATCAAAGAAAACACAGACAAATTTTCTGAGATATGGTTTGAACAAGTGGTTCATAAGGCTCTGAAAATTGGATGGGGCATTAAAAAGATCGAATGGCATGACCAGGAACTTATAATGGCCTTCATGAGTGCAGAAAGCAGTCTTTGGAATGTCGACTTCTTTCATGCGAATTTGGTGGTAGCCTGAGTGAAGATCAAGCTTAGTGAAGAATTGAGCCCCATTTAGTTCATCTAGCAAATCATCAACAATCGGTATGGGAAATTTATCTTTGACTGTCAACTTATTAACGGCCCTGAAGTCCAGACACATACGCCATTCCCCATCTTTCTTGAGCACCATGACCACCGGTGATGAATAAGGACTAATGTTGGGACGGATGACGCCTGCTTCCAAAAGTTCCTTGATTATTTTTTCTCTTTCATTCTTTTTGGCGAACAGATATCTATATGGGCGCACATTTGGTGGTTGGGCCCCTGGGACCAAAGTGATGCTATGATCATGTTCCCCTCTCGAGGGTGGAAGCTCATGAGGCTTGTCAAAGACTGGTAGATGGTTATTTAAGATCTGTTGCATCTCAGGATGAATTTGAAGAGAATTAGGTTCAAAGGCCTGGATGGCATAAAATTGAGATATAACTCCATGGTGCCCCTTTTTTAGCAATTTTTCCATCCGATGTGAGCTGATGATAGAGGGAGCTCCTGCCTGGAGTCCGCGTAGGGTATGTGTGTGGTTTTTCTGCTTAAAGCTCATATATAACTCCTGGAAATCCATTGTGATTGGGCCAAGTGTGCGAAGCCATTCAGCACCTAGGACAATGTCGCACCCTCCCATGTGTATGGAAAACATGTGGGTCTTTAACTGATAATCCCCCATTTGAAGTTTGACATTTTCACAGTGGCCTTCACATTTCATTGTTCCCCCATCAGCAATTTGGACCTGGAAGTTAGAAACTGCTCGTACAAAACAATGCACTACTTCCGCGACTCTTTGATGGATAAAATTATGTGTACTTCCACTATCAATCAAGACTACTACTGGGCGATGCTTAATAAAACCTCTGATTTTGAGAGTTTGAGGTGAAGAAATCCCTACCAAAGCATGCAGCGAGATAACTGGTTCTTTAGGTACATTGTCCTGCTGGTTGTCCTCTTCTTCCTCCTCTGGTTCCTCAAGTGGTGGGGCTTCCTCTGATGAACTGTGATCAGTAGCATCTATTTGAAAGAATTTGGGCTCCTTGCATTTATGCCCGGGGGAGTATTTTTCATCATAGTAGTAACATAATCCTTGCTTTCTTCTTTCCACCATTTCTGCAGGGGACACCTTTTGAACCTTGAGTGTTTGGGTAGTGCTTTGAGCCTGTGGGGGGCAACCCTTGGCGGTGAAATGTGGGCGATTGGATTGGGCCGCTAATGCACGTTCTACTTCACGAGCTATCTTACAAGCCTATATCCATGAGCTAGGGTGGTGCAGTCGGACATGGGCTTGTATGGCTTCTTTAAGACCACTGACAAAACATTCTGTGTAGAACTCATATTGTAGACCTCTAGTGCGGAAAGCTAAGGCTTCAAAGGCTGTAATATATTCATCCACTGTTCTTGTCTGTCGGAGCTTAGTGAGACGACCCAAAAAGGAAGATTCATGGTCAAAGAGATCCATAAGAGCTTTTTTGAATGTCTCCCAAGTCAAGGGCCTTCCATAGCAGCGTTGATGCCATTGCCACCATTGCCATCTTTCATTTTCCAAGTACATGATACCCACACTAAGTTGAGTGGCATTATCTAGGAAGTAATTCAGATTGAAATATTGCTCCATTTGTTCTATCCATGCGGCCGGGTGAGAGCCATCAAATTTATACATGTCCAGGTTGGGTGGTTGCGGATGGGATTGTTGGTGGGTGCCAAAGAGGTGAAGAGACTCGCTAGACTCACCCTCACTATGTTTGGTGCCAATATATGCCTCCTCGCGTGCCTCTGCCTTGCCCTTCGAGAGTGTTGCATTTAATTCCTTCAGCTGCGACACTACGTCTTTCAAGGCTGATTCAAGGCTCTCCATCCTCTCATTCTCCATTGCTTGAGCTCTAGTTTGTACCATGCACCGAGACGACGTGCTTGAAATTTGGGAATGCCTGATTTTTTTGGCAGTAACAATTGAATGGTACCACCTTGCACAGCTCGTCATCCTAATTTTTATTTTTATTTTTAATTTTTTTAATTTTTTATTTATTTATTTATTTTTACTTTTATTTTTTTTACTCCGAAAGGAGTTTTACTCCTTCCTTAGGAATACTGCAGTAGCCAAATCCCAGAAATGTCAATGCTGCCAAAAGTCCTGCGAAAATCACGCCCAGGTATAGGAACCCACACAACTACTCAGATCTGGATAGTGGATCTGATGGATCTGAGAAATTTGTGATTTGATAGATCTGAACGATGGAACTGATTTTTGCTGCAGTGACAAAAACCCCACTGGCGAGATCTGATCTGGCAAAGATTATGTGAGATCCAGAGATAGATCAGGGAACTATGGTCTCCAGGAGTGTCAGGTGCTACAGATCGCAATATACATAAGGGTCTGACAGTAGTACTCGGCCCAATTTTTCAAGGCATTAACCAAGGAGGATCAACCGTACCCTTAGCCGTACAACCCGACTACCCTATCGTACGCGCGAGTAATCTCTCCGAGTGCTATTCTCGGTGTACTGTAGTAGCAAGACGACCAACGGTTTATCTATGGTGAGGTTACCAAGGGAGTTAGGGGGCTTCCGATATACCCAGAGGGTACTTGGAAGACAGTCCGTGTGTGGTTCTGTCTAATGCACTACTACTCGAAGGGGTACCCACAGGGGTTACAAGGGAGTCCAACAAGCGTGACCACCTCTTGTATTTCTTGCGTGCATGCCTCCCCAATTCCGCAGGTTTATGCGCTCAATGATAGATCCCGTGGTTTAAAGACGCCGGAACACGTCTCTAGCCAAAATTTTTTTTGCTAAAAATTGGAGATCCCATCGGCCCTGGAAAGCGCTCTAATACCACTTGTTATTCTCTTAACCTGCAAGATGATACCAAAATACCAAATATGCCAAGAAATATACCCAGAACATAGAACAATGAGCAAGAACAACAAGTATTTTATTATTCAGAAAGCAATGTTCACTTGCCTCTTCGAGGGGGAAACCTTCAATAGAGCTGAGCTTGATTACAGAATAAGACATGATTCTCCTTGCAGGGAGTCTCTATCCTTTATATAGGATTCATACATGCAATACCATGTGGCAATACCATGGTTCTTATTAATACCATCTATCTAATACCATGGCCCATTTGCAACTAATTGTGGTCCCGTCATTAAATGCGAGTTAACCACTTACAATTATTAATATGGGCTTTATTGACTCTTTACTTAAGTATAACTATGACTCGATCTTATTACATAAATAAGGGGGTCAAGGTGGAACCCTAACAAAAACAGTGTCTCCTTCCCATGGAGACTTGAGACTATGTGATCTCGAACTCCCTCCAGAAGGATTCTCCTTGCTCTAGCCACACATTTCTTCCATTCAGCCAATTCAGCAGCACCAGTCGGCTTGGGGACTTCTTGATCAATGAAGTCCTTTAGACCATTATCCTCTAGCATTACTTCCATGCGATCCTTCAAAGCTATATAATTCGAACTGCCATCAAGGGCATATTCGAGTATCAAACCATTGAATGCCATAGGTGAAATAGAGATGTGATAAGAACTCGATTTCTATATTCACGAATCACAAACTTCAACTTCTCCCTTCTTGTATACTGTTCTTCCTTGATCACCTGTACTCCAATACCATGTAGAACTTTTTCTACAAAACCTCGCTCCGATACCATGTAGAAATTCCCATTGTAAATCACCTGATAATGCAATATACTAAAGCAAAATTCTTGATCTACTTCTACAATCAATTCAGCAAAAGCTTAATCAATTTGAGAAACATCAATAAGAACACATATAACTGATAAGAAGGAATCAATCACACATAACACATAAGATGTAACCAGGGGAAAGCACCAGCCTAAAACCCCATCTCTGTATTATCATACAAGTGGAAATATAGCCAGTATTACAAAAAGAATCAGCTCAAAAGCTATCTTTCTCTCTCTACAATACCTTTGCTACTCATAGACAGTCAAAGGCCTCTCTCAAACCTCCTGATCTGCCCTCCAAGCCTCCTATTTCTTTGCACAATTTTGATTGGGGTCCAGTGCAACCATTTGTGTGATTTGGCCTCTTCACACACTTACTAACCTTTGATCCAACTATGCAGTCCTGAAGGAGATAAATCCTTCTCCATGGATGAGCTTCCTTTATAGGAAAAAAATCATCCAACTAATAGTACATTGTCCCTTCTTTGATCTCAACTGGGTTTCTGTTTGAACTAACATGCATGAGTTATTCATGAGAGAATCTTCAGTTCTCTAAAGTGCAGCAGTTATATGCAAGCATGCATTAACTAACTAAACTCACATTAATTTAAACAAACTGTTTAAATCAACCTAACTGGACTTGACTCAGTTAACTGAGCCAACTAATTACAACTCAAATTAGAACTCATCCTTATCTCTTTAACTGATGGATAAATTCCTCAATTAATAGAGAAACTATTGCATGCCGTCACATAGACTTCATGTTTGATTTTTCACTACTAATTAACTCATGGAGAATTAATTAATTTATTTTCAAACAACGGTTAAGTTCAAATTCGAATTTTACTTCCTATGTTTAGTCCAGGGACTGACTAAAATAGGAATCCATCCTGAACTGCTAATAATAGCAATTCTATTTTTAGCACTTCCATTTTTCTTTCCCTATTTCTCAATCCAGCACTGGTACCCAAACTTCTATTTATAGCAGTGCTATTTTTAGCACTTCTATTTTTAGCATTTCTTGTTTCTATTTTCAACATGATTGACCATGTTTAACCATTATTGAACATGGTTGACCATGGTTGGCCATAGTTGATTTTCATATTGAGGTAATGTTTGTCACAATACGACATTGGCCCATGCTTGGCCATGGTTGATTTTCATATTGAGACAATCTTTGTCACAATACGACATTAGAGCATGGTTGACCATGGGTTTATAATTTATAAACCCAATGAATTCTTCATATTAAAATCCAAACAAATTAAAAACCTAAGGGATTATTAAAACCCCAAGGGATTAATATTATAAACCCAAGGGATTTATATTAAACCCTAGCATAAATATTATAAACCCTATCAATAATACTATACCCTAGGAATACGAACCCTTAGATTATCAAAACCCAAGGGATTGATATTATAAACCCAAGACAATAATAAACCCAAGGGATTAATATTATAAACCCAAGGGATTAATATTGTAAACCCAAGATATATAAATCATAAGATAAATATTATAAACCTAAAACAAACATGGTTGACCATGATTGATTTTCATATTAAGAGAATTTTTAACACAATGCAATGTTGGACCATGATTGACCATGGTTGACTATGATTGACCATGATTGCTTTTCATATTGAGACAATCTTTGTCACAATGCGACGTTAGACCATGGTTGACCTTCGATGACCATGGTTGACCATCGTCTATCATAAAACCGAAGGATTAACATTATGAATTCAATGGATTAACAAATCCAAGGGATTAATATTGTAAACCCTGGGGATTAATGAATTCAATGAATTAATAATATTATAAACCCAAGGCACTAATAAACCTATGAAATTAACACTAAAACCCCAAGGGAATAATATTTAATCCAAGGGATAAATATTGTAAACGCAAGGTATATAAACCCTAAGATATATATTATAAAACCTAAAATCAACATGGTTAATCATGATTGACTATGGTTGATTTTCATATTGAGACAATCTTTGCCATAATGAGGCATTGGACCATGGTTCACCATAATTGATTTTCATATTGAGAGAATCTTTACCACAATGCGATGTTAGACCATGGTTGACTTTGGTTTCTTTCCATATTAAGACAATCCTTGCCACAATGTGATGTTCGACTATGGTTGACCATGGATGGGCAAGGTTGTCACAATCTGATGTTAGGCCATGAGATCATCTTTGTCACAATGTGATCGAGGAGGATCCATTGATTCAATTGTACAGGTGTTCAAGTGTTGTTTAGTGTCGTCGTCACCTCAGTTTGTGGGTGTCGTTTAGTTTCGACAGTGTTGGTTATGCTCAGGTTGTTCAGGGAATGTTCATAGGTTTTCATGGATTTCAGCGGAGATGGTTTAGCGCCTGGTTGTCAACTTTAGTTCATCGACAGTTCCCTAGGGTTTGGTCGACGACATGTGTTTTGTCGTTCGACAAACAGGATTGGTGTCGACATGGTTGTGTCATCCATCGCAGAGGTTTGATATGTCGTCAGGGTGTCGTTCGTGGCATAGGTTCATCGTCAAGGTTGTCATTGCAAAGATAGCTGGAGTCGACGATGTGCATGGGTTTTGTCGTCACATGTGGTTTTATGTCACATTGTGACAGAAGATTGTAAAAGGGCTTTTGAAGATTTAGACCTAAACCCTAAAATCCTACATCTAAGGCCTAAAACCTATGTATTAAAACATGCATAAAAAAATGCATTAACCTATGTCTAAAAGTCCTAAACCTATGCTAAAAAACCATATGCCAAAATGTTATATTCAAAATACATTGAAAAATTATGTTTAAAACCTAAAACCTAACCCTAAGCCTAAACACCTAAGTCTCGGCCTAATCCCTATGTTAAAATAATACACAAAACATTACAACCACACATAAACTGTCCTAGTCACTGGCCTAATCGCGCGGGTAGAAGACCACAGTGGGCACATGTGAGTAGGTAAGAGTTGGTGGGATGGAAGTTAGAGCTAACCGCCTTCAAACCGCAGTGGAACCATTGTCATGTGAACAGACAAGGTAAAGCCACCAGGGTTAGCATTGACCGTGATTGCATCGGAAATAGTTGACAGTCCACTGCCACCATTGGAGGCAGTTGTCACATGAACCATCAGGCCGCACGGTTAGCCGAAACTGTAGGGGTAAACATCACAGGCGGCGGCAAACAGTTACACTGCAACTGTTCACATGGAAAGTCATCAACCTCTGCTCATTTTACCCTGATAGCTAACGGTTTCATTATAGCAAAAGTCCATTTTGGGTTTTGAATTACAATTTGTAAAGAATTAATGCGATGACCATGAAACCCTAGCCCCAAGTGTCGCTATGTTACAAGAACGAGTATCAACCAACCCTAATTTTAAGCTGATGCATCCCCAAAACCATCCAGGGAGGTTTTGATGAACCTAGAGGCATTTAAAAGTCGGATTTGGAAACCGTAAGTGGCGTTGGAAAGCTAGTTCAGAGAGTTATCTGATGACAGAGGTCAGAATTGCCTATGTGCAAGTTCAGTCTGTCCAAATCACTGTGTAATCGACTCCTTTCTTCTCATTCCTAATAAAAATGGTCACCCATATTGAAAGCGGACTCGGAGACGTAGTCGATCAGGGACGAACTCCGTAATCAATCTTGATGTCTGGTATATCTGTGTTTTCATTGTTTTCACTTCTATTTTGCATCTTACTTATGGTTTATCAACTTTCATAAAGTGTTCTACTCCAACAGTTTTCCTCGATTTTCGTGCTTTCAATTAAAATTCAACTCATTAATGGCTAATCAATTCTACATCAATTTTTAGTATATGGTCATTTTAGATCACAATGTGACCATGGTTGACTTTCATATAGAGACAATCTTTGTCACAATGCATCATTGGACCATGGTTGACCATGGTATACCATGATTGACCATGGTTGAGCATGGTTGAAGATGGTTGACCATGGTTAATTTTCATATTGAGACAATCTTTATCATAATGAGACGTTGGACCATGGTTAACCATGGTTGATTTTCATATTGACTAGGATTGACCATGGTTGACCATGATTGATTTCCATATTGAGACAATCCCTGTCATAATGCAACATTGGATGACCATGATTGAACATGGTTGATTTTCATATTGAGACAATGTTTTTCACAATGTGACGTTTGACTATGGTTGGCCTTGGTTAATTTTTATATTGGAACAATTTTCATCACAATGCGACATTTGACCATGGGTTTATGATTTACAAACTCAAGGAATTATTCGTATAAAAATCCAAACAGATTAAAAAACCAAGGGATTTATATTAAACCCTCATATTAATATTATAAACCATAGGAATATGAACCCTTAGATTATTAAATCCAAGGGATTGACATTATAAGCCCAAGAAACTAATAAACCCAAGGGATCAATATTCTAAACCCAAGGTATATAAACCCTAAGATAAATATTATAATCCCTAAAACAAACATGGTAGACCATGGTTGAGTATCACTGACCGTGATTGATTTTCATATTGAGAGAATATGTCACAATGCGACGTTGGACCATGGTTGACCATGGTTGACCATAATTGACCATGGTTGATTTTTATGTTGAGACAATGTTTGTCAAAATGTGACATTGGACCATAGTTGAGCATGGTTGACCATGGATGACCATGGTTGTCACAATCTAACACTGGAGCATGAGGCATTCTTTATCACAATGTGACCATGGTTGACCATGGTAGATTTTCATGTAGAGACAATCTTTGTCACAATGCGAGGGTGAACCATGGTTGACCATGATTGATATTCATATTGGGACAGTCCCTGTCACAATGCGACATTGGACCATGGTTGATCATGATTAAACATGGTGGACCATGGTTAACCATGGTTGATTTTCATATTGAGACAATCTTTGTAACATTATAACGTTGGACCATGCTTGACCAAGATTGACCATGGTTGACGATGGTTGAACATGGTTGAGTTTCATATTGAGACAATCTTTGTCACAATGCGACGTTGGACCATGGTTGACCACAATTATAAACCCAAGGGATTTATATTATACTCTAGGAATATGAACTCTTAGGTTAATAAACCCAAGGAATTGATACTATAAACCTAAGGGACAAATTAACCCCAAGGATTAATACTTAAAACCCAAGGAAATAATATTAAACTGAGGGCATTAATATTATAAACCCAAGGTATATAAGATAAATATTATAAACACTAAAATAAACATCGTTGATCATTATTAAACATGGTTGTTTTTCATATTGACACAATCTTCATCAGAATGAGGCATTTGACCATGGTTGAACATGGTTGATTTTCATATTGAGACAATCTTTTTCATAACCAACATTGGACCATGGTCGACCATTAATGATTTTCATATTGAGAGAATATTTGTCACAAAGTGACGTTGTACCATGGTTGACCTAGATTGACCAAGGAATTATTAATTTTATAAACCCAAAGGCATTGATAAACCCGAGGTGTTAATATTATAAACCCTAGCGATTGTAAACCCAAGCGATCAATATTTTAAACTCAAGTGATGATGATGACGACTTATCAAGATCATAATTTAAATTTAAGATCTTTGTATAATAATAATTTTTAAACTATAACCAAATGTATATTTAAAATATTTCTTCGCAATCCTCTTCAGAGACAAATTTAAAATGGAGCCAACCCTTTATCAAAATCTTACAATTATAATATTATTTTGATGACAATGATGATAATCATTATCAAGATCAAAATTTAAATTTAAAGTCTTTTATAATAATAATTCTTAAATTATAATCAAAGGTATATTATTATATTAAAGGAAATTAAAAAAAAACTTATTATAATTAAAAAAAATCCTTTTAAATTATATTTTTTCCCTGACTTTTAAATTTAATATCTCTTAATGTATAATTTTATTTATTTTATTTAATCATTACAATACCATTTAAATGGAAAAATATAAAAAAATTAATATACAAATTAATTAAAAAATAATGTTTTAAAAAAAAAAAATAAAAAAAAAAAATATATATATATATATATATATATATAATATAATATAATATAATATAATATAAATCAATTTTATATTAAAAAAATTAAATAAAACATTTTTTTATTTTAATCATATTTATTTAATACAGTAAATATTATTTAATGATTTGAAAACCAGATTCATATGGTCTATCAAATTATCAATAATTGAAAAAAAAATTTAAGAATTATATATATTATATTTATGTTAATTTATACATTATGATAGTTTATTTGTGTATATAAATATATTGATTCAAATTAATTAGGTCTCGAATTATAATGTTTTTAAAATTTTAAATATTTTTTTTAGCATAAAAAATATAAGGAAAATATAAATGATTTACGTAAAATAAATGAAATAAATATAAATGATTTATGTAAAGAGTATTCATGTTATTGTATTAATGAATGAAACATAAAATATCTATATCTATATATTTGTTTGTTGTGTTTTTAGTGAAATGTATAGTTGTTTTTTAGTAAAGTTGGAAATTATTATAAAAAAAATTAATATTACGAAAATGTTTATTTATAATGAAATTGGAATTTTTTTAAACCTAATGTAAAAATTAGCAAACCTAAACTCGATCCAGCCAAAAATGTCATTTCCATTCAGCCTTTGACATTCTCAATACAGTAACAGAACAACGAAATCCTGCAATTCATAAAACTCTTTAAATTTATGCTTACATTTTTTATTATCCAATGCGCCCATATATGTGACTTCTTAATTAACACTTAGTATTTCACATTATCCATTTATTTGGATGGATAGATTGCCATGCTCTCTAAGAACAGATCCACGGTTATTCCTCTACTTTAAATTAAAATTCTAAAATCATAAAGATTTTATTCTAAATAAATATCGTTAACAGCCAATCTTCAAATGGGAGTTATACAAGGAACTAATAAAATTCCATCTAAGGATGATTGAGTAGTCAGGTTACAGTGCAAGCGTTGGAAATTTGAATCATTTTCATTTAACATTAACAATATAATCCGCAGTTAATAGATGTTTATAATATAAATCGTACAAAGTTCACATTAATTGTGGGAGTGAGATGAAAGTTTAATTTTTTTAGAAGTTTTTTGGGTAGGTTTTTGCGGTTTAATCTCTCTAAAATTTGATAAGAATTTATTGTGGGAGTGAGATGAAAGTTTAATTTTTTTTTGAAAGTTTTTCGCATAAGTTTTTGTGGGTTAATCTCTCTAAAATTTGATAAAAATTAATTGAAATCATAAATTGTCATCTTAAAATTTCCAACTAGATTCCAGTACCAGAAAGTCCGAAAAAAACACACTAAAGATAACTCCTTAAATTATAAGTTATTATTTTCAGATGAATGAAAGACTTGATGGATTGATTTGTATGTAGAATGCTTCTAGAACTTCTGATTAAAATTCATCAAAATGAAATTATACCCACAATTATCCTCATGTATTTGCTCTAAGAGTAAATATAATAAGCTTAATGGTTTGCATTATTTAATTCATGCAGTTAGGAATGGCACTGAATGAGTCTCTGATACTGTACACACCGACGTCGTTGCTGCCAAGCAAGGCATTTGGCAACGTGAAAGTGGGCAGTGCAGAGTTACCCACGAGCATGTCTGTGTGGGTTCCGGAGCTCACCATCCATCGCTCCTCCAAGCAAGGCAACTCCAAATATACCCATCTTCTCCACACTGGCGGAAGAGACAACCCTGCTGCTAGCGCTCAGTGGCGAACCGGTGGGCCTTGAGATGAGGGGCTAGATGTTGGAGTTTGAGCTGTAGGATAGGTGGCTGAGATTGGTGGGGTGGTGATTTTAGACAGAGAAGCCACATCGGAAGAGATAATTGGGGCAGTGGCAGGTGGAGGAGAAGCGGGCGATGGCGTTGTCAGGGTTGGTGACACGTTGGTGTCATGTGGACCCAGAAGAGGGTGCGATATATAAATCTAACTGATGTGTAGTTTGACGGTAAGTCACATGGGCGAAGTCCGGGGAGACCGAAGTTCAAATCTCATTGAGTACAATGACCCTCTGTGGTGGCAGCTAGAGGGGCGGATTCCCCTTTCTCATGAGTCTGCTCTTGCTAAAATCATAGGAACTTAGTATACCCGACTTGCAGGTGGTTGGTTATGCTCTTGGTGTTATAGTGGCAGCTATGAGGTTTGATCCTGGGTCTCCCATTGATTAGGCCTGACAGTTACCGATTCACCATGTGGTTAAAAAAAAACATATTATGTATGATTTATAATATATGTTTTGGGTTATAGTTTAAATGGTATAGCCAAAGTGCGTGGGACTCCACATATTTTTTTTATATACATTATATTATTGGTTCGAACGAGATACATGTGATAATCATGGAGACACGTAATACGTGTTGAAGTGGAAGCCATGTGGGCCATGTTTATATATATATATATATATATATATATATATATATATATATATATATTCATGGACAAAAGGATGACTTGTATGTTGGCCATAGGGAAGAAAAAGAGCCTAGTAAGTCAGATCACATCCAATGGGTTTGGAGGAAATTCTAAGCAGAATAGGGAAAAATTACCAAGTTAGTAAAGGGAACCACATGCCACAAACAATTATTTATATATTAGAACAAAGGCATATATCAACTTGCTAATATCAGGGAGACTTTTGAGTTTTTAAGCATAGAGAAATTGGGAAAAATATGCTTCAACTTTAAAGGGGCATAGTTTTCAGCCCGTAAATCAAATTTTGACACATGACTAGTCAAAAGAAATGATTTTTCATGCAAGTCTGAATTATCTACCTAAAAAATTAATATGAGGCCTAGAATTCTTTGAAAAACTAAGAGAAATCTACAGGTGATTTAAATGGGTAGAAAGGAGGCTAACAGGTTGTAGCATTCTACAAGGCATAAGTTATAACTCGGAGGTCGGAATGATGCAAACAAGTAGTCAAGAGAAATTTATTGATGAAGAAAATGTTTTGAAAAACCCTAAATTTAAATTGGGATGAGAATTTTAAGACATAAATTCACGAGAAGTTACAGGTGCTGGAAAGAAAGCAGTGTGGTCAAAAACTTTTGAAGGGCATATCTTTTAGCCCAAGAATCAGAAATTGGCAAGTGAATAGTCAATGGAAAGATATTGACTAGTAGAAGATGATGGTGAACCTAGAAATGGAATCTAGGTATGAAATACAAAAGAAAATGTCTTAGAAACTTATGGCTCCATGATGATTTGTAACAATGACATGGGAGTTGTATAGAAAAGACTTGACTAAATAACTACCAGTAGGACATGGAAATAAATACATGTATAGATGTAATAGTATAAAATATGTGAAGAATGGGTGGTTGGTAAATTTGAAAAGACATCCATGCTATGGACTCTCTGCTATGAAAGAAATTGAATAGGACAATTTCTTTAACGTTCCCATTGTTGTTGTCTCTTTGAAATTGAATGTGATGTATAAGCGTGTGTGTTGTAAATGCACATATGTAGGTGTGACACACACACACACACATGCACAAAGCTTTGCATGTGCTTGTTGGTTGCATGTTGCTTGACAACGAAGTGTTGCGATATCTATGCAATAGTTAATACGGGAACCTAATCAAGGTTGTTGTGTTGTTGATCATGTCACTGTTAGGACAACAATCATACGAGGTATAGGCTTTGTAGGTTTTTCTCTTGAAGGCCTTGGAAAAATGGATCGCTTGAGGGACTCTTAGTCAGAGAAGGGGATGCTTGAGCCTAGAAGGGCGAGTGAAACTGGACAACATGACTAATGCAATTGAATATAAAGTGAATGGTTCAAGGGATTTAAGGGTACCATGATGCCCTAGAAAAGTAACAACTGAGAGGTTGTTGTGGCTTAGAACCCTGGCCGATGAAGGGTACTAAATATGTACTCGGTAATGGGCGAGTAGCTACCCATGAAGGAAACTCATCAACTCTTACATATAAGTGTCTAGTTGTCTCCTCCTGTATTATGAATAAATGTGATTCCCTTAAGAATTGGAAATCTTATCATACAATATTGTTGTGTAGTCATGAGTACAATATATTGTTTTATTCTATTGAATATTGTAGGTGCATGCTAAGAACTAAGACCTTGGAGCATCTCAAGGCAAAGAGAGACTCATTGGATCATTCAATCATCAAGTTATTCAATCTTTCAGACTGATCAATTAGGGAGTCCTGGAGCTTGGAATCTGGAATTCACTTAGTAGTCAATGAGTCCCAGGGTTGGGTTATGTAATTGACTAAGGTGTGGTTATTTAGTTAACCGTGCACCAAATGATGCATCTTGTATTTATGGCATGGTTCCATGATTTTTTGAGCCTAAATGGCTCTAAAATATTTGTAGCTCCAGTTACTAATTAACCAAAGAGTCTTGGGTTGGACTCTGGAACTGGCTATGGTGTGGTTATTCAACTAACCACACCGGTTAGATGCTTCCTATTTATGTGAGCTCCTAAGCAACTTTGGGAGCTTGGTGGCTCTAGTTTATGGATTGAATAGCCATGGATTCAACATTCCATTGACTCTTCAAGATAAGTATCGAAACTTGGGTATTCAATACTTTGGTATTTTGGATTTATGTAGGATATGAATGTAGATATGCAAAAACATAGAATAAGCATTGGAAAGAAGAACTTTCGACTATAGGACAAATTATATACAATAGGTTTATACTTGCAGGGTTATGTTAAATCCTGACATAAATATGACATGTTAGAATAGACTATAAAAGGTTATAATCAATCCATAATAGGATGTCACAAACTTATGTTAGGCACAATATAGTTACTTATCAATGGGATATGTTTATAAGATGTGATCATAGGTACCATTGGATGTTGCAGGATCTAATAGAAATGACTAGGTTATAACTAGGAATAGTAGGATGCTACTGATAAATGGGTCACAAGAAGATGAAAAGTCATGAATAGGGTTTGAACATGCGAATTGGATGTAGGTAGGTAATAGGTTGTACTAAGTGGTCATAGGTAGGTTATAGGGGTATAATAAGTACACATGTTACAACTAGTGAATTGTACAGATGTAAGTAATGATTGTATTGCATGTTATAATAGGTTTAGTAGGTCTACAACAAGTTTCTTGACAAGTCCTTTATATAGGTAGTAGCAAGTCTACCACAGGGCTTGTAATAGGTTTTATAGAAGGTTATACAGGTTTATAACATGTTATCATGGATGATAACAAGTATGTCACAAGCGATGACAAACCTTCTGATAGGTCACAACAGGTGTCATGATGGGCCTATGATAGGTTTTCGGCAAGAGTAATAAGATTTTTAACAAGTTTTTATATAGGTTCTGATAGACCTTTAATCATCTATTGTGTGCAGGATGTAACAAGTCGTCTGACAGGTCTTGACAGGTCACAGCGACATGCTAGTTGTATGGAAAAACTAAATGATAGGTTATGGCAGTGTTTTGTCATAGGTTTTAACAAGTTTGGTGCAACTTTAGAAATAGACTTGAATAAAGTTTGAATAGAAGTACAAGCTCTAATTAATCAACAGAATGAGGAAAATAGGAAGCTTAGTAGGGATTTGGAAAGGAAAATTTTTAATTTCAATAGAAACACAAAGAATTAGAGTATAGAGAAGCTTAAAATGATTTTAATAGATTGTAGATGATTTGGAAACTAGGTGATAGGAAGGATCTACAACAATTGCGCCAGCTAAACAAGTTATTTTGATTTAAAATAAAGGAAAGGAAACAAGAATAATGACAACTAGAGGGGTTGGGGGAGTGAGCAATATTTTCATTTAGGAATTGTGAAAAACAATAATAGTTAGTGAGACTGCAAGATGATTGTATGAAGGAGTTAAATGCAAGAATTGTATGTAGGGATGGTATACAGTGTTAGCATGCATGAACAAATTTTCCTCATGGTATAGGAACAAGAATTATAGCATGGCATGAATTTGTGCATCATTTCTACATTACATAAGAATTACAAATTTATGTTTGCGTATTTAGATGAATGTTTGCATGCATATGATTGATGTTGTTATTTGTGAAATTAGGAACATGTGTCTATGAATCAAGGTTAATTGTTGCTGATGTGAATTTTATTTTGATGTCCTCTAGGTGTAAGGATGGTGGTTCTAGAAGTATCTACTAGCGTGGGGATGGAACTGAAAATGGGGAGGATGAAGCCATTATGAGGACATGGACTTGCAGCTACAGAGTGAGAGCTCAAGTCATTTTGTTTTGACACATTCATATTGTAGACATATCATGCACTGAGGAAAATGCATAAATAAGGAGGGGAGGAATGTAATACACCTTCCTGGCCCTTGTGTTGTATATGTATGTGGATATTGAGGATGGGTTGTCTTTGTAAGTATCCACATGGTTAGGTCAATGGGACAAGTTATGATAATAAGGCCATAGTGCCTATGTAAATAATGTATAATGACATTTAGGTTGGTGAGCCAAATACTTTAGACTATTAGGCTATTGAGTTTGATTTTATGTTATGATGTGTCTTGAGTGCCCATGTAGATGATAAATATATTGTGGAGCCAGTGTACCCGAATTTATATGTGTTTAATGGATGAGTGGTCAGAGAGCCAAATTGTAATTATTTTTGTACAAGAACAAGAACAAGAACAAGAACAAGAACAAGAACAATAATAATAAGGCTCGCTATGAATCTCGATTCACATCAAGAGTATGGGGGGCGCAACCCCAAGGAAAAAAAGCAACAATTGGGATTTGGTGATATGTGTGCACCCTGGGGTCCATGTGGCTTCAAGGAGTGCCACTTGGCCTATGGAGGCCATGCATTTAAAAAGGAACTATATGTTCCTATTATGGGGGTGGGATTCATTCAATGGTGGAGATTAGGGTGAGGATTATTCTAGGATTATTCAGGGACAAACTCAAGGAATTGATTTTGGTAACTAAGGAGCCAGTGAGTCCCAAGTTGGACTCTGTAACTAGCTGTGGTGGTTTAGAGCTTGGTGTTATGTTTTTTGTGAACCCTGGTGGTTTTGGGAGGTTGGTGGCTCAAAGGGGTTTTTTTTCCCTATTAATGGCTCGGTTCAATGGAGTTTTGTGGCAAAATCGATTGGAGATAGTTAGTGAGTCCTCATTAGGACTCTAGAACCAGTTGTGGGGATTTTCGTTTGGCTATTTAGCACTTGAACACCGACATGCAGTGGAAAATATCTTGGAGCTGTAGGTTGAGACTGTTCGGGCCAACTGTAAGTTGCCTAGGAAGGTAGGCATCATCGAGGGTTTCATGTTGTGCTACTTGGGTGTCGGTTAGGGGAACTTGAGCCGGTAGTTAGAGACTGAGGCTATTAGGGTTGGTGTCAAGGCCATGGTTTTGGTTACTATTAATCAAGTGTTTCCTAGAGTTGCTTCCCTAGCTCGGTGGTGACTTGTGGATGAGATTATGAGCCATATTGTCTATAGCTAGGAGGAACATGGAGAGCTTGTAGCTAGTCGACTTATGTGTTGATAAGTGCTTCACTGTACCATGTTATATTTTATGCATATTTTTATGTGTGTTATGCGGTCTTGGAAATGAACCCTAAAATGGGTATTTACCGTACTTAAGTGCCAATCATTATTTATGTGCATTGGATGTAAACCCTAGTTAGGGTTTGGTATAATTATGTGTATGGATGAGTACATACTTGTATGTCGTGTTTCGTTAATGTGCTAATAATATTTTGTTAGTGACGATTATTTCTGTTATGGTTATTTAAATTTCATTTTATACGTGGTGTATAATATTTACATAGCTTATAGTATTGCAGTTCGTAATTATGGAAATTGCCAGGTCTAGGTTAGTTATAAAAATTATGCAAGAATTAATTATTTATGCTTATGTAGGATAAATTAATTGTATATACACATTGCTAGCTGAGTGGTGTTGCTCGACTAGGAGTCGGGGACATTACAATACTTGTGATGGATTACCTAATTGAGGAGGTTGAGTAGAGTATTGCTGAAAGAGAGGAGTAATAGTTTTAGGAGGATATGGCCAAGGAGTGGGCATAAGCCAGGGGAAAGGGTTAAGAGGAGGTATTAAGGCCTCAACACCTCCCATTAATTTCCTCAGAAATTAAAGGGCCCCCTATATAACTTTTGTCAATATCCCTTTTCATTTCTTTATTCTGAGTGGTTTTGGCCTTCATTATTTTCTATTTTTTTACTACTTCATTATCTTTGTTTATCTGACAACTTTCCAACAATATATAATTTTCTTGATTTTGACCTACAAATTTAAGGTTATGGCCTTTCAAAGTATCAAGTTACTTTAACTACTTCGGTGACTAATCTTGATGAACTTCTTCCTTTAAGAAATTGACTTCAAATGCTATTTTTTATTTATCTCTTGAAGAAAGACAACTTGGTTGATGTGTCCTAACTTTGCATTAATCAATTGAATTTTAATAAACATGTATCACCAAAAATTAGTTTTGAAGGCTCAAATATACCACTCATGCATTTTGGGAAATTCTACTAGTTGTCATAATTGATTGCTTTTACTTGTAATACACAAGCCTTGAGTCATTATGATAATAATAAACTGATGGAAATTTGTATCTATATTATTGATGATATCATAGAATAAGAATTTGGATTTCCATATGGTCTTTACACATTTAAAATCCATAGTTATTTTTTGCCACTAAATAAAATGATGTCTTTGTATAAAAATATATGAATTCACAAAAACATGTCATGAGAATTAGTGGCATTATTATTATGTCATGGTTTAGTGTCCCTAACACATTGATATATTATTATTATTAAAATATCACATACATTATATCATTAGTGTGCCTTTAAGATGATCTTATGACTAGCAATTGTGATATTTTTTTTTATGCTTAATTGATTCATAATAATTACATGTGATATTGAGATGTTTTCATTGCATTATTATAATCTATAATGCACTCAAGAGCCACTCATAACTTATCTTATTTATAACATATACATGTGGGGCCTTGAAACATATGGTTGCACATTGATAATTGCAAATCTGAGTAGTATCACCTCTAAAAAAAGAAATATATTTTTGCCTTACAGGTTAAGGATTCGATAATAAATTGGATTGATGCATTGTGTGGCATGATAATGTTTTCTTTAATGATACATTACACGTTTAATAGATTTCCATCACCATGATATAACTTTTGTTAGGAATTTTTCATTATAATATGTATCGAGCTTATTTTCATGAATATTGATGTGATTATCATTGGGTGGATAAAAGGATTATAAAACAAATTATTACGAACCATTATTTTCTTGTATGACTGTCACCATGTAGATCATTGAATTCCATATACTAATTAAGACAATTAGCGGGCATGAAGATAATAACATGACGTGTCAAAGGTATAGTTGATTTAGGTTTAGTAGGGCCATATCGATCATAGGAAGATATCAATCACCTGCAACCATGTTTATCATTCAACCCAAATTGCCCGTCAATAGAACTTTCAATGAGTAATTTCTTTGATACCATTTGTTTAAAATTGGATTAGGGATGTAATCTCAATGTATTATAAGAGACCCAAAAGGGAGATGGAAGGAAGGGGAATTCCTGTAGAAAGGTTAGAATGGTGGGATTTTAGATTATAAATTTTGGGATGCTTTCTGGCTTGACTTCCACTTCTATATCAAAGGGGAAATATTTTACATTGTTATAGATCTATATTTTGAAGGTAGAGGTGTGGGATCTAGGAACGTTGTTTGGAGACTTTTGCAACTGAAGGAAGCATTCAAGGTTTATGTCTTGTTTTGATATTTGAATACTGTTATTGGTTTTAACATAATTATAGACTTTCAATATTGGCTTCTTTATTTTAGTTCTTGTATATTTTGCATAATGTTATATATACAAGCTTCTATTCATATGATCAACTATTTGCCATATGATCGAATGAATTTGTCATCTGTCTCTGAATGTGATCATACATAATGAAGATCCAATATCTATTTGGTTGGATATTTGCTTAGGTATATTGGTTTTAATAGTTGTTTAATTACAAGAACTGCTTCCTAAATTTGATAACTTTTTTATATTACTTTCATGTTATATTAATTATTTAAAGATAACATGAATTGTGCAAAATAATATTGATTATTACAACTATTTTTGTAATTATACTTTCATCTTAAAATTGATGTTAAATCTTTTTTTTTAAACCTTTGCACTTGGCATATAGGAATTTATTTATATTGCTAGGTTAGATAATTTTTTTTGTTTTCTGCATTTTAATTAGGTTGCATTTAAGATTTAGTTTTAATCAATTTCAAACAAAAGTAGCCTTATAAGGAGAAAACCTTATAAGGTTCAACTTGTCCTGACGATGAACCACACTGGTTGGTTCGAAACGCGTCGACAAATGATATTCCTTGTGATTTTCGCCGAAGAATTCTTTCTAAATTGATATGGATCACAGAAGCCTAAACTCTATTAAACTCTATTAAGGAGAAAACCTTTCGGGTGGCTTGGATGAGCCCACATTTCAGCCAAACCAAAAACTGCCTCCTTGAAGTAGTTGTAGGAATGTGAGACTTTTCTTTCTATCTATTGATAGTAGCAAGCTTTATCCTATGTTAGCAATTGGAAGATAGAGTTAGAGATAGTTTAGTTACAGTGAATAAATATTATTTTATGGTTTTAGATTAGTTTAGATTAGATTAGGCATTTAATTTAGGATAGAACTAAGTAGAGGAAGCTAAGCCCACATACCTCTCAAAATTATCACACCAAACAGAAATGGGTCTAATTAGGGCCCTGACCAGGCGATTTTCTAAATGTTGAACATGGTCAATTTTGATCATCAACATTTTTTGCGCTAGAATAAGGGCTACCGACAAGCTGACCCTTTAGATCTTTTCATTTTAAAAGTTTTAATTTTAATGGCTCCTTCCCAAATCCCTATTTGGAGTTACATTTCGAGATGAGAACCTTGCAACACTCTATTAAATATAGTAAATCTCTTGCCAAAGAAGAAATTTGAAGGTAATCGTGAAATAACTGCAGTTGAACATGTCCTTCAATTTATTCAAAATTGTATTTTTTATGATATTGATGAAGGTGTCATGTGCAGGATTTTTACCATCACTTTCATAGGCTAAGCTAAAAAATGGTGTGAATAATTGCCGGTTGCTTCTATACACATGTGGGATCAATTTGTAAGTAAATTTATTCATGCATTTCAAGATTATGACCACACAAAAGTATGTTTGTAACTTGAAAACTTACGGAAGTTAGAAGGTGAATTTGTAGTAGTATTTCTATTAGATTTAAATTAATCTGTCTCAAATTTTAGTCTCATGAAAAACCTTCTGACATAGACCTAACATAACAGTGTCTTCACCTCTATGCTCTTCCTTATATAAAAAATAGTCATGATGAACCTGAAGATGTTTATTTTCTAAGTGTACATGCTATAGTCGATTTATAACTGAGCCTACTAATCAATTTGAAGATCATGTTCAAACAAATAGTTTGGAACTTGTTAATGGACAATTTTAGGAAAGTTTACATACACCCCATAAAATCAATGCTACTCCTAAAGTTATTTCAGATTATTATAAACTTGTTGTTTGCCATGAAAAGAATAATGAATAATTAGTAACTCCAATCACAAACATCAACAATGGCGATTATCCTTTCTACAAAATGTTTGCTAAAACAGATATTAGGGATGATTCTTTTGAGTTTTTGATATTATTAATAATGTTGATCAACCACACAGTCTAGAGAACTTTTGGGAAGGTAAATATGAATTCAAAGAAATAGATTACACTCCTAAAATTATTTCAAATTATGGTGAACATGATGTTTATGTTGAAGAAAATAATGGAGAAATAGTATTAGGTACTCAAGTACCAATATCTAATGATATTGATCATTCTAAAAGTAGGAAGGCATTTATTTTCATCTACTCAAACAATCATTTCTCATTATATCCTAATATTTTTGCTAAATGTAATTCTTTTGGAAATAATTCCTATCTTCTAGAAGATCCTGCAATTACAAATACCTTTTTAGAAGACAAAGGAACTATCATAAATCAAATGAGTTATGAATCTCCCATAAATTACGATCAAGGTGATGAATAATTAAATGTTCATTCCTTTGATAGTTCTTAGGCATGTTCATCTATTTATTCTTCTCGTTTTGATTTATATTTTAATAAGCAATATAGTGAAATAATTTACGGTGAACCTTTGGAGATTAAGGATATTCAAGAACTTCACTCTTTATTGATGAAGATATCAAATCCTCATGTTGTTAATGTTAGACATAATTTGTACACATAAAAGTGCAAGACCACCTGTACAGATCACCCTGGAAGTATTTCCCTCGGAGTTCCAATGGGAGCATGAGTCCAAACCTCCAGGATAACAAAGCTAGGGAGAGAGAGATAGTTGCGACACACATTCTTGTTCCAGTCCTTTAAATTTTATAAAGAATTTTGACAAAATCATAGGCCCATGACCCCTCTTCCTCTGTACCCTTGGCCACATGGTCAAATCGAAAGAGGACACTTGGCGCATTTTGATTGGCCAATAGGGATGAAGTGGAGACATAGTGGCATGATGATGTTAGTGGCACACATGGCACCAACGATGACATGACACGTGGCATGCAAATTTGGCATTTTTGGGTGGCTAAGTGGGCCAAAAATGGGTGACACATAACACCACTTATCGAGGGACATGTGGCATCCTTGCAGAGGTGGCATACAGACTGACAGGGACATATAATTTAGGAAGAATGACCCTGGAAGTCTACGAGAGTGCATAGGCATAAATGTTTGGGGACATGGCGGCATCGAGGTGGTGAAGAAAAATCAACCCGATAGTTTTCCTATTAGTCCATGTGTGCGATGTGAGGCCCCATAGGGACACGTCACCCCAAACCCCAGAAGTCCAGACAACCTGAAAATAAATGAGGGAGCACAATATTTTTTCTTTAGGGTGACGAGGCGTCGGGACACATTGGATCACAAGTGGCATACAGAACTGAAGCATAGGACCAATCATAGGCACGCAAGTGGAAGCATGGTGGGTCCTCACAGGACACATCACCCTAGAGAATTGACCCTGAAGGAAAACAAAAGTGCTCATTGAGTTATTTTCAGAGAAATAAAGACGGGGGCTAAGTGCTTCTCTAGGACATGGTTCTATGCATGTTAAGTGACTGGAGGTGTGAAAGGTTGATGAAATTAGTTAAGCCCTTGGGGCTATAGAGAAAAGGGCCTAGCAGGGGGTTTTATGTAGAGGTTTCATGTGTTAGCACTTCGGCATAAAACCATTCCAAAATCACAATTTAAGTGCCTATGGGCTTATACCGGGGGCTTATCATAGGAACATATCAACAAATTTGAAATTTGGCGCTAATGGGCCAAATTTGGTCATTTCACACCAAACAACCAATGTGCTAAACTTAGGATCACGTGACATGAACGAGTTGGAAGCTATTTTGCAGACCACATGCAACTTGATGGCTTATTTGGAAGTTTGACCAAATTTGACATTTAGCTAATGTTAGAACTAAAAATAGGAGTTCTGCTAAATCATATAAAAATTCTAGAATTGAAGAAATTAGCAAAATAACTCAGAGATAGAGATCGAGACAACACGAAAAATATTGAAGGAAACTTGAAAACATTAAGAAGACTTAACATAAGTGGAACATAATTTAAAATATAAGAAATCATGAAAGTTAAAGAACTGAACTTAACTCCAGTTCTAAAACTAAAAATTACAGTTCTAATTATATATATGAAGAATTTACCTAGCAAGAAGATTGTTCATGCTATTGTTATTGGTGTTGGTGATGTATGTGTTGATCAAAGATTGAAGGTGATTTTGTGGCGATTGAGTTGTGTGATTAAGAAAATATTTTATTTTACTTTTATGAAAGGAAGTGTCCTTCATGGTTTGAGTTTGAAGATGGAATGAAAGATGAATCAAGGAGGTCAAGCAAGTGGTAGCTTGCAGATAAGGGGTTGTAGCTCCTTCCAGTAGTGGCTAGTAAAAAATCAGGGGTAGGAGCTCTTTTTAGTAGCAGTTGATAAATTAGGGGGTGTAGCTCCTTTTAGGGGCAGCTGATAAAGTAGGGGCAATTTCTTCTTTCAGTAGTAGTTGATAAATTAGGAAGTAGTAACTTCCTTCTGGTTGGAGCCATAAAACTTTGTAACAAAAGTTGAAGCTTGCCTTGGTGAAAGTAATTGATGAGAAAGTTTGAGGAATCTATATGCTTGATATATGATTCTTATTTTGATTCTTGTGATGCTTATATGAATGGTCTTTGAAGTATCTATTGGTGTCCTAGTATTCTTCACTTGTGAAAGAAAGTTTTAAAACTCTCATAATATTGATTCACCCCCCCAGTATTTTGTTGGTTTCTAACAATTGGTATTAGAGCTACCAAGTTACTTCAGGATCAGTTTAATAGCTGGAAGAAAGATAAGGGACCATGAAAAACTAGGAGGGAGGATACACCAATATTGCACTTATGTTCAATGGAATGAAGTATGTTTTTTGGAAGTTAAGAATGAAAACCTATATTCAATCACTAGGTGCTGATGTATGGGACATTGGGATAAAACAGAAGAATAATATCGAAAGCCTCAAGCCTTGATCACTAGAGATCAGAATATGGAATTTACATGCAATGCTAAAGCTATGAATGGTCTTCTTTCTGGTCTACCTTAATCATAACTAGTTAAGGTCATGGATTGCACTATTACAAAATCATTATGGGACAAGATGAGTAGCTTCTATGAAGGTGATAACTGTTAGGATATTCCGACACATAGGAAATAGTTAAGTATAACTTGGTCTAGTGTAGAGTTAGGTAAAGTATGTTTCTTTACTATATACTTTTGTAACTTACAATTCGACGGTTCATTCTCTCCTCAGTATTACCGACACTTGATCTATGGCTTAACACCTGATTGGTCCATGATCTCTATTTAAAGAGCATGGAGGGTCATTTGTAGGGAAACCATTCATGAGAGAAGCTTATGTAAATTTTCATTCTTTTATTAATAAATTTCCTAAAGTGGTCGCGTTGGCTCAGGCTATGGACTGTTTCCCTCTTTGAGGGTTTTAACCACATCAACAATACTAGTGTATTGATCTGTGATCTGTTTGTGAGGGGTGTCCTTTGGTGTTTTGTCTCAATAACTTACCCTGTAAATTCCTACATGGTATCAGAGCTATTTGAGGGCCACATCTGTTGGTGATCCAAATCTGAATCCGGTAGAACTACATCCGACTGTCGTTTCCTAGATCTACTGTTTCTGACTTCTTTCGGGGTGAGAGGACTGCTTTATTGTGTTAGGAGCATCTGTTCCAGTGAGGAACCCCTTTCGTTTCACGTGAAAAGGTTTCTAGTAGCCCTAGCTACGTCATTTTGAAGATCTGGAGGTATACAATGTTTATTTATAGTTTCTAGTTATTTTCTCACTGTTTGTTTCAGTTTATTTAGCTCTTTGTTTTTTTTATTACCGGATCTATACCTTTCATTTCTGCGTATGCTCTTTGCCCCACGACTCTGTGCGATCTAGGCAAATTAGAAATAGAGAGGAAGGATTTTTCTCATGCGTATGCTCTTTTCCACCGCGCCTTAGTGTGATCTCGGAAAATCAGAAACATTGAGGAAAATATATAGTTTCCGGCTAAAGCTAACTTCAAGCCATAAGGTTTGTTTTTTTTGCATGTCCGTGTTGGGTTTTGTGTTTTTTGTTTTGTAGGGAAAAAAATAGCTTTCTCAAGTAAGCACGCAGCCCAAAGCTTCAGTGACTAAAAAAAAAAAAACCCTTTCCTCTTTTCCAAAAATTACTAACCTTTTAATCTAGCTCACTTGGTCCAAAGCTACTTTATGAGAATAGAGGTCTTGAGTTCAAGTCTTTCTTGGTCCAAAGCTACTTTATTAGATTAAGTTTGGAAAGGGGGTGGATTTTTTTTAATATAACATTATCATTCATTTCCGCACATTCTCGCACTTCGTCGGCAACTTCAACAACTTTTCTTCAAAAGGCCATAGCTTCTTCATCTGGAAGCCATTTCAGAGTTGTTTTTTTTTAATCAGCCTATTTTTTCGAGATCTTTCCATTGGAAGAGTTATTTAACCATATACAGCTTCAGTTTCTATTAAAAATGGAAATTCCATGCCAGGTTATTCTTGACAGCACCAACTACTTCCAATGGTGGTCCTACATTGTGGATTTACTTAGAATTAAAGGTCTTTACCGAATAGCCTCAGGCCAAGAAACCAAACCAAAAGATGAAGATGAGGCAGCCAAATGGGAAAATCTGCAAGATCAAGCACGTCGGTTGATAGGGATGTCTATTTCTCCAGACCTTAGATTCCATATCGCAGAACTTGATACTCCTAATGAAGCAATGAAACAGATCACTAAAGTTTTTGGAATTAAAAATGAACTTAGAGCCCATCAACTCAAAAATGAGTTGCTTAAATTGGACCCCAATAAAGTTTTCTTCCATTGAAGATTTTCTGTCCAAGTTCAAGACCCTTAGACTTCTCTTGGAAGGTGTTAAGGTTAAGAAAGAAGATGGTAGCCTTATCTATTCCATTCTTACTAAGTTAGGACCAGCCTACTCTGTGTTTGTTTCCACCTTCCATTCTACAAGAGAAGCCTTCGTTTCTCAAGGACAAGCCTACAAAAGTCCCCTTCCTTTGATTCCTTTTGTGATTCTTTAATAAGAGAACAAGAAAAACTCTTACACCTTGGTCTTCTTAATCTTGGAAACTCTTCTAAGAAAGCATTAGCTGCCCAACAACAACCAAATTCAAAGAATCCTAAGAAGCCGTATCCTAAAAAGAATGGTCCTAAACCAAACAAGGGTCCTAAGTAATTTCAGCCTCAAAATGAAAAATCATTTCAACAAAATGATAAGGAAAATAAAAACAAAGGGAAGAAGACTGATAGACATTGCCACTTTTGTAATCGAGATGGCCACTTAGAATCCAAATGCTTTAAAAAGATGGAAGCCTTGGAAGCAGCAATGAAGAAGCATAATATCCATTTGGAGCACTCTTCAACTTCAACTTCATCTTCAGGAATAGCACTTTTTGCATGTGGTTGTCAAACATCTCGGTCTGGATATGCACTAAATGTATCTTCTTCTTCTAATTCTCATGAGTGGCTCATTGATTCTGGAGCTTCTTATCACATGGCAAAAAACAAAGCCATGTTTTCTTCTTTAAATGATTGTAACACCAAAAATATATATGTTGGTGACGATAGATCTCTTAGTGTTGTAGGAACTGGAACTGTCCATATAAACAATGGTCAATTTAATGATGTATTATGTGTTCCAACCTTATCCTGCAACCTTCTATCTATAAATCAGATAACTCATTCAGGTGAAGGTAAAATCGTTGAATTTTCACCTCACGATGTTGTAATTAAGGACCTAAGAGATCCTAAACAGATTTTAGCCACTGGCAATGCTGATGATTTTACAAGGTTGTATAAGTTTAACAACTTTGGGTCATCAAATATTCCCTTGATATTTGTTGCTCATAATGATGAAGTGAGAAAACTTTGGCATGAGCGATTTGATCATTTAAACTATCGCTCCCTTCAGAATCTATGTAAAGAAAATATGGTGACAGGTCTTCCAATGGTATCTTGCAGAGATGGTGCTTGTTCTAGATGTGTACTCAGAAAACATCATCGAGATAGTTTTGAAAAATGTACCTCTTGGCACGCCTCAGCCCCTTTACAGCTTGTGCATAGTGATTTATGTGGTCCACTTCCAGTTGTTTCATTCTCTGGCTACAAATATTTCTTAACTTTCATTGATGATTTCTCCAGATGCACTTGGGTATACTTCTTAAAACTCAAGAGTGAAGTATTTAACATGTTTTTGGCCTTTAAGGCCTTTGTTGAAAAACAATATGGACATCAAATTCTTAAGCTAAGATCTGATAATGGCGGAGAATATGTTAACAACAAATTCATCAACTTTTGCACTGAGAATGGAATTCAAATGCAACATACTGTTCCATATACTCCACAACAAAATGGTGTAGCTGAAAGGAAGAATCGCACCTTAAAGGAAATGGCTAATTGTATGCTTCAATCTAAAGGACTTAGTCTTAATTTTTGGGCAGAAGCAATTAACTGTGCAAATTACATAATAAATCACACTCCTACTAAGGTTTTAAAGAATATCACTCCAAAAGAAGCATAGCTCAATTAAACCAAATGTAAGTCACTTTCGTGTTTTTGGAAGTGAAGCATGGGCCCATATTCCAGATGAGAAACATAAAGCTTTAGAACCTAAGAGTGAAAAATGTATTTTTGTTGTATATTCTGAAGATGTCAAAGGATATAGACTTATTCCACTTAAGTCCAAAAATGTTATCATTAGAAGAGATGTAAAGTTTGTTGAAAATATATCAGCCTATGAGCCTAGTTCGGCGGATGTGCCACCTCTCTCTATCTCTTCTACTTTTGAAAATATTTCTTCTTTAGATGATGAAAGTGAGGATGACAATCCTCCCCCACCTTCTCAGGATCCTTCTATAGCTCCTCATCTTCAAAAATGGGTCTGTGCTACTCGGGATGCAGCAGACGATCTTGCCGGTGATCCTACAGATCAGCGATGTACACGTTCTCAGTTCAATAGAGCCTCTTCTTTATTGGCTCAAGCTTCAACGAATTATGATCCTAACACCTTTGCAGAAGCTTCATGCCATCCAGATTGGGACACAGCTATGAATGAAGAATATCATTCATTATTGGCAAATGATACATGGGATCTTGTTCCTCTACCAAAGGGATGAAAACTTGTTAGATGCAAATGGGTTTACAGAACCAAGTATGGACCAGATGGGAAAGTTGATAAACATAAAGCTTGTCTTGTTGCTAAGGGATTTTCACAAGTTGAAGGCATTGACTATACTGAAACCTTCTCCCCTGTTGCCAAAATGAACTCTATCTACCTTGTTCTTTCCCTTGCTACCTCTTTCAAATGGGAAGTCCATTAGATGGATGTTAAATTTGCCTTCTTGCATGGGGACTTGCATGAAGAAATCTATATGGAACAACCTATTGGATTTATACAAGAAAACTCCAGCCTTGTATGTCGGCTTAAGAAATCCCTTTATGTCTCAAGCAAGCTCCTCGGGCTTGGTATGCCAAAATGGATAGCTTTCTTTTAGAAACTAGCTTTTCTAGGTGTCATTTTGACAATACTGTCTACACCAAGAAAATGGGCAAGTCTCTTATCATTCTTGTTCTTTATGTTGATGATCTTATCCTCACTAGTAGTGATCCCAACCTTATAAACCATGTGAAGTCCAGCCTTAAAAAGAAGTTTGAAATGACAAACTTAGGACACTTGCATTATTTTCTTGGTCTCCAAGTTTTGCAATCCAAGGAAGGTATTTCCCTTTCCCAGTCCAAGTATGCTTGTGATCTTCTACGCCATTTTCACATGGAAGACTGTAAGCCAGCCCCTTCTCCCTTTCAGTCTACAGCCAAACTTTCCGTCACTTGTACTTCCCTTGAAGTTGATGCTACCTTATACCATCAACTTGTAGGAAAACTTTTGTATCTGACCCATACTCGTCCTGACCTTTCCTTTGCTATTGGCCTTATTGCTTGGTTTATGCAAAACCCACATGAAAGTCATTGGAAAGCAGCTAAAAGAATACTTCGTTATGTTCGAGGTACAGTCCAGTTTGGGATTCATTACAGTGCAAAAGCATCTCCTCTATTGGTTGGTTTCACTGATTCTGATTGGGCTGGTGACCCTGATGATCAGAAGTCTACTACAGGTTATGTGTTCTGTCTTGGTTCAGGACCTATTACATGGGCTTGCAAGAAACAAAGTGCCATTTCTCTTTCTTCAATAGAAGCAGAGTATCGTGGGGCCGTAGAAGCTAGTAAGGAAGCCCTGTGGCTTCGTCAAATCCTGTCAGAGTTTGGCTTTCAGCAACAACACCTGACTACACTTTGGTGTGATAATCAAAGTGCCATTCAACTATGAAAAGATCCAGTCCAACATGAGAATAGCAAACACATTGAACTACTCATGCACTTCATCAGAAAGCTCATTCACAACCATGTTCTTGAAGTACAATATTTTTCAATAGATGATCAAGTTGCAGACATCTTTACAAAGGCTCTCACAGAGGTGAAGTTTACTAAACTTCGATTTATGGTTGGAGTTCAGGAAGTTGTCACTAAGGGGGGATAGGCTCTAATGCCTCCTTCCTTCTCCTATTGTGTCATATTTGTACATCCTTCAATCCATCCCAAGTTGTTCTTAAGGGGGGGTGTTAGGATATTCCGACAAATAGGAAATAGTTAAGTATAACTTGGTCTAGTGTAGAGTTAGGTAAAGTGTGTTTCTTTACTATGTACTTTTGTAACTTACAATTCGAAGGTCACGATATGTAGTGATTTGATTGTTCATTCTCTCCTCGGTATTACCGACACTTGATCCGTGGCTTAACACCCGATTGGTGCATGATCTCTATTTAAAGAGCATGGAGGGTCATTTGTAGGGAAACTGTTCATGAGAGAAGCTTATGTAAATTTTCATTCTTTTATTAATAAATTGCCTGAAGTGGCTGCATTGGCTCAGGCCGTGGACTGTTTCCCTCTTTGAGGATTTTAACCACGCCAACAATATTGGTGTATTGATCTGTGATCTGTTTGTGAGCGGTGTCCTTTGGTGTTCTGTCTGAGGAACTTACCCTGTAAATTCCTACAATAACAAGGTAAAGAAAGATAAACTTAAAGGTTTTAGAAAGAAATTTGAGTCTTTGAAGATGCATGATGATGAATATATTCCTAAATAATTTCTTAGAGTTGTTGAGGTTGTGAACAAAACAAGAGGTCTTAATTAATATTTAAAAGAGCTAGTAGTTGTCCAAAACGTGCTAATATTTCTCCCTAAGAGATTTAATCCTAAAGTTTGTCCATTGAGGAGATGATAGACCTAAAGTATCTCACTTTGGACCAACTACTTAACACTCTTATTTCATATGAGATGATAATTTCTATTTAAAATCCTAGAACAAAGGATTTAGCCTTCAAAGCAAATAAGAAGCCCAAGGAGAAAAATAATGATTCATGTTCTGAATCAAATGAAGAGGAAGCTAAGTTCAGGAGGAAACTCAAGAGAGGCTCAGGAAAGTACAAACGTAAGCTACCTTTCAAGTGCTTTAACTACGGTAAAGTAGGTCACTATGCTTCTAAGTGACTTGAAAAGAAGAATAATGAATATGACCTGAGAGAGAAGTCTAGAAAAGTACAAAAGGATAAAAATACATCTAAAAAAAAAGCTTCTACACCCAAGATTCTAGCTCCTCTAAAAATGAAGGTAGTCAATCTTCAAATGAGGACAGAACCTATGAAAGCTCAAATTAATTTATGCTCATGGCCATATATAATATGGGAGTAAATATGTTGACTCTAATGGAGATGTTGAAGTTAACTTAGAAGGAGAGTTGGTCAGTGCTCTTGAAGAAATATAAAGGTTGAGGAAGAAAAATAAAACATAAAAGGAATTGTTGATCAAGGAAAAAGTTGAAGCTATATAACCTATGCTCCTACAAATTGAAGAAGGGAGGAAGATTCAAGAAATGTTAAATCAATAGCTTAATGACAAAAATCAGGCATGTGAAAGGCTTGAAGGAGAAATTGTTTCTCTAAGGAAAGAGCTTGAAAAAAAACAACATTTGAGTTTTAATGAGAAATTTGGAAAAGGGGATGAAACCTTAAATGAACTTCTTGAAGCTCAAGAAATATCAAATAACAAACCAGGTCTTGGATTTGAGGTTGAATCAAGCTCAACAACTGATATGAAGGGAAAGAAAGAAATTATGTTTGTTAAATCATTAAAAAATGCAAAAAAAACAAAAACCAAAGCATATCCAACACAACAACAAAGATAAATGAAGCACACATTTCAATTTGCAACCAAACACAAATTAGTTGTTACAAGATAGAAGAAGAAAATCGATTCAACAAAAGTTTGACAATGCTGGAGAGGCAAATTGAATTTTTTAGAGAGAAACTCAACCAATCTTCAGAAATTGATTTTACCCTAGGTATGAAGATATCAATCCGAGCTACTATTTTACTTGTACAAATTATGGGAACAAGGAAACATTGTAGGGTGAATATTTCATTTACATTGTTCACATCATAAGGAAAAATTTATCAATTTTCAAATCATAATGCTAGACAGAGGAGGAGCAAAATTAGACTCAAAAATTCATTCTCTCCTTTGAAAAAATTGATTTAATGTTATTCATATAAGAAATTTAGCCATAGAGTAACTAATTGCAGACTTAGAAACAAAATTCTTGATCCAAAAATCAAGTAAACAAGCCAAAAACCCAAAGTATGGGAGGAAAAGGAAAACAAAGAGAATTGTAGTGTGGTTTTATATTCTCAGAATAAATAATTTCATTGGTATGTTGAAAGTGGTTGTTCTAGACATATGTCAGGGGATAAGAGCAATTTTTGGTCATCTAAACATGTCAACAAAGGTAATGTAACCCTTGGGATTAATGCACCTGGTAATATTGTGGATAAATGAGTTGTTAGGCTAGCTAATGGAAGAGGTTATAAATCTAAGGATGTGTTTTCTTTTTTATGGATTGAAGCACAATTTACTTAGTGTGCCTCAGATGTGTGACAAAGGCTTTGATGTGTTGTTCAAATCTAAAAATTGTCAAATTAAGTCTACATGCACAAGAGAGATAGTAGCTGAAGCTGTTAGAACAGACATCAATGTATATGTTCTAAAAGAGAAGACAAAGAAGTGATGTTTAACAAAGATTGATGAGAGCTAGCTATGGCATCGAATGATAGGACATCTAAAATTAAATCAAATTGTCAAATTGGGAAAGAAGAATGCAGTAAGAGATTTGCAAAATCTTTCAAATCTAGAGAATACTATTTTCAAGTCCTGTCAGATTGGAAAACAAGTTCAAGTATCATTCAAGTCAAAGGAGAACTCATCAACCAGACCATTGCAATTGATACAAATGGAATCATGTGTGGTCCTTCAAGAACTCGACCACCTTCAGGTAAATTGTATTTCATGCTTATCATTTATGATTTCAGTTGAATGATGTGGGTAACATTTCTTAGAGAAAAATTAGAAGCCTTTGATAAGTTTAAACACTTTAAGGCCATGGATGAAAATGGGGCAGAATGCAAAAAAAAAGTGCATAAGGTGTGTTAATGCAAGTGAGTTTACTTCAAATGATTTTGATGACCTTTGCGAGCAACATGGCATCAAAAGGAAGTTTACCATAGTAGGATGTCCACAAAATAATGGTGTAGTAGAGAGAGCCAATAAATTGGTTTAGCAATTGGCTAGAGCCATGATGGGAGAAAGAAATATACAACATATCTTTTGGGCTAAATCCATTCACACAATAGCAGTGATTCTAAATAAAGCACAATTTAGACAACACAATGATAAAAGTCCATATGAGCTATGGTATGGAAGACCTGCTACAATCGATCATTTTAGAGTGTTTGGAATCAAGTGTTCTATCAAGAAGAATGATGAAAATATTGGAAAGTTCGATGCAAGAATTGATGAAGGTATTATTATTGGATACTCTCAGAATAGCAAGCACTATAGATGCTACAAGAAAAATAGTTGATTGTATTGATGTTAAAGTTGATGAGTACATTGAAACTGAAGGAAATCACCCAATAAATATTAGCTCTAATGATATAGTCAACAATGATGAGAGGGATGATGAGCCATTTTCAGATGAAGACATTCAAGAACCCATTAGTCCACAATCTAAAGATATTTCAAGGTATGTGCAAAAACAACACCCAACTGACCAAATTATTTGGGACTTGAATTTAGGTGTTTAGACAAGAAGACTGTTAAATCCCCCTACTCAAGTGCATGTATCTATATTATCTATGATGGAACCAAAGGATTTTTCTCAAGGCATCCAAGATGACAATTGGTTAAATTCCATGAATGAAGAGCTTGATCCGATTGAGAAAAATCATACATGGGAGGTTGTTTGAAGACTGACAAAAAATAATGTTATTGGCATGAAATGGATCTTCAGGAATAAATTGAATGAACATGGTAAACTGGTAAGAAACAAAGAAATGTAAGTTTGCAATGGATATGCACAAATTGAAGGTTTATATTTTAATGAGACCTTTGCTCTTGTTGCTTGATTAGAGGCAATTCATATGTTCTTGGCTTTTGCTTGTTTCAAAAAGTTTAAGATATATCATATGGATGTCAAATCTTCCTTTTTAAATGGAGAATTGCAATAAGAAGTTTATATTGAGAAGCATGATGGTTTTCAATTTCCAGATCAAGCTGATTATGTTTGCAAGCTAAAAGAGGCATTGTATGGTCTTAATCATGCCCCAAGGACTTAGCATTCTAAGTTGGAAGTGTGGTTTTAAAAGAGGTGCAAATGATAGTAATTTGTATGTGAAATCTAATGATGGAAAATTGTTCTTGGTGTCTGTCTATGTTGATGATATTATTTTTGCTAGTGTTTAAGATCAACTAACATGTCAGTTTGCAACTAATATGAAGTTCAAATTTAGGATGTTTATTCTTGGAGAAATTTCTTATTTCCTTGGTTTTCAAATTGCATAATCTTCCAAAGGAATTTTTATCTCACAAGTAAGTATCTCAAGAAAGTTCTAAAGAAATATGGCATGGAGGAATGTTCTTTGGTAAGCACTCCAATGGTTACTAGTTGCAAACTAAACAAGACTAATGAATCAGAAAGGTGGATCCGACATTATACAGGTTAATTTTTGACAACCTATTATATTTGACAACCTGTAGACCATACATTATGCAAGTAGTTGATATTGTTGTAAGATTTCAAGAGCCCCCAGATAGAGTCATCTTCTAGTAGCAAAGAGTATTCTCAAATATCTAAGAGTAATAATGAACTATGGACTTTGGTACCCCCAAGATCAATATTTTTCACTAACTGTTTTTACTTGATGATGATTGGGTAGGTGATGTAGATGACCAAAAAAGAACTAGTGGTGGTGATTTCTTTCTTGGTGAGTGTATTATTTCATGGTTAATCAAGAATCAATCTTCAATTTCTCTCTCTATTACTGAAGCAAAATATATAACGGTAGCTTCTTGTTTCACTCAGCTATTATGGATGAAGAAAACTCTACAAGATGTGCAGGTGATATATGATCAACCTATACCAATAATTTATGATAATATGCGTGCAATCAACAGGTCCAATAACCTTATCTTTCACTCCAAGACGAATCATATTCCAATGAAGTACCATTTCTTACAAGAACATATTGCAAATCATATTTTAAAGTTGAGTATGTACCTACAAAAGAGTAGGTAGCTAATATATTCACAAAGCCTCTCCCATGAGATCAATTTGAGTACTTAAGGCAAAGATTGGGAGTAGTTACTCTTACCTCCCTCCACTACATCTTCCTCAAGAGGAAGAAGGGAAGTTGGCAAGCACTTAGCATATCAAAAGGAAGCTATTAGGTCCATAGGACCAACAAAGGTAGGGTGAGATTGGCTGTAGGGACAACAAATTAATTTCTTTTCCATTTATGTCAGAGGGGGAAAAGTACACCAAAGGGGAAGGAGTACCCAAAGGGAAAGAAGTAAGATAAGTACACTTTGTGTTTTAGGATTGTGTTTTTGGTGTTTCCATCAATGCCAATGGGGGAGAATGTTAGACATAAGTTGTCGTTGATGACAAAGGAAAAGATGGGTGCCAAAATATTGATCAAAGAGTACAGATTTTGGAGCCATTTCCAATTTATATCATCATCTCAAAATCTTTTGGAAACTACTTAGATCGATAGAGCTTGAAAAAATATTTCTAATGGTATATTGAATTATGAAAAAGGCCTCCTAGATTGAAGGGTATGGCCAGTCAAAGTTTGTAGGCCAAAAGGTCAAGGTAGTAGACCAAATTCAAAATTACAAAGCTAAAATTGGTGGAGCTTGCTATAATGGTGCAAATTTTGGTGTTTGGATAAAGTTAGTAGAGCATAGTGACCATTAAATTGTGGGCAAGTTAAGTGGTGGATCGTGCACTGTACGTCCCCCCTAACCCATTGGAGAAATTGCAAGGGCCCATGCCCCTTTAAGGGTTAACAACAGGGGGGTCCATATTGGGTGGATTTCCAAACTATTGATCAAGTGAACGACAATCCTCGTTAAAAGTGGGAATCCTCCCCCCATTTGATGAGCCTCACCATTGGGTAATTATATGGGCCTTAATTCACCTCCTAGATTAGTCAAACCAACAATTCTCACAACTTATTGCATACTTTTGATTATATTTTGTTTATGAGATGAGTTAGAGTTGGATATTTTGCTTTGTGGTGTAATGTACATTTAATGCAGGATTAAAGGATAAAAGCAAGGAATTTTGGCAAAGATCTTGGTCAAAACTCGAATGGGACAAGGGAGAGGAATTATAGGAGGTAAATCCTCCTCATTTACTACCCCTCGATTCGAATATTCCTCCATCATCTCAGAGTGCAAATAGTCAAATCATGAGGACTAGAAGGTAGTCGAGCAATTGAAAGTCAAAGCAACAGTTTATCTCAAGTTTGGGAGCCGAGCCTCCCTAATTTTAAGGAATTCGTTGGAGAATTTAGATGTATAAGTAGAGAGGCCTAGGACCTCAGTAGGATTCAGAATTTTTATTGTAAAACTCTACTTTATTTTCGAGTTGCAAGACTTGTGACAATTTTTTATGTAATCCATGGTTTTAATAATAAGAATGAATTTTGTTTTGAGCCAACACTGAGTTAACTCAGAGGGCTGAAGTTCTTGGGTTAGGGCCCAACCCTAGCATCCAATGCTCCTCTTTATTATACATGTATGCTAGCATAGATTCATGGTTTAATTGTTCATTTGCTTAAGTACCCGCATTCCCATTACAAAAGTGTATAGTAGATTGGTTGTGTTTTAGTTTTCTTTCATTTGTGCCTTCTTTCAATTAGCAGGTTAGCAAGGAGAAAACGATCACCAGAAGGTTGTCAGCAAGTGTCTTGGCCTCACCTCCTCCCTCTGGGACCATGACTTGAGGAAGAGACCCTTCAGCAACCCCAAAAAAACACAGATTTCTAGTTTTCACATGAGATTTGGAGTTTTTTGTCTCGATTCAGTACTTGGTTCATTTCATTGTCATTTGTTTCCATCACTCTCTTCATGTAATAAGATCTCACTCATATTCTCATTTCCTTTAGCACAAAATTCTTAATCGGAAGCTAACAAATCACATCTTAATCGGGTTATACTCGTAGATTTCCTTACCCTCCTATCCACAACAAACCTGACCAATCACCATTTAAACGCATGTCAGATAGCTGACATATTCAGTTCAACACTTGACTTTATGTGCTCCAAATATCCACCGTCGATCTATCTCACTTGATCCAATGGCTATCGCGTCATATTGCGACTTTATGCACTCCAAATCTCCATTGTCGATCCGTCTCGCTTGATCCAACCGTTATCGTGTCACCCGCTTGCCAACTAGCTTGACCAATATCCACCGTTGATCAATTCCGTGTGATCCTATGACTATTGCACAATCTCGCCTGAATTCTTGCACGACCAATATCGGATCGAGAGCGCGTGAGAAAAGTGGTTTTCTCATGCTAGGTGTCACCCACTTAGGCTAATCGTGTAAAATTTAGGAATTTCGCTTACAGCTTTGAGGGCGCGCGAGAAACTACTTACCACCTACGAAGATCGCTCCATCATTTCGCACGTTTTCCACCCTTCTACCAACACGTGACTCGATGTGATCCATCTATCTATTCACTTAATCTCCGCAATAAGATCCATTAATCATATTTGTTGATCGATCCACCGTCTATTCACTTAATCTCTGCGATAAGATCTCCACTGTTTATCTTCCATTAATCCTATTCGTTGATCGATCCATTCATCTATTCACTTAATCTCTACGATAAGATCCCCGCCACTCATCTTTTGTTAATCTTGTTTGTTGACCCATCCATTTATTAACTTAGTCTCCTGCGATAAGATCTCTGCTGCTCATCTTCCGTTAATCATGGTCATCCATCTATTAACTTAATCTCCTGCGATAATATCTCTGCCACTCATCTTCTGTCTCATCTTCCATTAATCCTGTTCATTGATCCGACTGATCCAATGGTTCCCATGCACTGCTGCTTCATTACGTCTTCCTTTCATTGATTTCGATCTTTGACTACTCTTCCGCTTGACTCCTTCCTGAATGTTGTTCTGTGTATTATTTAAACGTTGCCACTCTTGAGCTTTGATTTGGTTATTTAATCAAACTCCAACACTGTCCAATCATCGCAAACACCAAAAAACCAAAAAAAAATGAAAACAGATTTAGTTTAGTTTCCTTGCTTACACGTTAGCATGGTTTGAAGCTCTTTACTTCTGTAACTTAGATAGCAGCATTAGGTTAGTGTTGGTTTAGCAATTCTGCTTAGCATAGTTGTTTAAATGGTTAATTAGGATATGGTGTGATTTAGCATTACATGTTGTTTTCCTCATTACTGCAGCAGAGTAGCTCTCTTAGAATAGATTTGTTCTTCTTCCATCAAAGAATCAAGCTTCTTCTGACTCTATAGAAGTTTGGCTTGGAATCCTTAAGGTCTCTCGCTAGATGAACAGTGACAATAGGCAAGACCTTCACTTTTACTTGTGCATATAGCATTGTCACCTCCAAGTTTGTATGAACCCCGGGTTGATAAGTAAAGTTGGTATCCTAGGAGTTGCAACATTCTTGTTGTAATACTGGTGCTTATCGCTTTTTGGCACCGTTGTCAGGGAGGTGTCTAAGTAGAATGTGATTACTGCTTTATTTTCTTCTACTTCTTATCTTCAATTTTCTGCCATTAGTTTATTTCTGCAAAAGTAATCTAGTAGCTTCCTTTCTTTCAGTGGTATTATCTGCTTTCCTTTCCATTCAGCAAGTAGAATTTCAATTCAGCAAGTAGTTTTTTTGTTAGTGGTTTTCATTCAATCAACAATTTCATTTATGCAAAGCACTTTCCTACTAAAAAAATATTCCAAAAACGAACCCAAAAACATTTCCTTTCATGCCCCATAGGAATAGGGACAATTTAGGGAAATTCTTGCCAGATACCCCCACTACATCCAACAACCAACCTTCTCTCTTCTTCAGTGGTTGTGAACTGGAGGAAACTTTAGGTGAACAACCTGACATATTTGAAGAACCTACAGGGAAAGAAGAAGAAGAGGAACCCATTCCTACTAAACCAATGGCTGAAAACCGAAATGACAGAGGAAATAGAGAGAGAATTGAGGGTGCCTTCCCCATCAGGGGAACCAATGGGGACACTAAGATGAAGAATATAAGCCCCTCTACTCTACCTCATTTCCATGGCTTGACCACAGAGGACCCTGGCACTTTCCTATTTGAGTTTTATGTTACATGCTGAACCTATGACTATACAGATGATGAGAAAAATTTAAAACTATTTCCATCTACCCTCAAGGATGCAGCATTGCGCTGGTTCATGGGTTTACCTGGAGATAGCATCACAACTTGGGCTCAGATGCAATAGGATTTTAACAACAAATATCTGGATTATTGTAGGTCAAAGGATACTAAAGAAGAGATTTTCAGGATGACCATGGGGTAGGACGAATCCTTAGAAGATTATGAAGAAAGATTCCATCTCAGTTATAAAAGGGTCAAGTGCACACTTGACCTCGAGTCATTAAAGCTGGTCCTGCTCAGAGGAGTAAGGGAAGATCTTTTGGACACCTTACATTTGTTAGCAAGAGGAGATATCTATCAATTACCCTATGAGGATATCAAGACTGTCTTTAGAAACCATTCTAGGGAAGCCAGGAAAAAGGGTAGGAGTAGTCAACCTATGTCCAGTACATCATCTTCCAACTCATCCATCAAGGGTGAAATAGGAAATATGGTGGAAGATTTCAAAAGTGAGATGCTGCAAACCCTTTCCTTGTAATTGGACACCATGAATATCAAAAGGAAGCAAGAGGAATCATAGAGAGCCTTAGCCATCTTTTGTTCTAGATGCACCGAGAGGCATCCTAGGAATGAATTTCCATTGAACTGTATTGAGATTTGTTCAGTCTTTGAAGAGAACCACTCCGTAGACAAGTGCCCTTCTTTACTCGGACTCAAAGTTGTATATCAAGGAGCTGAAGGGGTCACTGAGCAGCTTTGCTACATCAACCAAAGGAGACCTCCTAGGCTTAGACCATACCAGCAAGGTATGCAAGGATCATCCCATGCATATTACAGCCCCAACCAAACCACAACTATACCTTCTTAGGGACCCCCTGCTCATCCTTCCTGGTCTACACCCCCTCCTTGGTCCTATGCATCTTAGTATCATTCTCAGCCAGTTATTTCAACCTTAAATTCTGCCACAACCTCAGTGGAATACCCCACTCTAGGGGTGGAGGCCCCAATACAGCAATGCTCCAGCTCTATTGCCTCCACCACCTACCCAACCACAACTCCTACTCCTTCTGTCCATTCATTGCAGCATCCTCCTAGCCCCAACTAGCAACATGATTAAGAAATTCTAAGGGAGAAGCAGCTATAGGACATCCTGTAGGAAATCCTATAGTAGCCTATCCCACAGAATATCAATCATTAGCTACAGGTCTTCACTAGGATGATCCAGGAGCTCCACAGCGGCAACACATCAGATCTTTAGTCATGGACACTTGCAAAAGCCAAGAAACCATCAGCAAATAGTAGAGGAGGAAGAAGAATGACCATGCAGCAAATAAACAATGTATCACCTCTGATCTTTGATAACTGCAGCCTGGCATCGAGACCATAGGTAAGTATCCCGCACACTCACTCATATGCATCATTTGATCAAAAGTTGTAAGGGTTATGAGGTAGTTGGTTTATAAGTGAAATGGTGGCTAGTTAACTTGGCCACCTTCGACAAAGTAGACAGTTAGGTGGCAAAAAGGAAATTCTTTTTAAAATCAAAAGAGAATGCAAGAGTCTGAAAACAATGATTTATTTTTGATGGCATTCAAATCCGATGTAAGTTGGGGCCTCGACCTATATTAAAGTTCGAGCGATAGCATAAGATTTAAGTAAGCATGGGTTCGAGAGGCAAATAAAGTGCTCTGCGGGGGAGAAACAAGCACGAGTTATAACTCAGGCTCAACCCCCACAGTTGACCATGATGTCAAGGTGTTTGACCGAGATCTATGGCCTAATATTGTTGCGGGGGGTTCAAGCCTGATGAACATCTCATACACTCCCTACCCCCACAACGAGCCACCCCCATCGCTCCACTCCATCTCATCTCCTCCACGTCATCCGCCACCCTCATTCATTATTGTCCACCTCATTCACCATACCCCATCACCTCATCTGCCATTCCATAGATACAATGTTGTTTATGGCTACAATTTTAGGATGCTTGAAGAATTAAGATTTGGGTTAGAAACACCAGCTCATCAAAGAATCAGCATACCCTATTTCTTGATGCAATCACTCGTAGACTCCAACAACAAAGTAAAGAAAGGGAATACCCTACAATTGGCTCACCATGGTTTGATCAGGATCCTCATTGAGGATGCCCTCCAAAACCTCAGGATCCCTATAACATGGTTAGTCTCCAGAGACTTATTAGTAGAGGATGACATCAAAACCCTCACCTATGATGTTAGTCCTTCTGTTAGTGAGGAGGAGGAAAAATGAGAAGAAGAAGATACAGAGCTAGATGGGGATGAGAGGGATGAAGAAGAAACTAATACATAGGAACATGATGAAGCAGAAGAAGAAGGGGGAGAAGAGAAGGAGGATGATGCTGAAACAGAGGAGAAAGAATAGAAAGAGGAAGAAGATAATAAAAATAGAGAGAAAGAAGGCATTGAAATAGAAGGGGAATAACACAAGGAGGAGTCACCTAGGGTGTCTCCAAAGGCCCCTGAGAGGACAACTGCAGGAAAGGGAAAACCAACTAGCATGTATGGCTAGCCTCTCCTTAGAGGCCATCCAGTGTAGGATTGTAGCTAAATCCTATGCTCTTTACCTCAGAGAACAATGGCTACAATTTCAGATTAAAACACTAGCACAAAGGGGCACCATGCCATTTCAGGACTACAGGTAGTTTATTGATCTTTGTTATCAAAGTACACTAGAGGATAGGGCCAAAATGGTTGAGTTTTACTTGCACAACATGGCCCTCACAGACATGAATGTTTGGGATCCTAATGCCGAGCTAGGAGATCTACAATTAATGGCTTTGGAAGCATGGATGAACCATAATGAGTCAAGGGCTGTAGAGATGAAAAGAATATTTGCCAGAGAGAAAAATGAACCTCTTTTCATGAAATCTGAATAATAAAATCCCATGGCCCTAATCAGCACCCATAACCTAATTGCAAAAGATCCTCAGCTGGCACCTAGATATCTTGTTGCCCAAGAGCAAGCAATTTCACATTTTGAAGATATGTTTAGGATGCTAGGAGAAGATAGTATACATGCCTGCTTAAGGAGATGGAACACACTACAACACATCTTGAATATAAGAAAATATCACTTCCCTCAAAGGTTGAGAGAGACACTCAACAGGACAACTATGTATAAGCAATCAATGCAAAGGTTGAAGGTCAATTGGATAGGCCTAAAACTCAGTCCACCACTACTCTTAGGGATGCTAGAAGGGAGAAAAGAAGAAGAGGAAAATAGGCAGTGGGAAGAAGTAGAAAGGAAAGTAGGCTTCTATGAACAAGAAGAAGAGACCACAACAGAGGCATGGGATGTCAGAGAGGCTACCAGAGCCATGAAGGACATAGACATTGACTAAGTTTCTCAGAGGATGAGCAACACTTTCAGTAGGGGGGTGATGATGAGCCTCATCATTGGGTAATTATATGGGCCTTAATTCACCTCCTAGCTTAGTCAAACCAACTATTCTCACAACTTATTGCATACTTTTGATTATATTTTGTTTATGAGATGAGTTAGAGTTGGATATTTTACTTTGTGGTATAATGTGCATTTAATGCAGGATTAAAGGATAAAGGCAAGGAATTTTTGCAAAGACCTTCTAGTCCTCATTTACTACCCCTCGATTCGAATATTCCTCCATCATCTCAGAGTGCAAACAGTCAAATCATGAGGACTAGAAGGTAGTCGAGCAATTGAAAGTCAAAGCACCAGTTTATCTCAAGTTTGGGAGCCGAGCCTCCCTAATTTTAAGGAAGTCGTTGGAGAATTCAGATGTATAAGTAGAGAGGCCTAGGACCTCAGTAGGATTCAGATTTTTTATTGTAAAACTCTACTTTATTTTCGAGTTGCAAGACTTGTGACAATTTTTTATGTAATCCATGGTTTTAATAATAAGAATGAATTTTGTTTTGAGCCAGCACTGAGTTAACTCAGAGGGCTGAAGTTCTTGGGTTAGGGCCCAACCCTAGCATCCAATGCTCCTCTTTATTGTACATGTATGCTAGCATAGATTCATGGTTTAATTGTTCATTTGCTTAAGTACCTGCATTCCCATTACAAAAGTGTATAGTAGATTGGTTGTGTTTTAGTTTTCTTTCATTTGTGCCTTCTTTCAATTAGCAGGTTAGCAAGGAGAAAACGATCACCAGAAGGTTGTCAGCAAGTGTCTTGGCCTCACCTCCTCCCTCTGGGACCATGACTTGTGGAAGAGACCCTTCAACAACCCCAAAAAAACACAGATTTCTAGTTTTCACATGAGATTTGGAGTTTGTTGTCTCGATTCAGTACTTGGTTCATTTCATTGTCATTTGTTTCCATCACTCTCTTCATGTAATAAGATCTCACTCATATTCTCATTTCCTTTAGCACAAAATTCTTAATCGGAAGCTAATAAATCACATCTTAATCGGGTTATACCCATAGATTTCCTTACCCTCCTATCCACAACAAACCTGACCAATCACCATTTAAACGCATGTCAGATAGCCGACATATTCAGTTCAACACTTGACTTTATGTGCTCCAAATATCTACCGTCGATCTATCTCACTTGATCCAATGGCTATCGCGTCATATTGTGACTTTATGCACTCCAAATCTCCATTGTTGATCCGTCTCGCTTGATCCAACCGTTATCGTGTCACCCGCTTGCCAACTAGCTTGACCGATATCCACCGTTGATCAATTCCGTGTGATCCTATGACTATTGCACAATCTCGCTTGAATTCTTGCATGACCAATATCGGATCGAGAGCGCGTGAGAAAAGTGGTTTTCTCATGCTACGTGTCACCCACTTAGGCTAATCGTGTAAAATTTAGGAATTTTGCTTACAGCTTTGAGGGCGCGCGAGAAACTACTTACCACCTACGAAGATCACTCCATCATTTCGCACGTTTTCCACCCTTCTACCAACACGTGACTCGATGTGATCCATCCATCTATTCACTTAATCTCCGCAATAAGATCTTCGCTGCTCATCTTCCATTAATCATATTTGTTGATCGATCCACCGTCTATTCACTTAGTCTCTGCGATAAGATCTCCACCGTTTATCTTCCATTAATCCTCTTCGTTGATCGATCCATTCATCTATTCACTTAATCTCTACGATAAGATCCCCGCCACTCATCTTTTGTTAATCTTGTTTGTTGACCCATCCATCTATTAACTTAGTCTCCTGCGATAAGATCTCTGTTGCTCATCTTCCGTTAATCATGGTCATCCATCTATTAACTTAATCTCCTGCGATAATATCTCTGCCACTCATCTTCTGTCTCATCTTCCATTAATCCTGTTCATTGATCCGACTGATCCAATGGTTCCCGTGCACTGCTGCTTCATTACGTCTTCCTTTCATTGATTTCGATCTTTGACTACTCTTCCGCTTGACTCCTTCCTGAATGTTGTTCTGTGTATTATTTAAACGTTGCCACTCTTGAGCTTTGATTTGGTTATTTAATCAAACTCCAACACTGTCCAATCATCGCAAACACCAAAAAACCAAAAAAAATGAAAACAGATTTAGTTTAGTTTCCTTGCTTACACGTTAGCATGGTTTGAAGCTCTTTACTTCTGTAACTTAGATAGCAGCATTAGGTTAGTGTTGATTTAGCAATTCTGCTTAGCATAGTTGTTTAAATGGTTAATTAGGATATGGTGTGATTTAGCATTACATGTTGTTTTCCTCATTACTGCAGCAGAGTAGCTCTCTTAGAATAGATTTGTTCTTCTTCCATCAAAGAATCAAGCTTCTTCTGACTCTATAGAAGTTTGGCTTGGAATCCCTAAGGTCTCTCGCTAGATGAACAGTGACAACAGGAAAGACCTTCACTTTTACTTGTGCATATAGCATTGTCACCTCCAAGTTTGTATGAACCCCGGGTTGATAAGTAAAGCTGGTATCCTAGGAGTTGCAACATTCTTGCTGTAATACTGGTGCTTATCGCTTTTTGGCACCGTTGTCAGGGAGGTGTCTAAGTAGAATGTGATTACTGCTTTATTTTCTTCTACTTCTTATCTTCAATTTTCTGCCATTAGTTTATTTCTGCAAAAGTAATCTAGTAGCTTCCTTTCTTTCAGTTGTCATTATCTGCTTTCCTTTCCATTCAGCAAGTAGAATTTCAATTCAGCAAGTAGTTTTTTTGTTAGTGGTTTTCACTCAATCAACAATTTCATTTATGCAAAGCACTTTCCTACTAAAAAAATATTCCAAAAACGAACCCAAAAACATTTCCTTTCATGCCCCATAGGAATAGGGACAATTTAGGGAAATTCTTGCCAAATACCCCCACTACATCCAACAACCAACCTTCTCTCTTCTTCAGTGGTTGTGAACTGGAGGAACCTTTAGGTGAACAACCTGACATATTTGAAGAACCTACAGGGAAAGAAGAAGAAGAGGAACCCATTCCTACTAAACCAATGGCTAAAAACCGAAATGACAGAGGAAATAGAGAGAGAATTGAGGGTGCCTTCCCCATCAGGGGAACCAATGGGGACACTAAGATGAAGAATATAAGCCCCTCTACTCTACCTCATTTCCATGGCTTGACCACAGAGGACCCTGGCACTTTCCTATTTGAGTTTTATGTTACATGCTGAACCTATGACTATACAGATGATGAGAAAATTTAAAACTGTTTCCATCTACCCTCAAGGATGCAGCATTGCGCTGGTTCATGGGTTTACCTGGAGATAGCATCACAACTTGGGCTCAGATGCAACAGGATTTTAACAACAAATATCTGGATTATTGTAGGTCAAAGGATACTAAAGAAGAGATTTTCAGGATGACCATGGGGTAGGACGAATCCTTAGAAGACTATGAAGAAAGATTCCATCTCAGTTATAAAAGGGTCAAGTGCACACTTGACCTCGAGTCATTAAAGCTGGTCCTGCTCAGAGGAGTAAGGGAAGATCTTTTGGACACCTTACATTTGTTAGCAAGAGGAGATATCTATCAATTACCCTATGAGGATATCAAGACTGTCTTTAGAAACCATTCTAGGGAAGCCAGGAAAAAGGGTAGGAGTAGTCAACCTATGTCCAGTACATCATCTTCCAACTCATCCATCAAGGGTGAAATAGGAAATATGGTGGAAGATTTCAAAAGTGAGATGCTGCAAACCCTTTCCTTGTAATTGGACACCATGAATATCAAAAGGAAGCAAGAGGAATCATAGAGAGCCTTAGCCATCTTTTGTCCTAGATGCACCGAGAGGCATCCTAGGAATGAATTTCCATTGAACTGTATTGAGATTTGTTCAGTCTTTGAAGAGAACCACTCCGTAGACAAGTGCCCTTCTTTACTCGGACTCAAAGTTGTATATCAAGGAGCTGAAGGGGTCACTGAGCAGCTTTGCTACATCAACCAAAGGAGACCTCCTAGGCTTAGACCATACCAGCAAGGTATGCAAGGATCATCCCATGCATATTACAACCCCAACCAAACCACAACTATACCTTCTTGGGGACCCCCTGCTCATCCTTCCTGGTCTACACCCCCTCCTTGGTCCTATGCATCTTAGTATCATTCTCAGCCAGTTATTTCAACCTTACATTCTGCCACAACCTCAGTGGAATACCCCACTCTAGGGGTGGAGGCCCCAATACAACAATGCTCCAGCTCTATTGCCTCCACCACCTACCCAACCACAACTCCTACTCCTTCTGTCCATTCATTGCAGCATCCTCCTAGCCCCAACTAGCAACATGATTAAGAAATTCTAAGGGAGAAGCAGCTATAGGACATCCTGTAGGAAATCCTATAGTAGCCTATCCCACAGAATATCAATCATTAGCTACAGGTCTTCACTAGGATGATCCAGGAGCTCCACAGCGGCAACACATCAGATCTTTAGTCATGGACACTTGCAAAAGCCAAGAAACCATCAGCAGATAGTAGAGGAGGAAGAAGAATGACCATGCAACAAATAAACAATGTATCACCTCTGATCTTTGACAACTGCAGCATGGCATTGAGACCATAGGTAAGTATCCCGCTCACTCACTCATATGCATCATTTGATCAAAAGTTGTAAGGGTTATGAGGTAGTTGGTTTATAAGTGAAAAGGTGGCTAGTTAACTTGGCCACCTTCGACAAAGTAGACAGTTAGGTGGCAAAAAGGAAATTCTTTTTAAAATCAAAAGAGAATGCAAGAGTCTGAAAACAATGATTTATTTTTGATGGCATTCAAATCCGATGTAAGGTGGGGCCTCGACCCATATTAAAGTTCGAGCGATAGCACAAGATTTAAGTAAGCATGGGTTCGAGAGGCAAATAAAGTGCTCTGCGGGGGAGAAACGAGCACGAGTTATAACTCAGGCTCAACCCCCACAGTTGACCATGATGTCAAGGTGTTTGACCGAGATCTATGGCCTAAGATTGTTGCGGGGGGTTCAAGCCTGATGAACATCTCATACACTCCCTACCCCCACAACGAGCCACCCCCATCGCTCCACTCCATCTCATCTCCTCCACGTCATCCGCCACCCTCATTCATTATTGTCCACCTCATTCACCATACCCCATCACCTCATCTGCCATTCCATAGATACAATGTTGTTTATGGCTACAATTTTAGGATGCTTGAAGAATTAAGATTTGGGTTAGAAACACCAGCTCATCAAAGAATCAGCATACCCTATTTCTTGATGCAATCACTCGTAGACTCCAACAACAAAGTAAAGAAAGGGAATACCCTACAATTGGCTCACCATGGTTTGATCAGGATCCTCATTGAGGATGCCCTCCAAAACCTCAGGATCCCTATAACATGGTCAGTCTCCAGAGACTTATTAGTAGAGGATGACATCAAAAGCCTCACCTATGATGTTAGTCCTTCTGTTAGTGAGGAGGAGGAAAAATGAGAAGAAGAAGATATAGAGCTAGATGGGGATGAGAGGGATGAAGAAGAAACTAATACATAGGAACATGATGAAGCAGAAGAAGAAGGGGGAGAAGAGAAGGAGGATGATGCTGAAACAGAGGAGAAAGAATAGAAAGAGGAAGAAGATAATAAAAATAGAGAGAAATAAGGCATTGAAATAGAAGGGGAATAACACAAGGAGGAGTCACCTAGGGTGTCTCCAAAGGCCCCTGAGAGGACAACTGCAGGAAAGGGAAAACCAACTAGCATGTATGGCTAGCCTCTCCTTAGAGGCCATCCAGTGTAGGATTCTAGCTAAATCCTATGCTCTTTACCTCAGAGAACAATGGCTACAATTTCAGATTAAAACACTAGCACAAAGGGGCACCATGCCATTTCAGGACTACAGGTAGTTTATTGATCTTTGTTATCAAAGTACACTAGAGGATAGGGCCAAAATGGTTGAGTTTTACTTGCACAACATGGCCCTCACAGACATGAATGTTTGGGATCCTAATGCTGAGCTAGGAGATCTACAATTAATGGCTTTGGAAGCATGGATGAACCATAATGAGTCAAGGGCTGTAGAGATGAAAAGAATATTTGCCAGAGAGAAAAATGAACCTCTTTTCATGAAATCTGAATAATAAAATCCCATGGCCCTAATCAGCACCCATAACCTAATTGCAAAAGATCCTCAGCTGGCACCTAGATATCTTGTTGCCCAAGAGCAAGCAATTTCACATTTTGAAGATATGTTTAGGATGCTAGGAGAAGATAGTATACATGCCTGCTTAAGGAGATGGAACACACTACCACACATCTTGAATATAAGAAAATATCACTTCCCTCAAAGGTTGAGAGAGACACTCAACAGGACACCTATGTATAAGCAATCAATGCAAAGGTTGAAGGTCAATTGGATAGGCCTAAAACTCAGTCCGCCACTACTCTTAGGGATGCTAGAAGGGAGAAAAGAAGAAGAGGAAAATAGGCAGTGGGAAGATGTAGAAAGGAAAGCAGGCTTCTATGAACAAGAAGAAGAGACCACAACAGAGGCATGGGATGTCCGAGAGGCTACCAGAGCCATGAAGGACATAGACATTGACTAAGTTTCTCAGAGGATGAGCAACACTTTCAGTAGGGGGGTGATGATGAGCCTCATCATTGGGTAATTATATGGGCCTTAATTCACCTCCTAGCTTAGTCAAACCAACTATTCTCTCAACTTATTGCATACTTTTGATTATATTTTGTTTATGAGATGAGTTAGAGTTGGATATTTTACTTTGTGGTATAATGTGCATTTAATGCAGGATTAAAGGATAAAAGCAAGGAATTTTTGCAAAGACCTTGGTCAAAACTCGAATGGGACAAGGGAGAGGAATTATAGGAGGTAAATCTTCCTAATTTATTACCCCTCCATTCGAATATTCCTCCATCATCTCAGAGTGAAAACAACCAAATCATGAGGACTAGAAGGCAAGCAAGTGAAAATCAAAGCACCAGTTTATCTCGAGTTTGGGAGTCGAGCCTCCCTAATTTTAAGGAAGTCATTGGGGACTTCAGATGTATAAGTAGAGAGGCCTAGGACCTCAGTATGATTCAAATTTTTGATTGTAAAACTCTACTTTATTTTCAAGTTGTAAGACTTGTGACAGTTTTTTATTAATCCATGGTTTTAATAATAAGAATGAGTTTTGTTTTGAGCTAGCACTAAGTTAACTCAGGGGGCTGAAGCTCTTGGGTTAGGGCCCAACCCTAGCTTCCAAGGCTCCTCTTTATTGTACGTGTATGCTATCATAGATTCATGGTTTAATTGTTCATTTGCTTAAGTAGCCGCATTCCCATTACAACAATGTAGAGTAGCTTGGTTGTGTTTTAGTTTGCTTCCATTTGTGCCTTCTTTCAATTAGCAGGTTAGTAAGGAGAAAACAATCACCAGAAGGATTTCAGCAGGTGTCTTGGCCTCACCTCCTCCCTCTGGGACCATGACTTGAGGAAGAGATCCTTCAACAACCCCAAAAAAACACAGATTTCTAGTTCTCACATGAACTTCGGAGTTTTTTGTCTCAATTCAGTACTTGATTCATTTCATTGTCATATGTTTCCATCACTCTCTTGTTGTAATAAGATCTCACTCATATTCTCATTTCCTTCAGCACAAAATTCTTAAGCAGAAGCTAATAAATCACGTCTTAATCGGATTATACCCGTAGATTTCCTTACCGTCCTATGGACAACAAACCTGACCAATCACCATTTAAACTCGTGTCGCATAGCTGACATATTCATTTCAACGTTTGAATTTATGCGCTCCAAATATCCACCGTCGATCTGTCTCACTTGATCCAACGGTTATCGCGTCATCTCATGACTTTATGCTCTCCAAATCTCCACCGTTGATCTGTCTCGCTTGATCCAACGGCTATCACGTCACTCGCTCGCCAACTAGCTTGGACGATCTCCACTGTTGATCAATCCCACGTGATCGAACAGCTATCGCGCAATCTCGCGTGAATTCTTGCACGACCGATATCAAATCGAGAGCACGCGAGAAAAGTGGTTTTCTCATGCTATGTGTCACCCACTTAGGCTAATCATGTAAAATTTAGGAATTCCGCTTACAACTTTGAGGGTGTGCGAGAAACTTCTTACCACCTACGAAGACTGCTCCATCATTCCGCACATTTTCCACCCTTTTGTCGACACGTGACTTGATGTGATCCATCCATCTATTCACTTAATCTCCACGATAAGATCTCCGCTGCTCATCTTCTGTTAATCCTATTCGTTGATTGATACATCCATCTATTCACTTAATCTCTGTGATAAGATCTTTGTCGTCCATCTTTCATTAATCCTATTCGTTGATCGATCCATTCATCTATTCACTTAATCTCTATGATAAGGTCCCCACCGCTCATCTTCTGTTAATCCTGTTTGTTGACCCATCCATCTATTAACTTAGTCTCCTGCGATAAGATCTCTGCCGCTCATCTTCCGTTAATCCTGTTCGTCCATCTATTAACTTAATCTCCTGTGATAAGATCTCTGCTGCTCATCTTCCATTAATCTCGTTCATTGATCTGACTGATCCAATGGTTCCCATGCAGTACTGCTTCATTACGTCTTCCTTTCACTGATTTCGATCTTCGACTGCTCTTCCACTTGACTCTTTCCTGAACGTTGTTCTGCGTATTATTTAAACCCTACCACTCCTGAGCTTTGATTTGGTTATTCAATCAGACTCTAACACTATCTAATCATCGAAAACACCAAAAAACCAAAAAAAAAGTGAAAACAGATTTAGTTTAGTTTCCTTGCGTACACGTTAGTATGGTTTGATGCTCTTTACTTTTGTAACTTTGATAGCAGCATTAGGTTAGTGTTGGTTTAGCAATTCTGCTTAGCATAGTTGTTTAAATGGTTAATTAGGATATGGTGTAATTTAGCATTACATGTTTTTTTCCTCATTACTGCACAGCAGAGTGGCTCTCTTAGAATAGATTTTCTCTTCTTCCATCAAAGAATCAAGCTTCTTTTGACTCTATAGAAGTCTATCTTGGAACCCTTGGGGTCTCTCGCCAAATGAACAGTGACAACAGGCAGGACCTTCACTTTTACTTGTGCATATAGCACTATCACGTCCAAGTTTGTACGAACCCCAGGTTGATAAGTAAAGCTGGTAGCCTAGGAGTTGCAGCGTCCTTGCTACAATACTGGCGCTCATCACCATTACCACAAAACCGCACAAGGGCAAGATTGTTGAAGTGGGACAACATAGTAGGTGTAACAAGAGATGATTGGTGCATGTCAGAGAAGGGAGGTCCCCATAGCCACATCACCCCAGAGGTATATCCCTAGAAGATCCAAAGGGAGTGTAGCTTTAAGTCCCAGTGACAAGTGCACCAAGAGGACGTGGCATCCAGGTGGTTGAGTTCACGAGCTTATTGGTGTGCATCATCAGAGCACGAGACTAGTTGTACACATCACCTTGGAAGTATTTCCTTGAGATTTCCAATGGGAGAATGAGTTTAAATCTCTGGCGTAACAGAGCCAGGGAGACAAAGATATTCCCGCTAGTTGAAGCACACATTCCCATTTTGGCCCTGTAAATTTTATAAAGAAATTCAACAAAATCACAGGCCTGCAACCCCTCTTCTTTTGTACCCTTAGCCACATGGACAACTAACAAAATGACACTTGGTGCATTTTGATTAGATGACAGGGATGACGTGGAGATGCATGATGTTATCCAAACACATGGTACCAACGAGGACGTGACACATAACATGCATATTTGGTGTTTTTGGGTGACCAAGAGGGCCAAAAATGGGTGAAACGTGGCACCACTTAGTGAGTGACATGTGACATTCTTGTAGAGGTGGCATACATGCTAGTAGGGACACATAATCTCAAAAGAATGACCTTAGAAGTCTATGAGGGTGCAAAGGAAGAAAATTCTAGGGAGATTGTTCTAGGACACAATGACATCTAGGTGGAAAAGACAAATCACCTTGGAAGTTTTCTTATTGGTCCATGTGTGCAGCGCGAGGCCCCACAGGGACACTTCAACCCAAATCCCAAAAGTTTAGGACCCCGAAAATAAATGAGGGAGCACAAGGTTTTTTCTTTAGGTTGATGAGGCAATGGGACATGCTTGATCACAGGTGGCATACAAAGTTGAAGCGGAGGACCAATGATAGGCACATAAGTGGAAGCATGGTGAGTCCTCACAGGACAAATCACCCTGGATAATTGAGCTTGGAGGATAATAAAGGCACTCATTGAGTTATTTACAGGGAAATAAAGTTGGGGTCTAAGAACTACTCTAGGACATGGTTCCATGACTGTTAAGTGGCCAGGGGCATGGAAGGTTGATGAACGTGGTTAAGCCCTCAGGGATATAAAGCAAAGGGCCTAACAAGGGGTTCTATGCAAAATATTTAGGTGTTAGCCTCGGGCCTAAAACCATTCCATAGTCCTTATTTAAGTTCCTATGGTCCTATACTGGGGGCCTATCACAGGAACAAATCGACAACTTTGAAATTTGGTGCTATTGGGCCAAATTTGATGATTTTCCACCAAACAACCAGTGCACTAAACTTAGGATAATGTGGCCTAAAATATTTGGTAGCTATTTAGTGGAGATAAAATAGTTTGATTGCTTATTCAGAAGTTTGGCCAAATTTGGCACTTAGAACTACAAATAGGAGTTCAGCTAAATCCTGTAAAAAATCGAGAATTGAAGAAATTAGCAGAATAACTTAGAGATAGAGATGAAGACAACAGAGAAAAGATTGAAGACAACTTGACCACATTAGAGAGAATTAACAGAAGTGTAACATAAGTGAAAAAATAAGAATTCATGCAAGTTAAAGAGTTGAACTTAACTAAAGTTCTAAAACTAAAATTATCACCTCTATTTCTATACAAGAAAAGTTGACCTAGCAAGAAGGTTTTTCATGCTATCTCTATTCATGTTGGTGTTATGCTTGTTGATTAGAGATCAGAGGATACTAAAGGTGATTTGGTGGTGATTAACAAGATAATTTATTTTTATTTATTTTTTATTTTTTATATTTTTATTTTTATGAAAGGAAGTGGGCTTCATGATTTGAGTTTAAAAATGGAATGGAAGATGAATCAAGGAGGCCAAGCAAGAGGCATCTTGTAGAACAGGGGTTGTAATTCCTTCCAGTAGTGGCCGGTAAACAATCAAGGGTAGGATCTCCTTTTAGTAGCAGTTGATAAATCGGGGGTTGAAGCTCCTTTAAGTGGTAGCTGATAAACTAGTGGTAGTCTCTCCTTTTAGTAGTAGTTGATAAATTGGGGAGTAGTAGCTTTGCTATGGTTGGAGCCAGAAAAATTTCTAACAAGAAGTTGAAGCTTACCTTTGTGAAAGTAATTGAAGAATCTATATGCTTGATATGTGCTTCTTATTTTTATTATTGTGATGCTTGTATGAATGGTTACTAAAGTATGTATTAGTGTCCTAGTATTCTTCACTTGTGAAATAAAGTTTTCAAATTATCACAATATTTATTCACCTCCCCTTTTGTTATTGTCTTGGTTTCTAAAAGTTAATCCTCCAATTGAATCTATAGTATTTGATGAGACCTATCCTTATACTGATAATGCCATAGTACATCCTCATCTTGAATCTTCTCAAAATCATAATGGTTTCAATTCTCAAAAATAAATATTCATTATTGTATATGATTATGAAATATTAAATCAAGTTCCTATTGAATCCTGTCATGATCTTGAACATTTTTCACAAGTAGATAATAGTATTGATCTTGATTGTAATAAATACTCGTGAAAAGGAATTTTCTACAAATAAGTTTCTAGTACCTTATAACATTTATATACTTTGTGTAATCAACATTGTAAATTCATTGTTAAATATTTCCAGTCTATATTTTCTTCATATCTTATTAATTTTTCCAATGTATATATAACTAAAATAATTAGATTTTTTGAAGCTTTATGATGGTATTTCAAATACACAAGTACCAAAGACCGGTCTTATGAGTTAGTGGAAGAAAATCCAAATGATTTTTAAAACTTGGATTTTGAGCATCTCTAGGATTGCCAAGACAATAAAGTGTTTCAATTTCAATAGATGGTTTTTCTTACCATCTTATTCTGTCCTCTAGAATGAGTGATACCATCAATCTTCCACAAGTTTCAATACTTGAGAGTACATAATTTGAGTCTTTCCATTTATCCTATCCATCTATGAATATTCATCTTTAATAGTTTTTCATCTTGACTTTAATAACCTAATTGAATCTTTCTTGAAAAAATCAATTTCAAAGAAGAATTAATTTTATAGTAATATTAATGCTCTTCCTATAGTAAATAGAGCAGTCAATACTAACTTTTCTATACAATGTATAATTTATGAAGTTTCTCAACAAATTTCTTACGTGACCATGTCTTCTCTCCAGTAGTTTCATGCTAACCATATTAACTTTCATGCTAGAGTCGAAACATGGTTGTAGAAATCATTTTGAGAAAAATTTCCTATAAATAATAGGTTTATTTTCCTTTACATGTTAGAGATAAATGTAGATATCTTAAATATTTCTTCTTATAGTTTAATATTGATTCAATTTTTTCTTTTAATTTTTTATGTACATATGACTACAAGATTAAAATAATTGGAATGGCTCCATTGGAAGTTTGATTTTAGATAGTTCTGGTTATCCTTGTAGAGTAGAATAGGTTTAGGACTATTTTAGTTTGCAATATTTTTATTTTACTTATTTGAATAAAGCAGTTATGAAGACTTTCCTTCTGGAAATAAGTCATCATCAAGGGAGACATAATAAACTCTCTCCTTTTGTTTTCATTTATCATCTTGCTTATATTTTATTTTGTTAAATATTTCTTTTGAGTCTCATAGTTTACTAAAAATTTCTTTAAACTTATTTAGTAAATATTTAATACTATAAATTTGATCACAAAGCAAGAATATGTGAAAGAAGCAAAATCTTGATAAGGCACTCATATATGATTTATAATCATAATTGTGATTTTAGTTTAATGGTTTATTTTGAAAGTTCATTATGATTAATTTTTTGAATTAAGAGCTAGACTAACAACCTTCCATGTGAGACAAATTTTTACTCTTAACATAAAACATACAACATATTAATCAAGAAGATCTCTAATAATTTACTTTCTGCTCTTTATGTTAAGATGTTTCTTTCCAACTTGTTGGTTAGAGTCTTTTTTATTACATGGATTCTTGTTTTGTGTATCTTTTCTTTTCTTTCAATATTATGAGGTTTCTGATAGCTTAGGTTTTGATTTTGTATAGTTATTTTATTTTGTTTTGGTTTATATTTTGATTTCCCAATGTTTTCAAAGTCTATGTTGGGGTTATCTCTAAAGCAACACCAATTGGTGGCTATGGAAAATATTTACTCTATCACTTTAGTAGAATTTCATTTATCTAAAATATCTCCCTTATCAAATTTCCACTTTCTCTTACATTAGCTAACGACTATGGAGGAACATTAAGATGCGTTTCAATTATTATAGTTCACTTTTTATAAAGGAAATAATATACTTTAGTGTTTTTGTATGAATCCCGCCCTTCCCACCACTTTGAAATAAGTTCTCTACATTGGTGGATGTAGGAAAGGCTTGTAGAAGTTAAATCTATCAAGTACTACATCTATTTCCTTTCAAACATAGAACATCTCTTGTACCACCTCGCTCTCTTCATCCAATTGCCAAAATTGCAATTTTTAACAAATCAAACTTCAATTAGGACAAGTGATAAAGAGGCTTATGAGGATTGAAACTTCACCAGGGGACATGTTAGAAAAAAACCCTGAGAGCATGATTTTAGGATGAGCCGTTTAGGATAAGAGATTCAAAATAGATTCAATGGGAACAACTTGTAATTTGACCCTCCTTTTAGTGCCATTTGTTGATGGTGCTGGAAATCCCTCAACCAAAGGGGTCTCCTCAATGCGAAGTTCCAATTATACCTTATACCGTTTGGAATATGAGCCCCATCCAAAGTGTCGCCTTGGTTTCCATGCATTCTTAGAGATTTTCCATGGCTCTAACTCTCAGCAAGAGAGAGGGGGGAAAATGTGCCTTCTGAAAACAAGTAAGTATGCATGGTGAGTGTTCGTTTCTAAGTGTGTCAAGGTTCTTCTATTGTGGAGGGAAGGAGAAAGTGAGCCTCTAAGAGAGAGATAATAGTACCACCCTACCAGAGACACACGTGAACATGAAGGGTTTGTCTAATATCTAGCAGAATAGTCCACAAAGATGTGATGATCATTGCAACCAATGAAAAACATTCCCAATATGATAAGCACTAAAATAACCAAAATAGTTGAACTACTTTATTACAATTGAAAGAAAACATGAATCATAAACATTCACATAATAGTCTTATAAATATTCATAATCCATGCATGAAGAATGTGTTGTCCATCAGGGTTCATATATTAAGTAAAATTCCCAAGACACATGTATACATTAAACACCACACTAGGGGAATTTTGAGGTCTAAAGTGGGCCTCCTAAGGAAATAATAAAATAATAGCTAAACCGATAAAATAATATTTATGAATTTGAAATTCACTTTTTGCACCACAATCCATGTAACTATGGTTAAATTCAATTGAAAATTTGTACCAAAGAAAAAAAAGCATTGTATTGATGTGACTATAATTAAAAATGAGCTTTTCAAGGAAAAGTCACGATCATTGAACAACTAATGCATTTGTCCTTTATACTTAAATAACTTAAAATAAATTATAACTAGCAATTGCACCGAGAGGTGCAAAGGAACTCTGATAGGAGGAGTGGGTAGAAAAGGATTGTTCATATCGAATTCAATGTGATGGGTAAAAGGAGGATCAAAGTCGGAGGGATAGGTTTTTTAGCAGTCTTGTTTCTTGTTGGCTATCTCTATCCAAGTTTTTTCCACTTATTAGATTTTAATTTGAGAGAAGCAGAAGAAAATGAAGCTCTTCTATACCTCAAAGATAAATGTGTTAAATATGAATTTGACTAAAAATAAATAAAACATTTTTTTCCCGCCAAACCACTTCCTATAACCATACTTTTTTCCCCTTTCTATAAACAATACTTTTTTCCCCTTTCTATGAACAATAACATGGCATCACTTGAATTTTGTTCCAAAATTTCAAATTTAAATAAGAAAAAAGAAAGATATGAAACTGGAAATCAAACAAAATTTGAAGAACACCCAATTATTAAGAAATTTTCAATCTTTATCTATAAACATTAAATAATTATTTTAAGTAGTAGAGAAAACATATTATGAAATATGAAATTAACGTTAATGTTGATGTCAACCTGAGAATTATCCCGAATTAAAAGGAGAAATAATGACATCTAAATCATGAGAGTGAGTTTAGGTATATACCAAATATTATTTCAAAAATAAATACAAATTTATTTATTTATTATCCTGGATTTATTTAAACATTTATAAGATATTGATAGTGAACTACCACTTCGACTTCATTTTCAGAGTTACATGCATTATTTTTAGATAATTTGTTGGCCTTTAAATTTTAGCGGTGTAATATTCCTTTGGTGAGAAACTTTATTAGCTTAGTGAAATATTTATTTCACAAGGCTTACTTGAAAATTTACAGCCAAGAACTTATGTTCGGTGAAAAATTTAGTTAGGCATCATATGGAGGAATTTCCATTTTTCATTCCAGATCTAATTCAGAAATGCGCCAAGTGTACCTTAATGCTCTTAAGGTTTTTTTTTTAGCAATGGCCTAAGTGAATGCCGCAACGAATACTAGTAAAAGGAGTAGTTTGGAACGTGGAGTCTTTGATGCATTTTGATTTGTGAGACAATTCTTTGCATGGAAGCATTCCAACCCCATTTGGATAATTGAAGAATCTCCAATATCTTAGCTTGGGTGAAAACAACCTTATCGGAGAGATCCCATGATTATTAGGTTAAATATATTTAATTGTATTGGAACTTTATTCTAATGCTTTTACAGGAAAAATTCCAGCAAAGTTAACAACCTTGAAATGACTAACACATATTCAACTCAACAATAATAAAATTACAGGGCAGGTTCCTACGGGCTTTGCATTTCTGATAGGTTTAACTGTATTCAATGAGTCATATAATAATTTATTTGGAAAATTACCAGTCTTTAGCAACAATAATATATCTTGTGATAGTTTGACTGGAAATAAGTTTCTAACTCTTGCCTACTTGGACTTCCACCATTACATCTGCTAGATTAGATTGGTGTTCCTCTCCTATATGAAATTGCAGCCATCACTTCAAATGTAGCTATAGTATTTGTTGTTTTAGTTCTTTTCCAGTGTACAAGATGGTATATACACATTTCTATTTTGTATCGATCAAGAAGAAGATAAGTTATCACATTTACAAACATTGGAGTTCAACTAACTTATGAAAACGTAGTCAGAGCTATAGGAAACTTTAGTGCAACCAATTACAAAGAGCTATGGGAAACTTTAGCGTAACCAAATTCATTGGAAATGGTGGTTTAGGCGCGACTAATAAGATTGAATTGCATCTATATATATATATATATATATATATATATATATATATATATATATATATATATATATATAAACAACAAAGACTATGTTCAGTGCAACTCTCTTATCGCTGAACATAGAAGGAGGTGAGTAATCCCAATCTAGAAAACCAAAAATTTATGTCTTTCTTGACTAGTGTTACAAAGAAAAAGAGCATTGCTAAGATAAGAACTAATTCTCACGAGCTTCATAATAAAATTGGGTGTTGGTCAATTCGCAAAATAAAAAATGATCATCGCTAAGATAAGAACTAATTGCCATGAACTTCATAATGAAACTGGGTGTTGGTTAATCCTCAAAACACCATGGTATGAAAGTTTCTATCACCTTTGTCATATTAAGAGGGTTGAAAATGAAAAACACTCTCTTAGATTTTCCATGGTATACTCACATTCATTCTAATTCTCAAAATATTTGTCATACTACCAACATTCTTTCACATTACCAACCTTCTTAAACTTTTAAGTCAACAAAACTATGGTGATCCAAGAATACTTATCTCACTTCTTTTACCTTCTTAAGATCCCATATATTGTATTAATCTTAATGAACATTAATCATTATTATCATCATCATTATCATGCATAATTTATTTTATTTAAATTATAGTGGATTATTATAGTTTTGTTATTGAACAAGGATCCAAGCAGAAAAATCCTTCGCCAGCTAATTAACAAAATAAAACATTCTTCACTTGATACAATTACAAAGAATAGATTAACTCCTAATAGCGCCATCATCCCTAGAATATATAGTGTTCCAAAAATCCACAAAGCTGGTATTCCATTAAGACCCATAGTTAACACTATAGGATCGCCCACCTATTGGTTAGCTAAATACATTGCCAACAAGCTTCGGCCTCTATCTAGTAACACCCCCTCTTATATTAAAGATTCCTCTTCATTCATAGAATGGATTAAAAACGTAAAAATTAATGACAATGACCTCCTTGTAAGCTTTGACATAGTATCCCTGTACACTATGATTCTGGTAGATGAGGCCATTGAAGTATTAAAGAAAATCACTAGCCTTGGAACAATGGACCTCATAAGAATTTGCCTTAAGTCTTCATACTTCAGTTTCAAAGGAAAAATCTATGAGCAAATCCATGGGGTCGCCATGGGCTCTCCTTTATCTCCAATAATTTCCAACCTATATATGGAACACTTTGAACAAATTTCCCTTAATTCTTTCCCATTCACCCCTGATGAATGGAAAAGATATGTAGACGACATATTTTCTAAATGGAGCCATGGTTTGGATAAACTTAATGATTTCTTAGCTCACATCAACAACCTCTCTAAACACATTAAATTCACAATTGAAATTGAAAAGGACAACCAAATCCTTTCTTAGATGTCCTCCTCGCCAAGGAAAATGGTAAATTGAGCCACCAAGTCTTCAGAAAACAAACTCACACCGACAAATATCTGCACTCAAATTCCCACCACCATCCAAAACAAAAAGTGGGTGTCATTAAAACCCTAGCTACTAGAGCTTCTAGAATCTGTGACCTAGATCACTTAGAGGAAGAACTTAACTATCTCTTCAAAGTATTAAAAAATAATGGTTATCAGGAAAACATAATCCATAAAACTATTAAAAACTCCACAACCAAAACTCAAAAAAGAAAACCTGTCGAAAACCCTAAAATCTCCTTACCTTATATAAAAGGAACCACCGACAAAATTGCTAGAATTCTCACCAAGCATAACATCATGGTTGCATTCACTCTAATGCCATAAAAAACATGCTTGATTCTGCCAAAGATTTAATTGACCCTAAAAAACACAAAGGAGCATACTCTATTCCCTGTTCATGTGGGAAAGTATATATAGGTGAAACAAGGAGATCTGTGGACATGAGGCTAAAAGAACACATAAATGACATTGCAAAGAATAGGTCGGAAAAATCAGCCCTAGCAGAGCATGCATATTCCTCCTCACACTATATTTGCATGGAACATGCTAAATTAATTCTCAAAAAAGACCATTATTTAAAAAGAAGGGTGAAAGAAGCCATTGAAATAGAGAAATCATCAAACAACATGAACAAAGATGATGGTCTAAAACTAAGTAGTTCTTGGAAACCCTTACTAAGAATAAAATAAAACATAATTTATCTATTAATAAACATTCCTATATAAATATGATCCTAATCATAATTAATAGCCCCCTTTTTAATTCACTCATTAAAAAAAAATAAAAAAAATACATTAATAACATTAATTTTAAAATAATAAGTTATAAAACTTCTAAAACTATTATAAATTTTTTTGATATATGCTTTTAAATTAATCATTAAACAACAAAAAACATTTATATATAATATTAATAATAAACACTCACATATAAATATTAATATTAATCCTAATCATAATTAATAACTTACCTCTTTAATTCACTCATTTTAATACAATTACCTAAAAAACTACATAAATAAACCAACATTAATAACATTAATTTTAAAATAATAATAAGTTATTAATCTTTTATAACTTTTAATTTTTGATATATGCTTTTAAGTTAATCATTAAACAACAAACACTTATATATAATATTAATAACAATAATATTAATAACAATCTAGAAATTTATATATAATATTTTTAATAAACTAGAAATCAAAATCAAGCATACTTAAATTAATATTAATTAATAGCCTACTTTTTAACTCACCCAATTTAATACAATCACCTAAAAAAACTACATAAATAAACCTACATTAATAACATTAAATAATAATAAGTTATTAATCTTTTAAAACTATTAAAATTAATCATTAAAAAAGACATTTATAGATAATATTAACAATAAACATTCATATATCAATATTAATATTAGTCCTAAGCATAATTAATAGCCTACCTTTTTAATGCACTCATTTTAATACAATTACCTAAAAAACTACATAAATAAACCAACATTAGTAACATTAACTTTAAAAAAAATAATAAGTTATTAATATTTGATATCTTCTTAATTTTGTGATATATGCTTTAAGTTAATCATTGAACAAAAACCAAATATTTATATATGATATTAATAATAAACTAGACATTTATATATAGTTTTTTTAATAAACCAGAAACCAAAATCAAGCATACTTAAATTAATCATTAAATGATAATAAATTAAAATAAAAAGCCGACAATAAAAATGATTAAACTATCAACTATTAACTATTAATTGCTCCAAACATTCACGGTCTCTCTTCTCAAAACACAGATTACAACCCTGATGATGGACTCACTTAGTTAGTCTGAAACGTTGGTTATTAAATGATAACAAGTTTTTTTTCCACAAATATTTTTGAAATGTATCTAAATATCTTGATTAAATCAAATTTGATAATATTCCAACAAGGTTGATAGAGGAAAATATTGAATCCATCTATCCCTAACACCTTATTAGGATCCAAACCCTAGATTGCAGAAATCACCTCCTTTGGAATGTGTTCTAATATTTCCTTATACTATGTGTGGTCGGATTCATCTTTAGTTGTGTATAGACATATATAGTGTAATACCCCTTCTACTTTGATTTCATCGAGCTCTCTTTTGTTATACACATTGATAGTCCACAAATTGTTTCTCCATTGTCAGTTCAAGCTTTCTTATGGAAATTAGAAATGTTTTTGTCACCTAATGCTAATCATAAAATTTTAGATTTTAGCAACCATTTTAATTCTTCCTTTTAGATTAATTTCTAGCAACCATAGAATACTTCCTTTTCATGCTAAAAAAAATTCTCAATAACTTGTTCTTGTTCAAATTGCTATTGAATCTACTCCAATTTCTCGTTGATGAAAGATTTCTTGATTGATAGGGGAAAAAGAATGTGTTTCCCATTCCTTAAGGGCTTTTTATTTATACTTAATAAAGTTCAGGCTTTATGCATAATGTTCATGGCCTACTTTTATTGAACCCAGAGAGGGTTAAATGTAAAGGGAATTGGACCATAGTTTAGGAGCTCGTTAATTTCTAAATTGATCACTTCGTGATATGAAGTTGATCATGGAACCATCCTCAAGGTAACAAGTATAGGATTAGCTAAAAAGGAATGACATAATAAAAACAATCTAATTGGGATGCTATATGACCTGTCCCTTTTCTTTTACCAGACCATGCGAAAGAGCTAGAGAGAGGTTTAATATCCAATAAGTCTAATGATATTAAGTCTTCTAGTCTTTTTTTTAAATGGGTCTCTAACTACATTCCCACAATTTTTTCCAATTGACTTAAGATTGTGTTGAATCTCCTCCTTGAATGTTCCTCTCCATTATACACGCATCCTATGGTAATTCTAAATAATCTCAACATACCTTCTTCTCCCCACTATTAACAAGCATGTAAATGTTAACAATATTAAATATTTCACTTGAATGAAGATGCTTGATACTAGTCAATAACCAATGTTGAGTGTGCACATTGTCTACCAAATATAGAATGGAGTTGTTCCAAAATGTCTTTATTCTTCTTGAGGCTCCTCTCAAGTCTATTTCCTTCCTTGTACGCCTACTCCAAATTTGATAACCAACTTCTGGGGATTCATCAACCCTTAATTTAGTTTCAATAGAGAAGTAGAATTTGAGTTGCTCTTTTCCTAGAAAAATTCTAAGTGACTCTCTCTTCTATCATAAGCCGAAAATGCTATAACTCCTGGAGATTATCTTCATCGTTTATGATTAGATTTACATGATCCCCCTTGAGGGGGTGACGACGTCCACTTTGAGTTCTATATTTTGTTCCATAACCTTATTTATCCAACATGATTCCCTTTCCTATATCCTTACCTCATTATGTGGATTTCTCTTTTTTCTCTCTACAGTAACGATGACCTCAATGCTTGGAGGGATCTCAAGAGTCGATGGAAAAATTGGGATTTCAAGAAGAATTCCTTGTTGAGTCATTCACCAAGGAGAAAAGGCCACATGATGGTGAAAATCCCTAACCTGTGGATTCATGTCTATGCTGGGAAGACAATATGGGCCGAAAAATATCCCCAATACCATGATTATCTGAAGCATTTTCTAGATTTTCAATGTGAGTTTCCCACAACTCCACAATACCATTGATATTATTAAGAAGCAAATAGGGAAACAAATTAGGATTAATTTATCCTTGTGAGTGTTTGTTAGCTTATTATTATTATGTTATGTTATCATTCATCAAGCAATAACCAAAATGTAAATGAAGATAAAAAAGAAACAAAGGAACACAAAGATGTAGGCTCTCCAAGCCAAGGCTAAAACCCGATAGGGGGGAAACCCTAAAAATTCCTCCGTATAGAATCAAATCAAAGTGATATATCCAAGACACAAAACCAAGACCACAACCTCCAAAAATGTCCAAATCGAGCCCTCCTTCAATCATCCTTCTTGTTGGTTAAAGTTAATAAAGTCAAAGCTAGTTAAACATCAAAATTATGACCAATCCTTGAAATTTCAGCCTCCCTGAAACCTTGGCCCTATAATTGCGGGTCTAAATTACCATAGAAGATGCCTTAGAAACTCACATGTGTGGACCAAAAACTATGGGAAAAAAATGAAATTTCTCTTTCCTTTGAGTTTCCTGAAATTTTCCTTCTTCTGCACAAAAATGGAAGTGGGTGATAAATAATAAAATGAGGTTGAAGTCTCTTGTATATAGCTATCCAAATGGCCAAATGGGTGCCTCTTCTAGGCTGACATGTCTAGGAGGTCCAACTTGGTCTTGTGGGGATTATTTGACACTACTTGACTCAAAATAAAATTTTCTTTCTTTTGCAAAATAGTCCAAATGGAACCTTGACTCATGACAAAATTTATTTTGACTTCAATAAGCCCTAGAAGCATGAAGAACATGCTTTGACTAGAAAATACTAATAGTAATAAAATTTTATTTTTCTTCTTTTTTATTTTCCATGAAATACACAATTATACAAGTATAATGATAATTATGAAGATCAAACCTAGTTACATTTTCAACACTCCCTCTTAACTAGGGAGGTATTCATAATTACATGATGGGATACAAGGATACTCTCAAATTGAAATATTCTCATAAGAAAAGTCCTGATTGATAAGCATAATCAAGCATCATCATTAAAACCAACATTGTTAATTACAAAATAACAAGGCCTTGACTGACAAGATCTAACTCTCCACTAGATTAGAGCGCAATGTCAGGAAGCATTCTTTTGGACACTACCACCACTGCCTCTCAAAGAACATACCCTATCCGGATGTTCACGTGGTATGTCCTTACCGAACTATTATTATCTTGGATTCCCAATCCTCAAAGAATATCAGTCCTCTTCTACTACTCTTATCTTGGATACCTTTCCCTATCCTCTAAGAGTATCAGCTCTTAAGACTAATTCTATCTTGGATTCCTAATCCTCAAGAAGTATTGGTCCCATATGCTTACCCAATCATTCATTCTCCCTGCCAATTACTTCACTATACTTATGACTATAAGTCCCGGCCTAGTACATGAAACATGGAGAATACAGTGTTCCTCATCACTCCCTCTCAACCAGGGAGGATATACTTACTTCCTCTCAACCAAGGAGACATAACCATAAGCCTCAACGTGTCTCATTCATTAGCTACTTATTCTTCTATGGAGATATTAGTGGTAGCTTATAGGGATTCTCAACTCCTAAAAACATCACATCATATCAAACTTCGGCCTTCCTAGGTATTGACAATCTTCATGTAAATTTTCCATCAAATGGTTCATCTATCATCTTCAAGGAGTCAAGCTTCCTCACAACTACTAGCACATAGCATAATCCTGCCCTCATGTTCTTCCAAACCATCCTCAATGTTGTCCACTCAATCCATGTGCTTCCAAATCAATTTAAACCAAACAACTGTAGGTACATCATATTATCTCAATTTTTATCTTTCCAACCTCTACACATCCTTATGTAATATGTCCTTCCAGGGAGTCAAATCATTTCTCAAAAAAATCATGAATATCAGAGTTACCAAATCACAATGACCTCTAGTCAAGGTGTGGGATTCTTCATGTCAAATTCTGCTACTTGCTTCCTTTGAGGTCAACATTCCTTTGGATGGTCTATCTTCATATTGCAAAAAAGTTTTTCTTCATGCTCTTCAACTTTCAATCATCAATCAATGTGTTCTTGGAATGAACCATCAACAAGCTTCAATATCATATCCATCAGGGTCTTTACAACTCCCTCTTTCCATTTGAGGTAAGTGAACCTCTTTCCCTTTAATCGACTTTCTTGTTGAAAACTTCAAATTTCTCCCTTCTTCTTCATCTTCATGCTTTGCAATGTTCTTCCACTTCTTCGTTATGCTAGTCAAGCCATAGATAAGTCGTGTCTTGACTTGCAGCCTTTAGTAGAAGACCATGAAAGAACAAAAATAACAAGGCACAAAGATAATAAACAAGGAGATATAAATTACTTATCTTTTGAGAAGGATTAGCTCCATCTTAATCTTGGACCTATTCACCAACCTTGTTCTCACATTAAACATCAAGGGTTAGATCTATCTTTAATAGTGAACATGATTAGATAGGGTTTTTCTTCTAGGGTTCTTCTTGATCCAAACTATGCAAGGGTTCACAAACCCTAAATGCCAAAAGTCTTTAAGACCTCACAAACTGCAAGTTCTACAAACCCTATATTCTCAAGGTCTTCAAAGCACGTAAAAGGGTCAGCTGCATAACCCTAGTGACATTATTTCATTTATTGATCTCAATATCTAACCTTCACATTCAACTAAATACTTGTAGTGCTACCATATCAACAATCTAATCTATATCTACGCAAATCCTCTTACTATCTTTCAAATGACCATGATGATCTAGTGAATTTGACACATATCATGAAACACACACAAAAATTATACATACTTTTGCAACCTTGCCTTATGTCTTCTTTGCAAAGGTCTGGTTACACACTGTGTCAACATTCTTCAACATATGTTTATCTTCAACCCAGGGGCCTCAGTTCTTCGTCCTTCAAGCGAGGGTACCATTCACAAAGTTCTTTATTTCTTACAAGATCTCAGCCTTCAATGATGTTTTACATAGTTCTGGTTCCTTCCTAGTTATATATCACAATAAGGTGACTCAAATTTTTGTTGCTTGCAAATGTGTTTTATTCCTTTCAAGTCAGCCTCAATGATGGGGTAGGTATTTCTTCTATGTATATGATTGTTTCTCATCATAACACCTTCCATGATTTGTCACAACTCTTTTACAAAGATCTCAGCTTCTATTCATGAGTTCAATCCTTTTTTTTCTTCATATGGTTTTGATTTCACTTAGGATTGCAATACATTTTACTTCTTTGATGTAGAATCTCACTAATGTTTTTAGATGTCATTTTAATGTAATATCACATTAAGGTCTAGGCTAGTCACTTCGTTGTTCTTGATATATATGACAATGTTTTGTCATAAGTTCAGATGCTGGTCTCATAGTGATATTGTCTTTATTCATGTCGTAGAGTGTCATGGGTATACTTTGCATGACATAGTACACTTAAGGTCCTTGGATTATATTCATCACACGTATCGAAGAGTCTATAATAGACTCGCATCATAGAGAGATTGTCATCGCAAGAATTCACTTTTATATACTTCAAACTTTGACCGTCTTCCTTATATTACAGACCTGATTACTTCATTCGGATTTGAAGTCACTATTGATTGCTTCCATGGATTCGGTGCTTATGACACAAAAACGTAACTCAAACTTCTTTTGGACTTGTCTACTTTCTTCACAGAGATATTATGCTTAGACAATAAGGCTCGGATTTGCCATTTCCTCGGACTTGTATAGCATGCTCAGACTTCTATTCTTTTCAACAAAGGATCTTGAACTTCTGGTTTAAGAGAACAATTAGGGATTTTCAACAGAGATGTATACTTCGGACCTTCATATAGATTTTTTTGCTTTGCACATGTATTTTCACATAGTAGGGTTACGCAAAAATGGGATTCAAATTTCAGCCTACTAGTCCACCTTTGAAATTCGCGTTTAGCACAATTAATTTTTCCATAGAGACTTCACAAAAAATATGCCACAAGTTCACCATAGAGATTTGGATTGTTTCACAACTGCGATTACAGTTTCAGACAATTGTCATCATATGATTGCATGTCACACATGTTCATCTTTGCAATAATCTCTTACAGGGCAGACTTTTGGTTCGTTTGATCACATTCCTTTTTGTATGGAGGTAAAACACTGTCCTAACTTCGCTCTTCCGGGAATTATATAGAGATTTCGCTTTAGATATGAGGGAGTTGATGTGCTCCAATGCAATTTCGAATGCAGAGTTCAATATAATGTATCACAGTCTCAGACTTTTATAACAGGGATTATGGAATTTCTTTTCTCGATCTTGGTAAACATTCTTATAAAACATAACCTTTACATAACCTTTTTACCTGGAGATGTATATATTATGGATGGTAGTAAGAGTACAAACTTCCTGTAGTAGTCTAATTTTGAATTCTCCAGTCTTTTTCTTTGGCCTACTGTAATGATGTCTTTAAGTGTGACTGCTGCAAATAGTGAATGTAGTTGTTGTGACTGTAGTAGTCTTGTCTACAAATAAGCCAACTCCAAGTGATATTCAAACTATCTTTCCTTCAACCTTAGCTCTCATACCATGTTGAGAAACTAATAGCCCAACAAATTAGGATTGATTTCTCTTTCATGATAATTACTTGTGAGTGTTTGTTGGCTTATTATTAGTATGCTATGGTCTTCTTCATCAAGCAATTACCAAAATGTACATGAAGATCACAAAGAAACAAAGGAACACAAAGATGTAAGCTCTCCAAGCCAGGGCCAAAACCCCACAAGCTGAAAAACCTAGAAAATTCCTCTTCTTATAGAATCAGATCAAAGTGAGATATCCAAGGCCCAAGACCAAGACCAAGACCAAAGCTTCCACAAATGTCCCAAGTCAGACCTCCTTCAATGGTCAAACATCAAAATTTTGGCCAATCCTTGAAATTTTGGCCTGCCTAAAATCTCGGCGCTGTAATTCCAGGTCTATAATACCACAGAAGCTGCCTCAAAAACTTGCACACGTGGATAAAAAACTAGTGTAGGAAAATAATTTTTCTCTTTCCTTTGACTTCTCTCTTTTTCTCCATTGACTTTTCTGAAATTCTCCTTCTTCTGCATAGAAATCAAAGTGGATGATAGATAATCAAATGAGGTTGAAGTCTCTTGTATATATAGTTGTCCAGATGGCCAAATGATTGCCTCTTCTAGGTCGACATGTCCTGGAGGGTCGACTTAGTCTTGTGGGGACAATTTGACTCTTTTTTACTCAAAATAAAAATTTCTTTCTTTTACAAAATAGTCCAAATGGGACCTTGACTCATGAAAAATTTTATTTTGACTTAAATAAGCCCTAGAAGCATAAAGAATATGCTTTGACTAGAAAATAATAATAATAACAATAAATTTTTCTTTTTCTTCTTTTTGCCTTTTCATGAAATACATGATGATACAAGTACAATGATAATTATAAAGACCTAACCTAGTTACATTTTCAATAGATATTTGCTAATGCTTCAAAACTATTTTGTGATAAGCTTTGGTTCTACCCAACATTCCCCTTTTTCGCTTCAAAAGGGCGTCTTCACTCTACTTCCACTAGCTTTGACAATTTTTCCCTCATTGATTCTTCGCCACGTGAGTTCAGCTGGTTTCTTTGGGGTTGCTATCAAACTTGCATTGAAGGGAGGATGGGATCCCCTATTAGCTAAGACAATAGGGGGATTTTGGGCCAAACCAGATTACTTATCTCCACCCCTATGGTATTTAATGGTATTTGACCATTTTCCAAGGATTTGGATCCTCCTGTGTGTCTTTCTTTAAGAGAGATAGCTCAGGGAATGATTTGTTAAAGTGACCATACTTATGATAGTATCTAAATTTGAACAATAGCTACTCATAATCCACTTATTGTGTTATGAAACCAGCTCAAGAAAAAGATAGAAAAGATAGATCAACGCCTTAAAATTCAACCTCTTCGAGGGGGAAACCTCCTTTACATTACATAAATGAACAATTCTTGGATGATTCAAATGAAAAAACCTCCTTTCTATATATAGGAGTCTAAGGAGTCAACATATAACCCAGCCGACCTAACAATAATAATATAAAGCCACAAAAATAACAATAGAGGGATTCTATGGGGCACAGTAATAACAATATGGGGACAATAGGGGCACAACAATATTAATAAGGGTTACAACTACAATAGTAATGGGGTAATCACTAGTATTATAGGGACCCAACATGCCCCTCTCCTTCAAAAAAGTGTTGTCCTCAACGCTTGAGTAGTTCTGGATGCTTCTGTATAAAATTCTCATCCTCCCATGTGGAATGGAAAGCATATAAGTTCTTCCACTTGATAAGATATTCTGAAATTGATCGATTTCGTAGCTGTTGAGTTCTTGTTTCTGTGACTGTTTCTGGTTCCAATATAATTTTTCCTTCCTCCTCAAGTTCTGGCAATATTGTTTGAACTGGGAGCTTATCGCCTATAACCTTCTTTAAACATGAAACATGGAAAACAATCCTTGGGTACAATAGCTTTTAATTTTCAAGAACTTTTCATGAAATTTTTTGTGGAAGGAAAGGAAGTTGAATTAAGGGGTATTGCAGGGAAACCGGGAAAGATAATCAACTCTGATACCAAATGTTATGAAACCAGCTCAAGAAAAAGATAGAAAAGATAGATCAACGCCTTAAAATTCAGCCTCTTCGAGGGGGAAACCTCCTTTACATTACATAAATGAACAATTCTTGGATGATTCAAATGACAAAACCTCCTTTCTATATATAGGAGTCTAAGGAGTCAAAATATAACCCAGCCGACCTAACAATAATAATATAAAGCCACAAAAATAACAATAGAGGGATTCTATGGGGCATAGTAATAACAATATGGGGACAATAGGGGCACAACAATATTAATAAGGGGTACAACTACAATAGTAATGGGGTAATCACTAGTATTATAGGGACCCAACATATTGAATGTGCTTCCACTCTCTTAGGGTTAGTTGGATTACATTTGGAATTCCATTTTCTAGATCTACTTCCACACATAATGTAGCACAAGAGAAAATCTAATCTTTTGATGCCACAAAATTAGTAAATTTACCCAAAGTATTTCCAATAGATTTGAGGGTAATTTTATTCCAGTAGTGATGACGGAGGTGATATATTCTAGCCCATACATGAACAACAGAAGGAATATCATTTTCAAGGTTGAAATATGGTGTCCACCTATTCAAATACATCTCTTGAGCTCCATAGAGTTACATATCACTTCAAAAATTTAGATATATGCCCTCATTGTGCTCACCATATAAAAGTAAAGTACCCATGACCACAAAATTGAAAAGAGATATTGTCATTTAGCAAACTCTCCTAGCTCTTCTTTATCCCTACTACCATGGCTTTCAAGGATGGCCACAACCCTGCAAATTGGCCAATTAGGCACTTGTTAACAAAGGTTAGAGTCATTTGGAACAACTTAAATGGTAAAGAAATCTTAGGTAACTCATCTAGATTTTTGACAAAGTGAGTTGGGGCATGTTTTACTGATTTGCCCAATGATGTTACCAAATCTTGAAAAATTGTCAAATTCATATTAGGTTCTATAGAAGGGTTGCTACCCTTTGAAGAGGAGCTAGCCATGGAAAAAGGAGTAAAGATAGATAAAAGATCCATAAAGAGCTAAGGCTTATGTAATTTTTCTCCCAATTACTTTGTTTGCAATATTAAAAATATAAAATATATTTTATACTACAATGTATCCACATAACGACACATTTTAAAATTTATTTAAAACAAATTGGAGGCAAATCTTTGATAGCTCTTCTACTACTATGTGTTGGAATAGTGTTTATAACATTTATACTATAATATATTAGACTTTAGTAAGTCAATATATTAAATTCTATTAATATTACTATTATTAAATACCAAATTCAAATTATATTAAAATTTACAAAATTAAAGCCTTATATATCTAGAACAACTATAATATCAAATAAGTTAGTTTGTGTTAATAGCTATATGAATATATTTAACAAAATGTTGAACCTTTAATATCCTTAAATATTCAACTAAAAAATGAGGAACAAAATAGATATACTAAAAACTTCAACATCTTTGTAAAATTAAACTTTATGTATATAAGCCTTGACCAAACTTTATGTATATAAGCCTTGACCATCTTTGAAATTTTGAATCATTGTTATCATCTTGATTCAAGGAAAGCTAAATAATATTATTGTCATAATATGAAAATACAATAAAAAGTAAAATTTACAAAATTAAAGCCTTATATATCTAGAACAACTATAATATCAAATAAGTTAGTTTGTGTTAATAGCTATATGAATATATTTAACAAAATGTTGAACCTTTAATATCCTTAAATATTCAACTAAAAAATGAGGAACAAAATAGATATACTAAAAACTTCAACATCTTTGTAAAATTAAACTTTATGTATATAAGCCTTGACCATCTTTGAAATTTTGAATCATTGTTATCATCTTGATTCAAGGAAAGCTAAATAATATTATTGTCATAATATGAAAATACAATAAAAAGTAAAATTTACAAAATTAAAGCCTTATATATCTAGAACAACTATAATATCAAATAAGTTAGTTTGTGTTAATAGCTATATGAATATATTTAACAAAATGTTGAACCTTTAATATCCTTAAATATTCAACTAAAAAATGAGGAACAAAATAGATATACTAAAAACTTCAACATCTTTGTAAAATTAAACTTTATGTATATAAGCCTTGACCATCTTTGAAATTTTGAATCATTGTTCTCATCTTGATTCAAGGAAAGCTAAATAATATTATTGTCATAATATGAAAATACAATAAAAAGTCAACTGTATGTTTGGTTAACATCATTCTTGAGGAAATGTTTTCCATTGGTAAGGCATTGATTTATTAAACTTTCATATTTAGTGCGAGGTTAATGACAAATATACATGCATTAAAATTCATTCATATCCACAAATACAATGTGAGTATTATTAAAGGTTTTCGTTTTTTTTTCAAACAAAATTTACACCTACCTTAGTCATTAGTTTAAAATGATACTTTGATGAATATAATAAAATTATTTTTAATAAACTAGGGGATTCTAATCAATTATAATTGAATAAATATATTTGCATTTTAGTTTAATAACAATGAAAATTGGTACTTATTAATACTAAAAATAGAATCAATATCTGCTAACCATCAATTTATATTAAATGACAAAGTCATTGCTAGGTGAAGTTCCCATAGACCAAAACGACACTAAGGCAGAGATTTTGTTAGTGTTGGATGATGTGGTAGTTCAGCAAAAGGAAATGGATGTGCATATCAAACCGATTGAATCCAACATTACTCTTGGTAGTCCAAGTGGTTGTAATTGAAGGGACATCAACCACATTGAAGTAGATGTTTCCACTTCATCTTAGTCTTTCTCATGATACTTGACTCTCTACTTGTTCAATTTTATTGTTCTTCGAGTTCTTCTATGGATGGATGCAATCCCTAGTTTTTACCTATTCGAATGATACTCCTAGTAATCAGTCCATAGATTACTCTATCAATCTATGAACCACTCTATTTTCTGAGACAATTCTTGGGAACTTGGATTCTTTCTTGAATTATGTTGTGTTGTTTTGTCAATGGTATAATTTCCCAAGTGGCAAGCCATTGATAGGTAGGGATTTTGTACTAACATAATCTTTGGTATTTAATAGAAATTTATCTTTAAAACATACTTAAAAATAATATTTTAATTTAAATCTCTATATATCATAAATTATTTTCAAAGCTCCAAGTTCCTTAATGTTGAAGTTCCCAAAAATATCCCAAATTACCAGAACCATTCCTAGGCAAAGGGGACATTTCGTTCCCATTTCCAAGTTCTTAAAAACATCGGAACAACAAGAATGGAGTTTTGGACTTTTCGTTCCCATTCCCAAGCTCTCAAAAACATCGAAATGATAGGAATGGAGTTTTGAAGATGTAGATTTGAGGATTGATTTTAAGGTTTTATTAGTAATGGTACTAGTTGTCAAGGTCATGGTTCTAAATGATTTGTAATTTTAACTATAAAAAAGGGAGCATTACTAGGGCACCCTTTCTTGTTTTGGTGGTCGATTTTAAGTTTTTAGCTTGTAATAATATCAATTGTCAAGGCCATGGTTTAAACAGGTTGTAATTTTGACCCTACAATAGAATGGGGTGATTCTCGGAGAAACACTTTTCGATTTGAAAGTTGATTTAAAGGGATGTTATTACAACTTTATAGGGATTTAAGACCATGGTGGAAAACGGTTGTAATTTTAACCTAAAAATGAGGGTTATTTTGGTGGACCTAGCTTTTTTATTCGGGGATTAATTTTGATTAATTTTTTTTAATATCAAAATTTGGGGTTTAAAAATAGATTTCTCATTTTGAGGTCATCGTTTACATAAAGCCAATAAGTATGTTCAAATGAAGAGTTTGATAAACTAGTGCAAGAAAATGATTATTCATAGAATCTAATGCATGAGATAACCATGACACATTCACAACACATTCACACAATATACACAAGATTTACCCAAAAAGCCCTTAACTAAGAAAACAAACCTTATTGAGAATCACACCTCTCTCAATCTCATTACATTAACTCAAATGTTCACAAGACAAATATTTAAGTATTCTATGTGTTTAGTTAACACCCATTCCTTAACCAATATTTGATTACAAATTTAATCCCTTAATGAAATATTATATTACAATGGTTCGAAACCATTAGCCAAAATAACACAAATATACTAGAAACAAATTCCTGATGGGTTCATGAGCACCCCATACCCCCAACGAAAAAATGTGATTATGTCTACCTGTGAAGGATACAAAACAAATACAAGTTTAAATATTCAAACATATGATTTCATACCTCCTAGGAATAAACCATATCACGAAGTTTCTATAGTGGAAATTCTTGCATGAAATTCATTTATTAACGCTCCACTTATGGATTTCTAGAAGTAAATATTCCTAGAATGGATATTGGAAATGAATCATCTCACAAGTAGAAGGCGTTCTTACATATTACAATTTCCCTCTCATGGATGAGTAAGGTTGTCTAGAATGGACCTTGAATTCAATTCATTATAATGTTGTGCAAATTCTTTAAAAAAGGAAGTTGTCACCATGGCAGTATGGAATTTGTATATGGTTAGAAATTTTATAAGAAACAAAACTAACATGGGATAATGACAACCATGTAAACAAATAAAATTTCATAGTATAATCCAAGCCTAAAACAATATATGCATATCCAAAACACAACTTCAACCCATATTTTGCATTACCATAATTTGCTCAAACAAGCTTTGTTGAAAAATAGATTCAACACCCTCAAATACCTTTAATGCAACTAGATACTATTATGCTAATATTTGATTTCAATTACAAAAATAACTATAAATGTACACTGTCTTGAAAACTTATATAAACCTAGAAAACACCACAAGCCATCACAATTTTCACTAGTTTATGTTTTTTAAAGTTATAAAAAATTTAGACACTTTCTACTAAATATATAGCAACAGTTAAGAATTTGAGAGTATAAACTTCCACATTTGTTCATAATGTTTGTAATATTTCTAGAATTAATTTTTGTAAGATGGCTTGAAATGTCCATCATTTCAGGTGGACATGTGGACAGAGTATCTACCCAAATCGTGGGACCTTTCAAGCCCTCTCACACATGCTAATTTCATAAATATTTCAAGCGCACTCTCACACATGCTAACTCCATAAATAATAGATAGATAATAGATAAGAAAGAAGAAATTTTGAAAGTAGATATATGTATATTGTGTATGTTGTTTTAGATTTGCATAGAAAATTCAGAGCTTGAAAATATTAGGTAGGTTTTATTTGTATTATTTAGTTATTCTATAACCAATTTGATAATATAAATTGCTCAATTTCTATTATTGAATTTAGGCTTCTGTGATCCATATCAATTTAGAGAAGAATCTTCGGCGAAAATCACATAGAGAAAATTTAGTTGACGCGTTTCGAACTAACCAGTGTGGTTCATCGTCAAGACAAGTTGAATGAACAGATTTTGCTATGCATTATAAATAGATCGGGCAGAATATCCAGCTAACGGTTAGAATAATGACAGCTTGATTTGACCAAGAAACCGCTTGTTAGACCAAAATATTTATTTATTTATTTGTTTATTTATTTTTTAAAGAAAACCATGTAAATTGCAAACACAAAAGATGATAATTGAATTTAAACAATAAATTTATGTATATATTTACATCGATGGGCATGGTGTATTTCAGAATAGGCCTACAATGCACAAATAAAATAAAAAACTATGAATAGTTTGAATTTCATAAATTTGAAATATTATTAGTTAAATTTTGGATTTTTTTTTTTCTTATTTAGATTTGTTGCAGTCGTTTTGAATTGATCGCCACATCCCTCCATTTGCACCGTTGAGCACCTAATTTCGGGGTTCACATTTAATTTTAGTGTGTTATTTTTTTCCATCGAACAATGGTTCTGTTTCCTCCATGATTACGTGTCCCAGCGCTTCCTTCCCGGACGCATAGACTGAAGCCTTCAGTGTACTCGCTTGGATGACAGACTCCGACTGACGGAGAATGTTTTTCGTCTCCCACTCCTGTCTACTGACGATCTCATGGCACCTAAGTGGATAAGTTGTGGGCCTCTCCCGGCTTGTTTCAATCTGCGCCAAGTCAATTCCTCTTGGCGCTAAGTGCTCTCGTGGCTCCTTTATGCAGCGCACTTCTGCAACTACTCAACGCAATACCTCACAGACCTAAAATAAAAACATTAATCAGAAATATATGCACATGTTGAATCTACAAAAAAAAAAAAAAAAAAAAAATGGATTGCAGAGATTATTCCTTCGGTGTAGAGTTTTTGAAAAATAAGAAATTAGCACACTCGCTCTCTCCTTGCTCTCGTAGGCAATCCTTTTATTAATAATGTGGCCACAAATTTTGTTACAACAATATCTTGTTAGATCCATAAAAATAGGATTTAAATCAACAAAATGGGAAAACAAATCCTATCCAAAAGTTAGTTCTCAATCTCTGGATGATTGGAAGCTACACTTGGCTAATAAGCTATTTATTAAAAAAACACCTCACCTTTCACTCAAACTAACTTAAAATTCTAGAAATTACATGGAATAAAAAAATTATGATGCTCTTACATCATACACCCAAACTTCAAATTGTTTATGAGGTCCCCTTCCACCACTTTTATGTAATAATGCAGCAGATACCCAAGGTTTCTTATTTGGGTGGTTCCCCCATTTAAACAATCCTCTCATCCATTTCTTCCAGCGTAGGTTCATTGGTTGCAGTTGAACTTTCCACCTCTGAATTCTACATGGAATATAATTTTTTTGAATTTGTTTTCCCTTGATTAGGAAAATCCTTCCTCTCACTATCCAAGCAATTAAAATCCATAGAACTGCAAGGATCAATTGAGACCATACATGTTGGCTTTGTTGTTTCATGTCATCTTCCTATTCAAGACTCTTTGCTACTTTATCACTTGCAACATCCTTTCCCGACTTCTCCTATCAATTGTTCTTTAAAACTATGAATTGTTGTTCATTAATTCGAACTTCTTTAGTCATAAACATTTCCTCTATTAAAAGCACTCCTGATTTTGCATTTCCTGTTTTCACCTGTTCATGAAACATTTCATCTTCAAAATTAAATAAATTTTGGTTTATTGAAGGCAAATTGGTTACCTCTGCTTCAGCGAATTGCTCTTGCTTCCTAATTTTTGTATTGTTGGTAATCAATTATTTCTCACTCATTAATAATATGTTTGGATCTATTGCCTCTCTGGTACCTTTAGATTTTATAGGTAATACCACATGTTTTTGTCCTTCCTTCTTAAAATTGTAAGTGTTCATCCTACCATCGTAAATCACCCTTCTATTACACTATTAGGGTATTCCAAGCAAGACATGGCAAGTATCCATCTGCACAATATCACAAAGAACTCAGTGTTTATATTTTCCAATTTGGAACTCCACTTGGAATTGCTCATTCATCAACATTTGTCATCCCTTTTGTAACGATGAAACTTTGTATGGTGCAAAATGTGGCCTTCTATCTAGCTGCAATTTCTCCACCATCTCTATAGAAACCAAATTATCAGTACTTCCATTATCAATAATTAATTTGCAACATTTACCTTTTGCCTTGCATGTTGTCTTAAATAAGCTTCTACTTTGCACGAGTTCATCTACATCCATCACTTGCTTCAACATTAAAGCTTCTCCTTCTTCTAGTGAGTTGACACATTCTTCTGCTACCTTTGAAAGTTTAGGTTTTGGCTTGGTTTGTGCTAAATGTGCCCCCTTTTGTTTTCCAATTTTTTATGGACATTCAAAGGAATAATGTCCCAACTATCCACAAGTGAAACATCTCACATGCTCTCTACCTCTGCCTTTGCCTCTTGAAGGGTTCCTCCTTCCTCTAGCATCACTAGTTTTTTCTGGTGGTGATTTCTAGTTTGAGCTTCTAGCTTCTCCCTTTCGCTGATGCTCTTTTGTTCCAACACTTCTTGTTCTCGTCTTCTGACCTTTCTTTCTCATCAACTTCTCCTCAACCTTCAATGCAACCTGATATGCTTCCTCAACATATCTCAAGGACATTAAACTTAATTCATCTTGAATATCAAACCTCAATCCATTGATATACCTGGAAACTCTCTTAGGTGTATCCTCTATGTATCTTGATATAATATTCACTTTGTAAAATTCCTCTGTATACTCCCTAACAGTGATCCTCTTTTGCTTAAGTTTCTACATATTTTCAAATAAAATTAATTGATAATCTTTGGGAAGGAACTTACTTTTCAATTTAGCAGTCATCCTACTCCATCTCTTGATCTTGGCTTTGTTCTTCAAGGCCCTTTCTTCTTGCACTCAATCCCACCATAAAGCTACATGTCCTCTCAGCTACGTAATATCAAATATGAATTGCTTGTCTTCCAACACCTCTTCATACTCAAAATGCTTGTTCATAAATCTATCAATTCTTTTGGATCCAAACTACCACTATATGTAGGTACTTCTGCCTTTGACTTGAAACCTAGACCAAAAACTAACTTCAAAAATCTAACTTTTGGGGGTTCTTCAGCTCTCTCCTCTTCCTCTTATAGAAGTTCTTCTTCCTCATTAGTATCCCCTGTGTGATCATGATGTATGGTGGCCTCCATGGATTCTAGTCGTTGCCTAAGAGTCCTCACTTCGTCCCTTAACTCTGCATTTGCAACTAGTCGACCTCTTCCTCGACCTCTACCTCTTCCAATTCTAAATTCCATTCTTGACAAATACACAAGTCAAAAAATAAATTTAAATCAAAATTTATTTACTTCTTCCAAAGAGCTTACCACTCTAATACCACATGATGCAAATCAACCCTTTGATTTTCTAAATTTGGCCCCTTTAGGAGTTGGTTCCCTTAGTAAAAGGTGCTTAGTGTAACCCCCAAAGTCAAAACTTTGTACAATAGCCCTCAGAGCCAAAACTCTTCACTTCAATTTTCAGATCAACATTATATACTAAGCATGTATATCCTTTAAAAATGGCCCACATAAACAAGCCTTATGGCTTAGTTCCATACACTAAGTGTGTATGCACCAAATACTACAATGGGATCCCAAAGTCTAAACAGCCAAATAATTGAAAACCTTCAGTTGGCGTGTCCCAACAAAATCATTAAAATCCAAATTTTGAACATTAAAATTCTAAACAAAATCATTATTTTTTGTTGTATTAAATAGAAAATAATAATAGTGACAGGGAAATTATTTCATTTACACACTTACAAAAACTCAATATAGTATGAATAGCCAAATTTCTATGATAAAGGAGGGGACACCGAAGTTGCACGTGCCTTCTCCACAGTACCACATACCCCCCCTTTAACACCAATCAGAGTTTTCCCTGAAACTTTGGCGACTCTTCTCGATATACCATATTTTTCTCAATAGTTTATATAACTGCTTCTTGTGAACACATAGGTTTTCCTCTGTTGGGTGGTTAGGAGTTTCTCAAGAACTGTCATGACGTAGTTACAGAAAGGCAACCCAAGCATTACCATAAATGGCGAGAAGACTTCATTCTTTTGAAGGGTTTATGGATGATGTAGGCTATAGTACCTTTTACCCTATGGATGAAATCTTAGTTTAATTTACTGAGGACCCTCATGAAAGTTCATGCATTTTTACCACACTAGTTTATAGACCTTGGAATGGGGAGGGGGTGCATCACAATATGGGAGAAATGGATCTGGAGCAAACACACTCCCCAAGGTATGGTCGTGAAATGGAAAGCCAATATTAGGTGATGACAGGTTTGGTGGATGTGGTGGACCCTCTTAGAGGTATGGGTGACACCATAGGGATCTCCTACCCCAACTTTGGCCTTGATGAAGATCTACAACTAGGTTTCTCAAAAGGTTAGTTTTTGGCCCCCTCTAAATCTCTCTCCCTAGATAGAAAATCATATATGTTTTTTCTCCTTGTAGACTCTCAACCTCTCCCTGGTCTCCCCATACTGGTGAAGAAATCCTTTTTAATTTTGGAAGTTTATCATCAGAATGGTCATGAAAGGAGGAGCAATTCACACTATGCTTCTTAGTCCCATTTCCTTGTGATCCCCTCTCAACCTTAGCTAGAATTTTTAGCCCTTCTCAAATTGTTGAAGTCCTCTTCTCTAGCGGCCTCCTTTCGACTAGGGTTTATGAGTCAATTTTCCTCCCCCCTTTTGTTGGCTCTTTGGGGGGTCTACAAACTAGTAGGTTTCCATCGCCTTGCACCATTATGTCTTTAGTGTGTGGGACACAAGTCTTTTTTGGTCACTCTTCACCTCTTTTTCCATAGGACCTCTCATTAGGGGTCCTACCTATCCCTATTGTTTCCTCTACAACCTCTCATGACCAAGGCATATTTTTTCTTAAATATTTCTAGGGAGCCAAACTAGGGTTGGTTCCCCTCTCTAAATCCCCATCTATACATTCTCACTCCCGCTAGACAGAAGAAGGTCCAAAGAGGAAGTTGAACACCTACTTGAAAGAATTAAAAGGTAATTAAGCAATGGTTTAGGATATTATGTAGAAATTCACTAGGTGGTGCATATGGTTGAACATTCTTTAGTGGTCCGAGCAAGAGGGAATCGTTTCACTCAAAAAACCCTTGAAGAATGGGTTAACAAGGAATGGAATAATCACTTAAAAAATATGTTGGTCATTCACTCTTTAGTTAAAGGATGGTTTACATTGAATTTTCCAGACAAGGAAGAGACCTCATGGGTCTTCCAAAGAATTTTTCATATAGATTTTACTCCTCTCCTCCTCAAGCATTGGAATCCTCTCTTCAACCCAAACAAAAAAAGATGGATAAAATCCCCATCTAGGTCTACCTGTCGAGGATTCCTATGAAGTTTTGGACATGAGGTGCTGATCTGAAAATCACTTATCAATGATCTCAGTTAATTAATGTAAGTATTATAGACTCATGCGTTGGTGTGCCTATGTTATTTTAAGCAACGGATCAATAAGATTGTGGAATACACAGGCATTGGAAAACAGTAAGAGAAACACAACAAACAAATGCAAAACACAACAATTTAATAAGGAGTTCACCCAATCCTCATGGGCTACATCTCCTGGTCCAGCTTTCAATGGTGGCCTTCTTTTATTGTGTCTTTAAGTAGAGTTTTTACAATGAGGAGCTCAATTTGAGTCTCCTGGAGCAGATGGTGCTTAGTAGGGTGGTACTTGGATTCCCCAAGCCATTAGAGTACACAGACTCCTCCTTACCAAGTCTCGACCTCAACTGGTCTTAATGGGATGAGTCCAATTTGGTACTCAGTTCCTGACAGATATCCTCACAAGGATTGCTTGAACCTCTCAAGCCTTCTCTGTTATGTTTGCTTGATGATGCCTTAGCTCTGCAGGTCAGCTCGACTTCTCTGTTCTCTGCTTCTTGCTTCACTCTCTATTCTGTCTCCTCTATCTCACTATCGTACCCTGCTCTTGTCTATTCGTGGCTTAAAGCCAATCCGTCCCTTGACTATTCGGTTCTTCTTTCGTCCCTTCGGATTGCATGCCTCTATCCACTGGAATTCCTTGCTTCTGTGTCATTGCCATTGTGTAACGTTTCACAGAGAAGTGGCTACTTGTCTCCTTACGAACTGGGCACCAGCTTTTCCTTGAACGGTTGTTATTTCGGTTACTCTGCGAAATGATTCATCCGCCATCTCAGTGGTCATGTCGGACCCCAAATTTCATATGCCTCAGCCTATTCTTCCCGTCAAATCTGGTCTCCCATTGGGCACAATCTCCGTTGTTTGATCTAGGGACTCCAAGTCCTACAGTCATCGGTTTTATCACACGGGTGACTTGCTCGATCATTAGCCTGCGATGAGAGCGGTTTTCTCTCTCATCTGCAGGAAACGCGTCACTCAATGTATGGCATCGCTTGGTCCTCTGACAAACCCGCTTACCGCCTGAAATGCCTCCGATATTCCACTGGTTTCGGAGCGCAGGACCCGCCCATTGGTTTTAGCGCTTTTCCCACAATTTTCTCTGTTTTTCACGTGACCAGGTGCCGGGGCTTTTCCTTCTCTGAGGTTTTTATCCTACGATAAACGACCTCTGTATTCTGATCTGGACTCCCTATCTGCTAGTTTGTGCCACTACGTGGTCTCCATGGGCCAACGGTCAGCACACTTTGACTGAGGGTCCTCGTTGTTCCATGCTGGCTGCAACTGCCACTGTCCAGAGGTCCTTCCTGATAGCTCATTGTTCACAAGATTTTGAAGTCTAACATAATTTGAAACAGTCATAGAACTCTAATAATTTTCAAGGATCCAATTCGGATCAGGTGCCCTCACTGCAATTGGGAAAAAATTGGGCAGGCTACTGGAAGTTGACATATCCTTTGTCTAGTCTATGGAATTAAAAGTTTCAATGGTTTTGGTCCTTCTCGACATTCGTGGAGGACTATGGAGTGAAAAAGAGATTATACATATGGGAGAGTCTCACATTCAAACCCTAGAATAAGAAGGAATATCATTTAAGTGAAAACAACGACATGGGCACGGATATAATACAATACAATGTCACCTTCCATTCAAAGGAAAATAGAGAGTAGAAAGGACTCATACACCCACATAGAGGGGACCTAATCTCTCAACTGAAGAAATTTAAGGGAATTCATCTTTATCAACAAAATACAAAGGGGAAGGCTCGATTGAAATGAATCCAACTCCTTCTTAGGAAAATTTCTCATAGGTTGACCTCTAGGAACACAGAGTTGATTTCACGCATCTTCCTCAAGGACAAGCCACCATCCCTCTGCCCTCGAGATCAACTCCTCATATGGGTAATCCTCCCCTCCTTCCCTTCTTTATTTTTCTATTTAATAATCATGATGCTTTGGGTAAGAATTCTCCTGCCTAGGGGTCATCCTTGCTTATGAAATCTATTGAACCACCTCCCCTTCGTCTGAATCTTAGTTATGTTGATTGTCCCCTCTCTCCTCCTATAACAATTGACTCCCCTTCCCCCATAGCTTCCCCTGATGAATTATCCTCCCACTCGGGGTCCTTTGCACCTCATTATTTCTTTCGCCCAAAAACCACCAAGCCTTCTCTCCATCTAGAGGCCTTGGAATCAATCACCTCAATATTTCCATAGGCAAGGGCAAGGGCAATCAATCAAAGCTTTTTTTAACCAAAGATAAGGCTCTAACATGGTATCTAGCATACAAATATTTATAGATGGGGCACTTAGAGTAGTGATAGGTGGCAAAGGGGTTAAATCATGATTATTCTCTCCTTAAATTGCAGGGGCTTGGCCAACCCTCCCAAACAACTAGCCCTTCCTCGTCTTGTCGAGCTTGAGGGTGTTATTGTTCTCCTCCTCCAAGAGACCATGGGGATTAGGGATGGTACATATATCTTATTGGAAATATGACTGTCCAAATGAAATTTCATATGTATTAATGCTCGATAAAGATCAGGAGGCTAGGTGATAGTTAGGATGGAACCTCATTTTATCAAATATCTCAACGTCTAAGGGATGGAATTAATTCTCGGATTACATAATTGATTTATGGAACATAATTCCAATTTTATAATCCTTAATATATATGGGTTACCCCAGGATAAGATCCCCTTCTAGGAGTCTTTAGCCAAAAAGTCCTTCTTCTTTTTTCTGAAGACAACCTTGTCATTTGCAGGGACCTAAATTTCTCTCTAGATGTTGTGGAGTGTTGGGGTCCCCGAGCACAGGTCAATACTAACACAACTTTATTCATTATGTTGTTGTATGATCATAACCTTATCAGCATAGCGTTAGTATATCTCATACCTACATGGAAGAACAAAAGAATGAGAGAGGACCAAGTTTCCAAGTGACTAGATTGATTCTTGCTAAATAGTTGGTGGAACAATTTCCACTAATCAAATAATGGATCAGGGAAGGCGGGGGCTCAGATCACTCCCTAATTTTTCTAGAGATCAAGACAATGGGACATAATCCACCCAACTCTTTCAAATTCAACTCCGCCTAGCTATAAGATGAGGGATTTGTGGAGCTTGTAAGAACAACCTGGAAACCCTGCAATTCCCTCTTGGATGTCTTTGTTGGTGGTTAATTTTTTCTAAATCTCAAATATATTAAAGAGGAAACCATAAAGTGGTTGGTTAAAAAATGGATGAGGGATTCACGGGATCTTCATGAAGTCGAAGAAGACCTAAATGTTATATGATAAGAATTGGCAGAAGGCTTTGAATCAAAGGAATATAAAGAGATATTTTTATTATTGGAAGGGAGAAGGAAAAGCCTCATGGAAGATATTTAAGCCACCTAGAGACTCAAAAGTAGGGCTATCTAGTTGGAAGCTAGAGATGAGAGCACCAAATTCTTCCAAAATTACACAAAAGGGAGAAAAATGTGCTACAACATCTAGAAGCTCAAGGAATTTGAGGGGGAAAATGTCTCATATTTTGTGGACCTAGTAGAGATGGGGAAAAATCACTTTGACAATATTTTTAAGGAACCATAGGAGGTCTTCATAGCCAAGTTTTTTCGACTGGCCCTTTATTTCCCTAGTTTTACTAAAAATGCAAACAACAACCACCTCATGGAAGTTATATGTGGATGAACTCAAGAAGGCTTTGGGAAGTTTTCAAAGGGACAAAATTCTCGGCCTAGATGGGTGGTCCGTTGAATTTTTTCTGGGGGTTATCAACATCTTGGGTGAAGACCTCCTCCGAGTTATCGAGGAATCCAGAATGACAGGCCATATTCATGCTTCTTTTAACTCTACCTTCTTTGATTTAATTCCCAAAGTAGATAAACCCTAAACATTCAATGACTTTCTCCCTATCTCTTTGTGCAATTGCATCTACAAATTCATTGTAAAAATCATTGCTTAAAGAGTCAAGCTCATTCTTTCCAACTCTATATCAAAGGAACAATTCACTTTTTTGGAAGGGAGACAAATACATGAAGCCATTGGGGTGGCCCAACAATGTCTTCACAGCCTAAAGCAGTGTTGACTGAAGGGCACAATCCTAAAAATTTATCAATCCAAAGCCTTTGATTTTTTTAGTTATCTCTACATTAAACTTCTACTCACCCATCTAAGATTTAGGCTGGATTTCATTAAATGGATCATGATCAACTGCATTTCTTTTGTCTCCTTTGATGTACTCATCAACGGTTCAACCTCTCTATTCTTTTGGGTGGAACGAGGAATAATTCAGGCCTTCCCACTTTCGCCTCTTCTTTTCCTATTGGTTATCGAGGTTCTTAGTAGATCCCTGGAGGAAGCTTGTAGAAGGATCAACCTTCAAGGAATCAAGGTAGCTCCGCAACTCCATATTACTCATCTTATTTTTGTTGACGATGTCCTCATTTTCAACAATGGCTCAAGAGGGGATGCAAGAGAATTCAAGGATATTATAGCACTCTTTGAAGTTGTTACTAATATGCTTACTAATAATCTCAAATCCTCCCTAACACCCTTTGGGCTCACTGGTGGCGAGCTAAGATTTCATCAACACCTCTTTCCTTTTGATATGAGCAGTATGGAGACTGGCTTCAAATATCTGGGTTTCATCATGAAACCAAACTCCTACACGAATGGTGAATGGTTATGGTTCTTAACTAAAATTGAAAAGTAGCTAAAGTCTTGGAGCATGTGATGGATATCAAGAGCGGGCCCCTTAGTGCTTATTAAATCAGTTCTTGAAGCCATACCAATATATTTGATATCCATTTCCTAGATACCAAAGGAAATTCCTAAAACAATCTAGAATTTTTGCTACAATTTTTAATGGACAGGTTCTTCAGAACAATACACCTTTCCTTAGGTAAAGTGGTACATAATCACTATGCCAAATGCCTTGGGGATGGAGTCTGAAACATCTTCCTTTTTTCTCCCAATCTCTTGTAGCAAAGGTAAGATGGTGACTAATCTCCACTTAGAGCTTATGGACCTCCATGGTTTACAGCAAACATATCTCCCCTCTATCCCTTGAAGACTAGATTAGAAGCACTAACAAGTACAAGCATAATGCATCCATCATTTGGCAAGTTGTCACCACATCCTTCTCTCATATTAAAAATGGCCTAGCCTAGAAGGTAGGGATAGATCCTAACTCTAATTAGGCATGGACCCATGGGTTGAAAGCAATAATTCCCATCATCTCCCTAAGGACCTCATCACTCTCCTTCAAAGAAAAGGGTCATTTACCCTCAATCATGTAGCAACACAAATTCAAAATCTGTCAAGAGAAACAATGTCTCACTGGGTGCCAACTAAACCTCCATATGAGATTTAGAGAGTATTGGTCTGCTTATATTTGTGCCTTAAAGGAGTGCAAAATATGTCTCATTGATGAACTTAATGAACTAGTGTGGTTGCACTCCCCTTCTATTAACTACACTCCCAAAGAGGGCCATCTCACCCTTATTTCTGAATGGAACCTAGAATTATAGGAGGACTGGTGGAGGCATCTCTGGAAGCTTAAATTCCAAACTAAATCAAGATTATTCATGTGGTGTGCAATGGAAACAAAATACTTACCTAAGATTTCCTACGCAGAAGGAAAAAAAGAAGAAGGGCCCAACGGGTGCAATCACTACATAATTTATGAAGAATATGTCACCCATCTATTGATTGAATGCTCATACAATCAACCTCTATGGAATTTCCTCTCTTCTAACTAGGCCCATCATGTACATGGTCAGGGGTGAACCTTTTGGAGGCCTAAAAATCATGGTATAACTAAAGAAGTAAAAGACTTCATTACCCTCCCCCTTCTCTCATGCTAGGGCGCTTAGCTTGTCAGAAATAAAATCATTTTCAATTATCACAAGATCCCCCCTGGAAATCATAGCTTCTAAATATCTTGCTATTCTCAACCTCCTACCCAAATATAAGGTTGTGTAACACACAAGAATTTTCCCCACCCCTTGATTAACAAGTACGGACCTTGGGCTTTCTTTGACAATGTTAGTCAGGGAAACCCATATATGTGACAGAGGCATTATATTGCACATAGATGAAAATCATTATTTCCACATAAAAATGGGACTAGGAGAGGGAACTAATAAATTTTTTGAACTCATGACTTTCACGCTACTTCTGATATTCACACATGAAAACAAACATCCTTTCTCTTTAGGTTTTCAGGGCCTCTAAACTGACTATCAACTAGATAAATGGTTTATACATATGTCACAATCTAAGCATCTAACCACAGGAGGATGAAATAATTCTCCTAAAATATACTCTCATCTTTTTCTCTTCCTCGCATATCTACAGGGAGCACAACACCACAATATAAACCCTCTCTAAGTAAAGTAGTTCAATGGTTTGTGGGATGCGACCATGCCTATGAATTCTATCATTGACCCTTCATTAAAGAAGACATGTCAAAATAATAATTTTTTCTTATCACACTATTTTTCTCATCATCATCACATTTGCAACGGACTACCCACACAATTTTCTCTTTTTCTCCATAATATGCCTACACATATTCAAGATTTCATAATAGTGTTCTCACAACAAACACATTTTTATGATTTTTTTTTTTTTTTTTTTTTGTATAACATGATCTTTTATTGCAACACGCTTTCAACAAACCTCATTATCACACAAATACATGCACGGCATGTATAAACAAAATGTAATTATTTTTCATTTGATAATAAAATTATGTTTTTTTTGGAGGAATAAAAAAAAAACCTCAATATAGCACTTGTTTGAACCATTACTCAAAACAAGCTTGGCTTAGAAGCTTTATAGAGCCTCAGCTTCAACCACATCCATTGATGATAGCGTCTACGCCCATAAGTACACGATATTTCTTTTTCCTCTCTAAATTATTATTAAAATTTCATGTTGAATGGTTTATTAAAATAGGTTAAATATATATTGTGCTATTTTAATATGAGGATTAATAATATTAGGTTTAGGTTATATTAATATTATGTTGAGGATTTTAATATTAGATTTAATATTTAGGTTTATAATATTAGTTTTAATAATAATAAGTTTATAATATTAATTGTAATAATAACAGGTTTATAATATTAGGTTTAGGTTTACTCGTATAAAGTTTAGATTTAAGTTTAAAATATTAGTTTTAATAATAATAAGTTTATAATATTAGTTGTAATAATAATAGGTTTATAATATTAAATCTAGGTTTATGTTTAATATTTCATTAATAAATGTGGTTTTTAGAGTAAGAAATTGGATTTTCTAAAAAAAAAAGTCTAAGGAATTGAATGAGTTTGAAAATATAATATATTAATAATAATATTAAAATTAGTATCAATATTATTTAATTATTTTTATTATATTAAGATAAAATTTAATATTAATATTAATATGAATATTTAATGATTAATATTAATGTTTAATAATATTTATATGACTAATAACAAATTAAATGTTAATATTAAAGATTAATTATTTTATTAATAATATTATTTAAATTTTAATAAATTTATAATAATATAATAATAACTATACATTAATACATTAACATATTAATAAAATATTAATTTGAACGTTAGCAAATCATAATCATGAGTGAATCAGTTAAACACAGTTGACATGAATATCATGTTCAACCATAATTAATAATAGACATTATGTTTAACATGCCTATAATTAACCATAGACACATATTCAGAGTCAATATGATGACATAGTCAAACATATTTAACATTTGTAGCCAACCTTTGTAGCAAATGTATAAATAGTCAAACATGGTAAACCTTAATTAACCATATGTTTACCATAGTCATAACCACTATGATCACCATGGTTGACTATGATTGACCATAGTTAACTATGGTCACCATGGTCAACCATTGTCACCCATATTCAACATGGTTCACCTTTATCAACCATGGTCAATCATGGTCATATTTGGTCAACCATAGTCATCATAATGAACCTTTAAAAATCATTGTCAACCCACGTTCAACATGGCCAACGATTGTTAATATGGTAAAATATGGTCAACCTAGGTCACCATGGTAAAACATGGTCAACCATAGCCTTCCATTATGAATATAGACAACCATCATCTATCATAGAAAACTATGCTCAATCATGATCAAATTAGTCAAAGCATGTTCACCCATGGTGAACATGGTCAAGCCATTTGAAAAATGTCACAATGTGACATATGTTGCCGCATTGTGACAAACATTGTTGCAATATTACATTGTCACATTGTGCCATAAATTTATTGAATGTCACAATGTAATAAACATTGTCACATTGTGACAAACATTGTCACAATGTACATTACACTGTAATTTATCCAACATCGCAATGCAACATTACAGAATTAGCTAACCACATTTACTAATTTGGTTGACTGTGTTCTACAATGTTTGACTATGTTTGACATTACCACTCTGTTGATGAGCTGGAATTTATCACCAACAGTCAAGGGGATCTCTCCGGTGTAGGTTCCCAACTAGAGCCTGCACCGAGTGTGATGGAGATCCCTTCTAGTATGTAGGCTCGACTGCCGTTCAGTTTCATGGAGCTAGCTTTGGACGAAGGTGTGATATAAACTTAGTAGAATGTATGAAATTTAAGAAACACAAGAGAATAAACCATATATATACCATGAATAGCAAAAGATAAACCACACAGTCTCACATAAAGTTACTGTTAGAAAAAATTTAGATAAGACTTGTGCAAACTAAATAAATACTGCTTAACGATTGCAAAATCAATTTACAATAATCAACCATTTATCAGTGTACAAAATCGTGCAGTCAAAAGAAAGATTATACTAATACCTAACGAAATAGTTCATTGACATGCCTATAGAGTGAGTAAACCAAATACCATTAATACATAGCAAAACCAGATTTGGAGTATGAAACAACATGTGGAGAGACCGCACATCAAAAAGCTTTCGGGAACATTCGATCCGTCAAGTGAAGAAATACTCATGGCACCAACACATAGATATTTGAAGCATTCAATAGTGAAAACGTACAATTAACTCTTGTATTGACTAGAAGAACCACAATTCTCTTAAGCAATATGTCTATAACTCTCCAAAAGGTCCTCAGCAAAAAGCCCTTACAAATGAGACGTGAGGTTACATTTATAGGATGAGAGAGACCTTTGGTCTACTCTTGACTCTTGGACTTCCTAGTGACATTTCACCAACCAAATGACTCTTGGCATTCTATGTGACCTTTCGTGTTCATAGAGTATTTTGTGCTATCATAGTACACAAAAGAGAAATGACTATTATCCTAGTTGACTAAGCTGCAGATGGCGAGTTCCGGAATGCTGAGCCTGAGTTTTTCCGTCAGGTAAGTGTGCCATATGTTGTATTCTGCCGTGATGGGAGAGATTGATGGCTAGCCTTCATCATGTCGGTGTAAGCATTCCAGTGCGTTCGGGATAAGGGTATTTCGCTTGGCACGTATATGATTGTTCAAGGTACCCAACTTGGTGTAGAGCCTCACTGGTTCTATGATGTAATGCTTGATATTTTCCGCTGAGACCAGCATACCTCCTGTGCGGGAAACTTGTCTATATGTTTCCACGAATGCTTGCACCTCGTTGTTGATCTCCTCTTGATTTATGACCTGCCAAATTTCTCCTATAGAAGGGGACCCATGCAGTTGGATCACTGATTCCAGACTGCTGAACAATTGCCTGTAGGAAGCCAACAGACTCTCTACATCTTTAACCAATTTTTCTCTGGACTGCACTTTGATACGAAGCTGGACCCTAGTATTCTACATAGCAATCCAATCTTTCCTGGGGACTACTGCTAGGGCTTCAACGTAATTTTCAGGCCACTCATGTATTTTATCTAAGGCGGTCATGACCTCCTTGAGCATGGAAACCCTTTCCTTTGAGTGAGTTTGAATAGCCACTATGGGAGCTATAGTGTGGTGCAATTTTTCCATTTCTTCATAAACTACTGCCATAGTCTCCCCTAGGATCTCTGTTTTTGATGCGACTACCATTTGGAAATAAGCTGATCCTATATGTAACAAGCGGAGTGTCGCGATTTCCTCCTCCATGTTCCTCTTCCCTTGTTCTGCAACGCTAACCCTTTGCTCAGATGCATATAACCTATTTTGCAAATCTACAATCTATTTACTCATCCGGGCTATGTTGTGTTATGTGGCAACTATGAATGTTGTACCGACGGAGGCAATCATTAGAGGGTTTGACATGATATTTGGCATGATATTTGTTGCCATAGTTATCGACAAAGGGTCAGCTGGGTTTCGGCTACAGGATCTCTTCCTCTCCTGTATAATCTTGAGGTTTACTTCATCAAATGTGATTTTAGTCAGATCTAGAACCTCTTCCTCTTGATCTTCTAAGATTCCTAGCTCTCAGAGGGGTAGGTGTATGCCAGTGAGGGGAGTAATGGGAGGTACATCCAAAGGAGGAAGCTCACTCTGTCCTGAGCTTGGATCGACCACCCTTCTTGTCTCTCCTTTTTCATTCACTACAGCTTCCTTCTCCCTGTTTGCCCTAAGCTCCTCATGCTGTTGCCTCTTTTCCATTTCTACTAGTGCCCGTTGCCTTTATAGCTCTTCCTCCATGTTCTTCAGTTCTTGTTCTAATCTTTGTTGTTCATCTTGTTTTTTCCTCATAGCTTCTTCTGCTTGTCTCTGCTTTTAGGCCTCTTCTTCCTTCCTTTTCTCTATCTCATCCTGTGCTCTCTTTTCTTCTTCCTACCTCCTTTTCTCGTCTTCCTACCTTTTCTTCTCTATCTCATCTTGGATTTGGGCGTTGGGTTCCTGTGATTGTTTGCTTTCTATTTCTCTTCACCTCTTTAGCTCTGGCTTCTTTCTTGCCAATTTGGCATTTCTTTGTATGAGTGTAACTTCCTCTTCCTCGCTGTCGCTTAGAGGGTCTTCCACTTCTTTTCCTTTTCACTTCCCTGATGTCTCGGCTCCCTTCAGTGTTCTTTCTCTGAGGCTTTCATCATCCTGGAAATCATCAAGGAGCTCATCTTCTATGGCCTGTTGCTCACTGGGGCTGATCTCCCTTGTGGAGTTATACCAGTTCCTAATTCCATCCTCGATATCCTTCCTAGTGTGGGCGTAAGACTAACTGAATTTTGCCTTCTTACAGTGGGCAGCTACGACCTTTTCAGGGTCACACGTTCTGTAATTTAGGGTCACAAAATGGCTCCCCTCCAGTTCTTCAGCTTCCGCTTCCACCTGTTTGAAGTTTTCTACTATGTATGCTCCAATAGTAAGAGGAAAAGGCGACCAAGTTTTCTTCTTACCTTTGTTCAACACTTTCCAAAAAACCTATGTCATCTTGTGGCATTCCTCTCATAGAAGAGTCCTATCTGTGACAAACTTGGGCAGAGCTTTATGAGTACCAAACACCCTGACTACTGTTCCTTCATCGACAGGGAACCAGTGAGATACTTTAACTACGGTCCTCATGGCTCTTTTTGACATGCAAGGTGGATCTTCCCCGAAAAACAGTTGGTATAACAGGATGATAAATGTTTTAGATATTATATCCAATGTGGCTCTATAAGCCATGTCCCAAAAGACCTTGTAGTGGCAGTGGACAGGTTGGGGAACTGATGAGTCCCAATTGCAACTCCAGTGCTCAAAGTGGCACCTTGAGCAGACAACATCAAGGAGGTACGAAGACATAAAATTCTGGAGGTTGCTCGAGAGGTGGGCTTTGGGCTGCGACTATGTTGGTCCTCAAGGATGATGACAATATGCTCTCCCAATGGAAAATAATTCCCTGAGTGGCAAAAACATACATGAGTGGGACCTTGCCATATAGTCGACACATCATTGCAACAATTGACTGATATACTCTATGTAGCCCTTCTATCTTGTAGGCCTGGTCTATCCTGACTCAGAATTTCGTAGGTTCTTGCCACCAATCCCTCAAGATGTCTTTCGTTGGGGTAGTGAATCCGGCGAGCCACTTGGTGTTAAAAATCTACTGCTTTTCAGGCAATTTTTAGTAGGCGCTGATGTTTGTAGAAGCAATGGCAGTTATAGGTGCCCCATCATGACCCCTAATCATCCCGCTTTTCTATGTTTGTACACTACAAGACCCATTCGATGATCTCAGCGCACGGAAATACTAGTGGATGAGCCGCCACTTTATGTAATCTTGACCTTTTGACGTTGATATATACTTGGAAGTCCTCCTGTGTTTCTGGGATATCCCTCTTAGCAAATTCTTTGTAGATCTCATACCAAGAGAGCCTGGTGGTTTTATTTATGTTGCAAGCCATGTCTGTAAAGATAGGTGGTTGTTCATCTGGATCTGTTTCCCATGCCCCGCTTCCTGATGCACCTTGAGCTGTTTTAGTAGTCGGGTGACCCATATCGTCTTCAAAAGAGGAAATGGATATGCACTCGAGCTCGATGTCACCTAGCATGTCAAAAATGCAATCCCACGATGAGAGAGAGGGCATGACCATAAATAAAAAACACCAAAAAGAAAACTTAGCCAGTGAGAGGAAGGTCGCAGGGATGATTCGAAGCGAAATCAGGAAAAAACAAATAAGAATAATTAAATTAATTATATCTGTTGGCTAAGCATCTCTCTCTCTCTCTCTATATATATATATAATTGAAAAATAAGGCTAGTCTTTCAATATTTTTTCACATCCTAAAGATGAACCACCGTTGCTGGTTCGAAACGTCGATGAAAAAGAATCCTTATGCGATGGATCCGGAAGATAATCTAAACAATGATGAAACTCGCGAAAACCTCAAAGACAAGATACTCACCCAATACGGAAGGGAGATTATGAAAGAAGTTCGCAGATTTGAAAGAAACAGATGGCTCTTAATGAAAAAGAAGACTGACCTTACATTTCTAAAGAGATGCAGAGATTCATCAATTATTCCTACCTTTGCCAAAATCAATCATTCTCTGAGAAGCCAGCGCAACAATCAAATATTCATCAAAGCCAACATTGCTCTGATTCGAAGCGAAATCAGGAAAAAACAAATAAGAATAATTAAATTAATTATATCTGTCAGCTAAGCATCTCTATATATATATAATTGAAAAATAAGGCCAGTCTTTCAATATTTTTTCACATCCTGAAGATGAACCACCGTTGCTGGTTCGAAACGTCGATGAAAAAGAATCCTTATGCAATGGATCCGGAAGATAATCTAAACAATGATGAAACTTGCAGAAACCTCAAAGACAAGATACTCACCCAATACGGAAGGGAGATTATGAAAGAAGTTCGCAGATTCGAAAGAAACAGATCGCTCTTAATGAAAAAGAAGACTGACCTTACATTTCTAAAGAGATGTAGAGATTCATCAATTATTCCTACCTTTGCCAAAATCAATCATTCTCTGAGAAGCCAACGCAATAATCAAATATTCATCAAAGCCAACATTGCTCTGATTCGAAGCGAAATCAGGAAAAAACAAATAAGAATAATTAAATTAATTATATCTGTCAGCTAAGCATCTATATATATATATAATTGAAAAATAAGGCCATTCTTTCAATATTTTTTCACATCCTAAAGATGAACCACAATTGTTGGTTCGAAACGTCGATGAAAAAGAATCCTTATGTGATGGATTGGGAAGATAATCTAAATGATGAGTGAGTCGCAAGGTATCCGATGAAAAAAGATGTGAAAATGCAACTAAGGTCACAAGTCGGGCACGTCTGCAAGGTCGATATGTGCAAAATTAGATCACGGATTGCACAGCAGGTGGCAATCGCAGGTCGCAATGATAGGAGGTCGTGGGGAAAGAGGAGTCGTGAGGTCATGGGGTCGCTACGTCGTGAAGTCGTGGAGTCGCAAGGTTGCGAAGGGAAGGGTACCATGGCCATGGGGCATGTGACTATGGTTCAGATTGTCTTAGAGGAGGCCCTGAATGACTTCGGGAGACCAGGGTCACTTTCAGAAGGATAGAGCCTTGGTTTCTTGATCTAATAAGGAGGATCAAATTGCAAGGGAAAATTGAAACCTTGAGTGGAGGAGCGTGGAAGGCTAGGGTAATTTATGAGGTACAAATGGAAAGGAGAGCTAAGTAAAGGGCTAAACCCTAGGGCAGGAGGTAAGTCATAGGTTAGGAGATGCAACTTATGACATTTGGAAGAAAATAACCATTGCAGGAGGGAGGATCGTTACTTACCAGAGTCAGAAACGCGCGTGAAGTTAGGTTGAAGGGATTTCTGGCTTCCGCTGCGACCAACATAGCTTTTCCAAATGCAACCAGGGTGCCCTCCTATTTATAAAACCATCGCACATGTAGAGGTCGCAAGGGTCGGGAGGGCAGATATTGCGACCTTGCGACTCGTGGGTCGCAAAGTCGCATGGGTCGCGAAGTCACATGGGTTGTGAGGTTGGGTTGGAAGATGCAGATAGGTAGTGCAACCTTGCAACCTTGCGACCTTACGAGTCACGGAGTTGCACAGTCGCATAGTCGCATAAGTGACTGACGGTAACTAAGGCGACTTTGTGACTTTGTGAATTTGCGACTAGGAAGGTCGCGAGGTCATGGGATCGTGGGGTCACAGGGAAGTTAAGCGATTAGAAGTGCGACCTTGCGACCTTGCAACCCGCGAGTCATCGAGGTCGCAAGGGTTGTCGTGGTCGTGGGTATATGCTGTAATCGTGTTCCGACTATGCGACCCGATCTTATCTCATGAACTTGTGACTTGGCTTAACTTAGGCAAAAATTTTTATTTTCCTCGGGTTTACTGACACTGACAAACCTTCAGGAAGGACCTAACAGGGCTGAAGCTTAGGCTTGATGTAGGGGTTCCAAAAATTTAATGTTTACCCAGATTTTTGGAGGTGTTGTCACAACAGCTACAATAATTGTTGTTTCCTTGGAAGAACCCAAAATCTCTGAAGTTTACGGGCCTCGCTTAAGGGGGCTTGAATAGATATTGCTTCATTGGGTTGTGGGTCCCACTGATGGTGTTCTGGGTCCCCCTTTCGAACTTGGTCAGTTGTCCCGCCTTGTCTTGACATGATCTTTACACATGCAAAAGGGCGCTACCTTCTACCGCCTTGGGCCCAAAAAAAGGGGAACTGAAGTTACAACATGAGTTTTAGAGTATTCCCAGTATAGTGGTCATGGTACTTTGGTTTTTCTTCGCTGCCAGTGAGCCTGGACAGTACCCCGACGGAGTCACTACCTAGAAATCGCGAACATTGCTCCGCTGCCAGTGAGCCTGGTTAATACCCCGGTGGATTCGTTTCTTCACCTCTTTGCGCAGGAAGCCTTTCTTAGTCCTTTAGCCCTTATTATGAAAGGTGTAGGTGCTCATGAGCACTTATTTTTCCTGTGCATACAATGCACTTATTTAATGAAGGCTTAAAACCTGGGCGGATGAGGGATATTGAATTATTTGACTTTTAAAGGGGTTGTTTCTGGCTTTCAGAGTCCTTATTGTTTTCCCGGGATATGTGTATACTCATTGCTGGTTTTTTTAGCTCCTCTTTCGTTCCTAAGATTGCAAGTGAGCTAGAATGGCTTCAAGAATTTTGATCATGCGAGCAGTGTGGATAGACCGACGTGGGTACGAATGAGGACCTGAGCATGCCATCGAGTTCCCCGTCATTACCAAATCTTTCCTACTATATTCTTATCGTACTTAAACTTTGGTCCATTAACAGATCCGAAGAGCATCTGAGGGACCCAAAGTGTAGGGTTGTTTTAACTTTAACCTGCCATCTCTACTTTATTCCAAAAAAAACAACAATTAAACTAGCGATTGAAAACTAACTGACAGTAAATGACAACTATCTATGAAAGCAATGGTAGACTATAGTACAAGGTGGGACTAGCAACTCTAGGGTTGCTAGTTGAAGTAACGTTTGAGGTCGTGGCCCTTCACTGGAAGGGGTTCCACCCCTCCTCCTAGGGTTTGTAATTTGAAAGTGTGATGACCAATTTTTTGTATAATCTGGAATAGAACTACCCACAAGGCTTGAAATTTTGTGTGTTTGCCTTTGTCTTCGTGAGCCAGGTCTCATTTTAGCAGTAGGTCCCCTACCTCAAATTTGTGGGACCCTGTGGATTTCCCATCGAACCATCTTTTGATCCAGGCTTGGTGAATGGTGAACTTCTCCTTAGTTTTGAACCTTTCTTCTTCTAGTTTCACCAGGGTATCGATCTGACTTTCTATAGATGGGTAAGGGGTGCCTCACGAGTCTTGGGCTAGCCTAAGGGCGGGGAGATACAGATTGGGGGGAAGGATGGCTTCTTTTCTGTAGACCAGGAAATACAATGATGTGCTTATTGAGGTTTTGGGAGTGACCTGGTTAGCCCAAAGAGCGTTATTGAGGGCGTTATTCCATTTCCTCTATTGTGAGAGCAGGGTTTTTTTGATAATACAAATGAGGTTCTTGTTGGTTGATTCTGCCAAGTCATTCTCTTGGGGGTAGTAATTAACTGAATGTTTTAACACTATGCTATTTTCTAGAGTGAAATTATATAATTTCAAAGATGAGAAGTAAGTAGCGTTATCAAAAACAAGGGAGGTTGGAACGCCGAAATTGGTGATGATGTGCTACTTAATAAAAGATATTACCTCATCGTCATTAACCTTTCGAAGAGGGATTGCTTCTACCCATCGAGTGAAATAGTCGGTGGCCGTGAGTATGTACCTACGTTGCTTTGATGACTGAGGGATGATCTCGCCTATGATGTCCAAACCCCATTGTTGAAAATGTTCCTCGACTGCTTTAGGTTGTAGGGGAGCGAATGACTTTGCCTACCTACCTGCACGCTTTTGGCAGATTGAACACTTTCGTACATAGTCATGAGCATCTTTGAATAGAGTGGGCCAGTAGAAACATGCCCCGCATAACCTTGTGCACCATGGTGCCACCTGCGTAATGACCTCCTGCAAATTCATCATGTAGATCTTTCAGCACTCATTGGGCTTCGTCGTATTCTAGACATCTTAGCAACACGCCAAGGTGATGCTTCCTAAAAAGGTTCCCCTGGACCATATGATATGAGGCTACTTTCAGTCTTATAGATCTTCTCTGTTTAGCAGACATTTCTTTGGGCAAAGACCCCTGTATTAGGTATTGCTTTAAATCGTCATACCATGATGGGGAGTCATGTGAGATGAGGAGTTCGTTGTGGTACATTTCGATTTCGTGCTCCCATCTTTTTGTTTCTTGGGCCAATCGATCGGATTCTGTGTCTTGAAGATCCGTGGCCTTGGCGGCCAGCTTATAAATACCATACCCTTTTACAGTGTGAGAGGGCTTAAATTATAAATCATATTCTTGGAGGGATGTCATCCAGTTGGCTCTTCTCTCCCCCAACTCTTGTTGTACAAAGAGGGATCAGACAACAGGATGGGGAACCATCATGGTGACATGATTTTTCAGGATGTAAGGCCTGAAGTGTTTCACTACTTTATAGACAACATAAGCCAGCTTATCGATGTCTGGGTAATTTAGCTCTGCCCTTGGAGTCATGTACTCATGAATGATATAGGATGTTCATCATGATCGTAGTCCCTTTGGGTGAGGACCGCGGCTAGTGATGAATCTGAAGTGAAAGTGTACAAGATAAAATCTTTGCAGAAATCGGGACTTGAGAGTGAAGGTGCCTCCACGATAGCTGCCTTAATATGATCAAAAGATTCCTTTTCTTCCCAGTCCCATTTGAAAATTATATCTTTCTTTATCATGTTCTGTAGAGGTTTGGCAATTTGTGAAAAATCTGAAATAAACTTGCGCAGGAAATTAATTTTTCCAAGGAAAGATTGCATACCTTTCTTGGTGCTTGGCTGAGGGATTTGTGATATGGATTTTACGTGGGCAGGGTCAACGGTGATCCCTTTCTTGGTGATGATGTGGCCCAATAGATTGCCTTCTAAAACTACAAATATGCTTTTCTTAGAGTTGAGAGAGATCCCATATTTCTGACATCTTTCAAAAATCTATTTCAAGTGTTGGAGATGGTCACTTCTTATTTTTGAAAAAATGGTGACATCATCTAGGTAAACTACCACACTCTGCCCCATTAACCCCCGAAAAGCGATATCCATAGCTCTCTGGAAAGTTGACCCAATATTTATTAGTCCGAATGGCATACTAAGAAAAGTGAATGTTCCCCACTTCGTTCGAAATGTTGTATTAATCTTGTCTAGTTCTAACACCGGGACTTGATTGTAACCAGAAAACTCATCCAGTAGAGAACTCGGATCCTGAGACAGTTTGAAGGATTTGCTCCATGGATGGAATAGGGTAGTCATCTTTGTCTGACGCCCGATTAAGGTTCCAGAAATCGACGCATAGGCGTATTTCTCTGGATTTTTTTCTTACTGGTACCAGGTTAGATACCCATGTCGAGTGTTTGACCTTGAAAATAATGTGGGCGTCCAACAATTTCTTTAACTCCTTTTGTATGAGGGGTTCTAAGGCAGGATGCACCTTCCTCAGTTTCTACTAAAATGGTTTGACCCCCTCTCTGGTAGGAATAACATGTTGAATAATCCGAGTATCATACACTTTCAAGTCATCATAAGTCCAAGCAAAGACATCGTGGTACTTTCAAAACAAACTGATGAAAGCCTATTTTTCCTCTGGGGTGCATTTTGTTCCCAAGTTAACATATTTGGGGTCGAACTCAGTCCCGAGGTTGATTTTCCCATGCAAGAGAGTGGAACTATGCATCTTGGAATTTGGCGGACCTCTAAAACGATTATGAAGGTCAAACAATTTTTCCATTGACACCACCCCTTACGGTAAGGTATTTCCCTTCCGGGAATCCACCTCATCTTGTAATGATTTTTCATGTTCCTCTTCGTTGTTAGTTGCGTCTTTGAATACTTCTGCGTTTGCCATGAATTCCAGAATCTTTTGGTCATCATTGAACACACACAAGTTAGTTACGTTGTCTAGTATTGCTAGTTTATACATAATTTCAATAGAAAAACCATCTCTAAGGGGTGTGAACCTAGCTGCGGCATTAGCTAGAGTATCAGCAACAACATTGTTAAACCTAGGAACAGACATGATATTGAAAGCTTTAAAAGAATTTATGAGACGCCATACCTCTTGTTGGTAGTTCTTTAGATGCGAAGACAAACAATGGATGCTATTACGTACTTGTCTCGTAATGATTTCCAAATCTCCAATGACCTTTAGGAAATCTGCTCTTAAGTTGATAGCCCTTTTTAGGATTAGCACCAATGCTTAGTATTTAGCAGTGTTGTTGGTACATTAGAATTCTAACCTGCAAGAGATCAAAAATCTTCCTTTGGGATTTAGCAGGACGCATCCTGCCCCTACTCCATCATGGGTTTTTGAACCATCATAGTACAACATCCACATCTCTGTATTGGGGAAAGGTAAACCTGACATATGAAAGTTTAAAGAAAAAATTGTGTCATCGTAGCTCGGGGTTTGCATGGGGATTTCAATCTGGGCATCCGGGGAAATGGTTGAGGTCTGAGGTTGATAACACCTGAATGAAGATTCAAGGAGGCATACTCGTAGATCTTGCTGTGGATAACTGATTGGTTCATTAGAGCTTTCAAGGTTGGTAATAATATGTTTCATACAAGGTTCACTATTTACCCTGATCTGGTTATTTTTTCCTTTGTAAGGCAGCCATAAGTGAGACCAATCGGTGGCAAAGTAGCCCTGCAACTTGCAAGACCAATCTCTGTTGAGGAGAATACCGTAAGCTTCTGGGATGTCTATGATGATTATGTCAATGCACTGGTGCACTCGGTAATCAGAAGATAACTGAATGATGACATTATTTAATTCTCCAACGGCTGGGACTTGACGCTTGTCAAGTTGGATAATTTTGGCGCCGGTTTTCTCTGGTTGAATATTCAGTTTCTTGCATATCGACCAAGGCATAACGTTGGTTGATGCGCCGAAGTCAACGAGGCAATTGTGGACGTTGAAATTAAACGTTTCAAAGGTTAAGAGGAATGGGGGAGTTGAGCCTCTCGAGTTGGTGTTGGTGGCGTTTACTATAACTTAGAGGTCGACTACAACTGGGGATCAGCCTATGGGATTTCCCTTGCTCGAAGTGGCAGGTTTAACAGGGGTAGGGGAGAAAGTGAAGGCTTTGGCTATGAGTTCCCGCTGAGTTGTCAATTTTCACAACTCGAATAATGAGATGTTAGCTCGCGTCTTCTTTAAATATTCGATGATATTGTAGTCTAACTCCGCGGGCAAAGATTCTGGCATTATGTGTGGTATTTCCGCGGTAGTCTTAGTAGTAACCCATTTGGATGCATCTTTAGGTGTGTAGGGGTTCCTTTTCGTGCTGGCGGGTGATTTACTTGGGTATAGATCATCCATTCCTCTTGGTGTGGGGAAATATGGTTGACTAGTACTGGTTGGGGGCAAGATCCTATGCAACAAAGCCTTCTTGTTTTCTTCCAAGGAAGAGTCTGCTACTACATGTTTACTCCTGAGATTGTAACTTTTGGGGGGATTTTGGGGAGCTTCCCCAACAAAGGCTTCTTGCGTAGTGCACACGTCTCCTCCCCGAAGGATCTTGAGAGTTAACATAGCGGAGGGGGAATCTTCACTAAGGGGGGAATCATCTTCTCCTGATTCATTTGTTTCTTCTTCTGCTTCCCCGGTGGTCTGGGCTTCTAATAATTGGGTGACAACGGCAGTCATATTATGTAGCCATTGCGGGTAGGTTTTTTCGGAGTGCGAAGCCTGATGGAAAGTGAAGAAGTTATCTTTGCCAAAATCTTGTACGTTGAAGGTTGAACTAGGGTTTTGTGAAACTTTAGGGGGGGGGGGGAATTATTGGTTTTCTGAAAAAAGGGATTAGTGGGCTTGGACCCTCCCGAAGCATCATTGGTTCTTCACTTAAGCTTAGATACTTCGTTGGTTAGTTGTTTTAGTAATTTGGTTAGTCCTTCGAAATCAAAAGGGTCTTTATCTTTATCAGCTATTTTACTTGAGGAAGCCTGGCTCCTCTTACAAGAGGACTTTGGATCCTCTCACGACTCGTGTTCCAAGGTGCCGATTGAAAGAAGATCCTTTTCGACCTTGAGTGCCGCAACAAAATTATCTACCAGAGTGAGCTTTGCTTCACACTTAACAAAAACAAAAATGTCCCACGGCAGGTCCCTTGTGTAATAATCAATCGTGATGGAATCATCAAGGGCTACATCCATGGGGAACTTGTTTAAAATAGTGGTGACACATTGATTAAAATATTTTACCTTCTCCTTCTTATGGCATTTTAGCGTCCTGATCTCGATGAGGAGAATGGAAGGTGTCTTATATTCTGAAAACTTGTCTAGAAAGGATTTCCAGAACTCATCCCACATTTGGATGGAGGAGACGGGTAGCGACCGATACCAAGTGGCCGCTTTATTTTCAAGGGTATGTGGGAATAGGTGGCATGCTACGTCGTCGAACTAGACCTTCATCATTTGTAGAGCTAAGTAAAAATTGCTAATGTGGTCATTAGCTGAGGTCCAATTTTCAGGGTCAAACTTTTGGAGGTGCTTCTCAGAATGACGGGGCATATCATGGAGGAGGCCTCTAAGGTTTAGAGGGGATTACGCCATCCAAGCTAGCAGTGGGGGATGGCGGTTTGCTCTAGGGTTTAAAAGGAGGTGGCGATCATTGCCTTCTGATTCACTGTCTGTACTTGACCTGCCGCTGGTGCGAGGGGGGTGTCTGGCTTCTCTTCTTGGCACTTTGAGATGTCCTAGGTCTCTCGTGTTTCTCACGTTCCAGTTGTCTCTTAGGTTTCTAAGGAGATGTTGATTGTTGTAAAAGTTTATGCGGTCTCTAAGGTAGTCCCCGACCCCTTGTCCCAAGATCCCATGAGTGCCCTCGGTGAGAGGTTGATTGTTGACAGGGGTTTCCTTAGTGATTCGTCGGTTGTTCCCACACACTTCCTCTCTATGCATCCAGTTATTCTTGTCGGTAAAGGTATTCTTAGTCTCGCCTTCTTCATCTTCAGGCTGGCTTTCCAACCCTTCGATAGATAGTCTTTCGACAGTCTCTATGTAATAATCTAGGGCTAAGCCAATTAATTGCGATATGGAGTTAACTAGGACGCCCTGATGGGTGTGTTGAAGGTTGGAGGTGCGAGAGTTGGCTAGGGAGTTAGTGGCAGGGATACATCTTAAACCCTTGGAAAATTGGCGTGTGATAGGGCGCAGAGCCCTGAGCTGTTCATTAGTGACTTCGTACATGGGAAGTTCCTCTCCTCCAGGGGTGTCTTCAAGGAGGGGAATATGAGTTTCTTCCTAAAGTGGTTTTGTGAAGGGTGGCCCGAAAGGAGGATTATATCGTACTTCAAGGGGCGTGGGAGGCCAAGGTTGATTACTTCCTTGATGGGAAGTCTTTGTGTGAGGAGGGATTTTAGTGCTTGCCATGGCCCTCCTTCTAGCGCCAAATCTGTTGACGGGCTGGAATTTATCACCAACAATTAAGGGGATCTCTCTGGTCTAGGTTCCCAACTAGAGCCTATACCGAGTGTGATGGAGATCACTTCCGGTATGTAGGCTCGACTGCCGTTCAGTTTCATGGAGCTAGCTTCAGACGGAGGTGTGATATAAACTTAGTAGAATGTATGAGCTTTAAGAAACACAAGAGAATAATTGACAAATATCCTGTACCATATATATACCATGAATAGCAAAAGATAAACCACACAGTCTCACATAAAGTTACTGTTAGCAAAACTTTAGATAAGACTTGTGAAAACTAAATAAATATTGCTTAACGATTGCAAAATCAGTTTACAATAATCAACTATTTATCAGCGTACAAAACCGTGCAGTCAAAAGAAAGATTATACTAATACCTAAAGAAATAGTTCATTGGCATGCGTATAGAGTGAGTAAACCAAATACCATTCATATGTAGCAAAACTAGATTTGGGGTACGAAACAACATGTGGAGAGACCGCACATCAAAAAGTTTTTGGGAACATTCGATCCGTCAAGTGAAGAAATACTCATGGCACCAACACAGATATTCAAAGCATTCAATAGTGAAAACGTACAATTAACTCTTGTATTGACTAGAAGAACCATAATTCTCTTAAGAAATATGTATATAACTCTCCAAAAGGTCCTCCACAAAAAGCCTTTACAAATGAGACATGAGGTTACATTTATAGGATGAGAGAGACCTTTGGTCTACTCTTGACTCTTGGACTTCCTAGTGACATTTCACCAACCAAATGCCTCTTGGCATTCTATGTGACCTTTTGTGTTCATAGAGTATTCCGTGCTATCATAGTACACAAAAGAGAAATTTTTATTATCCTAGTTGACTAAGCTATAAATGGTGAGTTCCGGAATGCTGAGCCCGAGCTTTTCCGTCAAGTAAGTGCACCATATGTTGTATTCTACCATGATGGGATAGATTGGTGGTTGTGCTTCATCATGTCGGTGTAATCATTCCAGTGTGTCCGGGATAGGGGTATTTTGCTTGGAACATATATGATTGTTAAGGTACCCAACTTTGTGTAGAGCTTCACTGGTTCTACGATGTAACGCTTGATATTTTCCGCTGAGACCGGCATACCTCCTATGTGGGCAACTTGTCTATATGTTTCCACGAATTCTTGCACCTCGTTGTTGATCTCCTCCTAATTTATGACCTGCCCAATTTCTCCTATAGAAGGGGAGCCATGCAGTTGGATCACTGATTCTAGACTGCTGAACAATTTCTTGTAGGAAGCCAACACCCTCTTTGCATATTTAACCAATTTTTCTCTGGACTGCACTTTGATACGAAGCTGGACCTTGGTATTCTACATAGTAATCGAATCTTTCATGGGGACTATTGTCGGGGCTTCGGGGTACTTTTCAGACCACTCATGTATTTTATCTAAGGTGGTCATGGCCTCCTTGAGCATGGAAACCCTTTCCTTTGAGTGAGTTTGAATAGCCACTATGGGAGCTATAGTGTGGTGCAATTTTGCCATTTCTTCATAAACTACTACCATAGTCTCCCCCAGGATCTCTATTTCTGATGTGAATACCGTTTGGAAATTAGCTGATCCTGTATGTAACAAGCGGAGTGTCACGATTTCCTCCTCCAAGTTCCTCTTCCCTTGTTCTACAATGTTGGCCCTTTGCTCGGATGCGTATAACTTGTTTTGAAAATCTACAATCTGTTTACTCATCTGGGCTACATTGTGTTCTGTGGCAGCTACGAATGTTGTATCGGTAGAGGCAATCATTAGAGGGTTTGACGTGATATTTGGCACAATATCTATTGCCGTAGTTACCGACAATGGGTCAGCTAGGTTTCAGCTACAGGATCTCTTCCTCTCCTATATAATCTTGAGGTTTACTTCATCAAATGTGATTTTATTCAGATTTAGAACCTCTTCCTCTTGATATTCTGAGATGCCTAGCTCTCGAAGGGGTAGGTGTACGCTAGTGAGGGGAGTAACGTGAGGTACATCCAAAGGAGGAAGCTCACTCTATCCTGAGCTTGGATTGACCACCCTGCTCGTCTCTCCTTGTTCATTCACTATAGCTTCCTTCTCCCTATTTTCCCTAAGCTCCTCATCATGTTGCCTCTTTTCCCATTTCTACTAGTGCCTGTTGCCTTTCTAGCTCTTCCTCCATGTTCTTCAGTTCCTCTTCTAATATTTGTTGTTCATCTTGTTTTTTCTTCGCAACTTCTTTTGCTTGTCTCTGCTTTTCGGCCTCTTCTTCCTTCCTTTTATTTATCTCATCCTGTGCTCTCTTTTCTTCTTCCTACCTCCTTTTCTCATCTTCCTGCCTTTTCTTCTCTATCTCATCCTGGCTTTGGGCGACGAGTTCTTGTGATTGTTTGCTTTCTAGATCTATTTTCCTTTTTAGCTCTCGCTTCTTTCTCACTAGTTTGGCATTTCTTTGTATGAGTGTAACTTCCTCTTCCTCGCTGTCGCTTAGAGGGTCTTCCACTTCTTTTCCTTTTCACTTCCCTGATGTCTCGGCTCCATTTGGTGTTCTTTCTCTGAGGCTTTCATCATCCTGGAAATCATCAAGGAGCTCATATTCTATGGTCTATTACTCACTGGAGCTAATCTCCCTTGTGGAGTTATACCAGTTCCTAATTCCGTCCTCGAGATCCTTCCTAGTGTGGGCATAAGACCAACTGAATTTCGCCTTCTTACAGTGGGCAACTATGACCTTTTCGGGGTCATATGTTCTATAATTTAGGGTCACAAAATGGCTCCCTCCAGTTCTTTAGCTTTTGCTTCCACCTGTTTGAATTTTTCTACTACATACACTCCAATAGTAAGAGGAAAAGGTGGCCAAGGTTTCTTCTTACCTTTGTTCAACACTTTCGAGAAACCCTGTGTCATCTGGTAGCAGACCTCTCGTAGAAGAGTCCTATCTATGACAAACTTAGGCAAAGAGTGTGGAGCTTTATGAGTACCAAACACCCTGACAACCGTTCCTTCATCGAAAGGGAAGCAGTGAGCTACATTAACTACGGTCCTCATGGCTCTTTTTTACATGCAAGGTGGATCTTTCCCAAATAGTAGTTGGTATAATGGGATGATAAATGTTTTAGATATTATATCCAATTTGGCTCTATAAGTTGTGTCCCAGAAGACCTTATAGTGGTAGTGGACAGGTTGGGGTACTGATGAGTCCCAATTGCAGCTCCAGTGCTGAAAGTGGCACCTTGAATAGATAGCGTCAAGGAGGTACGAAGACATATAAAATTCTGGAGGTTGCTCGAGAGGTGGGCTTTGGGCAACGACTATGTTGGTCCTTAAGGATGATGACAGGATGCTCGCCCAATTGAAAATAATTCCCTGAGTGGCGACAACATACATGAGTGGGACCCACGTGCCATAAAAAACATCGCAGTCTGCCTTGCCATATAGTCGACACATCATTGCAGTGATTAACTGATATACTCTATGTAGCCCTTCTGTCTTGTAGGCCTGGTCTGTCCTGACTCAGAATTTCATAGGTTCTTTCCACCAATCCCTCAAGATGTCTTTTGTTGGGGTAGTGAATCCGGTGAGCCACTTGGTGTTAAAAATCTGCTGCTTTTCAGGCAATTTGTAGTAGGCGCTGATGTTCGTAGAAGCAATGGTGGCTATAGGTGCCCCATCATGACCCCTAATCATCCAGTCTTCTGTGCTTGTACACTGCAAGACCCATTCGATGATCTCAGCACACAGGAATACTGGTGGATGAGCCGCCACTTTATGTAATCTTGACCTTTTGACATTGATATATACGTGGAAGTCCTCTTGTGTTTCTGGGATATCCCTCTTAGCAAATTCTTCATAGATCTCATACCAAGGGAGCCTGATGGTTTTATTTATGTTGCAAGCCGTGTTGGGTGTGGAGCATGATTATCTTCTGTATTCAAAGGTTTCAACTGGATGTATACCCCAGGAAGACTGTACACCCCTCCACGCGGGGGTGCTAATCCCCCCTCGGATGGGAGGTCTGGAGGCCAGCGGTCCCCTGGCGGAGGTTCGGGGGCAGCGCCCCCGAAGCTAAAAATAGATGTAAAATTGCCTTGTAAAAGTCTAGTAATTTCTAGTCAATCTGGGTTGTTCATTAGGCGGATGATCTGACGGTAGAAGTTATGTTTAATTTAGGTTTTTTTGCTCTAGAAGGCAACCCCTCACTATATATGATGGAATTGTATTGTGTCTATGTAGATCTGCTTTCTAAGTGAGGAAGAGAGAGGAGATTGAGAGTGAAGAGGGTGTTACAACAGATCTACTGTAGGTTGATCTCTTCAGTTTGCTGGATAATATAATAAAAGAAGGACTAGCTGTTTCTCCATGGATGTAGCCCAAACTGGGTGAACCACGTATATCTATGTCTCTCTTGTTTTATGCATTTTCTGTGTTTATATTTTTGCAATATTTTATGTGTTCCATTGCTCCGTAATATATAATTTTCTAACAACTAGTATCAGAGCCGAAGGTCTATTTGGCTAATAAAATTGCACGAGAGAAGGGTTCCTGGTTCGAGTGGGAGCAATGGCGGAAGATGGTAGGTTTAGGGTTGAAAAATTCAACAGCCAAAACTACCAGCTGTGGAAGATGCAGATGGAATATTATCTGTATCAGAGAGATCTGTACCTACCATTGAGTGGAAAGACAAAGAATCCGACGAGTATGACAGACACAGAATGGGATATTCTGGACAGAAAGGCACTTGGAACAATATGGCTATGCCTAGCGGCGTCGGTAGTGTTTAATATTTCAAAGGAAATGACAACACAGGGTTGAATGTCGGCATTAGCCAAACTATATAAAAAACCCTCGGCCTAAAATAAGGTATTTCTTATGAAGCGTTTATTTAATATGAAGATGTCAGAAGGTGGATCTATTGTAGATCATTTAAATGATTTTAATATAGTTACAAGTCAATTAAGTTCTGTAGGGGTAAATTTTGATGATGAAGTTAGGGCTCTGTTATTTCTGTGCTCATTGCCAGAAAGTTGGAATGGTTTAGTTATGGCCGTTAGTAACTTTGTCTCTGGATCTAGTACTTTAAAGTTTGATGATGTTGTTGGTGGAATCCTTAGCGAGGAAATGCGATGGAAAAGCTTCGGTGAGACATCAGGTAATGCTTTGACTGCAGAGACTAGGGGAAGAAAAATGGAAAGAGGAAAGAGCCTAGGATATCGCAGTAAGTCAAGAAAAGGTAGATCCAAGTCCAGATCAGGGATAGTGTGCTGGAAATGCAGGAAGAAAGGACACCTGAAGAAAGATTGCAAGTCTCGGAAGGGAAAAGAAGGAGATGCGCAGCAAGAAACTAATCATGAAGCGAATGTAACAGGTGATGTGTTGCAAGATGCTTTGATTCTTTCATTAGAAAATATTATTGATGCCTGGGTGATAGATTCAGGGGCCTCATTCCATGCCACACCTGATAAGAAACACTTTCATGATTATGTTCAAGGATATTTTGGACAAGTTCGATTGGGTGATGATAAACCCTATAAAATCATTGGAAAGGGTACAGTTTTCATAAAACAACAAAATGGAAATCAGTGGCTATTGAAGAAGGTAAGGCATGTTCTAGATCTAAAGAAAAATCTGATTTCAACAGGACAGTTGGGAGGTGAAGGTTGTGTAACTACTTTCAAAGATAAAACCTGGAAGGTCACTAAAGGATCCCTGGTAATAGTGAAAGGAGAAAAGGTTGGTACATTGTATTTATGCAATGGTATTTCTAATTCTATTAATGCTTTAACCTCTATAGGAGAACATATGACATTGTGGCATCATAGGCTCGGGCACATGAGTGAGAAGGGGATGCAGATTCTTCAATCAAGAAATTTGTTACCAGGTTTGAAGCATGTTGATTTAAAATTCTGTGAGAATTGTGTTTATGGAAAACAGAAGAGATTCAGATTCCTTAGAGTTGGGAAAGAAAAGAAGAGCAAAAAATTAGAGCTTGTGCATACAGATGTATGGGGACCTGCTCAGGTATCATCTCTTGGTGGCTCTCGTTATTATGTTACTTTTATTGATGATGCAACCAGAAAAACCTGGATTTATTGTATTCGAAATAAATCTGATGTATTTGATACTTTCAAGAAATGGAAAGATTTGGTTGAAAATGAAATAGGGAAAAGGTTGAAGTGTCTCAGATCAGATAATGGAGGTGAATATTGCAGCAAAGAGTTTGATAGGTACTATTTGGAGAATGGAATTCACAGAGAGAAGACAGTTCCAGGAACACCACAAGAAAATGGTGTGTCAGAAAGGATGAACAGGACAATCATGGAGCGTGCAAGGTGCATGAGATTGCATGCAGGATTGCCTTTACAATTTTGGGCAGATGCTGTAGATATTGTTGTTTATCTAATAAACAAAGGGCCTTCAAGTTCCTTGGATGGTGGTATTCCAGAGGAGGCATGGACAGGTAAAAAGGTAGACTACTCATTTTTAAAGACTTTTGATTGTGAAGCCTTTGTCCACATTAACAAAGAAAATAGAACAAATCTTGAGGCAAAATCAAAGAAATGTACCTTTATTGGATATGGTGTTAATGATTTTGTTTATCGCTTATATGATTATGAAAATCACAAAATCATTAGGAGCAGAGATGTAATATTCAATGAAAAGGTCTTATATAATAATCAGTTGCAGGAAAAGAAACAAGAAAAAGAAAACAAAGAATACATAGTGCTTGACGATATCACAGGAAAAGTGATGGTATCTGAAAATCATAATGATCAATAGCCAGAACAACAACCACAACAGCAAAAAGAACTTCAAACACCTGAAAGTGGTGTTAGAAGATCTACTAGGATAAGTATACCCCCTGAACGATACTCTCCTTCATTATATTATGTATTGTTGATTGATTCTGGTGAACCAGAATGTTATGAAGAAGCAATGCAAGTAGAAACCAGGAAGAAGTGGCAACAAGCCATGAAAGAAGAGATGGACTCCTTAGCACATAACCAGACTTGGGACTTAGTCAGGTTTCCTACAGGTAAAACAACATTGCAGAATAAATGGGTTTACAGGCTGAAGGAAGAAGATGGAGGAAAACAGAGGTACAAAGCCAGACTTGTGGTGAAGGGGTTTGCACAGAAGAAAGGTATTGATTTTGATGAAATATTTTCTCCTGTTGTTAAAATGACTTCAATTAGAACTATTTTAAGTCTAGTAGCAGCTGAAGATTTGCATCTTGAGCAGTTAGATGTAAAGACAACCTTTCTCCATGGGGATTTGGAGGAAGAGATATATATGCAGCAGCCACAAGGATATGAGGTAAAAGGGAAGGAGAAACTAGTGTGTAGGTTGAAGAAGAGCTTCTATGGCTTAAAACAGGCTCTAAGGCAGTGGTATCTAAAATTTGACAGGTTTATGTCTGAACAAGGTTATACTAGATGTCACTCTGATCATTGTGTTTATCTCAAAAGGAAAAATGATGGCAGCTATATTATATTGTTATTGTATGTAGATGACATGCTTGTTGCAGGTTCTAACATGTAGGAAATAAATGTTCTCAAAAGGAAATTGGCAAACTCATTTGCAATGAAGGATTTGGGTGCTGCAAAACAAATCCTTGGTATGAGAATAACTAGAGACAAGAAGAATCGCAAATTAACATTGTCTCAAAGTGAGTACATAGAAAAGGTGTTGAAAAGGTTTAATATGCAGAATGAAAAACTAGTTAGTATACCTTTGGCTAGCCATTTCAAATTAAGTAAGGAGGCATGTCCCAAGACTCAGGAAGAAATGGCTCATATTTCTAAAGTTCCATATGCATCAGTAGTTGGAAGCTTAATGTATGCAATGGTCTGCACAAGGCCTGATATTGCACATGCAGTGGGAGTTGTAAGCAGGTACATGAACAATCCAGGAAAAGAACATTGGATGGCAGTGAAGTGGATTCTCAGGTATTTGAGAGGTACCACAAATCAAGCATTATGCTTTGGTGGTTCAAACATTTCTCTACAGGGATATGTTGATGCAGATATGGCAGGTGATAGAGATAACAGGAGGAGCACAACAGGGTATGTGTTTACTGTAGGTGGAACAACTGTCAGTTGGGTTTCAAAAATCCAAAGTGTTGTTACACTTTCAAAAATAGAAGCAGAGTATGTGGCTACTACAGAGGCTAGTAAATAAATGATTTGGTTACAAAGGTTTCTAGATGAATTGGGAAAGAAGCAGGAGTTGGGCAGGTTATACAGTGACAGCCAGAGTGCTATACATCTTGCAAAGAACTCCGCATTTCATTCCAAGACTAAAAATATATAGCTCAAGTACCATTTCATATGGTCAGCATTGGAAGATGGACAGTTGAAGATGGAAAAGATACACACTAGCTAGAATCCTGCAGATATGTTAAGAAAAGTTGTAACCAGGGAGAAACTGAGAATCTACTCAGTTTCAATTGGTCTTCAAGTATGATGAAGAATATGAGAAACAACCAGGTCCAAAGTGGAGTTATTGTCCAGCAAATGAAGCAGCGGTGGAGTTTCTATAATCAGTCTCCAAGTGGGAGATTGTTGGGTGTGGAGCCTGATTATCTTCTGTATTCAAAGGTTTCAACCGGATGTATACCCTAAGAAGACTGTACACCCCTCCACATGGGGGGGTGTGGGGGTCTGGGGGGCTAATCCCCCCCGGTTGGGGGGTCCGGGGGTAGCACCCCCGAAGCTAAAAATAGATGTAAAATTGCCTTGTAAAAGTCTAGTAATTTCTAGTCAATCTGGGTCGTTCATTAGTCGGATGATTTGACGATAGAAGTTATGTTTAATTTAGGATTTTTTGCCCTAGAAGGAAACCCCTCACTATATATGAGGGAATTGTATTGCGTCTATGTAGATCTGCATTCTAAGTGAGGAAGAGAGAGGAGATTGAGAGCGAAGAGGGTGTTACAGCAGATCTGTTGTAGGTTGTATCTCTTCAGCTTGCTGGATAATATAATAAAAGGACTGGTTGTTTCTTCGTGGATGTAGCCCAAACTGGGTGAACCACGTATATCTTGTCTCTCTTTTTTTATGCGTTTTTTGTGTTTATATTTCTGCAATATTTTATGTGTTCCATTGCTCCGTAATATATAATTTTCTAACAAGCCATGTCTGTAAAGATAGGTGGTTGTTCGAGTGGATTTGTTTCCCATGCCCCGCTTCCTGATGCACCTTGAGCTGTCTTAGTAGTCAGGTGACCCATCTTGTCTTCAAAAGGGGAAATGGATATGCACTCGAGCTCGACGTCACCTGGCATATCAAAAATGCAATCCCACAATGAGAGAGAGGGCATGACCATCAATTAAAAACACCAAAAAGAAAACTTAGCCAGTGAGAGGAAGGTCGCGAGGATGAGCAATTCACAAGGTATCCGATGAAAAAAGATGCGAAAGTGTGACTGAGGTCATAAGTCAGGTGCGACCGCAAGGTCGAGATGCGTAAAATTAGATCGTGGATCGTACAACGGGTGGTGATCACAGGTCACAACAGTAGGAAGTCGCGGGGAAATAGGAGTCGCGAGGTCACGAGGTCGCTATGTCGTGAAGTCGCGGGGTCACGAAGGGAAGGGTATCCCGGGCGCTGGGCATGAGACTATGGTTTAGATTGCCTTAGAGGAGGCCTTGAATGACTTCGAGAGACCGGGGTCACTTTCAGAAGGATAGAGCCTCGGGTTCTTGATATAATAAGGAGGATCAAGTGTAAGTGAAAACCGAAATCTAGAGTGGAGGAGTGGGGAAGGCTAGGGTAATTTATGAGGTACAAAAGGAAAGGAGAGTTAAGTAGAGGGATAAACCCTAGGGTAGGAGGTAAGTAGGAGGTCAGGAGATGCAGCTTATGACATTTGGAAGAAAATAATCATTGCAGGAGGGAGGACTATTACTTACCAGAGTCAGACGCGCGTGTGAAGTCAGGTCGGAGGGATTTCTGGCTTTCGTTGCGACCAACAGAGCTTTGCCAAATGCGGCCAGGGTGCCCTCTTATTTATAAAATCATCACACATGCGGAGGTCACGAGGGTCGGGAGGGTTGATATTGCGACCTTGCGACTCGCGGGTAGTGGTTCGCGAAGTCGAATGGGTCGCGAGGTCGAGTTGGAAGATGCAGATAGGTAGTGTGACCTTACGACCTTGTGACCTTGGGAGTCATGGAGTCACACATTCATGTAGTCGCATAAGTGATTGACGGTAACTAATGCGACTTTGTGACTCTAAAGGTCGCGGGATTGCGGGATCGTGGGGTTGTAGGGAAGTTAAGTGATTGGAAGTGTGACCTTGCGACCCGCGAGTCGTCGAGGTCGCAAGTGTTGCCATGGTCGCGGGTATATGCTATAATCGCGTTCCAACTATGCGACCCAGTCTTCTCTCATGAACTTGTGACTTGGCTTAACTTAGCCAAAAATTTGGATTTTCCTTGGGTTTACTGACATTAACGAACCTTTGGGAAGGACCTAAAGGGGCTGAAGCTTAGGCTTGATGTAGGGGCTCCAAAAATTTAATGTTTACCAAGATTTTTGGAGGTGTTGTCGCAATAGCTACAACACACTCTTCAACTTTCATCAAACAAAATCATCTATTAATATTATTAATTAATATTAATAGTCAAACATTGCCAACCACATTAGTCAAACATAGTTAAAAAAAATTAACCTTTATAGTCCATCTTTAAATAGTTGACCATGATCAAACTAGGTCAACCCTATGTTTACCATGTTTAAAAAAAGTCAAAAGTCGCTCATAGTTGTCCTATATCAATGTAACTCGACCATATTAGGGTTTATAACAATGGGTTTATAGTATTTGGGTTTATAATTTTAGGTTTATAATATTAGGTAATATTAGGATTTATAATATTGTGTTTATATTATGGTTTATAATATTGATGTTTATAATTTGGGTTTATAATATTGCACCACGGGCAACCTAGGTCAACCATAGTTACCATAAACAATATTTAAAAACCATGGTCAACCCAAGCTCAACATGGTCAACCATTGTTAATATGGTGAAATATGGTCAACCTAGGTCACTATGGTAGAATATGGTGAACAGTAGTCTTCCATTATCAATATACACAACCATAATCTATCCTAGAAAACCATAATATATCATGGATAACTATAATTTATCATAGATAACCATAATATATCATAATCAACCTTTAAAAACCATTGTCAATTGATGCTCAATATGGCCAACGATTGTTAATATGGTCAAATATGGTCAACCTAGGTCAACATGGTAAAACGTGGTCAATCATAGCCTTCCATTATCAATATAGACAACCATAATCTATCATTAAAAACTATGGTCAGCCATGGTTAAATTAGTTGAACCATGTTCACCCATGGTGAACTTGGTCAATCCATGTGACAAATGTCACAATGTGACAAACATTGTTGTAATATTACATTGTGATAGAAATTTATCAAACATTGCAAAGTGAAAAACATTGTCACAATGTTACATCACATTTTATTTTATCCAACATTACAATGGGACATTACAAAATTAGTTAACCACATTTACTAATTCGTTTGACTATGTTTGACACCCAATGCTCTTAAAATTTGGTCAAACATAATCACCTACTGATTAATATTAATAGTCAAACATAGTCAACCACATTATTTAAGCATAGTCAAGAAAAGTTAACCTTTATAGTCCATGTTTAAATAGTTGACCATGATCAAACTTGGACAAGCTTATGTTTACCTTATTTAACAAAAGTCAAAGGCACTCATAGTTGTCCTTTGTCAATGTAACTCAACCATATTAGGGTTTATCGTCCATGTTAATCTACAAAGTTAGCCTTTATAGTCCATGTTTAAATAGTTTACCATGATAAAACTTGGTCAACCCTATATTTATCATAATTAACAAAAGTCAAAAGTTACTCATTGTTGTCCTCTATCATTGTAACTTGACCACAGTTAGGATTTAAAATATTATGTTTATAATATTAGGGTTTATAATATTAAGATTTATAATATTTGGGTTTTTAATATTGGACCATTGCCAAAGTAGGTTGACCATGGTCAATCATGGTCCATGTTAAAACTTACTACAAAGTTAACCTTTATAGTCCATATTTAAATACTTGACCATGATCAAACTTGGTCTAACCTCGTGTTTACCATATTTAACAAAAGTCAAAAGTCACTCATAATTGTCCTCTATCAATGTAAATCGACCATATCAGGGTTTATACCATTGGACTTATAATATTTGGGTTTATAATTTTGAGTGTATAATATAGGGTTTTTAATATTGGGTTTAATATTATGGTTTATAATATTGTGCTTAATATTATGGTTTATAATATTGGGGTTTATAATATGGGGTATTTAATATATAGGGTTTATAACATTTAGGGTTATAATATTGGGGTTTAATATTTGGGTTGATAATATTAAGGTTTATAATATTGGATTTAATATTAGGGTTTATAGTAATGGGTTTAATTTATATGGTTTACAATATTAGGGCTTAGAATTTAGTGTTTATAAGAGGGGTTATTATTAGTGTTGGTAATATTAGGGATTTTAATATTAGGTTTAATATTAGGGTTTATTATATTGGCTTTAGTATTAGGATTTATAATATTGGGTTTATAATATAGGATGTTTAATATATGTGGTGTAATATATAGGGTTTAATATATAACTTTTATAATATTAGGGTTTAATATTAGGGTTTATAATATTAAGACTTTAATATTAGTGTTTATAATATTGAGACTTTAATATTAGTTTTTATAATGTTGGGCTTAATGTTGGGCCCAAAGTATCCCTAAACCTACTTTTGTTTGGCTAAGAACTTGTCTTCCTCAAATGTAAGGAAATACGTTAACATACCAAGACCCAGATGCATCTGGAAGGAGTGAAAGCCCACCCCCTTACATATCACCAGTGGTGCATTCTAGGTAGCATGGTATTACTTGAATAATGATGGTGATTCAGCTTGAATTTGTGGATAATAGTCAGAGATGGCTATGCTCACTACTGGTTTAAAATTTGAGTTATGATAGGTTTTCCCACTATTGGAAAAAATATTGGGTTTAATATTAGTGTTTATAATATAGGGTTTATTATATTACGATTTAATATTGAATTCATAATATTGGTGTTCATAGTATTAGGGTTTAGTATATAGGGTTTATAATATTGGTTTTATATTATTGCACCACATGCAACCTAGCTCAACCATGGTCATATTTGGTCAACCATAGTCACCATAATCAACCCTTTAAAACCATGGTCTACCAATTCTTAACATGGAAAACCATTGTTAATATGGTGAAATATGGTAAACCTACATTACTATGGTAAAACATGGTCAACCATATTATTTTATTATCAATATAGATAACCATAAGTTATCATAGAAAACGATAATATATTGTAGACAACCATAATATATCATTATAAACCTTTAAAAACTATGGATAATCCATGCTTAACATGACCAACGATTGTTAATATGGTCAACCTAGGTCACCATGGTAAAATGTGGCCAACTATAACCTTCAATTATCAATATAAAGAATTGTAATCTATCATAGAAAACTATGTTCAACTGTGGTCAAATTAGTCAAACCATGTTCACCCATGGTGAACTTGGTAAGGCCATGTGACAAGCATTGTTGCAATATTACATTGTCGCATTATGACAAACATTGTCGCGATGTTACATTACATTGCAATTTATCCAACATCGCAATACAACATTACCAAAATTAGCTAACCACATTTACTAATGTGTTTGAATATGTTTTACACTCAATTTTCTTCAACTTCGGTCAAACATAATCACCTATTAATATTATTGATTAATAGTAATAGTCAAGCATAGTTAACCACATTAGTCAAACATAGTCAAACAAAGTTAACCTTTGTAGTCCATGTTTAAATAGTTGACCGTGATCAAACTTGGTAATTCCTATGTTTACCATATTTAACAAAAATTCAAAAGTCACTCATAGTTTTCTTTTATTAATGTGACTCAACCGTATTAGGTTTTATAGTCTATGTTTAAATATTTTACCATGATCAAACTTGGTTATCCCTATATTTATCATATTTTTGTTGGTACGACAATGACCCTCCAAATTTTTTGCATAACTCAATTTTGGAGTCTACATGAAGTATTGTTCCAAGCTACCTGGTGTCGTGTTGACGGCACTGGGAATCCATCAACCAAGGGGATCTCCCCGATATGAAGTCACAATCAAACCCCACACCTTTTGGTGTAGGAGTCTCATCTGGTAAAAATTCTCAGTTGTTGAATCCTGAAATATTTTCTTTGGCTCTATCTGTCAGCAGAAGGGAGTGATGCATTAGTATCTTCGAAAAGCAAGGTGAGTGTGCAACGCAACTTTGTCTAAGTTCTCTTACTGCAAAAGGGGGGAGAAAAGTGAGCCTCTAAGTGAGAGTTAATAGTACCACCCAGGAAGAGAAACACATGAACCAAAAGGACCTGTCCAACATCCAACAGAATAGTCCACAATGGATGCGACAGTTGTTACAATGAATGAACAAGGGAAGATTTGTCTAACATCCAGAAGAATAGTCCACATCTAGTATTCCATGGAATATTCCACAAGGATGAGACGTCAGTAACAAGCATTACAACACATTATCAACAAGATAAGCACTAAAATAACATAAATAGTTCAACTACCTTAGTACATGTGAAAGCAAACATGAAATACAAACGTTCACAGAATAGTCTTACAAACATCCATAGTTCATGCATGAAGAACATGTTGGCCTAAAAAGGCTTCTATTATTATGAAAAAGTTCCAAGACACATATTTACATTGTACATCACTAGCCCTAGTAGTGGGACATTGGATCCACTCCTTGCTCCTCAAAGAACTAGTTGATCTCTCTAATGCCTTGTGGGAGGAGCCAAGATGAAAATTCCTTTGCTCGTACAATTAGGGGGTATATATAACAAAAGTGTGATGCTTACCCCTTGTGAATCTTTGACTACCCTCATGACTATTCAACTTCCTATGACTTTTCAACTTACATGACTATTCATATACATGTGTGTCCACTGGACTTCCACTTTACGATACATTTGATTTACAATATACATGGCCCACAATAGTGATGTGGCATATGACAACTCATGACACGACTTGACATGACACTGCTAACATGGACTGGCTTGATGATGTGGCAATGTCAAGCCACTATTGCTACTGAGTGATAGATGTGTTCTTGGATATGCTTTCTCTTCTCCTCCGCATAGTTTGATGATGCAGGGTCTTCAATGATCCTCGTTCTTGGAAGGTGGTTGCACACTTGTGTTACTTTGCTTGCTCTTGGTAGGTACCCTTGTCTGTTCAGATACAAGTGAGTCTTTAGGCATGCTTCCCTCCTTCTTCTCCTTATTCACCATCTCACCATGACTTAATAGTGTACTTGTTCCTGCAATTCACTCATGATGGGACGAAATCAATATGAAAACTCCCTAGTTTAAGATGATGCATTATTATCCATGAACTAAGCCCGGGACAAGTGATAGGCTGGGAGGGAGGGCCCAGTAAATGTGCATTGTGTAGTTCTAGGTGACAAGGAGAGAACTTGATCACTGAGACTACGTAGAGCGCAGCTCAGGCTTGACCAAGGAACCTTTCAACACAGTCCCCACTTGGGAGAGAAATTGTGTAGTGGCCACTAGGAGTCAGAATTGTGCAGTGCAAGACAACATTGGATGATGTGAGATGAGGCCCTAAGAGGTTATTTCTGCACGGTTTTTAGAGGTAATGGGGACTAGACAGCAGAGAGGCTTGGAGGACAAATTTGCGCAGTTCTTGAGCTCCAGCTAAGGGAAGGACACTAGAGTACACATTTGCATAGTTATGGAGGCCAAGGGAGGCTTGGATCTCTGTGCATTTTGGGGTTCCAATAGGCAAGGAAATAGCATGAGGACTGAATGTGTGAAGTGCACAGTTCAAGTCAGACTTGGGGGAAAAACTGCTCATTTCTAGGGGTGAAGGAAGGATGACGGGCTCTGGAATTACATAGTACAACTGCTATGGAGGATAGTGACTATGCACTACATATTTCTAGGAAGAAAGGTCACAACAATGAGGGTTGAGACGATGTAGTGCGTAGTTCATTTGGGGCCCAATGAAGCTAAGTTTCCTGGTTGAGAATATTTTCTAAAGATGGCCAAGTGCAAGAGGAAGATATACTTGTGATGAACATGAACTTGTGAACATACACTTAACATACTTCGATGAAACGACAACATAGATCACCAAAGCAACAAAAAAAGAATTACCCTTTGTGTGATTGCCTCATGACAAGAAGCGATAAGTGTGACACTTGAGATAGGCTTTAGGACAACCATGACGACACTTGTACGACAATGCTCAAGACTTTGTGTGTGAGTGCGACGGGTGTTTACATGGCTAAGAAAACTCGTATACACAAATACAAACCTTCAAAACCACCAGAAAAGGATCAAAACATTACATATATGCCAAAAGACGACAGTTAGTCCAACATACAAAAGGGAATGAGACACTTAGTGAAAACACATGGAATGACCTTCATTGTTTGCGACCATACATGTCATGAAAGACACAATGATATGACAACGGTAAGTTGTCCTTCATACTATGCTAAGAGGTGTATTTCATGATATATGTGCTTTGTTTTTCATACCTACCCTCCAAAGGGTTGTGAATCAGATGGAGTCTTCATGTGGTCCCGATCTTCTATCATACCCCCGAGCTCCTTGGTCTTCTTACCTAATGATTATATTTTCTCCTTAGCTCCTTGAGTGTCATCTAGTATGTCCTCCTTCTTCATCTCCTTCTTTATCATATTTCCATAGTGTAAGAGAGTACCTACATCTGGAACTCACTCATGATGATATGACATCAGTCTGAAACCGCTAGCCTAAGATAGAGCACTTGGATTCATGAATTGGGTCGGGATTGAGTGATAGGTCAAGGAAGAAATCCCAGTGATTACGCGATTGTGTAGTTCAAGCAGCCACGGGTCAAGATTGATCAATGAGGCTAGGCATTACATAGCTTAGGCCAGACTGAGGGAAATTTCTACACAGTACTCACTGAGGGAAAAAAATTGCGCAGTGCCCACTGAGGGACAAAATTCTGCAGTTTAAGAAAGCATTGGTTGCTGTGATATGGGGCCTTGGGAGGACAAACTATGCAGTTTCAGGAGGCAAGGGGTATTGGGAAGCTGAGAGGCTTGAGGGATAGAATTGCATAGTTTCTGGACGCAATGAGTTCTGATTGAGGGAATGACACTAGAGGAATCATCTACGTATTTTTGGATGCCAAGGGAGACTAGGATTTCTGCGCATTGTGTAGTTCTAGTAGGAAATGAAAAATCTTGAGGGTTGTTGCTGTGAAGTGCACAATTTAGGAAGGCTAGATGAGGCTAGGTTGCTAGGAATCCTCTGGAATTTGGCTAAGTGTGAGATCAATGGAACCAATGTGAACAATGATAGAACTTGACTATGAACACACTTGGACACGTAGTGATATAACATAGATCATCCAAAACATATGAAAACATACTTAGCTTAATGCAACAACCTTTCTGGAAACTCACAACAAATGTGGCTCTGACGATAGACTTTGTGAGGATAATGACGACAGTTATGTAATAGTGCGTGAAACTTTGGAAATGAGTGAGAAACATGTCTATATGATGATAACAATTCATTTTCACAAATATTTACCCTTTAAGCAAACCAAAACTCCTCTTTGCATGACAAGTGATAATTGCCATGCCCGAAGAAGACACTTGCTATATAAAGGTAAAAGTGTAAATGACTCTTGACATCCAAGAAGGGAGCTTGAAATCATCAGTTGACCAATGAGTGACTAAGGAACGATCGATCATAGGATCCACAGTAGGCTCCAAAATTTAAGTGTACGCCAAAATTTTGGAGGGTGTAGCAACAGCTACAACATGTCATCATGTTGTTTGATTTTCTATTCTTATGTTTTCTCTAAGTGTCGCATCCTCCTAAGTCAATGTTTTCTAAGTTTCATCACCTTACCTTTAGAATCACTTGTGTTATCTTGTCCAAGGATAGGTGAAGTCATAACTTTTCTTGACTTAGAAACTAGCCTTATTCTCCATGTAACACACACAAAAGCACACAAAAGCAAGCAAAATCAAGAAAAAACACTTTTAAAGTAAAACACACTTCAAATCAATGAAGAGTTTCTCTCTTGTTAAGCACACTTATTTGGGATGAACAATTGTGCCCTGCTTGGAGTGTACTCCTTCATGCTTAACCATTGCACCCTCCTTGAATGCATTCCTTCGACTTGAAGACATGCACCCTTTCAGAACTCATGCATACACTTTCTTGTTGCATGCGGGCACACCCCGAGAAAATAGGAGCCCACTTCACTTCACTTAACTAACTCATTCACTCGTGGACAAGTGGTGAACATGCATGGAATGGATTTTCATGTAATCTATTTATAATCAACCCATTTAATCATTATTTCTTATAATCATTCTCATCTGGGCTAGGCGCACATATTTGGATCAAGAAGCTCTTCGTTGATCTTCCTTCCAAGTAAGTTTTGCATGTTGATTTTATTGGTTGCCTTAGATGTTTTTGTTGTTGATCTTTCTTTCCTTTTTGCCATTTATTTTCTTTTCAGTTTATTTATTGGAATTTTAGTTCATTCTCGCTCCTACAAGTGTCAAATTATTGTTGCAGGTTGTGACTCTGCATATTCTTCAACTCTTCATATTGCAATCACAATTGTGATGGAATCTATAAAAAAACTTGTAGCTATTTCCTCTAAACATTTTTATCATTCGATATTCTTGTTGGACTTGTTCTTGATCCATTCCATGACATAGCACACTTCTGCAAGTTGAAGTCTGACTATTTTAGAAAACTGTGCCTAGAAAAGATAAGTTTCCCTCAATAGCGCACTCCTTTGTCACGAATAATTGTTCCCTCCTTGAGCACATGAACACACCTCAAAAACATGATTGTTTTCCCCTTCATCACTTCAACATGCGCCCTTGTACCCTCCTTTTCCTATTGAGCACATGAGCTGAACTTGAAGGATTGAAGGCCTGAAGCCTCACTCATTCGTCTCTTCAGAGTGTGCCCTTGCACCCTCTTAGTCTTCTTGAGAGCATGAGTGACTTTGAAGGCCTAAAGTATTTTTCTACGAGCTTCATGAGTGCTCCCTATGCTCTTGATGATCTCTCTCTTGCTTGAGAACATGAGTGCACCTCAAAGCCTCAAATAACCCTTGAACTTCCTTCATGCTTTGATAGTGCACCCTCCTTATTTGCATGAAAATTTCTTGCATGTATGAATAATTATGTCCCGTCGTTGATAGGATTATGTTCTCAGTTATATTTTTGGCTCTATGAATATGATTTGTTGAGTTACTACCTGTAATAGATAAAATATTTCATAAATCTAATCATTGTCTCCATGAGTGTGCCTCCACATAGAGGTGTTCAAGTTGCTAGTATTGTTACTCTTTCATCATCTGTTGGAATGATGCCTTCCGCTACAAATTGAGTGGCCTCGAAAGAAGCCTTAGAAGTGAGCATTGAAGAATCAATAGAAGTTACAAAGCCTACCATACCCATATCTGTAGATACATAGTGCTTCATAGACGAGTCCACAGAGGTCACATGGAAAGACATCAAAGACACATTCATGTAAAATAGTTTGCGGAAAATGTAGAAGACTTTTAAGTATACATTAATATCAAGCTGTCTAAGATGAACATGATCGCATGTAGGTTCCTAGTCATTCCTTGTGCATAATTGATTAGATGAATTCTTACACGCATGGATGATTCAAATATGGTGCTTTGAAGTAAGAGTGATGGTCATCTTTCCACCTATTATGGAGAGGACATGCAAACCTATAATAAGATTCATAAGCCCACAAAGTATGCCAACAAATTTTTTTACACTAGATGGCTTGATCTCAACACAAGTGACATCATTTAATCTTGGTTTCAAGAGCCTGCTAAGTTCCGCCACTGTCCATCTGTAGTTTACTCAACCAAGATTCTCAGAGGTGTATATCAATATATCATTATTATGTGTTATAGGATGCATGGGATAAAGAAAGTCGAATTATTTGAAGAGAATTGGATATATATGCTCAACATGGTAGTTACTCGTGGCAAAGATTTCAATTAGACAAATATATTATCTTTTGAGTTGGAGAATCATGTTGGGCATACTAAAGCATCTTTAAGGTCAAACTAGGCACCAAAGTTCTATATGCCTGCATTTCTATTGGATGGGATTTGTAACGCACCTCCTCTCATATCTATCCACTTTCATCAACTTTCCCGAGGTAAAAATGAACAGAGGGGCTACTATGATAAGACTCAACCTCCTAGATGACCTTAAGGAAATGGAGTCGACACAACTAGACCTTATTGACCTATTCTTGGTGCCATAGGGCCCCTAAGGGCTAACCCACCCTTCTTGGACCTTTGTCCTTGAGACAACTCACCTTTGTTGAACTCGAGCCCCATTCACTCCCTTGTCAAGCCCTCCAAGTGACTAAGATTTCCTAGTCACTCACATGAGCCTACCTAAGTGCGACTGTAGATTATGCCAGTGAATGCGAGATTTAAGGCTATTTTCTAGGGTTGGGGCTTAGCCTCTACCTAGAAATCTATGAAAAATTCAAAACTCATAACAAATATGAAGAGAATACTTGTAAACCAAAAACTGAAACCAAGACTAAACCTGACCTTCCTCAATCGGGATTGGCATTCCATCAAACACTTGGTAAATATGCAACCTACATGTCATGAATGCAAGTCTGAACATAAGGGACTGAAAACTTATCTGAGGTTTAACAAGAAGGGTCACTTCCTTCTCACATTAGTTGTTATAACACCAATTAGGTCTTGCATTCATTATTCATTCAGTTTCAAATAAAAACATGAAAAGAGCCATGACTAAGAACTGTCATATAACCATGCTTATAACCAACATATAACTAGATAAATAAAAATGAGAGAAAAACCATTAAAGCCACATAATAACAAGTATATTTACTCATCAAAAGAAAGGGAAACTTAGGTCTTATTAAACATAGGAAAAATCCAACTAGGTTTGGGACTTCCATGAACCACCTGACCATAGATTGGCTAAACCAACTATTTATTTCAGCCAATCACCCCCACGCCATATTCCAAGAATGAATATGGGATCTCATGGGATAAACCAATCCATAAAAAACCAAGGGAATCTAGAGGTTAAACCACCTCCACCCTCACCATGTTGTGATATCACCTAAACTGGTGCCAATATCACAAAACCAAACTGAGCTTGGATGCCTGTAGATTCCTTCACCATCCTTGAGGAAATTTCTCGTCTCCACCCTTAAGATTACCATGTATCCCACCATTACCATTCAAGGTATTCCTAGGCCTTTGGGAATTTTCCTGAGACCATCTTAACCCATATTCTGAAACCGCCCAGCAATCGAAACCTCAAATCGATGAAGAATCCCATCACATCATGGCTATCTGAAAATGGTAAGGCAAGGCTAAAAGACATTGTCGAAACCTGACAAAATCAATGCCAATGACAACAAAAGAACCAAATGCCAACATGCACATACCATGCATGTCAAAACCAACCAGTATATCATACATGGAACATGTTACCTGCAAGTATTCGTATTGAAGTTGCTTGATCCAACCTTTCCTTCCTTGATCTTTGCTTTCCTTCACTTTCCTTGCCCTTCCTTTACTTGCTTGATCTCCTTCTCCTCTTGTTTATCTTCTCCCCTCTGAGACTAATTCCAATACTAAACTAACAAAAGGCTACCAACTAATGCTCTCATGTATTTTCATTAATGATGCCTCTAATTTCCTCAAGTTTCCATTATTTTCCTTTAATTTCCTCCTCACATGCAATCTGTGACCTTTCACCTCCCTTTTCTCCTATTTTCCTTTATTTTCATAAATAAAATACCAATAATGTCTTTTTCCCTTTTCAGATCCTTTTCCATTGCCTTTTCCAATTTCCCTTATCCATACACACAACAAATGATGCCCACTAGGATATTTTTCCCAAAATTCAGCTTGGAATAAGTGTCCCTTGACCTTGGTCTTATTTTTTCTTTATTAAATTTTATTACATGAACTTTTAACTCAGGTTCATTACAGATTCCTCCCCCTTAGGGGAACACTATCCTCGGTGTTTTATGACACCTACAACTTGCAAAACCACTTAAAAGTAAAACATACTTCCCATGGAGCTTTATAACCCAGATCGTTGTAGTATTTACAATAACAACCTGCTCAAAGAAAAACCATCATGATAAACATGACAACCATACCGCTTATTGGAGCTTTATAACACATCTCATAGCGGTATTTACAATAGCAACCATACATAAATATGTACAATACCAAAAACTCATTTTCCTCCACCGGAAACAATGAAGGATACATAGCCCGCATCTGATCAACCATCTCCCATGTAGCTTCATCGGGCCCAAAGTGCTTCCACTGCACTTTAACTTGCTCGATTTCTTTGTTCTAGAGCATGACATGTTTCTGTTGCAATATGCACTGAGGTTCTGGCTGGAATTCTCCTTGTTGCTCCACCTCCAATACATACAAATCAATAATGTGATCAACATCCTTTACATATCTTTGAAGCAATGAAACATGAAAAAAATCATGGTCTTTCACTATTGGAGGCAGTGAAATTTTGTAGGTTACTGGTCCAATCCTCTTAAGGATCTCAAAAGGCCTGCAATACTATGGTGCCAACTTGGCACATGATCTAATCCTCAAAGAGCTCTTCTTGGGCTTGATGTGAAAATACACATGCTCCCAAACCTAAAAATCCTTAAATTCACTGTGTTGGTCTACATAACTCTTTTGCCTATCTTGTGTTGCCTTTAGATTCTTCCTTATAACCTACATTTCATTTTCCATGTCTTCCAACATGTCTGGTCCAATAAGTTCCCTTTTCATTGGATCACTCCAACTGATGGGAGTGTTACAACTTCGCCCATATAGTGCCTCAAATGGACTCATCCTTAGTGACTCCTGATAACCGTTATTGTAAGCAAACTCAATCAATGGAAGGTACTCGTCCCATTTCCTATGTTGATGCATCACATATATCCTCAACATATCCTCCAGTATCTTGTTGACCCTCTATGTTTTCCCATCTATTTGTGGATGATAAGTTGTACTTAATGCCAACTTTGTCCCAAAATTTTCAAACAAATCCTTCCAAAACTTGGAAGTGAACTTGGCATCCCTATCTGACACAATCTTCTTCAGAACACCATGCAATCTCATGATCTCCCTGATGAAGACATGTGCTACCTCACTAGTTGAATAAGTAGTCTTTATTGGAATGAAGTGAGCTACCTTTCTCAACCTATCTACCACAACCATGATAGAATCATGTTGCCTCGATGTCCTTGGAAGACCTGTAATGAAATCCATGGAAATGACCTCCCATTTCCATTATGGAATCGGAATAGGATGAAGCAACCCACCTAGATGTTTACACTTTGCTTTCACCTACTGATAGTCCAAACATCTAGCCATGAATTATGCCACTTCCTTCCTCAGATTCAACCAATAGTAGAACTTCTTCATTGTTGTCAATGTCTTCTAGTATCCTGGGTGACCTGAATATGGCTTTACATGAAACTCCCTCAAGATAAGCTTCTTGATTTCATTGTCATCTGACACATAAATCATGTCCTTGAATCTCACCAAGCCATCTGCCATGAGATGGTAATATACATCCTAATCACTTGTACCCTATTGTATCATGTGCATAATCTCCATGTACCTTTCATCCTGTTGTCCTACTTGTAAGATATGATCCTATAAATCTTCCCCATATGAGCTCACTATTGCAACATGGTCAACTACACTTTCCTGCTGAGAGCATCTGCAACCTTATTCACCTTACCCTTGATGTATATGATCTCAAAGTCAAGCTCACTAAGGGTATCCAACCATCTAGCTTTCCTGGCATTCAAATTCGGTTGGTTAAACAAATATCTCAACTCGTTGTGATCGGTCATCAACACAAACCTTTTGCCAAGAAGATACTACCTCCTTATCTTCAAGGCATGAAAAATAGTCACCAACTCAAGATCATGAGTTGGATAATTTTGCTCGTGCTCATTCATTTTCCTGGACTCATAGAAACTCACTTGTCCCTCCTTCATAAGGACTCCACCAATCCCTCTATTGCAAGCATTTGTGCACACTATGAACTCTTTATCTGAATCACAATATTTAACACTAGAGCATTCGTACACGACTACTTTAATTATTCAAAACTAGTTGCACACTCCTCTATCCATTCAAACTTCTTACCTTTCCTTTGCAATGATGTAATAGGGTAGGCAATGTGTGAGAAGTTCTTGATGAACCTCCTACAGTAACTTGCTAACCCCATAAATGATCTAAATTCATCCACATTTCTAGGAGTTTCCCACTCCATGATAGCTCTTACCTTTTCTGTATCTACTACTATGCCTTCCTTGGAGACAACATGTCCCAAGTATTGTTCTCTTAGCAATCTCAACACTCATGTTTTCCAGATTTCTGTGGTGTGGTTTTTGAGATTCAGTACTTGGATATTCCACAGTTTTCATTTTTGCAACACTGTTGTTAAATGATCAACATGCTCTTCCTCATTCTTAGAATATATCAGGATGTCATCAATAATACAATAACAAACTTTTCTAGATAAGGATTCAACACATTATTCATCAAGAACATAAAAGTAGTTAGAGCATTAGTCAAACTGAATGGAGCTACAACAAACTCATAATGACCATACCTGGCTCTAAAGGCATTCTTGTAGATGTCCTCTTCTTAGATGCATACATGATGGTATCCAGATCTCAATTCAATCTTGCAGAACACCATTGCTCCCTTCAACTGATCGAGCAAGTCATCAATCTTTGGCAATGAATATTTGTTCTTGATCGTAACCTTATTCAATTACTTGTAATCAATGCACAACTTGATAGTATTGTTCTTATTCTTCACGAACAATAGTGGTGCACCCTAAGGTGATACACTTGGCCTAATGTATCCCTTATCAAGCATTCATTCAAAAGCAACTTCAACTCCACCAACTCCGGCATGCTCATCATGTAAGGTGATTTTGATGTTGGTGTTTCCCCTAGTAAAAACTTAATAGAAAAATCTATTTCCCTGTGGGGAGATAACTTTGGAATCTCTGCTGGAAACACATCCTGCAACTGTTGTAGTACAAGGTACCTCTTGAATATTTTTTCATCCTCAACATCTTTACCCCTGTCACTAGAAATATGAACTGCAAACATTACACACCCTTTCCTACAATTTCACTTTTGTGACCATCCTCACTGATGTAGGCTTCTTCTTTCCCTGCAAGATTCCTTTTTCCCCATTATCATCTAGGCACTCAATAGCCTTTTCATGAAAATCTACTTTGGTCCTGTGAAGGTACAACCAGTCCAGACCCGAAAGCATGCTATACGATCCTAATGGAAATGCATTCAAATGTGTTGTTGTAGGAATACCATTAAACTCAAATGCACAAGCTCTTACCCAATGGTGAACTCTCTTCTTAGTACTTGTAGCCAACTACACAAACCAAGACTATGCATGCACTTATTTTCTCAAGCCACACTTATCCACCAAGTTAGGATTAACATAACTATAATTAGATCGAGGATTAATCAAAATAGAAATAACTCGACCATAGAGCTTACCTTCCATCTCAATAATGGATGCCTGGTGATATACTTGCTTGTTTTCCATGGCTTCATAGATATGGGGGATACTATGACCAACATCCCCAACTATCTGCGCCTCCTAAGCACTATATATCTAAGGCCTACTTCCCTAGTATAGTGGAAAATCCTTCTTATGATGATATTCATATCCAACACTACAATGATCCTTTACCATCACCTCTAGTCTGATGTGCCCCATGCACCTTCTCAATTGTATTGAACTTCTTGTAAGGAACCACATTTTCTTTCTCACCTACATCTTGAGGTATTCCCCACTTTGGTGGCCACTTCCCTTTAACTTTCTCATTTCCCTTCAAGTCATGTTTAGGCTCATATTTTCGCTTTGATTGCTCATAACAATGCTTTAATTTCCGGATGGTTTCCTCTAGCGATCTAGGCTCATCAAAATCAATATAGTATCTATATGTTGTCAGAAACCCACTGATGAACCTCTAAATCTTAGCCTTCTCATCCTTGAGATAAGGCACATATCTCAACAACTCTAGGAACCTACTAGTGTACTCATCATCTGTCATAAAACCCATCTGCAACTCATAAAACTCCTTAGATCTTTCATCATAGTATCTCTCCAACAAGTACTCCTTCTTCAAGAGTCTCTCAAAATCCTCCCAAATCAACTCGTCCTCCTGAATCCCCTTAAAGTTCTTCACATCTTCCCACCAAATATTTACTTTCCCTTTAAGATTGAAGGTGGCTATCCTGGATTTCATGTTCTCTGAGTAGCTATGCAATCTGAAGAATTTCTTCATCACAGGAAACCACGCTTCTAAATATTCTTCCTTCTTCATCTCTCCATCAAATGTAGGAGGCTTTACCTTCTTGAACTCCTTAGGTAAATACTCACCCCTCCTATAAGGATGATGACGGTGATGACTGTGATAATCTCTCCTAGATGAGGAACTAGAATGATGCCCATACATATCATTCTTCCTGTCAAGTGTATCTAATGATCTCCCACCTCTAACTGTTTCTCCTCTATCTAACTTGTATCTAGACTGAGACCTACTACCATAGGCTCCATTAGTTTTCTCTTCCTTCTCTTGATTGATCCTCAATTGTCCCTGTCTTTGTAACTCTAATAAGCTCTGAATAATTGCTGCATCAACCTCTACCTGCTTCTTATGAGCCCTTACAAGTGTTTCCTGAGCCTCAACCAACATGTCATTGTCTTCTTTGCAACTTCTAATCTCTTCCCTCAAGCTCCTCAATGTATCTTCTATACCAGGAGAATACTCTTCTCCTTACTACCCAACTGATCTGTAGGGAGAGTCACGGGAACTGTAGTCTACCATTTTTCTCGTCATCTTTGATTCTCTTCTTCCTGCAAGTGTACCATGTTAGATAAACCAAATAGATACCAAAATCAAATCCATACCTTAGTGATGTTCATGGGAGGCTTATCTCATCTACAATATCAGTCCACATTAGCATGTGCATGTATAATCATAAGCATATCCATATAATCATATCAACACATCATCATAACAACATAACAACATCATGCATGACCATACCAAATGTATACCATAACCCCATGCATGACAACCATAACCTTGACAACATCAGACTTTACCCAAAGAGAGCAAGACCCACTCTGACACCACCCTGTAACACACCTCCTCTTATATCTACCCACTTTCATAGGCTTTCCCGGGGTAAACATCAAATGAGGGGTTAATATGATAAGACTTAACCTCCTAGATGACCTTAAGGAAATGGAGTCGACACAACTAGACCTTACTGACCTCTTCCTGATGCCATAGGGCCCCCAAGGGATGACCCACCCTTCCTGGACCTCTATCCTTGATACAACTCACCTTTTGTTGAACTCGATCCCTAGTCGCTCCCTTGTCAAGTCCTCGAAGTGACTAAGATTCCCCAGTCACTTGCATTAGTTTGCCTGAGTGAGACTGTAGCCTTTTTCTTCCAATGTTATGCTATCGATTGCGAGATTTAAGGCTATTTTCTAGGGTTGGGGCTTAGCCTCTGCCCATAAATCTATGAAATTTTTAGAACTCATAATAGATATGAAGACAATTCTTGTAAACCAAAAACTGAAACTAGAACTAGACCTGACCTTCCCTAATCGAGACTCACATTTCGTTAAACACTTGGTAAATATGCAACCTACAAGTCTGAACATATGGGACTGAAAATTTATCAGAGGTTTAACAAGAAGGGTCATTTCCTTATCACATTAGTTGGTATAACACCAATTAGTTCTTGCATTCATTATTCTTTCAGTTTCAAATAAAAACATGAAAAGAGCCATGACTGAGAACTAACATATAACCATGCTTATAACCAGCATATAACCAGATAAATAACAATGAGATAACAACCATTAAAGCCACATAATAACAAGTACATTTACTCATCAAAATCAAGTGAAACTTAGCCCTTATTAAACATAGGCAAAAGCCAACGAAGTTTGGGACTTCCACGAACCACCCGACCATATATTCGCTGAACCAGATATTTATTTCAGCCAATCACCCTCGTGCCATATTCCAAGCATAAATGTGGGATATCATGGGATAAACCAATCCATAAACAACCAAGGGAATCCAGAGGTTAAATCACCTCCACCCTCACCATATCATGATCTCACCTAAACCGGTGTCAAGATCAAAAAACCAAACTGAACTTGGATGCCTCCAGATTCCTTTGCCATCCTTGAGGAATTTTTTTATCTCCACCCTCTGGCTTTACCATGTATCCCACCATTACCGGTCAAGGGATTCCTAGGCCTTTTGGAATTTTTCTAAGACCACGTCACCCAAGATTCTAAAACCATCCAGAAATCCAAAGCTCAAATTGATAAACAATCCCATCACACCACGGCTATCCGTAAATGGAAAGGCAAGGCCAAAACCCACTGTCAAAACCCAAAAAATCCATGCCAATGACAAAAAAAAGAACAAAATACCTACATGAATATACCATGCATATAAAAACCAACTAGGAAATCATACATGCAACCTATTACCTGCAAGTAATCATGTTTAAGTTTCTTGATCCAACCTTTCCTTGATCTTTGTTTTCCTTTGCTTTCTTTGTCCTTCCTTTGCTTTCCTTGCCCTTCCTTTTCTTGCTTGATCTCCTTCTCCTCTTGGTGCTCATCTCCCCTCTGAGATTAATTCCATGAATGAACTTACAAAAGGATACCAACTAATGCGTTGATGTTTTTTTATTAATGATGCCTCTAATTTCTTCAATTTTCCATTATTTTCTTTCAGTTTCCTCCTCACATGCAACATGTGACCTTTCACCTCCCTTTTCTCCTAATTTCCTTTATTTTCATAAATAAAATACCAATAATGCCTTTTTCCCTTTTCAAATCCTTTTCCATTTCCTTTGCAAATTTTCCTTAGCCATAAACACAACACGTGATGCCCACTAGGATATTTTTCCCAACATTTAGCTTGGAATAAGTGTCCCTTAACCTTAGTCTTATTTTTCCTTTATTAACTTTTATTACATGAACTTTTAACACAGGTCTATTATAGGACATGTGCGCAATATGCATTCCCAGGAATGTATTGGAATTGAACCCCACATGACAAGTATCCAGTTTACTTCCACTGCAGGGTGTTGTCATATTTTAGTTTCAGAGGGGCTTACGACATATTAACATTGCATTTCTTCATAGTCATATTCTAGATGATATATGATGTTGACTCTCCTTGCATTACCGATCAGTTGAAGGAGTTACTACATGATATCGTGGATTGGTTTTTTGCACCTAAAGGTACATGCATCTTATGCTTTGGATGCCATATTTGTCCCCACCTCATGTAGTGATATGTAACTAATAAGGTGGTCCTACAAGAATTGTTTTATTAGTTGAGGAAAGAGTTGTCAACAAACCTTCACGGCAGGAAGAAAGCCCCTTGGCCCACTTTTCCTTTGATGATCAGATCGTATGAATTGAAGATCCATAAGACGACGAAGGCATAAATATAGGATTTGGACTACTTGGGTCATGGATATGACCCTAGAAGAGTGTGTAGGAAGCATTGTGAAAGGATTGGGTTTGCTTGGGGTTATTCATCAATGTTTACAACATAAGATAAGAATACAAAGAACCGGTACAATGCAGTAAGAAGAATGCATCCATGATTTGAAGCCATTTCCCTTCAAGATATATAGGTATAGGAGGCACCACAATCAACTCCTTAAGTAAAGAGTACAATTCCCAGGAAAAGGATCAAGCATGATTTGACAAGAGAGAGTAGAAGAAATTGGAAAGTTGATCCTTTGAATAAGGGATCTATCCAAGTTGAATAAGGAAGGGAGAGGACTAGAAGCAAAGATGCAACAAGAAGAAGATGAGAAGAGGAAACAAGAAGAGTTTCTCATGAAGCAATAGGAAGAAGAGGAGGAGAGAAGGAGAGTAGAAGAAGAACGAGAAAGGCAGTCACAACAAGAGGAAGCAATGCAAAGGTTGGAGGAATAATAATTGACTCAGGAGATAGAGGAAGATGATACCATCCAGCGCATAGATGATGAACCACGTTCTCCGGTAGAACTTCCTCTTACGGGTGGTCATCTCCCGTTTGGTGAAATGGGAATCACACCTCAACCTAAAGACAGAGTCATGGATGTGTACGATGTCACTTTTGATAAGCCCAAGAAAAGGATCATGCAACAAAGGCGAAGATACTTTCAAAATGCTCCTCAAAATCCAGTCTTAGTGTTTATAGAAAATGTGATAATTACTAATACTAGGAGAGACCCCCAAGAAATCATGGTGGCTAATGTTTCTTTCACTATTGCAACACAAGATAACTCAAAGTATCTGTTGAATGAGAACACACGGCTGAGGAAGGAGTTGGTTGCAATAAAGAAACAAGTGGAACATCTTTCTATAGAAAATAAACGACTATTTTCTCATAGCTTCAACACGGCAGAATGGTCATCAACCATACATGAGGAATTGGGGCCAATGGAAGACACCATGGAATAATTATATGATGAAATGATACTTCTACAGCAAGTGGTGGTGCCCCTCATTGGCATTTAGAAGAAAGCATAAGAAGTCTTAAAGCTCTTGAAAGTGGTAAATAGAGTTATTGATCAACTCCAGGAATGGATTGCCAAATATCTTAATGTTCCACAATATCTAGTTAGAAAGGATGGGATTGTCATTGAGATACATAGAGTATATCTCTGACTCCATCATTAGAACTAAATTGCACTTGGAGAACAATTGACTAACACCATTTCCGCTTAGGGTCGACTGCATAACAAATTCAAGTCTTTAACACAGAAACATGGGTTGCCTTTAGTAGGATCACTTGAAGAAATAAGAGGCAGGGAAATCATATTTCAGAAAATCAGGTAGTACATAGAACAAATCAAGCAAGCACTAGAACAAGAAGGTTTGGAGATCACCAAAGACATTATGGTACAATATGTCATTGCACCAGTTAAGGCCCGCATGAAATTGCCATGGCTATGCAATAGTGTACAATCAAGATCCAAGACCATATTGACAGAAGCACTAGAGGTGAAGATGCGGTATGCAACGGTATTTCCGTTTCAGATCAAATTCATCTCTATGGAGTTTAGTGCATGGCACACACACATTGCCAATGAGCTCCATGAGGAAGCAAAGGACTTGTCAATTTGATAATACTTTGTATTAATAGTAGTTTTGTTTCTTATAGCCATCGCCTTATATGTAATTTGTATTTTGTGATAAGTTGTATGTAATGGAGTCTAAGAGGCACATGTGGACTTTGAAAAGCCACACATGGAATGTAAAAGGTCATGTATAAAATATGAAAATTTGTATAGAAGCCCATAGGTCATAGAAGTTGAATAGTCATGAGGAAGCTCAAAATTCATTGTCTTTTTTTATAAATAGCTCATCATAACTCAAGGAAGGGGCTTGGATTCTTGGAGTCTTGCCTTGGCTTCTCTTGTAGTGCATAGGAGAAAGATCATTCTTTGGGGAAGCAAGTTGTGGCTTCATGTTCCACTATTGGATCTAGTGTTTTACCGCTGTAACAATGTACTTATAATCTTTCAATTATAATCAGAATCTATATGAACAAACACTTATTCATGCATGCATTGTGGATGTAGTAGGACTATTTTTGTTATGTTTGTGGTATATATTAGCTTAGTTACATACTAAGACTAATGAACTAATTCGTTGCTTAGATATGGATATTGTTGAATGAGCGTTGTTATGATTTCATGATTGTTGTTTATCGTGTGAACTAATTTAAATGTTATCAGCAAGAATTTCTCTTCTCTCTTGGGTATCCCTTAGGATAGTCCAATCACTTCCCTAACTGGAGGCTCATTTTCCCTTTACTAGTCGTGGAAGTTCCCAGTGCATCTTACATTTGGTGTCACACAAAGATAACATACTTAATGCCCCAAAGAGGTGTTTGTAACCTCTTGTGTATGTGTTGTAACCAAGGCACATCTTTGAAACCTTTGCAATGGTGGTCGTACCATACATTTGGATGGGACTCCTATACCAAACAGTGTGAGGTCTAATTGGTACCTCACATCGGGGAGATTCCATGCATGTTGGTAGTATCCAGCACCGTCAACATTTTGGCACTAGAAGGAGGGCCAGATTACAAGATGAGCCTGTGAATTCTATTTGAATCTCTCACCTTTAATGGCTTCATCCCATATCATAATCTCGAGGTGCTTTTCTGAAGGTTTATATCTTTCAATCCCCATAGAATTTCTACATAACCTGTCACATTTGAAATTCAATGGCAAGGGTACAACAATCGTCCTTGATTACGTAATTGAGTTCATTCAATTTTAAATTTTGAGTGGTGTTTATTCTAAAGATATCCTCACAAGGTTATTTACCCTTAAATTGGATGGTTGTGCTAAGAAATGGTGTTATTCTTTACCTAGTGCTTCTATTTATTATTTTAAGCATTTGGTTAATGAACTTTGTCATGTTTTCGACAAGTATGAATATCAAGATGTTCATAATGAAATCAATCAGTTTAGAATGGAAGAAAATGAATCTATTGAATAGTTTTTTGACCAGTTCCTTCATCTTTATATATTTGAGGCTTTTGTGATCTTCATTTTGTGTATTGATATCTTCCGGAGTCATCAAATTAGTTAGATGCATTGCATTTCTTCTGCGATCTTCATTTTGTGTATTGATGTCTTCTAGAGTCATCGCATTCTTGATGGATTCTCATTTCCTTCATCTTTGTTATGAATTTCCATATGAGGACATGGATTAGCAACTTCTAGATGAAAATTTTCGTTTCTTGGTTAGGATTTCAAGAGAATATTTTGAATCAGATTCATCATGCGCTCTCATTCAAAAAGAACTTCAAAATCCTAAAGAAGAACCCGATATTCATTTTTTTCCTTGTCCACTTCATTTTTATGTTCTATGTCTTGAGTCTGAATTGATCAGTAAGACAGAAGATCAATTTGCAGAAGAAGAATTAAAATTTCTTTCAAATCTTTCCCTAGATGAAGATTTTCATAATCCTAATAATTAATCATGTTTGAAGCTTGATAATCCTCTTGTTGATCTTACACTCATTGATCAAGTGAATCCTTAGATAACCATATCTATCATTTCCTCTTTTCTAAATTGTATGGTGATGATTGTTCAAGTTTCATGGATGAATATTTGTTCCCGCAAGAAGATTCAGATTTGAAAATTTTTCAAATGGAGTCTAATGTGATTATTGAAGATTTCCTTTAAGGTATATCTCCTTTTGATCAAGAAGACTACATGCCTTTTATTGATTATTTTTGTCACAATCTTAAAGATTTGTTCTATCAACCTCAATTTCCTTTTGAATCTCGTAATTTAAATGTTGATTCTTGTTTAGATAATCAACTGACCATGTCTTCTCATTATAACTCTCAATATTTTCAAATTTTGAAGTCAAGTCAGGTGGATGAGACACTTCAACCTACACTGATGGTTATGTCAGGTTCCCACCACCCTAACGGTACTTGTGATTTCGTTTAGTTTAAGATTTTCTCGCAAAATCTTGTCATTAATGTCATCTTTTGGGATGTTGGTTCTCATTTCCTTCATATGAATTTTTTACACCCTCAAGGTAGAAAATTTAATTTGGATTTTGAATTTCAATATCTACATCCCACCTCATCCAAATCTCTAATCTGCGACATAGAAACAAAGAATGATCTTAACGATTGTCAAATCTGTCGATCTGACGTCTCTTCTGCATCATCCATTGAAAAATACAACTAAATGACAACATGGATTGTGGTCAACCTACCAATGCTAATTTCAATATGTATTTTTCTTTGATGAGTCTTTCTTTTCAAAAAATTTCTAATGTTTGTTTCCATTATCCTATTATGGATTCCCTTGAAGAGTCTTATCAATCAGGATCCATGTCTTGTGGCCTATCCCTTCATGCATTCAATCAAGTCTTGTATGGTCATGAACCTGGTATATGTTGTTGTTGTGGAGTATTTCATTCAATGGAGAAGTTAAGTGTGTCACAACGTTGTGCTTACACTTTTTGTTTTTACTTGTCAATGCAGATGTTTGCATTGTTTACCTTTTTCACTGCACTGTATCTCAATTTGATTTTACATGTTCACATATTTAGAATCAAAAGTAGAGATAAACTTTTGTGACTGCATTAGAAGTTCCATTTCACTTAATCTAACTCTTCAATGTTTAGTTTAGCACAAGATAAGTTGCATTTAGTTAGATGCATTTCATTCTTGTTTTTCTTTTTGTTGTCTCACTTTGTTTTTCAGTTTTATTAATCCTTGCATAAACAAGGCTTTGAGCTTCAAGATTATGTGGCTAATATTTTGTGAAGGCAAGTTGTGGTAACATGCAACCTGTTTAGTCAATTTAGTGTTATCTAAATTGCTAGTATTTATTGTCAACCCGGGGCTCGTAAGCTGATGAAGTGAAGGTGTACTATATGTACTTAAGTATCCTCTTAGAGTTTTTCTTATCGTTGGGGGTGTTGTTGCAGTTTAATTATGTTCCTAGATGGAATGAGAATTTATAAACAAGTGAGTGATGGTGTGTGTGTAGAGTGAATTCTAAATGAGTGGAAGTGTGTGTTGAGTGATCTCTAACTATTTGCTTCTTTGGTGCTGAACTAGATCGGTTCTTAGAATTGCATCTTGTCTCATTTCATCTAGTTCATTTAACTGGTCCATTCTGTGCTTCTGGGCTTCTGTTAAGCTCATCCCCAATTGAACTGCTGTCTTGAAGGTCTTGATTTGGAACTCAATGGGGAACAGGACTTCCTTCCCATAAACAAGTTCATAGGGAGAATGTCCTGTAGTGTTCCTCCATGTAGTTCTATAGGCCCATAAGGCTTCAGGAAGCCTTTCTGCCCAATCTCTTCTATGAAGATGAACAGTCTTTGTGATGATGCTTTCAAGAACTTTATTTGTAGATTCTACTTGACCATTCGCTTGCGGATGGTATGGAGTAGATGTTCTATGCTTAATCTTATATTCCTCCATCAGCTTTTCCACCATCCTTGATGTAAACTGGCTTCCCTGATCTGTTACAATTTCTCTTGGGACACCAAAACGAGTGAAAATATCCTTGAAAAGAAATTGAACAACTGAATTTTCAGTAGCAGAAGTTAATGCTATAGCTTCTACCCACTTGGTAACATAATCAGTACAAACCAGTATATATCTATTTTGCTTGGATGGCGGATTAATTGGTCCAACAAAATCTAGAGCCCATTTCTCGAAAGGTTCGATGCATACCTGTGGCTGTAGTGGCATTTCATTTGAAAGAGTTGGTCTCCCAGTTCTCTGACAACTGTCACACCTTTTAACATATTGCTTTGCATCCTTAAAGAGAGAAGGCCAATAATATCCTGATGAAAGGATTTTATAGGCAGTCCTCTTATCAGAAAAATGTCCGCCACAAGGTTCGTCATGACATGCTTTAAGGATGTCAGGCATCTCATCCTCTCGTACACATCTTCTGATCATCAAATCTGGCCCTGTTCTGAACAATTCATTAGAAATCCAAGAATAAAGTGAACTATCCTGAATGATTTTCCTTTTCTCATTAGGAAATAAATGTAAAGGTAATTTTCCAGTAACTAAATAATTAGCAATATCAGCATACCAAGGAGTCTTGGTAGTTACTGCAAACAAATATTCATCTGGAAATTTGTCCTCTACCGGAGAGTCCTCATTAGTGTTTTGGATTCTGGACAAGAAGTCAGCTACTGTGTTCTGCTTACCTGGTCGATCTAACACAGTTATGTTGAATTCTTGTAAAAGCAAAAGCCATCTTGTAACTCTACCATTAGTGACTGGTTTGTTCATGAGGTATCTAATGGCAGAGTGATCAGTGTGGACAAAGGTTTCATAGCCGGTTATATAGTGTCTAAACTTGTTTATAGCATGAACAACGGCTAGAAACTCCTTTTCAGTAACAGTATAATTTAACTCAGTAGGAGTCAAATTCTTACTCGTGTAATAAATGGCATAAGGGATCAAATCTTTTTGTCCCAAAACAACTCCTAAAGCTGTATCTGAAGCATCAGTAGAAATGTGGAAAGGGAGTTTCCAATTTGGACCCCTTAAAATGGGTGCTTCAGATATTCTAGACTTTAAAGCTTCAAAGGCAGATTGACATTCAGGATCCCACTTAAATTCACAATCTTTGGTAAGTAATTTGAAAAGAGGGGATGCTATCTTTGTGAAGTTTTCAATAAATCTTCTGTAATAACCAGTAAACCCAAGAAAACTTCTAACATCTCTTTGGCAATTTGGAACAGGTAACTTAGAGATGACTTCTACTTTAGATCTATCAACTTTGATTCCATCTCCTGAAATATGATGTCCTAAAACAATCCCTTCAGTAAACATCATAAAACACTTTTCATGACTTAAAGAAAGATTTGTTTCCTTACATCTTACCAGTACTTTTTCCAAATTTGCCAAAGCTTCTTCAAATGTATTACCATAGACTGTGAAATCGTCCATGTATACCTCTACACAATCATGAATCAGATCTGAGAAAATTCCTAGTACAGCCCTTTGAAATGTGGCTGGTGCATTGCATAAACCAAAAGGGAGTACTCGATAGGCAAAAGTCCCCCAAGGACAAGTAAAGGTGGTTTTGTCTTGATCTTCAGGTGCTACCTGAATCTGATTGTAACCACTAAAACCATCCAAGAATGAGAAATACTTTTTACCTGCTAAAGTGTCTAATACCTGATCAATAAAAGGTAGGGGAAAATGATCCTTTAAGGTTGCCTTGTTCAATTCTCGATAGTCAATGCAAACTCTCCATTTACCATTCTTTTTGGGCACTATAACCAAGGGAGAAACCCATTGGCTATCTGAAATGGGGTAAATGAAGTTTACCTTGAGCAATTTCTGAAGTTCTTCTTTCACAATTTCCCTAAGATTTGGATTCATCCGTCTTTGTGGCTGCCTAATAGGTCTGCTGTTTTCTTCAATGTAAATATGATGAATACAAGTCTTAGGGTCGATTCCTTTCATGTCGGTATATTCCCATGCAAAGGCAGTGGAATGTTTTTGCAACAGTTTAGTTAATTCTTCTTGTTGTAGTCTTTCCAAGTTTTTGTTAATGTTTAATGTTTTTCCTGGAAATATTTCAACTGTAGAACTACCAAACTCTTCCATTGAGAAGAGAGACATTTGTCTAGAGGAGAGATATTCAATATCTGCATCTAACTGGAATTGTGAAGAGTCATATTCTAAAGGTGCCTCAAAATTTTCTAATGTATTTAGAATTTGACTGTCCTCACTGATTTCAGAGATGGTTAGAACAGGTTGAAGAGTTTCCTCATCATTAATCCACTCATCTTCTCCTATTTCTGTTATTGCCTTTGCGGGAGGATACAAGTTGAATTTCTTGGTAGAATTACCATCTGATATATACATGTCTCCCGACCTACAACTTATGAAAGCATCAGCTGTGGCCAGCCAAGGTCTTCCTAGAATAAGAGGATGTCCTCCTAGATTGTTCTTGGGAGTTAAAATCATAAAATCAACTGGATACTCCCAAGAGTCTAGTGAGACTGGAATGTCTTCCAATACACCATCAGGTTTAATGATTGATCTGTCTGCAAGTTGCAGCAAAGTAGGTGTGAAGAGAAGATTAGGAAGTTTTAACTGATCCATGGTCTGTCTACTCATAATGTTGATAGCGGCTCCTAAGTCAATCAAAGTATTTGGGATTTCAACCCCATTAATATGAGTTTTAACAATAGGGCTACCGGGATCTACATATTTTTGCATGGTAATTTTACCCATCATAATGTCTGCAATTTTTCCAACTAGATGTATCCTTTTTGTGTCTCTGGTTCTTTTTATTGTTTTTTTCAAACTCATCTCCTTTATTGTCTTTGCTAGAATGGGAATCTCCTTAATGGCTGTTAACAAGGGGATCTTGATACAGACATTTTTCAATTCATCTAGAAAGCTATAGTCAGGCAACCAAATCTGCTTCTCTACTCCTTTATCAATTTGCAATCTTTCAGGAAAAGGAGGAATAGCTGAAGATGTAGGTTGCTCTACTAAGGGGGTTGATTCTTTTTCTTTTTCTTTAATGCTTGGGTTTTGAAGGGATACTTCAGAACCTTTATTGGCTTTGAGAGATTCTTCCTCAGAAATGCTTGGTTGTTGAGTACTTGTAGAAGGTTGGTCTAAGATTCTACCTGATCTGAGTTGGACCTCATTGAGAGGGACAACCATATAGGTAGGGAATGGTTGACCTTCCATCACATAAGCATTTTGAGGATTCCTATTATTGGGGTTTGGTTGAGGTTGAGAGGGAAGTTGATTTGGCCTCTGCTGAGATTGTAACAAGAGTTGAGAATTTTGATTTTGTGGAGGAGGTTGTTGTTGAGGGAATGGTAATGACAATTGTTGACCTTGATTTGGAAGTTGGGGAGCTTGCTGGTTCTGAAAGGATTGAGGATATTGATAGAATTGGGCAAATCTCCCATAAGGATTTTGCATTTGCATGCTTTGCAACCATGCTTGGAAAGGATTTTGTGGTTGTGACCAAGGTTGTTGCCAAGGATTCCAATTTGGTGGGGGCTGGAAATTCATAGAGTTGTTAAACCCTTGATTTTGCTGCCCCTGCCAAGGTTTCCTTGCAACAAAACAAAGAGATTCAAGCGTACTTGGATCTTCTTGAAAGACTGCTTTGAGGCCAGGGATTGAAGGACATTCCTTGGTCTCATGAGTTTCTGAGCAAATTACACAGGTTTCCACAACTTGTGCTTCCAAGGGACATTCCCTTAAAGTATGCTTCTTTCTACACTTCGGGCAAAAAATGGTCATAGCCTCGGCTTCTGCCTTTTGTTTATTCTGAATCTTAAGGGTATCAATTTGTTCACTAAGACTCCCTAAGATGTCAGTTTTAAATTCATCTAGCATATTACCGATTTCAGCCCTACTCACTGATCCTGTTGCAGATTTATTTGCCCTAAGGAGAGAAGGATCTCTAGGCCCTTTTTGAGTTTTTGATTTGCCTCTTGAGAGATGGGTACATAGTTCTGCTATATCACTGAGAGGAAGTTGAGAAATATCCCCTTTCCCCATCATGTTTAAGATATCTATCCACTCATCCCTAATGGCTTTTAATAAGAGGGCTTTTAAGGTCTCTTCATCCAAGGTGCTCATTTTTGCTCTTTTTAAATTATATTGAAATCTCTCAAGTAAATCTTCTAAGCTCTCATCTTCTTTTTGCATCATTTTAAAAACCTCATCCTTATGATTAGTAGGCATACAATAGTCCAAATACCTATCCAAAAAGGTTTGTTTCATTTCATCCCAGGTCCTAATGGACTGAGTAAGTAACCCCATGAACCATTTCAAAGCTTGATCCTTTAACGTTGATGGGAACAGTTTGAGTTTCTGAGTATCATCCAGATAGTCATAAGTTCGACACACAACTTCAAATTCAAACAAGAATGTTTCAGGGTCCTCAGTTCTTAATCCATGAAAATTTGGGAGAACAGATGGTGATATGTTTTTCATAGTGGCTCGGGAGTCCTCATCAACAATGGGAAACCCAAATGTGTTATCCCCATCTCTATTTCCTCCAATGGGACCTCTACCTCCTCCATTGTTATTGTTATTTCCTCCTCCTCCTCTACCTCTACCTCCTCCTTCTTCTTCGGCCATGATGATTCTCCTAGGGATTTCAAAATCTTCTGGTTCTTCTACAAAGGGTGAATGAGAAGAGATTTCTCCTTCCTCTTCAGGTGAGTCTATTTCCTCAATTACAATTGGTTGTCTGGTAGGAGAAAGAGAAGAGTCTCTTCCTAGTTCAAACTCAATAGAAGGTATAGGAGAGTCAACTCTTGGTTCTTGAATTTCAGGACTAGGAGTTTCGGTTGGAGATAAGGGAGGTGTCTCTTGTCTATCTCTTGAAGCAGATGGACTTGTAAAAATTGAACTTCGAGCTCTAGCTAAAAACCTTCCCCTAGAATCTCTAGCTCTATGCATGTCATTTTTATTTTATCCTCAAGTCAAGTTAAATAGTTCTTTTTCTGATCTTCCAGTTCACTCTAGGTGCAAGAAGAGAGCATACTTAAGAAACTATTAGATTAATAACTTTCTCCTTTCTGATCCTCCAGATCACTTCAAAGTGCAAGAGGAGAGCATACTTAGATAGGTTATTAACTTCTTTTCTTGAAGTTGTTGTTTTTTTTTTATATTTTTTTTTTCTTCTAAGAATATGGCTACTTAATTTCACTTCCCCGGCAACGGCGCCAAAATGTTTAGTCAATTTAGTGTTATCTAAATTGCTAGTATTTATTGTCAACCTGGGGCTCGTAAGCTGATGAAGTGAAGGTGTACTATATGTACTTAAGTATCCTCTTAGAGTTTTTCTTATCGTTGGGGGTGTTGTTGCGGTTTAATTATGTTCCTAGATGGAATGAGAATTTATAAACAAGTGAGTGATGGTGTGTGTGTAGAGTGAATTCTAAATGAGTGGAAGTGTGTGTTGAGTGATCTCTAACTATTTGCTTGAAAGGAAATGCTTGGAATGAATAAATGAAATTGAAATGACTTGAAATAAACTTGAAAGCAAATGACCACTACCAATGGCACTAGACACCGTTCAAGTTGCTGCTAATAAAAGAAAAAGAGAATCACTTTTAAAACCCAAGAATAAAGATTATCTCTCTCTATCTCGATGCCTCAAAGCACATGTACTGTGTAAAGCACGGAAATAAAGTAGCTTAAGTGGAATTATAAAAGTGACAAAAATATGCTTGAAAGACTAATGATAATAATTTGCTATTTCTAATTCTCTACTTCAGCCATATGTACTATGGAAAGCATGATTAGAAAGTAGTGAGGAAATAATCTAGGAAGCACTTTAAAATCAAAAACTTCTACTTTAAAGACTAGTGGTAATGATTTACTCTTTCTAACTCAATACTTCAAAGCACATGTACTGTGTAAAGTACGGAAAGAAAGTAGCTTAAGAACAGTCCAAAAAGCACCCAAACAAGCTGCAAGTTAGTGATATTTTGATCTTAAAAGATAGTAGTTTATGATGAAGATCATTCATGTATGTTAACAGCTCTTTGAGAAATAAGATTAAAAACTAACTATAAAGACAAAGGCAGCACTTGAATTGTCAACTTCAAATACCATTAGCTGTAAAGCAAACACAACACATATAAAAATAAATCCCGGGCTAAAAGAAACCTGCAAAGAAATAACACTGATCAGCTGAAAATAAAGGAAAACAAGTAAATAAAACTATACATGCTTAAGGAAACAAATGAGAAAATAATGAAATGCTGCACATGAAATACTTTACAAAGGCTGAGATGAGCAGGGGCCCTCTGTTCATTCAGCCACAAGAGAACTCAAAGATCTGGAAACTTCAAAACAGTGCTATATTGATTTCTCCATTTGCAAAAAGTTTACAAAACAGAGTGCTGGAATAGCACTAGAAAACAGAGTTCACAAACGCTTCTAAATTCAACACGAGTGCAGCAAAATACAACTAATCAAAAGTTCTTTGAGCGTACGCAGACGCATCAATTTATAGGAGCTTCTAAGTTATCCTACGCGTACAACTAGTTAACAGAAAAACAATAAAACAGTATGCGTATTAATGGTCCTTGGACACATCACGGTTGCGTGGACGAGTTCAGTGGTTCTTGTCGACATGGATAATAAATCCCCTGTTGGATTGCGTCCTCTGCCACCCGTAGATCATAGACAGATCACCATTTAAGGTGCCGTGACCAAACAGCTCTCAAACACCATTTAAACCACCTTGAGTTGACCGTGGCTAAACCAGCTTTGACCATGGGTGAAAGTGACGTGGATGGCTGGAACAAAGGGACAGGAACCTCGAGCACACTGATACCTGAGTGCCCATGTGGCCCATCTAGCAAACCGACACGTGGATCATAGTATTTAACAAAAAGGCTGCAGGATCTTCAGATAGCTGCGGGATCATCAGATAGCTGCGGGATTCCTGCAAGTAAGTCAAAAACTAAACAAATAGTCATCCATTAGCAAAACTTGCTTGATCATGCTTATTGACACTGAATGTAATGATCTGAGAGGTTTTATGGTGAAAATGAGGCAAAAGTGAAGGAAAGATAAGGAAAAGTGGAGGAAAATGGTAGACAAATAGGTGTAAAATAGAGGTTCTACACAACCCTTGGCTTATCTATGGCTCTCTTCTTTGATTTGGTTCAAATATTTAAAGTCAATGATTTTTGGATGGAAAATACAATCCTTCAGCTGGAAAACCATAAGCAAACCATGAGGTCTGTATCTATTTAGGATTCTCATTCTCGCACTCAGTTTTATTTGATAATAGTGTTTTCTTGCCTATCTATTTGAATGGAGAAACATGAGGGGAAAATTTTTAGTGGGATAAATATCAAAGGTTTATAAACTTCTCTATGAAGGAGAAACCTCTTATGCTTTCATTAAGTTAGGATCCCTCTTCCACCTCATTTAAAATAATAAGTGCCTAAGCGCAGTCCTATTGAAATAAAAAATAAATAAAAAATAAAATGTGAAAGAAGAGAAAGGATTCCTATGTAGGGAGGTGAAGAAAGCGACTTCGCAGGGGTATTGTCCAGGCTCATTGGCTATGAAGCAACACTTGTGTTCCAAAAGTGATTCAGTCGGGCTACTGTCCAGGCCTGCTGGTAGTGGAGAAACACTAGAGATGAAAACTAATACTCTGATTAATTTTTGACCCATGGTCCTATATTACCCTTATTCTCATCAAAATGATTTGGCTTGCTCTATGTTGTGCTATGTCGAGTAATGGTATGGAAGACTATATCTATAACCGGGTAAAATGGGGAGTTGAGGTAACTCACTAATTGAATCAATACTTTTGGGATAATTGAGACTTCGTGCATAAATGAAATCAAAACAAAGAAGTTTGGGTTCTTCTAATGTGTCGCCAAGTGTTGTCATTGCGACAATGACCCTCCAAATTTTTTTCCTAACTCAATTTTGGAGCCTACATGAAATTTCATTCCAATCTACCTTGTGTTGTCATGTTTTTTGATTTGTTATTCTTATGATTTCTCTAAGTTTCGCATCCTCCTAAGTCAATGTTTTCTAGGTGTCGTCACCTTACTTTTAGAAGTGCTTTTGTTATATTTTCCAAGGATAGTTGAAGTCATAGATTTTCTTGACTTAGAAACTAGCCTTATTCACCATGCAAAACACACAAATGCAAGAAAAATAACTTTCAAATCAAAATAACACTTCAAGTTGAGGAAGAGTTGCTCTCTTGTTGAGCGCACTTCTTCGGGCAAAACAATTATGCCATCCTTGGAGTGCACTCCTTCATGCTCAGCTAGTGTGCCATCCTTGAGCGCTTTCCTTCAACACAAAGACATGTGCCCTTTCAAAAATCATGCATGCACTTTCTTGTTGCATGTGGGCGCACTCCTAGAAAATAGGAGCCCACTTCACTTCACTTAACGAACTCATTCACTCGTCGACATGTGGCGAACATGCATGGAATGGATTTGCATGTATTCTATATATAACCATCCCAGGTAATCATTATTTCTTGTAATCATTCTCATCTGGGTTGGGTGCACATCTTTGGATTAAGAAGCTCTTCGTCGATCTTCCTTCCAAGTAAGTTTTGCATGTAGATTTTAATGGTTGCCTTAGATGTTTTTGTTGTCAATCTTGCTTTCCTTGTTGGCATTTCTTTTCTTTTCAATTTATTTACTGGCATTTCAGTTCATTCTTACTCCTACAAATGTTAAATTTTTGTCGCAGGTTGTGACTCTGCATATTCTTTAACTCTTCATATTTCGGTCATGATTGCGATGAAATCTATAAAAAAACTTACAGATCTTTCCTCTCAACATTTTTATCATTCGATCTTATTGTTGAACTTGTCTACGCACCATTCCATGACAGAGCGCACTTATGAAAGATGAAGCCTAACTATTTCAGAGCGCACTTATGGAAGCTGAAGCCTAACTATTTCAGAGTGCACTTATGGAAGTTGAAGCCTAACTATTTCAAAAAACGGTGTCGAGAAAAGACAAGTTTCCCTCAACAGCGCACTCCTTCGTCATGAAGAATAAAGCCCTCCTTAAGTGCATGAGTGCACCTTGAACACACGAGTGTTTTCCCCTTCATCTCTTCAGCATATTCTCTTGCACCCTCCTTCTCCTCTTGAGCACATGAGTACACCTTAAAGTCTTGAAGGCCCAAAGCCTCACCCATTCATCTCTTCAGAGTGTGCCCTTGCGCCCTCTTAGTCTCCTTGAGCACATGATCACACTTTGAAGGCCTAAAGGAATTTTATTCAAGCTTCGTTAGTGCGCCCTATGCCCTTATTGATCTCTCTCTCTTGCCTGAGCACATTAGTGCACCTCAAAACCTTAAATGACCCTTTAGCTTCATTCATGTTTTGATAGTGTTCCCTCCTTGTTTACATGAAAACTTCTTGCATGTATGAGTATTTATGTCTCGTCGTTGATAGGCTTATGTTCTCAGTTACATTTGATGCCTCTGTTAATATGATTTGTTGAGTTATTTCTTGTAATAGATAGAATATTTCAAAAAACTAATCATTCTCGCCATGAGCCTGCTTCCACATAAAGGTGTTCAATTTTTTAGCATTGTTACTCTTTCATCATCTGTTGGAACGATGCCTCCCACTACACATCAAGTGGCCTCTAGAGAAGCCTCAGAAGTGAGCACTGAAGAAGCAATAAAAGTTACAAATCCTACCATCCCCATATATGTAGATACATAGTGCTTCATATAGAAGTCCACTAAAGTAATGTGGAAAGACATCAAAGACAAAATTCATGTAGAAACAGTTTTCTAAAAATATGGAAGACTTGGAAGTATACGTTAATATCAAGTGGTCGAGGATGCACAAGATTGCATGCAGGTTCCCAGTTATTCCTTGTGTAGAAGTGATTGGATGGATTCTTACACACATGGATGATTGATATCCGGCGCTTCGAAGTGAGAGTGGTGGTCAGCTTGCCACCTATTATGGAGAAGACTTGAAAACCTATTATAATATGAAGAAGCCCACAAAGTATGCCAACAACAACTTTTACACTGAGATGGGTTGATCTTGACATAAGTGACATCATTAAATCCTGGTTTCGAGAGCCCATTAGGTTCTTCCACCGTCCATCTGCAGTTCAACCAACCACGATTCTTAGAGATGTGTATCAGCATCTCATTGTTATGTGTTGTAGGCTGCATGGGAAAAATAATGCTAAGTATTTGAAGAGAATTGGATATATATTCTCAAAATGATAGTTACCCATGGAAAAGATTTCAATTGGGCATATATATTGCCTTTTGAGTTGCAGCGTCATGTTGGGCAGGCTAAGGCATCTTTAAGGTCAAACTAGGCACTAGAGTTCTATATGTCTTCATTTTTATTGAATCGAATTTGTGCATGATATGCATTCCTAGGAATGTATTGGAACTGGACATTGCAGGACACATTTTTGGTTTACTTCCACTGCAGGGTGTTGTCAGATTTGAGTTTCAGAGGGGCATACAACATATTAATGGAGCATTTCTTCGCAATTGTATTTCATATGATATATGAGATCAATCCTCCTTCAATGACTAATCAATTGAAGGATTCTCTACATGATATCACAGATTGGTTTTTTGTGCCTGAAGGTACATACATATTATGCTTTGGATGTCATATCTCTCTTCACCTCATGCCACAATATGTAACTAATAAGGTGGTCCTACGAGAAGTGGCTTATTAGTTAATCAAAGAGTTGTAAGGAGTCCTTCATAAAAGGAAGAAAGCCCCTTGCCCACTTTTCCTTTGAGGGTTGGATTGTATGAATTGAAGATCCATAAGGTGGCGGAGGCAAAATATAGGAGTTGGACTGCTTTCACTTTGCAATCAAGAATTTTCACAAATATGGCCCAAAAATAGTGTATAGGAAGCATTGTGAAAGGATTGGGATTGCTTGGGGTTATTCATCAATGTCTATAGCAGAAGATGAGAAGATAAATAACTGGTACAATGTAGTAAGAAGAACCCATCCAGGAATTGAAGTCAGTTCCCCCCAAGATATACAAGTACAAGAGGCACCACAATCAACTACTCAAGCAAAGAGTACAGATCCTAGGAAAAGGATCAAGCATGATTCAACAAGAGAGAGTAGCATAAAGTGGAAATTTGATCCTTGAATAAAAGAGTTATCCAAGCTAAACAAGAAAGGAGAGAACTAGAGGAAAAGATGTAATAAGAATAAGAGGAGAAGATGAAACAAGAAGAGTCCTCAGGAAGAAACGGGAAGAAGAAGAGGAGAGAAGGAGAGTAGAAGAAGAACGACAAAGACAGTCACAAGAGGAGGAAGTGACACAGAGGTTGGAGGAAGAACAAATGAATCAGAAGATAGAGTGTTGGACCTAAGAATTGTCCTTAAAATACATCCACTTTCACTCCATTCACATATTTTCTCACCTCTATTCCACCACCATGTCACCACATCAGCTTCACTTTCATCATTAAATGGATTACCATTGTGTTTTCCAAAACTTTATTAATTCTTAGTATTTTTAAGTGAATTTGTGGTTAAACTTTAGAAAATAATATCCATATACCTATACCTAACAATTAGAATGAGTTTGTTGACATGTGTAGGTACAAAGGAAGCTTCTAAGGTGCCCCCTTATGTGGCACTCTATGTTCAAATTCGAATTTGAGGAGATCATGGACCTCGTGGATAAGATCATGGACCTCATGGAGAAGATCATGGAGGATGGGGTTATGTGTCACCATTGGTTGAGACATATGTGGATTTGAAGAGGGAATAGTGGAACCACATTTATGAGTTTGTTATCATAACTTTTGTATAAATAGGAGTGTTATCTCCTTCATTTGTAATCTTAATTTTTAGAATTTAGAAACTTAGTCCTTCATTTGTAATTTTAGATTTTAGAATCATTGTAATGTAGAGTTTAGGACCTCTTGGAATGTAGAACTTGGAGCTTGTAATTGCAATTTGCAATTGATGATAAATAAAGTGGATTGGATTTTCTTCTACATTTGACTTCTTTCTAGGTGTGCTTGTGGAGCTATGGAGGGCCCCCATTGCCTCACTTGCATGCTCATTTTGTTTTGGTAAACTTTCATTTTATGTTTGTTTGTGAATTTCATTAGATTAAATTATTGGTTCATATGTTTGAAATATTAACGAATGACCTTTCATAAGAAAGTATTAATGTTTCTTTCAATGAATCTGATTTATTATTTAATGTTTGATTTCATTAGTTTAAGTTTTTGATTCATATGCTTGAGATATAAATGAATAGTATCTTGTAAGAGAGCTTTAATATTTCATGCAATCAATCAGAATTAGGTTTAAGTTCTTTAATTTCATTAGTTTAAATAATTTGTTGATTAAGATGATTAGAAATATTAATGAACAATCTCCTGTAAGGGAGCTTTAATATTTTTTTACACTTGTCACAATGTCTTTAGATTTCATTTTGATAAAATGACTAAATAGGTGTTGGAGATCCCAATGAAAGACTTCCTGTAAGGGATCTTTGACATTTCTTCACCTAGCTTAATTTAGTTTGTCTCTAAGTCCATATATATTGGATGATCCTCGAAGTTTACTTACCCGAATTGATAGTAAATGAAACTCTGATTTGCATCCACATTTTAGACCCAATATTTTGGCATTGTTTCCAGGGACGATCGTTTGGAGATAGACTTCGGAAGTTATTTTTATTGCAATTTCTTTTTATGGACTTGTTAGCCTCGCTGGAAAAAGGCCCAAAATTGGATCCATATATGCTCTTAAAGTCTCAAAATTTTCTTAAAATCATGCCATTGGATCCAAAAATGCTCTTGAAATCTTCAAGATTTTCTCAAGATCATCCAAAGGTCAAAATCAGCGCAAGAGGAGAGCCCTTGGAAGGGCGGAAATACACTATTGGGAGGCAAAAAACGCTTGAAAACCATGAAAAAACCAAAATCGCAGGCTTAAACATTGAAAGAATAGCAGCCGTTAGATATGGCCGATCAACAGCCCAGATCTAAGTGGCTAATCACAATCGGCGCTACAGAGAGGATGACTTAAAGAACGAGCGTAGGACACCGCCGATCAGCGATCTCCAATGATCGGATCGATGGGTCACATTGGCGGGTCGTATTGGCGATTAAAGTAAAGGCCCTGGGCATGAGCGATAAGCAATTGCGATCAGATCGCATCGCTATATCGCAGTGGAGCAGCACCAAGGGGCGGGGCCTATGCACAAGTATATGTGCGATGTGATAACCGGACCCGACGGTTATATACAGGATATTCGATAATATTTCAGGTCCGTAGGTAGGCCAGTTTCAATGCATTTTAATGTATTTCGTTATATAACGAAATACAAAGGGGAACTTTCCAGCGCCAATACCGATGGAGCATGGACCCGAAAGGGTCCGGGAAGTGAAATACATAATATTTGAAGTCCGCCAAAGGCCATTTTCATGTGTTTTCAGCATTTTGCAAGTGTAATTTAAAATACAAAGGGAGAAAGGGACCAGCCCATCTGCGATAGGCAACAGCGACCCGAAGGGTGGACCGATAGAGGAATAAACCATTTTTTAGGGCTTTTGAAGTCCGAAAAGGATAGAGAGGGGCGGGATTTCTCAATGTTGTTGTGTTTTCTGTTTAAAACAGAAACAATCATGATTTTCGGCAGAATTCCACAATATGGCAACGTTGCTCTATGTTAACAGAAAGCATGCATTGTTAAACATTTGAAAGGGCCACAACATGCACAGCTCATCCCAAATCGACAAAGAGGCCTAGAAGCAAGACAACACGTGCAACTGTCCAAAGCAAACAGAAATATAAAAGGCCATAATGCAGCTCATCAAAACAAACATCATGGGGCATCTCTGGCACGAGAGAGCTCCCAGACAGCACATCAAACTACCTGAAGGTGGTTATTCCTCTGTTAGAAGGAGAAAACCTCATAGCCATGATTTCCTATTCAGGGAATCAATCAGTTAACAAGACATATCAGATAGATTAAGACTCTAAGCCTTAGAGATCTCAGGAGCATTGTAAAAGGCCTATAAAAGGTTAGAAACTAAATGTAACAAGGGTTCAACTTCTGGAGATTGTTGCTACTCTGTTCCTTCAAGCTTCTCATCTTCATTCTAGCAATATAAGCTTATTTTGTTGTTATATGTTCAATGTCCATTTTCTCTGCTATTCTATGCTTGCACTTGAATAGGTTATTCATGTTTTCTACTGTGTCTAATGCCAGATAACTATCATCTTATCTCTGCATTGATAAATTAGATTTGTAAGTCTCATTTACTTCCTGTAGCTGGCCATTCATATGTGTTTATGTATGCAATCTGATGGTACAGTCAGTATTCTCCATCTATCCATTGAATCTATAACTATTGAGCATTAGTGGTCTAAAGCCTTATATTGTTGATGGTGTTCATGCATGTCTTGAGAGAGAATAGAGCTGAAATGGTTATCTGACTTGATCCAAACCATCATACATTCCAATAGTTCTGAGAACAATATTGAAGATTATATGTTACTAGGCATCTCTGAGCTGAAACCTAGAAGAGTTTCCTAGAGTGACAACATAATTGGCACCGTTGTCGGGGAAAGGAAACTAAAGCTCAACTTCCCTGGGAAACGACATAGATCCAGATTTGATGATAGACAATTTCTGGGCACTTTTTTGGTTGTTATCATCTGTCTGGAAACTCTACTGGAGGTCGAACCTCTTGGCGACTCCACTTCATAGTTCTGGCTCAGTTTGTGAGGCATACTCGACCTAGTACCTAACCCTGAAAAAATCATCAAAGAGAGAAAGGTATTGCAGAAAGGAGCATCAAGTTCAAGTAAACCTAAACAATCTCCTATATCTCTTCAAGAAAGGCCTGTCATAGAACAAATACATGTTGAGAGTATAGCATATAATACTAGTAGTGAAGAAAAACTCTCAGAGATTCATAAAGCTCCTTATTCTTTACGTTCTCCTTTTGTTGTAAGCCCAAAGGAAACCTCACCTCCTATCCATCATACTCCTTTAGTCTTATCAGTCACTCCTCAGCCCTCTATCATTTAGACTGCCAGTACTATTTTAGCCATCACAGCTATGGTAGGTCCACAAGCACCTACCAAAATAGAAAGAATCATAGCTGCTAGGTATGGACCTCTAATATTACCCACTCCTTTGAATGCCATGCCTACTGGAGAATATCATAAATATAGGCCTAATTTTACTAGGACTGAAGGTGTTACTGCTGAATAACATCTTGATTCATTCTATAGTTATGTTGATAACTTAGACATTAGTGAAGATGATGTCTAGATGAGAGTCTTTGTCCAAACCCTAGATGGGGAGGCTAGAAAATGGTTCAGAGAACTGACTCTAAGATCTATAGCATATATTGAGGCTTTAGATGATGTACTTCTAAAGCATTGGGGGGATAAGAAGGATCTCCTCTACTACCACACTGATTTTGGCAACTTAAAGAGAGAAAATGGTGAGTTGCTATCTAATTGTAATAAGAGGTTTAACCGTATGTACAGCAAGATACCAGTTGAAGTAAAACCCACTACTACCTTTGCTAAACTCACCTATGCCAGTGCTTTTGATTCTGACTTCTGCCTACTGTTGAGGGAGAGGCGATGTGCTACTTTGGCTAACATGTAGGAGGTAGACTTGGAAGTGGAATCAAACATTATGGCTGTAGAAAACCTCAAGGGAAATGTTGATAGAAGAAGACAGAGGGGCGAGTCCTCATCATCTTCAGATCCCAAGATAGATAAAATGACCAAATGATAGAGTCATTAGCTTCTGAAATATCCAAATTAAAGGTTGAGCAACACCCAGGGAAAGGGAGAGTTCCTAATACCTTTGCTCCTAGAAATCCAAATCCAAATCCATATAGAAGAATTAATGAGTAGTTGCAAATTTTGCAAAGAAGCAAAGATGCCAATGAAGACCAAAGGGTGAAGACCCCTTTTCAAAATGCAGTCATGGAAGAAGAGCAGTTTGAAGAAGATGATGAGATCCATTGTCTGGAAGACAAAGGCAATGCTTCCTTTTTTACCTCATTTGCCTATGAAAAGTCATTATTCAATGACCAGATCAGCCAAGAATGGGATGGTGAAACTGTTCTACAAATTGAAGATCAAAAAAGATATAATCTGAGGTCAAAGATGAATAATGCCAAGGAAGATCCTATTCAAAGAGTTGTTGTCCCTGCAGTACAACAAGCTAATAAGTAAAAGCAACCAGCAGTTGATCCCATCATCCTCAAAGCTCCAACTCATGAGGTAAGAGCCTTGACAAGTCTCCTTGTCCTTTCAGTTTTCAATCAGAAATTTAGAAGCTAAGAATACCTATGCCTCTAATTGAACTAGTGAAGAATGAGTCCTTCAAAAGATCCATCCTCGAGGCCCTTGAGCTAGAGCCATCCAAGCCTCCACTGACTATGTAAATCTACAAGATGACAAGCCAGCTATTATTCTCAGCCCAATGATTGAAAATTGTGAAGACAACTCCCCATCATTCTATGTCTTTCTGACTGTTCATGAAAAAACCCTTCACAACTGCCTTTTGGACAATGGAGCCAGCCATAATCTAATGCCTAAGGCTGTCATGGATGAGTTGGGTCTTGACATCACCAAGCCTTATCGTGACCTATTTTCTTTTGACTCTAGAAAAGTGAAATTCCTGGGATTAATCAAGGACCTAGCCATCACTTTGTCTCAGCTACCCATGAAAAGTATGATGATGGATGTTGTGGTAGCAGATGTACCCCCCAAGTTTGGCATGTTACTTTCAAGAGGTTGGATCAAGAGATTAGGTGGATCATTACAAAATGATCTATCCTATACTACTATCCCAGTCTTTGGAGGTGAGAGCAAGAGATTATGCAGAGAAGCTCAGTTGGCTTATATCATCAACAATGAAAGGAACCCCACTAATCATCCCATCTATGTTGTTGATACTGATTTTGGAGCCTGTATTCTTCATATTTAAGAATCTCAATTGGCCTCCATGCAGCTTAAAAAACCAATTTTACAGATCACTGAGGAAGAAGGCCCACGAATTTGGGACATGTTCTTTGATGGAGCTTGCTCTAAGGAAGCTGCAGGGGCAGGTGTAGCCCTTGTGTCCCCCACATAGGAATACATTAATTTATCTTTCAAATTAACCTTTCAAGTCACAAATAACATAGCAGAATACGAAGCTTTGATTTTGGGCTTAAGCACTGCTAAAGAAATGGGTATCAAAGGCATGAAAGTATTTGGAGATGCAGACCTCATCATTCAGCAGGTCAATAAAGCGTTCCAAGCAAAGCATCCAAGGCTGAAAGCATACAAAGATGAGGTATGGAGGCTCAAGGATTCTTTTAATAATTTCAGCATTTCTTATATTCCAAGAATGAAGAACCAGTTTTCCGACTCCCTTGCTGTGTCTGCTAGCACGTTTATTCCTCCTTTGCCTCTTAAATTGACGTATGAAGTTCAGGTAAAATATAGATCATCTCTGCTTGACAATTTCAAATACTAGAGAGTTTTTGAAGACAAGGAGGAAATTAAAAAGTTTTTACAAGTCATTGAGGAATTTTCTGAAATGCACATCGACCAAGAAAATGAAACCATGGAAGAATGCAGCCAGTCCAAGCTAAAAAATGAGATCGTCCGAGGAAGCATTGTCCAGTTGCCTAGTAACCATATACCAAAGGGATTGGTGCCTCTAGAGAAGCTATTCTATCATAACGATGTGCCTTATAAGCCTGCCAAAATAGAAAATGAGTCTGTTGTTCATAAACACAATATAGGGAGCCTAGCCCATCCGAAATACATCAATTTGTCCATTCATTTGTCTTCTGATCAGAATTCTAAGTATTGCACCCTCATGAAGCAATTCACTGATATTCTTTCCTGGAAATACAACGATCTTAAAACCTATGATACAAACATCATTCAGCATAAGATTCCAATGGAAAAGAACACCATCCCTTTTAAGCAGAAATTAAGACCTATCAGCCCTCTCTTATTTCCTTTGATTGAGAAAGAGATCAAGAAGTTGTTGGATGCCAAAATCATAGTTCCCCTAAGGTATTCAAAGTGGATAGCTAACCTTGTGGTAGTAAGAAAGAAAAATGGAGAAATCAGGCTTTGTGTCGACTTCAGAAATTTGAACAAGTGCTCTAAAAAAGATAACTACCCCCTGCCTAAGATGGAACACTTGCTGCAAAGAGTTTTAGGGGCTAGAGTCATGTCTTTCTTAGATGGATTTTCAGGTTATAATCAGGTTGTTGTACATCCAAAATATCAGGAAAAGACCGCCTTCACTACTCCTTGGGGCACTTTCATGTACTCCAAGATGCCTTTTAGACTAATGAATGTTGGGGCTACTTTTCAGAGAGCCATGGACATAGCCTTTGTGGGAGAGAAGGAAAAGTTTGTCCATATTTATCTTGATGACATAATAGTCTTCTCCAGCAGTTACAAAGACCATTTACATCATTTGAAGAAGATTTTTCTAAAGTGCAGACAATTTGGAATTTCGGTTAACCCAAAGAAGTCACAGTTTGCTCTAGAAGAAGGCAAGCTTCTGGGACATATTGTTTCTACTGAAGGTGTGAATATTGATCCAACAAGAGTTCAAGCAATTCAGACATTTTCCATCCCAAGGTCAAAAAGGTACATTCGATCCTTCCTAGGTAAGATTAAATCTATAAGGAGGTTCATTCCAAACTTTGCACAACTAGTAAAGCACATCACTTCCATGTTGAATAAAGGATCAAAAATAAAATGGACAGATGCTTCAAGAAGCTCTTGTGAAGCCATCAAGTAAGCTATCATGGAAGCTCCCACTCTAATCAGCCCAGATTACACTAAGGAGTTTTGTATCTTCTCTTTTGCCTCTTATGATACACTTACAACAGTTCTGTTGTAGAAAAATGAAGAAGGCATAGAGCACCTCATGGCCTTTTTCAGCAAAACTCTAAGGGATGTTGAACTAAGGTATGACCTTATTGAAAAACAAGCTTATGCTCTCATAAAATCTTTAAAGGCATTCAGAATTTATATTCTGCATTCCAAGGTGGTTGCATATGTACCTTCAGCCTTAGTAAAATATGTCTTAACTCAGCCAGATATTGATGGAAAGAGAGCTAAATGGATTACAAAAGTCATAGAGTTTAACATATAGGTGAAGCCCACTAAGCTTGTCAAAGGCCAGGGCTTGGCTAAACTTATGGCTGAAGAAAATTGCAGCTTGTTAGACATAAATTCCATGGGTCTAAATTCAGATGATGAGAAGACAGAGGCAGCAGCAGAAGAACAAAAGCAGAATCAGTCTTTGGTTGAAAATCTAGCCACCTATGAATGGTATTCTAGCATAGTTCATTTTTTGCAAAATCTAGAAGTCCCTCCAGGGCTTAGCTCAAGTCAAGCCTGGGCCATTAAACTCAGATCAACCAAATTCCGCATAAATAAAAATTTTCTTTATTGGAAATACCCATCAGGAATCCTCTTGAGATGTCTAGATAAAGAACAATCTGTGGAAGTCATACACCAGTTCCATTCTAGCATCTATGGAGGGCATCATTATTGGAAAACCATAGCCCAAAAAATCCTGAGGTTTTGGTATTATTGGCCTACTATGTTCTCTGATGTGTTTTCTCTTGTGAAATCTTGTGACAAGTGTCAGAGGTTTGCAGGAAGACAACAGCTAAAATCTCTACCCTTGAAGCCAGTACATGTCAATGGTCCCTTCCAGCAGTGGGGCTTGGACTTTATAGGTGAGATCAACCCACATTCCAGTGGCCAACACAAATGGATCTTGGTAGCCACTGATTATTTCACCAAGTGGATTGAGGCTATACCCACTAAGAATGCCAATCATCAAGTTGTCATAAAGTTCTTGAATGAGAATATTTTCACTAGATTTGGTTGCCCAACCAAACTAGTCACTAATAATGTAGCAGCTTTCAAGGAAAAAGAATTGGTAGACATGACTAAATCCATGGGCATTCAAGTGGTGCATTCTACCTCATATTATACTCAAGGCAATGGCTTGGAAGAATCATCTAACAAGAGTCTGGTAAGGGTAATCAAAAAACTGTTAGAGGACAACAAAAAGAGTTGGGATTCCAAGTTGAAGTTTGCGCTATGGGCTAACAGAGTTACCATAAAAAAATCCATAGGGAATTCTCCATTCAAACTGGTTTATGGCACTGATGTTGTTTTCCCTATCCATCTGATTCTCCCTGTGGTTAAATTCTTGCAAGAAGAACAAGATGAAGAGAATGACTTGGTAAGAAGAATGAATAACCTGGTTGAACTACAGCAGATCAGAGAGCAATTGGTTGAGAAGTCAAAGGCTGATCAGAAGAAAATCAAAAAAACCTTTAACAGGAAGGCAAAAGTGGACAATTTCCAAGTTGGTGATTGGGTGCTTAAATGGGATGCATTTAAGGAAAAGAAAGGTAATCATGGCAAGTTTGACTCCTTATGGACAGGTCCGTTTGTCATCGCTCAAATTCAGCAGAACAATACATTCATTCTGCACAGTCTAGAAGGAGGAGATACTTTTGGTAGCCTAGTAAATGGGCGATTCTTGAAACTTTATTTTGTTTAAGGCTTTAAAGCCTTGTTATTGTAAATATGTTTTTCCAGTTTTTATTTCATTGCAAAATAGACTCCATGCCCAATGGAACACTAGGAGGAAGATTTGATTTTGTTTTTACAGGAAAGGCATTAATCTGTGATCCTTGAAACCTCACAGGGAGGATTTCATCCCCAAAAGGAGCCAATGTTAGCCTCGCTGGAAAAAGACCCAAAATTGGATCTATATATGCTCTTAAAGTCTCCAAATTTGCTTGAAATCATGCCAATGGATCCAAAAATGCTTTTGAAATCTTCAAGATTTGCTCAAGATCATCCAAAGGTCGAAATCAACGCAAGAGGAGAGCCCTTGGAAGGGGAACAACAGCCATTAGATTTGGCCGATCAATGGCCCAGATCTAAGTAGCTAATCGCAATTGGTGCTGCAGAGAGGACGACTTAAAGAAGGGGTGCAGGACACCGCCGATCAACGATCTCTGATGATCGCATCGGCTGGTCGTATCGACGATTAAAGTAAAGGCCCTGGTCATGAGCAATAAGCGATTGCGATCAGATCACATTGCTATATCACAGCGGAGCAGCACCAAGGGGCAGGGCCTATGCACAGGTATATGTGCGACGCAATAACCGAACCTAACAGTTATATACAAGATATTCGATAATATTTCAGGTCCGCGGGTAGGCCAGTTTCAATGCATTTTAATGTATTTCGTTATATAACGAAATACAAAGGGGAGCTTGGTAGCACCAATAGTGATGCAGCCCGGACCCGAAAGGGTCCGGGAAGTGAAATACATAATATTTGAAGTCTACCAAAGGCCATTTTCATGTGTTTTCAGCGTCTTTCAAGTGTAATTCAAAATACAAAGGGAGCAAGGGACCAGTGCGTTTGCAATAGGTGATAGTGACCCGAAGGGTGGACCTGATAGAGGAATAAACCATTTTTTAGGGCTTTTGAAGTCTGAAAAGGATAGAGAGGGGTGGGATTTCTCAATGTTGTTGTGTTTTCTGTTTAAAACAGAAACAGTCATGATTTTCGGTAGAAGTCCACAATATGGCAGTGTTGCTCTGTGTTAACAGAAAGCATGCATTGTTAAACATTTGAAAGGGCCACAGCATGCACAGCTCATCCCAAACCAACAAAGAGGCCGAGAAGTAGCACAGCGCAACACAGCACGCGCAGCTGTCCAAAACAAACAAAAATATCAAAGGCCACAGTGTAGCTCATCAAAACAAACATCATGGGGCATCTCTAGCACGAGAGAGCTCCCAGACAATGCATCAAACTACCTAAAGGTGGTTATTCCTTTGTCAAAAGGAAAAAACCTCCAAGCCATGCTTACCTATTTAGGGAATCAATTAGTTAGCAAGACAAATCATATAGATTAAGACTTCGAGCCTTAGAGAGCTCAGGAGCATTGTAAAAGGCCTACAAAACGCTGGAAACTAAATGTAACAAGGGTTCAACTTCTGGAGATTGTTGCTACTCTGTTCCTTCAAGCTTCTCATCTTTATTCTAGCAATATAAGCTTCTTTTGTTGTTATATGTTCAATGTCCATTTTCTCTGATGTTCTATGCTTGTACTTGAATAGGTTATTCATGTTTTTTGTTGTGTCTAATGCCAGATAACTGTCATCTTATCTCTGCATTGATAAATTAAATTTGCAAGTTTAAACAGTCATTATTATCCATCTATGCATTGAATCTATAAACTATTGAGCATTAGTGGTCTAAAGCCTTGTATTTTTTAGGGTGTTCATACATGTCTTGAGTGAGAATAGAGTTGAAATGGTTATTTGACTTGATCCAAACCATCATACATTCCAATAATTCTGAGAATGATATTGAAGAATATATGTTACTAGGCATCTTCGAGCTCCAACCTTGGAGAGTTTCCTAGAGTGATAATAGGACTAACTTGTGAAACTTGGTGACAGCAGGATCTTCATAATGGAGTTCAAGTTTGAGCATTTTTTTCGTACTTAGTTAGTTTCAAATTCAATCTTTTTAAATCCCCCATTTCTTACTAATCCATCTACGGATGAGAAATTTGAAGATGTTAAACAAGTACTTCTTGGAGAGCAAGAACAATATCAAAGATTGGTTTCAAAAGAATCGTGCACCAAATCCAAGGATCAAATAGGTTACTCACATTCTTGCAAATAATAAGGTAAAAAATTTAAATCTTGATGTGAGCATTTTCGAATTCTTAGTCTGTAGGTGGCTTCACTGGAAGCATTCTTTTACCTAGGAAAAAAATAAAAAAATAAAAAAAAAATCTTTCAAGTTAAGGTAGAATAGATTAGAAAAATAAAACAAGATCTCGTAGACTTTTCTTTTAAAAAAATAAAATAAAATAAAATAAATAAATCATCATCATTTTTCATGAATAAGCCACTTCATCCATGCTAACATGCAAAAATAAATAAATAAACAAATCAATAGATTAGTATGCTCTCTTCTTGCGCTTCGAGCGATCAGGAAGATCAGAAAATCTATTAATTTATTTTGAAAAATAATATAAAAATCTCTTGCTTGGAAATTGCACAAATCATTAAAACTACAACATTATAAGAAATCGAAATCATTTAAACAAAAAAAATCGTTTATTTTAGATTTCAAATTTAAAAATGAAATCTATAGTTTAGTGATTTGATAAAAAAAAAACATATTTCCTCTTAGGCTAGGTCTTGTATGCGCTGGGACCATTTCTTCAAGCAAGCCAAGTCTACATATAAACAATTCAAACAGGAAGTTGAAACTTCTCTACATTTACTTTTTTCTCGGCTTCTGAATTTTTGGAACTCATAATTTTTGTAATAATGAGATCCTTCTTTGCATTTGATCTTAATTGTGAACAAAGTGTGCCATGTTGGGTTGCATAGCTGGGTCTCTTGGATACCTTTCCCTTCATCCAATTATCAATCCTGCTTTATTTCCCGTTTCGATGGTCAACCTCAATCTCAGCATCATTCTCACTTTCTTATCAATCTTGTGTCTCATTTTGTTGTGACTCTTCCATATGGGCATCGCTGCTATCTCGATGGGTTTCAGAGTGGAATTTTATGTGACCATGAACTGAATTCCTTCCCACCCAAATCACAATTTATAGAAGAATCGATGGGTTTGGAATCGATTCGTGACCTAACTGATTTGATTTTGTTACAGCATTGCCAGAAGACATAGTAGTTTTGACACATTGTTTTGAAACATGTTTTGTGAACAAACCAAAACAAATCAAGAAAAACGAAGGCATGGGTTTTTTCTGGAATGGAATAAGTTACATAACATAGAAATCGTTTCCTTGGATTCCTAACGGTTTGGGAGGAAATCACGGTTCTTCGGGACCCTTTCATTCATGCTTGAGTAAACATTTGGTGTGAATGTGCTTGAGTAAACTGTGAAACTTGTTCCAGCTAGTGAACTGTCGAACTTGAGTTGTAAAGGATTATTGGGTTCCTATTCTTAGTAAGAATTCCAATATCATGTTGGATTCACCAGGAATGCTAACGTGCAACCCAGAGATTCATCTGTGTGTGAAGCCAGCTTCTACGAATTAGAAACAGCCAGCTTGTGAGACTAGCTTTGGAGCTTCAGAACTGGAGTTGTATTGGGAAGTGCATAAGAGAATTTGGTGCCATGGTTTATGCTTTCTTGCAACAGAGTGATCGCCAGTCAACTACGCAAGAAAATGCATTGTCACTTTGATGGTGATTGCATAAGAGCGCTCAGAAATGAAGGGTCATTGCTAAAGGGTGTTGAGATGCCATTGACATGGAGAAAAGATTCTCAGTTAAACTCTGCTTGGTGTTTTCTGTTTGTTGAATTAAGTAAAGGGTTTCTGCCAAATTGGGTGAGCTAAATTAGGTTCCATGGAACAAGCTCCTTCCTTTGGTCTCTTACTCGAGTCACTACGGCTCTATCCTTGTGATTAGCTTATCTGGCTCTTCCTCATTCTGATATCTTGATTCGCCTATCCGCTACATCTGCACTTTCAATACGCAATCTCATTTCATTCCATTTTGATCTGCTTTTGGTTGATCTGTTTTTAGAAATTTCATGATTGCATATAGATTTTGTGGCACGATTTGTGGGATTTGATGATTTGATGATTGCATGCAGATTTTGTGAAGCTACTAAATAGACAAGATATCGAACTTGGCATCTGCTACTCCAACTAAATCTTCGATCGTGGCTTAACCTCTGCATCAATCATTCGTAGAAACACTGGAACATTATTTCTTTAAACATGTGCCAATGATTTAACATCACCTTCAGGAATGGTAGACTATGACTCTCGATCTACTAAAGAAAATGGAAAAAAGGCAATGGATATCAAAATGTTTACTGCCTTACCAATTCTGATTTTGTTGACATTGACAACAAATGTTATCACTCTAGTTAGCCTTAACTGTCAAAGCATTGAATGCCGCAAAGATTTCCCAAAATTTTGTTATCCCGGGTAGTCTTGTGAGCGTGCTCCCAGTTATGATACCGATTTTTGTTGTCAGCCAAATTGGTATCCCCCAGCTACGAAGACACACAAATTGGCCAAGCCTACTGGGAATTAGCGCGACATATAGCGACATCTAGTAACAATGTTGCGTTGTTGTTTGATGTTATAGATTGTGATTTACTTACATGCATTATACAAATAATGCATCAAATGAACGTTATATAATAGATTTATTTTAATATATATTAATAGATTTTATGTTAAAAAAACACAAAAAAATTAAAAAAATAATAAATAAATCAAAACAATAGTTAAGTTATTTTTCATGGATATTTATTAAAAATGGACTATTATCAAAATCATGAAATGGACTAAAATTACGCTTTTGATTTTCCTTAATTCATTTCATTTGGCATTAATTTTTGCGTAAGAATCAACAAGGAATTGGCCATTCCTTTTTGAACACACTAATGTTCTTTATGTCAAGTTTTTTTTTTTTTGCAAATTTCGGATGATCAACTGATCATTAAGGAAACTAATTGTGCACACAATTGGTCTTCAAAACACTAATTTCATGAGAAATTTTAAAGAACAAGTCCATGAACATGAACAAAATTTCCAGAAAATTACAAGTTCTTGCAACTTCTTGTAATAGCTTAATGGTTTGCCATGTTGCATGACAGATAAGCAAATTCGAAGATATAGGGTTTGTTCATAAATGCCCACGGATTGTGAAATACCTATCCAATCTTGAATTCGAAGTATACAGGTGGTTGTCAACGCTAGTCAAACTCATCTCTTTTAGCAGAAATTCCAGAATTAATGAGCAGATTTGCTATTTTTGAGATTTTGCATGCCATAATTCACTTTTTCCCAGCAAGAGTCATTATCCATTTCTCATTATCCACATAAACTTCACTACATTTTCTTCAATCCTAACCCACCAATAAAAGCAACGAAGCTCATTTACAAGCTTTTTGTTCCACTTTGGCACAACACATTGTCGGTTTCCTTTTTCCTACCCCCACCATTGAGTCCATAGTCCTTGAGTCTAAATATTTTTCTAAAAACACCTTGAAGCTTGCATGCCTTAAGAGCAAGCTATCATGCCGATAAACAATGGAATACATTAATGTCCCTTGTTCATCGGATCTTCTCAGTATTCGACAACAACAAATACATTCATACTTAGAAAGATGTGTTTGGATCAGCTTGACTCTCATCCACATCAAATATGGGAGCTCTCGTGTTGACTAGTGGCATCCATCAAAGGCAACTAAGTTAACAATTTCTTGTTATGTTCGAGAAAGAAACATTTATTCACATGAAAAGAATTGTGCCAGTGAACTGGTTCTGTTGAAGACTTGAAGACCAATCATTTTGTAGCAGACGAAGCAGAATAACTTTCATTACTTTGCAGTTTTTGATGTAAATGACTTGAGGACAAGTCAAGAAATAAGGCTCGGGGGGAAAGTGTAAATTCTAAATTTTGTATACCTTCCAAGACTTATACATTTTCAGCCGCATTCAACAGTAGATTCCAAACATTCAGCAGAAGATCTAGCGACTGATTTAGCATCAGATTAAACAACAATAAAAGATTCACTTTTTCGACTTCATCCACCATTTTCACAGCCGAGTGAAGAAGACTATGATTAGAATTTTTCAGCCACGCATGCACAACTCTCATCCATCTTTGAAAGGGTAAGTTGAGGTATGATATTTTCTAACTTTTAACCATTTAATTCCTTGAAAAACTAGAATGATAATTTTTGGAAAAAAACTTCCTTTCCTCATTTCACAAAATTGCCAAAACCATCAGTTTGGGGAGGGATACATTTACATTCATACTTTGTCACCTTCATATTTTTCCATATTCATATATCACATTCTAAAACCCACATACCTTCAAAATATATTCACTATTACATGAGCATATAAATGGCTTTGTAAAAAGTACTTAAAAGCTAATTGGATGCAACACAATCATGGTTGTTACACAAGAACCAACCATGATGCATTCCAACAAAAATACTTTGCAATAAAAATAAAATTATCATTATGCAAAATTCATACATTAAAATTGAAGGCAACAAACAAAATATGGTTGAAACACAAGAACCAACCAAGTTGCAATTCATCAAAAACACTTTGCAAAAGTTAAGTAAATGATATCATGCAAAGTTTAAGCCAAAGCTCAAGTATCAAAAAGTAATGTAATAGATTGCATGAGGACATGCAATACCTTTAGTTTGGGGGTATGTTGGGCCTAAGAGTTATCCTTAAAATACATCCACTTTCACTCCATTCACACATTTTCTCACCTCTATTCCACCACCATGTCACCACATCAGTTTCACATTCAACATTAAATGGGTTACCATTGTGTTTTCCAAAACATTATTAATTCTTAGTATTTTTAAGTGAATTTGTGGTTAAACTTTAGAAAATAATATCAATATACTTATACCTAACAACTAGAATGAGTTTTTTGACATGTGTAGGTACAAAGGAAGCTTCTAAGGTACCCTTATGTGACACTCTATGTTCAAATTCGAATTTGAGGAGATCATGGACCTCATGGATAAGATCATGGACCTCATGGAGAAGATCATGGAGGATGGGGTTATGTGTCACCATTGGTTGAGGGATATGTGGATTTGAAGAGGGAATAGTGGATCCACATTTATGAGTTTGTTATCATAACTTTTGTATAAATAGGAGTGTTATCTCCTTCATTTGTAATCTTAATTTTTAGAATTTAGAAACTTAGTCCTTCATTTGTAATTTTAGATTTTATAATCGTTGTAATGTAGAGTTTAGGATCTCTTGGAATGTAGAACTTGGAGCTTGTAATTGCAATTTGCAATTGATGATAAATAAAGTGGATTGGATTTTCTTCTACATTTGACTTCTTTCTAGGTGTGATTGTGGAGCTATGGAGGGCCCCCATTGCCTCACTTGCATGCCCGTTTTGTTTTGGTAAACTTTCATTTTATGTTTTTTTGTGAATTTCATTAGATTAAATTATTCGTTCATATGTTTGAAATATTAACGAATGACCTTTAGTAAGAAAGTATTAATGTTTCTTTCAATGAATCTGATTTGTTATTTAATGTTTGATTTCATTAGTTTAAGTTTCTGATTCATATGCTTCAAATATAAATGAATAGTCTCTTGTAAGAGAGCTTTAATATTTCATGCAATCAATCAGAATTAGGTTTAAGTGCTTTAATTTCATTAGTTTAAATAGTTTGTTGATTAAGATGATTAGAAATATTAATAAACAGTCTCCCATAAGGGAGCTTTAATATTTCTTACACTTGTCACAATGTCTTTAGATTTCATTTTGATTAAATGACTAAATAGGTGTTGGAGATCCCAATGAAAGACCTCCTGTAAGGGAGATTTGGCATTTCTTCACCTAGCTTAACTTAGTTTGTCTCTAAGTCCATATATATTGGATGATCCTTGAAGTTTACTTACCCGGATTGATAGTAAATGAAACTCTGATTTGCATCCGCATTTTAGACCCAACATAGAGTAAGAGTTGCAGGAAGAACAAATGAATCAGGAGATAGAGTAAGAGTTAGAGGAAGAAGATACCATCCAGCTCATAGAAGATGAACCAAGTTCTCTGGAAGAACCTCCTCTTGTGGGTGGTTATCTCCCATTTGGTGAAATGGGAATCACACCTCCACATGAAGATAGATTCATGGATGTGTGCAATGTCATGTTTGATTAACTCAAGAAAAGGATCGTGAAACAAAGTCAAATATACTTTCCAAATGATCCTCATAATCTAATCTCAGTTTCCATAGAAAAGGTGATAACTGCTAATACTAGGAGGGATCCCCGAGTAATCATGGAAACTAATGTTTCTTTTGCTACTTTAGCGTAGGATAACTCATAGTATCTGCTGAATGAGAATGTATGACTAAGGAAGGAGTTGGTTGTAGTAAAGCAACAAGTGGAACATCTCGTTGTGGAAAATAAACGATTATCATCTCACATCTTCAACATGGCAGAATGGCAATCATCTATATAGGAGGAATTGGGGCCAATGGAGGACACCATGGCACAATTGTATGATGAAATGATACTTCTATAGCAAGTGGTGGCACCCCTCATTAGCATTCAGAGGAAATCACAAGAAGTATTAAAGCTCCTGAAAGTAGCAAATAGAGTTGTTGATCAACTCCAGTAATGGGCTACCAAATATTCGAATGTTCCGCAATATCTAGTTAGAAAGGACAGAATTTTTGTTGAGATAGATAGAGTATAGTTGAGACTCCATCATCAAAGCTACATCTAACTTGGAGAATAGTTGACTAACACCATTGTCACTTATAGTCGATTGCACAATGGATTTGCTTCCCTAACACAGAAACATGGGATGCCTTCACTAGGATCATTTGAAGAAATAATAGTCATGGAAATCATCTTTCATGAAATCGGGAAGTACATAGAACAAATCAAGCAAGCATTAGAACAAGAAGTCTTGGAGATCACCAAAGACATTATTCTCCAATATGCCATTGCTCCATCTAACACCCACATGAAATTGTCATGGCTATGGAAAAGTGTACAATCAAGCTCCAAGACCATACTGACAGAAGCACTGGAAGTGAATATGCACTATGCAACAGATTTGTCGGTTCAGATCAAAGTCATCTCTATGGAGTTTAGAGCATGGCACACATACATTACCAATGAGCTTCAAGAGGAAGAAAATGACTTGTCAATTTGATAATACTTTGTCCTATTAGTATTTTTTTTCTTATATAGACACCATCTTATATGTAATTTGTCTTTTGTAATAAGTTGTATGTAATGGAGCCCAAGAGGCACATGCTGAATGTGAAAAGACACATACGGAATGTAAAAGTTGATGTATAGAATATGAAAATTTGTATAGAAGCCCATAGGTCATATAAGTTGATTAGTCATGAGGAAGCTCAAAATTCATTGTATTTTGTTATAAATAGATCCTCATAACTCAAGGAAGGGGCTTGGATTCTTGGATTCTTGCCTTGGCTTCTGTTGTAGTGTGTAGGAGATGGTTCATTCTTTGGAGAAGCAAGTTGTTGCTTCATGTTCCATTACTATATCTAGTGTTTCACCTATTTAACATTGTACTTGCACTACAACAAATCCTTGTGATTAGCTCCCTTTTTTGCTTCCAAGGACTGTTTTAGTGTATTTTTCTCCAATTTTTTGAAAAAATCAGCACTATTTATTAGGATGGCACAATTTTTAGCTTTACTTTCACCGCATTTAGGCTCTAATTCAGGAAATAATAGCGTCGTAAATATAAACAAAAGTATTGTTATAAATAACAACGAAAATAGTGTTGGAAATTAGCACCAGAAGTAGCATCGTAAATAGTGTCGAAAATAGAGCCATCAATTTTATTAGAAATAACACTAGTGATAGCGCTAGGTTTAGCTCCTTTTGTTGCACCTACATTACCTCCTTGGTTAGCTCCCTTTTTAGCCCCAAAATTAGCATCATATGTGCCTAAATAGTTAATGAATTGAGGTGTTGGGGGTTAAGTGGATAGAGGCTTTGAAGATTATGGGATTTAGGGATTTAGGGTACATGATTAAGGGTTAAGGGATTAGAGGTTAGGGTTTAAGGGATTAAGGGTCATGTGTTAAGGGATTTGGTGCTTACGAGTTAGGTAGTTTAACATTTAATGGTTGGATTGTTTCAGGTTTGGATGGTCTGTCGAATCTTGTTGTTAAAGGATTGCATTTCAGTTCCTTTACTGATTTTGATTAATTAAGGTTCCGGGTGCTGTTTTTGTTACATAGATAATTGCTTAAGACCATGGTTCCTTTCCTAATCAAACCATATCTAGGAAACCCAATTATTCTTCCAAGTAATGCATACCTCACCCTTCCATAATACTGCATGGTTAGACCATTCTAACACCATTACATTTTACAATTAAACTAATGTAACTGTTGTTGTTAGTAACAATACTCCATCTTTATTATTTTTTTTCTTTATTATTCGTGATGTTACATCCAAAGATCAGTGTAATCATTCAAAAACTCCTTTTGATTGAAAAGTTTTGAATTGGTAATAAGGAGGAGTAACCTTCGGTAATTCCAACACCTTGACATTCTCCCCTGAGAAAGCATCTGTGTGCATTGAAGTAGCTCTATAACAAGTTCCTAGAATTGTTGAGAAGTGTGCTTGTGAGTAGCTGTGGGTGGAGTAGCGCCCAGACATGAACTTGACTCTGTTAATGTGTTGTTAAAACATCTGGAAGCATTGGAATTTTTTGAAGGACTGGATGGCTGATTTATTTTGAAAAATTACAGGGTTTCCGTGAATTGGTCGTGTTACTCCTCAAACTAGCAGAAGTCCTAGAAGGGAATCCTAGAGGAGCAACTGCCAGGTTAAGGGAAACAATGGAGAAATAGTCCACTGTCACCTTAGCTAAATCTCCCTACTCTTTACGGAATTTCACTGATGGGAGGAGACCCGGTATGAAGGGAATCACCAAGATAAATGGGTCAATAAAGGGAAAAGAGTGATTCTTGAAGTGGCCTATTCACAAGAGAGACTCAATATATGGATTTCTTTCCCAAGAGGAAAGATTAAAGGCTCTCTAAGAAGGGCCAAGAGAGTCTTAGGGGCTAAGTTTTTCAAATAAGCTTTGTAAAGGAGGGACCTAGTCCTAAAAACCCTTCTAAAGACTTGGTTTCCAAATGGTCTTTGTGAGATTATCTTCGAAAAGTTATGGGACCACATGGTACCAAGTGGACCCAATATTAGGTCAAGTAAGAAGGATTGGTCACTCAATGAGGGGCTTGACCTAATTATGGAAGAGAAGAGAATCAATGGATTAATCTTCTTGGAATAGAATGCAATTATCCAAATGAGGTCACTAGCCAAGGGAAACCTAGCGCAGGAAACAGTCCTCGAGCTAGGGCTGGAAATATCTTGAGATCCCATTATCAGATTTGCTTCAAATTTGGAGGGTCTCTATAGAAAACTACAATGAATTTGTTTATAAAAAATCAAAGTTTTTGTATGGCTAGATTGTGAGATAATTGATTCCCTAGGTGACCTATGTAGGCTAGACCTAGAAAGAAAGAGAGAAAGGTGAGAAAAATGCATTTTAGGGCAATCAGCTATGGAGGATAAGTGCCTGTTCCTTTGGGAGAAATGGATTCAAGATGATTCCAATGTTTTGGATGGTTTCAATTCATCAAGGAGGTCTCTAGAACAATTTCACATGACAATTAGGGCATGGGACAATCGCTTCAAGATATTTATACTTTAATGGAAAATATGCTATGACTTATCAAGATAAAATTTCAACAAAATATCTCTAGGGACATTCACTTATTCAAACATGGCCCATGACATTATGCAATGCTAATAAAAGACAAATTTCCACTCTTTCACACAAGAAAAGCAGCAAATTTCAGCCTAGTATAACGAAATTCCCCAGCAACATGCATGTGACATAATAAAATGATAAAGTAGCATTAAAAAATAACTTACATGTGAGAACAAGTATATCCAATCATCATCATATGCCAATATAGAAGCTCCAAGACAAAAATGAAGAGATCCAAACATCCAAATTCATCCATCCATCCATCCATTTTTTTCCTCCAAAAGGAATAGCGAAAATCTCTTAAGAAATAATGATCAATCTAAGTGATGATGAGAGAATGAATCAACTCATCATCTATTTATACACTTCCTAATGAATTCAATTTAGCTATCTAGGCATAATTTAGCCCCTAGAATAAAATAATGTGCATAATATGAAACAATTTTTGGTGACAAGCCCACCAAATAGCTCAATAATACATGAGTAATCCTCTCAAGAGGGTTGAATGATAAAATGAGTGAGTCATTGGGCCTTTGAGGAGGCCTAATGAAGTTCAAAAGGGTTCCATAATGTAGAAATGGACTCCCAACATAGTGGACAAGGGGTTGGCCCCTTGTTTTCTAAGCAAAATCCTGTGGTGCTCCCAAGTGGGTGTGGCGACACAAGGTCATCCTCATGAGTCTCCAAATGGATTGGAAGTTCCTATAGACTATATGTAAGGGCTGAAATGATGACATAATCCCTGCCTCTGCTGCAATGGGGAACAATCCTCTATACCCTGGAACATCTACCAAGTGTATGGTGCATATGTGGAGCCGACTGGGCATGGTGAACCAGGTGCATCATCCTCGTCCAAAATGTGGAATAGGAGCAATCAAAGAACGTTGTTGGGGATCCATGAAGTAATCTCGGCTATGGTGGAGGCCCATGGCTCTCAACACTCACCTTATAAGTGCTAATGTGGCCCTCTAGAGGGCTATGACCCCATATATGGAGACCAAGCCCCAAATGGAAATCCACCTGTAATCTTGCATAAGATCCAATGCGTCCCCTTGCCCTCCAAGACAATAAATCATTAGAATAATTAATTAAAAGAGCTTACAAGTCATGGAACCAATGGGGCATTTCATGGTGCCATGCCCTTCCATAGTGGGCTTTGGCATGTATAAGTGTTTCCAAGGTCAATAGGGGGTTAACCAAGGACCCTATTAGGTGGTTTCAACCTCTAAAGGGGGCGGCATGCCCATGGTACATACTTTAAGAGGTAGGTGGCAAGTGATATAATAATGGAATGGAGTGGGGATCAAGGGAATCATCCAAACCACATGTCAAGGTGCATGGGTAGCTATAATAAGGGAATCCCATGCTTGGGTATATGAGTGTAGGAGGGAGCAAATCATGGTACATGAGTTACCCCGGCCTTTGTTTTTCCACCCTTCTTCATATGCATTTTTCCTTTTATTGATTTTTCTTCAAAACTACTTGGGGCTCCAAGGGATGAGAACGTGATGTGCAATATGTATCAAAGTATACCACCCTTAAGGTGGGGCGGTTAATTGCCCACCAGGGGTTGGGACAATCATGGGTTCCTTAATGATAGAGGGGGATCATCTACGACCCATAGGAACCAAAGTGATGGCCATGGATAAGGGGTATAGCTCATGTTTGGCTTTTCCCCACGTACTAAATTTGTGTGTCTTGGCCATCTTTTGCATTTTCTGGTACATTTGTTGTTGAGAGTGGCCAAATTATTCTTTTTATTTTCTTTTTAGCTACATCAACCGTTGGGGCATCGTTCCAGGCCTGACCCAAGGTGTGGACAAGGGGAGGGGGAGGCTAACCCTATGTGGACCCAATGGACACGTGTGGACCCGAATGGGAAAATAGATGAATGGGAGTAAAATAAGTGAAAAGGGAGTGATGTAGGTGGTATCGGGAAGCGGGACCATGCAACCAAGATCGGGATTTCCCATGTAGTGCCAACCCAAAAGCCAAATGGTTAGTAAATGAGACCCCATGGGACTAGGATATAAGGGTAACAATGAAATCGGGCAATGGCGATAATAATATAATACTAACCCACTCTTTCCACCGAATCCCCCCACCAATCTATGTCCCAAAGTGCCCATGACAAGTAAGGAAAATTACTTAACTATACCAATGAAAAACCATATATTTGGGTTATGAAGGCCCACCTTCAAACATACAGTCATGAAAAGTGGTCAAGGGACCATATGATCGGCTTAGGTGGCGAAGAAAATGGCACATCGAGCTATTTGGGGGCTACAAGGGGTTGCTGGTTACTGACTGAGGACCATCTAGGAGAATTTTTTTCTCCCATACACACTACCCACAGGTGGTGGGTAACAGGTCACTTTATAATTTGCCTAATCCTTAGTTTAAAAACACTTTGTGGTCAGAGGATTTAGAATTATTGTTACAGAAGAATTTATTGCAAAAGTGACAAGGTTGCCTAGGACAAGAGAACAATGGTTCTCAAGGAAAGTGGCCATTTCTAAATCTAAGGCCATATTCTTATAGGAGGGAGAAGAATTGACGCCCAAGCATAGGGTTTTTGATAGAACATATATTCCTCACCCTTGGGAAGATGTAGCCCTCTTCATCCAAAAATTCATTATCTGTGAGGGTTGTTTTGGGATTTTTTTTCAATTATCACTTTCAATTGTTGGCACACCTGAGGACAAGGTGGTTGATTAATTTACCATAATACTTGCTTAAGTCATTGTAGCACATGGAAGATGTTGTGAAAGCGGGAAAACATCTAGAAATTTGTGTTACTAACCATGCACTCATTAAATTAATCATCATGCATTCATTACAGAGATAAGGTTGATTGTGCATGCTTTAATAGTGAGACCTTGTGCTGGTGTGAATAAGAAGCATGAAGAGAGTGTTGAAGCAACACTCAGTGCTGCAGCAACCCCTAGCACTAAAACAACACCAAGAACTGAAGAAGCACCCAACGTTGAAATAACACCTGTTGTTAAAACTGCTACATCTTCTAAGAGAAATACAACCGCAGGCTCTAAGCGGAGTAGGGTTGGTACACCTCCTATGACTGGTCGATGGAACCCTAAGAGGTGGATTTCCATTATAATGACCCCTGGTTCATCCTCATGAGGAAAGGAGATGCAGATAGAAGAACACATGGTGGTGTCTAGTGAATCATCAGAGGAAAGCCAAGGTGTGTGCTCGATTTTAGAGCAAGTGCTAGAGGAAGAAACTTCTATAACAACAATTGTGCCTAAAATTGAAGCTGAGGAAGTGAAGACACTAAAGGGACCAGGATGGGAGTATAAATGAAGGTAATAGTGTAGAAAAGGAAAGTGAAAAAGTCAATTGGTGGAAGAACCCATGTGAAAAGGGTGTAAGTAGCTATTATACCAGGAGAGACTCAAAAACCTACTGCTACAGCTAAGGGGGAATGTGTTGATGGGTTTGAGGAGCAACAATATAAAGAAAAGTAGGAGAAGTCTATAGAGGAAGGCTCCTCTACATCTAAAATATTGGATGTTACACTGGAGCTTAAACAAGAACCAAAGAAATAGTAGGACATAGAAGGACCAGTAACAGAAGAGCAGACAGAAGAACAAGAGGTTGTTACTTCACCAGATAAGACAAAAATTGACCCTTTTGTTCAAATTGAAAATCTGAGTAAGGAAAATGAGGATTTAAAGACATAACTTTCCTTGGTTAAAGAATGACTTCATTTTAAGAATAAAAATGGATTAGATATGTTGGAAAGGTCTATAGAAATGGAATCATCTACTGTATCAAAAAAACTTTGTAAGCGTTGCCAATAAATCCTTGATGAGGCTAAAATCATGGAGATTGTTATTGTTTCATTTGGAATAAAAGTGAGAAAGTAGGACAAATAATTTCAACCTACTATTCCAGAAGAACCTGTTGATGACATTATTTTTACACAAGAAATAACAATCGAAGCAGAGGCGGAAGAAGAAAAACAATCTGCTAATCCATAAGAACATGTTTATGATGTTGTTGTTACACAAGAACCAACAGTTGAAACAAAGCGGAATGAAAATCAAAATACTATTGTACCACAAGAACCTATCGATGATGTTTTTGTTACACAAGAACCAACAATTGAGATAGATCAGTATGAGGAGAAAAGGGATTAGAAGGAGGATGTTGAAGCAACAACTGAAATAACTCACGTTAAATTTGAATATTTGATGATGGTACTAGAGCAGTGGGAGAAATTAGTACTCTTTCCCAAAGATGAAGGCATCTTCCTAAAGCAGCACGAGAAAATGGTCCATAAGCTTAAGAAGGAGTGGGCTAAAAAATTAATAATTGCAGAATTTGTGAAAATTCAGAAGGAGGGGAATCAAGCAATGAAATAGGTGAAGGAAATAGAAGGAGATGTTAAGTTGTTATAGCAAGAAAAGGAGATCATTTATGAGATCATTAATGGCTTATTGTGTGGTATGCTTCCTTCTCCCTCTTATCCTTTATATTTTCAAGAAAAGCATTAGCTCTTCCAATTAATATCCCTAAAAGAAAAGCGACCATATAAGACAAGGGAGATACATGACTTCCTGTAAACATTTCAAAGTGCTAATTTCCCATAGCAACATTTGTTGTGCAAGTTGTACCTACATGATCTCGATTTCTTTGGGGACAAATCATTCAATATTATACCTTATGTGGGAGATCTACAACTTAGGGATTTTTTTCCTTTTATGAAAAATTAGATAGGCTAGAAAGTTGCCCATGATATTGTAACGGCTAATGAAGAATGGGAAGAACTATTTATTAGAGGAGAACTTGGTTCAACTGAAGTTGTTGCACACAAATACAATAAAATATGGTAGTTTCCATCCACTAAGACATTGTTGATGGACCATCATAACCATTTCTATGAAGATGCCAAAGAAATATACAGGGAATGAGAACTAGTGCCTTAGAAGGAAGCAAGTTGAGATGGGATCTTTCTTGACAAGAATGGAAGAAGGGAGGCCCCTATTGTTATCAGAATTTTGAGTAAGAACTTTCCATATTTCATCAGTATGTTGACTGTATTAGTAGTGGTGTGGGCTGGATAGGACTTATATTCAAGTTCCCTCTTGTTTGGTTACCCACCTATCTGTATCAACATCCATATAGTACCACTAATAAGTTTTAGGAGGAATAATTGTTATTTCTTGAGGATATGGGGCCAAAGGTGGAGACATGGCAGGAAAATACAACCTCACACAACTTCACTCTTATCATGTCAGGCATCAGTGACATGAGTCTACATGAGGACATGCAAAAGCTTAAGCTGGGGGGAGATGTTGGGTCACAGAATTGTCATCTTTTTCCTATTTATTTTCCTATTTCTTTTATCCCTTTTTTACCAATAGGACCATATCTTATTACTATAACAACCCTTATTCACCTAAGTATGCCCTTTTTCACTTGTCTCTTTCTTAGTCCAATTCTACTTATAATTTGACATTAGAACTACTTTCTTAGGATATTTTTAATCATAAAACTAATGTATGGGTTATTTCAGGTTTGGATGGTTTGTTGAAGCTTGTTGTTATAGGATTTCATTTTAGTTCCTTTACTGATTTGGATTAATTAAGGTTCAGGGAGATGTTGTTGTTACACAAACAGTTAAGCATGTGTTTCCTTTCCTAATCAGACTAGATCTAGGAGCGCGTCAAAGTCAAAAGAAAAAATCATCACTTGGATATATTTGTGGAGCATCTAGATCATGTGGTTGAGATCTTTTGTAACTATATTTGTAATTAAAGGAAACTATTATAGTTTTACCCCTTCCATGGAAGTCGTTGTGTGATTGTTAAGATATCATTTTATCTTAAGATCACATGAGAATTGAAAGATTATTATGATTTTCTTCTCATTGTAATTAAAATATCTAAAAGAGAATATTTTTTTCTTGTGAGGGCTAGAGCGAAGAATTGGAGAATAGGATTGGAAAGGGAAAACACTAGAGCTTTGTAATCCTGATACTTTTATTAATGCAAATCTCAACTATGTGGTTCAATAATTTCCTCTGAGTAGGTTGTGTTCTTTTTAGTACACTAGCCCCTGGTAAGGAGGAAGGGCCCTCCTTCTTAGTAGTGATCACTGGTTAATTAGAGTGGAACACATAATCACATAAATATTTCTCAATTATTTGATTGTTGTTACTTCTATTGTTACAGTTAATTTTGTGTGTAAGTTATTAATTGTGGTAAGATTTGGATGGTGTGACAACTTAAGTCCTAGACCAGTCCCTTAGTTTATTGTGGTAGCAAATTATTTTCTTTTTTACTACAGTTTGGATTACACTTCCTTTTATGTATGCATATTGAATGAGTGATGGTTTTCAGGAGTGCTATGAGAATGGTTGAATGACAAATTGGATAAATATTTATCAGTTATGTGATTATTGTTAATGTTGTCGTTACAATTAATTCTATGTAATTTAATTAATTATAGTAAGCTTTGGATGGTGTGATAGCTTAAGTCCTAGACCAATCCCTCCATTTAGTGTGGCAATGAATTATTTTATTTTTTGTTGCAGTCTGGATTGCACTTCCTTTTATCTATGCAGATTGAAAGAGTGATGGTTTTCAAGGGTGCTGTGAGAGTGGTTGAATGACAGATTGCATAAATATTTTTCAGTTATGTGATTGTTGTCATTGTTGTTTTTACAGTTAATTTTGTGTGTAATTTAAATATTTGCAATAAGTTTTGGATGGTGTGACAGCTTAAGTCCTAGACCGTTCCCTTAGTTTAGTGTGGCAATGAATTATTTGCGTTGTTGTTACAGTTTGGATTGCACTTCCTTTTATGTGTGAAAATTTAATGAGTGATGGATTTCAGGAGTGTTATGAGAGTAGTTGAATGACAGATTGCATAAATATTTCTCATTTATGTGATGTTGTTACTTTTTTTGTTATAGTTAATTCTGTGTGTAATTTAATTAATTGCAGTAAGCTTTGGATGGTGTGACAACTTAAGCCCTAGACCAGTCCCTCAGTTTAGTGTGGCAGTGAATTATTTGCTTTGTTGTTACAGTTTGGATTGCACTTCCTTTTATGTGTGCAGATTGAATGAGTGATGGTTTTCAGGAGTGCTGTGAGAGTGGTTGAATGACAGAGTAGCTTATTCTGCAGTATTTCTTTGCATTGAATCTGTGTGGAGTGTGTAACAATTTTTTTATTGTTGAGAGTGTGTGTGCAACAAATTTGGATTGAGATTATTTTATACTAGTCACCATTTGTCTTAGCATAGACTTTGTGTGACAATATTGTAAAAATTAAAGCCAACCTGGATTGATAATTAAATGTAAGAGTATGTCAACCAACATTAAAATGAAAATAATATAAAAATAATGAAGTTAATAAAGTTTCTTATTGAAATCATTGTGAGATATGGGTATCAATATTTTATTAGCTTTTATGTCTCCATGAACATATGTTGATACAAAATGAATGGAAGAAGCATTCAAGTAATCTTATTTTTTTCTACCAATAATTCATACCACATTATATTAAATGAACAAAATATACATTATTCACATACATGAGGTTCATCTCTGCCTGAGAATGAGGAAATCAAAGAGAAAAATCAAAATTTATCTTCCCCTGAAGGGGGAACCAGATATTACAATTTCCAAATTGTTTCTAAAAAATGTGTGGTTATACAAACTACACAGGAGGGATGAGCCTCACAACATATGGATAATAGCCCGAGGGGTGCTAGAAAATGTGAATTACAACAAAACTATGGGTGCATCAGTCACAAAATTTTCACTTATGGGATGAGCATGAGGGGTGTTATTGCACTTATTACCACTAAGCCAAAATGAGACTATTATGCAAGCCATCGAACAAAAAGGAAAGATAACCAACCTTGTGCTGATCAAGTGGTCAGCGGATAATGTGTGTCGCTTTGAAGACAAATTGATAGTAAACTGAAGTCGCCACATGCCTGAGAGATGCCACGAACCTACATCGAATTGGTAGCCTCAAGAAGCTCCTCCACAATGAAACACTTGTATGAGTTTGGCCGAGGAGGACAGGGGGGAGGGGGGGACTTCAGTCATCAGTGGGGGAGAGAGGGGCATAGAAGGAGGCAGAGAAGCTTTGCGAGAGGGGAAAGGGGATTAACTGGATAGAGGTGAGTGCAAGGGAGACATGGTAGGGGAAGGGACATTGGGAGGGTAGTCTATATCCATGCATCTGGCCAAATGCTTCAGGGGGGAGGACGAGTGGCTAAAGAGCATAGAGAGCTCAACAATTCGGTTGGTTACCTTGGTTTTAGCTTCTTCCTTGTCCTTCATATGCCTAGCTTAGAGGTCGTAAAGGGCCCAAAGGGACAAACATCCATGACGGGTCTCCTCTTTTTCCATGGTCACCACCTTTTTGCAAATGCAATCAGGTACGTTGTGGTCAAATAGAGTGGCTACAGAGGTTTTGTCCAGGGTGGTTGGGGGTCGTCCATGACCTCTACCCTAATCTGGGTGACGATCTTTCCCTCTGTCACCACTCATGAGTGTGATGCAAGGGAAGCGAGTTACAGGGATGAGTTCAAATGGAGCAACGAGGATCACGAGGGAAGGAAACCAAAGGAAGAATAGTAGGGAGGCTAGGCCACTGCAGGATAAAGAGCCTCAATCGATGGGTTGGACCACACATTCTGAGCTGATAGGATGGTTGGAGTAATGAGGCCTTATTTTCCATGACTAAATAATGTCTAGCACGTGCATGCAATCGTCAGTCTATCAGGGCGATCACTCTTAATTGTTAATTGTGTGTAATTTAATTATTAATTGTTATAGTTAACTGTGTGTAATTTAATTAATTATAGTAAGCTTTGGATGGTGTGAAAACTTAAGTCCTGGGTCAGTCCCTTAGTTTAGCGTGGTAGTGAATTATTTGCTTTGTTGTTATAGTTTGGATTTCACTTGCTTTTATGTGTGCATATTGAAAGAGTGATTGTTTTCAGGAGTGTTGTGAGAGTGATTGAATGATAGAGTAGATTATTCTACAGTATTTCTTCACATTGAATCTATGGAAGGTGTAACAACTTTGTTGATTGTTGAGAGTGTGTGTGCAAAAAATTTGGATTGAGATTATTTTATACTAGTCATAATTTTCCTTATCATCGACTTTGTGTGATTGTCTTATGAAAAATAAAGCATACCTAGATCGATAATTAAATGTAAGAGTGGGTCGATCAACATTAAAATGAAAATAATATAAAAATAATGAAGTTAACAAAGTTTCTTATTCAAATCATTGTGAGATACAGGAATTAATATTTTATTTACTTTTATGTCTTCACAAACACTTGTTTATACAAAATGAATAGAAGAAGCATTCATTCAAGTAATCCAATTTTTTTCTGGCTACAATTCATACCATATCTTGAAAAATTTAATGATATTGCAATAGGTGATTTGTATTGACACAAATAATACTGAAGCATTTCAAATTTTAGGCTATAAGAGTCATCATTTTTTAAACATGGGTTACAAATAATTCTAAAAATTTAAAAGTCTTAGTCATTAACATCATTGTCTGCAACAATGTCATCCAGTGTATTATTGTCAATGTCCATATGATATTTCAAGTAGTTAATATTATCATCATCCTCGTCTTGACTTGCATCATCTTCATCATCATTTAAATCTGATTATAGACCATCCAAATTGTTACCAACTTTATTTGGATCATCATTTTCTATAGCATCCATATTTTTGTCTTTTGTAATAACATGTAACTTTGTATTAATGTTGTCTTCTTGTGCTTGAACATAACCATCTTCAAGATCATCATGGATGTCAATTTCTTTTATGTTCTCTAATCCCTCTCTCTCATTTTGTTGGCCATCATTGTTTGCTCAATATCCACTAATGCATCATCAAATACATGCAATAACCTTGGATTGTAATGTATGACAAATATTCATTTCAGGTCCAAAATATCTTCATAGAAAAATACCTGCACATGAACGAGTACATACATATATTAGATGTATGTTATAACAATTTTATTGAGTAATAAACACATGTATATATTCATAATAAACAATGTATTAATAGATTATTGATCATTGTTGCTTCTAATTCTTTAAGTTTAAGAAATACCTTCTCATAATGAAATGGTAGAACATAAGGCTCCTTATCCTCCGGTATGAACTTTGAGGAATCTATAGAAAACAATCCACTATAGGTATGATGTATTTATGTCCTCTTAAATGATTCATACCATCTACACTTAAAAATACAACATTTAAAAGAGTGGTAATCCAACTCAATAATTTCTTATATTTTCCCAAAATATTGTAGATTCCCTTCAATCATATTCTTATCTTTTGAGCTTGATCGACTGGATTGCTTAAAGTCAACCATGATGCCATAATCAAAGGATTGTCTCTTTACATATACACGTTCTACACAATAATGTCGACCATATGCCCACATTGTTTGATATTTCCTTTTCTGTGAAAGACCATTTATTTCGGTTAAAACAAATATAATGACAAATATTAAAATAGTTAATAGTGTCTGTAAGGAAACAACATTATGTAAAATTCCAATTGTACGTTTCTTTCACATCCTCTAGACATGTTGATTTCATCTTCTATTATGCTTGAACCTATGCTTGCATCTTTTATTTGATTTTGAATTTGTTTGGTAGCCCGTTCTAGTGTGCAATCTTTGGCCCATTCCCATTGCAGATCAATAGGAAATGGGGTATTCCTTGGGTTTGATCTCTTAAATTGTCTCCTTGCTTCTAACACTTCTTCTCTCTTTTTATCATACAAATCAATCCATTTGTTCATAAATTCCATGTGGTACAAAATGAACTTGTCGAGTATAGCACTTTCGTCTACACCTATTACATGTCAACATGTTTATTTCAAACTCCAAAGGCCATGTTGTTAATTTGACAAATAAATTATAGAGTAAATTAATGATCGCAATAAAAACAACCACAATGATCATGAGTTTACTTACTAATTTCTTTTGAACACCACTATATTGTGGTTTTTCTCCATTAATAATATCTAATGCTCGTTCTTCATCCCATGAGAGTGGCCCATATTTGAAATCCTTACCAAGGAATTCACATAGAATAAAAATGTTTCATTCAATACATACCATTCATCCATGCAACCCTCTGGATGTGCTTTTTGTCAGACATATATTTTTAGAGTTTTCATATAACTCTCAAAGAAAAACATCCACCTCGTTGATAAGACACCTGCCAATTCAATGTCATCGATTAGGTGTATAAGTAAATGGACTTGTAGGGAGCTCCTTCTCAAATTCACATACAACTTTGCAATTTCCTTCTTCCATTTTGGCACTTCACATTCGTGGATCTCCTTGGATGTCACCCACCTAATATAAGGATACTAAATTAGTATGAACATTTAGGAAAAAACTAAAATGTAATATGATATATCTATGTCCATCACACATTAATATTCCATACCACATACCTTTCAAATGTTGACAATTGACTTATCGCATTCCTCAAGTCAACAGTAATACATGGATCCCCCCTAATTGCAATTTGCATGTTATGTTGTCAAACACATTTATCAAATATCATCATTAGTTATTTTTGTCACACAATAGAATATCATAATATATTTAGTACCTAATAAATTTTACCAATAACTGTTAAATGATGATATATAATACCTTCATAAAATTATGAAAATCATGTGTTTTAAATCTTGTGATATTCCCATCAACTGTAAAAGCTTTATTTAATGATGACCCATAGCTAGTAGGTGTCCTTATTGAACATATGACATTTTTTAGTTGGTCTAGCTCTTTCTTTTTCAAAATCCATGGAACTTCTGCATATTTTTCATTTTCATTGTTTGGCCACAAATGTTTTCTATCAAATTTGGTACACAAAAGAGTAATATCTCTCCTCGAAGACAAGGTGTCCTTCTCTTTGCCTGTTATATGTTGAAAATTTGAATCTGGGACATTTTTGAAGATGTGCATGGGATCTAATAAGTGAGATATTAATAGATCCTTCCAATATCAGATCTCATAAAATATGGATTTCTTTTTCATCCCTTCTTGCATCTTAATTACAGCTTGTTATGGTTCTTCAATAGAATCACCCCCATCAAAAAAATCATGCCAAGATTTCAATTCAACATCTTCATACTTCTTAAGCCAATCAGTTGGACCCATAATCATGGGAGGATCTCTATTTTTCAACTTTTCCATCAAATTGATTCTTCTAGAAGTTTCTAAACCTATGATATGGTGGTAGAAAAACTTTTTGTTTGCATAATAAAATTTATGAAGATCTTTAGAATACCACCCTTGAAATTGTTCTTCACATATTGGACATGACAATATCTCCTTTGTTTGAAGCCCTGCAATTCAATAAGGTTAATAACATCAAAATAATAGTACAAAGTTAAGTATGAAAGTTGGGATGACAATAAATTATGAGTGTAAATAGGTAAAACAATTTATCTTATCGGAACAACAACCAAGTCCTGGGAAATCATGAGTAGTCCAACATAGCACACCATACAACATGAAGGACCTATTTGATGGAGGATGTGATATGTCATACATTCTTATGCCTTTCCATAGCAGTTTCATCTCATCAATAAAAGGTGCAAGATAAACATCCATGTTTTTAACTTGATGTTTTCTTGGAACAATGAGAGTCAGCATAAGGTGCTCCTTTCTAACACTCATCCACGGGGGAATATTTTATACTATCAATTCGACTGGCCAAACACTATAATTTGAGCTTATGAAAGAGAATTGGCACAATCCATCAATTGAAATACCAAACATGATACTATGGGGTCATCTTTGAATTTTTTTGGTCATTTTTCCTCTATGTGTTTCAATGCTTTGGAGCTAGCTGGAATTCACATAAATCCATATTTAATCCTATTCTTTGCATATAAATCCATCAATTGTGTAAGTGAATTACAACGAAAATTTCGTTGAAGTCTAGGTATAATTGGCATGTGACGTAAAACCTTCTTTGGAACTGTAGGACCTTGTACATCTGTACAATATCTCTTCTCTTTGCATACATGGAATTATACCTTGTCTTGATATTCATCTCTATATAAAATGAAATCATTTTTACATGAATGAATTTTCTTATATTCAATCCCCAACTCAACCAACAACTGATGCGCCTCTCTACAAGTTGATGGCAACACATTCTCTTCAGGAAATATTTTAGTTTTTAGTGCCCTGTAAGATTGCCAAATATTAGATCAATTGAATATTTGACTTATGATGAACATGTTTGATATGTCAATATATATTATGACTATTCATATACAATATATGGTTTTAAAATCTCCTTAAAGAAATATAAATGAAGTTGATGAATGTTTATGAATTACATAGACCAATTGACAATGCATTGTAAGAAATAGATTTAAACTCACTTCAATAGGGCAGTGAATCCTTTGTCTAACCAACCAAATAATGACTTAATTTCTAATAATATTAATGTGCATCCCAATTTTGAGGTTCTACTTGCACCTGATTTGACCACAGGTGTCTTTGTTTCTTACTTGATGGAGTCTTTCAATAGGTTGTTATCATCAACATTATGTTGGTGGTAATTACCCCTATTGTCATTGTTACTGTCAACCATATGATCATTATTGTCATCATTTTTTCCATCCCCAAAGAAACTTGGAAGCATCTAATTCAATCCTTCTTCATGCATTGCATTTTCACTGTCATGCTCATCATCATTAAGGTCACTAGCTGGTAGCATACTGTATTCATCAGTGTATGTGAATCTCATTAGTTGTTCAATTTTCTCAGGTGGTAGATTTCTCTTTAACTATGCTCTTTTTGCCCAAGTGTGGTTTAAAAGATGGTTTGGATCATCCCATCCAAATATTAATAGCCTAGTTGAATCAGTGTGGGTATTAGTAGTCGTTATTTCATCATCATCTTCTACCTATCAACAAACGCAACCATTATTTAATGTTTGGTGAGAATTGGATAAATCATAAATGAATCAATTTCAAAGAAATATATAAAATATTACTTAACAAATCAAATCCCATGTACTATAGTCTTGACCAACCTCTTCTTCAGTGCAATTATTTGTTGTGTCTGAAATATGCATTGTCATATCCTCTTCCACCCACTTTGTTCTTCGTGATTTGACAGTTTTAGGTCCATGCCCACGTACATATTTCTTTTTCTTTTTCTAACTGAACGCTTAGGCTATGCACGTGTTCCAATATCCATCTAAAATATCAACAAAATGCATTAATTTATTTCAAGATTGGATAATACACTATAAATTCTAATTATAATGTGAAAAAGGATGGATGTATCACAAAATGTTTCCTAAGTTAAGTCAAAATTTGATAATTACCTAATCTCCTCCGACATATGTTGTGTCCTTATTTAATATGACACGATCTATTGTCATGGCCTCGTCTTGCCCCTATAATACATAACATAATCAATGATGTTTAGTACACCAATTACATCATTTCAACCAATATGTTATCCAACACAAAGCCTCACTTTACTCATATATTTGACATATTGATATCACGTTTTGGATTTGAGAAAAACAACAACATATATTATATAACTTTATCTCATCTATGTTGTAGCATTTTTTAATTCATAAAAACCATACTTTGGTGGAGTTTGCTTTGTCTTCTTACCTTTATTGTATCTGCAAATTATGTATCCGATTCTATGGACACCCACTTTCCTCTCGTTGATTTAATAGGTCTACATCGTCCACGTCCTCTACCCATGGCCTCCTCTAGATCCTGTAATACAAAAAATGTACATTAGTCACATAAAATATATGCACTTTGTTGTTTCTCCATCCAATTTTCTAAATGCACAATCGATTTAAGCTCAATTGTTTTCATTGCACCTTTCTAACTAAAATGCCCTTATTTTCAATATATACCCTTTTTGTTATTTTCTACTCCCAATATGGTGACATGACACAAATCTTATAAATCTTAGATGAGGATTATGAAAACTAATGGACTACTTTTTCTTGTTTTCAAATTTTCATTTAACTTAATTAAAACTCTTCATCCATAATTTTAAAACACAAAATATTTGTATTTTTGTATATTTTAAAAAAACCTTTGACCTTATATATTAGAGAATATACTATTTTCAAATTTTGATTTTTAAGTCTTCTAAATGAACTAAATATATAATATAATAATTAGTATAAGTTACCTTGTGGATTAGATATATTTTCAACGCCACCATCCACCCTATAAAGGAGTAAAGAGTGAGTGGTGGGATCGAAAATGTTTGTGTCACATGTATACATAATCACTAAGAAACACAACCTTTAAAGGTGAAAATGTGTGTGTGAATATAACTAGTGGAGTGTTACATTATGAGTCATTGGTTGTTACAATAAAATTAGAAAGTTTGAAATCACACCAAATTCATTAGTGGGCTAGGAAAATATGACATAAAACACCCTTCATTTTTGGGTCAAAACACCATTTTCAGGGCTTTACATCAACCAACATTTCAGCGTATCCCATGTGCCTATGCACATTGCACATCCAATATTGGTATTCAATTAGCAAAACCACATTAAAAAATGTGGTTGATAAGCATATATTAAGCACATTTATTAATATTTATATCAACCACATTTATTGATATTTATAATAACAATAATAATAATTAGATATCATTTTGGGATTCAACTGCGTTAAGTAAGTCATTCACATATGACCATTTCCATGAGAGGTAGTCGTAACTGACTAATTTCTCATCATTTTTGAATAGTTCACTTAGCACTCATTGCTTCGGGTGATGCTCACAGGGGTGAAGAAGTGGGATTGAAACTAGTGAAATGAATCACATAGCATCAATCATCACTTTCGGGGCTTGCACCCGGTAACCAGGACTTCCCAGGAGGTCACCCATCCCAGAACTCCTCTGGCTCAAGCGCGCTTAACTGTGGAGTTTTCCCCACAATCAAACCCACTTAGCTTGCTACGCCATTTGCAAAACCTTAGCAAGTATTGTGCCTCATGAACCATTCAAGTAGAGATCCCTTAACTCTTTTTTGAATTTAAGTATGGGGGTTTACGCAGTGCATTATATTAGATATCATTTTGGGATTCAACTGCATTAAGTAAGTCATTCACATATGACCATTTCCATGAGAGGTAGTCGTAACTGACTAATTTCTCATGATTTTTGAATAGTTCACTTAGCACTCATTGCTTCGGGTGATGCTCACAGGGGTGAAGAAGTGGGATTGAAACTAGTGAAATGAATCACATAGCATCAATCATCACTTCCGGGGCTTGCACCCGGTAAACAGGACTTCCCAGGAGGTCACCCATCCCAGAACTCCTCTGGCTCAAGCGCGCTTAACTGTGGAGTTTTCCCCACAATCAAGCCCACTTAGCTTGCTACCCCATTTGCAAAACCTTAGCAAGTATTGTGCCTCATGAACCATTCAAGTAGAGATCCCTTAACTCTTTTTTGAATTTAAGTATGGGGGTTTACGCAGTGCATTATATTAGATATCATTTTGGGATTCAACTGCGTTAAGTAAGTCATTCACATATGACCATTTCCATGAGAGGTAGTCGTAACTGACTAATTTCTCATCATTTTTGAATAGTTCACTTAGCACTCATTGCTTCGGGTGATGCTCACAGGGGTGAAGAAGTGGGATTGAAACTAGTGAAATGAATCACATAGCATCAATCATCACTTCCGGGGCTTGCACCCGGTAACCAGGACTTCCCAGGAGGTCACCCATCCCAGAACTCCTCTGGCTCAAGCGCGCTTAACTGTGGAGTTTTCCCCACAATCAAGCCCACTTAGCTTGCTACCCCATTTGCAAAACCTTAGCAAGTATTGTGCCTCATGAACCATTCAAGTAGAGATCCCTTAACTCTTTTTTGAATTTAAGTATGGGGGTTTACGCAGTGCATTATATTAGATATCATTTTGGGATTCAACTGCGTTAAGTAAGTCATTCACATATGACCATTTCCATGAGAGGTAGTCGTAACTGACTAATTTCTCATGATTTTTGAATAGTTCACTTAGCACTCATTGCTTCGGGTGATGCTCACAGGGGTGAAGAAGTGGGATTGAAACTAGTGAAATGAATCACATAGCATCAATCATCACTTCCGGGCTTGCACCCGGTAACCAGGACTTCCCAGGAGGTCACCCATCCCAGAACTCCTCTGGCTCAAGCGCGCTTAACTCCACAGTTAAGCGCGCTTGAGCCAGAGGAGTTCTGGGATGGGTGACCTCCTGGGAAGTCCTGGTTACCGGGTGCAAGCCCCGGAAGTGATGATTGATGCTATGTGATTCATTTCACTAGTTTCAATCCCACTTCGATGGGTGACCTCCTGGGAAGTCCTGGTTACCGGGTGCAAGCCCCGGAAGTGATGATTGATGCTATGTGATTCATTTCACTAGTTTCAATCCCACTTCTTCACCCCTGTGAGCATCACCCGAAGCAATGAGTGCTAAGTGAACTATTCAAAAATCATGAGAAATTAGTCAGTTACGACTACCTCTCATGGAAATGGTCATATGTGAATGACTTACTTAACGCAGTTGAATCCCAAAATGATATCTAATATAATGCACTGCGTAAACCCCCATACTTAAATTCAAAAAAGAGTTAAGGGATCTCTACTTGAATGGTTCATGAGGCACAATACTTGCTAAGGTTTTGCAAATGGGGTAGCAAGCTAAGTGGGCTTGATTGTGGGGAAAACTCCACAATTAAGCGCGCTTGAGCCAGAGGAGTTCTAGGATGGGTGACCTCCTGGGCAGTCTTGGTTACCGGGTGCAAGCCCCGGAAGTGATGATTGATGCTATGTGATTCATTTCACTAGTTTCAATCCCACTTCTTCACCCCTGTGAGCATCACCCGAAGCAATGAGTGCTAAGTGAACTATTCAAAAATCATGAGAAATTAGTCAGTTACGACTACCTCTCATGGAAATGGTCATATGTGAATGACTTACTTAACGCAGTTGAATACCAAAATGATATCTAATATAATGCACTGCGTAAACCCCCATACTTAAATTCAAAAAAGAGTTAAGGGATATCTACTTGAATGGTTCATGAGGCACAATACTTGCTAAGGTTTTGCAAATGGGGTAGCAAGCTAAGTGGGCTTGATTGTGGGGAAAACTCCACAGTTAAGCGTGCTTGAGCCAGAGGAGTTCTGGGATGGGTGACCTCCTGAGCAGTCCTGGTTACCGGGTGCAAGCCCCGGAAGTGATGATTGATGCTATGTGATTCATTTCACTAGTTTCAATCCCACTTCTTCACACCTGTGAGCATCACCCGAAGCAATGAGTGCTAAGTGAACTATTCAAAAATCATGAGAAATTAGTCAGTTACGACTACCTCTCATGGAAATGGTCATATGTGAATGACTTACTTAACGCAGTTGAATCCCAAAATGATATCTAATATAATGCACTGCGTAAACTCCCATACTTAAATTCAAAAAAGAGTTAAGGGATCTCTACTTGAATGGTTCATGAGGCACAATACTTGCTAAGGTTTTGCAAATGGGGTAGCAAGCTAAGTGGGTTTGATTGTGGGGAAAACTCCACAGTTAAGCGCGCTTGAGCCAGAGGAGTTCTGGGATGGGTGACCTCCTGGGAAGTCCTGGTTACCAGGTGCAAGCCCCGAAAGTGATGATTGATGCTATGTGATTCATTTCACTAGTTTCAATCCCACTTCTTCACCCCTGTGAGCATCACCCGAAGCAATGAGTGCTAAGTGAACTATTCAAAAATCATGAGAAATTAGTCAGTTACGACTACCTCTCATGGAAATGGTCATATGTGAATGACTTACTTAACGCAGTTGAATCCCAAAATGATATCTAATATAATGCACTGCGTAAACCCCCATACTTAAATTCAAAAAAGAGTTAAGGGATCTCTACTTGAATGGTTCATGAGGCACAATACTTGCTAAGGTTTTGCAAATGGGGTAGCAAGCTAAGTGGGCTTGATTGTGGGGAAAACTCCACAGTTAAGCGCGCTTGAGCCAGAGGAGTTCTGGGATGGGTGACCTCCTGGGTAGTCCTGGTTACCGGGTGCAAGCCCCGGAAGTGATGATTGATGCTATGTGATTCATTTCACTAGTTTCAATCCCACTTCTTCACCCCTGTGAGCATCACCCGAAGCAATGAGTGCTAAGTGAACTATTCAAAAATCATGAGAAATTAGTCAGTTACGACTACCTCTCATGGAAATGGTCATATGTGAATGACTTACTTAACGCAGTTGAATCCCAAAATGATATCTAATATAATGCATTGCGTAAACCCCCATACTTAAATTCAAAAAAGAGTTAAGGGATCTCTACTTGAATGGTTCATGAGGCACAATACTTGCTAAGGTTTTGCAAATGGGGTAGCAAGCTAAGTGGGCTTGATTGTGGGGAAAACTCCACAGTTAAGCGCGCTTGAGCCAGAGGAGTTCTGGGATGGGTGACCTCCTGGGAAGTCCTGGTTACCGGGTGCAAGCCCCGGAAGTGATGATTGATGCTATGTGATTCATTTCACTAGTTTCAATCCCACTTCTTCACCCCTGTGAGCATCACCCGAAGCAATGAGTGCTAAGTGAACTATTCAAAAATCATGAGAAATTAGTCAGTTACGACTACCTCTCATGGAAATGGTCATATGTGAATGACTTACTTAACGCAGTTGAATCCCAAAATGATATCTAATATAATGCACTGCGTAAACCCCCATACTTAAATTCAAAAAAGAGTTAAGGGATCTCTACTTGAATGGTTCATGAGGCACAATACTTGCTAAGGTTTTGCAAATGGGGTAGCAAGCTAAGTGGGCTTGATTGTGGGGAAAACTCCACAGTTAAGCGCGCTTGAGCCAGAGGAGTTCTGGGATGGGTGACCTCCTGGGTAGTCCTGGTTACCGGGTGCAAGCCCCGGAAGTGATGATTGATGCTATGTGATTCATTTCACTAGTTTCAATCCCACTTCTTCACCCCTGTGAGCATCACCCGAAGCAATGAGTGCTAAGTGAACTATTCAAAAATCATGAGAAATTAGTCAGTTACGACTACCTCTCATGGAAATGGTCATATGTGAATGACTTACTTAACGCAGTTGAATCCCAAAATGATATCTAATATAATGCATTGCGTAAACCCCCATACTTAAATTCAAAAAAGAGTTAAGGGATCTCTACTTGAATGGTTCATGAGGCACAATACTTGCTAAGGTTTTGCAAATGGGGTAGCAAGCTAAGTGGGCTTGATTGTGGGGAAAACTCCACAGTTAAGCGCGCTTGAGCCAGAGGAGTTCTGGGATGGGTGACCTCCTGGGAAGTCCTGGTTACCGGGTGCAAGCCCCGGAAGTGATGATTGATGCTATGTGATTCATTTCACTAGTTTCAATCCCACTTCTTCACCCCTGTGAGCATCACCCGAAGCAATGAGTGCTAAGTGAACTATTCAAAAATCATGAGAAATTAGTCAGTTACGACTACCTCTCGTGGAAATGGTCATATGTGAATGACTTACTTAACGCAGTTGAATCCCAAAATGATATCTAATATAATGCACTGCGTAAACCCCCATACTTAAATTCAAAAAAGAGTTAAGGGATCTCTACTTGAATGGTTCATGAGGCACAATACTTGCTAAGGTTTTGCAAATGGGGTAGCAAGCTAAGTGGGCTTGATTGTGGGGAAAACTCCACAGTTAAGCGCGCTTGAGCCAGAGGAGTTCTGGGATGGGTGACCTCCTGGGAAGTCCTGGTTACCGGGTGCAAGCCCCGGAAGTGATGATTGATGCTATGTGATTCATTTCACTAGTTTCAATCCCACTTCTTCACCCCTGTGAGCATCACCCGAAGCAATGAGTGCTAAGTGAACTATTCAAAAATCATGAGAAATTAGTCAGTTACGACTACCTCTCGTGGAAATGGTCATATGTGAATGACTTACTTAACGCAGTTGAATCCCAAAATGATATCTAATATAATGCACTGCGTAAACCCCCATACTTAAATTCAAAAAAGAGTTAAGGGATCTCTACTTGAATGGTTCATGAGGCACAATACTTGCTAAGGTTTTGCAAATGGGGTAGCAAGCTAAGTGGGCTTGATTGTGGGGAAAACTCCACAGTTAAACGCGCTTGAGCCAGAGGAGTTCTGGGATGGGTGACCTCCTGGGAAGTCCTGGTTACCGGGTGCAAGCCCCGGAAGTGATGATTGATGCTATGTGATTCATTTCACTAGTTTCAATCCCACTTCTTCACCCCTGTGAGCATCACCCGAAGCAATGAGTGCTAAGTGAACTATTCAAAAATCATGAGAAATTAGTCAGTTACGACTACCTCTCATGGAAATGGTCATATGTGAATGACTTACTTAACGCAGTTGAATCCCAAAAATATATCTAATATAATGCACTGCGTAAACCCCCATACTTAAATTCAAAAAAGAGTTAAGGGATCTCTACTTGAATGGTTCATGAGGCACAATACTTGCTAAGGTTTTGCAAATGGGGTAGCAAGCTAAGTGGGCTTGATTGTGGGGAAAACTCCACAGTTAAACGCGCTTGAGCCAGAGGAGTTCTGGGATGGGTGACCTCCTGGGAAGTCTTGGTTACCGGGTGCAAGCCCCGGAAGTGATGATTGATGCTATGTGATTCATTTCACTAGTTTCAATCCCATTTCTTCACCCCTGTGAGCATCACCCGAAGCAATGAGTGCTAAGTGAACTATTCAAAAATCATGAGAAATTAGTCAGTTAGAACTACCTCTCATGGAAATGGTCATATGTGAATGACTTACTTAACGCAGTTGAATCCCAAAATGATATCTAATATAATGCACTGCGTAAACCCCCATACTTAAATAATAATAATAATAATTATAATAATAATAGTAATAATAATTATTATTATTATTATCCCATGTGCCTATGCACATTGCACATCCAATATTGGTATCCAATTAAACCTCATAAAAAATGACAATAACATGAAAGCCTCCCACGTCGAGATTGCAAAGTGCAAAGATTACAATGAATACAAATTAGACCAAATTGAAAAAACAAAAATAAAAACACCCCAATCTATAATTAGCACGCACAATGGATAAACATATTATGTATCCCGACTATGCAACCAAAACAATGTAGTACATTCACCATATTTCCATTCTAATACTCATCAATTGTAAATCGAGGGAGCTTTGAAGTTCTGTGTGGATTTGGAGAAGACCATGGTTGGAAAAATGTGTTGAGACTATGAAAGAAAATAACTAATCGATTGGATCTCTGTTGATGGTGGACAGAGAACTAACGGACCTCTCCTCCCCTGTTTTGGATTTCAATAAAAAAAAAATGATTTTTGGGAGTGATTTGGCCCCTAGCAGTCAAGAAATCAATTTATGCATCTCATTCACCCCAGACTAGAGACAAAAATCAAACCCCTATCCATCCATTTTGCATTAATTTTATTTAAAATAGTGAGAGTGAAGGGAGAAAAATGTAGGGAGAAAAGAGAAGGGATTTTCCATAGTGTGGAGGAAAAAAATTGCCCTAGGATGCCAAAAAATATCAAGCAGCAACAAAGGGAAACGAGAAAACGGATTTGATTCTTGTGAGAATGAGGTATTTCATACTCAATTTATAGATTTTCACATGTTTTCATTTCTTGTTTGGGTTGTATTTTTTAGTTTTTAGTTTCAAAATTATAAAAGAAGAAACTAGGGTTTATTTTTTTATTTCTAATTTTAAAATAAAAAAATTATGGTACATATATAGGGACATGATAGTGAGAAATTGGAATAGCCAATGATTTCTATATTGCGGGTAGAAGTAGTGAATAAAATAGAAGGTATGTACTTTTCCATGCTTGCCAAATATGTGGAACAATGTACTAAAGGAACTGAAATAGACCAACTAAAGCAACAATGTCAAAGGGAATCTATTGATTACCTATCAACTCATGGATTGAGAAAAAGATCTAGGAAAAAATCAATCACAATAACCTCTAAGAATGTGGAACAAGGAATAGAGACATACAATGTCCCACCCACTCCTGGGACACAAAATTCTTCCACCACTAGTACAAGAACGTATGCATCTTGCATTGGTACATACGAAACTAAGGTACAATATGATGTTTCCTCTGGGGAAATCAGAATGACAGATGTCGGGAAAGTGTTCAATCGCAGGTTGAAGGTGGTATCACTCCAATAATTCTTTTGAAGTAAAAAGAAAGAAAAACCAAAGGTAACCACAAACCGCTTTTGGAGATCATGACCTAGCCTTCCTGATGCTCAGAAAGGGCTATCTCTTTAAAATTTAACTTTGTTTTAATTAAGATGTTTTTAGGCTAGTTATGATTGTTCAAGGGGTTATTCATTTGTGTTTGAGATTGGGTGGTGGGATCTGCTTAGACATATGGATAAAATGATGTCTTTTAGACCATTTAGCTATGGAGTCAAACAATAAGGGAGCGAAACTGGATTAACTAACTAAAGGGAATGTTCCAAGGGCAAGATAGCAGAGTGTTTTTTCAAATATTTGAGACTGAGGGGTGAAAGGGTTTCACTCGGGGTGAGAGAGTAGTTAAGGGTTCTCAAACTCGGATAATGAATGAGGAATGAAGGGGTAATAAATATCAAAGGGCAATTAAGAATCCTTTAACCTGGATATTCAAGAAATCAATCTAAACCAAAGAGAAATTAAGAATTCTTTAATTTAAATATCAGAAGAAAACATTTAAGTGCATAACTTTTACGATAGAGTGTAATTAAACAAGTTCTGAAGTATTATTCCAGTTATAAAATTTATATTGAGAAACACATTAAAGATTATGAATAACTTGAGAAAAATAACAATAACACATGAAAATACTTGTCTAAAATTCGCTCAACACATGAATCCTTGGAAATATCTGATCTTTATTTATCAATCTAGCTTTTTGGCTCAGCAAATGATACAATAACCCTCTGGGTCTTCTGATCAAAAAGGTTTATAGAAATGTCTAGTAGAATCCACCCTTAATACTTTGAACTATGAAGTGTTTATACAAAAGGATTTACAAAAATATCTCAAACTGTATTGAGAATTAATTTAGGAGAAAGAAATATCTTCATGCAAGAAGATAGAGACAACTATTGAACTGCTTCATGCTATCCCTTTTATTTTGGTTCTGTTGGCTTTGATCTTTTACCCTTTAATCTGCTTTGTTGTTTGATCTTTCATGCTGGATGTTTCATTTAATTTAGCCTTTCATTTGATACACTTTGACTCTGTTGATATGTCCACATCCTTTTAACATGTTTTTTTACCTTTACTGTACATTAACCTTTTTACTGCATATTTCTATAGTAACTCAGTTAATTTCTCCCATGTTTCAGCATCAGGTAATTTGATTTTTAGCATCTTTCTATATGTTTCATTTGTCTCTGTGTATTTGGCAAAAGTAGGCTTATTTATAAACAAGTGTTTTACCTCATGTTGGAGGTAAAACAAGTTTTCAAATGTTTAGTAGACTACTTTTCCTGTTGGTAATGCCTTCATTGATGATGTATTTACCTGATCTTTTGCTACCTCTCTAATTTTCTTGTTGTAATCCTCCTGTGTCATCAACTTATCATTTATCACTAAGGGATTGGGTAATCCATTTTCTCTCAAAATCTATAACTTAGCCATAAATCTGTCAATGGCTAGCTGCATATTCTGACACTTATCCTCCAAGTTTTGCATCAAGTTCCTCTTGGAGAGGACCTTTTTGACCTCCAAAATTGTCTTTGTTTTGTCCTCTATTTCCAATTCCTGTAGCTTATACTTATTCTTGGTGTTAAGGAATTGGATAATTCTGGCAGCCGCTTCTGGCATTTGTCCTAATTCTTCTTTTACTTTCTGGATGGCCTCTGTAGCCAATTTTATCAAATCTATTTTTTCGAAAATCACCTGAATAGATGGCCAAATATCATTAACAGAGTCAATGATATTGGACCATAGTTGTTCCTCAGCCTGCCCAATGGGTTCTTTCAGTGTTAAGTCCTTTTCCAGGGCTTTCAATCTTTCACTCATCTTGGTAGCCTTTTGCACTTCTTCTTTGTGCATGATTTTGGCAAGCTTGTAATCAGTTTCCAAGCTTGTCACTTTCTCTTTGAGCTTATTCATCTCTGTGGTTTGTATGGACATTTCTTCCATAGCTTTAACCAATTTTCCTGCTTCTTCACCTGATGTACCTGTTTCTGATGTAGATGTTGTAGAAACCAGTAGTGTTGTGGCCATTGGAGTTGTGGGAGCCAATGAGGCTGCCAATGTGGAAGGAACAACTGTGGTAATTGTTGGGATGACATTTACCGAGGTAGTGCCAAGATTAGTTTGTTTTAATTGGATTAAGCTGTCCAATTCCTTTTTTGTCTCCCTCAACTGATCATTGAGTTTAAGGACTAAGTCCATCAACTCTTCATGCTTAGTTTGGCTTTCCAAGACTTCCTGTGTCTGGGGGTGCTGCAGTTGAGGTATCTTTAACTGTTTCTTGAGGGTTGCAATGTCATCATTCTTCTTTTTGATTAATTTTTCAGTAGCCTTGATGTCTTTGGGATCATGTCCCAATTCAATTACCAAGTCTTCCAAAGACTTGATTCTGGTGTCTTTAGCCTGTGAGGAGGCCTTTTCCAACTGATACTAGGCTGAAATGTTATTCAATGAATTCTACAACTAATGTGTGGCCATGGCCTTTCCTGTAAGGGTGGAGTAAATCATTTCTCCAGCCTACTTGTGAAATTCAATCTAGTCAATAGGATGAATATCCCTTGTCAATACCTCAAAGTCTATATTCTTGAAATCTTCTGATGTTCTCGGTTGTTGTACAGTTGGCTTCATGAAGGACATTTTCATCTTTCCTTCCTTGATGTCAAAAGCTGACATTAACCTACTTTGATTAGGTGGTGTAAACCTAAAATACTGTGCATAGGATTCCGCCTTCAGTTTCTCATTTCTCATTTTAATCTCCTTTAACTTGTCCTTAATGTCCCTATCTCTATCAGCAGGCTTATTGAATGAGGAGACTTCTACACTGAGCTGCCTTTCTAAAATTTGAGTTTTTGATGTAGATGGCTCCTGTGTTTCTCTAGATGGAGTTGTGCCTTTGCTCATGTCTAACTCAGCATCAGTTATTTCTACTGAGCCTTCTGTGTCTTCCTGTTCTGAAACAGGATTGAGCCTAGGCCTTTTGCTCTAGCTAGCTTCATATTGTACATTGGAAGTGTCCATACCTAAGTTGGAGCCTTCCTCTCTGTTCCTTTTGGGATTCTTTTCCTCATTCTGAGGAGTCTGCAAAATAGGAGGGGTACTCATGGTTCCTTCTTGCTCTGGTACCTACAGGAATGAGCTTTCATCAAGTTGTTTCTCTAAATCAAACAAAGTATTTTCAACATCTACCTCTGTACTATCCCTATCTATGAGAGTGTTTCCCAACCACTCAGATTGGTTGGCATATCTCTCTATTTCTAGTATAGGGTGATGAATGTAAGGTCCCAATTTGACCTTTTGTCTTAGTTTGGTTATAAACCCTTGAGGGTCATACCTCCACATGAAACTGTTCTTAAACTTCATTTGTTGTAGAATTTGATCTGCTTCCTCTCCTGCCTCTCTAGTATTGCAAATAAAAGGGCCTAACTAGTTTTTGATCTTGAACTGAGTCCTTTTCTTGGCTGAGACAAAGTTGATATCATCAGAGTTCATTATCTACCTATAATATTCCAGAGAAAATAACCTCATGGGGAGGTATTTGGGTAGTTTGTACGGGACAAGCTAACAACCATAGTTTCATATTTTCGTGTGATTTTGGTAAAGGTACCAATCGCCCACCTTACTTTGTTTGGACAACTGGAGCACTCTTTTGATTTCTTGGCTTATTCTGGGTGGTGGGCTTCCTGTCAGCATGGTCATGACTAGATGGACAAAAGATTCAATGAAGTCTGTGTAGGTGTATGATGATGAATACCTATGGAATAGTGGTGTCCAAAATATAACAGACTCGAGCTAGCCTTTAGTATCCAGCTTCTGGATGGTGAAGGGAAATCTGTTTGACTGATAATACAAAAACATGTGGTAAAGTACATATGAGTACTTGAATACTCTCTCATTGTGCATTTTGGTATATTTTTCATGCATCCTTTTAGCTATGAACTGGGCATAATTGTACAAAGTAGCAGGAGGCTTTCCTGGGGTGAAAATGGACATGAACTCTAGGATGAGCTCATTAATGTATTCATCTGTGGTATAGCCCAAAATACATGATATCATGGTTACAATTTGCTTTCCCCTTTCAGGGAAAATGGTAGAAACATATGGAGGGGCATCTGTAGGAATGTGTTACTCCTCTATAATGAATGTTTGGAATATTTGGGCCAGTCTAGATGGATTCAATTTGGTGTAGTGGTCTAACAAATCCCCAATGGAGAGTGGGGTCAGGTTTGGACCTGGTTGGACTTGCAAATTTGATTGATTGACTCAGTTGTAATAGTAAACAAGACTTTTTGGTCTGGGGACATTATAGCTCTCTCATTAGGATTGTAACAAGCATGGCACAAAAGAACAATCTCAGGAAAGACATGTACTTGTGGAAACTGGTATTTGGGCAAATTGGACTCCCAAAGGCTAATGTCATCAATATGGTTTAGATATTTGTCCTTACTCCAACAATGAATTTTGAGTAGGAGTGAATAGGCACTTGTGTCTTTGATTTGAAAATCCATGGTCCACCAGGGGAAGGTGATCAAGGTCCAAATGGGAGGTTGTCACTGGTCTAACATCCATGGTGACAGGGGCAGCCATAATTCAGTTCTTGTGGATTTGAATTTGATTTATACAGGTTTATATCAGAGGTTTGAAGGTAATTTGGAAGCTTCCAGAAGGGTTTGGGTACTTTAGTCAGGCACACACTTTAATTTTAAAGTAATTTCAAATAATTTTACTTAATTAAAACACTTTAAAGACTAAACGTTTTCAAATTGAAAGGGTGTCTGGTAATTTCTATTCAAATACCTGGAATTTGGGTGAATTAACTTCAAATTGGTGTTCTCGGCAATTGCAAAAGTTTGAAAGGGCTCTGGTACGGACTATGAGCTTGATTGGGGTCTCTGCAGCTTCTTCAGGAGTGAAATTGAGGTCAACTGGTAATTTCAGGGTTTGAAGGTGTCGTAATGGCTTGCAGAGGTTTTACAAAGAAATTGATCGAACAAGGCCAAATAGGGCTTCTAGGCCTTTTTATTCAACAATGGTTATTTTTTGGCGAGTGAATTATGAATGAATAATGGGCAGTTTTTCGGGTTGGGCGGGAAGGTGGTTTCCCAAGCCATTGCACCGCTTTATCAAGGAGGCGGTATTTTGGCGAGGTCACCCAATCTACCTTAATGCTTGACACGTAGCAGATGGGGGCCCGGGCAATACCACTTTATCGGGTGGGTAAAGGTCGGATATCGGGTGAACCCGATATGGCTGTGAATCGTTATATTCGGGTGCTGACAATTGGATGGCAATCAGGTGACAGATTAGCACAGATGAAATGGGCATAGGTTTTTTTTTGGGGGGGGGGCTTTAATTAATGGTGGTTTGTGATTATTTTGGAGTTAAACACGGGATTAAATGATCGGGCGGGGTTAATGGAGGTATTATCTTAACCTTACAAAGAATTGGTGAGTTAAGAGGGTTTTGTTGGGGGGATAGGGTAAAAATATAGTTTATAGTTAAACTAAGGGTAGGGGTAATATATACGGGGATCTATTTATATACGAGGAAAAATGGTATATTGGGAGCTATATTATTAAGTTAGAAATTAATATGAACTGAAATGAGCGGAATGAAAATAATACTAAGTATAATGTAATATTTGCGTTATTCCTTTACATACACTTATACTTAGGATAAAATCTTTTTGTGGGTATTTTGAGTGAAATGGAATTTAACATGGGGTTTCTTACTTTTCATAGGCAAATGGAGTTTAACCTTAGGAAAAGGGGTTTTATTAGGGTAATGAAAGGAAATGACTTTTATGAAGGGAATTCTAACACTTAATGTCCATAAGTCATTAAGTCGAGGGTCTGGTCCCACCAAAAGTCAGAGAAATGCTCTGAGCCTTTATGACTTGAAGGATTTTTAGTACTAGAACATACTTGTGGATGGGGAAATTAGTAAGTATAGGGATGAAATGAATGAGGGGGAGTCAATTAAATCAACTTGTAAACCTCTGTTTTTTCTTTCTTAATTTCTCATGCACATTGAAACCTATGATTAAGCATGATAAATGTGCTTTTGCCCAATCAAATTTATACTTCAACAACCTTTCTTCTACTTACCCATTACTTATCCTAACATTTTTTCTTCATTTTTGTGGGTGCACTTAAGCTAGCAAACCCTTTTGTTTCCTTTTCTTTTATAAAACAAACTATCTACTTCTAACCTTATATCTTCTAAGGGCTCAGATTAAACTGATGAGCTCCTTTTATTTTCTCTACCTATCTAATGATCTGCCAAGATTAAGTTGTTTGGTCAGATTTTATTCTCTAACTATAAACATAAAATTCAAAGCATGAAATAGTCAAGATTAAGCAGTTTGACTACCATGGGTTGTGGCATGTATGACAAGCTGCACACAACCATTTTTTGCAGAAGAAGTAAAATAGTAGTGGCATTTAGACTTGCACACTTTCATGATCTGTTTTTGTGTTTGGGGTTCATATATTTTCATTTTTTTATCTTTTCTTATTCTTCTTGTCCTTTGATATTTCTTTTAGGATGCACCCTCTTTACATTTTTTAATTTTTAATATGGAAAACATTTGCAGAAAGCAAAGTTATGTACAATATTACAAGAGTTACTCTCAGCCAATTCAAAATTATGAATCCTATCACTATAGGACCCTTATAGTAACTCCATATGGGGATGGCATTTTTTGGTGAAATGTCAAGAACTATGAAGATCAGTAGCATTTGAATTGTGAGTGTAGTCACCTTGTGAACTGTGCTTCTGTGGTTCCTGCTTTATTGATACTTATGACTATAAATCCTCCAAAGCTTAGGGCCTTCTCTCTGGGCTTCAACTTCAAAGGATTACCATCCAATCCAATCTGCACTCTACAATGTTATGTACAATGATGCAAAGTAAAATGAGCTATTGTGAATCAGTGGAAAAATAATGCTTCAACATCCTACCATTAACAGGTCCTCCTAGTAGATCTGATCCATCTATGTTTCTCAAGAAAAAGGCATTGTTGCCTTTGTAGCCATAAATGACATAAGGCCCCTGCCACAGAAAATCAAATTTTCCATGCTTTCCTTTGTCTTCTCTCCTTGAATCCCACTTAAGGACTTTGTCTCCTATGTGAAAATCATCTGCTTTAGTATTTTTATCAAAGTCTTTCTTAATATTTTCCCATATTATCTGTGATTTTACATATACTTCTTCTCTGGTCTGCTGCAGGTGTATGGTCTGATTTATTCTTCTCTGAATATCATTTGGTTCCACCTGTAATTCCTAGAGGATATTCATGACTGGCACTCCCAAGGATGATGGGAAAACTGCATCCATCCCATAAACCAGCTGATAGGGTGATGTTCCAATAGACTTCTTAGTAGTCAGTCTATCTGCCCATAAGGCATTGACTAACTTCTTGTTCCATGTCTTTTTGTTATCTTCCAGTAAATTTTTGATAATATTAACCAGACTTTTGTTGGATGACTCTGCTAGTCCATTACCTTGAGGGTAATAGGTTGTGGAATGGCCAAGGGTGATGTGGTATTTGTTACAGAAATCTATCATTCTTTTGGATTTAAAGGCTGTTGCATTATCAGTAATGAGCTTTTGGGGACATCCAAATCTTGAAAGGATATTACTCTCTAGGAAGGTGATTATGACAGTGTTTGTGGCTTGCCTAGAAGGTATGGCCTCTATCCATTTGGTAAAATAGTCTGTGGCTGTCAGAATCCACTTGTGCTAAGATGAGGAGGTTGGGTGTATTTCTCCAATGAATTCTAACCCCCATTGTTGAAATGGCATCTCAGTGGAAATTGGTTTAAGAGGCAAGGGTAAAAGTTTTCTCTTTCCCTCAAAAATCTGGCATTTATGACAGGAGGTCACATGTTTTTTAACATCTGCAAACAAAGTAGGCCAATAAAAACCAGCCCTCAGAATCTTGTCAGCAATACTCTTCCAGTACAAGTGTCCTCCACAATCCCTTGCATGAAACTCTTGTAAAATCTTGTCAGCTTCATCTTTTAATAAACATGTTAAAAGAATACCACTATTGTCTTTCCAAAACAATGCATTATCTATAACACAATATCTCAATGACTTCATTTTTAAGAATCTATCTTTAGTTCTTGTCAATCCAAGAGGAGCTTGTAAGTTTAGTAAAACAAATGTAATATCTGCATACCATGGTGAATCAGTAAAAGGTTCACTGATCTGTGGAGTCGCCATCTCCTCCTAATCATCAAGGGCACTGACGAAGTTGATATCAAGGGCTTGGCAATTCAATTCAGCCATGAGTTTGGCTAAACCTTGGCCTTTGATGAGCTTGGTGGGCTTTATCTTTATATCATATTCCAATATTGTGGCAATCCATTTGCCTCTTTTTCCTTCAAGCCCATTTTGAGTCAAAATGTCCTTAGCTACAGAGTTTGGAACATAAGAAATAATGTGAGATTACAGAATGTATACCCTGAAATCTTTGATAGCCTTAACCAAAGTTAAAGCCTATTTTTCCATGATACTGTATTTGAGTGTGGCATCTCTTAAGGATTTACTAAAGAATGTTATTGGTTGTTTATATCCTTGAGTGTTCTTTTGCAACAAGCCTATTGCAATGGTGTGTTCTGAAGCAAAAGAAAAAATAACAAAAATCTTTGCTAAAGTCAGGATTAATCAGGACTGGAGTCTTGGTTAAAGCTTCCTTAATAGCTTCAAAGGATTATTTGGCCTCCAAGGTCCATTTAATTGTTGAGTCCTTTCTTAGCATGTTATTTAATGCCCTAGTTAATTCTGATAGATTTGAAATGAATCTCCTAAGAAAATTAATCTTTCCTAGAAATGATTGCAGCTATTTAATGTTTCGGGGATGGGAAATGGTCAAAATGGCTTCTATTCTAGCAGGGTCTATCTTAATCCCATCTTTAGATATGATGTATCCTAACATCTTTCCCTCTTCTAGACCGAAAAGTGTCCTTTTAGGATTTAAAGAAATCCCAAATTTCCCGCATTTGATAAATACTCTTCTAAGGTGGTCTAAGTGTTCATTGTCGGATTTAGAGAAGACTATGATGTCATCCTAGTATACTACTAAGAAATCATGGATTTCCTTGGCAAAAGCTATATCCATAGCTCTTTGAAATGTGGTACATGCATTCATTAATCCAAAGGGCATCTTCAAGTACATGAAGGTACCCCAAGGAGTAGTAAACATAGTTTTGGCCTTGTCCTCAGGTTGGACTAAGATCTGGTTATACCCAGAGAATCCATCTAACAGTGAAATCCTAGATGATCCCACTACCCTTTGCAATATATGGTCCATTTTTGGTAAGGGGTAGTTGTCTTTTAAAGAGACCTTGTTTAAGTTTCTAAAATATACACAAAGTCTAATTTCACCTGTCTTTTTCCTAGTTGTAACTAAGTTTGAAATCCAGTCTGAGTATCTAATGGGTGCTATTATTTGGGCATCAAACATTCTTTTAACCTCTTTCTCTATGGATGGCATAAGGATTGGGTTTATCCTTCTAAGTTTCTGTTTGAAAGGTTTATGATCTTCTTTTAGAGGTATTTTATGTTGGATTATACTGGTGTCATAAGATTTTAAGTCTTCATAACTCCAGGAAAATACATCCTGGAACTCTTTAAACAGACTGATATATTTGACCTTTTCCTCCGAGGGTAACGCTTTAGATATCTTAATGAGTTTTGGATTATCTTCAGTACCTATATTACACTCTTCTATGTCAGCTCTTAGTAGTTCCATTTTGGGTTTCCTAGCTACATCATTAGAGTCGAACAAATTCTCTAAAGGTACTAATCCTTTAGGCAAAAAATTATTTTTAAAATTAAGAATCTCATGATTATCATCCATTATTTCATCTATCTCTACCTTTTCTAAACTATCTATTTCTAGTTTAGTAAATTTAATGGTTTATGTACATAAAAAATATTTACGTTTAAGTTGCTTTCTATATTATTGTCTATTGTATAGTCAGTATCTATCTTACAATTCTGAAACTCACCTTTATTGTTCATGAAATCGTAGATCTAAGAGTCCTAGGATAAAATATACCAATACCTGAGGTTTTCTGGTATAACAGGCCTATGTCTGACTTCTGTAGTGTACTGGTGGTTTGGTTGAAATGGAAATTTACAAGTACTAGCAAAGGTAGCCAGACTGTGGGCCTACATGTTTTTCTTTCTAGAAATGGCAGCAAAGTTTGATTCCAGGAGGTCTTTGATCAAGTCTAAAACAATATCCCTATATCGACCAAGCCTAGGGTTGTTGACAGAATATTCACCACTAATGTGTTTAATAATCATCTCTGAGTCTCTCGTGATGGAAACTCTTTTGGCTCCCAATTTCCTAACCAATTGTAACCCTAGAATCAGGGCTTCATATTCGGCCATGTTATTGGTACATTTGAAATTCAATCTGAAAGCATGTCCCTCAGCATGATTATTCTCCATATTATGGATCCACACTCCTGCACCAGCCCCTAACCTATTTACAGACCCATCAAAGTCTAAATGCCAAAGTGACTCATGGAATATGTTCTCACTGTCAGTTGTTTTGTACTTAAGGTCTTTGGTTGTGATTTCCTTTTTATCATTTTCTGCATTGTATAAGATGAAAGAGTCCATATCTGAATGCATGGAGTATATGGGAAAGTTTTGTGGCTTTTCCTCACTACTGACCATGTACTTCATCAAGGTCTCCCTATATAATTTTCTTGGTTGGCCAAAAACGGATATGGTGGCATAAGACATATCCAACTACAAAGATCCCTGCAATTTTTCTCCCCATGAGCGAGATAGTAGCATTCCATATTTTGGTGGGATCTCTGCAACTACAATGTCCATTAGAATTATCTTTGTAGGGCACTGGACAAGAGTCACATGTAAGTCTTTGATTAGACCAAGGAATTTAACCTGGCTGGAGTCAAAAGAAAATAAATCCTTATAAGGTCTGGTAATGTCTAGGTTCATTCTTTCCATTATTTCCTTTGGCATTAGATTGTGGGATGCTCCTGAGTCCAACATAGCATGATGCAATATTTTATCATGAATGTTCAACCTGATGTAAAAAGGAGGAACTCCCCCTTGCTGATGAATTCCATTGGCCTCAGGGCCAAATAATAATTCAGGCTGGTCATCATTCAAATTAACAGAATCCTCTCCCTCTCCTATGTTCAAAGTCTCAGTTATCTGTGACCTATAAGATTGATTCTTTACCAGTTCGGTCAAAGGAACTGATATCTTTAATTTAGCTATTTCATTTCTAATGTTGAAAGGGAGCTGAGGTTTGTTTGTTTGATTCAGATCTTCCTTAATGTGTGCAGTTTGAGTATCTTTATTCTGTTTCTCAGTGGTAGGCATTTCAGTTTGTGTTTCTACTGTCTTGGCTTGATTTCTTTTATTTTGATTGTTTTCAGGGATTGTCTCTATTTTGGTTTTAGTGGAGGTTATATCTACAATCCTAGGGGTTGAAGTTTCAATTGTTCCCCTAGGGAGAATTTGCAACACTTTGTTAATTGGAGCTTCTTTTATTATCTTAGTCTGGGTTTGGATGGATCTTTTAATGGGAGTCTCGTTATTCTTCTTACTTCTCAAGCTATATTGTTTATGTACCTCATATATAGTTGACTCATATCCCTATTTAAAATCAAAAGATTCACCAGATTCTAATTGCAACAGCTGAAGCATTTATAACTCCTGTTCTTCTTGAGTAAGAAAAACATTGTCTTCCTCTGTGGCTTCTAGTAAGTTAATCTGGGTATCATCCTCTGCTTCTTGCTTTTGTGAATCCTTAACATAGTTTTCTTGGAAGGGGGGCCTAATCTGTTGGTCTGGTGTAGCATTTTTTGCAGTATTAGGGTTCTTCCTAAAATTTGGGTTTCTTATTGGGGTTGTTGTTGATTCTCCCATTGATTTTTCCTCTCCATGTTCTCTAACCTATCCATGATTCTTTCTAAACTTTTAGCTAAAACATCTACTTTTCCATCTGAAGTTGAAGCTTCTTCTTTAAATGCAACTTTCTATTCATTCCTCATTCGTGCTTTCTTAGCTAATAGGTTGGCCTCTACACTGACAGCATTACTCTGCATTTGTTCAAGTGTTTTAGGATTTCTCTCCCTTAGCCGGTATGACATGTCAACATCAAAACCATCAGGGAACTTATTTAATGCTAGGTCAGGTGGAGGCTTAATGTTGGCTGGAATTTCATTATAGATATTATTAAACCTAGTGCAATAGTCTTGAACGGACTCATTGGGAGCTCTCCTAATATTTTCATATTCAGAAAGTATTTGCAATGGGTTCTTCTTTCTCTCCCATCTATCAATGAATAACCTTTGAAAATTGGCTAAGTCTACAATATGGTTGGCAGGAAAGGCTTTGAACCACTTCTTGACATCCCCAGTTAAAGTTTGGGCAAACAATCTCATTTGGACATCTGCTTCATCTATTTCATGCAATTCAAAAAAGTTAGACATCTTGTTTACATGCTACTAGGCAATGTAATGACCAGTAGTATCAAACAAGAAGATCTTACTCTGATAATCTGTAGGCATGGGATGGAGTTGGGCAGGTAAAACAAGAGGATCATATCGGTTTTCCATTTTTGTGATTCTGGATTGACTTGGGGGTGAAACTGTAGTGGTTGAAGAAGGGCATGAAACTAAGGGAGGTGAACTAGATGACGATGTAGATGATTGATTAATAAGTGGTTTAGGTGATTGGATTGTGGTAGATGCAATTGATGAAGTTTTGGAAAGGAAGGTGGATTTACAGAGAGTGAAGTTTGTGGAGAAACTCCAAGGGCAGCAGTAGTAAGGGCAGCTAGTTCAGTAGATTGTTGAATGTAAGAATCACCTATATTACTTATCAATTTAGAGGCCCAAGCTTCCAATTTTTCAAAAGTCTCAATGACTAATTTATCTAAATCTGAATGAATAACCCTTTTTGATTCAATGTGTTTAACAAACCTATGATCTAAGACTGTTTCGTGGATTGCATTCTCAAATTTACTTTTGAATAATGAGAGGTCAAATGACAAATTGAAAGGGATGTCCTCTAAAGTTGACAACTCCTCAGGGAGTGAATTGGATCTAACTAACCTACTACTACTGGCTTGAGTTTCTGTTATTTTAGGTTGTCTTAAAATCCTCTCTGGGTCATCCACTATAGTTGCAGGGTTTGGATCTGGGTTTGCCCTAGTATAGTGAATCTTTTTAGGAGCCATAATTTTAAGTTTTTTAAACTGTTTTTATGAAATTTTCTGAAAACTTACTTCAGGTAATGACCTTAAGGGGCTCAAGATTTAATTTAAGGTTTCATTAAAGTTTTATGAGACTGAGGATCGAAGTTCCCCAATGGAGTCGCCAGAAATGTTATCACTCTGATAATTCTTTTGAAGTAAAAAGAAAGAAAAACCAAAGGTAACCACAAACCGATTTTGGAGATCAGGACCTAGCCTTCCTGATGCTCAGAGAGGGCTCTCTCTTTAAAATTTAACTTTGTTTTAGTTAAGATGTTTTTAGGCTAGTTATGATTGTTCAAGGGGGTTTTTTATTTGTGTTTGAGATTGGGTGGTGGGAATGCTTAGAAAGATGGATAAAATGATGTCTTTTAGACCATTGGGCTATGGAGTCAAACAATAAGGGAGCGAAACTGGATTAACTCACTAAAGGGAATGTTCCAAGGGCAAGATAGCAGAGTGTTTTTTCATATATTTAAGATAGAGGGGTGAAAGGGTTTCACTCAAGGTGAGAGAGAAGTTAAGGATTATCAGACTCGGATAATGAATGAAGAATGAAGGGGTAATCAAGATCAAAGGGCAATCAAGAATCCTTTAACCTGGATATTCAAGAAATCAATCTAAACCAAAGAGCAATTAAGAATTCTTTAATTTAAATATCAGAAGAAAACATTTAAATGCATAACTGTTAAGACAGAGTGTAATTAAACAAGTTTTGAAGTATTATTCTAGTTATAACATTTAGATTAAGAAACACATTAAAGATTAAGAATAACTTGAGAAAAATAACAATAACACATGAAAATACTAGTTTGAAATTTGCTCAACACATGAATCCTTGGAAATATCTGATCTTTATTTATCAATCCATATTGTTGACTCAGCAAATGATACAATAACCCTCTGGGTCTTCTCATCAAAAAGGTCTATAGAAATGTCTAGTAGAATCCACCCTTAATACTTCGAATCATGAAGTATTTATATAAAAGGATTTACAAAAATATGTCAAACTGTATTGAGAATTAATTTAGGAGAAAGAAATATCTTCATGCAAGAAGATAGAGACAGCTATTGAACTGCTTCATGTTTTCCTTTTTCTTTTAATTCTGTTGGCTTTGATCTTTTGCCCTTTAATTTGCTTTGTTGTTTGATCTTTCATGTTGGATTCTTCATTTACTTTAGCCTTTCATCTGATACACTTTCATATGATACACTTTGACTCTACTGATTTGTCCACATCCTTTTACCATGTTGTTTTACCTTTACTGTACATTAACCTTTTTACTACATATTTCTATAGTAAATCAGTTAATTTCTCCCATGTTTCAGCATTAGGTAATTTGATTTTTAGCATATTTCTATATGTTTCATCTGCCTCTATGTATTTGGAAAAAGTAGGCTTATTGATAAACAAGTGTTTTACCTCATGCTGGAGGTAAAACAAGTTTTCAAATGTTTGGTAGAGTACTTTTCCTATTGGTAATGCCTTCATTGATGATGTATTTACTTGATCTTTTGCTACCTCTCTGATTTTCTTGTTGTAATCCTCCTGTGTCATCAGCTTATCATTTATCACTAAGGGATTGGGTAATCCCTTTTCTCTCAAAATCTGGAACTTAGCCATAAATCTGTCAATGGCTAGCTGCATATTCTGACACTTATCCTCCAAGTTTTGCATCAAGTTCCTCTTGGAGAGGACCTTTTTGACCTCCAAAATTGTCTCTATTATGTCCTCTATTTCCAATTCCTACAGCTCATACTTATTCTTGGTGTTAAGGAATTGGATAATTCTGGCAGCCTCTTCTGGCATTTGTCCTAATTCTTCTTTTACTTTCTGGATGGCCTCTATAGCCAGTTTTATCAAATCTATTTGCTCAAAAATCACCTAAATAGATGGCCAAATATCATTGACAGAGTCAATGATATTGGACCATAGTTGTTCCTTAGCCTGCCCAAGGGGTTCTTTCAGTGTTAAGTCCTTTTCTAGGGCTTTCAATCTTTCACTCATCCTGGTAGCCTTTTGCACTTCTTCTTTGTGCATGATTTTGGCAAGCTTGTAATCAATTTCCAAGCTTGTCACTTTCTCTTTGAGCTTATTCATCTCTGTGGTTTGTATGGACATTTCTTCCATAGCTTTAACCAATTTTCCTGCTTCTTCACCTGATGTACCTGTTGCTGATGTAGATGTTGTAGAAGCTGGTAGTGTTGTGGCCATTGGAGCTGTGGGAGCCAATGAGGCTGCCAATGTGAAAGGAACAGTCATGGTAATCACTGGGATGACATTCACTGAGATAGTGCCAAGATCAGTTTGTTTTAATTGGATTAAGTTGTAACTATTTCTTGAGGGCTACAATGTCATCATTCTTATTTTTTATTAATTGTTCAGTAGCCTTGATGTCTTTGGGATCATGTCCCAATTCAATTACCAAGTCTTGCAAAGACTTGATTCTAGTTTCTTTGGCCTGTGAGGAGGCCTTTTCCAACTGATACTGGGTAGAAATGTTATTCAGTGAATTTTGCAACTGATGTGTAGCCATGGCCTTTCCTGTGAGGGTGGAGTAAATCATTTCTCCAGCCTGCTTGTGAAATTCAATCTGGTCAACAGTGTTAGAGCCTAGATTTGTCTCAGGCTGAAAAGACAAGGTTCTAGGTCCACATCAAACCACGCTCAGCCTCGTAGCTAGCCCTACGAGGACAGGAGAGGGCTCTTTCCAAGTCAATCTCGGCAAAAGGTAATCAATGAGGCTCGAGATGACTAAGTTTGCAATTGATCTTAGGGTAGGTATTAAGTGCAGGGATTTGATTTGAGGTTTTGAGTGTTTTATTGAAAAAATGGGAAAGGCAATTTTGGGCTCGGGGATGAGGCACAGTTTCTGCAGAGGTCTGATTGGGGCAAGGAAGGCAATCATTTTGATGCTTTAAATCAAGTGAGATGGGTAGATCGGACAGGTGAGGAGCTAAGGAGAGCAAGAGAGTCTCAAGGATTCTCCTTAAACTAAAGAAAACATGAAAATTTAAACAAATTCAAAGGCAGAGCATAACAGTAATGGATTCCACCTTAATCACTCATTTCTTGCAAATTCAGAAGAACAAGCATGAAGATGATACACATAACAATAGATAAACTTACAATTACTCAGAGAAGCACACCATCAAAATATAAAGCCACATGGATCCCAAACAATGCTGCAAAACCCTGGTCTTTCCTTTGCCAAAAATGCAGAAGTAGAATGTACAATAGAGTGCCAAGCTTTTCCCAAGAGTCCAACCCTGAAAATGACTTAGAAATTACATAATATAGACAAGCCAACCTCTTCCCTTGCCTCTAGGTTCGAGCTCATCATTCTAGGAGTTGTTTCAACCAATTCTAAACAAAGCACTACAATCTAGGCAGTCAAAACAACTTGCCTCTATAAGGTAGGAAACTGATTCATTCATTAAATTTTCACTCTTTGGTGAATGAATCTTCTAGAACAAGTAACTAAGTGCCAAAATTACATCATGTTCACTCAATTACATCAAGATAAGTCAAAAATTACATCACAAAGAAAAACTAGTCAAACTGGCCGAATTTCTGAGCTGGAAGATGAAAAATTGGGCAAAAAACCTCTGTGCGCCGCGCCAATTTCTATATGCGCCGTGCCACTTTGGTGCTGATTTTGAGGCACTTGCTGAAGTCCAAATTGAGCCCAAGTGTGCTTGTTGGAAATCCCTGCCTATCTACTTTCCAGCCCAAGTGGAATTTCTAATTTTGGTGCCCATTTTCCCCTCCAAAACTTCAATCTCCCAAGACTGCTTTCTGTGTGTGAAGTTAGGGGCAGAGAGGTCATTTTTAGGGTGTTTTTGACCTCCTGGGGACTCAAAACTTGCCCAAACTTCTTTCCCATGCACCAGCAAGCATGATTTTTCATGCTGAATCCAAAAATGCAAACCATTTGTGATTTGGAGCTCCCAATCCTACGCTGGCACGACGCACAGGGAGAAAAAACCTGTGTTGTGCCCAGAAATTTGTCATCCTTTGATGATGGTAGTGAAACTAGGTGCTGTCATGATATCTGCCACCAAGGGGAACAATGTAAAAAGGGAGTGTTAGGTAGGGGAATAATAGGATGGGAATAGGGGTTATGGGGGGAAATTTTGTTCAAGGATATGTAGGAGGGTTTGGGGATTTTATAGTTGACAAATGTGTGGAGGGATAGGGAATATGGGTTTAGGAGTTTTTGGATTTGAATGTAATGTAGGATTGATGAGTTTGATGGGGGGGGTAGGAAATGAGGAAACAAAAGGGAAATGGGGAAATGGGGGAGTCCTTGGCGACCAATCAATAATTCAAGACCCCACAACAAATTTCCTTTGAATGTATTTTAAAGGGAGGGTTTAGATTTTGTTTCAAATGCTACCACCTATAAACCACTCACACTTATCACCAAATTTAAAACAACAGCAAGAATGAGGGCCTACCTGGCGAATTGATGCAAGGTATGGGCGAATTGGTGAAATTCCAAGCAAGTTTTGGGCTTGAGGCTATACGTGCCGCACTTGGTATATGCGCCGCGCCAGTGTTAATTTAACATTGTGGGGTAGCGTTGTGTGTGTCGTGCTCTATATGTGCGTCGCGCCCCTCTGTGTGTGCACCACGCTCTAGAAAACACCTCCAATCTCACTCTAAACACGCACTAGCTTCTCACAATGACTTTTCAATGCTTCTCTTTAACCTTGAGTTGCACAATGACTTTGTTTGCTTGTGAAAATCCTTCTTCAAAAACCCACTTCATAATGTTTTTGACTATGGCACTTTGTCTTTTAATGAAACTCTGTCTTTTGGCTGTCTCATTGATTTTCTGAGTTTTGAGCTGATGAACCTGGTTGTTTTTTATAGGGATGTTGGCGTTGATGTTTGGCAAAGGAAAACCAGAGCCTACTTTGAAAACTCCATGGCGGAAAAATACATGATTATTACAAAAAATGAATTCAACAATTTCTTATTCAAAACAGAGTTTTGAACAAGAAATGTCCTCAAATGTGTTTGATGATGAGCTTTTGAACTAGGAACCTCTTCGAAAACCATCCTCATGGCCTACATGCATTATTCGACACGTTTGAAGACCAACCACTAGACCTAGACTCTTAAAATAACTCTTTTTGACCAAAATAGCATAATGACTATGAATGACTGAAATGAACTTTGATGAACATAGAGAAATTTTGACTAGCCCGGGCAGGTACAAGCATGAGGGAAACAAGAACACCAAACCCTTCCGTTAGACAATGGCATGCCCCTAGCGAAATGCAATTGATCGAGCAAGATGGGGATACCTAAAAATGAAATGCAAAAAGAGTTTTGATCTCTGACGGAGGGATGACCAGACCGACTCTAACAAATGAGATGAATATGCCTTGCCTACTTCAAAGTCTATCTTCCTGAAATCTTCTGATGTTCTTGGTTGTTTTACAGTGGGCTTCATGAAGAACATTTGCATCTTTCCTTCCTTGATGTCAAAAGCTAACATCAACCTACTTTGATTAGGTGGTGTAAACATGAAATACCATACTTAGGATTCTGCCTTCACTTTCTTATTTCTCATTTTAATCTCCTTGAACCTATCCATAATATCCCTATCTCTTTCAGCAGGCTTATTGAATGAGGAGACTTCTACAATGAGTTGCCTTTATAAAATTTGAGTTTTTGATGTAGATGACTCATGTGTTTCTCCAGATGGAGTTGTGCCTTTGCTCATGTCTAACTCAGCATCAGTTATTTCTACTGAGCCTTCTATGTCTTCCTGTTCTGAAGCAGGATTGAGCCTAGGCCTTTTGCTCTGGCTAGCTTCATACTGTACATTATAAGTGTCCATACCTGAGTTGGAGCCTTCCTCTTTGTTCCTTTTGGGATCCTTTTCCTCATTTTGAGGAGTCTGTAAAATAGGAGGGGTACTCATGGTTCCTTCGTGCTCTAGTACCTGCAAGAATGAGCTTTCATCAAGTTGTTTCTCTAAATCAAACAAGATATTTCAACATCTACCTTTGTACTATCCCTGTCTATGAGAGTGTTTTCCAACCACTCAGGTTGGTTGGCATATCTCCCTATTTTTGGTATAGGGTGATGAATGTAAGGTCCTAGTTTGACCTTTTGTCTTAGTTTGGTTATAAACCCTTGAGGGTCATACCTCCACATGAAACTGTTCTTAAACTTCATTTGTTGTAGAATTTGATCTGCTTCCTCTCCTGCCTCTCTAGTATTGCAAATAAAAGGGCCTAACTGGTTTTTGATCTTGAACTGAGTCCTTTTCTTGGCTGAGATAAAATTGATGTCATCACAGTTCATTATCTGCCTATAATATTCCAGAGAAAATAACCTCATGGGGAGGTATTTGGGCAGTTTGTACGGGGCAAGCTGGCAACCATAGATTCTTATCTCAGTATGATTTTGGTAAAGGTACCAATCGCCCACTTTACTTTGTTTGGAAAACTGGAGCACTATTTTGATTTCTTGGCTTATTCTGGGTGGAGGGCTTCTTGTCAGCATGGTCATGACTAGATGGACAAAAGAATCAATGAAGTCTGTGTAGGTGTATGATGATGAATACCTGTGGAATAGTGGTGTCCAAAATATAACAGACCTGGGCTAGCCTTTAGTATCCATCTTCTAGATGGTGAAGGGAAATCTGTCTCACTGATAATACAAAAACATGTGGTAAAGTACAGGTGAGTACTTGAATACTCTCTCATTGTGCATTCTGGTAAATTGTTCATGCATCCTTTCAACTATGAACTGGGCATAATTGTACAAAGTAGCAAGAGGCTTTCCTGGGGTGAAAATGGACATGAAGTCCAGGATGACCTCATCAATGTATTCAACTGTGGTATAGCCCAAAATACATGATATCATGGTTATAATTTTCTTGCCCCTTTCAAATAAAATGACAAAAATATATGGAGGGGCATCTGTAGGAATGTGCTGCTCCTCTACAATGAAAGTTTGGAATATTTGGGCCAGTCTAGATGGATTCAATTTGGTATACTGGTCTAACAAATCCCCAATGGAGAGTGGGGTCAGGTTTGGACCTGGTTGGACTTGCAACATTTGATTGATTGACTCATATGTAATAGTAAACAAGACTTTTTGGTCTGGGGACATTAAAGCTCTCTCACTGGGATTGTAACAAGCATGGCACAGAAGAACAATCTCAGGAAAGACATGTACTTGTGGAAATTGGTATTTGGGCAAATTGGACTCCCAAAGGCTAATTTCATCAGTATGGTTTAGATATTTTTCCTTACTCCAACAAAGAATTTTGAGCAGGAGTGTATAGGCACTTGTGTCTTTGATTTGAAAATCCTTGTCCGCTACGGGAAGGTGGTTAAGGTCCAAATGGGGGGTTGTCATTGGCCTGACATCCATGGCAATGGGGGTAGCCATAATTCAGTTCTTGTGGATTTGAATTTGACTTATACAAGTTTATATCAAAGGTTTGAAGGTAATTTGGAAGCTTTCAGAAGGGTTTGGGTGTTTTACTCAAGCACACACTTTAATTACACCGTAAGGCGTTTCCCTCTGAAATCAACTCCCCTCTCTGCACACCTGTCATCTTGTGCACCACAAGATTGTATGTTAGACGATTGCAAAAGTTTCAATCGTTGGATCAAAGTGGTTACCAATTCGTTGCAGAAACGGTTCGCTGCAGGATCTGTTTATTAGATTCTTCCATCTGGGTTTGCAACTTGGCGCAACAGTGCAGGACTGGTGTGTGTTCGCCTGCATATCGGTTTTTCAAACTGTAGTGGTTTTCAAGGTGTTGGATTCTAATTTAGCTTTAGAGCTGAAATGGTTCTCAGCTCCATCCAAGTCTGCATGGATTCTGACTGGCCACAGGTATAACAATAGCCTAATTGCACTACGATTAGGCTCAGACTCTTGTTTTTGCCCTCCTCCTCTTTCTTGGTTTTCTTAGGGTTAGGGTTGCAGCAAAGGCGATGGTATGTAGGTTTGAATTCATCCCATCCCGTCTAGGGTTTCTGAGCTTTACAAGCATCTCACGTACACTTTTGTAATGAATCATTACTTTAAGCCTTGGAAATTTAGTCTTAATTCATGTTTAGATGCAGCTCAGGGTGAATTTCACAAATATATGATGCTTTATTGTCAGTTATTCTCATGCAGGACTGCATCGATTAATGGGTCTCCTTCACATATCCACCATGCTCTGTAGTGACTGTAATTCGCTATAAAGTTCCCAAGTCTAACATTCTCTGTGCTCAGCAACCCTGTTATTCTGTTATTCTGGTTTTAGTTACATTCAGCAGAGAATAAATTTCGTATTGATTTGTGTAAAATAAACCTTTTATTGCAGGCATTATATTGTTTGTTATTTCAGGATGTGGTTACTCTAGACTCATGAATTTTCTGAATGTATGGCAATGAGGCCTTCCCCTATAGCTTATAGGTATGTCATTCTTGTGTTTACTACTTCCAAGAGAACGATAGATCACGTTTGTGCTCAAATGAACGAAGCTTCCACATCTGTTAATGAGTTAAACATAAACGGTTCAGCTCCCCTAGGGCATTCCCAAATTGCAAATTCTATGTTCTATGGGCTTCCTGCAGAAAGTGCTACTACTCATGATGGCATCCACAGTCTTTCTCTTGCCACAATGCTGGGAGATCAGAGAGCTCTATATCGCAATGATTCTGAGTTTCTAAGGACATTCTTTGATCCCTGTAGCTGCAACCTATGCCCTCTCAATGGGATTTCGTCACTGAATGCCCTCAACTATTTTAAACCCACTTTTCCATGTCTCGATTTTAATTCTAACCCTAATAGAACAGAAGCCCTAACTAGAGCGGTCAGAGATATAGATGCCAGCTTCTTTGAAAGTCTCCCCATACAAATCTCAGAAGTACCGTTACCAGTGCTGAATTCCACTAATTGTGATGATTTGTCTCCGTATTCTCTATCTCTGCAGGAAGGGATCAATAATGGAAATACCAACAGGTATTCTGAGGCCAATCAGTGGAGAGCAATTGCGCAACAGAATTTTTGGTGCATCCGGTCTTTTGTGATTAGACCCATCTCCATTCTGCATGCACCATTGAAAGAAGCTTCTGGATGTAGGGAATTGATGATGCTTTATTGTCAGCTATTCTCATGCAGGACTGCATCGATTAATGGGTCTCCTTCACATATCCACCATGCTCTGTAGTGACTGTAATTGGCTGTAAAGTTCCCAATTCTGACATTCTCTGTGCTCAGCAGCCCTGTTATTCTGTTATTCTGGTTTTAGTTACATTCAGCAGAGAATAAATTTCGTATTGATTTGTGTAAAATAAACCTTTTATTGCAGGCATTATATTGTTTGTTATTTCAGGATGTGGTTACTCTAGACTCATGAATTTTCTGAATGTATGGCAATGAGGCCTTCCCCTATAGCTTATAGGTATGTCATTCTTGTGTTTACTACTTCCAAGAGAACAATAGATCACGCTTGTGCTCAAACGAATGAAGCTTCCACATCTGTTAATGAGTTAAACATAAACGGTTCAGCTCCCCTAGGGCATTCTCAAATTGCAAATTCTATGTTCTATGGGCTTCCTGCAGAAAGTGCTACTACTCATGATGGCATCCACAGTCTTTCTCTTGCCACAATGCTGGCAGATCAGAGAGCTCTATATGGCAATGATTCTGAGTTTCTAAGGACATTCTTTGATCCCCGTAGCTGCAACCTATCCCCTCTCAATGGGATTTCCTCACTGAACGCCCTCAACTCTTTTAAACCCACTTTTCCATGTCTCAATTTTAATTCTAACCCTAATAGAACAGAAGCCCTAACTAGAGCGGTCAGAGATATAGATGCCAGCTTCTTTGAAAGTCTCCCCATACAAATCTCAGAAGTACCGTTACTAGTGCTGAATTCCACTAATTGTGATGATTTGTCTCCGTGGATCAATAATGGAAATACCAACAGGTATTCTGAGGCCAATCAGTGGAGAGCAATTGCGCAACAGAATTTTTGGTGCATCCGGTCTTTTGTGATTAGACCCATCTCCATTCTGCATGCACCATTGAAAGAAGCTTCTGGATGTAGGGAATTGGTGATGCTTTATTGTCAGTTATTCTCATGCAGGACTGCATCGATTAATGGGTCTCCTTCACATATCCACCATGCTCTGTAGTGACTGTAATTCGCTGTAAAGTTCCCAAGTCTGACATTCTCTGTGCTCAGGAGCCCTGTTATTCTGTTATTCTGGTTTTAGTTACATTCAGCAGAGAATAAATTTCGTATTGATTTGTGTAAAATAAACCTTTTATTGCAGGCATTATATTGTTTGTTATTTCAGGATGTGGTTACTCTAGACTCATGAATTTTCTGAATGTATGGCAATAAGGCCTTCCCCTATAGCTTATAGGTATGTCATTCTTGTGTTTACTACTTCCAAGAGAACAATAGATCACGCTTGTGCTCAAATGAACGAAGCTTCCACATCTGTTAATGAGTTAAACATAAACGGTTCAGCTCCCCTAGGGCATTCTCAATTTGTAAATTCTATGTTCTATGGGCTTCCTGCAGAAAGTGCTACTACTCATGATGGCATCCACAGTCTTTCTCTTGCCACAATGCTGGGAGATCAGAGAGCTCTATATGGCAATGATTCTGAGTTTCTAAGGACATTCTTTGATCCCCGTAGCTGCAACCTATCCCCTCTCAATTTTGTGTCATTTTATATTAGTGATCGGTGTTTATCAATTTTTTTGGGTGTTTTTTTGAAATTTTATATCATATGGAAATAATGTTTTAGCTGCTGACATTCTGCCTAGAAATCTTCACTTTGTTAACTGACTGCTCGTGAAAACTCATTTATCCACTCAAATTTAGATTAATTTCCAACTTTCTGATTTTTGACTTGGATATTTGAAATTGTTGTCTCATCCCTAAGTACATTCGAATCTGAAACAAATTGCATAGTTTAAGCCCTCTAGATTGGGCTAAGTTTGACTGATGATATTTAATTACATCTTTAATTACTAAAAAGAAGAACTATGCCATCTGTATCTACCAGCTCATCTTTGGTCTAATTTTGGAAAATAATATTTCTTATGCAATTTTACAAAACCTCTATTCATCAAATTGAGGCTAGATGTTTGGATAAAACCTCATTATAACAGTGTTGAAATAAGTCAAATTGTTTTTTAAGACAAATATTCTGCAAGTTGAGCCTTTACGCCTTTCAAAAGTCTAGCATCTATATCCATGAATGCTGAAAACTTTTCTGTAAGTCAAATTGTTTTTTAAGACGCCTTTCAAAATTCTAGCATCTATATCCATGAATGCTGAAAACTTTTCTGAGGATGTTCTTTAGGAATAATCCTCAATCTACTCGTTTTTCTCCTTGAAATATGAGACATTTTCTCTTGCATCATCTTATAAACTTGATTTGTTCGGTGAACCATCTGGAGTAGCATTGGAGAGTTTTTTTTATGATGCCTCTTTTGTCTTCACCTACACATTATCTCGGGTAACAATTTTATTTTATATTAGTGATCGGTGTTTATCAATTTTTTTTGGGTGGTTTTTTGAAATTTTATATTTTTGCTTTTGTTTATTTCTCTTGTAGTTGTTTATATGGAGATGATTCTGTCTTTTCAACTCTTTAGGGGTCTGGTTGTACAGCTTGAGTGGGCCTAATGGTTACAGAGTTGCAGCTTACAAAAGATTTGGCCTAATCTCAAGATTAACCATTTTGTACAATTTTTTATGATCTTTTTCCTTAGATCCTGCAGAATTCCAGTAGAGATATTCTATTCCATTTGAACTAACTCAATTTTGAATATTGCAGAAGGAAAATTGTTTTTGTATTGATCCTGAAATTGGAGTTTTTGGGTATCTGAATTATGTGCAGAGAAGGCAACTTTTGGAGAGCAAGAATGGTATTTTTTCAGCCCAAGGGACAGGAAATACCCCAACGGGGCTAGACCTGATAGAGCTGCAACATATCTGTGTACTGGAAAGCTACTAGAACGGACAAGCCTATCTTAACATCTACATCAGCAGGTACACAGAAGGTGGGAGTGAAGAAGGTCCCGGTGTTCTATGGAGGAAGACCACCCAAAGGGATAAAAACCAACTGGATCATGCATGAAATCCGTCTTGCTGATAGTGGAGCCAGACCTAGCAGTTTTCCTAACAAGAAGGGTTCTTTGAGAGTAAGTATAGCTATTAGTTGAATTCCTGTATCTGGGCTCCAGAATATTGTTGAAATCTTCTAATTTGACTGTTTTGTGATAATATTTTATGGAATAATTGTTCATATACCAGTGAATATTGATCAATATGAATGATTTTCCTTTCACAGTTCGTGTGTTTTGATTCTTTATGAATAGGAATTGATTCATTCAACTAAAACTGGTATTGTTGATTTTGATGGTACTTCTGTTCTCCAGCTTGATGATTGGGTGTTGTGCCGAATTTCCAAGAAAAATGGTCATCTCAGAGAGTACAAGGGGTAGAACGAGATGAATCACCAAGTGCAAATGAAGTGATGGCTTCTTTGCCTAATATTGATCAGCAAAACAAACTGCAACTGCCCAAAATTGCCTCTTTCAGTGGGTTGTTGGAGAGTGACGATCCTTTCATAGATGGTTTTTTAAACTTTGAAGCCAAAGTTGAGCCTTTACGCCTTTCAAAAGTCTAGCGTCTATATCCATGAATGCTGAAAACTTTTCTGAAGATGTTCTTTGAACTCTTAGGAATAATCCTCAATCTGCTCATTTTTCTCTTTGAAATATGACACGTTTGCTCTTGCATAATCCTATAAATTTGATTTGTTCGGTGAACCATCTGGAGTAGCATTGGAGTTTTTTTTATGATGCCTCTTTTGTCTTCACCTACACATTATCTCGAGTAACAATTTTATTTTATATCCTTTCATAGATGGTTTTTTAAACGTTGAAGCCAAAGTTGAGCCTTTACGCCTTTCAAAAGTCTAGCATCTATATCCATGAATGATGTTCTTTGAACTTTTAGGAATAATCCTCAATCTGCTCATTTTTCTCCTTGAAATATGAGACGTTTTCTCTTGCATAATCTTATAAATATGATTTGTTCGGTGAACCATCTGGAGTAGCATTGGAGTTTTTCTTTATGATGCCTCTTTTGTATTCACCTACACATTATCTATCTCGGGTAACAATTTTATTTTATATTAGTGATCGGTGTTAATCAATTTTTTTGGGTGTTTTTTTGAAATTTTATATTATTGCTTTTGTTTATTTCTCTTGTAGTTGTTTATATGGAGATGATTCTGTCTTTTCAACTCTTAAGGGGTAAGGGGTGTGGTTGTACAGCTTGCAGCTTACAAAGGATTTGGCATAACTAGGATAGGTTAACAAACAAAATAACATCTTATATTAATGATTTTGTGACAAGGATTTGGCATAACTCGGATAGGTTAACAAACAAAATAACATCTTATATTAATGATTTTGTGACTTTAATATAGGTCCCTGTAAATATAGGGATTCAATCTTGTGGAAGGGATTCAATCTTGTGGGATTCCCTCAACTGTGGCTTCAAAATAGGTTTGATGTAAGATTTACACCTTACCTTATTTACACCTTACCTTATCCATTTCCTCCGAGACATTACACCTTACCTTATCCATTTCCTCCGAGACATTACACCATTACACCTTACCTTATATGAGTAGTCATATTCAAAATAAATAAATAAATAAAATTAAAAAATAAAATTAAATAAATAAAATAAAAATTAAAAATAAATAAAATAAAATAATAAAAAATAAATAAAAAAAATAAAATAAAAAATAAAATAAAATATTTTTTTTTTTTGGGAATTGAGCACAGTCTGATTCACATGCTCTCTTTTTCTTCCTTATTTGAATGACATTATTTTGTATCAGTACAGGAGTAGTCATATTCAAAAAAAAAAAAAATAAATAAATATATAATATATATATATATATAAATAAATAAAATAAAAAATAATAAATAAATAAAATAAAAATAAATAAATAAAATAAAAAATAAAATAAAATAAATTTTTTTGGGGAATTGCATATTCAGAAAAAAAATAATAATAAATAAATAAATAATAATAATAATAAATAAATAAAAAAATTAAAAAAAAATAAATAAATAAAATAAAAAATAAAAAAATAAAATAAAAAATAAAAAATAAATAAAATAAAAAAATAAAATAAAATAAATTTTTTTGGGGAATTGATATTGAGAAAAAAATAAAAATAAATAAATAATAATAATAATAATAAATAAATAAATAAAATTAAAAAAAATAAATAAAAAAAATAAAAAATAAAAAAATAAAATAAAATAAATTTTTTGGGGGAATTGAGCACAGTCTGATTCACGTAGGACAATTTGCAATATAGGAGTAATCATATTCAGAAAAACTGCCCTCTTTTTCTTCCTTATTTGAATGACATTACTCAGGCAACAAAACAGGACAATAGTAGGAAAATTTGCACAGTATTAGTGATGTTTTGTCACAAGAATGATTCCAACGTTGTCTAATGTCTATGTAATTTTGGAAGTTTTTTTTATCGTAATTATAGTTTAAGAAGCTTGCAGCGTACACAAACATCATTTATTTTTTTATCCAAAACTCTATTTTTAACAAGATGTCTGTGATACCATATACTGGGCTTCTATTAAGGTGGAGACTTGGGTTCAAGACCCTCCAAGTGGGTGTGTATGAGACCAACCCTTGGTGACTTTGTTAGCATAGATATACCAAGTATAGAATGACAGCTCAGCTAAGGAGTACCTTGACTAAAGATCCTCTACATACATGCCAACGAAGAATTTGTTGCTATTTTGTTGAACACATATCTAGCCTGTCCTTTGGTGGCAATTCTGCATGCACCATTGAAAGAAGCTTCTGGATGTAGGGAATTGGTGATGCAACATATATTCATTATGTAGTAATAAGGAGCGGAACATAGAGTTTCCCCAAAGAAGTTGAGGAAGATGAAGCCCTAGAAGAAATGCTTATCAAGGCATTCATGGATTGGAGAAGCAAGTCAAAGATGGAAGCTTCTAGCTACTTAGGGTGTTTAAACTCCCATGAATGATTTATTGGATTGGGGATGTTGTAACATTTTCTTGGCAAAGTAATACAGTTAAACTTTTTGAGCTTTTCCAAAAATCCACCAGCTTTATTGGGTGTTCTTATTCTCATAACAATTGGTATAAACACATTTCCATATATATGTTTTAAAAAATATTTTAGTGTTGGAACTTGGCAGGTTCATGCTTCTTCGTGAGACTAATGTAAATGTACTGTTTCAACGTCGTTGGTGGCAGATTTATGAAACATATTTGATCATTTAAGTTTAACAGATTTGCCTTTTCTTTTCCTAGAAAGAATTTGCTCTTTATGTGTGCTAGAGTTATTGGGATATTCTTTAGGAACTAGCAGGCATGCAAATTTATATTTTTAGATCCCTAATTCTCCTCATCATTTGCAAATTGTTCGTCTGCATCTATGCAAGAAGACAACTTAGCTTTAGAACGTTTGTAAGACAGAAAATGCAAATTTTAGCAAATATGGAACTAATAATAAACGCCCTATGGTGTCAAAACATTGTTTTCTTGGTTTCCTTTGAGAAATATCATTAGAGAGCCATATATTCTTCAAATTGGTGAGGGACCTCAATGCATCAGTGGCTTCATGGGATTAAATGTTCCTCTTCCAATGGTGGCAGATTTATTCAACATATTTGATTATTGAAGTTTAACAGATTTGCCTTGCCATCACATTCATCTCCTCCAAATTCAACTGAATTTCTTAATGCTGTCTCATTTTCTTCCTGCAATCCTTCGGGAAAGCTTCCTATTTCCACCACAATCTAAGTGAAGATGGAACGGTAGCATTAAGAATTTCTGAAATGAGTTTGCCCTTATTTTCTTATCGCTTTGGAAAATAATTAGGGTTTATTAACATATTCCTAATTATTCACTGCATATGTCTGTACACAAAGCAAGTTCGTTTGGAAGGGCATCAGTCTGAATACAAAGAGCAGTTTGCCCTTATTTATTAACTATTCGGTTAGGTTGGATAAAGAACCATCTAGAAGATGGAAGCAGAATATTGAAGAAACTAGTTTTGTTTGTAGATTTTGGGAAATCCTCTAAATACCCAGGATTCGACATCGACAAGAGAGACAATTTATTTGATATGGTTTATAAACAAATATATGCTTCTTCTAGCATGGGAAGAGCAGGTGGAGGAGCCATGTTTTGGCAGCTGATTGCAGAAGGAATGTATAGAGATGGTATGATATTGTCTTGTCTCAGAGTCCTTCCACAACATCTAACACCAATATGATGCATGTTCACTCAGGAGGATGCACAAAGACTTTATTTATACAAATTAGTCCCCATGAAAATGACATGGGAGAAACTCTGTGCTTACTAAAATTTTCCAATAGAGTTCAAGGATTAGAGCTTGGTCCTACTCGGAGGTAGCAAGATGTAAGTTTTCATTGTATATATGCTTCTGCTAGCATGGGAAGAGCAGGTGGAGGAGCCATGTTTTGGCAGTTGATGGCAGAAGGAATGAGCTCATATAGAGATGGTATGATATTGTCTTGTCTCAGAGTCCTTCCACAACATCTAACACCAATATGATGCATGTTCACTCAGGAGGATGCACAAAGACTTTATTTGTACAAATTAGTCCCCATGAAAATGACATGAGAGAAACTCTGTGCTCACTGAAATTTTCCAATAGAGTTCAAGGATTAGAGCTTGGTCCTAATCGAAGGTAGCAAGATGTAAGTTTTCACTATAGCACGGTCCTTGCCTTTTCTTGATATTTTTCTACCTTTCAAAAATTGTCAGAGAAACATTAATTAATGTTGTATGCTATTGCCTTACGGCATTTCCATTGCAACATCTGGTGCAATTGCTAGTTTTAAAGTAATTTCAATTAATTTTACTTAATTAAAACACTTTAAAGACTGAACGTTTTCAAATTGAAAGGGTGTCTAGTAATTTCTCTTCAAATACTTGGAATTTGGGTGAATTAACTTCAAATTGGTGTTCTTAGCAACTGCAGAAGTTTGAAAGGGCTCTGGTATGGATTGAGAGCTTGATTGGGGTCCCTACAACTTCTTTAGGAGTGAAATTGAGGTCAACTGGTAATTTTAGGGTTTGAAGGTGTCACAATGGCTTGCAGAGGTTTTATAAAGAAATTAATTGAAAAAGGCCGAATAGGGCTTCTCGGCCTTTTTATTGAACAACGGTTATTTTTTGGCAGGTGAATTATGAATGAATAGTGGGCAATTTTTCGGGTTGGGTGGGAAGGTGGTTTCCCAAGCCATCGGACCGCTTTATCGAGGAGGCGGTATTTTGGCAAGGTCACCTGATCTATCTTAACACTTGACACGTAGTAGATGGGGGCCCGGGCAATACCACTTTATCGGGTGGGTAAAGGTTGGATATCGGGTGAACCCGATATGGCTGTGAATCATTAGATTCGGGCGCTGATGATCGAACAGTAGTCGGGTGACAGATTAGCACGGATGAAATGGGAATAGGTTTTGGTGGGGCCCGGGGCTTTAATTAATGGTGGTTTGTGATTATTTTGGAGTTAAACACGGGATTAGATGATCGGGCGGGGTTAATGGAGGGATTATCTTAACCTTACAAAGAATTGGTGAGTTAAGAGGGTTTTGTCGGGGGGATAGGGTAAAAATATAGTTTATAGTTAAACTAAGGGTAGGGGTAATATATACGGGGATTTATTTATATACGAGGAAAAATGGTATATTGGGAGCTATATTATTAAGTTAGAAATTAATATGAACTGAAATGAGCGGAATGAAAATATTACTAAGTATAATGTAATATTTGCACTATTCCTTTACATAAACTTATACTTAGGATAAAATCTTTTTGTGGATATTTTGAGTGAAATGGAATTTAACATGGGGTTTTTTACTTTTCATAGGAAAATGGAGTTTAACCTTAGGAAAAGGGGTTTTATTAGGGTAATGAAGTGAAATGACTTTTATGAAGGGAATTCTAACACTTGATGTCCATAAGTCATTAAGCCGAGGGTCTGGTCCCATCAAAAGTCAGAGAAATTCTCTGAGCCTTTATGACTTGAAGGATTTTTAGTACTAGAACATACTTGTGGATGGGGAAATTAGTAATTATAGGGATGAAATGAATGAGGGGGAGTCAATTAAATCAAGTTGTAAACCTCTATTTTTTCTTTCTTAATTTCTCATGCACATTGAAACATATGATTAAGCATGATAAATGTGCTTTTGTCCATTCAATTTTATACTTCAGCAACCTTTCTTCTACTTACCCATTACTTATCCTAACATTTTTTCTTCATTTTGGTGGGTGCACTTAAGCTAGCAAACCTTTTGTTTCCTTTTCTTTTATAAAACAAACTATCTACTTCTAACCTTATATCTTCCAAGGGCTCAGATTAAACTAATGAGCTCCTTTTATTTTCTCTACCTATCTAATGATCTGCCAAGATTAAGCTGTTTGGTCAGATTTTATTGCTAACTATAAACATAAAATTCAAAGCATGAAATAGTCAAGATTAAGCAGTTTGACTACCATGGGTTGTGGCATGTATAACAAGCTGCACACAGCCATTATTTGCAGAAGAAGTAAAATAGTAGTGGCATTTAGACTTGCACACTTTCATGATCTGTTTTTGTGTTTGGGGTTCATAAATTTTCATTTTTTTATCTTTTCTTATTCTTCTTTTCCTTTGATATTTCTTTTAGGACACACCCTCTTTACATTACTAAATTTGGGACATGTTGGTCAGTAAGGTAAGTTAAAAAAAAAATGACTCAAAACGGCAATAGGTTCTATTGCAACCAAACGAAAAAGATAAAACAAATTCCTCCCGAACTGAGGGCCAAAAGAAGTCTAATTCATGTAAGTGTGAAAGTATGGAAAGAGCTCATGAAAGCATATGATAGAGTAGATGCATGAAGAAAGTCTAGCAAGGAGAGCATACAACTATTTAAATTTGATCATAAGATTATTTCAAATTCAGTAAATTATTTTTATATTTTATGGGTGCATAATTAAATTGAATTAGTGCATGTTTCAGGACAAGGCCTCGAAGGCTAGCCTTGCTAAATATCTCACCACACATCGCAGTGGAAAAACAGGTTTATAAGCCTTAACATGCAAATTTGTAAGCATATTTAATATCTGAAATTATATTTTTTAATTTTGTACAAAAAAGCAAAATGATTGGATATTAATTACTTTAACTTGTCCATCTGCCATGTTTTGATAAGAGCAACGATATGGCCATTATCCATCACAATTGGAATTTGATATGATACAAGAAAGAAAATGGTTTGATTTTGTTATCTGGATGGGGAATAAGGTATCATTAGTTGACTTTCAAAAACTTACTTGGATGTTGTTATGTTAATATGTCAATTTCCATTTCTTGTGTTGATTTGTTTATTTATGTGTAGCTTGAGTTATTTTGTGCTCCCATTGGTCATAGCACCCTTATAAATCACCAACCTTTCACTATGATCAAGTCCTTATAAATCAATATCTAATCATGGATTTATCAAGTCCTTTTCCAAAAACTCTAGGCCAAAGGAGGGATGCAAGACCAAGTGATACATAACATGCAGACAACAAAATAGATTATATGGGATTGATTATAGATGCTTGGGTTGAGAGAACATTACATGGGATTGATTATGGATCCAAGATACATCTATTGAGGAGCATGTGATGATTGTCTTGGAAAGAAAGAAGCCTTGTGATGAAGAGCACTTGACACTTAGAAACCATTCTTAGAGAGTGCACCGCTTGAGGATTGGTCTCTTGACGTGTATACCTTGGAGAGAGAGCACTTCACTTGGAGAACTTATCTTGTAAATTAAATTAATTTTATTGTGTAATTAGTACACTTTACCAATGTTGGCCTCCATCACCTACTCTGTATAAAGGAAAGATAATGTCTTTGTCTACGCTATACTCATTATTCCATCTATCTAATTATCATGGAGAGTTCTTAGTTCTTGTGTGATGCAATAGACGAAGACCTAGAGTTTGTGACATAAGTCCTAGAGAAGAAATGAAGATGAATGCTAGCACTAGGGATGATCTTGAGTCTTACCACTTGACTTATATAATTATTCCTACATTCTAGACTATAGCACAAGTCTACTCACTATTCCATTTCTATTAGACCCTTATTAATCTTACAACAATCACACAAGTGAGGCACATGACGATAGACCTATAGATGCAATGTGAACTAGTTTTTGGAGAAATTAATGAATAAATCCAACTGACCTACTTATCTGTGATTACAACCTTTAAAATCAATGTTGTAGTATGGAGAGTGTAACATCACCCGACCCCTCTGGTTGCTATTAGAGGAATGGGGTAATCTCTTTTCTTCTTTTTAACTAGCGCATTAATAGTTCCATACTTATTATTTATATATATATATATATATATATATATATATATATATATATATATATATATATATATATATATATATATATATATATATATATATATATATATATATATATATATATATATATATATATATATATATATATATATATATATATATATATATATATATATATATATATATATATATATATATATATATATATGTATATATATATATAACTTGTGGATCACTTAACAAGCCTTCACTCTCTACTTCAGCTAATTTCCTCTCGGGTAGGTCCCAATGGACATGTCGCCCCGCTCAATCCCTCTCCCGACAGTTCCCAAAACTAAGCACTTGGTTACCTGTTGGGCTTGTTGCACCACACTTACGTGAATAGTGAGCCCCAACCTCCCGTTAACCATTGTTTCCGCATGTTCACGTTAACCTAGATCAATACTGCTTATGGCGACTCTCCATTCCACAAGCGATACAACGTCGGGCTAACATGACTATGGGCCCTCCCTCCACTAATGCGAACACTTCCAAGCTTGCGTGGATGGCCACACAATTATCCATCGTCATCCTGTTCGATCTCTTTTGGTGAACCTACCATACGTGCCCTTTACTTTTTTTGTGTTCCACTTATCGAGCTTTCCTAGATGGTGGGGCCACGTGGCCTCGTTCCCATTGGGCTGTGACTACTAGTTTGTGCCACTTCATCCTGCTCCCTTTTGCTCAGAAGCCTCCCTTGTAGTTTCTATTTAATTTTTTTCTGCGAGCATACCATCAGGATGACTTGGCTGGTGAGACCCTTCTCAACCAATCATATGGGACTATGCCACTACATGGCGTGACTTATGTCATCCAACTAACTTCCTCCCAGTGCCTTTCCACTAACTCCCACTTATTTCCTCCAGGTGAACTTCGTAAGGATGACTTGGCAAGCGGGCCATTCCCCCGATCAATAACACCACAACAACGGTGTGGGCCTAGCCTCATACCCCCTTTTATGTCATCCTACTAGGCCTTGCCTAGCATTTCCCCATTACACCTTCTCTTCATTCTTTTGGGTTATGCATCTGGGATTATGTGGGTTGTGGGCCAACCGACCCACCAATAGTAGCATCGTTGGGTGCACGTCATCTGCCATTTCATCCATGTGCTTCAATCCTAAATCTCCATCTCTTGTGCCTTTAGAGACATTATGGGCTACGCATCCTAACTTATGTGGGTTGTGGGCCAACCCACCCACCAATAGCAGCATCGTCGTGTGAATGTCATCTTTTGCGTCTTCCCTGCACTTCAATCCTAACTATCCAGTTAAATTCAAATTCACATTTTGTTATGGGATTCCAACCTCCTAGAACTTCCAATATCAGTTTCCACTAGGGATCCGTCTAGTGACAATCCTTGCTCTATCAAGTGATAAACTTCCTGGAGAATGATTAAATTAGCTTACAAGATTCAACCCATCTGGGAATTTTCACCACGTTTTCATTCTCTTGACTAATTATGTGAAAGGAGAATCCATCCCCTCCAATAGGAAGCCTTCCCGCTTAGGGATTCTACTTTTGTAAGGGATAAGGGTGTCCAACCTTTCTATAAAATTAGGCTTTGATCCCTTGCGATGTAATGACTCCTTTTGCCTTAGCATTCTACTATAGCTCAATCAAGGAACTTCGAATCTGCCTCATGTGACATCTTAGGCACAAATCTCTAGGATCTCCCCGAGGATCAGTTTTACCATTGCATAGGCTTCCTCTAGCTAATCTTCTTGATAGAGGCTTTGTTTTAGAGGTCTGGTAGACCCCCGAATATTCTTCACGGTTTTTCCACTCCAACAATGCCAATCTAAGGCATTCCACAACGTTACCCCTCTTGAGCTTGGGTGAAATCCACTCCAATGAGTTCTCGGCCTTCAAGTATTCCCTATTTATGGACAAGGAATTACACACATGCCAGTGCTAGAAACATTTTGGCTGCCTTCTGCTAATGACATGAAGTGAACTCCTAAAGGGACTTCACCTCTCCATCCACATGCTAGGGGTTCCATGCTCCAACATAATCTTACAAGCGGCTCCACAATGCCACTCAATGGTTTCCGGGACATTTGGCTATTATCAGGGACATTTATCCCTCATCGCCTAAGTCCCTATGGCAGGAATAGAGGTTGCCTCAAATACAAGGTTGGAGGTCATTTAGGTAAAGTTGTAAGGATCGACCGACCTCAGGGAAACTCCCATTTACATTCATACATTGCTTGTCTACCATCACGGTAGCTCGTAAGCAAATACAACAATTATAAACACTTACTATTTTTGCCCAGCAGAGGGTCTTTCTTTTTTTTTGGTGTGGTTCACAAACAACCTAGTCATTGGGTGGCCTCTACATCCACGGAAATATCTAGGCTGATCGACCCCAAAGGGAATCATGCCCCGCGACCAATAACTAGGCCTAACCCCAAGGGCTTCGAGGAGAATTGACCCTGTGACCTCCCAATCGGCGAGGCAATGATTTGACTGGTTGAGCTAACCTTTGGGGCTACCCAGCAGAGGGTCTTTCATGTAAACTATGTATTAATAAAAGGGTCTCAGAGCTCATTACTTTTAAAGGTTCAATTTAAGCATTGGTTATGGCATGTAACGCATCATGAAGTTATTTCACTTTTATTATTGTATTATCTCCAACACAGTTAATCACTTCATTCAGATTTGTAATTAGCCTCGACTCTATAGCTTAGGAATTATTGTTTTCTAGTTTTATTGCACCTCATATGCATCAAATACTCTATGTTTTCCATAAATATGTTATTAGACATGTTTTCTTTCAGATTCGAGCACAAACACTTATATTTATATATACATATTCAACATACATATCAGGGAATATCCCCTCAAAGATGTACCACATATGCAAGCACTAACAACATAAATGCAATCCCTGATTTCTAGAACCATTATTAACAACAATGCAACATGATCATTTAAGTGTAAGAAAACATTCACAAATAGTTATCTTTAAGTCCACAAGGAAACTGAGTTAGGGAAAAAGACTCTCCACCCAACCATAGACAACTACAATCACTTTTACTTTCAGTTGTCACCCCCAAGCCAGATTCCAAAGTCTGAGGGAGAAATGCTTGCTTTCGGGACTACACACCAATTTCCAACTGAACCAGGGACTCCAGAGGACTCCTTCCTCAATCCCACTAGTTGATTCATTCTTTCTTTGCAAGCATAAGGATTCTAGAGGTGCCCCACCTCACCCCAAGTGCACTCAAGTGAATCACCCTCTTCTAGGGAGTCCAGAGTCCATTATACCAATGGGGAAATATCCAAATATATTTACTCCAGTCTTTCTCTACTTCTACTTTAAGATGACCTTTTCCCAAGTTGTTACAGGACTCCATAGTAACTATCTCAGCCCATAACCTCCAGGGGACCCAATATGTTACATGGTTCCAGATATCTAATCCCAATACATAATTTCCAGGGACCCAAGTTGTTATAGGGTTCTAGATACCTTTGTCTCAACCCACAGCCTCTAGGGACCCAAGTTGTTACAGGGCTCTAAGGATCCCATCTCAACCCACAACCTCTAGGGACCACAAGTTGTCATAGTGCTCCAAAGACTATAACTCAACCCACAACCTCCAAGGGCAGATAATTGATCCCATTCTCTTCTCTTATCTTCAAGGATGCTTGTTGAATGCTTATGTTGGAGGCTCAATTTCCAACTCCCTTCTTTGTCTACCTCCAAACCAGGTATTTGTTTCCTTGTTGCAAGGAACTTGAATGGGTTTTTCCCAAAGCAATCATCTCCTATAGTCAAATGGGTCTCTCCTGTTCCAATGTCGTGTGCCACTCTTTATCTAAATGCCTCTTCTCCATCCTTCCCTTGTTGTTTAAATTCTCTTCTTGAATGCCCTCCATCCTAGCCTGCATTTTTGTCACCTTCTTTACTATTTTGTCCTTGTTGTTTTTGCAGCCCTTCATAAATTCTCGTCCTCCTTTCTTGTAGTCTTTTTTCAAACAAGCATGGGCCTTAGTACCTTTCCTCAACCCATTAATTTCAAGAAAGAATGAAATTGGAGGGATTGGCTATATCTTATTGAACAAAAGAAAGGAAAAGAAATTTTATTATAAATTGAATTATTAAAGCATGGGTTTCATGCTTGGGTCAATTGTTTTTAGGTCAAAGCCTCTATTGAAGGCTTCTAGGGTTTATGTCAAGTGCCATTTTCCATGTCACATTGTAAAATACCCTTCTTTGGATGTATTTGTCAAAGAAGAATTTATTTTATTGAAAAATAAGTCAGTTAGGCCTCCTCCACCAAGCCAGCCTATAACTGGACAAGTCGGCCTAAATTGGGGGGCATAATCACTATATAAAAGTAGAAACTCGACCTCATTTGACACTCACTCACAACAAGTTCGATCTGTAACTTTTGGGAAAAAGTGTGAATTTCAGGGAAGAAGAAGAATACGGATAGCCAAGGAGAGGGAGGTCTCCCTCAAGCATAAAAATTAGAAATTATCTCTCTTTTTCCCACTTGTTTGAAGCTATGAAGTTGCTATAGGGGCCAAAAATTCTGCAATAACTATGAGGTTGAAATTCTACTGCTGGGGATCAAAATTTTGTAGCTAGGAAGTCAAATTTTTGAATTATTGATGGATTGAAATTACTAGATAAGAAGAAACTTCTAAGGTTGACTTGGTGGAGGATGAAGGTCTATTGGTCTAGGGTCCTAGTCCATCTCATTTTGAATTACTGAAGGAAGAGTCCTTGACTGGACTTTCCACTATATAGGGGTTTTAGCCTTGGCTCAGTTCCTACATCTGGTGTCCTTGATCTTCGTGTTTTGGTTTTGGTAATTAATTGAAGAACTAAGATAAAGAAAGAACATAAATAAGCTAATAAGAACACTAAGATTTCACAAGTAATTATTAACATAAGAAAATATTTCTTCCTTTTCAATTTTCTAACATGGTATCAGAGCCAAGGTGAAGGAAGAAAAAGGTAGGTTAAAATATATATTGAGGAAAAATGAGATCAAGAAAAGGTCATTAAAGGGGATCATAGAAGGAGATAATTCTATTATCTACAAGAACTATGTAAAACTCAATGAAGGGAGAAAAAAAATTAGGAGCCTCCAACTACAAGGCTTGGAAAAAGAGGATAGACCTCATTCTTGAAAAGAGAAATGTTTTGGATCTCTTTAAGGAAAAATCAAGAAGCCTACAAATAAATCAAGTGAAGCAGAAAAAACAAACTTTAGAGAATCCAAATCTTGGTTATGAACCTTATAGTGGATTGAGTTAAGGATAACCTAATTCCATACATATCCAACATAAATTCCACCCAAGAAATGTATGAGGCTCTCTCCAAGTTATTCACAATCAAGAACATTGGTCAAATAGCAAGCCTCAATAATGAACTAAGAACTGTTAAGATGAAAAATGATGATATCATTTCATCATATTTTACAAGGATATCTATAATTAGAGATGAAATCCAAGCAATAGATGAAACTGTCCTAGAAAAGGAGCTCGTACTTACTACCCTTCTAGGACTACCAAAATTTTGGAGTGCCTTTGCATCAACACTTAATATTTGGAAGGATACTATAACATTTGAACAAATGTGGAATGCATGTAGTCAAGAAGAAGCTAGAATATCATTAGTAAACAACAAGGATGCAAAACAAAACACCTCAAATTCCTATTATTCTCATCACAAGAAGAAGGGAACCTTCAATTAGATCAAAGGACCAAAGAAGAAAGTGGACCTATCCAAAATTAAATGTTACAACAGTCACAAGATGGGTCACTACAAAATCCATTGTGCAGAGAATCCAAGTAATAAGAAGATAGAAAGGGAACATGCAAATATTGTTGATGAAGCTCCACCTAAGAAGAACAACACTGAAGAATAAGACTTTAAGGATTTATACTACTAAGTCCTCTCTCTCTCACATATCCTTCTTAGTCTTTTATCTTTGTTTTGAATTGTTTTCCTTTATGTTTTGATTTGTAGAATTTATAGATCTAGCATGTCTTGTTAGAACATTTTTAAATTATTTCTATAAGGTTATAGGTATCTCTAAACAGGATTGGGTTAAGAGGGAGCCTCCACCATTTTACCAAAAGATAAGTGTCATATTCTTTATTACATCTTTTCATGTTTGGTTTCCTCCTCACATCAAGACTTGTTTGTATTGTATGTTAACAACGTTTATCCTTATATTTTTCTTGGCTAGGAAAGCTTGTTGAATGCTCAAGGGTTATGGAGGAGACTTCCAAGGATAGACTTAAAGCATGGAAGAATTTATTTCCTTCAATAACTAATGTCCTATAAGGTTTGTTAAGGAACAAACTCAAGGTATGCCTTAGACCATAAACTTTAAAGTTCTCTTCCGATAAAAGGTACGATCATTCTCTTTTTCTTTTTACATTACTGAAATCATTATGTATAGGATGTTGAATCATAAATATTCTTGTTAAGGTCATTAATCATTAGATTGAATCAACCCTCATTATATTTTGATCATTCTTGTGGAACCTTAAATGGTTCACTGTAAAACCTTAACCTAAGGGTGTCTCAATATTGATTATAAAACCCTGGTCTTCTTAGGGTTGTTAATGAAATTTAAAAAACTTATTCATTTGTTGTTTATGGTTTTACTATTGTTATAATGGAAACCATATTCCTTTAGGGTTTTCTAGTAATTTCTATGTTATGTATTGAATCCCTAGACTTTAGGGTTCGGTAAATTATGGTTTATAAGAAAAAATCCTTGTATTAGATAAAATAAGGTCCTAGGATCGAAACCCTAGGTGTATATTCATCTTTATAATCGAAACCCTAGTCTAAATGAAATTTTTGAATATTTTTTTATGTTTGTATATTGGTTTTACCTAGTATATATTGATTTGTATTGCTAATGCATGAAATACTAGATATGTAATTTTAATTATGTTGATCTAATTGTTGATGCTCATAATTTGTGAATTCTAGGGTTGGTAACAAAGCCCTAATAGAAAATTGATATTCTAGGATATGATGATATTGTTTCCAATATGATATAGTTTTGATGATAAAATTTAGGGTTTGTAACAAACCCTAGTAGAACCTAACATGTATATTATAATTTTTGTTGATGATATCTAAAGCTTTGTGTTTCAAAGATGAAATCTATGGTTTGCATTAAATCATGGTAGATTCTGACATGTAAATTCTAAAATTGGTGAAACCCTAGATAGTGTTATGATTGGATTGATATCTTGATTGAATTTATTAAAGTCATGATCTAAAGCAAGAAGTCAAGTGTATGTAAAAAGAAATGTCTCTTGTTAATTATGAATCTATCTAGGTTTAGGTGTTTAATATCAAAAGTTGAAATACTTCCATTATAGTAACATGATTTTGATATAGTTAGAATTCATGCTTTTTTATTTGGTTGTACTTATTTCAGTTGTCCAGGTATATAATCTTCAAGATAATGAAGATGTTCATATAAGCATGAGGAAGGAAGTTATAATGATCAAGATGACCTTGATGTCGTAAAAATGAATGGAGCCATAAAAGGTTCTTCAATATTAAAAAAACAAGGAAGTGATTAACCTCCCTAAATTAAGAGGCAGCTTGGTTATAAGAAAAGGTATATATTCCCACATGAGAGGAAGGGAATATTATGAAAGTCATGATGAATACCTTGAAGAATGAATAAAATAACTACAGATAGATGTTCATGTTTCATGAAGTTGCAAACAAAATATTTGAGAAGATCTAAAGATATATTTGGTGTTGCTAAAAAAATGAAAGAAGAATAAATCTTCCAATAAATTGCATATGGATAATGATGAAAGTAGCATCTAAATCATTGAGGACCCTGAAGGTTTGCATTTACTTGTATACATATATTTGAAATTTTATTATTGATTTGAGTTTGTGTTTGTATAAGTAAATCTTTCCATAGAAGGAAGCATGCTTGGACAAATAGGTATATCTAGTTTGATAGGGAGAGTTGAAGCATCCAATGGTGGATGCTTTGGAGGACATATGGTTAGCCTGTGTGTTGATGTATAGATCCCAAAGAGGGAGGGTGGCATTGGTCTTGGATTTTTGACCTTGGATATGCACCTAGATCCTTAGGTTGTTGGTTAGTGAGTAAGCCTGATGGTACCTAGACTGGTTGAAAGCTTGAGTCCATCTTAGTCCCACCTAGATAGATTACCCTGGTCAGGTTTCTAGTCCGCAACAATGAGTGTGCTAGAACTCTTCGTAGTTCATTTTGGAGATCTTCCATGTACCTCTATAAGTATAGGTAATTATGAATACATCCCTAGTTAAGAGGGACTGTTGAAGAATGTAACTAGTGTCGGTCTTTATAACTGTATTTGAATATTTTATTAAAAGAAAGAAAATGAAATATTATTATAAATTGACTTATTAAAGCATGGGTTTCATGCTTGGCTCAATTGTTTTTAGGTCAAAGCCTCATTGAAGGCTTATAGGGTTTATGTCAAGTGTCCTTGTCCATGTCACATTGTAAAAGACCCTCCTTGGGATTTATTTGTCAAAGAAAATTATTTTATAGAAAAATAAGTCAATTAGGCCTCCTCCACCAAGTCAGACTCAAATTGGACAGGTCGGCCTAAACTGCGGGGGGGGGGATCACTATATAAATGATCTGAAAATGGGGCACTTATGCTTCTTGTCTAACTTACAAGAACCTCTCCCACTTCCAAATCTTAAATATTCCCAAGTCTTATTGATTAACCAATGCGGAATTGATAATATGCTTGACAATATAGTGTATGCTTGTGTTTGTTTTAAACTGTTCAGGTGCTATAAATTGATTTGTTTAAATTGATATAAAGAAAATAGCAGCAATTAAAATAGCAGATACAATGCAGCAATAAAACACACACAGAACAACAATATTAATTTGGAGTTCACCCAAAACTCTTGGGCTACGTCTCCGTGAGTTCTAGTCAACTCGACTAAGCTCTCGGGGATTATGGTAAAGTCATTTTACAAGCTCCCTGGCTCAACTCCATTGGTTTTACACAGAAACAATGGGTTTAGACACCATTTTGTCCCTGGCTTTTGAAGCTCTTGGCTTTCTGGCTCTGGCTCTTGGCCCTGGCTCTGGCTTCTTTGTCTCTCTGCAATGTACGGCTCTCTGGTTTTCCACTTGAACTCCAAGTGACTCCCTTGGCTGCTCTGCGCAGTAGCTTTTTGGCTCTCTCTGCTTCTACCTTCTGCTCTCAGCCAAAACCCCTCTGTCTCTGTCATTGAACGGCTTTTAAGCCTATTGGCACTTGTCTATTTGTTTCATCTCTCAGGCTCTCTGGTTCCCAGTCGTTGTCCCTTCATCTTCCTTCTGGAGCATTTAACAATCATTACCAATGTCCCAAGGTATGGTGGCCACCTGTTTTACAACGGAAAAGGCCACTAGTGCGTTGAAATCCCAAAGATATCATTTCTCTATTTACACAGAGAAGTACACCGGAAATGTTGAAAAACCTGCATAAACACCTTTTAGTGGACTTGAAAATCCCTTAAATCTGCTTTATAACTCCTATCGGGTCTGCCTTTATGTCGCTTATCGCATCCCCACTATTGATCTGGGAGATTTGGATCCAACTGCTGAGGTTCATTTCGGATGGCTCACTCATACGAGGGTTAACCGCCCAAAGAGGGTGGTTTTCTCTCTCTAGGGCCTGGCCATGTGGTAGCTAGTGTATGGGCTTGGGCGGAGCCCGACGAAAACCACTTACTACTACGGTCGCCCAAAATCCCGCTTGTTTCCTTTGTATTAAAAAATACATTAAACACTTAAAAACCCTGTAAAATGGCTTTAGAAGGACTTTAAATATTATGCATATGCATTCATAAACCCTTTCGGGTCCGGTTTCATCGCATCGGCGCTGCCCTTCGTATTTCGTTTAATAAACGAAATACGCGAAAATACATATAAAATTGTCGTTTGACGGATCTCAAAATATATCAAATATTGTTTATAGCCCCATTGGGTCTGGCTATCACATCGCATATATATATATATATATATAACAACCCCGCTTCTTTGTAATGCTCCAATGCGATATTGCTATGTGACTTGTCGCAATCGCATATCGCATAAGCCCGAGGTCTTTCCATATGGTATGGCATATGCCAACGTCGATTGCGATCCGCCGAAATGGGCGATCGCAATATCACATCGGCCCGGTCCTATCGCATGTCTGCCTCCAATATCCTCCACTTGTCACTGCCAACTGCGATATGCCAATCGAATCTGGACCGTTGATCGGCCAGATCCGATAGCTCCTGTGCGTTGCTCCTTTGACCACCAATAAGCCTGTTTTCCACTATTTCTTCATATTTTTGGGTCCCCATATTTTTTTCCGCCTTTTTTGAAGGTTCTCCTCTTGCAATAGTTTTGGTCTTTACAAGACTTAGAGGGTTTTTAGGACCCATTTTTATGGGATTTTTCCCCTTTTTCCAAAGGATAAAGGGCAGCTTCATTTTATGATAACTTCCGCATCCTAAGTCCATTTTTTCCCATTCAAGTTGCAGTAGATTCAGAACGAGACGATCTCTGCAATGGGGCTAGTTCTAGGAACTTCCTTGGACTTTTATTTTCCTCAGTGAGGAACACATAGACATAGGAGTCTATCCAAAATCCATTTTGGATCACGCCTTCCCACTAAAAGAACTTTTGGTCTCTAAAAGATTGATATACTGGACTAAATAGTAAATGAGAGTGACTCACCCTCTTCTTTCAGCCTCCCTACACTTGCCTTGCATAGTGCCTCTGAACCAAAGTTTTCTGACCACTTCCCCTCTGGATGGGTTGGTCTTCCTGGGAAGAACTATCTTCCTCCTTGCCTTCCTGCAAAACTTCAGCTGAAATGGTCATAGAAGGTGGTTTGAACTTCTTTGCCTTGATCATTGATCCAAGGTGGCTCAACAACTTTTAACAACAACAGAAATACAAACAACAACTGGATGGCCTAAACTCCTGCTTTAACAAAAGAAACAGATTTCACATCTTGTGAACACCTCCATGCCTTACATCTGCATACAAATGATGGACTAGGTCACAAGCCTAAAAAACATGCCTTTAAAACAAATGACCTTTCAAGTCAAGCATGTAGAAAAATACCATTAGGACTCTTTTTCAAAATATGAAACACTTCATCATTACCTCCATCTTGGAGACCAATCAACTTTTTCCAAGTTAATATTGCATTACATACATGTTTACAACAAAGAAACCAACCCTTCAAGTTAATTACACATACATGTTCAAATACAAGGAAAACATTAACATCCTTGTGTTCATGCACATCATGCTTATGCATGCATTTCATCCTTCAACTTTCACTTAAGCACATTGTACTTTTGAAGCTGAAATGAAATATAATGTTGCAGCAACAAAGTGAGTCTCCTACTCAACCTTTTTCCATTCACCTTCTTGGTAGAAACCTGCAACTTGCATTCAATTACCACAGAAATGCAAACATATGCATCAATAGACATGCAACTTTAATTGGATAAGAACTCTAGCCATTTCTCAGTTGGAAATAATACTGGGGGAGGGGGTGAATCAATATTATCTAGTCAATTATTTTCTTTTTCACACCCAGATCATATATGCTACTTCAATTAGGAAAAATCGCATATATACGCAACTACAGATAAGGAAACCAGCGTATACCATGTAGACTTATAATTTAATTCATTCTACAGATGTTGATCATTAATCTGTGTATCAGAATCATATAAACAATAACTAGGAATAGTAAAATAGAGTAGAAGACAATCAACACAAGAACACAAGATATAAGGTGGAAACCCAATGTGGGTGAAAACCACCTGCTGCAATTCGTCTCTATCTTCTTTTAATTAGAAAATTCTTTTACAATGTTTCTGTACTGGTGCAGAATTATACCAATATGTAGGCTTCTACCTACAGAAGGCTACAACCTTCTCTCGTTCTCCAGCTTCTCCTGGAAGGGAGCTACAACCCCCTTAGCTCTTGTACTAGTTCAGGTGCTAGTACGTAGGTGCTGACCTACTGAAGGCTACAACCTTCTCTTTCTTCCATGGACCTCGTTTCATAAATTTTCATACTGGATCCATGAATAACATCAATCAAACATTAAGAATTTTTGCACCAAACAATCTCCTTTTCACCAATTAAAACTGAATCAAATAGACACTTCTCTGACAGCTGTACCCAGAACATAGTAATATTAACCATACACCAATTCTGAATCGAGATCACTGTAGTCATCAACAGAAGCATCTAGAACATAATTTAAGAGACGTACGCTGCTTTAATATTTAGAAACCTGTGTGCATACACTTCTGTGTTAAGACCAACTTGCGTATATGCACTTTTGACTTAAAGAAACAGCGTGTATACGCGCCTTCGCTTCACTGAACCTGCGTACAGATCTATAAAGATAATTCACTCCTTCAAATATTCAGACATTAGTTAACTCAGATGATCAGATTTATAGATCAAGCGTGCACCACATATAACAGATAAAAATCATACAAAGATACTATTACTCAAGCCTTAAGATTTTGACCCATCAATAGAACTTATCCTTTTCTTTGCGCTAGATTCCTCCTTCGTTCAAATCCAGCTCTGCACCATAACCCTAATCACCAGTATTCCAGATCTAGCACTTTATCAGATATTCAATAATTCAGATCGTGACCTTGCCTAATGATCTCCTTCCTCTTTTATAGTCTTAGGCCTTTCACAATACCATGGTCCAAAACCATAACAAATCAATACCATGGACCCAATACTTGGGATCAACACTTCGGATGAGATACCATGGTCCAAAACCATAGGTTCAAATACCAAGGACTAAATACCACGGACCAAACATAAGTTCTCCCACATGTATGCGCTTTTCCTTGCGTGAAAGTGCGTGTATACGTATATGCGACTTTGCCTCGTCTAACCCGCATGTATACGCGACTTTGTCAAAGGGATCCTGCGTATATAGCTTGCGTGTATACCCTACTTGGTATATAGCGAACCTACGTATATACGCGACTTGGTACATAGTGAACCTGCGTATAACCTGCATATGTACGCGACTTGGTATATAGTGAACCTGCGTATATACTCTTCTTTCTTCATTCTTTGTAGTCTGATCATCAACTCTTTGCTACTGACCTGCTGCACTATGATCTGTCATCTGTGTGAGTTGCCATCAAGGACAACACTTGTATCATAATGCCAACAATCTCCCCCTTTGGACTTGATGGCAAAGCTAACTTGTCGTACTGAGAACTGTCATCTGATTCCTTTGAGTTGTCTTGCATCCCATGTATTCTGTCACATCTGATATCTCTTATGTAGATTCATCTAGTTATATATAAGTGAGTTGTTCTTCTACGAGTGGGTTTCCATCAAGTACAACACATGCATCATAATGCCAACAATCTCCCCCTTTGGACTTGATGGCAACAACACCAAATCACTCTCCCCCTTTGACATCAAGGGCAAAGGGCAGACCAAGATATTCTCTTTCCTTGATAAACATTCTGTTGTACATACTCCCCCTAAGTACCTGCTGAAATCTCTGAATGAGCTCCCCCTTTGTATATGCCAAGGTATACCAATCTGACCATGCTCCCTCTGAGTACATGCTGAAGTCTCTGCTCTGCTGAAGTGTGTTGTTCATGCTCCCCCTGACTGTAAGCAAGGTCTGCAAAAATATTTTCTACAAGAAGAACATGACTCTATCATAAATGACCTTCCTATCACCAAGGACTCATACATAAATCCATCTCCCAACCAAGTGGGGATATACTAATATTGACTCATCCACCCAACCAAGTGCAGATACACCAGATACCAATTGTTTATACAGACTGAAATATTACATCATCTTACCCATGCATAGTGGGGGTACACATTACATCATATGACCAAAAGTGATTCATCAAATGACTACAATAGATAGAGACAAACTATTACATCATGAGTCTTGATATTACCTTTACATGACATTTATACCAGAGACCAAACATCTAAATAAGACCATGATAGTCATCAACAACTATCATACACAATGTATGATCTGCTCCATAAGCATCTGTCAACAGCATCTAGACCAGCAACCTGTATATGTCCATTAGTGTATAAGTCATCAACAAGGTATGTCTGCATATAGATATCAACTCATCCTTTTGAACAGAATTCTGCATATGACATACAGAATCATTCACATTATATCATATGTGAAAAACACCATAGCCATCTCATCAACATCAAGATCTGCATGATCCAAGTATCATCACATGGGAACATTTGCATCAATCAACATATGTAAGTATCAACCTATCATCATATAGGTAAGAACTTATCATCATCATGTCTCCAACAATGCAACTTTGAGTAAACATTCATGTATCCAGCACTATGTATCTTGAGCTCAAGATCATTTGTCAAGACTTCTTGATATCATCAACAGCAACAATCCTCATCCACATGAGCGCCAAGAACTATAGGAATCCTGTATCATAACTGTATTATATGATCTTTATGCATATGAAAACAACAACATATGAGTGACTCATCATCAAGTGTATTCAAGCTTTGTACTTCTCCTTATCCTTATGAAGATCACCATGTAAGCACCATATATGCATCCACAAATCTGATCAGAACACCAACTATGTAAACCCAAGAATCATATGAGATTTTGTCATGGACAACTCATAGCAAGATATATCATTTAGCCATACAAGCATCATCACCAAGGACTACTAACCATAATGCCAACAATGCATTATTAAAAGTATATGCTCCCCCTAAACATGTGCCATCTGTTCACTGTCAGATCTGATCATGCATATATCAGCAAGAAGTATCAAGGCATCATCATCATTAATTTAGGATCAACACTTTAAAACATCTTACAAGTGTCAAGACATTTCCACAAATCATCAACAATTGTAACCATTATCAAACAGAGCAAATAATGGACTGAATCATATCAGAACCTTTTTCTGAGCCTATCCCTACTACTTTTCCTCAAACTAACATATACGCGACTGTGCAGTAACTAACTCGCGTATATACGTGACTTCCCTTTATGAAACTTGCGTATGAGATTTAGGACACTGAAGTTTTACACTTTCAGCTCCCTCTGAGTTTGTTATGTCTGTATATTGTGTTGTGCCACATCTTTCTGACTGTACTTCCTTCTTCTTCCATATCTTCAAGTGTGATGATGTTTTCTCCTTTTGGTATGGTTCCCGTACTTTGTTCTTGCAATCCTTAGCTATATGTCCAAGCTTGTTACATGCATAACATCTTACATGTTTCATATTCCTTCTATAGCAATCCACAACTCTGTGACCAAACATATTCCGAGCGAAGCAATATCCCTTAAAGTACCTGGAACGTGATGATCTTTCTAAGTGATAGTTTTGAACCATTCTTCTTCTACATCTGGCAGCAACATGTCCAAGATTATGACATACATAACATTCAACATTATCCATTTGAGGAATTGACCGACTATTATTTCCATAGTTAGGAATAAAAGATTTTCTTTGAAGAATTTCTTTCCTTGGTTGTTGATGGGATTGACCTCTCATCTCCTTGTTGAGCATTTCAGATTTTACATTAGAGTCCCTTGTCTTACTTTGTGAACTAGATTCTCCTTCAACAGATTCATGAAAACCAAGACCCGTTTTGATAGTAGGAGACCTTTGACTACTAAGAATATCGTCCAAGATCTTAGTACTTTCTTGAAATAGTAAGAGCTTATCCTTTTCTTCTAAGTTATCTTTAAGAATATTTACCTCAACCTGATGTTGCTCCTCCTTTTCATGATACTGCTTCTTCATGTTTTCTTCAGCTTTTCTTCCTTCTTCCAACTGATGTCTTAGTTCAAGAACTTCGTTTTCTTGTTTTTCAAGAGCTTGGAGTAGTTCTTTATTCTGCCTTTTTTATTCTTCAAGATCTTCTTTTAGCGAGAGGATCGTAGCTTCAAGACTTTCATAGTAACTGGATCTATCTCTGAGTTTCTTGATTGTTGTGCTCCTTTCATTGACTTCATTTCTTAATGATGTCACTTCATCCTGCAACTTTTGACATTGATCTTCCTTGTCCTTGAATAACTTCCTTACCTTGTTTCCTTCCTCTAGTTGAGCTTTTATTTTGGTAGCTTCTTCTTTGAAGGCACATTCCCTTTTGTTCAATAGATCTTGTTGATCTCTAATTTTGTCTGTAAGCATTTTAAATTCTGCCTCTATTTGATATCTTTCTTGCTCACCCATAAGAGAAAATTCAGTTGTTTCGCTATCACTTTCATCATCTTCAAATGGATGGATAAATGTATCACCAAAGTATAACAAATTCATACCTGCTAGTTCTTTTTCTTGTTCATCTTCATTCTGAAGTGATTCTGAATCTGAAGTGCTTCTTCCACATATTCCCCAATCGATTCTCCCACTATCATAGCTCTTATGAGATGTCTTCTTCTTCTTAGGCGCTTTCTTCTTAAGCTTCTTTCCCATTGATCTACGGATCTCCTTCAAGCGATCAAGCTTCTACCAAAGGATCTACTCTGATACCAATTGTTGGAAATAATACTGAGAGGGGGGGGGTGAATCAGTATTATCTAGTCAATTATTTTCTTTTTCACACCCAGATCATATACGCTACTTCAGTTAGGAAAAACCGCATATATACGCAACTACAGATAAGGAAACCAGCGTATACCATGCAGACTTATAATTTAATTTATTCTACAGATGTTGATCATTAATCTGTGTATCAGAATCATATAAACAGTAACCAGGAACAGTAAAACAGAGCAGAAGACAATCACACACAAGAACACAAGATATAAGGTGGAAACCCAATGTGGGTGAAAACCACCTGCTGCAATTCGTCTCTATCTTCTTTTAATTAGAAACTTCTTTTACAATGTTTCTATACCGGTGCAGACTTATACCAGTATGTAAGCTTCTACCTACAGAAGGCTACAACCTTCTCTCGTTCTCCAGCTTCTCCTGGAAGGGAGCTACAACCCCCTTAGCTCTTGTACTAGTTCAGGTGCTAGTATGTAGTTGCTGACCTACAGAAGGCTACAACCTTCTCTTTCTTCCAGGGGACCTCGTTTCATAAATTTTCATACTGGATCCATGAACAACATCAATCAAACATCAAGAATTTCTGCATCAAACAATCTCGTTTTCACCAATTAAAACTGAATCAAATAGACACTTCTCTAACAATTGTACCCAAAACATAGTAACAGTAACCATATACTAATTCTGAACCTAGATCACTGCAGTAATCAACAGAGGCAACTAGAACATAATTTAAGAGACGTACGTTGCTTTAATATTCAGAAACCTGTGTGCATACGCTTATGTGTTAAGACCAACCTGCTTATACGCACTTTTGACTTAAAGAAACAGCGTGTATACGCGCCTTCGCTTCACTGAACCTGCGTACAAATCTATAAAGATAATTCACTCCTTCAAATATTCAGACATTAGTTAACCCAGATTATCAAATTTATAGATCAAGCGTGTGCCACATATAACAAATCAAAATCATACAAAGATACTATTACTCAAGCCTTAAGATTTTGACCCATCAATAGAACTTATCCTTTTCTTTGCGCTTAGATTCCTCCTTTGTTCAGATCCATCTCTGCACCATAACCCTAATCACCAGTATTCCAAATCTAGTACTTTATCAAATATTCAGTAATTCAAATCGTGACCTTGCCTAATGATCTCCTTCCTCTTTTATAGTCTTAGGCCTTTCACAATACCATGGTCCAAAACCATAACAAATCAATACCATGGACCCAATACTTGGGATCAACACTTCGAACGAGATACCATGGTCCAAAACCATAGGTTCAAATACCAAGGACTAAATACCACGGACCAAACATAAGTTCTCCCACATGTACGCGCTTTTCCTTGCGTGAAAGTGCATGTATATGTATACACGACTTTTCCTTGTCTAATCCGCATGTATACACGACTTTGTCAAAGGGATCCTGCGTATATAGCTTGCGTGTATACCCTACTTGGTATATAGAGAACCTGCATATATACGCGACTTGGTACATAGTGAACCTGTATATAACCTGCATATGTACGCGACTTGGTATATAGTGAACCTGCATATATACTCTTCTTTCTCCATTCTTTGTATTCTGATCATCAACTCTTTGCTACTGACCTGCTGCACTATGATCTGTCATCTGTGTGAGTTGCCATCAAGGACAACACTTGTATCATAATGCCAACATTCTCACCAATCCCTTTCAAAGGTGCCACTTTTGTCTGCACATCAGCATCAACATGTGAATCATCCTAAGACACATAAGTCGTGGAATCTTCCTTTCCATTTCTGCCATCTTCTCTTTCCACCTTCCTCATCTTTTGTGGAAGCATTGTTGGATTCAGAGTCCAACACCTTTCAGCAAGATGACCTTGCTCATGGCAATAAGTGCAACACATGAGCATCCTCTTGACAACATGCTTTGCCTTGTCCAATCGACCTTTGGCTCCTTGATTCTTTTCCTTCAAAAGTTTCCTATATGTGGCCATTCTCTTCCAACATCTAGAGACATGATGGTTATCCAAACCACAAAAGGAACATCCAAATCTTTTCCCCTATCTATGTGGAATTCTATCATGCTTTGCAAAATGAAAAGGAATATGATTAGAACCAGATTTATACCTTTCTCTTTCACCTTTATTGCCTTCATGAGGAGGTGAAGCAACTGAATAAGTGGCTCCCTTTGGAACACCCTCAATCTCTTCAATGCTTTCAAAGTTTCCATAACTCTCTAGCTCAAGTGTGTGCTTCTGAACACCTGCATCCTGCAAGTGATGTTTCAAGCTATTGTATTCCTCCTGAACGCAATCTTCACACTCTACAATGCAAATCCTTCTTGGAGTTGTTCTAATGGTCTTCATGGCAGCTTTGGAACTCTCTACATAAGACTGTCCATAGCCAAGACCCAAATACTTAGGCCTTTCCTCAACCATTATTGGTTCAACAATACCTTGTGCATTCTTTCCCAAGCCATTTCCTTCATAGCCCATCTTGGACATTAGCTTGGAACCTATGCCTCTAGTATGTTTTTCAAAAGAACCAATATAAGCATTCTCAGAAGAATTTGAAGACAAACTGGAATGGTTTACCTCTTCTTCAAGCCGATACTTGACCAAGGCTTCTTTGGCAACAAAGAGCTATGATTCCAACTCATGCATCCTCTTCAGGTTCATATTTGCAATATGAAGTTGCCTCTCCATTTCCTGCAGTTTTTCAAAAAGAAACTGCTTCTCTTCCTTCATGGAATTCAACTGCTCTCTAAGTATGCTGCTCTTTCTTCCATCCTCATACATTTCTCTCACCTTGTCCATCATGATGAACAAGTCTTGCTTCATGTCTCCATCAAAGAGTCTTGTGATGGAGAAGGAATTTGAGGATACACTTGAGGAAGTTGTCATTATGCCAATGAACAAAGAACTTCAAACAAGATTAATAAAGAGCTTATTTAAGAAATATTTTGCAACAAACCTCTTGTGCTTCAGGGATTGCATTGAGGTCCTTTGGGATAGAAGAATGCCTTCAGCTCTTCTTCCTATTTTTCCTTCCTGGACTGAGCTATCAATAGCTTTCCCTTACCTCTGCAAACTCATAAAATAGTCAGTTTTCAAACAAGCATACAATCAACCTCTGACTGTTTAAACACCTTTTAGACAAGCAATCTTTGCTATGTCAATCAAGCATTCTGATATAACCTCCTTTGAAGGTGGGTTTAATCAAACTTAGGCTTTGATACCACCTGATCTAAAAATGGGTCACTTAGGCTTCTTGTCTAACTTACAAGAACCTCTCCCACTTCCAAAGCTTAAATATTCCCAAGTCTTATTGATTAACCAATGCGGAATTGATAATATCCTTGACAATATAGTGTATGCTTGTGTTTGTTTTAAATTGTTTAGGTGTTGTAAATTGATTTGCGTAAACTGATATAAGGCAAATAGCAGCAATTAAAACAACAGATACAATGCAGCAATAAAACACACACAGAACAATAATATTAATTTGGAGTTCACCCAAAACTCTTGGGCTACGTCTCCGTGAGCTCTATTCAACTCAACTAGGCTCTCTGGGATTATGATAAAGTCCTTTTACAAGCTCCCTGGCTCAACTCCATTGGTTTTACACAGAAACAATGGGTTTAGACACCATTTTGTCCCTGGCACTTGAAGCTCTCGGCTTTCTGGCTCTCGGCTCTGGCTCTAGCTCTGGCTCTGGCTCTTCGGCTTTGGCTTCTTTGGCTCTCTGTAATGTACAGCTCTTTGGCTTTCCACTTGAACTCCAAGTGACTCCCTTGGCTGCTCTGTGCAGTAGCTTTTTGGCTCTCTTTGCTTCTGCCTTCTTCTCGCAGCAACAACCCCTCTGTCTTTGTCATTGAACGGCTTTTAAGCCTATCGGCACTTGTCTGTTCGTTTCAACTCTCGGGCTCTCTGGCTCTTGGTCCCTGTCCCTTCATCTTCCTTTTGGAGCATTTAACAATCATTGCCAACATCACAAGGTATGGTGGCCACCTGTTTTGCAACAGAAAAGGCCACTAGCGCGTTGAAATCCCAAAGATATAATTTCTCTATTTACACAGAGAAATACAACGGAAACGCCGGAAAATCCACATAAATGCCTTTTATCAGACTTGAAAATCCCTTAAATCCACTTTATAACTCCTATCAAGTCTGCCTTTTATGTCGCTTATCGCATCCCTACTGTTGATATGGGAGATCTGGATCCAACGACTGAGGTTCATTTTGCGTAGCTCAATTGTACAGGGGTTAACCACCAGAAAAGGGTGGTTTTCTCTCTCCAGGGCCTGGCCACGTGGTAGCCAATGTATGGGCTCGGGCGGAGCCCGGCCAAAACCACTTATCGCCTACGGTCGCTCGAAATCCCACTTGTTTCCTTTGTATTAAAAAATACATTAAACACTGAAAAACCTCATAAAATGGCTTTAGACGGACTTGAAATATTATGCATATGCATTCATAAACCATTTTGGGTCTAGTTTCATTGCATCAGTGCTTCCCTTCGTATTTCATTTAATAAACGAAATACGCGAAAATACATAGAAAATTGTTGTTTGACTGATCTCAAAATATATCAAATATTGTTTATAGCCCTGTCAGGTCCGACTATCGCATATATCTATATCTATATATATATATATATATATATATATATATATATATATATATATATATATATATATATATATATATATATATATATATAATGGCCCTGCTCCTTTGTAATGCTTTGACGCGATATTGCAATGCGACTTGTCGCAATCGCATATCACATAAGCTCAAGGTCTTTCCATATGGTATGGCCTATGGCAACGCCGATTACAATTTTCCGATATCGATGATCGCGATATCGCATCGGCCCAGTCCTATCGCATGTCTTCCTCCGATATCCTCTGCCTGTCACTGCCAATTGCGATATGCAGATCGGATCTGGACCATTGATTGGCCAGATCCAACGGCTCCTGTCCGTTGCTCCTTTGACCGCTGATAAGCCTGTTTTCCACTATTTCTTCATATTTTTGGGTCCCGATAGTGTTTGCCACCTTTTTTTAAGGTTCTCCTTTTGCGATAATTTTGGTCTTTAGAAGACTTAGAGGGTTTTTAGGACCTATTTTTAGGTAATTTTGCCCCTTTTTCCAAAGGATAAAGGGCAGCTTCATTTTATGATAACTTCTGCATCCTAAGTCCATTTTTTCCCATTCAAGTTGCAGTAGATTCAGAACGAGACGATCTCTGCAATGGAGCTAGTTCTAGGAACTTCCTTGGACTTTTATTTTCCTCAGTGAGGAACACTTAGACTTAGGAGTCTATCCAAAATCCATTTTGGATCAATAAGGGTAGAAACTCAACCACATTTGACACTCACTCGTAACAAGTTCGATATGAAACTTCTAGGGCCACACAAAGTGAAAATTTCAAGGAAGAAGAAGAAGGATAGCAAAAGAGAAGGAGTTATCTCTCAAGCATAAAAAGTAGAAATTATCTCTCTTTTTTCCCACACATGTGAAGCATAGAAGTTGAATTGTTAAGAAACTTCTAAGGTTGATTTGGTGGAGGAGGAAGGTCTATTTGTTGAGGCTCCTGGTCCATCTCATTGCGAAATTACTGAAGGAATAGTTCTTGACTGGGTTTTCCCTATATAGGGGTTTTATCCCTGGCTGAGTGCCTACATCTGGTGTCCTTGATCTTCGTGTTTTGGTTTTTGTAATTGCTTCAATAACTAAGATAAGGAAAGAGCATAAAGAAGTTAATAATTAATATTTCACAAGTAATTATCAACATAAGTAAATATTTTTTCCTTTTCGATTTTCTAACGCATAGTTCTCATCGATACCTTTACAATGTTATATCCTTCTTATAAAAACTCCTCCTAGATGAGAGGCTATGGTCAGTTCAAAACCAATACTAGTTGGGTCAAATTGAAAAGGAAAAATATAGGCCTAAATCCAAATTGTTAAATGGTTAAACAATGGGAAAGTTTCAGGCATATCCACCATAGAGAAAATTAATCGATGGCCACATAAAGATGCACATTGCTTAACATCGCTAAAGGGCATGCATATTCCAAAAAAATCAATGGTATCTCCAACGAAACAACAGACACATGAAAGAGAAATATCATGATGTTTAATGGATCTGCAAGGACCAACTAAATGTTGACATGTGGCATCATTTTATTGCATGATGAAATCGAGCTTGTTATCATCATCATGATGACATGGCACCACCAAGGGTGGCCATGTGGCATGGTGATTTCAAAATTTTTGATTGGTCAAAGGCCAGAAAATGGATGACGCATGGCACCCCTCACGGGCCGCCACATAGCATGATGATGTCATGTTGACATCATCACGTGGATGACCAATGACACTTGGGTCCTGGTCACATGGGCTCATTCATATGATCTTATGGCTTTTGAATAGGTCAGATAGATCACATGGATTAAAAATTTAGTTATGATTGTGGCTTTTCAAGAACAAATGTGGTTAGTCCCTCCATAGCCCAAAATTTATAAATATAGTGCAACCAAGCGCTTGGGAATGTGGAATGGCAATTTGTTTATATCAATTGGTCTATGGTTTACTTCAAGCTATCTACGGTTGATCTAGATTCCCTCTGCTATCGTAATTAACCAAAATCTTTTACTTTTGTGATGTTAGCAGATTGCATGTGAAAGCATATGAAAAATCACATGTGCATACTTTAAAGCAGAGGAAACATAAATACAACCATAAAATCAAAGAACACACACAAGTTGATAACGGAGTTCACCCAGTGAGTGTTATGTCTCCAAGCTCGATGTCAAGAGTGTGGAGGTTGCTTCATTAAATGTTGCAAGATGATGATGAGTACATGGTGTATTATTTTTCAATACAAGGATAAACTCCCTCAACAAGAATGGCATGTCTCTCCACGAGACATTATCCTATAGGAACTCTCACTCATATGGGCCCTCCTTAGCATCATAAGATATCAAGTTCTCACATGAAGTGGCATACAAGTATCATGTAACATAATGGTAAACAAGGATCTCAACATCAAAGTCATCATCTCAACAAATCAAAAGAAAGACATGGCATCAATTCATCATATACCTCCACTTCGAGGGATGGCCTGAAAATGGACAGCTCTACTGAAGAAATTGTCCACGCCATTGAATTTGTGGCGCAAAATTGTGCCAAATGAATGCAAACTCAAACCTTTTCTGACAACGTCGAAATCTAGACCCTCGAGAATCTCAAATATTCCCCAAAGATTCCTTCTCATTGGTTGACTGGAATTATGTTTCTCAGATGACAAATCTGACTTCACCACTGTGCTCCTCGCGAAAAACTGAGTAAAATGAGTATAAATTTGGCCTGGTTATGAAACTGTCAAAATTTGGCCCTTAGGGAATCTGACATATTCCACAAAGAGTCCTCTTTTCAAGTTCACTGAAATTCTGTTACTCATATCATAAAACCGATTTAGCCATCACTCTCTTGGAAAAATTATGGTTTGTTAGAGTATAAAGTTGGCATAATTATATCAATATGAAAAATTGACCCCAAGGGAACCTTTTAGATTCCTCATGATTCCACAAAGATTCATCTCTACAAGTTGACTAAAAATCTACTACTCAGATAAGGAAACTAATTACACCATTAGATTCCTTGCAAAAAAATGAGTAAAATGGGTATAAAGTCGACATACTTCTGCCTCTGTATAAAATTAGCCTCTAAGGGAATCTTTTAGATTCCTCACTGATTCTGCATGGAATATTCTGTGGAATATTCTATGGAATATTCCCCTAGAATATTATTTGTCCCAAAAATATTCCCCACTCCTGGTTCTGTCCTATGGCTTCACCTCCATTCTGCAGTTCAGTCCTCTTGGCTCCCTCAGTCGAATGGTAAAAATATCTTATATATATTAAATTCAGCAGAGCTTCCAATAATTGGGTTGCTGGCCCATTGGTTAGCTTGGTGTTAATTTAGTGTGACAATTGGGGAGGTCCTGGGGTCAAACCCTGTTGGACCCTGTGTGGTTGGTGGACTTGTTAATACATATATAATTTTTGTTGGCAGGTTTACAAGTTTGGGGGGTAATTACATATGATCGTTCCACCATTACCATATTGACCCAACCATACACCACTTTTGATATGTTTTTAAACCATAGTATATATAGTTATGATTTTTTATGACACTTTATAATTTTTAATGTATGGTTTCTTTCATCCATATACCCGCCATAAAATGATGCCATGTATTCGTTGGTTATTTTTGTTTATAATCATTTTTTTTGTGTTTATATGGTTGTTAACCATATTTAAATGGCCCTTTATAATTTTTAATATGTGCTTTATAAACCAATAAATCCCAATTTAATCTTTTTGTATTTTGTTTTATGTGGGGTATTGTTATATAATTTTTTTATAATGGTTTTGTTTTTTAATGGGATTTTTAATATTTATTTTTATTTTTTGTATTTTATGCAGGGCTAGGAGGAAAATGTTGGAGTTCCACGTGTCAATGGGAAATTGGTCAATGAGTTGCCATGTATCCCTGATGGGTCCCATTTTCTTGTGTAACTTTTCAAACTTCCAACGATGATAAGTTGGTCATATAGACTCAGATTTGGGTGTTGTTTGCGCCACTTGATATAGAACGACAAGATCTACAACTTGGATTTGGTTTCTTTGAGAGTTGAAGACTTTGATTTTTGATCCTTTGATCTAGAGCCACTTGGATCATTCCTCCCCACTCAGGAGCTTTTGGTCCTCCAAAAGCATGAACACAATATGCAATTTGTTGTACTCCCTTATTTGCACAACAAGTGTGTTGAAAAGCCACACTTCCTTCTCCTTCACGTTTGTTCTTCGGAGCCATAAGTGATGAAATGACACCTGTGTCCTTTGTAAACCTATAGTACATCTTTGCAAAATACATGTTCAATTACAAGACCTATCATGACCCAAGCAAACCCCATACTTGCAAAGAGTTTAAAACATACTCTTTGGTCAAGTTTACATCAGAAATATAACCACGACCAATACTCCATCAATCAACAAAAGGCCAAAAACATCATAATTTCTTTAATAAGTGATGGAAAAAACATCATCACTTTTACAATTATATCGCAACATATGATGTACAAAATGTGGCCATAACAAACTACTATATCTATTAAAACCATCTCTCACTCATCAAAGTGAACAATTCATCTCCCTGTGGCGGGTTTTCTTGTTAAACATCCTCACCAACTCGTTTCTGCATAATTGCTTTGTCCATCTTGAGACACTGCTCTCAATGTAGATCCCAACATGTGGCTCTTTAATGCCCACCTCTATTGCAATGATTGAAAAAGTCTTCTTCCTCTAGACTTTCTTAACCTTCTTCCTTCCCTGATGTGGAGAAGGTCTTTCTCGTCTTGTCCTCTTGCTTGCTTCCATTCACTTCTAACACTCAGGAACCACGAGATTATGCAAACCACAAAAACTACATGGTTTTTTTACGCCATGTTTTCTACTTATCATTAACAATATGCTTGTAATCAAAATGAACTTTAGAATACTCAGACTTTTAATACCTCTCTTGGATGTCTCTGGTGCAATCATGGCGATGAGATATTGCCTTAGCTCTTCCTCTGCAATGTGCACTGTCATGGGAGGATTGTGATGTGTTCCAATCATCCTCTTTCCCCAATGGCTTCGATAATGCCTTGGAAGCTTCTACTACCTTCGAGCACTCTCCTTCAGTGTATCCCATCTTGGTAAGGAGTCTCAGGTTGGTTTCTGAAATGGGCACCTCAAGGCTTCTAGCAGAAATAACATCATGTGAAAATTAAACTGAAGAACGATCAACATTGCTTACCTCTGTCAGTTCTGAAATAGTTGATGCTAGCTTCACTAAACCTTCGTTGCACTTCAACTCTTCCAAGGCCTCTTCTGTGGCTCGTAATTGAAGCAGCAATTTCAACTTATCATCTTTTTCTTCTTGTAGAATTCTCCTCAATTCAGCATTCTCTGCTTGAACACTCTGATTGATCTCCCCATTTGAATGATGACAATGCGATGAAGAAGATGAATAATCACTAAAATATGGAGATGGAGCATTGTCCTCTACTCTTTATTTCTCATGTTCCTCTCTTGCCATTTTCTCCTCATAATCTGCATACACTATATCTACCATGTTGGTCATCCTGAGGAGGTCCTTGTAGATATCTTTGTCATCCTCCATTTTCCTTCTTGTTGCATGTTCAATATCTAGTTATCATTCACACTCACAATTCACATCAGCAAGAAGACAACTTTGATACAAAAATTGATTCATATTCTCTCTACTATCGGAATTAACCAAGATATTTTAGTTCTCTGATGTTAGCATAATTGCATGTGAAAGAGTATGAAAAACTACATCTGCATACTTTAAAGAAGAGGAAACATAAAAAAAACCATCAAATCAAAGAACACACACAAGTTGATAACAGGGTTCACCCAATGTGGGTTACATCTCTAGGCCCGATGTCAAGAGTGGGGAGGCCGCTTCATTAAATTTTGCAAGATGATGATGAGTACATGGTGTATTATTTTTCATTACAAGGATAAACTCCCTCAACAAGAGTGGCATGTCTTGCACAAGACGTTCTCCTATAGGAACTCCCACTCATATGGGCCCTCCTTTAGCATGAAAAGATATCAAGTTCTCACATTAAGTGGCATACAAGTATCCTCTAACAGAATGGTAAACAAGAATCTCAACATCAAAATCATCATCTCAGCAAATCAAAAGAAAGACATGGCATCACTGCATCATATACCTCCATTTCCAGGGATAGCCTGAAAATGGACAGAGCTGCTAAATACATGGACTGCACCATTGAATTTGTGGTGTGAAATTGTGTCAAATGATTGTAAAATTGACCCCTTTCTAACACCATCGAAATCTGGACCCTGGGGAATCTCAAAGATTCCTTCTAGTTATTTAACTCGAATTCTTTTGCATAGATGACAAATCTGACTTTGCCAATGCGCTCCTCACGAAAAACTGAGTAAAATGAGTATAATGTCAGCCTAGTTCTGAAACTGTGAAAATTTGGCCCTTAGGGAATCTTCTAGATTCCTCACGATTCCACAAAGATTCCTCTCTACAATTTGACTGAAATTTTTTTCCCAATCATAAAACAATCATGCCATCACTCTCCTCATGAAATTCTATTTCATGATTCCACAGAGATTCATCTCTGGAAGTTGGCTGAAGATCTATTGCTTAGATGAGGAAACTGATTACACCATCAGATTCCTTGCAGAAAACTAAGTAAAATGGGTAGAAAGTTGGCATACTTCTGCCTCTATAAAAGATCAGCCTCTAAGGGAATCTTTTAGGTTCCTCACTAATTCTTAATGGAATATTCTATGGAATATTCCCCTAGAATATTCTTTGTCTCAAAAATCATGCCCACTCCTCGTTCCGTCGTGTGGCTCCACCTCCATTCTGTAGTTCAGTCCTCTTGGCTCCTTCGGGTGAATGGTAAAAACTCTTTTTATATATTAAACTCGATGGAGATTTCAATAACTAGGTTGTTGGCCCATTGGTTGGCTTGGTGTTAATTTAGTGTGACGATTGGGGAGGTCCCAGGGTCAAACCTAGCAGGACCCCGTGTGGTTAGTGGGCTTGTTAGTATATATAGATATAGATATATGTGTGTATATATATATATATATATATATATATATATATAGATATATATTGTTGGCGGGTTTACAAGTTTGGGGGGTCATTACATATGACTCTTCCACCATTACCATATTGACCCAACCATACACCATTTTGTATATGTTTTTAAACCACAGTTTATATGTTATGATTTTTTATGACACTTTATAATTTTTAAGGTATGGTGTGTTTCAACCATATACCCACCATAAAATTATGCCATGTATTTGTTAGCTATTTTTGTTCATAATCATTTTTAATGGGTTTATATGGTCCTTTATAATTTTTAATATATGCTTTGTAAACCAACAAATCCCAATTTAATATTTTTGATATTTTGTTTTATGTGGGATATTATTATATAGTCTTTTTTTTAATGGTTTTGTTTTTGAATGGGATTTTTAATATATATATATATATATATATATATATATATATATATATATATATATATATATATATATATATATATATATATATATATATATATATATATATATATATATATATATATATATATATATTTTTTTATTTTATGTAGGGTTAGGAGGCCAGTGCTCGAGTGCCATGTGTCAATGGCCAATTGGCCAGTCTGCTACCATGTATGTCTGATGGGTCCCCTTTTGCTATGTAACTTTTCAAACTTCTTACGATCATAAGTTGCTCATACAAACTCGGATTTGAGTGTCGTTTGTGCCATCAGATTTAGAACAATGATATCTAAAACTTGGACTTGGTTTTACTAAGAGTTTAAGAATTTGATTTTTGAGCCTTTCTAGAGTCACCTGGATCATTTTTCCCCACTAAGGAGCCTTTGGGCCTCCAAAAGCATGAACACAATATGCAATTGTTGTTCTCCCTTGTCTGCACAACAAGTTCCCTAAAAGGCCACACTTCATTCTACTTCTCCTTTGTTCTTCGGATCCATAAGTGATGAACCAATACCTGTGTCCTCTGCAAACTTGTAGTACATCTTTGCAAAATACATGTTCAATTAAAAGACCTTTCATGACCCAAGCAAACCCCATATGTTCCAAGAGTTTATAACATATTATTTGGTCAACTTTACATCAGAAATATAACAGTTTCAATACCCCAGCTATTAACAAAAGGCCCAAAAATTCATCATTGCTTTAATAAGAAATGGAAAACACATCATCACTTTCACAATTATATCGCAACACATGATTTACAAAATGTGATCACGACAAGCTACTATATCTAGTAAAACCATATCTCACTCATCAAAATGAACGAGTCATCTCCCTGTGGCGGATTTTCTTGTTGAACATTTTCACCAACTTATTTCTTCACAAGCGCTTTGTCCCTCTTGAGACGCTACTCTGGATGGAGCTCCCAACATGTGGCTCTTTGATGCCGACCTCTGTTGCAATGATTGAAAAAAGTCTTCTTCCTCCAAACCTACTTAACCTTCTTCCTTCCCTGATGTGGATAAGGCCTTTCACGTCTCATCATCTTGCTTGTTGTCATTCTCTTCCAACACTCAAAAACCATGAGGTTATGCAATCCACAAAAACTAAATGGTTTTCTACACCATGCTTTCTGCTCATAATTAACAATGTGTTTGTAATCAAATGAACTTTAGAATACTGAGACTTTTTATGCCTCTCTTGTCTGCCTCTGGTGCAATCCTAGTGATGAGCGCTTGTCTTAGCTCTTCCTCTACAATGTGTACTGTCATGGGAGGATTGTGATGTGTTCCAATCATCCTCTTTCCCTGATGTCTTCGACAATTCCTTGGAATATTCTGCTACATTCAAGCACTCTCCTTCAGTGTATCCCATCTTGGTAAGGTCTCAGGGTAGTTCCTAAAATGGGTACCTCGAGGTTTCCAACAAAACTAAATTCATATGAAAATGAAAATAAAGAATGAACAACATTGTTTACCTAAGCCTTCGTTGTGCTTCAACTCTTCCAAGGCCTCTTCCATGGCTTGTAACTGAAGCCAAAATTTTTGCTTCTCATCTTTTTCTTCTTGTAGAAGTCACCTCAATTCAGCATTCTTGCTTTAAGTCTTTGATTGATCTCCTCATTTGAATGATGACAATGCAACAAAGAAGATGAATAATCACTGAAATATGGAGATGGAGCATCGCCCTATGCTCTT